>JAWZYU010000009.1:92500400-95224400 GCA_038380435.1 Ryuthela nishihirai
TAAGCATTTCCGTAGTATTTTCATCTACCCCTGGGGATTTATGAAGTTTAAGTTTAGAAACAGCCAAAATAACTTCAGATTGTGTTATAGGGCCAACATTAAAGCCACCAATGCATCTATCATCATTGCAAACAATGGGAGTAGAACTAACTACATTGTTTAGAACGTCACTGAAATGCTCAGCCCACCTAGCCATGACAGAATCCTCCCCTTCTATAACCTTACCTTGTTTATCCTTCAATCCTTGTATGCCTGTCCGTTTTCTACCACACAAAACATTAACTATCTGGTACAGCTCTCTGCTGTTGTGCTGTCTAACTGCTTCCTCGGCTTTGTCAGTACAACTATCAAGCCAAAGATTCTTATCATCAGCTGACTTATCTTTTACACGTTTATTAAGTACTCTGTAATGCTTTCTATTAGGACTAGTAGGGTATTGATTAAGGGCATTCCTGCAGTTCTTTCTTTCCGAAATAAGCTCAAGTGCCTTATCACTCAGATAAATTTGCCTCTTCTGCTCCTTTTTTCCTAAAAGTGTACTGTTAGTGTCCAAAAAAGCCTGTTTAAAACGATCCCATTCTTCCTCAACTTCAGTAGTAAGCAAACCATGACTGTCATAATGACTAAGTTACCTATCATGGTAAGCTTTGGCTATAACTGGATCTTTCAGAGCTTCAGTATCAAAAGTAAATTTTTTAACCTAGCACAACACTTTTTAAGTTTAAGTTGCAACACACTTTTAACAAGGTAATGGTCAGATCCAATTTCAGCTCCCCTATATGCCCTGGTATTCCTAACAGAACTAGCCCATTTGCTGTTAATTAATATGTAATCAATCATATTCTTATGCAGCCCATCAGGTGAAACCCATGTGTACTTATGTATGGCGCAGTGTTTGTAATAAGTGTTAGTTATTCTGAATCCATTGAGTTTACTTACCTGTAGGAGACGTTGCCCATTGCCATTGCAGCTACCAATACCAAAAGGGCCTATTACTCCTCCCCAAAGGTCAGAGTCAGTACCAACTTTGGCACTGAAGTCACCAAGAACAAGGGTAATATCTCCTTTCTTGACAGAATTTAAAATATCCTGAAGTTGTTCATAAAACCTATCCTTCTCATCCTCATCGGCATCCTCAGTGGGGGCATAACAGCAGATAACATTCGAGTCTTTAACGCTTGTCTGAAATTTTGCTGTAAGAAAACTTTCATTAATGCACTCATATCCTAGAAGAGCATCGCTAGCGTGTCTGCTGAGAAGCAGCCCACGCCTTGGTGATGCTTATTTTCGTCCGTCCCTGAAAAGAGAAATTTAAGATTATTTTTAGGAATCTGACATTTATCTGTCCATCTGGTCTCTTGCAAGCCGAGAATATCTAAATTATAACTGTGTTATTCTTGTGTGAGGACATCAAGAGAAAAAGCTCTGTGCAGAGTCCTCACATTCCAACTACCTATGGAGAGAAAATGGTTAGTGGGATGTTTAAAGAAACTATGTTTATTGAGAGAGGGAATGCCGACAATATCAAACAGCCCTCTAATCGCAGACATGGGGCAAAGACCCGTTCCCCCACCACCAAATGCTGAAGCCATCTACACTGGAAGACTTCCTCCAATGTAGAATTTGACGATGCCAATAGAAGCAAAGTGTTCAGGAGCCTGCGATGACCTCTGCTCAGGATTATCCACCAGCCTATAAACATATCCTGTGAATCTATTCACTTGGGGCTGTCAACCCACAAACAAACAGAAAACACAGCGGAAGATTTTCCCTCCACAGAAGCCCACCAGTGCAGCAAAATCAGGATCCATAATCAAGCTCAGAGCCATATATCTGTCCAGTCCAGTGGGTTTATATGATCAGCACCAGGACCCTGTGTGGTTGACCACTCCTCAGCAGGGTAGAAAAAAAGAAAAGTAGTCATAGTTGTCCAGAACAGTAGGTCACACTAATCTGGCAGCCCTCCCCTTCCGTTCACTTCCACAAGAGAGTATCTCTTTTGAAAGTTACTAACGGTCCGCACCACGAGAAGGCGGGGTCGGACATTAGGTGCTACGCCTGGCCGGTTCTATGCATCATCACAGGGGATTGGTGCATAGCTCTCCTTCCAGTGACTACCTAGCTACCATTTACAGACCTCTAGTGGTGTAAAAGCTGAAAAATGGCAAAATTTTAAAAGCTAATTCCAAACGATCTATTTATGTTAAAAAAATTGAATTGAAATGAATGAATTTAAAGGTTTAAACTGACGGCGAACCCTTACCTTCAAGGGGGGTGTTTGAAAGAAATAAGCTTAATGAACAAATTATTATATACACCTACCTAATAACCTTTTGCTCTACCTTTTGCCCTCACAACAGCAGCCAGATATTTTGTTAAGGACTCTATGAGGTGTTGAAAATACGGAGGTGGTATTGCCACCCATGAAGCATCTCCTGTCGTAGAGCAATCCATAGTTGCCAGTGGGGGTTGGCGGGCTCAGATATTTCCAATTCGTCCCACAAATTCTCAATGGAGTTGAGGTCAGGCGATCGAGGGGGCCATTCTTTTGTTGAGGGGGGACATTCAAGTGGGGTAAACTCACTTGAATGCTCCTGGAACGAATTGGTCGCCACTCGGGAAGTATCCGGTGTGGCATTATCCTGTTGAAAGATGGCATCATGGTGTGGAAAGTGAATCATTACGAACTGGTGTAGATGTTCGGCGAGGATGCTCACATACTATGTGCCAGTGACAGAGGTTTCGATGGTATGAGGAAGTCCGTGTAAATGCACCCCAAACTATTACATTACCACCACCTGTCTTTATAACCCCAACTTCGCAAGCTGGATCCTCCCATCAGTGTGATAGAGTTGAAACCGTGATTTGTCAGACCAGATGACGTGTTTCCAGTCCTCTATACTCCAGTTGTGATACGTCTTTTCAAAAACTGCAGTCTATTCTTTCAGTGTCTTGCAGTCAACAAGGGGACATCGACTGCCATAGCCTATTTTTTTCATGGTATATAGGTATTCTTTGTGCAAAAGCTTATGGACACGACCTCATTCATTTCTGATGTTATCTGTTCCAAAGATGCAGGAGAGTGAGTGCACACTTTAAGTGTCAATTGCACGTTTATGTTCACATTTCTCCCACTGGTTGGAAGCTTTGTCGTATTTCGCATAGTCTTGGTATACCCGTGAGACGATCAGACATGGAAATCTCAACAGTTCAGCAGTTGCAGTGATTGAACAACTGGCCTTCCTTGCACCTGCTATCTGGCCATGGTCAAACTCACTTATGTCGCTGCCTTTATCCTTAATTACTGCTGCGTGACTGGTTTTCAATTCGCAGACACCTGCTCCATTTATAGGCATTGCCAGTTTCTGCGTCTCACGTGACTGGACGCGATACTTCTGCTTTGCATATTGTTATTGGGGTGCATAAAATGTTTTGCCCATTCAGTGTAAATAGTATTTTCTTTTTACGCTTCGTAGGTACTAATGAACTACAGACAACTCTCGATTATCTGGAAGCAGATCAATCGGTTGCGGATTAACCGTGGTAAAAAAGTAATAATAATAGCCTTCCGTCCCGTGGCCGAGTGGTTAGCACGCTTGGCTACTGATCTAAGGGACTTGGGTTCGGGCCCCGGATTTAAGCATGGATGTGTGTGTCGTTTTTCTGCTGAGGTCCTGCCATCCTATCAGATCTCCTACTGTGGCATATAAACTGACAGGCTCCTGTCAGACCTCTGTGGCAAGCAGCTGCTTGAGGGGGTATTTTTTTTTAATAGACAGTGTATAAGAAGTCTTTTAGTCTTTTTCGTCAAGCAATTCATGTAGTGTTTTGAGTCCCTAAACCAATCATTCTCAAACTTTTATGCTTCACGTACCCCCTGGAAAACGTGTATGTAACTGGAGTACCCCTTGTATAGGTAGATAAAACTATAGTTATAGTATAACAATGGTTATTTTTACTTTGTTATTAGATCTAGCGACTTTTGAACTCTCACGGCGTACCCCAAAAATTTTACCGCTTACCCCACGTTGAGAACACCTACCCTAAATTATTGTACTTGACGTCTGTAAAAGGGTAAATGTGTTCCTAAATATGGGATGGAATTTTAACCAAATAAATTTGCATGAAATCTGTTTTGTACCTCAATATAGACTAGTTTTATTTTAACCTTGATTTTTGTGTTACCCGTAACCTCCCTGCGTCCTATCCCCCATTATCCTGGTTAATCGAGAGTTAGCTCTATTACTGTTTGCATTTGCCCAATCATCCATTAGTTTGAATTATCACCACTAGAGGGATCAAAAGTCGGAGAATCGCAAACGTGCATCCCATATTTGCTAGAAGCGATACGCTATTTTTCTTGTTTTGATGCCCAATTAGGTGACATCGCAAAAGTAAAACCTATTAAAACTCTTCTGAATTTCAGACTTTTTCGTTTTCATTACGAATCGAAAAGTTTCCATTTGATAGATCTCTGAAACCCAGATAGCTTCTAAGTAATCGTCACAATGTAAAAGACGTAACAAGAGTATTGATTATTTCAACACTTGAATGAATCGTCACATTATCTTCCCCAATCAATTTAGGCTTTGTTGTTTCGTTTAACCTTCGCAGTCACCCGGAAGCGCTTGCTGAGGAAGGAGTCCCCGTGCCAATGGGACGTCGGAGGGGGCCAAGCAGCATTCGAAAAGTTAGGTAAGACAAATTTCATGATCATTGCTGACTCGATTTTAAAGCTTTTTTGCATAGTTTTATTTCACGGTAACATTTGAGATCCGGGTTAGAATCCCGAAGGGTTTTGATTTATGCCTCCGAGCTGTTACTTTAACAACGAATGCTACTTTCAATAAATGTTTTATTTAATCCAGTTCTTTTTTAATCATTATCGTAATAATTAATATATCAGGTCAAATTAATATTCGTATTTTGTCAATATAGAAAAGCTTTTTACGATTTAAATTAATAGTTGAATTAAATAGAATGATTAAGGGAATCCCATGATTCTGTATTTACCTGCATACTGATCACAAAGAGTTTTAAAATAGAATTTTTTTTGTCATATCCCTTTTTTGTCTTTACAGCAATATATTTAAATTTCTAATAAGGAATGAATTACATTTCTCCCAGATCTGATGCACCATCAGTTAAAAAATGCACCATCATTGTCATGAAATAATGTGACTTTAACTCTTTCAATTTTCATGTTTTCAAGGTATTGCCTACAAAAAATTTAATAGATATTTCTATCGCTTTCAAAAAGAAATGCATAAATGGTTGACCTATTTTTTTTTACATAAGGAATAAGTGAAATAAAAAGGTTGCTATTGAGCAAATAAATATGACGTTGCAAAGTGCCTTAAGATAATTTCAGAAACATCAGAAATTTTTAAACCTGATCGCTCAGACTCTTTTCTAGTAAACAAAAAAATTTTGTGTTAGGATTAATCTCAACATGACCCGAACTTAAAATAACAGCAATCATTTGCATGATCCTGTTCATGTCATATCGAAGTTGCTTTGAAAATGCAATGGGTTGGGTTGTTTTATCTCTGAGCGGCACTTTTTTGCATACCATGGGCTAAATGGCCAGGTCACATGGACCCCGAAGGCTCAGAGAATGTTGGGGACCCACTGGAACAGCTGTTGGGAAACAGATGGTAGCCTCCCGTCAAGGCCATCCAGCGTGTTCTTTAACGTGCACAGGGTATGGCTCTCCCGCAGACGGGGCCACGGCTTAACGTCCCATCCGACGAACGGCTGCCTTTCCAAGCCCATCGGTGTCCCCTACTGACCGTGGGCAGGGCGGGGAATTTTGCGGAGATAAATCTCAACGCTGACCCAGCTCGGACTCGAACCTGGGAACTACAGATTACGAGCCTGGCGCGCTACCGACTGAGCCACCCCCGCCACCGCCCCGAAAATGCAATGGTATTTAGAATTAAGTCAATAATTGATTGAATGCATGGAAAAAAAGCAGTCATATGCTGCGAATGTTAACGGAAAATAATTCAATTGAAATGGAAGAGTGCGAAGCAACAGAAAGTGAATAGAATGTGTATAAGCACATAATATATAAGTGAATAGAATAAATAGCACAAGAATGTTTTAGGAAAAAGAGTTTAGA
Organism: Ryuthela nishihirai; assembly: GCA_038380435.1. Taxonomy (NCBI): domain Eukaryota; kingdom Metazoa; phylum Arthropoda; class Arachnida; order Araneae; family Heptathelidae; genus Ryuthela; species Ryuthela nishihirai. The sequence goes on from JAWZYU010000009.1 coordinate 92,506,525, forward strand.
GCAGTATTATGGTTTTTGGCAAGTACTGAGAATGCGCAGACGCTTCGGAATTTCTTTTAGATGGACAGGTTATCGGCTCGTGATCTGTGGGAACGTTGAGGCTTCGACTAAGCTTTCTAATTAAATAAAAAACCCTCTCAAGCAGCTGCTTGCTACAGAGGTCTGATAGGAGTCTGTCAGTTTAATACGCTAGTGTCATTAATTCTCGGTATTTCGTTTCTTCTTGTGCAGAAGTAAAATGTGATTGTGAAATTGCAATAAAATTTTGCTGGATAAAATATGAAAGGGAAATACTTTGGTGGGTTTTGGACATTAATTGTAACATAACAGTAGATTTTAAATATCCTTATGATAAAGATAGTATGGGCGCTTTTTAAGGCATTGCATATAGAGTGAAAATTCAAATGATACAATAATTTCAAGCTTACGGTGTATATATTTTGCTATTATTTTTTTCGAATAAAAAACTTAGAAGTTTGAACAATGAGGATATAATTTGAATATGAAATATTTTTTGTCTAACCTGAATGAAAGAGCGCATGCGCATTGTTCCGAATCGCAAGTATTCTCATTTCCGTTATTGCGACCTTCTGGAAAAAACGTCATATAGCATTATTGCGTGAAGCCAAAATAAAAAAGTAAAATTTTGATTGTTGCTTTAGATGACGTTCATTTTACTGATATTTTTATATCCTTATAGAATCTGGCAACTGATATAACGTAGCAGTATCAAAGAAATAAGCGATCGTTTTCAAAAGTAGAAAAATATTTGTTTTGTTAAAATGTGATTCATGGGTGTTATTCATTCTTTATAGCCCTTGTACAAGAGGTTTTTTCAAAGTTGGGATGCGACCCTCCAATGGGAAACAAAATATTTGAAAACGGGTAGAGCACATTAAATTCTACTGCGCATTCTCAAAGTCTTCCCAGTTTCCATTCAACTGGGTTGTTTGGGTTGTTTAACCTCTGAACGGCATTATTGTTTGCATACAATACACTAAATTGCCGGGTCACAGGGACCCCGAGGGCTCAGAGAAGTCACTCAGCTGCTCCACTATAACATTTGAAGTTATTATTTTCCTCCCGTTCTATCGGCAGAAATCATACGTTTCATTTCAAAACTGTAAGAAGGAAAAGAATTGTAAAAACATATTTGATGCGTTGAGAAAGCGAGAAATGGAGCAAAGAAATACTGTAAAATAACGGTGCTCATTTTCTGTCACAAGAGCCAGAAATAGTCTTACCATGTTTGTTTTACCTCCGAGTACTTTTCTTGCACACAATGGGCTAAACGGCCAGGTCACAAGTACCCCGAAGGCTCAGAGAAGGTTGTAGGAAAGAGATCCACTGAAACAGCTCTTGGGAGATAGATGGTTGTCTCCCGTCGCCAATTCAGTGTGTTCTCTAACGTGCACAGGGTATGACTCTCACGCACACGGGGCCACGGCTTAACGTCCCATCCTATGGACGGCGGTCTTTCCAAGCCCATCGGTGTCCCACTACTGACCCTGAGTAGAGCGGAGAGTTTTGTGGAGATTAATCTCAACGCTGACCCAGCTGGGACTCGAACCTGGGAACTGCAGATTACGAGCCTGCCCCAAGTTGGGGGGAGGGGACCCACTGGACAGCTGTTGCGATACAGATGGTAGTATCCGGTCAATGTCATCCAGTGTTTAGGGTAGCTCTCCCGCACAAGGGGCCACGGCTTGGCGTCCCATCCGACGAATGGCGGTCTTTCCAAGCTCATCCGTGTACCCTACTGACCAAGTACTCTCAATGCTGGCCCAGCTCTGAGACTCGATCGGGAACTGCAGATTACGAACCTGGCGTCCTACTGATTGAGCCCCCCCCCTCCCCCACCGGTTTAGCAATCAGGTACGCTATCGTACTGAGTACTTAACCTTATGGGCTAGTGGCCAAAATAATATTTAAAAAACGACTCCTAAATGTCCTTTATTCCTTTGCAGGCAAATTTCCAGAAGCTTTAAAGGCTGATAAAGAAATTCTTAAACATAAATCGACGGATCTAATTCATATTTCAACTTTAAATAAAAAACACTACAAAAAAGTTTTAGCTTTCCACACAGTTCTGTTATCACTCTACATCCTCACAGGGCAAACAAGAAGATGCTAAATTATTATACTGACAGAAGATACCCAACACAATTATGGCAGTTCTTTCTAATCATTCCAGGGTGTCAAATTCTCAACTATTAAACTGATATTTTTGATTCAAATTCACACGTATCAAATCTCTCTGCATTAGATTCTTTTCTGATTATTTTTACTCCTTATTTCTGAAAACAGAATACTAAACAGACCTTCAACATAGTGTAATACATTTATCTCTCATTTCACAGTTTCATTGCCGCTTATACATATGTTATATAATGCTCGAAATATCCAATGAATTACAAAAGTCCTAAGTTCCTTTTGTTCTCTCTTGCAGGCAAAATTCAGCAGCTTTGACGGCTCGTAAGGAAATTGTTAAAAGCCTTGAGCTTTCTTAATGTTTCCTTAGAACCTTTTCTTGAAGGGTCCGTAAGGGCCCTTCATTTCCTGCAGGCTCCCCAAGCCTTCTCCGCAAGCCTTCTTGATGGCTCCCCTGGGAGGTTCCGTTGCCCAAGAAGGAGGCTCGAGACCAATGGGCCGTCGGGTCGAGACGGCTGCATACAAAAAGATAGGTAAGGATTTGCTTTCATTCCACTCTTATGCATTCAAGTTGCAAATATTCTTCTTCCAACTTCAGTTTAAATTGATGCAATGCATTATAGATCTAAATGTTATTCGCATTTTTAAATTGATGTTTCTTAGAAATGATATTTTACAAATGTCACCAGATTAATTATAATCATACTGCGAACACATAAAATCTAAATTTTGTATTATTGATGCATTTAAATATTATGCCTCAGACGAATCTTTGCTATCAATAGTAAAGACACTTTTCTTCTAAAGAGAAAATGAGTCTCCCGAAGTACGAAAGGAAGCGACATCTCCTGAATGATTTAACCACTCAACTAAAAACAGCTAATTCATTTTTTACTAATTGTGATTATAAATCTTTGCGATATTTTTATCGCTCTTAGCGCCATCTATGATCGGGAGCCGTCAAACATTCAACATTGCGTCCAATGAAAAGAGAGCTGAGAAGTGGAACAGCACTGATAGATTAATGGTTAGGTCACGTGACATATATTCAGAAGACAATTAGAATTCCACTCAGGGAGAAACCTCATTTTTTTAGCAAAAATGTTTCTCGAAATTTTGTTAGGGTTTTTACAGCTGGAAACTTTTCCCTTGAAAGATAAAGGGTGCTTTGCCCTTTTTCGGTACAAGGCGAGGTTGCAGAGTCCTCAAGCCTGGGAAGGAAATCACTAGATATGAAAATAGAATGTCGTCTTCAATTGTATCAATTAGATTTCTGCTGTACAGAGGATAAAGTTTTGCCAATGCTTAATATCCCATGTGAAAGACATCAGCTAATTCTAATGCCATTCATTTCATCTCTCTGATGAAGAGATCAAATCAAACTTTACCCTTAGAGCTTGTTACCCTGCGTACTGAACTCTCCCCACCTTCCAAAATAAAGGGGGGCGGGGGGGGCTCAGTCGGTAGCGCGCCAGGCCAACACCACCTAGAGGAGAAGGCCGTACCACTGATTTGTGACGTCAGCATTACTAGACCGGACTACCGGCAGAATAGATTGAGAGATAGCTTATCTTTGTTAATAGAACTTCCCATTTAGATTTTGAATATTCACTAATAAATCATTAAAATAATTTGTTTTCATATAATTAAAAAAAATCCCACTTTTTTCTAATTTTTTTTAGAGATAACTTTTTTTTGCTTTGATTAGTATTGATAAACCATTAATTACCGTTTCCGATTATACAGATAGCTTTAAATTATTATTTAGATAATAACACTCTTTAAATGTTCGGAAATTTCAAAACTTTTAACGAATTTTGCAAACGATCGATTAATGTATTGAACAAGTACTAAATTTTCACTCTTAAAGGATTCTAGAAGTGCGAAATATATTTAGAAAAAAACTACTTGTTACAAAATACCACAGATATCTATTTTTTTTTCACAAATATGTATGTATATATATATATATGAGGTCTAAAACATTATTTAATGAAAATAGTATGTTTCAATATTGCATATGTTAAGAAAAACAACCAACAAATTCCTCATTAAAAAAATACTTTTATTTACAATATGAGAAAACAAATATATATAGGATACACATTACAATGAAACAAATATTTCATTGTTTACTTTATTTTTAAGAAAATTGTGCAATTAAAACAGGAAAATTCACCAATCATATGGGAGAATTTTTAAGCAATATGAAGGAACTTAATATTGTGCAATACTATTTAAATTGAAAAAGAAAATTTTATGATATTCCATAGATCCCAGTTGAACTCTTTTTTTTTAAAATAGTTTAATAATGAAAGCTGTTTTTAAAATGCATCACATTAATAAAAACTGTTTCTAGGACAAAAGTGACTTTTAAATAAAAAGAAAAGAAAAATTGCTTTCCCAAACTTTTTCACCCTAATGCATATTAAAACTAATTTCTTCACATAACATAGAAATTTTTATCCTTTTTGCTATCATAATAAACTTTAATAATAGAAAAAAAATTCTGAAGAAACATGAAAGCAACATCTAAATACATGTGGTCAAAAGGTTTGAACAGATTCAAAATACAACAGAAATATAAAATACAATGAGTATTATACAATGTAAAGGTCACATTGAAATATCCATATACACTCAGTAATTATGAAACCTAATTCCATGTTATGTCAATGGAAAGCTAATTTCAAACCTTTGTAACTTTGAAAATGAGCTTTTATGAAAAAAAAATGAAATGAAGATCAATTACAGATCTCAATCAAATTTATCTAAATCTATGTTCATTAAAAATCAAAGAATTATGAAAACTGGGATATTTAATATGAACAATGGCTGTTTTAAAATATTGATCTGGGAAGTAGTTGAAATAAGTTAATCTCAAAACAGTATCCCATATTAAATTTTATTAGCATAGCTTTAGCAGAAAATGTAACAATTATTTAAATTTTCACCAACTCTGCAGAATGCACATTATTGTTTAAGATGTTGATATATAATAAAATACCCCTTCAAACAGCTGCTTACAACAGAGGTCTGACATGAGCCTGTAAGTTTATATGCCATAGTAGGTCTGTGAGGATGGCGGAAACCCGGCAAAGAAACAACACGAACAACCATGCCTTACCTAGGGCTCGAACCCAGGTTAGTAACCAAGCGAAGCCTCTTTAAATACTAAATGAATATTATTGGAATATAGAAAATTAAGATAGATTTTTAACTTATATATATATTCAGTCATATTTTCCCATGAAATGTTTATTTTAGAAATTACAGAGCTTTGAAATTATCTTTCCATTGACATAACATGGGATTGGGTGGTCATAATTAACAGAGTGTATATGGGGTAGTTTCATGGCAGCAAACACAGACTTTTATAACACAGAATTGAAAATATTTATGATAATACATTTGTACATACATGTAGTAAGAAAAGATTTAACTTGTAAAATTTGCAGCTAATATAATTAGTAGAATTGTAACATCATCAGCAACTCAGATTTAATGACATTGCAAAACTTGAATTAAGTAAAAATAAAGTACTACAAGCAATATATATCAACTATTGAACATTTTACTAACATTGAATAGATAGAATTAGCATCTAAAATTTTCTTATATTTTTATAGAGGTCAAGCTGTTTCAAATGATTCAGTATACTCCAAATGTGCAAATTAAATTGAAGAATTAAAAAAATATCTAGATGTCATTTACATAAAGGTTGATGAAGGGGCAAAAATAAACTACACCAGTAGGTTCTTAATGGGATTCCTTCCCAAAGGCAAATCAATAAAATAACTTTAAATTTGTATGGTGTCAAAAATATACAGAATAGAAAAAAATGTTTTGCTATTTTGTAAAGAGCATATACTTAACATGCCTGGAAACATATTAAATAAAAACATTATTCTAATCTTGACCTTCTGCAGAGTTTTTTAAACCTTAAGTCATTAACTATTATGCATATCTTAACTGCCATATCTGGTGAAGATACTTTCGAATGCTAAGAGCAACAGGGTATTTTCCCTTTATAAACAGATATTCTTACATTAAAATTTTAATATTACTTTAACTCACTATCACTGTAAAACCAATTATTAACAAAGAACTTGGAAGAAGAAAATGTGTATCAGAACCAGTACAAGGTTTCTAATAACATAGTCAATCATCTCCCTCCAAGCAGAAACTGACATCCCCCAATGATACAGAAAACCTTATTGATCTGTTGATCAGGCTAGTTCATAGGCATATCAAACACCCATTGGCAATCACTATTAGAAATTTAAAAAATCCTACATTTGCAAGGCAGAAGAAGCCACAAGATATGCATATATATTAAAGAAAATCAAGGAATAAATTAACTTCCTAAATCTCCCATGGCTTTTACAAAAACCAAAGATTGACACTTAAGTTTTCTGCTTATAATGTTCTCAATTTAAAGTAATGAAGGAAAAATAATATTCAGAAAATTCTATTTGCAGTTTAATGAGTTTCAGTTGATCATTTCATCCAGAAACTGGTGGTATATGTTCCAACAGAAAATTATAAATTTCATACCCCACTAAATGCATGTATAACATAAGCAATGAAATGGATTGGAAAGAAAACCATATACTGTCACATACTGCATCCGTACTGAATAGCTGTCCAAACAAAAGCATCCACCCCAAGTATTTGATACATTGATAAAAAAATTTAAAGACAACCAAAAATATAATTTATCTTCAGGGGTCCAGCCATTAGAGTATAGTGGGAAGTGAAAATGTTGTGGAATTGGCAAAAGATCACTCAAAAGTAACACTAAACACAATATTAAGAAAAAACCTACTGACAAGTGCAGGTAGAGATTCCCTTTGATCATAGATTTAGCCACAAAAGACATGAAATCAGTAAAATAAAAATGAAATAAATCTAGTAGACCCTGTACAGTAGCAAAATATAGTTAAAGGAACTGAAAATAGCTATTGCAGCTTGCATGCAATAAAATTTCCACTAAAATATTGCAAAATATTTGACAATAAAGTTAATCAGTTTTTGTGTCTAAAAAACAATGGTTGAAACAATAGCACACCATTCCAAAGGGGTTTCCACCAATGTATTTATAGGGCTATGATTATTTGAGTAAAAAAAAAAACAATACTCATTAAATATACTATAAAATATATGGTGCAGTGATTTTTATTCCTATTTCATAAACAATCAAAGGTTATTTCACCTAAAGTGTCATAATGATTAGTAACTACGCACTGTCATAAAAGGTAAACTTTCTGTTACTTCAAACTCTGACTGAGGTAGTGGTCAGCAATGATTTCAGTTTTGGGCATAATATTTTTTTAAAGTGTATTTGTGGATGCTTTAAAAGTAGTTGAACAGTACGCCCATTAACATACTGGTCATATAGCAAACATTCCCTCTCCATCAGTATATGGATACTTTAGAGGTCAGCAAGCTTTCTCCCAGTTTTCATGTCAAACATGCTGGTTTCTCTTTCAACATCAGATGGTGCAAAGTGGAGTTCACACACCTATGTATGCAAAAGAAATATTGAGAATATGTACAAAAAAACCTCTGATGAATGATAAACATTAAAACAAAAATCCAAACACCAGGAATACTGTTCACCATACACTAAAAAATTTTATTCAGAACTGAAGACTTTTTACCTTCGAAAGTAAAAGCTATAATTGTATTCAAAACAATTCTATAATCAGTTATTTTCTAAGATTTCAATAAAAATCCATGGTTAAAAGAATGAATTCTCCCAAGGAATGCACCTATTCTACCAGTAAGCTGGTTTTTCTCAATATTTCTAGCACTTCTTTTATCATATATAGTTCACCTAGAAAGCTAATGCTAACCATCTAATAGCATTCCACTGCTAGTACTAACCATAAAGTGCTTTTGGTAATGCCACTATAAAATGATAATGTAAAATAAAATGCGAAAAATCATACTGAGCTGAAAATCATTTAAAACAACACTCTTATGAATGAACGTTTAAAGGTTTGAAATATTCCTGTCCAGGAATTGAGCCTGAAAACAACTCCAGTAATAAGTTTATTGTTTCAGACAATTTCCTCTTACTGTAATTTTCAGTTTATTAGGCATAAATTTGTTTATATAGACAGCACCTGGTATTATACTAATGCTGAAATGTATTAGGAATTGATTGGTCAGGAAGTTTACTGTTGGGGAAAGTTTCTACAATAAACTTTTACCATTACATATCAGTAAAATCAAAATACCTCAAATTTTTGTGATAATTTTTGGATTTCTTCATTTCTAAAATCCAAACCAGTGGTCAGTACAGAGGATAAACTTTGACGTTAACTCGAAAACAATATTGTATGCATTTGTGGTGTTTAACATATTTATATTCACATAATAGGTGAAATGACAGATATCCCCTCAAATATTCTCTAATATGATTATAGAATACATTTGTAACAAAGTTAAAACAAAACCTGCAATCACATGCAGTAAAGATATGACAGTAGACTGTTATACCTTTATTATAATATACCTGACTTATCTCATTTTACAATGAGAGTGACTGGAAATATATGCACTTTTAATTACTCCTTTGAAAGTAAAAAAATTCTTTAACTTTACTATTAAATCCTTTTTCAAAATATCCTTTCATTTATTAATCCATATGTACACTAGATGTAGCCCACCCATTCTTTAATATCCACTATAACTTGACCTGATTTCAGAGATATAATTATGCAGATTAATTTAATGCTGAAAGTTATTAGGAATTGATTGGTCAGGAAGTTTACTGTTGTCGACAGTTTCTACAATGAACTTTTAGCATTACCTGTCCTGCTTTTATTAAAAAAATAGCTGATGTGTGAGGTAGGCAAAACTTCAGCAGGAAAATAATACATATTCACAAAGCCATCTCTAGGCTTTGAACATGGGTCCAATTTGTATCCAAGTATACTAGTAATAACACCAAAATAATTTCTAATACTTATGCCGAGATTTTGTATTTAAAAGTAGGTTTTCCCATGATCTTGCCTTTGGCTTATATATGTATTTCAAGTTTAACAGTATTATCGTATTAACTTATACGAGATATATTTGAACTCTAAGGATATATAAATATAGTGATATAACATTAGACCCTGAAACTATCCCAACAAAAGTACCAATTTCTTAACTTACTACTGTAATCTATTAACTAAAAAGTCTGGTCACTGTCAAATATTCTTTTCTATTTAAGCATTTTAACAAACGTACATTCGACATTTTTTATTCCAGCATATTAGGTTTCTTACTTAATAAAAATAACGTCAAATTAATCCATAACAGATCAATGATATTATATATGTATATTATACAAACGTAACATACAATAGTTAAAACGATAATTTTTACTTTAGAAGTTCATAAGTATGACAACAGATATTAATACAGAATAAAGTTCTTCTTACCTTGGATGCTTTCGGTGGACAGAAGTTTTGCCTTGGTAATTGAACTAATCCATTTCTGTCGCAAATCGATATCTTCTGGAAATTTAAAAACTGAGAATATTTGTCCCCCATCGTAATTGCTCCTGCACTGAGGAAAGCAGCAGCGCGATGGCATTTCGCTAAAAAAAATCAATGAACGTAATAACAAACCACACTAAATCATACGTTTTGCAGAACTAGCTAAACACTACAAAGGCAAGATGGAGGCGACGCTACTAGCTACGGGTCGACTAAATTGACGTCATCAGAATCGCTTCACCGAGTGGTAGGGCCTTCTCCTCTAGGTGGTGTTGGCCAGGCTCGTAATCTGTAGTTCCCAGGTTCGAGTCCCAGCTGGGTCAGCGTTGAGATTTATCTCCGCAAAATCCCCCGCCCTGCCCACGGTCAGTAGGTGTCAACGATGGGCTTGGAAAGGCCGCCGTCCGTCGGACGGGAGGTTAAGCCGTGACCCCGTGTGCGTGAGAGCCATACCCTGTGCACGTTAAAGAACACGCTGGATGGCCTTGATGGTAGGCTACCATCTGTCTCCCAACAGCTGTTCCAGTGGGTCCCCTCCCCCAACTTTCTCTGAGTCTTCGGGGTCCATGTGACCTGGCCATTTAGCCCATGATGTGCAAAAAAGTGCCGCTCAGAGGTAAAACAACCCAAAACAACAACAACCCAAAATAAAGGAAAGCTTACTAGAATTAATGCAATACTTCGACGAATTAACAAGGTACTTTATAATAAGAGTAATTGGGATAATTATCAGAATGAACTATATACAATAGATAACCTCACAGGACCAAAGAAAATTAACAGAAGTGATTTCTTTTTCGTATAACTGAATGAAAATCCTAATGACCAAGAAACTTTACAATTCGTGTGTAACAAAATTATAATCACCATACTTATGGGACGGCAAGACAAATTTTGGATCAGTGGGCAGCGCGCCAAACTCGTCATCTGCAGTTCCCAGGTTCGGGTCCCAACTGGGTCAGCGTTGAGAATTTTCTCCGCTAAACCCCATTCTGTCCACGGTGTTAAAAGAGACACCATTGGGCTTGGAAAGGATACCGTCCATCGGATGCGACGTTAAGACATGGCTCCGTGTGCAGATTAAACGATTCACTGGATGACTTTGACGGGAGGTTACACTAACAGTTGTTCAGTGGGTTCTCTTTCCCCGTCTTTTCTCTGAGGCTTTGCTATCGTGCCCTGGTCATTTGGCTCATTCTGTGCAAAAAAAAATAGGGGGCGCTCAGAGATAAAAAGAACACAAACGGACTTAGAATGCCTTCCAACGTGTATTGCAGCATTTCCATGTTGTGTGAATAGAAATCCACGTTAAAAGCTGACTTTAAAAAGAAACTTTGTACAGAAAAATGCCTCTAAAATAAACTGAAGATCTGATTCAAAAATCTCCAAATTTCTATTTTCAACAATGTTTTAATATAAAAAAAAGAGAAATTGCAGTTCAAATAGTAGCGGGAGGCGATGTAACACTCATCCTAAACATCGTTCCCTCAAAATAACCAAAAAAAAATTGAAAAAAAAAATCATCAAATAGTTTTATAAACATCACATTTCTTTCTGTAAAAATTTCGTTATCAATAATTATTGTATGGGCTTTAATTATTGATTTATTGCATGGCTTTTAATTATTCACTTTTCACATAACATTTTATGAATAGTTTATTAATCATCTCAAAATATTCATGAAATTGCATTCAGACAAAAAATACATGAAGTATTATGCATTGTATATTATTAGTACGTAGGAATTACGTAACTGAAACTAAATAAATAAACATTTTATAATTGTATCGCGTTTCCACCAAAAAGTGGTGGAAATTGAGAAAGAGTAACTTCGGTTCGTTTGTCCATTTTCGCGGGAGGAGGGAATCGCAGTTGAAATTCATATCGGTGAAGACTCGACTTGTGATTGGCTCCTCATTTCGCGGTAAACATTTATGTCTTGCTATGGTTACTTAATTCGATTTCAAAGTAGAACCTAATTACTTCTCCATTGGAATAGTTTTGGATGAACTTTCTTTATTACATTTCACACTTGGTCATTTCATAAGCGATCACATGACATGAATGTCAGGAAATTGTTTGTTTGAGAGTTGAACCTCATTAAAGTCAGCAATTAATAATCTGGACACCAAGTTGCTCAATCAGTAACATATCAGTCTCGTTTTCAGTTTTCATCTGTGATCTATTCAGCAGGATCAATAGAAGCAGGGAAATTTAATTTATATGATTAGGATTGATGCTTATGTACATTATGAGAATCATTTGTAAACATTTTAATAATCATTGAATGATATCATGTAGAACTAAAACGACTTCAAACAAGAATTCTGAGTTTGCTTTGTTCTTCTTTTTCAGCGAAATCCAGCAGCGATGAAGCTGGTAATGGAAATTAGTAAAAGCTTTATGCTTCCTCAATGTTTCTTTAATTTCTTTTCAAATGGGGGCAAGGCATATGCTCGCTCCTTTCTTTGTGGCCGAATCCCTAACCATTCTCGGCACAACTCCCAGGTCTGTGTTTTTTGGCATTTTGGAATTTTTTTATCATCTTTTGGTATGTGTTATTTTCGTTTTTTTAATAAAAAATATGTTTTTATTAGTTTTTTCCTTTCATGTTTTGTTTTATTAATAAAAAAGTTTTTTATATAATTTGATTTTCGTTTTCCAATTTCCCATTTTTCGTTTATTTTAACAAAAAATAGTTTTTTATGCAATTTGTTTTATTTTACATGACTTTTCGTTTTTTTTCGTTTGTCCTTGAGCCGCCAACAAGGCCCGGGTTCGAATCCTGGATAAGGCATGGACGTCTGCTTCTCAAAATCCAACCTCAACGTCCCCGGTCGTGAGAGGTGGGCAACGTCATTGGCTGACCATTTCTCGATCTCCCTCTTAAAAGACAAAAACAGAAGCTCAGCTGATGACGGCTAATGAGGCTCTGGTCGAATTCCTTTCTAATTCCTTTTTTATTTCAGCTATGAGTTGCCTTGCCTAAAATACATTGTTTTACTGTAGGGAAGTATAAAGATAAAATGTTTTCTTATTGCAGAATTTCTATTAATTACTTCAGAGATATCATACAATTCTCTATTAATTATCTCAGCAGCAATTGTGTGTGTATAATTTCACTTCACGTGTATACAGTCTTTAGAAAAATAACCTCCCGACAGCAGAATTGAGAACATTTTCTTGTACTTCTTTCAAGACACATGAAGCGAGAATTTAAGCTGTTTAGATTTTTCTTCGTACCAATTCTTAAGCCCAATTTCCTCTGTTATTCGTGCAAGAAATCCAATAAAACAAATCCACAGATCATCCAAATTGTTTCACCATTCAAAGGCAACGAAATATTCAGAGAATATGACAATGGACATAACAACTTCCTATCTCTTATCATTGCTTGATTTTGATCCCATGAAATATCAGCTTTATCATCCGCATTTATCTTTCACTCTCAGCATCATTAACATAACTCTTTTTTTTTTTAATTCTTTTTTCATTTAACTTAGGTAGGATCTTAGTATGAAAAGATGCTTTTATTGACTGATGAAACGAGACAGAGCAGAGAATAGCAAAGGGAAGTACACCGAAGTGCCAAAACATTATGACTTCCATGCCTAATATAATGTTGGTCTTCCTCGTGCCAACAAAACAGTTCTTACCCGGCGAGGCACTGGACGCTACAAGATTTCTAAAGGTGTCTTGTGGTATCTGGTACCAGCAGATCTTTTAACTCTTGTAAGTTACGTGGTTGAGCCGCCGCAGATCAGATATGCTGTTCCAACACAAACCACAGATGCTCGATTGGATTGACGCCTGGATTGATGTTGGAGGTCTGGGCAATACCTGGAAATCTTCCTCATGTTCCACGAAACATTCTCGAACAATCCGGACAGTGTGGCATAGCGCATTATCCTGCTGAAAGAAGTCACTACTAGAGAGATGTACCTTTGCCATGAAAGGATGTACCTGGTCTACAGTGATATTTAGGTAGGTGATAGACGTCACAGTACCCCTTCTGTTGGCTCGTACCATACGGGATAACCTTCGCTCACCTCTAGCATCGATGAGCCGGGGTCGGCCCACACCTTGCCGTTGGTTCGAGATTTTTCCTTCCTCGGACCACTTTTGGAAGATACTAACCACTGCTGACTGTGATCACCTCACAAGCCTTGCCGTATCGGAAATGATCTGATCCAGTCATCTGGCCATTACAATTTTGGCTTGATGATGCCAAGGCATCCCATACCATTATGCCTGATTGACAGGCGGTGTGCCAGTCGCAAACAAAAGCTGGATTCATCCTCTTGCCAGATTGTCATCATACATGGACCCGTCGATTATCAGCAACCAAACAGAAAGGGGATTCATCACTAAACACAACAGTGTTCCATTCATGACCCCAGTTCGCACGACTTTGGCACCAAGCCAGACGAGCGCTGTGATGGTTTGCAGTCAATGGCAGTCGACATAATGGTTGCCTTGAACACAGGTGTGCCTCATACAAACTTCTGTTTACCATTCGGATCATTATGGGGACGTCCATGGCTGCTGATACAGCCTGTCGAATATCGCCTGCAATGCTCTGTGTTGATGAATGAGCATGTCAAATAATGCGCCTATCACGCCGTGCTGATGTCTGTCAGATGGTGCCACTCCCTCTGTGACACACACTAGAACCATTTTGCAACTGTTGCCAAGAGCATCCAACAGTTCGTACATCCCGATGAACATAGGCAGTGACACAATGTGTAGTCCATCCAGATGCACATAGGCCTATAAATCTTCCTCTCTCAAAAGCATCCAAATGGCCATAAACCTGCCGATAGCGTATACCAGGCATTTTCGACCTTTACTGAACAATTTCCAAGCAGAACCACATGATTTCAACTGTTTGCATGACTTCCACCTGAATAAACACAATACCATCCCTGTTCCTTCTTGCACTTTTTATCTCTTGAACTACACACGTCATCGTCCCCGGATTATCGTCATTTGCATATCTGAACTGCACACACACACCCACCTTTCTATTTACATGTTTGTATGACATGTCCTGGGTGGGACACTTTCAATGTTCAGCAGTTTATATAATCAATCGTATTCTTATGCAGCCAATCTGATGAAACCCAAGTACACTTAACAAAGTACAATCAACTTATTACAAGCATCGCAGCATACATAAGTGTTATTCCTCCCAAAAAAAAATTACCCCCTGAACAGCACACACATCCATGCCTTACCCGGGGCTCGAACCCAGGTCCCTTAGATCAATAGCCAAGCGTGCTAACCACTCGGCCACGGGACGGACCATTAAGTTTACTTACCTGACGAAGATATTGCCGTTGCAGCTACCAATACCAAAAGGGCCCATCACCCCTCAAAGGTCAAAATCAGTACAACTTTGGCATTGAAGTCACCTAGAATAAGGGTAAAATCTCCTTTCTTGACAGAATTAAAAATATCCTGAAGTTGTCCGTAAAACCTATCCTCAGTGGGGACATAACAGCAGATAACATTCAAGTTTTTAACGCTTGTGTGAAATTTTCCTGCAAGAAACCTTTCATTGATGCACTCATATTCTAGAAAAGTGATCTAGAAAGTATCTGTGTATGGTCCTCACATTCCAACTACCCGTTGAGAGAAAATGGTTAGTGGGATGTTTAAATAAGGAATGTCGACAATATCAAACAGGGTTCTAATTCCAGGCATGTTGCAAATACCTGTTCCCCTATTAATAAAGCTGAAGTCATCTACACTGGGAGACTTCCTCCAATATAGGATTTGACGATGCTAATAGAAGCAAGAGTTCAGGTACTTGCGATGGCCTCTGATCAGGATTATCCACCAGCTGAAAAGCGCATCCTGCGAATCTTATTAACCTGCGGTTGTCAACAGACAAACAAACGGAAAACGCAATGGAAGATTTTCCCTCAAGAGAAGTCCATCAGTGCAGCAAAATCAGGATCCATTATCATACTCAGAGCCATTATTCCATTCTGATTGGTGTATATGGTCAGGACCCTATGTATTTGACCACTCCTCAGCAGAGTAGAAAAAAAAAAGTAGCCATAGTGTCCAGATCAGCAGGCCACAATGATCTGGCAGCGGTTCCCTTCCACAAAAGAGTACCTCCTTTAAAGAAAAAAAAAATGATTTTTTTGGTACACTTTCGATCAATTTTTTGAAGAGGGAGGGAGGTCCTCCCGCCTAGGAAGTTGGTTGCACGAGGGCAACTAACTTGCTAGGTGCAGCCCTGCCTCAGGACACCATTAACCATCTGATTGATGAAATGCCGAAACGCCTACAGGCTTATATAACCGCCTGAGGTGGGTCTAGTATGTACTGATGAATCTACAATAAACGCATCTACCTTGCTTTCTCACGTTCCGTTTTTTGATCATTTGCATATCTACCCTCATAGCTTCCGTCCTGTCAGTTTCCAACGTATATATCATTTCCTTCGTTGTGTTGCGATTTTCAGTTTGAGCAGTGTAATAAAACAGTACAATAATTGCAACAAGATGTAACCGAATAATAAATTCACAAGTTACCTGTTGATATGTAATTCAAGAAATAATTTTGTGGAAAATATGATCCGCTAATGAGTGAGATTCGAAGCCACCCATCCCAGTTACATACCAGATGCTCTAACCACTAAGCTATCATCCGCTCTGTCATTTATCCACTTAGTTGTGACTTTTAAATTTCACTGACTCTGTGGATAAATGACAGAGGTAGTGATAGCTTAGTGGTTAGAGCACCTGGCATGGAAACTGGGAGGTGTGGGTGTGAATCCCACTTATCGGCAAATCATTTTTTGCACAAAATTAATTCTTTAATTAAGATGTAACTGTATTGAGATTATCGGATGAAGACAGAAGATGTAATATGTCAATGCATTAAACTCTCCCGCAGATAAACTATTAGCTTTGCCGGACATTGATTATTTGTAATTGTTTGAATAAATAAATGATGAAAAAATCAGGTAAACAAGTTCGTATAAGACCAGAATCTTTGGGGGTGGGATTCATAATAACCAATTGATATTCAATATTTTATGCAATAAATATAAATAGTAATTCGATCATATAGAGGGCGTTCAAAAAGTTCTTGACGTGTAGCTTTGAACTCTTTTCTCTGAAGTTAACGAGATAAGGCTTCTTTGAAAGCTTGTCTAAACTTATACTGACAGCTGCAAGATACATGCAGCTGTCAGCGTTCCTTTTCAGCGTGGTTCTGCAGCCCGTTTTGTTACCATTCCTGGGAGGCATGCAGCAGCCCATTATCCAGCAGAACAACGCCGTGTACACACTGCTAATGTCTCCAGATAACTTGGATCTGGAGACACTAGCAGTGTGTACAGCAGTGTATCTCCATAAATAATAATGTTTGCAATATATTCAAATATTCCCATGGTCAGCACGATCTCCAGATTTATCCCGAATAGAAAATCTGTGGGACCACATTAGACGAGTGCAATCCTCTCAACGGCTGGCATGGAATCTCGATGAATTATGGGAGCAAGTCAACGCTGCTTGGTGTACAATTTCTCAGGACCATCCATATCCCTCAACTATACTCCATGCCACGCCATATTGCTGTTCAAGGCGGTGCAACCACCTCCTGAGGCAGTCATATTGTGCGGCATTCTCTCTTCTTCTAACTGCTGTAAGGGGCTGCAAATTAAATCGTGCTATGGCAATTTGTATAGCTATGTGTGCTATATTTCACTCACTCCTTGGTGGGGCAATTTCAGCTCCCCTATATGACCTGGTATTCCCATCTGACCATTACCTCTTAAAAGTGTCTTTCAACTTATATTTAAGAAGTGTTGTGCTAAGGTTATTATTTATCCTACTTTAAAAATTATTAGCTATTATTATTCATTTCATGGTTATAAATATGAATCGGTCGTATTCATTTCATCGTTTATAAATATGAACAAGTTCTTTACCAACTAGTCTTAGATTTGTGGTTGGGAGTAATATGGAAGTTGTGTGTTGACAGCTCACTGATAAAGCTTTTGCTACTAATAGGAACACACTCTATCATAACTTTGCAAGTTTTTCAGAAGAGCAGTTTCTGCATGGTGATATGCCAAAATATAAATTATATACAGAGATCTAAAAGTGAAATATCAGAGATGATGAGGAAAAATCCCTTTTACCTGATTGCGTCATTCCCATCATTTGGAATGTACATTAAGTGTCTCGTGGCAGGAGATCCATCATGTTCTTTATTATGTAAAACGTGTGCTTCATCTAAATTTATTTTTTAGACATTTGGCACTGAACTTATGCCTTACTGCCCACTTGTAATGTTTATAAAATAAACTCTAGGTTATTGATCCCACAGAAATAGGTCGGTTCAGTGAAATTGATGATTAATTTTGCCAACGAAGTAAGACCTAATGTTTAGGAAAATATCACTTTTATTTTTATTCTGAATTTTATTAGAATATTACACTTGTTCCAAGAACCGAGCTAGAGTGCAGACGCGTCTGTTCTCTGTACTTCCTTTGTGTGGGATTTTTTAGTAGCTCTAGAGACTTTCTTCCTACAGATTATTCTGTTTATTCGGTAGCATAATATTTTTTCATTCTCTTGTTTTCACATCTGCATTTGGTACACTAATTTTTATTTATTTCCGTTTTCCCGGATTTATATCCCGGAAAACGGAAATGTCTGCATCGCCATGCCTGCATCATTTTCAGGAATGAAGGAAGACAAGAACAGTCCAGTTGCCATCAGAACAATAATGATGGTCCCATTCAATTGTGGATATGGGTGGATCATTTCAGATGCCTGCTTTCTCGTGCCTTTTTTTCTATCAGGGTTCTGAAGATGGTGATCTTCAAGGAGTTTCCTGACACCTTTCCTTCCAGGCAGTTTGGATGCTCGGCACTTTCTGCTGGGTTTTCTCAGCCTTCACAGGCAACAAAAATTCTCATATCGTTTTTCAGATATAGGCAACTTGTCTATGTTGGTGGATTGCTCTGCTGCACCAGTCTCTACCTCAGCTACCTAACACCTTTGGTCATCATCAGCTAATGGAAGTTGGATCTTTCCTCACCATCCCCCACTGGAAATATTTTTACTATGCATGACTCAGGTCCAACAGCTATGGCCACCAATCTTGTACGGTGGTTGCTTCTCACCATTGACCTCCCCTAATCTTCATCATTCTGCAGCCTGCTGTTTGTTCAGCTTGGCACTGTTTCCGTGAAGTTCCCTCCAATGACAACACGATTCCTGATACAGCTGGAGATCAAAGGTCTCGGTTCCGTATGCGTGGGAAGTGACCAATACATATCCTTTGTTCATAGACATGTTTTTGCTTGCCTATTACAAACTTATTACTTACTAGAATTTATATTTTCTTGTACGGCATATTGAAAAGTTTGTTATATACACTGTAAAGCACAGATATAACTTGAATTACTTTAAAACCAAAATTTATCTCATATTTCAAGCTTCTACAAACCAATATTTAGCAAAAATGGGAAATAAAATTGACTTCAAGAAGTCAATATTTTTATCACTAGTAGAAAGCCTATTGAAAACAAGGTGCAAAACTCTTCAGTATATTAGATACGTGCAATTTCTATTCATAAACTGAACCTAAGTAAAATCGATTTCTGACATAGACATATTGCATTCATTCCAGTTCAAAAGAAGTCTGAATTTATGTTCTATTATAGAGATTTAATTTTTAATGTAGAGGAGTTTTTAAAGCTTCGCAAAACATGCAAGGTTATTTTGCCTCTGAGTGGCACTTATTTGCACACAATGTGCTAAATGGCAGGCC
The DNA here is from genome assembly GCA_038380435.1 of Ryuthela nishihirai. Lineage (NCBI taxonomy): Eukaryota > Metazoa > Arthropoda > Arachnida > Araneae > Heptathelidae > Ryuthela > Ryuthela nishihirai. Next base: position 92,525,976 of record JAWZYU010000009.1, read on the forward strand.
ACAAGGACCAGAGGGTTTCAGAGAAGGTTGAGGGAGGGGGACTCACTGGTTAGTTGTTAAGAGTTAGATGCTGTTAAGAGACAGATGGCCTCCTATCAAGGCCACCTAGCGTGTTATTTAACATAAGTTATGGTTCTCCAGTATAAGGGGCCATGGCTTAATGTCCCATCCGATGGAAGGCAGCCTTTACAAGTCCACTAGTGTTCCCTACTGACTGAAGGCAGGACAGGGAATTTTGCAGAGATAATCTCATCACTGGCCCAGCTGGGGCTTGAACTAGAAACTGCAGATTAAGATTCTGGCAGCTCTGATATAAAGTATCTACCCCTGGTATATCCTCCAGTATAGCCAAACAAATTTTATAGCTTGTAACTGACAGGCTCCTGTCAGACCTCTGTGGCAAACAGCTGCTTGAGGAGGTATTTTTTTTAACATTTGAATGAACAGATTGTGTCTTCTGACACATAATTTATACTTCCAGAGGGCAGCACTTGTGAAGTCTAATATATTTTTTAAACTTCGTAGTGGAGAAAAATAATTGACCAAATTCAGGTAGAACTAAATAAAAACTTTTAACGTAATATATATAATGCAGTTACCACCATCTAATGCGCCCAATAAGCCTGCAGTTAAACCAGTTATCCAAATAACAAGAAGACAGAATTTCCTTAAATACAATTTGGTTTATAGTTTTCAGTGTACAGTTTTCAGTTTAGTATATGGCAGTGTCATTGAGCATTTCGAAAATTGCAAACTGTAGTAATTTATATCAGTAAAGTGATTAATAATAACAGAAAACGTTAAAATTTCTACGACACATTTAAATTTATACTACTACAATGAAAACTGGTATTTCAACAATGACTAAATTCATGCTTTAAAAAAAATATTTAGTGAGAGAAATCGTATTTACACTGTAAAAAACAAAATTATAATGTATGTGGCCGAGTGGTTAGCACGCTTGGCTACTGATCTAAGGGACCTGGGTTCGAGCCCCGGATTAGGCATGGATGTGTGTGTCGTTTTTCTGCTGAGGTCCTGCCATCCTCTCAGATCTCCTACTATGGCATATAAACTGACAGGCTCCTGTCAGACCTCTATGGCAAGCAGCTGCTTGAGGGGGTATTTATTTTTATTTATTTTATTTATTGTAATATATGCACTTAAGCAGTGAGATGGATAGAAAATTTTACTATAGGGTGGATGATGACGGTATTTCACATGTGGTTTAGGATAATAATAACTGGGAACCAGTTTTCTGAGGCTGTCTCAGATAAATATACACATAATATCCATTATCCACATTTCAAGGGGAATTATGAAATGACATCTTATTTTCAACAACACTTCACATAACATTTCAATCTAATGACACTAATACCATCTTTTGAAATAACAATGGTCGGCATGCCATAACGAAAATACATCAAGTAATCTCATGATGAAAGTGTAAGCCTTTAAGTTATGACCCTATCCTAGTGCCCTTACTAAATTAGCAAGATAAAGAACTCTTTGTTTTACCTTCATCCATTATAAAAAGGTATATTTCGTCGATTTGAGATGGATTTTTCCACACCTGTGTCCTACTATCCTTCAATTGTTTGACAAAAAAATTCAAAATAGAGGATAATCCTTTTAGACCCTTTGTCTCTAAATATAGGATGCCTGCATATAATTAGGTGTGTAGCCAATTTGATTTCTTTTCCTCCTCTCTAGGAATGCATAGCTAATCACGGGAACATGCTATTCAGCATCTATACATTCTTTTGTTACCTGCCACTTGACAACTGTGTTCAAGCACTCCAATATTCAATGCAACTCAAAACTAGATAGCTGAAAGATGCCAAGTCTGCTGCCCTTAAGTGCTTGAATGGACGAGGGACTTGGCTAGCTCCAAAAATTGATTTGTGTCTACGAGCACAAACGATTCAGAGACAGATTGCCCCCAATGGGGCCTTCCCTTCTCTGGTGTCATGACTGATTTGTAATGCACCACATGAAAAATACTGTCTTAACTAGGTGCCCTAAGAAGCCTGATTTCTACATATGCTATATAGATGATGTCCTTTTGGTTTGGCAAGACTCCACTGATGAACTGCAATATTTCCTGCACCTCTTTAATGAAGTCATGCCCACCATTAAATTCACACATGAAAGTGAACAATAATTCTTTTGTTTCTCCATATTATAATTACAAGATTTTACCTGAAAAAACTTTTTTACATAATAAATAACTATTACAATATCCATTTATCATAAACCCACCTATTCTGCACGTGTTATTCTCTACGATTCAAACCACCATATAATTATAAAATTTCCATTTTTAATTCTTATTTTCACCGAGCTCATAAAAATTGTTCAGAAAAAAAAACCCTATTGTAGAGATTTCAGTTCATTTATAATACAAGTGAAGATGCAGGTTATAATATACAGCAAATTAATAAAATACATAAACAAGTTCAGTATAATTACAGACGTAATTCACAGTCTTCTCTCATTCAACTGTCAAACAAAGCTGACTGCATATTTTCTTTTTGAGCAAAACAACTTTTACATTTTGCGTTTACATTTGAATGACCTTTGTGGTTACAAGTTGCATTTTCATAAGTCTACTGATGGCTACTTGATGGAGCACACTCTGTTTCTTGTCTCACTTTTCATGCTTAACAATGACTTCATTGTGAGAAAGGCCAAATGCATCACAAAGTTTTTAACTCTGAGTTTACTTAGTTTTTAATTTTTTTTAATATTTAATATAACACAGCACACAAAATTTGCCTTGCTGGAACAGTGGCTAACCTCCTAACCACTATGCCAATTAAGAATTAGCATTTTAATGAGCTTTTATTTAATTATGCATCGAACTTTTGAACAGTGTTATGTTGAGTGCTATTATTAATATATACACAATCACGACTGCTAATATCTAAGAATATTCTGGAGCAGTGGCGGCTCGCGTATAGGCACTGTGGAACTGCAGTACCCCCAATTTCAACTTGATATTATCGATAACATTTAATAAAATGAGTCCTTTTTTCTTTAATTCTTTCTTTATACTTGTACAATATATAATTCTTAAGCTTAATGTCAGTAGCCATCCCCCAGTTTATGAAAAAGATACAAAAATCTTTGTATGGAACTGTGCGCTTCACAGTACTAGCGGCGAGGTGTTTGACTGTTGTACGCATGCGCACATAGGAAGCTACACGCGAGGCTGAAAGAGAGAGAGAGCACTGTCGTTCCCGCAGTGCCGACCCTGGCGTGCTGGTTGAAGGTAGTTTTTTTTTACTCCGCGTGTGTTGTGCTTAAAAACCGTGTACCATATTCTTGAATGTGATAAAGTGTAGAATTAGATTATTATCCTGCTTCCAGCTATTCTGTTTGATTCATTTTTTTTTCGGTTCTTTTATTTAACAGAAAACTTTAACTATTGCCTTGCATCCCCAAGAAATAAGTTCTGTGACTGTAAGTGAACTTCAACAGCTTAAGTTTGCACAGCTGTCTCTCCATGAGAAAGTTGCAGTTAAGAAAAGAGGTCGTTCAACACCAGATATTCTAATATCTCAGCCAGGCATAAGCAACAACAAGAAATATATTCGTAGCTTTAATTCTGAATGGTACCAACGGAAAAGTTGGTTTTGCGGCTGTGAAGTAAAAAATGCACTGTTTTGCTTCCCGTGTTTGCTGTTTGGAGGTGATGTAACGTGGACAAAAGATGGTTTTAGAAATATAAACAAAATGAAAGAAAAAACTGAAAAGCATGAGAAGTCAAAGAAGCACGTTGATAATGTAGTTTCACTGGCACTTTTAGGAACCGTAAGTATTAAGGAGAAACTTAGTGAGGCATACAGACTTTCAATCAATGAGCATAATATAAAGGTTAAAAAGAACCGTGAAATTTTGTCCAAAATAATAGACTGCATTTTCTTTTGTGGAAACTTTGAAACTCCCTTACGTGGACAGGATTAAAAAGGCGATTCAATAAATCCAGGGGTATTTAGGGGATTAGTGAATTTTGCATCTAAATTAGATTCAGATTTAAAGAATCACTTAGAAACCAGTGCAGTCTTCAAAGGTGTTTCTAAGACCATTCAGAATGAGATACTTGACTGCCTGCTACAAATATACCATGAGGAGATAAGGACGGAAATTAGAAAAGCTTCTTTTGTAGCTGTCATGGCTGATGACACAACAGATGTTTCGGAACACAGTGAAATGGACCTTGTTCTACGGTACATATTGAATGGAGAAATATTTGAGCGTTTTTGGGGATTATTCCAGAAAATCAAACTGCAGATGGCATATCAAAACGTATCTTAGAACAATTGGACATAATCCTTCAAGGAAATGAACAAAAACTGATAGCTCAGACATTTGATGGTGCAAATGTCATGAAAGGCAAAAAAGCAGGAGTTCAACCAAAAATAAAAGCAGTTTATAGTAATGCACATTTCATGTGCTGTTTGTTGATGAGACTGTTAGTAGAGTAGGTTTGGTTATAAACAGAGAGAAAACTAAAGTGATGAAAATTGGTCAGGCAGGCTGTGATTCAGTTAATCTGAATGGTTGCAGTCTTGAGCAGGTGTTACAGTTTAATTATCTTGGGAGCTATGTAACAGATAATGGTGATGTGCGGCATGAGATTAACAGACGAATAGGGATTGCTGCCGGGACTTTTAAGAATCTATGGAGATTGTGGAGAAATAGGCGTATACCCCTAAAGACTAAAATTAGACTGTATAATAGTTTGGTTCTTTTTAGGGTTAGTTATGGTAGTGAAACGTGGACACTGTAAACAAGATAACAGGAAACTAGATGCTTTTGATTCCAGATGCTTACGCAGTATCTTGGGCATTAGGTGCTTCAACTTTGTAACTAATGATGAGGTTAGGCAAAGGAGTTTGCAACCTCCTTTAAGCAGCATATTGTGCAGAGAGAGACTCCGTTGGTTTGGCCATGTTGCCCGTATGAATAATTATAGATTGGCGAATAGGGTTATGAACAGTGTGCCTAAAGGCCTCAGAAAGAAGGGGAGACCTAGGATGCGGTGGGCTGACAATGTCAAACAGGACCTTGTTAGAATTGGTGTGCAGTGGCCAGATGCAGTAGATGTAGCGCAGGATAGACTTGCTTGGAGAACTAAATTGCACGGTCTGGTTGGACCTCCGTAGCCCATGGCTGCTTGATGATGATGATGATGATGATGATGATGATGATGATGATGATGATGATGATGACGACGACGACGACGACGACGACGACGACATTTCATTCACTGTTATGCATATTTTTTTTGTTGTTTTGTTGTTTTACCTCTGAGCGGCATTTTTTTGCACACTATGGGCTAAATGGCCGGGTCACATGGACCCCGAAGGCTCAGAGAAAAGAATCAAGTTTCTGAATAAATTTTCTTTTTATACATGTTTGTTTCCTTTTACACAATTTTAAAATAAAGGCTAAAAATTTTCTGTAGCAGCACCCAAAATAATTTTAGCTACGAGCCGCCACTGTTCTGGAGGTTTTGTTTCCTTTGTCAAAATAACCAAAATCTAAACTGCCTGAACTCTATACCTTTTGCATCCCTTATGTATTAAGTAAATTTCAGCTTTCTAAGCACTTAGATTCAATAATCATGGAATTCAAGCATAACAATGAAATGTTTTAGTTCAGGCAGCTCAAAAATGTGCAAAAGGCTGATATTAGATGTGAAAATGGATATCATTACAAAAATTGAGTCTGGTGAGTGATTGATGTGGTGAATTTCCTGCCTATCTAGCTTCATTGTCAAGATGATTAATTATAAGGGCAAAATTAGAGAAGCCAATAAAACTATAACACATTCTAGATGATACTGACATTGTGAGATCCCTATATATATCCAGAAGTGTTGTTGAAAACAACACTTTTGGATATATATAGGGATCTCACAATGTCAGTATCATCATGTTTTCAAGTGGTTTCACAGTTTGTACACCATTAAGAAGAAAGTAGTAAAATAGTTCTCAAATTGCTTTTCCCTCCTTCAAAGGACAATAATTTTTTTAATATTAATAATTAGCATAATAATATTAGATAATATTTTAAATTGTTTTATTACACTCTAATTTTGGTTTTATGTGTTTGTTACAAATACAGTGAATGGACGAATTATTATATACACCCCAATAACAATATGCAAAGCAGAAGTATCACATCCAGTCACGTGGGCTGCTGAAACTGGTAATGCTTATAAATAGAGCAGATCTATACACATTAGAAACCAGTCATGGAAAAGTAATTATGGCTAAAGGGAGCAATGTAAGCGAGTTTGACCGTGGCCAGATAATAGGTGCAAGGAAGGCCGGTTGTTCAATCACTGCAACTGCTGAACTGTCGGATTTCTGCGGCACGTGGTTTATGCCACACACGCATGTGTGGCATAAACGTGTGTGTCTCATAAACCACATGGAATGATGGGCCCAGCTTGCCAAGTTGGGGTCATATAGGCAAGTGGAATCACTGTAACAGTTGGGGTGCATTTACATGGCATCCTTGGGGCCCCTCATACCTGTCGAGACCATCATTGGCACAAGGTATATCTTTGTCAAATCTTTGCCAACCATTTACATCTTGGTCATACTGATTCTCTTTCTGCACCATGACGCCATCTTTCAACAGGATAACGCCACACCAGATACTTCCCAAGTAGCAACCAATTGGCTCCAGGAGCATTCAGGTGAGTTTACCACACTCAAATGGCCCCTTGATTGCCTGGACCTCAACCCCATTGAAAATTTGTGGGATGAATTGGAAAAATCTGTTCAAGCCCAGCAACTCCCATCGGCAACTGTAGATGCACTATCACGAGATTCTCCTTTCTTGGGCAGCAATACAACCTCTGTGTTTTCAACACCACATTGAGTTCTTACCAAGATGTCTGGTTGTTGTTGTGAGGGCAAAAGGTAGAGCAACAGGTTATTTGGTAGGTGTATTTTGTCCATTCAGTGTAATAAGTAACTATATTAAATGTGTTGATAATCTTTGAATTAAATCTGTTTCATTTAATTAACATTTCAATTAATGATAAAAAAAATAATAAAAATAAATACCCCCTCAAGTAGCTGCTTGTCGCAGAAGTCTGACAGGAGCCTCTCAATTTATATGCCATAATAGAAGGTCTGTGAGGATGGCGGGACCTCAGCAGAAAAACAACTCGAACAGCCATGCGTTACCCGGGGCTCGAACCCAGGACCCCTATACCAATAGCCAAGCACACTAACCACTCGGCCACAGGATGGTTGCATTTGCATTATTATGGAACCAGTTAGCATTGTTAAGTTAGAGTCTACTGTACACCATTTTACTCTAACAATAAAATTATAAATTTTACAGTAAATTGTCAGAGCTTTTAAAATAACTTTACCTTTTTTGGGAAACTAATGATATAAATCCTACACAATAATTTCATACTTTTTACATAATAAATAAGTTTAGCTCACATTTGTTGTACAGCAAAGATATCTATTAAATTTCTAGTAGTTATTTCATGTAAGTTTTCATATGTTATATGCATCTATACTAGACCCAGTAGCATAACTACAGTACTTACTAGCATAAGCACAAACACTAATAAAGGGGCCTACAACCAGAAGTTATTTTTTTAAAAGAAATAAAGTGATGGAATAACAAAAAGGTAAATGTAGGAAATTTAATGTATAGTAAAAGATGGGTTTTCCCAACTTGTCCATTGCCTTATCTCTTTCATCCTCACACTGACAGTTAGGGCAATCTGATGTTTCAAGATTTCAAGGCAAGTGAACTCTTGAAACAGAACATCATAAACAGAAGAAGCCAATACACATATGCATTTTAATGAGTGCAGATTCTTGGCTAATAAAGATTCTTGGCATCTTTATTGGTTGTTATATATTTTCCTGAGCCCACCTGTTCTTAGTTTAACTGATTACACCTGTATATAGTCATTGATGAAGAATGGAAACTAAATAACTAGCAGAAAAGGGAGATAGAGGTTAACTTTAACATAGAAGTGTAAATAAAGTGTAATAAAAACATCTCAGATGCAGATCTGAAGCTAAGATTCAGCCTGAACCTCATAAACCATAGTTTAAAAATTATTGCTTTAGATGGATTTGAATACAAAAGCGAAAAAAGATATTTTTAACATCTTTAATTAAAATGAATGAGCCTTTGACTCTGCAAACAAAATATTAAATAGGGTCTCTTTCAGTACTACCAACAGGGATTTAAACAATGATTTTAACCAGTTACATCAGCATTAATAGTAGGAATAAACATGAACTAACCATAGCATAAAAACGAAATTCAATAATTCATTAAGTTGGGATGCATAGAATACCACAGTGTCAAAATAATAAACAGTTCACAAATGTGAATATATATATAATAACTTAAATGTGCACAAATGTAAATATACATAATAGAAGTTCATAGCTGGATGTGATGATTAAAAATATTCAAATTTAATTAAGGAACAAAATGTTACTGTATAAATAACAAAACGAAATTAATAATACCACAAATGTTGTGCTATGCACTGAGCCTCACATCCAAGTTGTACGAAAACACCTTAAAAAACAGTACTTATTAACAAATTCAAATTAACTAAATACTTCTCCATATTCTTGCAGTTCACAAGCTACAGTTGCTCAAAACAGGCATGACTGTACAGCAAATTACCATTCTCTACAAATGTGATAACCCGAAACGATGTCAAAGCACCTTTACTCCATCCTAAACAGTAGGATTCATAAAAATAAATAACAACTGCTAAATACAAGTGGTCAATTTGATAATTATTTCTAATTCAAGAAAATTTGAGCTTCTCTTGTGTTTTTACAGGTCGTATTCAAATTTGGAATTTTACTTCTTATTGCTGTAAATCTAAGTTGTAACTATTATCTACCATAACAAACACATATATATTTATTGAAATAAAATCGCTTTTGCCTACATTGTACACTATCTGTTGGATCACAGTGACAGATCATGTGACTGTAAATGAACTGTTGAAAAGTTAGAAAGTGCTTTCATTTATATTCTGAACCACTTCAAATACATTTAGAAAAAAGATTCAGAACAAAGTCCGTTTTCAGCAAGATGTACAAGATGTACAATGATTTCAAATAAATGTGTGATATACTATTTAAATATATTTTATATACTACCAACTGTGTTAAAATCAAACTGGTGCATTTAAAATAAAAACAAGCTGAATGCAAAAAGGATAAAGCAAATTTGCTGAAAAGAGTTTATAAAGCATTTTGTTACTACTGAAGTTGTAGAGGAAAATATATTTTATGATAAAAAAGTTTATCAAACATAATAAATTTTTCGTGTTATATACACAGTCGTATCAGAATAATATGACCACCTACCATAGTATATGTATGGTAGGTGGTCATATTATTCTGATACGACTATGTATTTTCTTTAACATGCTTATGAAGCTTTTCTGCCTATTTCACAGAAATATTTAAGAATAAAATTTTTAGTTTTTTAACACTTGGTTAATGTTAGGAAAAGAAAGAAAAATACTTTCATCTATAACAAATTTGGTAAAAAAAATTTAAGCTTTATAAAACAAATTAAAGCACATATTCTGAAAAGTGCAGAACAAAACTAGACATTGAACTAGACATTCTCTCTGAATGATATGAAATAAATTAACAGAATTCTCTACCATCTTTTAGTAAAAAAGAAAATTGTCTGATTATTTTTGAAATCATAAAACAGTACTACACAGTTAAATCTGAACTTAATAATATTGAATTTAATTTTACAGAAAATGTTTTTCAAAACAATACCTTTTTAAAGAAAACTTTCGTTTTTATATTTCTAAAAATATATCGAAAATTAACTATTTACCATTTACAAGACAGGAAATTAAAATATTACTTCGCCTACGCACGAACACAGCAATGTTAAATCTAAATAAATATAAACAAAAACTAATTAATTCTCCAAACTCTTCTATCTGTTTAACTCCAGAAAACGTAAACCACATTCTATTTTAAATTGTAAAAAATATGATCAACAAGGAAAAACATTTTTCACAGCTCTTGAGAAACTAGAAATCCAAGAATCTCATATTAAATCACCCGATGGAATCAAAAAGAGTAAAAATTTTTAAATTACTTTTAGAATTCATTCACTCGACTGCACTTGGGAGCAAAATAAAAAAAAAAATAAAAATAAAAATAATATTGTTCATCTGTTATTTAAAAAATAACTTTGCTTTGGTATAATTTTCTAAATCTTTGTTATTGTCTTCTTACATATTTGTGGCTAAGCCTGAGGAAGGACCTTCCATTGATGTAATGTAAATAAATAAATAAATAAATAAATAAATAAATAACTTGGTTTCTCCTCTCACCATGACCTGGCGCATTTGATAACCGCCGCCCCCCCCCAACGTGGGGAGGGTTTACAGCAGTGTCAATCAACTAAAGTATAACCAAAACGAAACGAAATGTATTATTTTTTTTCAAATTTAGGGGCAACAGTTGCTTTGAGTACCTTCAAACCGTTAACGTTAAATCTATGGGGATTTTGAGAAATTCAAACCCACCGCAATTTTGGTTGACCCCAGAAAGTTCGCACATAGTCTAGCTTCTTTCCTTGGGTGAAGGGAACTTTCATACAAAGTTTGGTGTCTCTAGCTCTTCTGGTGGTTGAGTGCATAAGCATACAGACAAACAAACAAACAACTTTCTTCTTTATATATTCGATATTGTAAAATATTCCTTTGATGGTTTGATTTCATACTGATGAAGAGATTGGGATTCGTGTTAGTTGAATGGTCTGTAAATGATAGCTAGGCAAAAACTGGAAGGAGAGCTGTGTACCAATCACCAGTGATGATGCACAGAACCGGCCACGTCTAACGCCTAATGTCCGACCCCGCCTTCTCGTGGTGCACGCCGTTAGTACCTTTCAAAAGAGATATTCTATTTTGGAAGGGAACGGAAGTGGAGGGCTGCCAGTTCAATATGGCCTACTCTTTATGGATTTGAGCTTGATTATGGATCCTGAACTTGCTGCACTGGTGGGCCTCTGTTGAGGGAGAATCTGCCGCTGTGTTTTCTGTTTGCTCCTGAGTTGCCAGCCCTACGTGAACAGAGGCATGGGATACCTTATAAGTAGTAGCATAAATGAGAGTTCTGGCATAGTAAAATGGTTCAGAGAATTCTATGAAAATCTGTGGGAAACGTTATGGGGGTGGGGTGAGGTAAAAAGTATGTTTCTTGTGATTTTTGCGCAAATATGTGTGAAAATTTGAAAAAAACAGGGGTGGTTTTAGCATGTGAAAAACAAATTTAAGTTTTTTTTGGCAGATGATATTTAAACTAATTTGTGAATTATTTAAATGAATTAGGTTGAAATGACGTCTGTGTGTATGAGATAAAAATGATGTGGTTTGTTGAGTTATCATACACTTCACTGGATTATTCGGTTCTAAAAAGCCTAGTAAATCGGAGAATTCGACAAAGCCAGACAGTTTTGAGAAATTTGTTTGAAACATTTGACAAAATCAACAGGTAAAATGACGTTTTCGGGGGGGGGGGGGGTCTGATGAAAAGATAGACTTTGAATATCTGTGAATGTATGAATTTTCTTTTTAAAAATGAGAGGGTACTAGATTAAAAAACAAATTTTGAAGTGAAAAGTGATTTAGGTTAATTTTTTAATAATTAGAAATAATATGAAGTGAAAAGGAAGTAGGTTACAATAATTTTGAGAATGTATGAAGTTTGTAAAGAGAGAAGAGTTTTATGTTATCGTGCTAAACGGAAATCAGTCTCGATCTTCTCAAAAGAACAACGGGCTCGAGATTTAATTTCATTTATTTCATTAATGTTGTTATTCACTGAACCTCAGCATTAAAGTGAAGCTGAAAAAATTCCGGTCCGGGAACATACATATTTTTTTAAAACGTGCAAATAGATGTAGATTTCGAAACTATTGTATTAAAATAGTTTTTCTTAGCCAACAACTAAAAGTTTTCCCTCTAGTGGCTGTAAAGTTGCTTTTCGTTCTGAGACAATTACGCAATATACGTGATATATTTCGTTTGGGAGTCTATTTAATTTAAATCGTATTTTGATATCAGCAGTTGCTGATAATTCATATAGACGTGATTCGTATTTGCTGACATCGAAGTGGAATATCGGATACAGTTTCATAAAATCTTGGTAACTGACTTGTGTTACCCGAGTCGATATCCATATTTTTTGCAGCTAAAATGCTGTCGCGCATAATCTAAACTGTTGGGTTCAAAGTTGCACTCGAATTGTTGTTCGGGAAGTTGTTTGCTATTCACTCTGATCTGAATCCGTTCTAGTAACATATGATCAAACACCACATTGTTTCTGGTTTGAATATTGAATCGGTTAGACTTTTGTAAGACGACATAAAGGTGGATAGATTTGTTTTGAGTTGTAGTAATCTGCCAACTGACATGAGAGTCAATTCGAGTATCAGATTTGTAGAGTTTGCACGATTCTCCAAAGATTTCATGTGGATAGCCGCTTGCTAACTGAGAATCTAGCTTTGCAAGTACTTGTAGTGATGGTTCCACTTTTGGAATAAATCAAGATACGTGAGATATTTCAAAAGTTATACAACGTAGCCCCAATTATCTGAATAATGTCTTTGTCGTCACTTTTTTCTAGTTTTATGGTGTGTGTTACACCGTGAAACACTTTATCCACGTCTCGGCAGAATCCAAACAGCCGATTCAGTGGTAAGAATAAACTTATCTTTTGACTAGTTTTTGTAATTTCATATCTGTCCGAGAATCCTTGATTGAATTCAGGATTTTTCTTCAACGATTGTGCAAAATCCTTTATCTTATTATTCGTGTCCAGTTTATCTTCGCCTCCGTCGTACAAATACTTATTCATTTTCGAACTGTCTGCGGTATTTTTGAACCACATCATACTTGTGGCAGCATTGTGTGAAAAGTCTTCGGTAAAATCAATTAAATTGCGAATTGTGGTCGTCAATCCTGGCAATTAAATATACTCCAATTCTCTGTTTTCGATATAATATAGAGCTCTCTTAAAAATGTTGTACCCGTTATTGACCATCGTAACTATATCAGACCCATCTAATTTCAGTATTTTGCTTTTGACGTGTATATAACTATTGTGCGGATATAGAAAAACGTCCTATCTTTGGTAAATATTTCGTATTTTTCGAGATTTTTAACATTAACATTGGTTTTTTCGATATTTCGTATTTTGTCGTTTCTGGTTTTTTCGTATTTGGTTTTTTCGAGTACTCGTATTTTGTCGTTGAATCGTCTATTGAGTTTTCGAACAAATTCCGGTAAGTAGCTTCAACGTTCATCCTATACTTACTTTATGACTTTATGATTTTTAGGCCATTTCCGTAAATTAACCGATTAAGAATATTTCTACTCTTAGGGGATATTTTCTCGTTTTTTCGAACGATAGGCAACGGATTTGTATAAAATATTTTAATTTGCTTTCTTCATCTTTATAATTTAATGTGTAACATATAAATCACGTTTTCCTTGTTTAAGTCAATTACTTTATTGTTCTGATCGGTTACTTTCATTCTAACGTTGTAAATGTAATCAGTTTTATTCAGCGGTAAATATATGGGGAAGAAAGGATGTGTGTCGATTAAACTGCCAGGCGGTGTTTGTGGCACGAAACTGTACAACACGTCGCTCTTTTGGTTACTGAGATAGGAAGATCCGACAATAGAACAATGAATTAGAATGCGATCGACCCCTCTTGTTATGTTGGGTGGGAACTTTCCTTCGTTTTTTCTTGCATCGATAATTTTCGATTCGAACCCTAGTATTTCTCGCAACTTTCCTTCAGAAAAATCTACTTTATATCCTCTTGTCAAACGAATAACAAATCATAATGTGGGGAGGCTGCCTTCTAGTGTTATTGGGCTAGGATCCCCAAAGACATTTTTCAAAACATCATAAAATCCGTCTATATCGTACATTCCATTCTGTAAAGTTATTTTATTCCATTGCCTTCCATTGAAGTATTTCAGAGTGTTATTTTTATATTTATCACTGATGTTGTACCAGGAATACCACATACAGCTACCGATCAGTGCTATCTCGTATTCGCCATTGAGTGTGATCGGCGTTTCATAATAAATTCCCAAATCTTCGGGGTTGTATGCCGTAATAGTAGAGGAATTGATACTTATGTGTATCATGTTTAGTAATATAGCGTCGTCGTCGTCGTCGTCGTCATCGTCATCATCATCATCGTCGTCGTCGTCGTCGTCGCCGTCGTCATCATCATCATCATCATCATCATCATCATCATCATCATCATCGTCGTCGTCGTCGTCGTCATCATCACCATCATCATCACCATCATCATCATCATGCAGCCATGGGTTACGGAGGTCCAACCAGACCGTGCAATTTATATAGTTCTCCAAGCAAGTGTGTCCTGAGATACATCTACTGCATCTGGCCACTGCACACCAATTCTAATAAGGTCCTGTTTGACATTGTCTGCCCACCGCATCCTAGGTCTCCCCTTCTTTCTGAGGCCTTTAGGCACACTGTTCATAACCCTATTCGCCAATCTATAATAATTCATACGGGCAACATGGTCAAACCAGCTGAGTCTCTCTCTGCACAATATGCTGCTTAAAGGAGGTTGCAGACTCCTTTGCCAAACCTCATCATTAGTTACAAAGTTGAACTACCTAATGCCCAAGATACTGCGTAAGCATCTGGAATCAAAAGCATCTACTTTCCTATTATCTTGTTTACAAAGTGTCCAAGTTTCACTACCATAACTAACCCTAGAAAAAACCAAACCATTATACATTAATTTTAGTGTTTAGGTGTATACGCCTATTTCTCCACACTCTCCATAGATTCTTAAAAGTCCCCAGCAGCAATCCTAATACGTCTGTTAATTTCATGCCGCACATCACCATTATCTGTTACATAGCTCCCAAGGTAATTAAACTGTGACACCTGCTCAAGACTGCAATCATTCAGATTAACTGAATCACAACATGCCTCACCAATTTTCATCACTTTAGTTTTCTCTCTGTTTATAACCAAATAACTGTAAATGGTAGCTAGGTAGTCACTGGAAGGAGAGCTATGTACCAATTCCCAGTGATGATGCATAGAACCGGCCAGACCTAGCAACTAATGTCCGACCCCGCCTTCTCCTGGTGCAGACCGTTAGTAACTTTCAAAAGAGATACTCTCTTGTGGAAGTGAACGGAAGGGGAGGGCTGCCAGATTAGTGTGGCCTACTGATCTGGACAACTATGGCTACTTTCCTTTTTTTTTCTACCCTGCTGAGGAGCGGTCAACCACACAGGGTCCTGGTGCTGACCATATAAACCCACTGGACTGGACAGATATATGGCTCTGAGCTTGATTATGGATCCTGATTTTGCTGCACTGGTGGACTTTTGTGGAGGGAAAAATCTTCCGCTGTTTTTTCTGTTTGTTTGTGGGTTGACAGCCCCAAGTGAATAGATTCACAGGATATGTTTATCAGCGGGTGGATAATCCTGAGCAGAGGTCATCGCAGGCACTTGAACTGTTTGCTTCTATTGGCGTCGTCAAATTCTACATTGGAGGAAGTCTTCCAGTGTAGATGGCTTCAGCATTTGGTGGTGGGGGAACGGGTCTTTGCCCCATGTCTGCGATTAGGGGGCTGTTTGATATTGTCGGCATTCCCTCTCTCAATAAACATAGTTTCTTTAAACATCCCACTAACCATTTTCTCTCCATAGGTAGTTGGAATGTGAGGACTCTGCACAGAGCTTTTTCTCTTGATGTCCTCACACAAGAATAACACAGTTATAATTTAGATATTCTCGGCTTGCAAGAGACCAGATGGACAGATAAAGGTCAGATTCTTAAAAATAATCTTAAATTTCTCTTTTCAGGGAGGGACGACAATAAGCATCACCAAAGCGTGTGTCTGCTTCTCAGCAGACACACGCCTTGGTAATGGAAGAGCATCACTAGCGTGTCTGCTGAGAAGCAGACACGCTAGTGATTGCTCTTCTAGGATATGAGGGCATTACTGGAAAGTTTCTTACAGCAAAATTTCAAACAAGCGTTAAAGACCTGAATGTTATCTGCTGTTATGCCCCCACTGAGGATGCCGATGAGGATGAGAAGGATAGGTTTTATGAACAACTTCAGGATATTTTGAATTCTGTCAAGAGATGAGATATTACCCTTGTTCTTGGTGACTTCAATGCCAAAGTTGTTACTGACTCTGACCTTTGGGGAGGGGTGATTGGCCCTTTTGGTATCGGTAGCTGATATGGCAATGGGCAACGTCTCCTACAGGTAAGTAAACTCAATCGTTTCAGAATAACTAACACATATTACAAACACCGCGACATACAAAAGTACACATGGGTTTCATCTGATGGGCTGAATAGGAATATGATTGATTATATATTAATTAACAGCAAATGGGCTAGTTCTGTTAGGAATACCAGGTCATATAGGGGAGCTAAAATTGGATCCGATAATTTGCTTGTTATAAAAGTATCTTAAACTGAAAAAGTGTTGTGCTAGGGTTAAAATATTTGCTTTCAATACTGAAGCTCTGAAAGACCCAGTTATAGCCAAAGCTTACCATGAGAGGTTACTTAGTCATTATGACAGTCATGGTATGCTTACTACTGAAGTTGAGGAAGAATGGGATCATTTTAAACAGGCTTTTTTGGACACTAACAGTACTCTTTTAGGAAAAAAGGAGCAGAAGAGGCAAAATTATCTGAGTGATAAGGCACTTTAGCTTATTTCGGAAAGAAAGAACTGCAGGAATGTCCTTAATCAATATCCTACTAGTACTAATAGAAAGCATTACAGAGAACTTAATAAACGTGTAAAAGATCAGTTAGTTGCTGATAAGAATCTTTGGCTTGATGGTTTGGCTGACAAAGCCGAGGAAGCAGTTAAACAGCACAACAGCAGAGATCTGTACCAGATATTTAATGTTTTGTGTGGAAGAAAACGGACAGGTATACAGGGATTGAAGGATTAACAAGGTAAGGTTATAGTAGGTGAGAATTCTGTCATGGCTAGGTGGGCTGAGCATTTCAGTGATGTTCTAAACAATGTGGTTAGTTCTATTCCCATTGTTTGCAATGATGATAGATGCATTGGTGGTTTTAATGTTGGCCCTATAACCCAATCTGAAGTTATTTTGGCTGTTTCAAAACTTAACGAAAATGGTGATTTAAGAAACCCCTGGTAACTTCTTAAATCACCAGGGGTAGATGAAATTACTACAGAAATGCTTAGAGCTGGGAATGTTTCGGTTACCACTTGGATGACTGAAATTCTGAATATCTTTTATGATAAAGGCATGGTTCCTAAGAATTTTACCAGAGCTATTATTATCTCTATTTTCAAAAAAGATGATCGCAGTTCTTGTGATAACTATAGGGGTATTAGCCTTCTCTCTGTTCCAGGTAAAGTGCTTTCCACGATTGTGTTTAATAGAATTAAGAATCTGGTTGACAGTCAATTGCGTGATGAGCAATGTGGATTCAGAAGTGGTAGGGGATGTGTGGATCAGATATTTTCACTTAGGCAGATTCTTGAGAAATGTTTAGAGTTTCAGAACCCTTTGGTTGCTAGCTTTGTTGATTTCAAAAAGGCTTTCGACTCTGTTGATCGTCATAATTTGTGGTTGATTGTGAGATCATATGGTACACCAGACAAGTTAGTTAACATAATGAAAGCTCTCTATAATAACACTGAGTCGTGTGTGAGAGTTGGTAAGGCTTGTAGCAATTGGTTTAGCATTACTTCTGGTGTTCGACAAGGGTGCATTTTGTCTCCTTTTCTCTTTAGTTTGGTTATTGATTATGTTATGCGAAATTCACTTCAAGGGAAAGATTTTGGCCTTAAATGGGCTGGAGATGCGAAAATTTCTGATTTAGATTATGCTGATGATTTAGCTCTTTTGGCAAATGATGTTAATGAGATGAACTCTTTCATTCGAGCTGTTGATGAGACAGGTAGTAGAGTATATTTGGTTATAAACAGAGAGAAAACTAAAGTGATGAAAATTGGTCAGGCAGGCTGTAAGTCAGTTAATCTGAATGGTTGCAGTTTTCAGCAGGTGTCACAGTTTAATTATCTTGGGAGCTATGTAACAGATAATGGTGATGTGCAGCATGAGATTAACAGACGAATAGGGATTGCTGCCGGGACTTTTAAGAATCTATGGAGAGTGTGGAGAAATAGGCGTATACACCTAAAGACTAAAATTAGGCTGTATAATAGTTTGGTTCTTTCTAGGGTTAGTTATGGTAGTGAAACGTGGACTCTTTGTAAACAAGATAACAGGAAACTAGATGCTTTTGATTCCAGATTCTTTCGCAGTATCTTGGGCATTAGGTGGTTCAACTTTGTAACTAATGATGAGGTTAGGCAAAGGAGTTTGCAACCTCCTTTTAGCAGCATATTGTGCAGAGAGAGACTCCTTTGGTTTGGCCATGTTTCCCGTATGAATAATTATAGATTGGCGAATAGGGTTATGAACAGTGTGCCTAAAGGCCTCAGAAAGAGGGGGAGACCTAGGATGCGGTGGGCAGACAATGTCAAACAGGACCTTGTTAGAATTGGTGTGCAGTGGCCAGATGCAGTAGATGTAGTTCAGGATAGACTTGCTTGGAGAACTAAATTGCACGGTTTGGTTGGACCTCCGTAGCCCATGGCTGCTTGATGATGATGATGATGATGATGATGATGATGATGATGATGATGATGATCAAACCTATTCTACTACCAGTCTCAGATAGTCAAGATATTCAAAATTTCAGTCTTCCAAGTGGTAACCGAAACATTCCCAGCTCTAAGCATTTCCGTAGTAATTTCATCTACCACTGGGGATTTATGAAGTTTAAGTTTAGAAACAACCAAAATAACTTCGGATTGTGTTATAGGGCCAACATTAAAGCCACTAATGCATCTATCATCATTGTAAACAATGGGAGTGGAACTAACCACATTGTTTAGAACATCAGTGAAATGTTCAGCCGACCTAACCATGACAGAATCCTCACCTTCTATAACCTTACCTTGTTTATCCTTCAATCCCTGTATACCTGTCCGTTTTCTACCACACAAAACATTAACTATCTGCTACAACTCTCTGCTGTTGTGCTGTCTAACTGCTTCCTCGGCTTTGTCAGCCAAGACATCAAACCAAAGATTCTATCAGCAGCTAACTGATCTTTTACTCGTTTAAGTTCTTTGTAATGCTCTCTATTACAACTAGTAGGGTATTGATTAAGGACATTCCTGCAGTTCTTTCTTTCCGAAATAAGCTCAAGTGATTTATCACTCAGATAATGCTGTCTCTTCTGCTCCTTTTTTCCTAAAAGAGTAGGTTAGTGTCCAAAAAAGCCTGTTTAAAATGATCCCACTCTTCCTCAACTTCAGTAGTAAGCATACCATGATTGCCATAGTGATTAAGTAACTAATCATGGTAAGCTTTGGCTATAACTGTATCTTTCAGAGCTTCAGTATGAAAAGTAAAGTTTTTAACCCTAGCACTTTTTAAGTTTAAGTTGCAAGACACTTTTAGCAAGGTAATGGTCAGATCCAATTTCAGCTCCCCTATATGAACTGGTATTCCTAACAGAACTAGCCCATTTGCTATTAATTAATATATAATCTATCATATTCTTATGCAGCCCATCGTGTGAAACCCATGTGTACTTATGTATGTCGCGGTGTTTGTACTAAGTGTTAGTTATACTGAAACCATTGAGTTTTCTTACCTGTAGTAGACGTTGCCCATTGCCATTGCAGCTACCAATACCAAAAGGGCCTATTACTCCTCCCCAAACGCCAGAGTTAGTACCAACTTTGGAATTGAAGTCACCAAGAACAAGGATAATATCTCCTTTCTTGACAGAATTCAAAAATATCCTGAAGTTTTCCATTTTCAAAATATCCCAAAGTTTTCCATAAAACCTATCCTTCTCATCCTCATCGGCATCCTCAGTGAGGGCATAACATCAGATAACATTCAAGTCTTTAATGCTTGTCTGAAATTTTGCTGTAAGAAACCTTTCATTAATGCACTCATATCCTAGAACATCACTAGCGTGTCTGCTGAGAAGCAGACCCACGCCTTGGTGATGCTTATTGTCGTCCCTTCCTGAAAAGCGAAATTTAAGATTATTTTTAAGAATCTGACCTTTATCTGTCCATCTGGTTTCTTGCAAGCCGAGAATATCTAAATTATGATAGTGGAATTCTTGTGTGAGGACCTCAAGAGAAAAGGCTCTGTGCAGAGTCCTCACATTCCAACTACCTATGGAGAGAAAATGGTTAGTGGGATGTTTAAAGAAACTATGTTTATTGAGAGAGGGAATGCCGACAATATCAAACAGCCCCCTAATCGCAGACATGGGGCAAAGACCCGTTCCCCCACCACTAAAGGCTGAAGCCATCTACACTGGAAGACTTCCTCCAATGTAGAATTTGACGATGCCAATAGAAGCAAAGTGTTCAGGAGCCTGCGATGACCTCTGCTCAGGATTATCCACCAGCCTATAAACATATCCTGTGAATCTATTCACTTGGGGCTGTCAACCCACAAACAAACACAAAACAGAGCGGAAGATTTTCCCTCCACAGAAGCCCACCAGTGGAGCAAAATCAGGATCCATAATCAAGCTCAGAGCCATATATCTGTCCAGTCCAGTGGGTTTATATGGTCAGCACGAGGACCCTGTGTGGTTGACTACTACTCAGCAGGGTAGAAAAAAAAGAAAAGTAGCCATAGTTGTCCAGATCAGTAGGCCACACTAATCTGGCAGCCCTCCCCTTCCGTTCACTTCCACAAGAGAGTATCTCTTTTGAAAGGTACTAATGGTCTGCACCACGAGAAGGCGGGGTTGGACATAAGGTGCTAGGCCTAGCAGGTTCTGTGCATCATCATAGGGGATAACACTTTAAATACCGAGAGAATATTGTTGAAAATCAACAATTTAATAGATTTGATTATGATCATTAATTAATTTTCATTCTCATTTTTCAAATTAAATGCATATTTTAAAAGTAGAGCTCTGAAGTGAGATTCCCATTAATATAAGAGTGGAAATTCTCTAATGTTTTGTTAGTTCTCTGGCTCTGCACTGAAGACTTTTCTCATCATGAAGAGGTTTAAATTAAGTTTGCAAATCATCTTTATACTATCTAAGTTTGGAATATTTTTCATGGAATTCTCTAAGTTTTTCCTATAAAACACAAAAGAATCATTACGTTTTGCTACTGCCTGCATTAGGACTATGTTACTATAAATAAGCTGGATCTGCAGCATCTGTGGGTTTTCGATCAGAATGCTTTTTCTTAGCTACTTTAAAAAAAGGGTTATTGTTTTAACTTTCTCGTCTAGCTATCTCTCTTTAGACATCAGTTTTTGTTTTTGAGATGCAAATGAAAAATTATTTTTCTCTTCGATAAACATCGACGAAATATGAAGATTCGCACTTTTCGAATATTTCGCTACCTTAAAGCCATCTAGTGGTGTAAAAGCTGAAAAATGGCAAAATTTTAAAAGCTAATTCCAAACGATCTATTTATGTTAAAAAAATTGAATTGAAATGAATGAATTTGAAGGTTTAAACTGACGGCGAACCCTTACCTTCAAGGGGGGTGTTTGAAAGAAATAAGCTTAATGAACAAATTATTATATACACCTACCTAATAACCTTTTGCTCTACCTTTTGCCCTCACAACAGCAGCCAGATATTTTGGAAAGGACTCTATGAGGTGTTGAAAATACGGAGGTGGTATTGCCACCCATGAAGCATCTCCTGTCGTAGAGCAATCCATAGTTGCCAGTGGGGGTTGACGGGTTCAGATATTTCCAATTCGTCCCACAAATTCTCAATGGGGTTGAGGTCAGGCGATCGAGGGGGCCATTCTTTTGTTGAGGGGGGACATTCAAGTGGGGTAAACTCACTTGAATGCTCCTGGAACGAATTGGTCGCCACTCGGGAAGTATCCGGTGTGGCATTATCCTGTTGAAAGATGGCATCATGGTGTGGAAAGTGAATCATTACGAACTGGTGTAGATGTTCGGCGAGGATGCTCACATACTATGTGCCAGTGACAGAGGTTTCGATGGTATGAGGAAGTCCGTGTAAATGCACCCCAAACTATTACATTACCACCACCTGTCTTTATAACCCCAACTTCGCAAGCTGGATCCTCCCATCAGTGTGATAGAGTTGAAACCGTGATTTGTCAGACCAGATGACGTGTTTCCAGTCCTCTATACTCCAGTTGTGATACGTCTTTTCAAAAACTGCAGTCTATTCTTTCAGTGTCTTGCAGTCAACAAGGGGACATCGACTGCCATAGCCTATTTTTTTCATGGTATATAGGTATTCTTTGTGCAAAAGCTTATGGACACGACCTCATTCATTTCTGATGTTATCTGTTCCAAAGATGCAGGAGAGTGAGTGCACACTTTAAGTGTCAATTGCACGTTTATGTTCACATTTCTCCCACTGGTTGGAAGCTTTGTCGTATTTCGCATAGTCTTGGTATACCCGTGAGACGATCAGACATGGAAATCTCAACAGTTCAGCAGTTGCAGTGATTGAACAACTGGCCTTCCTCGCACCTGCTCTCTGGCCATGGTCAAACTCACTTATGTCGCTGCCTTTATCCTTGATTACTGCTGCGTGACTGGTTTTCAATTCGCAGACACCTGCTCCATTTATAGGCATTGCAAGTTTCAGCGTCTCACGTGACTGGACGCAATACTTCTGCTTTGCATATTGTTATTGGGGTGCATATAATGTTTTGCCCATTCAGTGTAAATAGTATTTTCTTTTTACGTTTCCTAGGCACTAATAAACTACAGGCGACTCTCGATTATCTGGGAGCAGATCAATCGGTTGCGGATTAACCGTGGTAAAAAAGTAATAATAATAGACTGTGTATAAGAAGTCTATTAGTCTTTTTCGTCAAGCAATTCATGTAGTGTTTTGAGTCCCTAAACCAATGGTTCTCAAACTTTTATGCTTTACGTACCCCCTGGAAAATGTGTATGTAACTGGAGTACCCCTTGTATAGGTAGATAAAACTATAGTTATAGTATAACAATGGTTATTTTTACTTTGTTACTAGGTCTAGCGACTTTTGAGCTCTCACGGCGTACCCCAAAAAATTTTACCGCTTACCCCACGTTGAGAACACCTACCCTAAACTCTTGTACTTGACGTCTGTAAAAGGGTAAATGTGTTCCTAAATATGGGATGGAATTTTAATTAAATAAATTTGCATGAAATCTGTTTTTGTACCTCAATATAGACTAGTTTTATTTTAACCTTGATTTTTGTGTTACCCGCAACCTCCCTGCGTCCTATCCCCCATTATCCCGGTTAATCGAGAGTTAGCTCTATTACTGTTTGCATTTGCCCAATCATCCATTAGTTTGAATTATCACCACTAGAGGGATCAAAAGTCGGAGAATCGCAAACGTGCATCCCATATTTGCTAGAAGCGATACGCTATTTTTCTTGTTTTGATGCCCAATTAGGTGACATCGCAAAAGTAAAACCTATTAAAACTCTTCTGAATTTCAGACTTTTTCATTTTCATTACGAATCAAAAAGTTTCCATTTGATAGATCTCTGAAACCCAGATAGCTTCTAAGTAATCGTCACAATGTAAAAGACGTAACAAGAGTATTGATTATTTCAACACTTGAATGAATCGTCACAATATCTTCCCCAATCAATTTAGGCTTTGTTGTTTCGTTTAACCTTCGCAGTCACCCGGAAGCGCTTGCTGAGGAAGGAGTCCCCGTGCCAATGGGACGTCGGAGGGGGCCAAGCAGCATTCGAAAAGTTAGGTAAGACAAATTTCATGATCATTGCTGACTCGATTTTAAAGCCTTTTTGCATAGTTTTATTTCACGGTAACATTTGAGATCCGGGTTAGAATCCCGAAGGGTTTTGATTTATGCCTCCGAGCTGTTACTTTAACAACGAATGCTACTTTCAATAAATGTTTTATTTAATCCAGTTCTTTTTTAATCATTATCGTAATAATTAATATATCAGGTCAAATTAATATTCGTATTTTGTCAATATAGAAAAGCTTTTTACGATTTAAATTAATAGTTGAATTAAATAGAATGATTAAGGGAATCCCATGATTCTGTATTTACCTGCATACTGATCACAAAGAGTTTTAAAATAGAATTTTTTTGTCATATCCCTTTTTTGTCTTTACAGCAATATATTTAAGTTTCTAATAAGGAATGAATTACTTTTCTCCCAGATCTGATGCACCATCAGTTAAGAAATGCACCATCATTGTCATGAAATAATGTGACTTTAACTCTTTCAATTTTCATGTTTTTAAGGTATTGCCTACAAAAAATTTAATAGATATTTCTATCGCTTTCAAAAAGAAATGCATAAATGGTTGACCTATTTTTTTTTACATAAGGAATAAGTGAAATAAAAAAGTTACTATTGAGCAAATAAATATGACGTTGCAAAGTGCCTTAAGATAATTTCAGAAACATCAGATATTTTTAAACCTGATCGCTCAGACTCTTTTCTAGTAAACAAAAAAATATTGTGTTAGGATTAATCTCAACATGACCCGAACTTAAAATAACAGCAATCATTTGCATGATCCTGTTCATGTCATATCGAAGTTGCTTTGAGAATGCAATGGGTTGGGTTGTTTTATCTCTGAGCGGCACTTTTTTGCACACCATGGGCTAAATGGCCAGGTCACATGGACCCCGAAGGCTTAGAGAAGGTTGGGGACCCACTGGAACAGCTGTTGGGAAACAGATGGTAGCCTCCCGTCAAGGCCATCCAGCGTGTTCTTTAACGTGCACAGGGTATGGCTCTCCCGCAGACGGGGCCACGGCTTAACGTCCCATCCGACGGACGGTGGCCTTTCCAAGCCCATCGGTGTCCCCTACTGACCGTGGGCTAGGCGGGGAATTTTGCGGAGATAAATCTCAACGCTGATCCAGCTGGGACTCGAACCTGGGAACTACAGATTACGAGCCTGGCGCGCTACCGACTGAGCCACCCCCGACCCCGCCTCGAAAATGCAATGGTATTTAGAATTAAGTCGATAATTGATTGAATGCATGGAAACAAAGCAGTCATATGCTGCGAATGTTAACGGAAAATAATTCAATAGAAATGGAAGAGTGCGAAGCAACAGAAAGTGAATAGAATGTGTATAAGCACATAATATATAAGTGAATAGAATAAATAGCACAAGAATGTTTTAGGAAAAAGAGTTTAGAGCAGTATTATGGTTTTTGGCAAGTACTGAGAATGCGCAGACGCTTCGGAAGTTCTTTTAGATTGGACAGGTTATCGGCTCGTGATCTGTGGGAACGTTGAGGCTTCGACTAAGCTCTCTAATTAAATAAAAAACCCTCTCAAGCAGCTGCTTGCTACAGAGGTCTGATAGGAGTCTGTCAGTTTAATACGCTAGTGTCATTAATTCTCGGTATTTCGTTTCTTCTTGTGCAAAAGTAAAATGTGATTGTGAAATTGAAATAATATTTGCTGGATAAAATATGAAAGGGAAATACTTTGGTGGGTTTTGGACATTAATTGTAACATAACAGTAGATTTTAAATATCCTTATGACAAAGATAGTATGGGCGCTTTTTAAGGCATTGCATATAGAGTGAAAATTCAAATGATACAATAATTTCAAGCTTACGGTGTATATATTTTGCTATATTTTTTTTCGAATAAAACACTTAGAAAAAGTTTCAACAATGAGGATATAATTTAAATATGAAACATTTTTTGTCTAACCTGAATGAAAGAGCGCATGCGCATTGTTCCGAATCGCAAGTATTCTCATTTCCGTTATTGCGACCTTCTGGAAAAAACGTGATATAGCATTATTGCGTGAAGTCAAAATACAAACTAAAATTTTGATTGTTGCTTTAGATGACGTTCATTTTACTGATATTTTTATATCCTTATAGAATCTGGCAACTGATATAACGTAGCAGTTTCAAAGAAATAAGCGATCGTTTTCAAAAGTAGAAAAATATTTGTTTTGTTAAACTTTGAAATGGTTATTCATTCTTTATAGCCCCTGTACAAGAGGTTTTTTCAAAGTTGGGATGCGACCCTCCAATGGGAAGCAAAATCTTTGAAAACGGGTAGAGCACATTAAATTTTAATTTTTCTTTAAGAAAAAGAATAGAAATTTATATTTTAAAACGCATTCATGTCATGAATTAATTATAATGAATGAATAATTAAATAACGAGATTTAATGAAACTTGAACGAAGCAAATATTTTTTCACGAATGTTTCAACATTCATGAAAATCATGCATTCCGTTTCGTTCTTATTTCACCAGCCTTTTCTCTCTAAATCTAAATACATTAAATAACACACACACACAAAATGAAATAAAGTACTTGAGTGATAAAATTTTGTTTCAAATTTATTGCATCTACGTTTCCATTCTGGATTTCTCAGAGTGTAAAAAGCCTCGGAAAAGGTTATGTTTATTTTGGGGGGTCGCAAAAAGAGTCTGAAAATGCCTGCTCTATACTAGTGAGTGATTTAGTTTACAGTGAGTGACAACAGTTGAGACTATGAGACTGCGCAGTTCATGATTCGACATTTCTGAAATATAATTCAGGTCTGTTGAGTGATAGATCATCTATCTATGATCTGTATGAAGTGTCAAATCATCTACTGCGCAGTCTCAAAGCCTTCCCAGTTTCCATTCACCTGGGTTGTTTGGGTTGTTTTACCTCTGAACGGCATTATTTTTGCATACAATACACTAAATTGCCGGGTCACAAGGACCCCGAGGGCTCAGAGAAGTCACTCACCTGCTCCACTGCTAGCTAACTATAAACATTTGAAGTTATTATTTTCCTCCCGTTCTATCGGCAGAAATCATACGTTTCATTTCAAAACTGTAAGAAGGAAAAGAATTGTAAAAACATATTTGATGCGTTGAGAAAGCGAGAAATGGAGCAAAGAAATAGCCGTAAAATAACGGTGCTCATTTTCTGTCACAAGAGCCAGTAATAGTCTTACCATGTTTGTTTTACCTCCGAGTACTTTTCTTGCACACAATGGGCTAAACGGCCAGGTCACAAGTACCCCGAAGGCTCAGAGAAGGTTGGAGGAAAGAGATCCACTGAAACAGCTCTTGGGAGACAGATGGTTGTCTCCCGTCGCCATTCAGTGTGTTCTTTAACGTGCACAGGGTATGACTCTCCCGCACACGGGGCCACGGCTTAACGTCCCATCCTATGGACGGCGGTCTTTCCCAAGCCCATCGGTGTCCCCCTACTGACCTTGAGCTGGGCGGGGGGTTTTGCGGAGATTAATCTCAAAGCTGACTCAGCAGGGACTCGAACCTGGGAACTGCAGATTACGAGCCTGCCCCAAGTTGGGGGGAGGGGACCCACTGGACAGCTGTTGGGATACAGATGGTAGTATCCAGTCAATGTCATCCAGTGTGTTCTTTAACGAGCACAGGTTATAGCTCTCCGGCACAAGGGGCCACGGCTTGGCGTCCCATCCGACGAATGGCGGTCTTTCCAAGCTCATCCGTGTACCCTACTGACCAAGTACTCTCAATGCTGGCCCAGCTCTGAGACTCGATCGGGAACTGCAGATTACGAACCTGGCATCCTACTGATTGAGCCCCCCCTCCCCTCGCCCCACCGGTTTAGCAATCAGGTACGCTATCGTACTGAGTACTTAACCTTACGGGCTAGTGGCCAAAATAGTTTTTAAAAAATGACTCCTAAATGTTCTTTATTCCTTTGCAGGCAAATTCCAGCAGCTTTAAAGGCAGATAAAGAAATTCTTAAACATAAATCGACGGATCTAATTCATATTTCAACTTTCAAATAAAAAACACTACAAAAAAGTTTTAGCTTTCCACACAGTTCTGTTATCACTCTACATCCTCACAGGGCAAACAAGAAGATGCTAAATTATTATACTGACAGAAGATACCCAACACAATTATGGCAGTTCTTTCTAATCATTCCAGGGTGTCAAATTCTCAACTATTAAACTGATATTTTTGATTCAAATTCACACGTATCAAATCTCTCTGCATTAGATTCTTTTCTGATCATTTTTACTCCTTATTTCTGAAAACAGAATACTAAACAGACCTTCAACATAGTGTAATACATTTATCTCTCATTTCACAGTTTCATTGCCGCTTATACATATGTTATATAATGCTCGAAATATCCAATGAATTACAAAAGTCCTAAGTTCATTTTGTTCTCACTTGCAGGCAAAATTCAGCAGCTTTGACGGCTCGTAAGGAAATTGTTAAAAGCCTTGAGCTTTCTTAATGTTTCCTTAGAACCTTTTCTTGAAGGGTCCGTAAGGGCCCTTCATTTCCTGCAGGCTCCCCAAGCCTTCTCCGCAAGCCTTCTTGATGGCTCCCCTGGGAGGTTCCGTTGCCCAAGGAGGCTCGATACAAATGGGCCGCCGGGTCGAGACGGCTGCATACAAAAAGATAGGTAAGGATTTGCTTTTTTTTCAATTTCATTTTTTGCTTTCCATTCAAGTTGCAAATAGTCTTCTTACAACTTCAGTTTAAATTGATGCAGTGCATTATAGATCTAAATGTTATTCGCATTTTTAAATTGATGTTTCTTAGAAATGATATTTTACAAATGTCATCAGATTAATTATAATCATACTGCGAACACATAAAATCTAAATTTTGTATTATTGATGCATTTAAATATTATGCCTCAGACGAATCTTTGCTATCAACAGTAAAGACACTTTTCTTCTAAAGAGAAAATGAGTCTCCCGAAGTACGAAAGGAAGCGACATCTCCTGAATGATTTAACCACTCAACTAACAACAGCTAATTCATTTTTTACTAATTGTGATTATAAATCTTTGCGATATTTTTATCGCTCTTAGCGCCATCTATGATCGGGAGCCGTCAAACATTCAACATTGCGTCCAATGAAAAGAGAGCTGAGAAGTGGAACAGCACTGATAGATTAATGGTTAGGTCACGTGACATATATTCAGAAGACAATTAGAATTCCACTCAGGGAGAAACCTCATTTTTCTTAGCAAAAATGTTTCTCGAAATTTTGTTAGGGTTTTTACAGCTGGAAACTTTTCCCTTGAAAGATAAAGGGTGCTTTGCCCTTTTTCGGTACAAGGCGAGGTTGCAGAGTCCTCAAGCCTGGGAAGGAAATCACTAGATATGAAAATAGAATGTCGTCTTCAATTGTATCAATTAGATTTCTGCTGTACAGAGGATAAAGTTTTGCCAATGCTTAATATCCCATGTGAAAGACATCAGCTAATTCTGATGAACAAAAAGTAAACTAAACCTCATTGAACATTCACCAATAGCTGTCAGTAATAATAATATTTTACCAAGTAGTTCAGTCAGTAACAAATGAGTCTCGTTTTCAGTTTCAATCCGTGATCTGTTCAGCTGGATCAATAAGCACGGGAATAGAAGCAGGAAAACTAAATTTATATGATTAAGATCGATGCTTATATACATTATGATAATCATTTGTAAATATTTTAATAATCATTGAATTATGTCATGTAAACCTAGAACGATTTCAAACAAGAATTCTGAGTTTGCTTTGTGCTTCTTTTTCAGCGAAATCCAGCAGCGATGAAGCTGGTAATGGAAATTAGTAAAAGCTTTATGCTTCCTCAATGTTTCTTTAATTTCTTTTCAAATGGGGGCAAGGCATATGCTCGCTCCTTTCTTTGTGGCCGAATCCCTAACCATTCTCGGCACAACTCCCAGGTCTGTGTTTTTTTGGCATTTTGGAATTTTTTATCATCTTTTGGTATGTGTTATTTTCGTTTTTTTAATAAAAAATAGTTTTTTATTAGTTTTTTCCTTTCATGTTTTGTTTTTTTAATAAAAAAGTTTTTTATATAATTTGATTTTCGTTTTCCAATTTCCCATTTTTCGTTTATTTTAACAAAAAATAGTTTTTTATGCAATTTGTTTTATTTTACATGACTTTTCGTTTTTTTTCGTTTGTCCTTGAGCCGCCAACAAGGCCCGGGTTCGAATCCTGGATAAGGCATGGACGTCTGCTTCTCAAAATCCAACCTCAACGTCCCCGGTCGTGAGAGGTGGGCAACGTCATTGGCTGACCATTTCTCGATCTCCCTCTTAAAAGACAAAAACAGAAGCTCATCTGATGACGGCTAATGAGGCTCTGGTCGAATTCCTTTTTTTATTTCAGGTATGAGTTGCCTTGCCTAAAATACATTGTTCTTTACTGTAGGGAAGTATAAAGATAAAATGTTTTCTTATTGCAGAATTTCTATTAATTACTTCAGAGATATCATACAATTCTCTATTAATTATCTCAGCAGCAATTGTGTGTGTATAATTTCACTTCACGTGTATACAGTCTTTAGAAAAATAACCTCCCGACAGCAGAATTGAGAACATTTTCTTGTACTTCGTTCAAGGCACATGAAGCGAGAATTTAAGCTGTTTAGATTTTTCTTCGTACCAATTCTTAAGCCCAATTTCCTCTGTTATTCGTGCAAGAAATCCAATAAAACAAATCCACAGATCATCCAAATTGTTTCACCATTCAAAGGCAACGAAATATTCAGAGAATATAACAATGGACATAACAACTTCCTATCTCTTATCATTGCTTGATTTTGATCCCATGAAATATCAGCTTTATCATCCGCATTTATCTTTCACTCTCAGCATCATTAACATAACTCTTTTTTTAATTCTTTTTCATTTAATTTAGGTAGGATCTTAGTATGAAAAGATGCTTTTATTGACTGATGAAACGAGACAGAGCACAGAATAACAAAGGGAAGTACAACGAAGAGCCAAAACATTATGACTTCCATGCCTAATATGATGTTGGTCTTCCTCGTGCCACCAAAACAGTTCTTACCCGGCGAGGCATTGGACGCTACAAGATTTCTAAAGGTGTCTTGTGGTATCTGGTACCAGCAGATTTTTTAACTCTTGTAAGTTACGTGGTTGAGCCGCCGCAGATCAGATATGCTGTTCCAACACAAACCACAGATGCTCGATTGGATTGACGTCTGGATTGATGTTGGAGGTCTGGGCAATACCTGGAAATCTTCCTCATGTTCCACGAAACATTCTCGAACAATCCGGACAGTGTGGCATAGCGCATTATCCTGCTGAAAGAAGTCACTACTAGAGAGATGTACCTTTGCCATGAAAGGATGTACCTGGTCTGCAGGGATATTTAGGTAGGTGATAGACGTCACAGTATCCCTTCTGTTGGCTCCTACCATACGGGATAACTTTCGCTCACCTCTAGCATCGATGAGCCGGGGTCGGCCCACACCTTGCCGTCGGTTCGAGGTTTTTCCCTCCTCGGACCACTTTTCGAAGATACTAACCACGGCTGACTGTGAGCACCTCACAAGCCTTGCCGTATCGGAAATGCTCTGATCCAGTCGTCTGGCCATTACAATTTTGGCTTGATGATGCAAAGAGGTGACCTATCCAATAGCATCCCATACCATTATGCCTGATTGACAGGCGGTGTGCCAGTCGCAAACAAAAGCTGGATTCATCCTCTTGCCAGATTGTCGTCATACATGGACCCGTCGATTATCAGCAACCAGACAGAAAGGGGATTCTTCACTAAACACAACAGTGTTCCATTCATGACCCCAGTTCGCACGACTTTGGCACCAAGCCAGACGAGCGCTGTGATGGTTTGCAGTCAATGGCAGTCCACGTAGTGGTTGCCTTGAGCACAGGTGTGCCTCATGCAACCTTCGGTTTACCATTCGGATCATTATGGGGACGTCCATGGCTGCTGATACAGCCTGTCGAATATCGCCTGCAATGCTCTGTGTTGACGAATGAGCATGTCAAACAGTGCGCCTATCAAGCCGTGCTGATGTCTGTCAGATGGTGCCACTCCCTCTGTGACACACACTAGAAACATTTTGCAACTGTTGCCAAGAGCATCCAACAGTTCGTGCATCCGATGAACATGGGCAGTGACACAATGTGTAGTCCATCCAGATTCACATAGACCTATAAATCTTCCTCTCTCAAAAGCATCCAAATGGCCATAAACCTGCCGACAGCGTATACCAGGCATTTTCGGCCTTTACTGAACAATTTCCAAGCAGAACCACATGATTTCAACTGTTTGCATGACTTCCACTTGCATAAACACAATACCATCCCTGTTCCTTCTTGCACCTTTTATCTTTTGAACCACACACGTCATTGGCCCCGGATTATCGTCATTTGCATATCTGAACTGCACACACACTCACACCCTTCTATTTACATGTTTGTATGACATGTTCTGGGTGGGGCACTTTCAATGTTGAGCAGTTTATATAATCAATCGTATTCTTATGCAGCCCATCTGATGAAACCCAAGTACACTTAACAAAGTACAACCAACTTATTACAAACATCGCAGCATACATAAGTGTTATTCTCAAAATAAAATACCCCCTCAACAACACACACATCCATGCCTTACCCGGGTCACTTAGATCAATAGCCAAGCGTGCTAACCACTCGGCCACGGGACGGCTAAAACCATTAAGTTTACTTACCTGACGAAGATATTGCCGTTGCAGCTACCAATACCAAAAGGGCCCATCACCCCTCAAAGGTCAGAATCAGTACAACTTTGGCATTGAAGTCACCTAGAATAAGGGTAAAATCTCCTTTCTTGACAGAATTCAAAATATCCTGAAGTTGTCCGTAAAACCTATCCTCATCGGCATCCTCAGTGGTGATATAACAGCAGATAACATTCAAGTTTTTAACGCTTGTGTGAAATTTTCCTGCAAGAAACCTTTCATTAATGCACTCATATTCTAGAAAAGTGATCTAGAAAGTATCTGTGTATAGTCCTCACATTCCAACTACCCATTGAGAGAAAATGGTTAGTGGGATGTTTAAAGAAGGAATGTCGACAATATCAAACAGTTTTCTAATCCCAGGCATGTTGCAAATACCTGTTCCCCTATTACTAAAGCTGAAGTCATCTACACTGGGAGACTTCCTCCAATATAGGATTTGACGATGCTAATAGAAGCAAGAGTTCAGGTACTTGCGATGCCTCTGATCAGGATTATCCACCAGCTGAAAAGCGCATCCTGCGAATCTTATTAACCTGCGGTTGTCAACAGAAAAACAAACGGAAAACTCAATGGAAGATTTTCCCTCAAGAGAAGTCCATCAGTGCAGCAAAATCAGGATCCATTGTCATACTCAGAGCCATTATTCCATTCTGGTTGGTGTATATGGTCAGGACCCTATGTATTTGACCACTCCTCAGCAGAGTAGAAAAAAAAAGTAGCCATAGTGTCCAGATCAGCAGGCCACAATGATCTGGCAGCGGTTCCCTTTCACAAAAGAGTACCTCCTTTAAAGAAAAAAAAAATGATTTTTTTGGTACACTTTCGATCAATTTTTTGAAGAGGGAGGGAGGTCCTCCCGCCTAGGAAGTTGGTTGCACGAGGGCAACTAACTTGCTAGGTGCAGCCCTGCCTCAGGACACCATTAACCATCTGATTGATGAAATGCCGAAACGCCTACAGGCTTATATAACCGCCTGAGGTGGGTCTAGTATGTACTGATGAATCTACAATAAACGCATCTACCTTGCTTTCTCACGTTCCGTTTCTTGATCATTTGCATATCTACCCTCATAGCTTCCGTCCTGTCAGTTTCCAACGTATATATCATTTCCTTCGTTGTGTTGCGATTTTCAGTTTGAGCAGTGTAATAAAACAGTACAATAATTGCAACAAGATGTAACCGAATAATAAATTCACAAGTTACCTGTTGATATGTAATTCAAGAAATAATTTTGTGGAAAATATGATCCGCTAATGAGTGAGATTCGAAGCCACCCATCCCAGTTACATACCAGATGCTCTAACCACTAAGCTATCATCCGCTCTGTCATTTATCCACTTAGTTGTGACTTTTAAATTTCACTGACTCTGTGGATAAATGACAGAGCTAGTGATAGCTTAGTGGTTAGAGCACCTGGCATGGAAACTGGGAGGTGTGGGTGTGAATCCCACTTATCGGCAAATCATTTTTTGCACAAAATTAATTCTTTAATTAAGATGTAACTGTATTGAGATTATCGGATGAAGACAGAAGATGTAATATGTCAATGCATTAAACTCTCCCGCAGATAAACTATTAGCTTTGCCGGACATTGATTATTTGTAATTGTTTGAATAAATAAATGATGAAAAAATCAGGTAAACAAGTTCGTATAAGACCAGAATCTTTGGGGGTGGGATTCATAATAACCAATTGATATTCAATATTTTATGCATAAATATAAATAGTAATTCGATCATATAGAGGGCGTTCAAAAAGTTCTTGACGTGTAGCTTTGAACTCTTTTCTCTGAAGTTAACGAGATAAGGCTTCTTTGAAAGCTTGTCTAAACTTATACTGACAGCTGCAAGATACATGCAGCTGTCAGCGTTCCTTTTCAGCGTGGTTCTGCAGCCCGTTTTGTTACCATTCCTGGGAGG
Source organism: Ryuthela nishihirai (assembly GCA_038380435.1). Lineage (NCBI taxonomy): Eukaryota > Metazoa > Arthropoda > Arachnida > Araneae > Heptathelidae > Ryuthela > Ryuthela nishihirai. Next base: position 92,560,590 of record JAWZYU010000009.1, read on the forward strand.
CATGCAGCAGCCCATTATCCAGCAGAACAACGCCGTGTACACACTGCTAATGTCTCCAGATAACTTGGATCTGGAGACACTAGCAGTGTGTACAGCAGTGTATCTCCATAAATAATAACGTTTGCAATATATTCAAATATTGCCATGGTCAGCACAATCTCCAGATTTATCCCGAATAGAAAATCTGTGGGACCACATTAGACGTGTGCAATCCTCTCAACGGCTGGCATGGAAACTCGTTGAATTATGGGAGCAAGTCAACGCTGCTTGGTGTACAATTTCTCAGGACCATCCATATCCCTCAACTATACTCCATGCCACGCCATATTGCTGTTCAAGGCGGTGCAACCACCTACTGAGGCAGTCATATTGTGCTGCATTCGCTCTTCTTCTAACTGCTGTAAGGAGCTGCAAATTAAATCGTGCTATGGCAATTTGTACAGCTATGTGTGCTACATTTCACTCCTATCCCCTCACTCCTGGGTGGGGCAATTTCAGCTCCCCTATATGACCTGGTATTTCCATCTGACCATTACCTCTTAAAAGTGTCTTGCAACTTCTATTTAAGAAGTGTTGTGCTAAGGTTATTATTTTTCCTACTTTAAAAATTATTAGCTATTATTATTCCTATTTTGAAAAAGGTGATCGCAGTTCTTGTGATAACTTTCGGGGTATCAGCCTACTTTTTGTTCCAGGTAAAGTGCTATGTATGATTGTGCTTAATAGAATTAAGAATCTTATTGATGTACAATTAACATTAAAGCTCTGAAAGAACTGGTTATAGCTAAAGCTTACCATGATAGGTTACTTAGTCATTATGACAGCCGTGGTTTGCTTACCACTGAAGTTGAGGAAGAATGGGACCGTTTTAAACAGACTTTTCGTGAAACTAACAATAGTGTTTTGGGTAAAAAGAAGCAAAGGCAAAATTATTTGAATTATAAGGCACTGGAGCTTATTTTAAAAAGAGCTGCAGAAATATCCTTAATCAATACTCTATTAGTCCTAACGAAAAGCGTACCATAGCTTGATAAACGTGTGAAGGCTCAATTAGCAACTGATAGGAATCTTTGACTTGGCTGACAAAGCTGAGGAAGCAGGGTTGGGTTGTTTTACCTCTGAGTGGCACTTTTTTTGTACACCATGGACTAAATGGCCAGGTCACATGGACCCCGAAGGCTCAGAGAAGGTTGGGGGAGGGGACCAACTGGAACAGCTGTTGGGAGACAGATGGTAGTCTCCCATCAAGGCCATCCAGTGTGTTCTTTAACGTGCGCAGGGTATGGCTCTCCCGCAGACAGAGCCACGGCTTAAAGTCCCATCCGACGGAGGGCGGCCTTTCCAAGCCCATCGGTGTCCCCTACTGACTGTGGGCAGGGCGGGGAGTTTTGCAGAGATAATTCTCAATGCTGACTCAGCTGGGACTCGAACCTGGAAACTAGATTACGAGTCTGGCGCGCTACAGACTGAGCCACCCGCTAATGTGAGGAAGCAGCTAGACAACCTAACAGTAGAGAGCTGTACCAGATAGTCATTATTTTGTGTGGGAAGAAATTGACAGGAATACAGTGATGAATAAACATAAGGTTTATGGAAGATGAAGATTCTGTCATGGCTAGGTGGGCTGAGCATTTCAGTGATGTTCTAAACAATGTAGTTAGTTCTACTCCCATTGTTTGCAATGATGATAGATGCATTGGTGGCTTTAATGTTGGCCCTATAACACAATCTGAAGTTATTTTGGCTGTTTCTAAACTTAAACTTCATAAATCCCCAGGGGTATATGAAATTACTACGGAAATGCTTAGATCTGGGAATGTTTCGGTTACCACTTTGATGACTGAAATTCTGAATATCTTTTATGATAAAGGCATGGTTCCTAAGGATTTTACCAGAGCTATTGTTATCCCTATTTTCAGAAAAGGTGATCGCAGTTCTTGTGATAACTATAGGGGTATCAGCCTACTCTCTGTTCCAGGTAAAGTTCTTTCCATGATTGTGTTTAATAGAATTAAGAATCTGTTTGACAGTCAATTGCGTGATGAGCAATGTGGATTCAGAAGTGGTAGGGGATGTGTGGATCAGATATTTTCACTTAGGCAGATTCTTGAGAAATGTTTAGAGTTTCAGAACCCTTTGGTTGCTAGCTTTGTTGATTTCAAAAAGGCTTTCGACTCTGTTGATCGTCATAATTTGTGGTTGATTGTGAGATCATATGGTATACCAGACAAGTTAGTTAACATTATGAAAGCTCTCTATAATAACACTGAGTCGTGTGTGAGAGTTGGTAAGGCTTGTAGCAATTGGTTTAGTATTGCTTCTGGTGTTCGACAATGGTGCATTTTGTCCCCTTTTCTCTTTGGTTTTTGATTATGCTATGGGAAATTCGCTGCAGGGGAAAGATTTTGGGCTTATACGGTCTAGAGATCTGAACATTTCTGATTTAAATTATGCTGTTGATTTGGTCCTTTTGGCAAATGATGTTGAGATGAACTCTCATTAGAACTGCTGATGAGCTGGTAGTAGAATAGATTTGGCGATAGAGAGAAAATCAAAGTGATGAAAAATTGGTCAGACAGGCTGCGATTCAGTTAATCTGAATGGTTTAACTCTTGAGAAAGTGTCTGTTATGTAACAGACACTGGTGATGTGCGACAAGGAATAAACAGACGAATAAGGATCGATGCTGTGACTTTTAAGAATCTGTGGAGAGAGTGGTGAAATAAGCCTATATACCTAAAAAACTAAAATTAGGATGTTAAATAATTTGATTCTTTCTAAGGCTAGTTATGGTAGTGAAACCTGGATGCTCTGTAAACAACAGGAAACTTGATGATTTTCATTTTAGATGCTTATGCGGTATCTTGGGCATTAGCTTTTAAATTAATGATATGGTTAGGGAGTCTGCAACCTCCTTTGAGCAGCATATTTTTGCAGAGCCTCCGTTGGTTTGGTCATGTTGCCCATATGCATAACTACAGATTAACGAATAGGGTTATAAACAGTGTACCTAAGAGGGGGAAACCCAGGATGGCGATGGGCAACAATGCCAAACAAGACCTTTTTGTATTTGGTGTACAGTGGCCAGATGTAGCTGTAGCTCAGGACAGACATGTTTGAAGTATTAAATTGTAATCTGGTAGGACATCCGTAGCCTATGGCTGCTTGAGGTCGATGTTATTTTTAATCATCTCCCATGGTCATAAAATATATTTTGTCACGAATTAATGTTTGAAAGTAATAAACAATGTCAAAAATGCGAACTTATGATGTTATTTAAAAGAACTAGGCCTTTAACATGTATTTTCCAAATTCGGATAATGAATATTTCGCATAACGCAAGATTTCGTGGAAGGAAATAAATTTTTTATGCAGCGGTCTACTGTATATCGTTCTTGCAAGGTTTTTTGGGGTCAGTTAAAATATTATCTATTCTAATAAAAGCTCTGCTAAAACGTTTGCCGAGCTCCACCAAATCTAAAATCTCCATTTCAATAAAAATATTTTTTAATCCCTACCTAAAAATTCTGTAAAAATAACACTTTTATTAATTTCAACTTACACTTAATTTTAAAGCAAGAAAAGATGAATCATGGGAATTAGGAATATTTATTTAGCTTTGTTTAATTTACAGACATATGTACAATTAAAGATGGATTGGTTACATATGCAATCCTATCAAAAATAAGTGTTATGATCTTAGAGTCTTTAAACTTTGAAAATTTAACAACTCTCAAATACTTTAGCATTTGTAGTCACCGTTAAGACATCAAACTGCCGCAGTAAGCATAAGCTCTTTTTAACAGATTTAAAGCTTTAATACAATCGCAGCAAGCGAATCAAGTACATGACTATAAAAAAATTATTTAAAGCTTACACGTGGATTAAAAGTTCATTTACTTCTAAAGTAACCAAACTCAAATATTAGACAATTTCCCAAAACGGATAAAACGCCATTGAACATAACATTTCTGGTTACACCTTTTCTGTATGTGAAAATATTTCTGTCTCAGATGTTATATTAAAGGGCACGAATTTGAATATTTGTAACACCTCCACCACAATAGCATTTTCATCAAATATGTATACTTGAATAGATAAGGCATTTTTTAAATCATACGTTTAAACTGATGAAAATTGTTGGGTTAATTTTTCTGCAGATCTTAAATATGTACACAAAGGTTAGTGGCCACACTGCGTATAGGACAACAGAATGGTTAATGACTTGAAGCAAATCTTTGCTTCGGAATAAATAAAAAAAATGCAATGTAAATTTCTGAATGGTGCACCCACACCTCGCAAGTCGATTTTTTCACCACATAAAGTACTGACCACAGACATGGTGTAGAGGTAGGTTAAAGGAATACGACTTCTCCGAAATTTTTTGCTAAAAATTTGAATGTAAATATATATAACCTTGAATGTTAGTCAACCACATAACAATCCTTCGACTCCCATAGTCTGGTTTTCTCCAAGTTCAACCAATTTAATCAAGTATATTCATATTGAGTGAAAATTTCAATAGGTAACTTTTCTAGTCAAATAGTTTTTCCTGAAAACCAACTATCATCTATTGACATACATATAAATAGAAAAAGTGATATGCTGTATATATAAGCTATATTTTTATATATATGTAGAGTGACTGTTTGAAGTCCTCCCTATATATCCAATTTCAAACTTTTTCCATTTAGGTTTAGAATAGCTATGCATACACAGCTGCTAATTTTAAACTACAATTTCTTCCCTAAAGCATAAAACTTTCGTCGACAAATGAAGAATAGTTTTGATGATTTTGCTTGCCGAATTACCCTTTCATTTCCGTATACAAAAAAACTCTTTGTTCATTGGCAAGGGCTTTTACAAGGCACTGTGATACTCCGTGATGATATATTTTTCAATATCATTTGTTAACGAAATATAATTTAAAAAATCAAACTGTAAATGATCGTATAACCCGGAGGAAGTATGGATGTTTCTATTCCTGTATCGTTTTCGTGCCGACTCGCCTTTCTCACAGATCTCTACTGTGTATTATTATACTGACAGGACTGTCAAATCTCTGGGAAGCAGTTTGAAGAATAATTTGAATGCATCATATATTCAGAGTAAAAATCACAATTCATTGCTCTTTAAGCCAAAAATGTCATACGACACAGCTTTTTTAAGGTTCTCTATAGTACTCTTTGGTAATAAGGGATAAAATGCATGCACATAAACATACAATATCGATAAAATTATTTACATGTTACCATTATTTTGGTATTTAGGCACATTTCAATGTGTATATTGGAGAATAGATTAGTTCAGATATATCACTTTGATGTATTCCTAATTATTCAGCACAAGAAAAATAAAATGTACTTCTGGGAAGAAAATACAACTGACCATAATTTACCACATAATCACAACTGTGAAACAGAGGAATTTTCAATACCTTCGTACAGTACAGAAATATAAAGATGAGTTCGTGCTACGCTCAATCATGACTTTATTTTGATTTTTATTGCAATTATGAAAAAAATAAAACACATTTTGAACCTTTTAATCAGTCTTTAGTAATTAAAAATAAGCACCATTCAGCCTTCGAATTTTTTCTGGTTTCTTCGTTCCAAATAACATTAAGCTTTTATAATTATTTTGTGAAAAAAAAATTAATCATGTTATGTTGTAATAACCTATAATACGAAGATTTAAGAAATGGTCACAGGCATATACTTCTAAATATATATCTTTAATGAAATGTTAGATTTCCATCCACCCACCCCTAACCTGGCTCGGGTAGCGCTTATGATCAACAATTATAAAAATGTTGTGGACAGGCCTCAATAATTATCAAGCTCAGGCTTGAAAAATTGAGCCCGAATGTCTCTGACACAAGCAGACAAATTCTTAAAATGCTCTCTTCAAATACGAAAGTTACAAAACAACCACTAAAACCATTGCCATAAAATGCATAAAAGTCTTCCAAAAAATCATATAAAGAATATTATACGTATTCATTTCATCGTTTATAAATATGAACAAGTTCTTTACCAACTAGTCTTAGATTTGTGGTTGGGAGTAATATGGAAGTTGTGTGTTGACAGCTCACTGATAAAGCTTTGCTACTAATAGGAACACACTCTATCATAACTTTGCAAGTTTTTCAGAAGAGCAGTTTCTGCATGGTGATATGCCAAAATATAAATTATATACAGAGATCTAAAAGTGAAATATCAGAGATGATGAGGAAAAATCCCTTTTACCTGATTGCGTCATTCCCATCATTTGAAATGTACATTAAATGTCTCGTGGCAGGAGATCCATCATGTTCTTTATTATGTAAAACGTGTGCTTCATCTAAATTTATTTTTTAGACATTTGGCACTGAACTTATGCCTTACTGCCCACTTGTAATGTTTATAAAACAAACTCTAGGTTATTGATCCCACAGAAATAGGTCGGTTCAGTGAAATTGATGATTAATTTTGCCAACGAAGTAAGACCTAATGTTTAGGAAAATATCACTTTTATTTTTATTCTGAATTTTATTAGAATATTACACTTGTTCCAAGAACCGAGCTAGAGTGCAGACGCGTCTGTTCTCTGTACTTCCTTTGTGTGGGATTTTTTAGTAGCTCTAGAGACTTTCTTCCTACAGATTATTCTGTTTATTCGGTAGCATAATATTTTTTCATTCTCTTGTTTTCACATCTGCATTTGGTACACTAATTTTTATTTATTTCCGTTTTCCCGGATTTATATCCCGGAAAACGGAAATGTCTGCATCGCCATGCCTGCATCATTTTCAGGAATGAAGGAAGACAAGAACAGTCCAGTTGCCATCAGAACAATAATGATGGTCCCATTCAATTGTGGATATGGGTGGATCATTTCAGATGCCTGCTTTCTCGTGCCTTTTTTTCTATCAGGGTTCTGAAGATGGTGATCTTCAAGGAGTTTCCTGACACCTTTCCTTCCAGGCAGTTTGGATGCTCGGCACTTTCTGCTGGGTTTTCTCAGCCTTCACAGGCAACAAAAATTCTCATATCGTTTTTCAGATATAGGCAACTTGTCTATGTTGGTGGATTGCTCTGCTGCACCAGTCTCTACCTCAGCTACCTAACACCTTTGGTCATCATCAGCTAATGGAAGTTGGATCTTTCCTCACCATCCCCCACTGGAAATATTTTTACTATGCATGACTCAGGTCCAACAGCTATGGCCACCAATCTTGTACGGTGGTTGCTTCTCACCATTGACCTCCCCTAATCTTCATCATTCTGCAGCCTGCTGTTTGTTCAGCTTGGCACTGTTTCCGTGAAGTTCCCTCCAATGACAACACGATTCCTGATACAGCTGGAGATCAAAGGTCTCGGTTCCGTATGCGTGGGAAGTGACCAATACATATCCTTTGTTCATAGACATGTTTTTGCTTGCCTATTACAAACTTATTACTTACTAGAATTTATATTTTCTTGTACGGCATATTAAAAAGTTTGTTATATACACTGTAAAGCACAGATATAACTTGAATTGCTTTAAAACCAAAATTTATCTCATATATCAAGCTTCTACAAACCAATATTTAGCAAAAATGGGAAATAAAATTGACTTCAAGAAGTCAATATTTTTATCACTAGTAGAAAGCCTATTGAAAACAAGGTGCAAAATTCTTCAATATATTAGATACATGCAATTTCTATTCATAAACTGAACCTAAGCAAAATCGATTTCTGACACAGACATATTGCATTCATTCCAGTTCAAAAGAAGTCTGAATTTATGTTCTGTTATAGAGATTTAATTTTTAATGTAGAGGAGTTTTTAAAGCTTCGCAAAACATGCAAGGTTATTTTGCCTCTGAGTGGCACTTATTTGCACACAATGTGCTAAATGGCAGGCCACAAGGACCAGAGGGTTTCAGAGAAGGTTGAGGGAGGGGGACTCACTGGTTAGTTGTTAAGAGTTAGATGCTGTTAAGAGACAGATGGCCTCCTATCAAGGCCACCTAGCGTGTTATTTAACATAAGTTATGGTTCTCCAGTATAAGGGGCCATGGCTTAATGTCCCATCCGATGGAAGGCAGCCTTTCCAAGTCCACTGGTGTTCCCTACTGACTGAAGGCAGCACAGGGAATTTTGCAGAGATAATCTCATCACTGGCCCAGCTGGGGCTTGAACCTAGAAACTGCAGATTAAGATTCTGGCAGCTCTGATATAAAGTATCTACCCCTGGTATATACTCCAGTACAGCCAAACAAATTTTATAGCTTGTAACTGACAGGCTCCTGTCAGACCTCTGTGGCAAACAGCTGCTTGAGGAGGCTGCGTTAGCGAACCCTTCTGTGATCGAACAGTGGAGGATGTAGTGCTCGACATCTGTGTCTGGTGCCCCACAGCGCAGTAACTGTGGGCAGAGATCTTAAATCGCTACAGATACGCTGGGAAGCTCCCATCAGTCAGTACCTGCGTGATATAGTTGTCCAAGGACATCAAGGATAGACCGACCCTTTGTAAGAATGTCTTTGTTTGAAGACCATTCTCGGTCTCCCATAACTCTTTGACCTAAAATAGACATCAGGGTATTTTTGGAAGTCTTGACTGCTATCTCAGGTTGAGTGTCAGTACCTGCTGAGTGGGCCAGTTGGTCTGCCGCTCGTTCCCTTCCTGACCTACGTGCGCCTTGATTCAGGAGAAGGAGATCCTGGGCATGTTCTTAGAGAAGGAGATCCTGGGCATGCCTAGGAAGCGATTGACCTCGTTAACCGTATGACGCCTGTTGTTCGCATCTTCAAGCGCTTGCAGAGCTGCCCGGCTGTCGGTATACAGCCAGATGTCATTATTCTGACTGCCGACAGTAAGGGCCAAATTAAGGGCCTCCTATAATGGCAAGCAGCTCTGCTTGGAAGGCTGAGTCATTTACAGAGACCTTCCTCTTATAATCAGACACTTTGGCTCCCCCTATTGTAGAGAGTGTTGGCTAAGCCCACACCATCTGATCTCTTGGGGCCGTCTGTATAGATTTCTATTCCTTGACCTGATGGTAACTCCATAGACCATTACACACGCAGTATCTTGGTGGGATGAATATCCCACCTAGCGGTATTTGCCTCGTAAACCTCGGGATCATACTGGACTCCGAGAAATGTTGCCTTTTCCCTAGCCTGCAGAACTCTGAATATGGTCGCTTCTTTGCCAACCATTAAATACAGAGGCAGGATCCCTGCTCTCACCAGGAGAGCATCTGTAGATGTGGTCCTTTAAGCCCTGGTGATTCGTAGTAAACCTGGCCTCTGGGCTGCAAGCAGCTTTCTACACATAATAGAGTGGTCGGTCGGGCGCCACCAGGCACCCTCCCCATATGTCAGGATCATCTCTGTTCCCCTTACATAAATTTCTTTCGGTACCTCCTCCAGGAGGCCCCACGATACGCGAGCCACACGCCCAAGTTTGCACATTACATTAGTGCATTTTGTCTTTAGGCCTTACAAGTGCCGGATCCAGCACATCCTTTCATCCAGAGTGATACTCAAGTATTTGAAAGGCGTCTTGTGGCAGATAGTATTGCCATTAAGTTTAAAGATGGGGTACCTCTTGTTGATGGGGTACCTCTTGTTCTGGGCGCCCCTCTTATGCCATGGGCATTGATGTAGTCTTCACACAGCTGAACCCAAGCTTGCAGCGACCTTCCTCTTATAATCAGACACTTGGCTCCTCCTATTGTAGTCAGTGCTCAAAGACTCCGTCCTTTGAGCACCGACAGGGCTGCATTGCCGGCAATCTCCAGTCTCGCTCTGGAGGAGGCCGATACGACAAAAAGCATGTCGTCTGCATAAGCCTGTAGCCAGACACCCTGTAGGGTCAACTCCAGAGCCATGTCTGCAACTAAGTTCCAGAGAACTGGCAACTGCACGAACCTTGTGGGCGCCCCTGTCCCAGTTCTTTGAGACTGCCCCATTGACATGGGAATAGATGACCATTCTCTCACTGAGATAATTGGACACCAGATTGAAACTGTTCTTGTGACAAGAACAATCTTTTAGCATACTTTGCATTGCAGGCCACCAGACATTATCAAATGCGCCTGTCACATCTAATGCGATGAGAGAAGTGTGCAATTTGTTATCCCTGTTCACCTTAATAATGTCCACCACTTGTTTGATAGCGGCAGTGGTGGATTGGTCTGTCCTGAACCCGAATTGTCTGTTATTCAGGAAGTTGTTCTTACTACAGTGTAGTACATCCTATTTGTGAGCAGTTTGTCTAAAATCTTTCCCATCACTGGCAGCAGACATATTGGTCTGTAAGACCTTACGTCTGCCGGATCTCTACCCGCCTTATTGAATAGGACTATGTCGGCATATTTCCAGGCCTTTGGGAAGTTTCCCAGTCTCAGATAGTTGTTAAAGAGCTGGGTGAACAGATCTTTGTGTTCTTTAAACAACTGCATCACAATCTCCACTGTCAGACCATCGTGGCCAGGAGCTTTACCCCTGGCTATAACACGAATCACCTCTCCGACCTCTTCTTCCATGAACGGAACGTCATCTTCCGTGTCAGGTGGAACCCTGCTGTACTCTCTCCAGAGATGATGTTGGGCATCATCAGAGCTCCTACCATCGTCAGGGAATAATCCCTCTATTAAAACCTGGATAATTTTGCAAAAAGAGGTGGTCTTGGACCTGTCCTCTTTGCATACATACTCAATATCTAGGGGTTTTATGTCCTTCTCTGTTGCCAGCTTGTACTGCAGAGTAAAAGGGTTCTGTGCAAGCATTTCCGAGATGGCAAGGCTTGATGGTCAGCAATGGTTAGTACCTTCAAAGAGTGGTCCGAGGAGGGAAAATCCACGAACTGCCAGCAAGGTGTGTGCTGCCTACGGCTCATCAATGTTAGAGGAGAGCAAAGGCTATCCCGTATGGTACGAGCCAACAGAAGGGATACTGTGGTGCAATTCACCCATAATTTGAATGCTGGTGACGGAACTAATGTGTCACAACACACAGTACATCGAACCCTGCAGAAAATAGGGCTGCGATTCCGCAGGCCGCTCGGAGTGCCCATGCTAACCTTGGTTCACCATCGAAAGTGCCTACAATGGGCATGCGAGCATCAAAACTGGACCTTGAATGATTGAAAGAAGGTCGTCTGGTCCGATGAATCTCGTTTCCTGTTGCACCATATGGACGACCGGATATGTGTGTGTCGTTGGGACCTGGGGAAGTGTTGGCACTAGGATGCACCATGGGACAAAAACAAACCGATGGAGCAAGTGTAATGTTTTAGGTAATGTTCTGCTAGGAAAGCCTGGGCCCAGTCATTCATGTGCAGGAAACTATGACGTCTACCACTTACCTAAACATCATTGCAGACCATATACAACCTTTCATGGCAATGGTATTCACCCTCTAATAGTAGCTTCGTTCAGCAGGATAATGCGCCATGCCACACTGCCCGGATTGTTCGAGAATGGTTTGTGGAACATGAGGAAGACTTCCAGGTTCCAGACTCCCTGGCCTCCAAATTCCCCAGACATCAATCCAATAGAGCATCTGTGGTTTGTTTTGGAACAGCATATCCGATCTGTGGCGGCTCAATCACATAACTTACAAGAGTTAAAGGATCTGCTGGTAATGTGTTGGTACCAGATACCACAGGACACCTTTAAAAATCTTGTAGCATCCATGCCTCGCCGGGTAGAGCTGTTTTGTCAGCACGTGGCGGACTAACATCATATTTGGCAGGTGGCCATAATGTTTTGGTTCTTCGGTGTGTATACTAGCCTCCCGTCAAGCCTATCCAGTGTGTTCTTTATGGAGGGATTTCAAAAAATTCTTGTCAGGTGCCTGTAGGTTTCCACTCTGAAATTAACTTGTTTGAATGCTTGCCTAAACTTGTCATTACATTAAAAACAAAGGCGACGCACAGTTCAGTCTGTAAAGTTTGCGTTGTCGCTATGAAGCCTAATAAAGAAGGGAAAAGATTTTACGTTTTAACAAGGATGCAACTTTGGGACGACGCGAAAAACTTCATGCCGATTTATCGCAACTTAATAAGGCTTAGTGGTTGTTTATGTCCCCATACCACGTTTAGTCTCCATGGTTTTCTTAACTACAGAAAAGAAGTGTCCTTTTCACGAATTCCCGTCGTTTGGAATAGTTGTCTCTGGATTATTCTAATATGATGAGGCCACAAGTCAGTTCCGTTTCACACCTAAAACCACCGAGGCTAAATAATTTAATCTCTAAGATTTTACAGCTTTCCTGAATAAATTATAACAATTAGTAAATGGGGGCAACGATGGCTAAGTCGGTAGCACGCCAAACTCTTAATCTGCAGTTCTCAGGTTAGAGTCCCGCTTGGGCCAGGATTGAAATTTATCTCCGCAAAACTCCCCGCTCTACCCTCGGTCACTAAGGGACACCGATGGTCTGAAAGTCTCGTCGTACCTCAGATGGAACGTTAAGCCGTGGTGCTTGTATCTGAGAGCCATACTCTGTGCACGTTAAAGAAGAAGTTCGATGGCCTTGATGGGAGACTACTTCTCTCTCCCAACAGCTGTCCAATGGTTCCCCCCCGAAAGGGGGGAAAGGGACCTTGTCGTGGGGGGGGGGTTGAAGGGCCCGTGTGAAGTTGAGGGCTCCGCTGACTGGTATTGGGAGGTATCTGGTTGGATAGGGTCCCGATGGAACGGCTGGGTCTTGGTGAAGTTGAGGGCCCCGTTGACTGGTGTTGGGGGTCACCTAGGTTGGATGGGGCCCCTGCGGAGGGGTCTGGTAAGGCCTGACTAAGAGTTCCCACCACGGGAGCCGAGGCAACTTAGATCTATATATCTTTGTTCATGGCCAACCGGGGCTCAGATTAAATTTAGGCTTTGACCGATGGATGAACTTTTCTTCTATAGAACTGTTCTCCATAGGTAGTCGTGGGGCGAGCTGCATCTGTATGGTGTTGTCTTGCCTTCGACGCAAATAGTGGAGATTATGGCATTCTCCCCATAGATGGTGTGCAGCCATATGCTGCGGTACATCTGAGACTTTCCAGTTACCTAATTTCCTGTCCAATGGGTCCCCTTCCTCCAAACCTTCTCTGAGCTCTCAGGATCCTTGTGAACGGCCATTTAGCCCATTGTATGCAAAAAAAAATGCCTCTCAGAGGTAAAAACAACCCATCCAAAAGAATGAATGTTCTTTAAGTCATTGTAGACAGCCACACCAAATTTACAGACTATCATTAGTAATATCGCTAACTCAAACCACTCCAGAACTATGCAATCCTCAACGATTCATATCCGTTCTCTTCCACCAATTCAAAACCCAAGCGACAACAATTGTTTGCGTTATATTACGTCGAATTTCATCATTATATTTAAAATACTTTTTTTAAAAGAGTAAAAATCATTTCGATAAAATTCGTAATTGGTTGGAGCACCAAATATCTGCACAGGAGGACCAGTCCAGAATTATTAACCCCTTTGTGCATAAGCTCACTCATCATCATTATCATCATCATCCTCAAGCAGCCATGGGCTACGGAGGTCCAACCAGACCGTGCAATATAGTTTTCCAAGCAAGTCTGTCCTGAGCTACATCTACTGCATCTGGCCACTGCACACCAAATCTAACAAGGTCCTGTTTGACATTGTCTGACCACCGCTTCCTCGGTCTCCCCTTCTTTCTGAGGCCTTTAGGCACACTGTTCATAACCCTATTCGCCAATCTATAATTATTCATACGGGCAACATGGCCAAACCAACGGAGTCTTTCTCTGCACAATATGCTGCTTAAAGGAGGTTGCAAACTCTTTTGCCTAACCTCATCATTAGTTGCAAAGTTGAACCACCTAATGCCCAAGATACTGCGTAAGCATCTTCAATCAAAAGCATCTAGTTTCCTGTTATCTTGTTTACAGTGTCCACGTTTCACTACCATAACTAACCCTAAAAAGAACCAAACTATTATACAGTCTAATTTTAGTCTTTAGGTGTATACGCCGATTTCTCCACAATCTCCATAGATTCTTAAAAGTCCCGGCAGCAATCCCTATTCGTCTGTTAATCTCATGCCGCACATCACCATTATCTGTTACATGATAGATAATTAAACTGTGACACCTGCTCAAGACCGCAACCATTCAGATTAACTGAATCACAGCTTCCTGACCAATTTTCATCACTTTAGTTTTCTCTCTGTTTATAACCAAACCTACTCTACTACCAGTCTCATCAACAGCTCGAATGAAAGAGTTCATCTCATCAACATCATTTGCCAAAAGGGCTAAATCATCCGCATAATCTAAATCAGGAATTTTCCAAGTCCATTTAAGGCCAAAATCTTTCCCTTGAAGTGAATTTCGCATAACATAATCAATAACCAAGCTAAAGAGGAAAGGAGACAAAATGCACCCTTGTCGAACACCAGAAGCAATGCTGAACCAATTGCTACAAGCCTTACCAACTCTCACACACGACTCAGTGTTATTATAGAGAGCTTTCATTATGTTAACTAACTTGTCTGGTATACCATATGATCCCACAATCAACCACAAATTATGGCGATCAACAGAGTTGAAAGCCTTATTAAAATCAACAAAGCTAGCAACAAAACAAACAAAAAAACAAAGCTAGCAACTCTAAACATTTCTCAAGAATCTGCCTAGGTGAAAATATCTGATCCACACATCCCCTACCACTTCTGAATCCACATTGCGTATCACGCAATTGACTGTCAACAAGATTCTTAATTCTATTAAGCACAATCATGGAAAGAACTTTACCTGGAATGGAGATTAGGCTGATACCCCTATAGTTATCACAAGAACTGCGATCACCTTTTTTGAAAATAGGGATAACAGTAGCTCTGGTAAAATCCTTACGAAAAATGCCTTTATCATGAAAGATATTCAGAATTACAGTCATCCAAGTGGTAACCGAAACATTCCCAGCTCTAAACATTTCGGTAGTAATTTCGGTACTAATTTAGCCTTATCACTCAGATAATTCTGTCTCTTCTGCTCCTTTTTTCCTAAAAGAGTATTGATAGTGTCCAAAAAGCCTGTTTAAATTGATCCCATTCTTCCTCAACTTCAGTAGTAAGCATACCATGACTGTCATAATGACTAAGTAACCTATCATGGTAAGCTTTGGCTATAACTGGATCTTTCAGAACTTCAGTATTAAAAGTAAATTTTTTAACCTTAGCACAACACTTTTTAAGTTTAAGTTGCAAGACACTTTTAACAAGGTAATGGTCAGATCCAATTTCAGCTCCCCTATATGACCTGGTATTCCTAACAGAACTAGCCCATTTGCTGTTAATTAATATATAATCAATCATATTCTTATGCAGCCCATCGGGTGAAACCCATGTGTACTTATGTATGTCGCGGTGTTTGTAATAAATGTTAGTTATTCTGAATCCATTGAGTTTACTTACCTGTAGGAGACGTAGCCCATTGCCATTGCAGCTACCAATACCAAAAGGGCCTATTACTCCTGCCCAAAGGTCAGAGTCAGTACCAACTTTGGCATTGAAGTCACCAAGAACAAGGGTAATATCTCCTTTCTTGACAGAATTCAAAATATCCTGAAGTTGTCCGTAAAACCTATCCTTCTCATCCTCATCAGCATCCTCAGTGGGGGCATAACAGCAGATAACATTCAAGTCTTTAATGCTTGTCTGAAATTTTGCTGTAAGAAACCTTTCATTAGAAGAACATCACTAGCGTGTCTGCTGAGAAGCAGACCCACGCCTTGGTGATGCTTATTGTCGTCCCTCCCTGAAAAGAGAAATTTCAGATTATTTTTTAAGAATCTGACCTTTATCTGTCCATCTGGTCTCTTGCAAGCCGAGAATATCTAAATTATAATGGTGGAATTCTTGTGTGAGGACATCAAGAGAAAAAGCTCTGTGCAGAGTCCTCACATTCCAACTACCTATGGAGAGAAAATGGTTAGTGGGATGTTTAAAGAAACTATGTTTATTGAGAGAGGGAATGCCAACAATATCAAACAGCCCCCTAATCGCAGACATGGGGCAAAGACCTGTTCCCCCACCACTAAAGGCTGAAGCCATCTACACTGGAAGACTTCCTCCAATGTAAAATTTGACGATGCCAATAGAAGCAAAGTGTTCAGGTGTCTGCGATGACCTCTGCTCAGGAATATCCACCAGCTGATAAACATATCCTGTGAATCTATTCACTTGGGGCTGTCAATCCACAAACAAACAGAAAACACAGCGGAAGATTTTCCCTCCACAGAAGCCCACCAGTGCAGCAAAATCAGGATCCATAATCAAGCTCAGAGCCATATATCTGTCCAGTCCAGTGGGTTTATATGGTCAGCACCAGGACCCTGTGTGGTTGACCACTCCTCAGCAGAAAGGTAGAAAGGTAGAAAGGTAGGTCATTAGTCGTGTGTTAATGGCGAATTTATCATCAAAATTTAATAGATCCCATGAACACTCCCAACTGAAAAAATATATATATTTCCTCAAGCAGCTGCTTCCCACAGAGGTCTGACTCAGGAGCCAGTAAGTGAAATAAGCTGAAAGAGAAGGAGGCATGACCTCTGCAGAAAGACTACATAAACACCATGCTTTACCCAGTGCTCGAACCCAGGTCCCTTTGAGTAGTAGTCAGACATGCTAACCACTCGGCCAGGAACGGCTCCTCTCAACTAGAAAGTGTGAAAATATATATGGTTTTGAAATCGAACCCAATTTTTCCAAAGCTGGAGACTTGAATTAGAGACTTCCTATATTTTGTTGATTTTTTTCGTGTTGTCTCCATTATTTAAAACTTTTCATGTGTTTAATATTTTCCTGATATACTGTATATGTATTGATTATAAGTAGAAATAAAGCCTATTATTAATACTAATTCTCTTGGAAACAAACATCACTTATTTGCAAGAGACATGTTTCTTTTGTTTAATCGTCTGTTTATGTTGTTTCGCAAAAGTAAAACGTATTAAAAATATTCTATATTTCTGACTTTTCCGTTTTCGTTACGAATCAATACGTTTTCCATTTGATAGATGTCTAAAACCCAGATATCTTCTGAGCAATCGTCACAATGTAAAAGACGTAACGAGAGTATCGATTATTTCAACACTTGAATGAATCGTCACAATACCTTCCCCAATCAATTTAGGCTTTGTTGTTTAGTTTAAACTTCGCAGTCACCAGGAAGCGCTTGCTGAGGAAGGAGTATCCATGCCAATGGGACGTCGGAGGGGGCCAAGCAGCATTCCAAAAGTTAAGTAAGACTCATTTCATGATCATTGCTGAGGCGATTTTACACTCTTTTATTTATAGCGTTGTTTCATGGTTACACTTGAGGTCCGGGTTAGAATCTCCAGTGGGTTTTGCTTTGGGTCTCAGGGTTGTTATTTTAACAAAGAAAGTTAATTTTCAATAAAAGTTTCTTATCGTAATAATTAAATTAATATATCAGGTCAAATTAATGTTCGTGTTATGTTATATTACAAAAGTTTATATTTTTATGATTTAAGTTAATAAGTAAATTTAACAGAAAGATTAAGGGAATCCCATAATTCACAAAGCATTTTAAGGTAGAAAAGTCTCTTTTATATCTCTTTTTTTCTTTACAGCAATAAATTATTTTAAATTTCTACTCAGGAATGAATTACTCTTCTCTCTGATCTGATTCACCATCCGTTAAGAGATAATCATTATCGTAAAATAATGCCTACTTAAAACTTACGTTAGCGCATTGAACTGCGAAAAGTTAATAGATATTTCTATCGCTTTCAAAAGGAAATACCTAATGGTTGACCCATTATTTTATATAGAGAATAACTGAAATAAAAAATGCGACTATTGTGCAAATAAATATGACGTTGCAAAATGCCTGAAGTCTCGGACCCTTTTCAGGTAGAGAAAAAAAAAAGATTTCTGTGTTAGGGGTAATCTTAACATCAGCCGAAATACATTTATGAATATTAGCCATTAGTTGTATTGATCCTGTTCATGTCAGGTGGAAATATCTTCGGAAATGCTCTGGTGCTTAGGGCGAATTCGTTGAATGCAAGAAAACAAATCATTCATATGCTACGAATGTCAGTGGGAAAGAATCCAATAAAAGTTAAAGAGTGCAAAGATAAACAGCAGAAAGTGAATGAGCCACGAGAATGTTTTACGAAAGGGTTTTGGTTTATTTGTAGCAGTGGTGGAGAGTTGGGGGCAATTAGAGAGACTGTGAGAATGCGCAGTAAAAGATTCGACAGCTCCCATAGATCATAGGTTATTTGACATGCTGGTGAACACGTGACCTGTGAGAACCGTTGAGTCAGCTACTGCGCATGCTCATAGTCTTTCCAGCTGCCAACGTTTTCTGGGTATATCTTTGATGGGGTTCAGAAGAAGAATGTGGTGATTTCGATTCAAATTTCCTCCTCAATGGACTTTTGCTCGATAAAATACGAAAATGCGGTTTGGTGATTAATTGAAACGTAATTTTTAAATAAGCTTATGACAAAGATAGCCTGGTCGCTCCTTCAGACATTACATAAATAGTGGAAATTCAATTCATATAATATTTTCAAGTTTACGATGTATGATATTCAATGTTATATTTTTGTCGAATAAAACATTTCGATAAAGTTTTAAGCAATCGGGAGAAATGTAGAAGTTGAAGCATTTTTCTGGGGCTGAATGAAAGAGCGCATGCGCATTTATTGTTGTTGTGCTCTTGTGGAAAACGTCACACAGCATAATTGCGTGAAGTCAATAGACGCTAAAATTTTGATTGTTGATTTAAATTACGTTCATTTTACTGATATTTTTATATCAATATGGAAGCTGGCAACTGAAAAAAAGCAGCAGTTTCAAAGAAATAAGAGAACGTTTTTAAACTAGATTTTTTATCACCGGGAAATCAGATGATCAGATCCAGTTATTTAATTATTCATTTATTATAATTGATTTATTACATGAATGTTTTCAAACATAAATTTGCATTGTTTTATTACAGTGAGAAGATTTTGCTGCCGATTTGAGGGTTGCAAACTCTATTTGAAAAACTTTAGTGTAAAGGATGTAATGAATGAGAACCTATCCTTTACACTAAGGTTTTTCAAAATATAGTTTGCGACCCTCAAATCGGCAGCAAAATCTTTGGAAAGGGCTGGGAAAATACTAAATTTTAATTTTGAATTTTCTTACTGTAGTGAAAAATGCCAATTTATGTTTTGAAAACATTCATGTCATAAATCAATTATAATAAATGAATAATTAAATAGCTGGATCTGATTGAAATGGAAAGAAACCAAATTTTTTTATAAATAGTTCAACATTCATGAAACTTATATAGTTCATGTTTTTTTTTTAGTTTTTTTCATAAGCTTTTCACTCATTATGGTGACGACCTCGTTGAAATTAAATCGAATTATATTAAATAACACAAATATCATATAAAACAATTTCTATGAATGCTAAAATTTTGTTTCACATTTAGTGATGTGCTTAACATGCTGTATTTTTCAGAGTGGGGAAGTCAGTTAGTAGCGCGTCTCGTAATTTGCAGTTTTCCAGTGTTGCGATTTTTATCCGCTGATCCCCATCCTCCCCTAAGTCAAAAAGGGGACATCGATGGGCATCGAGAGGCTGCCGTCCGTCGGATGGGTCATAAAGCCATGGCGCTGGTGCTAGGTGCATGCAAGCTGGGTGCCCTTGACGAGAGGCATCTGTCTCCTTACAGTTGCCCAATGGGTCTCCTTTCCCAAACTTTCTCTGAGTCTTGGGGTTCTTGTGACCTGAGTGCCCCTCAGTGCTAAAATAAATTGATTCATACTCTAGAGGCTACTCTTATTTTGGGGTGTTGCTCAGAAAAAACTTTTGAAAAACCTTCCCTATCCTACTGTGTGAGTGGCTTAGAATTGCCACTCACTCTACAGTGGCAATTGGAGAGACTAGGAGACTGCGCAGTTCACGATTCCACATTTCTGAAGTATAATTGAAATCTATTGAGCGTTGATTGATAGGTCATCGATCTATCAATGAGAAGTGTTGAATCATCAACTGCGCAGTCTCATAGTCTCCCCAGTTGCCACTCACCTGCACCACTGCTAGTTCCTATGAACATATCAAGGTATTTTTCGGCCTATCTTATCTATCGGCACAATTATGTTTCATTCCAAAAGCAGATTTGTCAAAATGTTTAAAAATGTCGAGAATGAATGAATTTTTCATTCATTATTTTGTTAAATCTGCCAAAACTCTCTGCATTACATGGGCATTAGCGGGGGGGGGGGGGGAAGAACAGTTACTCCCACCCTTCCAAAAATTGATCAGTTGATTGAAAATTCATTTTTATTTGAATACTATCAGGTGTACTAAATATTAATGTCGTTTCTCCTTAACTAAATGTAATTTGATTCTTTTTTTTACATTTTCGTTCCTTTTCGGATTTATTTTTATTTATTAAAACGAGAAAAACAATTTTCCATGCAATCTCAATAATGTTTCCTTTTTTTTTTCGTTTTGTTTTCTTGCATCCTTGCATGATTGATGTTTTCACAACTGCACTAATTAATGAACTGCTCGACTAAATATTTCTAACTTAGAGCATTAATTATCCCCCCACCCCCTTCTTCTTGTCCTTGCCGGAAAAAATCCCACCGATGCACATGTTGCATTTGTATTTTTTCCCGATTAATTTTTTACTCGTTTTTTCTGAAAACAGAATATTTAAATAGATATTCGATGTAATGTGATACATTTATCCCTCATTTCACAGTTTGAGTGATGTATATTCACATGTCAGTTGTAAACACTCGAAATATCCACTGAATTACGACTCCTATGTCCTAACTTCCCTTTGATCTCTCTTGCAGGCAAAATCCAGCAGCTTTGACGGCTGATAAGGAAACTGTTAAAAGTCTTGAGCTTTCTTAATGTTTCCTTAGAACCTTTTCTTGAAGGGTCCGTAAGGGCCCTTCATTTGCTGCAGGCTCCCCAAGCCTTCTTGGTGGCTCCCCTCTGGGAGGTTCCGTTGCCCAAGAAGGAGGCTCGATACAAATGGGCCGCCGGGTCGAGACGGCTGCATACAAAAATATAGGTAAGGATTTGTTTTTATTTCAATTTCATTTTTATTCTTTGCTTTCCATTCAAGTTGCAAATAGTCTTCTTACAACTTCAGTTTAAATTGATGCAATGCATTATAGACCGAAATATCATTCGCATTTTTAAATTGATGTTTCTTAGCAATGATATTTTACAAATGTCATTAGATTAATTATAATCATATCTACTAACACATAAAATCTAAATTTCGTATTATTGATGCATTTAAATATTATGCCTCAGACGAATCTTTGCTATCAATAGTAAAGACACTTTTCTTCTAAAGAGAAAATGAGTCTCCCGAAGTACGAAAGGAAGCGACATCTCCTGAATGATTTAACCACTCAACTAACAACAGCTAGTTCATTTTTTCGCTAATTGTGATTATAAATCTTCCCGAATATTTTTATCGCTCTTAGCGCCATCTATGATCGGGAGCCGTCAAACTTTCAAAATTGCCTCCAATGAAAAGAGAGCTGAGAAGTGGAACAGCACTGATAGATTAATGGTTAGATCACGTGACATATATTCAGAAGAAAATTAGAATTCCACTCAGGGAGAAACCTCATTTTTTTAGCAAAAATGTTTCTCGAAATTTTGTTAGGGTTTTTACTGCTGGAAACTTTTCGCTTGAAAGATAAAGGGTGCTTTGCCCTTTTTCGGTACAAGGCGAGGTTGCAGAGTCCTCAAGCCTGGGAAGGAAATCACTAGATATGAAAATAGAATGTCGTCTTCAATTGTATCAATTAGATCTCTGCTGTACAGAGGATAAAGTTTTGCCGATGCTTAATATCCCATGTGAAGGGCATCAGCTAATTCTAACGCCATTCATTTCATCTCTCTGATGAAGAGATCAAATCAAACTTTACACTTAGAGCTTGTTACCCTGCGTACTGAACTCTCCCCACCTTCCAAAATAAAGGGGGGCGGGGGGGGGCTCAGTCGGTAGCGCGCCAGGCTCGTAATCTGTAGTTCCCAGGTTCGAGTTCGAGTCCCAGCTGGGTCAGCGTTGAGGTTTATCTCCGCAAAATATCCCCGCCCTGCCCACGGTCAGTAGGAGACACCGATGGGCTTGGAAAGCCGCCGTCCGTCGGACGGGACGTTAAGCCGTGGCCCCTTGTGCGGGAGAGGCCATACCCTGTGCACGTTAAAGAACACGCTGGATGGCCTTGATGGTAGGCTACCATCTGTCTTCCAACAGCTGTTCCAGTGGGTCCCCTCCCCCAACTTTGTCTGAGTCTTCAGGGTCCATGTGACCTGGCCATTTAGCCCATGATGTGCAAAAAAGTGCCGCTCAGAGGTAAAACAACCCAAAACAACAACAACCCAAAATAAAGGGAAGCTTACTAGAATTAATGCAATACTTCGACGAATTAACAAGGTACTTTATAATAAGAGTAATTGGGATAATTATCAGAATGAACTATATACATTAGATAACCTCACAGGACCAAAGAAAATTAACAGAAGTGATTTCTTTTTCGTATAACTGAATGAGAATCCTAATGACCAAGAAACTTTACAATTCATGTGTAATAAAATTATAATCACCATGCTTATGGGACGGCAAGACAAATTTTGGATCAGTGGGCAGCGCGCCAAACTCGTCATCTGCAGTTCCCAGGTTCAGGTCCCAACTGGGCCAGCGTTGAGAATTTTCTCCGCTAAACCCCATTCTGTCCACGGTGATAAAAGAGACACCATTGGGCTTGGAAAAGATACCGTCCATCGGATGTGACGTTAAGCCATGGCTCCGTGTGCAGGTTAAACGATTCACTGGATGAAATTGACGGGAGGTTACACTAACAGTTGTTCAGTGGGTTCTCTTTCCCCGTCTTTTCTCTGAGGCTTTGCTATCGTGCCCTGGTCATTTGGCTCATTCTGTGCAAAAAAAAATAGGGGGCGCTCAGAGATAAAAAGAACACAAACGGACTTAGAATGCCTTCCAACGTGTATTGCAGCATTTCCATGTTGTGTGAATAGAAATCCACGTTAAAAGCTGACTTTAAAAAGAAACTTTGTACAGAAAAATGCCTCTAAAATAAACTGAAGATCTGATTCAAAAATCTCCAAATTTCTATTTTCAACAATGTTTTAATATAAAAAAAAGAGAAATTGCAGTTCAAATAGTAGCGGGAGGCGATGTAACACTCATCCTAAACATCGTTCCCTCAAAATAACCAAAAAAAAAATTGAAAAAAAAAATCATCAAATAGTTTTATAAACATCACATTTCTTTCTGTAAAAATTTCGTTATCAATAATTATTGCATGGGCTTTCATTCACTTTTCACATAACGTTTTATGAATAGTTTATTAATCATCTCAAAATATTCATAAAATTGCATTCAGACAAAAAAATACATGAAGTATTATGCATTGTATATTATTAGTACATAGGAATTACGTAACTGAAACTAAATAAATAAACATTTTATAATTGTATCGCGTTTCCACCAAAAAGTGGTGGAAATTGAGAAAGAGTAACTTCGGTTCGTTTGTCCATTTTCGCGGGAGGAGGGAATCGCAGTTGAAATTCATATCGGTGAAGATTCGACTTGTGATTGGCTCCTCATTTCGCGGTAAACATTTATGTCTTGCTATGATTACTTAATTCGATTTCAAAGTAGAACCTAATTGCTTCTCCATTGGAATAGTTTTGGATGATCTTTTTTTATTACATTTCACACTTGGTCATTTCATAAGCGATCACATGACATGAATGTCAGGAAATTGTTTGTTTGAGAGTTGAACCTCATTAAAGTCAGCAATTAATAATCTGGACACCAAGTTGCTCAATCAGTAATATATCAGTCTCGTTTTCAGTTTCCATCTGTGATCTATTCAGCAGGATCAATAGAAGCAGGAAAATTAAATTTATATGATTAGGATTGATGCTTATGTACATTATGATAATCATTTGTAAATATTTTAATAATCATTGAATGATATCATGTAAAACTAAAACGATTTCAAACAAGAATTCTGAGTTTGCTTTGTTCTTCTTTTTCAGCGAAATCCAGCAGCGATGAAGCTGGTAATGGAAATTAGTAAAAGCTTTATGCTTCCTCAATGTTTCTTTAATTTCTTTTCAAATGGGGGCAAGGCATATGCTCGCTCCTTTCTTTGTGGCCGAATCCCTAACCATTCTCGGCACAACTCCCAGGTCTGTGTTTTTTTGGCATTTTGGAATTTTTTATCATCTTTTGGTATGTGTTATTTTCGTTTTTTTTAATAAAAAATAGTTTTTTATTAGTTTTTTTTTTTCATGTTTTGTTTTTTTAATAAAAAAGTTTTTTATATAATTTGATTTTCGTTTTCCAATTTCCCATTTTTCGATTATTTTAACAAAAAATAGTTTTTTATGCAATTTGTTTTATTTTACATGACTTTTCGTTTTTTTTCGTTTGTCCTTGAGCCGCCAACAAGGCCCGGGTTCGAATCCTGGATAAGGCATGGACGTCTGCTTCTCAAAATCCAACCTCAACGTCCCCGGTCGTGAGAGGTGGGCAACGTCATTGGCTGACCATTTCTCGATCTCCCTCTTAAAAGACAAAAACAGAAGCTCAGCTGATGACGGCTAATGAGGCTCTGGTCGAATTCCTTTCTAATTCCTTTTTTTATTTCAGCTATGAGTTGCCTTGCCTAAAATACATTGTTCTTTACTGTAGGGAAGTATAAAGATAAAATGTTTTCTTATTGCAGAATTTCTATTAATTACTTCAGAGATATCATACAATTCTCTATTAATTATCTCAGCAGCAATTGTGTGTGTATAATTTCACTTCACGTGTATACAGTCTTTAGAAAAATAACCTCCCGACAGCAGAATTGAGAACATTTTCTTGTACTTCTTTCAAGACACATGAAGCGAGAATTTAAGCTGTTTAGATTTTTCTTCGTACCAATTCTTAAGCCCAATTTCCTCTGTTATTCGTGCAAGAAATCCAATAAAACAAATCCACAGATCATCCAAATTGTTTCACCATTCAAAGGCAACGAAATATTCAGAGAATATAACAATGGACATAACAACTTCCTATCTCTTATCATTGCTTGATTTTGATCCCATGAAATATCAGCTTTATCATCCGCATTTATCTTTCACTCTCAGCATCATTAACATAACTCTTTTTTTTTTAATTCTTTTTTCATTTAATTTAGGTAGGATCTTAGTATGAAAAGATGCTTTTTTTGACTGATGAAACGAGACAGAGCACAGAATAACAAAGGGAAGTACACAGAAGAGCCAAAACATTATTACTTCCATGTCTAATATGATGTTGGTCTTCCTCGTGCCACCAAAACAGTTCTTACCCGGCGAGGCATTGGACGCTACAAGATTTCTAAAGGTGTCTTGTGGTATCTGGTACCAGCAGATTTTTTAACTCTTGTAAGTTACGTGGTTGAGCCGCCGCAGATCAGATATGCTGTTCCAACACAAACCACAGATGCTCGATTGGATTGACGTCTGGATTGATGTTGGAGGTCTGGGCAATACCTGGAAATCTTCCTCATGTTCCACGAAACATTCTCGAACAATCCGGACAGTGTGGCATAGCGCATTATCCTGCTGAAAGAAGTCACTACTAGAGAGATGTACCTTTGCCATGAAAGGATGTACCTGGTCTGCAGGGATATTTAGGTAGATGATAGACGTCACAGTATCCCTTCTGTTGGCTCGTACCATACGGAATAACCTTCGCTCACCTCTAGCATCGATGAGCCGGGGTCGGCCCACACCTTGCCGTCGGTTCGAGGTTTTTCCCTCCTCGGATCACTTTTCGAAGATACTAACCACGGCTGACTGTGAGCACCTCACAAGCCTTGCCGTATCGGAAATGCTCTGATCCAGTCGTCCGGCGATTACAATTTTGGCTTGATGATGCAAAGAGGTACCTATCCAATAGCATCCCATACCATTATGCCTGATTGACAGGCGGTGTGCCAGTCGCAAACAAAAGCTGGATTCATCCTTTTTGCCAGATTGTCGTCATACATGGACCCGTCGATTGTCAGCAACCAGACAGAAAGGGGATTCATCACTAAACACAACAGTGTTCCATTCATGACCCCAGTTCGCACGACTTTGGCACCAAGCCAGACGAGCGCTGTGATGGTTTGCACTCAATGGCAGTCGACATAATGGTTGCCTTGAGCACAGGTGTGCCTCATGCAACCTTCGATTTACCATTCGGATCATTATGGGGACGTCCATGGCTGCTGATACAGCCTGTCGAATATCGCCTGCAATGCTCTGTGTTGACGAATGAGCATGTCAAACAATGCGCCTATCAAGCCGTGCTGATGTCTGTCAGATGGTGCCACTTCCTCTGTGACACACACTAGAACCATTTTGCAACTGTTGCCAAGAGCATCCAACAGTTCGTGCATCCCGATGAACATGGGCAGTGACACAATGTGTAGTCCATCCAGATTCACATAGACCTATAAATTTTCCTCTCTCAAAAGCATCCAAATGGCCATAAACCTGCCGACAGCGTATACCAGGCATTTTCGACCTTTACTGAACAATTTCCAAGCAGAACCACATGATTTCAACTGTTTGCATGACTTCCACTTGCATAAACACAATACCATCCCTGTTCCTTCTTGCACCTTTTATCTCTTGAACCACACACGTCATTGGCCCCGGATTATCGTCATTTGCATATCTGAACTGCACACACACCCACCCTTCTATTTACATGTTGGTATGACATGTCATGGGTGGGACACTTTCAATGTTCAGCAGTTTATATAATCAATCGTATTCTTATGCAGCCAATCTGATGAAACCCAAGTACACTTAACAAAGTACAACCAACTTATTACAAGCATCGCAGCATACATAAGTGTTATTCCCCCCAAAAAAATTTATCCCCTCAACAACACACACATCCATGCCTTACCCGGGACTCGAACCCAGGTCCCTTTGATCAATAGCCAAGCGTGCTAAACACTCGGCCACGGGACGGCTAAAACCATTAAGTTTACTTACCTGACGAAGATATTGCCGTTGCAGCTACCAATACCAAAAGGGCCCATCACCCCTCAAAGGTCAGAATCAGTACAACTTTGGCATTGAAGTCACCTAGAATAAGGGTAACATCTCCTTTCTTGACAGAATTCAAAATATCCTGAAGTTGTCCGTAAAACCTATCCTCATCGGCATCCTCAGTGGGGACATAACAGCAGATAACATTCAGGTCTTTAACGCTTGTGTGAAATTTTCCTGCAAGAAACCTTTCATTAATGCACTCATATTCTAGAAAAGTGATCTAGAAAGTATCTGTGTATAGTCCTCACATTCCAACTACCCATTGAGAGAAAATGGTTAGTGGGATGTTTAAAGAAGGAATGTCGACAATATCAAAAAAATAAAATAAATAAATACCCCCTCAAGCAGCTGCTTGCCACAGAGGTCTGACAGGAGCCTGTCAGTTTTTATGCCAAAGTAGATCTGAGAGGATGGCAGGACCTCAGGAGAAAAACAACACATATATCCATGCCTTACCCGGGGCTCGAACCCAGGTCCCTTAGATCAGTAGTCAAGCGTGCTTTTACTACCTATAATTATGAAACCTTCAAAATTTAGACTCGCTGCAGAAACAAGCCTATAATGCTTCAAACATGCAGACGCTTGCTGTCACAGAGGTTGGGTTGGGTTGTTTTACCTCTGAGCGGCACTTTTTTGCACACCATGGGCTAAATGGCCAAGTCACATGGACCCCGAAGGCTCAGTGAAGGTTGGGGGAGGGGACCCACTGGAACAGCTGTTGGGAGACAGATGGTAGCCTCCCGTCAAGGCCATCCAGCGTGTTCTTTAACGTGCACAGGGTATGTCTCTCCCGCACACGGGGCCACAGCTTAACGTCCCATCCGACGGACGGCGGCCTTTCCAATCCCATCGGTGTCCCCTACTGACCGTGGGCTAGGCGGGGAATTTTGCGGAGATAAATCTCAACGCTGACCCAGCTGGGACTCGAACCTGGGAACTACAGATTACGAGCCTGGCGCGCTACCGACTGAGCCACCCCCGCCCCTGTCACAGAGGAAAAATATGTTTGTAACATAATAATTGCCTAAGGCGCCATTAGAGGATTTTTAGCGCCAACCACCAAATGGGAACCACTGGTCACCACGTCATAGATACCTGTCAGGAAGGCAAGGCCTCAGCAGAAAGAGAATACAAGAAACATCGATGTCTTAATGGAGGCTAGAAAAGAGGTACTTTTGCAGCTTATAGCTAAGCACGCTAACCTTATCAGCAGTAAATGAACCGTGATTGCTAATAGATTTTTTTTATTCGATTACCTTTTTTACACTTTAGGGTTCCTCTTCCATCCCTACTATAAAAAGTTTCTATCTGTTAACTTGAAAGAAACCCAAAAAGCATTTAAATTTCGGAGAAGAATTAAACACTTGAATTATTACTTTCGTTAAGTCTGTTGTTATGCCCCCACTGAAGATGCCGATGAAGATGAGAAGGATAGGTTTTACGGAAAACTTCATTATATTTTAAATTCTATCAAAAAAAAAGATATTACCCTTTTTCTAGGCAAATTCAATGCTAAAATTGGTACTGAATTTGACCTTTGGGGAGGGGTGATAGGTCCCTTTGGTATTGGTAGCTGCAATAGCAATGACAACGTCTGCTACGGGTAGGTAAACTTAATGGTTTCAGAATAACTAATACTTATTACAAACACCGTGACATATATAAATAAGCCCACTTGGGTTTCACCAGATGGGCTGCATAAGAATGTGATTGATTACATATTAATTAACAGCAAATGGGCTAGTTCTGTTAGGAATACCAGGTTATGTAGGGGAGCTGAAATTGGATCTGACTATTACCTTGTTAAAAGTGTCTTGCAACTTAAACTTAAGAAGTGTTGTGCTAAGGTTAAAAAAAACAAACTTTAATTCTGAAGCTCTGAAAAACCCAGTTATAGTTAAAGCTTACCTTGATAGGTTACTTGATCATTATGACAGTCATGGTGTGCTTACTACTGAAGTTGAGGAAGAATTGGACCGTTATAAATATAGTTCTCTTGAAACTAAGAATACTCTTTTGAATAAAAAGAAGCAGAAGAGATAAAATTATTTAAATGATAAGGCACTGCAGCTTATTTTGGAAAGAAAGAACTGCTGGATATCCTTAAAATCAACACCTTACTGGTACTAATAGAAAGCTTTACAAAGCGGTTAATAAACATGTAAAGGATCAGTTAGCAGCTGAGAACAATCTTTGGTTTGATCGCTTGTATGACAAAAAGGAGGAAGAACAGCAGAGAGCTGTACCAGATAGTTAATGTTTTGTGTGGGAAAAAATAGACAGGTATACAGGGATTGAAGGATATACAAGGTACAGTTATTGAAGGTGCGGATTCTGTCATGGCTAGTTGGCTGAATATTACAGACATATTCTAAATAAAGTGGTTAGTTTTTTCTCCCATTATTTGTAATGAGGATAGATGCACTGCTGTCTTTAATGCTGACCCTATATCAAAGTCTGAAATTATTTTGGCTATTTTGAAACTTAAATTATATAAATACTCATGGGTAGATGAAATTACTATCGAAATGCTAAGCGCTGAGAATGCTTCTGTTATCATATGGTTGACTGAAATTTTGAATATCTTTTATGATAAAGGCATGGTTCCTAAGTATTTTACCACAGCTATTATTATCCCTATTTTCAAAAAAGTTGATCGCTGTTCTTGTCATAACTATAGGGGCCTTACTCTCTGTTCTAACTCTATGTTCCTGCTCTCTGTTCCAGGGAAAGTTCTTTGCATGATTGTTAGGTTGACAGGGCAATTGCATGATGCTGGTTGACAGGCAATTACGTGATGAGCAATGTGGATTCAGAAGTGGTAGAGGATCTGTAGATCAGATATTTTCACTTAGGCAGATTCTTGAGAAATGTTTAGTTTCAGAAACCTTTGGTTGCTAGCTTTGTTGATTTCAAAAAGGCTTTCAGCTCTGTTGATCGTCATAATTTTTGGTTGATTGTGTGATCATATGGTATACCAGACAAGTTAGTTAACATAATGAAAGCTCTCTATAATAACACTGAGTCATGTGTGAAAATTGGTGAGGCGTCTCACAATTGGTTTTATATTCCTTCTGGTGGATTTGGGTGCATTTTGTCTCCCTTTCTCTTTAGTGTGCTTATTGATTGTGTTACGCGGAATTCACTGCAATGGGAAGTTTTTGCTCTTAAATGATCTACAGATCTGAAAATTTCTTATTGAGATCACGCAGATTATTTGGCCCTTTCGCAAATGATCTTAATGAGATTAACTCTTTGATTAGAGCTGTTGATGAAACTCTCTGTTTATCACTAAACCTACTCTACTGTCAGTTTCATCAACAGCTCTAATCAAAGAGATTATCTCATCAAATTCATTTGCGAAAGGGCAATGACCAATTTTTATCCCTTTAGTTTCTCTCTGTTTATCACTAAATCTACTCTACTATCAAACTAAAGGGATGAAAATTGGTCAGGCAGGTTGTGATTCAGTTAAACTGGATGGTTGCACCCTTGAACAAGTGTCTAATATTAGTTATCTTGGGAGATACTGGTGATGTATGGCATTAAATAAGCAGAAGAATAGCCCTTTTATGGTCTTTTACAACTAGCCTGGGGTGCGAGTGTGAGCGCTGGAGACAAGCTGAGAAATAGGGAAAGAACAGTCTTGAGCGTCGCTGTCAAGGGAAGGACGTTTTAACATGTGTCAAGGGATGTCGCTCTTATTCAAAGAAAATTCCTTAAGGAGAAGGTTCGATTCTATGTGAGAATCAAGATTCTTGGTGAATTATATACAGTTCTGTCGAACTAAAGTGAGTTCTTAGTGAACCATGCTGTAGGCAAAGGTTGGCCATCCTTTCTCCGAGTTTGAAGTCGGAAAAGCGAGAATCTGCAAAGTGTGGTAAATCATAACAGATGACTTGCAAGGAATGCTAGTGCATCCTTTGCTAGGGGAGAGAGCGTAAAACATTTTTACTCTGTTGAGTGACA
This sequence comes from Ryuthela nishihirai, assembly GCA_038380435.1. Taxonomy (NCBI): domain Eukaryota; kingdom Metazoa; phylum Arthropoda; class Arachnida; order Araneae; family Heptathelidae; genus Ryuthela; species Ryuthela nishihirai. Next base: position 92,591,689 of record JAWZYU010000009.1, read on the forward strand.
GGGAAATTCAAAGCTACGAAAAAGTTAAATCTGCCGTGTTAAAAAGACAGCCAATTGACACCGTTACTATAAAAGGAAATTCGATTCGATGTTTAAGTTCTCTACGGAAACCTGGACTCAGTTATCACCGCGAATGAAGAGTCACTTGAATTATTATCTGAAGAGTCGGGAAGAAGATGATTTCCAAAAATCAAAAGAATTGATATTAACCGACAAAATTTAAGACCTGTTACCACCGGATACTAAAGATCATGTCATGTTGCAAGATTTATTTGCGTGAAAAATTTAAATCGGAAAATACAAAGAACTGATTTTGGCCAATCAGCTACAAAATTAAATATTAATCAAAGTAGTTAAGACAAAATTCGAACCCGCAAGGGGCGGGGGTGACTCAGTCGGTAGCGCGCCAGGCTCGTAATCTGTAGTTCCCAGGTTCGAGTCCCAGCTGGGTCAGCGTTGAGATTTATCTCCGCAAAATTCCCCGCCCTGCCCACGGTCAGTAGGGGACACCGATGGGCTTGGAAAGGCCGCCGTCCGTCGGATGGGACGTTAAGCCGTGGCTCCGTGTGCGGGAGAGCCATACCCTGTGCACGTTAAAGAACACGCTGGATGGCCTTGACGGGAGGCTACCATCTGTCTCCCAACAGCTGTTCCAGTGGATCCCCTCCCCCAACCTTCTCTGAGCCTTCGGGGTCCATGTGACCTGGCCATTTAGCCCATGGTGTGCAAAAAAGTGTCGTTCAGAGGTAAAACAACCCAACAACCCAGCAACGAACCCGCAAACAAATTGGCAGAAAACAGCAGCAGTGATTTTAAAAGAAAACAGAATCAGAGGTTTTCTTCCAGATCATGCTTCATCTATAATCAGAAAGGTCATTTGTCTAAGGAATGTAGCAAGAATACAAAAGTGACCAGAGCGTTTAATAAAAACACTCACAAGTCAGGACCCGCAAAAAGGAGCGACGTCATTATTGCGAAAGTTGTTACCAGTTTATAACGACATTAGAATCAGAAGCAAGATTGGCAGGCTGTGACACAGAAAATAGGGAATGCAGAGGTCCGTGTCGAAGCATAAAGCCTTTAATGACGGTTCGCATTCAGTGGGAGGGTAAAAGGTTTAATTCTATTGTGGATTCAGGGGCTCAGATTTCGGTCGTAAAAGTTTCTTTAGTCCCAAAGTAATATAAGGAGTCAGAGGCGAAGATTATTCTAGTTAATGCTTTTGGAGGCCGACTGGAGACTCCATTAATCACTGTTCCTCTTAGACGGGCTGCCCATGGAAGTCAGGCAAGAGTATAGGAGGGGGAAAGTGTGAAATTTTTTTGTGCGATGGTGGATGAATTAAGTGATGATATGTTAATCACTCCGAATTCTTTCGTCGCCCTAGAGAGGTTGGCTGAAAAGGCCAAGGAGAAGGCTGAGTTTGAAGTACATAATGGGAAAAGGTGTAGCAGTTATGCACTTAATGCAATTAAATTTAAGGTGGAGAAGAATGTACCTAAATTTAGTAAAGAAAATATTTCTATAGATGATGAGGGTGAAACATTACATAAGGTTCCTGATATGGAGAAAGGGGATAGTAAGAGTATTAGTATGAGAGAGAGAGGTTTAGGGCCATGTGGTTTCATTGAGAGCAAAGTAAATAATAATGTAGAGAGTGATAAGATTAAATGTGAAGAGGTTGAGGATCAGATAGATTTAAATAAGAATATATATAGTAGAGATGTTGCTAAATTTAGGGAAGAAAATATTTTTCTAGATGATAAGTGTAAAATATTATGTAAGGTACCTGATAAGGATAAAGATGATAATAAGAGTATTAATATCAGAAAAAGAGGTTTAGAGCCTAGTTGAGAGTAAAGTGAATAATAATGTAGAGAGCTATAAAATTAAATGTGAGAAGGATGAGTATAAGATATACTTAAATAAGGATTTATCTGGTAGAGCGGTTTATTATTGTACCGTAATTGACAAATGTAATAAAATTATTTGTGAAGGGAGCACAATTGAGGTAATAGCAGGCATAGTCACAGGTAATAAAGTTGATATTTGTGGAGAAAACTAGTCTTAAGGAAGCCGAAATTACAGCTAAAAATCAGGATATGAAGGTCGTAGAGAATAAAGATAGTTTTGCAACTGCGGTTGACTATCTAGTAGTAGGAAATTTAAGTCCGATTCTCGCAATAATTTTCAGATAAAAGCATTGTGTCGATCTGAGGTGCAGGGTAGGATGCAGTTTAACATGATGACCAATTTTCTGGTGAAAAAGTATGATCAAATAATTAGAATGAATTATCCTGAGATAAAAAGGATATAATAAGGTATAAGGACGACAGTAATATAGAGGATTATGTAAATAATAAGAATATGGAGAAAATGTTAAAAGAGATAGGTAAGAGATTTTTTAGACCGAAACGGTCTTAAGGGTGTAGATTCTATAATCAATGAGACAGAATAAATGTTAAAAGGTCAGTTAATTGGGACCGAAGATATGAAAAGAAAAGAGAGGCAATTTTGTCTAAATGACCGAAGTAGTGACGCTAAGGTTAGAAGAAGATTTTGCAGAGGGGTAGATCTAACAGTAAAAGGTTCTGATGTTTATACAGTCATTAGATAAAAATTCGATAAATATAGAAGAAAGTACCGAAGTAGACCTAAGTGTCCAGTAACTATTGATAAATGGCGTATTGATAATAGGTTTAAATTGTGTGTTAACAGGGATGAGGCGAAAGGATTTGTTTCTAAAGTAAGGCATGGTATCTCATTCAAGAATAATGTTTCTATTTACATACGGAATTTCGATAAAAAGTCATGATAGAACAAATAGAAGATTTATGAGGAAAGTGTCGGAATGCAAAGGAAACAAATCGATAGGAAAACAGGTGGTAGCTAGGAGTCACTGGAAGGAGAGCTATGCACCAATCCCCTGTGACGATGCATAGAACCGGCCAGGCCTAGCACCTAATGTCCGACCCCGCCTTCTCGTGGTGCAGACCGTTAGTAACTTTCAAAAGAGATACTCTCTTGTGGAAGTGAACGGAAGGCGAGGGCTGCCAGATTAGTGTGGCCTACTGATCTGGACAATCTGGATCTTTTCTTTTTTTCTACTCTGCTGAGGAGTGGTCAACCACACAGGGTCCTGGTGCTGACCATATATACCAACCTGAATGGGATTATGGCGCTGAGCTTGATTATACATTGGATGGATCCTGATTTTGCTGCACTGGTGGTCTTCTGATCCTGATTTTGCTGCACTGGTGGTCTTCTGATCCTGATTTTGCTGCACTGGTGGTCTTCTGTGGAGGGAAAATCTTCCTCTATGTTTTCTGTTGGTTTGTGGGTTTACAGCCCCAAGTGAATAGATTCACAGGATTTGTTTATCAGCTGGTGGGGGGGAACGGGTCTTTGCCCCATGTCTGCGATTAGGGGACTGTTGATAATGTCGGCATTCCCTCTCTCAATAAACAGAGTTTCTTTAATCAACACTAACCATTTTCACTCCATAGGTAGTTGGAATGTGAGGACTCTGCACAGAGCTTTTTCTCTTGATATCTTCACACAAGAATTCCACCATTATAATTTAGATATTCTCGGCTTGCAAGAGACCAGATGGACAGATAAAGGTCATATTCTTAAAAATAATCTGAAATTTCTTTTTTCAGGGAGGGACGACAGTAAGCATCACCAAGGCGTGGGTCTACTTCTCAGCAGACACGCTAGTGATGCTCTTCTAGGATATGAGTGCATTAATGAAAGGTTTCTTACAGCAAAATTTCAGACAAGCGTTAAAGACTTGAATGTTATCTGCTGTTATGCCCCCACTGAGGATGCCGATGAGGATGAGAAGGATAGGTGTTACGGACAACTTCAGCATATTTTGAATTCGGTCAAGAAAGGAGATATTACCCTTATTCTTGGTGACTTCAATGCCAAAGTTTGTACTGACTCTGACATTTGGGGAGGGGTGATAGGCCCTTTTGGTATTGGTAGCTACAATGGCAATGGGAAATGGCAGTGGCCATATGCAGCAGATGTAGCTCAGGGCAGACTTGCTTGGAGAACTAAATTGCACAGTGTGGTTGGACCTCCATAGCCCATGGCTGCTTGATGATGATGATGATGATGATGATGATGATGATGATGATGATGATGATGATGATGATGATGATGATGATGATGATGATGATGATGATGATGATGATGATGATGATGAATGGAGTTTGAAAAGAATAGTACGTTTGAATTCATAATAAACAGGTAGAATTGGAAAATGAAAGATAAAGTGCAAGCAATAGCTTTTAATTATGCAGGAAAAAAGAGATTGACAAATGCCAGGAAAACCGAAAGGGAGAATCCTTGATGCGTCATCGTCGTCGATACCGGGCATTGAGGGAAGGTCAAATGCTGGCAGGACTGCAAATGCTCTAACCAATCTGAGTTCAATGTATTCAACAGCACTCTATCGTTCAGGAAGTTCCTGAGAGTGTTGGTAATTAGGCTAGGGGTTGCAATGGAAAGGGGTGAGCTGGCATCTGAAATGGGTGTAAAAATGAGAAGGTGCGGAATCCTCCCAACTCACTTGTGGGAAGATGCTCTGTTCAGACAGTAAAGGTCATCAGATCTGGAGCACTGAAAGAAGTGAACTGAAGTAAATTGCTTCTAAGTGGCAGAGACATTTGTGTACTACAAGTAAATTAATGGGACAGTCTTAGGGTGAGGACATTGCTCACCAGCCAAGCCGGGCGTCGTGGACATTAGAGTGGCAAAAGATTTGAGTTTTATAAGTATGATAAAAACTGATAAAACTCTTTGGGGAAGGACATGTCATGTCCCTCTAATTAACTTATTTTTATTTATTGTTGCGTTTTTATTGTATTTTTGTTGTTGTAAATATTTTTATGTATTGTGTGTTTTTGGAAGTGCTATTGTGGATATGTGACTCATGATGTTGTTTTTGGGTCTGAGCTGGCTGCCTGTAGGCGATGACGACTCCTAAACCCCTTTTACGGCCTTTTACAACTGCGAATGTGATCACTGGAGACAATTCGGGGAATAAGGAAAGAACAGTCTTGAGCGTAGCTGTCAAACAGGAAGGACGTTTGTGTCTGCATCAAGGGATGTAGCTCTTACTCAAACAAAACCCTGAAGGAGAGGATTCGATTCTGTGTGAGTATCAAGGTTCTTGATGATCCAAATACAGTTCTGTGGAAGTGAAGTGACTTCTTAGTGAACCATGTTGTAGGCAAAGGTTGGATATCCTTTCTCCGAGTTTGAGGTCGGAAAAGCGAGAATCTGCAAAGTGTCGTTCTCCACCTCATTGCATTATTGTTTGCAGCAGCAAAGGCCTACGGAGTCAAGAGCATCCCCAGCATGTGATAGTAAAGAAGTGTGAATAAACTGTGTCATTTCTATACAACTCTCGTGCTTGAATTGTTGGACATATTCTGTACTTCACTTGGGCAGGAAATCTGAGGCATGCGTCTGTATGGGTGTAACAATCCGTGAACCTGTTATTTCACTGAAACAACGGTGAAGTTGATCAATGGACTAATTGATCGTCCTCTGCTGTAGAGTGGTAAATCGTTTGTCATTTGCTCCAACACCACATTTGACGCAGCTGAAAGGGGAATATCTAATTCCACGAGACGAATAAAAAAACCTACGTCGTTCGTCCCTACCACCGGGCCATGACTAGACGGACAGCTGCTAAAAGACGGAATTGTAAGCGAGGTCTTAATCTAATTTAGATTAAAAAAAATCACTGGGATTTGGGGTAAATGATAATACCAATCTGGAGTGCCATTTCGATGTACAACTGTCTTCTACCTTTCAGGGCTCTTTAAAAAGCTTCTTGCGAAATCTGCATGATATATACTTAACATTTTTCGGTTATTACATTTCTAAGAATCGGTTTGACGGAACTGACGCAAACCGCTGGACGATGACAACGAATGCATATTTTTAAAGTAATAATCTATTCTTTTATTTTTCAATTTTACTCAAATATTTCGCTATAACGTAAATTAAATGTTAAAACTTTAAAGCATATGTTAATAACGCTAATTAAGCGTTAATAACAGGGGGATACTTCCATGTTATTGGAATGGAAAACTAAATTCAAAGTTACCAAACTTTAAAAATAAGCTTTTTCGACGAAAAACATATTGCAGGTGATAATTTTTAGATGTCAATCACATTTATCTAAATCTAAACAATATTCGATTAATATTTCAAAAGTTGTCTAAGCTGTAATATTTGACAGCAGATGTTGCTGCTATGATCGTCCTTCCTAAACGCGGTTACAGTATTAACGGAAACTAAAACTAGAAGAACGCATATCGCCTCTGGTGTATATGTTACCGCTAAAGCTCAAAAGCCGTTAATGTGCACATTACCTAGCTAATCTGCAGATTAACTCATTTGCTCCGTTAACGTGCGGAATCAAGAGTTTTCCGCATTTTACCTAGGTAATGTGCACATTAACGGCTTCCGTATCGTTAAAGTTCAAAAGTGTGTTTCTCTCATAGTGGTGAATCTCTTGAATATGAATCTTCGTGTCACGTGATTCACTCGTTCGCATTATAAAAAACGCCCCGGATGAGAGGAGGCCAAGCGAGAACGAATCGGTAAAGTGATTCATTCTTGATAACGAATCACTAAAATGATTCGTTCTCACTTGGCCTGCTCATTTTGGGGGCGTTTTTTATAATTCGGACGACTGATTCATGTTGACAGAGGGATGACCCTGGTTTCAACTCTACTCTTGGACACTAGATAAATAACATTATGTTAATTTAAGCGTACAGAAACGTTCCTGTTGTTCCAGCAAAGATCTTATTTTCACTTTAACGAGTGCATAGTAGGTAATGTGCAGATTATCCAGGTAATTTGCAGATTACCTAGGTAATTTGAGAAATGAAACAATTTTCCGCACGTTAACGGATCACCCTAGTTAATCTGCACAATACCTAGATAATCTGTAGAATAACTAATTTCTGCACTTTAGCGGTAACATATATAGGAATCTCGTTTTCAAAGAGAATTAAGCTTTTCGTTTACCTACTTTATTCACTCCTTAAAAGTTTTACTTCTAGCTAATTGATGATGGCGAAAATGCATATAGTAGTATTTTATTAGTAATTATACAACATAAAAAGTATATAGTTTATAATTCTTAAATTTTAAAAGTTGCTTTTCTCACATCGCTTTCCGAAATAGGGGCAGATTGTTGTTTTCAGTAGAATATCTCTTGACACTCTACCACTGAAATTTCATATTTCTTTCATAAACAGATTACTTGCAACATTCGGTAAAAGTTTAGCCGTTCCCATATTTACCCACCGCTAACAATGCAAATTAAAACTAGATAAAGATTTGAAAAATACAAATTACAATATTTCTTTAAATACCAATCGAACTAAAAACGATGTTTCGAATTATTTCTTAAAAAAAGACAGTTGTGTTTCTCGCACCCCCTGGATGTAATGAAGTCAATTAATTGCTGTCAATAGAAACTTTATACCTTCCATTTCTAGCGTCAAAATTTCGAATTTCTAGCATAAATACATCGATTGCAATATTCGTTTAAAATTTCCAACTTTTTTTCACCGTTAGAGGGCGCAATTATAGTTTTTGGGAGCTTCGGAAAGTCGAATCGTAATAGTTCATCAATACCTATCGAAGACGAAAAAGAAATTTTAATTTAGTATACTAAAGCCCTTCTAGTCTAGTGGTTAACATACCTAACTAATATAGGTCATCTTAGTCCTTTGTATACAGAACTTCTTGCGTTGCATTTTATAAAAAAAAAACAATTCCATGTCGACAGATACGACAAAGTGAATTCATTAACTTGTTCTTTTTTATATGAGATAAAAAAATACATAACTTCTAAAATTTCTTTGCTTTAGAAAGAGATTTGTTGTGTTTTCACCAAAATTCTTACGACTATCGGAACACTGCTCTTAAATGTTTCAATTTCTGAAATTCTAAATAGTAAACAAATATTGCTCATGAAGGAGATTTGGGTGATATTTTAAAGATTTTCAATTTATTTATTGCCGCATTTGGCTAGTAAAGGCTTATTTCATGGTTAGTGAGTTTTGTTCATTGCTTGAGACAAAGAGTGAGAAAGAGAAATATTTAAATCTGAAAATGAATAATATGATTTTTAAATGTTACTTCGTATTGAATATTACAAATTATATGCTATGTATAATGTTAATTTATTACATTAATTTTTACAGTATCTGGTAAAAAAAAATCTGTATCCTTATAGTTAAACTTCGTCTAATTCATTTCGATTATATTATTTCCTTTCTTTATATTCGTGAATGCAAAAAGCCTTATCGTTTCGTGTGGCTAGGGTCGCATGAGACCCTGGGATTCTCTATTCGTCGTCGTCTAGTTTCGAAGACGCTGCTCCGGAACATTGGAATTGGATTTTTGATATTGAAGTTGTTTTTGAAGTCACTAGATGGCGACACTACTGCTTGAATACCGAGTTCATAAGAAAAAGGGGATTCTTGCTGAGATTTTCGAAGAAATAATTGTACAGAGAGTGAGCTGTTTTTGTGCCTAGAAACCTGGGGGAAATTGAGTTTCTCTCTGGTGCCTAATTTCGATCATCATTTGCATTTCATTGTGGCCAATCTGTGGCCTTGCGATGGCAGGGAGGAGTTAGTCTTTGCAAACTGGTAAGAACATGATGGACATTATCTGTTCTTTAATGCTACCAATCAGAGATGTTCCGTGCTTATCATATGATAATAAATGCACTCTTTGCGGTCATACCTCTCATGCTTAATAAAAAAGTTCTCTTAATTCCAGTTGCTGAGCGTTTTCATGAATGTTCAAGTTAAAGGAAAAGTCAAATTGCTCCCGATATTCAGCAGATATCTTGCCTTTTGCTGAAGTTCATTTTCAGTCAAGTGGATAGTACGAGACACTTTATTTCGTGGTACTTAACTAGTACTTATATTGAGGTGAGATTTTTTAAAGATGCCTTTAGTTCCGGTTATAATGGGAACTTGTTTATAAGTAACATTTACAAATATGTTTTTGTTCTTTAATTACTTTATTTCTGAATTTGATATCTGAATGTCACCTCTGTTTACAAAACTATTTTACCTTTCATTTTCTGCAAAAAGGCAAATATTTGAAGAAATAGGATATGTGTTATGGAAATAATATGAAAACACAGACTTGTCTTCCTTTGTAAACTACGATTGCCATTTGGTGGTTTTGTATCGAAGGTTGTTTTACCTCTGAGCGGCACTTTTTTGCACACAATGGGCTAAATGACCAGGCCACAAGGACCCCGAAGGCTCAGAGAAGATGGGGGTGGGGGGAGGGGATCCACTGAACAGCTGTTGGGAGACAGATGGTAGCCATCCGTCAAGAGCCACCCATCCAGCGTGTTCTTTAACGTGCATAGGGTATGGCTCTCCCGCACACGGGGTCGTGGCTTAATGTCCCATCCGAGACGGTGACCTTTCCAAGCCCATCGGTGTCCCTTACTGCCCGTGGGTAGGGCGGGGAGTTTTGCGGTGATGAATCTCAACGCTGGCCCAGCTGTGACTCGAACCTGAGAACTGCAGATTAGGAAACCTGGTGTGGAACCGACCTTGTATCGAAGGAAGATTCCAGCTGTCGTCCACAACAAGAAAAAGTAAAGTAAGAAAAGGTAGATGTTAATTGATCGAATTATTAAGTTTAATTTTGCATTTCATTCTAATGCGAGTTTCAAATTTCGAATATTTGCCTTCTAGATATCTTTACTATTTTATGTAGCATAAAAATATTTCTGAAACAATTAAATCATTTTCAGTTTATACGAAGTAATATATGGAATCTCTTATTCCCGTTGTGCTATATGGTTGGTTCGGAAGAAACGAACTGTTAAATGAAACATTGATTCCCTCTCGATAAGGATATCCAGTGTTTATTCTCTAAGTTGAAGAGACTCTTCTTTCTCATACACGTGGAATCATAAATTAATGTTCCATCTGAGAACTGCAGAATTTTGAAGTCTATCTCTTGATCAACCATTTCTTACAGAAGAATGAGCACTGGCAAGTGGAAAAAGTGTCAATTCTACATAACTGGGAGATCAATTGGGAACATAATGTTACGAGCCTGTGCCCCATCCCATGCATAATGCATAATATGGTTCGTATTAGATAAAATGAAGTTATGTCGATTGTCATCTTAATCCCACTGAAACCTTTGACACTCCAAATGAAGTAATGCTTTAGAATTGTAACCAGAGGCTCCTTGACCCAAATTCGTATGCCCGAATTGTGTCGGCTTCGGGTAGGTTATTATATTCCATTTTTTTGTTTCTACAATGTAAACAGTTTAATTTCATTAACACTGAATACGTATAACACCTCTAGTCATGAACATAAGCATTAGAAGAAACTTTAAGTCAGCCAGTTAAGTATAAATAGCATTTTAATTACCTAAGATCCTACCCTGCATTTACAGCAATACTTCGATGTTATGTAATAGATAGGATCTTGAAGATTCATATATTCAAGAATGTATGGCATTAGTACTAAGAGGATGGTTTCCTAAGCTTCACAACTTACCATTTTATACTAAAAACCACTATGGGATTGGGAGGGAGGGTGGGCATGTTCCTACCTCTTTTGAGAATGGTAGTAAAAGTAATGGAGGCCAAAAAATATTAAATTTGTGCATCTTTTACCCATGGTTTTACCCCAAGAGAGAAATTTTCTAAAAACCTATAAAGCGAAGTCGAAAATGTTAACACTGTAACGGAGATCCAGTTTCTTGTAGTCTTTTTCCTTTACCCTATTTTGCTTTTTCGGATTTATCGCTCTATCTATTTTTCTTTATTCTATTTTTTTTTTTCGATTTTATCACTCCCACCCACCCACCCCTTATTTCTCCCTAGATCCTGACCTGTTATAAACGTTTGTTAACGTACTTGTCATATTTAAACAAATCGTTTTCTTTTGAAAATAATATTTTGTATTATATTCTCGAGCAGCATGGTCGAAATGTTTTCTTCTGAAGGTCGGAAAGAGTTTTGAAACTGAACACGAGAGTCGCGTAATCTTTGAGCTAGCGATATGCCTAACATTTTCTCTTCAGTTCATCTTGGGACAATAGTTTGAAAAATTAATTCTCATCCTATACTTAATTTATAATTACAATAACAGTGAGAAATCAGTTATCGTGAAAGGACATTTCTTACAAATTTCCTCTCCAGAAGATCCACATTCTTTAAGAACGCTTTCTCTCCGTAGTCGGACGAGCACGGAGAGAAAGTCTTCTACTTCTACGTCAGTGCAAGCAGGCAGCACAAAGTCTTTAAAACTTTTCTTTTGTTTCATTAAGATATTTGTTATTTAAGACATGGGCAACTTTAATAAAATTAAAAAAATAAATAAAATAAATACCCCCTCAAGCAGCTGCTTGCCACAGAGGTTTAACAGGAGCCTGTCAGTTTATATGCCATAGTAGAAGGTCTGAGAGGATGGCAGGACCTCAGCAGAAAAACGACACATACATCCATGCCTTACCCGGGGCTCGAACCCAGGTCCCTTTAATAAAGCAAATTTAAGAAACAATCACTCTTCTTAAATATATTGAGGTGAGATTTTTAAAGATGTCTTTTAATACCAGTTAAAATGGAAACTTGTTCTATAAGCGACATTTTGACATTCCAAAATATGTCTGTGAGCTTTAATTGCTATATTGCTGAATTTGATACCTGAATGTGTAATTAAATCACCTCTGATTAGAAATAATTTCACCTTTACTTTTTGGAAAAGGCAGATATTTGACGAAATACCTGGCCAGGTATAACTGATTATCACAGGTTGACATCAATGATTCCGAACCTGGTGGGTGGCGTCCAAAGTCCAGGTGGCTAAGAAAAAAGAATGTATAATAATTTGTACTTTAATACTTTTTATGTTTTTATCAATACTTTGTTCTTTTTTTGCAAAATATTGAATTTTTTTGCATTTTTCTTTAAATAAATTGTTCTAAAATAAAACAAAAAGGTGACTTTTTATTACAGGTGTGTCACGATAAGGGAACTGTTTCAGAAGGGTCGCCAAGAGAAAAATGTTAGGAAACATTGCTAAAATTAAAATCTGACATAAGTAAAAGAAATGCAGCTTGTTGTAAAATAGAACCTGAGACTGACGGTATAAACATGAGTATGGTGTACTTACACTCTGGTGCTAAAGGATCTCTTTCAAAATAGTTTCCTCCTGCATCAATACCTCGATTCCAGCGTTTCTGGAGGTCTTTGAAGCACTCCTGGAAAGCACTCTTTGGAATGCTGTGGAACTGTTCAGTCACGGTTGTCTGAATGAGCTGAATATGGAATAAAAAAAAACGCTTATGCCATTCAAACACAAGCGCATATGATAACGCTTCATAACCGTATACTGTTGTATTGAGTTGTAGGTTTGAGCGGCACTTTTCCCAAGCTTCACACAAAACTTAATATTCACTCTTTGCTCGTCCATTTGAGCAGCTAAACTGCCTGTGGAAACGTCTCACATAGCATAATAACCGTTAGCCGTTGCAGCAAATAACGGTGCAGGTCTAAACATGTCAAAACTTGCGCAGCAGTAGGGGAATAATCCGACTGTACTGCCGCAGAAACGAAACCGGCCGGTTATTCTTGGTTTGTCTGCAATAAATTCAGTCTCGAAACTTTCCATATATAGATTGTATATTCACCATCATAAGTATAGTCTTCGATGCAGTGAAAAGGTTGCATTGTACACCGAACTGTGGAGAACGGGTGTAAAGTTCGTTGTGGGAAGAGACGAAGAATCCGTCGGTGATCCACGTCGAAGCTCTCTCCTTCCTCCCACTGGTGAAGAAGAGCATTGTTTTTCGAAAAAGGTCTGCTGCATAGGCTGTTTTGTCTTCTCCTGCTTATTTCTAGATCTAATGTCATTCTTTATCGCCCTCTTGATGGCGCCTTTTACTGCTTGATGTCCTGACAGCATTTCCAATGCACTAGAAATAAGATATAAAACCACAGAAATAACTTTGGTTGTGAAATTTGTATCAAGAGCAATCTCTTGAGCACTGTCGCTTTCTTATTCTTTTAACTCTGCTTTCGTGTAGCTTCTTCTACTCTATGAACTTTTACTTTTTTACACAAAGCTTGTATATCGGACGCCAATATTTTGGAATCCCTTTTTGATATTAGATCTTTTCAATGGTTTTTAATGGCTTGTTTATCCTTTCTATCTTAACGATATTATCGTTTTAATGGCTTGTTTATCCTTTCTATCTATCTACTGCAGTAGCTTAGGGTATGTTTTTTTTTTTCTGTGATCATTTGTCTTAAAGGTAGCAGTGTCTCCTTGGTTTACCGATTGAAGGAGTGATGCTTTGTTAATAGTAAAAAATAGTACTTTCAAAATACCGATGTTTTTGCCTGAGCAAATATAAAGTTTTCATTTTCCATTTTTTTTTTCACAATTCGCCAACACACTGCGATAAAGCTAGATCTAAGCCAGTGTTGAGAAATGACTTTTTGTTTTTTGTGTTGGATCTTCGGTTGAGAGAAAGATTCTCTTCAAAGCTTTTGGATTTTATGAATGGCTTCAAGCAAGTGTTTTAATTTTTAATCACCCGATGTATCTGACCTAAGCAGTATTGTTAATTTCCCTTTGGCAGCTTTAAATCCTGTGATTCTTACCTTTCATGTTTGGCTATAAAAGGCGTGTTGGGTTGGGTTGTTTTACCTCTAAGCGGCACTTTTTAGCACACAATCTGCTAAACGGCCAGGTCACAAGGACCCAGAAATTTCACAGAACGTTGGTGGTAGGGGAACCACTGGATAGCTGTTGGGAGACAGATGGTAGACTCCCGTCAAGGCCATCCAGCATGTTCTTTAACTTGTACAGATTTTTCGTAGTCCAGTAGTAGATATGTCCAACGATTAAACGTACGATAGTAGAGGGTGATCAATTAGTCCCTTGATTACCTTCAATCTCGTTTCAGTGAAATAACAGGTTCACGTATTGTTACACCCATACAGACGCATGCCTCAGATTTCCTGCCCAAGTGAAGTACAGAAATATGTCCAACAATTCACGCACGAGAGTTGTATAGAAATGACACAGTTTACTCACACTTCTTTACTATCACATGCTGGGGATGCTCTTGACTCCGTAGGCCTTTGCTGCTGCAAACAATAATGCAATGAGGTGGAGAACGACACTTTGCAGATTCTCGCTTTTCCGACCTCAAACTCGGAGAAAGGATATCCAACCTTTGCCTACAACATGGTTCACTAAGAAGTCACTTCACTTCCACAGAACTGTATTTGGATCATCAAGAACCTTGATACTCACACAGAATCGAATCCTCTCCTTCAGGGCTTTGTTTGAGTAAGAGCTACATCCCTTGATGCAGACACAAACGTCCTTCCTGTTTGACAGCTACGCTCAAGACTGTTCTTTCCTTATTCCCCGAATTGTCTCCAGTGATCACATTCGCAGTTGTAAAAGGCCGTAAAAGGGGTTTAGGAGTCGTCATCGCCTACAGGCAGCCAGCTCAGACCCAAAAACAACATCATGAGTCACATATCCACAATAGCACTTCCAAAAACACACAATACATAAAAATATTTACAACAACAAAAATACAATAAAAACGCAACAATAAATAAAAATAAGTTAATTAGAGGGACATGACATGTCCTTCCCCAAAGAGTTTTATCAGTTTTTATCATACTTATAAAACTCAAATCTTTTGCCACTCTAATGTCCACGACGCCCGGCTTGGCTGGTGAGCAATGTCCTCACCCTAAGACTGTCCCATTAATTTACTTGTAGTACACAAATGTCTCTGCCACTTAGAAGCAATTTACTTCAGTTCACTTCTTTCAGTGCTCCAGATCTGATGACCTTTACTGTCTGAACAGAGCATCTTCCCACAAGTGAGTTGGGAGGATTCCGCACCTTCTCATTTTTACACCCATTTCAGATGCCAGCTCACCCCTTTCCATTGCAACCCCTAGCCTAATTACCAACACTCTCAGGAACTTCCTGAACGATAGAGTGCTGTTGAATACATTGAACTCAGATTGGTTAGAGCATTTGCAGTCCTGCCAGCATTTGACCTTCCCTCAATGCCCGGTATCGACGACGATGACGCATCAAGGATTCTCCCTTTCGGTTTTCCTGGCATTTGTCAATCTCTTTTTTCCTGCATAATTAAAAGCTATTGCTTGCACTTTATCTTTCATTTTGCAATTCTACCTCTTTATTATGAATCCAAACGTATTATTATTTTCAAACTTCATTACTGCCTGTTTTCCTACGGATTTGTTTCCTTTGCTTTCCGACAGTTAGATCGATTATTAGACCGATCAGTTAGATTCTCACTTTTAATTGATTGTCTAACTTCCTCTGATTAATTCTTATCCACTTTTTCTATACTATCTGTTACCCCAGATTTACTTATATCACCTCTTCGATTCTTATCTGGCCTTACGTGGCTAATTTCTTCCGACTTTTTAACACAGACGTCAAACTTTATTCTAGAATCAGGGTCCTCGTCTGACTGATAATTATTTTTAACATCCAATTCAGACACTTTATGCAACAGAAATTCACTCCTACTTTCCAAATTACATCTCCTTTCTATCGGAAGATCACATTTTACCTCAGGATAATTCATTCTAATTATTTGATCATACTTGTTCACCAGAAAATTGGTCATCATGTTTAACTGCATCCTACCCTGCACCTCAGATCGACACAATGCTTTTATCTGAAAATTATTGCGAGAATCGGACTTAAATTTCCTACTACTAGATAGTCAACCGCAGTTGCAAAACTATCTTTATTCTCTACGACCTTCATATCCTGATTTTTAGCTGTAATTTCGGCTTCCTTAAGACTAGTTTTCTCCACAAATATCAACTTTATTACCTGTGACTATGCCTGCTATTACCTCAATTGTGCTCCCTTCACAAATAATTTTATTACATTTGTCAATTACGGTACAATAATAAACCGCTCTACCAGATAAATCCTTATTTAAGTATATCTTATACTCATCCTTCTCACATTTAATTTTATAGCTCTCTACATTATTATTCACTTTACTCTCAACTAGGCTCTAAACCTCTTTTTCTGATATTAATACTCTTATTATCATCTTTATCCTTATCAGGTACCTTACATAATATTTTACACTTATCATCTAGAAAAATATTTTCTTCCATAATTTAGCAACATCTCTACTATATATATTCTTATTTAAATCTATCTGATCCTCAACCTCTTCACATTTAATCTTATCACTCTCTACATTATTATTTACTTTGCTCTCAATGAAACCACATGGCCCTAAACCTCTCTCTCTGATACTAATACTCTTACTATCCCCTTTCTCCATATCAGGAACCTTATGTAATGTTTCACCCTCATCATCTATAGAAATATTTTCTTTACTAAATTTAGGTACATTCTTCTCCACCTTAAATTTAATTGCATTAAGTGCATAACTGCTACACCTTTTCCCATTATGTACTTCAAACTCAGCCTTCTCCTTGGCCTTTTCAGCCAACCTCTCTAGGGCGACGAAAGAATTCGGAGTGATTAACATATCATCACTTAATTCATCCACCATCGCACAAAAAAATTTCACACTTTCCCCCTCCTATACTCTTGCCTGACTTCCATGGGCAGCCCGTCTAAGACGAACAGTGATTAATGGAGTCTCCAGTCGGCCTCCAAAAGCATTAACTAGAATAATCTTCGCCTCTGACTCCTTATATTACTTTGGGACTAAAGAAACTTTTACGACCGAAATCTGAGCCCCTGAATCCACAATAGAATTAAACCTTTTACCCTCGCACTGAATGCGAACCGTCATTAAAGGCTCTATGCTTCGACACGGACCTCTGCATTCCCTATTTTCTGTGTCACAGCCTGCCAATCTTGCTTCTGATTCTAATGTCGTTATAAACTGGTAACAACTTTCGCAATAATGACGTCGCTCCTTTTTGCGGGTCCTGACTTGTGAGTGTTTTTATTAAACGCTCTGGTCACTTTTGTATTCTTGCTACATTCCTTAGACAAATGACCTTTCTGATTATAGATGAAGCATGATCTGGAAGAAAACCTCTGATTCTGTTTTCTTTTAAAATCACTGCTGCTGTTTTCTGCCAATTTGTTTGCGGGTTCGAATTTTGTCCTAAACTCCTTTGATTAAAATTTAATTTTATAGCTGATTGGCCAAAATCAGTTCTTTCTATTTTCCGATTTAAATTGTTCCCGCAAATAAATCTTGCAACATGACATGATCTTTAGCATCCGGTGGTAACAGGTCTTAAATTTTGTCGGCTAATATCAATTCTTTTGATTTTTGGAAATCATCTTCTTCCCGACTCTTCAGATAATAATTCAAGTGACTCTTCATTCGCGGTGATAACTGAGTCCAGGTCTCCGTAGAGAACTTAAACATCGAATCGAATTTCCTTTTATACTAACGGTGTCAATTGGCTGTCTTTTAACAAGGCAGATTTAATTTTTTCGCAGCTTTGAATTTCCCTCTTACTCAACAGAGTAAAAATGTTTTACGCTCTCTCCCCTAGCAAAGGATGCACTAGCATTCCTTGCATGTCATCTGTTATGTCATACTATTTAAACAATTTCTCTATTGTCTCGAAAGAAGCTGGTAACTCTTCCACTTTTTTCAGTAAGGGATAGTTATTAAGGTTTCGAATTTTCTGAAGCCATTACAATTTAAATCTCCTGAATCCACTGAACTTTGACTTCCTTGGCTGCTATTATTTGCCCTTTCTATACCTAATCTTCTTGCTTCTTTATCTAATCGCCTAAGTTATATTTTCCCAATCTCTTTCTTTTTCCTCTCTTCTATATTCCATTTCCAATCTTCTTTCTTCCCTATCTCTTTCTACTTTCTCTCTTCAGTATTGCACCTCTCTCTCCGAGACTGATTTTGACCTGAATCACTCATTTCGACCGGATTCAAACCACATCCGCTAGCACCCTGTTCTACTCCAAAATCGCTATCGATCCTATCAGTTTCGGTAACTTTCCTATTTTCCCACTTTCCCCAGCCTCAATGTGTCTGATTAAACCAACGCTGCCATCCTGCTCAATTCCACCCTTAGTTTTATCGCGACTCTTCAGTATCATTGGCAACTCAATTTAGTCTAAAAATCAAAAAAGACAGAAAACAGACCTTTCCTTCCCACGAAAATCGGCTCTGCTCACTTACGTGCCGCACCTGGAGTCTTCTTCCAAAACTAGGAACCTTTTTCACAGTGACCGACCTTGATATACCGAACCTCAGCGAAGATCTCGAGGACGTAGCAGTCGGGGAAATTGCAAACTGTAGAACAACACTGCACTGGAAGTAGCTTAGTCCACTGACTGCTTGCAGCTTCCTCACTTTCACGGAATCACTGCCCCAGAGATCACACTTTTACAGAATCACCAAATCTTCTAGATTTCTTGCACTTTTTCTTCTTTCAGCGGAAATTTTCTCCGTCTGTTTCTTTTAGAACTGTGGACATCTTCGGCATAAGAACGATCATCTTGTTGTCGACTACATTAAATGTGATGGGCTGCATCAAATGTTTTGACTGCCAGTATGTACAATGATTAACAGCACGATAGTAGAGGACGACTATAGTAGAGGAATACAACTCCTTGATTACCTTCCCCCTTGTTTCAAGTGAAATAACAGGTTCACGGATTGTTACATCTGTATGGACGTATGCCTCAGAAATGCTGCGCCAAGTGATAAACAGAAATATGTCCAACAATTCACGCACGAGAGTTGTATGGAGATGACACAGTTTATTCACACTCATGTACAATCATGTGCTGGGGATGCTCTTGACTCCGTAGGCCTTTGCTGCTTTGCTGCTGCAAACAATAATTCAATGAGGTGGAGAACCACACTTTGCGGATTCTCGCTTTACCGACCTCAAACTGGGCGAAAGGATATCCAACCTTTGCCTACAACGTGTTCATTAAGAACTCACTTCAGTTACACAGATCTGTATTTGGTTCACCAAGAACCTTGATACTCATATAGAATCGAACCCTCACCTTCAGGGCTTTGTTTGAGTAAGATTGGCGTCTCTTGATGTGTGTTCAAACATCCTTCCTCTTTGACAGTGATGCTCAAGACTGTTCTTTCTTTCCTGCCCAGCTCTTCTCCCGTGCTCACACTCGCACTCCAGGCTAGTTGTGAAAAGCCATAAAAGGGTTTTTTGGACAAACAACAAAAATAAAATAAAATTCTACAATAAATAAATTATAGGGACATGACAAGGTTATGGCTCTCATGCACACGGGGCCACGGCTGAACGTTCCATCCGACGAACGGCGGCCTTTTCAAGCCCAATGGTGTCCGCTACTGATCACGGACACGGCAGGGAGTTTTGAGGAGATGAATCTCAACGTTTGCCCAGCTGGGACTCGAACTGGGAACTGCAGATTACGAGACTGACGTGCTACTGACTGAGCCACCCCCACTCCAAAAGTATGTGGAGAATATGTTTTACAATAGAAGCCTATCTGAATTATATAAATAATAAACAACTAATTTTCTTCAAATATGTCCCTCAGATTGTGACGAAATTTAACTGTTGCTTGTACGAGGTCTTCCGCTAGTTATGCAAATGAAATTGTTATTGTTGAACACTGTCCCCTTGAACACTGTCCCCTATTCTTCATAGTTTCATAGACGTTTTGTTATTATCAGACCTAAAAGTAAGAGTGAAATTCTCTGACTCATGATGCCAGTATTTTTCCCTTCTTTTCCGTAAGTATGACTTAACTTCGAAGCAGTTATAAGAATGATATAAAAATCAATACTTTTAATTTGATCGGAAGCATTCATTCAGAATTGTTTTAACTGTAAGAGAGAGAAACTCTCCTACGTTCATCAGATTGGATTAGATAAATAACTTCCAGCTTCTCCTCTAAGGCAATTTGCTTTGATCATTTAGATGCTATCACCGTCATCATATATGTATTGAGTGTCAATTTAATCAATATTTGCTTATATTAATGTTTTAGAAATTGAAAGAAATTGAAAATACGGAAATGGCAGTGATACTATGATTTAGACAAAGAAACTTTACAGCTTCCTACTGCTAATTAGAGTAGGAATGCAACTGAAGACTATTTGAGAAGAGCAAGATGTAATGCATTGCTGCCCGCTGATGGACCGAATCTAATGTAAACACTGAGATGGGCAACACTTAAAATATTTTTTTTTCATAAATTACAGTGAATTCCTAAATTTATTATTGATTTAGTCATATGCTGTATTTTTTCGTTATATTATTTTAAATTTAGTTTTCTGTGCATAACAATGGCAACTCCGATGTTCGTTGTACTACAACTTCGTTTATAGAATTTAAGCCTATAGAGGTAGTTCAAGATATTTTGCATTCTCAATATTTTAAGTGTCGTAGTCATGAGTTCAAGAAATGTTTACTGGATTATGTTAACTGATTATTCTTCTAGTATAGTGGTTCAGAAACTTTTCTTTTCACTTACTACCACCAGGTACCTAGCAATGTTTTGCACATATAATATGTAAATATTGTACGAAATATACAACAGAGGAAACATAAACAATAAAACCGTGACTGTGCGTGAGCGTGCACAGCCGTGACCACCGAGAGACAAGACCAAGTAATGTGCGCGAGAGTTATAGAAACTTAATGAGTCAGAAGTTGATCACAAAGAAGTAATGTAGAGAATTTAGTGTCAACAGAGTGAAAAGTGTTAAACGTGGAGGTGGTATCAACAGAGTGAAAAGTGTTAAACGTGGAGGTGGTATCAACAGAGTGAAAAGTGTTAAACGTGGAGGTGGTATCAACAGAGTGAAAAGTGTTAAACGTGGAGGTGGTAAGAATAATCTGATGTAGAGTATATCTATAAAATATCTGTCTTATTGATTAAATGTTTTATTAAACTTCTATTTATGCGTTAAGTTGAGGTTGCAAGATTTGTGCAATACAAATATTTATAAACCCGTTATCAAATATATTTGAATTCGCAGATGGTTTAATTATTATGATCAATCTCATACTGATGAAGGGCTTATTGATGTTTAGTTGAAATTCTTATTTGTGTAATTTATTTATCTTAGTGAATTGATTGTTCATTTGAAATTCCCGCTCCGTTAGCCGCTATAAATTTGTAACAATATGAATTTAGAAAACATCGTTTTGCTAACGAAATGATTTTGAAACGAGTAGTTTATTTTTCATTTTAAATTTACGTATACAAATGTATTTTTGGATTTCACAAGAGTAAAATTTGTTTGTGAAACTTTCATAACTTAACAAATAATTTGCAAACTGCAGACGTAATAAAATATAAATATGAAATATAGAACATAAGACTTTCAACGGAAAATTTTCTCTACCATGATCCATCTTTAAAACATTGTTCTTAAAGACCTTACAAAACATAAGACTATTTGCTGTGATTTTAATGGTGGTTGGAAAGGAAGAAATAAAAATGGAACAAGATATAGATAATAGTGTCTAGTGACTGAGGAACTTGATTATTTATATTTTCATCACACCTTAACTGATATTGATTTCCATTTTTTTAATATGCTCATTTCTGAAATAAAAATATTTCGAAATTTCAAAGAAATAATCATGCCACACGCTCCCATAGGTTGGGTCACGTAGCGTTCTTTTTGGCTGGGGTGCGACTGAAAGTGGGTTTAGTTATATAGTCTTATACTGCGAACCAAGAATTTATGGTTGTTGTATAACACCCATGTGTAGCTTCTCCTTTCCCGCTCTCAATTGAATCCCACATTTTAACCTGGACAAAAGTGATGAATCAAAATAAGTTTACTCTTAAAACGTACTTATTATAGTTAATGCTACAATATAAGCATAAGGCTTGAAAAGATAGTCAATTTGATAAGAGGGCATCAGCTGAGAGTAGCAAAAGGGAACTATTGGAATTGTCTTTCGCATACGATAGGAACACCTGCCTAATCCTCCTTAACCCTCAGGACTTTCCTCCTATCACAAAACACTGAAGCTAAGGTAGTTCACAAAGCTATGCGATGGTGCTGACGAAATCTAATCCCTCTCTCTTTCCATTCTTTAAGACAGCGGCCACCTATCTTTGCAAAAATCCCTTTCACTGTGCAAAATACAACTGTGCAAATGCGTTAAAACTCTCCATATAAGTACGGCAAGTAAGTTTCAAAATTAATGATACCGAGTTTATTTAAGTAAAAAATCTAACTTAAGGGGTTAGGCCAATGACTACAGGCAAAAGTTTAAATTTAAAAGTTATGAATAGTAGTCGTCTTTAAAGACGATTGAAGAGTATCCTATACAGCAGAAGAGAAATACATGGACATACACTCTAAAATTATTTTTACTTGAACCAAAAACTCTAGGTGTCATCCTTAAGACGATTGATGAGTCTCCTATAGAGTCGAAGAAAAATGCATTTAAAAAAAAGAAAAATGCTCTTACTGCTAAATAAACTTTTACCTCTCTAAATTATATCTGCTTCTAAAAGGAGAAGAGCAGAGCATGAAATTATAATTTGTCCTTACCGGCTCCATCCACTTTGCATAGGGCCGAGGTCCTGTGAAAGATTCCTTTCCCACGGCTGGACAACTCTACCTCTATTATGATGCTTTTGCTTACTATGTCGAGGTCGTCCTATTCTATTCTCTGATACGTCTCCCTTCAATATAGGTGTTGGCACTGGGTAAACAAGATTGGGTTAACGTCGAAGCAGGTATACTAAACAATTGGTCCTCGGTTACTATGAGGGAGGTGGGTGGGTGTAATTCTGGTTTAGCGTCAGCGAATAAGGGAGCACGAGGCTAAGTCTTGGCAGATGAATATAATTCCTACATATGAATGACTGAACCCATGGTTTCCCAGCAGAACATTACCCAAAGCATGACACTTCCTCCACCGGCTTGTTTTCATCCCACAGTGAATCCTGTTGCCAAATTCCTGTTCCACATGATGCAACAGGAAACGAGATTCATTGGGCCAGACGACCTTCTTCCAATCATTCAAGGTCTAATTTTGATGTTCACGTGCCCATTATAGGCGCTTTCGTCGGTGAACGGAGGTTAGCATGGGCCTTGGAGTGGCCTGCAGCTACGCAGCCCCATTTTCAGCAGGGTTCGATGTACTGTGTGTTGTGACACATTACTCCCGTCACCAGAAGTCGAGTTGCAACACATTATCCCTTCTGCTGGTTCATACCATACTGGATAGCCTTCTCTCACCACTAGTATCGATGAGTCGTGGTTGGCCCATACCTTGCCCGTGGTTGGTGGTTTTTCTCTTCTCGGACCATTTTTGAAGGTACTAACGACGGCTGACTGTGAGCACCCCACAAGCCTTGTCGTCTCGGAAATGCTCTGACCCAGTCGTCCGGCCATTGCAATTTAGCCTTTGTCAAATTCACTTAAGTCCGCTGTCTTTCCCATCTGAAAAGCAAGAATAACACTGATTAACAGAGCTCAGTATCAGTATATATATATTTATACCGTTTCATGACCTTCACATGCGCCGTCTTTTACCTACAGTTGCTTCGATTTGGCTATTCAGTGCATGTATGTGTACTTTTAGCAGTGTCTTAAATGGGAATGTTACCCATTAAATGTCGTTCGTTTAGCTGCGTACTTCTCCAGACGCTTGAGGAATCGAGCACTGGCAAATGGTTTTATTGCACCTCAATGTCTGGACTGCCTCACACTACTTCCCCTCCCCCCGCACACTTTAGCCGGAGGGGTTAGGGCACAAATCATCGAGAGAGATGATGACATGCAGAAATAACCAAGGCAGAAAGAGAGTAGATGAGTAACCAAGAAATCACTTTCGTTTAGCACATGAAAGTGACATGAAAAGTGACGTAGGTCTTTCTTGGAAACCGTAAAGGAACAGTATTCGGTTATGTGGTGAACCAGAGTAGGTAGACAAAGATTAAAATATTCTCTCGCTGGGTTCTGAGGAATGTAAAGTGATTTCGGTGTTGACAAGGACAGATTTCCACCTCATAAAGTGAAAGCAAAGCAGTAATCAGTGAATGCCTGTAAGAATGTTTGTCAAATGAAAGCATCAAAGTCATTCTGTTCAGCAAGATGTCCCGTGTCGAGTGATTAGCGCGCTTGACTACTAATCTAGAGACCTGGGTTCGAGTCCTGGGAAAGGCATGGATGTTCGTGTGGTTTTTCTGCTGAGGTCCCGCCAACCTCACAAATCTTCTGCTTATCCGTATAAACTGACAGGCTCCTGTCAGACTTTTGTGACAAGCAGATGCTTGAGGGGGTATTTATTTATTTATATATCTTGATGTGTGTGAATGTTAAATATGTAAATTAAGTGTGTGTCATCCTCTACATAAGTAGGAGGATAATGAGATTTCTAAGCTAGAGGCGGATCAATGTTAATCCTGTGGGATCCGCCTCCCATGCCTTTAAAGGGGATGCGGATCGTTGTGAGAACACTCACTGTTTTAAGACTGAAGTCGGCTCCCGTGATGTTTCAAGCTGAAATTGTGTACAATTAAATTGAGGGCAATTAATGACATACGATAGCAATTTCCGTCCCCCTTTATAAAAATTCCTCCATGCCTTAGGAAGTGAAAAAATTCGAGGTGACCATTTTGGATGATGAAACAAATCCATTGAAAGTGAACAACCCTTCTCACCAAACCACAATGTCTATCCGTCTTTGCTCTTCCCTTCCATTTTAAATTAGCCTCCATCTTCTTTTAGACTGATGCCATCGGATAGTCATGTTTAGACATGTTCTACCATTTGCAGCACACACTCACCCTACTTATCTGGACTTATTGGTGCAGACGTTAATTTTATCCAATTCATTAATCACCTCCTCAATTTTTATTTCACCCTTTTTAATTCTGTTACATGATTTATGACGTGAAAAACCTTCACCCTTTATTCTTCCTACCATTGTCATTCCTACATTAGCGTTGACTTGTTTCTTCCGCCTGGATATTTACATAATTTCAAGTAATTTATTTTGCTTTTTCCAATTTTTTACTACCAACCATTTTTTTTTTCAGCCAATAGTATTTTTTCCTCATTTTCTATGGGACAGTCTTTATATTTCCGTTTTTGCGGGACAGTTCTTCTAGTGTAAATACTGCTTCAATCAGTCAGAATCCTCATTCTGTTGTCAGACATTGACAGTGATAATTCCCTGCTGTTGTCAGAAGTCAAAATGCTAGTTGTCTGTGTGATATTTTAATTGTTAGCAGTACTAGTTCTCGACTTACAAATCTCATTCGTCATTAGAGCTATTATGATGGAAAGGACTTGTTCAAGCGCTCTCAGTGTGAATCTACATTTGCAAGGAAGACGACAAAAGCTTTTTGGGTTGTGTTGTTTTACCTCTGAGCGGCACTTTTTTGCACACCATGGGCTAAATGGCCAGGTCACATGGACCCCGAAGGCTCAGAGAAGATTGGGGGAGGGGACCCACTGGAACAGCTGTTGGGCGACAGATGGTAGTCTCCCGTCAAGGCCATCCAGCGTGTTCTTTAACGTGCACAGGGTATGGCTCTCCTGCACACGGGGCCACGGCTTAACGTCCCATCCGACGGACGGCGGCCTTTCCAAGCACATCGGTGTCCCCTACTGATCGTGGGCAGGGCGGGGAATTTTGCGGAGATAAATCTCAACGCTGACCCAGCTGGGACTCGAACCTGGGAACTACAGATTACGAGCCTGGCGCGCTACCGACTGAGCCACCCCCGCCCCGACGACAAAAGCATTATTTATCTCACACTTCCAATAAAACCTACAGATACAGTGTGTTTCAAAAAGGACGCAACCCTCTATTGCATTTTTCTACTTAAACTTGACAAAAGACACAAATTTCAAAAGATGCAAATTAGACATATATCAACAGTCGCTCAAAAAATATCCGAACACTATGGTTGATTACAGAATTCAGAAAAAATATCTGGCAACGATTTTTTTAGAAATTAGTGATCTGACAATCACGAAGGTTGCCAGATCACTAATTTCTAAAAAAACCGTTGTCAGATATTTTTTCTGAATTCTGTAATCAACCATAGTGATCGGATGTATTTTTGAGCGACTGCACCTTTACAACAGATGTTGAGAGTGATTTCCTGCAACCTGGATTTAGATTCATACCCGTTTCATTACATTTGCAGCCACCTTTCGTAATGTTTGTTTTCTTATGTTTAAAATCTCTCTTTCAATGTTAGCCTTCAAGTCTTCAAGTGTATGAGGATTGTTTTGAAACACTACACATTTGAGATATCCCGAAAGGAAAAAATCTGGAGGAGTAAGATCTGGGGATTTTGGGGACTACAGATTTTTTGAAATCAAATGATCACCAAAAAATTCCTGCAACATGACCATTGTGTCGTTTGCAGTATGGGCGGTCGTGCTATCTTGTTGAAACCAACACTCTCGTTCATTCACATCCAATAGCGCAATAAACTGTTGGATGAGGTCAAGATAAACTTCACCAGTTACAGTTGAGTCAAAAAATAAAGCCTTATCACACGACGACAGACCAAACAACGATGTAACCAAACACCAATTTTCCGTGTGTGTAATGGTCTTTTGTGAAAAGTGCGAGGATTTTCACTGCTCCATATTCGACTGTTTTGATTGTTCACATTCCCATCCAAGTGAAACCAAATCTCGTCACTGAAATAAACACAGTCCAACGCCTCAATTTGATTTTCATCAACAAAAGAACGAAACCGGTGACAGTACCGTACAAGTTTTTCATGGTCTGGTTCTTTCAGTTCATGAACAACACCAATTCGGTAGGCATGAAATTTTAGCTTCTTTGTAGCCCTGAAAACAGTAGCTGGTGACAGTCCAACCTGTGAAGATAACGTTCTAAGAGATTTACTGGGTGAGCGAGTTAAACGCTGATACACATCATCAAGAACTACGGCAGTTAACAGTGATTGCTGGCCTGGGCTCTTTCGATCCTGTACAGACCCAGTGTCGCGAAATTAACCAATCAAACGAGATATTGTCCACTTGTTGAGAGCTGCAGACTGAGGAAACTTCAACTCAAAACTCGTCTCTCACACGTTTGTAAGATTTGTACGCACAATAAGTCTCAAAAATAAATACACGTTCGTTTTTGGAAAACGACATAGCTGACACAACACAAAGGAATGAATGCTTGAGTGAGACTAGCGCGTGACAAGGTCATTTCAACTGCTAAAGGCTGTCAGCCTTGAGTACAGTAATGCCAAGTGACTAATATTATGGCATAAAATGTACATGCGCGTATGTTCTACTCTATTATGTTTTAAGGTTGCGTCCTTTTTGAAACACCCTTTATGAAAAACGTGCTGTGGACTTTGGAAGAAAAAACAATCTTTCGCGGCATCTAAGAAGCCCACACAGTAAATAGATGACATGTTTGCTTAATGAAGAAAATAATTCCAATTCAACATTACCAAATGCACCTTTCAAATCACAAAGAGAAATTATTTCACAACCCTATAAACTGTCATATTTGCAACACGTTCCCTTACTAGATCGAGTCAGGGATCATGAAAAACAACCGGCAAATTACGAAGAGTGTGTCATGTAATCTTATTTATACGTTTCCTAATAAGATTCCAGTTACATTTCATAACCTTAAGGGATATGACAGCCACTTATTATAAAAGGAATTGGCAGGATAAAAAGTATGAAGATTAGTTATATTCCCAATAACATGGGAATATACACTGCATTCTTCCTCAGGACTTTGAATTTCATAGATTCCTATCAGTTTTTATGTGCATTTTTCTCTAAGATTACATTGATAGCAGCGGAAAGTTTGGAGAAACGTTGTTACCTCCACGTGAAGCTTTTTTTCAATGAACTCAGAGAAGAAGCGATTAATTGCAATTTCACTTAATTCAGCCGAAATCTAATACATCGAACTATTGTGGAAAAGCGCCTTCTGCGGCAAGTGATGTAAGGACAACACATCGCTCCTGGCGAATATGGGATTCTCGTTTTCAGATAAAACGAAGTTTTTCGTTTTCCTAATTTCGCATCCTTTAACAGCAGTAATTAGTTCTAATTAATGGACGATTGGAAAATGTAAATAGTAATTATTATTAGCCTTATGAAACGCAAAAGGCATATCTCATTCATTCATTGGATTTTATTATCCTCTGGGGTAGAGGTTCTCAACGTGGGGTAAAATGTTTTGGGGTACGCCGTGAGAGCTCAAAAGTCGATTACCCAGTAACATGTTTATAATTTTATCATCATCATCATCATCATCATCCTCAAGCAGCCATGGGCTACGGAGGTCCAACCAGACCGTGCAATTTAGTTCTCCAAGCAAGTCTATCCTGAGATGAGGGGGATTTATGTAGTTTAAGATTAGAAACAGCCAAAATAACTTCAGATTGTGTTATAGGGCAAGCAGTAAAGCCACCAATGCATCTCTAATCATGGCAAACAATGGGAGTAGAACTACATTGTTTAGAACATCAGTGAAATGCTCATCCCACCTAGCCATGACAGAATCCTCCCCTTCTATAACCTTACCTTGTTTATCCTTCAATCCTTATATGCCTGTCCGTTTTCTATCACACAAAACATTAACTATCTGGTACAGCTCTCTGCTGTTGTGCTGTCTAACTGCTTCCTCGGCTTTGTCAGCCAAACCATCAAGCCAAAGATTCTTATCAGCAGCTAACTGATCTTTTACACGTTTATTAAGCTCTCTGTAATGCTTTCTATTAGGACTAGTAGGGTATTGATTAAGGACATTCCTGCAGTTCTTTCTTACCGAAATAAGCTCAAGTGTCTTATCACTCAGATAATTCTGTCTCATCTGCTCCTTTTTTCCTAAAAGAGTACTGTTAGTGTCCAAAAAAGCCTGTTTAAAATGATCCCATTCTTCCTCAACTTCAGTAGTAAGCATACCATGACTGTCATAATGACTAAGTAACCTATCATGGTAAGCTTTGGCTATAACTGGATCTTTCAGAGCTTCAGTATTAAAAGTAAATTTTTTAACCCTAGCACAACACATTTTAAGTTTAAGTTGCAAGACACTTTTAACAAGGTAATGGTCAGATCCAATTTCAGCTCCCCTATATGCCCTGGTATTCCTAACAGAACTAGCCCATTTGCTGTTAATTAATATGTAATCAATCATATTCTTATGCAGCCCATCAGGTGAAACCCATGTGTACTTATGTATGTCGCGGTGTTTGTAATAAGTGTTTGTTATTCTGAATCCATTGAGTTTACTTACCTGTAGGAGACGTTGCCCATTGCCATTGCAGCTACCAATACCAAAAGGGCCTATTACTCCTCCCCAAATGTCAGAGTCAGTACCAACTTTGGCATTGAGGTCACCTAGAACAGGGGTAATATTTCCTTTCTTGACAGAATTCAAAATGTCCTGAAGTTGTCCGTACAACCTATCCTTCTCATCCTCATCGGCATCCTCATTGGGGGCATAACAGCAGATATCATTCAAGTCTTTAACGCTTGTCTGAAATTTTGCTGTAAGAAAACTTTCATTAATGCACTCATATCCTAGAAGAGCATCACTAGCGTGTCTGCTGAAAAGCAGACCCACGCCTTGGTGATGCTTATTGTCGTTCCTCCCTGAAAAGAGAAATTTATGATTGTTTTTAAGAATCTGACCTTTATCTGTCCATCTGGTCTCTTGCAAGCCGAGAATATCTAAATTATAATGGTGGAATTCTTGTGTGAGGACATCAAGAGAAAAAGCTCTGTGCAGAGTCCTCACATTCCAACTACCTATGGAGAGAAAATGGTTAGTGGGATGTTTAAAGAAACTATGTTTATTGAGACAGGGAATGCCGACAATATCAAACATCCCCCTAATCGCAGACATGGGGCAAAGACCCGTTCCCCCACCACTAAAGGCTGAAGCCATCTACACTGGAAGACTTCCTCCAATGTAGAATTTGACGATGCCAATAGAAGCAAAGAGTTTAGGTGCCTGCATGACCTCTGCTCAGGATTATCCACCAGCTGATAAACATATCCTGTGAATCTATTCACTTGGGGCTGTCAGCCCACAAACAAACAGAAAACACTGCGGAAGATTTTCCCTCCACAGAAGCCCACCAATGCAGCAAATTCAGGATCCATAATCAAGCTCAGAGCCATATATCTGTCCAGTCCAGTGGGTTTATATGGTCAGCACCAGGACCCTGTGTCGTTGACCACTCCTCAGCAGGGTAGAAAAAAAAAAAGAAAAGTAGCCATAGTTGTCCAGATCAGTAGGCCACCCTAATCTGGCAGCCCTCCCCTTCCGTTTTCTTCCAAAGAGAGTATCTCTTTTGAAAGGTACTAACGGTCTGCACCACGAGAAGGCGGGGTCGGACATTAGGTGCTAGGCCTGGCCGGTTCTATGCATCATCATAGGGGATTGGTGCATAGCTCTCCTTCCAGTGACTACCTAGCTACCATTTACAGACCTATAATTTTATAATATTAGTTGAATTGTTTATGTCATTTTTTGTGTTTATCGATATATATAAATTATGAATACAGAATTTAATGTAGTATATGTATTGCTTTTTAATGTAGTATATGTGGCTTTATTTTATTCCCATTGTTATACTATAACTATAGTTTCATCTATCTATATAAGGGTATGTCAGTTACATACACATTTCCAGGAGGTACGTGAAGCATAAAAGGTTGAGAACCACTGCTTCAGGGTTAAGAAACATATCTTCCAGTGTATGTAAAGTAAAATAATCTATTTATCATTACTATATTGCAATATTATTGAAAACCTTTTAAGTATTAAATTTATAAAAATAAAGAGCAACTTGTTGTATTTCAAAGGGTTAAAATTTAATTAAAACACATTATCAACTATTCATTCTTCATCAACACATTCTATCACCAGAATTTCTAATATCTAGCATAAATATATCGTTTGCAATATTACTTCAAGTTTTACGTTTCTACATTTAGTGCTCTCTAACGATGGTAAAGTAAGGCTTTGGATTGTTGGGTTGTTTTACCTCTGAGCGGCACTTTTTTGCACACCATGGGCTAAATGGCCAGGTCACATGGACCCCGAAGGCTCAGAGAAGGTTTGGGGAGGGGACCCACTGGAACAGCTGTTGGGAGACAGATGGTAGTCTCCCGTCAAGGCCATCCAGCGTGTTCTTTAACGTGCACAGGGTATGGCTCTCCCGCACACGGGGCCACAGCTTAACGTCCCATCCGACGGACGGCGGCCTTTCCAAGCCCATCGGTGTCCCCTACTGACCGTGGGCAGGGCGGGGAATTTTTGCGGAGATAAATCTCAACGCTGACCCAGCTGGGACTCGAACCTGGGAACTACAGATTACGAGCCTGGCGCGCTACCGACTGAGCCACCCCCGCCCCATTAAAGTAAGGCCATTTGGAGGATTTGAAAACCATGAATCTTCATATTTCATTAGTACATCATAGTTCGTTAAAAAAAAAATACCCCCTCAAGCAGCTGCTTGCCACAGAGGTCTGACAGGAGCCTGTCAGTTTATATGCCAAAGTAGAGGATCTGAGAGGATGGCAGGACCTCAGCAGAAAACAACACGAACATCCATGCCTTAGCCAGGGCTTGAACCCAGGTCCCTTAGATCAGCAGCCAAGCGCGCTCACCACTCGGCCACGGGACGGCTATTTCGTTAATACAACCCAAAAATAATTTTTCATTAATTTGTCAAAACAAAAAGTTGCATTTTCCTTCCCACCCTGACTGACATTGATCATCACATGCCACCCCTAAAATATCAGATTTCTATCCCAAATAGATCGTTTGAAATATTCGTTTAAAATTTTGAAATTTTTGAAATAAGATTTGAAATTTTCAAAATTTTCCACCCTCAGAGGGTGTAATTAAACTTTTGGAAGATTCTAAAAGTGCGAATGAAAGCAATTTAGCAATACCTACCCAACCTAAACAGAAGTTTTATTTTTTTAATAATTGCAATAATAATCTTTATTCGTATTCATGTAGATATGCAAAAGTTTAAAAAAATTACCCGGAAAGTCAGAGCTGTTTTATTTGGTTTTTCGATTAGACACGTGTATGCACTTCTTCATTCTTCAGGGAATTGAATTTTTTTTGCAGAAATGTGATCAAAAATTTCTAATAGTTGTTGCTTAATTTATTCTAGAAAATTTGCAGATGCATTATTAGTAAATCCAACTGGGCCTGGTGCAGATATTTTGTTCATTGTTTGTATTGCTTGCTCATGAAGGGAGCAAATTTTGTCCATTTGCTCTTCTACTTTTTTTGGGGGGTGCTGTAGAAATTTTCTATTCCTTTATTTATTTTCTTATCATTTTCACTTGCTGTTTCTCTTGCGTCTTCCAAGGAAAGGGGATTAGAAATTAATTTGCTAAAGTTTCATTATCTTTTTTAATCATATCCACAGCTCATCAGTTTTTACAGGGTAATTTACACTATTATGCTGTATTTATTCGTATGGTGACAAAGGTATAGAGGAAAAGATGTTTTTAGCCGGGTGGGATCCGAACCACGACCGGGATAGTCAAAGACGACTTCTGCGATTGAACTTATGATGTAAGGCCTAAGATCAACAAGAGAGGATGATTGTTCGGCGTCCGGTAGTCAGCGGTTATAACACCCGATATGTTATCAGGAAGTCTTGGGTTCGGATCCCACCTGGCTAAAGACAATTATTTTTCATCTATACCATTGTCATCATATGAATATATACAGCATAATTGTGTAAATTACCCAATGAAAATTATATTATATTGTTAAATAGATGTAGGTTTCTTTCCATTTTGTTTGATGCAATTTCTTTGTCGATAGATGAAAGATTTTTCCATTTTTTATTAATGGTGTGAAGAAGTAGAAGTTGCCCTAAGAATTGTTTTCATTTGTGAGAGGCATTTCCCCCTCTCCCAGTCTTCTATTCTCTGCTGTTATTTTTTTGCTTCCATGTTGTCATGGAGGTCCTTAGATCTTCTGGCTTTTCGTTGGTATTTGCTTCGAAAAGCAATTAGCTTGTTGTTTTCAATGATGTTCTTTAAAAATCCCACTAATTATTTTCTCTCTGCAGATACGTGGAACATGGGAACGTTACATGGCTATTATTCTCTCAATGTCCTCACGCAGAAATTCCAGAGTTATAACCAAAATATTCTAGGCTTGCAAGAGACCAGATGAACAGGTAAAGGTGAGATACTTAAAAATAACTTTAAATTTATCTTTTCAGGGAGGGAGAATGGAAAGCATCTCCAAGGTGTAGATTTGCTTCTCAGCAGACACGCCAGTGATGCTTGCATTCATTGTTTAAATATTAAACGAATGTTGCGGGAAATATATTGAGAGAGATTTGAGTGACATCTACAATTTATCGCCAATAACAGTTTTTGTGTAAAAGGTTTATTTTCAATGTTAGGGAGCTTTCAAAGTGGCTTTCCATTTACATAACATGGAAGTGTCGGAACATTTTTTTAAACATAGTGTATGTCTATTTAAATACAATTTCTTAATGACGGGTTACTCTAGTAATAAAGAATTATGAAGCGCAAAAATTTTATGTGAAATTAATCTATTTAATATGTATGTATGCTTTTCTGCTGAGGTCCCGTCATCCTGACAGACGTTATACTAAGGAGTATAAACTGACAGGCTAAGGAGTATAAACTACAGAGGTCTATGTTTATCAACATAGACCTCTGTAGCAAGCAGCTGCTTGAGAGCTTTTTATTTTTTTATATTTTATATTTACACTGAGAGATCATTGAATTATGACAATTCCCATCCATGTGACGTCAATAGAAGCTATTTCAAAGCTCTATAACTTTTAAAATAAGTTTGTTTTTTGAGAATATGTGACTGAAGATTAATTAAAGATCTCAGTCAAGTCTACCTAAATCTCAGTTTCTCAACAGTATTTGTTTTCTATTTAAAAGGTTATGGAAGTTTGAATATTTAGCAGCAACATTGCAAGTCTTAAGAAAATTGAAATTATCGAAATAATTATTTACACAAACTTTTTAAATATATCTATTGCGTAAGTGGTTTGAAATAATGCTTTAAATTCAAATTATAATTAACTTCTGAGATAACTTCTAATGTTTTGCATTGCTGTTACTAATATTAAAACTTCCATAACTCTTTAAATATCGATCAAATACCGTTGAAAAATCAAGATGTAGGTAGTAATTGAGTTCTTTAAATTATCTTCAGTCACATTTTATCCTAAAACGCTTATTTAAGAAGTTGTAGAGCTTCGAAGTTAGCTTAACATGGATGGGATGGTTAAAATTCAATGATCACTCAAAATGCATATCTAATTTTATATAATGTAATGCTTTACGTAAATTTAAATAGCACAATGACCACTGAATGCAACTATGATACACTTGAACACTTTCCTTTTACTAAAGAGTCTATATTACATTGCATAAAAATTTAATGAAAGTGATAAACTTGCTTTGGGTAAAAGATATGTAGACTTATCGAAACAAGTTCCATCTTGTACAAAACATCGAAGCATGATTGGGTATAGATAAACGTACTGTATTTGGTTCGCATTGTTCAAATGAGAATGAAGTTAGAAGCGATTAAATGCAAATCACTTTATTGAATTCTGAAATTTTCCGGTATTTCTTACCCCCACACAGTTCGCCCAAATTGTTTTTTTGCGGTTAACATGCAGTACGAATTTTATCACGCAGTCCAATGGATGTTAGAAATTGCATTCAAGCTTTCAAAAAGTCTTTCTTGAATTATATGATAGCTCTGCAGAAGGAAACACTAAATACTTCCAATCCAAGCAATTTTCTACATTTTTTCACATCTGCTCAGTTTCTCTTGTTTTTTCGTCAGCATTCATTTCCCGGTCGCCCTTTCCAATATTTATTCCAGAGACTTCTTCACAAGACTTAAAAAGTATATATTTGCCACATCTTTTTAACGTTTTCTTCTTTCTCTTTTTTAATTTTTCTTTTTGCCGAACCACTAAGATACTTTTATTTTCTTCTGACATGATGGAGTATGTAAAAGTAACTGTAAAAAACGGGAATGAAACTGTCTCAAATTCAAATATTCACTATCAATAACACAAACTGCCAGACGACAATTTCACGTGGAACTAAAAAAATCTGACTGAGGAAGAAAAGCAAAAAGACAGGACTTTGTATTTTGCATCCAACAAATGTCCCATCACAGTCATACAACTGTAAACACCATGTTTGTCTATATGTGAACCACTTATAATTTTACAAATCTCCTTTAACCTTTTCCGGTCGGCGTTTCTCTTCAAATATCTGACCTTCAGGATGGCACAAGTGTTCAAAATTCTCCCTCTCCCCGAATTTGAAAGATTTCCTTTATAAAGGCCGTCAAGCATACACAGTACTTGCTTCTGCGCCACACAAAATTATTTGCATTCAGTGCTTATCTATTTAAAAATAAAAGGTAAACTTTCGTTTTATTTTTGGGCCCCCTTAAGCTCAGGGCCCTAGTGTTGCTGCACCACCTGCACCACTAGATGAGACCCCTCTGTATCCACCCCTTTAATCATTCCGTATGATTTTGGGATATCATTAGGAATTCTATGGAAAATATCTATCCCCAGAATGTTGTAAGTTCGTTGGAGAATTTTCATGTGTGAAGGAAATCCTGATTGTGTTAATAGATTCCCATTTGCACTGAAACGTCCTGTGTAATCCTTTCAATAATTCGTCCATGTATTGTTGAAGTACATGTGATTTCTTAAATAAATGTTTGTCACTTTTAAAATTAAAAATTTTGAAAGAAGTTAATCTGTTAATTTTTTTCCAATCCCTTTCATAATGATTGTTTGAATTTATCTAAATATGCTGTAGGGTTTAATTTTTCCTTTTTTTTTGGTTTTGATTTCTCGTCTATTTATAATTTAATGTGTTTTCTTATTTGTTATTTATCTTGTATTATTTTCAAAATCTTTTAATGAAGGATATTTCTCATGGCCATTGTTTGTTTCTAGAATTGTATCTGGAACAATTTCATCATCTGAGGGTTCGTTTCCAAACCGTCTGCAAAAATTTGGTAATTGTCCGTGGCCATTTTTTTCTTTGACGGTTGCATTTTTGTCGAGATTTGGACACTTTCTTGCATTTATTCAATGATTATTTCATTTTGCAGTCATTTTCGTCCTCCGATATCAATTGCTTTGTTTCTACACTGCTCGACATTGAAAGTGCCCCACCCAGAAGGACATGTCGTACAAACATATGAAAATAGAAGAGTGAGTGTATGCAGTTGAGATATGCAAATGATGATAAACTGGAGCCAATGATGTGTGTGGCTCAAGAGATAAAAGGTGCAAGAAGGAACAGGGATGATATTGTGTTTATGAAGGTGGCAGTCATGCAAACAGTTGAGATCAGGTGGTTCCACTTGGAAATGTTCAGCGAAGGCCGAAAATACCTGGTACACACCATCGGCATGTTTATCGACATTTGGATGCTTTTGAGAGAGGACGAATTATAGGCCTATGCGAAGCTGGATGGATTACACATCGTGTCGTTGCCCATGTTCATCGGGAAGCACGAACTGTTGGACGTTGTTGGCAACAGTGGCGAAATGAAGGTTCTAGCGTGCATCGCAGAGGAAGTGATGCCATCCGACAGACATCAGCATGGCTTGATAGTCACATTGTTTGACATGCTCGTTCGTTACAATAGAGCACAGCAGGCGATATTCGATGGGCTGTGTCAGCAGCCATGGACGTCCCCATAAAGACCTATATGGTAAACCGAAGGTTTACCATATAGGTCTTTATGGGGACGTCACACACCTTAACTCTACGCAACCGTTATGTTGACTGCCATTGACTGCAAACTATCGCAGCTCTTGTCTGTCTTGGTGCTGAAGTCGTGCGAACTGGGGTCACGAATGGAATACTGTTGTGTTTAGTGATGAATCCCGTTTCAGTCTGGGTGTTGACAATTGACGGGTCTGTCTATGGTGAAAACCTGGTGAGAGGACGGGTCCAGCATTTGTTCGTGAGCAGCACGCTGCCCATCAGCCACGCATAATGATATGGAATGCTGTTGGATATGCCAGCAGGCCGCCTCTTGTCCAAATCACGCGAACACTGACAGCTGCATGATACGTTAGCGCAGTTCAGCAGCCTGTTTTGTTACCATTCCTAGTAGGCATGCAGCAGCCCATTTTCCAGCATGATAAAATGCCCATTACACACTGCTAGGGTCTCCAGACAATGTTTGCAACATGTTCAAGTATTGCCGTGGCTAGCACGATCTCCAGATTTATCCCCAATGGAAAATCTTTGGGACCACATTGGACGACGTGGCAATCCTCGCACCTGCCGCCAGGAATCTCGATGAATTATGGGAGCAAGTTAATGCTGCTTGGTACTCAGGACCATATTCCGTCGACTGTATGACTCCAGGCCACACCGTATTGCCATGCACGGCGGTGCGACCACCTACTGAGGTAGTCACACTGTGCTGCATTATCTCATCTTCTAACTGCTGTAAGTGGCTGCAAATTAAATCATGGTATGCCAATATGTATTGCTATGTGTGTGTGCTACATTTCACCCCTATCCCTACTCCTTCTGAGTGGGACAATTTCAATGTCGTGCTGTGTAGGTTGATTTTTTGTGCGATATTATTAGATTTTTTTTCAATTGTCTTGTATTATTTTCAATTTTTCATTGGATAGAGGATATTGCTCGTGATCAGGGTTTGTATCTAAAATTGTTTCTGGAATTATTTAATTTTCTGATGACTGCATTTCTAAATCTTCTGCAAGAATTTGGTAATAACTTGTGACCACGTGTTTTCCCCCAGACAATTGAGTTTTTGTTGAAAATTGATTAATTTCTTGCTTTTCTTGTATGATTATTTCGTTTTCCAATCCATTGCTGTTTCCGATTATGGATATGTTTTTTATTATTGTTGATTTCTCTATATTCACTGATAGAAGAAGCGAAGCACATATGGAAGAAAGAGAGAATCAAGAAACTTGGGTTTGTGAAAGATTGAAAGCAAAGCAATTCTCACCTCCGAGAGTCGGTCTCTTCTAACTGTTGTTTTCTGCCATGTGGGGAAAATTTCTTGCGCTTGAAGAAAAGTGAGATGTCTTCCCAACTATCCTAAAAGTTCTCTAGAAAAATTTGAAAACTACTTTTCGTCACTCCATTGCGATCGCGCAAAAGTTTCAAAATTCACAAAGGGTCAGTCTATCATATTAATGAAACATGGATTTTCTTTAGCATCCTTTAATTATTAGAATTTCAAAACTTCCTTGCTTCAAAGATATTGTTCTGATAATCTTATTTTGGGAAGTCAAATGACAAAAATGCCTCTTGATGGGTGTTCGCTGAACCTGAGATATTTCCACCTGCCTCATAGGCATTTTATGCACCCACGAACTTATACTGAATTGATTCGTAAATGTGAAACAATTTTTTCATGTTTTTCGTCAAGCTCTAGGGGGTTCAAGCTCTAGGGCTTACAGCACTACAAAGCAGTGTCAAAGCCTGACCTTTTGGGTAAGGGAAGCAATTGCCAAAAGCAGTGCTGCTGGAAATCGGAACGTCGTTCCGTACTCGGTGTTTACGAATCATTGAACAGGAACGCCGTTCCGGTACCTGATGTTTCTGAATCATTGAACCGGAACAATCGTTCCCGTACCTGATGTTTACGAATCGTGTGAAAATATTTCTATACATTTTAAATTAAATATTAGTATTAAATATGTATAGTTTAGTAACGGAGGAGGAGGGGGTGGGATTAC
This sequence comes from Ryuthela nishihirai, assembly GCA_038380435.1. NCBI lineage: Eukaryota > Metazoa > Arthropoda > Arachnida > Araneae > Heptathelidae > Ryuthela > Ryuthela nishihirai. Next base: position 92,630,522 of record JAWZYU010000009.1, read on the forward strand.
GAGAGCAATCTCACCGCCATTGAGGAAAGTTGTTTTAAGAAACTATTCATTGCCGTTCCATGGTTAGCCTGTTTGGCTACTAATATCACCTTTCCAAAAACCTTCTCTATGGCATATTATACCGACAGACTTCTGTCAGATTTCTGTGAGCAAGCAGTTTATTTGAGGGGGAATTTGTTCATTAACTGGCATTAATAAAAACGTTAACAAATTTTTGAAAAGCCAAGTCCATCCATATATTTTTGGCCAATCTTAGCTACTCCACTGTGTATGAATAATTCCTAAATTCTATCTAATTGTTATTGTGTATGCTCTTGAATAAAGGAATTATGGTTATTAAAATATAGTAGAATGTCTCAATCCAATGCTGAATTCTATAAACACACATGTCTGGAAGTTGAGAAATGTTTTCGCCGTCTTTCCTCTGAGAGATTTAAACCGTTTACCTCATTTCAATTAACTTATCAGCATTTCAATTAACTATCAACACAGTTACTAGGTCAGCATTTTCACAGAGTCAAAAACATTTTTGAAATTACAAAGCTAGTAACTACAGGTTTCTGGAACTCTGACATATCTCAAGAATCTACCTAAGTGAAAAATACTGATTTATACATCCCCTACCACTTCCGAATCCATACTGCTCATCACGCAATTGTCAGTGAACCACATTCTTAATTCTATTAAGCACAATCATGCAAAGAACTTTACCTGGAACAGAAAGTAGGCGGATACACTTAGAGTTATCACAATAACTGTGATCACCTTTTTTAAAAATAGGGATAATAATAGCACTGGTAAAATATTAGGAACAATACCTTTATCATGAAAAACATTTAAAATTTCAGTCATCCATGTGGTAATCGAAACATTCCCAGATGTAAGCATTTCCTTAGTAATTTCATCTACCCTGGGGATTTATATAGTTTAAGTTTATAAACATCCAAAATAACTTCAGACTGGGATATATAGACAACATTAAAGACAGTAATGCATTTATCATCATTACAAACAATGGGAGAAGAAATAACCCTATTGTTTAGAACATCACAATACTCAGCCCATCTAGCCATGACAGAATCCTCACCTTCAATAACCTTATCCTCTTTATCCTTCATTCCCTGTATACTGTCCATTTATTACCACAGAAAACATTAATGATCTGATACAGCTCTCTGCTGTTGTGGTGTCTAGCTGTTCTAGACTTTGCAAACCAAGTCTCAAGTCAATGATTTTTATCAGCTGTTAGCTAATCGTTTTCACGTTTATTTCTCTATTTTGCGTTTTCTGTTGGGCCTAGTAAGATGTTTATTAAGAATATTCCTCAAGTTCTTCCTTTCAAAAACAAGCTTCAGGGTCTTATCACTCAAATAAGCTCATCTCCTCTGCCCCTTTTTTTCCCAAAAGAGTAGTTAGTTTAAAAAATGCCTGTTTAATACGGTTCCATTCTTCCTCAATTTCAGTAGTAAGCACACCGTGATTGTCATAATAACTAAGTAACCTATCATGGTAAACTTCAGCTATAACTTTGTTCTTCAGAGCTTCAGTGTTAAAGGTAACTTTTTTTAACCTTAGCACAACACATCGTAAGTTTAAGTTGCTAGACACGTTTAACAAGGTAATGGTCAGATCCAATTTCAGCTCCCCTGTATGACCCTATATAACTGCTATTCCTAATAGAGCTAGCACATTTGCTGTTAATTCTCTGTATTATCAATCATATTCTGCAGTCCATAAGGTGAAACTTTATGTGTACATTCTGCAGTCCATAAGGTGAAACTTTATGTGTTTCATGTGTACTTATGTATGTCCGGTGTTTGTAATAAGTGTTAGTTATTCTGAAACCATTGAGTTCACTTACCAGTAGGAGACGTTGCCCATTGCCATTGCAGCTACCAATACCAAAAAGGGCCTACCACCAATCCCCAAAGATCAGAGTGAGTACCAACTTTGGCATTGAAGTCACCTAGAACAAGGGAAATATCTTTTTTCTTGACAGAATTCGAAATATCCTGAAGTTGTCTGTAAAACCTATTTTTCTCATCCTCATTGTCATCCTCAGTGGGGGCATAACAACAAACAACATTCAAGTCTTTAATGTTTTGTCTGAAAATTTAGCTGTAAGAAACCTTTCATTAATGCACTCATATCCTAGAAGAGCATCACTATCGCGTCTGCTGAGAAGCAAACCTGGAGATGTTTTCCATATCCCTCCCTGAAAAGAGAAATTTAAAGTCATTTTTAGTATCTAACTTTTATCTATCCATTTGGGGAATTGACAGCTAGAAATCTAGATTATAAAAGCTGGAATTCCTGCGTGAGGACATCAAGAGAATAATCTCTATGTAACGTCGTCACACGTTCCATATAGCTGCACAGAGAAAATGGTTAGTGGGATGTTTAAAGAAACTATTTTTATTGAGAGAAGAAATGCTGACAATATCAAATAACCCCCTGACCGCAGGCATGAGGCAAAAACCTGTTTCCCTCACTACTAAAGGCTGAAGCCATCTACACTGGAAGTCTTACTCCAATACAGAATTTGACGATGTCCGCAGAAGCAAGAGTTTAGGTATCTGTGATGTCCTCAGATCAAAATTATCCACCAACGGATAAAATGTATCCTATAAAATCTATTCATAGATACTTTTTATCGAGAGATCTGGACCCCGAGAGCGAGATCACCTCCAGGATCGCTCTCAATCCAGTCTGGAGACCGAGACCGAGAGCAATCCTGGAGGCGAGGGATCTGGAGATCTGGCTGGCCATGAGCTTAACAGCTTTGTACGCCTAGTCTGGAACATGGGGCTGTCAACTCACAAAACAAAAAATACAGCGGAAAATTCTCCCTCAACAGAAGCCCACCAGTGCAGCAAATTCAGGATTCATAATCAAGCTCAGAGCCATTATTAAATTCCGTTTGGTGTATATGATAAGCACCAGGACCCTGTGTGGTTGACTTCTCCTAATCAGGGTAAAAAAAGTAGCTGTAGTAGTCCAGATCAATAGGCCACACTGATCTGGCAGCCCTTATCTTACGTTTCCTTCCACAAGATAGTATCTGTTTTGAAAGGTACTAACGATCTGCACCACGAGATGGCAGGGTCGAACTTTAAGTGCTAGACCTGTCCGGTTCTATGCATCATCACTGGGGATTGTGCATAGCTCTCCTTCCAGTGACTACCTAGCAAATTCCAAATTATATGTAACAAATTTCTTCATATACTCTCTGAACGTACCCGGCGCTCCCCGGGTGTCACTTTTAACCTGCATATTCTTATTTTAATTGCATTGAAGGTAAATTTTGTAAGAACCCCCCCTCCCCCCGATAGTTTAGCACAGTTTTTCAACAGGAAGAAATTTGCCCTGATCGTTGTTGACGTCAGCGAGCACTCCTCATAACCAGTGGCTTAGTTTCTGCGTAAGCTATCGAGATTTTATTTCCGTTACCACAGATTTTGCCGCCTTGTGGCTCCCGTAATATTCGTTTGCATGATCCAAATTTCCTTTCAACGTCCCCCGTGTGGCCATGGCCGTCTATACACCTACCAGGCCCGAACATTTCGCCGAAGTCTAGTTGTGACGTCACACACGTAGTGTTGCTTCATAGCAATATGTCGCCGTGTTCGCGTGTAGTATGTATTACAATTGTGTTTGACTATATGTGTTATCTAAAAAAGATTACATTACTCAAAGGTAAGTTACATATTTTGAGTTTGCAATCTTAGTTTTTGCTAATAATGTAATTTATTGTAATAATTTAGCTGTTTTCGGTTAGTTCTGACCATATCTGAAGTTAAGCCTAATTTTAAGGATGAGCGGTAAATTTAAATTTTAAGCCATGAACTTTTAAGTTATATCTACTGATTAATATATTAAAGTGAAGTGGTGAAGTAAAGAACTTTAGGTCACAGCTGTAAGGATCATAAAAATTTAAACTTTTATTCAATACCAAAATAACTGCTATATTTCAAAATACAGTGTTCATCAGCAAATCGTCTGAAATATACATAAGGAAATTCCTTGTATATTGAATGTGATACTGTGTGTGTGTGTGTGTTTATATATATACATTCCTTAATTTGTGAAGTATGATGGCTTCTTGAATTTCAAGATTTCTAAACTGTTAGCTATTTGGTTTAGGTTATGTTTTGATTTTATCTATTGTTTCACAATAAATGCAAGCTCATCTAAGAACAAGAAATGAGCAAATGATCCTTGAGCACCATGCCAAAGAGTATGGCTTGTAACAGGGGTTCCTTCAAACTTAATATAGTCTAAGGAATATATTCCACTTCTTTAATCTTCACACTTTTCGACACATCAAAAGATAATAATATTTGTTTCATTAATTTATAAATTGATCCTGCATTTAAAATAGCATGTTCTGTGGTCATTAATGCTTAACTTCAAATATTGGCATTCATCGATAATGTTCAGTTAAAAAAATTAGGAAATATTGATGAAATGCCAACAAAAGTTAGCAATACCATATGACAATGAGAGTTTTTTGTAATACATTGAGACTGATGAAATCGATGCAGTTCAGTTTGATAACTTGTAAGAAACTGTGCAAATGGAACCACTGCAAGAAACTGTGCCTTAGATATCTCAATCTGTTAATCATTTTTTCTTCCCTACTGTATTCTGTTGCACATGTTGCATATAAATTCTTAAGACAGTCAGGAAATATAGTGTTTATTCACCCATCAATTCTTTTGACAGATTTGTACATCACTTAACACATGTCCACATACAGAACAATTTGATGATAAATCTTTAACATACATGCAGAGCAATTTGATGATAAATCTTTAGCATACAACAGTTGAAGTATAAATTACAAACACTTACCTTCAAAACTGTTATCTTAATGATGGCAGCCCTCCTCTCCATTAAACTAAATTTTAATGAATGTGCATTTGATGTCAAAAATGTTGCAAATAGTTCTTGTTTTCTTGGAAACTGGTGTTATGTTTCCTTTTAAAGATGTACACATCTCTCCTGTGAGAAATATAACATCTGAAGTTCTTTGTGTAGATTTTTTAAAAATTTTAATTGTTTTGGGAGCTATAGGATACAGAGGCATATGTTAGTGACAATAATTCGATTAACAGAAACGCAATGTCTTTTTTTACCACTTTCACTGAATATTGTATTGTTATTGTCAATAATGTAATTTTTTGTAATAATTTACGTAATTAACATTATATACATTTATACATTATTAAATTTACATTATATTACATACATAACATAAATAAATACCCCCTCAAGCAGCTGCTTGCCACTGAGGTCTGACAGGAGCCTGTCAGTTTATATGCCACAGTAGGAGATCTGAGAGGATGTCAGGACCTCAGCAGAAAAACGACACACACATCCATGACCTAATCCGGGGCTCGAACCCAGGTCCCTTAGATCAGTAGCCAAGCGTGCTAACCACTCGGCCACGGGACGGCCACATACATAGTGCCTGGGAAATTGCAGATAGATTGTTTAGAATATAGATTTAGGAAACACAGGCAACTTACTGGAGGTCAATATCACATTTCAATATGGCAGGTGTTTGACTGAGAAAAAAATTAAGGATGCATTCAATCCTGAAATTTTTTTCTGCCAGTTAGAGATGGGAAGAGCTGAAGGCAAATTTAAGTGTTTCTTTTACCATTATTGTTACTGTGCCTATTTAGTTCCAAAAAAAAAGTGGAATGTGAATCCTGATGCACATCAGTGGTGTCTCCTTGAATTAAATTCATTTACCTGATTGCTGTTCACCCTTTGATGAATAGTAATTCAATTTCTCTTAATCTACTGATAAGTTTTCAGGGTTGAAGTCTGCTTTATCTTTGAGATATTTAGTGAAATAGATACAGATGATGATATGAAATGCTTATTAACTGATTTTTTTGCTACACATAGTATCAGTATTAAATTGAAGTTTATAGTGAATTAAAAACTTTAATTTAATTTTAATTATCACATATTACCTCTATTCTAATTTTTATTAGTATCAATATTTTGGATTAGACAGTTGCTCAACTATCAGATAAACATTTCTAACAATATTAAAACCTACTAATCTTTTTTTGATGATTTTTTTTATTAAATTTGCTCAAAAGTCTTCATCTTTTGCCATACCTTTAAAAAAAGTATATATTTATTGTTGATTCAAATGGGAAAAAATCTTATAAACATATTTCCCTATATAGAATTTGTCAGCAATTTAATATGTAAATCATACCAGTATTTTCCAATATTGGCTTTGGATGCTATCAATTTCTTTGTAATATCCCCCACCCTCTCCCTCTCTCATTACCTCTAATGCTGGTGTCAGTTTAAGTACATTGAAATTTTCATTTCCATGCCACTTCTCCCATGCATTCTCTCTCATAAATTTCTCTTCTGGTCAATAATTTTCTATTTGGAACAAAAACTAAATTTATGATTTAAAAAATCTGCCTGATTCATGTGACTACAGTTTCAATGAGAATTATCAGCAATAATCAATCTCAAGTTTAAATGAGCATAGTTTGTTTAATCATTTAAGAAGTAATTTATAATCATATAACATTTGAGAGATAATCACCCTGATCATTATGTGGTTAGTGTGCCTGGCTATGGAATATAGTGACCACATTTTGAGCCATGGGGAGTGTATGAAATTTTCTTTTATCAGGTATTACTGCTGAAGTTTTTTTTTTCCCAGAGAGATCTACAGATTATAACAGCAAGCTGTATCAGACTTCTGTAGCAAGCAAATGCTATTAGGATAATTTTTCTGCTTGTGGTATACAATGATCATCATGGTACATGATGTAGTTTATATAAGCAATGTATGAATTTTTATGAAATCACATTTTATGTTGTAAGTAGAAATTTACTGAAAACTGTTTTAGTGCTAGACAACAAAAGAGCAATGCAATTTAGTTAAAAATTCTCTTAGTCAAAATAGAAGTTTACTTTCATTATAGTACAAATCATCATATCAGTTGCTTGTAATAAGACCTCTAACTTTCGATATTTTTTTTATCTCCTCCATATGCCGGGATTTACAGAACAAATGCATTTTTTTCATTTCTTTCCCAGTATTGAAGACTAAAATTAATTGAATACTAATTTCACCATTTTTTCGATGTATTTATAATTTTCTGCCGAAAGCAAGCGGTGAACCATAGATTTTGTTCATTCTACAATTTTCTTATCTCCTCCATATGATAGGATTTACAGAAAAAAATGCATTTTTTTCCTATTCTTTCACAGTAAACAAGACTAAAATTGGTTGACTACTAATTTCCCCATTTTTGCGATATATTTATAAGTTTAAAAATTCTTTTTTGACCAAAGCAAGCGATGAAATCTATATCTTGTTTTAGTCTACGACTCTTCCATAGCGTAACGTCCATAGCGTAACGTTCCATTCGTAACGTCAAAAAACAGAATGTTCGGGCCTGGTAGGTATATAGACGGCCATGGTGTGGCCCGGTGATTGGTTTAAAAATCAGGTTCTCACTTGGCCCGTGACTTCGTTTCTACAGAAATTGTGACAGCGCGTGTCTCACTTTTAATCTGCTTATTCTGTTGTTTCCTGCACTAAAGGTTAGGTTTATGAGTATCACCCCCGACATTTTATCGCAGTTTGAACACGGAGAATTTCCCGGTGTTGCAAAGGTCATTGCTGACTCGGCGCGCGCTCTCAGGGCCCGTGACAAACGATCGAGATATTGATTTCGTCAGATTTTGGAATTCTGTAATTCCCGTCGTACTTCACCGAAAGATCCCAAAATTCGTAGCCAGGTTCCCTCTGCCCTACCCCATGATTGGTTAGAACATCAGATCCCTAGCTGCAATGGAACGTCTCAATAATGTCCTTGGAAATGTGGGGAATCTGGCAACGGAAGCAGATTGCAGCAGAGGATTTAAATGCTATTTAACTCTTTACTTTCACAGTTAGGGAGCAGAAAATGGCAACAGTAAATTTGACAGCGATTGTCGTTTCCGTAGGAATGGCACTTTAAATATTTTCGCTTCTAGCAAGCCAACTTTTGGACTTCCGACCTGATATTTGGCACTGCAATCCGGACCACATTCAGAAACATTCTCTGAAAATTTGAAACATGTACGTTGATTTCCCGATGAGTTACGACTGCCACAGAGAGACATCCTCTTTTATTATATAGATAACTTGGACTATGAAAGACGGATATAGCAAAGAAAAGGAAAAATAAGGATATTTCTTTGTTTTCCAAAAAATAGTACAAATAATTACACCTACCTTCGAAGAACCAGTGGTGCTCCTTCTAAGTGACACTGTCAATAAATGGCAGCAACCAATCATAGAACGAACAGTCTACAGTTAGCGAATAGTGAGAAAGTTATGAAATACAGGGTGATTCAAAACTTATCGTTCAAATTTCGTGGGGAGGTAAGGAATACGTCAGGAAACCGATTTCACATAGGAAAGTATGTCCGCAAACGTCATCGACATGAACAAAATGGACAAGTAAAGTGAACACAAGGAAACAGTACAGTTAAGTGGTAACGAATGTGACTTTTATTCCAACAAGGTAAAGTACAGGTTCACAGTAGGTGCTCAAAATTGCGACCATTTACACGGACACAGGATTCACAGCGCCGTTGCATTGACCGCCGAACATTTTCAAAAACGCCTGGCATATCACGGACAATGCCTGCTGCGGCCACTATTCGTGCAACAAGGTCCATTTCACTGTCGGCCACTATTCGTGCAACAAGGTCCATTTCACTGTCGACGGGGGTCTCCGCTAACTCTTGATGCGTAAAACGATTCATCTTATCACTAGTAAGTCAGCTCGTACACTGATGACAGCGGGAGTAGTCGTGCGAGCTGTACACTGGTTGGGTACACACAGCGCCCTCTACATACGCATGCGTACATTTGCGGACATACTTTCCTATGTGAAATCGATTTCCTGACGTATTCCCTACCTCCCCGCGAAATTTGAATGATAAGTTTTGAATCACCCTGTATAAAAAATGCCGTGAAGTGGCCAAATAAGTAGCTTCTGTGAGAGAAATTATTATTTGCATAATATATAATATTATGCAAATATAAAAATAATGTTAGAAATAAAATATGTTAAAATAATGTTTTTTTTTAAATGTTTATTAGAATTATAAGGGAAACATTACTTTCATTACTGCCATGGACGTTTCACTATTTCTGCAAAGGGCTGCAAAGGTTCACTTCATAGAATCTTCCATCAGATGAAGTCAACTTTGGCGGTCTTTCAAACTAGTCTGAATTCAAGCAAATCGAAGCACCCTAAAGCAAATATCCGGTCGTGCTGAAACGTTGCAGGTGTAGAGAGGGTGTACAGATAAAAAAGTGATTAAAATTTTGCAGCAACAGAACTCTGTATTGATGAAGAATGGTTCCATAAGCTTAACAACTTAATAGGTAGTATAGCCACCTTCGGCGACGATGCATGCTGATATCTGGCATGACATTGAGTCAAACAATAGTCGCATGTTATCCTGTGTCAGATTCTGTCATGCGTGCTCTAATTGCTAGGCTAATTTGTCGACATTCCACGATGACTACAATGCACGTCCTAGTATGTCCCATACGTGCTCGATTGGCGAGAGATCTGGAGAACTGGCTGGCCATGAGAGGGTTTCAAAACCATGGAGAAATCCGCGAGAGAGGTGAGCTGTGTTAGGCCTCTGACATTATCGTGTTGGTAAATGGACCCTGGAAGACGTGACAGCAAAGTCAACATGACTCGTCGCAGGATGTCGTCAACATTCCGCTGTGTTGTTAACCACGTTTCACTACTGTGGAGGACCTGCTGCCATAGGATGGCTCCCCAGATTGAAACACAAGGTGTGATGGCGGTGTGCCCTGCACAGTGTAGTCCGGATTAGGGCGCTGGCCCGATCTGCTCAATAGACGCATATATTGTTCATCTGCTCCCAGGCAAAAGCGAGATTCGTCACTGAACACTACATGCCATCAGTCGGACACAATCCATACTTCCTTGGCATGACACTATTCCAGACAGCACTGCCAATGTCCGGTGGTTAGTGGTAGTCGTCGTAAAGGGCGACGAGAATGTGGTCCCGCTGCTGCCAGTCGTCTTCCAATGGTGCATCTTGATACAGCATGCTCCATGGAGGATGCCCCGTGTCTTCGGATGGTAGATAGTGATGGCGTAAGTGTCGTTCTGGCTGCTCTCATTATATGCAATCCTCCTGTCCATTTGTTGGATGGTTGTTTGCTTGGTCCAGCAGGTATGCCCCTTCATGGCAGATATGCGTGCACTCCTGGACCCATTGCTACCAACATTGTTCTTCTGCTGCATCGCTCCAACCCAGATGCGGCTGATATGTCAATATGACCAACTGGCTTCTTTAAAGCCCAAGATGCATTCTCCCTCCAACTTTCTGATTTGCAGGTATGGTAGTCGGGTTTGTTGTTGCGGCATCCACATCGGCTTCTGACGTCAATTCAACTGCAACAGTGTTCAGAATGGCCAATGCACGTGAGCGACGCTCCTTACTTATGCCCACGATCAATGTTTCTTCTCTGTGCTAGACCGCTCTGTAAGTTTATTGGCATCGAATTTCAATTCATTTGCACGCAGAGTTTCGCTTTTGACGGACTATTTTATCGGGTGTCTCTATATTTTTGCTACAGAGTGTATATGAACTGGATTGAGACAGAATCTAGTAATTGGCTTCTTCATATTGGAAATGAAATTAGCAGCCAGAGCCACTATTTAGTGATGGTCAACTTTATGCTGAGCAGCATTATGCACAGCAACTCTATATGCATCTGCGCTACGAAGGAGAAATGAGATCATAATAATAGATGGTAAACTTCAGAGGAAAATGAAAAAATAATGAGATACGTTCATTTTTAATTTAGTTTATTTCTATGCACCAATCCCCTGTGATGATGCATAGAACCGACCAGGCCTAGCACCTAATATCCGATCTCGCCTTCTCGTGGTGCAGACCGTTAATACCTTTCAAAAGAGATACTCTCTTCTGGAAGTGAACGGAAGGGGAGGGCTGCCAGATTAGTGTGGCCTACTGATCTGGACAACTATGGCTACTTTTCTTTTTGTTTATACCCTGCTGAGGAGTAGTCAACCACACAGGGTCCTGGTGCTGACCATATATACCAACCTGAAAGGAATTATGGCTCTGAGCTTGATTATGGATCCTGATTTTGCTGCACTGGTGGGCTCCTGTGGAGGAAAAATCTTCCTAAGTGTTTTATGTTTGTTTTGTGAATAGATTCACAGGATATGTTTATCAGCTGGTGGATAATCCTGAGCAGAGGTCATCGCAGGCACCTGAACTCTTTGCTTCTATTGGCATCGTCAAATTCTACATTGGAGGAAGTCTTCCTGTGTAGATGGCTTCAGCCTTTAGTGGTGGGGGAACAGGTCTTTGCTCCATGTCTGCGATTAGGGGGCTGTTTGATATTGTCGGCATTCCCTCTCTCAATAAACATAGTTTCTATAAACATCCCACTAACCATTTTCTCTCCATAGGTAGTTGGAATGTGAGGACTCTGCATAGAGCTTTTTCTCTTGATGTCCTCACACAAGAATTCCAGCATTATAATTTAGATATTCTCGGCTTGCAAGAGACCAGATGGACAGATAAAGGTCAGATTCTTAAAAATAATCTTAAATTTCTGTTTTCAGGGAGGAACGACAATAAGCATCACCAAGGCGTGGGTCTGCTTCTCAGCAGACACGCTAGTGATGCTCTTCTAGGATATGAATGCATTAATGAAAGGTTTGTTACAGCAAAATTTCAGACAAGCGTTAAAGACTTGAATGTTATCTGTTGTTATGCCCCCACTGAGGAGGCCGATGAGGATGAGAAGGATAGGTTTTACGGACAACTTCAGGATATTTTGAATTCTGTCAAGAAAGGAGATATTACCCTTGTTCTTGGTGACTTCAATGCCAAAGTTGGTACTGACTCTGACCTTTGGGGAGGAGTAATAGGCCCTTTTGTATTGGTAGCTGCAATGGCAATGGGTAACGTCTCCTACAGGTAAGTAAACTCAATGGATTCAGAATAACTACCACTTATTACAAACACCGCGACATACATAAGTACACATGGGTTTCACCCGATGGGCTGCATAAGAATATGATTGATTATATATTAATTAACAGCAAATGGGCTAGTTCTGTTAGGAATACCAGGTCATATAGCGGAGCTGAAATTGGATCTGACCATTACCTTGTTAAAAGTGTCTTGCAACTTAAACTTAAAGCAAAACGTGGTGTGCTAAAGTTAAAAATTTACTTTTAATACTGAAGCTCTGAAATACCCAGTTATAGCCAAAGCTTACCATGATACGTTACTTAGTCATTATAACAGTCATGGTATGCTTACTACTGAAGTTGAAGAAGAATGGGATCATTTTAAACAGGCTTTTTTGGACACTAACAGTACTCTTTTAGGAAAAAAGGAGCAGAAGAGGCAAAATTATCTGAGTGATAAGGCACTTGAGCTTATTTCGGAAAGAAAGAACTGCAGGAATGTCCTTAATCAATACCCTACTAGTCCTAATAGAAAGCATTACAGAGAACGTAATAAACGTGTAAAAGATCAGTTAGCCGCTGATAAGAAACTTTAGCTTGATGGTTTGGCTGAGAAAGCCGAGGAAGCAGTTAGACAGCACAACAGCAGAGAGCTGTACCAGATAGTTAACGTTTTGTGTGGTAAGAAAAGGGACAGATATACAGGGATTAAAGGATAAACAAGGTAAGGTTATAGAAGGTGAGGATTCTGTCATGGCTAGGTGGGCTGAGCATTTCAGTGATATTCTAAACAATGTGGTTAGTTCTACTCCCATTGTTTGCAATGATGATAGATGCATTGATGGCTTTAATGTTGGCCCTGTAACACAATATGAAGTTATTTTGGCTGTTTCTAAACTTAACCTACATAAATCCCCAGGGGTAGATGAAATTACTACGGAAATTCTTAGAGCTGGGAATGTTTCGGTTACCACTTTGATGACTGAAATTCTGAATGTCTTTTATGATAAAGGCATGGTTCCTAAGGATTTTACAAGAGCTATTGTTAACCTTATATCAGCTGGTGGATAATCCTAATCAGAGGCCATCGCAGGTACCTGAACCTTACTTAGGTAGTTGGGCATCGTCAAGCCTAAACTGGAGTAATGTGTCTCAGGCAGGCCATGTGGCTCTTGAAAAAGTCCACTTGAAAAGGTGGTGCCTGAAGTTCCTACCAGCATCGGTGACTTCAGCCTTTAGCAGAGGAGGAACAGGTCTTTGCCCCATGCCTGCTATCAGGGGGCTGTTTGATATTGTTGGCCCTACCAATCTCAATAAACCTAATTTCTTTAAAAATCCTACTGATCATTTTTTCTCTGCAGGAACGTGAGGACATTACATAGAGATTATTCTCTTGATGTCCTCATGCAGGAATTCCAGCGCTATAACCTAGATATTCTAGGCTTGCACGAGACCAGATGGACAGGAAAAGGTGATATATTTAAAAATCACTTTAAATTTCTCTTTACAGGGAGGGAGGATGGAAAGCATCACCAAGGCGTGGGTCTGCTGCTCAGCAGACATGCTAGTGATGCTCTTCTAGGATATGAGTGCATTAATGAAAGGTTTCTTACGGCAAAATTTCAGACAAGCATTAAAGACTTGAATGTCATCTGCTGTTATGCCCCCACTGAGGATGCCGATGAGGATGAGAAGGATAGGTTTTACAGACAACTTCAGGATATTTTGAATTCTGTCAAGAAAGGAGATATTACCCTTGTTCTTGGTGACTTCAATGCCAAAGTTGGTACTGACTCTGACCTTTGGGGAGGAGTAATAGGCCCTTTTGGTATTGGTAGCTGCAATGGCAATGGGCAACGTCTCCTACAGGTAAGTAAACTCAATGGATTCAGAATAACTAACAGTTATTACAAACACCGCGACATACATAAGTACACATGGGTTTCACCTGATGGGCTGCATAAGAATATGATTGATTACATATTAATTAATAGCAAATGGGCTAGTTCTGTTAGGAATACCAGGGCATATAGGGGAGCTGAAATTGGATATGACCATTGCCTTGTTAAAAGTGTCTTGCAACTTAAACTTAAAAAGTGTTGTGCTAGGGTTAAAAAATTTACTTTTAATACTGAAGCTCTGAAAGATCCAGTTATAGCTAAAGCTTACCATGATAGGTTACTTAGTCATTATGACAGTCATGGTTTGCTTAATACTGAAGTTGAGGAAGAATGGGACCATTTTAAACAGGCTTTTTTGGACACTAACAGTACTCTTTTAGGAAAAAAAGGAGCAGAGGAGACAGAATTATTTAAGAGATAAGGCACTTGAGCTTATTTCTGAAAGAAGGAACTGCAGGAATGTCCTTAATCAGTACCTTACTAGTCCTAATAGAAAAGATTACAGAGAGCTTAATAAACGTGTAAAAGATCAGTTAGCTACTCATAAGAATCTTTGGTTTGATAGTTTGGCTGCCAAAGCTGAGGAAGGAGTTAGGCAGCACAACAGCAGAGAGCTGTACCAGAGAGTTAATATTTTATGTGGTAGAAAACGGACAGGTATAGAAGGATTGAAGGATAAAAAAGGTAAGGTTATAGAAGGGGAGGATTCTGTCATGACTAGGTGGGCTGAGCATTTCAGTGATGTTCTAAACAATGTGGTTAGTTCTACTCCCATTGTTTGTAATGATGATAGATGCATTGGCAGCTTTAATGTTGGCCCTATAACACAATCTGAAGTTATTTTGGCTCTCTCTAAACTTAAACTTCATAAATCCCCAGGGGTAGATGAAATTACTACAGAAATGTTCAGAGCTGGGAATGTTTCGATTACCACTTGGATGACTGAAATTTTGAATAACGTTTATGATAAAGGCATGGTTCCTAAAGATTTTACCAGAGCTATTATTATCCCTATTTTCAAAAAACCTGCTCGCAGTTCTTGTGATAACTATAGGGGTATCAGCCTGCTCTCTGTTCCAGGTAAAGTTCTTTCCATGACTGTGCTTAATAGAATTAAGAATCTGGTTGACAGGCAATTGCGTGATGAGCAATGTGGATTCAGAAATGGTAGGGAATGTGTAGATCAGATATTTTCACTTAGGCAGATTCTTGAGAAATGTTTAGAGTTTCAGAAACCTTTGGTTGCTAGCTTTGTTGATTTGAAAAAGGCTTTCGACTCTGTTGATCGTCATAATTTGTGGTTGATTGTGAAATCATATGGTATACCAGACAAGTTAGTTAACATAATGAAAGTTATAAACAGAGAGAAATCTAAAGTGATGAAAATTGGTCGGGCAGGTTGTGATTCAGTTAATCTGAATGGTTGCAGTCTTGAGCAGATGTGTCAGTTTAATTATCGTGGGAGCTATGTAACAGATACTGGTGATGTGCGGCATGAGATTAACAGACGGATAGGGATTGCTGCCTGGACTTTTAAGAATCTATGGAGATTGTGAAGAAATAGGCGTATACATCTAAAGACTAAAATTAGACTGTATAATAGTTTGGTTCTTTCTAGTGTTAGTTATGGTAGTGAAACTTGGACACTTTGTAAACAAGATAACAGGAAACTTGATGCTTTTGATTCTAGATACTTACGCAGTATCTTGAGCATTAAGTGGTTGAACTTTGTAACTAATGATGAGGTTAGGCAAAGGAGTTTGCAACCTCCTTTAAGCTGCATATTGTGCAGAGAGAGACTCCGTTGGTTTGGCCATGTTACCCGTATGAATAATTATAGATTGGTGAATAGGGTGTGCCTAAAGGCCTCAGAAAGAAGGAGAGACCTAGGATGCGGTGGGCAGACAATGTCAAACAGGACCTTGTTAGAATTGGTGTGCAGTGGCCAGATGCAGTAGATGTAGCTCAGGATAGACTTGCTTGGAGAATTAAATTTCATGGTTTGGTTGGACCTCCGTAGCCCATGGCTGCTTGAGGATGATGATGATGATTATAAACGAAATTTTTTTAACTTTCAAATTGAGTTACAAACCAAAATGTATGGTATCGTGGCCTACCCAATATATGCAGTAAACAGCTTCATATTGGGGCCTACCGAATATATGGAAGAAACAATGCAGTATCACAGGTCCTACCCAATATACAGAGGAAACAGTTTGGTATCAAGGCCTATATTTCACTTGTAGTACGAAAACGTTGAAATAAAATATAGTATATTTTATGACAAATTTAAAATATTGTTATTCTCAAAGTTATTAATCAGTATCTTATGAAGGGAGAGGCGATTTGATTCAGCGAGTTTGTTTTACCCGTACAAATACAGTTGATCGAAAAGAGTTCACAACAGAGCACCTAAATGAATGAGGAAGGAGTGCATAGCCAGAAAATATTTTTAGGGTAGAAGAGTTCAAAATTATAAACAGTTAGTGACAGAAGAAAATAGTACGATATACGGCATATGCAATAAATAAAGAAAATAGTGAGATATAGGTGCATTTCTTATATACCATTAAAATAGTACGATATAGGGCCCTATCTAATACACGAAGAAATTTTTGGATATGCCACTATGTCGTACTATTTTCTTCGTATGTTAGATATGTCCCTATATCCTAAAATAGTACGATTTAGAAGTGTAGGGGCCTACCTAATACACAGAGGAAACAACACTATATAGGGTCCTGCCAAATATACAGAGAAAACAGTGTGCCATCAGGGTCTACCCAATATACTGAGGAAACAGCTCGCTATCAGGGCCTACCCATATACGGGAGAAACAGCACAATATCAGGGCCTACCCAATATATGAAGGGAACAGCCTGGTATCGTGGCGTACCCAATATATGGAGTAAACAGCATAATATTGGGGCCTACCGAATATATGGAGGAAACAATGAAGTGTCACAGGGCCTACCCAATAAACAGTATGTATCAAGGCCTATACAATATACAGAGGAAAAAATATGGTATTGGGGCCTACCGAAAAAAATATGGAGTAACCAACACAGCATTGGGGCCTACTGAATATATGAGGAAACCAGCATATTATGGGGCCTACCCAATATACGGAAGAACCAACATGGTATCTGGGCTTACCTAATATACAGAGGAACCAGCACAGTATTGGGGCCTACGAAATAAGTGAAGGAACAAACGCGACATCAGGGCCTACCCAATAACTGGAGATGCTAACGAGGTATGGAGCCTACCCAATATATGGAGGAATCAGCATGGTATTGGGGCATATATGTAGAATATACAAAGGAAACAGTGCGTTATGGAAGAAATTACGTGGTAACGGGGCCTACCCAATTTATGGATGAAATAGGGCAGTATCAGGGCTTACCAAATACATGGAGGATACGGCATTATATCGGGTCCTACCCAATATACGAAGGAGACAGTATAGTATCAGGCCTATCCAATACACGAAAGAAAGAGCAGAGTTGGGGCCTACGCAATATATGGAGGAAAAAGCACGATATCAGTGCCTGCCCAATATGTGGACAGCACAATATAGGGCAACAAATATTGGAGGCCTATCCAAAATACAGAGGAAACAGTATAATATAGGGCCTATCCCTATATAGGAAGAAAATAGCAGAATATCGGTGCTTACCCAATGGCGCTTCCCATGTTGCCCGCTTTACAAACAGCAGAATATAGACCTTTTTTTCTGAAAAATAGTTAAAATATGGGATAAGTTTGAAAAAATTCTTGTTATGAATAAAATGTACATTGAAGGATTTATTTATATATATATATATTTATATCAATCGCAGTTCAGTAGTAATAATAAGCATTATTTTGTACTTTATTTCTACCATTTCAGAGAAGCTTAGATTAATTTCTCATACATTTCTCTTTCGGTCCGTGACCGAAACAATCATCAAAAATGTCATCATTAATGTGAACATACACTATCGAAATGGAAAACGAAATTTCAAAAGGGTATGTTAATAAACTGAATATAATTTAGAAATTAAGCATTTTTATCAACATTTCGTACTTTATTTTTTAAAATTAATATTTATGTATTTTATGAAACAGTGTATTTAGTCTATATAATAGTCTAAAAAGTTAAACTTGTTGCTGAAAATGAGGTAAAACACGGTGATTACTTGTCTGAAAAATTCAGTCTAAAAACGTTATATCTCCCTGTCGATTCAAAACAGGCTTCACTTCATGAGATGTCGCCAGAGAGATTGCATTAGAATTTCAAGAATGTAAACATAACTTGTGTGATGTATATTTCATTAATATAGGAATTTACTATTATTCACATATTCTTGAAAATAAATGATATTAAAACTATTTAGTACATTTTTACTTTGGGTGACAATCTAATAAATTCCCTTGATGCTCTACCACTGCTACTTCGTAATATGTATTAGACAGTAAAAATACATAAAAAAAATCTCAATCCGTACCGAGTAAAACCGAATTTGTAATTGGGTAAAACGAAACTGGTTGCATTTTCTTGACCGTGTAAAATCTAAATCGTGTAAACTGGGTGTCAGGTTTTGATGCGATACCTGGATATTATTTTGACATTTCATGTATATATTTGTATGTGACCTTGCATTGTAATCCTTTGAGTGAAACTTTCCTTTCTCCCATCACTGACTGAAAGGCTATTTATGGCTAATGAATCAGCAAGACAGGTTTATGGTACCTGATCGCCTGCCATCGTCCCTCTTTCCGGCTCAGCTCGATTGCTCAAGGAGCGAGATGCCAAATGACCATCCCGTGGGACAGGGAGGTCAGCGCCGGACGTCGTAGGGCCCGTAGAAGGTCAAGACAGTGCTGAACGAGACGCTGGCTGGAGCGGACACGTAGAGTTGCTCGGTGAATAGATATTCACGAGAGGAGAGGTTTTCCTCTGTTAGGTGCGTAAGAGTCGCAGCCTGTTGAGCAATCTGAATATGATTGTTTGTAGCCAACTTTGCCAGTAGCCAACGTCGGGAGAGCCAACTATTATATACGTATTTAGAGAGTTTCAGACCTCTCCTTAAAGATGGCGCGGTGGTTCAGTTAGTAACATAATCTTCTAAGAAAGAATACGTAGGTATGGTACTCTGAGAGAGAATTCCTAGCTCTGATGACTGTATAGTCAAACTCCGGGCTGCGCTCCGCACCCCCTTTAACGCCACCCATACTCTAAAGTCCCTCTGAGACAAATCTTCATCTTCTACTTCCAGGCTTCTCATCCACTCGTGTAGTGTCGGAAGACGGAATACGAGTTTTCCCCCATGGAACCCCAATTATTGAGAGGTGTATAGTCAAACTAAAACGTTATTATGCACATCAGTGGTTCCCATCATGGTTTAAGAAATTTTGGGAGAGTTTTCTAAACTTTTCTATGAAAACAGATAAATAGAACATCGAATACGTAATAGATTAATATAGTCTTCTATGAAGGGGGATTTGAAGAAATATTCCCCCCATTGAAAAATTGAAAGAGTGTTTTCAGATCAAAAAGGCAGGGAACGACTGATGTACATTTGTGGCTAGTACTAATCAGAAATGTCGAGGAATAAATGCACGTGAAATCTGCAAGGAAGTTAAAAGCTTAAAAGCTTTTGCTCTTGTAGTGAGGAAGACACTTTTCGAGGAAGACACGAGGAAGACATTTTTCGAGCACAAGGGATTTTGCCCGTACAAATTTCACCCTTCTCCACAATTTCGACTCGACTTTCAAACGGGGTAAATTCCGGTCGGTTTCAGCATGTGCTGGGAGTAATGCCAGCTGATCGGAATCTTCCAATTCGTTGTCTTAGATGGGCAGAGAAAAGCAAAGAAAGAATGCTTTCTGGAAAAATGTATTTTTCAGAATTTCGTGTACTCTATTTAATGCATATTGAACTGCTCTCGATTTCCAGATAGCAAAGTCATTTAACACGATTCGACGAACATAATTCCTTATTTGAAAGATTTTTAAATATACAACAAGCAATTGTTTAATACATGTATTTATTGTTGTTGTAAAACATTTAAAAATTAACTTTTATAACTTTTATAAATGCTAGTTATCACCTTTAATATTTTTTCTCATTAGCGTGACAGTTCTAAGTATTGTAAAAGGAAGAAAAGAAAGAAAACCGGAAAGCATTGAGAAGGCGAGAACGTTGTCTCCATCTACTATTTCATCATTAATATTGATGTACAGAAGAGACTCTACTGGTCCACGTGACTCTTACACCTCATCCCGACTGCCTTTTTGCTCCTCGCCATCTCTTTGGGGTGTGACCTTCTCCGAGGAATTGACATGGCAGCTTCCCCGGTTTGTTTCTAGTTGTTATAGTGAGGCAAGAGACGAGGCGATTGTCGTTAAATAATTCAAGTGGGCGCTAAGTAGCCAAGAATGGATCTGCAGTCGGCATTATTCTTAAGCAGCGGGGGACGACGCATCTGAATGATGCTGCAATCCATGCACTTTACGTGGGAAATACCGTGCAATGACGTCATTGGTAGCAGAGAGAACAAGAAGCTGTTGCAGCACGTGCTGCTCCGGTGGGAGAGGATCACGGATTGGAAAGAACGTTTGGTATGATAGTATTTTTCGAAACTGACGACGACATGAATTATAATGAATTATAAGGTAAAAATTTGGGCATTATATTTTGATTCTTTTGCAAAATGCTCTGAATGGAGTGCTTGCTTGTTCTTCACACATGATGGTTTGTGTGAACATAGATCAAATTGGGAAGTAATATGGGGGCTTGCGTTGTGTGTCCCAATGCCTCACACTAAGAGTTTATGGCTGCTGTCCTGGGACGAGTGTAAAATGAAACAGAATAAAACTAAACTGTTAATAAATGAATCAAATATTCTCTTCCTTCCTTAAATTTTCGAGTAACTCTTAGACTCTAAATGGCCAGAATAAGTAATACCTTCAACTACTGATCATTACTTAGTGCCTTCAATTATGATTAAGATGGCTCGTGTCTTTCTTTCCCATGGAGTTAACACCCGGTGAGAACTCACTGTGGCATCTGTGAGTGACCAAGACAAGCAGCAACTCAAAAATATGAAACGTGCAATTTACGAAGTCACTTGTCAAACTGATTTGGCTTGGGCGGATGGTTGTTGGTTGTTTTTCCTCTGAGCGGCACTTTTTTGCACACAATGGGCTAAATGGCCAGGTCACATGGACCCCGAAGGCTCAGAGAAGGTTGGGGGAGGGGACCCACTGGAATAGTTGTTGGAAGACAGATGGTAGCCTCCCGTCAAGGCCTTCCAGCGTGTTCTTTAACGTGCACAGGGGGGTATGGCTCTCCCGCACACGGGGCCACGGCTTAACGTCCCATCCGACGGACGGCGGTCTTTCCAAGCCCATCGGTGTCCCCTACTGACCGTGGGCAAGGCGGAGAATTTTGCGGAGAAAAATCTCAACGCTGACCCAGCTGGGACTCGAACCTGGGAACTACAGATTACGAGCCTGACGCGCTACCGACTGGGCCACCCCCGCCCCAGGCTTGGGCGGAAATTCTCTAAACAAAAAGAAATGCTCAAGTGGCAAATTCACTAAAATAACTAAAATTTATTATTCTAAATAACGGAGATTCTGTTCTTTTGATGGCTATTCACTCGTACCCCGATTACTCTAACAGGTAAGAGTTAAATCGTCCCGATCTCATTCCCGATTCCGTAAGAATTGCATTCAGCTTAGCACACATATTGACACAATACGTCACGCTAAAAAAAACCCATTAAAAGCAGAAAGTATTACAATACTTGGGAAATATACTTAAGAAAAGAAACACTGTTAGGAACTAAAACTTTGTAAACTAAATGGGACTGAGCCACTAGCTTATTCGGGCCTACGTCTGTGTTTTGCAACCTTCAGATCACTGGGGAGGCACCTAATATCTTCCTAGAGTCTTAAAGCAGTACTTCCTAAAAAAACAGAGACCACAGAGAAACTCAACCACAGAGAAAGCAAAGCACTGGTTAAACAACTGTTTATGGGCACTTCATTATTCATTTGCAACTCACGACTAAACGTTTTGGTGGGCACTTTGACTACTAGAGACAGGGCTGGATGCAGGAAAAAAATTGGAGAGATGCCTGATATTGATTTGAACCGAATAGGACTGAATTCTTCTTTTATGAATTTTCAGCTATTCTTGGAACGCATTATTGAAACAAAACATTTCGAAAAAAAAACACAAAAACTGGGAAAGGTATTCTTTCTATTTCAATTTAGTATTTTGTCCCTACATTCTTGATCGGCAAGAATAACGATTTTTTTTTTACATTTTAATGTTATTGAAAAACGTTTTAATGTTATTGATTGTTATCAAGTGAGCATTTAATTGAAAAAAAAATCGTATCCTTCTTTTTAAGAAAAATTCGTCGAATTTTAATCATATTACCACAGTTTAATTCTATAGATTTCAAGATGTTTGAAAACCGCAATACCTTGAGGTTTCGCTTACTGCGGATTTAAACGCAGTATACAGAGGAGAGGGAATTAAAATATGATAATTTTTTGTCAATGTAAATTAATCAAAATATTTAAAAAAATAATTTTTACAATTAATCACCTTACATTACGTTACTGGAATAGCATAACAGAGAATCTAATGCATGCTCCTTTTATTTAAAAAAAATTACCTAAAAAACTTTTACCTAATAATATGCCAAAGCGTTTCATCTGGGATTAGAATATGCAAGTTGAGTGATGGAAATTAAAATATATGAAAAGTTCATTTTTTTCTTTCTAAAAATTTGCTTTTAATTATAAGAATTAAAATCAGCTTAAATATATTACGTTAGACAACAAAACCTACATCATATTATTATTGTTTTTCTTAATAAGGCCGAAATAGGTGAATGCAATGGAATCAGTAAGTATTTAGGTACATTAATACTTATTTCACATTATATTATTCGCTATTTGCGGAAAACATGGAGGAAAATAGAAAAACACGGAGCACTGCCGTTCGCTAATATACACTTCACTTTATTACCCCTGTAAGATGCCTTCAATGGACTGATCGCCTGGGTTGGGTTGTGTTGTTTTGCCTCTGAGCAGCACTTTTTTGCACACCATGGGCTAAATGGCCAGGTCATATGGACCCCGAAGGCTCAGAGAAGGTTGGGGGAGGGGACCCACTGGAACAACTGTTGGGAGACAGATGGTAGCCTCCCGTTAAGGCCATCCAGCCTGTTCTTTAACGTGCACAGGGTATGTCTCTCCCGCACACGGGGCCACGGCTTAACGTCCCATCCGACGGACGGCGGCCTTTCCAAGCCCATCGGTGTCCCCTACTGACCGTGGGCAGGGCGGGGAATTTTGCGGAGATAAATCTCAAAGCTGACCCAGCTGGGACTCGAACCTGGGAAGTACAGATTACGAGCCTGGTGCACTACCGACTGAGCTACCCCCGCCCCAATATTTACTCCTAAAAGATAATAAAGTACATGTCTTAATAAATATCTCGATGTTTGTGTAGGGGGGGAAGACAGCATGAAGGGTTAATTTGTTTTAGCCTATGACACTCTCCGCTTCAGAAGTATTCATTTGACATAATGCTTTTTTCTTTCCGCACTCCCGTTCTGAAGATATAATGGAAAAATAATTTTCATAATTCACCTTTCTTAGTGGTAGGAAGAAACCATTGAAGGTTAATTTCTTATAGCCTAATGTTACTACCCACTTCATAAGCTTCCGTTTGACTCCTAGCTTTTTGCTCTCTGAACTCCCACTTCAAAGCTATAATGGTAGAATCGTTTTCATATTTCCCCTTTTTTAGTGTGGGGAAAAAGAAAACACGAAGGTTCACCTTTTTTAGCGGGGGGAAGAAAACAGTGGGGTTAATTTGTTATAGCCTATGACACTCTCCGCTTCACAAGCTTTCATTTCGCACATTGTTTTTGCTTTCTGCACCTCCATTCCGAAGATACAATGAAAGAATCGTTTTATAATACCTCTTTTTGTTAACGGAGGGGGAAGAAAGCATGGGGTGTTGATTTGTTATAGCCTTTGACACTCCGCGATTCAGAAGCTTTCATTTGAGACCTGACGTTTTGTTTTCTGCACTAACATTCTGAAGATACAACGAAAGAATCGTTTTAATAATTCCTCCTTTTTTAGGGGGGAAGAAAGCATTGGGGATTAATTTGTTAAAGTCTGTGACCACTCCCCACATCAGAAGTCCTCATTTGACACATGACCTTTTACTTTCCACACACCCGTTCCGAAGATACAATAAAAGTATCGTTTTCATAATTCCCCTTTTTTAAGGGGGGAGAAGAAGGCATGGGGGGTTAATTTGTTATAGTCTATGACACTCCCTGTTGCACAAGCTTTCATTTGAAGCATAGCTCTTTGCTTTCCGCTATGCTGTTCCGAAGATAGAATGACCGAATCGTTTTTACATTGCCCATTTTTAGGGGGTGGGGAAGAAAGCATGGTAGTTAATTTGCTGTGGCCTATGACACTCTCCGAGGAACAAACTCTCATTTAACACATGACGGTTTGCTTTCCGTACTCCCGTTCCAATAACAGAGTGAAGGAAATGTTATAATAATTCCCCTTTTATTTAGACGTGGGAGTGCGGAAAGTCAAAAAGGGGGAAGGAAAGGGATTAATTCTTAAAGGCAGGGAAGAAAGCATGGGGGTTAATTTATTATAGCGTATGACACTTCCCGTTTCACATGCTTTCATTTTGCAAAGAGCTTTTTGTTCTCTGCACTCCCACTCCGAAGATACAATGAAGGAACAGTTTTCTTAATTCCCTCTTTTTATGGGGGGAAGAAAGCACGAAAGGTAAATTTATTACAGCCTATGACACTCGCCGCTTAACAAACTTTCATTTAACACACAGTTTTTTGCTTTCCTCACTCCCGTCTTGAAGATAAAATGGAATAATCATTTTCATAATTCACCTTTTTTAGCGGTGGGAATAAACCATTGAGGGTTAATTTCTTATAGCCAGTGACATTCCCCGCTTCACAAGCTTTTATTTAATACACAGCCTTTTGCTTTTTGCACTCTCGTTCCGAAGAGACAATGAAAGAATTGTTTTCATAATTTCCCTTTTTTATGGGGGGAAGAAGGCATGGAGGATTACTTTGTTATAGCCTATGACACTCCCCGCTTAATATGCTTTCATTTGACACATGACCTGTTGCTTTCCGCACTCCCGTTGCGAAGATATAATGGAGAAATCGTTTCATACCCCCCTTTAATAGGGGGAAGAAAGTATTGGGGGTAATTTGTTATTGCCTATGACTTGACACATTGCTTTTTGCACTGCACACTCCCACTCTTAAGATACAATGAAGGATTAGTTTTCATAATTTCCCTTTTTTTTTAGGAGGGGGTGGGGAAGAAAGCATGGAGGTTAATTTATTATATCGTATGACTCTCCGCATTATTTATTATTTGATTTTAAGAAAGATCGATGACATGTGATATTATTCCCCGCATTATAAGGTTTGATTTCACATAAAAATCATTAAGTTACTCCATCTCTTTAGAAAAATATGGTGGAAGAAGTGTTTTGTAAAATCCACAAACCGTAAA
Source organism: Ryuthela nishihirai (assembly GCA_038380435.1). NCBI lineage: Eukaryota > Metazoa > Arthropoda > Arachnida > Araneae > Heptathelidae > Ryuthela > Ryuthela nishihirai. The sequence continues at coordinate 92,656,069 of JAWZYU010000009.1, forward strand.
AGTCATAACCTTACAAAGCCACAAATGACGAAAAAAAGATAGATATTGTTTTCACTACTCTCAATACCAATGTAACTGAATACAAAAATCTGTACTAAATAATTTGATCAAAACGCTTGAAATGAAAGTATTTTATGTAGAATTTTATTCAAAATTTTTACATAAAATGCTTTTAGTTCAAGAGTTTACACCAAACCCATTAATATAAATTATAAAATATATGTGAGAGCTGATTATTAGAGTTATATAATAAAAAAGCAAACAATTTGAAAGTAGTAAATAAATGAGTATTCCACTTGGTAAATGCTCATTTGCGGAAAAGTTAAATAATATATATATTATGGCAAAATTAGCTACAACAGAACTATAAAACTAAAAGGATGCCAATTAAGAAATAAAGTAGAAGGACTAATATCGTCTCTGGCGCATATGAGAATCTCGTTTTCAAAGAGAAAGTGTTTCCTTTACGTACTGTTTCATGCCTTAAAGGTTTTAATTTGAGCTAGCGAATGATGGAAAAAAAAGTAAATTGTATTTCATTAGTAATTATAAAACATAAAGGTATTCGTCTTTTAATTCATAAATCTGAAAAGCTGCATTTCCCACACCTCTCTCAAGAAAAATTTGTAGATTATTGCTGCCAGTGGTCTAAAAAACTGCCATTAATTTTTCAAATTACTATTCTATACATGTGGTTTGTAAACTTTGAAACAGTTCTGCGCTTCATCATTTCAGTGATCTGTAAATGTATATATATTAAAACTGTTAAGTATTTCAAAAATGAGAATTATAATATTTTATTAGTAACAAATAACAAAAGAGAGTTTTCTATTTACCATTTTCATTGTTTCCAAAGGAAATTCATGACGTTCACATTACACCACTAAATTTTCGTTTCTCTATCATTAATAATCATCGTTGCAATATTCGTTTGAAAATTTAGAATGTTCAAATTTTTTTCACCATTGGAGGGCACAATTATAGTGTTCGAAAGATTCCGAAAGTGCGAATCATAATATTTTATCAATTCTTATCTAACAATAAAATGATTTTTTCATTTATCTCTAAATACAAACAATTATATGCTAAAACAAAATAATTGCCTTCCCCCCTGGTTCTTAGAGGTCAATCATTACTGCCAATGGAAACATCATGGCGTTCACATTCCACAACGAAATTTTGAAATTTATAGCTTAAATAAGTCAACATTTGTTTGAAATTTTGGAATTTGCAAATTTTTCCACCATTAGAGGAAGCAATTTTAGTTTTCGGAAGATTTTAAAAATGTGAATCATAATATTTTATCAATTCCTATCTAACCCAAAAAGAATTTTTCATTTATCTCTGAAAACAAACAATTATTTGCTAAAATTATAAAGGTGTGTTTTCCCACCCTCTTTGGGTCTAAGGGGTCCTCATTGTTGGCAATGGAAACTTCGTGACGTTCACATTCCACCACGAAAATTTCAAATTTCTGACATAAATACATCATTTGCAATATTCGTTTGAAATTTTGGAATTTTCAACTTTTTCCACCGCTAGAGGGCGTAATTATAGCTTAGAGAGATTCGAAAAGTGCATATCGTATTATTTCATCAATGCCTATCCAACACAAAAATAACTTTTAATTTTCTCTGTAAACAAAAAGGTTGGATGTCTGCAGACGGACAGACAGACAGACAGACAGACGACAAAGCCAAACTATTATCTCGTTTTCTTTGAAAACGAGGTAAAAATTAATATTTAAACTACAGTTTTCCTTTAAATTGATATTTTTCTACGTCATCAGAAACCATTAACGAGTCCCATATTAACCTTTTGAAAGCGCAAATGTTTCTTCCATTTTTAATGTTAGCCGGCAAAGCATTAAAAGTTTTGGTTCCAAATAAACATGATGCTTTTAGGGAATATATTTTTATTATTCGGCATGGTTAAATGCACAGTTGATAATAAACGCTTATATTTGGGAAAGATATTAAAGTTAGAATCATCCCAAGTTTGTTTATTGTTTGCTAATAGTTGATAAATATATAATTTCCTGACTGTAAGATATTTAATGTTTTATAATAATTTTTATATCGTCAAATATCTTTTCTAACATATATCTATGTATGATTTGGAGAACATTGCAGTGGTTTCAAATTTGTCTCTTATAGACCTTCCCAAGATTGGTTATATTTCAAGTAAGATTTCACCCATAGATTATATATAATTTTTAACTGACAAATCAATAAAATTTCTTAGGTCCATTAAAATCCTTAAACCGTTATATTTAAATTTTTAATTATATTATTTTTGTGGGTTTCCAAGAAAGTTTTCTTTATTAAAGTGACACGCAAATATCTAGAGCAAAATCAACATCCTGAATAGCTGCACATTTACAATATATCTGATCTCAATCATGATAGAACTTTTGTTGATAAAACCATCCTTGCGATTTCTGGTAATCTGAAATTTATATATTTGATTTATTAGCGTTCAAAACTAATTTATTTGAGTAAACCAATTTTTTATATTTTTAGATCATCATTCATATTTATAATTCATTTTTCCGTTCTTAGTAATTTAATTTAATTTAATTTTTATTCTTAATAATTCTCCTAATTTTTTTGCATTTACTTTATTTTTATTTTCTTTAAACATATTATCATTTTCATTACTATATGTAAGTCTCAATTATCATTATATCTTTAGTCTCAATATTTAATCGAACAAAATAATGATCAGATATATGTAATTGAATAATGTAGGACGTTAACTGATTTATATTTATATTTCTCTGGTAACTTCATCTTGAGAAGAAGAAAAACCATTTTCATTTGACAGTTGAACAAAAGCCTTAGGATGATTGGTAAAAAAAAATTATTTTCCTTAGCTGAGAGTGAGATCGGTTACATTTTCTTTTCTTACAATTTTGTTGGTTTTAGCTTCACTGCGATAGACATTATAATTTATAAGTTTGTTGCATGAGAGCTGCATGGTGTTGTTGTTTTACTACTGAGCGGTACTTTTTGTCACACAATGGGCTAAGTGGCCAAGTCACAATTCCAAGGGCTCAGAGAAGGTTGGAAACAGCGATTTAATGGACATCTCGATCTTGACGAGAGGATTTAATAATCCTCTCGTCAAGTCCATTCCGCTGGTTTCTTTCAAGTGTGTTCCTCCTGCAGACGAGACCACGGATCGAGGTCCCAACCGACGGACAGCGGCCATTCCAATCCCATCGATGTCTTCTTTCTCACCGAGAGAATAACGACAGTTACGGAGAGAACATTGTCAACGCAGGCACAGTTGGGACTCGCACCTGGCAACTGCAAATTACGAACGTGGCCAAGCCCTAAGAGGAACTAAATAAGTTCAGACCGAGCAAGCTCTAAAGAGTAACTGAATTAGTTCAGACCGAGCCAAGCCTAAAAGTAACTGAATTCGAGAGAATTATGACTTAGTTGTTTATCAAATGTCAGCACAGAGAGGATTCGATACTTGGATGAACAAAAAATGCGATTTAAATGCAAAAACTCTGCTAATGAGAAAATGAGATTCTAATTTTTATGAGACCCCGCCTTCTCGTGGTGCAGGCCGTTAGTACCTTTCAAAATAGATATTCTCTTTTGGAAGGGAACGGAAGGGGAGGGCTGCCAGTTCAGTATGGCCTACTGATCTGGTCATCTATGGCCACTTTTTTCTTTTTTTTTCAACCCTGCTGAGGAGTGGTCAACTTCACAGGGTCCTGGTGCTGACCATTTATACCTACTAGAATGGACTTGTTTATGGATTTGAGCTTGATTATGGATCCTGGACTTGCTGCACTGGTGGGCCTCTGTTGAGGGAGAGTCTGCCGCTGTGTTTTCTGTTTGCTTCTGGGTTGCCAGCTCTAAGTGAACAGAGGCATGGGATACCTTATATCGGCTGGTGGATAATCCTAATCAGAGGCCATCGCAGGTACCTGAACCTTACTTAGCTAGTTGGGCATCGTCAAGCCTAAACTGGAGTAATGTGTCTCAGGCAGGCCATATGGTTCTTGAAAAAGTCCACTTGAAAAGGTGGTGCCTGAAGTTCCTACCAGCATCGGTGACTTCAGCCTTTAACGGAGGAGGAACAGGACTTTGCCCCATGCCTGCGATCAGGGGGCTGTTTGATATTGTTGGCCCTACCAATCTCAATAAACCTAATTTCTTTAAAAATCCTACTAATCATTTTCTCTCTGCAGGAACGTGGGACGTGAGGACATTACATAGAGATTATTCTCTTGATGTCCTCATGCAGGAATTCCAGCGCTATAACCTAGATATTCTAGGCTTGCAAGAGACCAGATGGATAGGTAAAGGTGAGATACTTAAAAATAACTTTAAATTTCTCTTTACAGGGAGGGAGGGAGGATGGAAAGCATCACCAAGGCGTGGGTCTGCTGCTCAGCAGACATGCTAGTGATGCTCTTCTAGGATATGAGTGCATTAATGAAAGGTTTCTTACAGCAAAATTTCAGACAAGCATTAAAGACTTGAATGTTATCTGCTGTTATGCCCCCACTGAGGATTCTGATGAGGATGAGAAGGATAGGTTTTACAGACAACTTCAGGATATTTTGAATTCTGTCAAGAAAGGAGATATTACCCTTGTTCTTGGTGACTTCAATGCCAAAGTTGGTACTGACTCTGACCTTTGGGGAGGAGTAATAGGCCCTTTTGGTATTGGTAGCTGCAATGGCAATGGGCAACGTCTCCTACAGGTAAGTAAACTAAATGGTTTCAGAATAACTAACACATATTACAAACACCGCGACATACATAAATACACATGGGTTTCACCTGATGGGCTGCATAAGAATATGATTGATTATATATTAATTAACAGCAAATGGGCTAGTTCTGTTAGAAATACCAGGGTATATAGGGGAGCTGAAATTGGATCTGACCATTACCTTGTTAAAAGTGTCTTGCAACTTAAACTTAAAAAGTGTTGTGCTAGGGTTAAAAAATTTACCTTTAATACTGAAGCTCTGAAAGACCCAGTTATAACTAAAGCTTACCATGATAGGTTACTTAGTCATTATGACAGTCATGGTTTGCTTAATACTAAAGTTGAGAAAGCATGGGGCCATTTTAAACAGGCTTTTTTGGAAACTAACAGTACTCTTTTAGGGAAAAAGGAGCAGAGGAGGCAGAATTATTTAAGTGATAAGACACTTGAGCTTATTTCAGAAAGAAGGAACTGCAGGAATGTCCTTAATCAGTACCCTACTAGTCCTAATAGAAAGCATTACAAAGAACTTAATAAACGTGTAAAGGATCAGTTAGCTACTGATAAGAATCTTTGGCTTGATGGCCTTGCTGACAAAGCTGAGGAAGCAGTTAGACAGCACAACAGCAGAGAGCTGTACCAGATAGTTAATGTTTTGTGTGGTAGAAAACGAACAGGTATACAGGGATTGAAGGATAAACAAGGCAAGGTTATAGAAGGTGAGGATTCTGTCATGGCTAGGTGGGCTGAGCATTTCAGTGATGTTCTAAACAATGTGGTTAGTTATATTCCCATTGTTTCCAATGATGATAAATGCATTGTTGGCTTTAATGTTGGCCCTATAACACAATCTGAAGTTAGTTTGGCTATTTCTAAACTTAACTTCATAAATCCCCAGGGGTGGATGAAATTACTACGGAAATGCTTAGAGCTGGGAATGTTTCAGTTACCATTTGGATGACTGAAATTTTGAATAACTTTTATGATAAAGGCATGGTTCCTAAAGATTTTACCAGAGCTATTATTATCCCTATTTTCAAAAAAGGTGATCGCAGTTCTTGTGATAACTATAGGGGTATCAGCCTACTCTCCGTTCCAGGTAAAGTTCTTTCCATGATTGTGCTTAATAGAATTAAGAATCTGGTTGACAGGCAATTGCGTGATGAGCAATGTGGATTCAGAAGTGGTAGGGGATGTGTAGATCAGATATTTTCACTTAGGCAGATTCTTGAGAAATGTTTAGAGTTTCAGAAACATTTGGTTGCTAGCTTTGTTGATTTCAAATAGGCTTTCGACTCTGTTGATCGTCATAATTTGTGGTTGATTGTGAGATCATATGGTATACCAGACAAGTTAGTTAACATAATGAAAGCTCTCTATAATAACACTGAGTCATGTGTGAGGGTTGATAAGTCTTGTAACAATTGGTTTAGCATTACTTCTGGTGTTCGACAAGGGTGCATTTTGTCTCCTTTTCTCTTTAGTTTGGTTGTTGATTATGTTATGCGAAATTCACTTCAAGGGAAAGCTTTTGGCCTTAAATGGGCTGGAGATACGAAACTTTCTGATTTAGATTATGCTGATGATTTAGCCCTTTTGGCAAATGATGTTGATGAGATGAACTCTTTCATTCGAACTGTTGATGAGACTGGTATGTACAGTAGGTTTGGTTATAAACAGAGAGAAAACTAAATTGATGAAAATTGGTCAGGCAGGTTGTGATTCAGTTAATCTGAATGGTTGCAGTCTTGAGCAGGTGTCACAGTTTAATTACCTTGGGAGTTGCGTAACTGATACTGGTGATGTGCGGCATGAGATTAACAGACGAATAGGTATTGCTGCCGGGACTTTTAAGAATCTATGGAGATTGTGGAGAAATAGGCGTATACAGCTAAAGACTAAAATTAGACTGTATAATAGTTTGGTTCTTTCTAGGGTTAGTTATGGTAGTGAAACATGGACGCTGTGTAAGCAAGATAACAGGAAACTAGATGCTTTCGCAGTATCTTGGGTATTAGGTGGTTTAACTTTGTAACTAATGATGAGGTTAGGCAAAGGAGTCTGCAACCTCCTTTAAGCAGCATATTGTGCAGAGAGAGACTCCGCTGGTTTGGCCATGTTGCCCGTATGGATAATTATAGATTGGCGAATAGGGTTATGAACAGTGTGCCTAGAGGCCTCAGAAGGGGGGGGAGACCTAGGATTCGGTGGGCAGACAATGTCAAACAGGACCTTGTTAGAATTGGTGTACAGTGGCCGGATGCAGCAGATGTAGCTCAGGACAGATATGCTTGGAGAATTAAACTGCGTGGTCTGGTTGGACCTCCGTAGCCCATGGCTGCTTGATGATGATGATGATGATGATGATGATGATGATGATGATGATGATGATGATGATGATGATGATGATTTTAGAGAATGATTGCTAGTTCGACCTCTGATGTCTGGCAAACGGTTCAAACAACGTATATGTTGTCATGAGAATACGGTATGTCATTTGAAAAAATTATAGCTTTCAAGAAATAGAGAGTGACAGCAAATATTGAATTCACTTCCATTTCAGAAAAATTAACATAACCAGTTTAGCAGCAAAATACATTATTGTATGTTGTGCTTTTTCATCTTGACTGTTTTCTTTTAATTTTATTCGATTATATTTGTATGTTTTGTCTGTTTAGATTTTGGGAAATGGTGCTTGTTATTTAAATTTTGCAATGCAATCTTTACGAAATCAAACGAAGAGAATATTAATTCATTCGGTAGTTGCGAATTGATGTCGTTGTCCACCCGAGAGCAAGCATCGGCAGCGGAGTATTGAACTTGCTCACTGCATTCCCTCTACCACGCGACCCCCATCCAACAACACACTATACACGCGCTCGACTACAACATGGCCTCTCACTGAGCTATCGATTGATCCTGATGCGCATGCACCGTATTTTTGTTCTGTCGACAAGGATGAAGGCAGCAGGCTGCGAGAGAGGAGAGACCCTGTAACCGGATTAAGTTGGGAATTCGGGGTCGCCTCTTCCTGCCGTCGCCATTGAACGTTGCCTCTACCTTCGTGGGGCACGTGATGCGGTTTCAGCCGCCATCACCTGGTAAACAGCTGAAACGAATGCAATGCTGTCAGATTATCCTTATGACATCTTGCCGCAATTTAAGTCTTAAAGTAGGAGAGAATTTGGTAAATGGGATGTGAAGTATATATAGATTATAGAAAGCATGGGATTTACCACGCACCTGTACAAAATATATTTTTTTTCGAGGCAAGAATTTTGGTCAGATGAAACGAAAAGACAAGTTTAAAACTACATCAACAGTAAAACTTGGATCGTGTTAATTGAAAAATCATCTTAATGCATTCAATGCGAAGAGAAAGAGGAAATAAAGAAACAAATCTGTCTGATAATCAATTAATCTTTCTTTATATTTGCGAATAACTTCACTACCAGTTATTGTCAGTATTGTTCCGAATTCGGAAACCAGAAAGAAGTGAACATTAACTTGCAAGGGACCAAAGTTATCCTCGGAGTGAGCATATTTAAAACTCTGTGCATAACTTTCATAGTCATACACATTAGGGATACTCAATTATTTATGAATGAGCTTCACTTACCTGTTTCTCATGTAATAGCGAAGGAGGGAATATCAGTTTGAAATATTTTTCCTTAGACAAAAAAGCTCTCTTTGAAGATCAGCTCACTACTCATTAAGTGCTCTTATTCCAATTTTATTTGTAATGTATTTGATCATAACCAACACTGTTGACATAACAATATAAATTTCTTCATATTTAAAATAGTAAAAAATGTATATTTTATCAAATCAATTGCTAACATAATTTTAATTCGATGGAAATATTTTGAAGAGACGTAGTGTGAGCATTTTCAATTTCGGTCACAACCAATTGTTGCAAAATTTGTTGTTCAAGATGGTTTACCAATTGGAAAATTATTTTGCCAATGTTTTCGAGTAATATAAATTCTGATCTTTTTTTAACGCTCATAAAAAATAATTTATGTCACTTTGATAAGTACAGTACTGTGCAAATTAGTTGGGACAACAGGAAAATGCAGTAAGAAAGACACAACTAAAATATTTATTTGTTTAATAGTGTAGTTAATAGTGAATGTGACCCCCCTTAGCTTTAATTACTTCTTTTACCCTCTCAACCATTGATGCCAGTAGCTTTCCACACATCTCCTTAACTTCAGGGTCGTGGTACCACACTTTCATGACACTTTCTATCATTTCGGTTTTCGTCGTGCAATCCATCTTCGATATGCGCGTTTTAATATTGGCCCATAAATTTTCAATGGTGTTTAGATCGGGTGAATTTCCTGGCCACTCCAATACCTTCAAATGTTGCTGGGTAAAGAAGCTCTTAGCAAGCTTAGAATTGTGGCATGGAGCCAGATCCTGTTGAAATACCCCATCGTCATTAGGAAACAGCTTCTGCAGTGTTGGGACCATTTTCGTCTCCAGAACGCCTATGTACTTTTTGCTGTCCATCATTCCTTCAATGAGGTGAAGCGTCTGTGACCCGGGAGCTGTGAAACATCCCAAAACATGACCTTGGTTGGGTGTTTCGGGGATTGGTGGATGTGGCTGGATCGAAGAGGTTCTCCAGGCGAGCGGCGGACGAAATTTGACCTGTAGCCATGCATCTCAAAGTGGGTTTCGTCGGAAAACATCACTTTTTCCCAATTCTCCACAGTCCAGTCTCGATGTTTCTTTGCCCAGGATAACCTTTTTTGCTTCATAGCGGGTGTCAAAAGCTGCTTTTTGGAGGGGCGTCGAGCTCGGCGGCCACACTCCAGAAGGCGACGACGTAAGGTGGAAGCATCTATATTAACCCCATGAGATGCAATCTCCCTTTTGATGTCTCCACTGGTCTTCTTCGGGTCTATGATACTAATTCTTCGAATTAGACTATCATCTCTAGGGGTGGTTTTCCTTTTTCTTCCACAATGTCCTTTACGGGACGTGTCCAGGGACCCTGTCTCCTTATGCAGCTTCATGATCCGTGAAACGCTGGATTTCCCGACGCCAACTGCTTTTGCTATCTGCCTAGCAGTAAATGAAGTGTTTTCGCCTAAAGCGATTATTTTAGCTCGTTTACGAGGCGTGATATCCATGATGTATTTAATAAAAAAAAGTTTCCAATGAAAATTGTGAATTACTTACATAATCACGTCCTCAGTCTATGAAATATCAATTCCGACTAAAGTGGAAGTGTAAATAATAGCAGAGTAACACAACAGACAATTCTAGACTTGCAGCAGTTTAGACTCTGCAGCGGAAGGGACTTAGCGTTCCTTCGCTTGTCTCAACTAATTCGCACACTACTATAGAAACAAACATTTTGCATTTTTTATTGTAAATTAAAAAGCCAGCTATGTGCAATGGCAACAAAATTTTGATCCAGTTAAAAGTATCTTTGGAGATTCGTTTGCAAATCTCGGAGATCTAATTGAAGAACAGAAGGCTTAACTATTCTTTAATCATTGATCAGTAAATGGTAGCATGCACTAGAAGTAACGCTGTGTACCAATTCCGTGTAATAATGCAGAGAACTAGCTAAACCTAGCACTTCAAGTCCGAATAATTGGTCCTTTCTAAAGGCTGTGGTCGTAAAAGGTGGACATGCAAGTACGATAAGGGATATGCTTTCATGTCCACCTATCACGTGTCCAACAATACCGTTATCTTCCTTTTCTAAGGGGTTTTAAAATGTCAGATGACCATTTTATGACAAGGTTTAAATCTCGGAGCCACTGTTTTAAAAATTTGAACCTGAATTTCTCATGAAACATAGGCTTTAAAATTTTGTAAAAAAAATAATATTAATTCTTCTAAATCTCAAGAACATGTATACGAATTTTGAATTTGGGATCTAGATGAGATCACGTTTTAGCCGATTTTTATTTACATTGGTGTCTTTGAAAATCCTCTTCAAAAATTAGGTTTATTACGCTAAATATTAATAAATTTAAATGCAAAACTAACGATTATAATATTTTTGCAGTACGTATTTCAATTACAGCACGCCTGGTAAAATTACATAAATAAAAAACTCAATAAAAAGTAAGTGTAAATAATAAATATAAATAATAATATATAAAATAAATACATAAAAATAAATAAATGAAAATAATAAATAGTGCAGGTAAATATTTTGTTTTGAAAAAACAAACAATAAAATATGACCTTGTAATTTACTGATACAGCAGGAGACAGTGAAAGCCACAAGAGGCTTAAGTCTCTACAGATTCTGGCAGGAACTGACGTGTGGAAAATCACGGACAAGACACTTGTATAGAGCTGTGATTATCTCATTAACTCAAATGAGGGAAACGTCAAGATTTAGTTGACTATTTTAAGTATTGCTTAAGTTTAATTTTTATTTATATATTAAAGTGAAATATCAAAAGCAGTATTGATTTACAGTGTAATCAGAAAAGTAAATGTGAGATTAGTTCCTTGTTTTTACATTTATGATGACTCAATCAGTTACAGGTAAATTTTGCATTTACTGTTGCAAATTCTTTTAAGAAGGAAAGACATAAAACTTTAAGAAATTCTAGACCTCTTTTGGACTGGATGTGTTCAGTAATTTAGTGTATCAAATTGGAATGAAAATTTGTGGCAGCTGTAGGACACAATGAAGTCTGAAAAAAAACAGTGGAAGTTGAAGAAAATGAAAGTAGCATTCTAGGCTCTAGGATGATGAAGACTTTATCATTATAATCTGCAAGTGGCGGAATCTACAGTTTGTTTAAAGAGATGGAATGTATGACTATAATTTCTTATAAAGAAACTTGTGCGCCGAAAAGTAAAAGTCAGTTTTCATTGTATTTTAATCAAGCATCATTCTAGTACGATTTTAGTTAGCAAATCTAAGTTAGCAAAATAATTTTTGTCAGATTTAATTGCATTAATATTGGTAATAATAAACCTAAATTTTGAAGAGGCTTTTCAAAGACACCAATGCAATTAAAAATCTGTTAAAATACGATTTTCTTTCAAGTAATTTTATTCCAAGTGCAAAATTCGTGTACATATTTTTGAGAAAATGATGAAAGAATAAACATGAATTTTTTTTTTCGAAATATTTTTAAAGCATATATTTTTTGAGCAATTCACACCAAATTTGAAACTTTGAAAATTGGAGATTTGACCTTGCCGTTGAGTAGTCATGTGACATAAGTTGAAACCTATTAGAAACGGAACACAACGTAGCTATCTTTCTACCTCATCTCTAACTCAATTATTAGTAATAATGTAATTATCGGTAATGTAAAATTTACGAAAATCTCTCAATTTCAAGTCTCTCTAAAGCAAAAACTAATTGCCGCAAAATTTTAAAATTTAGGATTTTTAACTATCTATGATGGTTCTGTAGGTATACAGAATTTCATGCAAAATTTCGTGATTTTTGTTGGATCACTTGACATTGAATGACCCAGCTGTTGTTCACGATAATGCGGGTGGGGAACTGAAATTATTCCTTAGTGTGGCTGGATAAAAATTTCATATATTAAATAGAGAAGGATTATCGTAATCATTCATCAATGGCATATTTATGATTTACTTTGCAACACAAAAATTCATACCTAAGTCGAAGAACATGTGTTTAGAAATCAGGAGATGCTTTAAAAAACAGAGATTTCACTCACATATACATATTACATAACACTCATGGGTCAGATCAATATGATCATCCCTATCTCCACAAGTGAATGCAATCCTCAGCACGTAGCAGTGACACACCGACTGTCTCAGAATATATGTAGACAGCATGGGCAGGGCTTGTAAGTTCATCAGTACGAAGGGCGTGCAATGAGAAAAGGGAAGGATTTGTTGGAGTTTAAACAGGGAATGATTATCAGCACGACGAAAACATGGGAGGGGCAGCATCTCAGCAATCACAGTCATTGTTGTCTGTTCGAGAGACGACGAAGTGAAGATGTGGCGGGAATGGTTCGAAGATGGACACATATGCACCCAACATGCTGGAAAAGGAAGACCATTAGAGGAAGGAGAATCGGGTTCACAGTCGAGGTGAACGCGATTGGCATGTGCTCTCTGGCACAACAGACGGCTTGCAAACCCTCAATTAATGCCAAACTACAAAGGTGCACAGTGAAATGTTTGCGCGCACAAAAACCAGTGTATACTTTTGCGGATGAACCTACAGAGTTGACAGACCATTCAAGTGACCATGTTAATCAAACATCATCGATAGATAGCTCCGTCTCCACTGTAACTGGACATTGGATGAGTGGAAAAGAGTCGCCTGGTCTGATGAATCCATGATCCATCTCCAGCAATGTGATGGTCGAGTCTGTATTGAACGTCTCGCAAGTGAACAACTGTAACCAGACTGCACGGTTGGACAGAAAAAGGCCTGCAGCAATGATATCATTGTATGTGAATCTCATGAGCAATCATTGATTATCATCCCATTGAACACACCCTCACAGACAGATCCTACTTAAGCATTGTATCGGACCAGGTGGTGCCCTATGTGGAATCTGGATGGCACTCTTTCAGTCACAAGTCCCGCATTGGGCGGGACTTGTGATTCCTGCAAAATGCAGGCCTTTGATATAAGACGCGCCCCATGTCACAAGGCCTGCATTGTACAGGAATGGTTTGAGGATCATGTTCAAGCATTTTGTGTGCTCCCCTGGCATCTAAATTTCCTCGACATGTTTTCCATCGGATATTTGTGGGATGTGGTGGAAGCAACATTTGGTGGTCCACTTCAGTGCCTCACTATGTTTCTAAACTCTAGGACATCATTCTGTCCAGCTGGTTCAATATAATCTGTATCTGAATGTCAGATACAGTATACTTGAGAACACTTTCCGTGTTTTAGTGGAGTCGATGTCATGCCGCGTGTAAGTGGTTATCGTTGTGAAAGATGGCCCAACACGCTACTAAGCCTATGGTCATAATGTTTTAGATCATGAGCATGTATATCACATCAGACTTATATTGGAGATAGCAAATAATTCGAAGCCTAATTCGAAGGAGAGCTTTGCACTAATCACCTGAAGAACCAGCCAGGAATAGTGGCTAAAGTTTCAGCTTTTCTTTTCGTGGTACAGGCTATTTATGATATTAGTATATTAGTATCAGGTTCCCAGTAAAGTTTCTTCCTTTTCCACTTTTGCTGTTTTGGGATCATAAATTTAGAAGATCCGATAGATGGCAGTAACATTCATTACAGCTCATTCCAAAGGTCCTTATATATTACCTGCGAGTTGCTAGAATTTGCCTATTCAAGGCACATGTTTGCTCTACAGAGTGATATTCTGTAGAAAGCAGTATAAGCTGCTCGAAACATTTTGCTGCATTTGGAGAGAACAGAATAAACGAAAGAACATCACACAATTGGTTTCTGGTCAAATTCTATGATTTTAGTGGAGAGAGTGCAATTAGGTATGCTTGACCAAAAAGAGGTATAAATTGGATAATCCTATGCTGGTTTTTCGAATTCGTAAATCTAATTTGTGTTCGTAATTATTTGTTTCAGGGTCGAATGGTACATCCAATAAACAAAGTTGGAATTTGATTTCCTGAAAGGGGTTTCAAAGGGATGCTATATACATCGCTTTTTTCTGTTTGTAGTATAGAATAACGATCTGCTTTAATATTGATGCTAAGCTTATATGTCATCAATATGATAATAAAGCCTTAAACTATGTAGAAAGGTTGCTGCTAATTTCCTCGACTTCAGCAAAGCATTCGATACATCATCGTCGTCGTCGTCATCATCATCACCATCATCATCAAGTAGCCATGGGCTACGGAGATCCAACCAGACAGTGGAATTTAGTTCTCCAAGCATGTCTGTCCTGAGCTACATCTCCTGCATCTGGCCACTGCACAACATTTCCAACAAGGTCCTGTTTGACATTATAAAGCTATATTATTAAGCTGTCTGCCCAGCGCATCCTAGGTCTCCCCCCTTTCTGAGACCTTTAGGCACACTGTTCATAACCCTATTCTCCAATATATAAATCCATAAGGGCAACATGGTCAAACCAACGGAGTCTCTCTCTGCACAATATGCTGCTTAAAGGAGGTTGCCGACTCCTTTGCCTAACCTCATAATTAGTTACAAAACAGAATCACCTAATGCCCAAGAAAGAACCAAATTATTATACAGTCTAATTTTAGTTTTCACGTGTATACGCCTCTTTCTCCACACTCTCCATAGATTCTTAAAAGTAGCGGGAGCAATCCCTATTCGTCTGTTAATCTCATGCCACACATCACCATTATCTGTTACATTGCTCCCAAGATAATTAAACTGAGACACCTGCTCAAGACTGCAACCATTCAGATTAACTGAATCACAGCCTGCCTGACCAATTTTCATCACTTTAGTTTTCTCTCTGTTTATAACCAAACCTACTCTACTACCAGTCTCATCAACAGCTCGAATGAAAGAATTCATCTCATCAACATCATTTGCCAAAAGGGCTAAATCATCAGCATAATCTAAATCAGAAATTTTCGTATCTGCAGCCCATTTAAGGCCAAAATCTTTCCCTTGAAGTGAATTTCGCATAACATAATCAATAACCAATCTAAAGGGAAAGGGAGACAAAATGCACCCTTGTCGAACATCAGAAGTAATGCTAAACCAATTGCTACAAGCCTTACAACTCTCACACACGACTCAGTGTTATTATAGAGAGCTTTCATAATGTTAACTAACTTGTCTGGTATACCAATCAACTACAAATTATAACGATCAACAAAGTCAAAAGCCGTTTTGACATCAACAAAGATAATGACCAAAAGTTTCTGAAATTTTAAACTTTTGTCAAGAATCTGCCTAAGTGAAAAGTAGTCCTACCACTTCTGAATCAACATTGCTCATCACACAATTGCCTGTCAACCAGATTCTTAATTCTATTAAGCACAATCATGCAAAGAACGTTACCTGGAACAGAGAGTAGGCTGATGTCTCTATAGTTATCACAAGAACTGCGATCACCTTTTTTGAAAATAGGGATAATAATCGTTCAGGTAAATTCCGTAGGAACTATGCCTTTATCATAAAAGATACTCAAAATTTCAGTCATCCGTGTGGTAACCGAAACATTTCCAGCTCTAAGCATTTCCGTAGTAATTTCATCTACCCCTGGGGATTTATGAAGTTTAAGTTTAGAAACAGCCAAAATAACTTCAGATTGTGTTATAGGGACAACAGTAAAGCCACCAATGCATCTCTAATCATTGCAAACAATGGGAATAGAACTAACCGCATTGTTTAGAATATCACTGAATGCTCAGCCCACCTAGCCATGACAGAATCCTCACCTTCTATAATCTTACCTTGTTTATCCTTCAATCCCTGCATGCCTGTCCGTTTTCTACCACACAAAACATTAACTATCTGGTACAGCTCTCTGCTGTTGTGCTGTCTAACTGCTTCCTCGGCTTTGTCAGCCAAACCATCAAGCCAAAGATTCTTATCAGCAGCTAACTGATCCTTTACACGTTTATTATGTTCTCTGTAATGCTTTCTATTAGGACTAGTAGGATATTGATTAAGAACATTTCTGCAGTTCTTTTTTTCAGAAATAAGATGAAGTTCTTTCTTTCTGAAATAGACAACAATATAGAATTTACGAAACTTGAAAACTGTGGAATTAGAGAGACAGTTCTTATATGGTTCGGAAATCACCTAAGTAATATGACTATTATAATCAAAATTGGAAATGCATTAGTAACGAAAGAAGAGTAAATGCTTGAGTTCCACAAAATTCTTTATTTGGACCATTGTTTTTCCTCCTGTATATTAATGATATTACTAATTACAGTTTAAAAAATTAATGATTATTTGAACAAACTAATTGTTGAAATGGAAAAATTTCATAGCATTTCACTTAATTTAGACAGCTTAGCGATAATGCATAATTAAAGTCGGAGTGTTAACAAGACTTTAATTATGCATTAAAGTTAAACACCTGCATTGGTTAAAATACATGGCTATAAATACCTCTAGACGCTCTTGCAGAATGTTGCCAAAATCGAATTCTTCAGAGCAGCATTCTTCTCAGATGTGTAGTTGGAGATACCTTGCTTTAAGGTTTATCACAGAGCACTTTTCAGTTCTTGATTCTCATTGTAATATCATTTCACTCCTTCGCAAAAAGACCGGTTGTGTGATTGGAGTTTCCTTCTGTTTTTATTATTTTTTATGAAATTATTTATTATGCACCGTGCAGTTTTCTTGAAAATAAATAGCAGGTTTTTACATAAAGATTTTAGATAGCTTAACGTCTAGTGTTGGAGTTCGCAATAGCTCTTCTTAACTGGTTTTTTATTTACAATATTTCTTTGTGCTGAACGGTTTCAACCAACTGTGTGGCCATCGCCACGAGCAGTTGTAGGGAACTATATCGCTGGGTGGGTGTCGCACATGCTCATGTATTTCTTCCCTCTGCTGCCGTGTTGATGCTATTTAGGGAGATTTCATTGCTTTTCGGTGAGGTGGGGCTGCCGTCCGTGTGTTGTTTTGGTGGCGTTATTATACTTCGAAGCAGTGAACTTTAACTATTTGTTTGTTGCTGAGATTTCGGGATATTTTGCAATTCGCTGTCTGCTGGTCAAGTAGAAGCTTCCATGGCAGGGAGAAAAGTTGATATATTTCATCATTGCAACTTGAATTTCTATCTTGATATAAACTGCTCGACATAGAAAATGCCACACCATGAAGGAATGCACGAAATGAGACGAAATTTACCACACATGAATGCGATGGACGAACAGACAGTATAATGTGGCTGAGTCATTAGGTCATATGACCGCCATGCTGGGCTATACAGTCGGCAAAATGGTGTGACATCGAGTGGAAAAAATCCCGGATGGTATTGCGGGCCATGCGTCGTTGAACTGTGTCCATAATTCATCGACATTACGAGGGGCTTATGTAGAGGGGTGAATTCGTCTGTCAATGATATAACCCCATTGTTACCCACACGTTCTCTATTGAGAAGTCTGAGGATCACGTTGGTCAAGGCAGCACCTGGACACCTTGTAGGCAAAGTCTGCTGACGTTGGCAGTGTGTGAGTGGGCTTTATGATGTTGAAAGTTAGCATCAGGGATACTATGGAGATATGGCAACAATATTTTTAATCGATGTATCGTCGTAATGTCATTGTACCCACTATGCGTACGAGTCGTTGGTAGCGTGTGGTATATTGCCACTCACACACTGCCAACATCAGCAGACATTGCCTACAAGGTGTCCAGGTGCTGCCTTGACCAACACAGCATACCGTCATATGACCTAATGACTCAGCCACGTTGTACTGTCTATTCGTCCATCGCATTCATGTAATCCAGTGTCTCGCAAACTGTGTGCCGCGGCACAGTGGTGTGCCGCGGCACAGTGGTGTGCCGCGAGAGATTCCAAGTGTGCCGCGAGATAATTTCGAATTGGCACTAGATATTCTAAAGATTTCATTTTGACCTGACTTGTGTTATCGACGTGCTTTAATAAAAATCTTTCAGATTTCATCAATTGGGATCTTGTAAGTATTTATCAAGCTTTTTCCAAATTTTGGTATTAATTTTTGATTATTTCAAGCCATAGAATGGACAAATATTTAAAACAAACACCGAGTTAGGAATTAAAGAACGAGAGCAAATCTTCAAGTAAAACCAGGCTGATGGGTTGGGTTGGATTGTTTTACCTCTGAGCAGCACTTTTTTGCACACCATGGGCTAAATGGCCAGGTCACATGGACCCCGAAGGCTCAGAGAAGGTTGGGGGAAGGGACCCACTGGAACAGCTGTTGGGAGACAGATGGTAGCCTCCCGTCAAAGCCATCCAGCGTGTTCTTTAACGTGCACAGGGTATGGCTCTCCCGCACACGGAGCCACGGCTTAACGTCCCATTCGACTGACGACGGCCTTTCCAAGCCCATCGGTGTCCTCTACTGACCGTGGGCAAGGCGGGGTATTTTGCGGAGATACCCAGGCTGATGACTTCAACAAAGCGCAAATATAATGACGATTATATAGAGTTTGTTTTTATTCTTTTTTAGGTGTGCCGCGGAAAAACAATTAGATTCAGTGTGCCGCAGAGTAAAAAAGTTTGCGAGACACTGATGTAATCCCTCAGAAATTAAATCACTGAATATCATCCTCAGGGACTCACTCATTCAAGGAATCCCCACTCCAATGACAATGGAATACTTGACTAATGAGCTAAAAAATATTTCCCTTCGACTTCATTCCACTGAATTCAATCCATTTCACAAAAGACACTTTCATCTGGACTCACTAGATGTGATTCTATACTTTTCTGAAGCTCCCATTCCACAAGAAATTATATTGGATGGCTTCTATTTCAGTGTTGCAGAATACACAACTACTCCGCTTCAATACCAAAAATGCTACATATACGGCCACACAGCCAAAGCTTGTTGTGGTACACAAACCTGTAAAAAAAATGTGCTGGCTCCCACTCGTACAAAGAATGCCCCCACCTACATAGATTAGAATGCATTAACTGTGATGGAAGGCACTCAGTTACCTACAAAGGCTGCAATGCCTTTCGAATTGCCTTGGAGACTAGGAAAATACAAATCCAACAAGGGCAACCTTGGCTCAAAGCAGCGAGATTAGCTAATCTACAGGAGGAGGAAATAGACTTCTCATAACGATGTAAATTTTCAGCCCCCAACTAAGTCATCATTCACAATCCCAATACAAATGACAGACCTACCAGACATCGACAAATCGAGCCCATTGAAAGAGAAAGAGAACCTGATACACATTCCTCCATTGAAGATAAGCCTCATGCATATAACCTAAAAGAATTCCCAGAACTTATAAATGCCTCAATAAAATCACTTAACGAAACAAACACCGCAGTACATGGCACAGAATATAGAATCGTAACACAAGACAAAGAAACGGAACGACGAAACTTAGGAGAAATATTCAATTATTTATTAATTAGAGGATTCTTAGCTAGGATTTACAGGCCACGTGTTTAAGAGATATTTTTAATTATTTATTAATTGGTTGTTTCTAAACCAGAATTTAAGAGAAATATTTAATTATTTATTAATTAGGCGTTTTCAGTCAGGATTCACAGGAGATGTGTTTAGTTAGGTGTTTCTTAGCCAAGATTTACAAGTTAGGTATTTAAAAGAAATTTTTTAATATTGATTAATTATGTGTTTCTTAGCCAGGGTTTACAGAGTAGGTGAATAAGAGTTATTTTTAATTATTTATTAATTACCGTAAGTGTTTTGTAATCTAGGATTTAGAGGAAAGGTGTTTAAGATAAATATTTAATTATTTAGTAATTAGGTGTTTCCTAGCCAGGATTTACATGTCAGGTGTTTAAGAGAAATTTTTAATTAGTTATTAATCAGGTGTTTATTCTGCAGGATTTACAGGGCAGGTGGTTAAGAGAAATTTTTAATTTTTTATTGTTTAGATGATTCTTGGTAAGGATTAAGACAGAAGGTGTTTAAGTGATATTTTTATATATTTATTAATTAGGTGTTTCTTAGCCAGAATATACAGGGAAGGCGTTAAGAGAAATATTAAATTAATTATTAATGAGGTATTTCTTAGCTAGGATTTACAGATCAGTTGCTTAAGAAAAGTGTCTAATTTTCTATTAATTAGGTGTGTCACAGACATCATTTAAAGGGAAAGTGTTTAAGAGAAATATTTAATTATTTATTAATTAGGTGTTTCTTAACCAGGAGTTACAAGGTAGGTATTTAAGAGAAATGTTCAATTGTATAGTAATTAGTTGTTCTTAGTCAGTATTTACAAGTAAGAGATGTTTTTAATTATTATTTATTTGGTATTTCTTAGCCAGGATTTTCAGGATAGTCGTTTGAAAGAAATGTTTAATTATTTATTAATTAGTGGTTTCTTACCCAGGATTTACAGTTAAGTTTTTAAGAGATATTTTTAATTATTTATTAATTAGTTGCTTCCTAACAAGGATTTGGAGGGAAGGTGTTTAAGAGAAATGTTTAATTACTTATGAATTATTTGTTTCTTGGCCATGATTTACAGTGTTTAAGAGAAATTTTTAATTGTTTAGTAATTAAGTATTTCTCAGTCAGAATTTACAGGCAGGTGGTTAAGAGAAATTTTCAAATAATTATTAATTTGGTGCTTCGCAGAGAGGATTTAGAGGATAGCCGATTACGAGAAATTTTTAATTATTTATTAATTAGGTGTGTCTTGGCTAGGATTTAGAGGGAAGGTGTTTAAGGGATATTTTTAAATATTTATTAATTAGTAGTTTGTTAGCCACTATATACAGAGAAGGTGTTTAAGAGAAATATTTGATTAATTATTAATTTGATGTGTCTTAGACAGGATTTACAGGACAGATGTTTCAAAATAATTTGTAATTATTTATTGATTGGGTGTTTATTAGCCAGGATTTAGAGGGAAGTTGTTGGAGAAATTTTAAATATTTATTAGTTAGGTGTTTGTTAACCAGAATTTATAGGGATGTGTTTAAGAAAAATGTTTATTTGTTTATTAATGAAAATTTTCTTACCCAGGATTTACAGTGTAATAGTATAATAATAATGTAATAATCATAATCTTTATTTCCTTTCTTTTTTTTACATCACATCACATTTAAATAAATGAAATAAAACATACATAATGAATATGATCTACGAAGCCAGAGGCTAAAAAGCGAAATATTAATTTCACATGTTTTCAAATAACCGACATTTTTGTTCTAATTTTGATAGTGGTTTAAGTTGTAATAGATATCGTGGCATTGAATTAAAGATGAATGGTGATGAAGGACAAGTCGTTAAGAGAAATTTTCAATTGTTTATTAATTAAGTGTTTTTTTTTCCGGGATTTACAGGGTAGGTGGTTAGAAAAACTTTTAATTATTTATTATTTAGGTGTTTCTTAGTCAGGTTTTACCAGGCAGGTGTTTTAAGAGAAATTTTAAACTATTAGCTGTTGTACTTCACCTACACCTATCCCTCGATTTACCTGGTTTCGGTTTTATGCTGTTGAATAAATGCAGCCAATTTCGATTTACACGGTGATTGATTCGGTTTACCTTGGTCAAGAAAATGTAATCTATTTCTTTTTCTACATAATTATAGGCTCTGTTTTACTCGGTACGGATTGAGATCTTTTTTATCAATGTAAATGGTAGCTAGATACTCACTAAAAAGGGTTGGGTCGGGTTGGGTTGTTTTACCTCTGAGCGGCACTTTTTGCACACCATGGGCTAAATGGCCAGGTCACATGGACCCCGAAGGCTCAGAGAAGGTTGGGGGAGGGGACCCACTGGAACAGCTGTTGGGAGACAGATGGTATCCTCCCGTCAAGGCCATCCAGCGTGTTCTTTAACGTGCACAGGGTATGGCTCTCCCACACACGGGGCCACGGCTTAACGTCCCATCCGACGGACGGCGGCCTTTCCAAGCCCATCGGTGTCCCCTACTGACCGTGGGCAGGGCGGGGAATTTTTGCGGAGATAAATCTCAACGCTGACATAGCTGGGACTCGAACCTGGGAACTACAGATTACGAGCCTGGCGCGCTACCGACTATGCCACCCCCGCCCCCACACTTGAAAGGGAGCTATGAGCCACTCACGTGTGTGTGTTGCACAAAACCGTCCAAGCCTAGCACCTAAAGTCCGACAACGCCTTCTCGTGGCGCAGACCGTTAGTACTTTTCAAAAAAAATACTCTCTTGTGGAAGGGAACTGAAGAGAATATCTGGCAGATTAGTGTGGCTTATTGATCTGGACTACTACAGATACTTTTCAATTTTATCTATCCTGCTGAGGAGTGGTAAACCACTCAGGGTCCTGGTGCTGATCATATACACCAACTGGAATTGAATAATGGCTCTGAGACTGATTGTGGATCCTGAATTTGTTGCACTGGTGGCTTCTATCGATGGAAAATATTTTACTGTGTTTTGTATTCATTTGTAGGTTGACAGCCTAAAGTGAATAGATTCGCAGGATATGTTTTATCATCTGGTCGGTAATCCTCATCTGAGGCCATTGAAGGTACCTAAGTTCTTGCTTCTAAGCTAATTGTCAAATTCTGTATTGGAGGAAGTCTTCCAGTGTAGATGGCTTCAGCCTTTAGTAGTGGGAGAACGGGTCTTTGCCCCATGCCTCCAATTAAGGGCTGTTTGATATTTTTGCCATTCCCTCTCTCAATAAACCTAGTTGCTTTGAAATATCACACTAACCATTTTCTCTTCATAGGTAGTTGGAATGTGAGCATTCTGCACAGAAGTTATTCTCTACATGTCCTTACACAAGACGTCCACCATTAAAATCTAATTTTATTTGCCCTGTAAAAGACCAGATGTGAAGAGCTTTTGGGTAAAACGTTGCAGAGGAGGTCAAATTATTTGAATGGAAAGAAGGAACAGCAGAAATATCCTTGAAGGGAGGATTTTGTCATAATTAATGGGCTGATAATTGTGATGTTCTAAACAATATGGTTTGTTCTACTCCCATTGTCTGTAATGATGAGAGATGCATTACTAGCTTTAAAGTTGGCTCTATATCACAGTCTGAAGCTATTTTGGCTATTTCTATACTTAAACTACATACATCCTTAGGCGTAGATGAAATTACTACTGAAGAGCTGGAAATGTTTCTGTTATCACATGACTGACTGAAATTTTAAATACCTTTTCTGATAAAGGCATTGTTTCTAAGGATTTTAAAAGAGCTGTTATTATCCCTGTTTTTAAAAAAAGGTGATCGTAGTTCCTGTTATAACTATAGGGGTATTAGCCTACATTCTCTTCGTACATTCTAGTTCTTTGCATAATTGTGATTAATAGAATTAAAAATCTGATGCTTGGTGACAGTGTGGATTCAGAAATGTTAGGAGATGATTGATCAGACGTTTTCACTGAGGCAGATTCTTGAGAAATGTTTTTAGATATTTATATAAATTTATTTAGATATCGAAAAGGCTTTTTTCTCTGTTGACCGCCATAATTTGTGATTGATAGCGAGATCGTATGGCACACCAGACAAATTAATTAACATAATGAAAGCTCTCTATAACACTGAGTTATGTGGGAAAGTTGGCAAGGCTTCTTAACAATTGGTTTAGTATTTCTTCTGATGTTTGTCATGGGTGCATTTTATCTCTCTTTCTCTTTAGTTTGCTTATTGATTGTGTTACACGGAATTTACTGCAATGAGAATAATTTGTTCTTAAATGGTCCAGATCTGAAAATTTCTTATTGAGATCGAACAGATTATTTGTCCCTTTCGCAAATGATCTTGATGAAACTGATAGTAGAGTAGGTTTAGTGATAAACAGAGAGAAACTAAAGTTATGAAAATTAATCAGGCAGGTTGTGGTTCAGTTAATCTGAATAGCTGCACTCTTGAGAAAGTGTCTGAGTTTAATTTTCTTGGGAGCTATGTAACAGATACTGGTGACGAGAAGCACGAAATAAGCAGAAGAATACGGATTACTGCTGAGACGTTTAAGGAATCTATGTAGAGTGGGAGATACATCTAAAGATTAAAATTAGGCTGTACAATAGTTTGGTCCTTTCTAAAGTTAGTTTTTGTAATGAAACATGGAAATAATTTAAACAAGATAACAGTTAACTTAATGCCTTTGATTTTAGATGTTTACGAAAGCAGCTTGAGAATTAGTGGATTAGCTTTGTAAGTAATGATGAGGTTAGGCAAAGGTGTTGGCAACCTGCTTTGAGCATCATATTGTGCAGAGAGAGACTGCGATAATTTGGCCATGCTGCCCGTATTCATGACTATAGATTAGCGAATAAGTTTAGAATCAGTGTGCCTAATCACGTAGCCGTCCCATGGCCGAGTGGTTAGCACTCTTGGCTACTGATCTAAGGGACCTGGGTTCGAGCCCCTGTTTGTCGTTTTTCTGCTGAGGTCCTGCCAATCTCTCAGACCTTTTACTATGGCATATAAACTGACAGGCTCCTGTCAGACCTCTGTGGCAAGCAGCTGCTTGAGGGGGTATTTATTTATTTTTATTTAATGGCCTCAGAAAGAGGGGCAGACTGTGTCAAAGTGGTGCTTGTTAGAATTGGTCTACAGTGGCAAGGTTCTACAGATGTAGCTCAGGACCGGTGTATTTGGAGAGCTAAATTGCATAATCTTGTTGGATCTCTGGAGCTCATAGCAGCTGAAGGATGATGATGAGGTATAATATTTATTATGAAATAGCAGCAATGTATTTTGTCTCCCTTTCTCTTTAGTCTTTAGTGCTAAGAGAGATTATTAGACTGTCATCCAGGAGTAAAAGTAAACTAAATGGTTTTTTTAATTCGTATGATTTATTTTCAAGAGTAAATTGATAATATTAAATTCCTATATTAATAAAATCATTATTTGTAACATTTTATACTTATATTCTTTCGCTAAAATTATATTCTTGCCATTGTAATACAATCATCCCATGACATCCTAATGAAATGAAAGCCTGCTTTGAATCGTTATGGAGATCTGAGTTTTCTAGACTGAATTTTGAGAATGCTAAACACCGTGTTTAAGCTCATTTCTAGCAGAGAAGTTTAACTTTATAGACTATTATATAGGCTAAAACAGCTGATTCGCAATTACACTGTTTCATAAAATATCACATAAACACTAATTTTACCAAAATAAAGTTTTAAGTGTTAGTACAAATACTTAATTTCTAATTTATATTCAGTTCACAAACATCTTTGTTTCAAATTTAGTCTTAATATTCGATAGCACATGTTTAAATTAATGATGAGTATTTTCCGGACCAAAAACAAATGCATGAGAAATTAATTTAAGCTTCTCCGAATTAGTGAAAATAAAGTATAAAATAATATTGCTTTAATGTTTATTGTTAGCTGAACAGAAATTCGAAATAAAACATTAAATGTAGGCTTTATTCATATGGATGTTTTTTTGAACCTATCCGCTTTTTCCGGTAAGTTGTTGATTTCGATTTGCTTGGTGTTGATTTATCCAGTGAGTTTTCAGAACCTATCTACCTTGTAAATTGAAGGACGTATGTACTGCATTGCTGTGTTGCATGGACAAACCTCACTGTTACAGGAGCAGGTGCATGGATGTGATTAAAGGAGAAATTGTTTCGATTAGGATATCTTTCTAGCTAAGGATCTCGTTTTCTTTTCGTTTTCAAAGGAACGCGATATTAGTTAAAAGCTTCTGAAAAAAATTCCATCGCCGACAATCGAAGATTCATGCCAGAGCGCGCTTCCATTACACCACGCATCGGACAAGGAAATCTTTCAGAAAAAGACCTTATAAATCTGTCACTGAGACGTGGCTGACACAGCGCCATCTAAACTAAAGGAGATGCAACTTTTTCCAATCGTTGCTATTGATTTTTCGATGTTAATGAGAAGGTCGAGAACGCTCAAGCGTATATATGATTAAAAATTGATTCATAGTAGATGCACAGAGTACCTGTAGAGAAAGACTTCAGTCATTAGTTTAAAGCTTCTGAAAAAAATTTTTCGTAGCCGACACAGAGGGAATCGAAACTGCAACTCTACCGATTCATGATTTTTTTTTCAGAAATTTTTAACTAATGTTCGAAATTTCTCTCTACAGGTAATCTTGTGTATTTACTATGGAACGAGATATTAGTTTCGCTTTCTAGTCTGTCTGTCTGTCTGTCTGTCTGTAGACATCGAACTTTTTTGTTTACAGAGATAAATTGAAAATTATTTTTGCGTTGAATAGGTATTGATGGAATATTACGATATGCACTTTCCAAATCTCTCTAAAGCTATAATTACGCCCTCTAGCGGTGGAAAAATTTGAAAATTCGAAACTTTCAAACGAATATTGCAAACGATGTATTTATGCTAGAAATTTGAAATTTTGGTGGTGGAATGTGAAGGCCACCAAGTTTCCATTGCAATGAGTTGACCCGTTAGACCCAGAGGGGGTGGGAAAAACACACCTTTTTAGTTTTAGCATATAATTGTTTGTTTTTAGAAATAAATGAAAAATTCCTTTTGAATTAGATAGGAATTGATAAAATATTAAGATGCACGCTTTTTAAATCTTCCGAGAACTATAATTGCGTCCTCTAACGGTGGAAAAATTTACAAATTCTAAAATTTCAAACAGATATTGCAAACGACGTATTTAAGCCAGAAATTTTTAATTTTTGTGGTGGATTATAAACTCCATGAGGTTTCCATTGGCAACAATCA
Source organism: Ryuthela nishihirai (assembly GCA_038380435.1). NCBI lineage: Eukaryota > Metazoa > Arthropoda > Arachnida > Araneae > Heptathelidae > Ryuthela > Ryuthela nishihirai. Next base: position 92,683,057 of record JAWZYU010000009.1, read on the forward strand.
ATTGACCTCTTAGACCCAGGGGGGAGGAAACACAATTTTTTTAGCAGATAATTGTTTGTATTTAGAGATAAATGAGAAAACTCTTTTTAGGGTTAGATAATAATTGATAATATTCGAACTTTCGGAATCTTTCGAACACTATAATTGCCGCCTCTAACGGTGAAAAAGATTGAAAATTCCAAATTTTCAAACGAATATTGCAACGATTTATTAATGAGAGAGATATGAAATTTTGGTGGTGGAATGTGAACGTCATGAGCATTGGCAACAATGAAAATGATAATTAGAAAACTCTTTTTTAATTTAATTGGTACTAATAAAATATTAAAATTCGCATTTTTCAAATACATAGTAGTTTTGATATACAGTATACATATCTTTAGAGATCACTGAAATGATGAAACAGCAGAGGTGTTATCGAAGTTACACAAATAATATGTATAGAATAGTAATTTGAAAAATTAGTAGTAGTATTTAAGAGATATTTCACTGACAGCAATAATATACCCACTCTTCTGAGAGAGGTATAGGAAATGCAACTTTTTAGATTTAAGAATTAAAAGACGAATAGTGTCATAGAGATCGCCTGTCATAGAGCATCCAGAGTTGCTGGTGGATGTTGGCGGTTATGTTTTATAATTTCTAATGAAATAATATTTGTATTTTTCCCATTATCCACTAGTTCAATGGACGGGGGTGGCTCAGTCGGTAGCGCGCCAGGCTCGTAATCTGTAGTTCCCAGGTTCGAGTCCCAGCTGGGTCAGCGTTGAGATTTATCTCCGCAAAATTCCCCGCCCTGCCCGATGGGACACCGATGGGCTTGGAAAGGCCGCCGTCCGTCGGATGGGACGTTAAGCCGTGGCCCCGTGTGCGGGAGAGCCATACCCTGTGCACGTTAAAGAACACGCTGGATGGCCTTGACGGGAGGCTACCATCTGTCTCCCAACAGCTGTTACAGTGGGTCCCCTCCCCCAACCTTCTCTGAGCCTTCGAGGTCCATGTGACCTGGCCATTTAGCCCATGGTGTGCAAAAAAGTGCCGCTCAGAGGTAAAACAACCCAACCCACTAGTTCAAATTAAAACTTTTAAGGAATGAAACAGTAGGTAAAGGAAAAACGTTTTTCTCGTTGGAAACGAGATTCTCATATGCGCCAGAGGCGATATGCGTCCTTCTGTTTTTTATTTTTTATTTTTGCAAACTCTTTTTTCTGTGCACTGCCTCCCTGAACTTCTGGAAGTACAAATAACACATGCACACAAAACAACCTTTCACTACTCTCTAACACAACATAAACACACCATCAATCATAGAGAATCAACACTCTCTACACTACCATGGAGCTAATGAATTTACAGAGCAGATTAAGAAACGTTGACACAACAAGAGAGGAGTGGCAATGAAGAGAACCCACCTCCACCTTTTCCTGCCAGAGCTTGATCCGAGCAACGAGAAGTCATATGCTTCGCCTGTAGAAGAGCAGGTCACCTAGCATGGCAGAGTAGGACCGGTTTGGCTTGGCGAGCATGCAACTAAGGACCACTATTTTGACAGCTGCCCCAACCAATCAGGCAGGATATCAGTTGCTGAATGGCCCCACAGATTTGCACACAACTAGCAGGACACAAAGGATAATACTGCTCATAGTCGACTCAAATGCTCAGCCATCCACATAGCGTCTTGTACCATTTTGGGTCATGATGATATTACTTCCATTGTTTCCATGGAGGATGTGATAGTATCGGGCTCATAAACTGAATGGTCAAATTATTATATACATCTACCTAATAACCTGTTGCACCGCCTTTTTCCCGCATAACAACAGCCAGACATCTTGGTAAAGACTCAATGAGGTGTTGAAAACATGTAGGTGGTATTGTCGCCCATGAAATCGGCGGTCATAGAGCATCCAGAGTTGCTGGTGGATGTTGGCGGACTCCAACAGATCTTTCCAATTAGTCCCACAAATTCTCAAGGGGTTCAGGTCTGGCGATCGAGAGGGCTATTGGAGTGTGGTAAACTCACTTCAATGCTCCTGGAACCAATTGGTCACCACTCGGGGAGAACGCGGTGTGGCTTTATCCTGTTGAACGATGGCGTCATGATGTGGAAAGAGAATCATTTCGAATGGATGTGATGGTCGGAGACAATGTTCACATAACCTGTGCCATTGACGAAGGTCTTGGTGGGTACAAGGGGTCCCAAGGGAGCCCATGTAAACGCACCCCAAACTGTTACACCCCCTTCACCTGCCTGTATTCTATGCATACAGATACTGCACTATTTTGCACCTGCCTGCATTCTACTCCACTGCCTGTATGACCCGAACTTGACAAGCTGGATCCATCGCTTCATGTGGTTTACGCCACACACCTACCATTCCAGCGGCGTGATAGAGTTGAAACCGTGATTCACCAGACCAGATGACGTGTTTCCAGTCCTCTGCACTCCAGTTGCGATAGGCTTTTGCAAACTGCAGCCTAATCTTTCGGTGACTTGCAGTCAACAAGGGGACACGATGTGGACTTCGACTGCTATAGCCTATTTTTTCCATTCAGTGTATATACCACTGACATCATCTCTATTATGGCCAACAGTTGCCTTCTTGGTTTGAAATATAAATATTTTACGAAAATGGTCCTCCATGCCACATGGACTCAAAGCTATTGGAAGAAGTACTTTTTCAGCCTTAGGCAGGTTTATGGTGAATTTAGATTTAATTAAACCACTTTCAGGCACACAATAGTCGCCCTAGATATCTTAGGCTATGATCATAGGCTATAATATATTTAAGAAATACAGTTTCATTATCAATTTTCACACAGATACATTGTATTGAGAGGAAGGAGACCCAATTCCTCTTATTATTATGAACCCAATTCCTCTTTACGATGCTCCATAATACAAACACACATTCACTCAAAATACTCACTTGGGTTGGGTTGTTTTACCTCTGAGCGGCACATTTTTTGCACACCATGGGCTAAATGGCCAGGTCACATGGACCCCGAAGGCTCAGAGAAGGTTGGGTGAGGCGACCCACTGGAACAGCTGTTGGGATACAGATGGTAGCCTCCCGTCAAGGCCATCCAGCGTGTTCTTTAACGTGCACAGGGTATGGCTCTCCCGCACACGGGGCCACGGCTTAACATCTCATCCGACGGACGACGGCCTTTCCAAGCACTTCGGTGTCCCCTACTGACCGTGGGCAGGGCGATGAATTTTGCGGAGATAAATCTCAACGCTGACCCAGCTGGGACTCGAACCTGGGAACTACAGATTACGAGCCTGGCGCGCTACCGACTGAGCCACCCCCGCCCCTCTCAAAGTACTCACTGAGGACAGTGGGTACATTGGCTCAATGCTACACATTGCCAGTGGGTGCATAATCAGAAACCTTTACACACCTCCTCATGCTCAGTGTACCGTACTGATAAAATGTTCCACCACAGCTGACAAGACAAACTATTTTAGTTCAGCCCATGGACAATTGAAACCAAGATATAATAGAGTATCCAGGTTTGTCAATCTAATCAGTGACATTGACCTATTGAACCTCAGAATCCCAAACACATCTACAGACCCAGGTGGTTCAGTAAAAAATGAGAAATGTGCAGATTAAAATGATTGATACTTGTCAGATTTGAACCTCTAGAGTACTGTTAGGAGGGATTTATGGCACCGAGTTTTAACTGATTTTCAGTTTGACCACCTTGATCCCAGAGAGCGAGATAAGTTAGGTATATTATTGATGAGAAACAAAGATTTTTTTGAGGGATGTGAACGACTTCAGCAGCACAGATGTACACTAGGAAATGCATCGCACTAATGAGAGGTCAGTGAGACAGCAGGCTTACAACATGCCTTTTGTACTTCAAAGAGAGCTAGATTATCATATAGATGAATTGTTACAGAAAGGTATCATATGTGAGATCGTTTCACTCTGCTTTCTCCATTGTGGTGGTGAAGGACTCTACCTACAGATTTTACATTTACTACAGAGTACTCAATGCTGAAACCATAAATGACACATTTCCCCTACCTTTGATCAAAAAAATCATCGACCAACTAGTGCATACAAAATACTTATGCTCATTACACATGGAAAATCCAAGTACTCTTATACAGGGTGTCTCAAAAATATAGGTACAAACTTTTAGGAGAGGTAGATAACATCTAAAGCAGTGTCTCGCAAACTGTGTGCCGCGAGAGATTTTCAAATTGACACTATATATTCCAAAGATTTCATTTTGACTTGACTTGTGTTATCGAAGTGCTTTAATATCGACGTGCTATCGACGTGCTTTAATAAAAATCTTTCAGATTTTATCAACTGGGATTTTGTAAGTATTTATCAAGCTTTTTCCACATTTTGGTATTAATTTTTGATTATTTTAAGCCATAGAATGGACAAATATTTAAAACAAACACCGAGTTATGATTAATTATATTTGTTTTAAATAAAATGCATTTAACGAAACTTCAATTTTCCTCTTTTTACGTAACCATCAAAAATTCTTTTTTAGGTGTGCTGCGTAAAAAAAAATTAGATTCTGTGTGCCGCGGAAAAAAATTAGATTCAGTGTGCCGCAGAGTAAAAAGGTTTGCGAGACACTGATCTAAAGAAATGAGAATTGCATAACCGGAAACGTCATGGGAAAGTGGTAGCAGAGGTACAAGATCTGAAAGGACACAAGACAGTGATTAATGGGAAAATATTTATTAGACATAATTATTACAAATGGCGTACTAGATGATACATTTCATAATCTTACAACTCTTAATGACCCATAATTGCACAAATTTTGATGCGCACGCGCAAACAAACGGTGGCCCGGTAAATGTCTGTGTGGGAGGCGTTCTTGATACATTCGTTGAGCGGCTCATCCGTTGCCCTCAGCTATTCCATACACTAAGTGCATGTCTGCCAGCTCCCTGTTCGAATACCTTTGAATGCTCTTCGTCAGCCGACTACCGCTCGAATGAGGAAATCCGAAATTTCCCCTCTAGCACACTGATGAACAGCGCCGCCTATTGACTTACGGTGACGTTTCCGATTATGGGTTCCTATGCAATTCTCATTCCTTTAGATGTTATCTACCTCCCCTAAAAGTTTGCACCTATATTTTTGAGACCCTGTAGAATTGGAATATATAGGTTATTTCAAAACTCTGTACAAATTTCAATGGGAGATATGGAACACCAAGACAAACCTTTTTCGTCTATGAGTGTATGTCTGTTGACGTAACCCTTCGGTGCTAGAGGGCGCTGACAGAAATATCGATGGAGCTGGTACATAAATGAATGGAAACAAGTGTGAACAACATGTTTATTTAAAGATGGTGCTTGAAGTTGCGACGGGCAACAGCATTGCATGCATGATAGAGTCGAAGCATTGATTGCCGTACATGTTGAAAGTTTCCCGGAATTTCGCGAACAGTTGCAGTGGCGACAGCGGTTCTTGCGATGAGGTCTTCATCTGAGTCAATTGGTCTCGTACACGAGGTTCTTCATGTCTCCCCAGAGGACGAAATCGATACATGTTAAATCGGACGATCTTGGTGGCCAGGCGACGGGTCCACCTTAATTTGACGTTCAGCCCCCAAAAATGACGTTCAGATAATCTCGCACATCATTGCTATGTGTGCTGGCATCCTGTCATGTTGAAACCACATTCGTATGCGAATAGCCACGGGAACATCTTCCAGCAGTAATGGCAACGTTTCTTCAAGAAATACCAGATAAATCTCCCCGTTGGTTCTCTACCGACTAGTGGCATGCATGTTTGCATGGAATGTTCCAGTTTCTCGCAGTTGCTGGTGCAAACTCGCAAATGTTTGGTGGTTTGGCACACGTCTGTTTGGGAAGTGCTGTCGGTACAACCTCACAACAGTTCTTCCATTTCCATTGGCAGCCCCAAAGGCCAGATTCATGTCAGCCATCGCAGCAGTCGTGAAACAGTCCATGTTACACGTAATCCGTCTGATTTATGAATGCTGACAGCAAACACAGGTCCGTTCTCCGTTCCCATTTCGCCCCTCTAGCCAATTGCAGCGCCCAAAAACAGCGCCCTCTGGCACCAAATGGTTACCTCAGCAGACATACATTCATATACGAAAAAGGTTTGTTTTAGTGTTTCTTATCTCCCATTGAAATTTGCACAGAGAGTTTCGAAACATCCTACAGAATGAGAAAGGGTATATTCTTTCGCATTCAATAAGTGTCAAAGACCTCTACAAACTTCAAATTGCTGCCATTTGGCTTACACAAAGTGTACACAACTTAGTGTCTGACCATTCAACCTTTGTTGTTCGTGATGAAATATAAAGAACCCTAATGTAGCTAGTAGAGTGGAATCTTACACTATAAGACTATGACTTTGACATTGTGCCCTGGAAAAAAAGATTCTGACTGACAATTGCTCATGCAACATCGAAGAATTAGAGAGAGAGATACACACACTGATACCACTCCAGTCAGTTGGGAGATAAGGCCCAGCTGAGGGAGATGCAGCTTGAGATCATTTGCAAGAGATCATTGAGGTACTTGGGGAATTGCACACCAGGCAAACACCACTCCTCTGGGAAGAATTGCAGAGCAGTTTTATATGGTGGATTTTCACTGTCACTCATGCACAATACAAATATGGAAATGGTGAAACTTGTAGTAATGTAAAAAAAAAAAAAAAAAAAAAAAAACTTTGTAACCCTGAAGTCTGTGTAGTCAGATTCTTGAGTTATTCATGACCACTCACTCTCTGGTGACCTCAAATTATTGAAGATATTATAGAAAGTGAAGGCAGAATATTTTTGGTACGAAATGTACGCTGATATCAATAATTATACAGAAAGATGTGTATCTTATCTCCAGAATGAGGCTTTGTAGAGAAGAGAAAAAGCAATTTCATTCGAGCCCCCCTTAAAATCACTCCTTTCAGCACATTGCCATGGATATCTGGGTCTCTTCCTAAGTATATAAAGAAGCAACAGATACATTTTGGTCGTATTTGACTACTTCAAGAAGTCGCTGGAACGGTATGCTTTGTCTTCCAGTTGGCAGAGTAGCTTCATGGAGGATTTCGTACCAAAACATGGTGTTCTCACAACTGTAATAAAATATAATGCCCACTGATACAATTCATGGCTGAAATCTTTTAATAAATAAAAATTATGAAACAGAATACCAGGTTTTACCATCACGCCTCCAACGGACAGATGGAGAGATTTAATCAATCGATGGTCTGTATACTACAAGGGTGATTCATATGTCTGCATGTTTTATCACCTATTTGACAAATTATTATTACGATATAAATAATTAACCTTACTCAGCAAAATTAAACATCAGTGTCAGTAGTTCGTAATAATATGCCAGCAAATTGTTCGATTACTTTTCGATTTCATGCTTAGTCCTTGGGGTGAAAAACTCCTGACATTCCTAAAACGTTTGAAATCCCCTTTAGCCATGATATGGAAGAGGTAGTAATCAAACGGAGGTACATAGATCTGATGGAGGAAGAAGCTTAAATGCCAATTATTGAAGTTTTCCTTTGATACAAAGTGCAAGGTGCAGTTTTGTGTTGTCTCGTTGGAGGAATACCTGGAGTATGTTTGCCAATCTTAAGTAGTGTCAAATCATCACAGAGGTCCACATTACAGTTCCGCTGAATAGAGATTGGAATTAATGGCACTTCCACTAGGAACCAGTTCAAAGTGCACTATACTCTCAAACTTCCTCCAAACACACAGCATTACCGTCGTTTTGAATCTTCCACTCTTTGCGGCACAAAGTCCATATGGCTTGTCCCATATGGACTTTCTGCCCCAAAATACATTTTGAGTGTTTGGATTGTTGAAAAAGATTCATTATTTATCGCATGGAACAATTTGCTTGATAAAATGATGGTCATGTGGATTAATAAGGAGTTTGCAGCAGACTTCAATTTTACGGTATGCTTGTTCAGTAGTCAGTTCAGGTGGAATACTTTGTCAACTCCTGGTGACCTTAGTGAAGAATTTGGATGAGAGTCTGTGAGTGTTTATCGACGGATGAGCTTCAACAACAGAATGGCACATAATGTATCTTGCGTTCTATGATCTATTTCTATTTGCTGTCCGGTCACATCTTACTTTAAAGGCTCATGTCACCATCTTTGAACTTCTTGACCCAAATTTGAGGAGCACATATGGAAACTGCCTCTTCATTTTCCACATCACACATTTCTCGGGCTGCTTCATAAGCTCTCAATCTTTTTTCCCAATAAAGACGTCAAATAGCTTGAATTTCAGTATTTCACTACTCATTACACAACGTTTCTAAACGATGCAAACCAAGACTCAGGTACTTCCAGTTGTTACAGGTGAATGCAATGGACTTGATATTTTCATTTAATACTATGTTCAAGGGCATGCAAATGATATAAGGTGATCCGTCACTGTACATATTTGGCATGGTGGAAAACGAACAGACTTATGAATCACCATAGTATTACACCTGGTAGTAGTTACTCTTGCACACTCCTTGGACAGCAGGTCATATGAACAGGACCCAAATGAGTAAGTATAGTGATGGGCATGCATTGTGCGTCCCAACGCCTCACACCAAAAATTTATGGCTGATGTTCTGGGACTGGTAGAGAATCAGATAAGACGAAAATTCAATTGTTAATGATTGCCTTAAGTAATCCCCTCAGTTAAAGTCACTTAAAACTTCCTTAATCTTGAAAACACCGAAATAGGCGGTGCCTTAAGTTATCAGTGGGACTGCAACAACTTAAATGGTGGATGAGCTGTTCCATCCTCTAATTTCCCTCAATATAAGCTCCCAATGACACTGTGGTGTTTAGGAATTACGAAAACAAGAGGTGGACCACTAGCTTATGATGCACAACTCCTCGAACCACTTTGTCAGGGCAATTTGACTTCGTCTAAAAATTCACCATTTGTGATCAAACGCTCGAGTCTGGTAATTAACAAAAAGTACTAATATTTATTGAACTAAATTAACAGATATCATCTTTATTGTGGTTGATGACTCGTAGCAGATCCTTTTAAGTTTTGCATTTAACCTAAATGAGAAGACACTTAGATTCAGTGCACATATGTGCCACTGAATTACACTGGCTATACCCTAAAATACATTGGCTATACCCTGGAATACTACTGAAATACACTGGTTATACCCTGCAATTTTTTCTGTGCGTAATTTAAAAATATTCTTAGAACTAAAACTATCTTTAAATAATTTAATATCTAAACTCTATTTTAATAATGAATCACTATGTTACGTATGAGTGAGACACTCACTTATTCAGGTCTACCTCTTTCTCTGGCAACTGTCGGATCATTGTGGAAGTGTCGTTTCCTCTCTATTTACACTTTTTGACCAAACCACACTGTCCAACATCTGTCAAGCCACTACGGATACAAATCACAGATGGGCCAATAGTTTGTTAAATGACCAGTGTCTGGATTACAGCTTGAAGTTGTGCTCGAAGGCAAAATGTTTCCATGGGGAACAGCACATGGTGGCTTCTCTTTGTCATAATATTGTCACAGCATGGGGAGGTGAAAGTAGTTCTCTCCTAGTTATAGGCTCATCCTATAAGTCACACTGACAGGGCCTCTAATGCCTGTTGTGTCTAAGTAACAAAGAGACAGCTGTCAACAGGGTAAACAGCTTTCATGGCATTCGGGAAGAACTGTGGCAAGTGATATGAAATGAATTAACTTCTTCTAATGGTGTTCAGGAATGTATATTTCAGTTTTGCACTTTATCACACACAATCATTACACTTTTATATGACCATAGGCGGTCAAGGTGTAATCCAAAGTTGGTTGTACAACCTTCAGATAGCTTACAGCTGGGTAGTTAGACTTTACCAATGGCCTCCCAAATGATGTTCCTGGTGCGGGCGTTCACCTTAGATCATTCAGGTGCATGCTACGTAAGCCAATTAATTCCTTAAAAGTGACCAAAAATCATTAAAGCTTTTAATAAGATCGGGCTGATTCCCGAGTAAAGTGTGCGACGTCCTCACAGTTGTTTACTGGTGGAAAACTACACCATAATTTCAGAGCAACTGGGCATTCATATCCCGTGATCTAGTCACTTTTTATGCAGTTGGCCAACTAATAAATCGCTGTCTTCTTTCTAATTTGTTACCTAGTCTGCCATTGTCTTTGCAGTTCGATAAATATAAATTTAGGGGTGGCTCAGTCCACAAAAAGCTTTTATATCACAAACTAATAACGTGTTGTCAAACAACATTGCCTCAGATTTAATCATGTCCTCTACTGTCTCTCATTCGGGGACGACTGACTTACGTTCCAATTTCCTATTGATCGCTAGTTTGGGGGCAATTATGAGTCCTTGAACCTCATCCACTGGCCTCTATAGGCCAATTATAGCAAGGTCCTGTTTGACATTGTCTGTCCCAACCTTTCTCCCTTGTATTGATTCCTCATTGTGATCTGGAAGTGCAGGTAAACAGAGAGGGCTGTAATAGAGTGTAGGTGGTTCTGAGTGGATGAAAGGTCTCTCACACCCAAGTTGCACTGGATGCAAATCTGGGTGCAGCAATAGCAATCACTTGTAGGACAAAAACATACCTTTTGCTGTGATGGCTTATGGGAATTCTTCCCCCCCCCCTCCCCAAGCTTCACACATGAAAATCTTTATTACCTTTCATATAGACTTCTCATATCAACTGTGGCACCTGAGAGACCCTCCCCCACCCTGCACATAGTGACACAACCAGTTACAATTAACAGCTCACATACCGACTCATCATGGATATTGCAAGACAAAACTTGGATGCAGTTATTGACTGACAGAAGAATCAGTGAAGCCGAATCACTATTACTGTTGGCAAAGGAATAAAGGTTGGCGATCTTGTGTTTTTATATAGTTCTAGACTGCCATGCAGGAACTTATGGAAGCAGAGAGCTGGCCAGAAAATCAAAAGTACGCTACAAACTAACATTTGTCACGAACCGTCAGATGATAGCAGTTGCCTGTGTCAACAAACTCACAATGTTTGAAAAAACGCAGGGCACATTTACTAGTGGACCAACCCAGCTTGACCTACTCCCACACCTGTAGACGAGGCACCCCTGAAAATGGAGGATGATAACTGGTCGCTTTATGAAGTGTCTTGATGGAGTATTTGTTGTACATGAAATTGTGTGATATTTGTTGTTACATTTAGTGCATATTATTTAGCTTCTACGCGACTATATATATAATACAGTATAAGGCCATATATAAAACAGTTTCCACATTGTCGTGCAGTTTATCAATAAATAACTAGAAAGCTAACATCCCATATTCCTCATAAGAAACGAGCATCCCATATTCCTCATAGGCGATATGCCTATGAGGAATATGGGATGCTCGTTTTCAGAAAAAATGAAGCTTTTCAATTTCCGAATTTCGCATCTTTAACAGTAGTAATTCATACTAATGGGTGATTGGAAAATGCAAATATTGATATATTATTAGCTCTGAGGAACACAAAAGCATATCTCACTTATCACTTAAAAGGAAAATGTTACGTTTTCTTATCCCCTAGACTTCCCTTCATACGAAAATTCCCAAGGACTACGGAGGTCCTAACAGATTGCGTAATTTTCCTCTCCAGATATATCTGTTCTGAGCAACAGCTGCTGCTTTTGACCACTGTAGCCAACTGTAGCAAGGTCCTGTTTGACTTGTCTGCCCACCGCATCCTAGGTCACCCCCTTTTCCTGAAGTCTTCAGGCATACTGTTCATAATCGTGTTTGCAAATCTGCAGCTCTGCATAAGGGTAACATGGCGAAACCGAAGCAGTCTCTGCACAATATGCTGCTCAAAGGAGGTTGATGACTCCTTCTTCTAACCTCATCATTGCTTACAAAATCAAACCACCGAATGCCCAAGATACTGCGTAAGCATCTAGAATCAAAGGCATCAAGTTTCTTGTTATCCTGCTTACAAAGGGTCCATGTTTCGCTACCATAACTAACCTTAGAAAGAACCAAACTATTATAGAGCCTAATTTTAGTCTTTAGGTGTATACGCCTATTTTTCCATACTCGCCATAGATTCCTAAAAGTCCCAGAGCCAATGGCTATTCGCCTGTTATTCTCATCACCAGTATCTGTTCCATAACTCCCAAGATAATTAAACTGAGACACCTGCTCAAACTGAGACACCTGCTCAAGACTGCAACCATTCAGATTAACTGAATCACAGCCTGCTTGACCAATTTTCATCACTTTAGTTTTCTCTCTGTTTATAACCAAACCTACTCTACTACCAGTCTCATCAACAGCTCGAATGAAAGAGTTCATCTCATCAACATCATTTGCCAAAAGCTCTAAATCATCAGCATAATCTAAATCAGAAATTTTCGTATCTCCAGCCCATTTAAGGCCAAAATCTTTCCCTTGAAGTGCATTTATCAATAGCCAAACTATCAATAGCATAATCAATAGCCATAATAAAGAGAAAAGGAGACAAAATGCATCATTGTCGAACATCAGAAGTAATTCTAAACCAATTGCTAGTAGCCTTACCAACTCTCACACACGACTCAGTGTTATTATAGAGAGCTTTCATTATGTTAACTAACTTGTCTGGTATACCATATGATCGCACAATCAACCACAAATTATGACGATCAACAGAGTCGAAAGCCTTTTTGAAATCAACAAAGCTAGCAACCAAAGGTTTCTGAAACTCTAAACATTTCTCAAGAATCTGCCTAAGTGAAAATATCTGATCTACACATCCCCTACCACTTCTGAATCCACATTGCTCATCACGCAATTGACTGTCAACCAGATTCTTAATTCTATTAAGCACAATCATCGAAAGAACTTTACCTGGAACAGAGAGTAGGCTGATTACCCCTAGTTTTCACAAGAACTGTGATCACCTTTTTTGAGGATAGGGATAACAATAGCTCTGGTAAAATCCTTAGGAACCATGGCTTTATCATAAAAGATATTCAGAATTTCAGTCATCCTAGTGGTAACTGAAACATTCCCAGCTCTAAGCATTTCCGTTGTAATTTCATCTACCCCTGGGGATTTATGAAGTTTAAGTTTAGAAATAGCCAAAATAACTTCAGATTGTGTTATAGGGCCAACATTAAAGCCACCAATGCATCTATCATCATTTCAAACAATGGGAGTAGAACTAACCACATTGTTTAGAACATCACTTAAATGCTCAGCCCACCTAGCCATGACAGAATCCTCCCCTTCTATATCCTTACCTTGCAAGGATATAGAAGGGGGAGTCATTGTATGCCTATCCGTTTTCTACCCCATAAAACTAACTATCTGGTACAGCTCACTGCTGTTGTGATGCTTAACTGCTTCTTCAGCTTTGTCAGCCAGGCCATCAAGGAAAAGATTCTTATCAGTAGCTAACTGATCGTTCACACGTTTATTAAGCTCTCTGTAATCCTTTCTGTTAGGACTAGTAGGGTATTGATTAAGGACATTCCTGCAGTTCTTTCTTTCTGAAATAAGCTCAAGTGCTTTATTACTTAAACAATTCTGCCTCCTCTGCTCCTTTTTTCCTAAAAGAGTACTGTTAGTGTCCAAAAAAGCCTGCTTAAAATGGCCCCATTCTTCCTCAGCTTCAGTATTAAGCAAGCCATGACTGTCATAATGACTAAGTAACCTATCATGGTAAGCTTTAGCTATAACTGGGTCTTTCAGAGCTTCAGCATTAAAAGTAAATTTTTTAAATTTAGCACAACTCTTTTTAAGTTTAAGTTGCAAGACACTTTTAACAAGGTAATGGTCAGATCCAATTTCAGTTCCCCTATATGCCCTGGTATTTCTAACAGAACTAGCCCACTTGCTGTTAATTAATATATAATCAATCATATTTCTATGCAGCCCATCAGGTGAAACCCATGTGTGTTTATGTATGTCGCGGTGTTTGTAATAAGTGTTAGTTATTCTGAAACCATTGAGTTTACTTTCCTGTAGGAGACGTTGCCCATTGCCATTGCAGCTACCAATACCAAAAGGGCCTATTACTCCTCCCCAAAGGTCAGAGTCAGTACCAACTTTGGCATTGAAGTCACCAAGAACAAGGGTAATATCTCATTTCTTGACAGAATTCAAAATATCCTGAAGTTGTTCATAAAACCTATCCTTCTCATCCTCATCGGCATCTTCAGTGGGAGCATAACAGCAGATAACATTCAAGTCTTTAATGCTATCTGAAATTTTGCTGTAAGAAACGTTTCATAATGTACGAGAAGAGCATCACTAGCATGTCTGCTGAGCATCAGACCCACGTCTTGGTGATGCTTTCCATCCTCCCTCCCTGTAAAGAGATATTTAAAGTTATTTTTAAGTATCTCACCTTTACTTGTCCATCTGGTCTCTTGCAAGCCTAGAATATCTAGGCTATAGCGCTGGAATTCCTGCGTGAGGACATGAAGAGAATAATCTCTATGTAATGTTCTCACGTTCCACGTTCCTGCAGAGAAAAAATGATTAGTAGGATTTTTAAAGAAATTTGGTTTATTGAGATTGGTAGGGCCAACAATATCAAACAGCCCCCTGATCGCAAGCATGGGGCAAAGACCTGTTTCTCCTCCGCTAAAGGCTGAAGTCACCAATGCTGGTAGGAACTTCAGGCACCACCTTTTCAAGTGGACTTTTTCAAGAGCCACATGGCCTGCCTGAGACACATTACTCCAGTTTAGGCTTGACGATGCCCAACTAGCTAAGTAAGGTTCAGGTACCTGCGATGGCCTCTGATTAGGATTATCCACCAGCTGATATAAGGTATACCATGCCTCTGTTCACTTAGGGCTGGCAACCCAGAAGCAAACAGAAAACACAGCAGCAAATTCTCCCTCAACAGACCCCCACCTGTGCAGCAAGTCCGGGATCCATAACTAAGCTTAAATTCATAAACAATTCCAGTCACGTAGGTATAAATGGTCAGCACCAGGACACTGTGAAGTTGACCACTCCTCAGCAGGTTTGAAAAAAAAGAAAAAATTGGCCATAGATGATGAGATCTGTAGGCCATACTGAACTGGCAGCCCTCCCCTTCTGTTCCCTTCCAAAAGTAATATCTCTTTTGAAAGGTACTATCGGCTTGCACTGTCCAACCACGAGAAGGCGGGGTCGGACATTAGGTGCTAGACCTGGCCGGTTCTGTGCATCATCACTAGGGATTGGTACACAGCTCTCCTTCCAGTTTACGCCTAGCTACCATTTACAGGCCTCTATAATTATCACAAAAACTACGATCACCTTTTTTTAAAAATAGGGATAATAATTGCACTAGAATAATCCATAGGAACAACACCTTTATCATAAAAAAAATTAAATTTACATTCTGAAATTCTCAGCCCACCTAGCCATCACAGATGCATATTGTTATGACAGATGAATGTGCTACAGTGAATTTAGGATGAACGTGTCATGAACGTATACTTCTGCGTGAGAATTATGTAACCAACGAATTGGAATTCATAACTGATCTGAAAAACAGAAAGGATAGAATTGTTGGAGCTGTGGATATCCGAAAGGAGGCATAATTAGTTTCAGTATGTACGCGATGGGTGTAAAAAATGAAGAAGCGTTTTAGATGGGGAGTGCGGGGAAGGTTGATTAGTTTATTGTTGTGGCTACTGTTGGTAGAATTGAGATAACGATTCTTCTGCAAGTTTATCTTTGTATTATTATAGAGTTTCGTGCCGGTTGACTAAGTTTTTTTGTAAATAATTTCATCCAAGCTTTTGTAATAAATTGTATTGTATTGTAATTTTCATTGACATATTTTTACTTTAACTCACGCTCAGTGCTCATCCATTTTAATTTGCAGCAATATAATTATTATTTTGAATGCCTTTTACTAGAAGTATGGATGAGTTAGTAAAGATGATGACTGATATTAAAACTGATATAGCTGCCCAAAGCAGTAAAATTGGTGACCTTGCTAGACAAAGTGAAGACTTGAAAGCCGAAATGGCTACACAACGTAACGAATTGAGAGTTGAGCTGAGAGCTGAAGTGGCTTCTCAAATTGGTAAGATTACTGATCAGAATAATGATCTGAAAAAAAAAAGTGAAATCACTGATCAGTGTAAGGAGATTAAAACCGAACAGAACAGAAAGTGTGATATTTTAAAGGCTGAAATTGATGGTGTAAAAAATGATATTGATGGGGTTAAGTGTAACGTTAATGAAATCACTTGTGATTTTAATACAAAACTTGATAGTGTTAAGCATCAAATTGAAAGTGTAAAAACTGATTGTGAACGTCACTTTCAGATTTTAGGAAATGAAAGATTACCTTCTTCTTGTGACAATGGCAATTTTAGTGATAATAATGTTTTTACACATAACGCTAGATATGCAACTAAATCTTCTACAATATGATGGTCAATCGCATTGGACAGTATTTAGAACACACTTTGAAGTTATCGCTAGAGCTAATGAGTGGAATGAATTCCAGAAGCCCAGTTCTCTTGCAGCTTCCTTAAGAAATTCTGCTACAGAAGTTTTACAGTCTATTCCAGAAGAAAAACGACTTGATTATCAAAGTCTGGTTTCTGCATTAGAACTCAGGTTTGGCGATAGTTATTTAAAACAATACTGTATGACTCAATTCAAACATCGTTGCAGAAGAGTGGTGAAACTTTGCAAGAACTTGCTAGTGATACTGAGCGTCTAGCTAGATTGGCTTATAGTAACTATCCACCAGAAATTCAAGCAACTTAGCTCAATTACAATTTATTGATGCTATTGCTGACCCTGAGACTCAACAATCTCTGAGGATATTGGAAGGTGAAACTTTAAAGTCAGCTGTGGTACATGCTATGAAGTACGAGTGCTCCAGGCTTTTCCTCGCGAGCGAACAAACACGCAGCGAGATTTGTGAATGCAGAAGAAACTGCAGAAAAGGATAGTGTAATGAAAGAACTAACCAAAGCCATATTATCCGTTTTGAAAGACTTAAAAGATTCTTCTTCAAAAACTTCCACAGACCTTTAGTGTTAGAATTGTAGTAAGACTAGACACATTAGAGCCAACTGCAAAAAGTGGTGGGTACAAAGTTCAGGCACGTCTAACAGACAACAGAACAAGCATAAGCAACATGAAGAGCAAAGGCATTTTGCTCTTCATGTTGTTCTGTTCCAGCAAGAAGTTCATTACCTTGGTCACGTCATCACTACATCAGGGATTAAGATTGATCTTAGTAAAACAGAAGCTGTAAGAGACTGGCCTCCACCACAAGATGTTCATCAACTTCATAGACTTTGCACCTATTATAAAATATTTATCAAGGGTTTCTCCAACATCGGAGGGCCACTACATCGACTGACAGAAGAGGGTCAATGGTTAATGTGGACCACTGAATGTCAAGTAGCCTTCCAACAGTTGAAACAGGCTCTTTCCACAGCACCAGTGTTAGTATATCCATAAACTGGAAAACAGTTCATAATAGATACTGACGCAAGTAACACAGGAATAGGTGCTGTACTTTCACAACAACAAGACGGACAAATTCATTCTTTAGCAAAACTCTATCCAAACCAGAACGAAATTAAATTATTTTGTCACACGAAAAGAGTTGTTAGCAATAGTACAAGCAATAGAACATTTTCATCATTATCTCTATGGCCAGAAATTTCTTATATGCACTGATCATGCTGCACTCAGGTGGTTACTAAACTTTAAAAACCCTGAAGGGCAAATTGCTAGGTGGTTACAGCGGTTACAAGAGTACAATTGCTCCATCGAGTATCGAAGTGATAAAATGCATAGGGATGCAGATGCCTTTTCCAGACGTCCATGTATTGACAACTGTAAGCATTGCTGTAATACAGAGTTGAAATTTGGAACTAAAGAGGTAATGCCCATAAGACAAATAACATCAACAGAAACAAATAGTGATACTCCTAATATCTGGAGTCCAATAGAAATTAGAAAGGCCCAACTAGACAATGAAGATATAAGGCCAATAATGGATTTGATTGAAAAATCTGATCTAAGGCCTAATTGGGAGCAAATTTCGAAGTATGGTCCAACTACCAAAAGTTACTGGACACAGTGGGACTCCTTAGAAGTGAAGGACGGTGTATTATACAGAAGAAGAGAGAATCCCAGTGGACGGCTGATCCATTGGCAGATAATCCTTCCTCGCTCCCGAGTGGAACTAGTAATGAAAGATGTACATGATAGTGCCATTGGAGGACACTTCGGTGTTAATAGGACATTAGCCAAAGCCAGGGAACGATTTCATTGGCTGAAAAGTAGGGCAGACCTTGAAAGATGGTGTAGGCAATGTGAAGCCTGTGCAGCCTGTGCCAACTATTAGGCATTCAGAAAACCAGAACAACTCCCCTACACCCTCAGTCGGATGGTAAGATTGAGAGATTTAATAGGACAATTGCACAACATCTAGCATTGTTTGCCGACGACCACCAACGTGACTGGGATCGCCATATACCATTCCTTTTGTTGGCATACAGAACAGCAGTGCACGAGACAACTGGACAGACACCTTCTATGATGCTCTTTGGAAGAGAGTTACGTGTGACCTTTTATATGGAGCCCGAAGCAATGCCTGTATCCACTCCACAATACGTAGAAGAATTACAACAACGACTAGAAGAAATCCATCACTCCATCAGACATAACATCAACATAGCAAGCGAGAGAACCAAAACGAGATACCACAGTAAAACAATTGGAACTGTTTTCAATCAAGGAGATTTTATCTGGCTATACAATCCACATAGAAAGAAGAAACTTTCTTCAAAGCTTCAGAAACCTTGGGAAGGTCCGTATACCGTAGTTAACAGGATTAACGACGTGATGTATCGCTTTCGTCGACGTCCAACTACAAAGTGCAATGTGGTTCATGTGAATCGTTGGCCCTGTTTCATCGAAGAACTGAAGAAGCTTCGGAATCCAGAATTGTTCGGGACGAACAAGACCTAAAGAGTCATGAACGCTCGCGTATGCTTCTGCGTGAGAATTATGTAACCAACGAATTGGAATAGAGAACCGATCTGAAAAATATAAATGATATAATTGATATGTTGGAGCTGTGGATATCCGAAAGGAGGCATAATTAGTTTCAGTATGTACGCAATGGATGTAAAAAGTGAAGAATCATTTTATATGGTGAGTGCACGGAAGGTTGATTAGTTTATTGTTGTGGATCATGTTGGTAGAATTGAGATAACGATTCTTCTGAATGTTTATCTTTGTATTATTATAGAGTTCCGTGCCGGTTAACTAAGTTTTTTTATAAATAATTTCATCCATGCTTTTGTAATAAATTGTATTGTATTGCAATTTTCATTGACATATTTTTACTTTAACTCACGCTCAGTGCTCGTCCATTTTAATTTGCAACAATATTAATCCTGCAATTCCTGTGTTCTGAAGTGCCATGTCCTTATCACTCAAATAATTTTTTTCTTCTGTTCCCTTATACTCAAAAGAGTACTGCTGGTTTAAAAGAAGAGCCTGTTTAATCTGATCCCATTCTTTCTCAACTTCAGCAATAAGTAAACCATAATTCTTATAATGACTAAGTTGCTGATCATGGTATGCTTTAGCTACATCTGGATCATTCAGACCTTCATTATTAAAAGTAATTCTCTTAACCTTAAATAAAAACTAAATAAATATCCACTCAAGCAGCTGCTTGCCACAGAGGTCTGACCCGAGCCTGTCAATTTATAGACCATAGTAGAAGGTCTGTGAGGATGGCGGGACATCAGCAGAAAAACAACACAAACATCCGTGGTTTACCGGGGCCTCGAGCCCAGGTCCCTTTGAGCAGTAGCCAAGCATGCTAACCAAACACAACATTTTTTAAGCTTCAGTTGTAAAACCGTTTTGACTAGGTATTGGTCAGACCGAATTTCGGCTTCGCACAATGATCTGGTATTCCTAACCGAACTAGCCCATTTGATGTTAATTAGCATATAATATATCACATTACTGTGCAACCATCAGGTGAAACCCATGTTTATTCGCAAATCGTTAGCGTTTCCCATTGCCATTTGAACTACCATTGCCAAGGGACCTAACACCCCTGCCTAAAGGTCAGATTAGTACTAACTTTAGATTTAAGTCACCTAGCAGAAGAGAAATATCTCTTTTCTTGACACAACTCAAAATATACTTGTCTGTAAAACACATCCTTCTCGTTTTCATCAGAGTCCTCTGTACGGGAGTATCAACAGATAATTTTAGTCTTAAATTTAGATGTCCTAAATCTTTCATTAAAAAATTAATATCCTTAAATTAAAAATTAATAAAAATTAATAAATAAAAATTAATTAAAAAATTAAGCACCTTGGAGATGCTTTCCATCCTCCCTCCCTGAAAAGAGAATTTTAAAATCTCTTCTACTTACATTAAATTTCAAAATATTAAAATTCAGTAGATAGGAGTGTTTAGATTAAGAGAACGAATGGGGGAAAAGATATATCTGAGAGAATTGTGTATAAGTAAGAAGAAAAGTTTTGTTAGCGGTAGATAGGGACATGAAGTTATAAAAATGTACAAATGAAAAACGAATAAAGAATAATAAAAGTAGATAAATAAAAGGATAATGGGTTTCTGTTAGACTAACGGGTTTCTGAAAGTCGTAAAAGTACTCGTAGCAGGAGAGTTTTTACTTTAAAAACGACAAAATATATGCAGTTTAGCAACAATAGAAGATAAAAGAGACAGAATTGTGCAAAGTGTGTTACAGATCACAATATATATATAAATATGAGTAAAATATATATATATATATATAAATATACAGGTACACAAAGAAATTTTTTAAAACTAATTTTAAAGTTCATTTAACTCATTCTTTGATTTAATAAAGAGCTTGTTACCGTTTTTCATTTTTACCACTACTGATCCATCTAGATTCCAAACATTGCACTGACCAATTTTCTCAATAGCCAAATAAAGCACTTTTAAGTCTTTCTGACGTTAGATCTTCATGAATAGTGATTCCACTACTTTTAAGTTTACTTTTAGCACGGAACACAGCATTTCTTTTCCGATACGAACATAATTTTACAATGATCGGTTGAGGTTTGCTGTTCCGACCAATCCCCACATGCCATCCCATAAATGCCATTCATGGAAATGTGAATATTCAATTTTTTTTTTGAAAATTTTAATGGCAAGGTCATCAGTAGGCGTATCTGCTTTTTCCACTCCAAAAATCCTGATCGTATTTCTGCGTTGATACTGTTCACGATCGCTGCACTTTAAAAAAACTATCGGAACGTAGTTGATTTATTACTGCATCTTTCTCTTTAAGTTGATCCCATAGCTCGTGTACAGCCTTCGTAGAAAACTTAAAGTTCTTTTGATTTTTTGCAGAACAGCAGAAGTAACAGCTTCAGTGAGTAATGAGACAATCGTTTAAACAGAGTTTTGGGATTTGAAGACAGTTTCAATACATTTAGAGACTGACGCCAACAGATCGTCGTCCGAAAGCGACAAACCAGGGCTAGGGGCAGGGGGTGATCTTGGAGGGCTGCTTCTACCCACTGGCGGGCTTGATGCTAGCGAGAGCTGCATTCTTTTGAGAGGTTGCCATCTTGTTTTAGGCGCCATAACCTTACTTATAAATGTGAGGAAATAAGATTACAGTATAAGTAATCAAATACATTATCAAATAGATTATAAGTAATCAATTACAGTACTAAATATTTCAAATAGAGGCACTAAACTTACGAGGAAGCAACACAGCTTTTTAAGACACTAAGAACTTCCAAACTCCTATAAAATACAAAACTCTAAGGAGTACAAACGGACCTAATGTTACACTTCGCATTCTCTTTCAATATTCATTCGAAATTTTTACGTTTTCAACTTTTTCCACAGTTAGAGGGCGCAATTTTAGCTATAGAAAGTTTCTGAAAGCGCGAATCGTAATATTCTGAGAATTCCTACGAAATCAAAAAGAAGTTTTTAATTTATATCTTAAAAGCAAAAAAAGAAAATTATTTCTACAGACGAACAGGCGGACAGGCAGAGGAGAGGAACAAAGTTAAAACATTAACTCCATTTTTCTGAAAACTAGCTTTTTTTAACAAACTCACGTAAAGCATAGATTTTTAGTTCCTGAGCTTACAGTTCATTGTATATATCAGAATGCGACACATTATGGTACATACTTTACATGAGAAATTTCGTAATTGTTGTATCTATCAATACTTCATGTTCGACTACTGTATTGGGTTGGGTTGTTTTACCTCTGAGCAGCACTTTTTTGCACACCATGGGCTAAATGGCCAGGTCACATCGACCCCGAAGGCTCAGAGAAGGTTGGGTGAGGGGACCCACTGGAACAGCTGTTGGGAGACAGATGGTAGCCTCCCGTCAAGGCCATCCAGCGTGTTCTTTAACGTGTACAGGGTATGTCTCTCCCGCACACGGAGCCACGGCTTAACGTCCCATCCGACGGACGGCGGCCTTTCCAAGCCCATCGGTGTCCCCTACTGACCGTGGGCAGGGCGGGGAATTTTGCGGAGATAAATCTCAACGCTGACCCAGCTGGGACTCGAACCAGGGAACTACAGATTACGAGCCTGGTGCGCTACCGACAGAGCCACCCCCGCCCCCTACTACTGTATTAAGCATTCGTTTAATGTTCAGAATTTCGAGGAGACAAGATGCAGTTTTTGAAGTAACAATGAATTCATTGTTTTTTAGTGAGATGAACTATTTTATCTTTTTCCTGAACTGCAAGGTGTGCTGTTAGAAACATTCGGTTTCGCAGTAGAAATTGTGCGGACCGATTCTTTGACGATGACCTTGAAAGTAGTACTACTGGTTTCTTCCGCTATTAAGAGTAAATAATTTGTAGTACCACTATCTGATTATTATATATATAAGAATAAACATGAAACTATTTCTATTCGTTTTTTTAACATGCATATTCACATAACCAACTAAAACATACATCTCTCTCTTGTTGTATATTCTTTGCTAGATGCTCTAAGAAATACTTTCTAAAATTAATATGCAGTTTTTTAAGGGTGTTCCGCAGTTTCTATGTAAAATTTTGAAGTGGCCCTTAACTAACGGAAGGTTGGCAACGGCTGCATTAGATTCTCTGTACCAATTTATTAAAATTGTTTAACTCACTACAGAACCAATTGCAATGCATGTGCTATTGTATGTAAATAATAAGAAAGATTCGGGTTAATGTAATTTCAACCCGAATTTCAGAAACAATATAGGATTATTTTTATTTCTTAAGAAAAACAAAATTTTTGCTCGATAGCTAATCTCTGAATGGAATTTTTTTAAAACGGAAAAGGTCATACCCTAATTTTAAAGATTATGACGTTTACGAAACGTATGGCTCGTCTAAGCAAGTTTTAGCAACCTTGAAATGTTTAAATTGAAACGTTTACACAAAATGGCTTCAGCAATGTATTCATTTAATAACATTCTTACATAGGATAGAGGAACAAATAAATGATTTTGCAACAGCATGTTTATCAAAAATCTGTGTCCTGAAGTCAAAGGATTATATAGGAAGTATTAAAGATATAAAAACAAAAATAAATACCCCCTCAAGCAGCTGCTTGCCACAGAGGTCTGACAGGAGCCTGTCAGTTTATATGCCACAGTAGGAGATCTGAGAGGATGGCAGGACCTCAGCAGAAAAACGACACACACATCCATGCCTAATCCGGGGCTCGAACCCAGGTCCCTTAGATCAGTAGCCAAGCGTGCTAACCACTCGGCCACGTTTATTAAAATTCTTTAACTCACTACAGAATAATTCAAAAAAAAAATAAAACAAATTTTCTTAAATAGTCTAATTTATTGAACGATAGAGTATCTGTTTGATAATGAACTTCCATTGGGATGGGATAAATGCAGGGTACACAACAGCAACTGATATTCTTCTATTTGTATCGAAAATGTACACTGAAAGGATAATTTATTATACACACTCACCTACTGGGTGTGTATAATAAATTAACTTCGCCTCACAACAGCAGCAACACGTCATAGCATTGACTCCACCAGGTGTTGGAAACGTCTGGGTGGTATTGCGGCCATGATTTCAAGATGACCGTCCATAAACCCCGAGAGTTGACAGTGGTGGGTTTTGAGATCTAATGCATCTCCCCATTTCTTCCCACAGATACTCAATACTGTTGAAATCTGGAGAGTGAGAGGCCATTCGAGGGTTGTGAACTCGCTGGAACGTTTCTCCAACCAGTTCTTCATTAAACGTGAGCGATGAGATGGGGCGTTGTCTTGTTGAAAGAAGGCATCTTGCTGTGGGAACTGGATAACCATGAATGGACGTAGGTGGTTGGAGAGTATGTCAACATAGCCCTGTGTAGTGATGGGGGTCTCATTATTTACAATGGGCCCCAAAGTGGCCCACATAAACATACATCACTTTATTACACCACCACCACCAATCTGTAACACAGTGACTTGACAGATAGGGTCCATTGCTTCATGTGGTCTACATCACACATGAGGTCTACATCACACAACATCCCGTCAGCGTCTGGTAGCTGGAACCTCGATTCGACAGCCCAAGCTACGCATTTCTAGTCTTCCACAGTCATTGGCCCACTGCAGTCTCATAGCCCAGTGACATGCTTTTAACTAGGGAACTCATCGGATGTCGTGCCACCGTACGTTGAATGGTCTTTGCACAAATCTTCATAGCTTCTTCGTAGTTAAATGCGGCGTTATCATCTTCCCCGTGGCCCTCTATTCTGACATTATGATACGGGAGAGGCGGTGCTTTCCTTGAACATCAACGGCCCAGTAATAGTTTTCTCCGTGGCCGCAGGTTTTGATGGTTTTGATGTGGTCCTGGTACATCCCCCCCCCCCCCTGTGACTGTCGTATGCAGAAATACCAGATGTTCTGCAGTCGCAGATATGGCGAACCCCCATCTTCCTCGCACAAACTAACTGCTCACGATCGAACTCGCTCAGGTCGTCGTGTTTACCCCTCATAAAAGTCCCAGGCACTCTATACTGCAGGTGGATATCTGACCTATTTATAGCCAACAAGGGATTTCTGCTGGCTCCATTATTGTAGCGGAGTAGGGCAGGTTTTGTGGATCGGTGCGGTATGTGTACTTTATTTATGATTTAATGTATTTAGGTACATGAGATATGTTTTTATTAACTATCCGCTTGCGAGATAATTGTTAGCTTCTGTAAGGTATATAACATCGCATTGAATATATCGAATTGGATATTAGGGGATAAATATAGGTAAGAACCCTTTTGCCGAAGATGGATGTTGACCTTGAATATATGAGGAATTTTGTTGTATAATGTGACCAATCGGCAAGGGATAGAGAAAGTTTGATAGCATTTATCAGAATCGCATCAGCATCTCGCACAATTCGTGTTTTGTGGCTAATAGCACAAATTGTTGAGAAGGATTCTTTGGTCATTTTTATCCACTTTGGGAGACACTTCACGAAATATATATGCATATCTCTCAAGTTCATTACGAAAGGCTACTATGGGAAAATATCAATGAATAAAAATCGCGGGGAGACTACTTATTGATAATCTAGTTAAATGTCGTGGAAATCAACAGAAGTCTTTGGATTTTCGGTTCAAGCACCTGGAAGAGATAATTCTTCAGTTCGCGTTCCATTCGGCTAAATACTCTAGAGTAGTCTATCGATTGCAGTTTGAGATGGCCAAACAATTGTGCTTTTTGAATTTTGAGACTTTTTTTATAATCCTTAGCTGACCACAAGTGAATGCAAGAAAAAAATTTGCTTATATTGTATATTTTACATTTTTCGCAATTAATTCGATTCCTTCCTCGTTCCTTTGCGAAAGCAAACGCTCTTCTAGCTTTGTCTGCACTTTCAGTAGGAGGTAATAATTTTTACAACCCTTAGGAACAGAAGGACTTCGGAGACGTGATTTTAAAACAGTTTCTACTTTAACGTAATTAATAACATGGGTTGGGCTGTTTTACTTCTGAGCGACACTTTTTTCACACAATGTGCTAAATGACGAGGTCGCAAGGACCTCGTAGGCTCAGTGTAGGTTGGGGATGAGGACCTACTAGACAGCTGTTAGGAGACTGATGGTAGTCTCCCGTCAAAGCCATCCAGTGTGTTCTTTAACCTACAGAGGGGGACACGGCTTAACATACCATTCAACGGATGGCAGCGTTTCCAAGCCCATTGGTGTCCCCTACTGACCGAGGGCAGGGAGGTTAGCGCATTTAAATCTCAAAGCTGGCCAGCTGGGACTCGAACCTGGAAATTGCAGATGACGAGCCTGACGGACTACCTACCTCGTCCCGCTTTTTGTGGTAAAATATGACTGAAGATGAAGTAAATATCTGAATCAAATCTGTAGAAATCTATATTTTTCAGCAACAATAACAAGGTATTTGAAATATTCTACAGATGGAAAATTTCCTAGCAGCAATGGCAGTTATAAAGATTTACCTCAAAATTTAAATGAACTTAAACAACAAGTATTTTGTTTCAAGCTGTTTAATGAAAATAAGTCTACATTTTAGAAGTTTGTGTAAATAGCCTTGCAATATTTGCAATTTTGCATAAGTTTTTCAGCAGTGACATTGCTGCTGCTCTCAACATTTCCACTTCCATAACTCTTTAAATACATACTGAATGTTGCTGAAAATCGAGATTACGATAGATTCGATTGAGATTATTAATTTATCTTCTGTCATATTTTACCGTAAAAAGCTGCTTACTTTACAAATTGTACAACTTTAAAATTAGTTTCCTATTGACATAACATAGGATTGAAAAGTAACTTATGTCTACTAGTGTATGCTGCCGCCCATAGGCAATTGCGTTATGAGAAATCTTGCCCTGTCCTACAGAAAAAAACGTTATCATGGGGTTAGGTGAAGTTTCCATTGTGGCTGTTCCGTAAGCAATCGTAGACAGATCTATTTTCTACGAAACGATTGTCAAGCAAAATGGGATTTGTTTAAAAGTAGGCAAGAGCAATTTTTGGAATATAAATATTGGTCGAAAGTATTATTTAGTAGGGGAAGATATTTCGATAAACTCGAAAGTTAGACTTTTACTTTGAAGTTTTTATTTTGGAAGAAGAGTCGAAACGTAGATGGATTAAAGAAGGAGAAGAAAGAAGGGGTGATGAGAAGGAAGAAGAGGGGATGACAAGGAAGAAGGGGGGATGAGAAGGAAGAAGGGGTGATGAGAAGGAAGAAGGGGGGATGAGAAGGAAGAAGGGGGGATGAGAAGGAAGCGGGTTTTTAGGAATTTTGAGGCATTGCCCTATAAAATGGCACTCATTGCGTATATTAATTATCAAATGTTGTTAATATCTTTATCAGGTCTCATGTGAAATATTAAAAATACGAAGTTACTCTTTAGACACTCTATGCTACTCAAGAGCGACTCGGAGTGTAGCAGGAAAAGTCACCACATCGCAGAAAAGGGTGCATTCATTACGACCCTCAACATTTCACTCACTTTGACCGCTTCATCATCTGCTGCTAAATTTTAATCATATCAGTTTTCTACTCTAACTATGGATTATCACAAATTCTAAAACGGAAAAAAGGAGGAAAACGGTTTGAGCATGCGTCGAAAGCAAACATCGTCAAGGTAAAGAATGAAGAAATTTAAAAAAGCAATCGCTAGGAATCGTGGCTAAATTACGACAAAAGAGGCGATCGGATACGACAATCTTATTGCATCTGATTTTGTCCCATTTATTGAAAGAAATGTCATATTGGTCAATCTGTCTATGGGACGAAATAAAACGTGAAGAATGGAAAGAAATGTAAAAAAAATTTTTAATTAATTAATTGGTAGGATTAGAGACTTAAAAAAGAGTATTTCCCAGTAAAAGAAGAATTTAAAAATATAATTTCATTGCTGTAAAAGGAAATTTATATCTTGTGAAAAACTAAAAAAACTTCACGTGCTTCATGAGGAAATGATTACCTACCTTAGACTTCTTTTTCAATATTTAATCTTTGGTGCACGAGATGTCAATTTAATTTCAGTGTTTTCTTATCAAGTATTCAAAAATGTGTACGTCAGCTTTTTCTTTTAATTCTTCGGGTGGAAGAGTAAGTCTCCGTTTTGAGAAACTCGAAGTCCAGAGGAAATTTTCCATTTGTTCTCGAGACGAAGTGATGCTGCTGCTGGTGCTCTTGCTCTTCCCCGTGTTGCTCACGAGGCATCCACGGATAAGCTGCGGTTCTTCTGCGCATGCTCTTGAGTTTCTGGTCCGAAGGACGCAAGGGAGGGTTATGAAAAATGAAGCGTCACGCGTTTTTAAAAGTAAATGAGAAATAGTTTTCAATGATGAGATAACGACGCATACCCCAATTAAAAATGAAACTTATGCTGAACTGAAATGGCTACGTCTTAAAATTTTCTTGAATTTCTTTCGAATATTACTGTAGCTATAGAAAGCAAATAGTTGTAAGATAGATTAAGAAATCATTTTTTATATGCATCTTGTCTCTATTTAGAATGATCAGATAGTTTTCTTCTCTGATTTGCTTTCTGTGGAGATTTTTTGCTCTTCGAACATGATGATGCAACTCCACCCACAGTCCTGACGATAAATGCATTCGGCCATTGGACCTGAGTCCGCCAGAAGAGCGGCGTTTCGTGACTCGAGTATTTCGGACATGGTCGCATTAATTTTTAACGCAACCGGAAGTAAATAGATAAGCTGAGCGGAACCGAGGACAGTGCCAAGAGGGTCGTCGCCATGGCCTCCCACCGCCGAGCCAGCAGCGTTCCAAAGATGCCGATCGATCCCTCGTTGCCATTGGCCCTTTGGCAACAATGATTCGTTTGGTCGTTTCTCAGAGAGCGTGCGCGGCCGATGCACAATGGAGAACCGCCGGAGAGAGGCAGAGCGCGCGCGCGCAGCGGCTCTCCATTTCAACAATGGCTGCGCGTTGCAGCTGAGAAACGACACACGGCGCACGCGTCATAATACAGCAGTGGCGCGGTTTTATGCTGATGAGCTCCTGTCTGTGGTGTGTGCGCCCCCGCAGCGCTTGAACACAGCCGACGCAGACACCGCAAGAACGCCCGCCGCCGTCGAACTACTCGCCCCGAGTCTACTCCCGCAATTTGGCGCCTTTCCCCCATCCTGATTTCTGCTCGTTGATGAACCGGTAAGCATGTCATTCTGATCTTAATCACACTGTTACGCATTTCTGGGTTTTATGCCGAGATCTTAGAATCACAGAAAACCCATATGGCGAAACGATTAGTGGAGATTCTAGACCGTACATTGGGCAGGCGGCCATTTTATGCACTGTACCTCGGCCAGAGACACCCTCTGTAATTTCTTCATAATATTGTCCTGTCGGTTTAGATGTAACAGGAATAAAATGATGCACAAGAAAATCTACATGGATTAATATCTACATGGACTGATTAGACACGTAACTGTTAAAACTTTTAAAAATCGGATTGATTAAAAGACAGTCGAATACAACACACTCGTTGTCAGGATTTTTTTTTTATTTCCGTCTCGTATTAACTTTAAAATAAAAACAGTAACAATCTTTAAAACATCGATATTAAATATTGTAATAAATGACCTTAACACGAAAACATCGTTATTAACCTCGCACAATCTGAAACATTTTTCTTAAAATCTTTCAATTTTTAGTATTTGGCTGAGAGTGGAGGATTTTTTTCCTACATCTAATTTGGTTTCAGGATTAGTTTCTTCTTCTCAAGATATGTGATAAAAAGGTTTTGTGAAGCGATACGTAGCTCTGCGCAGCTTTATTAATTGATGAAGGAATATTGCGAAGCGTTTGTTTTGCATGTAAAGGGGATGAATGGAATAAAAAATGATGGCCACACTGTAGGAAGCTGAAGAAAGAGATGAACTATTTTGCAAAGGAGACTTCTTTTTCATCTTCACTGCTTACAAATTCATAACTTTCAACTTTTCAAAAAACAAAAAGAAAAACACGTACACAATTAAATGAAGACAAAAATCTGTTTTTAGAATGAATACTTTGTTTCGTCTTCTTTTTGGCTCTGAGTTGATATTCGATCATTTTCTTTTGCTGTTGTTATTACCAATCCAATGAATGTCATGAAAGATGGCAGCGGTCGCTTCGTACCAACTCTGCTCAACGTAAGCGTAATCTGGATTCCATCGTAAGGAATGATCTGTTGCAAAAGAATATGAAATATAAAGATCAGTTGGCACATAAATTTAATAATGGAATACGCTACTCCTGCGAATACAGGATGCAATATACTCTGCCACGAGCAGAATTCTGTATGGTTATTTTAAATTCTCACCTGTGTTTATAGAACTGTATTATTCCTTGTTTCCGCCTCTGAATGATTACGTGATTTTGTATGTCTGGAGGCGCAGTTACGAAGCTTTAATAAACTCCTTTAAATTAGAAAGCAATCAGTGGCAGTGAATCATCTGAATTATGGGTTAGATTACTTTT
The DNA here is from genome assembly GCA_038380435.1 of Ryuthela nishihirai. Lineage (NCBI taxonomy): Eukaryota > Metazoa > Arthropoda > Arachnida > Araneae > Heptathelidae > Ryuthela > Ryuthela nishihirai. The sequence continues at coordinate 92,713,541 of JAWZYU010000009.1, forward strand.
CTCCGTTTTCGCAGATGCCAAATGTATCGATTGGAGTAATGAGGTAAACAATCCCGAAATATTGAGATCAGTCTTAAAAACGTATATAATTATCAATTTCTTTGAATATTTTTTTTTTCTTTTTAAGCGAAAGATTTGTATTAGAATAATTTCATTCCAATCGCTCATTTGCAGGTGCAAGCAGAGAGAGCTTTCCTTCCTCAGCTTCCCTATTCGAGGTCCGAACATCTCCATGACACTAATAGTAGAACATCTCCTTTGCATACTCATCAGGTTGATCGATGTGAGGCGAATCATTCGCACTTTTTGGCCATCCAAAGCATTGCAAACAAAAAGATGTACAGCAATCCGGATGTCGTGGGTTCAAAACCCATCGGGTTCAAGACAATTTTTCTTTTACATTTAAGAAAACTGTTGGCATGGAGATTCAGTCGAAGTTTGAAAATTGACAGTCACACTTCAGTAATTATAATCCTCGAGCATCAAGAGCAAAGAAAACGCGGCCAAACAGGGACAAAGCGATTGTCTGCTCTTTGATGATTAAGACTGGAGAGAAATAAAGCAACTGATTTAATATCTCGATGTTGTATTCCCTTCCTCCTTTCCCAACAGGATTTCTAAGAACCAATTTTTCCTTACATCATTATTCTTTCGAGGCTATTCTTGGCTCATGGGAAATGAATTTAGTTAGAGAGCAATTTGTGTTTCTTTTGATTGTCCTGCCGTGAAACTGAGACCACAAAATTTACTTTGCAATCCCCTAACACATTACTGACCTCTGTTTTGTAGTTAATTATTAACATTTAAACAAAGCTAAATAGCACTTACAACTGAATTAAAAGCGTTACATTTCATAACTTGAGAAATTAAGAGTGTAATTATTTCAAATTATCCTTTATCAGAGATTCGACAATTTTTTCTCGAATGTCATTTCTGACATATTCATCTGTGAAATGGAAGGGAAATTTTTGAAAACATTACAAAATAATAATATTAAAAAGAAAGAGATAAAATCGTAAATTCCTTTTGATCCTGTATCCGTAACATAAAATGCAAAATATTTATAAAATTTCAAATGGCGTAAATTCTACTTTTTTTAAACTTTGGCCTTCTTATTGAAGAAATGCCACTGCTTTTTGAGCAGTGGCATTTCTTGGGTGACAGCATCTCAATGCCGGAGAGCGAACTTCTCTCGTTCTCTGGTGGTGGCGCCTGTACATGGATCTTCCTCCTCGGCCGCCGATATTTGCACGAAGCGATCTTCCTTCGAGGAGGTCAGCACTAAGGCACGCGGTAAGACTGCTACTATTGTGCAGTTTCAATTTTCGCTTTAGACTTGGCTTATTAATATAAAAATAATAAATTACTCCCCAAGCCTGCTACCGAGGTCTGACAGAAGATTGTCGCTACAGAGATCTGTGAGGAAGTCGAGACCTGAACAGAAACACAACACAGAGGTGTAGAATGAAAGTTCACTCAACCATTCTGAAAAAGGAGATTATACAGGCGGTAGGAAAAGGTGAAAAAAGGGTCAACACTTGTAAATTATTTGAAAAATATTTTTAATTGATTTGAGTATAAGTTTTCAGACGTCTTTTACCACCTTGGAGTTATTTTAAAAGTGTCATGATCTCAGTGTTAAGCTGATCGGAACTTGAGATAAATGCCAAAGTGGTTAAACAATTAAAGGAAATTGGTTTTTTCATGTTATTGTTTATCGTATTCTCATATTTAAGTGCCTCTTTATTCATGGGCAGAGCTGGGGATTTACAACAAATAAATCTAGAGATCTAGGGCCACATATAATATATATTTATGGCAAAATCCTTAAATACACGAAGAGAATGAAAAACAATGTGTCTCAAAGCAATCATAATGGGAAAAAAATGCAAAAATAACAAATTTTAGGTTTTATTTTTTTCTTCTTCTGAGAATGAATGTTTATTGCGTATAACAGTGATCTTCAGGGCATGGAAGTACTCAGGGGGGTGGGTCTGAACCCTCTCCCCCCTAAGTGTTGGCTGCCCTGAAAATGCGATCGTCTTAGACGAAATGTCAAATTTGTCTACCTTTTTTTTAAATCGAAAACAGTTGTTTATGTATAATTTTATTTTAGCCCCATATTACATGTCCGACACTAAAAAAGATAAAAAAAAAACCATAAAACTTTATTCCCTGCAGATTATGATTTTAATCTTTCCTTTCCATTGAAATAGTTTAGTAATTGGGAAACCTTACTCGAATCTTATTATGACTAATTGTTACCCCGAAAGCAAATTCTCGCTCCGCCCTCCGAAACTAAATCCTGGGAAGATGATTTCTTCTGGCTTTCTCGTTTCAAACAATCCCTCATCGGTTATGTCTGCAACGATGCTTGAAATTTGGTTTGAGGTCTTCTGGCTGTTTATAAATTTCTGCTACGTTATCCTGATTACGCAGTTGTGGAAGGATAAATTTTGCACGTGAAGGGAAAAAAATGCTTTAGTCGATGAATACTGAATGCTGCAAGTTGTTTCAAAAATTCTGCGCGAATTTAATCTTAAATTATAATTCACTTTAAATTTTATCATTTATAAGAATTCTTAGCCCACTTTTTAAGACATTACAAATTTAAGCCTATACAGTGAAATTTCGGTATTTTGGAACCATTGGCGGTGCACCTTGAGTGGAAAGAATAACTTCTATTCCGAAGTATTGGATGATGCTCCTAGAAATTGCCCAAAACATTTGAAGAACTTCTATTTTGCGTATTAGACAGAATTAAAAGAATTGCAAACATATTAATTAAATTAACCCTTTTCTGAGAAAAGTGTCTTATTGTACTCACCAATAATGTAGAGATGTCTTGAGAAATGATCCAAAGAAGCAGATTATTGTGCAACTTAGCTTATACTGACACAACTTACATATAATGCATCACTCTGCAGTAAAACTTAAATAATACTTTATTCACTTATTTAATAATTTAATAATTCTTTTTCACTTAATGCAATTTATTCAACATTTAATATTCACATAATATAGTACTAACTTATTAAATTTAAACTACATTCACTTCTATACAACAAAAACTTTAACTTAAGATTGGAAACTGCTGTATTTGCACAACTGATCGTGAGATGAATCCACTGCTGTTGCTTCATTATTCACAAAGGATTCATCATCGGGATTGTTTTCAATGTTAACTTCAACATTCATTTACGGTCGATATTTCATTTAGAAAAAAAGAAGATATTATATTTTGATACACGTCTATCAGAAATGCAAATAAATTTCCTGATCAAGTTTTTCTGGGGGAGAGTAGGGGCAACTTGCCTCTTCTGTCCCCTTTCCTGCCAACGTCCATGCATCCATTGTATCTCCAATAGCCAAAGCTGATGGATTATCAGGATTGACATCCAGTTGCGAAGGATTAGCGGAAGTAAAAAAAAATAGTTACCTTTGACAATCTATTAAATCTGCGTGCTCAGTAAGATATGAACTGAAAGCGTGATATACCTAAGTGTTGGCAAACTCGGAAAATAGTGGACTACTAATGGATTCGTTTGGCAGGCTATCCAATTTGCTGGATGCTGAACTGCTGGGAGTTCCGAACAATGTATAAGATGCCGGACTATTGGAATTTCAGTGTACTGTAGTTTTTGTTTACAATACAAAAATTAATTAGCTTTCAAGCAGCTGCTTGCTACATCGGTTGGACAGGAGCCTTTCGCTCTTTATTTCACACTTTTTTTTAGTATATACTTTGTTTTTAATAGTTGCTGAGTGCTGTGTGTAACTGGATTTATGCTCAAGTGAGGGAATCATTTAGTGTTGTGACAGTTTTATATTTGAAGCAAATTGTTGAAGTTCGTCACAGCCAAAGGAATGCAGAGGAAATTGTCTGCAGTGAACAGACTTATTGATTGAAGTTGTGATAGAAACAAAAAAGAGACAGAAAATATTTTTGTTTATAATCTTATTCTTTAATTCTGATCCTTCTCACCGTAGTGAAATTCTTTACAACATATTCATTTTTACATAAGTAATAAGGTTTCAAATAAATTTAATGGTGTCACAAGTTGGTTCAATCGTGATTCCCTCCATTTAATATAAAGCAAATCCTTTGTCTCATTCTCCTTGCAAAATCATTTCTGATCTTATAAAGTCTGCTTCCCACTCGGGTAAAATGGAAAAAGAACCGCATTTACTAATGGATTGTTAACTTGAACACATATCGAAAGGTTTCCACTAATGGGATTGTTAACTTGAACACATATCGAAGAAATTTACTAATGGGATTATTAACTTGAACACATATTAAAAATTTTACTATTGGGATTGTTAACTTGAACACATATTGGAAAATTTGCTAATGGGATTGTTAACTTGAACACATATTGAAAAATGTTGCTAATTGATTGTTATTTTGAACACATACTGATATATTGGATAACTTGTACACATATCTAAAAGGCTGCAACACACAAGCACTTTGGCATGATAGATACTTATAGACCTATATATAGACTGTCTTGTAATTTCAAAGTATTTTACAGAAGAAAGTTGTAAACAAATATCGCTTGGCCAGTTTGCAAAAATCTTAGTAAGGGAGTTCTTAGCAGAGGTGTTCGATTAATATTGCAAACGTTAAAAATGTTCCCTCATCCTATCCCTGAAAATGCCATTATCGTGTGAAAAGGGGCAAAAGTGGAATTCCATTTGAGACACAAATTGAGGTCTAATAAAATATGCAATGCAAACTTCTAATCGTGTCCCATACTGTTGTCTAAAAGGTGAGATACCATTGAGGATCAAAGCACGATTAATTACATGGTTGATCTGGGGAAGGATGCAGCACGCCTATCAAGAGATTTAGAAGCATACTCTATGTTAGGGTTCTAAACGTGGGGTACGCGGTAAAATGTTTTGGGGTACGCCGTGAGAGCTCAAAAGTCGCTCTAAATCTAGTGAAAAAGTCGCTAAGTTGGCAACACTGCTACTGATTAATTTCTGAGAACTGAGTGACGAAGCGTGGCTCTGTAGTTCATGTCTGTACCACGTTTATCAATCCTCCCTTCCCTACCTGAGAGCCGAACCTACCCGAACAGCTGATCGCCCAGTTGAAACATGAATTCTAAGTCAGTGAATGTGACACCTTCTTACTGCTCTATGTATTTGTTGTGATTTATTTCACTTGCTCTGCTTTAAGTTATTTTTTAGTCTTCAGTTTACTGTGAAGTTAAATGTACGTGTTTCTAAAGTGCTTTGAAGCATGGATGGACAATTAAGAAGAAAAGTAACGTGGAGCCGGAGTCGATTGCTTCTACATCTACGACTACGTCATCATCCCATATGAGTAAAGAGGTGGATTCAGCAGTAATTAAAAGAACGTTAATTGTTAAACAGTCAAGCGATAAAAAAAAAATAAAAAACCTAAATATCATGAATCATGTTGACAATTTGGCTTTACATGTACAGGAATTTAGTAGAACCAAATCCACAGTGCGTTGTTTTTCTCTGAGGTACTGTCATAAAATTCCATGACACCGTCTCTTTTACGGCTACACTTTGAAACAAAACACGAACATTTAAAAATAAGCCCTTAAGCTATTTTGAACGTCTTTTGGAAGACTTGAATAGTAGAAAAACCGTAATTAAGCATTTTTCTGGTGTAGAAGAAAATGAAATTGCACTTAAAGCGTTTTACAAAGCAAGCCTTCAAATTGCTAAAGCCGAAAAGGCTCACACAATAGGCGAGTCACTCATTCTTCCAGCAGCGGAATAAATAGCTTCTTGTATGTTTGGTCAAAAAGAGGCAAACCTCAAACGACACAGTTTCCAGGAGAATTAAAGATATGACCTGTAATATTAAGGCCAACTCATTCCAGCTATTCAATGTAGCACGTGGTTTGCCATGCATGTGGATGAGTCGACAGATGTAGCTGGGCTAGCTCAATTACTTTTTTCTGTGCATGGAAAATTCCAGGATGCAATATTTGAAAATATTTTATTTTGTAAGCCTTTCAAAACTTCTACTACGTGTGAGGATATTTTTAATATGATTGATTCATTTTTTGCCGAAAACAACCTTGAATGGAAAAATTGTATTTCTGTATGTACTGATGGAGCAAAAGCAATGAGTGATTATATCACGGGAGACTAGCAGGTCGTTCAGGTCGTATAAAAAAACAAGTTGTACTAGAATGTAAGCTCACTCATTGTTGTCTTCACCGTGAAGCGCTGATAGCTAAATTTCTCGCTGATGATTTGAAAAGAGGTCTGGATGAAAGTGGTGTACAAATGGTTAATTTCATGAAAAACCGACCATTGAAGTCTCGACTTTTTTCAATTATGTGTGAAGAAATGGGTACCCTGAATAAGAGATTGCTGCTTCACACAGAACTACGTTAGTTGTCACGAGGAAATGTTCTTTGCCGTTTTTTTGAACTCCACAATAAAGTACGCCTTGTTTCATGGACCACGAGTTTCGATTTTTTTTAGACTACAAGACTTAGAATGGCTTCTAGGTTAGCATATTTAACTAATATTTTTGAAAAAACGAATATTTTGAACTTATCATTGCAAGAAGAAAACAGAGTACGTGATAAAAAAAATTCTCTCTGGGAAAACGGAATTAAAAAAAACAATGCTGACCAATTTCAGCGACTAGATTCATTTCTTAAAGAAAATGTGCAAACGATTGCAGACTTCAATATATAATTTATCAATATATAAGATTATTCATCAATATACAGGGTGAATCTGAAAAAGTGGGCAAAACTTTACGGGGTGGTAGAACGCAGCTATACGAGCAATATTCGTCATAGAAAGTATGGGCGGAACGCAAACGGCGAGCCGCTAGGTGGCGTTGAAAATGGTATAAAAGGGTGCCTGGTGTCTTCGCAAATGTGCGTCGGTCCCTATCCCGCAGGTGTGAAGCCTGCATTACAGCTGGCGGCAGCTCTTTTGAGCAATTTCTTTGAGCATGTACCTCAATTACATTCCTGTTAATAAAATGTTTTCTGAAGTATCTCCTCTCCTTCTTGTGTTCATTCTTTAAATGTGACAGTGGAAAACTACCTTTTAACTTCTCACTGCTTGCGTTCCGACCATACATTCTATGACGAATACTGCTCGTATAGCTGCGTTCTACCACCCCGTAAAGTTTTGCCCACTTTTTCAGATTCACCCTGTATAAGACATCAGACAACAAATAATCGTTCACTTAAGTACTCTTAAAACTCTTATAAGGCAGTATTTTCCACCCCCTGATAAAACGCAAGAATGTATTCGAGACCCCTTCACATTTGATTTGGAAAAATGTAAACTTCCATTGTCCAATAAAGAAGAGTTGATTGAGATATCTTGTGACAATAGTTTAAAAAGCATTCATTCTAAAAAAGCCACTGATTCCGTTTTGGAGTGGAGAAGGAATAGCCGATTTAGTCAAGAATTGCAGTCAAATATTTGTTACCTTTCACAACACCATTTTTATGTGAAATTGGTTTTTCATCTTTAACTGCCTTAAAAAATAAATATAGGAAAAGTCTGGATGTTGAAGATGACTTGCGACTCTAACTTAGCAAGATAACCCCAACCATTGATGAACTCTTTAAGCATAAACAAGCGCAACCATTTCACTGATTACCCAATAAAATGTTTATAATTTTATAAGATTTGTTAAAATGTTTACGTCATTTATTGTGTTTATAGATATGTGTAATTTATGAATCCAAAATTTAATATGTATATATACACGGTCGTATCAGAATAATATGATCATCTACCTAATAATGGGAATAATCACCCTTGGCATAGATGACAGCGGCGAGACGGCGAGGCATGGATACAATGAGGCCCTGGAAGGTTGCCAGAGGCACACTTGCCCATTCAGACTCCAGCAGAGCACGGAGGTTCCGGAGATGACGTGGTTGTAGGTCCGCACGCCGAACCTGTCGATCCAAATGATCCTAGTGCTCTATGGGATTGAGGTCGGGCGATTTCGTTGGCCAAGGGAGAACGGAGACATCGCTGTCGTGTTCCTGGAACCAGTCACGCACCACCTTAGCGACATGACAGGGCGCATTGTCCTGTTGGTAGACACCATCACCACCAGAGTAAACGTCCAACATGAAGGAATGCATGTGGTCAGCAAGGATGGACAGATAGCCATTGGCGTTCAGGGACCCATCCAGTGGTACCAGCGGTCCCAGGTCATACCAGGAAAACATGCACACTACCGCCGCAGGCCTGTACTTGACTGACAAGCGTGTCCGGGTGTTAGTTCTCGTGTCTCTGACGCCGTATCCGCCACTGCCCGTCACTTCTGTGGAGTAGAAACCTCGATTCATCGGAGAAGGCAACCATTTTCCACTCTTCCACTGTCCAATGACGGTAGTCCGTGCGAACTGCAGGCGTCGTTGCCGATGAACCTTGATTAACATGGGCGCCTTTAGGCAGCATCGACTCCGGAGACCCATGCATAACAGGGTTCGCTCTGCTGTTATCAGGGACACATACCTGGGTGCCTCAGCGTTCATTTGACTGGTCAATTGCTGCACTGTTGCGCGTCGATTGCCCTTTACCGGTCGACAGAGGCGACGTTCATCTCTGGGGTCGATGGTCTTTGGCCTCCACAGTTACGACGTCTGAAAATACTCGGAGCGCCAGCAGTCCATTCTTGGTACACCCTTATTACAGCACCTCGCGAACAGCCCACGAAGTCTGCTGTTTCCGAGATGCTTCCACCCTTGGTGCGGTAGCCAATGATCATTCCTTTTTGAACGTCCGTGAAATCAATACCTCTGCTCATTGTGCTCATGTTATGCACTATGGCTCATCTGTTCTGGTCTGCCGCTTATATCTCCGTGTTGTCGACCTTGTCATGTGCACTCTGTGACGTGCCTGGGGCGGGTACGCTGTGATTCCGTGGGTGGTCATATTATTCTGATACGACTGTGTATAGTTTTAATTTTTTTCGCATTGTTATGCTATAACTATAGTTTTATCTATATATACAAGGGGTACGCCAGTTACATACACATTTCCAAGGGGGTACGTGAAGCATAAAAGGTTGAGAACCACTGCTCTATGTGACTGTAGTCAGGAAAACATGCTTAGACGCTGGATATGACTGATGGTACTTACTCCAGGTGTTGGTCGACTAATTGAAACTTGTGGGGAAGGGCATTATCATTCGGCAAGATGAAGTTCTCCCCTAGTGCATCTGTATAAGGTCACAAATAGCGGTTTGATGATCTAATTTCTATACTCATGCCAATAGGATTGGGTTGTTTTACCTCTGAGCGGCACTTTTTTGCACACCATGGGCTAAATGGCCAGGTCGCATGGACCCCGAAGGCTCAGAGAAGGTTGGGGGAGGGGACCTAGTGGAACAGCTGTTGGGAGACAGATGGTAGCCTCCCGTCAAGGCCATCCAGCGTGTTCTTTAACGTGCACAGGGTATGGCTCTCCCGCACACGGGGCCACGGCTTAACGTCCCATCCGACGGACGGCGGCCTTTCCAAGCCCATCGGTGTCCCCTACTGACCGTGGGCAGGGCGGGGAATATGCCAATAGGAGCCACGCAGAGAGCTTTGCGATCATTCAGTGAAATGGCAGCCTAAACCATAGCATTACCCATTTGATACTGCCATTTGATTTGCCCATGCTTTTCTGTTACACAACAGGATAAAAATAACACTAGACAACAAGCTGAAACTTTTTTTATAACATTGGTCAAATAGGATATTTTTTTACTAATTTTGGGGTGCTGAATTCAAATATGGTTGTGAAATATCTGCAGCACGTACAGTTTTTTTTTATTAAATTACGGATTGATGTATTTCAAATTTCAATGAATATGCCTATTTGGTAAATGAAAATAAATGTGATTATTTTACTAAATTGCAATTTAAAACTCATTAATTAATTATATGATTACAGTGAAAAAAATTACAAACATCATAGTTATAGACCATTGAATATAAAGCAACAAATGAAATAATATTGAAACGCAAAATAAGAAAACATGGGTAAGGATCTTTTATACTTACAAGAAGTTCATTTTTGTCTTTTATGTCTTGAGGTATCTTCCTTCTACAAGAACCAGGAGTAGTCACCCATCATTGCTGAATCCCACCTGCCCTGGTATCTCTCCTCCATGGTTCGGATATCCTGGTGAAATCTTTCCCCTTGCTCATCATTGACAGGTCCTAAGTTCTTGGAAAAGAAGTCGAGATGCGAATGCGAGAAATGAATCTTCAAAGACATTCGGCAGCCAAGATTTTCATAGTTTTTGAGAAGATCTTAATGAGCTGATGGTCGTTTTCTTCTTTGTGATTCCCCAGAAAACCCTGTACCACAGACGTGAAGGATTTTCATGCAGCGTGCTACTTCATATTCATTTTTCTTCGAAGACAGTACCATTCAATAACTTCCTGAATTGAGGACCGACAAAGATCCCTTCTTTGAGTTTGGCATCACTTAGGTTTGGAAAGTTTTCCTTCAAGTGCAAAAACCCTTTACCAGTTTTGTCCATAGCCTTTACAAAGTTTTTCATAAGCCCCAGTTTGATGTGTAGTGATGGGAGCAGAACATCAGAGAAGTAAAATAGAGGCTGATACCTCACATTACTCTTTCCAGGAATAAAAACATCTCTTTTGGGCCAGTCTTTTGTTTTGTAATGTTCCTTTCTGGCCCTAATGTCCCACAAACACAGAAAACAGAAAACATTTTTGAAGCTTCCTTGAAACCCGAGCAAGAGAAATATGACTTTTAGGTCACCACATATGGTCCATTTGAATTGGTCATATTTTAAAGCAGTGAGTATTTTTTCCATGCTTTCATAAGTTTCCTTCATTCATACAGCCTGTGTCACTGGAATGGAAGGTTTTTGGTTTCTTTTATGCAAAAGGACAGCTTTTAAGCTGAATTTTGACGAACCTATAAATAGACGCCATTCCTTAGGATCGTGGTTCCAATTTTTTCCATCAGCCCTGAAATATCTGTAGAGAAACACAAACCATCTTGCATCTCGAAATAAGCAGATAAAGTCAAATTTCTCTTTCTGAAAAGAGAAACTCTGGTACCCTTGGCCAGAAGATTCCACTTTCCAAGTCTTGACCCTAAAACCTCAGCTTGCTGTTTGCAAAGTCCTAAATCTCGAACAAGATCATTAAGTTCATTTTGCTAACTTAGATGAGGATCGTCTAACTTTTTAGGGGTGTATGTAGAATCAGAATCTGTATGTGCCTCAAAGTCTTCCTCTGATGAATGTGAAACATTCTCCTCCCAGTTGGTTGGAGGTGTTGGTATGGTAAATTCTTCTCCATGAGGAACTGGCCTTATGGCTGAAGGCAAATTTACTTTTGTTCTTTTTTGAAAAGTCCGGCACTTTAGTTAAACAAAAATAGCAATCATGCAAGTGACTAGTTGGCTCACGCCAAAACATTGGAACTGCAAAGGGCACGGATTTTATCTTACCTTTCAACCATTCATTCAGGCTAACAAAGCACGAAATGCAGCACACATGTGGAGTCCATGTTTTTTTGTCCATATCTCCAACATGACTTCCGAAATACAAGTTATAGGCTTTCTTCACAATCTTTGTCAAAGAACGACCCTGGGATATTAAAATACAATTTCTACACAGAGCTAGGCGTAAACTGGAAGGAGAGCTGTGTACCAATCCCTAGTGATAATGCAAAGAACCGGCCAGGTCTAGCACCTAATGTCCGACCCCGCCTTCTCGTGGTGCAGGCCGTTAGTACCTTTCAAAAGAGATATTCTCTTTTGGAAGGGAACGGAAGGGGAGGGCTGCCAGTTCAGTATGGCCTACTGATCTGGTCATCTATGGCCACTTTTTTCTTTTTTTTCAACCCTGCTGAGGAGTGGTCAACATCACAGGGTCCTGGTGCTGACCATTTATACCTACTAGACTGGACTTGTTTATGGATTTCAGCTTGATTATGTATCCTGGACTTGCTGCACTGGTGGGCCTCTGTTGAGGGAGAGTCTGCCTCTGTGTTTTCTGTTTGCTTCTGGTTTGCCAGCTCTAAGTGAACAGGGGCATGGGATACCTTATATCAGCTGGTGGATAATCCTAATCAGAGGCCATCGCGGGTACCTGAACCTTACTTAGCTAGTTGGGCATCGTCAAGCCTAAACTGGAGTAATGTGTCTCAGGCAGGCCATATGGCTCTTGAAAAAGTCCACTTGAAAAGGTGGTGCCTGAAGTTTCTACCAGCATCGGTGACTTCAGCCTTTAGCGGAGGAGGAACAGGTCTTTGCCCCATGCCTGCGATCAGGGGGCTGTTTGATATTGTTGGCCCTACCAATCTCAATAAACCTAATTTCTTTAAAAATCCTACTAATCATTTTCTCTCTGCAGGAACGTGGAACGTGAGGACATTACATAGAGATTATTCTCTTAATGTCCTCATGCAGGAATTCCAGCGCTATAACATAGATATTCTAGGCTTGCAAGAGACCAGATGGACAGGTAAAGGTGAGATACTTAAAAATAACTTTAAATTTTTCTTCACAGGGAGGGAGAATGGAAAGCAACACCAAGGCGTGGGTCTGCTGCTCAGCAGACATGCCAGTGATGCTCTTCTAGGATATGAGTACATTAATGAAAGGTTTCTTACAGCAAAATTTCAGACAAGCATTAAAGACTTGAATGTTATTTGCTGTTATGCCCCCACTGAGGATTCTGATGACGATGAGAAGGATAGGTTTTACGGACAACTTCAGGATATTTTGAATTCTGTCAAGAAAGGAGATATTACCATTGTTCTTGGCGACTTCAATGCCAAAGTTGATACCGACTCTGACCTTTGGGGAGGAGTAATAGGCCCTTTTGGTATTGGTAGCTGCAATGGCAATGGGCAACGTCTCCTACAGGTAAGTAAACTCAATGGTTTCAGAATAACTAACACATATTTCAAACACCGCGACATACATAAATACACATGGGTTTCATCTGCTGGGCTGCATAGGAATATGATTGATTATATATTAATTAACAACAAATGGGCTTCTTCTATTAGAAATACTAGGTCATATAGGGGAGCTGAAATTGGATCTGACCATTATCTTCTTAAAAGTGTCTTGCAACTTAAACTTAAAAAGTGTTGTGCTAGGGTTAAAAAATTTACCTTTAATACTGAAGCTCCGAAAAACCCAGTTATAGCTAAAGCTTACCATCATAGGTTACTTAGTCATTATGACAGTCATGGTTTGCTTAATACTGAAGTTGAGGAAGAATGGGGCCATTTTAAACAGGCTTTTTTGGAAACTAATAGTACTCTTTTAGGGAAAAAGGACCAGAGGAGGTGGAATTATTTAAGTGATAAGGCACTTGACCTTATTTCAGAAAGAAGGAACTGCAGGAATGTCCTTAATCAGTACCCTACTAATCCTAATATATAGCATTACAAAGAAATTAATATACGTGTAAAGGATCAGTTAGCTACTGATAAGAATCTTTGGCTTGATGGTTTGGCTGACAAAACCGAGGAAGCAGTTAGACAGCACAACAGCAGAGAGCTGTACCAGATAGTTAATGTTTTGTGTGGTAGAAAACGAACAGGTATACAGGGATTGAAGGATAAACAAGGTAAGGTTATGGAAGGTGAGGATTCTGTCATGGCTAGGTGGGCTGAGCATTTCAGTGATATTCTAAACAATGTGGTTAATTCTACTCCCATTGTTTGAAATGATGATAGATGCATTGGTGGCTTTAATGTTGGCCCTATAACACAATCTGAAGTTATTTTGGCTATTTCTAAACTTAAACTTCATAAATCCCCAGGTATAGATGAAATTACTACGGAAATGCTTAGAGCTGGGAATGTTTCGGTTATCACTTGGATGACTGAAATTTTGAATAACTTTTATGATAAAGGCATGGTTCCTAAAGATTTTACCAGAGCTATTATTATCCCTATTTTCAAAAAAGGTGATCGCAGTTCTTGTGAAAACTATAGGGGTATCGGCCTACTCTCTGTTCCAGGTAAAGTTCTTTCGATGATTGTGCTTAATAGAATTAAGAATCTGGTTGACAGTCAATTGCGTGATGAGCAATGTGGATTCAGAAGTGGTAGGGGATGTGTGGATCAGATATTTTCACTTAGGCAGATTCTTGAGAAATGTTTAGAGTTTCAGAAACCTTTGGTTGCTAGCTTTGTTGATTTCAAAAAGGCTTTCGACTCTGTTGATCGTCATAATTTGTGGTTGATTGTGAAATCATATGGTATACCTGACAAGTTAGTTACCATAATGAAAGCTCTCTATAAAATACTGAGTCATGTGTGAGAGTTGGTAAGTCTTGTAGCAATTGGTTTAGCATTACTTCTGGTGTTCGACAAGGGTGCATTTTGTCTCCTTTTCTCTTTAGTTTGGTTGTTGATTATGTTATGCGAAATTCACTTCAAGGGAAAGCTTTTGGCCTTAAATGGGCTGGAGATACGAAACTTTCTGATTTAGATTATGCTGATGATTTAGCCCTTTTGGCAAATGATGTTGATGAGATGAACTCTTTCATTCGAGCTGTTGATGAGACTGGTAATACAGTAGGTTTTGTTATAAACAGAGAGAAAACTAAAGTGATGAAAATTGGTCAGGCAGGTTGTGATTCAGTTATTCTGAATGGTTGCAGTCTTGAGCAGGTGTCACAGTTTAATTATCTTGGGAGCTACGTAACTGATACTGGTGATGTGCGGCATGAGATTAACAGACGAATAGGTATTGCTGCCGGGACTTTTAAGAATCTATGGAGAGTGTGGAGAAATAGGCGTATACACCTAAAGACTAAAATTAGACTGTATAATAGTTTGGTTCTTTCTAGGGTTAGTTATGGTAGTGAAACGTGGACACTGTGTACACAAGATAACAGGAAACTAGATTCTTTTGATTCTAGATGCTTACGCAGTATCTTGGGTATTAGGTGGTTTAACTTTGTAACTAGTGATGAGGTTGGGCAAAGGAGTCTGTAACCTCCTTTAAGCAGCATATTGTGCAGAGAGAGACTCCGCTGGTTTGGCCATGTTGCCCATATGGATAATTATAGATTGGCGAATAGGGTTATGAACAGTGTGCCTAGAGGCCTCAGAAGGAGGGGGAGACCTAGGATGCGGTGGGCAGACAATGTCAAACAGGACCTTGTTAGAATTGGTGTACAGTGGCCGGATGCAGCAGATGTAGCTCAGGACAGATATGCTTGGAGAATTAAACTGTGTGGTCTGATTGGACCTCCGTAGCCATGGCTGCTTGATGATGATGATGATGATGATGATGACGTTGCCTTTGTGCCATTTAAACGCCAAAATTCACTTTTCAATGTACAGCACCTGTTCCTCCTACAAAGAAACCTCCTAAAAAGAAATCTTCTAAAAAGAGACCCCCTACAAAGAAATCTACAAGAATGGCGGTCTGAGGTTAGGTTGTTGTTACATGTTTTCACCTACTTGACAATCATTGTTGCCAGCCACAAAAAGTAAAATATCTACATAGTAGTCCTCCCAGTTGCCTGGAGGTGTTGATATAGAAAGATCTTAATAGGAGTCAAAATGACCAATAATATAAAAACGTGACATGCTAGCCATTTTTTTTTGACCAGATCTGAAATCAGCACCTGAAAAATAGTTAGAGGTAGCTACAATTTGTTCATGTCATAAGGATTATTTCTCTGAGTAAAATTTGATGCCAATAATTTTGCTTTATTAACCTGTTTTTCCTTATGATTTTCTTTATTATGTTTCGATTAAACTGCGTTTCCTGCGTTTTTCCTCAACTTCACTTAGCAAAGTATTTATCCAATGAATAGCCGACTTTTGGACATATCCGATCCACTGTTCTCCTCATATAACTCGGTTAGCCTAAGATTTAAGTCTCTTTATATAAAAGTATTGACCTATATAACTTAATAATGGCTGGCTGGCTGGTGGATATATACCCTTGAGATAGTATATAGATATATGTAGACCAATCTACTTATAAATGTATGCACGCTTCTAAAACCTATATGTTCCGATGGAAAAAACGTTTCAGTGAATTAACTAGATGACAGACTAATGTACCAGACTTGAAGTGTAAATTAAATTAATGAACTAAAAAATAATTCCATTCCAATTAACACCATGGCCCGTAAATCAATATATGAACTATTCGACGATGAATTACTTTGTAAATTTTCGGAACTATTTTTAAAATGTTTTTATTTTACATTTGTAATGAGAGCTGAGTTAGAAAGATTAAAATATTTCTTTCTGATTCGTAGAGGCTTGATGTAGACTTTTTAAATCTTATCCGACGTGTGTTTGTGTAACGTGAATTTGATGTTCCTGATGCAAAGCATATGGAACGATTTTTTTGGCCAAGTGTGAGAGAAATTTAATTGCAGGCGATTTTGTCGTTTTGAATAATGTGAATACTTTAAGACATTTCGTGTGCATTATAAGAACCAGTGGCAGTTGCAGGAATTGGAATGGTGGGGAGAGAAGTTGCATGGAATGAGATTATGTAGCTTTACAAATATGTACTAAGAAACTGTTTCTAGTTTAAACAATGCAGCTCATGTCAGAACAAAAATTTCTTTTTACGAGATATGTAGAATTGTGATGGAGCTTTTAAAAGCTAACTTCCTAGTTGTTGTTAATTGGGTAAACAAACAAACCAAATGGATGCAAATTTCGTCTGCGGGTTCCCCATGTTGGGTAAAAAGAAGGTCCGTTTCTGCCTCGAGCAGGGGTTTGATCTCTTTGCAAATGCTGGAATTTGGCAACGGCGAGGGACGTCTCCGCTAATACGGAAGTTATGAATGGAGAAGAAAAATATGCTTCCAGCCAAATTCAAAAGTTATCAATGGAGAACACAGGATAAATTGGAACATTCTCCTATGAGTGGAACAAAAATTTATATATGTATTTTTGTGAGTACCATATTTGAGAGCTTATGAGCAAAACGTAAGGTCGATGGGATTAAAAATGGCTGAGATATTGTGCGTTACAGCGTTAAAGGAAAAACACAAAATAAGCAATTTGGTTATTTTCAACACTGTAGGACAGTGTCTCGCAAACCTTTTTACTCTGCGGCACACTGAATCTAATTTTTTTCCGCGGCACACTGAATCTATTTTTTTTCCGCGGCACACCTAAAAAAGAATTTTTGATGGTTACGTAAAAAGAGGAAATTTAAGTTTCGTTAAATGCATTTTATTTAAAATAAATATAATAATAAATATAATTAATCATAACTCGGTGTTTGTTTTAAATATTTGTCCATTCTATGGCTTGAAATAATCAAAAATTAATACCAAAATTTGGAAAAAGCTTGATAAATACTTACAAGATCCCAGTTGATAAAATCTGAAAGATTTTTATTAAAGCACGTCGATAGCACGTCGATAACACAAGTCAAGTCAAAATGAAATCTTTGGAATATCTAGTGTCAATTTGAAAATCCCTCGCGGCACACTACTGTGCTGCGGTAACACAGTTTGCGAGACACTGCTGTAGGAGAATAGGTCAGAACTCCCCTTCCTGTGATGCTTAATGGCAATTTGCTAACCTTTCACTCATTTTAAAGACTAAATGCCTTTTTTTTCCAAATTAAAAAATCAATGTCATCTAGGTGCCATCCATAAATTTAGTAACACCACGAAGGACGGAAGTGACTGAGTTATGTTGCGGATAGTATCATAATGCTGACATTCTCTACTTATTTCTCCATTAGTAATTAATTTTTAGTTTTCTGATGTCAAAAATAAGCTGATCATTTTGAATTTCCTACTACTAAATTGAATTGTAAATAATGCGTAACAGAGTCAAGACCTTTACAAATAGAGAGTGCTACGTAACACGGAGTGAGTGTTGGGTTGTTTTACCTCTGAGCGGCACGTTTTGCAGACGATGAGATAAATGGCCAGGTCACACGGACACCGAGGGCCAGAGAAGGTTGGGAGAAGAGGATCCACTGGCCAACTGTTGGGAGACGGGTGGCATCCTCCTTTCAAAGCCATTCAGCATGTTCTTTAACGTTCATCGAGTATAACTGTCTGCAGACAGGATGACTCTTTTCCACCGAGGGCAGGGGGATGTCAAATGGAGAAAAATATCAACCCTGGAAAAGGGGGATTCGAATCTGCAAACTGTAGATTACTATACTGGCGCGCCACTACTGAATCAACTCCTCTCCCCCACGGAGGGAGGGTGGGAGGAGCAGTCAAAGCATTACATGGTGTGACAAAGGGAGGGGCCAACATTCAATTGAAACAAGATTATGCCATTGATATGCGACTCTTCATGATTTCAACAACCTCGGTAATTGAGGCGGGGGTGTTGGCTTATTCAGTATCGCTTCAGGCTCGTAATCGACAGTTCCCAGTTTCGAATCCCATCTGGGCCAGGGTTGAGAATTTTCTTCACTAAATCCTATTTATCCTCGATGAGCTTTGGAAAATGCCATTGTCCATGGATGGGACGTTAAGCCGTGGCCCTGTATGCACAAGAGCTATAATCTGTGCACGCTAGAAGAACACTCTGGATGGCCTTGACGAGAGGTATCCATCTGGATCATCTGTCCCAAGCTTCTCTGAAATACTGGGGTTCTCGTGATCTGGAAATTTATGCCATTGTGCACAATAAAGTGCTGCAGAGAGGTAAAACAAACGAATCCAACTTCATTAATCTACTTCAAAACACCACACATATCAATAATTAAAAGAAATGCAATCTAGAGCAGTGATTCGCAAACTGTGGGTTGCTACCTCGCAATGGGTCTCTCGGAAAATTCTGAGGGTCAGGAAAAATATAGATGAGGTATAAACAATCAAAATAAACCCATTTTTCATTGCCTTCATTTCAAAATACTAAATGACTTATTAGAGAAACACAACATAAATATATGTTTAAAATGATGAGGGGTTACATCAAGTTAATGTTTAAAAAAAGAGATTTTGAGTTATAGATGTTTGCGCACCATTGCTCTGTAGCACCAAATGACCTCAATTTTTACTGTGGTTGCGAGATATCTCTTGAATTAAATACTTCAAATTCTTCAGTTAGGCAAAAGTTTTAGCTGAGAAATAAATTAGAAAACCATTGATACTCTAGTACTTGTGAAGTAATAAATGAGAATACTATTGGTACTATATAGTACTTATGAAGTGCTTAGTTCGTCATTTAGCAATACAAAAGTAGCAAGTGTAGCTGGATTCCAGCATGTCGTTGAAATAGAGAGGACACGAAGCAACGGATTCCTAATTCATTAGCTGCTAATTTTCGTTACCCTAAATTTTATTGGCATACAGTTATTATTTTTATTTTATCGCTTGGCTTTCGACTGTTTTTATTAGGTAGAAGTTAGACAATAAAATTTTACCTAGGGAAGTTCGAAAAATAATATTCTATGTTGTTGCTTATTATACTTACCTTTGAATTGAAAATGTGATTTGATTGTGCGAAATTGAAATGTGCGAAAGTGCGAATTTATGCCTTAATCAGAATGCATTAGAGTTTGGCGAGTGAAATACGAGAAACGTAAATCTTAAGAATCACTAATTTTTAAACATCTAAAAAAAAGTTGTCGTTCATGCATTTAAATGTAAAAAAAAAATTGTTGACTTCAATTAACGAGTTTGAGTTGTGAAAAATCAATAAAGTTTATCCCATTTTTGGAGAATTTCTTAGAACGAGAAAGAGATTAAATAAAATTAAAGAAGATATAAACTTTAAAAAGAGCGAACAAAGTCTAAATTCGAAATTTCCGTTTCCAATTGCATATCCAAAAGCTATTGCTTAAGCTTCAACCTTTGAGGCAGGTTCGTCCATCCCGCAGAGTTTATTTAAAGTGGAAACGCAATATTTTTGGGTGACTGGGCATTCAAAGCACTAGCATTCAATTTAAAGCAGTGGCGAAACACCATGGAAGGAAAGAAGCTATGCTCTTTTTATAATTTTGAATTAATAAAGGGAAGAATGCTTATCATTTCTGGCAAATATGGGATGCTCGTTTTCAAATAGAAAAATTAAGTTTTTTTATTTTCCCCCTTTAGCGCCCTCTAAAGTAGAAATTAAAACTATTGTATGATTGGGAAAATGCAAATAGTAATATTTTATTACTGTCTATACAATAGAAAAATAATTTTTGATATATCTCTTGATGCAAGAAAGTTACGTTGCTCCTGAGGGTAAGGGGGCAAGTTATTGCTTCCAATGTCAAATTTTGACCTTCGCACTTTGTTACAGAAATTTCAAATTTCTCTCATAAATAGATCATTCGTCGTATTCACTTAACATTTTAGCATTTTGCAACTTTTCCATCGTTCTAGAGAGCAACTGAAGCTCTTTTGTCGCCTTTGTCATCCGCTAACAGTGGAAAGTGGAACTAATGGATGATTCGAATGATGAAAGTAGTAGTATATTTTTAGTATCTGTAACACACGAAAATAATCTTTAAGTTATCTCTTAAAACCAAAAAAGTTACCCAGCCACCCCTAGGATTAAGAGGGTAAATAACTGTTCCCAACGTTCATATTTTTAGCATAATCGGTAATTTGCAAAATTCACCAAATATTTGGCATTTTCCAAATTTTTTCACCGTTACAGAGTACAATCTGAACTTTTTTAAGATTCGGAAAGTGCGAATGGTACCAATTCCTCAATACCTATCCAACCCAAAAATAATTTTTAATTTAAGATTACAGTATTTCAAACAGAAAGGTTGAATGTCTAATAGTCTCTAGTGAATATTCGTTCGGGGCCCAGCCAGAGTCCAGAATAATTTTAATTTATGATATTTCCTGTAACTCTGAAAAAATATAAGTAAAAATATAAGAAATTTATTATAATTTCTACGTTTTAATTGGTCTTTACTAATTAAAAATACGCATCATACAACTTTGGATATTTTTAAGAACTTCAATAAATGAATAACTTTTTGTATTTATAATAATTTACCCGTGACCGTCCAAATTCTATTAGCATTTTTAACAATTTTAGTTCCAAATATTATTAATATTTAAATTTTTTTACATGTAAATGATTATAATTAGTAATATAAGAACAAAATAAATGATTGACAACATTCAATTTCTACATATATGACTTATAATATTTCGCAGAAATATTTTCTTCAAATCGAGCTCGGGAGGACTCGAGAGTATGTTATAATAATATATTCCTTAAGGATTTTTAAATTTAAATTTATTTTCAAATTATAATTCGAGATTTTTACAAATTTCATGAAACTAATAATTATTTTGTATCGGGATAAATTTTTGTTTCGTAAAATTGATATTTTTATAATATTTGTTTTCATAAAAATTAAACATTCTTGCATAGAGATACAGTAAAAACGAAACTTTTAACGAATATTACAAATGATCTGCTTATGGCAGAAATTTTCAATTTCAGTGTAAGGGTCAAGAGGAATTTCACTGACAGCGACAGTCTGTCCCCTTTTCCCAGATCATTGTGGATAAGATACTTATTCATTCTAAGAAATAAAAGAGAAATACTATTTATGTTTTATAAGTGCTAATGAAATGCTACTATTTGCATTTTATCAATCATCCATTAGTTTTAACAAAACTTTTAAAGAGGTGCAAAAGTTGATAAACGGAAAACTTCATTTTCTTCGAAAACGAGATTCCCATATTCGCTAGGTTTCTAGTTAAAGTTGCATTTAGCTACAAAAGTAAGGATCCAGTTCCGAAGATCTAATACAGGACGTATATTCATACTTAACATACAGTTTACTGAAGGTTAAAAATATTTTCTGAATTTATAACATTTTGACTCAGTTGAAAAAAAAATTAAATTGTTATCCAAAACGTGGAACTAAAATTTTGACTTTTTTTTTCTTTTCTCTTTCAATAGTATTTCTGCAACCTTACGTTAATGGAAGATTTTTAGTAATATGAAATAATATATAAAGATAAACCTATATTTATCATATCTACATTACTGTAGTAATATAAAAATGCAAATGTAATACGCATGAAAAGGGATTTTTAATTTCGTTTGCAATAAAAAAATTCATTAACACTTCTAATCCTTAATCTTCTAATTAATTGTTTGCAATCTAAGTCATGTGTCGAATCCATATTAACCATAGACGTGGTATCTGTCGGAAATTCAACAGCCGAGGTATTTAAAGTTCACCTATTTATTTTTTGACAGTTGCGCGAGATATATTTTCCTTCAGAAAGAAATTTCTGCCATTAACAACAAGCAGTATCTTTGACTAGGATGCAATTAGAAGTCCAAACATTATCTAACCATAGTTTGAAGCAAATATATCGATAGCATTCGATGTTATTGCTCTATTGTAATTTTTCTACTAAATGTCGGCCGTTTTAGAGAATTTATATAGCCGCTTTAGGTTTAATAGAGCCAAATCGAAAAACCAATCGGAATAAAGGTAAAGATATAAGAGCAGGAACGACTTCCCTCGTAAAGGGAGTCCTTCCTGCCCAAGTAGAAGCGACGCTAGAGTGATTCCTGGTTAGTCGAGATGGCAACCACCCCCCAATCAGGAACAATTCCAGGCACGAAGTGGTGTTCCTTCTGTTGGATTAGCATGGGATGAGGCGGAACAATTCGAGGGAGGCAAATATTTAAATAAAATAGTTTCATTTAATATCAAAAATGGTCTTTATATGGCAGTTATAAAATTTACACATTCAACTTTTAAATACTCCACGCATTATTTTATGTCTAATTGTTAATTATGAATAAGACACAAATTGCTATTATAGCTTTTTAATAAATACATTTGAATAAATTTGTGCATCTAGAAATACAAAAGTAAGAAATAGATTACTCTTAAAGAAGCTGTTGACATACGTCTGACAGGAGTCTGTCAGTCCTTTAACTTGTATTGCGACACTTCAGCTGAAACAGCAGGTTATGAGAATGGGAAGGCATATATTAAAAGTTCTACTTTAAATATGGCTCCGTATTCAAAATTCTATTCTGAATAGGGACACCGTAATCAAAATTCCAATTTGAATACGGCTTCCCATCTTCATAACTCGCTCTTTCAGTTGCAAGTTCAATAACTTTGAAAATAAGCTACGTAGGAAAAAAATGTTGGAGATAAATTAAACATCCAATTTAAATATCCCTAAATTTTAATTTATCAATAATATTCTTTCAATATTCAAAAGAGTTGAATTAACTGGAATTGAAAATAAGTTCGGGTTCACACTTTTTGACCCGGACCCGAACAGTTTCGATAGTTGCTCAGTCCGAGCTCGATTACGGAAAAACCTTTCTCTGACTTATCCTAAAAAGTCTATATAGAAATGCATGTTGCTTTGAATGATAGACTTTGCAATTTATAGAATTATATTTTGACAAAATTAATATTTTATTTGATGATGAAATTAATATCTTATTATAACTTGAGCAAATTAATTTTTGAAGATATTTCTGTTCAGTGCTCATCCGTCGAATTTGTAACAGGGCAGCATTAGTATAAAATGGCGGAGAAGTGTTTTCGTCTCTATTATCAAGTTTCATATTCATCATAATCGCACAGTGATCTGTAATTTTTCTAATGTTTACTAGAGAAAGCGTTCGAAATCGGTAATTTTTTTATCAATATGAAATCAATATAAGTACTTGAAAAGTGGGTTCTCGAAAAATCCAAAGTTTCATGAAATATTTTTACAATTATTTTTTATAATGTTTACTAGAGAAAGCGTTCGAAATCGGTAATTTTTTTATCAATATGAAATCAATATAAGTACTTGAAAAAAGTGGGTTCTCGAAAAATCCAAAGTTTCATGAAATATTTTTACAATTATTTTTTCTAATGTTTACTAGAGAAAGCGTCCGAAATCGGTAATTTTTTTATCAATATGAAATCACTATAAGTACTTGAAAAGTGGGTTCCCGAAAAATCCAAAGTTTCATGAAATATTTTTACAATTATTTTTTCTAATGTTTACTAGAGAAAGCGTCCGAAATCGGTAATTTTTTTATCAATATGAAATCACTATAAGTACTTGAAAAGTGGGTTCCCGAAAAATCCAAAGTTTCATGAAATATTTTTACAATTATTTTTTCTAATGTTTACTAGAGAAAGCGTCCGAAATCGGTAATTTTTTTTATCAATATGAAATCACTATAAGTACTTGAAAAGTGGGTTCCCGAAAAATCCAAAGTTTCATGAAATATTTTTACAATTACTTTTTCTAATGTTTACTACAGAAAGCGTTCGAAATCGGTAATTTTTTTATCAATATGAAATCACTATAAGTACTTGAAAAGTGGGTTCTCGAAAAATCCAAAGTTTCATGAAATATTTTTACAATTATTTTTACTAATCTTTACTAGAGAAAGCGTTCGAAATCGGTAATTTTTTTATCAATATGAAATCAATATAAGTACTTGAAAAGTGGGTTCTCGAAAAATCCAAAGTTTCATGAAATATTTTTACAATTATTTTTTCTAATGTTTACTAGAGAAAGCGTCCGAAACCGGTAATTTTTTTATCAATATGAAATCACTATAAGTACTTGAAAAGTGGGTTCCCGAAAAATCCAAAGTTTCATGAAATATTTTTACAATTGTTTTTTCTAATGTTTACTAGAGAAAGCGTCCGAAATCGGTAATTTTTTTATCAATATGAAATCACTATAAGTACTTGAAAAGTGGGTTCCCGAAAAATCCAAAGTTTCACGAAATATTTTTACAATTATTTTTTCTAATGTTTACTAGAGAAAGCTTCCGAAATCGGTAATTTTTTTTATCAATATGAAATCACTATAAGTACTTGAAAAGTGGGTTCCCGAAAAATCCAAAGTTTCATGAAATATTTTTACAATTACTTTTTCTAATGTTTACTACAGAAAGCGTTCGAAATCGGTAATTTTTTGATCAATATGAAATCACTATAAGTACTTGAAAAGTGGGTTCCCGAAAAATCCAAAGTTTCATGAAATATTTTTACAGATATTTTTTCTAATGTTTACTAGAGAAAGCGTTCGAAATCGGTAATTTTTTTATCAATATGAAATCACTATAAGTACTTGAAAAGTGGGTTCCCGAAAAATCGAAAGTTTCATGAAATATTTTTACAATTATTTTTTCTAATGTTTACTAGAGAAAGCGTTCGAAATCGATAATTTTTTATCAGTATGAAATCAGTATAAGTACTTGAAACGTGGGTTCCCGAAAAATCCAAAGTTTCATGAAATATTTTTACAATTATTTTTTCTAATGTTTACTAGAGAAAGCGTTCGAAATCGGTAATTTTTTTTATCAATATGAAATCACTATAAGTAATTGAAAAGTGGGTTCCCGAAAAATCCAAAGTTTCATGAAATATTTTTAAAATTATTTTTTCTAATGTTTACTAGAGAAACCGTTCGAAATCGGTAATTTTTTTTCAATATGAAATCAGTATAAGTACTTGAAACGTGGGTTCCCGAAAAATCCAAAGTTTCATGAAATAATTTTACAATTATTTTTTCTAATATTTACTAGAAAACCGTTCGAAATCGGTAATTTTTTGATCAATATGAAATCATTATAAATACTTGAAAAGTGGGTCACCGAAAAATCCAAAGTTTCATGAAATATTTTTACAATTATTTTTTCGAATATTTACTAGAGAAAGCGATCGAAATCGGTAATTTTTTGATCAATATGAAATCACTATAAGTACTTGAAAAGTGGGTTCCCGAAAAATCCAAAGTTTCATGAAATAATTTTACAATTATTTTTTTTATGTTTACTAGAGAAAGCGTTCGAAATCGGTAATTTTTTTATCAATATGAAATCACTATAAGTATTTGAAACGTGGGTTCCCGAAAAATCCAAAGTTTCATGAAATATTTTTACAATTATTTTTTCTAATGTTTACTAGAGAAAGCGTTCGAAATCGGTAATTTTTTTATCAATATGAAATCACTATAAGTACTTGAAAAGTGGGTTCCCGAAAAATCCAAAGTTTCATGAAATATTTTTACAATTATTTTTTCTAATGTTTACTAGAGAAAGCGTTCGAAATCGGTAATTTTTTTATCAATATGAAATCACTATAAGTACTTGAAAAGTGGGTTCCCGAAAAATACAAAGTTTCACGAAATATTTTTACAATTACTTTTTCTAATGTTTACTACAGAAAGCGTTCTAAATCGGTAATTTTTTTATCAATATGAAATCACTATAAATACTTGAAAAGTGGGTTCCCGAAAAATCCAAAGTTTCATGAAATATTTTTACAGTTATTCTTTCTAATGTTTACTAGAGAAAGCGTTCGAAATCGATAATTTTTTATCAGTATGAAATCAGTATAAGTACTTGAAACGTGGGTTTGCGAAAAATCCAAAGTTTCATGAAATATTTTTACAATTATTTTTTCTAATGTTTACTAGAGAAAGCGTTCGAAATCGGTAATTTTTTTATCAATATGAAATCACTATAAATAATTGAAAAGTGGGTTCCCGAAAAATCCAAAGTTTCATGAAATATTTTTAAAATTATTTTTTCTAATGTTTACTAGAGAAGCCGTTCGAAATCGGTAAATTTTTATCAATATGAAATCAGTATAAGTACTTGAAACGTGGGTTCCCGAAAAATCCAAAGTTTCATGAAATATTTTTACAATTATTTTTTCTAATATTTACTAGAGAAACCGTTCGAAATCGGTAAATTTTTGATCAATATGAAATCATTATAAATACTTGAAAAGTGGGTTCCCGAAAAATCCAAAGTTTCATGAAATATTTTTACAATTATTTTTTCGAATATTTACTAGAGAAAGCGTTCGAAATCGGTAATTATTTTATCACTATGAAATCAATATAAGTACTTGAAAAGTGGGTTCTCGAAAAATCCAAAGTTTCATGAAATATTTTTACAATTATTTTTTCTAATGTTTACTAGAGAAAGCGTCCGAAATCGGTAATTTTTTTATCAATATGAAATCACTATAAGTACTTGAAAAGTGGGTTCCCGAAAAATCCAAAGTTTCATGAAATATTTTTACAATTATTTTTTCTAATCTTTACTAGAGAAAGCGTCCGAAATCGGTAATTTTTTTATCAATATGAAATCACTATAAGTACTTGAAAAGTGGGTTCCCGAAAAATCAAAAGTTTCATGAAATATTTTTACAATTATTTTTTCTAATGTTTACTAGAGAAAGCGTCCGAAATCGGTAATTTTTTTTATCAATATGAAATCACTATAAGTACTTGAAAAGTGGGTTCCCGAAAAATCCAAAGTTTCATGAAATATTTTTACAATTACTTTTTCTAATGTTTACTACAGAAAGCGTTCGAAATTGGTAATTTTTTTATCAATATGAAATCACTATAAGTACTTGAAAAGTGGGTTCTCGAAAAATCCAAAGTTTCATGAAATATTTTTACAATTATTTTTACTAATGTTTACTAGAGAAAGCGTTCGAAATCGGTAATTTTTTTATCAATATGAAATCAATATAAATACTTGAAAAGTGGGTTCTCGAAAAATCCAAAGTTTCACGAAATATTTTTACAATTACTTTTTCTAATGTTTACTACAGAAAGCGTTCTAAATCGGTAATTTTTTGATCAATATGAAATCACTATAAATACTTGAAAAGTGGGTTCCCGAAAAATCCAAAGTTTCATGAAATATTTTTACAGTTATTCTTTCTAATGTTTACTAGAGAAAGCGTTCGAAATCGATAATTTTTTATCAGTATGAAATCAGTATAAGTACTTGAAACGTGGGTTTGCGAAAAATCCAAAGTTTCATGAAATATTTTTACAATTATTTTTTCTAATGTTTACTAGAGAAAGCGTTCGAAATCGGTAATTTTTTTATCAATATGAAATCACTATAAATAATTGAAAAGTGGGTTCCCGAAAAATCCAAAGTTTCATGAAATATTTTTAAAATTATTTTTTCTAATGTTTACTAGAGAAGCCGTTCGAAATCGGTAAATTTTTATCAATATGAAATCAGTATAAGTACTTGAAACGTGGGTTCCCGAAAAATCCAAAGTTTCATGAAATATTTTTACAATTATTTTTTCTAATATTTACTAGAGAAACCGTTCGAAATCGGTAATTTTTTGATCAATATGAAATCATTATAAATACTTGAAAAGTGGGTTCCCGAAAAATCCAAAGTTTCATGAAATATTTTTACAATTATTTTTTCGAATATTTACTAGAGAATGCGTTCGAAATCGGTAATTATTTTATCACTATGAAATCAATATAAGTACTTGAAAAGTGGGTTCTCGAAAAATCCAAAGTTTCATGAAATATTTTTACAATTATTTTTTCTAATGTTTACTAGAGAAAGCGTCCGAAATCGGTAATTTTTTTATCAATATGAAATCACTATAAGTACTTGAAAAGTGGGTTCCCGAAAAATCCAAAGTTTCATGAAATATTTTTACAATTATTTTTTCTAATGTTTACTAGAGAAAGCGTCCGAAATCGGTAATTTTTTTATCAATATGAAATCACTATAAGTACTTGAAAAGTGGGTTCCCGAAAAATCCAAAGTTTCATGAAATATTTTTACAATTACTTTTTCTAATGTTTACTACAGAAAGCGTTCGAAATCGGTAATTTTTTTATCGATATGAAATCACTATAAGTACTTGAAAAGTGGGTTCTCGAAAAATCCAAAGTTTCATGAAATATTTTTACAATTATTTTTACTAATGTTTACTAGAGAAAGCGTTCGAAATCGGTAATTTTTTTATCAATATGAAATCAATATAAATACTTGAAAAGTGGGTTCTCGAAAAATCCAAAGTTTCACGAAATATTTTTACAATTACTTTTTCTAATGTTTACTACAGAAAGCGTTCTAAATCGGTAATTTTTTGATCAATATGAAATCACTATAAATACTTGAAAAGTGGGTTCCCGAAAAATCCAAAGTTTCATGAAATATTTTTACAGTTATTCTTTCTAATGTTTACTAGAGAAAGCGTTCGAAATCGGTAATTTTTTTATCAATATGAAATCACTATAAGTAATTGAAAAGTGGGTTCCCGAAAAATCCAAAGTTTCATGAAATATTTTTAAAATTATTTTTTCTAATGTTTACTAGAGAAGCCGTTCGAAATCGGTAAATTTTTATCAATATGAAATCAGTATAAGTACTTGAAACGTGGGTTCCCGAAAAATCCAAAGTTTCATGAAATATTTTTACAATTATTTTTTCTAATATTTACTAGAGAAACCGTTCGAAATCGGTAATTTTTTATGAATATGAAATCAGTATAAGTACTTGAAACGTGGGTTCCCGAAAAATCCAAAGTTTCATGAAATATTTTTACAATTATTTTTTCTAATATTTAATAGAGAAACCGTTCGAAATCGGTAATTTTTTGATCAATATGAAATCATTATAAATACTTGAAAAGTGGGTTCCCGAAAAATCCAAAGTTTCATGAAATATTTTTACAATTATTTTTTCGAATATTTACTAGAGAAAGCGTTCGAAATCGGTAATTATTTTATCAATATGAAATCAATATAAGTACTTGAAAAGTGGGTTCTCGAAAAATCCAAAGTTTCATGAAATATTTTAACAATTATTTTTTCTAATGTTTACTAGAGAAAGCGTCCGAAATCGGTAATTTTTTTATCAATATGAAATCACTATAAGTACTTGAAAAGTGGGTTCCCGAAAAATCCAAAGTTTCATGAAATATTTTTACAATTATTTTTTCTAATGTTTACTAGAGAAAGCGTCCGAAATCGGTAATTTTTTTATCAATATGAAATCACTATAAGTACTTGAAAAGTGGGTTCCCGAAAAATCCAAAGTTTCATGAAATATTTTTACAATTATTTTTTCTAATGTTTACTAGAGAAAGCGTCCGAAATCGGTAATTTTTTTTATCAATATGAAATCACTATAAGTACTTGAAAAGTGGGTTCCCGAAAAATCCAAAGTTTCATGAAATATTTTTACAATTACTTTTTCTAATGTTTACTACAGAAAGCGTTCGAAATCGGTAATTTTTTTATCGATATGAAATCACTATAAGTACTTGAAAAGTGGGTTCTCGAAAAATCCAAAGTTTCATGAAATATTTTTACAATTATTTTTACTAATGTTTACTAGAGAAAGCGTTCGAAATCGGTAATTTTTTTATCAATATGAAATCAATATAAATACTTGAAAAGTGGGTTCTCGAAAAATCCAAAGTTTCACGAAATATTTTTACAATTACTTTTTCTAATGTTTACTACAGAAAGCGTTCTAAATCGGTAATTTTTTTATCAATATGAAATCACTATAAATACTTGAAAAGTGGGTTCCCGAAAAATCCAAAGTTTCATGAAATATTTTTACAGTTATTCTTTCTAATGTTTACTAGAGAAAGCGTTCGAAATCGATAATTTTTTATCAGTATGAAATCAGTATAAGTACTTGAAACGTGGGTTTGCGAAAAATCCAAAGTTTCATGAAATATTTTTACAATTATTTTTTCTAATGTTTACTAGAGAAAGCGTTCGAAATCGGTAATTTTTTTATCAATATGAAATCACTATAAGTAATTGAAAAGTGGGTTCCCGAAAAATCCAAAGTTTCATGAAATATTTTTAAAATTATTTTTTCTAATGTTTACTAGAGAAGCCGTTCGAAATCGGTAAATTTTTATCAATATGAAATCAGTATAAGTACTTGAAACGTGGGTTCCCGAAAAATCCAAAGTTTCATGAAATATTTTTACAATTATTTTTTCTAATATTTACTAGAGAAACCGTTCGAAATCGGTAATTTTTTGATCAATATGAAATCATTATAAATACTTGAAAAGTGGGTTCCCGAAAAATCCAAAGTTTCATGAAATATTTTTACAATTATTTTTTCGAATATTTACTAGAGAAAGCGTTCGAAATCGGTAATTATTTTATCAATATGAAATCAATATAAGTACTTGAAAAGTGGGTTCTCGAAAAATCCAAAGTTTCATGAAATATTTTTACAATTATTTTTTCTAATGTTTACTAGAGAAAGCGTCCGAAATCGGTAATTTTTTTATCAATATGAAATCACTATAAGTACTTGAAAAGTGGGTTCCCGAAAAATCCAAAGTTTCATGAAATATTTTTACAATTATTTTTTCTAATGTTTACTAGAGAAAGCGTCCGAAATCGGTAATTTTTTTATCAATATGAAATCACTATAAGTACTTGAAAAGTGGGTTCCCGAAAAATCCAAAGTTTCATGAAATATTTTTACAATTATTTTTTCTAATGTTTACTAGAGAAAGCGTCCGAAATCGGTAATTTTTTTTATCAATATGAAATCACTATAAGTACTTGAAAAGTGGGTTCCCGAAAAATCCAAAGTTTCATGAAATATTTTTACAATTACTTTTTCTAATGTTTACTACAGAAAGCGTTCGAAATCGGTAATTTTTTTATCGATATGAAATCACTATAAGTACTTGAAAAGTGGGTTCTCGAAAAATCCAAAGTTTCATGAAATATTTTTACAATTATTTTTACTAATGTTTACTAGAGAAAGCGTTCGAAATCGGTAATTTTTTTATCAATATGAAATCAATATAAATACTTGAAAAGTGGGTTCTCGAAAAATCCAAAGTTTCACGAAATATTTTTACAATTACTTTTTCTAATGTTTACTACAGAAAGCGTTCTAAATCGGTAATTTTTTGATCAATATGAAATCACTATAAATACTTGAAAAGTGGGTTCCCGAAAAATCCAAAGTTTCATGAAATATTTTTACAGTTATTCTTTCTAATGTTTACTAGAGAAAGCGTTCGAAATCGGTAATTTTTTTATCAATATGAAATCACTATAAGTAATTGAAAAGTGGGTTCCCGAAAAATCCAAAGTTTCATGAAATATTTTTAAAATTATTTTTTCTAATGTTTACTAGAGAAGCCGTTCGAAATCGGTAAATTTTTATCAATATGAAATCAGTATAAGTACTTGAAACGTGGGTTCCCGAAAAATCCAAAGTTTCATGAAATATTTTTACAATTATTTTTTCTAATATTTACTAGAGAAACCGTTCGAAATCGGTAATTTTTTATGAATATGAAATCAGTATAAGTACTTGAAACGTGGGTTCCCGAAAAATCCAAAGTTTCATGAAATATTTTTACAATTATTTTTTCTAATATTTAATAGAGAAACCGTTCGAAATCGGTAATTTTTTGATCAATATGAAATCATTATAAATACTTGAAAAGTGGGTTCCCGAAAAATCCAAAGTTTCATGAAATATTTTTACAATTATTTTTTCGAATATTTACTAGAGAAAGCGTTCGAAATCGGTAATTATTTTATCAATATGAAATCAATATAAGTACTTGAAAAGTGGGTTCTCGAAAAATCCAAAGTTTCATGAAATATTTTAACAATTATTTTTTCTAATGTTTACTAGAGAAAGCGTCCGAAATCGGTAATTTTTTTATCAATATGAAATCACTATAAGTACTTGAAAAGTGGGTTCCCGAAAAATCCAAAGTTTCATGAAATATTTTTACAATTATTTTTTCTAATGTTTACTAGAGAAAGCGTCCGAAATCGGTAATTTTTTTATCAATATGAAATCACTATAAGTACTTGAAAAGTGGGTTCCCGAAAAATCCAAAGTTTCATGAAATATTTTTACAATTATTTTTTCTAATGTTTACTAGAGAAAGCGTCCGAAATCGGTAATTTTTTTTATCAATATGAAATCACTATAAGTACTTGAAAAGTGGGTTCCCGAAAAATCCAAAGTTTCATGAAATATTTTTACAATTACTTTTTCTAATGTTTACTACAGAAAGCGTTCGAAATCGGTAATTTTTTTATCGATATGAAATCACTATAAGTACTTGAAAAGTGGGTTCTCGAAAAATCCAAAGTTTCATGAAATATTTTTACAAATATTTTTACTAATGTTTACTAGAGAAAGCGTTCGAAATCGGTAATTTTTTTATCAATATGAAATCAATATAAATACTTGAAAAGTGGGTTCTCGAAAAATCCAAAGTTTCACGAAATATTTTTACAATTACTTTTTCTAATGTTTACTACAGAAAGCGTTCTAAATCGGTAATTTTTTGATCAATATGAAATCACTATAAATACTTGAAAAGTGGGTTCCCGACAAATCCAAAGTTTCATGAAATATTTTTACAGTTATTCTTTCTAATGTTTACTAGAGAAAGCGTTCGAAATCGGTAATTTTTTTATCAATATGAAATCACTATAAGTAATTGAAAAGTGGGTTCCCGAAAAATCCAAAGTTTCATGAAATATTTTTAAAATTATTTTTTCTAATGTTTACTAGAGAAGCCGTTCGAAATCGGTAAATTTTTATCAATATGAAATCAGTATAAGTACTTGAAACGTGGGTTCCCGAAAAATCCAAAGTTTCATGAAATATTTTTACAATTATTTTTTCTAATATTTACTAGAGAAACCGTTCGAAATCGGTAATTTTTTATGAATATGAAATCAGTATAAGTACTTGAAACGTGGGTTCCCGAAAAATCCAAAGTTTCATGAAATATTTTTACAATTATTTTTTCTAATATTTACTAGAGAAACCGTTCGAAATCGGTAATTTTTTGATCAATATGAAATCATTATAAATACTTGAAAAGTGGGTTCCCGAAAAATCCAAAATTTCATGAAATATTTTTACAATTATTTTTTCGAATATTTACTAGAGAAAGCGTTCGAAATCGGTAATTTTTTTATCAATATGAAATCAATATAAGTACTTGAAAAGTGGGTTCTCGAAAAATCCAAAGTTTCATGAAATATTTTTACAATTATTTTTTCTAATGTTTACTAGAGAAAGCGTCCGAAATCGGTAATTTTTTTATCAATATGAAATCACTATAAGTACTTGAAAAGTGGGTTCCCGAAAAATCAAAAGTTTCATGAAATATTTTTACAATTATTTTTTCTAATGTTTACTAGAGAAAGCGTCCGAAATCGGTAATTTTTTTTATCAATATGAAATCACTATAAGTACTTGAAAAGTGGGTTCCCGAAAAATCCAAAGTTTCATGAAATATTTTTACAATTACTTTTTCTAATGTTTACTACAGAAAGCGTTCGAAATCGGTAATTTTTTTATCAATATGAAATCACTATAAGTACTTGAAAAGTGGGTTCTCGAAAAATCCAAAGTTTCATGAAATATTTTTACAATTATTTTTACTAATGTTTACTAGAGAAAGCGTTCGAAATCGGTAATTTTTTTTATCAATATGAAATCAATATAAATACTTGAAAAGTGGGTTCTCGAAAAATCCAAAGTTTCACGAAATATTTTTACAATTACTTTTTCTAATGTTTACTACAGAAAGCGTCCGAAATCGGTAATTTTTTTATCAATATGAAATCACTATAAGTACTTGAAAAGTGGGTTCCCGAAAAATCCAAAGTTTCATGAAATATTTTTACAATTATTTTTTCTAATGTTTACTAGAGAAAGCGTCCGAAATCGGTAGTTTTTTTTATCAATATGAAATCACTATAAGTACTTGAAAAGTGGGTTCCCGAAAAATCCAAAGTTTCATGAAATATTTTTACAATTACTTTTTCTAATGTTTACTACAGAAAGCGTTCGAAATCGGTAATTTTTTTATCGATATGAAATCACTATAAGTACTTGAAAAGTGGGTTCTCGAAAAATCCAAAGTTTCATGAAATATTTTTACAAATATTTTTACTAATGTTTACTAGAGAAAGCGTTCGAAATCGGTAATTTTTTTATCAATATGAAATCAATATAAATACTTGAAAAGTGGGTTCTCGAAAAATCCAAAGTTTCACGAAATATTTTTACAATTACTTTTTCTAATGTTTACTACAGAAAGCGTTCTAAATCGGTAATTTTTTGATCAATATGAAATCACTATAAATACTTGAAAAGTGGGTTCCCGAAAAATCCAAAGTTTCATGAAATATTTTTACAGTTATTCTTTCTAATGTTTACTAGAGAAAGCGTTCGAAATCGGTAATTTTTTTATCAATATGAAATCACTATAAGTAATTGAAAAGTGGGTTCCCGAAAAATCCAAAGTTTCATGAAATATTTTTAAAATTATTTTTTCTAATGTTTACTAGAGAAGCCGTTCGAAATCGGTAAATTTTTATCAATATGAAATCAGTATAAGTACTTGAAACGTGGGTTCCCGAAAAATCCAAAGTTTCATGAAATATTTTTACAATTATTTTTTCTAATATTTACTAGAGAAACCGTTCGAAATCGGTAATTTTTTATGAATATGAAATCAGTATAAGTACTTGAAACGTGGGTTCCCGAAAAATCCAAAGTTTCATGAAATATTTTTACAATTATTTTTTCTAATATTTACTAGAGAAACCGTTCGAAATCGGTAATTTTTTGATCAATATGAAATCATTATAAATACTTGAAAAGTGGGTTCCCGAAAAATCCAAAATTTCATGAAATATTTTTACAATTATTTTTTCGAATATTTACTAGAGAAAGCGTTCGAAATCGGTAATTTTTTTATCAATATGAAATCAATATAAGTACTTGAAAAGTGGGTTCTCGAAAAATCCAAAGTTTCATGAAATATTTTTACAATTATTTTTTCTAATGTTTACTAGAGAAAGCGTCCGAAATCGGTAATTTTTTTATCAATATGAAATCACTATAAGTACTTGAAAAGTGGGTTCCCGAAAAATCAAAAGTTTCATGAAATATTTTTACAATTATTTTTTCTAATGTTTACTAGAGAAAGCGTCCGAAATCGGTAATTTTTTTTATCAATATGAAATCACTATAAGTACTTGAAAAGTGGGTTCCCGAAAAATCCAAAGTTTCATGAAATATTTTTACAATTACTTTTTCTAATGTTTACTACAGAAAGCGTTCGAAATCGGTAATTTTTTTATCAATATGAAATCACTATAAGTACTTGAAAAGTGGGTTCTCGAAAAATCCAAAGTTTCATGAAATATTTTTACAATTATTTTTACTAATGTTTACTAGAGAAAGCGTTCGAAATCGGTAATTTTTTTTATCAATATGAAATCAATATAAATACTTGAAAAGTGGGTTCTCGAAAAATCCAAAGTTTCACGAAATATTTTTACAATTACTTTTTCTAATGTTTACTACAGAAAGCGTTCTAAATCGGTAATTTTTTGATCAATATGAAATCACTATAAATACTTGAAAAGTGGGTTCCCGAAAAATCCAAAGTTTCATGAAATATTTTTACAGTTATTCTTTCTAATGTTTACTAGAGAAAGCGTTCGAAATCGATAATTTTTTATCAGTAGGAAATCAGTATAAGTACTTGAAACGTGGGTTTGCGAAAAATCCAAAGTTTCATGAAATATTTTTACAATTATTTTTTCTAATGTTTACTAGAGAAAGCGTTCGAAATCGGTAATTTTTTTATCAATATGAAATCACTATAAGTAATTGAAAAGTGGGTTCCCGAAAAATCCAAAGTTTCATGAAATATTTTTAAAATTATTTTTTCTAATGTTTACTAGAGAAGCCGTTCGAAATCGGTAAATTTTTATCAATATGAAATCAGTATAAGTACTTGAAACGTGGGTTCCCGAAAAATCCAAAGTTTCATGAAATATTTTTACAATTATTTTTTCTAATATTTACTAGAGAAACCGTTCGAAATCGGTAATTTTTTGATCAATATGAAATCATTATAAATACTTGAAAAGTGGGTTCCCGAAAAATCCAAAGTTTCATGAAATATTTTTACAATTATTTTTTCGAATATTTACTAGAGAAAGCGTTCGAAATCGGTAATTATTTTATCAATATGAAATCAATATAAGTACTTGAAAAGTGGGTTCTCGAAAAATCCAAAGTTTCATGAAATATTTTTACAATTATTTTTTCTAATGTTTACTAGAGAAAGCGTCCGAAATCGGTAATTTTTTTATCAATATGAAATCACTATAAGTACTTGAAAAGTGGGTTCCCGAAAAATCCAAAGTTTCATGAAATATTTTTACAATTATTTTTTCTAATGTTTACTAGAGAAAGCGTCCGAAATCGGTAATTTTTTTATCAATATGAAATCACTATAAGTACTTGAAAAGTGGGTTCCCGAAAAATCCAAAGTTTCATGAAATATTTTTACAATTATTTTTTCTAATGTTTACTAGAGAAAGCGTCCGAAATCGGTAATTTTTTTTATCAATATGAAATCACTATAAGTACTTGAAAAGTGGGTTCCCGAAAAATCCAAAGTTTCATGAAATATTTTTACAATTACTTTTTCTAATGTTTACTATAGAAAGCGTTCGAAATCGGTAATTTTTTTATCAATATGAAATCACTATAAGTACTTGAAAAGTGGGTTCTCGAAAAATCCAAAGTTTCATGAAATATTTTTACAATTATTTTTACTAATGTTTAC
Organism: Ryuthela nishihirai; assembly: GCA_038380435.1. NCBI lineage: Eukaryota > Metazoa > Arthropoda > Arachnida > Araneae > Heptathelidae > Ryuthela > Ryuthela nishihirai. Next base: position 92,750,915 of record JAWZYU010000009.1, read on the forward strand.
TAGAGAAAGCGTTCGAAATCGGTAATTTTTTTATCAATATGAAATCAATATAAATACTTGAAAAGTGGGTTCTCGAAAAATCCAAAGTTTCATGAAATATTTTTACAATTATTTTTTCTAATGTTTACTAGAGAAAGCGTCCGAAACCGGTAATTTTTTTATCAATATGAAATCACTATAAGTACTTGAAAAGTGGGTTCCCGAAAAAAAAAATCCAAAGTTTCATGAAATATTTTTACAATTATTTTTTCTAATGTTTACTAGAGAAAGCTTCCGAAATCGGTAATTTTTTTTATCAATATGAAATCACTATAAGTACTTGAAAAGTGGGTTCTCGAAAAATCCAAAGTTTCATGAAATATTTTTACAATTATTTTTACTAATGTTTACTAGAGAAAGCGTTCGAAATCGGTAATTTTTTTATCAATATGAAATCACTATAAATACTTGAAAAGTGGGTTCCCGAAAAATCCAAAGTTTCACGAAATATTTTTACAATTATTTTTTCTAATGTTTACTAGAGAAAGCTTCCGAAATCGGTAATTTTTTTATCAATATGAAATCACTATAAGTACTTGAAAAGTGGGTTCCCGAAAAATCCAAAGTTTCATGAAATATTTTTACAATTACTTTTTCTAATGTTTACTACAGAAAGCGTTCGAAATCGGTAATTTTTTGATCAATATGAAATCACTATAAGTACTTGAAAAGTGGGTTCCCGAAAAATCCAAAGTTTCATGAAATATTTTTACAGTTATTTTTTCTAATGTTTACTAGAGAAAGCGTTCGAAATCGGTAATTTTTTTATCAATATGAAATCACTATAAGTACTTGAAAAGTGGGTTCCCGAAAAATCCAAAGTTTCATGAAATATTTTTACAATTACTTTTTCTAATGTTTACTACAGAAAGCGTTCGAAATCGGTAATTTTTTGATCAATATGAAATCACTATAAGTACTTGAAAAGTGGGTTCCCGAAAAATCCAAAGTTTCATGAAATATTTTTACAGTTATTTTTTCTAATGTTTACTAGAGAAAGCGTTCGAAATCGGTAATTTTTTTATCAATATGAAATCACTATAAGTACTTGAAAAGTGGGTTCTCGAAAAATCCAAAGTTTCATGAAATAATTTTACAATTATTTTTTCTAATATTTACTAGAAAACCGTTCGAAATCGGTAATTTTTTGATCAATATGAAATCATTATAAATACTTGAAAAGTGGGTCACCGAAAAATCCAAAGTTTCATGAAATAATTTTACAATTATTTTTTTTATGTTTACTAGAGAAAGCGTTCGAAATCGGTAATTTTTTTATCAATATGAAATCAGTATAAATACTTGAAACGTGGGTTCCCGAAAAATCCAAAGTTTCATGAAATATTTTTACAATTATTTTTTCTAATGTTTACTAGAGAAAGCGTTCGAAATCGGTAATTTTTTTATCAATATGAAATCACTATAAGTACTTGAAAAGTGGGTTCCCGAAAAATCCAAAGTTACATGAAATATTTTTACAATTATTTTTTCTAATGTTTACTAGAGAATGCGTTCGAAATCGGTAATTTTTTTATAAATATGAAATCACTATAAGTACTTGAAAAGTGGGTTCCCGAAAAATCTAAAGTTTCACGAAATATTTTTACAATTACTTTTTCTAATATTTACTACAGAAAGCGTTCGAAATCGGTAATTTTTTGATCAATATGAAATCACTATAAATACTTGAAAAGTGGGTTCCCGAAAAATCCAAAGTTTCATGAAATATTTTTACAGTTATTCTTTCTAATGTTTACTAGAGAAAGCGTTCGAAATCGATAATTTTTTATCAGTATGAAATCAGTATAAGTACTTGAAACGTGCGTTTGCGAAAAATCCAAAGTTTCATGAAATATTTTTACAATTATTTTTTCTAATGTTTACTAGAGAAAGCGTTCGAAATCGGTAATTTTTTTATCAATATGAAATCACTATAAGTAATTGAAAAGTGGGTTCCCGAAAAATCCAAAGTTTCATGAAATATTTTTAAAATTATTTTTTCTAATGTTTACTAGAGAAACCGTTCGAAATCGGTAAATTTTTATCAATATGAAATCAGTATAAGTACTTGAAACGTGGGTTCCCGAAAAATCCAAAGTTTCATGAAATATTTTTACAATTATTTTTTCTAATATTTACTAGAGAAACCGTTCGAAATCGGTAATTTTTTGATCAATATGAAATCATTATAAATACTTGAAAAGTGGGTTCCCGAAAAATCCAAAGTTTCATGAAATATTTTTACAAATATTTTTTCGAATATTTACTAGAGAAAGCGTTCGAAATCGGTAATTTTTTGATCAATATGAAATCACTATAAGTACTTGAAAAGTGGGTTCCCGAAAAATCCAAAGTTTCATGAAATAATTTTACAATTATTTTTTTTATGTTTACTAGAGAAAGCGTTCGAAATCGGTAATTTTTTTATCAATATGAAATCACCATAAGTATTTGAAACGTGGGTTCCCGAAAAATCCAAAGTTTCATGAAATATTTTTACAATTATTTTTTCTAAGGTTTACTAGAGAAAGCGTTCGAAATCGGTAATTTTTTTATCAATATGAAATCACTATAAGTACTTGAAAAGTGGGCTCCCGAAAAATCCAAAGTTTCATGAAATATTTTTACAATTATTTTTTCTAATGTTTACTAGAGAAAGCGTTCGAAACCGGTAATTTTTTTATCAATATGAAATCACTATAAGTACTTGAAAAGTGGGTTCCCGAAAAATCCAAAGTTTCATGAAATTTTTTACAATTATTTTTTCTAATGTTTACTAGAGAAAGCGTCCGAAATCGGTAATTTTTTGTCAATATGAAATCACTATAAGTACTTGAAAAGTGGGTTCCCGAAAAATCCAAAGTTTCATGAAATATTTTTACAGTTATTTTTTCTAATGTTTACTAGAGAAAGCGTTCGAAATCGATAATTTTTTATCAGTATGAAATCAGTATAAGTACTTGAAACGTGGGTTCCCGAAAAATCCAAAGTTTCATGAAATATTTTTACAATTATTTTTTCTAATGTTTACTAGAGAAAGCGTTCGAAATCGGTAATTTTTTTATCAATATGAAATCACTATAAGTATTTGAAAAGTGGGTTCCCGAAAAATCCAAAGTTTCATGAAATATTTTTAAAATTATTTTTTCTAATGTTTACTAGAGAAACCGTTCGAAATCGGTAATTTTTTATCAATATGAAATCACTATAAGTACTTGAAACGTGGGTTCCCGAAAAATCCAAAGTTTCATGAAATATTTTTACAATTATTTTTTCTAATGTTTACTAGAGAAAGCGTTCGAAATCGGTAATTATTTTTATCAATATGAAATCACTATAAGTACTTGAAAAGTGGGTTCCCGAAAAATCCAAAGTTTCATGAAATTTTTTTACAATTATTTTTTCTAATGTTTACTAGAGAAAGCGTCCGAAATCGGTAATTTTTTGTCAATATGAAATCACTATAAGTACTTGAAAAGTGGGTTCCCGAAAAATTCAAAATTTCACGAAATATTTTTACAATTATTTTTTCTAATGTGTACTATAGAAAGCGTTCGAAATCGGTAATTTTTTCATCAATATGAAATCACTATAAGTACTTGAAAAGTGGGTTCCCGAAAAATCCAAAATTTCGCGAAATAATTTTACAATTATTTTTTCTAATTTTTACTAGAGAAAGCATTCGAAATCGGTAATTTTTTGATCAATACGAAATCACTATAAGTTTTTGAAAAGTGGGTTCCCGAAAAATCCAAATTTTCATGAAATATTTTTACAATTATTTTTTCTAATGTTTACTAGAGAAAGCGTTCGAAATCAGTAATTTTTTGATCAATATGAAATCACTATAAGTACTTGAAAAGTGGGTTCCCGAAAAATCCAAAGTTTCATGAAATATTTTTACAATTATTTTTTCTAATGTTTACTAGAGAAAGCGTTCGAAATCGGTAATTTTTTGATCAATATGAAATCACTATAAGTACTTGAAAAGTGGGTTCCCGAAAAATCCAAAGTTTCATGAAATATTTTTACAATTATTTTTTTCTAATGTTTACTAGAGAAAGCGTCCGAAATCGGTAATTTTTTTATCAATATGATATCACTATAAGTACTTGAAAAGTGGGTTCCCGGAAAAATCTAAAATTTCATGAAATATTTTTACAAATATTTTTTCTAATGTGTACTAGAGAAACCGTTCGAAATCGGTAATTTTTTATCAATATGAAATCAGTAAAAGTACTTGAAACGTGGGTTCCCGAAAAATCCAAAATTTCATGAAATATTTTTAGAATTATTTTTTCTAATGTTTACTAGAGAGACCGTTCGAAATCGGTAATTTTTTGATCAATATGAAATCATTATAAGTACTTGAAAAGTGGGTTCCCGAAAAATCCAAAGTTTCATGAAATATTTTTACAATTATTTTTTCGAATGTTTACTAGAGAAAGCGTTCGAAATCGGTAATTTTTTATCAATATGAAATCAGTAAAAGTACTTGAAACGTGGGTTCCCGAAAAATCCAAAATTTCATGAAATATTTTTAGAATTATTTTTTCTAATGTTTACTAGAGAGACCGTTCGAAATCGGTAATTTTTTGATCAATATGAAATCATTATAAGTACTTGAAAAGTGGGTTCCCGAAAAATCCAAAGTTTCATGAAATATTTTTACAATTATTTTTTCGAATGTTTACTAGAGAAAGCGTTCGAAATCGGTAATTTTTTATCAATATGAAATCAGTAAAAGTACTTGAAACGTGGGTTCCCGAAAAATCCAAAATTTCATGAAATATTTTTAGAATTATTTTTTCGAATATTTACTAGAGAAAGCGTTCGAAATCGGTAATTTTTTGATCAATATGAAATCACTATAAGTACTTGAAAAGTGGGTTCCCGAAAAATCCAAAGTTTCATGAAATAATTTTACAATTATTTTTTTTATGTTTACTAGAGAAAGCGTTCGAAATCGGTAATTTTTTTATCAATATGAAATCACCATAAGTATTTGAAACGTGGGTTCCCGAAAAATCCAAAGTTTCATGAAATATTTTTACAATTATTTTTTCTAAGGTTTACTAGAGAAAGCGTTCGAAATCGGTAATTTTTTTATCAATATGAAATCACTATAAGTACTTGAAAAGTGGGCTCCCGAAAAATCCAAAGTTTCATGAAATATTTTTACAATTATTTTTTCTAACGTTTACTAGAGAAAGCGTTCGAAACCGGTAATTTTTTTATCAATATGAAATCACTATAAGTACTTGAAAAGTGGGTTCCCGAAAAATCCAAAGTTTCATGAAATTTTTTACAATTATTTTTTCTAATGTTTACTAGAGAAAGCGTCCGAAATCGGTAATTTTTTGTCAATATGAAATCACTATAAGTACTTGAAAAGTGGGTTCCCGAAAAATCCAAAGTTTCATGAAATATTTTTACAGTTATTTTTTCTAATGTTTACTAGAGAAAGCGTTCGAAATCGATAATTTTTTATCAGTATGAAATCAGTATAAGTACTTGAAACGTGGGTTCCCGAAAAATCCAAAGTTTCATGAAATATTTTTACAATTATTTTTTCTAATGTTTACTAGAGAAAGCGTTCGAAATCGGTAATTTTTTTATCAATATGAAATCACTATAAGTATTTGAAAAGTGGGTTCCCGAAAAATCCAAAGTTTCATGAAATATTTTTAAAATTATTTTTTCTAATGTTTACTAGAGAAACCGTTCGAAATCGGTAATTTTTTATCAATATGAAATCACTATAAGTACTTGAAACGTGGGTTCCCGAAAAATCCAAAGTTTCATGAAATATTTTTACAATTATTTTTTCTAATGTTTACTAGAGAAAGCGTTCGAAATCGGTAATTATTTTTATCAATATGAAATCACTATAAGTACTTGAAAAGTGGGTTCCCGAAAAATCCAAAGTTTCATGAAATTTTTTTACAATTATTTTTTCTAATGTTTACTAGAGAAAGCGTCCGAAATCGGTAATTTTTTGTCAATATGAAATCACTATAAGTACTTGAAAAGTGGGTTCCCGAAAAATTCAAAATTTCACGAAATATTTTTACAATTATTTTTTCTAATGTGTACTATAGAAAGCGTTCGAAATCGGTAATTTTTTCATCAATATGAAATCACTATAAGTACTTGAAAAGTGGGTTCCCGAAAAATCCAAAATTTCGCGAAATAATTTTACAATTATTTTTTCTAATTTTTACTAGAGAAAGCATTCGAAATCGGTAATTTTTTGATCAATACGAAATCACTATAAGTTTTTGAAAAGTGGGTTCCCGAAAAATCCAAATTTTCATGAAATATTTTTACAATTATTTTTTCTAATGTTTACTAGAGAAAGCGTTCGAAATCAGTAATTTTTTGATCAATATGAAATCACTATAAGTACTTGAAAAGTGGGTTCCCGAAAAATCCAAAGTTTCATGAAATATTTTTACAATTATTTTTTCTAATGTTTACTAGAGAAAGCGTTCGAAATCGGTAATTTTTTGATCAATATGAAATCACTATAAGTACTTGAAAAGTGGGTTCCCGAAAAATCCAAAGTTTCATGAAATATTTTTACAATTATTTTTTTCTAATGTTTACTAGAGAAAGCGTCCGAAATCGGTAATTTTTTTATCAATATGATATCACTATAAGTACTTGAAAAGTGGGTTCCCGGAAAAATCTAAAATTTCATGAAATATTTTTACAAATATTTTTTCTAATGTGTACTAGAGAAACCGTTCGAAATCGGTAATTTTTTATCAATATGAAATCAGTAAAAGTACTTGAAACGTGGGTTCCCGAAAAATCCAAAATTTCATGAAATATTTTTAGAATTATTTTTTCTAATGTTTACTAGAGAGACCGTTCGAAATCGGTAATTTTTTGATCAATATGAAATCATTATAAGTACTTGAAAAGTGGGTTCCCGAAAAATCCAAAGTTTCATGAAATATTTTTACAATTATTTTTTCGAATGTTTACTAGAGAAAGCGTTCGAAATCGGTAATTTTTTATCAATATGAAATCAGTAAAAGTACTTGAAACGTGGGTTCCCGAAAAATCCAAAATTTCATGAAATATTTTTAGAATTATTTTTTCTAATGTTTACTAGAGAGACCGTTCGAAATCGGTAATTTTTTGATCAATATGAAATCATTATAAGTACTTGAAAAGTGGGTTCCCGAAAAATCCAAAGTTTCATGAAATATTTTTACAATTATTTTTTCGAATGTTTACTAGAGAAAGCGTTCGAAATCGGTAATTTTTTGATCAATATGAAATCACTATAAGAACTTGAAAAGTGGGTTCCCGAAAAATCCAAAGTTCCATGAAATATTTTTACAATTATTTTTTCTAATGTTTACTAGAGAAACCGTTCGAAATCGGTAATTTTTTGATCAATATGAAATCATTATAAATACTTGAAATGTGGGTTCCCGAAAAATCCAAAGTTTCATGAAATATTTTTACAATTATTTTTTCTAATGTTTACTAGAGAAAGCGTTCGAAATCGTAATTTCTTTATCAATATGATATCACTGTAAGTACTTGAAAAGTGGGTTCCCGAAAAATCCAAAGTTTCATGAAATATTTTTACAATTATTTTTTCTAATGTTTACTAGAGAAACCGTTCGAAATCGGTAATTTTTTATCAATATGAAATCAGTATAAGTACTTGAAACGTGGGTTCCCGAAAAATCCAAAGTTTCATGAAATATTTTTACAATTATTTTTTCTAATGTTTACTAGAGAAACCGTTCGAAATCGGTAATTTTTTATCAATATGAAATCAGTATAAGTACTTGAAACGTGGGTTCCCGAAAAATCCAAAGTTTCATGAAATATTTTTACAATTATTTTTTCTAATATTTACTAGAGAAACCGTTCGAAATCGGTAATTTTTTGATCAATATGAAATAATTATAAATACTTGAAAAGTGGGTTCCCGAAAAATCCAAAGTTTCATGAAATATTTTTACAATTATTTTTTCTAATGTTTACTAGAGACAGCGTTCGAAATCGGTAATTTTTTTATCAATATGAAATCACTATAAGTACTTGAAAAGTGGGTTCCCGAAAAATCCAAAGTTTCATGAAATATTTTTACAATTATTTTTTCTAATGTTTACTAGAGAAACCGTTCGAAATCGGTAATTTTTTATCAATATGAAATCAGTATAAGTACTTGAAACGTGGGTTCCCGAAAAATCCAAAATTTCATGAAATATTTTTACAATTATTTTTTCTAATATTTACTAGAGAAACAGTTCGAAATCGGTAATTTTTTGATCAATATGAAATAATTATAAATACTTGAAAAGTGGGTTCCCGAAAAATCCAAAGTTTCATGAAATATTTTTACAATTATTTTTTCTAATGTTTACTAGAGACAGCGTTCGAAATCGCTAATTTTTTTATCAATATGAAATCACTATAAGTACTTGAAACGTGGGTTCCCGAAAAATCCAAAGTTGTATGAAATATTTTTACAATTATTTTTTCTAATGTTTACTAGAGAAACCGTTCGAAATCGGTAATTTTTTGATCAATATGAAATCAGTATAAGGACTTGAAACTTGGGTTCCCGAAAAATCCAAAGTCTCATGAAATATTTTTACAATTATTTTTTCTAATATTTACTAGAGAAACCGTTCGAAATCGGTAATTTTTTGATCAATATGAAATCATTATAAATACTTGAAAAGTGGGTTCCCGAAAAATCCAAAGTTTCATGAAATATTTTTACAATTATTTTTTCGAATATTTACTACAGAAAGCGTTCGAAATCGGTAATTTTTTGATCAATATGAAATCACTATAAGTACTTGAAAAGTGGGTTCCCGAAAAATCCAAAGTTTCACGAAATAATTTTACAATTATTTTTTCTAATGTGTACTAGAGAAAGCGTTCGAAATCGTAATTTTTTTATCAATATGAAATCACTATAAGTACTTGAAAAGTGGGTTCCCGAAAAATCCAAATTTCATGAAATATTTTTACAATTATTTTTTCTAATGTTTACTAGAGAAAGCGTTCCAAATCGGTAATTTTTTGATCAATATGAAATCAGTATAAGTACTTGAAAAGTGGGTTCCCGAAAAATCCAAAGTTTCATGAAATATTTTTACAATTATTTTTTCTAATGTTTACTAGAGAAAGCGTTCGAAATCGGTAATTTTTTTATCAATATGAAATCACTATAAGTACTTGAAAAGTGGGTTCCCGAAAAATCCAAAATTTCACGAAATATTTTTACAATTATTTTTTCTAATGTGTACTAGAGAAAGCGTTCGAAATCGGTAATTTTTTTATCAATATGAAATCAGTATAAGTACTTGAAACGTGGGTTCCCGAAAAATCCAGAGTTTCATGAAATATTTTTACAATTATTTTTTCTAATATTTACAAGAGAAACCGTTCGAAATCGATAATTTTTTGATCAATATGAAATCATTATAAATACTTGAAAAGTGGGTTCCCGAAAAATCCAAAGTTTCATGAAATATTTTTACAAATATTTTTTCGAATATTTACTAGAGAAAGCGTTCGAAATCGGTAATTTTTTTATCAATAGGAAATCACTATAAGTACTTGAAAAGTGGGTTCCCGAAAAATCCAAAATTTCACGAAATATTTTTACAATTATTTTTTCTAATGTGTACTAGAGAAAGCGTTCGAAATCGGTTATTTTTTTATCAATATGAAATCACTATAAATACTTGAAACGTGGGTTCCCGAAAAATCCAAATTTCTTGAAATATTTTTACAATTATTTTTTCTAATGTTTACTAGAGAAAGCGTTCGAAATCGGTAATTTTTTTATCAATATGAAATCACTATAAGTACTTGAAATGTGGGTTCTCAAAAAATCCAAAGTTTCATAAAATATTTTTATAATTGTTTTTTCTAATGTTTACTAGAGAAAGCGTCCGAAATCGGTAATTTTTTTATCAATATGAAATCACTATAAGTACTTGAAAAGTGGGTTCCCGAAAAATTCAAAGTTTCATGAAATATTTTTACAATTATTTTTTCTAATGTTTACTAGAGAAAGCGTCCGAAATCGGTAATTTTTTTATCAATATGAAATTACTATAAGTACTTGAAAAGTGGGTTCCCGAAAAATCCAAAGTTTCATGAAATATCTTTACAATTATTTTTTCTAATGTTTACTAGAGAAAGCGTCCGAAATCGGTAATTTTTTTATCAATATGAAATCACTATAAGTACTTGAAAAGTGGGTTCCCGAAAAATCCAAAGTTTCATGAAATATTTTTACAATTATTTTTTCTAATGTTTAATAGAGAAAGCGTCCGAAATCGGTAATTTTTTTATCAATATGAAATCACTATAAGTACTTGAAAAGTGGGTTCCCGAAAAATCCAAAGTTTCATGAAATATTTTTACAATTATTTTTTCTAATGTTTAATAGAGAAAGCGTTCGAAATCGGTAATTTTTTGATCAATATGAAATCACTATAAGTACTTGAAAAGTGGGTTCCCGAAAAATCCAAATTTTCATGAAATATTTTTACAGTTATTTTTTCTAATGTTTACTAGAGAAAGCGTTCGAAATCGGTAATTTTTTTTATCAATATGAAATCACTATAAGTACTTGAAAAGTGGGTTCCCGAAAAATCGAAAATTTCATGAAATATTTTTACAATTATTTTTTCTAATGTTTACTAGAGAAACCGTTCGAAATCGATTATTTTTTATCAATATGAAATCAGTATAAATACTTGAAACGTGGGTTCCCGAAAAATCCAAAGTTTTATGAAATATTTTTACAATTATTTTTTCTAATGTTTACTAGAGAAAGCGTTCGAAATCGGTAATTTTTTGATCAATATGAAATCATTATAAATACTTGAATAGTGGGTTCCCGAAAAATCCAAAGTTTCATGAAATATTTTTACAATTATTTTTTCGAATATTTACTAGAGAAAGCGTTCGAAATCGGTAATTTTTTTATCAATATGAAATCACTATAAGTACTTGAAAAGTGGGTTCCCGAAAAATCCAAAGTTTCATGAAATATTTTTACAATTATTTTTTCTAATGTTTACTAGAGAAAGCTTTCGAAATCGGTAATTTTTTTATCAATATGAAATCACTATAAGTACTTGAAAAGTGGGTTCCCGAAAAATCCAAAGTTTCATGAAATATTTTTACAATTATTTTTTCTAATGTTTACTAGAGAAAGCGTCCGAAATCGGTAATTTTTTTATCAATATGAAATCACTATAAGTACTTGAAAAGTGGGTTCCCGAAAAATCCAAAGTTTCATGAAATTTTTTTACAATTATTTTTTCTAATGTTTACTAGAGAAAGCGTCCGAAATCGGTAATTTTTTGTCAATATGAAATCACTATAAGTACTTGAAAAGTGGGTTCCCGAAAAATCCAAAGTTTCATGAAATATTTTTACAATTATTTTTTCTAATGTTTACTAGAGAAAGCGTTCGAAATCGGTAATTTTTTTATCAATATGAAATCACTCTAAGTACTTGAAAAGTGGGTTCCCGAAAAATCCAAAGTTTCATGAAATATTTTTACAATTATTTTTTCTAATGTGTACTAGAGAAAGCGTTCGAAATCGGTAATTTTTTTATCAATATGAAATCACTATAAGTACTTGAAACGTGGGTTCCCGAAAAATCCAAAGTTTTGTGAAATATTTTTACAATTATTTTTTCTAATTTTTACTAGAGAAAGCGTTCGAAATCGGTAATTTTTTGATCAATATGAAATCACTATAAGTTCTTGAAAAGTGGGTTCCCGAAAAATCCAAATTTCATGAAATATTTTTACAATTATTTTTTCTAATGTTTACTAGAGAAAGCGTTCGAAATCGGTAATTTTTTGATCAATATGAAATCACTATAAGTACTTGAAAAGTGGGTTCCCGAAAAATCCAAAGTTTCATGAAATATTTTTACAAATATTTTTTCTAATGTGTACTAGAGAAACCGTTCGAAATCGGTAATTTTTTTATCAATATGAAATCAGTATAAGTACTTGAAACGTGGGTTCCCGAAAAATCCAAAGTTTCATGAAATATTTTTAGAATTATTTTTTCTAATGTTTACTTGAGAAACCGTTCAAAATCGGTTATTTTTTTATCAATATGAAATCACTGTAAATACTTGAAACATGGGTTCCCGAAAAATCCAAAGTTTCATGAAATATTTTTACAATTATTTTTTCTAATGTTTACTAGAGACAGCGTTCGAAATCGTCAATTTTTTTATCAATATGAAATCACTATAAGTACTTGAAACGTGGGTTCCCGAAAAATCCAAAGTTTTATGAAATATTTTTACAATTATTTTTTCTAATGTTTACTAGAGAAACCGTTCGAAATCGGTAATTTTTTGATCAATATGAAATCAGTATAAGTACTTGAAACGTGGGTTCCCAAAAAATCCAAAGTTTCATGAAATATTTTTACAATTATTTTTTCGAATATTTACTAGAGAAAGCGTTCGAAATCGGTAATTTTTTGATCAATATGAAATCACTATAAGTATTTTAAACGTGGGTTCCCGAAAAATCCAAATTTCATGAAATATTTTTACAATTATTTTTTCTAATGTTTACTAGAGAAAGCTTTCGAAATCGGTAATTTTTTTATCAATATGAAATCACTATAAGTAATTGAAAAGTGGGTTCCCGAAAAATCCAAATTTTCACGAAATATTTTTAAAATTATTTTTTCTAATGTTTACTAGAGAAACCGTTCAAAATCGGTTATTTTTTTATCAATATGAAATCACTATAAATACTTGAAACGTGGGTTCCCGAAAAATCCAAAGTTTCATGAAATATTTTTACAATTATTTTTTCTAATGTTTACTAGAGACAGCGTTCGAAATCGGTAATTTTTTTTATCAATATGAAATCACTATAAGTACTTGAAACGTGGGTTCCCGAAAAATCCAAAGTTTTGTGAAATATTTTTACAATTATTTTTTCTAATGTTTACTAGAGAAACCGTTCGAAATCGGTAATTTTTTGATCAATATGAAATCAGTATAAGTACTTGAAACGTGGGTTCCCGAAAAATCCAAAGTTTCATGAAATATTTTTACAATTATTTTTTCTAATATTTACTAGAGAAACCGTTCGAAATCGGTAATTTTTTGATCAATATGAAATCATTATAAATACTTGAAAAGTGGGTTCCCGAAAAATCCAAAGTTTCATGAAATATTTTTACAATTATTTTTTCGAATATTTACTAGAGAAAGCGTTCGAAATCGATAATTTTTTGATCAATATGAAATCACTGTAAGTATTTGAAACGTGGGTTCCCGAAAAATCCAATGTTTCATGAAATATTTTTAGAATTATTTTCTCTAATGTTTACTAGAGAAAGCGTTCGAAATCGGTAATTTTTTTGTCAATATTAAATCACTATAAGTACTTGAAAAGTGGGTTCCCGAAAAATCCAAAGTTTCATGAAATATTTTTACAATTATTTTTTCTAATGTTTAATAGAGAAAGCGTCCGAAATCGGTAATTTTTTTATCAATATGAAATCACTATAAGTACTTGAAAAGTGGGTTCCCGAAAAATCCAAAGTTTCATGAAATATTTTTACAATTATTTTTTCTAATGTTTACTAGAGAAACCGTTCAAAATCGGTTATTTTTTTATCAATATGAAATCACTATAAATACTTGAAACGTGGGTTCCCGAAAAATCCAAAGTTTCATGAAATATTTTTACAATTATTTTTTCTAATGTTTGCTAGAGACAGCGTTCGAAATCGGTAATTTTTTTATCAATATGAAATCACTATAAGTACTTCAAACGTGGGTTCCCGAAAAATCCAAAGTTTTATGAAATATTTTTACAATTATTTTTTCTAATTTTACTAGAGAAACCGTTCGAAATCGGTAATTTTTTGATCAATATGAAATCAGTATAAGTACTTGAAACGTGGGTTCCCGAAAAATCCAAAGTTTCATGAAATATTTTTACAATCATTTTTTCTAATATTTACTAGAGAAACCGTTCAAAATCGGTTATTTTTTTATCAATATGAAATCACTGTAAATACTTGAAACATGGGTTCCCGAAAAATCCAAAGTTTCATGAAATATTTTTACAATCATTTTTTCGAATATTTACTAGAGAAAGCGTTCGAAATCGGTAATTTTTTGATCAATATGAAATCACTGTAAGTATTTCAAACGTGGGTTCCCGAAAAATCCAATGTTTCATGAAATATTTTTACAATTATTTTCTCTAATGTTTACTAGAGAAAGCGTTCGAAATCGGTAATTTTTTTGTCAATATTAAATCACTATAAGTACTTGAAAAGTGGGTTCCCGAAAAATCCAAACTTTCATGAAATATTTTTACAATTATTTTTTCTAATGTTTACTAGAGAAAGCGTCCGAAATCGGTAATTTTTTTATCAATATGAAATCACTATAAGTACTTGAAAAGTGGGTTCCCGAAAAATCCAAATTTTCACGAAATATTTTTAAAATTATTTTTTCTAATGTTTACTAGAGAAAGCGTTCGAAATCGGTAATTTTTTTATCAATATGAAATCACTATAAGTACTTGAAAAGTGGGTTCCCGAAAAATCCAAAGTTTCATGAAATATTTTTACAATTATTTTTTCTAATGTTTACTAGAGAAAGCTTTCGAAATCGGTAATTTTTTTATCAATATGAAATCACTATAAGTACTTGAAAAGTGGGTTCCCGAAAAATCCAAAGTTTCATGAAATATTTTTACAATTATTTTTTCTAATGTTTACTAGAGAAAGCGTCCGAAATCGGTAATTTTTTTATCAATATGAAATCACTATAAGTACTTGAAAAGTGGGTTCCCGAAAAATCCAAAGTTTCATGAAATTTTTTTACAATTATTTTTTCTAATGTTTACTAGAGAAAGCGTCCGAAATCGGTAATTTTTTGTCAATATGAAATCACTATAAGTACTTGAAAAGTGGGTTCCCGAAAAATCCAAAGTTTCATGAAATATTTTTACAATTATTTTTTCTAATGTTTACTAGAGAAAGCGTTCGAAATCGGTAATTTTTTTATCAATATGAAATCACTCTAAGTACTTGAAAAGTGGGTTCCCGAAAAATCCAAAGTTTCATGAAATATTTTTACAATTATTTTTTCTAATGTGTACTAGAGAAAGCGTTCGAAATCGGTAATTTTTTTATCAATATGAAATCACTATAAGTACTTGAAACGTGGGTTCCCGAAAAATCCAAAGTTTTGTGAAATATTTTTACAATTATTTTTTCTAATTTTTACTAGAGAAAGCGTTCGAAATCGGTAATTTTTTGATCAATATGAAATCACTATAAGTTCTTGAAAAGTGGGTTCCCGAAAAATCCAAATTTCATGAAATATTTTTACAATTATTTTTTCTAATGTTTACTAGAGAAAGCGTTCGAAATCGGTAATTTTTTGATCAATATGAAATCACTATAAGTACTTGAAAAGTGGGTTCCCGAAAAATCCAAAGTTTCATGAAATATTTTTACAAATATTTTTTCTAATGTGTACTAGAGAAACCGTTCGAAATCGGTAATTTTTTTATCAATATGAAATCAGTATAAGTACTTGAAACGTGGGTTCCCGAAAAATCCAAAGTTTCATGAAATATTTTTAGAATTATTTTTTCTAATGTTTACTTGAGAAACCGTTCAAAATCGGTTATTTTTTTATCAATATGAAATCACTGTAAATACTTGAAACATGGGTTCCCGAAAAATCCAAAGTTTCATGAAATATTTTTACAATTATTTTTTCTAATGTTTACTAGAGACAGCGTTCGAAATCGTCAATTTTTTTATCAATATGAAATCACTATAAGTACTTGAAACGTGGGTTCCCGAAAAATCCAAAGTTTTATGAAATATTTTTACAATTATTTTTTCTAATGTTTACTAGAGAAACCGTTCGAAATCGGTAATTTTTTGATCAATATGAAATCAGTATAAGTACTTGAAACGTGGGTTCCCAAAAAATCCAAAGTTTCATGAAATATTTTTACAATTATTTTTTCGAATATTTACTAGAGAAAGCGTTCGAAATCGGTAATTTTTTGATCAATATGAAATCACTATAAGTATTTTAAACGTGGGTTCCCGAAAAATCCAAATTTCATGAAATATTTTTACAATTATTTTTTCTAATGTTTACTAGAGAAAGCTTTCGAAATCGGTAATTTTTTTATCAATATGAAATCACTATAAGTAATTGAAAAGTGGGTTCCCGAAAAATCCAAATTTTCACGAAATATTTTTAAAATTATTTTTTCTAATGTTTACTAGAGAAACCGTTCAAAATCGGTTATTTTTTTATCAATATGAAATCACTATAAATACTTGAAACGTGGGTTCCCGAAAAATCCAAAGTTTCATGAAATATTTTTACAATTATTTTTTCTAATGTTTACTAGAGACAGCGTTCGAAATCGGTAATTTTTTTTATCAATATGAAATCACTATAAGTACTTGAAACGTGGGTTCCCGAAAAATCCAAAGTTTTGTGAAATATTTTTACAATTATTTTTTCTAATGTTTACTAGAGAAACCGTTCGAAATCGGTAATTTTTTGATCAATATGAAATCAGTATAAGTACTTGAAACGTGGGTTCCCGAAAAATCCAAAGTTTCATGAAATATTTTTACAATTATTTTTTCTAATATTTACTAGAGAAACCGTTCGAAATCGGTAATTTTTTGATCAATATGAAATCATTATAAATACTTGAAAAGTGGGTTCCCGAAAAATCCAAAGTTTCATGAAATATTTTTACAATTATTTTTTCGAATATTTACTAGAGAAAGCGTTCGAAATCGATAATTTTTTGATCAATATGAAATCACTGTAAGTATTTGAAACGTGGGTTCCCGAAAAATCCAATGTTTCATGAAATATTTTTAGAATTATTTTCTCTAATGTTTACTAGAGAAAGCGTTCGAAATCGGTAATTTTTTTGTCAATATTAAATCACTATAAGTACTTGAAAAGTGGGTTCCCGAAAAATCCAAAGTTTCATGAAATATTTTTACAATTATTTTTTCTAATGTTTAATAGAGAAAGCGTCCGAAATCGGTAATTTTTTTATCAATATGAAATCACTATAAGTACTTGAAAAGTGGGTTCCCGAAAAATCCAAAGTTTCATGAAATATTTTTACAATTATTTTTTCTAATGTTTACTAGAGAAACCGTTCAAAATCGGTTATTTTTTTATCAATATGAAATCACTATAAATACTTGAAACGTGGGTTCCCGAAAAATCCAAAGTTTCATGAAATATTTTTACAATTATTTTTTCTAATGTTTGCTAGAGACAGCGTTCGAAATCGGTAATTTTTTTATCAATATGAAATCACTATAAGTACTTCAAACGTGGGTTCCCGAAAAATCCAAAGTTTTATGAAATATTTTTACAATTATTTTTTCTAATTTTACTAGAGAAACCGTTCGAAATCGGTAATTTTTTGATCAATATGAAATCAGTATAAGTACTTGAAACGTGGGTTCCCGAAAAATCCAAAGTTTCATGAAATATTTTTACAATCATTTTTTCTAATATTTACTAGAGAAACCGTTCAAAATCGGTTATTTTTTTATCAATATGAAATCACTGTAAATACTTGAAACATGGGTTCCCGAAAAATCCAAAGTTTCATGAAATATTTTTACAATCATTTTTTCGAATATTTACTAGAGAAAGCGTTCGAAATCGGTAATTTTTTGATCAATATGAAATCACTGTAAGTATTTCAAACGTGGGTTCCCGAAAAATCCAATGTTTCATGAAATATTTTTACAATTATTTTCTCTAATGTTTACTAGAGAAAGCGTTCGAAATCGGTAATTTTTTTGTCAATATTAAATCACTATAAGTACTTGAAAAGTGGGTTCCCGAAAAATCCAAACTTTCATGAAATATTTTTACAATTATTTTTTCTAATGTTTACTAGAGAAAGCGTCCGAAATCGGTAATTTTTTTATCAATATGAAATCACTATAAGTACTTGAAAAGTGGGTTCCCGAAAAATCCAAATTTTCACGAAATATTTTTAAAATTATTTTTTCTAATGTTTACTAGAGAAAGCGTTCGAAATCGGTAATTTTTTTATCAATATGAAATCACTATAAGTACTTGAAAAGTGGGTTCCCGAAAAATCCAAAGTTTCATGAAATATTTTTACAATTATTTTTTCTAATGTTTACTAGAGAAACCTTTCGAAATCGGTAATTTTTTATCAATATGAAACCAGTATAAGTACTTGAAACGTGGGTTCCCGAAAAATCCAAAGTTTCATGAAATTTTTTACAATTATTTTTTCTAATGTGTACTAGAGAAACCGTTCGAAATCGGTAATTTTTTATCAATATGAAATCAGTATAAGTACTTGAAACGTGGGTTCCCGAAAAATCCAAAGTTTCATGAAATATTTTTACAGTTTTTTTTTCGAATGTTTACTAGAGAAAGCGTTCGAAATCGGTAAATTTTTTATCAATATGAAATCACTATATGTACTTGAAAAGTGGGTTCCCGAAAAATTAAAAGGTTCGTGAAATATTTTTACAATTATTTTTTCTAATGTTTACTAGAGAAACCGTTCAAAATCGGTTATTTTTTTATCAATATGAAATCACTATAAATACTTGAAACGTGGGTTCCCGAAAAATCCAAAGTTTCATGAAATATTTTTACAATTATTTTTTCTAATGTTTCCTAGAGACAGCGTTCGAAATCGGTAATTTTTTTATCAATATGAAATCACTATAAGTACTTGAAACGTCGGTTCCCGAAAAATCCAAAGTTTCATGAAATATTTTTACAATTATTTTTTCTAATATTTACTAGAGAAACCGTTCGAAATCGGTAATTTTTTGATCAATATGAAATCATTATAAATACTTGAAAAGTGTGTTCCCGAAAAATCCAAAGTTTCATGAAATATTTTTACAATTATTTTTTCGAATATTTACTAGAGAAAGCGTTCGAAATCGGTAATTTTTTGATCAATATGAAATCACTGTAAGTATTTGAAACGTGGGTTCCCGAAAAATCCAAAGTTTCGTGAAATATTTTTACAATTATTTTTTCTAATGTTTACTAGAGAAAGCGTTCGAAATCGGTAATTTTTTTATCAATATGAAATCACTATAAGTACTTGAAAAGTGGGTTCCCGAAAAATCAAAAGTTTCATGAAATATTTTTACAATTATTTTTTCTAATGTTTACTAGAGAAACCGTTCGAAATCGGTAATTTTTTGATCAATATGAAATCACTATAAGTATTTTAAACGTGGGTTCCCGAAAAATCCAAATTTCATGAAATATTTTTACAATTATTTTTTCTAATGTTTACTATTGAAAGCTTTCGAAATCGGTAATTTTTTTATCAATATGAAATCACTATAAGTAATTGAAAAGTGGGTTCCCGAAAAATCCAAATTTTCACGAAATATTTTTAAAATTATTTTTTCTAATGTTTACTAGAGAAAGCGTCCGAAATCGTAATTTTTTGTCAATATGAAATCACTATAAGTACTTGAAAAGTGGGTTCCCGAAAAATCCAAAGTTTCACGAAATATTTTTACAATTATTTTTTCTAATGTTTAGTAGAGAAACCGTTCAAAATCGGTTATTTTTTTATCGATATGAAATCACTATAAATACTTGAAACGTGGGTGCCCGAAAAATCCAAAGTTTCATGAAATATTTTTACAATTATTTTTTCTAATGTTTACTAGAGAAACCGTTCGAAATCGGTAATTCTTTGATCAATATGAAATCATTATAAATACTTGAAGAGTGGGTTCCCGAAAAATCCAAAGTTTCATGAAATATTTTTACAATTATTTTTTCGAATATTTACTAGAGAAAGCGTTCGAAATCGATAATTTTTTGATCAATATGAAATCACTGTAAGTATTTGAAACGTGGGTTCCCGAAAAATCCAATGTTTCATGAAATATTTTTACAATTATTTTCTCTAATGTTTACTAGAGAAAGCGTTCGAAATCGGTAATTTTTTTGTCAATATTAAATCACTATAAGTACTTGAAAAGTGGGTTCCCGAAAAATCCAAAGTTTCATGAAATATTTTTACAATTATTTTTTCGAATATTTACTAGAGAAAGCGTTCGAAATCGGTAATTTTTTTATCAATATGAAATCACTATAAGTACTTGAAAAGTGGGTTCCCGAAAAATCCAAAGTTTCATGAAATATTTTTACAATTATTTTTTCTAATGTTTACTAGAGAAAGCTTTCGAAATCGGTAATTTTTTTATCAATATGAAATCACTATAAGTACTTGAAAAGTGGGTTCCCGAAAAATCCAAAGTTTCATGAAATATTTTTACAATTATTTTTTCTAATGTTTACTAGAGAAAGCGTCCGAAATCGGTAATTTTTTTATCAATATGAAATCACTATAAGTACTTGAAAATTGGGTTCCCGAAAAATCCAAAGTTTCATGAAATTTTTTTACAATTATTTTTTCTAATGTTTACTAGAGAAAGCGTCCGAAATCGGTAATTTTTTGTCAATATGAAATCACTATAAGTACTTGAAAAGTGGGTTCCCGAAAAATCCAAAGTTTCATGAAATATTTTTACAATTATTTTTTCTAATGTTTACTAGAGAAAGCGTTCGAAATCGGTAATTTTTTTATCAATATGAAATCACTATAAGTACTTGAAAAGTGGGTTCCCGAAAAATCCAAAGTTTCACGAAATATTTTTACAATTATTTTTTCTAATGTGTACTAGAGAAAGCGTTCGAAATCGGTAATTTTTTTATCAATATGAAATCACTATAAGTACTTGAAACTTGGGTTCCCGAAAAATCCAAAGTTTTGTGAAATATTTTTACAATTATTTTTTCTAATTTTTACTAGAGAAAGCGTTCGAAATCGGTAATTTTTTGATCAATATGAAATCACTATAAGTTCTTGAAAAGTGGGTTCCCGAAAAATCCAAATTTCATGAAATATTTTTACAATTATTTTTTCTAATGTTTACTAGAGAAAGCGTTCGAAATCGGTAATTTTTTGATCAATATGAAATCACTATAAGTACTTGAAAAGTGGGTTCCCGAAAAATCCAAAGTTTCATGAAATATTTTTACAAATATTTTTTCTAATGTGTACTAGAGAAACCGTTCGAAATCGATAATTTTTTTATCAATATGAAATCAGTATAAGTACTTGAAACGTGGGTTCCCGAAAAATCCAAAGTTTCATGAAATATTTTTAGAATTATTTTTTCTAATGTTTACTAGAGAAACCGTTCAAAATCGGTTATTTTTTTATCAATATGAAATCACTGTAAATACTTGAAACATGGGTTCCCGAAAAATCCAAAGTTTTAGGAAATATTTTTACAATTATTTTTTCTAATGTTTACTAGAGAAACCGTTCGAAATCGGTAATTTTTTGATCAATATGAAATCAGTATAAGTACTTGAAACGTGGGTTCCCAAAAAATCCAAAGTTTCATGAAATATTTTTACAATTATTTTTTCGAATATTTACTAGAGAAAGCGTTCGAAATCGGTAATTTTTTGATCAATATGAAATCACTATAAGTATTTTAAACGTGGGTTCCCGAAAAATCCAAATTTCATGAAATATTTTTACAATTATTTTTTCTAATGTTTACTAGAGAAAGCTTTCGAAATCGGTAATTTTTTTATCAATATGAAATCACTATAAGTAATTGAAAAGTGGGTTCCCGAAAAATCCAAATTTTCACGAAATATTTTTAAAATTATTTTTTCTAATGTTTACTAGAGAAAGCGTCTGAAATCGTAATTTTTTGTCAATATGAAATCACTATAAGTACTTGAAAAGTGGGTTCGCGAAAAATCCAAAGTTTCACGAAATATTTTTACAATTATTTTTTCTAATGTTTACTAGAGAAACCGTTCAAAATCGGTTATTTTTTTATCAATATGAAATCACTATAAATACTTGAAACGTGGGTTCCCGAAAAATCCAAAGTTTCATGAAATATTTTTACAATTATTTTTTCTAATGTTTACTAGAGACAGCGTTCGAAATCGGTAATTTTTTTTATCAATATGAAATCACTATAAGTACTTGAAACGTGGGTTCCCGAAAAATCCAAAGTTTTGTGAAATATTTTTACAATTATTTTTTCTAATGTTTACTAGAGAAACCGTTCGAAATCGGTAATTTTTTGATCAATATGAAATCAGTATAAGTACTTGAAACGTGGGTTCCCGAAAAATCCAAAGTTTCATGAATTATTTTTACAAATATTTTTTCTAATATTTACTAGAGAAACCGTTCGAAATCGGTAATTTTTTGATCAATATGAAATCATTATAAATACTTGAAAAGTGGGTTCCCGAAAAATCCAAAGTTTCATGAAATATTTTTACAATTATTTTTTCGAATATTTACTAGAGAAAGCGTTCGAAATCGATAATTTTTTGATCAATATGAAATCACTGTAAGTATTTGAAACGTGGGTTCCCGAAAAATCCAATGTTTCATGAAATATTTTTACAATTATTTTCTCTAATGTTTACTAGAGAAAGCGTTCGAAATCGGTAATTTTTTTGTCAATATGAAATCACTATAAGTACTTGAAAAGTGGGTTCCCGAAAAATCCAAATTTTCACGAAATATTTTTAAAATTATTTTTTCTAATGTTTACTAGAGAAAGCGTTCGAAATCGGTAATTTTTTTATCAATATGAAATCACTATAAGTACTTGAAAAGTGGGTTGCCGAAAAATCCAAAGTTTCATGAAATATTTTTACAATTATTTTTTCTAATGTTTACTAGAGAAACCTTTCGAAATCGGTAATTTTTTATCAATATGAAACCAGTGTAAGTACTTGAAACGTGGGTTCCCGAAAAATCCAAAGTTTCATGAAATTTTTTGCAATTATTTTTTCTAATGTGTACTAGAGAAACCGTTCGAAATCGGTAATTTTTTATCAATATGAAATCAGTATAAGTACTTGAAACGTGGGTTCCCGAAAAATCCAAAGTTTCATGAAATATTTTTAGAATTATTTTTTCTAATGTTTACTAGAGAAACCGTTCGAAATCGGTAATTTTTTGATCAATATGAAATCATTATAAGTACTTGAAAAGTGGGTTCCCGAAAAATCCAAAGTTTCATGAAATATATTTACAGTTTTTTTTTCGAATGTTTACTAGAGAAAGCGTTCGAAATCGGTAAATTTTTTATCAATATGAAATCACTATATGTACTTGAAAAGTGGGTTCCCGAAAAATCCAAAGTTTCGTGAAATATTTTTACAATTATTTTTTCTAATGTTTACTAGAGAAACCGTTCAAAATCGGTTATTTTTTTATCAATATGAAATCACTATAAATACTTGAAACGTGGGTTCCCGAAAAATCCAAAGTTTCATGAAATATTTTTACAATTATTTTTTCTAATGTTTCCTAGAGACAGCGTTCGAAATCGGTAATTTTTTTATCAATATGAAATCACTATAAGTACTTGAAACGTGGGTTCCCGAAAAATCCAAAGTTTTATGAAATATTTTTACAATTATTTTTTCTAATGTTTACTAGAGAAACAGTTCGAAATCGGTAATTTTTTGATCAATATGAAATCAGTATAAATACTTGAAACGTGGGTTCCCGAAAAATCCAAAGTTTCATGAAATATTTTTACAATTATTTTTTCTAATATTTACTAGAGAAACCGTTCGAAATCGGTAATTTTTTGATCAATATGAAATCATTATAAATACTTGAAAAGTGTGTTCCCGAAAAATCCAAAGTTTCATGAAATATTTTTACAATTATTTTTTCGAATATTTACTAGAGAAAGCGTTCGAAATCGGTAATTTTTTGATCAATATGAAATCACTGTAAGTATTTGAAACGTGGGTTCCCGAAAAATCCAAAGTTTCATGAAATATTTTTACAATTATTTTTTCTAATGTTTACTAGAGAAAGCGTTCGAAATCGGTAATTTTTTTATCAATATGAAATCACTATAAGTACTTGAAAAGTGGGTTCCCGAAAAATCAAAAGTTTCATGAAATATTTTTACAATTATTTTTTCTAATGTTTACTAGAGAAACCGTTCGAAATCGGCAATTTTTTGATCAATATGAAATCACTATAAGTATTTTAAACGTGGGTTCCCGAAAAATCCAAATTTCATGAAATATTTTTACAATTATTTTTTCTAATGTTTACTATTGAAAGCTTTCGAAATCGGTAATTTTTTTATCAATATGAAATCACTATAAGTAATTGAAAAGTGGGTTCCCGAAAAATCCAAATTTTCACGAAATATTTTTAAAATTATTTTTTCTAATGTTTACTAGAGAAAGCGTTCGAAATCGGTAATTTTTTTATCAATATGAAATCACTATAAATACTTGAAACGTGGGTTCCCGAAAAATCCAAAGTTTCATGAAATATTTTTACAATTATTTTTTCTAATGTTTACTAGAGAAACCGTTCGAAATCGGTAATTTTTTGATCAATATGAAATCATTATAAATACTTGAAACGTGGGTTCCCGAAAAATCCAAAGTTTCATGAAATATTTTTACAATTATTTTTTCGAATATTTACTAGAGAAAGCGTTCGAAATCGATAATTTTTTGATCAATATGAAATCACTGTATGTATTTGAAACGTGGGTTCCCGAAAAATCCAATGTTTCATGAAATATTTTTACAATTATTTTCTCTAATGTTTACTAGAGAAAGCGTTCGAAATCGGTAATTTTTTTGTCAATATTAAATCACTATAAATACTTGAAAAGTGGGTTCCCGAAAAATCCAAAGTTTCATGAAATATTTTTACAATTATTTTTTCTAATGTTTAATAGTGAAAGCGTCCGAAATCGGTAATTTTTTTATCAATATGAAATCACTATAAGTACTTGAAAAGTGGGTTCCCGAAAAATCCAAAGTTTCATGAAATATTTTTACAATTATTTTTTCTAATGTTTACTAGAGAAACCGTTCAAAATCGGTTATTTTTTTATCAATATGAAATCACTATAAATACTTGAAACGTGGGTTCCCGAAAAATCCAAAGTTTCATGAAATATTTTTACAATTATTTTTTCTAATGTTTACTAGAGACAGCGTTCGAAATCGGTAATTTTTTTATCAATATGAAATCACTATAAGTACTTGAAACGTGGGTTCCCGAAAAATCCAAAGTTTTATGAAATATTTTTACAATTATTTTTTCTAATGTTTACTAGAGAAACCTTTCGAAATCGGTAATTTTTTGATCAATATGAAATCAGTATAAGTACTTGAAACGTGGGTTCCCGAAAAATCCAAAGTTTCATGAAATATTTTTACAATTATTTTTTCTAATATTTACTAGAGAAACCGTTCGAAATCGGTAATTTTTTGATCAATATGAAATCATTATAAATACTTGAAAAGTGTGTTCCCGAAAAATCCAAAGTTTCATGAAATATTTTTACAATTATTTTTTCGAATATTTACTAGAGAAAGCGTTCGAAATCGGTAATTTTTTGATCAATATGAAATCACTGTAAGTATTTCAAACGTGGGTTCCCGAAAAATCCAATGTTCATGAAATATTTTTACAATTATTTTCTCTAATGTTTACTAGAGAAAGCGTTCGAAATCGGTAATTTTTTTATCAATATGAAATCACTATAAGTACTTGAAAAGAGGGTTCCCGAAAAATCCAAATTTTCACGAAATATTTTTAAAATTATTTTTTCTAATGTTTACTAGAGAAAGCGTTCGAAATCGGTAATTTTTTTATCAATATGAAATCACTATAAGTACTTGAAAAGTGGGTTCCCGAAAAATCCAAAGTTTCATGAAATATTTTTACAATTATTTTTTCTAATGTTTACTAGAGAAACCTTTCGAAATCGGTAATTTTTTATCAATATGAAACCAGTATAAGTACTTGAAACGTGGGTTCCCGAAAAATCCAAAGTTTCATGAAATATTTTTACAATTATTTTTTCTAATGTTTACTAGAGAAACCTTTCGAAATCGGTAATTTTTTATCAATATGAAATCAGTATAAGTACTTGAAACGTGGGTTCCCGAAAAATCCAAAGTTTCATGAAATATTTTTAGAATTATTTTTTCTAATGTTTACTAGAGAAACCGTTCGAAATCGGTAATTTTTTGATCAATATGAAATCATTATAAGTACTTGAAAAGTGGGTTCCCGAAAAATCCAAAGTTTCATGAAATATTTTTACAGTTTTTTTTTCGAATGTTTACTAGAGAAAGCGTTCGAAATCGGTAAATTTTTTATCAATATGAAATCACTATATGTACTTGAAAAGTGGGTTCCCGAAAAATCCAAAGTTTCGTGAAATATTTTTACAATAATTTTTTCTAATGTTTACTAGAGAAACCGTTCAAAATCGGTTATTTTTTGATCAATATGAAATCACTGTAAGTATTTGAAACGTGGGTTCCCGAAAAATCCAAAGTTTCATGAAATATTTTTACAATTATTTTTTCTAATGTTTACTAGAGAAAGCGTTCGAAATCGGTAATTTTTTTATCAATATGAAATCACTATAAGTACTTGAAAAGTGGGTTCCCGAAAAATCAAAAGTTTCATGAAATATTTTTACAATTATTTTTTCTAATGTTTACTAGAGAAAGCGTCCGAAATCGGTAATTTTTTTATCAATATGAAATCACTATAAGTACTTGAAAAGTGGGTTCCCGAAAAATCAAAAGTTTCACGAGATATTTTTAAAATTATTTTTTCTAATGTTTACTAGAGAAAGCGTTCGAAATCGGTAATTTTTTTATCAATATGAAATCACTATAAGTACTTGAAAATTGGGTTCCCGAAAAATCCAAAGTTTCATGAAATATTTTTACAATTATTTTTTCTAATGTTTACTAGAGAAAGCGTTCGAAATCGGTAATTTTTTTATCAATATGAAATCACTATAAGTACTTGAAAAGTGGGTTCCCGAAAAATCAAAAGTTTCATGAAATATTTTTACAATTATTTTTTCTAATGTTTACTAGAGAAAGCGTCCGAAATCGGTAATTTTTTTATCAATATGAAATCACTATAAGTACTTGAAAAGTGGGTTCCCGAATAATCAAAAGTTTCATGAAATATTTTTACAATTATTTTTTCTAATGTTTACTAGAGAATCCGTTCGAAACCGGTAATTTTTTATCAATATGAAACCAGTATAACTACTTGAAACGTGGGTTTCCGAAAAATCCAGTTTCATGAAATTTTTTTACAATTATTTTTTCTAAGGTTTACTAGAGAAAGCGTCCGAAATCGGTAATTTTTTGTCAATATGAAATCACTATAAGTACTTCAAAAGTGGGTTCCCGAAAAATCCAAAGTTTCATGAAATATTTTTACAATTATTTTTTCTAATGTTTACTAGAGAAAGCGTTCGAAATCGGTAATTTTTTTATCAATATGAAATCACTATAAGTACTTGAAAAGTGGGTTCCCGAAAAATCCAAAGTTTCACGAAATATTTTTACAATTATTTTTTCTAATGTGTACTAGAGAAAGCGTTCGAAATCGGTAATTTTTTTATCAATATGAAATCACTATAAGTACTTGAAAAGTGGGTTCCCGAAAAATCCAAAGTTTCACGAAATAATTTTACAATTATTTTTTCTAATTTTTACTAGAGAAAGTGTTCGAAATCGGTAATTTTTTTATCAATATGAAATCACTATAAGTTCTTGAAAAGTGGGTTCCCGAAAAATCCAAAATTTCATGAAATATTTTTACAATTTTTTTTTCTAATATTTACTATAGAAACCGTTCGAAATCGGTTATTTTTTTATCAATATGAAATCACTATAAATACTTGAAACGTGGGTTCCCGAAAAATCCAAAGTTTCATGAAATATTTTTACAATTATTTTTTCTAATATTTACTAGAGAAAGCGTCCGAAATCGGTAATTTTTTGATCAATATGAAATCACTATAAGTACTTGAAAAGTGGGTTCCCGAAAAATCCAAAGTTTCAGGAAATATTTTTACAATTATTTTTTCTAATGTTTACTAGAGAAAGCGTCCGAAATCGGTAATTTTTTTATCAATATGAAATCACTATAAGTACTTGAAAAGTGGGTTCCCGAAAAATCTAAAGTTTCATGAAATATTTTTAGAAATATTTTTTCTAATGTGTACTAGAGAAAGCGTCCGAAATCGGTAACTTTTTATCAATATGAAATCAGTATAAGTACTTGAAACGTGGGTTCCCGAAAAATCCAAAGTTTCATGAAATGTTTTTAGAATTATTTTTTCTAATGTTTACTAGAGAAACCGTTCGAAATCGGTAATTTTTTGATCAATAGGAAATCATTATAAGTACTTGAAAAGTGGGTTCCCGAAAAATCCAAAGTTTCATGAAATATTTTTACAATTATTTTTTCTAATGTTTACTAGAGAAACCGCTCGAAATCGGTAGTTTTTTTATCAATATGAAATCACTATAAGTACTTGAAAAGTGGGTTCCCGAAAAATCCAAAATTTCATTAAATATTTTTACAAATATTTTTTCTAATATTTACTAGAGAAAGCGTTCGAAATCGGTAATTTTTTTATCAATATGGAATCACTATAAGTAGTTGAAAAGTGAGTTCCCGAAAAATCCAAAGTTTCATGAAATATTTTTACAATTATTTTTTCTAATGTTTACTAGAGAAAGCGTTCGAAATCGGTAATTTTTTGTCAATATGAAATCACTATAAGTACTTGAAAAGTGGGTTCCCGAAAAATCCAAAGTTTCATGAAATATTTTTACAATTATTTTTTCTAATATTTACTAGAGAAAGCGTCCGAAATCGGTAATTTTTTTATCAATATGAAATCACTATAAGTACTTGAAAAGTGGGTTCCCGAAAAATCCAAAGTTTCGCGAAGTATTTTTACAATTATTTTTTCTAGTATTTACTAGAGAAAGCGTTCGAAATCGGTAATTTTTTTATCAATATGAAATCACTTTAAGTACTTGAAACGTGGGTTCCCGAAAAATCCAAAGTTTCATGAAATATTTTTACAATTATTTTTTCTAATGTTTACTAGAGACAGCGTTCGAAATCGGTAATTTTTTTATCAATATGAAATCACTGTAAGTACTTGAAACGTGGGTTCCCGAAAAATCCAAAATTTTATGAAATATTTTTACAATTATTTTTTCTAATGTTTACTAGAGAAACCGTTCGAAATCGGTAATTTTTTGATCAATATGAAATCAGTATAAGTACTTGAAACGTGGGTTCCCGAAAAATCCAAAATTTCGTGAAATATTTTTACAATTATTTTTTCTAATATTTACTAGAGAAACCGTTCGAAATCGGTAATTTTTTGATCAATATGAAATCACTCTAAATATTTGAAACGTGGGTTCCCGAAAAATCCAATGTTTCATGAAATATTTTTACAATTATTTTCTCTGATGTTTACTAGAGAAAGCGTTCGAAATCGGTAATTTTTTTGTCAATATTAAATCACTATAAGTACTTGAAAAGTGGGTTCCCGAAAAATCCAAAGTTTCATGAAATATTTTTACAAATATTTTTTCTAATGTTTACTAGAGAAAGCGTCCGAAATCGGTAATTTTTTTATCAATATGAAATCACTATAAGTACTTGAAAAGTGGGTTCCCGAAAAATCCAAATTTTCACGAAATATTTTTAAAATTATTTTTTCTAATGTTTACTAGAGAAAGCGTTCGAAATCGGTAATTTTTTTATCAATATGAAATCACTATAAGTACTTGAAAAGTGGGTTCCTGAAAAATCCAAAGTTTCATGAAATATTTTTACAATTATTTTTTCTAATGTTTACTAGAGAAACCTTTCGATATCGGTAATTTTTTATCAATATGAAACCAGTATAAGTACTTGAAACGTGGGTTCCCGAAAAATCCAAAGTTTCATGAAATTTTTTTACAATTATTTTTTCTAATGTGTACTAGAGAAACCGTTCGAAATCGGTAATTTTTTATCAATATGAGATCAGTATAAGTACTTGAAACGTGGGTTCCCGAAAAATCCAAAGTTTCATGAAATATTTTTAGAATTTTTTTTTCTGATGTTTACTAGAGAAACCGTTCGAAATCGGTAATTTTTTGATCAATATGAAATCATTATAAGTACTTGAAAAGTGGGTTCCCGAAAAATCCAAAGTTTCGTGAAATATTTTTACAGTTTTTTTTCGAATGTTTACTAGAGAAAGCGTTCGAAATCGGTAAATTTTTTATCAATATGAAATCACTATAAGTACTTGAAAAGAGGGTTCCCGAAAAATCCAAAATTTCGTGAAATATTTTTACAATTATTTTTTCTAATGTTTACTAGAGAAACCGTTCAAAATCGGTTATTTTTTTATCAATATGAAATCACTATAAATACTTGAAACGTGGGTTCCCGAAAAATCCAAAGTTTCATGAAATATTTTTACAATTATTTTTTCTAATGTTTACTAGAGAAACCGTTCGAAATCGGTTATTTTTTTATCAATATGAAATCACTATAAGTACTTGAAACGTGGGTTCCCGAAAAATGCAAAATTTTATGAAATATTTTTGCAATTATTTTTTCTAATGTTTACTAGAGAAACCGTTCGAAATCGGTAATTTTTTGATCAATATGAAATCACTATAAGTACTTGAAAAGTGGGTTCCCGAAAAATCCAAAGTTTCATGAAATATTTTTACAATTATCTAATACGACAAAATTGTTGCGAAATCAGTTTATAATCGTATCTCTCATAACGATTGTTGTGTTTATTGCCGTTTTCATCCAAAGCCTTAAGTTAGTAAGGAATAAGGTTAGATCTGAGTTACGTGAACGCTAGTAGTCCGATTTTGTCACAAGTTTGAGATTTTTTTTTAAACTTTTGTTTCAATTACTTCCACAGGGTTTATGTCAATACTGGAAAATTCAATTCTAACAACATATGCAGGTGGATCTAATGATAAGACACTAAAATCTTGTAAACCATGTATATTTCGATTACTCAGATAATAGAAGTTTCGGTTAAGATAATTACGTCTAAAAATCAATAACGTCTGAAATATAGATCAAAATTACGTTTCAAATCGTTTCAGACATCTAATAATATGTATTGCAGAAGGAGTCTCTGTTTCGCAATAGGAGCTATTTTAGGATCAATCTGTAAGGTCGCTAATTGTTTCGAATTTTACATGGAAAATTTTTATCTGCATCGTCCATTGTAAAATAAAACTATTTAAATTTAAAAAATCTTTAAGTGTTTAAGGGATATCCGTCAATGATTTGACATGAATGACTTCATTGATTTACTTTCTCTGATTAGGACCTTACACGATTTAAAATAAATAATCCCATAATCCTCTTCCTGTGCAGTTCCTTTTGTTATCCACAGCAGTTCCCTGTTACATAGTAAAGTTTTCATTAATGTACACGAAGGTATTGTCCTTATTCTGAAGAGTATCATCATCTTTGATCCTGGTTCTTCTATTCTTAAGTCAATTATCGCGAGAGCCATTATTAACAGATTGAACCCGAATAGGGGAACGTTTTGAATTTTTTGTGTGTATTATAGTAATTTTATTTATTTGGTTTTTAGATAGTCGGTTGACACCCATTTCATTAGTAGTTTTTTCGACGACATTCGACAAGTCATCTGATGTCTCTCCCGTCGATTCAGAAATATTGTGAATTTCTAATTTACAATTTATTCCGTGCTATTTCAGATTGGCGAGTTGATACTCAAAGCTGTGCATTCTGGTTTCTTTTTTTCGCTATTTTCCAGTTGTAATGCACTTGTTTGCTGTTTAGTTATTGGCGCTCGTTATTAATTTTAGTGAATTTTTCAAAGATCTCGTTATATTTACAAGATAAGAAATGAATTGCTTTGTTAGTTTCAATCAGCTCTGATCCGATCATAAGAAGGAACTGTAGACATTTTGTTTTCTCTGCTACTGATGAGGTCTAGCCTTGTCACATATCATCTCTAGGAAGCATTATAATAACTGGCTTCTGTCAGACCTCTGTGGGAAGCTGTTGCTTGAGAGATAATTTATATTTATTCATACGAGAAGTGGGAATATCTCTTAAGAATATTAAAAAAGCTTTACTTGTGTGGCGCTAAAAATTCAAACGATTTAGCTAATAATATAAAAGGGAACTATATTTCAAAATATTTTAGCAAAACGTAAGTTATGTATTATTGGAAAAATATTGTACAAAGGGTAATTCCTCATGCGAAACTGTTTAAGCCGTAGACCAAAGAAATCATGTTAAATCCTTCGAGGTCCAAGGTCAAATGTCGATATGCCAATCCTGCAGAGCCAAAAACTGCTGCTATAAAAGCAATCGAGGCTTGGTGGAAAACAAAGTACGATATGGGTAAAATGCTGATCTGACTGACTTCAAAATGGAGCTCATCGTTGGATCGCGATTGGCAGGAGTAAAAAATGCGGGCGAAAGGAGAAGTTTCCAATCTATAGTCGCATTCAAGGTCAAATAGGGGTCGGAGTGAGAAGCTGGAAATCAAGATGTGCCGAAGTCACCAATTGATTTCTAGTATTATACAGGGTGAATCTGAAAAAGTGGGCAAAACTTTAAGGGGTGGTAGAACGCAGCTATACGAGCAATATTCGTCATAGAATGTATGGTCGGAACACAAGCGGTGAGAAGTTAAAAGGTAGTGTTCCACTGTCACATTTAAAGAATGAACAAAAGAAGGAGAGGAGATACTTCAGAAAACACTTTATTAACAGGAATGTAACCGTACACAAAGTGCATATCCGCCATTTCGTGGTTAGTATAACCAGCCATCCTCTTGGCAATCCACGGTAGAAATGCCGTTGGGTGCGAGGACCGACCCTTTTATACCATTTCCAGC
This sequence comes from Ryuthela nishihirai, assembly GCA_038380435.1. Lineage (NCBI taxonomy): Eukaryota > Metazoa > Arthropoda > Arachnida > Araneae > Heptathelidae > Ryuthela > Ryuthela nishihirai. The sequence continues at coordinate 92,783,867 of JAWZYU010000009.1, forward strand.
TCCACCTAGCGGCTCGCCGTTTGCGTTCCGCCCATACTTTCTATGACGAATATTGCTCGTATAGATGCGTTCTACCACCCCGTAAAGTTTTGCCCACTTTTTCAGATTCACCCTGTATATTTATTGAAAGAGCACAAATCGAGACAGCTTTCTTTCAACTGTAATATACTAAAAACTCATTATATGAAAATAAGATCTATAATTTAACTATGTTAAGAATTATTAAATAAAATATTAAGAAGTTTCATTCCAATTTATAAGTGAACTAAACATGTCAGGTCTGGTTCCAGTTTCAAAGAAATTTAGGCCAAATCAGAGAGATTAAGTTCGAAATGCCACATTAAGAGAGATAATGCCAATAAATGCAAAGTGGTGTATTTACACCACATTGCATTTCTTAGATTCTCTGTCAACAGGTAATTTTGCATTTTTACTATTGACTGATTCTTGCATTACCAAAGCTTTAGAGTGTGTTGCATCTCAATTCATAGGTATACTGAGTAACAGTGTAGAAAAACGTTACGTGTAACGTAGCAAAATATCGAAATGGACAACATTATCGGAATTTCGAAATATTGATAAAGCACAGCGAAAAGCGGGGAAAAAATTCTTTATTTCGTCATTTTCATGTTTTTTTGCGTCGATAATATTTAGCTTTTCCTATTTTTTTCTTCGTAAGAAATACTTGGAGACTTAAACCCCTGCCAATTTAAGTTTAACTATCGAGTAGCTGTAAAACTACTTTTTACTATGAACAAGGAAGGCAGCTTGCCCAATGGCACAATCCTAAAGAATTTGACTGGAAGAGTTGTCCTAGTCACCCTCCTCATAATTAACACCCAGAACCAGGGAGACGTGAATGCAGAGATAATATTGACAAAGGTACAGGATTGGATACCATTCGTGCAGAAGGATCAGCAGTGCAGTTACAATAGTGCAAAAATCCCAGATGTCTTCAATACCCCGTGACCCCCTAAACACTTGGAGAAGAAATTCTGTAGGTGGGAAACTTCCGATTTGACCTTCACACTTCCTTTTTTTAAGCATACGTTCTTTGCCTTCGTGGCCCCCAGAAGTATTTCCGTCGGTCCATCTGGAATAGGAGACTCAATATGGGCTTAACCTTCCTAGTGAAGAAATGAGTAATTGAACGTTGATTTGCCAAGTTTTCTCTTAAACTTTTATGCAGCTCCGTAAGAACAGACTGATAAAGCTAAATAGAAGATAAAAGTCTTTAATTTCTTTACATATTTATTCAGTAGATTTATTTTCATTCGCTTTGAAACCTATTTTCCCAAATATATAAACACATAATAATGTGATTCTTTGCAAAAGGGCGGGCTACCTTTTATTTGTAACGATGTTCGCAAGCAATAACAATTTATTCTGAACCACTATAGCTATCATATATGTTGGGTCATTTAACGATATTTAGCTAGGTTTTAAAAAAAAATTGCCTCCTTCCCATTTTTTATTCACTTACCTTTTTTCGAATTTCGTTGTGCAAACGAACATAGAATTATTTGACGTGACCCGGACATAGAGGATTACTCTTTTAGCCTCGAACTAGGAAATACACTATCTGATCAAAAGTATCCGAAAGTATCCGTAAAGAAAATTCGAAAAAAAGTAAGTGAATAAAAAATGGGAAGGAGACTAATTTCTTAAAAACCTGGTTAAATATCATTAAAGATAATTATTAAATTTTGAATTGTATATGAAAAAGAAATATAATTTAAAAAAAAAACTACTTCTGAGTAGTGGATTCGCCCATATACGCCACAGCCATGGCCCAAACAGGTGTAAAAGGACGTACATGGCCTAGCAAACCTCATACACTCATGAACAGGAGAATGGGCCGTACGGTAGAGGTAGAACTCAGTGACTTTCAACGTAGCACAATCATAGTACGTCACTTAGCAATACCTTAGCAACAAGTCAGTTCCAGACATTTCGGCCCTGTTGCAGCTTCCCTGATCAACTCTAGGTGATGTTATGGGGAAGTGGTAGGCTACTGAAATGAGAGAGCGAGACTGCCGACTGCTGAAACGGGTGGTGCAACAAAATGCCTGTCCTCAGTTGCAACACTCACCACCGGGTTTCAAAATGTCTCTGAACGCAACGCCAGCACAATTAACAGTTCGTCGCGAGCTGCAAGAAATGGCGACGCCGGGGAGCCGCACACAAGCCTAATTTCAACAAGATCAAAGCTTAGCGTCGGTTGGAATGGTGTAAAGCACGGCGCCAGTGGAGTACTTCAAAACCCATTTCAACAAGAACGATTCACAGAGAACTGAAAACTTTGAATTTTTTAACTGTATCAGTGTACGAAAGCCTTTTTGAAAACAACATGAGTCGAAGACTCCGATTGGATATCGAGTGACGAGCCTGGTGCATGAAAGATTGGAAACATATCATATGGTCAGACGAATCACGTTATACACTCTTTTCAACAGATGGCTGACATAGAATGTGGCTACAGCCTCACGAAGCAGTAGACTCATCATGTATAGCTCCTACTGTTCAAGGTGCTCGAGCAGCGTGATGGCCTGCACAGAGCATTTTTCTGGCAAGGATTTAGTCCTCTGGTTTCCATGTAGGGTGGCGTCACTTCCCGGATGTATAAAAGCATATGGGGAGATCAGGTACTGCCGATTATGCATAGCATTCAGATCGATGGAGATGGCAAATTCCAGGATGATAATGCACCGATTCTTCGCTTTCGAATAGTAGGGGAAGGGTTTGAGGAATGTGAAACGGACTTCTATCACCTTCCCTGGCCTGCACAATAGCCTGATCTTAATCCAATCAAAAATATATGGGGCAATTTGGAACGCAGAAACCTCTGCCCACTTCGAGATGTTCAGGATATTTTTCAGGAAGAGTTTATCAAAATCCCCCAAAATCCCTTTATCAAAATTATATTTCGAAAGTATGTGGGAAGCATGCTACGTAGCGTCTGAGCTGTCATCTCTGCCAGAAGTGTGCCCCCACGAAGCAGTAGTTAGGTATTCATAATAATTTGGCTAGACAGTGTATAGTAATAGAAGGGAACAACAAGCGACAAAAGTTTAAAAAAAAACTAGTTTTAATGTTCCGTGAATTTTAATATCTTCCCTGAAACGTTGAGTGTTACCTAGCTTACTATTTTTGTTATATCGAATCTGTAAATGGAGGTCGGAAAGGCTCCCAGGGATGAATGCATCCTTCCTACCTCTCCCACAAGACAGTGGAATTCATATTAAAATACGACAAAGACCAACATTAGGTCTCTTCGTTAAAACAACATAAAAAAACAACGTTTCATCTCGCCTTGCCCCTTCTGTCTATTCTGAGTTTTGTGTTTGAAAACCAAACCTAATGAAAGGGAGTTGGAAGATAATTATAAAGAAAATAAATTTCTACAGCGTTCATAAATGGTTTCCTTGATTTTTTCCAAATCAGTTTTCATAAACTATTCCACTTAGATTTATTTCCATTTCAGTCGTGTATTCTCTGAAAATATTCGACATCCATTCGATATTTCCATTCGAAAGTTTTATTTTCCGCTAACCGGTTCATTGTTTTTCTTTTTCGTTTATTTGTTCCGAAAAGGGAATAACCATGAAATGGATATGATCCCATAAGCCTTAAATTAGCTTCCTTTTGTAACATTTAGTATTGATATGTAGTACATTGTTTCCTAAGATAATGGAAACATTATTACTAAGTAAGAGGGTGACTATAATTTATTTTATCAGAATAATCCTTTTTCAGGCATCTTACTATTTAGTGAAAACATTATATGCGTGGATATATAATATATATTTAAATTTAAATAGCAGCAACTCATTATGCTATTTTGAGTCAGCAAATAAAAATTCTATCTACAAATTGATATTGTGAGTAAAATAAGGAAATAAAAAAAATTAAATTTTCATAATATGAAAATTCATTTTGTAACTGAGTTTTATATACGTTCGAAATCGGGGAATGATTTGGGGTGTATATAAAATCATTAATGTTTGACATCGAAAAAGTTTAACATAACTTAATATTTACTTCAGCAGTTATTTAGATTCAATATTCCTACAGAACTAAATAATATTTTAAATCTGGTTTACTAAGAAAGAAATAGTTAACTCGTATAACCATCGCAGTTAGACGAGATAATTAGAGTAAAACTAATGAGGATGGTGCTGCGCCTTTTGGTTTTTGAATTTAGGGTGAAATCTGATTTTTAAAAAGGGGGAAAGGGTTATATCATTTGGAACCAGGAGAATTAGGATTCTAATAGGGTATCTAACCTAGGATTGCATACCCTATTAAACCTGGTTTGTTAACCCTTTCAGGACCATAAGGTTTCTAAGAGTAAATATTAGTATGTAACTGTTTATTTTAGTTTGTTTAGACGTAAAATAAATAAAGATCATAAGAAAAATACATAACAATGTGTAGTTTTTTTGGAATTTTATGGGAAATATTTTTCCCAATGGACTATAAAGGTAACACAAATTATAGTATAGGCTTATTATGCAATGTCTTTTATTTATTGGTTTATTAGAACAAAATGTGAACTAAAATAATACAAAATTATGAAATAAAATTACTATACAAAATGATGTGCTAATTATGATATTCTGCGAAGCAATTTCTTTTGGTAGTGAGGCAAAGATGGACATTGCACATAGTACATATATTATGTGTCCTGACAGTTCTGTTTTTGTTTTCTAAATGTTCCCGTTTACGTAATTGCGTTCGGCATACGTTCTATTTTGACATTCTGTATAAAAAATGCAGATAAGGTTATAATTAAATACGACAATCAGCAATTTTAAAATGGGAAAAATGTTTCCCTTAGTCGTGAATGGGTTAAGGTAGTAGAATTATCAAAACCTAGGTGGTTTGGAGGTTTTTAATCTTATTAGAAGCGCTTACAGTGTAATCAATAATCCCCGTTAATTTTTGCTTTCATTCAGTTTATATAACGACGTTTAGATTATTTTAGAGGGATTAATCTACATAATTACAATTATGAAATCAGGTCAAGGTGTAGGGCAGTGTCTCGCAAACTCTTTTACTCTGCGGCACACTGAATCTAATTTTTTTCCGCGGCACACTGAATCTAATTTTTTTTCCGCGGCACACCTTAAAAAAGAATAAAAGCAAACTCTATGTAATCGTCATTATATTTGCGCTCTGTTGAAGTCATCAGCTTGGTTTTACTTGAAGATTTGCTCTCGTTCTTTAATTCATAACTCGGTGTTTGTTTTAAATATTTGTCCATTCCATGGCTTGAAATAATCAAAAATTAATTCCAAAATTTGGAAAAAGCTTGATAAATACTTACAAGATCCCAGTTGATAAAATCTGAAAGATTTTTATTAAAGCACGTCGATAACACAAGTCAAGTCAAAATGAAATCTTTGGAATTTGAAATGAAAAAATTTGTAAAAGTGTCAATTTGAAAATCTCTCGCGGCACACTTGGAATCTCTGTCCGCAAACTGTGTGCCGCGGCACACAGTTTGCGAGACACTGGTGTAGGGTATATTAAAGAATGTGTGGGCTATGCTTAGTATATTTATATATATGATATATGGATTAATGAGTGAAAAGTTATTATGAAAAAGGATTTAAAAGTGAAGTTCAATTAGGTTTTTAATTTGAAGTAATTTAAAATGTACATATCGCCTCATCCACTCTCATTCTTATGCATTCGATAGACTAAGACCATCCTTTGTTAGAAATGCTATATTTAGTCTGTCGTTGACTTATGTACCTATCCCTCGATTACACGTTACCCAGTTTACATGGCTTCGGTCTTGAATGGTTAAAACATGCAACCAACTTCGATTTACGAGATTATAGATACACTCCCTTTTTCACGGTACGGTTTGAGATCATTTTATGTATGTAGTTATAATACATATTATGAAGAAGCAATGGTATAGTGTCAAGCGAGATTATTAGACTCATCATCATAAAGTAAAAGTCTTACTAACAATTTTAACTAACAATAACTAACAATTTTATTAATATAGAAATTTACTATATCTATTTATTCTCGAAAATAAATTATATGAATTAAAAATGAATAGTTTTAATTCATATCATTTATTTTCGAGAATAAAAAGATAGAAATTTTATTAATATAGAAATGTACTACTATCTGTAAAGACACATTTTTATATTCTTTCGCAAAAATTACATTCTTGCCATTGTAATTCAATCTGTATAGCGACATCTGAAGAAATGAAGCCTGTTTTGAATTGGCGCGAGACCTGACTCTTCTACACTGAATTTTGATTTGTAATAAGAATATTTTTTTCTTATTTTCAGTAACAAATTTAATTTTGCAGACTATTATATAGGCAAAATACAGCTGATTCTTAAGTACGCTGTTTCATAAATATAAATACTACTTTTATAAAATAAAGAGCACTATGTTATATATGAGCCCTAACCTGGACTAGTGGTTAGTGTATCTGACTACTGAACCAAAGGCATGTTCCTCTGGTAGTATTTGTCTATTGTATGAGGAATCAAAGTCATGTCCCTGTGGTAGTGTTTGTCTATTGTATGAGGAATCAGAGGCATGCCCCTGTGGTAGTGTTTGTTTATTGTATGAGGAATTACAGGTATGTCCCTGTGGTAGTGTTTGTCTATTGTATGAGGAATCACAGGTATGTCACTGTGGTAGTGTTTGTCTATTGTATGAGGAATCACAGGTATGTCACTGTGGTAGTGTTTGTCTATTGTATGAGGAATCAGAGGCATGTCCCTGTGGTAGTGTTTGTCTATTGTATGAGGAATCACAGGTATGTCACTGTGGTAGTGTTTGTCTATTGTATGAGGAATCACAGGTATATCACTGTGGTAGTGTTTGTCTATTGTATGAGGAATCAGAGGCATGTCCCTGTGGTAGTGTTTGTCTATTGTATGAGGAATCAGAGGCATGTCCCTGTGGTAGTGTTTGTCTATTGTATGAGGAATCACAGGTATGTCCCTGTGGTAGTGTTTGTCTATTGTATGAGAAATCCCAGGTATGTCACTGTGGTAGTGTTTGTCTATTGTATGAGGAATCAGAGGCATGTCCCTGTGGCAGTGTTTGTCTATTGTATGAGGAATCACAGGTATGTCACTGTGGCAGTGTTTGTCTATTGTATGAGGAATGACAGGTATGTCACTATGGTAGTGTTTGTCTATTGTATGAGGAATCAGAGGCATGTCCCTGTGGTAGTATTTGTATATTGTATGAGGAATCAGAGGCATGTCCCTGTGGTAGTATTTGTATATTGTATGTGGAATCAGAGGCATGTCCCTGTTGTCCCTGTGGTAGTATTTGTCTATTGTATGAGGAATGAGAGTCATGTCCCTGTGGTAGTGTTTGTCTATTTTATGAAGAATCAGAGGTATGTCCATGTGGTAGTATTTGTCTATTGTATGAGGAACCAGCACAAGCCCAATAGAGCTTCTGTATTAGCTCCGTCCTTTGTATAGGGGTTACCCTCTCCCCTAAAAAAAGTGTTGATACAAATCTTTAATATCTGACTGCTATTCAGTTAGTATCCTTCTTTTAAATTACGTCTTCCAATTCGATAATGTACATCTACATTAACGACCCAAATTTTTCTGAGACCAAAAAGAAATGTATGAGAAATTAATCTCAACTTATCTGAATTAATGCAAATAAAATACAAAATAATGTTTTTGCTTATTTTTGCTGCTGAACTGAAATTGCGAAACAAAACTTTCAATGTACGTTTTATTCGTAACAAGAATTATCTCTGAATTTATCCCATTTTTTTCATAAGTTGTTGGTTACAATTTGCAGGTTTCCATTTACACTGTTATTTTCCGCAATCTATCTATTGTGTTAATCTAGGAATGGGTGTAATTGTTACGTTTTCTACAGTCAAAGCAGAATCTCGTGCCCCTAGTTTTCTTTCTTTCTAGCAAACCGTGTTCAAAGATCTCATCTTCAAGAATTTGTTTTGTGATGAATTTATCTCTCCGTTTCTACGCGGTTACTTTAAATGCTTATAACAAAAAATTTGTTGTCCCCAGTAACGATTATCTATTTTATCATCCGATAATTTTCCAATTTGTTATTATATAATTCGAGAATATTTCCTAACTGTAATTTATTCTATTTCTTTAAATGGGCTTTATTAATATGTTCTTTTTTGGCGATTCTTCCAAGCCTCTTATGACAACGCTCCTTGAGGAGCACAAAATGTTATTTACATCCTCCATATGCAAAATTCCATTTTCAATGCGAAATTCGTTTTTATTCTAAATTTTGAAACTATTAGTTCGTATGATATAATCGTAAAATAACTTCTATGAGACCATACACTCTACTTCTGTTTAACTCTTCCAACTGCTCCCCCATATAAACTCTTCCAACAATACCCTATAAATAAACTCTTCCAATTATCCCTCATTTACAAACTTTTCCAACCATCCCTAATGTAAACTCCATCGACTGCTCCCCATACAAAACCTTCCATTCCAAATATCTCCCATATAAACCTTTCTAAATATCTCCCATTTAAACTCTTCCAAATGTTCCACATGTATACCCTTCCAAATATCTCCTACATAAAATCTTCTAGTTGCTCTCCACATAAACCCTCCTGACTATCTCTCCTATCTCCCACCTAAACTCTTCTAGTTGCTCTCCAAATAAACCCTTTTGACTATCTCTCCCATATAAACTCTTCCAACTATCTCTCTTATAAATTCTTACAACTACCACCATATGAACTATTCCAACTATCAGCTCTATGTGAAATCTTCTCATTATCACCCCTATGTGAAAACTTACAACTTCCCCCTACATAAACTCTTCTAACTATTTCCCACATAAACTCTTCCATCTATTCCCGATATAAACTCTTCCAAATATCCCCCATATAAACCATTCCAACTATTCACCATATAAAACCTTCCAACTATCCACCATATAAAATCTTCCAACAATCCCCCATATAAATTCTTCCAACTATTTCCAATAAAAACACTTCCAACTATCTACCATATAAACTTTTCCAACTATCTCCCATAAAAACACATCCAACTACCATCAAAAAAACTCTTCCAACTATCCTTCATATGAACTCTTCCAACTGTACGCATCAATTCTTCAAACTGAAAGCTAAAGCTTACCATTAGTCATTATGACAGTCATGATTTGCTTACTGGTGAAGTTGAGGAAGAATTGGACTGTTTTAAACAGGCTTTTCCTGAAACTAACGTACTCTTTTGGGTAAAAAAGGAGCAGAAGAGTTAAAATTATTTGAGTAATAAGGCACTGGGGCATATTTTTGAAAGAACCACAGGAATGTCCTTAATCAATACCCTACTTCTCCTAACAAAAAGCATTACAGAGAGTTTAATAAAAGTGTAAAGGATCAGCTAGCAGCTGACAAAATCTTTCGCTTGATAATTTGGCTGATAAAGCAGAGGAGCAGTTAAACAGCGTAGCAGCAGAAAGATGTACCAGAGAGTTAATGTTTTGTATGTGGGAATAAACAGAGAGTACACAGGGATTGAAGGACATACATAACATGGTAACGTTATTGAAGGTGAGGGTTTCATCGTCGCTAGATGGGCTGAGCATTGTGACGTTCTGAACAATGTGATTAGTTCTACTCCCATTGTTTGCAAGGATGATAGATGCATTACCGGCTTTAATGTTGGCTCTATATGAAATGATTTTGGCTATTTCTAAACTTAAACTTAATAAACCCCAAGGTTGAGTGAAATTACTATTGATATGCTTAGAGCTAGGAATGTTTCTGTTATCATATGGCTGACTGAAATTTTGAATATATTTTATGATAAAGTCATGGTTCTTAAGGATTTTCCTAGAACTATTATTATCCCTATTTAAAAAAAAAAGGTGATCCCAGTCCTTCGGATAACTATAGGGATATAAGCCTAATTTCTCTTCCAGGTAAAGTTCTTTGCATGTTTCTGCCTAATGGAAGTAAGAATCTGGTTGATGGACAACTTCATGATGAGCAATGCGGATTCAGAAGTGGTAAGGTTTATTGATCAGTTTTTGCACTTAAGCAGATTATTCATAAAAAGTTGGTAAGGCTTATAATTCTTTTAAAGTTTGTAACTGGTTTTTTCCTTGAAGTGAATTTCGCATAACATAATCAATAACCAATCTAAAGAGAAAGGGAGACAAAATGCACTTTTGTCGAAAATCAGAAGCAATGCTAAATCAATTGCTACAAGCCTTACCAACTCTCACACACGACTCAGTGTTATTATATAGAGCTTTCATTACGTTAACTAACTAGTCTGGTATACCATATGATCTCACAATCAACCACAAATTATGACGATCAATAGAGCCGAAAACCTTTTTGAAATTGACAAAGCTAGCAACCAATGGTTTCTGAAACTCTAAACATTTCTCAAGAATCTGCCTAAGTGAAAATATCTGATCCACACATCCCCTACCACTTCTGAATCCACATTGCTCATCACTCAATTGTCTGTCAACCAGATTCTTAATTCTATTAAGCACAATCATGGAAAGAACTTTACCTGAAACAGAGAGTAGGCTGATACCCTTATAGTTATCACAAGAACTGCGATCACCTTTTTTGAAAATAGAGATAATAATTGCTCTGGTAAAATCTTTAGGAGCCATGCCTTTATCATAAAAGATATTCAAAATTTCAGTCATCCAATTGGTAACCGAAATATTCCCAGCTCTAAGCATTTCCGTAGTAATTTCATCTACTCCTGGGGATTTATGAAGTTTAAGTTTAGAAATAGCCAAAATAACTTCAGATTGTGTTATAGGGCCAACATTAAAGCCACCAATGCATCTATCATCATTGCAAACAATGGGAATAGAACTAACTGCATTGTTTAGAATATCACTGAAATGCTCAGCCCACCTAGCCATGACAGAATTCTCACCTTCTTTAACCTTACCTTGTTTTTCCTTCAATTCCTGTATACCTGTTGGTTTTCTACGCCACAAAACGTTAACTATCTGGTACAGCTCTCTGCAGTTGTGCTGTCTAACTGCTTCCTCGGCTTTGTCAGCCAAGCCATGAAGCCAAAGATTCTTATCAGCAGCTAACTGATCTTTTACACGTTTATTAAGCTCTCTGTAATGCTTTCTATTAGGACTATTAAGGACATTTCTGCAGTTCCTTCTTTCTGAAATAAGCTCAAAGGCCTTATCACTCAAATAATTCTGTCTCCTCTGCTCCTTTTTTCCTAAAAGAGTACTGTTAGTGTCCAAAAAAGCCTGTTTAAAATGATCCCATTCTTCCTCAACATCAGTAGTAAGGAAACCATGCCTGTCATAATGACTAAGTAACCTGTCATGGTAAGCTTTAGCTCTAAGTGGGTCGTTCAGGGCTTCAGTATAATTGGTAAATTTTTTAACCCTAGCACAACACTTTTTAAATTTACGTTGCAAGACACTTTTAACAAGGTAATTATTAGATCCAATTTCAGCTCCCCTATATGCCCTGGTATTCCTAACAGAACTATCCCATTTGCTGTTAATTAATATATAATAAATCATATTCTTATGCAGCCCATCAGGTGAAACCCATGTAAAAAATAATAAATAATAATAAATAAATCCCCCCTCAAGCAGCTGCTTGCCACAGATGTCTGACAGGAGGCTGTCAGTTTATATGCCACAGTAGAAGGTCTGAGAGGATGGCAGGACCTCAGCAGAAAAACGAAACACACATCCATGCCTAATCCGGGGCTCGAACCCGGTCCCTTAGATCAAGTAGCCAAGCGTGCTAACCACTCGGCCACGGGACGGCTATCAAACCCATGTGTACTTATGTATATCGCGGTGTTCGTAATATGTGTTAGTTATTCTGAATCCATTGAGTTTACTTACCTGTAGGAGACGTTGCCCATTGCCATTGCAGCTACCAATACCAAAAAAGGCCCATCACTCCTCCCCAAAGGTCAGAGTCAGTACCAACTTTGGCATTGGAGTCACCTAGAACAAGGGTAATATCTCCTTTCTTGACAGAATTCAAAATAACCTGAAGTTGTCCGTAAAACCTATCCTTCTTATCCTTATCCTTCTATCACTGAGGCCTTATCATTTGAGTGATAGGATTTGATGTGAGGACTCTGCACAGGGATTCCATAGTTATAATTCAAATATAACTATGGATTTAAATATAACCATAGTTATAATTTATTATATCATTTGAGTGATAAGGCCTCAGTGGGAGCAGATAACATTCAAGGCTTTAACGCATGTCTGAAAATTTGCTATAAGAAACCTTTCATTAATGCACTCAAATCCTAGAAGAGCATCACTAGCTTGTCTGCTGAGAAGCAGACCCACGCCTTGATGAATTTTCTCATCTTCCCCCCATGAAAAGAGAAATTTAAGATTATTTTTGAGAATATGACCTTTAGCTGTCCATCTAGTCTCCTGCAAGCCGATAATATTTAAATTATAACTATGGAATCCCTGTGCAGAGTCCTCACATTCCAACTGCCTATGGAGTGAAAATGGTTAGTGTGATGTTTAAAGAAACTATGTTTATTGAGAGAGGATATGCCGACAATATCAAACAGCCCCCTAATCGCAGACATGGGGCAAAGACCCGTTCCCCCACCACTAAAGGCTGAAGCCATCTACACTGAAAAACTTCCTCCATTGTAGAATATGACGATGCCAATAAAAGCAAAGTGTTCAGGTGCCTGCGGTGACGTCTGCTCAGGATTATCCACCATCTGATACACATATCCTGTGAATATATTCATTTGGGGCTGTCAACCCACAAACAAACAGAAAACACAGCGGAAGATTTCCCCTCCACAAAAACCCACCAGTGCAGCAAATTCATGATCAATGATCAAGCTCAGAGCCTTATATCAGTCCAGTCCAGTAGGTTCATATGGTCAGACCAGGACCCTGTGTGGTTGACCACTCCTCAGCAGGGTAGAAAAAAAAAGTAGCCATAGTTGACCAGATCAGTAGGCCATACTAATCTGGCAACCCTCTTCTTCCGTTCACTTCCACAAGAAAGTATATCTTTTGAAAGGTACTAACGGTCTGCACCACGAGAAGGCGGGGTCGGACATTAGGTGCTAGGCCTAGCCGTTTCTATGCATCATCACAGAGGATTGGTGCATAGCTCTCCTTCCAGTGACTACCTATCTACCATTTACAGACCCCTAAAAATATGGTGTTTAATATTTTGTGCCAAGGGATTTAAACCTGTCCAGGCTACAATGTTCACTTCTAAATGAAATTCGGGAAACGAATCACAGCTAGATATGACACACTACATAAAATTATCAATTTGATATTTACCAAAATATGCTATTTACCAAAATGTGCAGCCGAATTGAATCAAAAATTTAAAAAATAAAGCTTTCAGAATCAAAAATATTACTAATATATATTTTTTCAATTCTCTTTTAACAAAGAATAACTTTTTTTCATTCTTAAGGCTGTAATGTAAAGAATTAAACAATTTTGGTACTATGAAAATGAAATGATGTTGCAAAATATTTTTCTTTGCCTTTGGAACATGAAAGAAAAGTCCTTTTTTTTAGAATTGAATTTCATTTCTTTTGGTTTAAACCAGGCTTGATTAAAAAACAAAAACTGTAAGATTCTATATACAAAGAAAGTTACCTAATGTTTAAAATAGGATTACATAGGAGTCCCAAATATTCATAATTAAAAACCTTTTTAATTATTCTGTGATGAATATATATTATATAATGGCAGAAGACTAGTCTTATAGTCTCCTCCCCAACTACAGATGCCATACTGAATTCTGGAATAAATCCATGCATATTATAAGGTATGTAAAATTTTTGGTCGAATAATTTTCTATCTCATATGGTCTATATAAGAAATATCACAGTCTTTTCTGTAAAATTTATAAAATAATAATAAATACTCCCTCAAGCATCTGCTTGCCATAGAGGGCCTCAGCAGAAAAACTACACATACATCCATGCCTTACCCGGAGCTCGAACTCAGTTCCCGTAGATCAGTAGCCGCATGCCAAGCACTCGGCCATGGGAGGGCAAATAATTTAATGTTACTTTTGCATTTCAGATTACGATCAATTTCAATTTCCAAGTATTTATAGCTGTAAACTCTGTCAATGTTCTTCAATTGATAATCATTTAAAAGTGGGCAATTGGGAGAATGGCATTTAACATTTAGCACTGTATTACAATCAGTTAATTCAAAGGTAATGTATTTAGACTTTTTAACATTTAATTTTAATTTATTAGATATTAACCATTCATTTATCACTGCTAAATCAGATTCAATATCAGACACCAAGGATTCAACATCTTCAGAAGAATAATTCAATGCAGCATCATCGTATAACAAATAATTTTCCCTTTTAGATTGTAGGAACGTAAATCATTTATATAAATAATAAACAGAATAGGTCCAAGGATAGATTCTTGAAGAACCCCGCTTGAGCAAACTAAAAAATCCCTTTTCACATTATTGATTTTAATTGCTTGCATTCTGTTTTCCAAATAATTCTTAAGCCAATAATAAATTCTACCTCTAATACCAATATCAGAAAGTTTTTTTTTAAAATAAAATACTATGATCTACAGAGTCAAATACTTTACGAATATCAGTGAACAAATTTGCTATTTTTTTTATGTTTATCAATATTGCTATAACTATCTCCAGTAAACTGAAGTATTGCCTGCCCCGTATTCCTTTTTTAGCTCGAAAACCATACTAATTTTTTGATATTATTTTCTTATTTTATAAATGATTCGTAGACATTTTTTCATACGTTTTTCAACAACTTTTGATAAGGCAAAAGAACTGAGATTGGGCGATAATTCAAGAAGCAGTTTACATCTCCTGATTTATAAATACTGTAACAGTTCAAGACACCTTCTCAAGACATTTTTAACATAGTTTTCAAATTTTTAATAGCATCTTTAAAATTGCCGGTTTCAAAAGAGATATTAATAATATGAGTAATGAACTTCAGATAGTACTTACTAAAAATTTGCAGTATTTGAGCAATTAGTTATCGTCACCTACAGCTTTGTTAGAATTTATATTTGATATAGTGGAACTAATCTCCATTTCACAAAACATTTATAGAACATCATAGAATCTATTATAAGTAAAAAATAATTTTTTAACATTAACCTTTAAATTAAGATTATCTTTCGTATTTTTTCCGTTTTCTATCAAACTTCAATCCATAGCGTTTACCAGGCTATTTATATCATCAAAAATGATGGTCTTATATTCAGTTTTGTTTTATTGCCCAAAACACTATTTATAAAATTCCATTGCTTACTGGAATTATTATTACATTTATTAAACTCGATCTGATAATATTGTTCTTTAGCTTCAGAAATTTCATTTTAAGAAATTTATTAAAAGTTTTATATTCCTCTTTAATTTGAATATTTCTATGATATTTCTTTTATTTATTGTACAGGTTTTCCATTTTACCGATTAATTTTATCAGATCCTTAGAGATCCATTTTTTCTTCCCTGTCAAGATTATTTTTTACGCTTCGAAAACTATTTACCCATAGAGAAAACAAATCAAATTAACGTGCTATATAAATCATTGACATTCTTATTACTGTACATAGTTTCATCTATTTTGACATTTTCAATATAGTTTTCAAATTTTGGATAATTAAAAACTTCTTTTTTTCTGTTAACATATTTGCTAGAATCGTAATACTAGGTATCATTATTTGAATTAGAACTAGGTAATGGTCAGTTATTGAAAATTTATACAGTACAATATCATTCGCGAATGAATCATTCCTATTTCTAATAAAAACATGATTAATACAACTTGTACAATCATTTATATTTCTAGTAGGAATATTTCTAAATTTCCGATATCTATAATCGGACATGATATTTGAATAAACATTTTCAGTTTTAATTGCATTCAATATGTTATTTAGCTCTGTCTTCAGTTGTGCTTTAAACTCCTTCATAGCGTATGCGAGAGATCTGTAAACCACACTAACAGAAATTTTACTTTTATCATTGTACAAATGGTCTAGAAATCGGAAAATTTCTGGTTTACACTACGCTGATGATTTTGGCAAATGATGTTGATCTATTTCTTCGACTGTCTCATTTTTATTTATTGTAAAGGTTTTCCTTTTTATCGATTAATTTTATCAGATCCTTAACTGAATAGTCTGGTTGGACCTCCGTAGCCCATGGCTTCTTGAGGATATGATGATCCTTCGTACGAAATTTTCCGAGTCATACTTTCTAATTTTTTCATCGATGAGATGAACTATTTCATTCGAGCTGTTGAGGAGACTGGTAGTAGAGTAGGCTTGGTGATAACCAGAGAGAAAATTAAAGTGATGAAAATTGATCAGGCAGGCTGTGGTTCGATTAACCTGAATAATCCCACTCTTGAGCAGGTGTCTCAACTTAATTATCTTGGGAGTTACATAACAGATACTGGTGATGTGCGGCATGATGTTAACAGACGACAGCATATTGTGCAGAGAGAGACTCCGTTGGTTTGGCCATGTTGCCCGTATGAATAATTATAGATTGGCGAATAAGGTTATGAACAGTGTGCCCAAAGGACTCAGAAAGAGGGGGAGACCTAGGATGCGATGGGCTGGCAAAGTCAAACACGACCTTATTAGAATTGGTGTGCAGTGGCCAGATGCAGTTGATGTAACTCAGGACAGACCTGCTTGAAGAACTAAATTGCACTGTCTGGTTGGACCTCCGTAGCCCATGGCTTCTTCGTATGAACTTTTCCAAGTCATATTTTCTAATTTTAATACATATCTAAATAATCACTTTTGTGTAATTAGTGGTTTAATATGACTGCAATATGGTCCTCCCCACGATATTAATCCATATTTCCAATATGATTCAATATGTGCATTATACATTAATTTTGAAAGGGTAATGTTAACGGAATCTCGAATGTAATATAAATTAAGTATAATTATACAGTCGTATCAGAATAATGTGACCACCTATCATAGTATATGTATGGTAGGAGGTCATATTATTCTGATACGACTGTGTATATTAATCTTTTTTATTAAATATTCAATTTGGTTTCTCCCAAGTAAAATGATTTTCAATATACAATCTTAAATACTTATAATTATCAACACCTGAATTGATTTGCATAAACATTCAAAACCCGTACATTTAACTGAATGATAGAATAAATCCAATATATCTGGATGGTTGTATTTCAGTCTATACGTAGTACAAATATTTTGTTTTTTTCTACATTTAAAAATAACAAATTCTTTAAATTTTCATTTATGCCAGTTATTGAAATATCTTTATTTTTAGATGTATATACTAATGTCGTATCATCAGTAAATGCAATTATTTTGCCTTTTATATCTGAACCGGAAAGATCGTTAATAAACACATTAAATAAAAGGGTACCTAATGCTAAACATTGTGGTATTTTATTTTAATATTTTTGCTGTAATAATGTCCAATTTTTACTTTCTGAGTTCTGTTTAACAAGTTTCTAACCATATTAACATATCCAACTATTCTACTTAAAAACACTTCCGATTATTCTCCTTTTAAACTATTCCAATTATCCCTCATATGAATTCTTCCAATAATCCCCCATATAAACTTTTCAACTATTTCCCATCCAACTATCTCTCATATAAACTCTCCGAATTATATATCATATAAATTCTTCCAATTACTTCTCATACAGGCGCAGTCGAAGCTCGCCAGGCTCGTAATCTGCAGACTCCAGGTTCAATTTCCAGCTGGGCTAGCATTGAGGTCTTTTTCATGCCCTCGTTCAATAGGGGACACCAATGGGCTTGGTAAGACAGCCATCTGTCGAATGGGACATAAATCGCTATGTGCAGGAGAGCCATACCCTTTGCAAGTTAAAGAACACATTGGATGACTTTGACGGGAGGGTACCATCTTTCTCCTGACAACTGTCCAATGGATCCGATCTTTCAATCTTTTCTGAACCCTCGGTGTCCTTGTTACCTGACAGTTTAGCACGTTGTGTGCTAAAACATGCTGCTCACAGGTAAAATAAACCAAACCCCGTATGAACTGTTCCCCTATATCCAATATAAACTCTTTCAACTCTGCCCCATAAAAACTCTACTTCTTGTTCTAAGACGATGATGAGATTTTTAGCGAAGTTGTGCTATAAATCTCAATAAAAACTTTACAAGATGATTTTACAGTGATAGGTTGTTCACAGTAAATGCTAAAAAGTAAAGAAAACACAGTCATTTCTTAAGTCTAAATCTCTGAGAGTTTTGAATATAAAATTCCAGAGCAGACATCAAAATTAGTAATTGCAGAGAGAAGATGTCAAAGCTAGAATATGGAGCAAACTGTTGAAGACTTTTTTGATGTAATTTTGTTAAGAAAATAGTCCTCGTATGACCTATATTAGGACATCTCAATAAATAATATTCCTTTGTTTCAGGATCTCCGCAAAATGGACGGTTATCATTGTCAGTAATGCGACAACGAAACAAAAATGCATATAATGGAGCAACATTGAGTTTAAATCGTGTAGTCAAAGCTTCTGAGGCTCCAGAGCAGAAGAGGAGCTCTGGAGCTCCTCTTCTGCTCTGGAGATCTTAGATCTCTGGAGTTCCTAGATTTCCATGACTACTATTACATACTAGTCATGGAAATCTAGGAACATTTGGATATAAGAATGTTAATATAGAACAATTCCACTGATCAATGAGTTGAGTTTTATATGTGCGTTCAATGAAATAGCGAAAGTTTTCTTGTCCTGGAAGGAAACGTTCAAGAAATGAGCCATAACAATGTGCTCGTTTAGCAATGAAATCAGCCAATTCGTTCAAAATAATTTCTTAATATTCCGGTGTCCACACAAGTGTGATAGATGCTCTCGAAATGGAGGCTTTTACAAGAACTTGATGTAGATGTAAAATGGTAGAATGGCTCTTAATGTCGGTATTTTTAGCGCCATAAGATTTGAAAGACTATCAGTAAAAATTACATAATTTCTCTCTTTCTTGATTATTTTCTGTGCAGCTAAAATAATTGCATGCACTTCGGCTGTAAAAACTGATGTTTCAGGATGCTACGTAACAATTATATGGACAAATGATTTCAATTCCCACATGAGTAGATGTTTTAGAAGCATCAGTTCCCATATATATATAATTCTTCCCACCCTCACCCCTTAAAAAGTGTTAGGAACTTCTTCTAAACGATAAGAGCTAAAACCGCCAAACTCAATAAGTTACTTCCTTTAATCGTAACGTAGATCCTCGTAAGGATTTGGATCCCCAAAAAGTTTCCTTTCTCCAAATAATTACTCCCCTTTTGAATAGTGGTAGGAACTGCTTTTAAACAGTGTGAGCTAGAACCTCCTATCTATTATGCAGTTTCCTCTACGAACTGCTTCTAAATTTTAAGAATTTGGACCATTAATTTCAGTATACAGTTTATTCGGACAGCAGCTTGTAGTGAAAGAATTTGACCCTCCAAATTTTTCCCCCGCGTGAAAATTGTTCTTCTTTGTGGTGCAAAAGTCTAATGCTATTTTGATTTCTCCATAACTTTTCATTTGAATTTTAAATGCTCCCTTTGTCTACATGGCAAAGGAAGCAGGATTTTCTGTATGTTGACGATTTGTGCTTGTGACCTTGGAGACGCACGCTTCCATCCCTTCTGCTTGTTGTTCGTTCTATGGTCGTAGTTAGGGTAGATCTCCCGTCATGTCCATCTTCGTCTACTGAGGAAGGAAAAATACCATTTCAAAGTGGCTCTTTTAATCATAGTGTTCTTTCAACAGAATAAGTTATCTCAATATTGTGAAGACTATGAGTAGGAGTATGTCACAAGCGAGAAGGATAAAACCGAAAGAAAGTGAAAAGTGTAGTCTTAACGAAGACATGAAAGTATTCTGTAAAAGTATTATAAAGGATCAATTTGTTTTGCTGAAAAAAAAGAAATATTTAATTATAATGCTGAACGTAAAAGAGTTCTAATGAGCCAAATGAAGGAATTCCAAAAACAAAAAGCGTTTCATTTTGCTCGAGTAATTCTATGAACACCTGCAAATCATGAAACATGTAACAGCACAAATGAATGACGTTTAAGGTGCAAAACAAAAAACTAACAGAATCAAAGGTATTATTAGAATTTTTTCTCTAGTAATACATTTGACTCTGTTAGCTTAATCTATTGGCATTGATGTTCGTGATGTTTTTCTGCTGACGTCCTGCCATCCTAACAGACCTTCTGCTATGGCATATAAACTGACAGCTTCCTGTCAGACCACTGTGGCAAGCATCTGCTTGAGAGGACATTTAGTTTTTATTATTTATAATGATTTAAAATGGAAATTAAGCTATCTTCAACAGTATACTAGGAATACGAAATATTGAGATTTGTGGGATTCCTGAATACAAGCACGAAAATATTGGTAATGTGATTGGAAGAGTAGCATCTGTCTTAAACTAAAAACTAATAATATGGAAATAGAGGCAATGCATAGAATGCCAGTTAGGAATAAGAGAAGAACTAAATCTATAGTTGTGCAGTTTAGCTCTAGGAAAATAAAAGAGGATTGGATAAAAAAAAATGGCGTGAGAAGAAATTAAATAGACGTTTAATTTGATGATTGCAAAATATCCATCAGTGAGCATTTTTCATCTGAAAAAAAGAAGTTGCTCTTTCAGTTAAAGGTAAGCAAAAAAAATACTAGGATATTTATTTCTCTGGGTTCGTGACTCTAAAAAAAAGCGAAGGGAGCTATTCGAATTATGCAAATTCAAGACTTCGCGTGCTTAAAATGAATATGAACATTTATGTTATTTTCTGTCTTGATATTTTGCTTCCTTTATCATTGCTACAACTTTTGTCTTCCTTATGTATAACGATATTTATGCCACAGATTACAGCGAAATTGATACTTTACATTGTACAAATGCTGACTTGTTATTTGATGTTGATCGTTCAACTAATGAGTATTATAGTTCTAAAACCGTAATCATCAGCAGGGAGAATGTTTATGATAAAAATTTGTACTAAGGGGAGGATGGTTTAAATACCATACAAAGTAACATTAGAAGAGTCTACGGAAAAATTTCGATCATTTTTTATTGTCTATCAATTTGATTAAATTGAAGCTAATGCTAATGCAACTTCTGGAATTTGTTAACAAGTTCAATAGTCACTTCACTGGGGTTATTGATTTACTTTTATTAGAACAAGCATTTGATAGCACTCCTACAAATGATGAATTCTGTAATCTGGCTTCCCTAAAGTTTAGCAATTCTTATTTATTACTTATGTGTCAGATGCCGATTTCTCTTAAGCAATATCTCAAATGAAAACTAGGAATGCTACAAGTACATATTCCATCTCATCCTATATTATCAAAAATATGTACCATAAGATTAAAGGTACCTATTTTAGTTCATTTAGTGAATCTCTCATTACAATACGGCATCTTTCTAGATGCTTTAAAAACGGCAATTGTTACTCCAATACACAAACGTGGTGATAAGAATTTATTGGATAATTATCGTCCAGCTTCTTTGTTATCTGTCTTTTCTAAAATCATTGAAAAAGTTGTGAAGAAAAAGTTAATTTTATTTCTAGATAAATTTAATTTTTTTCAAGTAACCAGTATGAGTTTAGGAAACGGTTAGGAAACGAAGAACATCCAAAGCTTTTTGCAGTTTAATGATAGACATAAATATGTGGTTAATTTTTTTTTAGATATTAAAAAGGCTTTTGATCCAGTTCCACAAAAAATTATGTTGAATTGGAAATTGGAGCTATATAGAATTAGAGATATCATATTGAAGTGTTGAAGAAGTTATATAACGTACAGGAAACAATATGTCAGAATTGGTAATGTAGTTAGTACTGAAATTAATATTAATTATGGTGTACCGCAGGGTTTTGTGCTGGGAGCTTTGGTGTTTTTTTAATAGTAATTAACGAATTTTGTGATTTAAGCTTTGTGGTAAGTTGATTGTATTTACTAATTACTCTACAATTTGCTATGAAGGTGATTGGAATATTTTGCAAACGATTAGCAGCGACATGTTAATTATTAGAAAAGGGTTTATGTCAAATTAGTTGTTTTTAAATGTGCATAAAACCAAATATATTAGTTTTAGATTAAGGGAAAATATCCCTGATTAGTTTATAGATAAAATTATTTATCGTACTGAATTATGTATTCAAATAAATTGTGGTTGTCCTGTCATTACAGGTACCGAAAATTATAAATACTTTGGTGTGGTGATTGATAGGAAACTAACGTGGGTTTGCATATTAATGAAGTCATATAAAATTAAATTCATTGATACCAAAAATTTATTGCATTAGAACGTTTATTGATCTGTCGGTTTTCAAAATTATGTACTTTGAATGGGTAAAACCTCATTTTCTGTATGGTATTTAATAGATCGTTTGCAGTAATCGTTTAAAAATTCGGCATTTTGCAATCTCTGCCTTTAGATTGCACTATTTAGGTTTTAATTTTCGTCCTTTAGCATTCTCTACCAGTGAAAATTCGAGCTAGTGGAATGGCTGGATAAATGCGAAGAATAATATTTTACTAGTACTTATATAGCAAAACAGTAATTTTTTATTTATCTCTTAAAACGAAAAGTTGCGTTTTACCACCCCCATGGGGGAGGGTATGGTAGCAAATTATTGCTGTCAATGCGAATCTCTTGATCACCATACTCTACCACCAAAATTTTATATTTCTGCCACAAATAGATCGTTTGCAATATTTGTTTTGAAGTTTTGTATTTTCCACTTTTTTCCCACGATTAAAAGGCGCTATTGATAAATTCGAAAAACACGAAAGGTAATATTTCGTCCATAACTATTCAACTCGCTAAATAATTTTTAATATTTATGTAAAATAAAAAGGTTAACACATGGTATCGGTTAAACGAGTGTCGAATAAACGAGTTGTTATATAAGGCTATTGCAATTGTTTCATAAGATCTGGATATTTTCCATATTATTTTACTTTAAACATTCAGCTATTTTTGTAATACTGTAATAAGCAATAATGGGAGATATTGCAATATATCTGATATCCCCTAATAGTTACACATGATCGCTCTGAGACTCATTCGTTATAATTATGTGCCCTGTCAAATAACAAACGGGCGAAGGAGCTTGTACGAATGAAATTATATCAAAGTACAGTAAAGGAGTGAGCTGAAAGGTACTGAGAAGGAATGGTTGGGTTGGGTTGTTTTACCTCTGAGCGGCACTTTTTTGCACACCATGGGCTAAATGGCCAGGTCACATGGACCCCGAAGGCTCAGAGAAGGTTGGGGGAGGGGACCCACTGGAACAGCTGTTCGGAGACAGACGGTAGCCTCCCGTCAAGGCCATCCAGCGTGTTCTTTAACGTGCACAGGGTATGGCTCTCCCGCACACGGGGCCACGGCTTAACGTCCCATCCGACGGACGGCGGCCTTTCAAAGCCCATCGGTGTCCCCTACTGACCGGGGGAAGGGCGGCGAATTTTGCGGAGATAAATCTCAACGCTGACCCAGCTGGGACTCGAACCTGGGAACTACAGATTACGAGTCTGGCGCGCTACCGACTGAGTCACCCCCGTCCCCAGAAAAACCGGTGGACCAAGCTATAATGCATTGGTACCTATGTAGCACAACTCGTGAACAACTAAGTTACAATCCTGTAATGTAAATAATTCTATTTATTTCTATTATTACTACTGGTGTACTTTTATACTAATATTTTCATTAATATTTATTTATAAATATACCATATATAGAAGAAACATTATTTGGATTTATTAGCAATTATCTTAATGATAATAAATAAAAACAATTTTACTTCTAAGTAAAGTATATTTATAAATTAGCATTAGTACACTACCGTTAATAATAGAAAGGAATGTATAAGAATTATCTACATTACAGGGTTACTTATGTGACGTCATAACTTGTTACACAGGCCTTCTGTAGTAGAAGGTGTTGGTCTGTGAGACCAAACGCGATCTACGGAAGGTTAAAATTGTCTCACCAATGAGGGGTTGTTGATAACTGACAATGTTCGAGTAGCGTTTTCTTTAAAAGCACGAAATGACAGAAACTAGTTGTTGTTTTCCCGAACCTCGTGTAGGTGAAAATATTCCCCTAACGATCTTAAAATAACCACATGAGTTCGTATGTCTGGCAGTAATATTGTGAAGCATTTCGAGATCTCAGAATCCATTCCTTAATTCTGCATTGCATTGATACAGCATATATGAGTCATACATAGTCGTCACTTTAACTTACAAATACTCCTCCTCAATATTCCCTCTAAGCTATGCGCTGCGCATGAGCAAGTTTTTTTCGCACTCACTCTGTTAAATTGAGAAAAAACATTGTCAACCTTTTATAATCACTTTACGATTAAGACTTCCTGTCACATCGTGAGTCTCAAGAACTTCTTGTTTTAAGAGGAGTAATTTCTCACTATTGGTTAAGTTCCAACTGTCTATGTCTTTGTGGAGGAAGCATTTCGTTTTCCCCGTTTGAAGCTATCTGCATTGAAATCAGACTCATATAACAGAGATTGGTACCTTTTGTAACAAAAGGACCTATCAGCCAGGTGTTACAAAAGTTGTCCAGGATCCACGAAATATTTCCTGGATTATTGTCATGATCCAGGAAAGAGTGAGTTAGTCGCTCGACCACTCACTCTTTCCTGGATTTTATATTTGGATTCCCTGGATTTCACTATTTCTTTGATCTTGACAACTTAACCTTTCATTCTCTCCGCTGTTACAGCACAGCCCACTGCACTCCAACGGTGAGAGATGAAATGTGAGAGGCATCTTCCACGTCACCACCTTCGTTACAGCGTAACTTGGCTTTCTGTTCGCTTCATGTGTCCTCTCTCTATCTCTTTCTGACTAATCTGATTTATTACATATCCATGTCTCTCCTTCATGTCATCCCTTCTGACAGTATCTGTCAATTTATACTCCAGGTTGATGTAGTATAAATTTAATATAAAATGGATCCAGGCAAGGAGGATGCGCATGTCACAAGGAAAGGTCGCGATCTGCCTAATTCTTCGGTCTTCGTACCGACACATGTCAGGTGGTGGATGTGAAAACAAAGGCGAAACCATATTGAAAATATTCGCATCAGTCATCCCTATGTTGAATCGAAACCGCAATGAAATATATCCTCAGTCAGTAGGGAATACTGATGGACTTGAAAAGGCCGCCGTCCGTCGAATGGGATGTTAAATTGTGGCACTGCGTAGGGAGAGCCATACCCTTTGCATATTAAAGAACACTCTGGATGGACAGGATGGGAGACTACCATCTGTCTCCTAGCAGCTGTCCAATCACCCAACCTTTTCTGAGACCTCAGGCTCTTTGTGGCCTGGTCATTTAGCCCATTGTGTGAAACAAAGTGCGGCTTAGAAGTAAAACAACCCAACCCACACCAAAGTATTATGGAACTATCATTAGTTGAGTAGCTTCAGCTTACTTTAAACTAATGTGAACTCAAGTTTAGAGAAAGGTTAAGGTGGGAAGTGACTATACGGAATGAAGGGCTCTCCGAAATACCAGGTAGTTCGTAGAATCGAGATTTTTTTTCAGTCAGCATCGCTGTACTATTGCCGTTAACACAGTTAAGTGATGTAATTATATTAATAATAGGGAGTCCACGTAATATCAACTAATAATGAAATGAGCGTGTTGAAAAACTATTTGCTCCCTGGTATAGTGTGTGTTATGGGATGATTGTAAGGGATGCTACAAATATCAGACATTCTCAATCGTCCTAAATTATCTGCTGCGCTGATTCAGTTGGCGACATGGTGCTTTGCAGAGATGTTTATCCTAAAGGAGGTGAATACTTAAAATAAACATATAAATCTCAGGTGCATAATTTCTGTTATTGCTTTACTATTGCAATCTTCTTTAGGGACTTTAGGTAAATGATGATAGTAAGATTGATGTCAAGCCGTGTAGTATATAACCTCATTCAGGCCATTTCTGACTTCGGAAAGTTTAAGCTTGTCTTTTCTTTTCATCAATAGCTTGTTCTTCCAATAAGCAACAGCCGAAACTCTTCCTCAGTTGTGATCTGTTTCAGAGGATTCCCAACATCAGCATCAATCCATTCTCCAACATCTTCTAGAGCACGAGACTCTCTCTTTCTGTGAACATAGATGATCTTTTGTTTCCAAGTCCTCAGAACCAAGATGCACATCTCGTCAATGATTACTAAGAGTTCTCATCTTCGTGTCCTGCCAAGGATTACCCCAGTTAAAAATAATTAACACGATTGCTAAGCTCTTGATGTTGTACAATAACCTCTTTCCTCAGATATCTCCCGATTCGCCCCTAGACTCCTCAAGATCCATCTTTGCTTCCTCCAGGATTTTTTGGAGCGGGGGTGGCTCAGTCGGTAGCGCACCAGGCTCGTAATCTGTAGTTCCCAGGTTCGAGTCCCAGCTGGGTCAGCGTTGAGATTTATCTCCGCAAAATTCCCCGCCCTGCCCGCGGTCAGTAGGGGACACCGATGGGCTTGGAAAGGCCGCCGTCCGTCGGATGGGACGTTAAGCCGTGGTCCCGTGTGCGGGAGAGCCATACCCTGTGCACGTAAAAGAACACGCTGGATGGCCTTGACGGGAGGCTACCATCTGTCTCCCAACAGCTGTTCCAGTGGGTCCCCTCACCCAACCTTCTCTGAGCCTTCGGGGTTCTTGTGACTTGGCCATTTAGCCCACGGTGTGCAAAAAAGTGCCGCTCAGAGGTAAAACAACCCAACCCAGGATTTTCTGTGTTACCTTTTGCCTAATGTTATGATGTCTTGATTTGTGCGTGGGCCGGTTCTATGGAGTATAACGAGGATATAACAAAAAAGACTTAATCTTCCTACCGCATACTTGTTACACTTTTGGAAAATCAACATCGAGTTTAAGAGCGATTTCCTTTACCTCATCTTTATTTTCTTTAAATCAGATGAAATTTGTTCAGCAATATGAAATTCACCCCTTATCAATCGACAGGCCCCTTCCAACTCATTAATTATATTTAATTTTCCACTAATGCTGATTAAAGTCCGATTCCTTTTGTCTCCACCTTTCTTTGAAGCCATTATTGGGAAAACAATTTGTTAAATTTGCTAGCATAAACAGTTCGGGGTGCCCGAAGTCACAAAACCAATCTCTTAGCGGCAGTCGAGAGCAAATCGAGCAGCGTGGCTCGCACATTATTCGGTGACTTGCACCCAACAGAAACCACTATGGTGCTGGACGGTGGAAGTGTCCTTAAACTCCAAAGCCCGTGATATCGGGGTCCATAGAATCGAAGTTTCATTGTCTTTAGAATCGGAACATTCGATTTTAATTGCTCTAAATACACCTAGAGAACTTTGTGCTTAGTGAGAGTTCAGTAATAAGAAAATTATTGAACAGAAAATTACCAAACATTCGACTCTTCAACATATATAAATTCAAATTGATCTTCCCCCCAACAGTTTAAAAATACGAGGAGATTTGCTTTACACGGTATATCATATGCGCGAAACTGAATGTAAGCTGTTTATTAA
Organism: Ryuthela nishihirai; assembly: GCA_038380435.1. Lineage (NCBI taxonomy): Eukaryota > Metazoa > Arthropoda > Arachnida > Araneae > Heptathelidae > Ryuthela > Ryuthela nishihirai. The sequence continues at coordinate 92,811,457 of JAWZYU010000009.1, forward strand.
TCTCAATTTGTGCGATCCAAGAATTTACCTTTACGCAGTTTGAAGCAAATTTTCAAATCACGATGCGAGAAATCCTGACAAATTTATTGAAAAAAGCACCGACTTTGTAAAAAATATAGAAGAGGCTCACAATTCGTTGTCAGCAGTGTACAGCCGCTCAAAAAAGTATCCGAACACTACGGTTGATGACAGAATTCAGAAAAAAAATCTGGCAACGGTTTTTTTAGAAATTATGATCTGGCAACCTTCGTGTCATGTGACACGAAGGTTGCCAGATCACTAATTTCTAAAAAAATCGTTGCCAGATATTTTTTCTGAATTCTGTAATCAACCGTAGTGTTCAGATACTTTTTTGAGCGACTGTACAACAAGTGCGACCATCTCGTCTCATGAGTCACTTTCCGCTGAGATCGGTCCAAGGTTGCCAGACGTCCCGATTTCTGCGGGAAAAGAATCAATTAAAATTTCATAAGAGTAGACGATTTAGAATAAGTCAGCTTAAATGAAAACATGGAAATAATCAGTGTACCTGAAATACTAAAAGAGAATGTCCAAGAAATCACCCACCAGAGAGCGAAGTTGTTAAAAATTGTTCACATTGACTTGAATATTCAAAGAGCCCCCCGAGTACCAACAAGAAACAAAGGGAAATGCAAACCAATAAGAGCTTAATTAATTGAAAGAAAAATTGAAGAAAATTGGATCGCACATTCGAGAGGAAATTAATAATTACTAAAGAAGTTTTTGTCAACGAACGTAGAATTGGGTAACGTTAAATATTAAGAAAAAAATTATGAATTGTAAATGCATTAGTATGATAAAGTACATACTTAATAAGTTAATATTTTAAGTTAAATGCAAACAAATTGGAAAACTTTTCAAGAATTTAATTTACGACAAGTAATTCAGTTTAATGAACGCTAGTGAGATTGTTTTTCTGACTGTAGTTTCACATCAGACTTCTTCGACATGTTCGGTTTTTCAAAATGCTTTCATACAGAATTGCGGAGAAATACCCCAACAAGAGTACCACCAAGTATTCCAGAATTGGTATAGGCGTCTTCAACTTTGGATAGATTGGAGGTGAGTACTTTGAAGGATAGTAAAAGTTTTGTTGAGGTAAGTTCAATGGAGTTTGCTCTTTGCTCTGCAGATGCACGTCAAGAACTTTTTGAGCATCTTTCGTATTAAAATACTCAACTACTGCACAGGATCTATTAGTGCAGATATTGTGCAGATACAGTTTAAAATAAAAAAAATAAATACCCCCTCAAGCAGCTGCTTGCCACAGAGGTGGGACAGGAGCCTGTCAGTTTATATGCCACAGTAGAAGATCTGAGAGGATGGCAGGACCTCAGCAGAAAAACGACACACACATCCATGCCTAATCCGGGGCTCGAACCCAGGTCCCTTAGATCAGTAGCCAAGCGTGCTAACAACTCGGCCGCGGAACGGCTCAGATACAGTTTACCTACGAAAATATAGCTCATATTCTAATGGTTTTATACTTTACGAAATTGAATTTCATTGGAGAACTTGAAAGGAAATTAGTACAAATCATTATCAATAGCCTTATATCATTTGGGGATATTATAGATCCAAGGATTTATATAGCAAACAATGCATCGAACTTATGCAGCTATTGGTTTCTACGAATGCCATAATTTAATGACTAAAAGGATTCAATGACATGTCTCGAAAACGTTTTTGTGAGAACCACTAACATCGAAAACTTTATTACAGATGTAATCGAGGCACAAATCAATGATCACTTTTCGCTGGCTTTAATCTCAAATCTAGAAGCCAAGTTACAGCTCATAACGATAATGGAGAATTTAAAAGAACCAATGTTAAGAAATAAACTAGAAGAACTCATGTCGCCTCTGGCGCATATGAAAATCTTGTTTTCAAAGAGAAATAAGTTTCTCCTTTACCTACTGTTTCATTCATTAAAAGTTTTAATTTGAGCTAGCGGATGATGGAAAAAATCAAATAGCATTTTATTAGTAATTATACAACATAAAAGTATTCGTCTCTTAATTTTTAAATCTAAAAAGGTGCATTTCCCACATGTGTCTCAGAAAAGTGGGTAAACTATTGCTATCTGATAAAACTACCACTGATTTTAGAAATTTCTAATCTATATATATTATTTGTAACATAAAAATAGTTTTGCCGTTTCATCATTTCAAAAAAAGATGTATATTTTAAAACTGTTAAGTATATGAAACATGCGAATTATAACATTTCATTAGTACCAGTCAAGCTGAAAAAAGAGTTTTTCCATTATCATTTTTATTTGTTTGCAATTGAAACTTCATGACGTTAACATTCTCTATCAAAATTCCATATTTCTGTCATTAAATACATCGTCGCAATATTCGCTTGAAATTTTGGAATTTTCAATCTGTCAATTATAGTTTTCGAAAGTGCGAAACAGAATATTTTATATATTCCTTTCTAACCCTAAAAAAGAATTTTTCATATATCTCTAAATACAATTATCTGCTAAAACAAAAAAAAAATATGTCCACCTCCTCCTGTGTCTAAGATATCAGTTCATTGCTGCCATGGAAACGTAATGGCGTTCACATTCCACCATCAAAAGTTAAAATTTTTAGATTAAATATGTCGTTTGGAACAGTTGCTTCAAATTTTGGAATTTGCAAATTTTGTTACCGTTGGAGGGCCCAGTTATTGTTTTCAGAAGATTTAAAAAATGTGAATCATAATATTTTATCAATTCCTATCTAACCCAAATAATTTTTCATTTATTTCAAAAAACAAACAATTATCGGCTAAAACTAAAAAGGTGTGTTTTACCTCCCCCTCTGGGTCTAAGGGATCAACTCATTGATGGCAAACATGACCTTTACATTTCACCACCAAAATTTCAAATTTCTACTATAAATACACCGCCTGTAATATTCGTTTGAAATTTTACAATTTTCACCTTTTTCCACCGCTAGAGGACGCAATTATAGCTTTATAGAGATTCTGAAAGTGCATATCATAATATTTCTTCAATACCTATCCAACACAAAAAGAATTTTTGAGTTTTCTCTGTAAACAAAAAAGCGATGTCTACAGACAGTCAGACAGACAGACAGAAACTAATTTCTCGTTCTCTTTGAAAACGAGATAAAAAAGAAGTGTGAAGTTACCACCTAGATGTCTGAAGTGTGAAGTTACCACCTAGAATGGAGTGGAATGTTATAAATTGTGAAAAAGACCTGGATTATGCGTTTGTAAGATTTACATCTGAATTGCGTAGAGTAATTGATGAATCGAGCTATATTACTCAAAAAAAGAAAAACAATAAAAAATTGAAACCATGGAATACCAGCACTTTATTGAATTCTATTGAAAAACGCAATAAATAATATAAACTATTGAAAAACAAACCCTTTAATGCACAACTTAAAGATAAATTAAATAGTTATCGGAATATTTTACTTGGTTTAATAAGAAAAGCAAAGTCAACATATTTAAAGAATAAAATGTTACATTATAAATGCAATTCTAGGTAACAATGGGAGATTATTAATAATATGACGGGCAAGAAAATGTATCTAAAGAATTATTGTGGAACACAAAACCTATAATTTTATTGAGAAACTAATTCTATTTGTAGATCAGTTTAATGAATATTTCATCGGAGTATTTAATAAATTAAACTCATATTTTCAAAGCGATTTTTCAAACAGCAATTTGCATATTAATTCAATACCGAATACATTTTTCATTGATTATGTTACAAGTGCTGGGGTAAACGATATTACCCTATCTTTAGAATCAGGGAAGTCCTCAGGAATTGATGACATTTCATCAGACGTTTAAAAGCTATTTCTCCCCATATTTCAATAAGAGAACTATTTAATCTGTCACTATGAAATGTTATATTTCCTAAAATTTTGAAAACTGCAGCAATAGCTATTCCTATTTTAAGGGAGGGGACAGGAGGAATCCAGCGAATTACAAGCCAACGTCTGTTTTGTGCAACATTTTAAAAAGGTTTGAGAAATTGGTCAAATAGAAAATGATCTTAAAAATATTTCTCCAATAATCAATTGTGTTTAGAGAAAAAATGGGCACTGAACATTTTGACTTGCAAATTATAATATTAAATATTCAATTATATAAAAATTATAATATTAAATATCAAATTAAATATTTTTCTAATGGAATAAAGAAGAATTTTGAAGTTTCTATAATCTTTCTAGACATTAAAACAGCTTTCTATACTGATTTGTTGCTGAATAAATTTGAAACTCTGGCTTTGTAGGGGAAATACTGAAATGGCTCAAAAGCTATTTAGCCAAAAGAACACAGAAAACTAAAATTGAAAGTTGTTCAAGTAACGTTAATGAACTTCAATATGATGTATCTCAAGGCTCAGTGTTAGGATAATTATTTATTCTTGATTTATATAAGCTAAAATTAAAAGGTGAAATTCTGACATTTGCTGTTGACAGAGCATTGATATGTGCAGCACGAGATGTGGAAGAGTTAATGGCTGAAGCGAACGAAGATATGTTTACGATTAGAAATTAGGTCTTAAATAATAAATTATTGATCACCATCGAAAAAAATGTTTAGCATTTAGATTGAGAGGGCAACCGGATAGACAAAGAAGTTAAGAACCGGATAGACAAGAAGATAGACAAGTAAATATTTTATCTCGACAACAGTTGTACTGGAGAAACATTTGAGGGTGTTGATCAATACATATATCTGCGAGTATACAATGACTGCAAATTAAATTGGGTGAGTCCTATATCTCAAGTTATTAAATGTATTAATGCAAAAATTCAAAGCATACATTGCATTCGAAAATTTTTATATTTATAAATTTTAAAAATGCTATATCCTTTGTGGATCCTATCTGGTTTATGAAATTGCATCCTAGGTGGTAATTATTCAACTCGTATAAACTATCTTGTTCAGGTTCAGAATCAATTTACTATCAGGTACCTCCTGATAGAAAGCATTACAGAGAGCTTAATAAACTTGTAAAGGATGTAAACTTGTAAACTTGTAAAGCACAACAACAGAGAGCTGTACCAGATAGTTAAAGTTTTAGGTATACATGGATTGAAGGATAAACTAGGTAAGGTTACAGAAGGTGAAGATTCTGTGATAGCTAGCGGGTCTGAGCATTTCAGTGATGTTCTAAACAATGTGGTTAGTTCTGCTCATTGTATGTAATGATGATAGATACATTACTGGCTTTAATGATGGCCCTATATCAGAGTTTGGAATTATTTTGGCTATTTCTAAACTTAAGCTACATAAATACCCAGGGGTAGATGAAATTATTATTAAAACGCTTAGAGCTCGGAATATTTCTGCTACCACATGGGTGACTGAAATTTTGAATGTCCTAAGGATTTCACCACAGACCGGTAATAGAGATAGATGGAGTGTGACGTCATAACGCTGAATCCGACGAGTTAAGGCGAAAGTTACGTGACGGCGGGTCTAGAAAGCTTTCAATAGTAATTGAGAAGCATTGTACGGTTTATGTATATTTACATCTAAACCGAAGCTTTAGAATTGTATTTAGACAGAAAATGGTTCATACGTGTTCTGAGAATAATTGCAGTGAACGATTCTAGAAAGGAACAGGAATATCGTTTCACAGCTGCTAGGTATTCACTGGAAGGAGAGCTTTGCACCAATCCCCTGTGATGATGCATAGAACCGGCCAGGCCTAGCACCTAATGTCCGACCCCGCCTTCTCGTGGTGCGGACCGTTAGTAACTTTCAAAAGAGATACTCTCTTGTGGAAGTGAACGGAAGGGGAGGGTTGCCAGATTAGTGTGGCCTACTGATCTGGACAACCATGGCTACTTTTCTTTTTTTTCTACCCTGCTGAGGAGTGGTCAACCACACAGGGTCCTGGTGCTGACCATATAAACCCACTGGACTGGACAGATATATGGCTCTGAGCTTGATTATGAATCCTGATTTTGCTGCACTGGTGGGCTTCTGTGGAGGGAAAATCTTCCGCTCTGTTTTGTGTTTGTTTGTGGGTTGATAGCCCCAAGTGAATAGATTCACAGGATATGTTTATAGGCTGGTGGATAATCCTGAGCAGAGGTCATCGCAGGCTCCTGAACACTTTGCTTCTATTGGCATCGTCAAATTCTACATTGGAGGAAGTCTTCCAGTGTAGATGGCTTCAGCCTTTAGTGGTGGGGGAACGGGTCTTTGCCCCATGTCTGCGATTAGGGGGCTGTTTGATATTGTCGGCATTCCCTCTCTCAATAAACATAGTTTCTTTAAACATCCCACTAACCATTTTCTCTCCATAGGTAGTTGGAATGTGAGCTTTTTCTCTTGATGTCCTCACACAAGAATTCCACCATTATAATTTAGATATTCTCGGCTTGCAAAAGACCACATGGACAGATAAAGGTCAGATTCTTAAAAATAATCTTAAATTTCTCTTTTCAGGGAGGGACGACAATAAGCATCACCAAGGCGTGGGTCTGCTTCTCAGCAGACACGCTAGCGATGCTCTTCTAGGATATGAGTGCATTACTGAAAGGTTTCTTACAGCAAAATTTCAGACAAGCATTAAAGACTTGAATGTTATCTGCTGTTATGCCCCCACTGAGGATGCCGATGAGGATGAGAAGGATAGGTTTTATTAACAACTTCAGGATATTTTCAATTCTGTCAAGAAAGGAGATATTACCCTTGTTCTTGGTGACTTCAATGCCAAAGTTGGTACTGACTCTCACCTTTGGGGAGGAGTAATAGGCCCTTTTGGTATTGGTAGCTGCAATGGCAATGGGCAACGTCTCCTACAGGTAAGTAAACTCAATGGATTCAGAATAACTAACACTTATTACAAACACCGCGATATACATAAGTACACATGGGTTTCACCTGATGGGCTGAATAAGAATATGATTGATTACATATTAATTAACAGACATGGGCTAGTTCTGTTAGGAATACCAGGGCATATAGGGGAGCTGAAATTGGATCTGACCATTACATTGTTAAAAGTATGTTGCAACTTAAACTTAAAAGTGTTGTGCTAGGGATAAAAAAATTTACTTTTAATACTGAAGCTCTAAAAGATCCAGTTATAGCCAAAAGCTTACCATGATAGGTTACTTAGTCATTATGACAGTCGTGGTTTGCTTACTACTGAAGTTGAGGAAGAATGGGATCATTTTAAACAGGCTTTTTTGGACACTAACAGTACTCTTTTAGGAAAAAAGGAGCAGAAGAGGCAAAATTATCTGAGTGATAAGGCACTTGAGCTTATTTCGGAAAGAAAGAACTGCAGGAATGCCCTTAATCAATACCCTACTAGTCCTAATAGAAAGCATTACAGAAAACTTAATAAACGTGTAAAAGATCAGTTAGCTGCTGATAAGAATCTTTGGCTTGATGGTTTGGCTGACAAAGCCGAGGAAGCAGTTAGACAGCACAACAGCAGAGAGCTGTACCAGATATTTAATGTTTTGTGTGGAAGAAAACGGACAGGTATACAGGGATTGAAGGATAAACAAGGTAAGGTTATAGAAGGTGAAGATTCTGTCATGGCTAGGTGGGCTGACCATTTCAGTGATGTTCAAAACAATGTAGTTAGTTCTACTCCCATTGTTTGCAATGATGATAGATGCATTGGTGGCTTTAATGTTGGCCCTATAACACAATCTGAAGTTATTTTGGCTGTTTCTAAACTTAAACTTCATAAATCCCCAGGGGTAGATGAAATTACTACGGAAATGCTTAGAGCTGGGAATGTTTCGGTTACCACTTGGATGACTGAAATTCTGAATCTCTTTTATGATAAAGGCATGGTTCCTAAGGATTTTACCAGAGCTATTGTTATCCCTATTTTCAAAAAAGGTGATTGCAGTTCTTGTGATAACTATAGGGGTATCAGCCTACTCTCTGTTCCAGGTAAAGTTCTTTCCATGATTGTACTTAATAGAATTAAGAATCTGGTTGACAGGCAATTGCGTGATGAGCAATGTGGATTCAGAAGAGGTAGGGGATGTGTAGATCAGATATTTTCACTTAGGCAGATTCTTGAGAAATGTTTAGAGTTTCAGAAACCTTTGGTTGCTAGCTTTGTTGATTTCAAAAAGGCTTTCGACTCTGTTGATCGTCATAATTTGTGGTTGATTGTGAGATCATATGGTATACCAGACACGCTAGCTAACATAATGAAAGCTCTCTATAATAACACTGAGTCATGTGTGAGAGTTGGTAAGTCTTGTAGCAATTGGTTTAGCATTACTTCTGGTGTTCGACAAGGGTGCATTTTGTCTCCTTTTCTCTTTAGTTTGGTTGTTGATTATGTTATGCGAAATTCACTTCAAGGGAAAGATTTTGGCCTTAAATGGGCTGGAGATACGAAAATTTCTGATTTAGATTATGCTGATGATTTAGCCCTTTTGGCAAATGATGTTGATGAGATGAACTCTTTCATTCGAACTGTTGATGAGACTGATAGTACAGTAGGTTTGGTTATAAACAGAGAGAAAACTAAAGTGATGAAAATTGGTCAGGCAGGTTGTGATTCAGTTAATCTGAATGGTTGCAGTCTTGAGCCGGTGTCACAGTTTAATTACCTTGGGAGCTGCGTAACTGATACTGGTGATGTGTGGCATGAGATTAACCGACGAATAGGTATTGCTGCCGGGACTTTTAAGAATCTATGGAGATTGTGGAGAAATAGGCGTATACACCTAAAGACTAAAATTAGACTGTATAATAGTTTGGTTCTTTCTAGGGTTAGTTATGGTAGTGAAACTTGGACGCTGTGTAAGCAAGATAACAGGAAACTAGATGCTTTTGATTCTAGATGCTTACGCAGTATCTTGGGTATTAGGTGGTTTAACTTTGTAACTAATGATGAGGTTAGGCAAAGGAGTCTGCAACCTCCTTTAAGCAGCATATTGTGCAGAGAGAGACTCCGCTGGTTTGGCCATGTTGCCCGTATGGATAATTATAGATTGGCGAATAGGGTTATGAACAGTGTGCCTAGAGGCCTCAGAAGGAGTGGGAGACCTGGGATGCGGTGGGCAGACAATGTCAAACAGGACCTTGTTAGAATTGGTGTACAGTGGCTGGATGCAGCAGATGTAGCTCAGGACAGATATGCTTGGAGAATTAAACTGCGCGGTCTGGTTGGACCTCCGTAGCCCATGGCTGCTTGATGATGATGATGATGATGATGATGATGATGATGATGATGATGATGATGATGATGATGATGATGATGATGATGATGAATAGGGTTATGAACAGTGTGCCTAAAGGCCTCAGAAAAAGGGGAGACCTAGGATGCGGTGGGCAGACAATGTCAAACAGGACCTTGTTAGAATTGGTGTGCAGTGGCCAGATGCAGTAGATGTAGCTCATGATAGACTTGCTTGGAGAACTAAATTGCACGGTCTGGTTGGACCTCTGTAGCCCATGGCTGCTTGAGGATGATGATGATGATGAGTAAAAGATGCAGTTTTTTTTAGGTGGGAAATTTTTTTTAGGTCTGAAAGTAAGAAAACTAGCGGCATTGAATGTTATGTTATCCAAGGCCCTCCATTAGAGAGTTAGTAATCAATAATGTACTTTGATTACTAAATGTACAGTTCATAGTTACATAGATGCAGGAAAAATTAATCTCAATAGTCATTGCTTGCAAAACGATTAAAACGTGAAGTTTCAGAAGTTTGCAATTTACTACTCAAACTAATGAACATCTATGTGGCATGAAATTATGTCACCATTCATATTTATTTTTAATATTTTTCAGCATTATTGTTATCCAAAAGAGTTTCTCCTCGAATAAAAAACTGTTCCAGATGTTCTTATATTTTCAATACTAATTAAAATGTCCCAACAGCTGTTCCAGTGGGTCCTCTCCCCCATCATTCTCTGAGCCTTGTTTGGGGTTATTATGACTTGGCTATTTTGCCCATTGTGTGTAAAAAAAGTGCCTTTTAGAGGTAAAAACAACCTAACTCCTTTACATAAAAAAGGAAAAAGTGTATTATTTGGCATCATTGCCAGGGCGACAGTATCCTCAAGTGGTTATTGATAGTATGGGTATCCGAGTAGAGTAAAGCTTAGGTTAATCGGCCTGTATGCCACATACAGGCCGATTAACCTAAGCTTTACTCTACTCGGATATAATAAGCCAGAATATCGAATACTTGAGAGAAAAGGAGAATAATTAAGAAAAACTGGGAAAAAATGAAAATATAGCTTAAGTATGAAAAATAATGGCATTTTAATAAAGCAAAATGACAAACAGGGCCGGATCTAGCGGGGGTCAAGGGATCATTGTCCCCCCCCCGCCAAGAATGCGAATAAGGGTAAAAGAGAAAAACAATTATTATTTATGTTTCATGCATTTTCCAAAAAAAATTTGAAACCCGTGAGATGGAGGGGGGAACATTTATACTACATTAGAAATCAAATGTCTTGGCACCCCTTTTATACTTTTTCGGCACGATTGTGTTTCTTGTCCCCTCCCTCAATTTTTTTCTAGATCCGGGCCGATGATAAATATAAAACCATATCGAGACCATTGCTCCGCCTAGTTAATTCCTGTCAAAGAGAATTAACTTCATCTTTACACTGTAAAAAAGCTTCTGCAAAGAAGCGTAATATAATTCAGTCAAATGTTCTCCTTTTATCAAATAGCAATTTTCGCTGCAAATAGTGTGAATAATTTTTCCTTCCATAAAGAAAGCTTTCAAAAAACATTGTAGGGTGCACGAATCAAATAAAACGGAAGTGGCGCCATTGCGCAAGTAAATACCTTATATTAAGTAAAAAAAATCCTATTATGCGAAATTCACTGTAAGGGAAAGATTTTGTACTTAAATGATCGAGAAAACTGAAAATGTCTGATTTGGATTATGCTTATGATTTAGCCCATATGGCAAATGATGTTGATAAGAAGAACTCTTTATTAAGTTGTTGATGAGACTGGTAGTAGAGTAGGTTTGGTTATGAAACTACTCTACTAAAAATGATGCAAATTGAAATGATGTAAGTTGGTCAGGCAGGCTCTGATTCAGCTGATCTGAATGGTGTGCACTTTTGAGCAAGTGTCACCATTTAATTATCTTGAGAACTATGTAACAGATACTGGTGACTTGTGACACGAAATAACCAGTCGAATATGTATTGCTGCTGGGACTTTTAAGAATCTATGGAGAGTGTGGAGAAATAGGCGTATACACCTAAACACTAAAAGTAGACTGTTTAATAGTTTGTTTCTTTCTAGGGTTAGTTATGGTAGGGAAACTTCGACGATTAGTAAACATGATAACAGGAAACTTAATGCTTTTGATTCTAGATGCTTTCGCAGTATCTTGAGCATTAGGTGGTTTAACTTTGTAACTAATGATGAGGTTAGGGAAAGTAGTCAGAAACCTCCTTTGAGCAGCATATCGTGCAGAGAGAGTCTACGTTGGTTTGGCCATGTTGCCCGTATGGATAATTATAGTTTGGCAAATAGGGTTATGAACAGTGTGCCTAAAGGCCTCAGAAAGAGGGGGAGACGTAGGATGCGATGGGCTGGCAATGTCAAACAGGACCTTGTTATAATTTTTGTGCAGCGGCGAGATGCAGCAGATGTAGCTCAGGAGAGATGTGTTTAGAGACCTAAATTGCACAATCTGATTGGAGCTCCGTAGCCGATGGCTGCTTGACGATAATCATGGTGATGAACGGTGAAAAATATTGGAAATTTCCAAATTTTAAACAAATATTGGAAACAGTGTATAATGCTAAAATTTTGAAATTTTGGTGGTGGAATATGACTATCGTGAAGATTCCATTGGCAACAATGACCCCTTCTGACCATGGTGGGTGGAAAACTCAAATGTTGTTTTTTTTAAGAGATAACGGAAAACTTTTTTTTAATTTGGATTGTAATTGGAATATTATTTTTTAATTAATAGAAATATGTATTTAACATTTAACATAATACATAAATAACACAGAAGTACAACAAAAATTGATATAAAACCTTGAGTAATTACACTTCTTAAGGATAACAATTAATGTATGTATTGTTATTCAAATGTTTTAACGTATATATGCAGCACATCATATATATATATACACAAACACAGATGAGGAACAAACTGACATGTATTTTTTAATATTGATAACCAAGCAATTAAATTCAAGTTCATCCAGCTTATAATAGAAAATTCGTTATATATTTTGTCAAGTAAATAAAAATGGTTGGGTTGTTGGGTTGGGTTCTCACACTTTTTTGAACACCATGGGCTAAATGGCCAGGTCACATGGACCCCGATGGCTCAGAGAAGGTTGGGGGAGGGGACCCACTGGAACAGCTGTTGGGAGACAGATGGTAGCCTCCCGTCAAGGCCATCCAGCGTGTTCTTTAACGTGCACAGGGTATGGCTCTCCCGCACACGGGGCCACGGCTTAACGTCCCATCCGACGGACGGCGGCCTTTCCAAGCCCATCGGTGTCCCCTACTGACCGTGGGCAGGGCGGGGAATTTTGCGGAGATAAATCTCAACGCTGACCCAGCTGGGACTCGAACCTGTGAACTACAGATTACGAGCCTGGCGCGCTACCGACTGAACCACTCCCGCCCCAATAAAAAAAATGGTAATTATTAATAAATAAGGAACAAAAAAATAAAAAAAAAAAACAAATTTGCAATATCTTATTTAATTAAATTCAGTCTTCAGTATCATTTCAGTTGTATCGACTTGTTCAATTGCAAACAAATATTCGTTTCATAGTCTTTTTGAATTATTCTTCAAAATTTCTCATTTATTAAATAAATACTTTGTGTCAAAATTTTTGATACTCTGAAAAAGAAATTTTCATGAGGATTACTTTATTAGAGATTCTCCAAATCAAATTTCAAACCTATCATCATTAACATCATCATCCTCAAGCAGCCATGGGCTACGGAGGTCCAACCAAACCGTGCAATTTAGTTCTCCAAACAAGTCTTTCCTGAGCTATATCTGCTGCATCCGGCCACTGCACACAAATTCTAACAAGGTCCTGTTTGACATTGTCTGCCCACCCATTCTAGGTCTCCTCCTCCTTCTGAGGCTTCTAGGCACACTGTTCATAACCCTATTCGCCAATCTATAATTATTCATACGGGCAGCATGGCCAAACCAACGGAGTCTCTCTCTGCACAATATGCTGCTTAAAGGAGGTTGCAAACTCCTTTGCCTAACCTCATCATTAGTTACAAAGTTGAACCACCTAATGCAAAAGATACTGCGTAAGCATCTGGAATCAAAAGCATCTAGTTTCCTGTTATCTTGTTTACAAAGTGTCCAAGTTTCACTACCATAACTAACCCTAGAAAGAACCAAACTATTATACAGTCTAATTTTAGTCTTTAGGTGTATACACCTATTTCTCCACAATCTCCATAGATTCTTAAAAGTCCCAGCAGCAATACCTATTCGTCTGTTAATCTCATGCCGCACATCACCAGTATCTGTTACATAGCTCCCAAGGTAATTAAACTGTGACACCTGCTCAAGACTGCAACCATTCAGATGAACTGAATCACAGCCTGCCTGACCAATTTTCATCACTTTAGTTTTCTCTCTGTTTATAACCAAACCTACTTTACTACCAGTCTCATCAACAGCTCGAATGAAAGAGTTCATCTCATCAACATCATTTGCCAAAAGGGCTAAATCATCAGCATAATCTAAATCAGAAATTTTCGTATCTCCAGCCCATTTAAGGCCAAAATCTTTCCCTTGAAGTGAATTTCGCATAACATAATCAACAACCAAACTAAAGAGAAAAGGAGACAAAATGCACCCTTGTCGAATACCAGACGTAATGCTAAACTAATTGCTACAAGACTTATCAACTCACACATGACTCAGTGTTATTATAGAGAGCTTTCATTATGTTAACTAACTTGTCTGGTATACCATATGATCTCACAATCAGCCACAAATTATGATGATCAACAGAGCTGAAAGCTTTTTTGAAATCAACAAAGGTAGCAACCAAAGGTTTCTGAAACTCCAAACATTTCTCAAGAATCTGCCTAAGTGAAAATATCTGATCCACACATCCCCTACCACTTCTGAATCCACATTGCTCATCACGCAATTGCCTGTCAACCAGATTCTTAATTCTATTAAGCACAATCATGCAAAGAACTTTACCTAGAACAGAGAGTAGGCTGATACCCCTATAGTTATCACAAGAACTGTGATCACCTTTTTTGAAAATAGGGATAACAATAGCTCTGGTAAAATCCTTAGGAACCATGCCTTTATCATAAAAGATATTCAGAATTTTAGTCATCCATGTGGTAATCGAAACATTCCCAGCTCTAAGCATTTCTGTAGTAATTTCATCTACACCTGGGGATTTATGTAGTTTAAGTTTAGAAATAGCCAAAATAAATTCAGATTGTGTTATAGGGCCAACATTAAAGCCACCAATGCATTTATCATCATTTCAAACAATGGGAGCAGAACTAACCACATTGTTTTGAATGTCACTGAAATGCTCAGCCCACCTAACCATGACAGAAGCTTCGCCCTTTATAACCTTACCTTGTTTATCCTTCAATCCCTGTATACCTGTTCGTTTTCTACCACACAAAACATTAACTATCTGGTACAGCTCTCTGCTGTTGTGCTTTCTAACTGCTTCCTCGGCTTTGTCAGTCAAGCCATCAAGCCAAAGATTCTTATCAGCAGTTAACTGATCCTTTACACGTTTATTAAGCTCTCTGTAATGCGTTCTATTATGACTAGTAGGGTATTGATTAAAGAAATTCCTACAGATATTTCTTTCTGAAATAAGGTAAAGTGCCTTTATCACTCAAATAATTCTGTCTCCTCTGCTCCTTTTTTTCCTAAAATTGTACTGTTATTTGCCACAAATCCTGTTTGAAAGTCCCATTCTACTTCAACTTCAGTAGTAAGCAAACCATGACTGTCATAATGACTGAGTAACTTATCATGGTAAGCTTTAGCTATAACTGGGTCTTTAAGAGCTTCAGTATTAAAGGTAAAATTTTTATCCCTAGCACAACACTTTTTAAGTTTAAGTTGCAAGACACTTGTAACTTTGGATAATATTTTATTATCCAATTTTATTATCCATTTTTTTATTATTATCCATTTTTTTATTATCCATTTTTTATTATCCATATTTCTCATTTTTTTAATTCCTAAAGTAGTTTTAATTTATATGGTTATAGCTCACTAAATATGAAAACGGCAAAACCTGTAGCCAATATTGCAAAGGATCTGTTCACGGTAGAAATTTAAAATTTCTGTGGTAGAATATCAATAGATATTCATTAGATACATGTTATATCAATAATAATGTTATATCAATAAGCTTTCAAACAAGTTGTAGCTCATTAACATCTGGAGGAACGAGTGCAAATCTACAGACACGTATAAGAACTTTTTGAATGCCCTTCGTAAGCTCATTTTAAAACATTTCTATAATGTTTAATTACAATTGGAAATTTTGGTGGTATTGAGCAAGCTAGTTCAGGAAGCTTATTCCTGCTAACCTGAACGTTTAGACAGTTTTATACGGTAAAAAAGTTCTCGTTTTTGCGCGAATTTATTTTTCATTGTAGTAACTGCGCAAATCGAAAACTACCTACATAAAATGTTTTGCACAACTTGTAACTTTCCGCAGTAGCATAGGACAGGTCTGTCCAACAGAAACTTATTGAAGAGCCACTAGGAAAAAAACTATTATTAAAGAGCAGAAGAAAAAAAATCCTCAACGAAAAAACGAAATCAAATTTCTAATGAGCAATGAATTGGAAAAATCTAGAAGAATAACACATCGCTTCTGGCGAACATGGGATGCTCGTTTAAAAAAATACTTTTTTTTTTCCTAATTTAACATTTTTTAACAGTAGTAATTCATTCTATGGGTGAATGGGAAATATAAACAGAAATATATTATTAGCCCTATAAAGCGCAAAGGGCACATTTCATTTATCCCTTAAAATGAAAATTGCTTTCTCGCCCCTTAGGGATAAGGGGAAAATGTGACAGTGTATATAAAATAATTTGCCTATTAATAATCAATTAAAATATTATTAAAAATATAAAAATTAACTGTCTTTGTTTAGAAATAAAGAGCAGTTGGTCGAATTTTAAGCAATAGCAATTTAATTAAAACGAAAATTAATATCAATTTTACTTCCGTTAATAAGTTATCTCCATTAGTAAGTTTCTTCATCAACACTTCTATCAACAGAATTTATAAATTCTAAGGTTAATTTTCAACGCTACTTGAAGTTTCACAGTTTCTACATTTAGCGCCCTCTAACGAGGCATATTAAGACATTTTGTAGTATTTGAAAACTTGAAACTATGAGTCATCATATTACGTCAGTACCAATTCAACTCAAAAATAATTTTTCGTTAATCTCTTAACATACAAAGTTGCATTTGCCCACCCGCCACAAGGGACAAAGCGTCGCTGTCAACGCAAACCCCTTGATCATCACACTCCACCATTAAAATATCAGATTTTTAACTCAAATAAACCGTTTGCAATAGTCATTAAAATTTTGGAAATGCTGAATTTCTTCCACAGTCAGAGAGCGCAATTACAACTTTTACGAGGTTCGAAAATCTAACCCAAAAAGAATTTTTAATATTCTTCTCTAAACCAACCAACAAACAAACAAACAATTATCTTTGAAAACATCCCGGGGGGGGGGGGTAAAGGTGAAAATCATTGAAAATGCCATTGTAGGTACCTAAGCACTTGCTTCTACTGATATCATCAAACTTAACCTGAAGGAAATTCTCACCAACCTGATGGCCTAAGCCTTTAGCGATGCCTCAGATTAGGGGGTCTGTTTGATATATTATTAGTCCTCTCAATAGATATAGTTTCTTTAAAAATCCCATTAATTATCTTCTCCCATGATCGAGTGGTTAGCGCGCTTGGCTTCTGATCTAAGGGACCTGGGTTCGAGCCCCGGTTAAGGCATGGCTGTTTGTGTCGTTTTTCTGCTGAGGGCCTGCCATCCTCTCAGACCTTCTACTGTGGCATATAAACTGACAGGCTCCTGTCAGACCTCTGTGGCAAGCAGCTGCTTGAGGGGGTATTCCATTGACAAGTGAAAGGGAACACTTCATATACTCTTGACGTCCTCACACAGGAATTCCAACGTTATATGCATGTTATTCTGGGCTTGTAAAAGACCAGATGGACAAATAAATTTGAAATATTTAAAAATAATTTTAAATTTCTTTTTTCAGGAAGGGACGATGAAAAGCATCTAAAAGGTGTAGGTTTGCTTCTCAGCAGACACGACAGTAATGCTCTTCTAGGATATGATTGCATTGATGAAAATTTCTTACAGCTAAATTTAACACTGAAATAAAACTTGAATATTATCTGTTGTTATGCTTCCACAGAGGACTCTGATGAGAAAGATAGATTTTACAGATAATTTCAGGATATTTTGAATTTTTTCAAGAAGGGAGATAATATTTTTCTGCTAGGTGACTTCAATGCTAAATTTGGTACTGATCTGACCTTTGGGCAAGGGTGATAGATCCTTTTTACATTAATAGTTGCAATGGCAATGGGGAACGTGTCCTACAGGAAAGTACACCTAATGGTGTGAGAATAACATTTATTACAAACACCGTAACAGATACACAGAAGAGCCAAAACACTATGACTAGGGCTCTTTATGCAAATCGAAGCAACTGCAGGTAAACGACTGCGAGTGTGAAGGTCATGAAACGGTATAAATAACATCTGAGACTGAGCTCTGTTAATCAGTGTTATTCTTGTTCTTCAGATGAGAAACGCAGCGAACCTAAGTGAGTTTGACAAAGGCCAAATTTTAATGGCCAGAAGACTGGGTCAGAGCATTTCCGATATGGCAAGGCTTGTGGGGTGCTCTTGGTCACCATAGTTAGTACCTTCAAACAGTGTTCCTAGGAGGGAAAAACCATGAACCGCCAGCAAGGTGTGGGCCGACCACGGCTCATTGATGCTACAGATGAGCAAAGGCTATCCCTTATGGTACGAGCCAACAGAAGGGATAATGTGGCGCAACTCGCCCGTAATTTGAATGCTGTTGACGGGAGTATTGTGTCACAGCACACAGTACATCGAACTCTGCTGAAAATGGGTCTGAGTAGCCACAGGTGCTCCGGGGGCCCATGCTAATCTCGGTTCACCATCAAAAGCACCTACAATGGGCATGCGAACATCAAAACTGGACCTTGAATGATTGAAAGGTCATCTGGTCCTATGAATCTCGTTTCCTGTTGCACCATGTGGATGGCTGTGTAGGTGTGCATCGTTTACCTGGGGAAGAGTTGGCACCAGGATGCACTGTGGGATGAAAACAAGCCAATGGAGGAAGTGTAACTTTGGACAAAGTTCTGCTGGGAAACCCTTCGTACAGTCATTCATGTGCAGGAAACTATGATGTCTACCACCTTCCTAAACATCATTGGAGACCAGGTACATCCTTTCATGGCAACGGTATATTCCTCTACTAGTGCTTTCTTTTAGGAGGATAATGCACCATGCCACACTGCCCGGAATGTTCAAGAATGGTTCATGGAACATGAGGAAGACTTTCAGGTATTGCCCTGGCCACCAAATTCCCCAGACATCAATCCAATCGAGCATCTGTGGTTTGTATTGGAACAGCATATCTGATCTGCAGCGGCTCAATCATGTAACTTACAAGAGTTAAAGGATCTGCTGGTAACGTGTTGGTACCAGATACCACAAGACACCTTTAGAAGGTAAGAGCTGTTTTGGCCGCACGTGGAGGACCAATATCATATTAGGCAGGTGGTCATAATGTTTTGGCTCTTCGGTGTACACTGAAAGGACAATTTATTATACACACCCACCTAATAACGTTTGATCCACCTTTCGCCCTCACAACAGGAACAGAGACGCTTCCAGGAGTTTGAGACTTTTGGGTGGTATTGCAGCTCACGATATACTAGGGCAGGAATTTCTAAAGCATCGACAGTGCCTGCGGTGTATTTCGGGCTCGAATCCATCACCCTGCTTCATTCCACAGATGCTCAATAGTTTGAAATTCGGAGAGTGAAAGGGTCATTCGAGGGTTGTGAACTACCTAGAATGCTCCTCTAACCACTCCTTCGCCAAACGGGAGAAATGAGATGGAACATTGCTTTGTTGAAAGAAGTCGTCCTGCTGTGGGAAATGGATAACCACGAGCGAATATAGATGATCGGCGAGCATCTCAGCTTAGCCTTGGTAGTCTCAGCAGGTACAAGGGGCCACGTAAACACACCCCAGAACATTACACCGCCTACCTGGTCAGTAACACCCGACTTGACCTGGTCAGTAACAGCCGATTTGACCATTCTACGCCACACACGCAACTTCATGTCGATGTGTTGTAATTGGAATATTGTCGGCCAAACTACCAATTTCTAGTCTTCCACAGTCACTGGCGATGTTCTTTCGCCCACTGCAGCCTCATAGCGAAGTGGCATGCTCTTAACCAGGGTACTCGATGGGGGATTCTTTATATATTATTTGAAAGTAATTGGCGAGTACATAAGGGAGCAGATATTCGGTGTGACTATTAACTTGTTTAGAGTGTCATGCAATTTAAGGAGTGCTTGCAAAAGTTGAAAAAAAGTTATATTTAACACTGTAGCTGGAAAGCCTCAGTTATAGCCAAAACTACTGTGATAGGTTATATACGTAGTCAATATGAGAATCGTGGTTTACTTGATATTGAAGTTGAGGAAGAATGTGATCAGTTTAAACAAGTTTCCTTGAAACTAACAGTGCTCTTTTTAGATAAAAAAGAGCAGAGGAAACAATTTCACAAATATATATTATATACAAAGTGATAAGACACTGATTTTTTTATGATAGAAATAATTTTAAGAAAAAGTTAAACCAACACCCTACTAGATGTACAGACAGCATTTACCAAAAGCTTAATAAATATGTAAAAGCAATAACAGCTGAAAAGAAACGTTGGCTAGATAATTTAGCTGATGAAGCATGCAACAGCAGAAAGCTGAACCAGGGAGTTCATGTTTTGTGTGGGAAGAACAGACAGTGATGGAGGAATAAATAGGATGTTGGTGAAATTCTGGGAAAACGCTTAGAGCTGGGAATGTTTCTGTTGGTGCATGGCTGATTGAAATCTTAAATTTTTTATGATAAGGTTTGTTCCTATGGATTTTATTAAAGCTATTATTAACCATATTTATTGTAAAAAAAGTGATCCCAGCCCATGTGATAATTTAGGTGAATCAGTCTACTTTCATTTCCATGCAAAGTTCTTTCCTTGTTTTTGCAAATGCAGAGTAAAAAAAAAAAAAAAAAAAAAAACGATCATACTTTATCCAGAGCTGAAATTCAGATCCTGCGATCAGTAACCAAGGGGACTAACCACTCGGCCACTGAATCGGCTCTCGTTTGATCTCATGAAAAAGAGTGTCAAAATATAATTGTGTAATAGATCTTTTCTTTGGATTGTGTATACCTTGCTTTTGAGAGCAGCAATGACTATAACCATAATATAAACAAAAGTAACTAGAAGAATAACATGAGCCTCCGATGAATAAGAAAGTTTCGTTTTCGAAGAGAATGAAGTTCGTTATTTTATGAATTAACCCTCCCCCTCTAACCTTAGAAACGGGGAATAAAAATTCTAAAATTCAAATTTTAACATTTCGTTAGTATCTATCCAATTCCGAACACCATTTTTCACTTATCTCTAAGAGGAAAAATTGGCTCTTCACCCCATCCCTACGGTAAGTGAGCCAGTCGCTGCTGTTGTCGCAAATCCTCGACTGTTGCATTTTAGCACCCAACTTGAAGTCTCTGGCATGAATACATCGCTTACTATACTCGTTTCAAATTTGCACTTTCCAGCTTCAAGGTTATCTAAATGATGGAACTTCCAACTTCGTTAAGATTGTTTGACAAAATAGCCGAATCCAAATAATCTTACAACGTATTTTTCTCATTATTCTGGCTATTAGAGGCACACTGATTTCGACAAAGTTCTTCTCTTAACGTAAAATGTAGATCAAACTAAGCATAAAGATGAGGGAGACCATTTTCATTTTTGTTGCAATGATGACCCAGCTACTGTAAACTTACATAAGACTAAGTGTTAACTTTTATTTTTTAAACAAATTATTTTTTAAACACAATTTTTTTAAACAAATTATTAATATTTTATTTAAACAAAATATTAATAAAAGCAATTATTGGGTGAAAACAAAAGGTCATGGCCACTATATGGTTGTTTAAAATAAACTGCTTTAATCATTTGAATCGTGATAGTGATTGATTAACATAAATGATATGATCGTAATGGGAACTTAGAAGTGGACAAAAGTATTATATGATGATGCATTGCTTCAAATTGCACCTTTAACAACTCTTAAGAATCTAAACTACCAGTGCTGTGATACTTTCCCAATGGAATTGTTAAACATGATTACTATCGGCCATGAAATACTAACTTACTTCATGGCCGATAGTAATTGTTAAACATGATTGGGCCATGAAATACTAATACTTTCTGCTTGTACTACGGCTTCTGCTGGAAGTTCTCCTGGGTGACTTTGAACTGGATCGAGCTCTTGAACGACGGTTTTACCAGGTGATGGTTTTCTAACACTCTTGTACTCTCTTGCATAGTGTCCTCTTTCTCTAGAATCTTAGCATCTATGATCTAAGATTCTAGAGATAAAATGGATGGGGTCCATTTTATCTAGATCATTCATCTATCATTATCTAGATTTTATCTAGATCACTTATCTATCATTATCTAGATTTTATCTAGATCACTTATCTATCATTATCTAGATTTTATCTATATCACTTATCTATCATTATCTAGATTTTATCTAGATGTGTGTGAAGGGGGGGGGGGGCACGAATTGAAATTCCACTTCTCCCTTTGATAATTCAGCCCTTACTCGTTTTCCAAATAACACCTATCCATCCAAAGCTTTTAAAACAACTTTAACATCCTGAAATGTAAGAAAAGGAAATCCAGGAGGAAATCCATGCATTGCAGAGTAGGTCATAATAATTAGAAGAGTACTGTATTTCAAGTGCCACAGTTCCCAAGATCTCCAACGTACACTTTGCAGTAAAGTGGATAGCCACTATCCCTGTATCGTGACAGGTTCCGATATTTTCAGCGGCAAAATTTCGGCTAGGGATCATCATCCTCAACCAGCCATGGGCTATGGAGGTCCAACGAGACTGTGCAATTTAGTTCTCCAAGCATATCTATCCTGAGTTATATCTGCTGCATCTGGCCACTGCACACCAATTCTAACAATTTGACATTGTCTTGCCACCGCATCCTAGGTCTCCACTCTTTCTGAGGCCTTTAGGCACACTGTTCATAACCCTATTTGCTAATCTATAATTATTCATACGGTAAACATGGTCAAACCAACGGAATCTCTCTCTGTACAATATACTGCTCATAGGTAATTGCTAACTCCTTTGCCTAACCTCTTGTTTTATCATAAGGTTGAACCACATAATTCCGAAGATACTGCGTAAGCATCTAGTATCAAAAGCATCAAATTTCCTGTTATCTTGCTTACAAAGCGTCCAGGTTTCACTAACATAACTAACCCTAGAAAGAATCAAATTATTATACAGTCTAATTTTAGTTTTTAGGTGTATATGCCTATTTCTCCACACTCTCCATAGGTTCTTAAAAGTCTCGGCAGCAATCCCTATTCGTCTGTTAATCTCATGCCGCACATCACCATTATCTGCTACATAGCTCCTAAGATAATTAAACTGTGACACCTGCTCAAGACTGCAACCATTCAGATTAACTGAATCACAGCCTGCCTGACCAATTTTAATCACTTTAGTTTTCTCTCTGTTTATAACCAATCCTACTCTACTACCAGTCTCATCAACAGCTCGAATGAAAGAGTTCATCTCATCAACATCATTTGCCAAAAAGGCTAAATCATTAGCATAATCTAAATCAGAAATTGTCGTATCTCCAGTCCATTTAAGGCCAAAATCTTTTCCTTGAAGTGAATTTCGCATAACATAATCAATAACCAAGCTAAAGAGAAAAGGAGACAAAATGCACCCTTGTCGAAACCAGAAGTAATGCTAAACCAATTGCTACAAGCCTTACCAACTCTCACACACGACTCAGTGTTATTATAGAGAGCTTTCATTATGTTAGCTAGCGTGTCTGGTATACCATATGATCCCACAATCAACCACAAATTATGACGATCAACAGAGTCGAAAGCCTTTTTGAAATCAACAAAGCTAGCAACCAAAGGTTTCTGAAACTCTAAACATTTCTCAAGAATCTACCTAAGTGAAAATATCTGATCTACACATCCTCTACCACTTCTGAATCCACATTGCTCAACACGCAATTGCCTGTCAACCAGATTCTTAATTCTATTAAGCACAATCAATGGTCTGTGCACAATCATGAATAAAATTACCTGGAACAGAGAGTAGCTGATACTCCTATAGTTACCACAAGAACTGTGATCACCTTTTTTGAAAATAGGGATAACAATAGCTCTGGTAAAATCCTTAGGAACCATGCCTTTATCATAAAAGATATTCAGAATTTTAGTCATCCAAGTGGTAACCGAAACATTCCCAGCTCTAAGCATTTCGGTAATAATTTCATCTACCCTTGGGGATTTATGTAGTTTAAGTTTCGCAACAGCCAAAATAACTTCAGACTGTGTTATAGGGCCAACATTAGCCACCAATGCATCTATCATCACTGCAAACAATGAGAATAGAACTAACCACATTGTTTCGAATATCACTGAAATGCTCAGCCCACCTAGCCATGACAGAATCTTCACCTTCTATAGCCTTACCTTGTTTATCCTTCAATCCCTGTATGCCTGTCCATTTTCTACCACACAAAACCTTAACTATCTGGCACAGCTCTCTGGTGTTGTGCTGTCTTACTGCTTACTCGGCTTTGTCAGCCAAGCCATCAAGCCAAAGATTCTTATCAGCAGCTAACTGATCCTTTACACGTTTATTAGGCTCTCTGTAATGCTTTCTATTAGGATAGTAGGATATTGATTAAGGACATTTCTGCAGTTCTTTCTTTCAGAAATAAGCTCAAGTGCCTTATCACTCAAATAATTCTGCCTCCTCTGCTCTTTTTTTCCTAAAAGGTGTAAAGTTCTTAAAAGGGATACAAAGCAGATTACAAAATATGCGTACTCTACGATACTTGTATCATTCTCGTAGTGAACTCTTCAAAACTAGTAATAATAGATTTCGGAAACTGAACATTTCTCAAAAAACTATCCGAAATGAATAAATGCATGATAGCTTTATTACTTCTGAACTCATAGTGGCATCTGGAACATGTCGATAAATAAAAATATTTAAATATGTTTGTCGCATTCCCCACAGAACGATTCCATGATTTTTTTGATAACTGAATTATTTAAATAACGAGATATATATCCTGACGCAGTTAATTTTTTTATTATTCATATGGCCTAGTGTAGATGGTATTTGTGTCATTTTGTTCTTTTACTTGTCCATCATGTCTTGTAGCAAATTCTGTTTGCTGGGAGCGTCGATTTTTATATCACTGCTCCTGGTGCAGAGTACGTATCAGAAACTTGCGAAACTGAGGCGGAGAGCCATTACTTGTGATGTTAGGTAGGGGAGGCTTGCAGGGCGGCGGTGATGAGGAACTCCCTCCCCACCTCCCCTTCTTCGTTTTGACGGTGTTGGCGGCTAAATGAAGGTCTATGTCTATACACGGGTGGTGCGGTCTCTTTGCCAAATAATATCTCCAGGGTAAGAAGCGGCGTCAGAGAAAGAGGTCAGATATACGACAGGCACATTCATACCGGAAGTCAAAGTATTGAGTCGCGCCTTTCTCGACGATCGAAGAGTGTTATCGAATTGAGATCAGAGACAAGATCTCACTGAATTTCGGTTTCATGGATTTCAACCCGAGTTAATCTCTTATGTGACTATGCGTACTAGAGGTCTGTGTAACCAATCATGTTCATATTCATAATCTCTGCGACTAAAAGTTATTCAGTCTGTGTGACTGCAGAGTTGCAAAGCTCTGCAGTCACACAGACTGATAAAGGATGATGATGTTACTTCTGTTACCGACTGTTCAATGATGATCACACAGACTGTCGAAGGAGTGATAATTAGGCAACCTCCTAAGATGTATCCCAGCAACAGGATGGTAGCACTGATGTTGTTCAGGAATTAATAAATTTCTTTTTTTTTTCAGTCATTCTCTATTGAATTGTTCATCAGTCAAATAATAATAATAAATAAATATACTGAGTTGTTCATCAGTCAAAGATCACACTGAATAATAAATATATATAACAATATAATAATAATAAATAAATACCCCCTCAAGCAGCTGCTTGCCACAGAGGTCTGACAGGAGCCTGTCAGTTTATACGCCATAGTAGAAGGTCTGTGAGGATGGACCTTCTACTATGGCAGAAAAACAACACGGACATCCATGCCTTACGCGGGGCTCGAACCCAGGTCTCTTAGATCAGCAGCCAAGCGTGCTAACTACTCAGCCAAGGGACTGCTCATCAGTCAAAAGCGACTGTTATTTTGGATATATTACATCTCTCTGAAAGGCTGCATCATATTGGGCATTATTGATTGGGCCGATACTCTACGTGCGGGCGTGGTTCTCAACCTTTTATGCTTCACGTACCCCCTGAAAATGTATATGTAACTGGCGTACCCGTTGTGTAGATTAAATAATACTATATTTATAGTATAACAATGGGAATAAAATAAAACATATATATATATACACACATTAAATTTTGTACTTACATCTAGCGACTTTTGAGCTCTCACGGCATACTCCAAAAGAAACCCCCCCCCTCACACGTTGAGAACCACTACTCTACGATACTGTCACTGGATTGACTAATCCGCGAATCTTTGTGGGACAGGGGTGGCTTAGTCGGTAGTTCGCCAGGCTCTTAATCTGTATTTTCCAGGTTCGAGTCCCAGCTGGGACTAAAAATTCTCGGACCTGCCCTCGGTCAGTAGGGGAACCGCTGGGCTTGGAAAGGCTGGCGTCCATCGGATGGGACGTTCAGCAATGGTCCCGTGTGCGGGAGAACCATACCCTCTGAACACGCTGGATGGCCTTGACGGGAGGCTAGTTCCAACAGTTCAACAGTTGTTCCAGTGGGTCCCATCGGCCAACTTTCTCTGAGTACTCGGGTCCTTGTGACCTTGTTATTTAGTCCATTGTGTGCAAAAGAAGTGCACTCACAGGTAAAACAACCGAACCAACCAACGAAATATTGCTGTAAATAATATACGTGTTACATCCTCTACCACATCAGAGAAAGAAGAGGGGGGGGGGGTACTGTTAACTACAAAGTATTCGTTCAAGTTTCGTGAAACCTTATGATCACTTTTGTTAAAAAATATTTGAAATCATTCTCTTATTAATAACAATTCTGCAATCTGATATATATATTTATATATAAACATACACACTGAAGAGCCAAAATATTATGACCAGCGCATTTTTATGCAAATCGAAGCAACTGCAGATAAACGACGGCTCGTGTAAAAGTCATGAAACGGTATAAATAATACCTGATACTGAGTTCTGTTAATCAGTGTTATTCTTGTTCTTCAGATGGGAAAGGCAGTGGACTTAAGTGAGTTTGACAAAGGCCAAATTTTAATGGCCAGACGACTGGCTGGGTCAGAGCATTTCCGAGATGCAAGGGCAGTGCGGGCTTGTGGGGTGCTCACGGTCAGCTGTGGTTAGTAGCTTCGAAATAAGGTCCGAGGAGGGAAAACCAAAACCACAAAGATGTGCCGACCACAGTTCATTGATGCTGGAGGTGAGCGAAGGCTATCCCGTATGGTATGAACCAACAGAAGGGATAATGTGGCGCAACTCGCCCGTAATTTGAATGCTGGTGATGGGAGTAATGTGTCACAACACAGAAAACATCTAATCCTGCTGAAAATGGAGCTGCATAGCCGCAGGGCACTCCGAGTGTCCATGCTAACCTCGGTTCACCATCGAAAGCACCTGTAATGGGCACGCAAGCATCAAAACTGGACCTTGAATGATTGAAAGGTCATCTGGTCCTATGAATCTCGTTTCCTGTTGCACCATGTGGATGGCTGTGTAGGTGTGCATCGTTTACCTGGGGAAGAGTTGGCACCAGGATGCACTGTGGGATGAAAACAAGCCAATGGAGGAAGTGTAACTTTGGACAATGTTCTGCTGGGAAACCCTTCGTACAGTCATTCATGTGCAGGAAACTATGATGTCTACCACCTTCCTAAACATCATTGGAGACCAGGTACATCCTTTCATGGCAACGGTATATTCCTCTACTAGTGCTTTCTTTTAGGAGGATAATGCACCATGCCACACTGCCCGGAATGTTCAAGAATGGTTCATGGAACATGAGGAAGACTTTCAGGTATTGCCCTGGCCACCAAATTCCCCAGACATCAATCCAATCGAGCATCTGTGGTTTGTATTGGAACAGCATATCTGATCTGCAGCGGCTCAATCATGTAACTTACAAGAGTTAAAGGATCTGCTGGTAACGTGTTGGTACCAGATACCACAAGACACCTTTAGAAGGTAAGAGCTATTTTGGCCGCACGTGGAGGACCAATATCATATTAGACAGGTGGTCATAATGTTTTGGCTCTTAGGTGTATGTATTTTGGAAAGTTGTTTGTCTACTTATTCGTTGTTCGCTACGCATTTAAGGACATTTTAAAGCATCATAACCAAATTTTTCAGAATATTACCTGAGATAAATCATAATATTACCCACCAATCTTTAATCTCATTAAACTGTATCTCAGGAATAATTATCAGAAAAATTGATTTGGATATTAGATTCGTAAGTGAATACAATGATGGTTTCCTTAGTTATACATACTTGAGAAATTTGAGGAAATGCGCTACTAATGATAGATCCAAGAGCAGCTTCTGAACGCCTTTCTGTTGACAAAGAGGCAATGCAACAGTAATTTCCAAAATTATAAACAGTAGTGGAATCAATGAAAGGTATTATTAAGTGTTATGGAGCCCCAATATATACTGCTCACAAAAATTAGGCGATATTTCAAAATGAATATGAAGCGATAATATATCCCCTAATTTTTGTGAGCAGTATATATAAAAAGACTTTTTTTTGTCAATTCTTTACTCCCCCCCCCTCCAAGAAAAAAATACTTTAAAATATTTCTAATGGTATAATTAGTAGTTGCTCCATTGAATTTTTAGAAAATAGCCTTAATTATTAAATATTCAATGTGTGACCTGAGCTTTTTTTTTGCACAAAGCAAATATTCTTGGGCGAACTTTGGATAAAAAAACTCGCATTTCTTCTTCCATTGACAATGTGCGATTTCTTGGTTTATTTTTATATTCGTCACAGATTAAAAAACTGTTGCACGTAAATGTATCATAGTATGTGATTGAAAACTGAAGGAAAATATATTTTTTAAGCTCGGGAATACAGACTTTTTGCGGAACACTCGAAAACTGCTCGTGGACCCTGGTTACTTGGTTTTGGAAGCCACTAAGCTTTTCGGTAGTCCGTAAAAAATGAATGGAAATAAAATACTGCAGAAATGAGAAAAAGATATTAAGTATTATGGAAAAAAATACTAATATATACAGGTGAATTGCAAAGTATCTTAGAAATTCAAACAAATATTACTTTTATTGCTCGCAAAAAAAGGAAAACAAATGACAAGACAATGAAGATGATATTTCATCATTCGCAGTTGTCTGCTGGAAATGTTGGTGGTCATGGTGGAAATGTTGCAGGTCGGGGAGGCCATGGTGGAAATGCAAAGTCAGACGTGCAAATGCGGCGAAAATTATTCCCAGAAGGCCCCCCCCCCCCACCTTGATCAAAGACGCAAATTTTCATGCGCCATTATCAGAATCCATCGATTGATATTGTTATCGTCAAGTCCTATTTATCGTTAACATCGCTATATATTGGTCTTGTTGTGGCGTCGATCGCATGTGAGTTTTGTGCTATGCATTTTCTCATCTTTTTTTAGCTAATTTAGTGAGTTCAGTTTTTTAAATTTGTGCTATACTTACTCATTAAACGCTGGACTCCCTACTGGTAAGTTATCTGTATCATTTACGCATATGGTTCAACAATCTTCAGCTGATTTCAAATTTCTCGTTTTCCTTTCTGTGACAATTTTTCTGTAGCCGACATAGCTACAAGTCGCTGCTACCTCTACCCTGACCTTGAAGACGTGGACTCCAACCGACCATCCCACAGGCATCTGGCACTCGTAGCAATCACTTTAGTTTCTTTTGTTGACTTCTCCTGATCTAATTTTCCCTCCCAGAACGAGATGACCAGTCAAGCCATCTGCACATCCTCTCAGGCGAAAGGAGCTGTGTGTGTGTCGTATGCTCTTCACTAGCTGTAAACATGCAATGGTCTTTGTAAAAAGCTATTTCACTTCTCTTGACTGAATTTTTTTTTTTGAAAAGATGCCATCTGAAGCCAAAGATAGATGGAGATGCTACAAATGCCGGAGCCAAAAGTCATCAAATATGTTAAGCCTAGAAGCGGAAGGCAATCTTGCGACAGTGCTCCACGTAGAAAATGCAGCCGAAAAGCGGGCAACAGAGAGCGAGGGAACTGACGACACGAAGCAGCCAGAACAAGAAGCGAGAGATTTTGTGGGTGAACAGATCAGTTACAGTGATTTGTGTCAATTGAAAGAAGATATTGTTGCAATTCTGAGGACTTATTAAAGCAGAATTAAAAGATGTTAGGAAAGAGTTACTTGAAGTTAAGAAATCAGCTGACTTCTGCTCTTGTAAAATCGATGATTTTTCTAGAACTTTAAACTGAAAAATTATATAATGGATTTACAGCAAGTGCCCAGAAATATGAATATAGAGATTGTAGGACTAAAAGAAATCCAAACCAAAATTTACCAGAATTAATTAAAACAATTGGCGATAAGTTAAAGATAACTTTTGGTGACAACGAAATTCAAGTGGCACACAGAGTGCCATCTAGAAATAAAAGTAAGACGAGACCAATCATCGCACAATTGGATTCGCGACGAAATAGAAGTAAATGTGTCGAAGCATTTAAATAAAACAAAAATTTAAGCGGAAAAGAGTTGATTTGAGACGATGGTGAAGGACTGGTTTTCGTCAATGAATATTTAATCCCTGAGATAAAGCACGTGTTATATGAAACTATAAAGTTTCAACGTGCTAATGGATTCAAATACGTGTGGACTAGGGATTGCAAAATACTTTTGCGACGTAGTGATACTAGCCCTGTAATACGTGTTAGATTCTTAGAAGACCTAAATGCTATTAAGGTTTGATAGTTACCGATTTGTATTTTTGTATTTAATTTTTTTTGCTCTGTGATGTTTGTTGGTAATTTTTCTCTGATTCAGCTAAATATATGCAGTACTGGAGCACATTTTGATGAATTTTTCACGTACTTGGGGACTTTTCAGGAAAGACCCAGATTAATTATATTGACAGAAATTTGGATCTACTCCTGAGAAGTCTCACTGTACAAAATAGACAAGTGCTTCTCATTTTATAGGGATGATTACAGATCAGGTGGAATATTAATTTATGTTAGCTGTGACAACGATGCCATACAGCAACCAATCACAATGAATTGCGCAGACATTGCGGTTTTAAAACTTGAAATTGAAAACAAAGAGTGGACATTAATGGCTGTATACAGATCTCCTTCTGAAAATGTATCTAATTTCATTTCCGAATTAAACGGAATCCTAGAATCCCTTGATACTCTTAATATTCTCTATCTTGGAGACATTAATATTAACTTATTAAATGACAACACAAACACTGATGAATATCTAGGACTATTAGCAGAAAATGGTTTACTTAATATGATAGAAGAGCCAACCAGAATTACGGAGAACTCGTCTACATGTATTGATCATGTATTTCTTAGAACCAAAGATTTATGCAATTGCAATATATTTCTGGATGACATTGGAATTACAGACCACTGCTTAGTTAAGGTTTAGATACTAAAATTGAACAAAAATTTAATATTGATGAAATAAAAATGGTGGATTTAGAAAGATTAACGAACTTAATTGCAAATATAAAATGGGATGATATTTGGCCACGTTGCCCGTATGGATAATTATAGATTGGCGAATAAGAGGCCTCAGAAGGAGGGGGAGACCTAGGATGCGGTGGGCAGACAATGTCAAACAGGACCTTGTTAGAATTGGTGTGCAGTGGCCGGATGCAGCAGATGTAGCTCAGGACAGATATGCTTGGAGAATTAAACTGCACAGTCTGGTTGGACCTCAGTAGCCCATGGCTGCTTGAGGATGATGATGATGATGATGATATATTGACGGCTCTGTTAATGCTCCTTTCAAAACTTTAATTGATACACTAAGACATTTAATTGATGATTCAACGAAAATAAAGAAAAACGTTTTAGGAACAACGTTGATGACAAATGAATTAGTAATTTTATAAATTATCGTAACACTCTGTATAAAGAAATGAAGAAAAATCCTTCAGATATATCGCTTATACTGTCACTTTTCCCGATACAGAAATTTTGTCACTAGTGCCATAAGGGAAACAAAAACGCAGTACTTTATTAATAAATTTTCCTAAGCAGGTAAAAACCAGAAAAAGCAGTGGAATGTAATAAATGAAATATGTGGTAACTTTAAAGAGAAAGAAAACTATCCCCGTACAATTAAAAGTAAAAACGAGTTAATTAAATATGATGATGACCCTTGTAAATTTGCAAATTTGTTCAACGATTATTTTGCCGGAGTTGCACAGAATTTGAACAAATATTTAGCTCAAACAAATGCTGATTGGCAATAAGACGGAAAAACATCAAATGCGGTAAGTTCTTTTTTCCTAACATCTGTAATACCTAAAGATATTAGGACTCAAATTATACTTCTACCAAAAAATAGTAGTAACTCCAGGTTTTAATGGCTTAACCGTTGGGAGAAATATTTAATGTTGGGAGAAAAATGTACTGGAGAAAAATTTATCTGTTGGGAGAAAAATTTATTAAAATATTTCTAAATCTATTTTATCTATCCATTGAGCAAGGAATTTTTCCTGATGTTTTGAAAAAAGCTACTATTTTTCCTATTTTTAAAGAACCCAAAGGAATTAGGTAATTATAGATCTATTGCATTACTCTCTGTAATATCTAAAATTTTGGAAAAAATAGTGAAAAATAAATTAAATGAATATCTGGAAAAGAAATGTTTTCTCAGTAGCAATCAGTTTGGGTTTAGAGGAAAAATGGCCACAGTGATGCATTATTACAGGTAACAAATACGATTTACACAGCTATGAATAACAGTGATCATGCATTAACAATTTTTCTGGACATTAAAAAAACATTCGATACGGTAAATCATCAAAAATTAATACAAAAATTACAAACTGCTGGAGTTAGATGAGTGGCATTGAATTGGTTTCGCAGTTATTTAGCTAACAAAATGCAAAAAAGTAAAAATAAAAGATACATACAGTGCTTGACCTAAAGTTGAATACGCAGTGCCCCAGGGATCTGTTCTGGGTCCCTTATTATTTATTATTTGCATTAATGATTTAGATTCCATTAACCTAACAGGTACTAGTAATACAGGTAACAGGTATCTAGACTGGACCACAAGTAATTTTTTAACAATAAATTTGAAAAAGACAAATGCAGTTGATTTCTACCTAAAGAAAAATAGTTCTGTTACAGATATTTTGTACTGTAACAAACTGAAATATCATGATAGTAATTGTTCATCGAAAAGTCACTTTAATTGTCCTCAAATTTCTTTTGTGCCGTCAGTGAAATATTTAGGTATTTGGATTGATGCATGCTTAACATTGAACGTTCAGGTAACATGGGTAAAAAGGAAGGTCATCTGTAACCTGGCCCGCTTATATCTCGTAAGACATTTAGTTTCATTTAAATTTATGTGTACATTATATTATACATTAATTCGTTCTCAATTAACATATGGCATAAAATCTTGGGGGGAGGGGCATGTATTTCAATAATTTTAAACAACTTTTAGTGCTGCAAAAGAGATTTATTCGCTTATTAACTAAAAGCCCAGAAACGCAACCTTCATTACCTTTGTTTCGAGAAGCAGGAATTTTACCTTAAGGTTATTATTTCGAAAATTATTAAATTCTTTTACTTTAGAAATGAAGGCATTAAAACTGATACGAATAATTACCAATTAAGACGAGATAAAAACATAAATTATGAAATTCCTGCATTACATAAAGAAATTTTTAAGCACTATTATTTGTACTTAGCACTGAAATTCCTTTCCTCTCTCCCGGTCAGCATGGAAAATATCAAGAATTATCATTTGTTTTCTAAAGTTCTCAAGAATTACATTTTGAAACTGGATGACGTGGAAACTTTTTTGCATTGAATTACTACAACTGTTTATATGTAACATAAATAGTGAATGTTTCTTCCTTTCTGACTTTCACACTTCTATATTACTAGAAATTTTTCGTTTTGAGTTGTTTCGTTTTTTGTGTATTATATTCAATGTGACGACTGATGTTTTCAATTTAAATTGTTTCTATATGCAGATCTCACGAATAATCTCTTGTGAGACCTCAAAAGTTTTTGTATGCTGCTAAACATTATCTGAAATAAAAATTATCTATCTTATCTATTATCGTTCATATCGCTATCGTTATCGTCCTGATAATCTCCAGGAGGAAGAAAGGGCTCCAAAATTCGCTGGGATATCTTCCGGATCACCTCCGGCATGTAGAGTATGCATCTGCAAATTTAAAATATTTCTCTTCGTCGTTATGCTATTTGTGTTCCTCGCGTGACAAATAAGGGAGTTATTAATGTTTGAAGGTGTAAAACTACTCTGTACTCGCCCTGTTTATTCGCTATTATCGACGCATTGGGCGATTGTACCGACTGCGAAAAAACCTTTTTTCGACGATCGACATTAGCGGGCCTCATTCAAAACGAATTTCAGTTGTTAGTGGTAATACACCAAAATTGTATCTTCTATTCTTCGACTCAGTGCATGCGATTTTGTGATTGGCTACCTTGTTCTAATCGTCTAATGGAAGACTGCGGAGAATTGAGGTAACACCATGAGCACTAAATTAGCCCTATCTAGTGACAAGGAATCGAACACTGACCATGGAACTGATAGGCATGTCCTCCTGTACGTGGAATGAGTTGAAATCTCCAACGCTATCTCATCCTTTGCATTAAGAGGTACTGCTCTTTAATTGCATTTTTTTGCAAACTTCGAATGTTGAATCGTTTCATTCAGGAATGATAAACATTAAAAAAAAAACTATTCCTGATTTTTTACTTAGTTTTTGTTTCAGTCTTTTCAAAGTAGTTGTTTTATTACAGAGTAACGGATGATTCAAGTAAACAATATTAAGCACTTTGATCTTTAATGAAAGCTTTTCTTTTTTTGAGAGCAGCCAAATGTTTCTTCCCTCTCAAGTTGTAGAAACTTCTAAAAATAAAATGGCATAGTAATTTGGTAAAAAATCACAATTTTTTCTCTTTTTTTTTAAATTTATTTGTTGCTAAGAAGAATTCTGAAAGCTGTTCCTATCTTATACGAATCATTACGAAATGAATTTCTATTCAGTTTAGTCTTAAAAGCCGTCCCGTGGCCGAGTGGTTAGCGCGCTTGGCTGTTAATCTAAGGGACCTGGGTTCGAGCCCCGGATTAAGGCATGGCTGTTTGTGTTGTTTTTCTGCTGAGGTCCTGCCATCCTCTCAGATCTTCTACTGAGGCATATAAACTGACATGCTCCTGTCAGACCTCTATGGCAAGCAGCTGCTTGAGTGGGTATTTATTTTTTTTAAATTTATTTATAGTCTTAAAATAAGCATTATGAAGCTTCTCACAAAAATATTTTACATGTTTAGAACTTCCCATAAAAACGAGTATCATGTATGTTTTAATGTAGAGGATTCTGAGATTTCGTTCTTGCTTTCAGGTCTTACGATTATTCTTAGCTTGGTCGTAGGTTCGAGACATATGATTCATCAAATCTGGGTGATTTATGACAAATATTTGGAGACATTTGGCTATAAAGCATGAGACAAAGCAATTCTCACAATTCCCAAATGCATATGTTTCGGGGTATACATCTTATGGCCTTTATCTATTTGCACATCATGACATCTATTGGTGGTATATATAAGCGGTTCCTCAAAGCAAAAAACACAAACATGCAGGGGATTTTATGAAAGAAAAAATACATTAAAAAAGCGAACAATGCAGTCTTATTAAATAAAGAAAAGCCCGGACTTTGAACGTTATACTATTCTATGTTCACCAACTACCATCTTTCAGTCAGGGGTTGCTGAGAAAAGCAATTATTAATATGCATGGACAAAGGAAAACTTTGCAAGAATGATTCTGCCCTCTCTCCATCAGCAATGGAAGATACTGATAGATCTAGAATCTAGGTGAATGAGGTGAATTGCCATAAATCCTGAAGATTCATCGGGGCATCGACTTTCTTAACTGAAAGAATATAATCTGCTCTTCTAAACCTGCGCATTTCTTGGAATTGTCTCCTCCACATACTGTGACTGTTTACTCCATAATTGCTGCTCTGACGGGCTGTAATGACATCCAATATCTTCACGTTGTTTTCTATAGGCTGCACATGTATCGCTACGAAAATGTGCATGTCATTTGAATATCTAGATTTTGTATTTTGCTCTGCCTTGTTTCAGACATCTCCGTCCACGCACGTTTAGTAATACAGTATAAATGTTTTGATCATTAGTGTATGTTATTTTCTTGTTCCGCCTATAGTTTAAAGTATGCCATATTTAATTTTGTATTTAAAATAGTTTAAAAAATTGTAATTTGAAATATACTTTTTGAAATTGCTTGTTATATTTTATTTAATAATATTTTAATAAATAAATAAATAAATTTCATTGAAAATGCGATCATTTGCTATGTTGCAGAGAGAAAGAGCCAAGGACTCTAGTGGCTGCTTCGTTTTAGAGCAGGGAGGAGAAAATTCTTCTGATACTTGTGCAGGGCCAGAGAGAAACCGACGCTAGTCCATCGATCGCTCCGTGACGTCGTTCATTGCACACATATCGATTCTTCGTGGAACAGCAGCTGCCATTGCTGGGTGAGTTAAATGTCACAGAAAGTCGGTCCCACCGAATATCAGAATATATTTATTTTGATTCTTCTTAAAACAAACATTAATCCTTAAAGGCTTAACATAAAGTCACGTTTGACTTCAAGTATCGTTTTGTGTTTCCTACACAGTAGTCCCTTGCCCACGGCTGGGGTTATATTCCTGATTTAACCCACGGTTGGCAAAACTGCTATTCGTGAGGACCAAAGCTTAGGTAAATTTTGGTGTTAGGTCAAGTCTTCAGAAGCTTAACTAAAATTTTATATTAAGTATCCTATTTTAGTTATATTAAGCATTTTTACATTTTTCAGAAATATAACATATTTACATTAATATTTTCAATCAAAATGTTTTGATTGACTGCTTTTTTAAAAAAAATTACAAATGAAGTTTTTTCAAAATAATAATGAATTCTTTTTCTTTTTTTTTTGAGTGCAAAAAGTACAGAATCATGGAATTCTTTTAAAAATTACAGAAATCAATCTTAGCAAAAGCATTTATTATCAAAATATTTTTAGCACTGATATTAATCCAAAAACTACATGGTAAAATATATCAATAGTCTTTTTACGAACGAGTTGTTTGGGTTGGGTTGTTTTACCTCTGAGCGGCACTTTTTTGCACACCATGGGCTAAATGGCCAGGTCACATGGACCCCGAAGGCTCAGAGAAGGTTGGGGGAGGGGACCCACTGGAACTGCTCTTGGGAGACAGATGGTAGCCTCCCGTCAAGGCCATCCAGCGTGTTCTTTAACGTGCACAGGGTATGACTCTCCCGCACACGGGGCCACGGCTTAACGTCCCATCCGACGGACGGCGGCCTTTCCAAGCCCATCGGTGTCCCCTACTGACCGTGGGCAGAGCGGGGAATTTTGCGGAGATAAATCTCAACGCTGACCCAGCTGGGACTCGAACCTGGGAACTTTTACGAACGAGAAATATTGTTTTCCCTGATGTAATGCAAGTAGAAGGTAAGGAAATGGAAACTGATTCTGAAAAGATTAATTATTTCAATAAGTATTTTTCAACTATTGGATGTAATATAAGTCGACTTTTAGAATATTTTTAAAAGGTAAGAGTCTTCCACAAACGAAGTGTATCGTGAATTATGTAAACTAAATGTCATGAAAGTTTTGGAATTGATGGTGTTCATGCAAAACCCATTACGTTTGTTGCTAATTTAATCGCTGAACCACTAGCTGCTATTTTAAGTGCTTCGACGGCGAAAGGTATCGTTCCTGATAAATTAAAAAATGCTGCTTTACTAGCTGTTTACAAATTTGGAGAAAAAAATGACGCATCAACTTACTGACCAATATCAGTTCTTTCTACTTTGGCGAAAGTCACGAAAAAAATAATTGATAAAAGAGTACTTGATTTTGTTTTAATTGTAACATTTTGCACAAAAACAAATTTGGCTCCTTACCTGAGAATTCAACAGAAAAGGATTTGATAAATATAACAGAAACTGTACAAAAATATTGAAAAAAGTTATTCACTATAAGCATTTTTCAAGACTTATCTAAAGCATTTCACTCTATTTGTCAAGAAATTTTGTTGTTCAAGTTATAGCATTATGGTTTTCGGGGCATTGTCTACAAATGGTTTCAAAATTACTTATCCAACAGAAAACAAGTTCTTTCTTATAATTATAATGTATCCGAGACTTGTAGCCTTAAAAGCGATGTACAGTCGCTCAAAAAAGTATCCGAACACTATGGTTGATTACAAAAATCAGAAAAAATATCTGGCAACGATTTTTTTAGAAATTAGTGATCTGGCAACCTTCGGGTCACGTGCCACGAAGGTTGCCAGATCACTAATTTCTAAAAAAATCGTTGCCAGATATTTTTTCTGATTTTTGTAAACAACCATAGTGTTCGGATACTTTTTTGAGCGACTGTACCTCAAGGCTCTAATCTAGGACCACTACTTTTTATCCTACATGTTAACGATATTATTAATATTTCGAATAATTCTTCTCCGATATTATTTGCAGACGATACTAGTATATTTTATACAGGTAAAACTATTGATAATTTACTTGACATCGTTAATAACGATTTAAAAATTTATGCAAAATAGTTTAGAGCTAATAAACTCCAGTTAAATATTGGCAAATCTAAATATATCTTATTTGGTCCAACTGTAAAAATTGCAAATCTTTACCTATAAGAAATAGGCATTGTTGGAAATTCAATCGAAAGAGTTAGCAAAATTAAATTCTTAGGAGAATGGCTTACTGGTACTTTAAAATGGAATGAACACGTTATGCACATTAAGGAAAAATTTCCAGGACAATTGGTCTTATTAGACGCTCTAGATTCATGTTTCTTTTTCGAATTAAATTTCAATTGTATAACTCCAATATTTTTCCTCATCTACATTATTGCATTTTAATATGGAGTAACACAAGTAATCAGAATATTAATAAACTACTCCAAAATTATACAACTTCCAGATCTATATTTTATTAGCTCTAAACTATTTTGCATAAATTTTTAAATCGTTATTAACGATGTCAAGTAAATTATCAATAGTTTTACCTGTATAAAATATACTAGTATCTATTCCAGATTATGTAGCATTATTTATATTCTGTGCTATTAGATTAAAAAAAAAGCGATATCAATTTCGGAAGGAAGTTACCATTACGCATAAGAAAAGGAAGTTACCATTATGCATAAGAATTACCATTATGCAGAACGAATTATGGACAGGCATCAATAAATTTTCAGGGTGCGAAAGCTTGGAATAATTTAGATAATAATTTAAAAGAAGCTGAAAAGCTGCTCAGTCTTCTCAAATTCTGTATTGTTTTTTAATTGAGTGTCCCTTTTCTGTTTTATGTGAATTGTATTATATTAACTCTATATTGTATTATATTATCTTTGAACTGCAAAATAAAATGGAATTAAATTATTATTATTTAATATAAGGATATCTAAAATATAAAATTGGCCCTACAAAACTAAATAGCTTATCCGTAGGAAATTGAAAAAAAAAATTCGTAATAAGTAAACATATGCTCTCTCAGTTATTAATTTTATGAGTAAAATATTATGTGCAAAAATATTATCAAATTATCATCAAAATTTAATTCAGGTATATTATTTTGTCTAAGACATTTTTTTTAAATTTATTTTTAATCCTCTATAAATATTTCCATTTGAAATTGCATTCGGAATTATATTAAAAATATATGATATTTTATGCTTATTGATAAATAAATAAATAAATACCCCCTCAAGTAGCTGCTTGCCACAGAGGTCTGACAGGAGCCTGTCAGTTTATATGCCAGAGTACAAGGTCTGAGAGAATGGCAGGATCTCAGCAGAAAAACAACACACACATCCATGCTTATCCGGGGCTCGAACCCAGGTCCCGTAGATCAGTAGCCAAGCGCGCTAACCACTCGGCCACGGGACGGCATGCTTATTGATACATCTTCATAATTATTTTTAAATTTAGGTCGTTTATAATAATATTTACTTTCCAGTATTTAATTTTTGCTGTGTTCTATTTTCCTTTTAAATGTGTTATCAAAATGATTTTTACACTTTTAACATAAATAAATTGGTTTCTCTATTAACAAAGTAATGTAATATGTCTTTTAAAACATAATTTTAAAACATAATTTTATTTAAGTTTTGTTGGTGTTATTATTTTGGCTATTTTATATTGAAGATTTTAAACTTTCCTTATATTTCTTAAATTTGTTATATTATGAATGGTAGATACACGTTTAGATTTGTTTTGTATGCATGTTTTAGTATTAACTATATATGTACATATATATATATCTTAATCTTAGTTTTTTAAAGTAGTAATCCAAAAGTAAGTATCTCCGATTTTCCCACATTTTAGAAATATAGATATTCCCTTACAATGCTTAGAAAGCATTCTCTTTATAAAACAATCCCCTAAAATATTTTACAAAGAGACGATCTGTGGAAAGTGACTTACTGCTCTTTTCAATGATTCAGATAAAATGACTGATTGAAGTAGAAACTGCACCCCAGATTGGCACACTAAACCAACGAGATTTCATATCATTGGCCTCAGGATAAACAGAGCAAAACTTCAATGTAGTAAAATGTTTGCAACGTTTATTTTGCTTTCGTATCCTTAGTTCCATTAAATCATTTAAAGCGCACCTTATTTCACGAAGAGCCTTAAAAAAAACATTATCTGAGTTGTTACGTGTTGGTAAAATGTAAGGGAAATTGAGCAATACATTTAAAAATACATTAATAAATACATTTAAAATAGAATTTGATATTGTTATAAATTATGTATGAAACCGAAAATACTTTAAAATAATTTCTATAAATATAAGTGTCGAAATTAAAACGTCAGTTACGTGATGAAATACATAAAGAGCGAAATGCATTGCAGCAAGGAGAACGAAACGTTAAAATAAATAAGGTGAACAAGTCTCTAGGAATAAATGTAAAAACGTGGAATTTCAATACGAAATTTCTGTTGAATCTGAGGAAGTTTCAGATTGGTTAAAAGTGAATGAATGATAACATATATTTTGTAAAATTTTATGTTACTCACTTTCATACTTATTTCTATTGTACCTCACCATAATTTGTCTAATTAATCGGTATTTACTATAGTCAATAGCGATTAATTACACGAATTCGAAATTAATAGCAATAACAGCCTAGAACTAAATGACTACTTAATTAACTATCCCAACTAATTAACTTCACCTTAAAACCGTAACAATTTTAAGAAATAAATTCTAAATGAAATAATCAGCAAATCAATTATAAGAAATTAAGATGTGATATACAAGATATTAAGCTGCATTCTTTTAGTATTAATATGTAACAGTATACTTTTTCTTTTTAACATGGTTTAATCCCTTCAGAACCTGTGTACATTAAAATGTACATATATAACTTTTATAGAATTAATTTTTTAAAAAAAGGAAGATGTGCCTGTGGGCTTGCAATGTTTGTAAAGTGTAGAACAGTCTTTAATGTTCAGGTTTACAAGAATGGAGAGGAATGTAGAGCGAGCTAGGGAAATTGTATGCAACAACATTGAAGAGAACTGCACCCCAGATTACTGGGCTTCTCAGTACATGCAACAAGAACTATTTTGATACATTTCTAAGGTATCATTCATTTGATGTCTTTATCATGATAAAATGCCTACAGATTATAATACTTTCCTTTTATGTTCCTTTTCGCTGTTTCCTGAGATTTCAGAGTTTTGCAACTTTTGGAATTGTTTTTACATTGCAATGTACATGCTGAATTTCAGAAGAATGATGTTGAAATCTTCATCGGTCGAGCTCTGTTTTGTAACTCGGATGGTCGCAATAGGTCTGATAGACCCATGATATGTTTTTTAATACTACGCCTATATATAACGCCTATATAATGGGTTTATTTAATAAAATATTTTTACCAATTTTGAAATATAGTCTTATCATTGCTGAACATATTAATCCATTTTGAGCAATAAATAATAGTCCTAATTTCTTTTCTTTCAATAACCAATATTTCACAGTTTTAGTTTAGTGAATGATATAAATGCATCTCTAAATACTACATAAGAAAAATATCCCCTATACATGTGTGACAGGGTCTGACTGTGTGTTTCTCGTTTTTTTCTATTTCTCTGCTTTCAGGATCCTCCCCTGAATATTTATCTTCCCCCTGAAAGATACTCTCTTCTATTAAAAATTGGTAGGAACTTTTCTAAATGGTAAGAGCTAGAACAACCAAACTCAGTATAACGTTTTCTCTAATCGCAACCTAGACCAATGTAAGGGTTCGGACGACCAAAGGTTTTCCTCCCCCAAAAATTCCCCCTCCCCGTTAAAAAGTGATAGGAACTCCTTTTAAATGATAAAATCTAAAACCGCCATACTCTCTTTAAAATAGCAACCCCCTCATGCAAATACCTGGAAGTTTTACGTTAATGATAAAAGGAATAATTTCCGAATTCCTAGCTTTAAGTAATATTAGGTTTTCACCTCCCCAACTACTCCGGTAAAAAGTGGAATTTACGTAAACAATTACAGAGCCTAATGAATCGTATTCAAATGGAAGCCTATACAGTTAAAAACGCTTTTTCATTTATCTGTTAAAATGTTTCATACTTCACTCCTCCCGATGGTAAAGGGGGTAATCCCTGCTGCCGACACAATCCTCGTCTGCATCACATCTACCAACAAAGTTTCGAATTTCTAACCTTAAATAGATCGCTCGCAATATTCGTTTAAAGATTTGGCATTTTGTAATTTTCACTGTCAGAGGGAACTCTTGAGATTTTTTATTTTCGGCCTTTATCATTTTCCATCAGTGGAAATTTGAATTTTTTACTAGTACCTATGTAGCACAGGATGAATTTTTAATTTTTCTGTTAAAACGAAAAGCTGAGTGTTCTCAGCCTCACTGATAAAGACTGCACTGAGAGTAAGGGGAAAAATTGTTACCCATTCGTTACAATTGTGTGTCCTATCAATCAAATTGATGAGCGGATGTAAGCGAAAATATACCAAAGTATAATAAAGGAGTTGGATGGAAGGTACTGAAAAGGAAAATACAAAATCGTCTGAGTCTAAGAGACCGAACATGACCGACGAAAGGTTAATTTTTTTTTATTCTTGTTCCTTTGGTTATAAATAAAGCACATCTAAATGGAAACAGTTTTTTTCCATAGACAAAATTTCTGGTCTTCGAAATCA
Organism: Ryuthela nishihirai; assembly: GCA_038380435.1. Lineage (NCBI taxonomy): Eukaryota > Metazoa > Arthropoda > Arachnida > Araneae > Heptathelidae > Ryuthela > Ryuthela nishihirai. Next base: position 92,854,434 of record JAWZYU010000009.1, read on the forward strand.
TTTGAAATTTATAATAATAATGAAAATTAGTTTATTTTCGGAATTGCAGAAATGGAACATGTTTTAATCTGCAAATCAAAGGCTGGGAGATCTGATGGTTTGCAAACTGACATGTTGGTGTCGTCACTTTGCATGGCCGAGTTAGACATTTTCGGGCCCAGGCACAAAGTCATATTCAGGCACACTACGCTTTAAATTATTGTGTAGGTATTGAAATATTATGAAATAAACGAAATAATTAAATAAACGGTCATTTAATTTTTTTATGCAAAAATCCCTTTATTAAATACTTTTTTTCAAATTTTCGACTAACTAAATTTGCTAGTTAATTCATCATTATTTAATTTAAATATATTTGGTTTCCCTATATACAAAAATTATTTTGTTTAACAAAAATTTACCGACCATTATATCGTTCAGACACGTCCGACGCAGTGTCGTAATTTTGACCCCTAAATTCTTAATATTTCAAGATATAATATTTCAGTATAACGGTTTCTAAATTTTCCCATGCAAAGTTATTTTATGCAAAGTTATTGGTAAAATGAACACACAGTTTTCATATATTTTATTCTGTTAATTAAATTAATAATATTAAATTAGCATAGTATTTTTTTTATAAGAATGTAAATTTTAATTTGCATATAGAAAATTTTCTCGAATAATTTTTAACAATTTTTGGTCCGGAAAATTAACTCCTTCCTTTGCCGTTTCTTATTGACAAAACTAATCATCATTATCATGAACAAGTTCAAGTGTCCATGAAGCAGTTTTTACACCTTAGTTTGGCAAAATATCGGTTGTTCAATTTGCTTCCGATTATCGACATTTAAATCAATATTAAAAGATTCTGCGATATTTTTAATATAATTTTTGTATGCAAGTATTTTTATTATAATTAGACAATCGTCAAAATTTTTGTTTTCGTGCTTACAAACTTGGCTTCTGTCGTTATTAAAAATTATTTTATCACCACAGCAAAAATATTTTTCTCTTAAATATTCTTTACCTTCAAATTCTACATCTTTTCTCACGTTTTCGTCAAAAAAAAAAGCTTTTTGTAATTCGTCTCTCTTTGGTTTACTTTATGAGCTTTATCAGATATAATTTTTCCAGCAACCCTTTCAATGTCATTGAAGTTATCTGGGTTATTTTGAATAAACGCAATTAAACAATCAGACAGAGCTATTGCCAGAGCTATTGATAACGATCCTGAAGACAAGAGGTGCTAATCCTGGGAACCGCACCTTAAGTGGTGCGAGAGGAACGTTTGGAAATCGAATTTCTTTATTTGATTTCGAAATGAACTAATGTAAGAGAAATGTAAATGAGGGTTAGAGGTTTCCATATATTACTGCAAAGGGTGTAAGACCTAAAAAAAGGTTTAGAACCCCTGTTGTAGACGGTTTCAGAGATTTATCGGCATCATTTATTCCACGTAAAATGTTTTTCCAAGTAGCACATTAATGAAACAAAGAAGCCCTGCAGCTTCCATTCGAGCAACTGGTTTCTCCTAGTGATTTGTGAAAGTAACTTTAAAGATTCATTTTTTAAACTTTAATCTCACTCTGATTTTCTTTCAATTCCTTTTCTGTATCGACCCGTACAGACCTAATATTTGTTAGTGATTTTAGAGTAAAATGTTTTCTCTGGAAAACACTTTCCAAAACATTTTTGCGATGTCCTGATACAGAAAAAAAAAATTCGTAAAGTTCTTTAACGGCTTTGAAAATGCTTCTCAATTCTGTACAATTCTCGGCAGCCGCAATTAGAAATTAAATTTAGGCTTGCACGAAGAATAAATTCTGTCGAGGATTATTTTGTTTAACAAAAATTTACCGACCATTATATCGTCCAGACACGTCCGACGCAGTGTCGTAATTTTGACCCCTAAATTCTTAATATTTCAAGATATAATATTTCAGTATAACGGTTTCTAAATTTTCCCAGTATGCGAAGTTATTGGTAAAATGAACACACAGTTTTCATATATTTTATTCTGCAGGACATATTAAACTATTAAATTGATCAATATGAAACTGATATCGGATATGGAAGGTACAATTTTAAAGAAAATTCTTCCTTTTCCAAATGTTTTACAATGTTATTCTCATTTTGTCACCAATTAGTTACGTTGTTGCAAATAGAAGACAAATAATGAAGCCTTCCCTTCCTTAAGTTAGCATCTTCATTTAAATGGGGTTGCAGAAATGTGTGAAATTCTGCCAAATGCTCCAAATCGACGATATAATTTCAGCTGTGTTCTTTATGGAATGTTTGTTTGCTCCGAAAATCCAGCACATCTGAAACCGAAAACACTGGTGCTCAAAATTAAAGGGTAATCGACAAAAATGTATATAGCTGCCGATATATGTAAATGAATGGACTGAAAATGGGCAAACATGGAAAATACGCTACGTGGAAAACTATCCCGCATTTACAGTTGCCGCACATATGCCGGAATATGCAAAATAGGAATGCGCTAAAAAGACGCGCGAGTCTACTCGCAGCATGTAACTGTTCTAGGCAACTATTGCTTTCACTGGGGCGGGAGTGGCTCAGTCGGTAGCGCGCCAGGCTCGTAATCTGTAGTTCCCAGGTTCGAGTCCCAGCTGGGTCAGCGTTGAGATTTATCTCCGCAAAATTCCCCGCCCTGCATACGGTCAGTAGGGGACACCGATGGGCTTGGAAAGGCCGCCGTCCGTCGGATGGGACGTTAAGCCGTGGCCCCGTGTGCGGGAGAGCCATACCCTGTGCACGTTAAAGAACACGCTGGATGGCCTTGACGGGAGGCTACCATCTGTCTCCCAACAGCTTTTTCAGTGGGTCTCCTCCCCCAACCTTCTCTGAGCCTTCGGGGTCCATGTGACCTGGCCATTTAGCTCATGGTGTGCAAAAAAGTGCCGCTCAGAGGTAAAACAACCCAACCCAACTTGCTTTCACTTCAGTGGTACGTCGAGTTGATTATGTCCCGAAGACATCATATGAATGATTTTCAGCGGTGGAGAGCGATTAGAAGGATGGAAGTGGCTCAGTCCCAGACGAAAGTTTCCAGAGGATTGATGTTCCACAAAATATCCTGTCAACACTCTGGAGACAGTTTCAACGGACAGGAGATGATCACTATATAAGTCTTACTGCAAGATAGAACAGAATGATAATCGCTAGGCAACTGTCTTTGGAACTCGCATACTGTTTACAGGAGACTTCGTGAGCAATGCCTTTATGCCAAGAGATGTGTTATTTGTGTCCGTCTAATACTGCCCGACGAGCTTGTTTAACGTAGAGTCACTTGGAGTCCAGACCACTGGGCGCATGTTATGTCCACACATGAATCGCGATTCAGTTTAAATATTGATTCGCGACGAATTCGCATATGTAGAGAACCACGACTCTCAACAGTCCCTCAAACATCAGAGAAAGGGACTCTGGTGGCCGTGGCGTAAACTTATACTGTCCTTCAACGTACTCCTCTCAAGCATCTATGGAAAGTTGCAAACGTCTACGCCAAATCTGGAACGCTTGATGGTATTCCTGTTGGGGAATTCTCCGCAACTCTGAATGAACGCATTTTGCAAAGTCTTGCCCCCTTAAAAAAGTCTTCCCAGCAAGTTCCTCATTTATTTTTGGGAACAACCAAAAATCGTATGGTGCAACATGTAGCCGTTTGATTTTCTCCTGTTCCAGATAAACCGTAACTTGTCGAGTATTGTAAACACTGGATTTATGATGAAGGAGAACCCTTAACATGCCTGTTGGTGGACGCTGCTCCTTCATATCCTTAATCATTTCGGGCAAAACAATGTTGGTGTATTAGCCATTTATTGTCAATTTTTTCAGGCAAGGTGTCGTGGCTACCATTCCTTGGGAATTGAAAAAATTGTGAATATCCTCTTCCTCGTCGGAGGATTTAGGGACGCAGTTCGTCTTCACCAACCCACAAATAGTTGTCGATTTATCTGGGAGTTTTATAATAACTCCAGAAATCACCTGTAGCAATGTTAACCACTTGGGGCTACTAGGTTCAAATAATTCGAGCATCGCTATTCTATCAGTATGTACTTGATAGAACCCATTTGGCACAAAGTTTCGGAACTTTCAAAGTTGATGAATAATTGTTTCCACACTGCTAATCGATACACTGATATCTAAACTATATGATATCTAAATGACCTGAATAGTGATGTGTGGGTACAGCTCTCCTCCACATGGCGCCACGGCTTTACATCCCATCCGACATACAGCTACCTTTTCAAACCCATTGGTTTCCCCTACTGCAGGGATATATCTCAATTATGGCCGAGATGGGACTCGAACCTTGGAATTGAAGATTAGGAGCCTGGCATGCTACCGACGCGTACAATGGGAGAGTTCTGTTAGAAATATAGGGTAATATAAGGGAGCTGAAATTGGATCTTACCATTACTTTGTTAAAAGAAACGAAATCTTGCAACTTAAACCTAACAGGTATTGTGTTAAGGTCAAGGTCAGTTAAAGCCAAAAGCTTACCATGATAACTTATTTAGTCGTTATCCCAGTCATGATTTGTTTACCACTGAAGTTCAGGAAGAATGGCGCCGTTTTAAACAGACTTTTCTTGAAACTAACTTTTGGGACAAAAGGAGTAGAGGAGACGAGTTCATTTGAGTAATAAGACGCTGGAGCTTGTTTATGAAAGGAAGAACTTGAGAAATATCCTAAATCAACACTCTACTTGTCCTAACAGATGAAATTACAGAGAGTTTAATAAAAGTTTAAAAAGGATGATAATAATTTTTGGCTTCATATCTTTTATGACAAAGCAGAGAGAGCTGTACCAGATAGTTAACGTTTTGTGTGGGAAGAAACAAACAGGTCGCTTTGTGGATTTGTCTAAACTGTTCCACCATATGTTTTGAATGCCATGGACAAATTTAATGATTTATGTGTCAAATGAAAGCTTGTGAAGAAGGAAGTGTCATAGGCTATAAAACATTTACCCCCATCTTTTTTGCCCCCTAAAAAAGTGGGAACATGAACACTGTTTTTGTCAATGAGTCAAATGAAAGCTTGCTGCATGGGGAGTATTACAAGTTATAAACATCTTCTATACTATCTCCTCGCCCCTGAAAAAGGGAAAAATATGCGAAGAATTTTTCTACTATGCCTTTCAAAAATGAGGGCCGAACGTAACAAATTGTGTCAAATGAAAACTTGTGACGTGGGGATGAGTAATCAAAATATACTCCTCTTGCTCTCTTCTCCTCTGAAAAGAGGAAATTGGAAAGTCGTTCTTTTACTATATCTTTCGAACTCGAGGGCGATACAATTACGAGATACGTCCCAAATGAAAGTTCATATGAGGAGTGACATAGACTACTTCGTATTATGCCCTCTCCTCTCTCCCCAAAAGGGGACGGAAATTTGGCGGGGTCGGCCTAAATGAGTTATATCTGAAATCGCCTCCTATGTCATGGATCGGTGTCATATATCAAATGAAAGTTTGTGAAGGTAAATGTTTTTAGTGAAGAAAACAAAATAGAAATGAGTTAAAAAATTTAAAACTGCCCATCTTACTATATGAGCTCTAGAATGATGTATGTATATGACTAAAACTGGAATTCATATTTACTTTAAAAGAAGATAGGGTGCTAATTTATCTATTTAAAAAAGAATACCAACGCCCTATCTTCCTTTAAAGTGAGTAAGAATTAGGTGACTGATTGTACCATCAATATACTTTAAGTATTTACTGAGTATGTAACCAGTATTAAGCTGATTTAAGTAACAGGATGAAGATGGGTGTAGAGGAAAAATTGTCTTGAGCCAGGTGGCATCTGAACCCACGACCTCCTGATGACACGTCCAGTGCTCAGACCACTGAGCTACCGGCTGCTGATCCATCTCTCGTCTACTTCTGATGTTTATACTCCATCTGGTCAATCACTGTCTTTTCAATTTATTTGGGGACTCTTCTTCAGAATGCGTGTAGAGTAAATTTCCTCTACACCCATCTTCATCCTGTTAGTTAAAGCAGCTTAACACCGAAGTGCCATTGAATTAGGGAGAGGAGACGTTATACAAATTCAGTAACGCAAGTCCCGCATTTGCTCGCATGCATGGCTGAAACTCTGGTCATATGTAGCTGTCAGCTTTGGCTTCCCCAAGCATTCGTCGTGAGAAGCGTAATGGGAAAGGCGCGGGATTTAGATGCATTTGATAGAGTACAAATCGTAGTGCCCGACGGATGTGACACTCGATATCCAAAATTGTCAACGAACTTGGATCTTCTCGTACAGTACGACAGTTTCAAGCGTGTTCTGGGAATATGAAAATTCGGGCAAAAAAACAAGCACCCATACAAACTGCAAAGGACAACCAGCCTTGAATGATCATGGGCTTCGCCATCTGGCCCGCATCATACGCACCGATAGGGGCCAGACATTATCTGAAATCACCTCCCATCTGAACGCGACTTCCAGCCGGGAAGTCAGTGCACGGACCGTGCAACGCCCACTTCATTGTCTCGGCTTCAGGAGCCACCGACCTACGAGAGTCCCACTTCTAGCAGCACGACACCAAGCCTTGCCTGGGCAAAAGATCATCGAAAATTGGCAACGGATAACCTGGAGTGATGTATCCCGATTTAAACTTCATGGGAGACTGAGGGTATGGCACCAACCGTATGAAGCCATGGATCCTGTTTGTGAGGTCGGAACAGTACAATCTGGTGGTGGCTTAGTGATGGCCTGGGGTGTCTTCAGTTGGACGTCTGCGGACCTTTGGTGCGTGTACCGACGACTCTCAGTGTATCCCAGTACATAGAACTCATGGCTGACCATTTACACCCATTTATGGTCATCATGCATCCAAATGGAGATGGCGTCTACCAGAAAGACAACTGTTCATCTCACAGGTCCAGGTTGGCTACTGCATGGTGGCAGAAGCATTCTGCTGACTTTGAATTAATGAATTGGCCACCTAGAAGCACAGATTTAAATCCCATCGAAAATCTTTGGGATATCGTTGAGAGAAGTGTTCGAGTCCGTATCTCATCAGCAACGACCTTGAGAGAATTGTGGACAGCTCTGGAGGATGCATGGATCGCCATACCTGTGGAACATTTACGCAAGCTTGTGGAGTCCTTGCCTCGTCGTGTGACGGCCGTTATCAGGGACAGAGGAGGTTCAACATGATGTACAAGTTGCTAGGTTGTTGATGTACAAGTTGCTAGCAACATGTACATGAAGTACATGTTGCTAGGTTGCTAGGTTGCTATTCAGTGGCACTTCAGTGTAGTAATTAAATACTCAGTAAATCAATGATGAACTGTGAATCCATTTGTCTAAATACAAGGTACTATTGATCATACAAGAAATGATGCAGATTACGATTTGCTCACCAAAAAAAGGATCAGCCAGGAGGCTCTTGTAAGCGTGGCTGGTCGCGTGCTGATGCCTGGGAAGGGTCTGCAAAATAGAGGCCCCAGATCCACTCAAAAGACAATGATTACCCAGATGGTGTATATCGTAACATCAGTAGTAGAGGGGACGTTAATCAGTGGTCGATAGTTTGGTGGTCAGAGCACCTGACAAGCCATCAGGAGATTGTGGGTTCAGATCCCACCCGGAACAATTTTTTTTTCCTCTACACCTATCTTCATCCTGTTGCTGAATAGTGGTTAAATACTCAGTAAATCCATTATGAGCTGTGAATTCATTTGTCTAAATACTTTGAGTATGTTTTCAACTTTTTGAGTAATATAAGGGATATATTTTTTACGCTATGTCTTACATTACTTATCTTCCTATTTCGTTTCTCCTGTGATTTATCGGTTTGATGATTTGTCAAAACGCTGTTCCATCATATGGCCCACAATCTTTGAACTTTCGCAATGAGTTATGCGCCAAAATAAGAGCTTGTGACGTGAGGAGTGTCGTATACTACAAAATTTTACCCCCCATTCTTTACCAAACGAAAAATAAAAAATAAAACTTTGGAAGAGGTGAAAACCTTTATATATGAAATGAAAGCTTGTGGCCTGGGAGTGTCATAGGCTGTAAAATGGGACCATAGCGGTCTCAAAAAATAACAGGAGAATGGTGTGAACAGTTGTTCTATTCTTTTGAAATCGAGGGCCGAATGTCTTGTGTTATGTGTCAAATAAAAGTTTGTTACGTGAGTGTCGTAGGCTATAAAAAGTTCACTTCCATAATTTCTTCTCCCCTAAAATCTGGTGAATACAAAACGATTGTTTCTCTGTATCTTCCGAACTCGAGGGCCGAAAGTAATGAGGGAGTGTCGAATAAAAGCTTACGACGTGGAAAGAGTCATTGGATATTTCAAGTTACTCTTTCCTTTTTCCCCCCCCCGAAAGAAGAGAATGGAAATTTCATGTAGGCCGATCTAACGAGTAATTTTAAGTGTTTTTAGGACAAAGTTCCTTGCAAAGCTGCCATTAAAAAGCGAAAAATAAAACATTGAAATTTAAAATTTTAAATATTCGACCCTATGAGCCGAAAAAATTACAGACTAAAAGTTAAATGTACTATATACCGACCCGACTCTAGAAAAAAAATATAGGTGTTTGTGTAAAGTCAGCAGACGCAGACGAGCCGGTAAAAGTAAGATTTCCAATGCAGTGCAACATTTACCCTTTGGGTTTGGAAGTTTTAAAGTAATTTCATGAACAATGTATGATTCTCAAATAAGTAGTGGTGATAACAAGGCTCCCTTGCTCCCCCTCCGAGATCCGGCCATGATACCAGTAATGAAATACCTTATTAAATTGATATTGACTTCAAAGGAAGATAGTGCTTCAAAACCAATTACCGTCATCATCCTCAAGTAGTAATCGGCTACGGAGGTCGAACCACACAGCGCAATTTAGTTCTCCAAGCACATCTATCCTGAGCTATATCTGATGCATGTGGCCACTGCACACTAATTCTAACAAGGTCGTGTTTGACATTGTCTGTCCATCGCATCCTGGGTCTCCCTCTATTTTATGGTAGTGGTTCTCAACCTTTTATGCTTCACGTACCCCCTGGAAATGTGTATGTAACTGGCGTATCCCTTGTATAGATAGATAAAACTATAGTTATAGTATAACAATGGGAATAAAATAAAACACATGAAATTTTGTATTAATAAATTACAGATATCGATAAACACAAAAAAAAAACAATTTAACAAATCTTATAAAATTATAAACATTTTACTACAGATCTAGCGACTTTTGAGCTCTCACGGCATACCCCCAAAAATATTTATCCCATGGTCCGAAGGGGTACGCATACTCCACATTCTAAACCCCTATTTTAAGGCATTTAGGTACACTGTTCATAATCCTATTCGCTAATCTATAGTTATGCATACGGACAACTTGGCTACACCAAAATAGTCTGTCTGCACAATATGCTGCTCAAAGGAGGATGTAAACTCCCTTGCTTAACCTCATCATTACTTACAAAGTTGAATCACATAATTCCCAAGATATTGTGTAAGCATCTAGAATCAAAAGCATCAAGTTTCCTGTTATCTTGCTTACAAAGCGTCCAAGTTTCACTACCATAAATAACCCTAGAGGAAACCAAATTATTATACAGTCTCATTTTAGTCTTATGTTAGGTGTATACGCCTATTTCTCCACACTCTCCATAGATTCTTAAAAGTCCCGGCAGCAACCCCTATTCGTCTGTAAATCTCATGCCTCACCTCACCAGTATCTGTTATATAGCTTCCAAGGACATTAAATTGAGACACCTTCTCAAGAGATTCAGATTAACTGAACCACAGCCTACCTGACCAAATTTCATCACTTTAGTTTTCTCTCCGTTCATAACCAAACCTACTCTACTACCAGTCTCATCAACAGCTCGAATGAAGGAGTTCATCTCATCAACATCATTTGCCAAAAGGGCTAAATCATCAGCATAATCTAAATCAGACATTTTGGTATCTCCAGAGAATTTAAGGCCAAAATCTTTCCCTTGCAGTGAATTTCGCATAACATAATCAATAGCCAATCTGAAGAGAAAAGGAGACAAAATGCACCCTTGTCGGACTTCAGAAGCAATGCTAAACCAATTGCTACAATTCTTACCAACTCTCACACACGACTTAGTGTTATTATAGAGAGCTTTCATTATGCTAACTTCTCTGGTATCCACATTACTCATCACGCAATTGACTGTCAGCCAGATTCTTAATTCTATTATGCACAGTTATGCAATTTTTTTAAAAACAGGGATAATAATAGCTCTGATAAAATCCTTAGGACCCACAAATTTATCATAAAAGATATTCAAAATATCGGTCAGCTATCTGGTAGCAGAAATATTCCCAGCTCTGAGCATTTCAGTAGTAATTTTATCTACCCCTAGAGATTTATGTAGTTTAATTTTAGAAACAGCTAAAAGAACTTCAGATTGTGTTATAGGGCCAACATTAGAGCCAGTAATGCATCTATGATCATTACAAACAATGGAAGTAGAACCAACCACATTGTTTAGAACATCACTGAAATGCTCAGCACATTTGGTCATGTCAGAATCTTCACCTTCTCTAATCTTACCTAGCTTAACATTCAATTCCTGTATGCCTGTCCGTTTTGTACCACACAAAATGTTAACTATCTGGTGCTGGCATAACCTCAGCTTTGTCAGCCAAGCCATCAAGCCAAAGATTCTTATCAGTAGCTAACGGATCCTTTACACATTTATTAAGCTCTCTGTAATCCTTTCTATTAGGACTAGTAGGGTACTGATTAAGGACATTCCTGCAGTTCCTTCTTTCTGAAATATGCTCAAGTGCCTTATCACTTAAATAATTCTGTCTCCTCTGCTCCTTTTTCCCAAAAGAGTACTGTTAGTTTCCAAAAAAGCGTGCTTAAAATGGCCACATTCTTCATCAACTTCAGTAATAAGCAAACTATGACTGTCATAATACTAAGTAACCTATCATGGTAAGCTTTAGCTATAACTGGGTCTTTCAGAGCTTCAGTATTAAAGGTAAATGTTTAAAATTTAGCACAACACTTTTTAAGTTTAAGTTGCAAGACACTTTTAACAAGGTAATGGTCAGATCCAATTTCAGCTCCCCTATATGCCCTGGTATTCCTAAAAGAACTAGCCCATTTGTTGTTAATGAATATGTAATAACATATTCTTATGCAGTCCATCTGGTGACACCCATGTGTACTTATGTATGTCGTGGTATTTGTAATAGGTGTTAATTATTCTCAAACCATTAAGTTTATTTACCTGTAGGAGACGTTGCTCATTGCCATTGTATCTACACTTTTGTGGTGCTTATTTTCTCTCCCTGAAAAGAGAAAGTTAATATTATTTTTAAGAATCTGAGCTTTATCTGTCCATCTGATCTCTTCCAAGTCGAGAATATCTAAATTATAATGGAGGAATTGTTGTGTGAAGACATCAACAGAATAAGCTATGTGCAGAGTCCTCACATCCCAACTACCTATGGAGAGAAAATTGTTAGTGGGATGTGTAAAGAAATGTTTATTGAGACACAGTGCCGTCTTAACAGTATTGTAGGCCCCTAGGCAAAGCAATGCACTGGGACCGCTACCCACCTACCTACGGGAATAAAAATGTAAACGGTCAATAAAATTAAGCCTATAGATTTATTGGCACTTGTAACAAAATCAATGTTTAAGCTTAAAAAACATGCTATAAGCGAGGATGAATCAACAGAAAATTTTGTGAAATTTAGAATCGTGGGGCCCCTGGCCAGTGTGCCCATGCCTTAAGACGGCCCTTTGAGAGAGGGAATGCCTACAATATCAAACAGCCCCCTAATCGCAGGCATGGGGCAAAGACCCGCCCCCCCACCACTGAAGGCTGATGCCATCTACACTGGAAGACTTCCTACAATGTAGAATTTGACGATGCCCGTAGAAGCAAGAGTTCAGGTGCCTGCGATGACCTCTGGTCAAGATTATCCACCAGCTGATAAACATATCCTGTGAATCTATTCACTTGTCGCTGTCAACCCACAAAAAAACAGAAAACACAGCGGCAGATTTTCCTTTCACAGAATCCCGCCAGTGCAGCAAATTCAGGATGTATAATCAAGCTCAGAACCTATTTTCAGTCCGGTAGGTTAATATGGTCAGCAACAGAATTCTGTGTGGTTGATCACTCCTCAGCAGGGTAGAAAAAAAAGAAAAGTAACCATAGGTATCCAGATCAGTAGGCCACACTCTTCTGGAAGTTCTCTTCTTCCGTTCACTTACACAAGACAGTATCTTTTGAAAGGTACTAATGGCCCGCACCACGAGAAGGCGGGGTCGGACATTAGGTGCTAGGCCTGGCCGGTTCTATGCATCATCACAGGGGATTGGTGCATAGCTCTCCTTCCAGTGACTACCTAACAACCATTTACGGACCAACTGAACCATTTACCAACTGAACAAATTTGCAGGTGTCCTATCTCTCCCTCTCTTTGAAGGTAATTGGAATACTTTAAATGATTTCATTATTGGTACAAGTTTTTTTTTCACTTTTTGGGCGCATCTAGGAAGACAGTTTTATTTAACAGACTTTAATATATTTATTTTATTACCTGCCTTCCTATTCTTTTCTCACATCATCTAAAAAAATCACTAATACGGTGTTGGAGCGCATAAAGTGCCTACAGAGTGTACACGTCGTGGCATAGAATCTACCAGTCTCTGAAAGTCAGCAGTAGCGACAGGACACCATTGGTTCAAAAGAAACGTGATCAATTTCTGTTTGTTCGATGGACCTGGAAAATGCTATCTGAGACGTCGTTCCAGAAAATGTTCCAGCGGGTTGATATCTGGTGACTGAAGTGACCATGGTATGTGAAAACATTCACTCTCATGCTCCCCAAATTACTGGACTTGTGATGTGCTCTGTGGATGGGAGCATTGTGATCCTGAAAGACAGCTCTCCCTTCAGGAGATAAACGTTGAATGAAGATGAGCACTCTGATATTTTACGATCAATGTATAATCGAACTCAATAACCATTTATTAACTCGTGAGATACTTAATACATTTACTAATATTTTCAGTCCATTCAGTGACGTACCATCAAAATTGTGTAAAACCTACGTATATCATTCAAGGACTTTCTCTTTCAAGCATAAAATTTCGAATGGTAAATACACAAGAGTAAACGAAATTTGAGCTTTAACGAAATTTGAGCTTTTGATATTGAATTTGGTATAATTTATAAGATTCATATTAGCAAACATTCTTAAATTAAATCTTCACATAGTTGTTTGGGTTGTTTTACCTCTGAGCGGCACTTTTTTGCACACCATGGGCTAAATGGCCAGGTCACATGGACCCCGAAGGCTCAGAGAAGGTTGGGGGAGGGGACCCACTGGAACAGCTGTTAGGAGACAGATGGTAGCCTCCCGTCAAGGCCATCCAGCGTGTTCTTTAACGTGCACAGGGTATGGCTCTCCCGCACACGGGGCCACGGCTTAACGTCCCATCCGACGGACGGCGGCCTTTCCAAGCCCATCGATGCCCCCTACTGACCGTGGGCAGGGCGGGGAATTTTGCGGAGATAAATCTCGACGCTGACCCAGCTGGGACTCGAACCTGGGAACTACAGATTACGAGCCTGGCGCGCTACCGACTGAGCCACCCCCGCAACCCTTCACATAGTTTTGTATGTATTGTAATAACAATAATAAAATTTATTTCAAAGTACTAACTTGACATAAATTAAAATGCATAGTTTGAATGTTAAAATTAAATTAATTATTATATTTTATTATTAAATAAAAAAATTATGCTGCAGTGAAACAGACATATTTGAATATATTATTAATATTATAATCATATTTGAAGGGGGGGCAAGAGCACGCCCCCTTCAGGTCTGACATATGTACAAGTATTATTTTCTTAGTTGGTAAAATTTGATTTCGAGTGGGAAATTTTCGCTATCCCCCTAAACCGGAGTCCCATTTCACAATCCATTTTCTTTTAAAAGTTCGTCTTCGATTGTCGAAACACAGTTGAAAAGAGTATAATTGCTTTCCATGGATATTTGCATTTTTATTACTTTTCCTTAGAATTAGAAAAGATATAATTTTATTGTTACTTAAATAAACCAATTATTGCATTTTAATGTTGGTTCCCTTGGGCTGGTGCTTTTAACGTGCTCTTTTTTTTTTATAGTCTCCATCAATTTTGAAAATGTTTAGGGCGGGCAGCCACTTTTGTCGAATAATTCAGTTGCAATAGCTATTAAAAGATTATGTATTATATATTTAATTGAGATTTGGATAAATTTGGATGAAATTAATTAATTATCTCCTTTTATATTTTTCTGTAAAAAAGCTTATTTTCAAAGTTAGAGAGGTTTGAGTGAGATTTCCTATTCACCAAAACATGGAAGTATCCACATACGCGGCAGGAGCTTCGTTTCTATATATTGTGATATACAGGGGTTTATCGAAATAATGGAAACACGTACTGTTTGTGGGGAACATTTTATTAATAATCTGTAGGCCCACCTGGCGTTCAGAATACACCCAATTCGATGTGGAATACACTTACACAAGCCATGCACATACGGTAATGGAATGTGGGACCATTCTTCTTGTAAAATATGGCCAAACTGTGCCAGTGATGCCGGAGGTAGAAATGTGATCTGACCTTGCGCTCCAGATACTCCCACAAATATTCAATAATATTGAGGTCTGGGTATTGAGGTGGCCAGGGAGCTGCTGTACCTCATCCTGAGGCTCTGAAAACCACAATTTGACACGTTTCGCACAATGCACGGGTGCATTATCCGCTTGAAACCAGGACTGTGACCAGGAACAATGCCCTCAACATTGGGTGCAGTTGGTCCCCGAGAATGGATTTATACATTGCGAATGTGACACGACTCTGCAGAATAACCAATTTCCCTAAGGAATCCCCTCACAGCATCAGGGATCCACCTCCATGTTTCATAGTCAGAACCAAACAGTCGGGACGGTAGGCTTTTGCAGGGTTTTACCAATGATGGAAAACAATGTGTAGCACGATTCATCAGACCAGATGACACGTTGCCAGTCTTTAGCATCCCAGTTTTTATGTGTTTTGCACCATTATACACGTTTCGTTGCATTGATGTTAGTAATCAGAGGAGGATGTTATCAATCATTGTGCATTGCAACACAGCCATAAATACCAGCATAATGAAGTTCCCGACGAACTGTTGAGCTGAATGACAGAAATGAGCTCATTCCGATTGGTGTTCAACTCTGCTGTTATTTGCGGTGCTGTGGTCTTGTATTTCCTTATTGTACACATGCCAACTTTCGCCTAGCCCTATCTGACAACTTCGTATGGCGTCCACAATTTGCGCGTTTGGAGGCAACGCCCTGTTCTTTCTGATAGGTAGTCATAATCTTCGATGCAGTTCCTCGTATTACACCTTCTATTTCCGCCGTTCTGGTTACTGAAGCTCGTGCAAGATGTGCACCAATGATCATTTCTTTTTGTAGGTCACTGAGATCTGACATTGTCGACAATTACACCACAACAGCTGTTTCACCTGCGCCTTTCACTGCTACGTGATAGCCGACATCAGGGGCGTAGCCATGGGGGAAGGCTCCCCCCCAAAGTAACTTGGAGTTGGCAAAATTCGAAGCGACTTCGTAAAATCTAGGTGAGTTGTGAAAATTTGTAATTTTTTTTCTTAAAAATTAAAGGGAGTTATCAAAATCGAGGCAACTTGGCAAATCTAAGGCAGTTTGGAAAATGGAGAGACGGCAAAATTTAGAGCAATTGGCAAAATTCGGAGTGACTTGGTAAAATCTTTGGGAGTTGGCAAAATCTTTGGGAATTGGCAAAATTCGGAGTGACTTGGTAAAATCTTTGGGAGTTGGCAAAATTCGGAGTGACTTGGTAAAATCTTTGGGAGTTGGCAAAATTCGGAGTTACTTGGTAAAATTTTGGGGAGTTGGCAAAATTCGGAGTGACTTGACAAAATCTTGGGGAGTTGGCAAACTTCATGTGAGATGTAAAAATTAGTAATTTTTTCTGTAAAATTATGGCGAGTTGGCAAAATTCGGAGTGACTTGGTAAAATCTTTGGGAGTTGGCGAAATCTTCGGGAGTTGGCAAAATTCGGAGTGACTTGGTAAAATCTTTGGGAGTTGGCGAAATCTTAGGGAGTTGACAAAATTCGGAGTGACTTGGTAAAATCTTTGAGAGTTGGCAAAATCTTTGGGAATTGGCAAAATTCGGAGTGACTTGTAAAATCGTGGGGAGTTGACAAAATTCAGGCGAGATGTGAAAATTTGGATTTTTTTTCTGTAAAATTATGGCGAGTTGGCAAAATCTAGGAGAGTTGGTAAAATTCAGGTGAGGTATAAAAATTGCAATCTTTTTTCTGTAAAATTATGGCGTGTTTGCAAAATCGAGGCAACTTTGCAATGTCTAGGAGAGTTGGGAAATCTTGGGGGAGTTGGCAAAATTCAGAGTGGCTTTGCAAAAATCAGGTGTGATGTAAAATTTGGAATTTTTTCTGAAAAATTTTGGCGAGACGGCAAAATGGAGGAAACTTAGCAAAATCTAGGGCAGTTGGCAAAATTCGAATCCACTTGGTAAAGTACAGGTGAGTTGTAAAAATTGGGATTGGTTTTGTGAAATTAAGGAGAGTTGGAAAAACCAAGAACTCTTGGCAAAATTCGAAACCATTTGGTAAAGTACAGGAGAGTTGTGAAAATTGTGCTTCTCTTGTGCAATTAAGGAGAGTTGATATAATTCGAAGTGACTTGGCCAATTCAGGGTAGATATAATATTTGCGATTTTTTTCTATAAAATTACAGCGAGTTGGCAAAATCTAGGGTAGTTGACAAAATTCGAATCCACTTGATAAAATATAGGCGAGTTGTGAAAATTGAGATTTTTTTTGTGAAATTAAGGAATAAATCTCAATTAAATATATAATACATATATTCTTTTAATAGCTATTGCAACTGAATTATTCGACAAAAGTGGTTGCCCGCCCTAAACATTTTCAAAATTGATGGAGACTATAAAAAAAGAGCACGTTAAAAGCACCAGCCCAAGGGAACCAACATTAAAAGGACAAATTGAGGAAACAACAAAATGTAGGGCAGTTGGCAAAATTCTAATCCACTTGGAAAATACGGGCGAGTTGTGATAATTGGGATTGGGTTTGTGAAATTCAGGATAGTTGACTAAAATCGAGAAAACGTGGCAAAATTTTGGGGAGTTCGAAAAGTTTGAAATTATTTGGCAAATTTAGGAGAGATGAAAAGATTGGGATTAGTTTCGTGAAATTAAGGAGAGTTGGCGAAATCAAGGGAAGATTTTCACTGACTTGCTACAATTCAGACAAGATGTAAATATTGGAATTACCTCTGTGAAATTATGTCTAATTGGCCAAATTAAAAGTTAAGTGGCAAAATGCAGGAGAGTTATGAAAATTGTTTCACCCCCCCCCCCCCACCACCACCACCACCACGGAGCGAAGAAAATATAAGTAAGTTTGCTCAGTTCGCAAAATTTTAATTTCGAGTTGGAAAATTTTTGATTGGGTCTATTTAGTATTATTAGCTCTGGCAATAAACCTAGTCTCTTAATTATTAGTAAGAATATAATAACATTCCACTCAACTGTGAAAAGAAATTATTACGAAGAATATTATTCTTTTCATAGTCCTTCGCTACGCCCCTGGCCGACATCGTACTTCTCCCCTTTTTTCACATCGCGGGTGACGTCCCTGTGCTATGCATACGAAGCATTGCGTGTACTCCAGTAGGTGTTTCCATTATTTTGATAAACCGCTGTACAAACCACATTAAAAAACAAACATATATACAAACGAATAAATACAATACGTTTGATAACACGTTCTATATCCTCATATTTCAATTTTTTTTAAAGCTTCACTTTCAAATGTCAGGAGAGGGAGCGCTTTAAATAGAGAGAAATAGCTCTTTATACCATGGATACTTGCAACTATTTTATTACTCCTTCTAAGAATTTAACTGACATAATTTTGTTGTTATCTAAACAAATCATAAAGTATAAACGATGGCGCCCAATTATTGGTGCCCCTAGGCAAGTGCCTTACGTGCCTTATGAGACATCCGACTCTGTTTGTCTACTATAAATATATATCGTAGCTAATAAACGATATGGGGGCCTTTAGCGCCCTCTATGCTGTAGCACCCAGGGTGATCGCCCGCTTCTCACGCTCCTTGACCCGGCCTTGTTTGTACCACTGGACACGACGATGTGCATTGACAGTTGTGATGAGTGGCTTGTAAAGTGCAACTCGGCTGTGATGTCCAGTTCCATGGAGTTCTCGACGTAACGCCTGAACGTCTCGATTATAGAATATGTATTTTCACCCTCTATTGCTTTTTGCAGATGATATCTTCCTTTAGATTCTCATACAGCATGACCTTAGAAACTGTTCCTTGTGAAACATATTTCTCAGAAGGAACAACAAAATTGAGGAAACAATAAAATATTATCCAACTCAAAAATTTTCCAACTCGAAATTGAAATTTTGCCAACTGAGCAAACTTACTTATATTTTCTTCGCTCTGTGGTGGTGGTGGGGGGGGGGGGGGGGGTGAGACAATTTTCATAACTCTCCTGCATTTTGCCACTTAACTTTTAATTTGGCCAATTAGACATAATTTCACAGAGGTAATTCCAATATTTACATCTTGTCTGAATTGTAGCAAGTCAGTGAAAATTTTCCCTTGATTTCGCCAACTCTCCTTAATTTCACGAAACTAATCCCAATCTTTTCATCTCTCCTAAATTTGCCAAATAACTTCAAACTTTTCGAACTCCCCAAAATTTTGCCACGTTTTCTCGATTTTAGTCAACTATCCTGAATTTCACAAACCCAATCCCAATTATCACAACTCGCCCGTATTTTCCAAGTGAATTAGAATTTTGCCAACTGCCCTACATTTTGTTGTTTCCTCAATTTGTCCAACACTCCTTAATACTGTTCCTTCATGACTTATATCCAAGCGAGTTCAGCTGACTTAGTGAACGAAGCTCCTGCCAAATGCGCTCCAACAATCATGCCCCTTTCGAAATCACTAAGGTCTCGACGACATGGTACCAATAATCACATACAATTACGCCGGGTTTTCCTTTATAGAGGTATGGGCGGGGGTGGCTCAGTCGGTAGCGCGCCAGGCTCGTAATCTGTAGTTCCCAGGTTCGAGTCCCAGCTGGGTCAGCGTTGAGATTTATCTCCGCAAAATTTCCCCCGCCCTGCCCACGGTCAGTAGGGGACACCGAGGGGCTTGAAAAGGCCGCCGTCCGTCGGATGGGACGTTAAGCCGTGGCCCCATGTGCGGGAGAGCCATACCCTGTGCACGTTAAAGAACACGCTGGATGGCCTTGACGGGAGGCTACCATCTGTCTCCCAACAGCTGTTCCAGTGGGTCCCCTCCCCCAACCTTCTCTGAGCCTTCGGGGTCCATGTGACCTGGCCATTTAGCCCATGGTGTGCAAAAAAGTGCCGCTCAGAGGTAAAACAACCCAACCCAAACCTTTATAGACATGACACTAAGCATGCTGGGATGTTAGTTGCATATTTCATGCCTTTGTCAGTGGCACGTAGACTCCGCTGTTTAACGTAAACCGAAGGCTTCTGCAAACGTTTTCCTTTTCTTTCCTTCATAAAGCAGTAGGGTAATGTCAGGGGTCGAAAGCAACGAGTTATATATGAAATAGCAGATCCATTTTCGGCTCCCCTATATGACCTGATTTTACTTACAGAACTGACTAATTTGCTGTTATTTAATATATAATGATCCTATTTTTATGCAATCCATATGATGAAATTATTAATTAGAATTATCTTCTCATCCTCATCAGAATCCTCTGTGTTGAGGTATAACAACATTACAACATTCAAGTCTTTAATCTTAGTTCTAAATTTAGATGTCATCAATCTTTCATAAATGCACTTATATCCCAGAAGAGCATAACTGGCGTGTCTGCTGAAAAGCAACCCTACACTCAGGATATACTTTCCCTCCTCCTTCCCTGAAAAGAAAAATTTATTTTTAAGTATCTGACCTTTACCTTTTCATCTAGTTTCTTGCAAGCACAAAATATCTATTACGACAGATATCACTCTGAATTTAACGTCGATCAATTTTAGAGGAAAAATTACCTTGAGCTTGGTGGGATACGATCCCACGATAATTTTTTCTCTAAAATTGATCGACGTTAAATTCAGATATCTTCCTTAATAGTTGAAAAAATACGTGGAAAAAATCTCTTCAATTTGTACATAATATCTAGGTTATAACGCTGGAATTCCTGTGTGAGAATGATTTCTGCGCAATGTCCTGACATTCAAATTACCTGTGAAAAGAATAATATTCTTCGTAATAATTTTCTTTTCACAGTTGAGTGGAATGTTATTACTAATTGCACAGAATATTCTTACTAATGATTAAGAGACTAGGTTTATTGCCAGAGCTAATAATACTAAATAGACCCAAATCACAGGCATGGTGCGCAAACCTGTTCCCCCACTACTAAAGTCTTAAGACTTTGCTGGTGGGGATTTCTACAAATATAAACTTGACGATGTCCATAGAGGCAAGGGTTCAGGTACCTCAGATGGCCTCTGATCATGATTATCCATCAGCTGATATCAGATATCTTGTGCAGTATTACTCTTAGGATTATTTTCACTTGGAACAAATATTTCCTCAACAGAAGCTCACCAGTGCGGCGAGTTCAGGATCCATAATCATATTCAAAGACATCGCATATTCCAGTCCGTATAAGTGGTCTGCATCAAGATCCTGTGAAGTTTACCGTTCCTCAGCAGAGTAGAAAAAGAAGAGAAAGTGGCCATATCAGTGCGGATCAATATACCACACTGATCTGATAGTCCTCATCCTCCTGTCTCTTTATTGGATAGTACTAATGGCATGCGTCACGAGAACGCAGGATCGGACTTGAGGTGTTAGGCGTAGCCAGTCCTGTGCATCGTCTCAGGGGATTGATATACAGCTCTCCCTTCAGTGTAACCCCCATTAGAACTAATATTATCTCTAATTTTAGGAAAGGTGATCCGCGTTCTTGTGATAATTATGTGCGAATCAGTTGACTCTCTGTTCCATGTCTTTGCACCTTGTGCTTAATAGTATTAATAATTTGTTTGATGCGTAATGAGCAATGTGGATTGAGAAGTGATATAGATCATATTTTTATCACTTAGGTAGATTTTTGAGGAATGCTTAAAATTTCAGAAACCTTTGGATATGAGCTTTGTATATTTCAAAAGGTTTTCGACTCTGTGGATCGTCATAATTTGTGGTTGATCGTGGGATCGCATGGCATACAAGACAAGTTAGCACAGGAAAATCTGGCCCCACCCGCAAGTCACGTCCCTGGGGGGGAGGGTCCATTAGATTTAAATTACTGAAATTTTATTAGATTTGATATAAATACCTTTACGATTTTCTGTATTTTTTAATAGTTTTAAATTTTTAGAACCCACAGATTATTTACGCAGAACTGAAATTATTACAGTTTGCTGCATGAAATACAAATTTGCACGTTTTCCTTGAAACCAATATCTTAGTTCGATATTAACTATTTATAAAATACTTCCCCAAAAGGGTTAACATATCGTGTCAATTTTATTCTTTAAAGAACTAAGCAAAGGTTTCGAGGCAATGAGATCTGGGCCACAAGCACCATGGAGGACTCAGTAAGGAAAACTCAGCTGATTTTCACCATCCGTTATTGTTGATTCAAAACTATAGAAAAAAATTCCCGGTTATTTCTTTAAATGATTACATACCAAGTTTTTTAAAAATATTTTTGTTTTTTTTATTTATTTTAATTTTTCTTTTCAGAGGCTCTCTTAACCGTGGGCATCGTAACCACCCTGCAATTAGGGAATTGCGGGGCCTATAATTACGACGCTGTTAAGGTAATGAAAGCTCTCTAAAATAACACTGAGTCATGTATGATAGGAAAATTTATAGCAATTGGTTTAGCATTGTTGCTGATGTTCGACAAGGGTGCATTTTTCTCCTTTGATCTCTCTTTTGATTATTGACTACGTTCTGCAATTCACTGCAATGGATAGGTTTTGGCCTTTAATGATCTGGAGATACAAAAATTTCTGATATTGATTATGCTGATGATCTAGCCCTTTTGGAAAATGATGTTGATGAGATGAACTCTTTCATTCGAGCTGTTGATGAGACTGGTAATAAAGTAGGTTCGGTGATTCAGAGAGAGAAAATTAGTGATGAAAAACGTTCAGACTCGTTCATTTGATTTCAATATTTGTGCTCATTTGTGCAAGTGTGTCAGTTTAATTTTGTCGGGACCCGTGTAACAGATATTAGTGATATCCGGCATGAGATAAATAGAAGAACGAGGATTGTTGCTGGGAATTGAGAATTTATTGAGAGTGTGGAAAAATAGGCGTATACACTTAAAGTCTCAAACTAGGCTGGATAAAGTTTCGTCCTTTCTGAAGTTATGGTATTGGAACTTGGACCAATTTGAAAGAAAGATAACAAGAAACTTGATAAATAACAATATATAAATGAAAAAAGCAACAACAGAGAATTTTGTTATCTTGAATAGGTAAAAAAACCATTTCATTCTAGATGGTTACTAGGAGCTTATAATAATCCTTGGATTTCCTATTATATAGAAGGAGACTGGCCACGTTGATTGTACGCAGAAGTAGAAAATGGTGAATAGGACGCCAATTATTATGAACAGTGCGACAAAAGGCTGTAGAAAGAGGAAGACACCTAGGATGCTGTGGGCAGACAATATCAAAGATATCTTGCTAGAAATGGACTACAGTGTCAAAATAAACCTTTTTGTAAAATGTAGCAACTTTATCTAAGGACAGATAATTTATCTATTGATCAGAGAAATAAATTGCGCCGTCTGATTGAATGTCTACTGTAGCATTTGGATGCTTGAGGATCGTGTATGCAGGCAACGGACAGGATTTAGTTTCGGGGGGGGGGGGATAATTAAGTTTCTGGGGGTCTGAGAATAAGACTTGGGTACAGTCTCTTAATTACTGAAATATTCCACAGTTAGGAAAGGTGAAAATCATATTCTATATCGAGTAAAAATTTTTAACAGTTTTTTACATACACTCTGGGGTTAAAATGCAATTATACACAGACAACTGTTTTGGATTTCAAAGCAGGCAAACAAGTTTTAGATTTCGTATAAGAAAACTGGAGTTTCGAGGGGTCCGGGACACCCCTGGGTACCTCCCTGTATATATGTGTATGTGTTTTATATTTATAATGAATATCTATAATTTCCTTGATTTTAAAAATATGTAGCCTATTCAGGTCAATGGAGATAAGGGACTGTTAGAATTTTTAAGCAGTAACACGTCTTGCCACTGACGCTCTGAGATATTAGAAAACTTTACCCATGTTACTGGGCATCGAGACCCTGCAACGCCGACTACTCCTCAGCAATAACAAGGAAAATAAAAAATGCCGCTACAGACATCGAAATCAGTAGATGTGCAAATTGTTTTGGCAGTCCTCTTCTTCAGTTCCCCTTCAGGAAGGAGAATATCTACCTGAAAGGTGTTAGCGACCTATATCACGAGATGTGGGTTCATTCATTAGATGCTGTCCCTGGCCGGGTCCGTGCATCATTACATACGAATTTAATAGTACTCCCAATATCCAAAATTGCACAGTAATTATGAATACTGCAATTGTTGGTAACACGCTTACTAAGTAATGCCAACACCTAATGTAGCCTCTTCGGCATTCCCAATAGTGACTTTTTGACACTCACATTGTCACATCCCAATTTATATGTACCCTGTATCTGTAAATCAAGGGAAAGGCACGAACCATAACTCGCCGCTTAGCTGCAACAGGTACGCCACAACAATAAAGCAGCTTAGCACTGCAAACTTAAATATCATTTACCAACATCTGTGATCGTAGCAGAGGGAGTTTTGTTTTCTGAGAGCATTAATAACTGAGTAGATTTCTTACATATGTCTCTGAATTACATCTGAGGCCATCCTGGGCTATTCAATCAAACTGGGCACTGTAAAATATTGTTGGCGGGACCATGACCTTGTTTAATTAGCTACTTAGGATAGCTAATTAAACAAGAGGATGAGATGGAGAGAGAGCATTAAAAGAAAGTGTTTCTGACTTCAGCAACGACTTCATGTGATGAGCACGTTGGCGCTCAGCGATGTCGAGGTTCGTCATCTTTAGTCCTCAAGGCGACATACACTATATTGCAAAAAGTGTTCGGACACCTCCATGTTAAGTGAACGAATAGTCACATTCAAATATACCTAACATTGAAAATAAGCTTTTTACGGAAAAAAGTCACTAGACATAAATTGAAGATCTCGGTCAGAGCTATCTAAATCTCTATTTTCTATAACATTAATCTAATATTTAAAGAGTTATGGAAGCTGAAACATTTAAGTGAAACTTTTGCTGCTTTTGAAAATTTACCTCAAATACACAGAGTTGTTAAATCACAACTGTTATAACAAGTTGTTCGCAATATAAATGCGATATTTGAATTTTGTGTAAGGATTTTTGAAGTTTTCATCAATTTGGGGGGGGGGATATTTTGGAAGAGTGGTGTGTGATAACATCTGTTATTAAATATTATAGCTGCAATATTTCTTTAAATATTAGATTAATATTATAGAAAATAGAGCCATAACCGTGACACCACCGAGATCTTCAATATATGTCTAGTGACTTTTTATCCGTAAAAAACTTATTTTCAAAGTTAGTTAGATTTGAATGTGGATAGCCGTCCCATGGTCTAGTGGTTAGCGCGCTTGGCTACTGATCTCAGAGACCTGGGTTCGAGCCCCGGGTAAGTCATGGATGTGTGTTGTTTTTCTGCTAAAGTCCTGCCATCCTCACAGACCTTCTAC
Organism: Ryuthela nishihirai; assembly: GCA_038380435.1. Lineage (NCBI taxonomy): Eukaryota > Metazoa > Arthropoda > Arachnida > Araneae > Heptathelidae > Ryuthela > Ryuthela nishihirai. The sequence goes on from JAWZYU010000009.1 coordinate 92,879,368, forward strand.
TATGGCATGTAAACTGATAGACTCCTGTCAGACCTCTGTGGCAAGCAGCTGCTTGACGGGGAATTTATTTTTATTATTCGTTCACTTAACACGAAAATGTCTGGACACTTTTTCCAGTATAGTGTACTTCGGTTGCGTTTTGATCTTGCTGCGACGAGCAGAATTATATTCATCAGAGGGTGACTGGTGAGTAAGAGATATGGCAAGGAGGAAATGCTGTAGAACTGTGGTTCCTGGCGATAACTGGATACTCATTATCCAGCAACAAAGGTGAACAGTAAAGTTCTTTCTGAGCCTTTTCAGGGAACTTCGGTTCAGTATATGCATTTAATTGTCTTTAGTTTTGTAAGGAGTTTAGCGCAAGTAGTTGAGAGGTCAGCACTGCGATCCTCGTCTGTATCACGTGGCCAACCATGGAGCGAGATTATTTTGTCTTCTGCACCAGCACCTACAGAAAGAGACTTAAGACTGGATCAGAGTTAAGACTTGAGAAGTGTTTCCCAATTAGTAAAATTTTTTTCACAGTACAGAAACAATTAAAATGATATTCTGCATGGAATAAAATTCTATAGTTTTTTTTAACTATTTTAGTGTCGGACATATACTATGGTCTAAACTAATATTATGCAAAGACGACTGTTTTGGATTTCAAAGCCGGTAGACAAGTTTGAGAATTCTTATAAGACGACGGGATTTTTCGAACCACCTGATTCCTGCAACCTGTCTACAGTGCACGTACCTGCTCTTCACTGCCTCGTTACGCATCGCAGCACACACACGCAACCTTTCCTTTGGTGTCATGAACGAAAAGGGAAAAGACGTTTTCGCCAGTCCTTTGGTCAGCTCTTTTGCGACAGCTTGCTGTCAAGGTTAAGGGCTAAGGCGCTCATTTTTGGATGACTGTAACACGTTTCTCATGTGCACAAGGTCATTGCGGAAAGGTCGGCAACAGTCCCTTTTTGTTGAAACCGTTGTTTTCGCGAGAATGATCCAATTCTAGGAAAGGAAGTAACCGTCAACATCGTCCATGCTGGGCAGTGAGGCTGTCTTGAAGGAAAAGGATAATGGATGTGATATCGAAAAGGAATGTAAATAAATTAAAAAATTAAAAAACCTATCTTCCCATACGCGCCGTAAAAAGTCGAAAATTAAACTAAACCATATCTATGGTTCAGTCAGTCGCTGAATTCGTATTCACTTCAAAGGAAGATAGGCCGCCTGCAATGTTGTGAGCAGGTAAATCTTCCTTTAAGTGACTATGAAATCGGTGACTGATTGCACCATCGATATGCTTAGTTTTATTTTCTACGTTTTAGGGCGCATATGTCAAAATGGTTATTTTTTAATTTTTTAAAATTTATTTATATTTTTATTTGTCTCTAAAAACTTTGAGAGACTACTATTTAATATACTTATAAACATCGACCACCTTTTCCCTCCCGCTGTTTTTGCAGTCGTGTTTAAGGTATCCCATCACATTGGAGACGTCACAAGCTTTAATTTGAGATATAATTCGTTAAGGTCGACAGTCTACGACGGTCCTCATGTGAGCTTTCATTTGACAACTCCTAGCTGTAGGCACTCGCGTTCGGAAGATATAGCGGAACAATCGTTTTCATATTTCCCCTTTTTTTAGAAGTGTTGGGGGAGACACAGGGAATGGAATTTCTAGGCAGGGTATGACCAAAGAAGCCCAACCTTGTAAAGTGCATTAATGTCCAAATAACACCAAAAAATTCGCCCAAAATCCAAAAACGACCCTAAAAGTCCCAAAATGACCCGGGGGCACAAACACCATGGAAGTGACCCGCACAAGAAACCGGAATTGACGCCGACAACCAGAAGTGACCTCAAAAAGAACCCAAAGGTTCGAGACAAAACAGCCACCCCAGAGACCCCCCTAATTGTCGGAAAGTGACCGGAAGTGACTCCGCAGGTAGGGGTCACCCAGACCCTCCCTGGGATCAAAGGTCACCGGAAGTGACCCCATAGGAACCCCAAAAAACTCCTAAAACGCCCTATCCCCCCGTGGGTCCAGTCCCTCCGCACACGCTTGGCTACTGATCTACGGGACCTGGGTTCGAGTCCCGGGTAAGGCATGGATGTATGTGTTGTTTTTCTGCTGAGGTCCTGCCATCCTCTCACATCTTCTACTTTGGCATATAAACTGACAGGCTCCTGTCAGACCTCTGTGGCAAGCAGCTGCTTGAGGGGGTATTTATTTATTTATTTATATCTTCCAATATCTATATCGCACATCATTTGTCGGTTTGCCGGTATGTCGGTTTGTCAATTTGAGCTTGGTCAAAACAGTTGTTCCGCCATATCTTTCGAACGTGACGTGAAATTTAATAATTTCTGTGTCAAATAGTAGCTAATGACGAGGGGAGTGTCATAAACCATAAAAAAATTGACCCATCAAGCCTACGTTGTCCCCAAAAAGGGAAAATATGAAAACAATTATTCCTTTGTATTTCCAGAACGCGAGCACCGAAAGTAACAAATTATGCTTCAAATAAAAGCTTATGACGCGGAGAGTGTCATAGGCTGTAAAAAAATTTACCCCCCACGCTTTCTTTCACCCACTAAAAAGGGAGAAATTAGAAAACCATTGTTCCCTTATATCTTCGGAATGCGAGAGCCTACAATTACGAGTCAGGGTTGGGTTGTTTTACCTCTGAGCGGCACTTTTTTGCACACAATGGGCTAAATGGCCAGGTCACAAGGACCCCGAAGGCTCAGAGAAGGTTGGGGACCCACTGGAACAGCTGTTGAGAGACAGATGGTAGCCTCCCGTCAAGGCCATCCAGCGTGTTCTTTAACGTGCACAGGGTATGGCTCTCCCGCACACGGGGCCACGGCTTAACGTCCCACCCGACGGACGGCGGCCTTTCCAAGCCCATCGGTGTCCCCTATTGACCGTGGACAGGGTGGGGAGTTTTGCGGAGATAACTCTCAACGCTGACCCAGCTGGGACTCGAACCTGGGAACTACAGATTACGAGCCTGGCGCGCTACCGACTGAGCCACCCCCGCCCCTACGAGTCAGGTGTCAAACGAAAGCTCATATGAAGACCGTCATAGACTATCTGGAATTTTACCCCCCCCTTCACCATTCTCTTCCCTTTAAAAGAGGGTTGATTTACGCGGGGGTTGATCGATCGTTGATTTACGCGGGGGTTGATCGATCGTTGATTTACGCGGGGGTTGTCGTTTATATATCTCAAATTAGAGCTTATGACGACTCCAGTGTCACGGGCTACTTTAAACACGACTTCAAAACAGAGGGAGAAAAAATGTGGTCGATGTTTATGAATCATATGACAGTTTCTGAAGGTAGGTGTTTTTAGTGAAAAGAAAAAATGAAATAAATTGAAAAAAATTGAAAAATATTTATCTTTCTTTATGCTCCCTAAAAAGTAGAAAACAAACCTAAAGCAAATCGATTGATCGCTGAATTCGTATTCACTTGAAAGCAGGATAAGGCGCCGATGTACCTACTCAAGAAGATTGCAGGCGCCATATCTTCCTTTGAAGCGGTTGGGTTGTTTTACCTCTGAGTGGCACTTTTTTTTCACACAATGGGCTAAATGGTCAGGTCACAAGGACCCCGAAGGCTCAGAAAAGATTGGGGGAAGGGACTCACTGGAACAGCTGTTGGGAGGCAGATGGTAGTCTCCGGTCAAAGCTATCCAGCGTGTTGTTTAACGTGCAGAGGTTATGGCTCTCCCACACACGGAACCATGGCTTAACGTCCCATCCACGGATGGGGGACATTTCCAAGCCCATCGGTGTCCCCTACTGACCATGGGCAGGGTGGGGAGCTTTGCGGGCTCAGCTAGGACTCGAACCTGGGAACTGCAGATTACGAACCTGGTGCGCTACCGACTCTCCCCCACCCCCTTTGAAATGAATGAGAATTTAGTGATTGATTGCACCGTCGATATGTTTTAGGCTTATTTTCTACTTTTTAAGGTGCTTATGGGAAGATAGGTTTTTTTTTTATTTAATTAGTTAATGTACGTAAATTTGTATTTATTATGAAGTAACAATGGTATAATGTCAAGGGATATTGTTAGATTGTTATTCCAATAACGATATCAAGTAAATGGTTTTAACTGATATCATTTATATTAAAGAATAAATAGATAATAGTAAATTCCTATATTAATAAAACTATCATCTGTAGTAAGTTATATTCTTTAGCTAAATTTATATTCTTGGCATTGTAATGTAATCTGTCTTACGATATCTTAATGAAATGAAGCCTATTTGGATACAGTAAGGAGATCTAAATTTTTTGACTGAATTTTTCTCACTAGTAAACACGTGTTTTACCCCATTTCAATTAACAAGTTTAACTTCATAGACTTTATATAGTTAAATAAGGCTGATTCGCAAGTACGCTGTTTCATAAATTAGTATATAAATATTTTACATAATAAAGCACTAAGTCCTCCTACTTTTTTCAGCTCAAAAAAATACCTCATCATCATCCTCAAGCAGCCATGGGCTACGGAGGTCCAACCAGACCGCGCAGTTTAATTCTCCAAGCATATCTGTCCTGAGCTACATCTGCTGCATCCAGCCACTGTACACCAATTCTAACAAGGTCCTGTTTGACATTGTCTGCCCACCGCATCCCAGGTCTCCCCCTCCTTCTGAGGCCTCTAGGCACACTGTTCATAACCCTATTCGCCAATCTATAATTATCCATACGGGCAACATGGTCAAACCAACGGAGTCTCTCTCTGCACAATATGCTGCTTAAAGGAGGTTGCCAACTCCTTTGCCTAACCTCATCATTAGTTACAAAGTTGAACCACCTAATGCCCAAGATACTGCGTAAGCATCTAGAATCAAAAGCATCAAGTTTCCTGTTATCTAGTTTACAAAGTGTCCAAGTTACACTACCATAACTAACCCTAGAAAGAACCAAACTATTATACAGTCTAATTTTAGTCTTTAGGTGCATACGCCTATTTCTCAACACTCTCCATAGATTCTTAAAAGTCCCGGCAGCAATCCCTATTCGTCTGCCAATCTCATGCCGCACATCACCAGTATCTGTTACATATCTCCCAAGGTAATTAAACTGTGACACCTGCTCAAGACTGCAACCATTCAGATTAACTGAATCACAACCTGCCTGACCAATTTTCATCACTTTAGTTTTCTCTCTGTTTATAACCAAACCTACTCTACTACCAGTCTCATCAACAGCTCGAATGAAAGAGTTCATCTCATCAACATCATTTGCCAAAAGGGTTAAATCATCAGCATAATCTAAATCAAAAATTTTAGTATCTCCAGTCCATTTAAGGCCAAAATGTTTCGCTTGAAGTGAATTTCGCATAACATAATCAATAACCAAGATAAAGAGAAAAGGAGACAAAATGCACCCTTGTCGAACACCAGAAGTAATGCTAAACCAATTGCTACAAGCCTTACCAATCCTCACACACGACTCAGTGTTATTATAGAGAGTTTTCATTATGTTAACTAACTTGTCTGGTATACCATATGATTTCACAATCAACCACAAATTATGACGATCAACAGAGTCGAAAGCCTTTTTGAAATCAACAAAGCTAGCAACCAAAAGTTTCTGAAACTCTAAACATTTCTCAAGAATCTGCCTAAGTGAAAAGATCTGATCCACACATCCCCTACCACTTCTGAATCCACATTGTTCATCACGCAATTGATTGTCAACCAGATTTTTAATTCTATTAAGCACAATAATGGAAAGAACTTTACCTGGAACAGAGAGTAGGCTGATACCCCTATAGTTATCACAAGAACTGCGATCATCTTTTTTTGAAAATAGGGATAATAATAGCTCTTGTAAAATCTTTAGAGACCATGCCTTTATCATAAAAGATATTCAAGATTTCAGTCATCCAAATGGTAACCGAAACATTCCCAGCTCTAAACATTTTTGCAGTAATTTCATCTACTCCTCGGGATTTATGAAGTTTAAGCCAAAAATAACTTCAGATTGTGTTATAGACCCAATATTAAAGCCAATAATGCATCTATCATAGAACTAACCACATTGTTTTGAATGTCACTGAAATGCTCATCCCATCTAGCCATGACAGAACCCTCACCTTCTATAACCTTACCATGTTTATTCTTCAATCCCTGTATACCTGTCAGATTTCTACCACACAAAACATTAACTATCTGGTACAGCTCTCTGCTGTTATGCTGTCTTACTGCTTCCTCGGCTTTGATAGCCAAGCCATCAATCCAAAGATTCTTATCAGCATCTAACTGATCCTTTACACGTTTATTAAGCTCTCTGTAATGCGTTCTATTATGACAACTGTGAGCAGGTGTCACAGTTTAATTACCTTGGGAGATATGTAACAGATACTGGTGATGTGCAGCATGAGATTAACAGACGAATAGGGATTGCTGCCGGGACTTTTAAGAATCTATAGAGAGTATTGATTAAAGAAATTCCTACAGATCTTTCTTTCTGAAATAAGCTCAAGTGCCTTATCACTCAAATAATTCTGTCTCCTCTGCTCCTTTTTTCCTAAAATTGTACTGTTAGTTTCCACAAAAGCCTGTTTGAAAGTCCCATTCTACCTCAACTTCAGTAGTAAGCAAACCTTGACTGTTATAATGACTAAGTAATTTATCATGGTAAGCTTTAGATATAACTGGGTGTTTCACAGCTTCAGATTTACAGGTAAATCTTTTAACCTTAGCACAATACTTCTTAAGTTTAAGTTGCAACACACTTTAAACAAGGTCAAGAATTGAATTGTCAGATTCAGTTTCAGCTCCCCTATGTGTCCTGGTATTCCTAACAGAACTATCCCATTTGCTGCTTATTAATATATATTCTATCATATTCTTATTCAGCTCATCTGGTGAAACCCATGTGTACATATGTATGTCGTGGTGTTTGTAATAAATGTTAGTTATTCTCAAACCGTTAAGTTTATTTATCTGTAGGAGTCGTTGCCCATTGCCATTGTAACTACCTGTACCAAAAATGCCTATCACTCCTTCCCAAATGTCAGAGTCATTGCCAACTTTGACATTGAAGTCACCTCTAACAAGAGCAATATCTCCGTTCTTGACAGAATTTAAAATATCCCGAAGTTGTCCATAAAACCTATCCCTCTCATTCTCTTCGGCTTCCTCAGTGGGGGCATAACAGCAGATAGCATTCAAGTCTTTAATGCTTGTCTGAAATTTTGCTGTAAGAACCACATATCCTAGAAGAGCATCACTGTCGTGTCAGCTGAGAAGCAGACCTACCTGTAGGACTTGGTGGTGCTTATATCTTCCCTTCCTGAAAAGAGAAATTTAAGATTATATTTAAGAATCTGACCTTTATCTGTCCATCTAGTCTCTTGCATGCCGAGAATATCTAAATTATAACGGTGGAATTCTTGTGTGAAGATATCAAGAGAATAATCTCTGATATAAGATATCAAGAGAATATCCACATTCCAAGTACCTGTGGACGAAAAATTGTTAGTGGGATGTTTAAAGAAATGTGTATTGAGAGAGAGAATGGCGACCGTTTCCTCACCACTCTAAAGGCTGAAGCCATCTACACTGGAAGACTTCCTGCAATGTAGAATTTGACGATGCTCGTAGAAGCAAAAGTTCAGGTGCCTGCGATGGCCTCTGCTCATGAATATCCAGCAGCTGATAAACATATCCTGTGAATCTATTCACTTGGGGCTGTCAACCCACAAACAAACAAAAAATTCTCTGGGCAGATCTTCCCTTCACAGAAGCCTACCAGTACAGCAAATTCAGGATTCATTATCAAGCTGAGAGCCTTATTCCAGTCCAGTCCGGTAGGTGTACATGGTCAGCTCCAGAACCCTGTGTGGCTGACTACTCCTCAGCAGAATAGAAAGAAAAAAAAATAGCCATAGTTGTCAAGATCAGTAGGCCACACTAATCTGTAATATTTCACATGATCCTAGCTACCAAACACCGCTTCCAAATTTCATCTTCAAATTCGACAGTGTACGTATACGTTAAGGATAAGTATTATTCGGGAACACAGAATTGTATGATAAATTAATCGAAGCGTATCTGAATCAGTGCAAATAAGCTATAAATTAATGTTACATTAATGGTTATTATTGCACTTGAACTGAAAGTTGAGATAAATATCTATAAATGAAACTTTCAATGAATGTTTTATTCATAACAAGAATTTTTTTTTGGAGTCTATCCCCTTTCCCCCGTAACTTGTTGGTTTCGATTTTCACGGTTTCGATTGGCACAGTGATTTCTCGGAACCTATCTACTGTGTAAATCGAAGGATGGGTGTATTTATGCTAGAAATTAGAAATTCTGGTGATAGTAGTGTTGATGAATAGTAACGGAATAACTTAGTAACGAAAGTACAGTTGGTATTCATTTGTACTTTAATTAAATTAATATCGATTAAAATTCCACATGCTGCTCTTTTATTCCTAAACGTTGGCACTTAATTTTTAACTTTCAATAATATTTTAATATAGTATTAGTAAGTGAATTATTTTTCTATACATTCGATTAATTTACCCCTTACCTATAGCAGATGAGAAAACACAAATTTTTCGTTTTAAGGAAATAATAAATAATAAATAATAAATTTTAATAAAGATAAACTATTTTTCATAAAATATAACTTCACGGCCGTATATAGGTGGTTCGGGGGAAGGGAGATATGCCTGCCACTTTCAAAATGCTAGTAATGGTAATAAAGATAAAAAATATTTAACTTATTTATATTCATACATTTTTCAAACAATATCTTAAATACCTGTGAAACGAAAGAGGAAATGTTATGCTGTATTGAAAATCCAGTGCTTTACCCCCTGATTTTTTTTTTATATCCGGGCCTGTGTAATACATAAATATAATATAAATAAATGAGAAATGATAATAATAAATATGAGAAATTCTTTTTTGCGTTGTGTAGGGCTAATAATATATTCCTATTTACATTATCCAATCGCCAATTAGAACGAATTACTATTGATAAAGGGTGGGAAATTCGGAAAATGAAAAACTTCGTTTTCTCTGAAAACGAGCATTCCATATTCGCCAGAGGAGATGTGTTATTCTTCTAGTTTGAATCTACAAACACTCAGATCTTTTTCAGATGACCTTCTTCTTGTGTTTAGTACTTCCGGTATCATTTTTTTTTTAGTTAAAAGGAGCACAGGTGGTAAAAATTTCGCATCTTCGGATTCATTTTTTGAAGAGTCTATTGTACCCTTAATGTACCTTTGAAGGAGAAAACTTTTCAATTTAAAAATATTAAATTTAATGGGTCTGATTTACAAAATGGTAGATGTGTACCATTCCTCAGTGTAGGATTATCGTAGCACCTAATGTCCGACCCTCCCACTAGGCTGGAATGTTTTATGATTTATGGCTTGATTATGTATCCTGGGCTTGCTGCACTGGTGGGCTCTGTTGAGGGACAATCTTCCGCTGTGTTTTCTCTTTGCCTGTCGGTTGCCAATCCTAAGTGAACAGAAACACAGGATACCTTATATCAGATGCTGGATAATCCTGATCAGAGGCCGTCGCAGGTACCTGAACCCTCATATAGCTAGTTGGGTATCGCCAATCCTAAACTGGAGTAAAATGTCTCAGGCAGGTCATATAGCTCTTTAAAGGGTTCACTTGAAAAGCTAGTGCTTGAAGTTCCAACCAGCATGGGTGACTTCAGCCTTCAACAGTGGAGAAACGGATCTTTGCCCCATGTGTGCGATTAGAGGGCTATTTGATATTGTTGGCCCTACCTCTCTCAATAAACTTAGTTTCTTTAAAAATCCTACTAATCATTTTCTATCTTCAAGTACGTGGAACGTAAGGACGTTACATAGAAATTATTCTCTTGACGTCCTCTTACAGGAATTCCAGCGTTATAACCTAGTTATTTCTAAGTTTGCAAGATACCACCAGATATATAGGTAAATGTCAGATACTTAAAAATAATTTTAAATTCCTCTTTCAAGGGAGTGAGGATGGAAAGCATCTCCAAGTTGTAGGTTTTCTTCTCAGTAGACATGCCAGTGATGCTCTTCTAAGAAATGGCTGCATTAATGAAGGATTTCTTATGTTAAATTTAAAAGAAAATTAAACACTTAAATATTTTCTATTGTTACACCCCCACAGACGACTCTGATGAGAACGGGGAGGATAGGTTTTACATACAACATCAGGATATTTTAAATTGTCAAGAAAAGAGATATTTCTTTTGTGATAGGCGACATCAGTGCTAAAGTTGATACTGAATCTGACCTTTGGGCAGGGGTATTAGGTCCTTTTGGTATTGTTAGTTCCAATGGCAATGGGGAACGTCTTCTACAGGTAAGTAAACTGAATGGTTTGCGAATAACTAACACATATTACAAACACAGAAACATTTATAAATACACATTGGGTTTCACCTGATATGCTGCACAGGAATATGATAGATTATATTTTAATTAACAGCATGGGCTAGTTCGGTTGGGAATACCAGATCATACAGGGGAGTTGAAATTGGGTCTGTCCATTACCTGGTCAAAAGTGTTTTGCAATTGAAACTTAAGAAATGTTGTGGTAAGGTTAGGAAAATTACTTTTAACACTAAAGCTCCGAAAGATCCAGATGTTGCCAAAGCATACCATGACATTATGACAATCGTGGTTTGCTTACTGTTGAAGTTGAGAAAGAATGGGATTAGTTTAAACAGGATTTTCTTGAAAGTAACAGCACTCTTGTGGGTAAAAAGGAACAAAACACACAGCAAAGTTAAGCCGTAACTGACATAGTGGCTAGGCAGCTAGCGACTGTTACAGCAAGGCAAACTTTGTGTGCTGTGTTAGTTCTAATGAGGCAATGGGTAGTAGGACATGTCTTTGTATTAGAAAGCCTATAAAAGCTGAGAGTATCTTCTAGGATTCCTCTCTGTTGTATAAACAAAATTGTTTTGGATGCTAAGGTTATGGAACTTATTTTTTTATGAAGAAAGTGCGGGAATAATACAAGTCAAAACCCTACCTTGTCCTAACAGACGGCATTGTAACGAGCTTAATGAACTTGTAAAGGATTAGTTAACAGCTGATAAGAATCTTTGTCTTAATAACTTGGCTGACAAAGCAGAGGAAGCAGTTAGACACAACAGTAGCAGAGGAAGCAGTTAGACACAACAGTAGCAGAGGATTGTACTAGATAGTTAATATTTTGTATGGGAAGAAACAGACAAGAACACAGAGATTGAGGGATAAACCTGAAAAGGGGTTGAAAGTGAGGATTCTGTGACGGCTAGGTGGACAGAACATTTCATAGATGTTCTAAGCAATGTGATTATTTCTGCTCTAATTGTTTGTAATGAGGATAGATGCATTACTGGCTAAAATGTTGGCCCTATATCCCATTCAGAAGTCACTTTGGCTATCACTAAATTAAATCTGCATAAATCCCCAGGAGTGGGAGAAATCACTCCGGGGAATGTTTAGTGCTCACTCCGGGGAATGTTTAGTGCTGGCAACAATCTGATTGAAATTTTAAATATTTTTTATGATAAAATTGCTTTCCCTAAGGATTTTACTAAGAGCTATTATTATCTCTATTTAAAAAAAAAGTGATCGTAGTTATAGAGGAATTTAATTTACTTTCTGTTCCAGGTAAAGTTCTTTGCATGATTATACTTAATAGAATTAAGAATTTCGTTGATGTACAATTGCGTGATGAACAGTGTGGATTCAAAGGTGGTAAGGGATGTATATATCAAATATTTTCACTTCGTCAAATTCTTGAGAAATGTTTATAAAATAAAAAATAAAAAAATACCTCCTCAAGCATTTGCTTGCCAGGGAGGTCTGACAGGAGACTGTCAGTTTAATACGCCATAGTAGACGATCTGTCAGGATGGCGGGACCTCAGCAGAAAAACAGCACACACAACCATGCCTTATCCGGGAGAGTTTCAGATATCTGTAGTTACTAGTTTTATATATTTCAGAAGGGCTTTAGACTCTGTTGATCGACAAAATTTATGGTTTTTCATTAGATCATACGGAATACCTGACAAGTTAGTTAGCCCAATGAAAGGTTTCTATAATAACACTGAGTCGTATGTGGGAATTCACAACGCTTGTAGCAATTACAAATTATAATATTAAAATTATTACAATTTTTTTTATTATACAAGGGTGCATTTGTCTCCTTTCCTCTTTAGGTTGGTTATTGATTATGTTATGCGGAATTCTTTGCAAGGGAAAGATTTTTGCATTAAATTGTCTAGAGATTTCAAAATTTCTAATTTTGATTATGCAGATGATTTGACCCTGTTGGCTAATGATGTTCATGAGATGAATTCCTTCATTTAAAGCTGTTGATGAGACAATAGAGTAGGTTTTGTGATAAAAAGAGGAAAAACAAAAGTAATGAAAATTGGTCAGGCAGATGGTGCTTCAGTTGCTTTGAATGGTTGCGCCCTTTAGCAAGTGTCTCAGTTTAATTATCTCGGGAGATGTTTAACTGATATTGGTGAGATGCGGCATCAGATAATTAGAAGAATAGGAATTGCTGCTAGTATCTTTAGGAATCTATGAAGAACATAGAAATATAGTCTTTTACACTTAAAGACTGAAATTAGGCTATATAGTAGCTTGGTTCTTCCTAAGATTAGTTATGGTAGCGAAACATCGACTGTTTTTAAGCAAGATAACGAGGAACTTGATGCCTTTGATTCTATATGCTTGCGCAGTATCTTGGGCATTGTAATTTGCTTCACTTTGTAAGTAATGATGAAAGAAGTTAGAAGAAGGAATCATCAACATCTTTTGTGCAGCATTTTGCGCAGAGAGTTGCAGTACTACCTCCCTAGCTGCAGATTGGGAAACAGGGTTGTGAACAGTGTGATTAAAGGCTTTCAAGAAAAGGGCGTGATCAAGGATGCAGTGGACAGACAATGTTAAACAGGACCTTGCTAGAATTGGCCAACAGTGCCAAATGCAGCAGCTGTAGCTCAGAACAGACATGTCTGGAGAGGAAAATTGCACAATCTGGTAGAACCTCTGTAGCCAACGGTTGCATGAGGACTTTGTATGTATGTATAAAGTTTGATGCAATTAATACCAAGACATAACTGATAAGAGGTGTGTATTATAAACGATATACAGTATAAAAGTGGTAGCAGAAATATTAATATCGAAATTAAATTTAAAGTGTATAATGGCAAACAATTTTTTTCATATAATATGAATAATATAAAATAATTTTATTATCAGTGGAAGAGCTGGAATACACAAATATGAACCAAATTTTGAAGAGTAAATATTACTGTTGTTCTTTCATCGGAATAGAACGAAGAGAAATAAGATTACGGAACAAAACGATTTAACATTCTTGCAGCTAGGGAAGAAGTTTTTAATTTCTGCTAATTATTCAATCCTTTGTAGCCAATTATTGAACTATTTACTATATCCTGTGATGAAATGCATCAAACCACTCTTGTTTCTTCTTCAAATTTTGATTAAGTTTTCATCACTTTTTGATAATGATGAATATAACTGTAGTAATTAAAAAGTTCATGACCGTTAAGATATGTTTGTCATCATCATCATCATCATCATCATCATCATCATCATCATCATCATCATCATCATCATCATCATCAAGCAGCCATGGGCTACGGAGGTCAAAGCAGACTGCACAGTTTAATTCTCCAAGCATATCGTCCTGAACTACATCTGCTGCATCCGGCCACTGCACACCAATTCTAACAAGGTCCTGTTTGACATTGTCTGCCCACCGCATCCTATGTCTTCCCCTCCTTCTGAGGCCTCTAGGCACACTGTTCATAACCCTATTCGCCAATCTATAATTATCCATACGAGCAACATGGCCAAACCAGCGGAGTCTCTCTCTGCACAAATATGCTGCTTAAAGGAGGTTGCATACCCCTTTGCCTAACCTCATCATTAGTTACAAAGTTGAACCACCTAATACCCAAGATGCTACGTAAGCATCTAGAATCAAAAGCATCAAGTTTCCTGTTATCTTATTTACACAGCGTCCACGTTTCACGACCATAACTAACCCTAGAAAGAACCAAACTATTACACAATCTAATTTTAGTCTTTAGGTGCATACGCCTATTTCTCCACACTCTCCATAGATTCTTAAAAGTCCCGGCAGCAATCCCTATTCGTCTGCCAATCTCATGCCGCACATCACCAGTATCTGTTACATAGCTCCCAAGGTAATTAAACTCTGACACCTGCTCAAGACTGCAACCATTTAGATTAACTGAATCACAACCTGCCTGACCAATTTTCATCACTTTAGTTTTCTCTCTGTTTATAACCAAACCTACTCTACTACCAGTCTCATCAACAGCTCGAATGAAAGAGTTCATCTCATCAACATCATTTGCCAAAAGGGCTAAATCATCGGCATAATCTAAATCAGAAATTTTCGTATCTCCAGTCCATTTAAGGCCAAAATCTTTCCCTTGAAATGCACCCTTGTCGAACACCAGAAGAAATGCTAAACCAATTGCTACAAGCCTTACCAACTCTCACACACGACTCAGTGTTATTATAGAGAGCTTTCATTATGTTAACTAACTTGTCTGGTATACCATATGATCGCACAATCAACCACAAATTATGACGATCAACAGAGTCGAAAGCCTTTTTGAAATCAACAAAGCTAGCAACCAAAGGTTTCTGAAATTCTAAACATTTCTCAAGAATCTGCCTAAGTGAAAATATCTGATCCACACATCCCCTACCACTTCTGAATCCACATTGCTCATCACGCAATTGACTATCAACCAGATTCTTAATTCTATTAAGCACAATCTTGGAAAGAACTTTCCCTGGAACAGAGAGTAGGCTGATACCCCTATAGTTATCACAAGAACTGCGATCACCTTTTTTGAAAATAGGGATGACAATAGCTCTGGTAAATTCTTTAAGAACCATGCCTTTATCATAAAAGATATTCAGAATTTCAGTCATCAAGTGGTAACTGAAACATTCCCAGCTCTAAGCATTTCCGTAGTAATTTCATCTACCCCTGAGGATTTATGAAGTTTAAGTTTAGAAACAGCCAAAATAACTTCAGATTGTGCCATAGGGCCAACATTAAAGCCACCAATGCATCTGTCATCATTGCAAACAAAGGGAATAGAACTAACCGCATTGTTTAGAACATCACTGAAATGCTCAGCCCACCTTGCCATGACAGAATCCTCACCTTCTATAACCTTACCTTGTTTATCCTTCAATCCCTGTATACTTGTCCGTTTTCTACCACACAAAACATTAACTCTCTGGTACAGCTGTCTGCTGTTGTGCTGTCTAACTGCTTTAGCGGCTTTGTCAGCCAAACCATCAAGCCAAAGATTCTTATCAGCATCTAACTGATCTTTTACACGTTTATTAAGTTCTCTGTAATGCTTCCTATTAGGACCAGTAAGGTATTGATTAAGGTCATTCCTGCAGTTCTTCCTTTCCGAAATAAGCTCAAGTGCCTTATCACTCAGATAATTCTGTCTCTTCTGTTCCTTTTTTCCTAAAAGAGTACTGTTAGTGTCCAAAAATGCCTGTTTAAAATGTTCCCATTTTTCCTCAACTTCAGTAGTAAGCATACCACGACTGTTATAACGACTAAGTAACCTATTATGGTAAGCTTTGGCTATAACTGGGTCTTTCAGAGATTCAGTATTAAAAGTAAATTTTTTAACCCTCGCACAACACTTTTTAAGTTAGTTACTAAAAATATTTTATACTAAAACTATTTGAACGGGGTCGGATCTAGGGAGGAAGGGGGCAAAGGCATCCCCTCCCCCTTTCTGAATACGAGTGGGGTAATAGAGGCGAAATATTATTACTCTTATTTATATTCCATACATTTATCAAGAAAATATTTAAAGACAACTAAAACGGAAGGGGAAATGTTATAATGCATTGGAAATTCAGTCCCTTGCCTTTCTCCCCCCCCCCCAACCTCGATCAGTTTTCAAATTCCTACCTGTATTTGAATAATAAGCCGAGATTCTTCGCTCTTTTATCAAATTAGAACAGCTAAGAAGTGAGGATATTTAAATCGACCGTTTTTTCAGCCTAGCTTCCCCCCCATTATAGATTCAGTTTTTTGAGAGGAAAGCTGAAATATCAGTTTCAAAATAATTTATCGGTCGCAGACGCAACGAAAATTTGTAAGCGACCGTTTAAGGAATCGCAACCCATTAGCTGGTAACCATTGACTTAGATCAATTTTTCTTCGCTTAATATCTGCATTTGCTTGTTTGCATTTAATTAAAAGCTCTCTTTATCAGCTCGAGTCGTGGAATTCAACCATCAATTCACTTTCTTTTAGGATAGTCAGTGGGTTAACTTTAAATTTTAGTCACTTAAAAAAATATACAAATTGCCTCTGTATTCCATTAGAATTGGCTTGACTTTTAAATGTGAAAATAGGAGATAGATGCAACTGCTTCGCCTACACTCACTTTATTCCATTAGAATTGGCTTGACTCTTAAATGTTAAAATAGGAGATAGAGGCAACAACTGCTTTGCCTACACTCACTTTATTCCATTAGAATTGGCTTGACTCTTAAATGTTAAAATAGGAGATAGAGGCAACTGCTTCGCCTACACTCACTTTATTCCATTAGAATTGGCTTGACTCTTAAATGTTAAAATAGGAGATAGAGGCAACTGCTTCGCCTACACTCACTTTATTCCATTAGAATTGGCTTGACTCTTAAATGTTAAAATAAGAGATAGAGACAACTGCTTCGCCTACACTCACTTTATTCCATTAGAATTGGCTTGACTCTTACATGTTAAAATAGGAGATAGAGGCAACAACTGCTTCGCCTACACTCACTTTATTCCATTAGAATTGGCTTGACTCTTAAATGTTAAAATAGGAGATAGAGGCAACTGCTCCGCCTACACTCACTTTATTCCATTAGAATTGGCTTGACTCTTAAATGTTAAAATAGGAGATAGAGGCAACAACTGCTTCGCCTACACTCACTTTATTCTGACAAGTAACCAACTTCTTTCTCCGTGCAATCTTTTCATTCATTTTTGCTCTCGCATCACAATCGTTAATGCAGCTCTTAAGCGAACGCAACCAACCCATCACATTTTAAAATGCATCATTTAGCATTAAAGAAAGGACAAAATAGCACAGTTGTTTCAAGGGACAAAAAAGGAAAATATAAATGCAAGTGAAAGTGAACAACAGAGAAAAGTTAATATTTTAAGAAGAAACTGAACTGTTGAATTTAGGAATTGCCTCATTACCAGCAGGCAAAGGAGAGAGTCTAGATAACAGCTTCTGCAGAAAGCAAAGACCACATTCTAGATTGCATCATTACCAGTAGGTAAAGGAGAAAGTCTGGATAGCTACATGTGCAGAACGCAAAGACCACATTCTAGATTGCCTCATTACCAGTAGACAAAGGAGAGAGTTTAGATAGCCACATCTGCAGAAGGCAAAGAACACATCCTACATTGCCTCATTACAAGTAGGCAAAAAAGAGAATCTAGATAACTGCATCTGCAGGAAGCAAAGACCACATTCTAGATTGTCTCAATGCCAGTAGGCAAAGCAGAGAGTCTGGGGAGCTATATCTGAAGAATGCAAAGACCACATTTAAATTGCCCCAGCATCAGTAGGCAAAGGAATGAGTTGTAACACTCCAAAAATTAATAACTTTTAAAGTTTTGGACCTTTTTTCAGATCCAAATTATTCAAACTCCGGATAGCTTAAAACGGGCGCCAGGCAAAAATAACTTGCCAAATTAGTTGAAATAGGGTTCGAAAATATACCAGCAGGCGTTACTTAGCGAGTAAGAATTCAAAAAAATGATTGTCAAGTTAATTTTAAATACAATCAAAAATTATCAACTAACGTTGCTCAAGAGAAAAAATAGCAAAGATTCAAAAGTTTCTATAAAAAATTTTATTTGCAAATTTTAAATCAACAACATCAAATGAAAATGTCGACTACATCTCGCTTCTAACTTCATTCTACTCTAACTTCTTCTAACTATCTAACAATTTCTAACTTCTTCTAACTATCTAACTTTCTGTGACCTAATGTCACTGTTATATCATGCGTTGTACAAAAGCGGCAAGTGTCATGTTGCACGCCGGGAAAGACATTTACATAACTTGACGAGTGCGCAAGCTATGACTCAAGAGAGGGCGTGGCCTTGAATACGAGCTTTAGCATTTAACAGTCAAAAGGTCGGAGTTGCACATGAGCAACTCCTGCAGCTCGGAAGGATATCGGAACAGTCCACCAAAAATATATTAAAATCCTCAAACTAATAAATATAACGTAAATTAATCAAACCTGGTTAAGATAAAGTAAAAGTGAATGGGTGGACCATCACAGAGTTTAGATAACTGCATCTGCAGAAACAAAGACCATATCCTAGATTTCTTCAGTACCAGTAGGCAAACCAGAGAGTCTGGATACCTACATCTTCAGAAAGCAAAGACCACATTCTAGATTGCTTCGGTCCAGTAGGCAAATGAGAGAGTCTGGATAGCTACATCTAAAGAACGCAAAGACCTCATTATAGTTGCCTCAGTACCAGTAGGCAAAGGAGAGAGACTAAATAACTGCATCTGCAGAAAGCAAAGACCATGTTCTAGATTGCCTCAGTAGTGTTGACAAAGCAGAGAGTCTGGATAACTACATCTTCAGAAAGCAAAGACCACATTCTAGTTTGCCTCGACACCAATAGGCAAAGTAGATAGTCTGGAT
Source organism: Ryuthela nishihirai (assembly GCA_038380435.1). NCBI lineage: Eukaryota > Metazoa > Arthropoda > Arachnida > Araneae > Heptathelidae > Ryuthela > Ryuthela nishihirai. The sequence continues at coordinate 92,898,145 of JAWZYU010000009.1, forward strand.
AACCACATCTTCAGAACGCAAAGACCACATTCTAGATTGCCTCGGTACCAGTAGCAAAGGAGAGAAATTAGATAACTGCATCTGCAGAAGGCAAAGACAACATTCTAGATTGCCTCAGTACCAGTAGGCAAAGGAGAGAGTTTAGATAACTGCATCTGCAGAAGGCAAAGCTAATATTCTAGATTGCCTCAGTACCAGTAGGCAAAGGAGACAGTTTAGGTAACTGCATCTGCAGAAGGCAAAGATCACATTCTAGAATACTCATTCTAGAATACTCGTCAGTAGGCAAAGGAGAGAGTCTGAATAGCTATATCTGAAGGACACAAAGACCACATTCTAGATTACCTCAGTATCAGTAGGCAAAGGTAAGAGTCTGGATAGCTATATCTGAAGAACGCAAAGATCACATTCTAGATTGCCTCAGTACCAGTAAGCAAAGGAGACAACTGCATCAGCAGAAAGCGAAGATCAGATTCTAGATTGCCTCAGCATGCGAAGGCAAAGGAGAGAGTCTAGATAATTGCATCTGCAGAAAGCAACGACCACATGCTAGATTGTCTCAGTACCAGTAGGCAAAGGAGAGAGTTTAGATAACTGCATCTGCAGAAGGCAAAGACCACATTCTAGATTGCCTCAGTACCAGTAGGCAAAGGAGAGAGTTTAGATAACTGCATTTGCAGAAGGCAAAGACAACATTCTAGATTGCCTCAGTACCAGTAGGCAAAGGAGACAGTTTAGATAACTGGATCTGCAGAAGGCAAAGATCACATTCTAGAATACGTCGGTACCAGTAGGCAAAGGAGAGAGTCTGAATAGCTATATCTGAAGAACACAAAGACCACATTCTAGATTACCTCGGTACCAGTCAAAAGTAAGAGTCTGAATAGCTATATCTGAAGAACGCAAAGATCATATTCTAGATTGCCTCAGTACCAGTAGGCAAAGGAGAGAGTTTAGATAACTGCATCTGCAGAAGGCAAAGATCACATTCTAGAATACGTCGGTACCAGTAGGCAAAGGAGAGAGTCTGAATAGCTATATCTGAAGAACACAAAGACCACATTCTAGATTACCTCAGTACCAGTAGGCAAAGGTAAGAGTCTGAATAGCTATATCTGAAGAACACAAAGATCACATTCTAGATTGCCTCAGTACCAGTAGGCAAAGGAGAGAGTTTAGATAACTGCATCTGCAGAAGGCAAAGATCACATTCTAGAATACGTCGGTACCAGTAGGAAAAGGAGAGAGTCTGAATAGCTATATCTGAAGAACACAAAGACGACGTTCTAGATTACCTCAGTACCAGTAGGCAAAGGTTAGAGTCTGAATAGCTATATCTGAAGAACGCAAAGATCACATTCTAGATTGCCTCAATACCAGTAAGCAAAGGAGAGAGTCTAGATAACTGCATCAGCAGAAAGCAAAGATCACATTCTAGATTGCCTCAGCATGCGAAGGCAAAGGAGAGAGTCTAGATAACTTCATCTGCAGAAAGCAACGACCACATGCTAGATTGCCTCAGTACCAGTAGGCAAAGGAGAGAGTTTAGATAACTGCATCTGCAGAAGGCAAAGGCCACATTCTAGATTGCCTCAATACCAGTAGGCAAAGGAGAGTCTAGATAACTGTTTCTGCAGAAAGCAAAGACCACATTCTAGATTGCGTCGGTACCAGTAGGCAAAGGAGAGAGTCTGAATAGCTATATCTGAAGAACACAAAGACCACATTCTAGATTGCCTCAGTACCAGTAAGCAAAGGACAGAGTCTAATAATAGATAACTGCATCAGTAGAAAGCTAGATAACTGCATCAGCAGAAAGCAAAGACCACATTCTAGATTGCCTCAGCACGAGAAAGCAAAGGAGAGAGTCTAGATCTCGTGCTGTGAAGATTGCCTCAGCACGAGAAAGCAAAGGAGAGAGTCTAGATCTCGTGCTGTGAGATTGCCTCAGCACGAGAAAGCAAAGGAGAGAATCTAGATAACTGCATCAGCAGAAAGCAAAGACCACATTCTAGATTGCCTCAGCACGAGAAAGCAAAGGATACAGTCTAGACAATTGCATCTGCAGAAAGCAACGACCACATTCTAGATTGTCTAAGTACCAGTAGACAAAGGAGATAGTCTGAATAGCTTTATCTGGACAACGCAAGGATCACATTCTAGATTACCTCAGTACCAGTAGGCAAAGGAGAGAGTCTGGATAGCTATATCTGAAGAACACAAAGACCACATTCTAGATTGCCTCAGTACCAGTAAGCAAAGGAGAGAGTCTGGATAACTGCATCAACAGAAATCAAAGATCACATTCTAGATTGCCTCAGTATCAGTAGGCAAAGGTAAGAGTCTGAATAGCTATATCTGAAGAACAAAAAGACTACATTCTAGATTGCCTCAGTACCAGTAGGCAAAGGTAAGAGTCTGAATAGCTATATCTGAAGAATGCAACGACCACATGCTAGATTGTCTAAGTAATAGTAGACAAAGGAAAGAGTCTGAATAGCTTTACCTGGAGAACGCAAGGATCACATTCTAGATTACCTCAGTACCAGTAGGCAAAGGAGAGAGTCTGGATAGCTACATCTGAAGAATGCAAAGGTCACATTCTAGATTACCTCAGTACCAGTAGGCAAAGGTAAGAGTCTGAATAGCTATATCTGAAGAACGCAAAAATCACATTCTAGATTGCCTCAGCACGAGAAAGCAAAGGAGAGAGTCTAGATAATTGCATCTGCAGAAAGCAACGACCACATTCTAGATTGTCTAAGTAACAGTAGACAAAGGAGAGAGTCTGAATAGCTTTATCTGGAGAACGCAAGGATCACATTCTAGATTACATTAGTACCAGTAGGCAAAGGAGAGAGTCTGGATAGTTACATCTGAAGAATGCACAGACCACATTCTAGATTGCCTCAGTACCGGTAGGCAAATAGGACGGTTGAAGTTTATTGTAATGAAATATTTTTATATTCAAATCAATCTGTTGCGCAAAAACTGTTTATCTCAGATTTTTTTTTATTTTTTTTTTTTTGGGGGGGGGGGGGGAATCGTCAATACAAGATATTGGTACAGTGTACATATTCTAAACATGAAGACCTGCAAAGCTATAAGCTTAAGAGCAGGAGATTGAATAATTTCATTTGTACATAATATGTATCAGAAATAATTTTCAAATAATTTATAAACTAAATTTAATTAATAACAAGCTGAAAATAGCTAAACACCAAAATGATACATATACAGTAATATTTCATATACTTTTTTATATCATTTCATACTTTCCCATCTTAAATGTTCTTTTATTTTTTTCTTTATTAAAACTTTGAACGCATAATATTTTTCTTGGAAGCCTGCTAGAAACAAAAGGAATTTTATAATCATTTGTACATTTTCCGTAATTGTTTCTGATTTTTGGCAATCTATAATAATAGTGGCATTGAAGTCGTAGACAAGGGAGACATTCTAGATAGCCACATCTGCAGAAGCAAAACACATTCTAGATTGCCTCTTGTGCCAATAGACAAGAGAGACACTCTTAACACATTATGTCTGATTATTTCTGAAAAGAATTGCGATCACCTTTTTTGAAAATAGGGATAATAATAGCTCTGGTAAAATCCTTAGGAACCGTGCCTTTATCATAAAAGATATTCAGAATTTCAGTCATCCAAGTGGTAACTGAAATATTCCCAGCTCTTCCGTAGAAAAATTGTTTGCATATCTCCTTTCTTTTGGAGGGTGAAGAAAGTATGGGGTGAGAAAATTAATTTTACGAAGCGTTATGTTCGACCATCGCGTTATGTCCGAATCTAACAATACATACAATGCTTCCTCCTTAAATAATTATCACTTATTATCCTCGCGATCATAAGATCTAGTACGAAAATCCTGTACATCATCTTTACCCCTCTTCAAGAAGGAAAGAAAGCACATGGAGATGAAATTTTATATCCTCTGACACTCCCAACGTCACACTTTCACACATCATTCGCTGCAATCGGCCCTCGCGTTCGAATGTGTGATGGGCATGGGAGCCAACATTGAGATCGAGAGAGGAGGCAAGAGCTGGGAAAATGGATCGAAAAATTAAATTAGGTTAAATAATAACAGGTGTACCAAATATTACTGTTTTCTATTTTCTTCTTTAAATAAATGTAAATCTTGGTTTTTATTTACGTTTTCTTAACTTCATAAAACCCCAGGGGTTGATGAAATTACTACCGAAATGCTTAAAGCGTGGAATATTTCAGTTACCACTTGATGACTGAAATTCTGACTATCCTTTATGATAAAGGCATGGTTGCTAAGGATTTTACCAGAGCTATTGTTATCCGGATTTTCAAAAAAGGTGATCGCAGTTCTTATGATAACTATAGGGGTATCAGCCTACTCTCTGTTCCAGGTAAAGTTCTTTCCATAATTGTGTTTAATGGAATTAAGAATCTGGTTGACAGTCAATTGCGTGATGAGAAATGTGGATTCAGAAGTGGTAGGGGATGTGTGGATCAGATATTTTCACTTAGGCAGATTCTTGAGAAATGTTTAGAGTTTCAGAAACCTTTGGTTGCTAGCTTTGTTGATTTCAAAAAGGCTTTCGACTCTGTTGATCGTCATAATTTGTGGTTGATTGTGAAATCATATGGTATACCAGTCAAGTTAGTTAACTTAATGAAAGCTCTCTATAATAACACTGAGTCGTGTGTGAGAGTTGGTAAGGCTTGTAGCAATTGGTTTAGCATTACTTCTGGTGTTCGACAAGGGTGCATTTTGTCTCCTTTTCTCTTTAGTTTGGTTATTGATGATGTTATGCGAAATTCACTTCAAGGGAAAGATTTTGGCCTTAAATGGACTGGAGATACGAAAATTTCTGATTTAGATTATGCTGATGATTTAGCCCTTTTGGCAAATGATGTTGATGAGATGAACTTTTTCATTCGAGCTGTTGATGAAACTGGTAGTAGAGTAGGTTTGGTTATAAACAGAGAGAAAGCTAAAGTGATGAAAATTGGTCAGGCAGGCTGTGATTCAGTTACTCTGAATTGTTGCAGTCTTGAGCAGGTGTCACAGTTTAATTATCTTGGTAGACATGTAACAGATAATGGTGATGTGCGGCATGAGATTAACAGACGAATAGAGATTTCTGCCGGGACTTTTAAGAATCTATGGAGAGTGTGGAAAAATAGGCGTATATACCTAAAAACTAAAATTAGACTGTATAATAGTTTGGTTCTTTCTAGGGTTAGTTATGGTAGTGAAACTTGGACACTTTGTAAACATGATAACAGGAAACTAGATGCTTACGCAGCATCTTGGGCATTAGGTGGTTCAACTTTGTAACTAATGATGAGGTTAGGCAAAGGAGTTTGCAACCTCCTTTAACCAGCATATTGTGCAGAGAGACTCCGTTGGTTTGTCCATGTTGCCGGTATGAATAATTATAGATTGGCGAATAGGGTTATGAACAGTGTGCCTAAAGGCCTCAGAAAGGGGAGGGGGAGACCTAGGATGTGGTGGGCAGACAATGTCAAACAGGAACTTGTTAGAATTGGTGTGCAGTGGCCAGATGCAGTAGATGTAGCTCAGGACAGACTTGCTTGGAGAACTAAATTGCACGGTCTGGTTGGACCTCCGTAGCCCATGGCTGCTTGAGGATGATGTTGATGATGATATAAATTTACGTTATATATATATATATTTCTGTACGTATATATAATTATTTCCATCTTGAAACATTGTTGGTTTTTTTGTCCAACCCCCCCCTCCCCCCCCCCCGCTAAAAATATTTTCTCCCTCCGTTGATAAATCTCAAACCTGGCTGAAGTTGGGCTAGAACCTGGGAACCGAAAATTACAAGCCTGGCACTCTGCCAACTGAGGTAACGGATAACCACGGGTGACGAAACTGCAGCAGGAAAAATCTTCTCTTTATGTCTTGCAGATTATCAAGTGAGAATTGGACAGGATAAAGACGACTTAGAATATATAATTCAGAAATTAAAAGAAAAATATCCGAAATATTTGGGAGCAAACGAAGAAGAGAGGATCTTGAGATGGATGGAGAAATGGAAAGAGAAGTGACATGTTTAAATATTTGAGGGGGGGGGGGTCCATTTATTATCCAGCAGGAAATAAGGGAAAATTTAAATAAGCAGCAGGAATGCCAAATTCAGTTTTATGAAAGAGAAATGCATCAGAAAAGAATAAAGGAATGTTTTTGATTTTTTCATTCAACTGCAGAGAGTATTCTAACTGATGGAGAAGACACTGACAGAAAGGAGGAAATGTAGATGTGCGCAGAAGAAAAGAATGAATGACATGAGAAATGTGGAAATGAAGAGAATTGTAGTCTTAAGAGAGGATGTAGTAGAAAAGAGTACAGAGAAAAAGAAATTGAGATGATATGGATATATTGAAGATGGCGTATGATAATGGGAAATCACTGGAAGAAGCAAAGGAAACGGAGAGAGGATGTGGAGGAAGAGATGACAAAAAGGTCCCTCTGAAGGACCTCAGGAAAGAGTTACCGGAAGAAGAGGAAGAAAGTGAAGATGGTCGAAGTGGCGAGAGATCCTGTGTAGATGTAGCCAACGCTAAAGGACGAAAAAAACCGGAAAGAACAAGCTTTACTTCTGGTCAAAAACTTACACTTATCTTGATTTTTTTAACACTTTTTTAAGAGTATCGTTAACATTTTTATTAAATATAAATAAATAATAATAAATACCCCCTCAAGCAGCTGCTTGCCCCAGAGGTCTGTTTTTAACACTTTTTTAAGAGTATCGTTAACATTTTTATTAAATATAAATAAATAAAAATAAATACCCCCTCAAGCAGCTGCTTGCCACAGAGGTCTGTTTTTAACACTTTTTTAAGAGTATCGTTAACATTTTTATTAAATATAAATAAATAAAAATAAATACCCCCTCAAGCAGCTGCTTGCCACAGAGGTCTGTTTTTAACACTTTTTTAAGAGTATCGTTAACATTTTTATTAAATATAAATAAATAAAAATAAATACCCCCTTAAGCAGCTGCTTGCCACAGAGGTCTGTTTTTAACACTTTTTTAAGAGTATCGTTAACATTTTTATTAAATATAAATAAATAAAAATAAATACCCCCTCAAGCAGCTGCTTGCCACAGAGGTCTGTTTTTAACACTTTTTTAAGAGTATCGTTAACATTTTTATTAAATATAAATAAATAAAAATAAATACCCCCTCAAGCAGCTGCTTGCCACAGAGGTCTGACAGGAGCCTGTCAGTTTATATGCCATAGTAGAAGGTCTGTGAGGATGGCAGGACCTCAGCAGAAAAACAACACACACATCCATGGGGCTCGAACCCAGGTATCAGTAGCCAAGCGTGTTAACCACTCGGCCATGAGAACTAAATATTATTCAACTGAAAATACTTTGTGTTTTAACAGTGGGACCAGTGAATCAATCAATCATTTATTTTCATAAATATGAATACATGGTATACAATTACATACACTCCTGAAATAACAGTGTATAAAATTTTTTGGAAAAATAACTACACCACAAGAGTAAAGACACTCGCCCGTGGTGTTAGTAAACTAAAAGTTAATACATTAGTTAAATGTTAGTAACAGTATTGTGAACTCGATAATAGCTGTGATACAATGATTTAGTTAAAAATAATCGTTTTTATAATGATAATTTCTTCATAACATGGTTTCAATATTACAAGAGACTCGCGAATAAACCGAACCTACTGCAGTAGAGCCACCATTAAGCGGACGTGTAGTAGGACGTGAATAGTAAAGGTCGAAGAGCTCATAATTTGTTGCCTGTTGATTTTTTAATGCCTTTTAATTTGCTGAGTGTTGATAGAGAGGCTTCCTGTTACGAAGTGCCCGAAGAGAATTGCTATCGTGCATTTGTAATATTAGTGTTTGCGGATCGAGTCTCAGAAAATATATTTTTTGATTAAAAGATATTGAATATAAAATTTTTAATCAGGATTTCGAAAAAATGATAACTGCAGATCTCAATAAAATGATACTCTAATAACCTATGGAAAAGTTCCTTTTTTTAAAGACATATTTCTTCGGAAGTAGGGTCGTTGACATAAACCGATGCTGGCCACCAACTGTCCCAAAGCGCTGCTCCATGGCCAGAGATTGCCTTATTTGGCTGAGGCCCGAACTCGTCCAACTGAGTTCCGAAGAACAAAGCCGATGTACAAAGAACCGCGCCTGCGCAAAAACTCAATGAACACGTGGCGCTCGCGTGGCGTCGCTAACAATGGCCCCAAGGCAGATGGTGCGTGAGCGCGTGCAGCCTCACGGCTAGCCGTATGGCGTGGAGCTGCTCTTCGCAGACAAAACCGTGAATGGTCCCGCGGCGCCGCTCCCCTCCGACAACCCCTCAGAGGTGGGAGACGGGCCTCGCGCGACCACCTGCCCTTCGCTGCCCCTTGTCGCTGCCTCTCCAGTGCCCTACCGGCTGTTGGCTGAGACGGCAGACGACCTCCTTCCTGTCCCCGACGCTGAGGCACAGTAAGTTCACTTCAATCGCTCATTTAAAGTAATTCCTTTTAAATGATTATTTCAAGACTGTTTCCCTTTCATTTCGGCTTTTAAATTTAAAACTAATCACAATTTCTAATTCGCACAATATGCGCGAACGCATTGAGAAACGACGATCAATTGGATAAAGCCAAAAAATTAACACTCCTATGTGATGAACGCGAAATGAAAAAGAAGATGGCTAACTCGAATTCTAACTAACTGAACATAGAAATAATGATTCGTGATTCGTTGCTAGAATTATTCTGGAGAGATAAAGCACAATTTCTCAACTGGTGATTGCGCATTTCTGTGTCAACAGGCAGGCACTTTTCTTTCAATAAATGTATTCAAGAACCGCAAACTTGGCAAGCTTTAAAATTGAGGATCAAAGATAAATGGGTTCGATCCCCGGATAAGTGTTCATTTCCAGTGTTGTTTTTCTCTTGTGACCTCGCCTTCCTCGAATGCCTTCTCTAAGTCGTATTATATTGACAGGCGCCTGCCAGCATAATAAAATGTAAAAATATTCTTTGAATAAATATAGAGGAAAAATTGTCATCATCCTGGTGGGATTCGCACCCATGACCTCCTAGATAGCATATTGAAAGAAATATGTTATCAGATAATCGTAGTTTCGGACCCCATTCTGCTAATGACAATTTTTCTCTTTTTATTCAATGTATTATCACCAACAGGTCACCTACCAACAACTATTCAATATTTCAATAATATTCTTACTAGTACTTAATTTTTTTAATGAGCTTTTAATAATAATATTCTTACTAGAAAAAATAATTTTTTTAATGAGCTTTTAATGAGTTCAAGTTTGAGACGATTTATTTCAGCAGTGCTTCACTAATCGAAATACTCTTTCAATATTATGATTACGCTCAGAAATTTGAATAAATGCGAAAAATTATTGAAATTACGGAGGGATATCAGAGACATAAAAATCTTTTTTGTTGTGAATCCTTTTTTTTATTAAAATTCATTTTATTGACTTTGATTTAATTTAAATGATTTTAAATTGCCGTTTCAAACTATCAAGTGCACTGCATCTTTTTGCTAAAATATCAGGAAATTTAAATTTCTTCCAAAATTGCGATTAAAAATATTTGCTAGTTCTTTGCTTTAATCTTCATTTTTCATTAGTTATTGTAAGGATTGGTTGGTCGCTGCTACAAATAAGTTTTTAAAATGCGAATATCAATATTACTCATTTGCATATACTTCTCTGACTAAATATAGGATTTGGTTACTCCACAAATAAATTAATGTGGGAAGAGTAAATTAATGCAGGGAATATAAATATACTTCTTTATATGGATTCTTGAAAAAAAAATTGTTGTAATCAATGGATAGACGTAAAATAAGCTAGAAATGTTTCATGCAATTTTATCATTTTCTACGACAAGGCAAAAAGTGGAAGCCCTTATGATGTAGAATAACTTAATGTTTGTTTCTAATCTACATCTAGAAAACTCACAAGACCATTTTAAAGTTAGGAAGGAATGAACTCACTACAGTGATAATCATTTGCAGTAATTGGGTAGTTTCGAAAATAATCTACTTCGTATCCCCTACCCCAACTCGAGATCTCCTGGTTACGTGCCAATTGCTCTTCCAGTTGCGATAAGGCATTTCACATTTGCTCGACAAAGGTTATGATGGCTATACTCTGAATCTTTACCATGTAGTTCCCTTTTAAAATAGTATGTATTCAAAACAGAAGATTGTACATGTACCTGACAAATGTGAATAATATGAAGAAAGCTATTATTTAATGCTCGTGTAGGGTAACCAGATTTAATATTTGTTCCAAGATGTAATTGAAATTAATAAGAAATAATTGTTATCACATTCGATTAAAGAGAATTTTTCGGATTTGAAAACGTTCTTTGAGATCTATAGGTGAATTATAGATGATGACTAAATTTCTAAAAATATTATTTTTAGTTCACTGAACTAATATTTGCCCTGTTATTTCTCAACTTGTCAACTGCGTCAATTTTTTTTTATGTAATCCAGTATCTTCTATACCAGTGTCTCGCAAACTGTGAGCCGCGGCACAGTAGTGTGCCGCGAGAGATTTCAAGTGTGCCGCGAGAGATTTTCAAATTGACACTAGATATTCCAAAGATTTCATTTTGACTTGACTTGTGTTATCGACGTGCTATCGACGTGCTTTAATAAAAACTTTCAGATTTTATCAACTGGGATCTTGTAAGTATTTATCAAGCTTTTTCAAAATTTTGGTATTAATTTTTGATTATTTCAAGCCATAGAATGGACAAATATTTAAAACAAACACCGAGTTATGAATTAAAGAACGAGAGCAAATCTTCAAGTGAAACCAGGCTGATGACTTCAACAAAGCGCAAATATAATGACGATTATATAGAGTTTGCTTTTATTCTTTTTAGGTGTGCTGCGGGAAAAAAAATTAGATTCAATGTGCCGCAGAGTAAAAAGGTTTGCGAGACAACTGTTTTATACTAACACTCTGACAGTTCCATTAAGGTACCACGGTTTAAAACATAACAAAGAAGAAGTCTATGCGTTTTTTCAATATTTTTTTCATGTACAATTACAATTATCGCAATGCAGGCCCGGATTTAGGGGTAGGGTCTCATTGCCCCCCCCCCCACCTTTTAAGAATGCTAGTAAGAATAATGGAGGCAAAAATTGGCGAACTCACGTATATTTCATGTTTTTCAACAATTTTTTCAAAAACCTCTTACACGAAGGGGAAAATGTTATAAAAAAAGTACCCCCTCAAGCAGTTGCTTGCCACAGAGATCTGACAGGAGCCTGTCAGTTTATATGCCATAATAGAAGGTCTGTGAGGATGTACTATTTGTTGCCAGATGTTCAGCAACCACGGCAATCCCCGGTTCCGTCTCACGACACTACCAAGTTAACAAAAAGCCGTGACTAACTAGAGTCGGGGGCAAGAATACACCATATAGATGCATCTCATCCCCGACCTGACATGGCAGCAGTCCTATAAAAGGAAAGCTAACCATCGGTAGAAACCTAAAATTTAATCTGTTCCCCGGTTAGCCATGAACAAGGATATGTAAATCCAAGTTCGCTCGGCACCCGGGTTGGAGACTCTTAGTGAGGCCCAGACTTTGAAAGGGCTTGTGCCTACTAGGGGACCAAATCCTTTCAGCCGTGCCCTTGAACTTGCTCCACGGAGCACCTGATGTTGTGGTCTTGACACCGTCCAACCGGACCACCAAACCGGTCAGCGATGTCTTCGACCTCGGTTGGTCTTGGCTTTGTCCAACCGGGCACCCAATCCGGTCAGCAAAGTCTTCGACCGGTTGCTGGGCCCGAAGCCCCCCACCACGTCAAGGTGGTCCCCTATCGGGGGGGGGGGGGGGGGGTCTGTGAGGATGGCAGGACCACAGTAGAAAAACAACACAAACGTCCATGCCTTATCCAGAGCTCGAACCCAGGTCCCTTAGATCAGTGGCCAAGCGCGCTAACCACTCAGCCACGGGACGGACTGTAACATAATTCCAATCTCTTGCCCTCTCACTCCTTTTACTTTTATCCGACTCGATCGAGTGAAATTGGAGAGGGCTCACTTTCACCATTTTCTAGATCCAGGTCTCTAGTACTGTGTGTATAAACCAATAACTGTTTCATCATACGTCAAGTATAGTCAAATATTGTCTCTATGCAAGAAATGCTAATAAGAATGTTGCCTTTCTGTTACTTTCTGTGGCATCGGCATTTAAAAGAAATCTCTTCGTAAGTGTTGCCAGAGTCTTAATTTTTCCTTCCAAACGATTCCTATCTCTGTTCCTGTAGAAACGTTCTGCTCCTATTTCACTTTTTGAAATAAAAATTCTGATTTTTAGATAGTTTTAAATTCTAAAGAATCGATTCTGATGTTGCGATAATTCCCAAAAAATTAATTGTATGTAAAATAATTGTTTTTCTTATATTTTCCTCGATTTTTTTAAAAAATAACTAATATTGTAATTATAAAACAAATGAGTGGTTAGCACGCTTGGCTACTGATCTAAGGGACCTGGGTTCGAGCCCCGGGTAAGGCATGGATGTGTGTGTTGTTTTTCTGCTGAGGTCCTGCCATCCTCACAGACCTTCTACTATGGCATATAAACTGACAGGCTCCTGTCAGACCTCTGTGGCAAGCAGCTGCTTGAGGGGGTATTTATTTTATTTTTTATTATTTATGGATATTATAATTTTAAAAAATAAGTACTCCCCCAAGCAGCCGCTTGCTACAGAGGTCTGACAGGAGCATGTCAGTAGAAGGTCTGTAAAGAAACAGAGAATATTTTTGTTTAATAATATTTGTTTGTTTCATCGTGAATATATTCCCTAATCCGAATGGTTAGCGCACTTGGCTACTGACCATAGGGATATGGATCCGAGCCCCAGGTATGTATGGTTGTTTGCCTCCCAGAACGAGGACCTCAGAAGAAAAACAACCATACCTTACCTGGGCTCGGATCCAAGTCCCTATGGTCAGTAGCCAAGCGCGCTAACCACTCGGATTAGGGAATATATTCACGATGAAACAAACAAATATTATTAAACAAAAATATTCTCTGTTTTAGCTTACGCATTATTTTATCAATAAGTATCTATCCAAACCAAAAATGCTAATTCCATATCTTTTATAAATATATAATATTTTATAACATATGTAATATTTTATAATATAATATTTTATAATACAAAAATACTAAATCCATATATTTTTTATCTCTAAAAGCAAACCACTATCTTTTAAAATAGAAAAATTGCATTTTCCCACCCCCTAGGGTAAACAATTGTTGCCAAATTTCACCATTCATTCATTGCCATATTTCACCATCAAAATTAAAAATATTAGCCCAAAAAAATTATTTGTAATATCTGCTTCAAATTTTGGAATGTTCAACTCTTCCACCGTTAGAGGGAGCATTTATAGCTTTTGGCAGATTCGGAAAGTTCACGTTATAATATTTCTTCAATACCTATCAAAAATAAAAATAAATTTTTAATTTACCTCTTAAAACAAAAATGGAAACTTCGTGACCTTCGCCATTCCATTATAAAAATTTCAAATTTCTAGCATAATTACATCGTTTTGCAATATTATTTTGGAATTTTCCTTTTTTTCCGTCATTAGAGAGAGCAAGTATTTTTCACGATTCAGAAAGCACAAATCGTAATATTTCATCAATACCTATAGAACACAAAATATTTTTTAATTTATCTCTATAAACAAAGAAAAAATCGATGTCTACAAACAAACGGAAGCCAAAGTGAAATTATTATGTCGTGTTTGAAAACGAGATAAAAATATAAGGCATCGATCACTTCATTGGATAATCTTGTTCTTGGTTTTGAAACAAATATTCCTAAATTTGAGAAATTTCTTTTGTTTTGTGTTGATATTGGTCTTATGCAGGCGCCCACTGGAACGGGGTGCTGTATATAGTGATTGTAATGTCCCAGGCCCATAGTTCTAGGTCGTTGAGATTCACAGGAGTAGCCGTGGGGGCCCCTGGGACCTCATAGGAGTAGTATTTTTAAAAATAATAATAATATCTATTTTACAGAAATTCCACAGAATTGGGGAAAACCCATTTTAAGCTTTACGTATGAACTCTGAAAAGAATAAGTATCGAAATCTTGAAAAAGAAATCGAATTTTTTATCGCAGTCCCTGAAAAAAAAAGTGGTCTTATAGTTAAAAGAGTGTTCAAAACAAGTTTTATCTTTGATACTGCTTTGTACGGCATCTGATGGAGGTTGAACTCCTTTATCAATAAGGTAAAAGCTTTGACGGAAGGAAGTGGCTTTTTCCTTCGCCGTAGGCATTGACTTTTGCTAGTTTGTTTTTTTTAATTTAGATTCTCGTGTGTTTCATCATCCGACCACCGAATACTATTCTTCCACTGGATTCCTGGATTTTTTGAAAAGTCTTTTCCATAATTGATTTTCCCAGTTTTAGTTGACATGCTAAAGAAGTCATTATTACTTTGTTTCTCGTGTAAGCACTTCGGATTACTCAAAAACGATGTGAATTGGAAATTAGGTACTATAAAAATATGATTTTAAGTATTTAATGGTGGAAGACATATTACTTTTTACACGGTTTACTGAATGCTAAAAGTCCCAATAATACTTTCGTGTTGCTTTTATACCGACTTCCTTCGTAGGATTCTCATGCTGTAGCATACACCAACTTTCATGACGCGTTTATCATAAATTCATTGTAGCACGTTCATCTGTCGTAATAAACAATGCAAAAAGTGGACAGTGACGTTGTCCACTAATTCAAATGTATAAAGGAGAGAATTCATATTGTATCGGAGTAAATGTTTTTCTCAATTAGAAATAACTCTTATGTTTTTCTAAATCACTTTTCATCGCTTGTATAAATTATTTCTCGTTTAGTTCACTAAGTAACTGTAAAATCTGTTACGAAAAAATACAAAAGATAATTTATTTCTTAACTATCATACAATATGTAAACTTTATATTTATAGAATTGTTTAAAATTTCTTCTTACATTCGTTTAAACTAACTTTTGTAGCTTGCTTTTCGACAAAACAGGCGAATTAACCCTTTCACGTCTATTGCAAGTTCATTGCTGTTTTATATTTGTACAGATTCCTGTTTACAGGTTTTTTTACAAATCTATTAATGTATTTTTACTACTTTTCATTTACAAGTCTATTTACAATTTTCTTTGCTGTCTCGCTCTCAATGGTGTCATTGTGCTCCTCAGATAATCTTAAATTAATTTTAACGTGGTAAAAAATAATGATTATTTTTTACCACACTTATCGAATTTCGACGACAGTGCGATGTTATCCCGCATGAATAGCGACCATAATTCTTGAATCATTGCGAAGTTTTTATTTTTCTTTAAACAAGTGCGGAAAGAAAACTCCGAAGAAATGTCCCTTTGTATTCTTTGCCAGCCTATTAGCTTTCCTGTACAGCAAGTCGTCGGTAGCAAAAAACGATTCTCTGGTGCAAAACAATAACATAATCGGACAATTTTTTGCAGACCTTAAATCGTTGTCTTTAAACGACTAATTATTCAATCTGAAAATGCGAAGAAGATTGACGCATGTAACTCTAGAATTATCTTCACAATTGGCGAATCTGCCATCTTCGTACAATTGATAAAATGTATTTTGGTTCTTTTTAAGGTTTCGCTCTGGCATTTTGTTTCGATTCCCTATTTTATCGCAATTTCAATTCATGGCTTTGCAACATCATCGAAATTTCTTCTTGCATGCAATATACATTCGACTGAGTTCTAACGTAATTTGACTGCTGATGTTACTTCTGATATTACAGAGAGCAAGCCAAAAGTCTCGCCTAAATTCTTTTACAGAGTTGACGTTCGACTTTGTAGAAATTCGCCAATAAAATGGCCATCCGAGCTTCGACTGATTTCTGAGCAAATCTCAAATTCATTGTGATCAACTGAATTAAGTTTGTTAAGAAAATAAGTCAATTAAACACCGTAAGGAAGAGCTGTCTACTTGCACACATGACTCTTGAGCCATACCTCCACACTATATGGGTATAGAGATATTTTTAAGGAAATGCAAAATAAATACGAATCAACACCTTACTAGTGATAGCAGAAGGCATTACAACGAGCTGAATATCTTTAGTAATATAAATTTATGTTAATACGCTTAGTAAAATGTTTCAAATTCCAATTGTGTTGTTTTAGACTTTAATGTTTTAAAGCGGGAAGAGTAAGTCGTCAATTGTATATGAAATGATATGCGTCCATTTCTTGCACTCAACTTTGTGCACTTGGCAGTGAAAAGGTTAAAAAAAATTCTGAAGAAATGTTTCGTGCGATATAGGATGTACAAATAAAAACAGTGTTCGATTCAGGGAATAAAGATAGGGAATCTGGAAATCAGAACAAAGAGGCAAGTATTAGGGATATACCTTCCTTCCGTTCAGTTTGACTATTTTTAACCTAACAATTTCTGTTAAGAAATATGTTTTCGAAACCCAATCTGGGCCCTCGCGCCGGGTCCCTGCTGACCTGGGCCAGTTTCCCCACCAATGTCTTGATTTTCCAACTCCAACGCCATATATATATATTAAATATTAATTTAAGTAATCTTTCTGTATACAAATAATCATTAAATTGTTACTGATGACCAGTAAAGGTTAAAACCTCTCTGCAGAATACAGACTAATTTCGGTTACAAATTATTTTATGCATTTTTATATATTTATATTTACTGTATTTGTATGCATATTGCAATTATTGCTAGCAACTATGTTACTGTGACATAAATGTTGTTAGTTCTTGTTAGTTTTTTTAAGTGATTTCAATATTTATTTGTGTGAATATTATAAAGCGAAATGTTTTCCACGTCCGTCATCACTTTGCCAACCAGATCAGCTTTTAGTTAACCTGATGAGTAAACGATCTTATGATGAAAACAAAAACCGTAAAAATAAATTAAAAAATTCAAAATTAGAAAATAAAATTATATCAATTGTGCCATCGGTTACTGAACTCGTATTCATTTCAAAGGAAAATAGAACGTCAGTTTACCTACTCAACAAGATTGCCGCCGACCTATCTTCCTTTGAAGTGAATACGAATTCAGTGACTGATTGCACCATCGATATTCTTTAGGTTTATTTTCTCCTTTTTAGGGCCCATGTACCCAATCCCCAGTGATGATGCACAGAACCAGTGAGGCCTAGCACCCATTGTCCGACCCCGCCTTCTCATGGTACAGGCCGTTAGTATCTTTCAGAGGAGGTATTCTCTGTCGGAAGGGGAGGGCTACCAGTCAGTGTGGCCTACTGATCTGGTCATCTATGGCCACTTTGTTTTCTTCCCCCCCCCCTTTTTTTTTCAACCCTGCTAAGTAGTGGTCAACTTCACAGGGTCCTGTGCTGACTATATATGGACTTGTTTATGGATTTGAGCTTGATTATGGATCCTGGACTTGCTGCACTGGTGGGCCTCTGTTGAGGGAGAATCTGCCATTGTGTTTTCTGTTTGCTTGTGGGTTGCCAGCCCTAAGTGAACAGAGGCATGCGATGCCTTATATCAGCTGGTGGATAATCCTGATCACAGGCCATCTCAGGTACCTGAACCTCACTTAATTAGTTGGGCATCGTCAAGCCTAAACTGGAGTAATGTGTTTCAAGCAGGTCATATGGCTCTTGAAAAAGTCCACTTGAAAAGGTGGTGCCTGAAGTTCCTACCAACATCTATGACTTTACATTTTAGCGGAGGAGGAACAGGTCTTTGCCCATTGCCTGCGATCAGGGGCTGTTTGATATTGTTGGTCCTACCTATCTCAATAAACCTAGTTTCTTTAAAAATCCTACTAATCATTTTCTCTCTGCAGGAACTTGGAACGTGACGACATTACATAGAGATTATTATCTTCATTCCTCACGCAGAAATTCCAGCGCTATAACCTAGATATTTTAGGCTTGCAAGAGATCAGATGGTCAGGTAAAGGTGAGATACTTAAAAATAACTTTAAATTTTTCTTTTAATGGAAAGCATCTCCAAGGTGTTGGTTTGCTTCTCAGCAGACATGCCAGTGATGCTCTTCTATGATATGCCTGCATTAATAAAAGATTTCTTAGAGCAAAATTTAAAACAAAATTTAAAGACTTGAATGTTATCTGTTGTTAAGCCCCCACAGAAAACCCTGATGAGAACGAAAAGGATATATTTTAAAGCCAGCTTCAGAATATTTTGAATTCTGTGAAGAAAGGAGATATTTCCCTTGTGCTAGGTGACTTCAATGCTAAAGTTGGTACTGACTCTGACATTTGGGCAGGAGTTTCAGGTCTCTTTGGCATTGGTAATTCCAATGGCAATGGAAAACGTCTTCTACAGGTAAGTAAACTTAATGGTTTACGAATAACTAACACATACTACAAACACCTGATGGGTTGCACAGAGATATGATAGATTATATTTTAAATCACAGCAAATTGGCCAGTTCAGTGAGGAATACCTGATCATACAGCGGCGCCGAAATTGGGTCTGACCATTTCCTGGTCAAAAGTGTCTTGCAACTGAAGCTTAGGAAATGTTCTGCCAAGGTTAAGCGTATTATTTTTGACACTGATACTTGAAAAAACCAAATGTAGCCAAGATTTGCTCTGTGAATTTTGTAAGGGTAGATCATTACTATCCCTAGTACAATGTTAACTTTCGATTACCATTACTTTCCCAAAATGCCACTTCCTTTGAGGTTTCCAGTACATCTTTCTTTTCCGATATCTGATGTAGAAGTTTTTTCAACACAGTAGTTTTGAAGACACCATATAATAGGCTCCCATCTTTGCATCCGATAAGGGCATCTATCATGGAAAATAAGTTTTCAGTCTACAAAAGTAAGCGCAAATCATTAAGATTTAAATTATTAATTGAGAAGGCGAACTTTACGGGCAGTAACGTGGTTTTCAGTCCCAATCTGAAAGTCAAGAAGATCTCCACACACTGTTCTCAGAGGGCCTAACTGATCCATAAAAAACAAGAGGAACATGCTGGAGGGGGAGCACTTTGAAGCGCAGTAAACGTTTTGCTGAGGTAAGTGTATGGTACAGACATCTACGGTTTGGTGTAATTTGTTCGAAATGGTAATTTGTTCGAAACGGAATTTTCTTTGAAACGGAAATTTTTTCGAAACGGAAATTTCTTCGCCCGAAATGTGTTGGAAACGGAATTTTTTCGACTAGCATTTTATTAAAGTTTGAGAATTTTGAAATATTGAGAGGCAGCTAGAGGGCGTACTCCCCGGTCTCTTCTGGGGGATTAGGCTGAATGAAGTTTAGAATCCTTGTAATTTAACCTTCTTTGAACCAACTTTGAGTTGAGAAGTAAACAACATGATGTCTCATTATTTTTTCTTCTATTTTTTACTTTCGACGGTTTTTATTTGATATTTTTTCCATTACAACTATACGCTAAGTGATCATTGAAATATGACCACACTATATTATGCCAATGGGACTCTAATTTTGGTGTCCTATAACTTTTAAAATTAACCTTGTTATGGGAAATGTGATAAAGGTAAAGTTCGAAATCATTTCTATCTAAATATCCATTTTAAACAATATTTCTTCAGTATTTAAAGAGTTATGGAAGTTTGAACATATAGCAATAGCAGTGCTAGACATTGGAAGTTAATTGAAACTGAAATAGAAAATATTATTTCAAACCAGTTCATATGTAATCACATAGTTTAAAACTGTGTGCCAATAATTTCTTTAATTTTTTTGATAAATTTCTTAGAGCAGATTGCAGCTCTGAAAGTTTCAACTTCAATAACTGCTTAAAGGTTGAGATATTGTTAACAATCGAGATTCAGATAGATTTGATTCAGATCTTTAAATTTTCCTCCCCACATTTTCTCACAAAAAGCAGATTTTTAGAAGTTAGAGAACTTCGAAGTTAGCGCCCCATTGACGTAACATGGGGTAGTCATGTTACGTCAATGTGAAGCTAATTTCGAAAAATTACACTGACTTCAAAGATTACTCATTTTGCCTTTTCTAATAACCTAGATCTTGTGAATACATGAATAAATATTTTGAGATTTGGGAGAGGGCCTAATGGTCAGATCGAAGCAGAACCAACTTAAACGCAGTTCCAGTATATTATTTTTTCCTTCTATTTTAGTGCTCTTTCAAATACTTTTTACAAAATATACATATATTAATATATATATATATATCGATTGGTTAGCACGCTTGGCTACTGAACTAAGGGACCTGGGTTCGAGCCCCGGATAAGGCATGGATGTTGTGTTGTTTTCCTGCTGAGGTCCTGCCATCCTCTCAGACTGTCTACTGTGGCATATAAAAACTGACAGGCTCCTGTCAGACCTCTGTGACAAGCAGCTGCTTGAGGGGGTATTTATTTTATTTTTTTATTTATTAATACAACATGGCCCCATAAATTCAAAGAGAAAACTGCAACCTCTCCAGATTCCTCTCCCCACATACATACACCATTCAAAAAAATCTCTTATTGTATACCGAAACCTAGGGTCCATGACTGTGAGCTTTATCGCCGTTGCTATCCACATTTTCACACGAAATCAAATGCACACTATTTAACAGAAAAGGAAAAATATTAACGACATAATTAAAAGAAAGTAAAACCATCCCACCGCCACTCAATCCTTCATTGCAAACCACACTAAAAACTTTTCGCACTGCAGATACACAATCTTGACACTTTTCATAAAGTAACTTCGATTCGGTTTAGAATAAATTTCTGTTTCGAACAAATTTCCGATTCAAATACATTTCGACTAAAATTCCGTTGAAGAAATTTTCGTTTCGAACAAATTTCCGTTGAGCAAAATTCCGTCGAACAAGTTTCCGGATATTGTGTGTCTATAGACATTCTTTTATGAGTTGGATAGTTATTGACGAAATATTTACGATTCACACTTTCGGGATCTCCCAATAGCTATAACTGCGCCCTCTAATGGACGAATTTTTTTAAAATGGCAAAATTTTAACGAATATTGCAAGATATGTAGTTTGGTTGGTAAAATGTAAAGGTCACGAAGTTTACATTAACAAAAATTATTTTTTCCCACTCTTGGTGCTAGAATTCCCTTTTTTTTTTTCAAGAGATAATTGTTTCTTGTTAGAGATAAAGTGAAAAAACTCTTTAGGTTGGATATACTTACGATTCATACTTTCGAATCTTTCGAAAGTGTAACCTGTGTGACCCCATGTTGAGTTAAAAAAACCAGGGTTTTATCTGCAATGAGACACATTAATATAATGATGTCTTCGGAAACGTGGGGATCTGGAAATGGCAGCATATTTAAACGTTGTTGTGACGCACAGTTAGGGAGCATAAATGGCAACAATGGATTTGGATATGACTTCGGTTTCCCGTAGGAATATCATATTAAATATTTTTGCTTCTAGCAAACCCCTATTTCGGAATTTCAACTTGAAATTTGGCACCGCAACTCTGACGATAGCCAGAAACATTACGTGAAATTCTGATGTATCTGCCACAATTTCCCTATGAGTTATGGATGCCACAGGCACGCAGATATCTTATTTGATTGTTAAAAATATGCTGACTGGTTTGTCCCTTAACTCTAGGAGATGAGAAAGCGCAACTCGTTCATTTTAAAGGATAAACAAAATTCTTTTTTCGTTTTATAGGGCTAATAGTAATTGCCATTTACACTTTCCAATCACCCTTTATAACGAGTTAGGTTTTAATAGTTTTAAAAGGTGCAAAATTCGGAAAATAGAACACTTCATTTTCTTTGAAAACAAGCACACCATATTCGCCACAGATGTCATACTTCCTTTTATAAGACATTCCCGCTAAACAGTAGCGACTCGTCCTAAGAAGTTTATGAGCACGTGAATCTCCTGAAATGTATATTAGAAAAGAAACAAAACCGATAATAATAGTTATTCTCCCCCATTAAAAAAACTGTTTAATATTTAATTTTACTGCTTGTTTCTCTGTTCATTTATGGGGGGGGGGGATACATGAGTGATGAAGTATATCTCATCGGCGCAGAACAACCGATACTACGCAAACCGCAACTTTCATCGTTAGTGAGCACTGACGTTAATTCAGTTTATTATTCACTAGTGTTAAAGGATTTAAAAGATGAATTATACGAGAGACCTCAGGTGACAGAGAGGTGGCATAGAATTTGTGCATAGAATTTGTGCGCCCATATACTGTGCACGTAGCTCTAGTGTTCATGTGCTAAGATAAAATGATTGCTGATTGGATATGTGAATACGATGGCGTGACCAAAACCTGTTTTCAAAGTGTATTAATGGGGAGCAAAATTCGAGTGTTAATTCGTAGGGAAGGGAGACTACGGTTAATAGATACAAGTTTCTGACTTCCTCACAGCATCAGTTAATTAATTTAATAAAGTCCATTAAGTGGATTTTAAAGAAGCTTTGAAAGTACTGTTACAACAGATGAACGTGCTACAGTGAAACCATGACAAATGTGTCACTGACGCTCGCAAATGCTTCAGCGTGACAATTACGTCATCAATTTATTAGAACAGAGACTTTTTATTATTCTTTTTATGGTTTAACTTCATATTGATGAAGACAAAAACTTGTGTTTAGATCATATTGTTTTATTTGTATGGTTTTATATTTTTGTAATAAATTATTTCACTTATATTTATATTTGCTAAAGCATACTTTTGAACTCACACTCAGTTTTTACTATTAAAATTCTCAACAGTATAATAGATTGGAAACCACACTGAAACATTCGTCCTCTGGAAAAGGAATGTTCTTAAGTTGAAAGATGTTGCTGAAAACTTCATGACCCTGTACCAGATGCCATCTTTAAACAGGGTGTCCGAGAAATAACGGCGGGCTTTCAAGAACCAATATGTAGGAAATTAATATACATATTCGTGAAATAAAAAAATAGAAAAATTCCCCCCAAGCAATTATTGCCACATTAATAAAATTATTCAAATGATTGTCTACTTTTAATATTAATTAAATTATTTAAATCATTGCCTACTTTTAACATTAATTAAATTAATAAAATGGATGCTCTATTTGTTGTGGTAAAGAGCTCTGTTATGATGAACATTGCAAAAGTGGCTTAAAAAAAATCAACGACTAATTTTTTATTTCAGTGTTGAGATTTAATAAGTGTATACTACAGAGGCCCTTGCAATTTATTTGTGATCGAGTTGGGATTATTAAAGAGTTATAGGTTAATGCAGAATTATTTAATTTTGATGACGTATTCCGGGAAAAAATGCTGTTCAATACTCCCTATAATTCGGCGATGAATATTCTGTTTCCCACAAATTTATCTGTTGGTTCAACCTTAATTTGCAAACTGTTGTCATTCCAGGTGCGAGACGAAAAAAATATCCATGAGGATAAATTTCTTCGTATTCACTTTGAAATGATTTGAAATATTTTTGTTTTTCACCTGATAAACTCATGAAATAATAAGCTGAAAAAAATTGGCTTTGCCGTGAGAGGAATTGGAACCCACATCTTCTGAAATCATGTGACAAATATTAAATTTAATCTCAATGTAAAAACATAGTTGCCAATTTCTCGACAGATGGCGCCACTGTGCAAAACAAAGGGAAAATGCTGGAAAGCTTATAAGTCGCACCAACTGAAGAAAAGGCGTTAACCGATGATGGTGTAGTGGTTAGTATAACTGGCATGTTTCCAGGATATTCCATTCTTATATGGGTTCGAAACCCATTCATGACAAAATCAATTTTTTTTCAGTTTATCATTTCATGAGTTCCATGTCTGCAGGGCACATCCTCTGATTCTTTACTACCTCATGAACTCCGTTCACTACAGTCATGCATGCGGTGGGGTACACAGGAGCTTCAGCTGATTAAGTGCCTAGAAGCTGAAGGCCAACTCTGGACGTCCCAAGTGGAAAGTATTGCATTTCAATATTCATTTCTTTTCCTTTTCGGATTCTTTTTCTTGACAATATAAAAGGTTTCGTGCAATCTCATCCATAAAGTGAATTATTTACTACAATTGAATTGTTTTGTTGCTAGAATTATCCACGTTACTTTCGCAACATTACAAGATACGTTTGCAGAGTCTGTTCATCTTCTGCTCCGTGTAAAACATGAAACGGGGTCACCATGAATGATGCAACAATAGGTAGCAGGATCAATAAAGTGAACGGAGAGTTAAAATGCAAATAATTATAAGTCCGAAGGAAGAAATGGTGAGTAGTGTGAGAAGAACTGATTTAGATAGGTATACTTAAATTACTATGAAAGCGAAGTCATACTGCATTAGAGCTGCATTAAGTCATGCTATTTTAATTAAAAAGTTATCGTTTTCTACCGATCACTAAAGCAACTTACATCATAAATAATTAAGAAATGCAATTGAAATTCCGTCAAGAAATACGATAATTATAAAGACTGCGAAATATTTAGCTATGGTATTTAGCTAAAATATTAGCCCACAGCTGGTCTAGTAGTCACTTGACTACTAAGATCAGTGGGCATGTCCTTGTATTCGTATGAGGTGCAAGCTTCTAGGTTATCTCCGTCATTTATGTAGGGGAGTATCATCTTCCGTTTTTAAAAAAAACATATACAGGGTGAATCTGAAAAAGTGGGCAAAACTTTACAGGGTGGTAGAACGCAGCTATACGAGCAATATTCGTCATAGAAAGTATGGGCGGAACGCAAACGGCGAGCCGCTAGGTGGCGTTGGAAATGGTATAAAAGGGTCGGTCCTCGCACCCAACGGCATTTCTACCGTGGATTGCCGAGAGGATGGCTGGTTATACTAACCACTCGGCAGCTTTTGAGCAATTTCTTTGAGCATGTACCTCAATTACATTCCTGTTAATAAAATGTTTTCTGAAGTATCTCTTCTCCTTCTTGTGTTCATTCTTTAAATGTGACAGTGGAAAACTACCTTTTAACTTCTCACCGCTTGCGTTCCGACCATACATTCTATGACGAATATTGCTCGTATAGCTGCGTTCTACCACCCCGTAAAGTTTTGCCCACTTTTTCAGATTCACCCTGTGTATATAATTCATATTTTTTCTATTTCTTTTGAAACGAAGCTGTTGATCTTCCAAACCATAAAAAAATAAGGTAAATTGTTCTAGGACTAGAAACCAACATGTCTTAACGAGTTCAGCCCGAATGACTTTCTGTCCTTTGGAATGCATGACTCGAGTATATTAGGCAAAAAGGTAATTAAAATCTGTACACTGGACAGAAATAAAAGAGATGAATTTGATAGCGTTATGTAATCTACTCGGCGTATTACAAATAAAACTGCATCTAAATATTCATCTATAATATTCCGTATTTATTATATTAGCCAATGATATTTATTAGGAAGAGAAGCATGATATTCAGGGAGCAAATTAAGTTTTTTTTTTTCAAAACACCAAAGTTAACGTGAACTTAAAACACAAAAGTTAATGTTAAGCAAAAGTTTAAGTGAACTCGTAATCCTCAGGCCAAAATACCAATATAAATATATAAAGGTAATCCAAGGCGTTTAATTATGCATAAAACTCAAGTTTTTCTAGATTTCTCAAATAATTAACGTGGGTGGACATGCTAAATTTATCATCGAACCGCATTTCAAAAAAATTGTATGCACTACATTGCTATTATTTTTTTCGTAGATTTATTGATACATTTTCTTAAAAATGAAATAACGCTAAGTGAGTAAAATATGAAGGACTAATCATACTGTTCATCATACAATGCATTGAAGTCTTGGAGGAATTTTATATTTTTCTTATGAACAAACGTTTCTAGAATTTCTGAGAAGATTGACAATAAACGATATTTGTTCACATCAATGATTTTAAAATGTGGTCAACTTGGCAGCAGACCAAGAGGAAAGTTTAAAACGCTACGAACACAATTTCGTTTTGACTTAAAAATATTTCATACGAAGATTGCAATGAGTATGTGATGCAGTAGTTTATATTTTCTTTTCTTAAATAATTTATTTGCTTTATAATAGCCTTTAATTTTTTATATAGTGTTGTCTACAATGAAAAATTATGTCAAATCTTTTCTCATTGTTTGGTTCTGCTTCTGAAATGTTGCAGCAATAACTGAATTTTTTCAGTATTATCGTGCAAGTTATTCGAAATATTAAATGATGCGTGCAAGTAATTATTTTAAAACGATATAAAATGGGGAGATAGTTCTATTTATACAAGAAGGCGAACAGATATGACTGTTCCATTGGAACGCCATGGAACCCCCCCCCCCCCAAAAAAAAAAAAAAAAAAAATTATATCCTGAGTATGTCTCTGGCGGTGATGCTTAGACGGTAGCGCGCCAAATGTGCAAGCTGAGGTTTCGAGGTTTGGGCCCCAACTTGAGCCTGAACTGATTTTATTCGACAACCCCGACTCTTTCTCTCGGCGAGAGAAGGGAAAACGATTGGCTTGGAAAAAAATATATACAGCGATCAGCCAAAATATTAAAACCACCTACCTAATAGGATGTAGGTCCTCCTCTCGCCACCAAAAGAGCTCTCACCCGATGAGGCATAGATTCAACGAAATGTTGGTTGGTAGGTGTTGTTTGAGATTTGGCACCATGACTGCAACAGAAGATCCCGCAGTTCCCGTAAATTACGTGGTTGGGGTGATGCTGCTTGTATTCGGTTCTCCAACTCAAACCACAAATGCTCGATAGGATTCATGTCCAGCGAATTTGGGGGCCATGACAATAAATGGAAATCCTAATCATGTTCTAAGAACCATTCTGAACCTTCTTCGCAGTGTGACATGAGGCATAGTCTTGTTGAAAGACGCCATCTCCGTCAGGTTGGGTTGTTTGGGTTGTTTTACCTCTGAGCGGCACTTTATTGCACACCATGGGCTAAATGGCCAGGTCACATGGAACCCGAAGGCTCAGAGAAGGTTGAGGGAGGGGACCCACTGGAACAGCTGTTGGGAGACAGATGGTAGCCTCCCGTCAAGGCCATCCAGGTGTTCTTTAACGTGCACAGGGTATGGCTCTCCCGTACACGGGGCCACGGCTTAACGTCCCATCCGGCGGACGGCGGCCTTTCCAAGCCCATCGGTGTCCCCTACTGACCGTGGGCAGGGCAGGGAATTTTGCGGAGATAAATCTCAACGCTGACCCAGCTGGGACTCGAATCTGGGAACTACAGATTACGAGCCTGGCACGCTACCGACTGAGCCACCCCCGCCCCACGATCTCCGTCAGGTAATACAGTCGCCATAAAGGAGTGTACTTGGTCAGACACGATGTTCAGGTAGGTTACAGGTATATGATGACAAGACCCACTAGTTTCGCCTGAAGCACTACCAGTATAGGGAAATTGTCATCGGTTCAAAGTCTCACCTATTTCGAACTATCTTTAATAGGTACTAACTACTGCATAGCTTGTGCAGCCTACCAACGTCGCTGTTTCGGAGATGCTCTTACCAAGGCGTCTTGCCATAACCATCTGGCCTTTGTCGAAATCAGATAAATCCTTTGCTTTTCCCATGTTGAGACGAAATGAAATACTGCCTGAGAGAGCTCCGACCCAGGTATTATATATACAGTGAAGTGCCATTGAATTAGAGAGAGCAACCTAGTAACATGTTGGTCCCCCTCTGGCCCTGATAACGACCGCCACATGGCGAGGCAAGTACTCGACAAGCTTGGGTAAATGTTCCACAGGTATAACGACCCATGCATCCTCCAGAGCTGTCCACAATTCTCTCAAGGTCGTCGCTGATGGGACACAAGCCCGAACACTCTGCTCGACTGTATCCCAAAGATTTTCGATGAAATTTAAATCTGGGCTTCTAGGTTGCCAATTCATTTTTTCAAAGTCAGCAGAATGCTCCTGCAACCATGCAGTAGCCAACCTGGACCTGTGAGATGAACAATTGTCTTGCTGGTAAACACCATCTTTATTGGGATGCATGATGGCCATAAATGGGTGTAAATGGTCAGCCATGAGTTCTATGTACCGGAATGCATTGAGAGTGTCAGTACCTGTACCAAAGGTCCCACAGACGTCCAACTGAAGACACCCCAGGCCATCACTGAGTCACCACCAGCTTGTACTGTTCCGACCTGACATGCAGGTCCATGGATTCATGGGGTTAACACCATACCCTCAGTCTCCCATCGGCATGATAAAGTTTAAATTGGGATTCATTCCTCCAGGCTCTCCGTTGCCAATTTTCGATGGTCCAGTTTCGATGTTCTTTAGTCCAGACAAGGCGTTGAGTCCTGTATAGTGCCATTAGAAGTGGGGCTCTCGTAGGTCGGTGGCTCCCAAAGCGAAGACGATGAAGTGAGCATTGCACGGTCCATGCACTGACTTCCCAGCTGGAACCCGCGTTCAGATGGAAGGTGATTTTAGATAATGTTTGGCCCCTGTCGGTCCATATAGTGCCATCGCCAGATTAGATCGCACCCTGAGGCAAAGAATTAAATATCTCCCCTCAAACGGTTGTAGTTGCGCATGCGCAACTCCTACGCTCGGAACAAGAATTGCAATGTCCACAAAATGAAATAATAATCCCCAAAATGATAAATATAACGTAAATTAAGCAAAACTGGTTAAGGAAAAGTAAAAGTGAATGGGTGGAACATCACAGGTGCCGTGAGCCAGGCTGCCTCTATGCTACACCCTGTAGACGGTACGACGATGTGGGTCACACACGATGTCGGTCACACAACGAAGCCCACGATTATTCAAGACTGGCTGTCCTTTGCAGGTTGTCTGGGTGCTTGTTTTTTTGCTGGAAATTTCATATTCCCGGAACACCCTTGAAACTGTCGTACGAGAAAATCCAAGTTCGTTGACAGTTTCGGAGATCGAGTGTCCCATCCGTCAGGCACCTACGATCTGCCCTCTGTCAAATGCATCTAATTCCCGCGCCTTTCCCATTACTCTTCTCACGACAAATGCTTGGGGAAACCAAAGCTGACCAGAGTTTCATCCATGCATGCGCTCAAATGCGGGACTTGCGGTACTGAATTTGCATAACGTCTCCTATCCCTAATTCAATGGCACTTCAGTGTATCATTTGCGACCTTGGCACGTGACACTGATTGGCTGCACGCGCGCTTCTTTGCATAATGGTTTTAATGTATTGGCTGATCGGTGTATATCTAACGGTGTAATAAATTTTCATACTTATAGTTTATGTTAGATGTGTTTCTTTATAAAAATTTGTTTATGTTCAGTAGCGAAAAGAACTGCATTTTCCACATGTTATATATATATATAATTTTTTTATATATAATTGTTAAATAATTTTTCATAACTATTGTATCTAACTTCGCATGTGGTGAAATTATCAAAATATTAGACCCAATTTCTCACACAGCTTTCCACCATGCATCCTGTGTTGCGCTAAAATTTCAAATCTCTACCAATAACAAAACCGGCTTCAAATTTGAAAACTTTTTAATTTCTGAACTTGCATAGTTTCTGGGTGCGAGGGATATTCATGGGATCTAGTGAACTTGAAAGGGAAATTGACTGGTAACACTAGACTAGTGAACTTGAAAGGGAAATTCGCTAGTAACACTAGACTAGTGAACTTGAAAGGGAAATTCGCTGGTAACACTAGACTAGTGAACTTGAAAGGGAAATTCGCTGGTAACACTAGACTAGTGAACTTGAAAGGGAAATTCGCTGGTAACACTAGACTACTGAACTAGAAAGGGAAATTCGCTGGTAACACTAGACTAGTGAACTTGAAAAGGAAATTCGCTGGTAACACTAGACTAGTGAACTTGAAAGGGAAATTCGCTGGTAACACTAGACTAGTGAACTTGAAATGGAAATTCGCTGGTAACACTAGACTAGTGAACTTGAAAGGGAAATTCGCTGGTAACACTAGACTAGTGAACTTGAAAGGGAAATTCGCTGGTAACACTAGACTAGTGAACTTGAAAAGGAAATTCGCTGGTAACACTAGACTAGTGAACTTGAAAGGGAAATTCGCTTGTAACACTAGACTAGTGAACTTGAAAGGGAAATTCGCTGGTAACACTAGACTAGTGAACATGAAAGGGAAATTCGCTGGTAACACTAGACTAGTGAACTTGAAAGGGAAATTCGCTGGTAACACTAGACTACTGAACTTGAAAGGGAAATTCGCTGGTAACACTAGACTACTGAACTTGAAAGGGAAATTCGCTGGTAACACTAGACTACTGAACTTGAAAGGGAAATTCGCTGGTAATACTAGACTAGTGAACTTGAAAGGGAAATTCGCTGGTAACACTAGACTAGTGAACTTGAAAGGGAAATTCGCTGGTAACACTAGACTAGTGAACTTGAAAAGGAAATTCGCTGGTAACACTAGACTAGTGAACTTGAAAGGGAAATTCGCTTGTAACACTAGACTAGTGAACTTGAAAGGGAAATTCGCTGGTAACACTAGACTAGTGAACTTGAAAGGGAAATTCGCTGGTAACACTAGACTAGTGAACTTGAAAGGGAAATTCGCTGGTAACACTAGACTACTGAACTTGAAAGGGAAATTCGCTGGTAACACTAGACTACTGAACTTGAAAGGGAAATTCGCTGGTAACACTAGACTAGTGAACTTGAAAGGGAAATTCGCTGGTAACACTAGACTAGTGAACTTGAAAGGGAAATTCGCTGGTAACACTAGACTAGTGAACTTGAAAGGGAAATTCGCTGGTAACACTAGACTAGTGAACTTGAAAAGGAAATTCGCTGGTAACACTAGACTACTGAACTAGAAAGGGAAATTCGCTGGTAACACTAGACTAGTGAACTTGAAAAGGAAATTCGCTGGTAACACTAGACTAGTGAACTTGAAAGGGAAATTCGCTGGTAACACTAGACTAGTGAACTTGAAATGGAAATTCGCTGGTAACACTAGACTAGTGAACTTGAAAGGGAAATTCGCTGGTAACACTAGACTAGTGAACTTGAAAGGGAAATTCGCTGGTAACACTAGACTAGTGAACTTGAAAAGGAAATTCGCTGGTAACACTAGACTAGTGAACTTGAAAGGGAAATTCGCTTGTAACACTAGACTAGTGAACTTGAAAGGGAAATTCGCTGGTAACACTAGACTAGTGAACATGAAAGGGAAATTCGCTGGTAACACTAGACTAGTGAACTTGAAAGGGAAATTCGCTGGTAACACTAGACTACTGAACTTGAAAGGGAAATTCGCTGGTAACACTAGACTACTGAACTTGAAAGGGAAATTCGCTGGTAACACTAGACTACTGAACTTGAAAGGGAAATTCGCTGGTAATACTAGACTAGTGAACTTGAAAGGGAAATTCGCTGGTAACACTAGACTAGTGAACTTGAAAGGGAAATTCGCTGGTAACACTAGACTAGTGAACTTGAAAAGGAAATTCGCTGGTAACACTAGACTAGTGAACTTGAAAGGGAAATTCGCTTGTAACACTAGACTAGTGAACTTGAAAGGGAAATTCGCTGGTAACACTAGACTAGTGAACTTGAAAGGGAAATTCGCTGGTAACACTAGACTAGTGAACTTGAAAGGGAAATTCGCTGGTAACACTAGACTACTGAACTTGAAAGGGAAATTCGCTGGTAACACTAGACTAGTGAACTTGAAAGGGAAATTCGCTGGTAACACTAGACTAGTGAACTTGAAAGGGAAATTCGCTGGTAACACTAGACTAGTGAACTTGAAAGGGAAATTCGCTGGTAACACTAGACTAGTGAACTTGAAAAGGAAATTCGCTGGTAACACTAGACTAGTGAACTTGAAAGGGAAATTCGCTTGTAACACTAGACTAGTGAACTTGAAAGGGAAATTCGCTGGTAACACTAGACTAGTGAACTTGAAAGGGAAATTCGCTGGTAACACTAGACTAGTGAACTTGAAAGGGAAATTCGCTGGTAACACTAGACTAGTGAACTTGAAAGGGAAATTCGCTGGTACCACTAGACTACTGAACTTGAAAGGGAAATTCGCTGGTAACACTAGACTAGTGAACTTGAAAGGGAAATTCGCTGGTAACACTAGACTACTGAACTTCCGCACAAGAGGGGTAGTAAACTTTGGACTGGCCTAGATTATACCAAGATGATAGTTAAGGTTATGGTTTCGATTTGTAACATCTGAGAGAGAATTCTGCTCTCTCAGCCAATGACAGTGGTTTAATTTTTTTCCCTTAATTTAACTCTGTCATTTATGTGTAAGCTGTCGCATGGCCGTGTGATTAGCTCACTTGGCTACTGATCAAAGGGATCTGGGTTGGAGCCTCGGGTAAGGTATGGATGTTGTTTTTCTGCTGAGGACCCGCCATCCTCACAGATTCTTCTACTGTGGCGTGTTAAACTGGCAGGCTACTGTCAGACTTCTCTCAGACTTCTGTGGCTACCTAGCTGTGTCAGACCTCTGTGGTCCTCCAGCAGCTGCTTGAGGGGATATTTATTTATTATTTATTTATTCATTGATTTGTTATTTATTTTTCATATGTATATGAAATTTCTGCATTGTGTCTATCTTAATGTAAATGTTCATTATGACTGATATTTTATATATTAATCCGACGTTTTTCTTTTCGTTGCTTCGAGTCAGAAGAGTGTAACGTTAAAGACTAACTAACCGACCCAGAGGAGTGTAACGTTAAAGAAATAAATTAATAACACTGGGAACAATTTTTTATAAACGTCATGCCTCTGAGATAAAAGTAGCCATTTCTTAAAGATTTCAAGGTGCTGAAGGACATTCATCAGGCCATCTACATATGACAATAAAAATGCAAAATTGGCTACGATTTCTCAGAAATCCGCAATAGTTTCTTATATAATAGAATAATACGTACATATGATTTGTATCGGTAAAGCTCTGCTTCTACTTCTGACGTCGCTTTGACCGTCTCTTGTACAGTTGCTCAGGATCATCTCTGGTGAGCGTGCAATAGTAGTCAGCCAACATTGAAGTGGACCAGTTTCTCTGCTGTCGTTTCTCCATCGTTGCAATGTCCTGGTGAAAACGTTCATCATGCTCATCACTAACCATGCCGCAATTGTAGGGGGAGAAATCTAAGTGGGAATGGAGAAAGTGGATCTTTAAGGACATATTGCAGCCAAGTTTGTGATACAGAGACAACATTTCCTTAACCAGTTTCTTATAGTTGCCTGCCCTGACATTCTGAGGAATTTAGTTGACACCAGACGAAACGCGTCCCAAGCCTATTTCTTGTCACCCTGAAGCAGGTTGTCGAACATCTGGTCTCTGAACATCTCGAGGATCTGAGGACCCACAAAAATTCACTCTTTCATTTTCGCTTCACTGAGTCGAGGGAATTTGTCAGGCAAGTATTTGAAAGCTGATGCAGTCAGGTCCATGGCATTTGCGAAGTTTTCCACCACACCGAGTTTGATGTGTAGGGATGGTAACAGGATTTCGTGCGTTTATGCCAGTGCTCGGTGTTCCACATTCTTCTCTCCGACCTTCAGAGATATCCTCTGAGGCCAGTTTCTCTTCCCGTAGTCCAAAGTCTTTTATCGGCTGTTCCATTCACATAAGAAACAGCAGTACTTCGTATATCCCAGCTGCAGACCCATCAACAGAGCCATCAACATCTGCAGACCCACCAACAGACCATCAACAACCTTGAAGTCACAACAGAGATGCCAGCCATATTTGCTGTATTGAAAACAGTTCAACAGCTGTTTTAGGTTGTCGTAGGTTTCTTTCATGTAGACAGCTTGTCCGATCAGAATGGATGGAAGTCGATTTCCATTATGCAGCAACACCGCCTTGAGACTCAATTTCGAGGAATCTATGAATAGTCGCCATTTTTGAGAGTCATATTTGATTACAAGGACAATCATCAGGCTATCTACATCGGAGCAGAACACAAGGTCATCATCCTTTCTGAAGTAAGGCGCAAACTGCTCATGACGATTTCCGAACGAAATCAATCGGACATTTTCCTTTAGAAGATTCCATTGTTTAAGTCTTGATCAAAGTAACTCTACTGTGGCCTTGGACAGTTCCAGATCGCGACCAAGATCGTTAATTTCTTCTTCAGTGAGAATGTGTGGCGCAGATGATGTACTGTGGCAGACGTATGGATCATCATTAGACACCGAATGTTCGTTCATCATGCTGGACTAGCCTAGATTAATATTCCAGCTGCGGAGAACCCGACGCTGGTTCACCTCCCTCCTCATCGTCTGAATCGATGGAAAATTCTTTCGGAGGTTCGGGAACAGGAATCCCTTCACTGTGCGGAAGTGGTCGTAGAGCAGATTGTATATTCCGGTACGCTATTGTCCACTTCTTTTTCCTTGTGATGCCTCCAGAAACAGGTGGAACTATGCAGAAGTAGCAGTCATTTGAGTGATTGCTTGGCTCTCTCTCCAAACCATAGGAATAGCAAGTGGCATCGCCACTTTTTTTGCCTTTCAGCCACTTTGGAAGATTTCTTGCACACGTACTGCAGCATATGTGTGGGGCCCAGACCTTATCCTGGTCCCCGATCTTGCATCCAAAATAAAACTCATATGCCACTCACACTATTGGAGTGATGGCCCTTTTCTGGCTTGCAAACATCACCTTCCCGCAAATGTAACAAAATTTATCTGCACTATTAACACAGTTCTGAGGCATCATTACCCGCTGGATTAAAACTGCAAGGATCACTTGTGTTCTACTTATGACTCAATGGTAAATGGGAGTCGCTCAAAAGGCTTGCTCACCCTACGAGACGTCCCTTACAACTAACGATTTCATCATCTATTGTTGGCGATGTCATGACTCAACTACATTGCATCAGACAACGATGCAATATCTCCGAGGTTGTGTGCATGGCGGGCTAATGCTATACAATGCAATATGTTGCAATCTTCATGCTTTTAAAATAGAGCGTTGCGAAATGGTTACCTATGTACAATGCGGACCGAGTCGTTTATAATGACCATCTCTGTCTCTTAAACAAGAACCAATCGACAAATTTTATTGTCGTTTTCGTGTTCAACACCTCGAAATTAGTAAAGATTGGTTATTTTCATTTCAAAGCCTTTTTGTGTGTTGTCCAGTTTAATGAGAAAAAAAAACACTTTCCACAACAAAAGCAAACTAGTCAATTTGACGAAAGCTGAAATGTCAGTGCATTACTAAAATATACAAAAGTATATGATGCGCTATTCGATTGTTTTTTTTTTCGATTAAAAAATATTATTATTAGTAAAAAATATTCGCTTGTTTCTGTTCCAGTAGGCCATGCTGTTACTATGTGCAACATGAATAGGTATATTTGCGCGATACTGATGAGATACATGCACACATTCGACGAATGACGTTTTGTCCACCTTTTTACATACATACGTATATAAATATGCAAACTTAACATTATATGCCTAATTTAATTATTTAGACTCATCTATTACTTAACTGGCTTGTAAATGGTAGCTAGGCATAAACTGGAAGAAGAGCTGTGTACCAATCCCCAGTGATGATGCACAGAACCGGCCAGGTCTAGCACCTAATGTCCGACCCCGCCTTCTCGTGGTGCAGGCTGTTAGTACCTTTCAAAAGAGATATTCTCTTTTGGAAGGGAACGGAAGCGAATGGCTGCCAGTTCAGTAAGTTCAGTGATGGAGTAATGTGTATCACGCATGCCAATGGCCTATTGATCTGTTCATCTATGGCCACTTTTTCTTTTTTTTTCCAACGATACTGAGGAGTGGTCAACTTCACAGGGTCCTGGTGCTGACCATTTATACCTACTAGACTGGACTTGATTTGAGCTTGATTATGGATCCTGGACTTGCTGCAGTGGTGAGCCTCTGTTGATGGAAAATCTGCCGCTCTGTTTTCTGTTTGCTTTAAATTTTCCTCATATCAGCTGGTGGATAATCCTGACCAGAGTCCATCGTAGATACCTGAACCTCACTTAGCTAGTTGGGCATCGTCAATCCTAAACTGGAGTAATGTGTATCACGCATGCCAAATGGTTCTTGAAAAAGTCGACTTGAAAAGGTCGTGTCTAAAGTTCCTACAAGCATCGGTGACTTCAGCCTTCAGCGGAGGAGGAACAGGTCTTTGTTCATCAGGGGGCTGTTTGTTGTTGGCCGTACCTATCTCAATAAACCTAGTTTCTTTAAAAATCCTACTAATCATTTTCTCTCTGCAAGAACGTGGAACGTGAGGACGTTATATAGAGATTATTCTCTTGATGTCCTCACGCAGGAATTCCAGAGCTATAACCTAGATATTCAAGGCTTGGAAGAGACCAGATGGACAAGTAAAGGTGAGATACTTAAAAAATAACTTTAAATTTCTCTTTACAGGGAGGGAGAATGGAAAGCATCACCAAGACGTGGGTCTGATGCTCAGCAGACATGCTAGTGATGCTCTTCTAGGATATGAGTGCATTAATGAAAGGTTTCTTACAGCAAAATTTCAGACAAGCATTAAAGACTTGAATGTTATCTGCTGTTATGCCCCCACTGAGGATGCCGATGAGGATGAGAAGGATAGGTTTTACGGACAACTTCAGAATAATTTGAATTCTGTCAAGAATTCAATGCACTTTGGTACTGACTCTGACCCTTTGGGGAGGAGTAATAGGCCCTTTTGGGATTGATAGCTGCAATGACAATGGGTAACGTCTCCAACAGGTAAGTAAACTCAATGGTTTCGGAAAAACTAACGCTTATTACAAACACCGCGACATACATAAATACACATGGGTTTCACCTGATGGGCTGCATAGAAATATGATTGATTATATATATTAATTAACAGCAAATGGGCTAGTTCTGTTAGAAATACCGGGTCATATAGAGGAGCTGAAATTGGATCTGATCATTACCTTGTTAAAATCGTCTTGCAACTTAAATTTAAGAACAGTTGTGCTAAAGTTAAAAAAATTGCCTTTAACACTGAAGTTCTAAAAGACCCAGTTATAGGTAAAGCTTACCATGATAGGTTACTTAGTCATTATGACTGTCTGAATTTGAGGAAGAATTGGACCATTTTAAACAGGCTTTTTTGGAAACTAACACTGCTCTTTTAGGAAAAAAGGAGCAGAGGAGACAGAATTATTTGAGTGATAAGGCCTTTGAGCTTATTTCAGAAAGAAGGAACTGCAGAAATGTCCTTAATCACTACCCTACTAGTCCTAATAGAAAACATTACAGAGAGCTTAATAAACGTGTAAAGGACTAGTTAGCTGCTGCTGATAAGAATCTTTGGCTTGATGGCTTGGCTGACAAAGCCGAGGAAGCAATTAGAGAGCACAACAGTAAAGAGCTGTACCAGATAGTTAATGTTTTGCGTGGTAGAAAACGGACAGGTATAGAGGGATTGAAGGATAAACAAGATAAGATTATAGAAGGTGAGGATTCTGTCATGGCAGATGGGCTGAGCATTTCAGTGATGTTCTAAACTATAGATTCCCAACGGGGGCGAGGGCGCTGGGCAGTCAAGAGGGGCGGTCAAATAAATAAATAAATTTAATGGAATTTTCTGTCACAACCTTTTTATCTCTTCTATTCTGTGGTGTCTTCCTGGTGATTCTGATCATCCAATACCACATCCGTCATGTACAGCTTTTCAACTGCAGCTTGGACAATAAGTTCCCTGCTACCGCCTACTAGCGTAGTTGTACGTCTGAAGTCGACTGAGATGCTCTCAAAAGTTCTCTTCAAGATCACAGATTGGATATTAGCTTCAATATGTTTTCCCACTCCAAGTGGCTTTGAGTATGCTTTATGGTACGTAGTTACAATACCATCCCACGTCAGAACATAAGGTATAATATTAACATTACACTTGTGAATTAGGCTCAACTCATTAGCCAGCAGATCATACTTCCTCTTCTTTTCAACCTCTACTGTCTGCAGGTTATCCTGAGATGTTATTCCTACTTCAATAATTGTAATCTCATTCAATACCTTTACATGCACTACTATATCAGGCATATTACGTTGGACATGTATGTCCGTCCTGATAGGCAAATCAACCTTGATGCAATAATAAAATAATAATAAACTTATTATATTTAATATTTTTTTTATAATTTTTTTAATATAATAAAATACTTTGAAAATACCTGTTTTCATGAATAAATGTTTTATTTAGCTATGTAAATTATCTTATTGTTATCGCTTTAATAAGCATTTTTAAATTAGCATTAGGTATACCTAAACCTAATTTGTTTTAGTTTAGAATAGATTGACGGTGACAAGTCCTTGCAAGTTGGTAGGCAAACACGCGGTTCATGCAATTTAACATGTTTCGACA
Source organism: Ryuthela nishihirai (assembly GCA_038380435.1). Taxonomy (NCBI): domain Eukaryota; kingdom Metazoa; phylum Arthropoda; class Arachnida; order Araneae; family Heptathelidae; genus Ryuthela; species Ryuthela nishihirai. The sequence goes on from JAWZYU010000009.1 coordinate 92,936,469, forward strand.
AGAATATGGGAGCTTGAAATGACTTGTTTACGGAGCAAGTTCGCCGGCACAAGTTAATGCGTGCACAAAATCAAATCTATAAAAGCGATAGCTCTAGGAATGTTTTATTATTTTTATGTGCTTCGCCGTGATAAATAGTCGTGAGTGATAAGTGTTAGAAGTCATTATAAACATTATTTTTATAACTATCTATAAATCTGTTGAGAAGTTAATTTGTATTTGAAAATGTCTGAATCTACATCTAAAAAGAAATGCTGGCAGTACAGTATTGAGTATTTGAAATATGGATTTACGTACTCTCCTACAAACCAATCATTACCTATGTGTTTAATTTGCCGAAAAGTGTTTTCAAATGAAGCTATGAAACCTTCTAGGCTACAAGAGCATTTAAATAAAATGAATGCTGATAAGAACAACAAAGATTTATCCTATTTTCAAGAACTGGAAAAGCAATATTAAAACAGCCAACTATGTCAAACCTTTTTGCGTCGTCTTCTAAACAAGATGATGATGGACTACGAGCCTCATATAACGTTTCATTGTTAATCGCAAAAGCAGGAAAACCACACACAATTGGCAAGGAATTAATTTTGCCGGCAGTCAAAGAGATATTAAAAACTGTTCTTCATCATAAGACACCGTCAGATATCATAAAAAAATTCCTCTCAGTAATAATTCAGTGCAAAGAAGAATAGATGAAATGGCAAAAGACGTACGTTATTAAAGCAATCAATAAGATTAAAAGCAATTCATTGAATGACAGATTATTTGGTAAGCTTCGTAATGAAAATGATGAAGATTACAATCACTTGCTGCTGCACACAGAAGTACGTTGGCTGTCTAAAGGTGTTTGTCTGAATCGTTTTTTCAATCTATTTGATTCAGTACTATACTTTCTTGAAGACAGAGACGAAAAATTGCTCGAAAACCTGATTACGTCAAAAAATGACATCGCTTATTTGACAGACCTGTTTAAAATATTTAATCAAGTTAATTTACAATTGCAAGGTGATGAGTTGAATTTAATTAAAACGAAAAACGTCATAGCTGCTTTTGCGGGAAAACTTCTTTTATTCAAACGAAATCTAGCTAGAGGTGAATACAACCACTTTCCCACATTATCAACAGTCTCTGCAAAACCGGAAGATTTACTTACTTACTGCCAACACTTGGAAGTTCTTCATGTTGATTTTACGGAGCGTTTCCAAGATATTTTAAACATGAATATACCGAGTTGGATTTTAGATCCTTTTCGCAAACACAGATACTGAAGAATCATTAAATTTGGAAGAGGAACTCTTAGAACTCACGACTAACGAAGTACTCAAAGTAAAATTCAAACGTGGATACCAAGAGTTCTGGCTTCAAAAATCAATACCAGTTCTCTACCCTGGATTGTGGGCAATAGTACAGAAGTTTTTATTCGCATTTCCTTCGTCCTATATGGCTGAGCGTGGATTCAGTGCAGTAGCTAATTTACTGTCAAAGTAGAGGAACAGACTACACATCACTGAACGTGGCGATCTGCGATTGATGTTAACGAAATTCGAACCCGACATTAACAAATTGCTAACACTCCACCAGCCTCAACATCTCATTAATTTTTTTATTTATTATTAATTTTGTGTTTATCTCATTATTTTTTTTTCTTATCGATTCTGTGTTTATTTTTAAAATTTTAATAAACAATTTTATTGTACATTTGGTTATCGTTTTATTAATTTCTGCTTTATGATTTTTAATAGATAAATAAACAGATAAATTAGGTACAGATAATATGCAACAATATTTTAATATTTCATATAAAATTAACTATTATGGACTAGGGGGGGCGTTGAAATTTTCGTTCTCTTCTAAAGGGGGAGATGGTCCAGAAAAAGTTGGGAATCACTGTTCTAAACAATGTGGTTAGTTCTACTCCCATTGTTAACAATGATGTTAGATGCATTGGTGGCTTTAATGTTGGCCCTATAACACAATCTGAAGTTATTTTGGCTATTTCTAAACTTAAACTTCATAAATCCCCAGGGGTAAATGAAATTACTACGCAAATGTTTAGAGCTGGGAATATTTCGGTTACCAATTGGATGACTGAAATTTTGAATATCTTTTATGATAAAGGTATGATTCCTAAGGAATCTACCAGAGCTATTATTATCCCTATTTTCAAAAAGGTGATCACAGTTCTTGGGGTATCAGCCTACTCTCTGTTCCAGGTAAAGTTCTTTGCATGATTGTGCTTAATAGAATTAAGAATCTGGTTGACAGTCAATTGCGTGATGAGCAATGTGGATTCAGAAGTGGTAGGCGATGTGTGGATCAGATATTTTCCCTTAGGCAGATTCTTGAGAAATCTTTACAGTTTCAGAAACCTTTGGTTGGTAGCGTGATCGATTTCAAAAAAGATTTCGACTCTGTTGATCGTCATAATTTGTGGTTGATTGTGAGATCATATGATATACCAGAAAAGTTAGTTAACACAATGAAAGCTCTCTATAATAACGCTGAGTCGTGTGTGAGAGTTGGTAAGGCTTGTAGCAATTGATTTAGCATTGCTTCTGATGTTCGACAAGGTTGCATATTGTGTCCTTTTCTCTTTAGTTTGGTTATTGATTTTGTTATGTGAAATTCACTGCAAGGGAATGTTTTTGAACTTAAATGGTCTGGAGATACGATAATTTCTGATTTAGATTATGCTGATGATTTAGCCTTTTTGGCAAAAGATGTTGATGTGATGAATTCTTTCATTCGAGCTGTTAATGAGACTGAGAGAAAACTAAAGTGATGAAAATTGGTTAGGCAGGCTGTAATTCAGTTAATCTGAATGGTTGGAATCTTGAGCAGGTGTCACAGTTTAATTATCTTGGGAGCTATGTAACAGATACTAGTGAAGTGCGACATGAGATTAACAGACGAATAGGTATTGCTGCCGGGACTTTTAAGAATCTATGGAGAGTGTGGAGGAATAGGCGTATACACCTAAACACTAAAATTAGACTGTACAATAGTTTTGTTCCCTCTAGGGTTAGTTATGGTAATGAAACTTGGACGCTGTGTAAACAAGATAACAGGAAAATAGATGCTTTTGATTCTAGATGCTTACATAGTATCTTTGGTATTAGGTGGTTTAACTTTGTAACTAATGATGAGGTTAGGCAAAGGAGTCAGCAACGTCTTTTAAGCAGCATATTGTGCAGAGAGAGACTCCGCTGGTTTGGCCATGTTGCCCGTATTGATAATTATAGATTGGCGAATAAGGTTATGAACAATGTGCCTAAAGGCCTCAGAAAGAGGGGAAGACCTCGGATGCGGTGGGCAAACAATGTCAAACAGGACCTTGTTATAATTGGTGTGCAGTGGCCGGATGCAGCAGATGAAGCTGAGGACATATATGCTTGGAGATTTAAACTGCACGGTTTGGTTGGAACTCTGTAGCTCATTGCTGCTTGGGATGATGAGGATGATGATTACTTAGTATTCAACGTTGTTGTTTTTCTAAATGCCAAATTCACGCTAAAATTTCTATCACATTCGCAGACATTTGAATTAGGTTGCTGTATTAAAATTCTTATGAATAACCAATATGATACGAAAATGTCTGAAATGTTAATACATAATACTGTACAACAGTAGAAATGTTTCGCGAATGAAAACAGTTGCTTTTTTATTAATTTCCAGGCGCTAAACACGATTGTAACATTAAAAATTAGTGATTTCCTTTGGGTTTTTTTTTTTTAAAAAGGAGGCTGCGTCCATATACAGTGTATACCGATTTGAGTCTTTTGCGCATTGTTCGAAGCGCAGAGGTGTCACAATTCCGGGGAGCTATTGCATTATTGAAGGTAACGCAATACGTGGGAGCAATTACATCAATCGAGGCAACGCAATACCCGGGAGCTATTGCATAATTCAGGAGTTACCGTTCTTCAATTATTGTCCTCTCGTGATTGTATGTGGGTGCTGTTAGGTGAGCAATATGACTCGTTCTTGTGTGAACAATGCAGACCATGTTTGTCACATTTGTGGCGAAGTTACGTTTGCATCAGAGAAGCATCAAATATCGCCTGTCATCAGAAAGGCCTACCACCTTTATTTTGGGTAAAAGATTGTGGAGACAGACTGCATGTTGTGTGTACTGATTGTACAACACGTCTTCAAAGCTGGCTAAATAGCAAGAGGTGGTCGATACCATTTGCCATTCCTATGAATTTCTCCGTCCAACCACTTGGGTGACTGTTTGTATGACATCTCCGCTGGGAAGTGGTATTACTTAAAAAGAAAGCAGAAAATATACTACCTCGTCATACAGCCAATCATCCACCCAGTGCCCCCTTGGGGGAAATCTGCCGATCTCGGAGCCACTAGAACATTACGATGTGGACTCAGAGGAGGAAGAGGAAGAGAAGGAAGAAACAGGAAGACAGGAAATAGCAGCTGTAGATCCCGATTTCACACCTGCAACATCGGATTCACTAAACAAGATCACGCAGAAAGAGTTGAATGATCTTGTTAGAGATCTGGAGCTATCAAAGTGTAAGGCGGAACTCCTAGGATCCAGACTGCACCAGTGGAATCTCCTTGATAGCAATGTGAAAGTAAGTGCGTATTGTAGTCGCCAAAAGGATCTAGTATTGTTTTTTACCATGACAGTTAACCTGGTTTCTTGCAAAGATGTTGGCGGTTTATTCACATCCCTCCATATCACACACACTCAGAATATTGGAGGTTATTTATAGATTGCTAGGAATTAAGTATGAAAGCCGTTCTTCTACACAATGAAAAAGTGTGTTGTCTTCTGTTCCAGTAGGTCATTCTGTTAATACGAAAAAACTTATGACAATATAAAACAATTACTTCAACACATAAATTATGACAAATACAAGTGGCATATTTTGCGCGGCCTTAAAAGCCATTGCTGTTTTGCTTGGATTATCGCTCGGATGTACAAAGTTCTGTTGCTTTCTGTGCGAATGGAACAGCAGAGACAAAGCATCTCATTAAGTGAACAGGATTTGGCCTTCTCGGCAATCACTGGAACCAGGGAAGAACACTGTACAGCATTATTCACTGGTACAAGCTACGGAATTTTGTTGCCACCTTTACACATAAAATTGGGCCTAATGAAAATTTTTTTCAAGGCTATGGATCAGACGGGTTGGGTTGTTTTACCTCTGAGCGGCACTTTTTTGCACACCATGGGTCACATGGTCACATGAAGGTCACATGGACCCCGAAGGCTCAGAGAAGGTTGGGGGAGGGGACCCACTGGAACAGCTGTTGGGAGACAGATGGTAGCCTCCCGTCAAGGTCATCCAGCGTGTTCTTTAACGTGCACAGGGTATGGCTCTCCCACACACGGGGCCACGGCTTAACGTCCCATCCGACGGACGGCGGCCTTTCCAAGCCCATCGGTGTCCCCTACTGACCGTGGGCAGGGCGGGGAATTTTGCGGAGATAAATCTCAACGCTGAGCCAGCTGGGACTCGAACCTGGGAACTACAGATTACGAGCCTGTCGCGCTACCGACTGAGCCACCCCCGCCCCTATGGATCAGACGCAAACTGCCTTTCTATGCCTTCAGCAGAAATCTCCAAAACTTAGTGATGGAAATATAACAGAGGGTGTGTTTCCGGTCCAGATATTCGCTCACTGCTACATGATGAAGTATTGATACTCATCGTGTACTGCTACATGATTGAGAATGGCATACCTTCCGTCAGGTGGCGACGGGCTTCTTAGCGAATGAAATAGAAAAAAAATTGCATGGATCTTATGGAAGAACTGCTGTCCTCATATAAAAAACTGGGATGTACTGTGTCTTTGAAGGCACATTTCTTAAGTTCTCATTTGGATTTCTTTCCGGAAAACTGTGGCGATGTGAGTGATGAGCACGGGGAACGTTTTCATCAGAAAATTGCTACAATGGAAAAGAGATATAGAGGAAGATGTAGATCATCAATGTTAGCAGATTACAGCTGGAATGTGATACAAGATTCTCATGATTTGGTATATAAGCAGCAAGCGAAGAGGCGGCCGTTGCTGTAGACCAGTGTTTCCGAACGTTTTCTGTTCCGCGAACCCCTTTCAACCAAAAAAATATGCTGCTAACCCCCAGGATAATAATCACTAAAAAAATATATATATGAAATTTAAATTATACAATTATAATTATAGAATATAAAATTTTACTACCTATAATTATGAAACTTCTAAAATTTAGAGTTTAAATATAAAATTATAAAACTAATTACAAAATAATTTATTTGCATGGCATCATATTAAATTTCTTTATTGCACAAATTTTGTCCAATATATTGATTATAAATAATAATTTTAATGAACTAAATTACAACTTGGAAGATGTTTCAAGTAATATAATAACACTGATTAACACGATTTTTATAACATGAACAACTGTAGCTGCCTTTAACTATTTTTAAGGTGCTGGTTTCAGATCTGGCCTTAAAAAAGGCTAACACAGCACTTTTTTTATGCTATTGGTGATTTTGACTCCTATTTTATCAACACCTCCAGGCAACTGGGAGGATATTTTAGTTTTTGTGGCTGGCAACACTGATTGCCAAGTGGAAGACAGCATGTAATAACCTAACCTCAGACCGCCATTCTTGCTGTTTTCATTGTAAGAGGAACACGTGCTGTAAGTTGAAGAGTGATGGTGTTTAAATAGCACAAAGGTAGCGTCACGGATGTGTTAATGTGCCAGATAAGTTTTCTTATGTGTGTGTGAAAATTATATTTTAAAATCCCAGGGTCGTTCTTTGACAAAGATTGTGAAGAAAGCCTATAACTTGTATTTTCGATATCATGTTTGAGATCAGGACAAAACATGGGCTCCACATGTGTGCTGCATTTCGTGCTTTGGTTGTCTGAGTGAATGGTTGAAAGGTAAGATAAAATCCGTGCCCTTTGCAGTTCTCATGGTTTGGCGTGAGCCAGCTAGTCACTTGCATGATTGCTATTTTTGTTTAACTAAAGTGTCGGGCTTTTCAAAAAAGAAAAAGCAAAATACAATATCAACAGGCCAGTTCCTCATAGAGAAGAATTTCCTATACCAACAACTCCAACCAACTGGGAGGAGATGGATTCACATTCATCAGAGGAAGACTTTGAGGCACATACAGATCCTGATTCTACATACACCCCTAAAGAGTTAGACGAGCCTCATCTGAGTCAGCAAAATGAACTGAATGATCTTGTTCGAGACTTTGGACTTTCCAAACAGCAAGCTGAGGTTTTAGGGTCAAGACTTCAAGAGTGGAATCTTCTGGCGAAGAGTACCAGAGTTTCTCTGTTCAGAAAGAGAAATTTGACTTTATCTGCTTATTACGAGATGCAAGATGGTTTGTGTTTCTGTACAGATATATCAGTGCTGATGGAAAAAAATGGAACAACTCACGACCCTAAGCAATGGATTCGTCAAAATTCAGCTTAAATGCTGTCCTTTAGCACAAAAGAAACCAAAAACCTTCTATTCCAGTGGCACACGCTGTGGGAACGAAGAAAATTTATGAAAGCATGGAAAAATACTCACTGCTATAAAATGTGACCAGTTTAAGTGGACAATATGTGATGACCTAAAAGTCATATCTCTCTTGCTCGTGCTACAAGGAGGTTTCACAAAACATTGACGTCTTCTGTGTTTGTGGGACGGTACGGCTAGAAAGGAACACTACAAAACAGAATACTGGCTCAAAAGAGATGTTTTTATTTCTGGAAAGAGTAATGTGAGGTATAAGCCTCTAGTTAACCCTTCTGATGTTCTGCTCCCACCACTAAACATCAAACTGGGCTTATGAAAAACTTTCCAAAGTCTACGGACAAAACTGGTAAAGAGTTTTTGCACTTGAAGGAAAAATTTCCAAAACTACATGAATGATTCCTAACACAAAGATGGGATCTTTGTTGGTCCTCACATCAGGAAGCTACTGAATAATACTGTCTTCGAAGAAAAACTGAATCTGAAGGAGCGCTCTGCATAGAAATTCTTCACGTCTGTGGTACATAGTTTTCTTTGGAATCACAAAGAGGAAAACGACCATCAGCTCATTCAAGATCTTCTAAAAATCTATGAAACTCTTGAATGCCGAATGTCTCTGAAAATCCATTTCTTGCACTCGCATCTCGACTTCTTTTCCAAGAACTTAGGAGCTGTCAGTGATGAGCCAGTATATCCGAACCATGGAGGAGAGATACCAAGGCAAGTGGGATCCAGCAATGATGGGTGACTGCTGCTGGGTCTTGCAGAAGGAAGATACCTCAGCACATAAAAAAACAATAATTAACTTCTTGTAAGTATAAAAGATCCTTACCCACGTTTTCTTATTTTGCGTTTCAATATTATTTCATTCGGTGGTCTACAACTATGATGTTTCTAATTTTTTTCATTGAAATCATGTAATTAATTAATGAGTTTGAAGCTGCAATTTAATAAAATAGTCCTATTTATTGTCATTTCCCAGATATGAGTATTCATTAAAATTTTAAATTCATCAATCCGTAATTTAAAAAAATCTGTACGTGATGTGGATTTTTTCACAACCATATTTGAATTCAGCACCCCTAAATTAGTTGAAAACATCCTATTTCACCAATGTTATAAAAAAAGTTTCAATTTCTTGTCCAGTGTAATCATATATAAACTAAATTTCGATATTATACTCTTTTATATGAACAAATGTTTGTTCTGCTGAACGTTTGTGATGGTCCGTGATAATTTCGAATCGGTGCAGAAACAAACCAGTAATGTATCAAATATGCACATGCTTCTTGTCACAGAGGAAAAATATATTTGTAACATAATTGGACAATTCTTTTCTGCCTAAGGCGCCATTAGAGAATTTTAACGCGAACTCTTTGGGGTTCGCGAACCATGAACCAAGAACCACTGCTGTAGAGCAACATGCAACCTTCAGCGAATGATGTTAATAAAGGTAAGTGACTGTATCTCGAAAACCGTAGCCAATCAAACATTTTTGCTCTCATTTTTGTGTTGAACACCTCGATTTACATCAGAAAAGGCTGTTTTGCACTTCCCAAACACACCAAAGGTCAAAAATTGTTGTTCCGTGTAATTTCCTAACACCTAAATCTCAGTGTTTCGTTTAATTCCGTAAAATACTAAACAGTGATTATAAAAAATGTAAGCTTAATATATATATGGTGCAGATCGCTTTAAACAACTCTGGTTGAGAAGACATATTGCGATGATTCCTTCACGCAGCACTGTCGCTATTAACTCGAAATTTACTGCTCTTATTGTCAATTGAGTCGATAATATACGCATTACCTAAACTAATGTATACCACTACATATAACTAATGTATACCACTATTACATACTGTATATATGTAATGTATAGTGTACCACTGCATATTATATATATATAAAATGTATACCACTACATATATCGCATATATATGCGATGATATACGCATTACCTATAGTACTGTACTGCATACCTATATAATAAAATATTACCTACCCCAAGGCACCGGTAATGGCGTTGAGTTTCTAATAATCACTTAGTGGTGGCGCTGTAATAAATATTAGGCGTTATTGCGGGCCCCCTTAAAAGCTGACCAGACCTCGCTTTAACTTGTAAACTGTAGTAGGCGGTATGGTAAATGATAGACAATAGTATGGTAAACGATGAAAATTTCTGTGCACACTTGAATTTGCCTCGTAATATGCCGCTTTCACTTACGTTTATAATTAAGAAGAAGCAGTTTCAAATGCATTACTTCCAAAATGCTTTTTGAAATGAAATAAAACGGGCAAGATATGTATCTTAGAAACAAATATTCATATAAAAATTATTTTTATTATCTACTTAGTTCAGAGTTTAATATTTTTTATGCCCTCTGCATTTATGCCCTCTGCATCTATTACAACTCTCCCCCTTTATTACCCAATAATAAGTAAATCTTGAAATTCTTCTAGGAAGGTGGTAAGTGCCATACAGAGAGATCTATAGATTCGCAAAAAAATATTGCTGATAATTTTCTACACATATAACAGTATATTCAGCTGAACTGATATTGCTTGAGGTCATCGCAGGTACCCGAACTCTTTGCCTCTACGAGCATCGACAAAACCTACATTAGAGGAAGTCTTCCATTATAAATGACTTCAGCTTTTAGTAGTGGGAGAGCAGGTCTTTGCCTTATGCCTGCGCTGTTTGATATTGACGGCATTCTCTCTCTAAATAAGCATAGTTTCTTTAAACATTCCATTTTCTTTCCATAGGTACATAGTTGGAATGTGAGGACTCGGCACAGAAATTATTCTCGATGTCCTCACACAAGAATTACACCGTTATAATTTAGATATTCTTGGCTTGCAAGAGACCAAATGGATAAAGATCAGATTCTTAAATATAATCTTAAATTTCCCTTTTCAGGTAGGGAAGGTAAAACGCATCTCCAATCATAGGTTTGCTTCTCAGCAGACATGCTAGTAAGGCTTTTCTAGGATTTGGGTTGGGTTGTTTTACCTCAGTCTGTTTTACCTCACTTTTTTGCACACAATGGACTAAATGGTAGGTCACAAAGACCCCAAAGGCTCAGAGAATGTTGGGGGAGGGGAACCAGTGGAATAGTTGTTGGAACACAGATGGTAGCCTCCCGTCAAGACTATACAATGTGTTCTTTAACGTGCGGGGGGAAAGTTCTTACGCATTAGGAACCACGATATAGTGTCCCATACGACCGACGGCGATCTTTCGACGCCCATCGGTGTCCCCTACTGACTGAGGGCTGGTCGGGTAGTTTTGCGGATATAGCTCTTCTACGATATGAGAGCATTAATGAAAAGATCCTCCCAGCTAAATTTTAGACAAGCATTAAAGACTTGAATGTCATCTGTTGTTATGTCCCACTGACTATGCCGATGAGTATGAGAAAGATAGGTTTTACAAAAACTTCAGGATATTTTGAATTCAGTCAAGAAAGGAGATATTACTCTTGTTCTAGGTGTCTTCAGTGCCAAAATTGGTACTGACTCTGATCGTTGGAAAGGGATGATAGGCCCTTTTGGTATTGGTAGCTGCAATGGCAATGGGCAACGTCTCCTACAGGTAAGTAAACTCAATGGATTCAGAATAACTAACACTTATTACAAACACCGCGACATACATAAGTACACATGGGTTTTACCTGATGGGCTGCATAAGAATATGATTGATTATATATTAATTAACAGCAAATAGGTAATTCTGTTAGGAATATTAGGTCATATAGAAGAGCTGAAATTGGATCTGATCATTACCTTGTTAAAATCGTCTTGCAACTTAAATTTAAGAAGAGTTGTGCTAAATTTAAAAAAATTGTCTTTAACACTGAAGTTCTAAAAGACCCAGTTAATAGGTAAAGCTTACCATAATAGGTTACTTAGTCTATATGACAGTCATGTTTTGCTTAAAACTGAAGTAAAAGAAGAATGAAACTGTTTCAAACAGGCTTTTCTTGAAACTAACAGTGCTCTTTTAGGTAAAAGGGAGCAGAGGAGACAGAATTATTTGAGTGATAAAGCCCTTGAGCTTATTTCGGAAAGAAAGAATCTCAGGAATGTTCTTATTCAACACCCTACTAGTCCTAATAGAAAGCAGTACAAAGAGCTTAATAAATGTATAAAGAATCAGTTAGCAGCTGATAAGAATCTCTGGCTTGATGTCATGGCTGACAAGCCGAGGAAACAGATAGCACAAGAGCAGAGAGCTGTACCAGATATTTAACGTTTTGTGTGGTAAAAAAATGGACCGATATACAGGTAATAAAGGACAAACAATGTAAGTTTATTGAAGATGAGGATTATGAAATGGGTTAATGGGCTGAGCATTTCAGTGATGTTCTAAATAATGTGGTTAGTTGTACTTCCATTGTTTGAAATGATAATAGATGCATTACTGGCTTTAATGTTGACCGTATATCACAGTTTGAATTTATTTCGGCTATTTCTAAATTTAAACTACATGATTTCCCAGGGGTAGATAAAATTACTTTTGAAATGCTCAGAGCTGGGAATACTTCGGTTACCAATTGGATGACTCAAATTTTGAATATCTTTTATGATAAAGGCATGGTTCCTAAGGAATTTAAAAGAGCTATTATTATCCTTATTTTTTAAAAAGGTGATGGCAGTTCTTATGATAACTATAGGGTTATCAGCCTACTCTCTGTTCCAGGTAAAGTCTTTGCATGACTGTGCTAATAGAATTATAATCTGGTTGATGGACAATGGCGTGATGAAAAATGTGTATTTAGAAGTGGTAGCGGAGGTGTAGTTCAGATTTTTTCACTTAGCCAGATTCTGGAGAAATGTTTAGAGTTTCAGATAGATAGCTTTGTAGATTTCAAAAAGCCTGTTAACTCTGTTGATCATCATAATTTATGTTTTACCGTGAAATCGTATGGCATACCAGACAAAAAAATTAGCAAAATGAAAGCACTCTATAATAACACTGAGTCGTGTGAGAGTTGGTAAGTCTTGTAGCAATTGGTTTAGCATTACTTCTGGTGTTCGACAAGGGTGCATTTTGTCTCCTTTTCTCTTTAGCTTGGTTATTGATTATGTTATGCGAAATTCACTGCAAGGGAAAGATTTTGGCCTTAAATTGTCTGGAGATACTAAAATTTCTGATTTAGATTATGTTGATGATTTAGCCCTTTTGGCAAATGATGCTGATTAGATGAACTCTTTCATTCGAGATGTTGATTAAACTGGTAGTAGAGTAGGTTTGGTTATAAACAGAGAGAAAACTAAAGTGTTGAAAATTGGTCAGGCAGGCCGTGATTCAGTTAATCAGAATGGTTCCAGTCTTGAGCAGGTGTCACAGTTTAATTACCTTGTGAGCTATGTAACAGATACTGGTGATGTGCGGCATGAGATTAACAGACGAATAGGGATTGCTGCCGTGACTTTTAAGAATCTATGGAGATTGTGGAGAAATAGGCGTATATACCTAAAGACAAAAATTAGATTAATAATAATTTGGTTCTTTGTAGAGTTGTTATGGAATGAAACTTGGACACTTCAAAAACAATGTAACAGGAAACTTTATGCTTTTGATTCTAGATGTTTAGGTGATTTGATCTTGTAAATATTGATGATGTTAGACAAAGGAGTCGGCAACCTCCTTTTAGCAGAGAGAGACCTAGTTGTTTTAGCAATGTTGTCCTTATGAATAATTATAGACTAGCGAATAGAGTTATGACAACACCGCCTATAACAGAAGGCCATTGGACCAAATTTATGACGTCACTTAGTAGTCCTATCATCATCATCATCATCATCATCATCATCATCATCATCATCATCATCATCATCATCATCATCATCATCATCATCATCATCATCATCATCAAGCAGCCATGGGCTACGGAGGTCCAATCAGACTGTGCAATTTAGTTCTCCAAGCAAGTCTATCCTGAGCTACATCTACTGCATCTGGCCACTGCACACCAATTCTAACAAGGTTCTGTTTGACATTGTCTCCCCACCGCATCCTAGGTCTCCCCTTCTTTCTTACGCCTTTAGGCACACTGTTCATAACCCTATTCGCCAATCTATAATTATATTGTTGATTGGCATGTTGATTGGCCCATGTTGGGCAACATGGCCAAACCAACGGAGTCTCTCTCTGCACAATATGCTGCTTAAAGGAGGTTGCAAACTCCTTTGCCTAACCTCATCATTAGTTACAGAGTTGAAACAACTAATGCCCAAGATACTGCGTAAGCATCTGGAAACAAAAGCATCTAGTTTCCTGTTATCTTGTTTACAATGTGTCCAAGTTTCACTACCATAACTAACCCTGGAAAGAACCAAACTATTATATAGTCTAATTTTAGTCTTTAGGTGTATACGTCTATTTCTCCACACTCTCCATAGATTCTTAAAAGTTCCGGCAGCAATCCCTATTCGTCTGTTAATCTCATGCCGCACATCACCATTATTTGTTACATAGCTCCCAAGATAATTAAACTGTGACACCTGCTCAAGACTGCAACCATTCAGATTAACTGAATCACAGCCTGCCTGACCAATTTTCATCACTTTAGTATTCTCTCTGTTTATAACCAAACCTACTCTACTACCAGTCTCATCAACAGCTCGAATGAAAGAGTTCATCTCATCAACATCATTTGCCAAAAGGGCTAAATCATCAGCATAATCTAAATCAGAAATTGTCGTATCTCCAGCCCATTTAAGGCCAAAATCTTTCCCTTGAAGTGAATTTCGCATAACATAATCAATAATCAAACTAAAGAGAAAAGGAGACAAAATGCACCCTTGTCGAACACCAGAAGTAATGCTAAACCAATTGCTACAAGCCTTACCAACTCTCACACACGACTCAGTGTTATTATAGAGAGCTTTCATTATGTTAACTAACTTGTCAAGTATACCATATGATTTCACAATCAACCACAAATTATGACGATCAACAGAGTCGAAAGCCTTTTTGAAATCAACAAAGCTAGCAACCAAAGGTTTCTGAAACTCTAAACATTTCTCAAGAATGTCTAAGTGAAAATATCTGATCCACACATCCCCTACCACTTCTGAATCCACATTGCTCATCACGCAATTGACTGTCAACCAGATTCTTAATTCTATTAAGCACAATCATGGAAAGAACTTTACCTGGAACAGAGAGTAGGCTAATACCCCTATAGTTAACACAAGAACTGCGATCACCTTTTTTGAAAATAGGGATAACAATAGCTCTGGTAAAATCCTTAGGAACCATGCCTTTATCATAAAAGATATTCAGAATTTCAGTCATCCAAGTGGTAACCGAAACATTCCCAGCTCTAAGCATTTCCGTAGTAATTTCATCTACCCCTGGGGATTTATGTAGTTTAAGTTTAGAAACAGCCAAAATAACTTCAGATTGTGTTATAGGGCCAACATTAAAGCCACCAATACATCTATCATCATTGCAAACAATGGGAATAGAACTAACCGCATTGTTTAGAACATCACTGAAATGCTCAGCCCACCTTGCCATGACAGAATCCTCACCTTCTATAACCTTACCTTGTTTATCCTTCAATCCCTGTATACTTGTCCGTTTTCTACCACACAAAACATTAACTATCTGGTACAGCTGTCTGCTGTTGTGCTGTCTAACTGCTTCCTCGGCTTTGTCAGTCAAACCATCAAGCCAAAGATTCTTATCAGCAGCTAACTGATCTTTTGCACGTTTATTAAGTTCTTTGTAATGCTTTCTATTAGGACTAGTAGGGTATTGATTAAGGACATTCCTGCAGTTCTTTCTTTCCGAAATAAGCTCAAGTGCCTTATCACTCAGATAATTCTGTCTCTTCTGCTCCTTTTTTCCTAAAAGAGTACTGTTAGTGTCCAAAAAAGCCTGTTTAAAATGATCCCATTCTTCCTCAACTTCAGTAGTAAGCATACCATGACTGTCATAATGACTAAGTAACCTATCATGGTAAGCTTTGGCTATAACTGGGTCTTTCAGAGCTTCAGTATTAAAAGCAAATTTTTTAACCCTAGCACAACACTTTTTAAGTTTAAGTTGCAAGACACTTTTAACTAGGTAATGGTCAGATCCAATTTCAGCTCCCCTATATGCCCTGGTATTTCTAACAGAACTAGCCCATTTGCTGTTAATTAATATATAATCAATCATATTCCTATGCAGCCCATCAGGTGAAACCCATGTGTATTTATGTATGTCGCGGTGTTTGTAATATGTGTTAGTTATTCTGAAACCATTGAGTTTACTTACCTGTAGGAGACGTTGCCCATTGCCATTGCAGCTACCAATACCAAAAGGGCCAATCACTCCTCCCCAAAGGTCAGAGTCAGTACCAACTTTGGCATTGAAGTCACCAAGAACAAGGGTAATATCTCCTTTCTTGACAGAATTCAAAATATCCTGAAGTTGTTCATAAAACCTATCCTTCTCATCCTCATCAGCATCCTCAGTGGGGGCATAACAGCTGATAACATTCAGGTCTTTATCGCTTGTCTGAAATTTTGCTGTAAGAAACCTTTCATTAATCCACTCATATCCTAGAAGAGCATCACTAGTGTGTCTGCTAAGAAGCAGACCCACGCCTTGGTGATGCTTATTGTTGTCCCTCCCTGAAAAGAAAAATTTAAGATTATTTTTAAGAATCTGACCTTTATCAGTCCATCTGGTCTCTTGCAAGCCGAGAATATCTAAATTATAATGGTGGAATTCTTGTGTGAGGACATCAAGATAAAAAGCTCTGTGCAGAGTCCTCACATTCCAACTACCTATGGAGAGAAAATGGTTAGTAGGATGTTTAAAGAAACTATGTTTATTGAGAGAGGGAATGCCGACAATATCAAACAGCCCCCTAATCGCAGACATGGGGCAAAGACCCGTTCCCCACCACTAAAGGCTGAAGCAATCTACACTGGAAGACTTCCTCCAATGTAGAGTTTGACGATGCCAATAGAAGCAAAGAGTTCAGGTGCCTGCGATGGTTTCTGCTCAGGATTATCCACCAGCTGATAAACATATCCTGTGAATCTATTCACTTGGGGTGTCAACCCACAAATAGAAAACACAGAGGAAGATTTTCCCTCCACAGAAGCCCACCAGTGCAGCAAATTCGGGATCCATAATCAAGCTCAGAGCCATATATCTGTCCAGTCTAGTGGGTTTATATGGTCAGCACCATGACCCTGTGTGGTTGACCACTCCTCAGCAGGGTAGAAAAAAAAAAGTAAAGTAGCCATAGTTGTCCAGATCAGTAGGCCACACTAATCTGGCAGCACTCCCCTTCCGTTCACTTCTACAAGAGAGTATCTCTTTTGAAAGGTACTAACGGTCTGCACCACGAGAAGGCGGGGTCGGACATTAGGTGCTAGGCCTGGCCGGTTCTATGCATCATCACAGGGGATTGGTGCATAGGTCTCCTTCCAGTGACTACCTAGCTACCATTTACAGACCCCTATTATATAGAGAATTCTTATATTTTGATTCCAATTTTATTACTGGTGACTTCTTGTGCTAATCTTTATAGTAATATTTATTTACACCTATATGCTAATTAATACAAATAAATTTTTTCCTAAATAAAATTTATTTATAGATATACATTAGTATAAAGATTAGCACAGAGTCCGCCAGTAATAATATTAGAATAACAAGACTAAGAAATGTCTATATGGTAGTACTACTTAATCTGACATCATAAATTTTTTCTTTGGTTTTCTGTTATAGGAGGTGTTGGTTATAAACAGTGTGCCTAAAGACCTCAGAAGGACTGGGAGACTTGGATGCGGTGGACAGTCAATGTCAAACAGAACCTTATTAGAATTGTTGTACGGTGGCCAGATGCAGCATGTGTAGCTCAGGATAGATATGTTTGGAGAACTAAATTGTGCAATCTGGTATATACATCCGTATCCCATGGCTGCTTGAGGATGATGAATTTTCTTAACAATAAAAAAAAACTTTTAAAGTAGCAAAGTATCTCAACAGATTTATTATATATTTTCATAACAATGGAACATATGTTACGAAAGGAAAACCTGCAACAATAGAAGCAGAACTGCGCCGTTCTCTTATGCTCCTTAGGCCTTAGCGTGAGAAATACGTCACTAATCTCTTGGAACGAAGAGGCTTTGAAAAATAACGGAGATGAGTGAAAATTGGGAAGTCTACAGTAAGCGGGAAAAAGTTGACCAGTGTGTTTTAGTTGTAACAGTGGTTTGTTGATGTGACTTTCGGAGCTCTAGATCATGTAATTCCGTTCTTAAAAGTAGTGATTGCGTTTTTGATGAAACTTAAAGTTACTGCCGAAGCTAAAAAACCAACTAGGAAACCAAAGGAGATTTAGTGTCAGCGAACTGCTAATTTTTAAATATTGAGTTGGTAAGGTTTAACAAACTTATAGCTATATGGACAAAGTTTCTGCTTCGCGTAGTAAAAGTTCAAATGTATTTCTTAAACTTCGAATGTTAAAATACAAAACTTTTTAACTTGGAAAAAAATTCCAGAATTAAAGAGAGATGCAACTATTTAATATCACTACAGCTACAAGAAATGTCACCACATGAATATACGTGCATTATTCCACGCGGTCACCAGACTTGAAGTGACATTTGTCATAACAGTTATCAGGTATTGAAGCCCTGTTTATTGAAGAATAACCATCATGGTGTGAGCAATGCGCGGGAGGACAATATCGTGCAATACTTGAATGTTGCACCGACGAAACGTCGGAGCCATAAGCAGCCAGAAGCTGACGATCGATTTCCACCGATCGACAGAATCAAAAGCAGAAATTCAGAAATCTCCTCTGCGCAGAGAAACCGAATTACTGCTCGGATCTCTAGCTTCGTATACACGTGTAGCGCCTTCGCCATGTTCGCTCCGACTCTGTGTCTGCACGGGTTTGTAGCAGTGATGATTGCTGCCACTTAGTGATACTATTTGGTACTAAGATGCAGAATGGCACATACCCTGATATTTGTTATTTTGCACGGGGTAAAAACTGGGGAATTTTACTTTATCACTTACTCTCGCATAGCTTAGGAAAGCAGGGCCAGGCCAATGCGATCATGCAACCATTACGAGTGGTACAATTTTAGAGATTTCGACCGATTTACCGGATGAATGTCCCTGAGAATATAAACCTTTAAGTAAAGTATACTTTTTAGATAAATTTCTACTTGAGTTGATTGCTAGGTGCATCGCTGGAATGTATGAGAATTTGCATATACTACAAGGTGTGTCCTTGTAGGATATTGCATTTTTATTATCAATTAATAATGTATTAACACGAGATAGTTTTTTCAGTGGATGCTGTACTTCTAATTAATAATACTCTGCCTTAAGTTTTGCTAGTATTATTTCCTGCATAACTTACAAAATGTAAATTTCGTAGCAACCTAGTCGTTGTTTCATCTACCTATGTTTCTTAATTAATCAAAACACAAATACCTAATAGAGTCAATTTTTGCTAATTGAAAAAAAAAATGTTTAATTGAAATTGGCAAGTCCCAGCGGGGTCAGCGTTGAGATTTATCTCTGCAAAATTCCCCGCCCTGCGCACGATCAGAAAGGGGCACCGATGGGCTTAAAAAGGTCGCCATCCCTCGTATGGGACGTTAAGTCGTGGCTTCCGTGTGCGAGAGCACCGTACACTGTGCACGTTAAAGAACACGCTGGATGGCCTTGACGGGAGGTTAGCATCTGTCTCCCAATAGCTGTTCCAGTAGGTCCCCTCCCCCAACTTTCTCTGAGCCTTCGGGGTCCATGTGACCTGGTCATTTAGCCCATGGTGTGCAAAATAGTGCCGCTCAGAGATAAAACAAC
Organism: Ryuthela nishihirai; assembly: GCA_038380435.1. NCBI lineage: Eukaryota > Metazoa > Arthropoda > Arachnida > Araneae > Heptathelidae > Ryuthela > Ryuthela nishihirai. The sequence goes on from JAWZYU010000009.1 coordinate 92,955,814, forward strand.
CCAACTTAAATGAAATTCGATCTCATTTAATTATAATTGTCGTTTTCAGGTTGTTAAAAAGAATGATTTATTGTTAATTTTTGAAAATGAATATTTTGTTCGTAATCTTCAATCCTCCTTTCTCTTTTTCCTTTTTTGATTTGTTTTTTTTCTTCTTCATCCTTTAGCTGCATTACGGTGGATATGTATTGAAGTTGGACATTCCCCTTCCCCTTCAGCAGCAAAAGACAAGGTAAGTCTTCGAAGTGTTTTCTTGTAACTTATCTTTTTCTTAATTCCACAAATCGATGGTTGTCTCAAATTAAAAATGTTCACTGTGAAGGCGAAGCTAATGTTTCTAATAATTTTATGTTACATAATGGAACCAAAATTGAAGTGAGCACTAATGAGTTAAAGTGACCTATTTAATCTTTTCATGCTAAACTTTGATTGTTTTGTTATCTGTAACTGATGCAGTGGTCAGCAATGACTTCCATGTAGTAAGGTGAGTCCTTGTATGAGAAGGTTGTCCAAACTAGAAGGAGCGGCGGTGGCTCAGTCGGTAGCGCGCCAGGTTCGTAATCTGTAGTTCGCAGTTCGAGTCCCAGCTGGGTCAGCGTTGAGATTTATCTCCGCAAAATTCCCCGCCCTGCCCACGGTCAGTAGGGGACACCGATGGGCTTGGAAAGGCCGCCGTCCGTAGGATGGGACGTTAAGCCGTGGCCCCGTGTGCGGGAGAGCCATACCCTGTGCACGTTATAGAACACGCTGGATGGCCTTGATGGGAGGCTACCATCTGTCTCCCAACAGCTGTTTCAGTGGGTACCCTCCCCCAACCTTCTCTGAGCCTTCGGGGTCCTTGTGACCTGGCCATTTAGCCCATGGTGTGCAAAAAAGTGCCGCTCAGCGGTAAAACAACCCAACCCAAACTAGAAATAGTTTCTAAGAACTTTCCCTTTCCAATATATTTTTTCACTAAATATAAAATCAATTCTTCATTAAGCGAAAATTAAGCTGCATGAGGATATAAAGAAAACAATGTATTGAAGCGAAATGTGTACATACATACAACAATGGAAGTGTGACAGTTTTACTACGCGATACGTGAAATACGGAACCACGTACAGTGGATTATGTCATGTAGAGAACAGAATACAGTTCATTTTAAATATATACAGGAATACAGAAGAAAAGTGAGTAGCTGAACACAGAAAAGGAGTATCAAAAGGTTTTGTTTTGTGCAGTATGCAATGACGGCTTAGATTGCCATTATTTGCTTAATAATAGTTTTTACAGGAACAGGAGCACCTTTAGTAATTGTAGGGGATTTCGTTTCCTACAAACATTTTGTGAAGGTAATAGAAAATTATATTTGGTAAGAGTTGTATCTGTAATTTGTTTTGCGATTCCATTTCGAGTCATGTATTCATTTAGCATTTGATGTTTATTAAAGATCAATAGAAATTGGTTATTAATTAGTTAGTCTACTTATATCAAACAACTGACACTTCAGATTTCAATTAAGTCATGCAAATTAATTGCTTTAGTTATTAAATCAGTTCATTTATTATCTGTTTGGTTATTTAAAATTCGCGCACGCTGTTGTTAAGCAAAAGCAGCAAAACATTTGTAGCAATATCATAAAGGCAATATTTCCGTAAAGCGCGACTGTATATTCCAAGTACCATAGTTTGTACAAGATTAATGAGTTACTTTATGTTAGACTCAAAGCAATGAAATTAGGTAAAAAGTATAATTTTTTTTTTAAATCAGAACTGGGCAACCTGCTGATCATTGCAAAAGAACTTGTGGCTCATACAACGATTAATCAATGTAGTGAATCTGGTCAAATTTTGTCAAATTGTTTTACCAAAATATTTAGGTGCATGATTAAACAATTTTTCTAGTTCATAGTAGTCACTAGAAACGTAAATTTTCTTTTTTTTTATTCACGATATTTTCTTAGTAATTAGGCAAGTGTGAAAAATCCTTCAGATATAGATAGCCTCTATATCATAATAGAGATATATAACAACCCTCTATATCTTGGACTCCAACTCGGGATATCATGCTTGCATAACCAGGAGATCCCCGAATTCGAGTCTGGGAGGCAAACGGGTTTTTCACACTTGCCTAGTTACTATAAAATGACTATCATTTTAGTCAAATTCCTTCCTTCCTAAGATATTTTCTGTTTCCTTGAAAAATTGTTTTCAACTTATTGCTCATTCGAAATGTATATTTTCGCTTTTAAGTAAAATATTTTTTCTGTGGCTATTTAAGAATATAGATTTTATCTTAGTTTTCATCGCGAAGTTTGGGTTCTACGGTACTGGCTTTAATGATCTGAAAAAAGATCCCAACTAGTAATTTTTCTTCACACGAAAGGACAAAATTTCCAAGTTGTGCGAATAAACAGTCAAATTTCGAGGTGGGAAAATGAGATTGAAGATAAATATCTCAATCGGGATATTAGATAATATTCTTTTGATATTCAAGGAATTATGAACTAATCATCCTAAAATGTTTCTTCAAAATTGAGAAAGCAAAACGAATCATTACACGATCTTACATATTTATTTCAATAAATGAAGTATCCATATAAACACTGCATGTAAATATTGCTTAACAATTCACTCTAAAGAATGCGCTCTCTTTTTGGATCATTCACGTCCTTCTTTCTGGCGAAGTTTACAATTTTTTCTGTACGGAACGAATCATTTTAGAGATTAATATAGATTGAGTATTCAGTTTTTTTATATGCATTACACCAAACTTGAAAATAAAATTCTTATTTAAGAAGTTACGTAGCTTCGAATTTAACTTCACGCTAAAATTTATCCACTATTTTACTTATGCACTGTGAGTATTCAATTGTTATATATCTTTTTAAGCACAGTTTGATCAGTTACTGTTATGATTAGGCTTTGTATTAGTCATCAAGTTAAAATTTTGATTATGACATTGTATTTGTGTTCAGGATTCGTTGAGCTTCATCATTACGTTTTCAGCATGGATACGATTTGCCAAAAATTTTATGAACGAATAATAGTGGAAAATAAGCAATTTTTTTTTAATAGCGGAATATTGTAATTTGGAGTTTTTTTGTAATTTTCTTTTCTGTTGCTTTCTCCCAAATCACTGATTTGTCAATCGCCACTTGTTGATCGGAACTTTACGTCAGGAAAAGACAACCAATCGGATATTAAGTCGAAACCCAAATCTCCAAAAACTGAATATTAAGCAATTGAAAAAAATGCGTTAGAAATTTGGATTGTAATAGATATTACAGGCAATTATTAGGAGGCAACTAGATATTAAGCATGGGAGAAAGCTTACTAGATGATGAACAATAGAAAATTATTATATTAATAAAATCGTCATCTGTAACAAATTATAAAACTGTATTCTTTTCATTATAATGCAATCTGTCTCGAGAGAACATGTTAATGAAATAAAACATGTTTGAATCGGCAGCGAGATCAATTTTCCAGACTGAATTTTTCAATTTAGTAAAAACCACGTTTTATCTCATTTTTAGCCCCAAGTACAATTTTGGAGCAAATTATATAGTTGAAATACAGCTGATTTGTAAGAAATTTTGTATGAAATATCACATAAAAGTAATTTTGAAAAATAAAGCACTAAGTTTTGTTATTAACGTGTAATTTTAAATTTTTATTCAGCTCATAAAAATATACCTCTTTCATCATTTCGCCTTCAAATTGGATAATGTACATCTAGTACCTTTCAAAGCGATATTCTCTTGTGGAAGTGAACGGAAGTGGAGGGCTGCCAGATTAGTGTGGGCTACTGATCTGGACAACTATGGCTACTTTTCTTTTTTTTTCTACCCTGCTGAGGAGTGGTCAACCACACAGGGACCTGGTGCTGACCATATAAACCCACTGGACTGGACAGATATATGGCTCTGAGCTTGATTATGGATCCTGATTTTGCTGCACTGGTGGGCTTCTGTGGAGGGAAAATCTTCCGTTGTGTTTTCTGTTTGTTTCTGGGTTGACAGCCCCAAGTGAATAGATTCACGTTATATGTTTATCAGCTGGTGGATAATCCTGAGCAGAGGTCATCGCAGGCACCTGAACTCTTTGCTTCTACTGGCATCGTGAAATTCTACATTGGAGGAAATCTTCCAGTGTAGATGGCTTCAGACTTTAGTGGTGGGGGAACGGGTCTTTGCCCCATGTCTGCGATTAGGGAGCTGTTTCATATTGTCGGCATTCCCTCTCTCAATAAACATAGTTTCTTTAAACATCCCACTAACCATTTTTTCTCCATAGGTAGTTGGAATGTGAGGACTCTGCACAGAGCTTTTTCTCTTGATGTCCTCACACAAGAATTCCACCGTTATAATTCAGATATTCTCTGCTTGCAAGAGACCAGATGGGCAGATAAAGGTTAGATTCTAAAAAATAATCTTAAATTTCCTTTTCAGGGAGGAACGACAATAAGCATCACCAAGGCGTGGGCCTGCTTCTCAGCAGACACTCTAGTGATGCTCTTCTAGGATATGAGTGCATTAATGAAAGGTTTCTTACAGCAAAATTTCAGACAACCGTTGAAGACTTGAATGTTATCTGCTGTTATGCCCCCACTGAGGATGCCGATGAGGATGAGAAGGATAGGTTTTACGGACAACTTCAGGATAATTTGAATTCTGTCAAGAAAGGGGATATTACCCTTGTTCTTGGTGACTTCAATGCCAAAGTTGGTACTGACTCTGACCTTTGGGGAGGAGTAATAGGCCCTTCTGGTATTGGTAGCTGCAATGGCAATGGACAACGTCTCCTACAGGTAAGTAAACTCAATGGTTTCAGAATAACTAACACTTGTTACAAGCACCGCGACATACATAAGTACACATAAGTTTCACCTGATGGGCTGCATAAGAATATGATTGATTATATATTAATTAACAGCAAATAGGTAATTCTGTTAGGAATAGGTATATAGGTCCTCTCCTCCCTTTCTTGGGGGGCGGACCGATATTCTTTGCTCCGCCTGTACTGTGCACTTGTCCGATCGAAACTGGACTACGGATCCCAGGTGTACGACTCGGCCCTTGATTCGGTGGTGAAGGTGCTGAACCCCCTCCATCACCAGGCTTTCCGTGTTTGCACGGGAGCCTTCCGCACTTCACCGGTCCAGAGTCTTTACGTTGAGACCGACGAACCTTCTTTATCTCTTCGCCGTCAGCAGTTGTCCCTACAGTATGCATCTAAATTGCGATCCCTGCCTGGCCATCCCACTTGGGACTGCGTTTTCAGTCCAAAGTGGGAAATAATTTACACAAATCGGCCGACTGCCATTCGTCCTTTTGGTTTGCATGTCCGAGGCTACCTCAGAGACATTAACATCAGTCTCGATAGCATCACCACTCGATAGCATCACCACATCAGCCACTTCCACCATGGCTCGCTGTTTCCCCTTCCTGCGATTTTTCCTCGTGCAGGACGGGGAAGGCCTTTACACCCGACTGTGTATACCGGCAACTCTTTGCCAGCCATCGTGCTGAGCACCCGGAATTCTTGCCTGTCTTGCCCATCAGTGGGATCGGCCATGGTCTGCTGTGATGTAATCATTGCAGACCAGATCCCACTGCAGTGTTCCATCTTCACTGCAGAGTTGCACGCTATCAGTCTCGCCTTGGACCACGGGGCGACTAAGCATCATCGTCGGTGTGTGCTTTACACCGACTCGCTTAGCTCGCTACAGGCTTTGATCTCGGTGAGGCATCAGCCTCACCCAGTTCTTACTAAGATCCGCCAGCAGCTACATCGTCTGGCAGCCACAACCACAATCCAATTCTGTTGGGTGCCCGGTCACGTCGGGATTAGGGGCAATGACTTGGCAGATGCTGCTGCCAAGAAACTGCCAAAGAACAGCTTACGAACAAGCTCTTTGAGATCAAACCTATCATCAAACCAAGGTAGTCTTGTTACCGCAGGAATCGCAAGGAGGAAGTTGTACTTGCTCGGCTCCGCTTTGGTCATTCGTTTATTACTCATTCGTTCCTTTTACGGGCGGACAATGAAACCTAAGTGTGAGTTTTGTGGCACCTTTTTAACGATCAAACATATTTTAATTGAATGTCATTGTTTTAACCTTGAAAGACGTATGTTTCTTAACTTTCATGATTTTACGTCCGAGCCCCTTACACTCGGACACTTGTTATCTGATGATTGTTGTTTTAACTCTGTCTTTAAATTTTTACATTACACTGGATATTTTACTAGACTTTGATTTTACACTTTTAAGCGTTGTGTATATAACCCAGGTCGCTTACACCTGAGTTATTTTTATATTGAACATATTTATACATTTGTTTTTGTAGTCCTCAAAATTTCTTTTTATTGTTTTACATTGTTCTTGTTGACTTTTTGGTTTATTTTAAACTTGGTTGAGGGTTAAACATTACTTTTATCTCTTTTCTTTTTGGACATTCGTTTGGCGCATTATAGCCTTAGTTGCTAATGCGCCAATAAACCCAATCAACCAACTAACATCTGTTAGGAATATTAGGTCATATAGAGGAGCTGAAATTGGATCTGATCGTTACCTTGCTAAAATAGTCTTGCAACTTAAATTTAAGAAGTGTTGTGCTAAATTTAAAATATTTACCTTTAATACTGAAGCTCTGAAAGACCCAGTTATAGCCAAAGCTTACCATGATAGGTTACTTAGTCATTATGACTGTCATGGTTTGCTTACTACTGAAGTTGAGGAAGAATGGGACCATTTTAAACAGGCTTTTTTGGAAACTAACACTACTCTTTTTGGAAAAAAGGAGAAGAGGAGACAAAATTATTTGAGTGATAAGGCCTTTGAGCTTATTTCAGAAAGAAAGAACTGCAGGAATGCCCTTAATCAATACCCTACTAGTCCTAATAGAAAGCATTACAGAGACCTTAATAAACTTGTAAAGGATCAGTTAGCTGCTGATAAGAATCTTTGGCTTCATGGCTTGGCTGACAAAGCCGAGGAAGCAGTTAGACAGCACAACAGCAGAGAGTGGTACCAGATAGTTAATGTTTTGTGGCGTAGAAAATCAACAGGTATACAGGAATTGAAGGAAAAACAAGGTAAGGTTATAGAAGATGAGGATTCTGTCATGGTTAGGTGGGCTGAGCATTTCAGTGATGTTCTAAACAATGTGGTGAGTTCTACTCCCATTTGTTTGAAATGATGATAGATGTATTGGTAGGTTTAATGTTGGCCCTATAACACAATCTGAAGTTAGTTTGGCTATTTCTAAACTTAAACTTCATAAATCCCCAGGAGTAGTGAAATTACTACGGAAATGCTTAGAGCTGGGAATGTTTCGATTACCACATGGATGACTGAAATTCTGAATATCTTTTATGATAAAGGCATGGTTCCTAAGGATTTTACCAGAGCTATTGTTATCCCTATTTTCAAAAAAGGTGATCACAATTCTTGTGATAACTATAGGGGTATCAGCCTACTCTCTGTTCTAGGTAAAGTTCTTTGCATGATTGTGCTTAATAGAATTAAGAAACTGGTTGACAGGCAATTGCGTGATGAACAGTTGTGGATTCAGAAGTTGGGTTGGGTTGTTTTACCTCTGAGCGGCACTTTTTTGCACACCATGGGCTAAATGGCCAGGTCACATGGACCCCGAAGGCTCAGAGAAGGATGGGGAAGGGGACCCACTGGAACAGCTGTTGGGAGACAGATGTTAGCCTCCCGTCAAGGCCATCCAGCGTGTTCTTTAACGTGCACAGGGTATGGCTCTCTCCCACACACGGGACCACGGCTTAACGTACCACCCGACGGACGGCGGCCTTTCCAAGCCCCTCGGTGTCCCCTACTGACCGTGGGCAGGGCGAGGAATTTTGCGGAGATAAATCTCAACGCTGACCCAGCTGGGACTCGAACCTGGGAACTACAGATTACGAGCCTGGCGCGCTACCGACTGAGCCATCCCCGCCCCAGGATTCAGAAGTGGTAGGGGATGTGTGGATCAGATATTTTCACTTAGGTAGATTCTTTAGAAATGTGTAGAGTTTCAGAAACCTTTGGTTGCTAACGTGATTGATTTCAAAAAGGATTTCGACTCTGTTGATCGTCATAAGTTGTGGTTGATTGCGAAATCAACCACAACTTATGACGTAAGTAGTAATCAACCACAAATTATGTCGATGAATAGAGTTGAAAGCCTTTTTGAAATTAACAAGGCTAGTAACCACAGGTTTCTGAAACTCTGAACATTTCTCAAGAATCTGCCTAAGTGAAAATATCTGATATACACATCTCCTACCACTTCGGAATCCACATTGCTCATCACGTAATTGACTGTCAACCAGATTCTTAATTCTATTAAGCATAATCATGCAAAGAACTCTACTTGGATCAGAAAGTAGGCTGATAACCTTATAGGTAGCACAAGAACTGCGATCTCCTTTTTTTTTTTGAAAACAGGGATAATAATAGTTCTGGTAAAATCCTTAGGGACATTACCTTTATCATGAAAGATATTCAAAATTTCAGTCATCCATGTAGTAACCGAAACATCCCGAGCTTTAAGCATTTTAGTAATAATTTCATCTGCCCCTGGAGACTCATTAGTTTCAGTTCATAAATAGCAGTAATAATTTCAGACTGTGATCTAGTGCCAATATTAAAGGCAGTAATCATCTATCATCATTAGAAACAGTGGGAATAGAATTAGCTGCATTGTTGAAATACTTCGCCGATTTAGCCATGACAGAATCCTCACCTTCAATAACTTTATTATGTTTATACTTCAATCCCTGTATACTTCTCCGTTTTTCCCCACACGAAACATTAACTCTCTGGTATATCTCTCTGCTGCTATGCTGTCTAGCTGCTTCCTCTGCTTTTTCAGCTAAGCTATCAAGCCAAAGATCCTTATCAGCTTTTAACTAATCCTTAACATGTTTATTAGTTCTTTGTAACCCTTCTGTTAGGGTTAATAAGGTGTTGATAAAGTTTATTCCTATAATTGTTTTCAAAAATGAGCTCCAATGCCTTATCACTCAAATTATTTTGGCACCTTTGCTTCTTTTTACCCAAAAGAATACTGTTAGTTTCAATAAAAAGCTGTTAAAACGGTCACTTTCTTCCTCAGCTTCAGTAGTATGGAAACCGTGCCTGCCATAATGACTGTCACCTATCATGGTAAGCTTTATCTATAACTGGGTCTTTCAGAGCTTCAGCGTTGAAGATAACGTTTTAATCTTAGCACAACACTTCTTAAATTTAAGTTGCAAGACAATTTTAAAAATATTAAAATTGTCTTGCATAAAGTAATGTGAGATCAAAATTCAGCTCCTCCATAAGACCTGTTATTCCTAACATAACTAGCCCATTTGCTGCTAATTAACATGTAATCAATCGCATTCTAATATAGTCCATCTGGTTAAACACTTATGTACTTAGATATTGAACGGTGTTTATAATAAGTGTTAGTTATTCTCAAATTGTTAAGTTTACTTACCTGTAGGAGATGTTGCCCATTGCCATTGCAGCTACCAATACCAAAGGGATCCATCATCGCTCCTCAAAGGTCAGAGTACCAACTTTAGCATTGAAATCACTTAGAACAAGGGTAATATCTCCGTTCTCGACAGAATTAAAACTACCTTGAGGTTGTCCATAAAGTCAATCTTTCTCCTCCTCATTCATCAGTAGGGGCATAACAACAGATAACATCCTCAGTAGGGGCATAACAACAGATAACATCCAAATTTTTAATGCTTCTGTGAAATTTAGCTGTGAGAAACCTTCCATTAATACATTCGTATCTGCTGAGAAGCAAACCTACGCCTTGGAGATGCTTTCCATTTTCCTTCTCTGAATCCGCAAAATTCCCCGCCCTGCCCACGGTCAGTAGGTGACACCGATGGGCTTGGAAAGGCCGCCGTCCGTCGGATGGGACGTTAAGCCGTGGCCCCGTGTGCGGGAGAGCCATACCCTGTGCACGTTAAAGAACACGCTGGATGGCCTTGACGGGAGTCTACCATCTGTCTCCTAACAGCTGTTCCAGTGGGTCCCCTCCCCCAACCTTCTCTGAGCCTTCGGGGTCCATGTGACCTGGCCATTTAGCCCATGCTGTGCAAAAAAGTGCCGCTCAGAGGTAAAACAACCCAACCCAAATCCTTCTCTGAAAAGAGAAATATAGGATTATATTTAAGAATCTGACTTTATGTATCTATCTATCTGGTCTCTTGTAAGTCGAGAATGTCTAAGTTATAACGGTGAAATTCTTTTGTGAGGACAATAAGAGAATAATCTCTGTGCAGAGTCCTCACATTCAAGATCCTATGGAGAGAAAATGGTCAGTGGGATGTTTAAAGAAATTATATTTATTGAGAGAGGAAATGCCGATGATATCAAACAGCCCCGTAATCTTAGTCATGAGGCAAAGGCCTGTTAGCCCCTCTACTAAAGGCTAAAGCCATATACGGTAGAAGACGTCCTTCATTGTAGGTTTGATGATGCCATAAAAGCAAGAGTTCAGGAACACTATACAATCAAAAGTGTTCAGACACTTGCTCATCCACAACCTCCCGGTAATAGGAAAGAAATTTATATCGCGTTGGTCCACCATTTGCTGTTATCACAGCCTCCACTCTGCATGGAAGACTTTCCTCTAGATTTTGGTACGTTACTGCGAGAATTGCCTGCCGGTCTGCCACAAGAGAGCATTAGTGAGGCCGGTGATTGATGTCGGGCGATTAGGCCTGGCTCACAGTCGGCGTCTCAATTCATCCCATAGGTGTTCCATGGGATTGAAATCAGGGCTCTGTGCAGGCCAGTCAAGTTCTTCCACACCCATCTCATCAAACCATTCCAGCACGGTCCTCTCTTTTGGACAAGGGCATTGTCATGTTGGTACAGGACAGGGTCTTTATCAAACTGTTGCCATAAAGTTGGGAGCGCATAATGGTCGAGAATGTCATTACAGGCTGCGGCATTCAGAGTCCCTGTTAACTGGAACTAGGGTGCCTAGCCTGAACCATGAAAAACAGCCCCAGCGAATGGTGTCTCCTCCACTAAACTTCACAGTTGGCACAATGGAATCATGAGGTAACTTAACCTGATATCCTCCACACCTAGACTTGTCCGTCGATATGCCATATGGTGAAGCGCGATTCATCACTCCAGAGAACGCAGTTCCACTGCTCAAGAGTCCACTGACGCTGTGTTTACACCACTCCAACTGACGCTTGGCGTTGATCTTGTTGATGTTAGACTTGTGTGCCAGCTTCTGTGCCATGGAAACACATTTCTTGCAGCTCGTAAGTCTCTCTTTTTTTGCAGCTCGTAAGTCTCTCTTTCAGAGACATTTTGGAACTCGGTGATGAGTGTTGCAACCGATGGCAGACAATTTGGTCTTACAACCTGCTTCAACACTCGGCGGTCCCGCTCTATCATTTTACGTGGCTTATCGGGTCACGATTACCCTGTTGTTGCTCCAAGGCATTTCCACTTCACAATAATATCACTTACAGTTAATAGGGACAGCTGCAGCAATGCCGAAATGTTCGAAACTTACTTGTCGCTAAAGTGGCATCCTACGACCGTGTCACGTTGAAAGTAACTGAGCTCTGTCTTACGGCCCATTCTCCTATTCACGCGTTCCTATGTGGTTTGGCAGGCCACGTGCGTTCCTTTATACCTGTTTGGGTCATGACTGTGGCTTATGTGGGTGAATCTACTACTCATAATGGGTCTCCGGATGCATTTGATCAGACAGTGTACCTGCGATGGCCACTGATCAGAATTATCCATCAGCTGATTAAACATATCCTGTGAATCTATTCATTTGCGCTCTCAATCCACAAACAAACAGAAAATACAGTGAAAGATTTTTCCTTAACAGAAGCCCACTAGTACAGCAAATTCAGAATCCATAATCAAGCTCGGGGGCGGGGGGGGGGGCTCAGTCGGTGGCGCACCAGGCTCGTAATCTGTAGTTCCCAGGTTCGAGTCCCAGCTGGGTCAGCGTTGAGATTTATCTCCGCAAAATTCTCCGCCCTGCCCACGGTCAGTAGGGGATACCGATGGGCTTGGAAAGGCCGCCGTCCGTCGGATGGGACGTTAAGCCGTGGCCGCGTGTGCGGGAGAGCCATACCCTGTGCACGTTAAAGAACACGCTGGATGGCCTTGACGGGAGGCTACCATCTGTCTCCCAACAGCTGTTCCTGTGGGACCCCTCCCCCAACCTTCTCTGAGCCTTCGGGGTCCATGTGACCTGGCCATTTAGCCCATGGTGTGCAAAAAAGTGCCGCTCAGAGGTAAAACAACCCAACAACCCAACCTAACTTCCTATTGCTTTTCGCTTCTCATTTGGAACATATTTTGCAATCCGATGACAGATCGCAATGAGTTACGTGTGAGTGAGTATTAATCTTTCACCTGAATAGTATTATGAAGAATAAAAATTTCATCCCATGTTTTCTTTCCCCGAAAGAAGACGAAATATGAAAACGATTGTTCCCCTATACCTTCGAAACGTGATGATTGAAAGTAATGAATTAGGTGTCAAATGTGGTGATTGTCGCAGGCTATTACGAGTTTTGCATTTACCATCTTCCTTCCTAAAGAGAAGACGTGAATGTCTGATAAGGCTTGATAGTAACGACTCGAAAGTTTTTGAGATGTAGAATGTCGCGAGCAACCCGAAAATATATCCCCTCTTTCTCCCTCCCCCCGTTCAACAAAAAGGGGAATTTACTGGGGGTCGATCTTTTCGTATTCTATGTCAGGCTAAAGCTTCGGAAGTGCAGAGTAAATGTTACAATTTTCTCTTCGGAAGACAGGTATTCATCATCCTCAAGCAGCCATGGGCTACGGAGGTCCAACCAGACCGTGCAATTTAGTTCTCCAAGTAAGTCTATCCTGACCTACATCTACTGCATCTGGCCACTGCACACCAATTCTAACAAGGTCCTATTTGACATTGTCTGCCCATCGCATCCTAGGTCTCCCCTTCTTTCTGAGGCCTTTAGGCATACTGTTCATAACCCTATTCGCCAATCTATAATTATTCATACCGGCAACATGGACAAACCAGCGAAGTCTCTCTCTGCACAATATGCTGCTTAAAGGAGGTTGCAAACTCCTTTGCCTAACCTCATCATTAGTTACAAAGTTGAACCAACTAATGCCCAAGATACTGCGTAAGCATCTGGATTCAAAAGCATCTAGTTTCTTGTTATCTTGTTTACAATGTGTCCAAGTTTCACTACCATAACTAACCCTAGAAAGAACCAAACTATTATACAGTCTAATTTTAGTCTTTAGGTGTATACGCCTATTTCTCCACACTCTCCATAGATTCTTAAAAGTCCCTGCAGCAATCCCTATTCGTCTGTTAATTTCATGCCGCACATCACCATTATCTGTTACATAGCTCCCAAGATAATTAAATTGTGACACCTGCTCAAGACTGCAACCATTCAGATTAACTGAATCACAGCCTGCCTGACCAATTTTCATCACTTTAGTTTTCTCTCTGTTTATAACCAAACCTACTCTACTACCAGTCTCATCAACAGCTCGAATGAAAGAGTTCATCTCATCAACATCATTTGCCAAAAGGGCTAAATAATCAGCATAATCTAAATCACATATTTTCGTATCTCCAGTCCATTTAAGGCCAAAATCTTTCCCTTGAAGTGAATTTCGCATAACATAATCAATAACCAAGCTAAAGAGAAAAGGAGACAAAATGCACCCTTGTCGAACACCAGAAGTAATGCTAAACCAATTGCTACAAGCCTTACCAACTCTCACACACGACTCAGTGTTATTATAGAGAGCTTTCATTATGCTAACTAACTTCTCTGGTATACCATATGATTTCACAATCAACCACAAATTATGACGATCAACAGAGTCGAAAGCCTTTTTGAAATCAACAAAGCTAGCAACCAAAGATTTCTGAAACTCTAAACATTTCTCAAGAATCTGCCTAAGTGAAAATATCTGATCCACACATCCCCTACCACTTCTGAATCCGCATTGCTCATCACGCAATTGACTGTCAACCAGATTCTTAATTCTATTAAGCACAATCATGGGAAGAACTTTACCTGGAACAGAGAGTATAGGCTGATACCCCTATAGTTATCACAAGAACTGCGAGCACCTTTTTTGAAAATAGGGATAATAATAGCTCTGGTAATATCTTTAGGAACCATGCCTTTATCATAAAAGTTATTCAAAATTTCAGTCATCCATGTGGTAATCGAAACATTCCCAGCTCTGAGCATTTCTGTAGTAATTTCATCTACCCCTGGGGATTTATGAAGTTTAAGTTTAGAGATAGCCAAAATAACTTCAGATTGTGTTATAGGGCCAACATTAAAGCCACCAATGCATCTATCATCATTGCAAACAATGGGAATAGAACTAACCGCATTGTTTAGAATATCACTGAAATGCTCAGCCCACCTAGCCATGACAGAATCCTCACCTTCTATAACCTTACCTTGTTTATCCTTCAATCCCTGTATACCTGTCCGTTTTTTACCACACAAAACATTAACTATCTGGTACAGCTGTCTGCTGTTGTGCTGTCTAACTGCTCCCTCGGCTTTGTCAGCCAAACCATCAAGCCAAAGATTCTTATCAGCAGCTAACTGATCCCTTATACGTTTATTAAGTTCTCTGTAATGCTTTCTATTAGGACCAGTAAGGTATTGATTAAGGACATTCCTGCAGTTCTTTCTTTCCGAAACAAGCTCAAGTGCCTTATCACTCAGATAATTCTGTCTCTTCTGCTCCTTTTTTCCTAAAAGAGTAGTATTAGTGTCCAAAAAAGCCAGTTTAAAATGATCCGATTCCTCCTCAACTTCAGTTGTAAGCATACCATGATTGTCATAATGACTAAGTAACATATCATGGTAAGCTTTGGCTATAACTGGGTCTTTCAGAGCTTCAGTATTAAAAGTAAATTTTTTAACCCTAGCACAACACTTTTTAAGTTTAAGTTGCAAGACACTTTTAACAAGGTAATGGTCAGATCCAATTTCAGCTCCCCTATATGTCGTGGTATTCCTAACAGAACTAGCCCATTTGCTGTTAATTAATATGTAATCAATCATATTCCTATGCAGCCCATCAGGTGAAACCCATGTGTACTTATGTATGTCACGGTGTTTGTAATAAGTGTTACTTTTTCTGAAACCATTGAGTTTACTTACCTGTAGGAGACGTTGCCCATTGCCATTGCAGCTACCAATACCAAAAGGGCCTATTACTCCTCCCCAAAGGTCAGAGTCAGTACCAACTTTGGCATTGAAGTCACCAAAAACAAGGGTAATATCTCATTTCTTGACAGAATTCAAAATATCCTGAAGTTGTTCATAAAACCTATCCTTCTCATCCTCATCGGCATCCTCAGTGGGAGCATAACAGCAGATAACATTCAGGTCTTTAACGCTTGTCTGAAATTTTGCTGTAAGAAACCTTTCATTAATGCACTCATATCCTAGAAGAGCATCACTAGCGTGTCTGCTGAGAAGCAGAGCCAAGCCTTGGTGATGCTTATTGTCGTCCCTCCCTGAAAAGAGAAATTTAAGATTATTTTTAAGAATCTGACCTTTATCTGTCCATCTAGTCTCTTGCAAGCCGAGAATATCTAAATTATAATGGTAGAATTCTTGTGTGTGGACATCAAGAGAAAAAGCTCTGTGCAAAGTCCTCACATTCCAACTACCTATGGAGAGAAAATGGTAAGTGGGATGTTTAAAGAAACTATGTTTATTGAGAGAGGGAATGCCGACAATATCAAACAGCCCCCTAATAGCAGACATGGGGCAAAGACCCGTTCCACCACCACTCAAGGCTGAAGCCATCTACACTGGAAGACTTCCTCCAATGTAGAATTTGACGATGCCAATAGAAGCAAAGAGTTCAGGTGCCTGCGATGACCTCTGCTCAGGATTATCCACCAGCAGATAAACATATCCTGTGAATCTATTCACTTGGGGCTGTCAACCCACAAACAAACAGAAAACACAGCGGGAGATTTTACCTCCACAGAAGCCCACCAGTGCAGCAAAATCAGTATCCATAATCAAGCTCAGAGCCATATATCTGTCCAGTCCAGTGGGTTTATATGGTCAGCACCAGGACCCTGTTTGGTTGACCACTCCTCAGCAGGGTAGAAAAAAAAAGAAAAGTAGCCATAGTTGTCCAGATCAGTAGGCCACACTAATCTGGCAGCCCTCCCCTTCCGTTCACTTCCACAAGAGAGTATCTCTTTTGAAAGGTAGTAACGGTCTGCACCAGGAGAAGGCGGGGTCGGACATTAGGTGCTAGGCCTGGCCGGTTCTATGCATCATTACAGGGGATTGAGTAAAATACATAAATTTTAAAATTTTAAAATTGCACATCGTCCTATATGCGCCCTAAAAAGGAAAAAAAATAGGTAGGGCATGGCAATCGCGAAATCACTTACTCAATTCCTATTAACTTCAAAAAAAAAAAGACAGGGCACGCAAATTGATTTACCGACTAACAAAAATTATCCGCGTCCTCTCTACCTTTAAAGTTAATATGAATAGAGTAAATGGTTTCATCGTTGATATACTTTGTTATTTGACTTTAGGGCGATGATAAGTATATTTTAAATTGTACATATATTTCTTTATCAGTGCTGTTGATGATGATTATCAAAACTTGATGTTGAACACAGATTAGCATATATAACAAGCAAACACAGGTAAGCACTTGTGTTTGCTTGTTAAATGTACTAATCTGTGTTCAACATCAAGCTGTAAGACTGTGAACGTTCTTGAGTATGATAAAAAAAAATTAGTATGACAATTTTGAGTAGAAAAAAAAAATGTGTTGAGTAAAATGGTATACGAACCCCATTTTTCTATCATCATATGTTATCAGGAGGTCCCCAATTCCTATCCACTGGGCTCAAAGTAATTTTTCCTCTATACTTAAGAATAATGCAGGTTAAATTAAGAGATTTAAAACGGTAAAGAATTAAGTCTCCTCCTGAAAGAGAACCAGTGAGATGTCAACTAGGACCTCTCTCTCGGAGAAATGCTATCTTGATGATTGATCATAAATTATTATTGTACAACATGGTCATTTGTTCGATAATAACTTATGCTTCCCCTATATGGGCGAACACCACCTCCTTGTCAACCGGCACAAAAATCTATATCAATATAAAGATAAACTTTCAGGAGAATCCATTATCTTATTTCTATTCACATCCAAATCACAAAGCAAGGCTAATATCATTCGATGAACAGTAAAATCGTGTTTGTAAACAAATATGCAATCTATCGAGATTAATCCAAATCACAAAGCAAGGCTAATTTAAGGTTTATAAGAATTGGTAAGTTAACCTTACCAATTCTTATAAACAAATTAAATACTATCGTACACCAAGTAAAAATCTCTTCCTACAGAAAACTTAAGATTTGCTCTGTCTATTCGACTAACGTTACCTCTTCATTTTTATAGCCAATGTCCCTTGTATAACTTTCAATTTATCGTAAACCATTCTTATTTTCCTTGTTAATTCACTAGTAGGATTTACTCTAATAAATTATTTAACCTCTAGCGCACTCACCACATAAAATACTTCTTATTTTTAACCACTTTATCGTATACAGACCGAGACTAACTATGTCTCCTTTCACATATCGACAACTCCAACATAACAATTCTGTCTTTCTTATTTTTAAGTTAGGTTCTTGACTCCAATTGGTTGGATACGTAGTTCTCACGCAGAAGCATACGCGAGCGTTCATGACACGTTCATCATAAATTCATTGCAGCACGATTATCTGTCGTAACAATATATATATTAAAACTACTAAGCATTTGAAAAAACCGAATTATAAATAAATAAAATAAATAGCCCCTCAAGCAGCTGCTTGCCACAGAGGTCTGACAGGAGCCTTTCAGTTTATATGCCAGAGTAGAAGGTGTGAGAGGATGGCAGGACCTCAGCAGAAAAACAACACATTCATCCATGCCTTACCCGGGGCTCGAACCCAGGTCCCTTAAATCAGTAGCCAAGCGTGCTAACCACTCGGCCATAGAATATTTCATTAATATCAATCAAACTAAAAAAGAGTTTTCTAATTATCATTTTTCATTGTTTCCAAAGGAAACTTCATGACGTTCACATTCCACCACCAAAATTTCATATTTCTATCATTAACACATAATTGCAGTATTCGTTTGAAATTTTCAAATTTTTCCACCGTTAGAGGGCGCAATTATAATTTTCGAAAGATTTAAAAAGTGTTAATCATAATGTTTTATCAAATCCTATCTAATTCAATTCATTTATCTCTAAAAAAAAAATCTGCTGAAAATAAAAAAAGGTGTGTTTTCCCACTCCCTCTTGTTTTAAGGAGTCAACTCACTGTTAGAAAAGGAAACTTCGTGACCCTCATATTCCACCATAAAAAGTTCAAATTCCTAGCATAAATATATCGTTTGCAATATTCGTTTGAAATTTTGGAATTTTCAACTTTTACCACCGCTAGAGATTCGGAAAATGCATATCGTAACATTTCATCAATATCTATCCAATACAAAAAGAATTTTAATTTATGTCTGTGAACAAAAAGTTTGAATTTTACAGACGGGCAGACATATGGGCAGACACAGATTGACAGACGGACAGACAGACGACAAAGAGAAACTATTATCTCGTTCAGAATTTTAAACGAATATTGCAAACGATGTATTTATGCTAGAATTTGAAATTTTGGCAGTGGAATGTGAAGGTTACTACGTTTTCATTGAAAAAATAAAGCGATAATGGGAAAACTCATTTACTTGGATTGGTACTAATGAAATATAATTCACATTTTTTTAAAAACTTAAGTAATTTAAATTCATATCGTTAATGATCATTAAACGTAGAAACAGCAAATCTACAAACAAATTTCGGAAATAATTTGTATATAATGAAAATTTGGAATTTCGGTGGTAGCTTTTCAAGATATATTCCAGTAACAGTAATATTGTACCTACTTTTCTCGGAGGGGTGTGGTAAATGCAACTTTTTATATTTATATTTAAGAAATATAATACAAATTCTTTATATGTTGTATAATTTACTAATAAAATACTATTTTCCCGCCATCCGTTAGCTCAAATTAAAACTTTTATGGAGTGAAAAAGTAGGTAGAGGAAAAACTTCATTCTGTTTGAAAATGAGATTACCATATGCGCCAGAGACGATATGCATTCTTCTAGTTCTTGTTCGTGATGCATTCAATTACATGACTTTGAACTGCTTTTAATGAATGAACCTTTGGACACCTGTCCTGAAAACTCGGTTTCCTCTTAGAAAACGGCAAAATGTTATTTCTTTCCCACCCCTACCTGTAAAAGACCACCAACTGTTTTCGCTCTGTCTGCATGTGGCCGTCAGTTGTCCTTCTTCCCTTTCCCAAACGCAGCTACAGATAACTGATGCTTTGCTCATCCGATCGTAAGAGAATAATGGGGAAGGTGGATCTCTAAGGACTTGGGACCGGTCACGTGCTAAAGGGTCCCCTCATCTCCCCACTATTCAGCAATAGCAATTAATTGTCTCTAATGGGGTCGTAAAACTGTAGTACAGGTGATGATCCAGGGCAGATCGTGGGTGGAGTGTGGCACAGATGACTGAAACACCCTTCCATGACTGAAATACATAACTTAAAGATGACTTTATCCAGACATTGTAAATAACCTAGATCACCAATACGTTTGGCAAGTTTTCTAATAAAATACCTTTCAGTCAAAACTGAATTTTTTTGGCATACCTTATCTATCAATATATTCTCAATCAATTTCCTTATTTGAAGACACAATTTAAACCTTTTTCAGATTCGGAAAATGCTAATCGTAATATTTCTTCAATACCTCTCCAAACTCAAAAGCACTTTTTTAATTTATCTGTAAAAACAAAACAGTCGAATGTCTACAAACGACAAAGTAAAATTTTGTTTTTCTGAAAATGATATAAAAGTGCACATGTTAAACACACCGAAAATTGAAGTTTCGCATCTTTATGATGCGAAATCGTAGTTTAATAATTAACTGGTCATGTTTGATAATACGCAATAAACTGATTATGTTTCGTGATGCGCGAAAAACTGATGTTGTGATAAATTGACGCTCCAGTAAACTGACTTCTGCAGCTGACCGTGAGGAAGACCGTGGTAAATTGACGTGGAACCCACATTTCAGTTTGTTGATTCTGCTAAGTGTGAAGAATGAAACTGCTGCATACATTTCTAACTCAGAGACGATGGAGAAGGATCTCCCTTAATTCTTGGGAGTCTTTGAAAGTTTATAAGCATGAGAGTAGGGTTAACAGGGTAAGTAAAGGAGAGTTCAGAATCTTTCTGTCGTTGGACAAACCTGAATTATGATACAAAGAACCAGACAGTCACCAAAAGAGGGAAATTAGAGATATCTCTGATACTGGATGGCTTCTTTAGCTAGCAGTTAAATCATCTAGTTCATTGGCACATGATATCCACTGGAAGGGGATTGTAATACTGGCAAAGGTGAGTTTGCTGCACTCCTTGACGATAATCAATATTAAAAAGAGGTTTCATGTTCTGGAGCACTAGTAAGACTGACTTAGATTCACAAAGGATGACAAAGTTACGGTTATTAATGGAATTAAAAGCTTTCAGTATGGTGTGCAGTTCATCACTAGTAGAAGAGTGAGGTGAGGAAGTCTGAATCCTCTGGTGACACTGTGTTGAGGATGTTGAACGTAGAGAAGGCAGAGAATCTTTCCAGATGAACAGACCTGGGTGCATGTCTTTCATGAGTGAAGGTTAGGAGAAAGCTTATTACCCATGCTAAAACTAGCAGGAAGAATTCGATGTTAAAAGTTGGTGGAACATATTGAGATGGCAGAGACTTCTTGAGCAACTCATGGTTATAGTGAAGAGACAGTTGATATGCATGGTATCGACCACATTGAAGCGTTAATGGACAGAATATACATTTTATAAATCCATTTATGCCCTGGTGGAAGAAATGACAACTCAGTTATTTTTCGTTGCCATTATTTAGGGCTAATTGAGGACTTTCTATATATATGTATATACCAAATTTCTCTCCATTCTGCCTGTTAAGTGGAGTTCCATACAGCTCTGAATAGCGATATTTTAATTATGACAATCTTACATACATACATACATACAAAATCCTTATGCAGCCATGGGTTACGGAGGTCCAATCAAACTGTGTAATTTTCTTCTCCATACCTGTCTCTTTTGAACTGTTGCACTTAGCCACTCTAGGCTAATTCTAGCAAGCTCCTGTTTAACATTTTCTGCCCATCTCATTCCTAGGTGGGGCGGGGGTGGCTCAGTCGGTAGCGCGCCAGGCTCGTAATCTGTAGTTCCCAGGTTCGAGTCCCAGCTGGGTCAGCGTTGAGATTTATCTCCGCAAAATTCCCCGCCCTGCCCACGGTCAGTAGGGGACACCGATGGGCTTGGAAAGGCCGCCGTCCGTCGGATGGGACGTTAAGCCGTGGCCCCGTGTGCGGGAGAGCCATACCCTGTGCACGTTAAAGAACACGCTGGATGGCCTTGATGGGAGGCTACCATCTGTCTCCCAACAGCTGTTTCAGTGGGTACCCTCCCCCAACCTTCTCTGAGCCTTCGGGGTCCATGTGACCTGGCCATTTAGCCCATGGTGTGCAAAAAAGTGCCGCTCAGAGGTAAAACAACCCAACCCAACATTCCTAGGTCTCCCCCTTTTTCTGATACCCTTAGGCACACTGTTCATAATCCTCTTTGCCAATTTGCATCTATGCATATGTGCAACATGACCAAACCAACACAGTCTCTCTCTGTACAATATGCTGCTCAAAGGAGGTTGATGACTCCATCTTCTAATCTCATTATTACTTACAAAGTCAAACCACCTAATGCCCAAGATACTACGTAAGCATCTAGAATCAAAAGTATCTAGTTTCCTGCTATCTCGTTTACAAAGCGTCGAAGTTTCACTACCATAACTAGCCCTAGAGAGAACAAAATTATTTTACAGTCTAATTTTAGTCCTTAGGTGTATACGCCTATTTCTCCACACTCTCCATATATTCTTAAAAGTCCCGGCAGCAATCCCTATTCATCTGTTAATCTCATGCCGCACATCATCAGTAATTAAACTGAGACACTTGCTTAATAGTACAGCCATTCAGAGCAACTGAAGCACCATCTACCTGACCAATTTTCATCACTTTAATTTTTTCTCTGTTTATCATCAAACCTACTCTATTACCAGTCTCATCAACAGACCTAATGAATGAATTCATCTCATCAACATCAGTAGTCAACAGGGCCAAATCATCTGCATATCTAAATCAGAAATTTTGAAATCTCTAAACTATTTAAGACCAAAATCTTTTCCTTGCAAAGAATTTCGCATTACATAATCAATAATTAAAAAGAAAAGGAAACAAAATGCACCCTTGTCTAATTCACTTGGAATACTAAACCAATCGCTGCAAGCCGTACCAATTCTAACACAGAACTCATTGTTATTATAGCGAATTCTCATTACACTAACTTATCAGGTATTCCATATGATCTAACAATCAACCACAAATTATGTAGATCAACAGAGTCAAAAGCCTCATTGAAATCTATAAAGCTAGCAACCACAGGTTTCTGAAACTCTAAACATTTTTTTAAGAATCTGCCTAAGTGAAAATATTTCATCAATACATCCCCTACCACTTCTGACTCCACACTGTTCATCACGCAGTTGTCCCTCAACCAAATTCTTAATTCTATTAAGTATAATCATGCAAAGAACCTTACCTGGAACAGAAAGTATACTAATTCCCCAATAATTATCACAAGAACTGCGATCACCTTTTTTAAAACTTGGGACAATGTTATCTATAGTAAAATTCTTAGGAACAACACCATTATCATAAAATATATTCAAAATATCCGTCAGCCATGTGACAACACAAATGTTTCCAGCTCTAAGCATTTCAGTGGTGATTTCGTCCACCCCTGAGGATTTATGCAGTTTTAATTTAGAGATAGCCAATGCGACTTCAGAATGTAATATAGGGCCACCATAAAAGCCAGCAATGCATCTATCATCATCATCCTCAAGCAGCCATTGGCTACGGAGGTTCAACCAGACCGTGCAATTTAGTTCTCCAAGCAAGTCTGTTCTGAGCTACATCTACTGCATCTGGCCACTGCACACCAATTCTAACAAGGTCCTGTTTGGCATTGTCTGCCCACCGCATCCTAGGTCTCCCCCTCTTTCTGAGGCCTTTAGGCACATTGTTCATAACCCTATTCGCCAATCTATAATTATTCATACGGGCAACATGGCCAAACCAACGGAGTCTCTCTCTGCACAATATGCTGCTTAAAGGAGGTTTCATATCCTCATCATTAGTTACAAAATTGAACCACCTAATGCCCAAGATACTGCGTAAGCATCTGGAATCAAAAGCATCTAGTTTCCTGTTATCTTGTTTACAAAGTGTCCAAGTTTCACTACCATAACTAACCCTAGAAAGAGCCAAACTATTATACAGTCTAATTTTAGTCTTTAGGTGTATGCGCCTATTTCTCCACACTCGCCACAGATTCTTAAAAGTCCTGGCAGCAATTCCTACTAATTACAAAAAATGGGAGTAGAAATAATCACATTATTTAGAATATCTCTGAAATGCTCAGCCCACCTAGCCATCACAGAATCCTCACCTTCAACCACCTTGCCATATTTATTCATCCTTGTGTACCTGTGTGTTTCTTCCCAGATAAAACATTAACAATCTGGTACAACCCCCTGCTGTTGTGCTGTCTAACTGCTTCCTCTGCTTTGTCAGCCAAGCTATCAAGCCAAAGATTCTTATCAGCAGTTATCTGATCTTTTACATGTTTATTAAGCTCATTGTAATGCCTTCTGTTAGGACTAGTAGGGTTTTGATTCATATTAATCCTGCACTTCCTTCTTTCAGAAATAAATTCCATAGCCTTATCACTCGAAAATTTTGTTTCGTCTGTTCCCTTTTACCCAAAAGAGTACTGTTGGTTTCAAGAAAAGCCTATTTAAACTGATCCCATTCTTTCTCAACTTTAGCAGTAAGCAAACCACGATTGTCGTAAGTAAAGTCTAAGTAGAGTCATAAGTAATTCTCATAAGTAAAGTCTAAGTAGCCTATCATGGTGTGTTTTGGCTCTATCTGGATCATTCAGACCTTAAGTGTTGAAGGTAATTTTCTTAAACTTAGCACAACATTTCTTAAGCTTCAGCTGCAAGATATTTTTGACCAATGGTCAGACCCAATTTCGGCTCCCTGTATGATCTGGTATTCCTAACTGAACTGGCCCATTTGCTGTTATTAAAATATAATCTATCATATCGCTGTTCAACCCATTAGGTGAAACCGATGTATATTTATAAATGTCGCGATGTTTGTAGTATGTGTTAAAGTATTCGTAAAATATTAAGTTTACTTACTTGTAGGATACGTTCCCCATTGCCATTGGAACTACCAATGCCAAAGGGGCCTAAAACTCTAGGCCAAACGTCAGAGTCAGTATTAACTTTAGCATTGAAGTCACCTAGCACAAGAGAAATATCTCCTTCACAGAATTCAAAATATCCTGAATCTGGCTGTAAAACATATCCTTCTCGTTCTCATCAGAGTCCTCTGTGGGGGCATAACAAGATCTGATAATAAAGTCTTTAACGTTTGTCTGAAAATTTTGCTCTAAGAAACCTTTCATTAATGCACTCATATCCTAGAAGAGCATCACTAGCATGTCTGCTGAGCAGCAGACCAACGTCTTGGTGATGCTTTCCATCCTCCCTCCCTGTAAAGAAAAATTTAAAGTTATTTTTAAGTATCTCACCTTTACCTGTCCATCTGGTCTCTTGCAAGCCAAGAATATCTGTTATAGCGCTGGAATTCCTGCGTGAGGACATCAAGAAAATAATCTCTATGTAATGTCCTCACATTCCACGTTCCTGCAGAGAGAAAATGATTAGTAGGATTTTTAAAGAAACTAGGTTTATTGAGATGGGGTAGGGCCAACAATATCAAACAGCCCCCTGATCACAGGCATGGGGCGAAGACCTGTTCCTCCTCCGCTAAAGGCTGAAGTCACCGATGCTGGTAGGAACTTCTGACACGACCTTTTCAAGTGGACTTTTTCAAGAGCCTTCTGGTCTGCCTGAGACACATTACTCCAGTTTAGGCTTGACGATACCCATCTAGCTAAGTAAGGTTCAGGTACCTGCGATGGCCTCTGATTAGTATTATCCACCAGCTGATATAAGGTATCGCATGCCTCTGTTCACTTAGGGCTGGCAACCCAGAAGCAAACAGGAAACACAGCGGCAGATTCTCCCTCAACAGAGGCCGACCAGTGCAGCAGGTCCAGGATCCATAATCAAGCTGAAATCCATAAACAAGTCCAGTCTAGTAGGTATAAATGGTCAGCACCAGGACCCTGTAAAGTTGACCACTCCTCAGCAGGGTTGAAAAAAAAGAAAAAAAGTGGCCATAAATGAACAGATCAGTAGGCCATAGTGAAGTGGCAGCCCTCTCCTTCCGTTCCCTTCCAAAAGAGAATATCTCTTTTGAAAGGTACTAACGGCTTGCACCACGAGAAGGTGGGCTCGGACATTAGGCGCTAGACCTGGCCGGTTCTGTGCATCATCACTGGGGATTGGTACACAGCTCTTCTTCCAGTTTATGCCTAGCTACCATTTACAGACCATGACAATATTGCTTTCTTTTAATCAGTTTATATCTTTGGAACGAGTCTCCGGTTTGCTCATGATCTTGTTTTATTTTAAACGATTAATAAATCCTCTCCAATCTGAACAGAATCTGCAGATTTTATCACGTGACCATAAGTTCCAAATATCATTATTATATGTTAAGAGAGATATTAGTCACAAAATCGATCCACAGGAGAACTCCATATGGATTAGTTCGGATTACTTTTCTTTTTTCATCATTTAAATAACTCTCCATTTATTTCAACACGATTCTTGTAAAATCCACTTTCTTCAGTTTAAAAATAAAACTTCCATGGAAACGGTATCCCAATGCCTTTCGTATAGAAATAATATCGATTTTTCATTTTTATTTAAATTTGTAAAATTCTAGATGAAAATTTCAAAGCATCGGCTTTAAAATTTTTCTAAATCCGTGTTGATTTACCAAAACTTTATTTTTACAGATATAATTCAAATATAGGACGCAAATACAACCTTTTGCCGTTTTTCAAAACCCAGATTTGTTTTTCACTTTGCCACCTCCATTGACCTTCTCTAGACATTCGCAACTTTTGTTTTAAGAGAAATGAAAATTTCATTTTGTGTTGCATTGGTGCTAATGAAATATTAAGATTTGCATTTTCCCAATCTTTTAATAGTTTCAATTTCACTGTTAAAGACAGGAAAGTTGGAAAAAGCGCGAAATGTTTTCTCTCTGAGAATTGAAATTTCATCATCTTTGCTATTTATCTCTTTTTTATCATTACATTTCATGTTTGTGTATTACATTTATTACAAATCGAAACATTTATTTCGAACGTACTGATTGTTACATAATATTAGCTGTATTTGAATATTAGTCAACGAACGTGAATTCTAAAGTAAATAATTAAAAAACATCCCCTCAAGCAGCTGCTTGCCACAGAGGTCTGACAGCATCCTGTCAGTTTATATGCCATAGTAGAAGGTCTGTGAGGATGGAAAGATCTCAGCAGAAAAACAATATAAGCATCCATGCCTTAGCCGGGACTCAAACCCAGGTCCCTTAGATCAGCAGACAAGTGCGCTAAGGACTCAGCCACAGGACGGAAAAGTAAATAAGTAAACTATAAAGGAACTGATTTAATAACTAAGGCAATAAAAACTACATAAATCATAAACACTTTTTTCATTATTTGCACAAAACACCAATAGCTACCTCTCAGTATAAAGTGATCCTGATAATAACAATTACGAGACTATTTGTTAATCAAACACAGTTCTCTGCGAAACAGATAAATTGTTTTTTGTTTGAAACCATGACCATTCTTACCAGTTAACACCCAAAACTTTTAACCGTGCTTAGTACAAATTAAAAATGTCCTAAAGACCGTACTTTTTACTCAGACTTTTTTTCTCAGACTAACGCGCAAAAAGTCAAATATTTCAATTTCTGTTTCACACTTCTTCCAAAATAACTACTGAATATACTTTCTTTTTCAAGTTGATTTAATGTTCCAAATGGTTAGTGAACACACTCCGAGCTGTATCTCGAGTGTCACCTGGCACCTCAGTCACTTTTTCATTGTTGCACGTGTTCCCTCCGTTACAATATTGATAATTATCTAAGATAAAGACGAAAACATTTTAGTAAACTTCTCATAAATTTTAGAGAAGACGATAGCAATATATGGATCGGAAGTTTTCAAGCTCACAGCTTTCTATGCTTACACAGCTTCTATGTATCTCAACTATGCTCTCATAGCTTCTATGTATATGTATAAAATGCGTAGGGATTTGTTAATAAACATAAGATGCATTTTTTCTTTGGAAAAATTTGCATTACTACTTATTTACGAATCAACCATCCTAATTTTTCCTCTTCATAAATTTGATGGCAAGATGGTTGAGAAAATATTCTGTTGTTAACCATAATATGGTTAACAACAATAATATGGTTAACAACAGATATTTTCTGAACTTTCTTTTCTGAAAGTTTTCTTTCTGTAAGTATTTTTAGAATTATTTACTGGAAAACAGGTCGGAACCTGAGTTTTCGGATCAGAAATATTTTCTTATTTAGAGAATATAGTTCACTTTCATTTTCATTTGCAAAGTTCAAGTTCTCTGTTTTCGTAAAAGACTCATATAGTTCATTTATCGTTTCCCAGTTTTGTTTAATTTTTAATTTTTGCTTATTTATTTGAAATTTATTTCCATAATAAATATTTTTGTTACCCTAATTAGAGATGCAATCAGTCATTAAATTTGGCTTCAATCCACTTCCTATATTTTCTCTCTTTCTTAATATATAAATAAAAATAATAATAAATACCCCCTCAAGCAGCTTCTTGCCACAGAGGTCTGACAGGAGCCTGTCAGTTTACATGCCAAAGTAGAAGATCTGAGAGGATGGCAGGACCTCAGCAGAAAAACGAGACACACATATCCGTGCCTTACCCGGGGCTCGAAACCAGGTCCCTTATCATTTATCAGTAGCCAAGCGCGCTAACCACTCGGCCATGGGACGGCAATTAACTATAATTCACGGTTTTAATTCTTTTTTGTACATTTATATACTTATCCTTTATCTTTTAGCTGAATCTTCCAGTATTCGGAAAAATGGTAACATTCCTCTCTTTTATACCCTTTCATTACTGAAATTCTGTTATCAGAAGCATTCGCACACTTCCCTGTTATTTTAATGGAAAGCTACAATAAAAGCTCTCTAATTTTGAAAAGAGTATTTTACGGACAAAATATCGCTCGATAAAAATTAATGTTCACACTCAAATCTTTCTAAACCTCGTGTTTCAACAATATTCTCTGCTATTTATAAAGTTACGGAAGCTTAAGCATTTAACATCCGCATCGCTGATCATAGCAATTTATCTGAAAAGTTGACAAAGACATAGAAATAATTGATACACTAAGTTGCTTACTAAAATAAATACAATTTTTGAAGTGAGTGTAATGATTCGATTTTAGTTAAATCTGAAGACAATTTTTTAGGGTAAGCACAACAGCAGCGTCTGCTCTTAAATTGTTCCCAACGTCAATAACTCTCTAAATATAAAACGAATATTGTTGAAAATTAAGATGTTCAACAATATAAGTGAAAACTTCAAATTTTTGTATGTTACAATATCCCTGAAAACGTTATTTTGAAAGTGACTTTGAATCTAACTATTTATTGAAATAACATGGAAGGGTCGGAAAAATTTTGGTAATATAGTGTATATGAAAATCAGTAACTTGATCCCGAATTCTATCTTTTAAACTCGTTTACTTCATAAAATTTATTTATTAACTTCGTAATAACGTTTTTGAATACTTCGATCAATGGAAAAACTCCTTCGAACAATAAGCTTATAAAAATGATTTGTAAAAATAATTTTATTAATTTACATTTCACTGTAGAGTACAGTAAAGACAAAAAGTCACTTATTTGCTGTGATTGGAAACTCTTTATATTACGATCCCTCACTGAGATCATTTTCAAAGGGTGTTGTGGTCCGTTGAGTCTTCTTTTATCAGTGGAACCAGGCGATGATATGTGTAGTATTGGGGTGGAAACAGTCGCTGTGGCAGTACAGGAAATATCTGTTTACTCTGTTAGCAGTTCTTTTTTCTTCTTCTAATGAATGTGTTTTATTCCTTTTGATTATTTTTGTTGCATTCCAGACTATTTTATGATTTATCTTAGTTATTTCTCTGTCTAGTCCTGACACATTTTATTTTTTATCGCTGCTTTTGTGTTCTACTGTTTTTCATTTGTGTCATCTCTATAATAGATAATGCTATGATTCTGAGCGGTGGCAGTAAAGTTCAGATTCGTATTGACAAAACGAAAGCAACCGACTTACACCTGATTCGCAAAGTAAATGCTGTGATTGTCTACGCAAAACGATAAATATAATTACAAAACGGAAAAAAAGTTATATTATGTTGATTTAGACATGACAAATTATGAATACTAATGTGAAATTCTTTTTTTTTTTTGTGATTATATTTGGTGGGGTAGTACTCCAGGACAGCCGTCCCGTGGCCGAGTGGTTAGCGCGCTTGGCTACTGATCTACGGGACCTGGGTTCGAGCCCCGGGTAAGGCATGGATGTTCGTGTTGTTTTTCTGCTGAGGTCCTGCCATCCTCTCAGACCTTCTACTCTGGCATATAAACTGACAGGCTCCTGTCAGACCTCTGTGGCAAGCAGCTGTTTGAGGGGGTATTTATTTATTTATTTTTAGTACTCCAGGTGACAGGTCTAACAGATGACCAGCCACTGGTCATTTACTAATTTCATTTATAATTCAATGGACCAAAGAAATTTAACTTTATCAGTTTTTATAGATCTCGAAAAAACTTTTGACACCATAACTCATTTATTACTGTAAGAAAAAAAGAATGATGAAATGAATATTAATTGTAATTTTATTTATTTTATAATTATAAATAATATAAATTAATATATTAACTTTTAGTAACAAAGCAATTACAAATCTAATGTCGAATACTAATAATGCTTTTAAGAAGGTTAGTATGTGGTTTGAAAATAATAAATTTTCAATTAATAAGAATATAACCACGTTTACTACTACAAGCCGAAAAAGAACCTAAATATTTTAAGTGCTTTTCTAATTAAATTGCATGCAACTCAATGTTATAAATACAATGCTGATTGTAATTGTGATGACGGAACAGGTTCAAAACATTAAATATTTTGGGAATTTTGTATTAAATAATCTACAATGGAAGAAACGTACTGACTACATCACAGGTAAAGACTAAATTACATTCAGATGCATTTCTAATGACTAACTCTATGGTATAATACTTAAAGCTACGAATAAGAAGATGATTGTTTGGGGCCGGTAGTTCAGCGGTCAGAGCACCTGACAGGTTATCAGGAGATCCTGGGTTCAGATTCTATCCGGCCAATGATAATTTTTCCTCTATATTTATTCATTAGACACTACTTAAATTGCAACACTTGAAATATAAAGTTTATCTCAATATGTTGCGAACATTGTATTTCTCATGGATACAAGCAGCTTATCAACATGGTATAATTTGTTGGGATGAAACTTGTCTTGGTTTTTAAACCTCTAGTTACTCTGCAAAATAAAATTATTAAAATAATTCCAAAAAATATCATGGATATTGCAAATAATTTCAGACATTCATTCAACTTCATTGAGAATGGTCCAAATTATACAATTCCTTGAAAAAAGAAACTGCTTATAAGCATTATTCAGATGTCGCACCTAAAATCATATATCGATTGCTTCTTGAAAGAAGAAAAGAAAAAAAAACATAATTCGTTCAAACAAAACTCTTTTTTAATTGGAAGATGTTTAGTATTACAAATTTCAGAAAATAACACACATTTTGATCTTTGTAGTGAGTAATTCTATTGATTTCAGTTCTAATTTCCTTTAGTAGATCAGACAAACCAAGGTGTGTTACTTGTTTCACTCACATTTTTCCATATCGTAAATTGTATATGATGATAAAATAAAATTGATTGAGGCCATGACGACCATTCCGACAACCATATCAGCAACTGGATGCGTTACACGTGGTCGAATTGTACTGACTGTATTCAGCCTACCTTATCGCGCACCTGTGGTCCACGATGCATGGATGGTTGGATGTTTTTGGCACCGGTCATCTCAATAAGGGATTCAGAATCATTGTACAGGGTCAGACGCACAACAGCATGTGTGAATTGGATGAATCGTCATTAAAAACAAATTTAGGGAGAATATCGTACATAATCGTTCTGAATTGTTTAATAAGTTGATTATTGGTTTCTGGTATGATTTTCATGCAACACACATTTTTTTTGAGTATAAAGACAGGTATATCAAGTTGTATGTCTGTGTGTCAAAGTTTACTATTGAAATTAAATATTAAATGATATCACTGTTATGAAGAACCGATCGTTAACTATACTCTCACAAAAAGAATGGTCTCCCTTAAAGTCTCCCTCAAAGAGTTTCTTGCCCAGTCGTGGCTTATTACTTTTAACCACGAAAGCCAATAAAAAGCAAGATTCTAAGCCTGCAAATATATCAATCCTCAACTCGTTAGGTAGCTTCCAAGGCGAGTATTTCACATCTATAATAATTAAAGACGACTTTGATCTCTAAAACTCTTCAGTTAAAGAGGTTGTGAACCAGTAATTTTCTCAGAAGATTAAGAGTAGCATGAGAATGAACAGTGCAAAATAAAAACTCAACAGGTGAATAGGTGGTTAGATATCGCTGTTTGGATAAAACGACTTTCTACTCCGTTCTCTATATTCTCTATTCGTAGCTTCTTCTAATTCACAAATTCTAATCGAGAAAGCCACTAGCTGTTGTCATATCCCTCACATTCCCAAAGTTATTATTATGTTAAGGCATCCCATTGCAGATAGGACCCTGATATTTTCACCCAAAAAGTTTTTATTGTTGCTAAATTAATATTGTGCTGAATTGCAATGTAAGGCTATTAAACAACGTGTTGCCATAAGATGGAAAGGTAGAAATTCACATTGAACCTGGACGGGTACTTTGACCTCCTTAGTTTTTATATGAACTGTTTATTATTATTTTCTGAAAAAGTGTTGTTTTATTTTGTTATGTTTTGAAACTGATGGTTTCATTTCATTTTATTATTTATTTATTTACTTGTATTGTATTATTATTTTTCTTAAAGTATAACATGGGGAGCCGTCCCATGGCCGAGTGGTTAGCGCGCTTGGCTACTGATCTAAGGGACCTGGGTTCGAGTCCCGGGTAAGGCATGGATGTATGTATCGTTTTTCTGCTGAGGTCTGCCATCCTCACAGACCTTCTACTACGGCATATAAACTGACAGGCTCCTGTCAGACCTCTGTGGCAAGCAGCTGCTTGAGGGGGTATTTATTTTTTTTTTTTATTTATTTATAACATGGGGTCCGAAAGGGGGAACCTGAGGATGAAATTTGATACCATTCGATCAAGTATCTCGGGAATTACACTAGACCAATATATATCGAAACGGAAATAACACTTTCATAATATGCGTAGAGACGAAGCCACGGGATAGGAGAGCATGGTCTGCTACGACCAGAGCAACACCGGGTAATTCTTCTATACTTCGTTTCATTTAAGTTGAGACCTGATATACTTTAGACATCAAGTTGCAATCAGTGCGCAATGAAACAAACAGCTTTTCGCGTATTGGCTAAAGACTTCGTCACTGTATACATAAATGTATTTGTCCGCATTAAAAAATGCGTAAATTTTTCCGATATAATGGTTTCAACAAAGCAGTGGACACGAAGAATAAATTTCAACTATTTAATTTGATTGCTAGATTATGCACCTAAACATTATTAGCACTTAATGCTAGCTAGAGATAAGAAGTTTTATAAAATTGAACATGAAAATTACAATTACTCACATGTAAAATTTAAATCTAATATTGAAATGTGTGGAAACGTAATCAATGGAATTGAAAGTAGAATGTTGGAAAATATATGTCTTTCTACAAGTACATGATTCAAGTCGGATATTTCGTACTGGTAAGTAAGGGCAAAAAATTAACGGTTACGAAAGTGTGATCACAAAATATTAATATCGATAAACTCGTAGACTAATTTGCCTAATTTCAGTTTAACATTTTTCATATACCAGTTTTGAGTAGGGGAAGTAATTACCAGAAACACTGCTACAACTAAATCGGAACGCAGTTCCGGTACTCGATGTTTTCCGAATCACTAAATCGGAACGCAGTTCCGGTACTCGATGTTTTCCGAATCACTAAATCGAAACGCTGTTCCGGTTCTCGATGTTTTCTCAATCACTAAACCGGAACACCGTCCGATATTCGATATTTTCAAATCACTGAACCTGAACGCGGTTCCTGCACTCGAGTTTCCAATCTGATACTTGGTGTTTCTTAATCTAAGATTGAAAATAGTCCTATACTTTTTAAATCCAATATTATTATACATTAGTATTATACATTGCTTCTTTTCAAAAAAAAAAAAAAAAAATTAGGGTATGCGGCCTCGTAATAATGTTATTGCGGGAGTCGAGCGCATGAAAAAAGTTTAAAATATATTTTAATATAATTGCATTTTATTCACTGGGAAGTTAGAACGAAAGTGCAAATTAATATTACCAAAAAAAAAATGAATAAAATCACGTTCAGAAGAGTTGTATAATAATAAACTCAAAATCTGAGTCATGCATTCTGAGGAATATCTCGATTTCACTCCTTGCTTTTGGTGTGGACACGTGGAATTGTAGTCCAGTCGAAAATGGGGTAAAGAAAAATATCACCATCCGTACATTAAAATGCTTTTATTATACAGCACTTTGCATTATTTTCAAGAATTGGACAAAGAGATGGAAACAGTTCCATGTTATCTCAATATAAAATCAAATTCAGAGCTCAATAACTTCTTCAATACGATTTTTAAAGAAAAAATAAGTCTAAAGATAAAGATCACAATAATATTTATTTAAATCTCAATTTAAAAAAAAACATTTGTTCAGTTTTCAAAGAGTTATGAATGCTGGGATATATTTAACAGGTTAAAAAATATACCACAGAATTTAAAGCAGGCTCACCAGATCACTAGGATCAGAGATGACCCTAGTGGAATGCAGGGTGCATTGCACCCATTACTGATCTCTTAACCTGTTTTAATGTGTTAATTAAAATTTGGAATTAATTTCTTTTTTAGCCTGTTAAATATTCCAGCATTCATAACTCTTTGAATACTGAAAAAATGTTGTTTAAAATATGGATTTAGTCAGATTTTATTGAGGTCTTTATCTTTAGATATATGTTTCACAAAAAATCATATTGAAGAAGCTATTGAGTTCTGAATGCGATTTTCTATTGATATAACATGTTATATAACATATGTATAACTATGAGATACTTCCTAGTGAAGAGAGAGGTGGAGGGGGTGTATTGAGCGTTCAATCTTCCCCTCATTCAGGATATTTATTGGCTATTGATCCTAGGAACCTGGGTTCAAGCCCTGCATAAAAAACTAGGATATTATGCTGACAGGTTCCTGTAGGATTAATGTGGCAAGCAGCTGCTTGAAGAGTGCTTTATTTATTTGCTCATTAACTTGCATTAATAAAAATGTTGACCGAAGTTTTGAAAAACCTGATAATTAGAAATATTTTGGTTAATCTTCGCTATGCCACTGACTGTATATGAAAGAATTATGTGCAATTTAATTGATATTGTGTTTACGCTTGAGTAAAAGTATTATTATTATCTTTATAATTTCTCCTTCCAATATTGAATTATATAAACAGACATGTGTGGAAGATGCGGAATTTTATTGCCATTCGTAAACAGGTATGCCCATCATTGCTATTCCAGTTTTGAAACTCTTTCCTCTGAGCGAGGCACAATGGGCTAAAGATCAGGTCACAAGTATCCCCCACCCTCAGTCAGAGAATTGAGAAGAAGAGTATCGAATGGACAACTGTTAGGAAACAGGTGGAAATCTCTTTAAAATCATTAACGTTTCCTTTCATGTACTCGTCATAGTAGGGCTCTCCTGAACACGGGGCGGGAATGGCTCAGTCGGTAGTTGCGCCAGGCTCGTAGGCCACGGTTCCCAGGTTCCAGTCCCACTTGAACCAACGTTGAGATTTATCTCCGCAGCGCTCCACGCTTTGTCTAGGTCAGTAGGGTACACCCGTAAACTACAAAGGTCAACATCTGTTGAATGGAACATTAAGCCTGACCAGTGTGCCGGAGAGCTAATGTACGCAACCTATGGAGATTGTGCAGATTAAAGACACTTGACGGGAGGCTACCATCTGTTTCCTAACAGCTATCTAGTGGATCTCCTGCCACAAACCTTCTCTGAACCTTCGGGGTCCTTGTGACCTGGTCATTTACCCCATGTGTGTAAAAGAAGTGCACGCAGAGGTAAAACAAACTTAACCTGAATACGGAGTGACGACTTAACGCCTCATCCAACGAACGACAGTTTTTCCGAGCTTATCGGTGTCCCCTTTCTCTTCTCGCCTAAAGCTAGGTGTGGGTTAAGCGAAATAAATCACAATTCAGGCTCAAGCCTGGGAACGTCACAAAACTGGTCTGGCGCGCTACAGATTAAATCACCCACAACCATACGCCTAATAAACGCAAAGACTATTCTGATGACTTTTGATTGGAAAATCAGAAAAATATATGTCAAACATCAAAGGAGACTGTTTAGTGGGAAGTGGAGATGATATTCGGGTTCAATGTTCCGAATCCGCACCCGCCTGAGCTCCCTTTGGGAAAAAAAATCACAAAACATATATATACAGGGTGAATCTGAAAAAGTGGGCAAAACTTTACGGGGTGGTAGAACGCAGCTATACGAGCAATATTCGTCATAGAATGTATGGTCGGAACGCAAACGGCGAGCCGCTAGGTGGCGTTGGAAATGGTATAAAAGGGTCGGTCCTCGCACCCAACGGCATTTCTACCGTGGATTGCCGAGAGGATGGCTGGTTATACTAACCACGAAATGGCGGAGGCAGCTGTTTTGAGCAATTTCTTTGAGCATGTACCTCAATTACATTCCTGTTAATAAAATGTTTTCTGAAGTATCTCCTCTCCTTCTTGTGTTCATTCTTTAAATGTGACAGTGGAAAACTACCTTTTAACTTCTCACCGCTTGCGTTTCGACCATACATTCTATGACGAATATTGCTCGTATAGCTGCGTTCTACCACCCCGTAAAGTTTTGCCCACTTTTTCAGATTCACCCTGTATATATACTGAAATGAATGTCGCTACCCAGTTATTTTATTCTTATAATATTAATTAAAATCGTTTTGTTAAAAAATTGAGTATTAATGCTATTTGGAAAGAAAAATATTAGAAATACTAGTAAAAACTTAAATTTTGTGGGTAACATCATTACAAATACAAAAAGCTATAAATTTTTTAAAAACAAGGGAATACGCAAAAAAAGCTGCGTGCAGCTTATTTTTAATTACTAAGGACTGATTAAAAGATTGAAATTATAATCAAAAAATTTATTTTTCTGCCTTTTTTTAAAAATTAAAGAAAATTTGAATTTTAAATTACCCTGAGCCCGAAGTCGTTTGCATTATTTGCGCCCGAGCTTGGCCCAACAAAGTTCGAGTCAGAACCAAAACAAATGTTTGCATTGTATAGCTTTAAATGTGGCCTTTCCAAAATTAAGTAGAAATGACAGAGAATTAATTTGATTCTCATTTTATTTAGCCTAAATTCAATCTTATAAATTTAAATACATTGAACTACTGTGCAAAAGCACCAATATGTCGTTAACGTTGAATGAACTTGTATCATCAGTAAATCGAAAAAAAGAAAAGCCAAATATTTATGGCTGTAAAGCAAAATAGTAAAAAGGCAAAATAATTATAACTTGAGAGCAAAATAGTAAAAAGCAGAAAAATGTATAGCTGAATGCAAACGCCAAAATTAAAAATAAAATTATATGCATTTAACCTTTTAGCATTTCCAGCTATTTGTTTTTCATAGTTCGTTTTCGAAAACACTCTATTTTTGTATTTTTCATAATTTTTCCAAGGGCTAAACAATTCTACGCCACAGACAGCTACTTAGTAACCCTGATATTAACTCTTTCAGGATTCTCCATGTTCGAGAGATGCGAGTGAACGACAGGTTATTGACAATTTCAATGGTCAATGAAGATCTCTACCAGTGACTAAGTCTTTTAATTTATTAATACATAAAAATGAATCAAAGTAGTTGAATGCTGATTGAAAACTCAATGAGAGGTATTAATAATATTTTTTAATTTCACTCTAAACAATCACTTGTGAAAAATGGCAGAATTTCTAAATGAACTGTTTTAAGTTTTCATGCCACTTCAACATTTTGGTCCTTTAGAATTTACATCTTGTTGAAATTAGTTTCAAGTATAAACTTTTAAGACAGTACGATACAGTTTTATTGAGCGATGCGTTCCCGGAAAACATCAGTATTATTTAAATTCATTGTTTAAATAAGAAAAGTGGATAAATCTAACCCAACATTGCATCTATATATGTTTAAAAAATTTGCTAATTAAATCGCTATGGCGACGTAATTCCTTCGCTCAATTGTAATTCATGAATACTGTAAAAAGGTGAAACGATGCACAATTCTGCTAAATATTAGTTATTTTAGTATCGAAAAGTTTCCATACAAACTTAATATATGGCAATCACTTCCGGTATCAGCAGCGCGTGGCACATGTCATTTACAAGAAGTATGTCGAGGTAGTTGAAAGCTGATTTTTATGCACGAAAAGATTCACTAGATGCGTTTCCTGTCTTTCTACATTAAAATAATAGTAAAGTAAAAAAAATATTTTTGAACAGATCCGGTTTTATGTAAATTTGTATCAAGCACATCTGTAGGTCTTTTCAAGTATTTCAATGATTACACTGTTTTATAAGGGAAAATTTTCTTTTGTTAACTAATGTGTTCCTAAAGTATTTTGGTGTGTGAAATTGAAATCTGAGATCAGAATTGGCCTATCAGGGCTAGTTTTAGAGTTATTGAGATATAACACATCAATTTCACATATATTACTTGAGAATGAAAAATCAGGAAATATTACATCAAAAAAGTTGGCAACACTGACATTTGTGCAATAGTTATATTCACTTGTTGGCAACAATGTTATTCTATTCATAGCTTAGATCAATGGTTATCAACCTTTTATGCTTCAGGTACCCCCTGGAATTGTGTATGTAACTGGCATACCCATTGTATAGATAGATAAAACCATAGTTATAGTATAACAATACATTAAATTTTATATTCATAAATTACATATATCGATAAACACAAAAAAAGATATAAAAAATTTAAGAAATCTTATAAAGTTATAAACATTTTACTGGGTAACCATATCTAGCAACTTCTGAGCTCCCACGGCGTACCCCAAATATTTTTACCGCGTACCCCAACGTTGAGGACCCCTAGTTTAGATAACTACTAGACTGTCTCTGTAAAGTTTGTTTTAAAACCTTTTAAGTGACAAGATATTTGTGGAATTAACATCAGTTTTTTCAAACTGTATTCTAGGGTATGTAAATATATTTTATAACAATATCTGTGTAGTTACTAAGACAGGCTTGTGAATACTTCTTTTCTGTTATTTTTTTTCTTTTGTATTCTAAAAAATGCCCCACCGAAAATGTCAACATAAGGCAAACAACTTACGTTATATTTGTGGAGAGTTCATCTTTGCAAGACACAAGAAAAAAATGTCACCTATAATAAAGAGAGCCTACAAACATTACTTTGGATGTAAAATAGGAGATCAGGATAAGCAGTGGGCCCCTCACATATATGTTGTGCAACTTGCTATGTGAAATTAATAAACTGGTGGAAGGGTAAAGGTAGCGCCATGTTATTTGCTGTACCCATGATATGGAGGGAACCAAAAGACCATTCCACAGATTGGTACTTCTGTATGACTGCTACTTCTGTATGACTAGTATCCAGGGCTTTACCAGCAGAAAATCGAAGAGACATATCGATTATCCCAACTTATCTTCTGCAATACGACCAGTACCACATTTTAAAACTTTGCCAGTTCCACTAACTCCAAGTCAGGAAACAGAAGATGAAGAAAGTACTGGTGAAGAGAGTGAGGCACGAGAATCACCTCCAGAAAGAAGTGATCCTTCCTACGAGGCTACCATGGATTCAACTCCACATTTCTTAACGCAGACAGATCTGAACGATTTGGTTCGTGATCTACGGTTAAGTAAACAAAATTCTGAACTGCTGGACTCTAGGTTGTAAGAATGGAATCTTCTCCAACCTAGTACGAGTATAACTTTATATAAAAATAGAGAACGGAATTTTGTTGCTTTCTTATTACATGATGGCCGATTGACTTTCTGTAATGATATTGCCGGTTTGCTGTTGCTTTAGGTTTTATTCATGACCCACAAAATTGGAGGCTCTTTATAGATGCATCCAAAAGTAGCTTGAATGCAGTTTTACTACATAATGGTAATTTAATGCCTTCTGTTCCAGTTGCCTATGCTAGTAGGACAAAAAATCCTATGAGATTCTAGATATAATGCTCAAATTCATTAAATATACGGAATTCAAATGAAAACTTTGTGGAGATTTAAATATCATTGCCATGATATTGGAATCATAATATAAGGGATCACAAAATTTCCTTGTTTACTTTGTGAATGGGACAGTCGTGACAGAGCATCACATTACTTGAAGAAAACGTGGCCAATACGTAATTGGAAAGTGGGAGCAAAATATTTACAGTAGCAGAGACTTATAGCTTATGAGGACGTGATCCTTCCTCCCCTTCATATAAAACTGGGACTTATGAAGCAATTTGTCAAGGCAGTGGATAAATATGGTAGAGAATTTGCCTACCTAACAACAAATTCCCCATCTTTCAGAAGCGAAGATGAAAGAGGGTGTGTTTTTTTACCTTCAAATAAGACAGTTGAAGAAAGATGTGAAATTTGACGAATCTTTAACAGAGAAAGAGAAACTTGCTTGGATATGTCTTAAGAAAGTTACACAACATTTTCTTGGAAAAAAGATGTCTAAAGATTATAAAGAAATAGCAAACCAGATGCTACATGCATATCGGGATTTAGAATGTAACATTTCTTTGAAAATGCACTTCCTGCATTCACATCTGGACTACTTTCCAGAACGCTGCACTGGCGTCTCCAATGTACACGGTGAGAGGTTTCACAAACATATTTCGACAATTGAAAAGTGATATGAAGGGAAGTGGATGCCTACAATGTTAGCTGATTTTTGTTGGAATCTCAAAAGAGACAGCAGAGATAAACATAAAAGAAAAAAAAAATATTTACGTTTGGTATTTTTGTTATTTAATTATTCTGTATTCAATTAATTTCTATATAATATTCTGTAAAATTTTTTGTATGAATCTATAATCATTTTAATACTAAGGAAGCCAATAGTAATCTCTTTTTTCCCTATTATTTTTCATTGTAAATCTAGGAATAAAATTAAAAATTAAAAATTGCCTAATTCGACACTATCCCTGATAGAAAACATCTAAGCACAGATTTGAAGCCTGCACTAAAAGCCTTTAAGAATCACGCAACTCTTACTTAGAAAAAATATTTTTTTTTTTGTAGAACAATGTTATTTGCGTAACTTTCGAGTTTAAATATTCTTTCACACCCTTCTATTACACTTTTAAAACTCTTTAATACATCTAATTTCATATATTTGAATGTAGTATAGTACAGTGGGTATAGCGATACAACATTCAGCTTAGCGAACGATAATACAATTGTTATAATATTGATGAGAGTGAAATGTTTCACTAGTTATATTTTTCATATACTGACGATTTGTTACTCCACTTTGTCCACAAAAAAAAATTGTATAAATATTTTTTATGCTTTCAATTATACCTACAGTAATAACAAAAATATCTCTAGTTATTACGGCAATAATGAGAAGAGTAATAATAAATAAACGTAGTAATAAAGTTACAGTCTCTTCGGCAAATGTACTTCGAAGGAATTAGGCCTTGTTAGTATCTGAATGGAAAAATGAACGATTAACCTTCTTCGACACAACATTGCTAATTATGAAATTCTTTTATAATTTGGAATGAGTGACAGCGGGACATAGAGTAGTTAAGGATAAAAAGATGATTACTCTTCCTTTTTTTAAATAGTTAAAAACAATTACACTTACCTTTGATGTTTGGAAATATATTAAGCTCTCTCACCTATAATACGACGTTCTAAATGGATATCTTTGATCTATCATTTGGGATACGTTGAGTCCATGAGAATATTTCTGCTGGTTGAATATGGAAAAAGGGTGTGAATCACCTCCAGAAAAAGGGTGTGAATCACGACCATTGTGCCATAATGGTCGTTTGGTAAGGATTGAATACAAGTTGGTGTTTTCGAAGATGCTGACGAGATTGGCTTCACTAGCCTCTTGTAGGTCCATAACAAAAAACTCTGGAAATGTAGATCGGCTTTAAAATCCTGAGCAATTTCTCTAACGAGACGCTGGAAAGGCAACTTTCGGATCAAGAATTCAGTGGACTTCTGATAGTGGCGGATCTCTCTGAAAGCTACTGTTTCAGGCCTAAAACGATGTGGTTTCTTGACACCTCCTGTAGCAGGGGCACTTTTCCGTACAGGTTTAGTATCTAATTGCTTCGCTGAAGCTTTTCCTCCTGTTGATTTCCTTGCAGTTTGCTTAGTACGTGCCATTTTGATGAATTTCGTCTACAATCCTTTGGTTAACGTCCTATATCATACTGCCGATAATGGCAGAAATTAACCACAGAGCGAACACTTTAGCGAACTCTAGTGGTTAGTGAGAAAGGCATGAAGTAAAAAGCATAGTGTAATTCTAAAAAACGACAAGATACGTTGAATCATGAGAATATTTCTGCTGGTGAGTACGGATAAATGACACTTCGGTTGTGCGATACGTTGAGCAATGCACGAGTGATGGAAGCGAAGTTCTTCATACACTCCTAGCTCAACTAGCCTGGCAGATCTGTGCTTCTCTTAAATTATACGGTATAACAGGGAAACTCGAAGAATACTATATAAATATAAAATTTATGTTGGAATAAACTTATTAAAATTAAGAAAATACCTTTACTTTGTGTAAAAACGTTTAAATAATTTAATTTATATCTCTTATTTTATAATGAGAATTTTATGGGAGACATTGCTTCTCTTGCTCCCATGGACGCTTCGCCACTGTCATATACTGCTTTAGATTTCCCACTCGGAAACGCGAAACTGCTTTAACTGAGCAATGTGATATAATGCCATGAAAACGAAATTACTTATGACAATTTAAAGCCTATCTTGGCAGTCGATGATAGGTGAAAACCTTTATACAAATATACTTGTTGACTTACAAAGCACCAACAGTAGTGACGATACCGTAGGCAATATATTAAAGGCTAACGATTTTCGGACAGTCGTGGACTGAAATAGATTTTTATTTTATTTAAATAATAAATATAGTATCGATAGAAACATTTGAATGAAACATTCAAATGCTTCTATCGATACTATATTTATTATTTCATATTTTTTTCACAATGATGTTTATTTAGCAGTAGTTACAAAGTCCTACATTTCAGATAATGTCCACATGCTTATGATGTGCTTAAAAATGAAATCTTAAAATGTAAGAAATAGAAGTTGCTTTTGTGCGAACTGATATTAGGAAAGGCGTCCTTGTGCCTTACGGTTTTTGTTAAGTCTCAACTTAGGTGGAATGGAGTGAGTCGCTAATATACCAGTGTAAAAGAAATTATGCTTCATTCTGTACTTTACAATATTGGAAAAAATTTCAAACAGAATTTTTAATTGCTCATTTCCCTAATGTATACGTATTAATAAGTACGAGTACATTAGAAAAATTGTGATGTCTTCAATATGTAGATATTACAATTATGCATACTTTTAATTTACTTATTTGTATATATTTAATTATTTTTTCAATCGCAAACAAATTTTCTTAATTATTGAAACATATTTATAATTAGAGTATGACTTTTTCTCGTTTTATTCGATTTCACATACTTTTACTTCCCCTCTTCCCCTAAACAACAGGTTTAAATATTCGGGTTAAACATGAAAAAAAACTGGATTTCATAATTGTTGCTTTTTACGAAAATGTGTACATCATATGTCGATTTATTGATCTTGTCGTTTGCCAATCTATATTATCCTAAAAAGAAGACAAGAGATCGAATTATTATTATTAAATATTTTATGTTATGCATCAGTGCACCGTATAAGGAATTAATTGGTTACAGAATACCATTCGTTAAAAGAAAATGAAACTCTCATATTAATTGCAAAAGAGAGTAGTTTATTCTCTCCTTACATATTGCATAATAACAAAATATCGAAAAATGACAGAATAAAACCATATTTATTAATATTAAAAACATTATCGATGTATTAAACCATTGTAGGTTTCTTTTAAAACATCATTCTTAAGTGAATCTAAAAGGATTCGATGGGAGATTTCGTACACTACTATTGTATGTAAACAACAGAATATTTCATTAATACTTGAAAATTCGAATTATTCTTATTTCCACTCCAATTTGAGAAATAATTTTGGATTTTTATCTTTTCGATTAGGGTTCAATGCAAAATTTAAATAAAATTTGCCTGCCCCCAAATGGAGTATGACACGTAAAAGTCACCCTATTTATAATGTATGTTAAGATTGTTTTAAAAATAAAGTTTGATTTCATTTGATTTTTTTATTTGAGTTTTTATTCTTGCAACATAAATTCACAATTGAGAAATGCAATTCCGGGCTTAAGAAACATACCTGTATTTGAATAAAAAAATGGGGATACATTAGACGAGTTGAGGAGGAAAAACGCAGAATTGATTCGATATATATTTTATATCAATGATTTTTTTTTCATTTATTTGCAACCTGGGTCTTTAGAGCGGGGAGGGGGGAGAGAGAGAGCAAGAATCTCAGTCGAGAAGGATAAAGGTAAAAAAGAAGGGGTGGTGCAAAAAATGATTTTCACTGTAGTATAACATTTGATCCTCTGTTTTATCTTGAAAAATGCACGGAATACATACGTAAGTTTAATATTTTTGCCTCTATTACTCCTATTAGCATTCTCAAAGAGGAGGGAAGACATGGCCCCCTAATTTCCCTCTAGATTCGGCATTTGTAAAATATAATGTAATGTGAAACGAAACTGAAAAAGAGAATGAATTTAACATTAAAACTTAAAATAAAATATATAATATATATTATCCAGGTGGAATAGATATTTCAATGGAAATTTAAACTGAAAAAAAATACTATTCAAATATTATG
The DNA here is from genome assembly GCA_038380435.1 of Ryuthela nishihirai. NCBI lineage: Eukaryota > Metazoa > Arthropoda > Arachnida > Araneae > Heptathelidae > Ryuthela > Ryuthela nishihirai. The sequence goes on from JAWZYU010000009.1 coordinate 93,000,440, forward strand.
CAAGAAACAGAAATCGTCTTTCAGTCTCTAAGAGGTGAAAGAGGTTTCATTCAAATTTCGTCAGATAAGGAACAGATTCTTTCAGATTCCATTCTCCTTGGTGGAATGGTGAAAATACACTGTACTGATGGATAAAAGTTTAATTACAAATATAGAAGTTGACATGCCAACATAACGATCTGAAAGATTTTTATAAAATTCAGGTGATAAATACATAAGACCATGACAAATGAGCATATGCAAGCATAAAGATGCACAGGAATGGATGGCCAGGAATAATGCTCATGCGTCAAAAAGAGTTCTTCACTGGTAATAGCATAAAATAACACACATTGTAATAATCATCATTGTTGCGTTAGGGCAGATCACAACTCTAATATGTTTCTGGGAGGGTGGGTGAAGAAGGCCAATGCATCTCCCCAGAGCGTCCTAGAGATGCTCAATAGGATTAAGATCCGGAGATTTGGCTCGACACTCCATTCTCTGAATACTCTGACTCTCGACATAGTCGTCGACTAGCCGAGTATTTCGTCCATAAAAATTAACTCTGGGCCAACAGTATCTCTGAAAATCCTTACACAGGGCTCAAGGATATCCTCTATTTACCTTTAAGCATACATGGTGAGTAGGGGTAAAATGAGATCTGTGATTCAGTGGTGGGTACATTTAAATTTATGAGACCCACCACCCACCGCTATTCGGCAGGCGACGGACGCAAACAGGTTTCCCAAGGTCAATAAATCGAATGTGCAACGTGTTTTAGGTTACCAAAGACGTTCTGGATCAGTGCATACAAGCTAAGTATAGATGTAAGGGTGAGAGGGTGCATCTTTTACAGAGTTAGCAGACGGAAGTAGGGAAGGAGTAAAACAGGTTTTGAGGCGTTGAATTCACCATTTCGTTTGCTGCAGCGGAAGAGTGCAGACGTGTTGTGATTGCTCTGCTTGTAAACCGTTGAGTAACCTACAACTGAGGTGGCTGTCTTATCACCACGGATTTATAGGTCAACCAGTATTAACACTGCGCAATTAAGGACTTAGGTGAAATATCCATGTAAACGTATTTTAAAAGTGTGAGAGGAGTAAAGTTTTTAAAGTATGTTAGGTCTGTAAATGGTAGCTAGGTAGTCACTGGAAGGAGAGCTATGCACCAATCCCCTGTGATGATGCATAGAACCGGCCAGGCCTAGCACCTAATGTCCGACCCCGCCTTCTCGTGGTGCAGACCGTTAGTACCTTTCAAAAGAGATACTCTCTTGTGGAAGTAAACGGAAGGGGAGGGCTGCCAGATTAGTGTGGCCTACTGATCTGGACAACTATGGCTACTTTTCTTTTTTTTTCTACCCTGTTGAAGAGTGGTCAACCACACAGGGTCCTGGTGCTGACCATATAAACCCACTGGACTGGACAGATATATGGCTCTGAGCTTGATTATAGATCCTGATTTTGCTGCACTGATGGGCTTCTGTGGAGGGAAAATCTTCCGCTGTGTTTTCTGTTTGTTTGTGGGTTGACAACCCCAAGTGAATAGATTCACAGGATATGTTTATCAGCTGGTGGATAATCCTGAGCAGTGGTCATCGCAGGCATCTGAACTATTTGCTTCTATTGGCATCGTCAAATTCTACATTGGAGGAAGTCTTCCAGTGTAGATGGCTTCAGCCTTTAGTGGTGGGGGAACGGATCTTTGCCCCATGTCTGCGATTAGGGGGCTGTTTGATATTGTCGGCATTCTCTCTCTCGATAAACATAGTTTCTTTAAACATCCCACTAACCATTTTCTCTCCATAGGTAGTTGGAATGTGAGGACTCTGCACTGAGCTTTTTCTCTTGATGTCCTCACACAAGAATTCCACCATTATAATTTAGATATTCTCTGCTTGCAAGAGACCAGATGGGCAGATAAAGGTTAGATTCTAAAAAAAATCTTAAATTTCTCTTTTCAGGGAGGGACGACAATAAGCATCACCAAGGCGTGGGTCTGCTTCTCAGCAGACACACTAGTGATGCTCTTCTAGGATATGAGTGCATTAATGAAAGGTTTCTTACAGCAAAATATCAGACAAGCGTTAAAGACTTGAATGTTATCTGCTGTTATGCCCCCACTGAGGATGGCGATGAGGATGAGAAGGATAGGTTTTATGAACAACTTCAGGATATTTTGAATTATGTCAAGAAAGGAGATATTACCCTTGTTCTTGGTGACTTCAATGCCAAAGTTGGTACTGACTCTGACCTTTGGGGAGGAGTAATAGGCCCTTTTGGTATTGGTAGCTGCAATGGCAATGGGTAACGTCTCCTACAGGTAAGTAAACTCAATGGATTCAGAATAACTTACACTTATTACAAACACCGCGACATACATAAGTACACATGGATTTCACCTGATGGGCTGCATAAGAATATGATTGATTACATATTAATTAACAGCAAATGGGCTAGTTCTGTTAGGAATACCAGGGCATATAGGGGAGCTGAAATTGGATCTGACCAACTAAATTAGACTGTATAATAGTTTAGGTTCTTTCTAGTGTCTTGCAACTTAAACTTAAAAAGTGTTCTGCTAAATTTGAAACATTTACCTTTAATACTGAAGCTCTGAAAGACCCAGTTATAGCCGAAGCTTACCATGATAGGTTACTTAGTCATTATGACAGTCATGGTTTGCTTACTACTGAAGTTGGGGAAGAATGGGATCATTTTAAACAGGCTTTCTTGGACACTAACAGTACTATTTAAGAAAAAAGGAGCAGAAGAGACAGAATTATCTGAGTGATAAGACACTTGAGCTTATTTCGGAAAGAAAGAACTACAGGAATGTCCTTAATCAATACCCTACTAGTCCTAATAGAAAGCATTACAGAGAACTTAATAAACTTGTAAAAGATCAGTTAGCTGCTGATAAGAACTTTGGCTTGATGATTTGGCTGACAAAGCCGAGGAAGCAGTTAGACAGCACAACAGCAGAGAGCTGAACCAGATAGTTAATGTTTTGTGTGGTAGAAAACGGACAGGTATATAGGGATTGAAGGATAAACAAGGTAAGGTTATAGAAGGTGAGGATTCTGTCATGGCTAGGTGGGCTGAGCATTTCAGTGATATTCTAAACAATGCAGTTAGTTCTATTCCCATTGTTTGCAATGATGATAGATGCATTGGTGGCTTTAATGTTTGCCCTATAACACAATCTGAAGTTATTTTGGCTATTTCTAAACTTAAACTTCATAAATCCCCAGGGGTAGATGAAATTACTACGCAAATGTTTAGAGCTGGGAATGTTTCGGTTACCACTTGGATGACTGAAATTCTGAATATCTTTTATGATAAAGGCATGGTTCCTAAGGATTTTACCAGAGCTATTTGTATCCCTATTTTCAAAAAAGGTGATCGCAGTTCTTGTGATAACTATAGGGGTATCAGCCTACTCTCTGTTCCAGGTAAAGTTCTTTCCATGATTGTGCTTAATAGAATTAAGAATCTGGTTGACAGTCAATTGCGTGATGAGCAATGTGGATTCAGAAGTGGTAGGGGATGTGTGGATCAGATAACTTCACTTAGGCAGATTCTTGAGAAATGTTTAGAGTTTCAGAAACCTTTGGTTGCTAGCTTTGTTGATTTCAAAAAGGCTTTCGACTCTGTTGATCGTCATAATTTGTGGTTGATTGTGAAATCATATGGTATACCAGACAAGTTAGTTAGCATAATGAAAGCTCTCTATAATAACACTGAGTGGTGTGTGAGAGTTGGTAAGGCTTGTAGCAATTGGTTTAGCAATAACTCTGGTGTTCGACAAGGGTGCATTTTGTCTCCTTTTCTCTTTAGCTTGGTTATTGATTATGTTATGCGAAATTCGCTGCAAGGGAAAGATTTTGGCCTTAAATGGGCTGGAGATACGAAAATTTCTGATCTAGATTATGCTGATGATTTAGCCCTTTTGGCAAATGATGTTGATGAGATGAACTCTTTCATTCGAGCTGTTGATGAGACTGGTAGTAGAGTAGGTTTGGTTATAAACAGAGAGAAAACTAAAGTGATGAAAATTGGTCTGGCAGCTGTGATTCAGTTAATCTGAATGGTTGCAGTCTTGAGCGTGTGTCACAGTTTAATTATCTTGAGAGCTATGTAACAGATAATGGTGATGTACGGCATGAGATTAACAGACGAATAAGGATTGCTGCCGGGACTTTTAAGAATCTAGGGAGAGCGTGGAGAAATAGGCGTATACACCTATAAACTAAAATTAGACTGTATTATAGTTTGGTTCTTTCTAGGGTTAGTTATGGTAGTGAAACCTGGACACTTTGTAAACAATATAACAGGAAACTAGATGCTTTTGATTCCAGATGCTTACGAAGTATCTTGGGCATTAGGTGGTTCAACTTTGTAACTAATGATGAGGTTAGGCAAAGGAGTCTGCAACCTCCTTTAAGCAGCATATTGTGCAGAGAGAGACCCCGTTGGTTTGGCCATGTTGCCCGTATGAATAATTATAGATTCGCGAATAGGGTTATGAACAGTGTGCCTAAAGGCCTCAGAAAGAAGGGGAGACCAAGGATGCGGTGTGCAGACAATGTCAAACAGGAACATGTTAGAATTGGTATGCAGTGGCCAGATGCAGTAGATGTAGCTCAGGATAGACTTGCTTGAAGAACTAAATTGCACGGTCTGGTTGGACCTCCGTAGCCCATGGCTGCTTGAGGAGGAGGAGGATGATGATGATGATGATGAGAGGAGTCATTACAATTAAAAATGTTTCCATGTGAAATTTGTGGTAAAAGCTTTGCTTATTCAACTGGCTTGGCACGTCATACAAGATCTCACGAAGAAGTAAAACTGTTGGAGTGTGTGCACAGTGCAAGTCAACATTTCTAAGGAGGGATGCTCTCAGGCGTCATAAACTATCCTATAGTGCTGAAGCTCTATTCAAATGTGGAATATGTGAGACGACATTTCGCAGGAAGGACAGCTACGTGCGGCATGTTCAAAGGCCTCATAAGCAAGTGAAGAAGCGGAAGCAAACAAATTTTACATTCGTAAACCACCACAGAAGAAAATTTCCAATGATCCCCGTGAATTTGCAGATGCGATAAAAAGAACTGTGTCTACGCGTAAACTGTTTCCTAATGAATGTTTCCAAAACGAGGATTTAACCTTTTTCCTTGATGCTTCTCGTGATTAGTTGGATGGCATCCTAAAAGAGGAAATAAGCCTAAAAAGGAATATTAATTGGTATCTAGTTGTGCAGGTGCAATTTAAAAAAAAAGTCAACCCTTCAACTTTTGAATATAGTCATCCGTATTTCCGGAGCAAATGTTATATTATTCTTGAAGAGTATTTTGTAAAGAAGGATTTACTATCAGCCTATGAAAAAATCAAAGCTTCTTTTGAAGAGTATGAAGGACTCCAGAGTGGATGGCTGTTAGATAAGGTCATGCAAGCAGAATTAAATGTTGGGAAATACATGCCTTTAGCTGGCTCCAGTTTCTTTCCCGTACCTCGTGAATTACAAGTGAAACATGCTATTGTAAACGTACGCAATAATGATCAGAAGTGTTTTATTTGGTCTGTTTTAGCTGCTCTTCATCCAGCAAAAGAAAACGCACATCGCCTTAGCAATTATGAACATTTTGAAAGTGAGTTAAATACCACAGGTCTAAGTTTTCCAGTAATTTTAGCACAAGTAGAAAATTTCGAAAAAAATAATGATCTCTCCATAAATGTCTATGGTTATGATAAAGATATATTTCCTCTTTATGTTACTAGTACATGGTCTGAAAAATATATTAATCTCTTGCTGCTCTCAGATGATGAAAATCACCATTATTGCTGTATTAAAAATATAAGCAGGTTGCTGAGTGTATTGACAAAGCATAACGAAGTACCATTCCACTGCAATTATTGCTTACATCGATTTACGAAGAAAGTAACTCTAGAGGAGCATCTAAATTACTGCCGAGAGCACGGTCCTCAGAAAATCAAATTACCTAGTGAAACTGACAAATGGTTGAAATTTGATAATTACTCTTACCAGCTAACAGTATCATATGAAATTTTTGCAGATTTTGAGTCTTTGTTGAAGAAGGTAGATACTTGTACATCAAATCCTGAAACTTCTCATAACACCGTCGTATCTAATCACGAACCTTGTGGATTTTCTTATTTGGTAATTGGGCTTGATGGACAAAGTTGCAAACCACCTGTTTTTTAAAGAGGAGAAAACGTCGTGGACACCTTTTTACATCATTTATTAAAAGAGGAAGAAGACATTCGTGGCATCTGAAGATGAGAGAGTATTCCAAGAAGCACATATATGTCATATTTGTAAGAAACCATTAGGAGCAAACCGTGTGCTTGACCACTGCCACATTACTGGAAAATACCGAGGTGCTCCTCACAATGCATTCAATTTAAATTTCAAGATTGCTAAAAAAATCCCTGTCACCATTCATAATCTCAAAGGATATGATGTCCACTTGATAATGCAAGGAATTGGAAATATTAAAAGTAGACGAATTAAATGTATCGCTAATAACATGGAAAAGTATATTACTTTCTCCCTTGGAACTCTCCACTTTATAGACTCATTTCAGTTTTTAAACGCATCACTAGAAAAGTTAGTTAAGAACCTGATCATTGAGAAGTTTAAAATTTTGAGCATGCATACAGAATTTTCAAAAATACATTTGCTTCTGAGAAAAGGTGTCTACCCATATGAATATGTTGACAGTTGCGAATAATTCGATGAAACTGTCATCAGTTTCATCGAATTATTCGCAATTTATTCACAGGGTGGAAATATTCACAGGGTGGAATTATTCACAGGGTGGAATTATTCACAGGGTGGTTCAAAATGCTACCACCCCCTGAAGCATTTTTTAACCACCTCACTGGAGAAATGCTATCGGAAGATGACTAAGAACATGCTCAATCTGTGTGGGAAGCCTTTGATGTGCAAAATCTTTGGGAGTACCATGATGTATACGTCAGAAGTAATACACTTCTACTTGCTGAAGTGTTCGAAAATTTTCGGACACTTTGCATGACATATTATGGTATTGATCCCTGTCATGTGTGTATACAGCTCCAGGGCTGGCGTTGCGGGTCTATTTTAAAATGACTGATGTGAAATTAGAATTGCTTACCGACCCAGATATGCACTTGTTCAAGGAAAAGGATATTCGTGGTAGAATATCCATGATATCTAACCGTTTTAGTAAAGCAAATAATAAATATTTAAATGAATATGAACTGAGAAACCTTCAAAATACATTTTATACCTAAATGCAAACAATTTATATGGTTGGGCAATGTCTCAGAGCTTACGAATAAGTGAATTCCAATGGATAAGCCAGACAGATATTAAAGAATTAGATATTTTAAATATTCTTCTTCACTCCAAAACAGGGTTCATCTTAGAAGTGGACCTAGAATACCCCAAATCACTGCATAATGCTCATAGTGATTATCCACTCGCACCTGAAAAGTTCCGAGTAAAGCCCTCCATGCTCTCATCTCACAGCAGAAATCTTGCTCAATACTTAGGGTTATGTCATCCATGTGGAATGGAGAAACTGATACCAAATTTATATAACAAAGAGAAATACATTCTACATCATCGAAATCTTCAGCTCTACTTGTCCTTAGGAATGAAGCTGAAAAAAGTACATCATTTAGACAGTTGCCCTGGATAAAGTCTTACATAGAATTCAACACTAATCGAAGGAAAGAACCAGAAAATGATATAGAAGAAGATTTTTGTTAAATTCATTAACAACGCTATTTTTGGAAAAACAATGGAAAACCCCAGGAACCATGTGAATATTCAACTCGTTCAGAATGAGAAGAAAGCTTTAAAGTTACTTGCATCTCCTGCATTTCATGCCTTTCGTATCTTTAATGAGAATCTTGTCGCCATACAGATGAAGAAAATTGTGTTAAAGCTTAATAGGCCCATATATGCCAGTTTCACCATTCTTGACTTGAGCAAAACTCTTATGTACCAATTCCATTATGAGTACATATTCCAGAAATATGGCAAAAAAATCAAAAAAAAAACAGGATGTTTACATGGACATGAAAAACGACATGCACTTATTCGACACCTCTTCTTACTCTCCTGAACATTTTTTATTTAGTGCTCATAACAGAAAGGTATTAGAAAAAACGAAAGATGAACTTGATAGTATATCTGCTAGGTTATTTATTGGTCTCCGCTCAAAAATGTATTGTCTTTTAACTGAAGAAGGTGAAAAGAAAGCATCAAAGGATGTTACAAGGAGAGCAGTTAGAGAAAACATCAGTTATCGTGATTATGAACACTGTTTACTAAGTCGACTCTACATATTGATGAAGTGAAAATTTCAAGTAGTGCCCATATACTTAACACCATAGCTTCTCGAAAATTAGGACTCTCACCTTTTGACGATAAAAGATACATACTTTGCAATGGCTGTGATACCCTAGCACATGGACATTATAAAGCTATTGAAAACTGTAAGTAGATACCTTTAATGATTATGAAAACTGTTGTACCGTCCATAGAAATTGCCTGCGAATAAATAATAAACATTCTCAAGAAGGTCGTGCCTAGCCAATTCTGCATCCAGGCAAAAAGTGCTTTGCGACCCGTAGAACACTCAATTTCTGCACAATAATAAAAGTTCGCTATGTAATAATATGAAAATACCATAGACAGATATCCACGCGTTCCTACTTTAAGAAGTCCCTGCTTCGCGGATAAATTATTGAATAAAATCACAGTTTTCTGGAAATGAGAAGAACATTGAGCTGTTGTCCTAATCTCTAGCATAGCATGGAAATGAAAAGTTATGAATTTAAAAAATAAATTGTATTTCAGGAGAGTTTTCGCATTTATTCTTACATTTAACAAGGATGCACAATAGCAGGAGTACGATCAATCAATTTCTACAAAGAATGGACCTTGTTTAATTACCTAAATTATTATTTAATCAGAGTAAAAAATATAATGAGTTTTAATGATCAGTAACATTGAACCAAATTTGGCACGGGAAGGCTTTTCAAGGGAGTAGAAATTAAGCTCTAAAGAATAAACTATGGTTTTCAAAGAATTTGGCAGCAGGTATTTTAACAGAAATCGTCTTTAATTTTTTTTTTCTTTTTATTAACCACGAGTGTTAACAATATGTATAACGCAACCAACACATCCGTCAAGATAAGGTTCTACGCTATGTTGACAAAATATAAATCGATGTCTCTGTCCATTGGCTTGCGAACGAATTTTTACGTATCAATACACTTATTCGAATTTTTACGTATCAATAATAAAAAAATTTGATACAAAAAAATAGGTGCAGAGAATTATCCATGTGAGTTATGAATCTCTACACATAATATTTGTTTACGAAAATCAACTAGTCTCTCTAGCAGAGCATTATCTACTTACAGTTTTCAATAGCTTTATAATGTCCATGTGCTAGGGTATCATAGCCATTGCAAAGTATGTATCTTTTATCGTCAAAAGGTGAGAGTCCTAATTTTCGAGAAGCTATGGTGTTAAGTATATGGGCACTACTTGAAATTTTCACTTCATCAATATGTAGAGTCGACTTAGTAAACAGTGTTCATAATCACGATAACTGATGTTTTCTCTAACTGCTCTCCTTGTAACATCCTTCGATGCTTTCTTTTCACCTTCTTCAGTTAAAAGACAATACATTTTTGAGCGGAGACCAATAAATAACCTAGCAGGTATACTATCAAGTTCATCTTTCATTTTTTCTAATACCTTTCTGTTATGAGCACAAAATAAAAAAATATTCAGGAGAGTAAGAAGAGGTGTCGAATAAGTGCATGTCGTTTTTCATGTCCATGTAAACATCCTGTTTTTCTTTTGCCTTTTTGCCATATTTCTGGAATATGTACTCATAATGGAATTGGTACATAAGAGTTTTGCTCAAGTCAAGAATGGTGAAACTGGCATATATGGGCCTATTAAGCTTTAACACAATTTTCTTCATCTGTATGGCGACAAGATTCTCATTAAAGATACGAAAGGCATGAAATGCAGGAGATGCAAGTAACTTTAAAGCTTTCTTCTCATTCTGAACGAGTTGAATATTCACATGGTTCCTGGGGTTTTCCATTGTTTTTCCAAAAATAGCGTTGTTAATGAATTTAACAAAAATCTTCTTCTATATCATTTTCTGGTTCTTTCCTTCGATTAGTGTTGAATTCTATGTAAGACTTTATCCAGGGCAACTGTCTAAATGATGTACTTTTTTCAGCTTCATTCCTAAGGACAAGTAGAGCTGAAGATTTCGATGATGTAGAATGTATTTCTCTTTGTTATATAAATTTGGTATCAGTTTCTCCATTCCACATGGATGACATAACCCTAAGTATTGAGCAAGATTTCTGCTGTGAGATGAGAGCATGGAGGGCTTTACTCGGAACTTTTCAGGTGCGAGTGGATAATCACTATGAGCATTATGCAGTGATTTGGGGTATTCTAGGTCCACTTCTAAGATGAACCCTGTTTTGGAGTGAAGAAGAATATTTAAAATATCTAATTCTTTAATATCTGTCTGGCTTATCCATTGGAATTCACTTATTCGTAAGCTCTGAGACATTGCCCAACCATATAAATTGTTTGCATTTAGGTATAAAATGTATTTTGAAGGTTTCTCAGTTCATATTCATTTAAATATTTATTATTTGCTTTACTAAAACGGTTAGATATCATGGATATTCTACCACGAATATCCTTTTCCTTGAACAAGTGCATATCTGGGTCGGTAAGCAATTCTAATTTCACATCAGTCATTTTAAAATAGACCCGCAACGCCAGCCCTGGAGCTGTATACACACATGACAGGGATCAATACCATAATATGTCATGCAAAGTGTCCGAAAATTTTCGAACACTTCAGCAAGTAGAAGTGTATTACTTCTGACGTATACATCATGGTACTCCCAAAGATTTTGCACATCAAAGGCTTCCCACACAGATTGAGCATGTTCTTAGTCATCTTCCGATAGCATTTCTCCAGTGAGGTGGTTAAAAAATGCTTCACGGGGTGGTAAAATCGTTTCATCGAATTATTCGCAACTGTCAACATATTCATATGGGTAGACACCTTTTCTCAGAAGCAAATGTATTTTTGAAAATTCTGTATGCATGCTCAAAATTTTAAACTTCTCAATGGTCAGGTTCTTAACTAACTTTTCTAGTGATGCGTTTAAAAACTGAAATGAGTCTATAAAGTGGAGAGTTCCAAGGGAGAAAGTAATATACTTTTCCATGTTATTAGCGATACATTTAATTCGTCTACTTTTAATTTTTCCAATTCCTTGCATTATGAAGTGGACATCATATCCTTTGAGATTATGAATGATGACAGGGATTTTTTTAGCAATCTTGAAATTTAAATTGCATGCATTGTGAGGAGCACCTCGGTATTTTCCAGTAATGTGGCAGTGGTCACACACACGTTTGCTCCTAATGGTTTCTTACAAATATGACATATATGTGCTTCTTGGAATACTCTCTCATCCTCAATACACGCTTGTATTGGTTTAATTTCATTTAAAATGCCGCGAATGTCTTCTTCCTCTTTTAATAAATGATGTAAAAAGGTGTCCACGACGTTTTCTCCTCTTTAAAAAACAGGTGGTTTGCAACTTTGTCCATCAAGCCCAATTATACCAAATAACAAAATTCACAAGGTTCGTGATTAGATACGACGGTGTTATGAGAAGTTTCAGGATTTGATGTACAAGTATCTACCTTCTTCAACAAAGATTCAAAATCTGCATAAATTTCATATGATACTCTTAGCTGGTAAGAGTAATTGTCAAATTTCAACCATTTGTCAGTTTCACTAGGTAATTTGATTTTCTGAGGACCGTGCTCTCGGCAGTAATTTAGATGCTCCTCTAGAGTTACTTTCTTCGTAAATCGATGTAAGCAATAATTGCAGTGGAATGGTACTTCGTTATGCTTTGTCAATACACTCAGCAACCTGCTTATATTTTTAATACAGCAATAATGGTGATTTTCATCATCTGAGAGCAGCAAGAGATTAATATATTTTTCAGACCGTGTACGAGTAACATAAAGAGGAAATATATCTTTATCATAACCATAGACATTTATGGAGAGATCATTATTTTTTTCGAAATTTTCTACTTGTGCTAAAATTACTGGAAAACTTAGACCTGTGGTATTTAACTCACTTTCAAAATGTTCATAATTGCTAAGGCGATGTGCGTTTTCTTTTGCTGGATGAAGAGCAGCTAAAACAGACCAAATAAAACACTTCTGATCATTATTGCGTACGTTTACAATAGCATGTTTCACTTGTAATTCACGAGGTACGGGAAAGAAACTGGAGCCAGCTAAAGGCATGTATTTCCCAACATTTAATTCTGCTTGCATGACCTTATCTAACAGCCATCCACTCTGGATTCCTTCATACTCTTCAAAAGAAGCTTTGATTTTTTCATAGGCTGATAGTAAATCCTTCTTTACAAAATACTCTTCAAGAATAATATAACATTTGCTCCGGAAATACGGATGACTATATTCAAAAGTTGAAAGGTTGACTTTTTTTTTAAATTGCACCTGCACAACTAGATACCAATTAATATTCCTTTTTAAGCTTATTTCTTCTTTTAGGATGCCATCCAACTCATCACGAGAAGCATCAAGGAAAAAAGTTAAATCCTCGTTTTGGAAACATTCATTAGAAAACAGTTTACGCGTAGACACAGTTCTTTTTATCGCATCTGCAAATTCACGGGGATCATTGGAAATTTTCTTCTGTGGTGGTTTACCAATGTCAAATTTGTTTGCTTCCGCTTCTTCACTTGCTTATGAGGCCTTTGAACATGCCGCACGTAGCTGTCTTTCCTGCGAAATGTCGTCTCACATATTCCACATTTGAATAGAGCTTCAGCACTATGGGATAGTTTATGACGCCTGAGAGCATCCCTCCTTAGAAATGTTGACTTGCACTGTGCACACACTCCAACAGTTTTACTTCTTCGTGAGATCTTGTATGACGTGTCAAGCCAGTTGAATAAGCAAAGCTTTTACCACAAATTTCACATGGAAACATTTTTAATTGTAATGACTCCTCTCACACTTTTAAAATACGTTTACATGGATATTTCACCTAAGTCCTTAATTGCGCAGTGTTAATACTGGTTGACCTATAAATCCGTGGTGATAAGACCGCCACCTCAGTTGTAGGTTACTCAACGGTTTACAAGCAGAGCAATCATAACACGTGTGCACTCTTCCGCTGCAGCAAACGAAATGGTGAATTCAACGCCTCAAAACCTGTTTTACTCCCTCCCTACTTCCGTCTGCTAACTCTGTAAAAGATGCACCCTCTCACCCTCACATCTATACTTAGCTTGTATGCACTGATCCAGAACGTCTTTGGTAACCTAAAACACGTTGCACATTCGATTTGTTGACCTTGGGAAACCTGTTTGCGTCCGTCGCCTGCTGAAGAACGGTGGGTGGTGGGTTTCATAAATTTAAATGTACCCACCACTGAATCATAACTCATTTTACCCCTACTATGGTGCCACCCTGAAACACATGAAGTGACGTATGGCTATTAACCATTATGCCTCCCCACACCAGAACACCTCCTCTTCGATTTCAACCCAGGTCCAGCACACATCAGGAATCTATAGTCAGACTGAAACGAGATGAATCCTTGAAGAGAACATGATCCCACCGCTGTTCAGTCCAGTTGTGATTCTGCATGCCCCAAGTCTTCGAGCTCTTCTTTGAGACGTGGGGTGAGATGGAAGTAAGCTATCGGTCTTTTAACATGCAGATCCCTCTCTCCCTCCCAGAAGTCCTTTGGACACAGTTTGCCTTGACATCATCATGCCTGAAGTACAGGTGAACTCGACAGAGAAAACGCTCTGTTGGTTGGTTATTGCTACATATTCTCGGATTCCTGATAGTACCTCCTTGCCTGGAGATAACCATCTGAGATACATTATGTGCTCTACGCGAGCATCTGAGAGACATTATGTGCTCTAGCTATCGCATCTTGGGTCTGCTCTGCTAGCATCCTACAATGGATATTACTAATGGCTATCCAGCTCTTAGAATCCCTAATGCGACTCCGGGTGTTCGTCTGCATTTTCCCCAACACCTCTTACAAGCTGACAGGCTTTGAACCGTTCGAGTGACACTATTCACGTAACATTCCTTTTGGCATATGTTCTATGTCGTGGTGTGATATACTGTGGTGACCACCTCTGAGTATATTTAGGGTGACACATGCACTTAGGCCGTGATTCGTTTGCGTTTGTCAAATCCAAGGCAAATTCCCGGACCCACATCCAAATTAACAGACATTTGCAATAATGAAAACTGAGATAATTTTACAGTTAACAATAACATAACATTTATTAACGAATTACTGTTCAGACATTTTACACACAACTAGTTCCCACTTTTCGGACAATTCCAACAAGCACCCCTGGCACGGCCCTTTGCAATCAAGGGAATCATTCATAGTGGTGGAGATTCACTAGCTAAAAGTTTATGATGAGCGAGCTACTTGCTTGAGAATCTAACAGTCCTTAAACAGTTCCTGGTCCCATTCGGGACAAACGTGACGGCAGTACCCAGAACACAGCCGTGTGGGAAAAACGAAACCAGAGTTGAACAAAATGCTCCCCCTACCTCATGAGTTCAGTCGTCCTTAGGGAAAAGCACTGTCACTGGGTCGTCCGCTACCGGTAGCTGAGCGCACTTGCCGCCTATCGCTCTCGCTAATCATTCATTGTTAATACTTTAAGGATCTGCTGCTCTCACATGGGAGGACCATCGCTGCCAACAACTCAGAGAAGAAGAACGAATGTTCCTTTTTCATTACCTTTTCGGTTGCTCCTTTTTTACTGGCCCCCTGGTGGAGGTCACCTCGCCAGCTCGTTGTGGTCGCTGGTGGTTGGTTGAACTAGTCGAGGTGTGAATTGTGCACCCATCTGTTGAGAGCAACGGATCATACAGACCATCCTTTGATACCTGAGGGGTGGCCAATGGACCGTCGTCAACTTCCTACGCCAGCGGCGAGGTCCTTCCTCAACAGGAGCTGAACGCAGAAATACGAAAATGTTAAAATGTCACTGTTAAAATGGAAGGCGATGGCATCTGACAAAAAATGTACTATTTGTTGCCAGATGTTCGCCAACCACGGCAATCCCCGGTTCTGTCTCACGACACTACCAAGTTAATGGAAACCGTGACTATCTAGAGTTGGGGGCAAGAATGCGCCATATAGACGCACCTCATCCCCGACCGCACATGGCAGCAGTCCTATAAAAGGAAAGCTAACCACCGTATAGAAACCTGAAATTTAATCTGTTCCCCGGTTAGCCATGAACAAGGATATGTAAATCCAAGTTCGCTCGACACCCGGGGTGGAGACTCTTAGTGAGGCCCAGTCTTTGAAAGGGCTCGTGCCTACTAGGGGAACAAATCCGTTCGGCCATGCCCTTGAACTTGCTCCATGGAGCACCTGATGTGAGGTCTTGACACCGTCCAACCGAGCCACAAAACCGGTCAGCGATGTCTTCAACCTCAGTTGATCTTGGCTCTGTCCAACCGGGGACCCAATCCAGTCAGCAAAGCCTTCGATGGGTTGCTGGGCCCGAAGCCCCCCACCACCACCACCACGTCAAGGTGGTCCCCTATTGTGGGGGATGTCATCGCTGACCGGTTGGGCGTTCCGGTTGGACGGTGTGAAGACTTCACATCAGGTGCTCCGTGGAGCAAGTTCAAGGGCACGGCTGAACGGATTTGGTCCCCTAGTAGGCACGAGCCTTTTCAAAGTCTGGGCCTCACTAAAAGTCTCCAACCCGGGTGCCGAGCGAACTCGGATTTACATATCCTTGTTCATGGCTAACAGGGGAAGAGATTAAATTTTAGGTTTCTTCTGTTGGTTAGCTTTCGTTTTATAGGACTGCTGCCATATGAGGTCGGGGATGATATGCATCTATATGGTGTATTCTTACCCCTGACTCTAGATAGTCACGGCTTTCCGTTAACTTGGTAGTGTCGTAAAGACGGAACCGGGGATTGCCGTGGTTGCCAAATATCTGGCAACAAATAGTACAGTCCTCCCTTCTAAACGTCTTGTCCACATAATAAAATTATGTGGGCATGACAATACCTCTCTACAGAATTTAGTAAAATTCTATCCAGTTTTTCTGTTGGTATTATACATTATACATTAAGTAATGGCAAGTCCCAGTTGTACCGCAACATATGGTTGCACACCAACTATGGGGAGAATGCCTTAATCTCCACTAACTACGCCGTGGCAAGACAGTGCCACAAGGACACAGCTGATCCACGGCTACCTATGGCGAACAATCCTATAGAAGAAAGGTTCATCCATCGGTCAAAACCTAAATTTAATCTCTTCCCCAGTTAGCCACAAAAATGGATATATAGATCCAAGTTGACTCGTCTCCCATGGTGAGACTCTTAGTTTGGTTTCTCCATCGATAAGTCCATCGACCGGGGATCCCACTCCCAGTTGCGAGCCTTCAACTTCTATCTCTCCATAAAGCCGACCGAAAGCCCTCCCGGCGCACAAGATGCCCCCTTCAGGGATTGCGGTGAACCTTCTCACGTGCAGGATGAGTCTGCCTAATCGGGCCCACCCAAAACCCTTTCAACAACCTTTCTCGGCACCTCCAGCAAGCCATACGCATGACGAGTATGCACAAAGGAAAGCGGGCCACCCCTACTTCACAGAGGCACCATAAGCCCCCCCCCCACACCATGTCAAGTTGGTCCCCTATCAGGGAGGCTTTATGTTTGCATATCAACTTTTTCGTATGTAACTAGCTTTTTTTTCGCCAGTCTAATTGCAAATGGAAACGTCCAGCACTTTGTTCCTCAAAGACGGCCATTTCCTTTTTTTCCATAATATTACGATAACATTTGGAATTTATGCTTTTCTATATGTTTGTATATTTTATTTTAATCTTTCATTTTCTAAGTTCTAATTCAGCCAAGTTAACTGAAAATATTGAAATTTCTCGTGAGATAACGATTGACAACTATTTTTAGCAGCATCACGATGAATGCACACGATGTTTCACAAAGAATTTTATACGTAACTTCTGACTGCGAAGTGTATACAAGTGCAAAAGAGGATAATAAATTGCTGTCAATAACTCGTCTGACATCATCTGTTTACATCAGATGCATTCTTTCATGACACAACTAGAGCAGCGCATCCATCTTCCCCATTATGTAAAGTTACTTTGCGTCATACTACCGCCATCTCACTGAAGGATTTTTATCAACTCATTGTATCACTTACACTATAAATGAGGAACCATGAGCACAACGTGCATATAAATTGAATACTTTTATCATAAATATGTACTCCTCTTATCTGTACACGTTCTGCTCAGTAGTGAAGAAAGCTACACACTGGCAGTTATAAAAGTCAAAATTAACGCCCATAAAGAATTAAAACAAATAGCCATAACTTAGAAATAAAACCTTTGTTGACAGGTACTGTGAGCCACGGCTCTTGCTAACCTGCTATATTTCATTGATATAATAATATACTTTCATATAGAACAAAAACATGTAGAATAACATTATACATGCAAAATTATTATCGAGTGACAACTCGCATAGATTAAATTAATTTGCTTAATAGTTTTATTTCCTTTAAAATAATGACTCCCATGTTCTATCAAGAATGATCTTAACTACATTTGAAAAACTTTCCCTGTGTTTCTCTTCTAAAGATATTTTGTAAATAGGTTAACTCTTGGGCCGTAAAGCATAAAGTGTTGATGAGCTATTTCTTTCTTGATTAAGAGTAGAGCAAATATACAGTTCATATCATACAGAATTTCCAAGGGGGCTTTTCTTTGCAATATCATTGACTTTTTAAAATGGAACAAATAATCCAATAAATGTATAACTTTTGCAATAACCTCTTTCCATTTTCAATAATTATTTTTTTACGTTTACTTCTTTTGTACAAAGTCATAACATTTAAAAAAAATATTTAGTATACCCATTACATTGTTTAATGAAAACAAATAAGGCCTACCCAACGTGCGTATGTATATATATATATGTTAATACATATGGATGGATCAAGGCAGGTTCAGTAGCTAAGCACTATCAGTCTATTCGACGTTTCGTGTTTGACCCCGCCCCTTCGAGTCGTCTGTTCTTCAGAGAACTAATTCAACTCTTGGAATAGCATGTGTTAATTGGAATTCATGAAAATGCATGCATTAAGGAGTAAGTGAATATACATGGATTTTAATAACTGGTGATTATAAGTTTTTTGTTTTAAAAAAAGCGTATAATTATTTTCTGTATCTCAAATAACAAAAACTCCATATTTTTTAAAAAGAGACAGATGAAACTAAATTGAATGATATGATAAATGATGAAAATTATTGATATATTATGGAAAATTATGGACATCTCATGATGACATGTGCTAGTTGTGGACACTCTCGGAGACATCGATCCAGCACATCCCATATGGGCTTTACAGGGGAGTAATCTGGGGACATAGCAGGCCAAGGTAGGGTGTTGACATTCCATAGGCACTGTTGGAAATTGCATGCAATATTGGGATATGCGTTATCCTGCTGAAAAAAATGGCACCAGGAGAGCTCCACAGGAAAAGCAGACACCAGACTGTCTTCGTATGATTGAGCTGTCAACGTTCTCCGGACAAACATGAAAGGTGTTCTGGAATCATAACTGATGGCACCCTACACCATAATGGTACGTGTGAAGGCACTGTGGTGCTCCTTTATGCGTGGTTGATTGTTTTGCTGGCTGTGCCAAACCCTGATACACCATCATCAGTAACCAAACAGAAATGCAAATCATCTAAGACAACGTGTTGACATTCTCCCTCCAATGACAGACACTCAATGCACCACTGACGACGTGCCTAGCAATGATTAGCATTCAAAGAAAACCTGTGCAAAATATACTATGCATGTAATTCAACATCATTCAAAGTAATTAGATGGTCTGTGTGGACATTGGACACATTGCAGGAACCACAACGCATTCACAAAACAACGCAGTTGCTTGTTTTGTGGATGAGGTGATCTTGTGATGATATGGTACGAGAAGTGGAACCCTCGTCCATTGTTCCAAACAGCATGTTATAGTGCTGACTGCATGGCTGAGATGGTCAGCTATACGAGGAGCAGATCAACCTGCCTCATTAATCCTCAATGTATGGCCCCATTCGATTGGGCCTAGCTACCGATAACTTGCTCGCTTTCATTGCTTTGACATAACTGAAACAGATATGCACTATTTTACTTCCATTGACTTACCTGCTTTCTGATATGGTGTCTTTTATTGTTGCATAGAGACTGACAGCCCCATCTCTATTTCCAGTTCCAAGTGACGTCATGCTGTCGTAACTGGAATCATTCGCCTAGGACTATGTGTGGTAATGCTTTAGTGTCACTGAAATCATCCTTTACGAGTGTTGCAATTTTTGTGTCCATGAGTGTATGTGGTTAGGATTCTTATAAACAGTTTTTTTTTATGTATTGCTTAACATCACCAGGCCAGAGAGTCTCTTTTCAACTGATTTTGGAGCATTCACCTGGTTTTAAAATCTATTTCCACCCCTGATCAACAGAAAGAGAAAACAAGATAGAAAAAAGTCATGCCTTATCGGAGACTCGCAGCCCGGTCTCTTTGTTCAGTCGCTAACCACTCAGCCACAGGTTGACTGTCACCCATTCGGTACTATATGACTAAAAAAATGAAAATGAAAAAGCAAGCTTGCGAAAATCACCGAAATTAATCGACATCGTCTGCATGGTTGTTGAAGTGAGAGTGGCAATTGAATTGTTGGTGGTCACAGCGATGGATCACACAATAGGTAGATATAGAGTGTCAACTCTCATAGGCTGCAATTATCTTAACTAGTAATCGACGAAGATTCCCATAGAGCAGCGCACCTAAGGTAGGAGTATTTATAATTTCGTTTTAAAAAAAGTGAAGTATAATACATAAATGCCAAACAGTGTCATTCTTGAAACACCACATGAATTTTACGCTGACTATATGTTGGTTGTTTTATCTCTGAGCGGCAGTTTTTTTTTTTTTTGGCACACTATGGGCTAAATGGCAGGTCACAAGAAGAATTGGTTGAGGAATCAGAGAACAGGAAAAAATCAGACGCGCTACCAACTCAGCCACCCCGGATTTATTTGTGCATTAACTCTGTCTACTCAAAGAGTATAGTTACCTATACTAAATGTATGGGAACAGTGTTTTTTGGAATTATTTATACAACACAATAAATATATCTATTGATCTATTGAAAAAGCAATTTCCTGCACTTTATTTTCCTGTACTTTTCGTCCTATATAGGTTATTGGTTGCATAACAGAGTATTTCAGGCTGTGTTTGCTGTGTGAACACATTTGCTGTGTGAAAGTGCATGAGTCTCTATATAGCCCCTGAAAGGGTAATATCCTAAATGAAAAGACTATGCATCACCACTTTATTGCATTGCTTCTACCAGATGAATTTCCTCCTTGTCGATCGTATTTTACAAGCTCACATCTTCGATGAGTAGCGGAATATTTTACATGTGCTTCACAGAATATTGTAATTGTACACGTTATTTTTCATACATTGTTAAATCAATGTATATATACATATGCAAGATTATTTTGCTTTCTCTAAACTAGGGGTTCTCAACGTCGGGTACGCGGTAAAAAGTTTTACGCCGTAAGAGCTCAAAACTCGTTAGATATATGTTACATATATATGTTTTATTTTATTCCCATTGTTATACTATAACTATAGTTTATCTATCTATACAAGGGGTACGCCAGTTACATACACATTTGCAGGGGTACGTGGAGCATAAAAGTTTCAGAACCACTGGTCTAAACAATTTATTGTGTTACAATAAAAATATTAAAATAAAATATTATTAAAAAGATGTAGCAGGGCAAACATTTTTAACGTATTGCTCTTTTCTACTGATTCTAGAGCGTCCACTGGGTTTTAAAAACTCATTTCCACCGTTTATGAGTGAGTTCCTAGAGTGCAAGATACAAGTATGAGTAAGCCACAGCTTATAATTTCACTGAAGTTTAAATATAAATGACGAATAATTAAATGAAATAATAATTGTAATGTAATGAGAACCAGTGTTAGTCCGTAGATTAGGTTTGAAGAGTTTTAAGTCTCAATCTGGTATAGCAGTCTCCAGCAATGGGAAAATTAGACTACGGATTATGGGCTTAATTTTTTTTAGCTTTTCCTGCTCTTCAGCATCTCTGTCATTAGCAAAATGCAGGAATCGAGAGATTAGTTGAAACCTTTCTCTGCTCATAGTTTCCCCATAAATTGGCGTTTCAATGCACCTGTTTTTGGACCAGTACAATTGTAAGCGTGATTTACGAACTTAGGACATCAGTATTACCAGGGAAAAGTAACCTTTCATTTCACCTTTTGTTACTTCGTACCATTTGTCATCGTCTTTTCTTTCTATCAGGATTAGCTAACTGCTCCCTTGTGTAATCATTGGTTTCTTTTGTTATGATGGAGAACAAAGGGTCCATATATAGTCTAGAAATATTTGCAGTTCAGATGGGGATTCAGATTCATATTTGTCTTTTATTTCGTTTGCAACATCACTGTAACAACTAAATGGATATATAATAGCGTTATTTTCTGATTTTATCCACTTCCAATCACTTTGCATGACGCGTATTTGTCGTTTCGCGGGCGGCGGGTAGGAATTTTCATAATCACTTATATCACTATTTTCTTACACTGAGGTACACTCAGATTCACTTATAGGTTTACTATCACTTCTATCATCGTCAGATAAATCAGAAACTTCATATTCACTGCCTAATACAGATTCTAAGAGTTTGTTTATTCCCTCACTATCACTACCACGAACGTTTTTCTACTATGAAATTCATTTTAACAACTGTAGAAGGGCAAAGAAAAGTTAATCCCAGTATTGTCACGTGCTTCCACTATTATAAAAAATACATTTGAGAGATATCTCTGATCTAACACACTGACTACGAACGCATTTTTAATACCTCTACGCTCCACGAGCAGAGTTCTGCATCCGATTTTAGCTTATAAGGAAACCGCGCAAGCAGAGTTCGTCATCCAATTTTAGTGTATAAGAACACCGTGCGAGCAGAGCTCGTCGTCCGATTTAAATGGGTTAATATCTACAAGTTTTAACACGTTAGCTTTGCATTGTCGTGCGTGTGACAAGGGTCAGGGTCGGTTCTTATCCCTATTTTGCCAAAAGGTGGCTGACGGGTTCACAGATTGGACTCCGGATGCACGCTAGCTGCAATACCTGTTGTTGCCGATAAGACCTGATAAATTATTTCCTTCGTTAAAAATAGAGGTTAAGTAAATAATCCTGGTGCCACTTTTCGGTGCTTATCAACTTTTTTTGCTCAACCTTTGCGAATGTTTATTTCGAATGTATCTTTTCCTTTAACCCCCAGGTGTTTATCAGATAATGATTGAGAATATATAAGGTCGAGCACCAGTTGCTATGTTACTGTTTACTGTTACTCCGTAGCTAACTGTCAGTAAGAGTTTTGTAGTTGTTGCTTTGAAGTCTAGTGTTTTATCATCGTTTTTGGTGTAATGGCTCTTATTCGGGAATTCAAATGTGTTAAGGAGATGAACGCCGAAAGGAAGGACGCCGCCGATGCCTTGGACGATCTACTGGCCTGGGTGAACCTGCTGGATGCAGCCGCGAAACGTCCGTCATCCGAGATTGTTCAGAGCCGAAGCGCCCGTGCCTATCCAGCAAGGTGGAAAAGCGAAGTAGACTTGCCTAACAAGTATGAAGGTGTGAGAAGAAGCCACCATTGTGCATGGAGAATATCCTCCACCGCAGAGCAGGTGTCTGCTAGCTGTCACTACGTTCTGGCTGACCCGTTAGACGGATCAGTGCCCAGACAGTCATCATGCTCGATGTCATGCAGGGACACACCGCAGCACTCCATCATTCCAGGGTTGGAACGACCTTTGGCAGAGCCTTCCATTCCTCACTACTAAATAGAGAACGTGAGGAATTTCAATTCAGACAAATTCAAGACCCAATTTGTGTCCACTAGTGTGCATCTTGGCAGTATGGATGACGTCACAGCCCATAATTTTCTACCGACATTCTGCAACTTGTGCGCCCAATTATTGCGTGATCTTGTACTGCAAGGTCAGTACATCTGGTGTTTCGCTCAGACTCGATCAAGAATGCGGTTAATCTGCCTCTGTGTAAGAGAAACGAGCTAGCAGAGGAGCGTTTCATAACAGCACTAGAATGAGTCATTCAATCGAATGAAGGAATCGGATCCCATAGCAATATGGAATTTGATTTCGTGTGCGTCGACCTGGAGCGTATCGGTCATGATAGTAAACATACTTCACCTAAGACTCGTAATCACGTCAATATGGATTCATTTTTAAAAATAAAAAAGCTATAGTATCGATCAAAAACGACGACGATACTTGTCTAGCCAGAGCTCTAGTGGTAGCAAGAGAACTGAACTTCAAAAAAAGAGACTTGCCTAACAAGTACGAAGGTGTGAGAAGAAGCCACCATAAAATGCAACTTAGCGAAGCCCTTCAACAGCATCGAGATGTCCACGTTCCTGTCAGTCACTGCGGCATACCGGAAGTCAAGCTCTTACAGCAGCATTTGGCACCCGAGTTCCGTATAGTGTTTTTTTTCGGCCATGGATTGTTTCCTGCCTGTTTTTGTAGGACCTGAGATTAGCCAATCTCTTTCTACTATACCACAATCAACATTTTGATGTCATAGCTACTCCTGTAGGACTTTTCGGTACACACAAATTCTGCTCTACATATATAAGGCTAAAGGCATATCTACAGGCAATCACTGTCACCGTGTGTAAAGGCATCTGCAACTGGTGTCTGTCGCAGGACGTCGTCCACAGTGGAGACCCCCTTTTTTGCCCACAGTGTAACATGCATTTGAGGGGTCCTGATTGCTTTAAGGTGCATCTACAGCAATCCTGTCAACATCGTCATCGTTGCACAAAGTGCGTGGACATTTTCGATCCTAAAAATAAAGACTTCTGCCGAGAAAATAAACCACAGTACGTTGAACCACTTAAATTAAAGCCCATGGAGCAGAATTATATTAATTTCGGCGTCGAAACTGTTCAACTGATTGACGGTGTGTTAAAGCCTATCATGTGTGGGGCCACTTATAAATCAAAGGACGAGTGGCGACTAGCATCGCTTCCCGATGTCAATAAATTTATGGACTGGCTCCTGAGTGAAACGCAGCCCGGTAAACAACGTTTTTCAAACACGACCGTCATTGCTCACAATTTCCGTGGCTTTGATGGTATGTTTGTCATCGATTACCTCTACCATCATCTGTTGAAACCAGACCTAGTGTTTCAAGATTCGAAAATTCTGGGAATTTTTCTCAAGAGTCTAAAAATTCGTTTTATTGAAATTTTTCTTTTATTCAGGCACCTTTGAGGACGTTTTCAAAAACCTTTAACGTGGAAATGGTGAAGGGATTTTTCCCGTTCGAGTTCATCCAGGAAGAAAATCTGCAGTACGTGGGGTCGATATCTGACGCTTGTTACTTTTGGCCTGAAGACATGAATACATGCGGTATGCCTCTGCCTCACTAAAGGACTGGAACTTTCAGAGAGAACTTTTTTTTATTGTGAGGTGATACGATTCTACTATAGAAGAGCTGTGAGAAATTTCGCCTTGATCATTTGCACGCTTATGGAAGTATATCCTTTCGCCGAAGATCTCACCAGTGCAGCGGCGTGTCAACGGGTATTTCGAGGAATATTTCGACAGGCAGTCGTTTGAAAGCACTTACCTGGTTGCAGTATGAGACTGAAAAAAACAGCATCGAGATTCAAACAAAATTTAAAAACTTAAATTAGACGGTATTTGCCATGCCAAATGCACCACTTTTGAAGGAATGGGTTGCTGGTACCAGTGTTTTCGCCCCAACGCCATCCAGTCTGTGGAGAAAAAAAACATTTTCAGCTCTCTGAAACCGAACCCTTGACAGGCTTGGAGTCATAAAACTGCTGATGCCTGATTAGAAAATCAAGGTCATGTTGGAACATGACTTTGATCATTTATTACGTACTGATTAGACATTGACAGCCATATATAAAAATATTAGCCCATTAGAAGAATTGGAGCTAGGGATTTTCTATTCGGCAGAAGGACTGAGTGCGTAGCTTATTACGCTTCGGAGAATCAGGGCGTGGTCCTTGCTTATGTCAATGTTAATTCTTTATACCCTGCAGTCTGCAAAAAAACTCCCTATGGCAAAGGACATCCTAGAAGAATCACCCAGGAATTTGTGCATGATGTCAACTTTTATTTCAGTGTGATGCATGCAACCGTCATTCCACCCAACGATCTTTTCATCCCTGTTCTCCCGTTCAAAGCCAATGGCAAGCTGCTCTTTCGATTCTGCCATTCTTGTGCCGAAGGACAACTGGCGTCCCCTTGTACCCATTCATTGAAACAGCAAGCCCTAACTGGATCGTGGTACACGTTTGAAATCTATACAGCTGTGAGAGCCGGATACAAACTCGAAAAAATATACGATATCTGGCACTTTGATTCCGTGGTGCAGTACGATCCTGTCATTAAAAAAGGGGGTATCTATGCTAGCTATATAGATAACTTCCTAGGAGTGAAGCAGCAGTACATGGGTTACCCTCCAGACGTCAAAACAGAGGCAGAAAAAGAGGCGTTTTGCGAGGCTTTTTTTTAGGCAGAGGGTGTTCAAATCTTTCTGTGTGAAGTGAAAAATAATCCCGTCTCAAGGCAGGTCTCGAAAATTGTCCTCAACTCAGCTTGGGGTAAAAATGCAGAGAATCTAACCCGGACACATACCACCATCGTAACCTGCCCTGTCCAGTACATGGAACTTTAACGGATGCCTGAAAAATCATCAGGAACATTGCTCCCATCAACGAATATGCAGTTCTTGTGAGTCGCCCTCCGATCGATGAGGCAACTCCTGCCAACTCAAAAGGAAACCTTATTCTGGCAGCTATGATGACGAGTCATGCCCGTCTGGAATTGTATGCCCTACTATTAAAACTCGGACGTCTTGCTCTGTATTCAACACTGACTCTGTCATTTTCACCAAAAATCCTTTCGATACTTTCATGCCTCCAGAAGAACAGTTTCTCGGATCGTGGGTATCGGAAATTAAATTGAAATATGTTCAATGAAGGAGTTCGGAGAGCCATCGTACCACCATACAGTTGTTAAAGTCGACTCGACAGGTGTAATCGTGGTGCAATACTGTGGGAAAAGTTCTGTCACTCGCTCTTTTAAACAAGAAATACAAACAGTGAGCACTGCAAGTGTTCCCCAGGAGATCCTGTAGAGGTATTGAAGGATGAAACACGTGATGCACACCTAGCTGCTTGTAGTATTCTTGCATGGACACATCGGGACTTGTTCCCAATGGGTCAAAGTGATCCACACTCGTTTCTTCCTTGTAAGCAGCTATCCAATGGATGCCCGGCTTGGTGTATGGTTTGGTATTGTAGATAAACAAGGCTTCTGATTGGTCGATTCTTTGAGGTAGTCTGCCATGTGGAAATGCGCCTAGACTTGTTGGTAATATCGAGAGGACGGATTCTAACTGATATCTTTCATTGGTATTCATGAGTGTATATTATCATTGGTATTCATGAGCTGTAGTCAAAAAGATGTTATGATCCAATGGAATTTCAAGCAAATTCTGGCATTCTGCATACAGGATCAACAAAACCGAAGTGGTAGAGGGAGGACAAACTTTAATTTGACTCTGACACTACCGCTCTTTATTAAGGAAAACACTTGGTTACATTCACGTTGCTTTGGGATTAATTGGAATCCAAACAGTGTAAATACCTTGGCATAGGCTTTTCTCGATAAGTTAATACCACTATCGGATTTCCCGGCATCCACAGCTTCCAATAAACCTTGGTAACACCGAAGGTAGCGACCGTTCGTAAAGTCGGGGCTGTAAGACTGCTGTTCACTGTCGATGTGAAAGCTGATATAGTTTTAGATCGAAATGTTGGAAGTTGAAGGGATTTTTTTCGTATGATCCGTTCAGACTGGTACTTTCCACCACACCCAGTACGAGCAGTTGTCCGAGAAATAAATTGTCATGGTTCATGCTCGTCAGACCCGCTGCAATGGAGAACATGCGTAAATCCGTTCTTCATAGGGGGTACTTGGCGCTGTCAGAACACAATAGGCAAGCGTCTGCAAGGATCGCACTGGAAGTGGGTTTCACTTTGCACGCTAAAAAATTCGGCTTCTTGAATCTGTACTTTGTAAGAAAGGTCTTCTTCATCTGTCATGAAACAGAAATTGGGTTTGGATCGTAAAAACCGTAGTCTCAGATCGACTTGATTGACTAGGTATCATTCTTGATTGAACAGGTCGGCATGGATCCATGAGATGAGTTTGATAACCACAGGCTTTACGAACCCCTTGCGCTGATGCCTTCTTTCATTCTCGCTGGTGGTCAGTTCCATTTTATCCGCTGTGTTGAGGTACCAGAGTGACGTACCAAGCTGACTTCGTGTGGCATTGGAACCATAATTCAACAGGGTCTCCAGGTATGCCCTGTAGGGGTACAGGGTGTGAGAAACAGTCACTAAGTGATCGTTGAGGAAGACGTCTACTTGATTGAAGAGGGCTTAAAAAAAAAACGATTGCGGGGGGGGGGGGGCAATCACTTCTGACAGGGCTGTACCGTCCGACTTCACAATTTTCAAGACAATTTTCAATCAATAGGATGAAATAGTGAGTGGGTAACAACGGGATAGATCAATGTAATCATCTTTTCCTTTCACAATGAATTCAAGTTTTGCATTACCTTCCAGCGGAGCGGGGCGGGGGTGGCTCAGTCGGTAGCGTGCCAGACTCGTAATCTGTAGTTCCCCGGTTCTAGTCCCAGCTGGGTCAGCGTTGAGATTTATCTCCGCAAAATTCCCTGCCCTGCCCACGGTCAGTAGGGGACACCGATGAGCTTGGAAAGTCCGCCGTCCATCGGATGGGATGTTAAGCCGTGCCCTGTGTGCGGGAGAGCCATACCCTGTGCACGTTAAAGAACACGCTGGATGGCCTTGACGGGAGGCTATCATCTGTCTCCCAACAGCTATTCCAGTGGGTCCCCTCCCCCAACCTTCTCTGAGCCTTCGGGGTCAATGTGACCTGGCCATTTAGCCCATGGTGTGCAAAAATGTGCCGCTCAGAGGTAAAACAATCCAACACTTCCACCGAAGCCACAGGCAAAAAATGACGTAGCAGCCTCTTTCTTATTGCGAGACAGTGTGGGGGGTACCAGAAACAGGTCCCGTTCGCAATTGTCACAATCGCCAGATTCACCGTGAATTTTCTGAATGCTCATGATGAAAACACGTCCTTCACTATATAGAATCTCTTCACTTCATGAACATTAAGGTGATGACGACAACGTTTAATCCCTTTTCCTCCCTGCAGCTTGGAACTGGCATATTGCAATAGGTCTGCACCGGCTTCACGAAGTCCTGCTTTGGTGGCCGTTTTGAAGTTTTGTCCTTGGGCCATCTCTGAAACGAACCGTAGTCCACCCTTACGTAGGTTGGCCAGCGCCAGTCATACAAGAGGGCTGATGAAACGTCCAATAGTGACAAAGATGCTAACGAGCCTGTCACTTCTCTGGTAATGAGGACCTCGGAACACACCCTGCCACATCTGGCTCTTGTAGTAACTCACATAAGTGTCTGCAGAAGGGGAAACGAATTTAACCCTCATGACAGAAATGTAATTTGACTAAAACTTTGCCAAATTTAAAATGTAGGGGTTCTCCGGTATCAGTGAGAAGGGAGATTCTCACACTCTCGAAATTGTTTCTTGCCAGAGGGTAGTAATCAGGTTGTTGATACACTGCAACGATCGCTTCGTTATTACTGGTTCCGATGGCAGGATTCATAACATGCAACAGTTCGCCGTAAGTGTCACCTAACAACTGAGGTGAAATTAGATCCGAATACTAATAAATATCACACATTCCTCGTTTGTTATCGATGAGAGAGTCTCCAATACGAATTAGGTAAATCCTAACATCTCCCCTAATGGTTGGCACTGGGTTGGCCCTAAGGGTTGGCACTGGGGAATTTGATGTATTGTGACTTGTCAGCACTAATCGTCATTCTGTGATTAGCTAGTTGGAGGACGCGGAAAGCTTTTCGGGATTTCAAAGATATCACATGACTCATAGCTTCGAACAACTAGGGACTGTTTTGCATCGCCCGTGGGGTACCTTCCATTCGTGGGAAAAATCAGGCGTTAACATATTGCAGTAACAGTTGTCATCGATCTCGAACTCCATAGCATTACAGACGTCCGTAGTGTAGGCCTGAAAGATAGGCTTATCAACGTCTCTTGGCATCCACACCCATAAGCTTGATAAGACTCGATTGGAGGAACACCAATCCATATCCTTCCGTTGGCTTGAAAAACCAGTGACCTCCATTATACGACACTTGTATTTTTACAGGAACGATGGCTGTGAAATAGTTCAGAAGTTCTCCATATTTGAATTTAAAAGGCTGAAGCTTGATTTTCATGTATTCTTCGGAGGGAGGAAGATTGTAATAATGAAATACATCATTGGAATCGTCGACATTCTGCCAGCTCACAGCTAGGTGAACTTCTGCAAGACCTAGTTTCCATTTTCCCTGAAGCCTCAGGGCTTGTGCTTGACGAACCAGGAAATCATTCTGTGAATTGTTAGGGTAAATATTCTGACTAGCTGTGGAGGGCAGGGTCAACTAGAAACTATCCATTTTTTAGGAATGACAAAGGTTTGTGGTAATGGCGAAATTTGACCAACGTCTTCTGACCTTTTCTCTCGATTATTTTATCGACCCAGTAGAGTTCGGGTTCTGTCAATTTTTGAAATTCTGATCTCGCACGGTGTAAACAGGGGGCTGTCAATGCAACACGTGATCCACTTTAAATATTTCTTTGGTCCACAAATGCGTGGGGCGGGGGTGGCTCAGTCGGTAGCGCGCCAGGCTCGTAATCTGTAGTTCCCAGGTTCTTGTCCCAGCTGGGTCAGCGTTGAGATTTGTCTCCGCAAAATTCCCCGCCCTGCCCACAGTCAGTAGAGGACACCGATGGGCTTGGAAAGGCCGCCGTCCGTCGGATGGGACGTTAAGCCGTGGCCCCGTGTGCGGGAGAGCCATACCCTGTGCGCGTTAAAGAACACGCTGGATGGCCTTGACGGGAGGCTACCATCTATCTCCCAACAGCTGTTCCAGTGGGTCCCCTCCCCCAACCTTCTCTGAGCCTTCGGGGTCCTTGTGACCTGGCCATTTAGCCCATGGTGTGCAAAAAAGTGCCGCTCAGAGGTAAAACAACCCAACCCAACCCACAAATGCGTACCTGCCCTCTTGAAGGCTGTCTAGTCTAACCTTGTCCACCACTTTAAATGTTGGTTTTCCTTTTCCCTTGGGTGGGTTACCGTATATATGCAGCTACATGACATATTTGTTTCGCAGGGTCATCACGTACTTGGGAGCCTTATCATGTGCACTAAGAACCATTGCATTGTAACCTCGCATGACACGTTGCAACACATCCAAGTACCAGTAGGTGTTATGGCATGTGTAATATCTTCCCAGCCTCTCGTGCAATGTATGATTCCATCTTTCCACCAAAGCTACTTTTTAGTCCGAGTAGGTGACAAAGAACCGAATAACTTTCTTTTTCAGGAATTTCTGAAACACTGTTATTAAATTCGGTACCTTGATTCGTGTTTAAAATCAGGGGATATAGCCCCTTGGAAAAGATTTTTTTGAATGCTGACACCATTTCTTTCCCCATTTTCGCCTTCATGGGTATGGCCCACTTATATCCTGAGAACACATCGATGACCATTAATATGTAACGATATCTGTCGTTAAAAACGTTAGGTTTTTCACAATCATGAGATCAGCCTGCCACTGCTCGTCTAAACGGTGACATAGATTCGGTTTCGGGGAAACTTTCGACTCATGGGTTTGTGTAACGTGTAAGTGGGCTGTTTCTCCAACCATGTCCGAACACGTTTGTGGGGGATCCCTGTACTCTGTGCTAAATTTTGGGCACTTGTATATACTCTTTCAGGGTCATAGTAATGGGTTTCCAAAGTTTCATCTTCTCATGCACCCACTCTACATAACTGACGAGATTTTGCCATTCCCTCAAAGAAAGGCTAACATCTACAAGTGTGGGGGTTGTGTTGTTATACTGTGACTCACAATGCGAAACTGTAGAGTTCTTGTAGCAGCTGCCTCTTTGATTAATTCGACACAACGTATACCAGCATTGTTGCGGTACATGTACACATGTAAACTGTGCATCACGTGCCACATCTGTTGATCGGGACCGATTTTCACTTGATCCTCAATGTGAGGCACATTTTCACACAGGGCCTCCCATTCTGGTAGCGAGAGGGTAACCCCCGTAGGTGTAGGGTAGATGAGTTCACCATTTTCATACTTCATGTAGTGACGTACGTGCACCGAAACTTATTTTTGAATAGAGAAGGCACAATGTAAACATCTTCACCGAGACACCCTACATCTGGATTGTTAGTCTGCATTATGGAGAATCGGGTGCACACTATTTAACGTTAAGGGACACGCATGCGCACAACCGTCAGAGGAATGACCTTGATGACTCACCCTCTCGGATGTTTTTCTAGAGCAATACATCTGTTTGATGCAACATGTCCGGACATGGTTAACCCCAGAGTTGTTTACGTCATTCGAGAACAGCTGTGCAGAGTTTCGTGTTGTAACATGTCCTACCGAAGACTGATAACGTCGGAATCCAACATAGCAGAGAGAGTTTTACTTCACGTCATAAGCGGATGACCGAACCACGGAGGGAGGGTTTTAAAATGGTGGAATCAGAGGAAAAGATGGGGATTTTAACAAAGGGGAAAGGACTTTTGATAACAGAATAATTAATGAGGGGGTGGCAGTTTTGATAGGGGGTTTTTAATAAAGGGGGAGAGACTTTTGATAAGAGGGTTTTTTAATGAGGGGGAGTCGAAAACGGCGGACTCGAGACTTAGAATTTTTCGGTAGTTGGTGATGACATCAGAATTCAAAATGGCGGACTTGGGAGTTGGATTTGGTAGTTTCTGGTCAAAATTGTGGGAGGGGTTTTTTAATAAAGGGGGCAACACTAATTAATTAAATATGAGTTATTAATAATGGGAAGTAGTGGGGCGCATAAGGGGGCTGGTCAGTTATGAATATTAATAAGGGGGGTGGTCGGTGATATCATAGGGGGAAAGCACAGTGCACGGTGGCATCTAACTAATCCCATGGCTGCTTGATGATGATGATCATGACACTCTGTTCGGAATATTTAATAGTTCAACGGAGTAAACTGATTTTACTTCTCTATACCGAATTCAGATGTGGTAAAAATTCTTTCACTCACTTAAAAGATTTAAGGATTCTTTTTTTCATCCAATTCAATGTTCAATTAGAGCATTTTCTTACATGTTGTCCGAGTTTCAATCTGGCCAGACAATAGTAAATGGTGCAGCGCATTTCCCCATATAATTTGTTGCTTAGTTACTTGTTGATTTCGCATTGCAGTAATGATTTTTTCTCTTTTTCCTAAAACTTCTGAATCTACCTAATTCAAAATGTACATATAATGCGACACCAGTAGTACGAATTGCATATTTTGTAAGCATGGTATCATCTGAACGGAAATTTCTCTCTGAAATCGAAACCGCTTTAGTCCCAAAACTGAATTTCACTCATTGCGAATTATTAGTTGTTACCCAAATCTCATAAATGCTTAAACACCAAATTTCCATGGATTGTAAAAAAATATATAAAAAAATAAATAACCTACAATGGAATATAATTTAAATGGAAATGGTTTTCTGTAACATCTTTGTATCAAATTTTGTCTTTCAACTTTTTACTTTAAATTGGCTTTTAAAAATAAATGAAAATCCGAAAAACTTTCACTACTAAGAGGATGAAACAATTGCAAATGTCGCATGAACGAACTGAGAATTTGTAATGTCCCTCTAATTTATTTATTTTTATTTATTGTTGCATTTTATTGTATTTTTGTTGTAAATATTTTTATGTATTAAGTGTGTTTTTGGAAGTGCTATTGTGAGGATGTGACTCATAGATATTGTTTTTGGGTCTGAGCTGGCTGCCTGCACGTGCCGAGTCTGAAAAGCCCTTTTACGAGGCAATTTACAACTAGCCTCGTGTGCTGGTGACTACGGCAGTGAAAGTAAACAACAGTCTTGAGGGTCGCTGTCAAACAGGAAAGACGTTTGAACATGCGTTAATGCGTTCTTATCCAAAAAAAAAACACATCAAGGAGAGGGTTCGATTCTACGTGAAAATCAAGGTTCTTGGTAAATCAAATGCAGTTCTGTGGAACTGAAGTGAGTTCTTAGTGAACCACATTGTAGGCAAAGGTTGGATATCCTTTCGCCGAGTTTGAGGTCGGTAAAGCGAGAATCTGCAAATTATGGTAACACTATTACATAGTTGTTTGCAGCAGCAAAGCAGTAAAGTCCTACGGAGTCAAGCGCATCCCTAACACGTGGTTGTATAATGTGAATAAACTATGTCGTCCCTATACAACTCTCGTGCGTGAATTGTTGAACATATTTCTAGACATCGCTTGGTGTAGCAAGTCTGAGGCATACGTCGGTATGGATGTAACAATCCACGAACCTGTTATTTAACCGGAATAAGGATGAAGGTAATCAAGGGACTAATTGATCGTCTTCTACTGTAGAGTGGTTAATCACATCCCATCACTGGTCACAAATTCGTGGCAGTTCAAGCAGAGCATCTAATTCCACGTAATGAAATAAAAGTCTGCGTTTTTCCCCCTTACCACCGGAGTACGGCAGAATTAATGTGAGATAAATTTTAATTATTGAATGTAAATTTCCCTTAGTTCAATACAATCGAGAAAAAATATTATTCTTTTATAAAATATCTAAAAATATAGGTTAAAAAAATGTTAATTTTAGACCAGTGTTTCCCAACATTTTTTGTTTCGCGAACTCCTTCCAACCAAAAAAAGTGTTGCGAACCCTGAGGATAATTATGATTAATAAACACTCTAAATTATATTTTACATCATATAATTCTAATTATAAAATATAAAATTTCCTACCTATAAAATTTAGATTCTAAATATAAAATTATATAACTCTAATTATAAAATAATTTATCTGCAGGACTTCATGTTAAATTTCGTTATTGCACAAATTTTGTTGAATTTTGTCGAATTCCTGCAGAAACAAACTTATAATGCTTGAAACATGCACATGCTTGTTGTCACAGAGGACCACTGTATTAGATGAATCCAATGTATGAGGAGAAGAAAGCCCAGAAATATTGGATCAAGTCATGTAGATAACACTCAAAGATCACAAACCATGTTAGTAATTTCTTTATTAAAGTTATTCACTTAAACGTCATCAATAAATAAGGAAAGGTCTTTCGAGTCAAGATAAAATTCATATTAATTATCCGACTCTCCGAAATTCGGACAATTTTACCTTAGAACTGATTATTTATTTAGACAGATTGCCTCGAATTTGGGCGGGGGTGGCTCAGTCGGTAGCGCGCCAGGCTCGTAATCTGTAGTTCCCAGGTTCGAGTCCCAGCTGGGTTAGCGTTGAGATTTATCTCCGCAAAATTCCCCGCCCTGCCCACGGTCAGTAGGGGACGCCGATGGGCTTGGAAAGGCCGCCGTCCGTCGGATGGGACGTTAAGCCGTGGCCCGTGTGCGGGAGAGCCATACCCTGTGCACGTTAAAGAACACGCTGGATGGCCTTGACGGGAAGCTACGATCTGTCTCCCAACAGCTGTTCCAGTGGGTCCCCTCCCCCAACCTTCTCTGAGCCTTCGGGGTCCATGTGACCTGGCCATTTAGCCCATGGTGTGCAAAAAAAGTGCCGCTCAGAGGTAAAACAACCCAACCCAAAGCCTCGAATTTACCGCAATGTTATCTTAGTACTAATTGTTTTTTATTTACCTACGGTTTTACGTTAAAAACAATTGCTTATTTTGTAAGATTGGCTTGATTTCATCAGAGTTTTTGCTTACTACTAGCTATTTATTATGACAGGTCGATTCGAATTTGCGACAGTTTTACCTTTTTGCAAATTTGTTTATTTCGACAGGATGACTCGAATTTCCGATAGTTTTTGCCTCCTTGAAAATCTTTTTTTGCAGATTGATTTGAAGATGCGACACTTTTGTTTTATAAATAATTGTTTACTTTTACATTGTCTCGAATTTCACATCAGAACAAAATGTTAATTCTGTAAAATTGACTCGAGCTTAAAATAATTTGGCCTTGCAATTAATTATTTATTCCGGCAGATAACTCGAATTTTCGAAAGTGCTGCTTTTGAACTAATGTTTGTTTGTAAAGGTTGACTCGAATTTCCAAGTGTTTTTACTTGCAACTAATTTTTTTTATCTCGTTTTCGAAGGAAAAAAAGACCTACGTAAAATATGTTCTCTTTGATGTCTGCAGATATCGAACTTTTTTGTTTATAGAAGTAAACGTAAAGTTCCATCTCTATTGGATAGGTATTGAGGAGGTATTACTATTCGCTCTTTCAGAATCTGCCAAAAGCTATATAATTTGTATTCCCTAACCGGTGGAAAAGTGAAAATTCCAAAGGTTTTAAACGAATATTCCAAACGACCTTATATCAGCTGGTGGATAATACTAATCAGAGGCCATCGCAGGTACCTGAACCTTACTTAGATAGTTGGGCATCGTCAAGCTTAAACTGGAGTAATGTGTCACAGGAAGGCCACATGGCTCTTGAAAAAGTCCACTTGAAAAGATGGTGTCTGAAGTTCCTAGCAGCATCACTGACTTCAGCCTTTAGCAGAGGAGGAACAGGTCTTTGCCACATGTCTGCGATCAGGAAGCTGTTTGATATTGTTGGCCCTACCAATCTCAATAAACCTAATTTCTTTAAAAATCCTACTAATCATTTTATCTCTGCAGGAACGTGGAACGTGAGGACATTACATAGAGATTATTCTCTTGATGTCCTCAGGCAGGAATTCCAGCGCTATAACCTAGATATTCTAGGCTTGCAAAAGAGACCAGATGGACAAGTAAAGGTGAGATACTTAAAAATAACTTTAAATTTCTCTTTACAGGGAGGGGGGATGGAAAGCATCAACAAGGCGTGGGTCTGCTGCTCAGCAGACATGCTAGTGATGCTCTTCTCGGATATGAGTACATTAATGAAACGTTTCTTACAGCAAAATTTCAGATAGCATTAAAGACTTGAATGTTATCTGCTGTTATGCTCCCACTGAAGATGCCGATGAGGATGAGAAGGATAGGTTTTATGAACAACTTCAGGATATTTTGAATTCTGTCAAGAAAGGAGATATTACTCTTGTTCTGGCGACTTCAATGCCAAAGTTGGTACTGACTCTGACCTTTGGGGAGGAGTAATAGGCCCTTTTGGTATTGGTAGCTGCAATGGCAATGGGTAACGTCTCCTACAGGTAAGTAAACTCAATGGATTCAGAATAACTTACACTTATTACAAACACCGCGACATACATAAGTACACATGGGTTTCACTTGATGGGCTGCATAAGAATATGATTGATTACATATTAATTAACAGCAAATGGGCTAGTTCTGTTAGGAATACCAGGGCATATAGGGGAGCTGAAATTGAATCTGTTAAAACCTTGTTAAAAGTGTCTTGCAACTTAAACTTAAAAAGTATTGTGCTAAATTTAAAACATTTACCTTTAATACTGAAGCTCTGAAAGATCCAGTTATAGCTAAAGCTTACCATGATAGGTTACTTAGTATTATGACTGTCATAGTTTGCTTACTACTGAAGTTGAGGAAGAATGGGATCATTTTAAACAGGCTTTTTTGGAAACTAACAGTACTCTTTTAGGAAAAAAGGAGCAGAGGAGCCAGAATTATTTAAGTGATAAGGCACTTGAGCATATTTCAGAAAGAAGGAACTGCAGGAATGTCCTTAATCAGTACCCTACTAGTCCTAATAGAAAGGATTGCAGAGAGCTTAATAAATGTGTAAAGGATCCGTTAGCTACTGATAAGAATATTTGGCTTGATGGCTTGGCCGACAAAGCTGAGGAAGCATTTAGGCAGCACAACAGCAGAGAGCTGTACCAGATAGCGAATGTTTTATGTGGTAGAAAACGGACAGGCATACAAGGATTGAAGGATAAACAAGGTAAGGTTATAGAAGGGGAGGATTCTGTCATGGCTAGGTGGGCTGAGCATTTCAGTGATGTTCTAAACAATGTGATTAGTTCTATTCCCATTGTTTCCAATGATGATAGATGCATTGGTGGCTTTAATGTTGGCCTTATAACACAATCTGAAGTTATTTTGAACTTCATAAATCTCCAGGTGTAGATGAAATTACTACAGAAATGCTCAGAGCTGGGAATGTTTCGGTTACCACTTGGATGACAAAAATTTTGAATATCTTTTATGATTAAGGCATGGTTCCTAAGGATTTTACCAGAGCTATTATTATCCCGATTTTCAAAAAAGGTGATTGCAGTTCTTGTGATAACTATAAGGGTATCAGCCTACTCTCTGTTCCAGGTAAAGTTTTTCCATCATTTTGCTTAATAGAATTAAGAATCTGGTTGACGGTCAATTGCGTGATGAGCAATGTGGATTCAGAAGTGGTAGGGGATGTGTGGATCAGATATTTTCACTTAGGCAGATTCTTGAGAAATGTTTAGAATTTCAGAAACCTTCGGTTGCTAGCTTTGTTGATTTCAAAAAGGCTTTCAACTCTGTTGATCGTCATAATTTGTGGTTGATTTTGAAATCATATGGTATACCAGACAAGTTAGTTAACATAATGAAAGCTCTCTATAAACCATGGCTTAGGATGATGATAATGATGATGATAAGAGTTACGTCATGTGGTATGTTAATATGGAGTATGCTCATCCACTACAGCCATGCAGCTCAAGCAACGAATCCTCATACTGTTTATAAGGGATTAATAACCACTCCTCGACAAGTGCTGTTGTTCTGAGTTCGTGGCGTGTTATGGGAGGGGGCTGGCGAGCTCCAATGTGTCTCCCTAGAGCGCCATACTGATTTGGCATACATGCTCAATGGCATTAAGATCAGGGAATCTGGGTAGCCACTCCATTCGGTGAATATCTTCCTCTTTGAGAAAATCTTCGACCACAAGACTCAATGAGGGCGGACGTTACCATCCATAAGAATAAAATCTGGACCGACAGCTCCCCGGAATGGCCTGACAATATGGGTTCAGGAACTTTTCTCTGTACCGCAGGGGGGCGGGGGTGGCTCAGTCGGTAGCGCGCCAGGCTCGTAATCTGTAGTTCCCAGGTTCGAGTCCCAGCTGGGACAGCGTTGAG
Source organism: Ryuthela nishihirai (assembly GCA_038380435.1). NCBI lineage: Eukaryota > Metazoa > Arthropoda > Arachnida > Araneae > Heptathelidae > Ryuthela > Ryuthela nishihirai. Next base: position 93,038,992 of record JAWZYU010000009.1, read on the forward strand.
ATTTATCTCCGCAAAATTTCCCCGCCCTGCCCACGGTCAGTAGGGGACACCGATGGGCTTGAAAAGGCCGCCGTCCGTCGGATGGGACGCTAAGCCATGGCCCCGTGTGCGGGAGAGCCATACCCTGTGCACGTTAAAGAACACGCTGGATGGCCTTGACGGGAGGCTACCATCTGTCTCCCAACAGCTGTTCCAGTGGGTCCCCTCCCCCAACCTTCTCTGAGCCTTCGGGGTCCATGTCACCTGGCCATTTAGCCCGTGGTGTGCAAAAAAGTGCCGCTCAGAGGTAAAACAATCCAATCCAATCCTGTACCGCAGCGAAGTAACAGCCACTCGGAAAGGTGTGCAGGTCTGTATGCACGTTCGTCATAATTTCTGTCCAACGATCATGCCACGGTCCCCAGAGTAGTCCCTTTCTCTGATGTTTGAGTTCCCTGGTTCTCCCCAGATGCGAATACGTCGTGAATGATTACTTAAGCTGAATCGCGATTCAACTGCGAACGCAATATGCGCACACTGGTGTGGATTCCAAGTATGATGTTGGCGACTCCAGGTTAAACGAGCTCGCTGGGCGGTGGGAGTTAGAGGGACAAAAATAACAGGTCACCTGGCATAAAGGCATTGCTTATGAAGTCTCCTGTAAACAGTATGCCTTGAAACCCTCGTTTCTGCAGCACCAAATGCAGTTGCCTAGCAGTCATCACTCTTTTACGTATATGGCAGTAAGACGCATACAGCGATAGTCTGCAGCAGTTCGAATTGTGGACGGATTTGCCTTATAAGTAACTTTTTATACAGGTTGACTCAAAAATCCAACAAATTATTTATTTTTACATGTTGACTCGAATTTCTTACACTTTGATCTTAAACTAATTTTTTTCTTTTTTTGCAGATTGGCTCGAATTTCCGTCAGTTTTGCTTTAAAACTAATTGTTTAGTTTTACAGATTTACTGGAATTTCCCACAGTTTTGCCCTGGAGATAATTATCTGCTTCTATAGGCTAACTGGAAAATTCAGCGGTTTTAACTTCGAAATCTTTTGTTTGTTATTTAGGCAAATTGATTTGAATTTCTGACGTTTTTGGCATTAAACTATTAGTTCATTTAGATTAGAATTTCGAAAAGTTTTGCCTTAGGGGCAATTGTTTATTTTGGGAGATTAATTCGCATTTCTGATAGTTTTGCCTTACAACTAAATTTTTTATTTTTACAGATTACTCTAATTTCTGACTGCTTTTGACCTGACATCACTGTGAATTTCCGAGTTGCCAGTTTTCTGATGCTTCGGAGTGACTGTGCTGGGTGAATATTGTGAATCAAAGAGGAAGAATTTCTCTCCGCGACATTCAATTCTGCCAAATAAATGGAAGAAAAAAGAGAAAGAGGAAATATCGCTCATAATCCGGTAAGAAAGAAATTATTATACAAAAATAAGAATTTCAAAATAAAAAAAATTAATAAATTTCGATAAAGTTTATATATTTAGCATCGAACTATCAAAATTTCCCAAAACATATTATGCTTGGCTTTATTTATATTTAGTCTATTTTGTTTTCAAAATATATGCTGAAATTAGTTTTGAAGCTTTTCAAATGTGTGAAGTTATGTGCGCTATTACATTGCCAATTTTCATCTGTTTGTTAGGCTTTTGTATATGAAGAATGATTTCCTTTATTCAAATATTTTTAAGATTTAAATGTTTTTCTGTAAAATGACGTTGGAGGGGGCGCCGACTCTTAATTTTTTTATCATGGGGGCAGAATCCACGACTGGATTGAGGTCCTCGTCATCCCTTGAGATTGTAAATAAGGTTAAACGGAGGCAAAAAAATTATTCAACTTTTGCATATTCCATGCATTCTTCAAGTAAAACTTTAGAAACTTCTAAAAAGGAAGGGAAAATATTATATACTGCAGTAGAAATCCAGTGTTTTAAACCTTTTACTTTTTTCCTTCTAAATTGCATCACTTATCATATCCGAATATTTATGCCTTTTCACGAAAAATGATACAAAAATGATCGTTTTGATGAAGATTGTGATGAGGAAAAATCTAGCTAAATATTTAACTAAATCTTTCTCTCATGTTCAAAACTGTCTCGTAAGTTATTATTAATGTTTATACATGTCCTCAAATATAGGCATTTCCTCTGAATGGCGGTATTTGCCCTTTCTAAATGTTTTTAAATGCTACACATAATTTTCAACATAATAAATGCATCCGCTCTTTCCAGTTTCTTGAGAAATACATTTGCTTTTACTTGGCGCTTGCAATCCATTAACTGAAAACACGAGACCAATCAAGCAGATCTCTGGCGCTACCATAGTGCTATCACAGAGCATAGCTTCTACCTCTAATCTGCGTTGTCAACCTCATCTAAAAAAAATCGAACCTTGAATAAAAATTATCGTCTTGCACAGTTCCCTATTGTGACCGACTTGAAATTTCGTTTGCACGATACAAAATGCAAAATATAATTTGGATTTTAAACGGTGAAATAATATGGGGCGAAGATATACTTTTGCCCTCGTCGCCCCCGTGAAGTCGGCTCCTATATTGGAGGGATCAACCAGCTGGCGAATAAGTCGCATGTGATCGGTGCATATATAGCTGACAGCAAATGTTGATTGTTCATGCACTAATAATACAAAATAATAAAAAAGTTGCAAAAGCCTTCTTCCGACGAAAGGTATTTTACAGTCAATCAGTATGTCAGGAAGTTCAAATGCCTATCTGGTAGTTATTGATGGGACATTGATTGATGAATTATTTACATTTATTTGAAAGTATATATAAAAGGTCGACCTTTACTATGTCTCGTACATCAACCGATTTCCTATCCGGGAAAATACGAACCCAGGCCTCTACTATTCTTCGAATGGAACACAACCTCTTTGATGAAGCAAAATAATTGTCCAGGGCAGCCCCTGGCATAACTACTCACAACAATATCCAAAAGGTAGAGGGAGAAGTTTTCTTCACTTTACAACTTCCATGGCTGCAGTCATCATCCAGGTGATCTCCATACCAGGTCACCTGTCACCAACCGAACAGTTCCATCCATCACTGCACATACTTCTGTCGTGTGAACGCCTGTCATAAAAAGAGTGCCACTCTTGTCGAAATAACCACTTCATTGTGTATCCTGGAGTAACAATACCACAATGGTGTGGAAGTTGCACCAGAGTCGCTTGAAGAAATCTCTAGCTGTTTAAACTTTAAAATCCTACAGTTCTAAAGACTTCCGTGTTATATATTCACTTTGCATCATCATCATCATCATCATCATCATCAAGCAGCCATGGGCTACGGAGGTCCAACCAGACTGTGCAATTTAGTTCTCCAAGCAAGTCTATCCTGAGCTACATCTACTGCATCTGGCCACTGCACACCAATTCTAACAAGGTCCTGTTTGACATTGTCTGCCCACCGCATCCTAGGTCTCCCCTTCTTTCTGAGGCCTTTAGGCGCACTGTTCATAACCCTATTCGCCAATCTATAATTATTCATACGGGCAACATGGCCAAACCAACGGAGTCTCTCTCTGCACAATATGCTGCTTAAAGGAGGTTGCAAACTCCTTTGCCTAATCTCATCATTAGTTACAAAGTTGAACCACCTAATGCCCAAGATACTGCGTAAGCATCTGGAATCAAAAGCATCTAGTTTCCTGATATCTTGTTTACAAAGTGTCCAAGTTTCACTACCATAACTAACCCTAGAAAGAACCAAACTATTATACAGTCTAATTTTAGTCTTTAGGTGTATACGCCTATTTCTCCACACTCTCCATAGGTTCTTAAAAGTCCCGGCAGCAATCCCTATTCGTCTGTTAATCTCATGCCGCACATCACCATTATCTGTTACATAGCTCCCAAGATAATTAAACTGTGACACCTGCTCAAGACTGCAACCATTCAGATTAATTGAATCACAGCCTGCCTGACCAATTTTCATCACTTTAGTTTTCTCTCTGTTTATAACCAAACCTACTCTACTATCAGTCTCATCAACAGCTCGAATGAAAGAGTTCATCTCATCAACATCATTTGCCAAAAGGGCTAAATCATCAGCATAATCTAGATCAGAAATTTTCGTATCTCCAGCCCATTTAAGGCCAAAATCTTTCCCTTGCAGTGAATTTCGCATAACATAATCAATAACCAAGCTAAAGGGAAAAGGAGACAAAATGCACCCTTGTCGAACACCAGAAGCAATGCTAAACCAATTGCTACAAGCCTTACCAACTCTCACACACGACTCAGTGTTATTATAGAGAGCTTTCATAATGTTAACTAACTTGTCAAGTATACCATATGATCTCACAATCAACCACAAATTATGACGATAAACAGAGTCGAAAGCCTTTTTGAAATCAACAAAGCTAGCAACCAAAGGTTTCTGAAACTCTAAACATTTCTCAAGAATCTGCCTAAGTGAAAATATCTGATCCACACATCCCCTACCACTTCTGAATCCACATTGCTCATCACGCAATTGACTGTCAACCAGATTCTTAATTCTATTAAGCACAATCATGGAAAGAACTTTACCTGGAACAGAGAGTAGGCTGATACCCCTATAGTTATCACAAGAACTGCGATCACCTTTTTTGAAAATCGGGATAACAATAGCTCTGGTAAAATCCTTAGGAACCATGCCTTTATCATAAAAGATATTCAGAATTTCATTCATCCAAGTGGTAACCGAAACATTCCCAGCTCTAAGCATTTCCGTAGTAATTTCATCTACCCCTGGGGATTTATGAAGTTTAAGTTTAGAAACAGCCAAAATAACTTCAGATTGTGTTATAGGGCCAACATTAAAGCCACCAATGCATCTATCATCATTGCAAACAATGGGAGTAGAACTAACTACATTGTTTAGAACATCACTGAAATGCTCAGCCCACCTAGCCATGACAGAATCCTCCCCTTCTATAACCTTACCTTGTTTATCCTTCAATCCTTGTATCCCTGTCCGTTTTCTACCGCACAAAACATTAACTATCTGGTACAGCTCTCTGCTGTTGTGCTGTCTAACTGCTTCGTCGGCTTTGTCAGCCAAACCATCAAGCCAAAGATTCTTATCAGCAGCTAACTGATCCTTTACAAGTTTATTAAGGTCTCTGTAATGCTTTCTATTAGGACTAGTAGGGTATTGATTAAGGGCATTCCTGCAGTTCTTTCTTTCCGAAATAAGCTCAAGTGCCTTATCACTCAGATAATTTTGCCTCTTCTGCTCCTTTTTTCCTAAAAGAGTACTGTTAGTGTCCAAAAGCGCCTGTTTAAAATGATCCCATTCTTCCTCAACTTCAGTAGTAAGCAAACCATGACTGTCATAATGACTAAGTAACCTATCATGATAAGCTTTGGCTATAACTGGATCTTTCAGAGCTTCAGTATTAAAAGTAATTTTTTTAACCCTAGCACAACACTTTTTAAGTTTAAGTTGCAAGACACTTTTAACAAGGTAATGGTCAGATCCAATTTCAGCTCCCCTATATGCCCTGGTATTTCTAACAGAACTAGCCCATTTGCTGTTAATTAATATGTAATCAATCATATTCTTATGCAGCCCATCAGGTGAAACCCATGTGTACTTATGTATGTCGCGGTGTTTGTAATAAGTGTTAGTTATTCTGAATCCATTGAGTTTACTTACCTGTAGGAGACGTTGCCCATTGCCATTGCAGCTACCAATACCAAAAGGGCCTATTACTCCTCCCCAAAGGTCAGAGTCAGTACCAACTTTGGCATTGAAGTCACCAAGAACAAGGGCAATATTCCTTTCTTGACAGAATTCAAAATATCCTGAAGTTGTTCATAAAACCTATCCTTCTCATCCTCATCGGCATCCTCAGTGGGGGCATAACAGCAGATAACATTCAAGTCTTTAATGCTTGTCTGAAATTTTGCTGTAAGAAACCTTTCATTAATGCACTCATATCCTAGAAGAGCATCACTAGCGTGTCTGCTAAGAAGCAGACCAACGCCTTGGTGATGCTTATTGTCGTCCCTCCCTGAAAAGAGAAATTTAAGATTATTTTTAAGAATCTGACCTTTATCTGTCCATCTGGTCTCTTGCAAGCCGAGAATATCTAAATTATAACGGTGGAATTCTTGTGTGAGGACATCAAGAGAAAAAGCTCTGTGCAGAGTCCTCACATTCCAACTACCTATGGGAGAGAAAATGGTTAGTAGGATGTTTAAAGAAACTATGTTTATTGAGAGAGGGAATGCCGACAATATCAAACAGCCCCCTAATCGCAGACATGGGGCAAAGACCCGTTCCCCCACTACTAAAGGCTGAAGCCATCTACACTGGAAGACTTCCTCCAATGTAGAATTTGACGATGCCAATAGAAGCAAAGAGTTCAGCTGCCTGCGATGACTTCTGCTCAGGATTATCCACCAGCTGATAAACATATCCTGTGAATCTATTCACTTGGGGCTGTCAACCCACAAACAAACAGAAAACACAGCGGAAGAATTTCCCTCCACAGAAGCCCACCAGTGCAGCAAAATCAGGATCCATAATCAAGCTCAGAGCCATATATCTGTCCAGTCCAGTAGGTTTATATGGTCAGCACCAGGACCCTGTGTGGTTGACCACTCCTCAGCAGGGTAGAAAAAAAAGAAAAGTAGCCATAGTTGTCCAGATCAGTAGGCCACACTAATCTGGCAGCCCTCCCCTTCCGTTCACTTCCACAAGAGAGTATCTGTTTTGAAAGTTACTAACGGTCCGCACCACGAGAAGGCAGGGTCGGACATTAGGTGCTAGGCCTGGCCGGTTTGCATCAGAATATATAAATCATGCGCTTAAGTACAACACTCAGCAACGAGACAATTAAAACAATTAAGCTTCAGTGAAAAATCAAAATCGAGATTATTAGTTACGGAGAATGAAGGGATTCTTATAGGGTTCCTGCTTTTCTCCAGGATCACACAATATCCAAAGCTCCTCACCAATAATAATCCTTTAACCTTCTAAACAGTGTCGGCTAACCAAGGATATGAATCTTGCACGCATCCACTCACTCACTTAATAGGCAGTGGAATCAAAAATAGAACATATACTGTATATAGTAACCTCTCTGGAGTGTGGTGGTAGTTTCCTAACCACACACTCCAGAGACTCAATCCAAACTCCTTTTTAATTCTTCCTCTTAATTAATTATTTCACTTAATTAATCTTCATCTCTGATTCTAGGTGAATCTACAGATCCGTGGGTTGTTACACCCGTTCTTAAATGTAGGTCAGATGTGATGTGTCTTCGATACAATAAGTAAATATTCACTGAACTATGTAGAGGACACTTTTTATTTACAAATTTTACATTCACACATATATACACTATTGTGAATGTGCTTGATTATGGGCTTTAGATGTGCTCAACACCCTACACAATGAAATTGCTTAATTTGATGTGCTTTGGAGACTTTCTCCCATCAGCTAAACATAGCTTCAATGTTCTTTACTTTTACAGATATTCATTTAATAAGTCGAAATCTGAACTTTTCCGTACAGAAATCGCTTTACAGACCTCAGAACTCGGCGAGAGGATATCCTAATCCCTGCCTGCATACTCTGATTCCCCATAGAACTGAACCCTGCTCCCTTAGAGCGTCTGAGAAAGATTACATCCCTTTCTACGTGACTCTTAGTTCCTCAATCTACTCTCTTTCTGCCATGGTTATTTCTACGTCTCACCGTTGCTCCTCTCAGTGACTCACACCCTGAGCTAAACAAATGGAATGGAGCGACAAAGGTGCAATAATGCTATTTAATGAGCTCATTTCCGCAAGCATCTGGAGAAGTACCCTGCTAGGCCACGAATGAAGACTAATGAGCAAAATTTCCATCTACGACATTTCTGAAAATACGCATATAACAGATTTATATATATGTAAAAAGTAACAGATCAGCAAAAAAAATTTAAATTAGAGAAACACGACAACATGATAAAAAATCTTCTGAGTAAAATATTTGAAAACTACAACAAGTATTTAATCCCGTCACGTTACTTATATTGTATCAATATTTAATATAAATGGAAATAAAGGATACTACTACTACTACATTAGTTATCAGATTTCCAAAACTCTTATAAACTTTACTAATTCGATTGAACAGATGGCCCATATAAATGGGGTACTATCGTCTGTGTCCAGTATAACATACAACAAAGATTAGCTAAACAGATGAGAACAAATATGTACTACCTGGATACATTACGACATGAAAACTATTCTACTCCTCGCTAAAATCAAATGGGATGTTGAACTTAGACTTACCTGAAAAGATGAGGCTGTAGAGCATCAACACTACAAATCCAGCTGGAAATGTTACCATCCATCTGATTCTCTGCAGTCTAAATCCTCTGTGATGAAATCTCACAAGTGCACACATTCTTGGAGAAAGGAACTGTTCTAAAGTTGTATCAAGAATTTGTTCGTTAACTCTCACACATTGCATTCTTCTCGGTTAGAATCCAGGCATTAATAACATTATGTATGCAAATATTGCCTGTGAACTTTGGCTGAAGCAATTCAAAGATTTATCCAGTCACGAGATCAGTGTCGTGGAGATGTGTGGAGAGAGTCCATAGATGACGTCAGAAGGCAGGAGTGTAGCTCGTTGTTATAGGCTGAGTTGATCCAATCAGGCATCAATCAACTCCTCTAGTTAGCTGCACTTAGAGATATATGGTTGCTTTAAGGCTTGTTGGTGCTCTAGACCAGTCGCTCCAACCAACTGCTGATCTCAGCCTCACTCCGTGGTTGAATTCATGTCCTTATTTTGTGGGCTGCGGAATGCTGCACTTGACGCTCTTCCTCCTCTTAGTCTGGAGCTCTTCTCTGTGTCTGCTGCTTTCAAACTTCCCTCGCTTCTATTTTTGTAAAGAATATAATTTTTATTCATAAGAGTAAAGAATACAAATACATTTACAATTTGACCCATAAAGCTAAATAGCTTATCTGCAGGAAAATTAATAAATTATATTAAACATAGGTCATTCAGCCACAAAAATGGTTGGTGTACATCAAATAAATCCACAAAACACAACATATAAACATCAGCTAAACGAGAGCAATGCCATTGTTCATGCAATTCATCGTTCTCGTTAGAAGGATCTCTGCAGTTGCAGCTCTCAAAGGTGCAGTTTTGTCCTCCTTGTAGTGTGTCAACCTAACTCTCACTTCCTGTTGTTTTCATCGCTTCTGAAACGCGTGTGTTCAAATGGTGTGTCTTCAAGTGTGCATTGCAGTTCCCTTTATGGCTGTAGATTGCTCTGTTTTGGTAGCCTGGACAACTGTTTCTGCTTTTAGCATTTCCTCTTCGGGTTCTCAAGGTTGTAATAGCAATGTTCGTTTAAGAATTTGCACGCCAAAAACAATTCTTGTGATGAATTGAATTTTTATGGTTTTTTATGGAATTAATTTTTTATGGCGATGAAATTTCGATGCTCTCATATGGTTGTCAGCTAAGTTGTAGTTTGTTGCTTGGTGGTCTCAGGTAGAGGAAAAAGGTGTTTCTACAAAGTCCCCTTTGTAGAAACACTCTTTTCCCCCGACCTGAGACCACCAAGCAATGTGTGGATGTGCAATGTGAAGCAAGCAATGTAAAAAGTGATGGATGGTCTCGAAATCCTGTGGCAAAGAGAGAAGTCTGTTCCATTAAAAGGTTGCACTGTACAGTGGCTCAAAAAGTATCCGAACACGATGGTTGATTACAGAATTCAGTAAAAATATCTGGCAACGATTTTTTTACTGAATTCTGTAATCAACTATCGTGTTCGGATACTTTTTTGAGCGACTGTACATAGATCAAAATGCTATACTGCAATACAATTCCCATCTCTTGCCTCCTTCCCTGTTTCATTATTTTTCTAGATACGGACCTGCTAGTCGCAGCATATTTGGTGTTTGCAACAACTACGGTGATTCTATCCTTTAAATTCTGTAAAATATGATAATTTTTTCGAAATAAACCATATTTTTAACATAGCCCCAACAAAAAGAAATACAGTGGCATCAAATCGGGATTTTCTGGGCCGCAAGATCAGTCCACTTTTACCAAGCCGACGATTTGGATATTTGGCTTCAGACATTATACGTGATGCTTGAACTCGTTGCAACCGACTGCCCTGAAATTTCCCTCCCATTGTTTGGTAGAAAAAAAAAAGGTTGGCGGAGGTTACTGCAAGTAGCCTACGACACTCTTCACGCCGCCATATGATTCTGACTCCACGCGTGGGACGGGGGTGGCTCAGTCGGTAGCGCGCCAGGCTCGCAATCTGTAGTTCCCAGGTTCGAGTCCCAGTTGGGTCAGCGTTGACATTTATCTCCGCAAAATTCCCCGCCCTGCCCACGGTCAGTAGGGGACACCGATGGGCTTGGAAAGGCCGCCGTCCGTCGGATGGGACGTTAAGCCGTGGCCCCGTATGTGGGAGAGACATACCCTGTGCACGTTAAAGAACACGCTGGATGGCCTTGACGGGAGGCTACCATCTGTCTCCCAACAGCTGTTCCAGTGGGTCCCCTCCCCCAACCTTCTCTGAGCCTTCGGGGTCCATGTGACCTGGCCATTTAGCCCATGGTGTGCAAAAAAGTGCAGCTCAGAGGTAAAACAACCCAACAACTGACTCCACGCCGTCATAACAAGGTAACTTTCAGTATTTCTTGACATTATGGACACATAATTTATTTTGCTAATTATTTAAGAAAATATAACACTTTCAAATATGGGTATTCTTTTACAATGACCCTGCGTAATACAGACGCTTCGAACAATTCATTATACTGGTAATTGATGAGTTTTATAGTAATATTTAAAATTACATTTTATCAACCGCTGATAATTTTTTATTTTCTTTTGAAATTATTTCGTTTCATAATTTACGTTGCTTTGCTATAAATGGTAATTTAATCATATTGATAGCTGTTTTTGACATTCTCTTTTAAAATTATTTCAATTCACATGATTCATTATATTATTTTGCAGTAAAAAATAAGAATTTACATAGCAAATTTACATACATAAATGTTCGAATATTAGCCAGGGTTAAAATTCATAATTTCTTGCTTGTATCCGGCTACAACTTGAGTCCAAGTTACTACAAAAACCCAGGCTATAAATTAAAAAAATAAAAAAAAATTGTATAGTAAAGAAGCACATAAAGACGTTTTAGCTCATTATACGAGAGATAATACTGACTGAATAGGAATGAATTTCGTAGAACATTTGAAGGTGATGGGGGACGCGAGAGAAATTGATGCTTTGTGGAACAAACTGACATGCCTGTCTTAGACACTATTTACAAAATTTGCGCTGTTACACGGCTGCAATTGAAGCACTTTCTACTATTTCAGCACCGGCATTTAATTCGTTGTAGAGGATGGTACTAGGTTACTAGGAATACCTTTGAACTTATTTGTCTCGCAAATGTAACCTACAAGAAAACTCGCCTAACTGGATTCTTAAAAGATACCTCCGAAGTTAAAAATTTCCACATTGTATGGAAACTCTAGTGAACAAAGAATTCAGGTTGTTAATTGGTATGCAATATTTGAAAACGCAGTGCAGTTTGATCGCGAGTACCAGAAACAATTTAGCAGTCATTAATTCTTCATGGGCATAATAAAAGACGTCATCTACCTCAGTGATTCCAAAGATGGCATTTTAAATTTTTTGGGGGAGTTTGGTTTGCCAAACCCATAACAGGGGATTACCGCTATTCAGTTTTCATCTAGTTTTGTTTGAAAAAATTATTTCAATTTCATGAATAAAAATGATTGAGTTATACAGGGTGAATCTGAAAAAGTGGGCAAAACTTTACGGGGTGGTAGAACGCAGCTATACGAGCAATATTCGTCATAGAATGTATGGTCGGAACGCAAGCGGTGAGAAGTTAAAAGGTAGTTTTACACTGTCACATTTAAAGAATGAACACAAGAAGGAGAGGAGATACTCTGTGCCTCACTTGCATTCCCGTCCGCCGCACCGTACACAAAGTGCATATCCGCCATTTCGTGGTTAGTATAACCAGCCATCCTCTCGGCAATCCACGGTAGAAATGCCGTTGGGTGCGAGGACCGACCCTTTTATACCATTTCCAACGCCACCTAGCGGCTCGCCGTTCAGTTCCGCCCATACTTTCTATGACGAATATTGCTCGTATAGCTGCGTTCTACCACCCCGTAAAGTTTTGCCCACTTTTTCAGATTCACCCTGTATAATAAATTTAGAAAATATTTTCTTGGTAAAATGTTTGGAATAGCTTATCTGTGCGAAAGATGAAAGCATTGAGGATTTAAAAACAGAAATAGACGAAGCTTGCAGCGGAATTCCAACGGAATTATGTTCTCGAACATGTTGAAAAGGTTTCGAATTTCAAGCGACCAAGACCGTGAACATATTGAGCACCTAAAAGGAATTTTGTAGAACTAAACAATCACCTAATGTTAATAAAAAGGAAAAATGCTATCCTTACAGGAGACTTTACCCTTCAGTAATTACGAATACATAAAGCCATGCTCATAATCTCCAGTTCCCAGGGTTCGAAGTTCGCGCACTATTAAAATAGGCTGTATAATAATTTGGTTCTATTTAGGGTTAGGCACGATAATAAACCTTGAACCTTTTAAAGCGGCCAGTTCGATCTCCCGACCTAAATCAGATTGAGCATGTGTGGGATGCTCCAGGGAAACGTGTTGCTGCCCTCAACCCGCTGCCTGCAGCAAAAGGGAGCTTATTACTGTTTTAAAGGAACAATGGTCGTTATTCCATATTGAGCTGATTCACAACGTCATAAACAGCAAGGAACATCGCTGTCGTGCCTGCATTGCTGTAAGGGGTGTATGCATTGCTGTAAATCTATCCTTATTAAAGAACTTTGTCCATTTCATTCTGACACCTCATTTTTGGACAAGTTCCTGTAAGTGTTATTTTTTGACGAAAAATGTTCCTAATGTGAAATGTTTTTTGCCATTCTGAAACTAGCATTGTAATTCATGTTTCCATCAAAGTTCATTAAAATCATTTATATAGTTTTTTTATCATAATTTTTCTGAGATTTTCCTTAATTTATGGGAACCAGTCATCGATTATATTCTTATGCAATCCATCAGAAGAAACCCACGTAGATTTATAAATGTCCTGGGATTTGTACAATGTGTTAGTTGTTTTTAAATAATTAAATTTATTTACCTGTTCACTAATGTCATTTCAACTATCGATGCCACAAGGACCTACCATCCCTTCCTGAAGTTGCGAGTTAGTACCAACTTTGCCATTAAACTCGGCCTAGAACACGGGTAATATTTCCTGTGTTGACAGAATTCAAAATATCCTGAAATTGTCCGTAAAACCTATCTTATCCTCATCCGCATGCTCAGTGGGGGCCTAACAACAGATAATATTCAAGTCTTTAATGCTTGTTTTAAATTTAGCTACAAGATAACTTCCATTAATGCATTCATATCCTAGAAGAGCATCACTGTCTCCCATTCTCCCTCCCTGAAAAAAGAAATTTAAGATTATTTTTAAGTATGTAGCCTTTATCTGTCCATCTGGTCATCTTGCATCTGGTCCATTCCGCAGTTAAGAAAATAATCGAGATTAAATAATCTAATCACTAAGCCTTGTTAACGATTTTCTGGAATAAACTGTTTTAACAAATAAATGTGTTGTCATTGCAACAAACAACACAGATTTACAAAATATCATTAACAACATTGTAACTCAAGGAACTGTATTAGTATTCAGTACTACACAGTCGTATCAGAATAATATAACACCTACCATACATATACTATGATAGGTGGTCATATTATTTTGATATGATTGTGTATATCATATCCATGCGCCTACATTGACTTCAAAACAACGTACAGATCAGTGGACTATGCATAAATTAACGATATTCTACCACGATAATGTTACCGTCATAAAGATTTTTCAAATTCCGTAACTAAAGATAACCCATACAGGATTATTTTCATCCACTTTATCTCTCTGAAATAAATCTATTTACCACAATTGAAACATACTAAAATCCTCTTGAAAACATCAGCAAGCTATTCTAAACAAGGTACAGATTTTCCTTCCATTACAATATTTTAATTGTCAGTTGTATGAGTATAACAGAAGATCAAAGGTTATTTAAATAACGATTTACATTTTACTGCATTTACGGATAAAATAATATGGCATCTAGCTTGTTTGAATCTATCTATCACCCAATACGAAAAGGAAAATTTGGGCCTGTGAAGCCCTTGTATTCCCGTGTGAAAGAAGAGGGGGAAAATATTATGGGAAGAAAAAATTTGGAGAAAGGGGAAAGGGATCTTTATATCTTCTTAATATCAATTTTCAGAAACCATTGTTCGGAGGTGAGGGCGAAGTGCTGTCTGAGAATAATTTTTATTTTTGGAAGCTTCATTTTGTTGCTGAATAATTTCTAGGTGCTTATAATTTCTTCTTTCTTTTTCTTGGTATTCTTAACGTTGGGGGCGCTTTTGTTTTCTTGACAGAATGATTTGATTTGTGGTGTTTTATAATTATTAAATTAGCTTGATTCTACTTTGCTGATATGTGTTGTCTTTTTATCTTTCTATCTTGTCAAATATTGTGAGGCTTCTAATTTTTAATGGCCATTTGTGTGCATTTATTTTCTTCACTCCAATTTGTTGGGTTTTTGCATTACTTTTATTCAATTGTTTTTGTTTACTTTTCTGCATTTTCTTTTATAATTTTAATTATTTTTCTTTATTTGGAAGATTTATTGATTAAGATGTGCAATAAATATTTTTCCAATTGATTTCCTTAAAGATTTGAAACTATACCCGATTATAAGTTAAGGTTATGGTTTCGATTTGTAGAATCTGAGGGTTTTCTAATTTCTCAGTCAATGGAATTTTTTAATTTTATCCTTAATTTAACTATATTATACATCAGGTAAACAAAGAAGTTCGTTCTCTTTTTTCAATGTTATCATTTCAATGAAAATTACATAAGCATAGTTGCGAGTGGTGCGCATGCGTCGATATACAGTCGAAAGCACTAGCACGCTGAGTTAGTTGATGTGTAGCAAGTGTGCCATTAAGTAGTGAACTGTAGCCGACCGCCATTGATGACAATGAACTGAAAGCCAACATCGAGTTTGATTCACGTCAAATGTGCCAAGAGCTTGCAGAAAGGTTCCATGTAACTGACGAAACCATTCGTCTGCATTTCCATTGACTGGGTAAAGTCTGGAAGTTGAGCAAATTGGTTAAACGTGAACTGACTGCTAACAAATTCCAGCGGCTTACGATCTGCTCGTCGCTGTTTTCACGCCAAGAATGAACTATTTTTGGACAGGTTGTTGACGTGCGATGAAAATGGATTGTCCATAATAGGGGTTCTCAACATGGGGTACGCGGTAAAATTTTTTGGGGTACGCCGTGAGAGCTCAAAAGTCGTTAGATATATGTTATATATATGTGTGTTTTATTTTATCCCCATTGCTATAATATAAATATAGTTTTATCTATCTATACAAGAGGGACGCCAGTTACATGCACATTTCCAGGGGCTACGTGAAGCATAAAAGGTTTAGAACCACTGGCCTATAGAATCACCAAACATTCGTATCATTGATTATCGTCCAGACATTCGTACATTTGGTTGCAGGGCCGCACTAAGCGGACCTGCAAAGCGTGAGACTAACGTTGCCGGCCAAACTTTGGGGCGGCCGAATGATCGACAAAAAAACCTTTAAACTCTAAAAAATACATTTTTGTGAAACCTTCAGAACTTAAAAATTGCATTTTTGTATTAAATGTATGTGTTGGGAGTGCTGCGTGGGACTGGGGAGAGGCTGGCATTAACCCTTATTGCATTAACCCTTATTACATTAACCCTATGACGCATGTGAGATAGAGTAGGAACCTTTCAGTTGTGGTAGCTATTTTCCCCATATCTTAAAGTTAAGCAGTCAGCTTAACTCTAAAAAACGCTGAGTCAGTTATAAGGAAAGATCATCCTGAAATCAGACAACAAGAACTATAAAAGCACCATAAAGATAAATACTTAGACTTTTCCAATTTTTTCCATAGATTATTTTTATATCCTTTTCCTTTTGCAAAAACAGGTTGAATATTTTTACAAAACTGTTATTGGAATTTATGCTATTGTTGCAGTGACCAATATTTTAAACGACAATCCTATATTTTAGGGCGTTGTTCTACATGATTATAAAAATGGAGAAAGACGTTTTTACCTATCTTCATATTACTTTTTGCTTGACATTTGTCAATTTGTCAGTTTGTTGGTTTGTGGATTTGTAAAAACAGTTGCTCTACTATTCTTTCGAACGCGATGGAGAACCTTAATGATTTATGTGACAAATGAAAGTTTATGAAGCGGGGAGTGTCAGAGGTTATAAAAAAATTGATATCTCCCTGCTTTTTTCTCCTCTAAAAAGGGGAAAAATAAAAACTATTCTTACGCTACATCTCTAGAACGCGAGTGTTGACAGTAACAAGCTATACATGAAATGAAAAGCCTCGTACGTGGCGAAAGTTATAGATTACGAAAACTGATCACCTTAAAATGGGGTCAAATATGAAAACAATTGTTCCCCTATATCTCCTGAACGCGACTGCAGAAAGCAACAGGCTATGCGTCAAATGAAAGCTTTTGACCTGGGAAGCGTCATAAGCTATTAAAAAGTGACCTCTATGAACTCTTTTCCCCTCACAAAGGGGAAATATGAAAAATATTCTTCTGCTATATCTCCAGAATGGGAATACCAAAAGTAACAGCTATACGTCAAAGTTCTGACGCGGGGAGTGTCATAGGTTATAAAAAAAATGGCCTCCATGTTTCTTCCCCCCTATAAAACTATATATATAATATGAAAATCGAAACTATAAAAAAATATGAAAATCGTTCTACTATACCTTCTGAACGCGAGGGCGTACAGTTACGAGTTAGGTATCGAATAATGATTCATAAAATTACCGTTGTAAACTATTTCGAATTTTCCCCCCTGATAAAAGGGGTGCGGATTTTCGTGTGGTTAGACTTTAACGATTCATATCTCAAAGCTAATGACGTCTCCAATATCATGGGCTATTTCAAACGCGACTCCAAAAGGGAGGAAAAATGCGGTCGTTGTTTCTGAGTCATATATCAAATGAAAGTTTTTGAAGGTAAAGTGTTTTTAGTGACAAAAAAAATATAAATAATTAAAAATAATTAAAAAAAAACTATCTTCCTATAAGAGCCTTAAAAGTAGAGAATAAAATTAAAGCATTCGATGGTGCAATCTGTCAGTGAATTTGTATTGACTTCAAAGGAAAATAGGGCACAGGTTTTGCCAACATAGCGAGATTGCCGGCGCCCTATCTTCCTTTGAAAGTGAATGCGAACTCTTTGACTGATTGCACCATCGGTATGCTTTAGGTTTATTTTCTACTTTTTATGGCCCATATAAGAAAGATGGTATTTTTAAAATTTTTTTATTTATATTTTTCGTCCTATATTTTTGTTTTGACCTTTAAAAGTGCATTATTTTTGATACGAAATAAAAGTCTTCTGTAATTTTCATAAATTTATCTTATTAATGTTGATATGATTGTGGAATTATGAACTATAATATTTGCTATTAGGAATTATTTAATTGTACTAAACTATTAAATAATTTTTGAAATAGTGTGAATCTTTGATAAATTAAAAGTTTTTTTTCTTGATACATTTGTTCTTTTTTTGCCTTATTGAATATTTTTTGCTTTTTAAATAAAATTAATATAATGGATATTTACCACTTTTTCGAAGATGACTTTGCTAGACATAGCATATAATTAAGAGTATCATGACAAAAATTGACGAATAAATAATTTTTAATGAAAGAAATTGTTAGAAAATATGCTTTTCAATGTGTCATTATTTTTCTCCCGGAAAAATGATCATCGTAGTTTTCATAAAAAATATTTTTCATCCTTATTTGTGGTTGTCTGGTGAAGAACTACATCTATTGGAGAATGTAGTTTTTTTGTATATTGGGCCATTTACTCAGATTTTACGAGTTTTTGATCTAAGGGACCTAGGTTAGAGCCTCGGGTAAGGCATGGATGTTCGTGTTGTTTTTCTGCTGAGGTCCTGCCATCCTCTCAGACTTTCTACTATGGCATATAAACTGACGGGCTCCTGTCAGACCTCTGTGGCAAGTAGCTGCTTGAGGGGGTATTTATTTTTTTTATTTTTTTTTATCTTGATTCTGCCCCCCCCTCCCCCCTCCCCACCACCACCGCCAATAGTCTGATGTAAATTAATGTTTAGAAATATTAACGCTTTTTTTATGAAGAACTTTTCTTGCGTTCACATGGCCAAAAATAATCCAGACTGGCCAAAAAAAGTCCGTTACCCATAAATCTTGAAATGTACCATTTCAAAACTCTTTTTAATGAGTTCGCTTTCCTAACTCAGGGACAGTAGGAAATGGGGTCAAGTCTCCCACCTTCGAAATTGTAGGATGACTAAAAACTTAAGTTTAAAATTCAATGACTTTTTAATGTGAATTTTTTTATTTTCATCTTCTTTGTTTATTCTATTGCATGTGGTTTTAAACTATACTGGAATAAAAAAAAAATTCGCTATATTTCTCACTTCTCTTGCCGTTTGTTTTATCCTCTCCTCCCCTAAAACGTTCTTGCTGTATGCCTGTTCTGACTTTTACCCTTTGATGTGCCAGGCAGGGAACAAACCCGAAGCACCAGGTTTAGTTTTTATTCTGCATTAAAACAGATTTCAAAATCAGAATTTCTTGGATGTCTTAATTTACGTAATTCTGAATTAAGCTAAAACATGAAACTATATTTGCAACAAGTACAGCAATGCAGAGAAATATCAAAATTTTATTTTATTAATATAACCGATTTACTGAAATTGGAGTCTAAAAACATTTTTTCTGCACTTCCCACTATTTCACGTATGTTTTCAATTTTTATATTTGCAAACTAGACAGTTTGCCTGGATCCCTTCGATCAGTAGTGAGCACTAGCCATTGGATCACCGGTAAGAAAATAATTATTTGCTCCAAATGTGAGGTTTCAGAGTAAAATTTATTGTTTTTAAATTTAATCGTTTAAAGTGAAACTGGGGTCTGAGAAAGTGATTTTTCAGCTTTTTTTCCTAATTTTATTTATTTTTTCTTAAAAGGGGTAGAAACTTCTAAATCTGGATCCTCCAATCTGCAACTCATAAAACAAACAATTAATATACTGAATTTGGCTCTTTTTACCACTATTCTTAAGAATATTTTTAGGTGTAAGTTACATTCTATTTCCAATTCACGGTACTCATTACAAATGTATATTTTTGTTTTTTAATCAGGATTCCTTAAAAATATAGTTTTTGTTTTCCAATTCATTACATTACACATTAGAAACGTATAATTTTCCCTTTTAAGAAGATACATTTTCCTGCGGCTCTTTATGAATATCATTCATTTCTTAGTGGCTGTTCACTAGGTGGGGCGGGGGTGGCTCAGTCGGTAGCGCGCCAGGCTCGTAATCTGTAGTTCCCAGGTTCGAGTCCCAGCTGGGTCAGCGTTGAGATTTATCTCCGCAAAATTCCCCGCCCTGCCCACGGTCAGTAGGGGACACCGATGGGCTTGGAGAGGCCGCCGTCCGTCGGATGGGACGTTAAGCCGTGGTACCGTGTATGGGAGAGCCATACCCTGTGCACGTTAAAGAACACACTGGATGGCCTTGACGGGAGGCTACCATCTGTCTCCCAACAGCTGTTCCAGTGGGTCCCCTTCCCCCAACATTCTCTGAGCCTTCGGGGTCCATGTGACCTGGCCATTTAGCCCATGGTGTGCAAAAAAGTGCCGCTCAGAGGCAAAACAACCCAACCCAACTGTTCACTAGGTTTAGTTTGCACGGGCATGATCTAAAGAATACTTACTATCGTCAAAGTAGGGCAAAGGGAGATTAAGCAAATAAGTTTTCGTATTTAAACTTTAACTCTTTTACTGAAAATAAAAACTGAAAATGAGTTTTATGTATACACAGTCGTATCAGAATTATATGACTACATACATAATAATGGAAATAACCACCCTTGGCCTGGATGACAGCGGCGAGACAGGGTAGCATGGATGCAATGAGGCCCTGAAAGATTGCCAGAGGCACACGTGCCCATTCGGATTCCAGCAGAACACGGAGGTTTCAGAGATAACGTGGTTGTGGGTCTGCACGCCGAACCTGTCGATTCAAATGGTCCCATAAGTGCTCTATGGGATTGAGGTCGGGCGATTTCGTCAGCCAAAGGAGAATGGAGACATCGCTGTCGTGTTCCTGTCATGTACCAGTTACGCAACACCTTAGCGACATGGCAGGGCGTTGGTAGATACCATCACCACCAGGGTAAACGTCCAACATGAAGGGATGCATGTGGTCAGCGATGATGGACAGGAAATATAATTCCATGACACCCCTCAAACGTTCCACTATTCTGGATAGTACTACATTATACAGAGGGCGCCACGATTGACCCATCTACTGTCTATGCATACCTTCACTTAAATATATCATTACCGCAGAGAAAGGACCTGTTATTATGAGCATGACATTTAAAGCTTATAGAATCAGTTTCGTCTGGTTGTCTAATCATTGAGGTATAGTGTGAGACTTTTGAAATTTGCGTAATGCCTAAACATAAAAGCCAAACATATCAGTGAAAGTTCCTTCAAATATAAACTGCTAACATATACAGAACTTGAACTTTGATGGTAAATTTGGAATTTAGAGTGCCAATCTTTGAATAAACATACCTAACTTTTTGAACTGGGGGAGCTACCATGGTGGAGACTCCCAGAGGCTTTTCCATCGATGAGCCAGCCTAATAGGGGATCCCACTACTGTTCAGCATGGCCCTCGACTTCGTCCTTTCATCAGGGCTGCGTTTACCCATGGCACCCCAGCATTACCAATCAGTTGGGACCCACAACTTCTCAGAGGCTGCGTCGATGAGCTCGCTTGACCAGGGGCACCAATCCCAGTCAGCAGAACCCTCCTCAACTACAAGCCTCTCCATTGGGGCAGCAACCTTCCATGGGCTGCAACCACCCTAGGCCCCTCCCCCACGTCAGTCTATCGTCCATTATGAGCGTCTTGCTACTGGTCAAACAATCACTGCGGACGTCTACTCGACACAGTTACAACGGGTTGCAGATGCACTGCTCTACGAACAGTTTGCACTTGTTCATCGCAAAGGCGTTGTGATCCTTCAGGACAGTGCTCGCCCTCACCCAGCGCAACAAGCTCCACAGCCTTGGTTGGGAAATTCTACTCCACCTCCGTATTCCTCAGACATCGCGCCGTCCAACTACCATCTTTTCTTAGCGGTATACAGTCTAATGCACAACCGACAATTTCGGAACCAAGAAGCATTGGAAACGGAGTTCTCTGCTTTCTCGCTTCTAAAAGATCGGCAGTTCTACCAGAACGGCATTTACAAACTTGTATCTCGTTGGGAAAATGCTATAGATTGTGCTGGTGCTTACTTTTCTGAATAAAATATCTTTATTGACATGTTGCGTATAGTTTCATTTTACCCTCAAAAACCGCACGTATCTTTTTGGCTACCTGATATATGAAGATTCTGTATTGCACATATCTTAATGCAAATGTTCAACAGCATTTTTATAAATTTATCCCAAGTTTTTCTTTTTCTTAATTGATTTGATTCATAAGTGTGAAATAACTAATCGCCCCAGAGGAGTGTAACATTAAAGAAATAAATTTACAGTGAGAAAAAATATTTCTGTAACAAAATCAAACAAATCGTGAAAATATAAGCTGTAAAAAATTATTTTGCCGTGAGTGGAAAAACCAATTTTTTTCAGCTTATTATTTCATGTGTTCCATGTCTAGAGGACGTCTCCTGTGATACTTAACCATTGAATCCAACAAATCGATTTAACATAAACTTCCATGTAAGAGCATTACCGAAATATACGAAGGAATTTGATCAACTAGTACTATTTAAGCTAAAAAAACATATTTTGATATAAATTCAACATTTGTGCGACACTGATGAAATCAGTGGTGAAAGTAGATTTTATTTCTTACCGGTACAGTAGATTTTATTTCTTACCGGTACAGTTTCAAAGCACAGCTGTGTGTGGAAAATCCCTCCACTAAAGACTACGTGTGGGGTGACCCAACTACAAGTGCCACAGTGTTTTGCATTTCTCCTTATGTGTTCCGCAAAAAGCGAATAATTTAGGGTTTTCTAATGTGAAATAAATATTAATATACCTGAATACTTACTGATTCTTTTGTATTCACGGATTTCAGCTTTGTTGAAAAAAAGCTTTATGTAAGACTATTATTAGTTATTTCTTTCATTATTAATAGAATTTATTAATGTAATAATTATAATAATTATAATAATTTTTATTATAAATTTATTAATAAATTTTATTAACGATTCACACTTATGAATGAAATCAATTAAGAAAAAGAAAAACTTGGGATAAATTTATAAAAATGCTGTTGAACATTTGCATTAAGATATGTACAATACAGAATCTTCATGTATCAGGTAGCCAAAAAGGTACGTGCGGTTTTTGAGGGTAAAATGAAACTATACGTAACAAGTGAATAAAATTATTTATCTAGTGCAGTGGTTCTCAGCCTTTTATGCTTCACGTACCCCTTGGAAATGTGTATGCAACTGGCGTACCCCTTGTATTGATATATAAAACCATAGTTATATCATAACAATGGGAATTAAATAAAACAGATATATATATATTAAATTTTGTATTCATAAATTACATATATCGATAAACACAAAAAATGACATTTTTGCACCACAGTTTTGCCAACTTAGTTACTTTGTTACTAGATCTTGCGTTTTTTGAGCTCTCACGGCCTACCCCAAAAACATTTACCGCGTACTCTACGTTGAGAACCTCTAATCTGGTGTAATGTTTTAAATTAATTTTATTTAAACATCGCAACCACACAAACAACACTTGTGTGGTTGCAATGTGGTTTGTCTACTAGGAGCTGTGATTATATATAAAAAATTAAGTATTGTTTATTGTCTTATTCTTTTACATTTTCTTAAAATATAAATTTTGGCAGCATAAAAACCTCAGTTTGAACATAACATGCTTAATATTGAGGTATAAATATCCTAATGAGGATATAAAGTTTCATGGGAGGTAATAAGGTTTAAGGCTCAAGGTTTTGTATATATGGTGAATCCAAATAAGGGACTCCCTACACCAGTCACAACGGAAGGGCGGGATAAGCGGATGCAGAAGAAAATGCCTCTCAGCTTTCTCTCAAAGCAAAAAAGAGTATTAATCATGAGAAGGAAAATTGGAGAACATTAGATCTTGCAAAAGAGGCTAATGTTCTGAAAGAAATCAGTGACCATAAGGAAGCGTACCTCCTTCAGCTTTGCATTATGGTTGTTGCCAAGAAGGGAGGTGATGGATTAGTCGGTGGTTCCGATAGCATGAAGCTCCCGGAAAAAAGCTTCAATTTCGGCATTGTAGCGGGAGCAGTTGAGCAGAACGTGTGATACAGTCTCAGGTGTGCTGCAAGTGGCACAGTCTGGGCTGTAAGCTCTGCCAAGAGTGTGGAGCGTAGAGTTGCTGTAGATGACACCAACTCGGAGAAGATGAAGGAGGGTCTCCTCAGATCTGAGATTACCGAAGTTAGGAGCAGTGAGAGAAGGTTCAACCAGGTCCCTGAATGAGGAACTGCTGCTGTCCTTCTGCCACTGAGCGAGACGATACTGGCTCATCAGATGTGAGACAGAACTCTTGCAGTCGCTGAGAGAAAGAGAGGGCAATTAGATACACACCTCTGACTCTCCAGCGCCTCCTTTGCGGTGAGATCATCGAATTCATTGCCTGGTATCCCTACATGGGAAGGGATCCACTGGAAATGAACCGTGATTCTGGCAGAAGTGACCTTGGAGCAAGTCTCCATGATCTTCTGGATGAGGAAGGGGTTGCAGCTCTTGCTGTCTCGCTTCTGGAGAGCTTCCAAGGCTGACTTGCAGTCACAGAGGATGACAAAGTTTCAACTCTTGAGGCTTAGGATGAAAAGTGTAGCCTCAAGTATAGCATGAAGCTCTGCGTAGGTGGAGGAGATTAGATGCGGGAGATGGAATCCTCTGACGATGACAGTATTGGGGATGGCGAAGGCAGAGGCAGCACGTTGCCTCTCCCGGTACACAGATCCATCAATGTAGAGATGTCCGCTAATAGCGCCATCTATTGTCTTGTTATAAAACTCCTGAAATGTAATTAATCATATTACTGTTTAATTGAAAATACCTATAACTTTATTTAAAGATGTCCAAGATTTTTTGTGCACATTGCTTACAGGAAATGTTTTATATAAGTGAAGTTTTTCAGTGCAAAGTTGGATGTAAAGATTTTTTCCATCCATGTGCATTGGAATTACTGACTCAAACTTTAGAAAGCTTAATAACGATAAGAAAAAGAACTGCAGGTACACAGGATGCACAATGTCTTCAAAATCATCATCAACTTCAGTAACTGAAGTAGATCAGAAACTGGAGGAGATGTCTGGACTTGGAAATACAGATGAATATATTACTAAGGAAACAAAAAGTGATTTCAATTTGTTAAAGGAGGAAATTAAAATCTCTTGGTATTGGACTTTGAAACTTCATAACAGATATTAGAAATACTATGAAACAAGATATAACAAATATTAATAGTAGTATCAAGGAAATTAAGGATTCTTTACAGTTTAATAATAGTCAAATAGAAGAATTTATGAAATCTCTAAAAGTGTTAAGAACAGAAATCAAACAACCGAGGCAAGAAAATTTTGTTTTAGTGAAAGAAAATAGTGTTATGAAACAAGAACTTAGTGAGCTAAGGAATGATTTGAATGACTTGGAATGGAGGTCAAGAAGCACAAACATTGAGATTGTAGGAATTACAGAACAGCCACAAGTAAATGTACTTGAGATTGTTGAAAAGGCTTCAGATCTGCTTGATCTTAATGGGTTGGATGAAGTTGATGTATCCCACAGTGTTCCACCTATGAGACAGAATAAAATTAAATTCATTATTGTTAAATTTAAAAATACTAATGTAATGGATCCAAATTGCAAAAAAAAAAGGTAACTTAACAGCAGATATGGTAAGTGATAATTTTAAGGATAACA
This sequence comes from Ryuthela nishihirai, assembly GCA_038380435.1. Lineage (NCBI taxonomy): Eukaryota > Metazoa > Arthropoda > Arachnida > Araneae > Heptathelidae > Ryuthela > Ryuthela nishihirai. The sequence goes on from JAWZYU010000009.1 coordinate 93,064,215, forward strand.
AGATATTTCTAAATGAGCATCTTACTAGGTTTACCAAAATGTTATTCTATATTGCAAAACAATTTAAAATTATCCATAATTATGATTATGCAAGGATTAAGGAAGGAAAGATCTTTTTAAGAAAAAAATCAAACTTCAAAGGTGCACAAAATAAAATGTGAGGAAGACTTAAAATCTCTACAGTGACTTTAGACATATTTGATGATATGACAGAGTATATGCTTGTTGAACATAAAACTTCTGTGCTTGAGGGTCAAGTTGACTTCCAAAACGTTTTGCATGAGGGAAATGCAGATTTTAATTTTATTCACTTCAGTATCAGAAGTATTCGACAAAACTTTGCTGAACTTTTGTTGATCCTTGAGGATGTTCTTCAGAATTTGGATTTGATTTTTCTGTCAGAAATATGGATAGATGAAGAAGAAGTCGGTATGTATAAAATTAGAGACTTTAATAGGTACTATCAGTGCAGAGAGCTTCAAACAGATCAGGTGGTGTGATTTTGTATGTGAGAATTGGTGATTTTCATCTTCAACAAGAAGAATTTCACCTGTTGGTGCTTAGGGTGTTCACTTGTTTGACTCAGTTTCAAATAATTCTATTATTCTTATCTACAGATCTCATTTTCTTAATATTGATACTTTTAACAGAGAATTAAAGACATATTTAAGATCAATAACTTCTAAGAACATATTCTTGGTAGGTTCTCATTGATTTAATACAAGATTCTGGGTTTGTATCTGATTATATAAGTACTTTAACTGGTTTTGGTTTTAAACAGTGTAGATATACCCAATAGTGTAACACAAGTGAGTTCAAGCTGTTTGACCATGTTTTTGTTAGAAATGACTGGATTTGTTTATGAAGTGGATATGTATCATATCCTCTTACAGATCATTTTCCAATAATATATAAGACTAATTTAAAATTAGAAAGGGGTAATAGAAGAAGAAGTAATTATGTAATAAGATAAGTTGATTACATAAAATTTGAAAAACATGTTAAGAACTTAGATTTCAATAATATTGTTGAAATTGATGGGAATTTTAACACTACGTATACTAACTGTTTCTCTAAAATACTCAAAAAATAAGCTATGTAAGAAGGAGTAATAAACAAATTTCTAAAGGTCAGCAACCATAGATTACAGATGAACTAATTTTTTATCCCTATTTTCAAAATGGTGATCGCAGTTCTTGTGATAACTATAGGGGTATCAGCCTACTCTCTGTTACAGGTAAAGTTCTTTCCATGATTGTGCTTAATAGAATTAAGAATCTGGTTGACAGTCAATTGCGTGATGAGCAATGTGGATTCAGAAGTGGTAGGGGATGTGTGGATCAGATATTTTCACTTAGGCAGATTCTTGAGAAATGTTTAGAGTTTCAGAAACCTTTGGTTGCTAGCTTTGTTGATTTCAAAAAGGCTTTCGACTCTGTTGATCGTCATAATTTGTGGTTGATTGTGAGATCATATGGTATACCTGACAAGTTAGTTAACATTATGAAAGCTCTCTATAATAACACTGAGTCGTGTGTGAGAGTTGGTAAGGCTTGTAGCAATTGGTTTAGCATTACTTCTGGTGTTCGACAAGGGTGCATTTTGTCTCCTTTTCTCTTTAGTTTGGGTATTGATTATGTTATGCGAAATTTACTTCAAGGGAAAGATTTTTGCCTGAAATGGACTGGAGATACGAAAATTTCTTATTTAGATTATGCTGGTGATTTAGCCCTTTTGGCAAATGATGTTGATGAGATGAACTCTTTCATTCGAGCTGTTGATGAAACTCGTAGTAGAGTAGGTTTGGTTATAAACAGAAAGAAAACTAAAGTGATTAAAAATTGGTCAGGCTGGTTGTGATACAGTTAATCTGAATGGTTGCAGTCTTGAGCAGGTGTCACAGTTTAATTATCTTGGGAGCTATGTAACAGATAATGGTGATGTGCGGCATGAGATTAACCGACGAATAGGAATTGCTGCCGGGACTTTTAAGAATCTATAGAGAGTGTGGAGAAATAGGCGTATACACCTAAAGACTAAAATTAGACTGTATAATAGTTTGGTTCTTTCTAGGGTTAGTTACGGTAGTGAAACGTGGACACTTTGTAAACAAGATATCAGGAAACTAGATGCTTTTGATTCCAGATGCTTACGCAGTATCTTGGGCATTAGGTGGTTCAACTTTGTAACCAATGATGAGGTTAGGCAAAGGAGTTTGCAACCTCCTTTAAGCAGCATATTGTGCAGAGAGAGACTCCGTTGGTTTGGCCATGTTGCCCGTATGAATAATTATAGATAGGCGAATAGGGTTATGAACAATCTGCCTAATGGCCTCAGAAAGAAGGGGAGACATAGGATGTGGTGGGCAGACAATGTCAAACAGGACCTTGTTAGAATTGGTGTGCAGTGGCCAGATGCAGTAGATGTAGCTCAGGATAGACTTGTTTGGAGAACTAAATTGCACGGTCTGGTTGGACCTCCGTAGCCCATGGCTGCTTGAGGATGATGATGATGATGATGAATTTTTTGTATGAATGAGAAATAAAGGCTTTATATGCAATTTAAGAAATATCCTGGAATAACACAGTTTGAATTGCACTATAGAAATTATTCTAAATTTGTAAAAAATACGATTAAGAAGATTAAAAACAAGGTTTTTTCTGATAAATTTCACAGTTGTGGAAATGATAGAAAGAAGCAATGGAAGTTCATAAAAAATATACTTGGTTTGAAACAGAAAACCAAAGTTTTACCTGAAAGAAGAACTTCTAGTACCTTGGTTAATGAAATGAATTTTGGTTTTACTTTTTTGGATGATAATACAAGTCAACAAATGAATAATTCCAATACATTCCCCAATCAATTTAGTTTAAGACAATCACAAAATTCTGTCTTTTTCTATGATGCTACTGACAATGAGCTAACTAATATAATAATTATCTTAGATAACAACAAAACAATGGGTCATGATGGAATAACTGTTAAAATGCTAAAATATTAGGTAAATACGATATTCACACTTTGACTCATCTAACAAATATTTTAATCCTGAATGGATTCTTTTATGAAGATTTAAAAAAAGATTTAGTTTACCCTATTTATCAGTCAGGAGACAGAAATCTGATAAAGAATTATAGACCAATATCTGTGCTACCAACATTTTCAAAAGTGACTGAAAAAATTGTTAAAAAGAAAATTTGGAAAAAATTCTTAATTTTTGTTCAATAAATGTAGATTTTAATTTAAGCACAGATAGCTGTAGTGAAGTAGGAAATGTATGTTTCCTCTGAAATCATATGCGTCACCTAGCAAAGAGGAACTTAACCCCCCCCCCCCCCCCCCACCCGAGAATTCTTATTCTTTATGGGGGGCCCCCACGAATTATTCTTTCTGCGGTCCTCCCCACTTCGAATTTTTATTCCTTTACGGCTCTCCCCACTATGAATGTTCATTCTGTCTACCCAACCCTGCGATTTCTTTTTCTGCTCTCCTTCTTACTAATTCACTTTCTTTCTATGGTCTCCCCACGGATTCCCAGCGCTTCTGCGTCCCTCATTACGGATTTTCATGCTTTTCCCTTCTTACAAATTTCTATTTTTCCTGCACACAGAATTCTGTTTCCTTATGAATTCTCATTCTTTCTACGGACCCCCATGGATTCTTATTCAGTCTGCTCCCCTCTTAAGATTTTTCCTCCTTTCTGCCGATCATCTACGAATATTCATTCTCTCTGCGAACCCATCGCCGGCGAATTTTCATTCTTTCTGCCCACCACATTTGTATAGTTCTATACAAATTCTCATTTTTCTGCTCCTTCCCTTACTAATCCTCAGTCTTTATGTTTTTATGTCCGCACGAATTGTCATTCTTTCTATTCTCTTTGAGGACCTTCCACGGATTCTCATTGTTTCTGCGGCCCTGTCTGCAAATTTTTATTCTTTTTTATGATACTTTAAGAAGTTTCACTTTTTCTTACGAATTCTTATTCTTTCTACATCGAGAATGGATTGTCATTCTTCCATGCCTGGAAATTTTTTTAAAAGTATTAATGAAGGCAAAAAAACACTAGCTGTTTTTCTTGATATTAAAAAAGGTATTTGACACAGTCAGCCATGAGCTTCTGTTGAATAAACTATATATTAGTGGCATAAGAGGTATTTGTCTACATTGGTTTAAAAGTTATTTGAAAAATGGAAAACAAGTTGTCTATATTGAGCCTCAGATTAGTGATTATAAGACAATTAATGCAGGTGTACCGCAAGGCCCAGTTTTATGTGCTGTGATGTTTCTAACTTATTTTAATAATTTTTGCAATCTTAACCTTAATGGATCACTTACTTGTTAGGCAGATGATGCAGCCATTGTTTATTCAGCCAACATTATAGCAGATTTATATTTAGATTTGAGAAGGATTTAACGCAAATTAATCACTGGTTCCATTTAAATAAATTATTCTTAAATGCTGAAAAAACTATAAAAAAATAAATACCCCCTCAAGCAGCTGCATGCCACAGAGGTCTGACAGGAGCCTGTCAGTTTATATGCCACAGTAGAAAGTCTGAGAGGATGGCAGGACCTCAGCAGAAAAACGACACAAACAGCCATGCCTTACCCGGGGCTCGAACCCAGATCCCGTAGATCAGTAGCCAAGCGCACTAACCACTCGGCCACGGGACTACTAAATTTATATTATTTAATCTCATTGGTGATAATGTTCATTTTATTTTAAGATATCATAACACTATCTGTGGTAACCATCAATATTGTGGTTGTTCATATTTAGAAAGAGTGACCAATTTAAAATATCTAGATGTAATTATAGTTCAGGATTTGAAATGGAAATCGCACGCAAATGTTTCAACTAAAAAACTGAAGATTTTCTTGTATAGATTATACTATTTATAGAAAATTATGCCACGAAAATTTTCGATTTTACTGTATTATGCTTGGCTATATTCAATTATTCAATACGGTATATGTAGCTGTGGGTGGTGATTATGGGGGGATATTTAAAAAAAATGTATATTTTGTACATAAAAATAAATCTATAAATTGGTATTTAATGTAAAGTCTTTTTCTTCTATAAATATTTTAAATACCAATTACTTCTATTCCATCTATTTTTATAAGATTCTGTTATTTCTGTTTATTAATCAACGATGGATTTCGCATTTAATTTTACCTTAAAATCCAAGAAGAGTTGGATTAATATTTGTTGTGCCTCATAAAAGTATTATGAATCATCATTTCCTTTACGTCTCACCAAAAACTTTTAATTTACTTAATTATAATTTGAGGATGGAAAAAAGTCTCTCATTATTTAAAATTGAGCCTTTTTTGGCCCTTGGTTCTGCCCCTTGGTTTCAAGATTGAAAACTTATTATTATTTCATTTCCTTTGTGTTCTTATTTTTGCTTATTTGTCTTTATGTATTATGTATTATTATTTATGTATTATTGTGAATGTCAGAAAATAACGAGTAAAAAGTAAATTTAGAAGCAATTTTTTACAAAAAAAAAAACTTTTCACGTATATTTCCATCGCTAAACTTGCATATTCTAGACTCAGATGCCAAATTTGCGCATTTTTCAAATGACACATAAATCGGAGTCTTAGAGTGAGTTTTAAATTGAAGATATATTTCGACGTGTTTGTTGAACTAGCTGGGGATTATTCACTCTTATCTTAACGTTGATGTCAAATCTAGAGGAAATATTGTCTTGATCCGAACTCACATCCTCTTGATAATATATCACGTTCTCCTCTAATTGATGCTATGAACTTTCCTATATGCAGTACACATCTCTGTGTCTCTTGAAGCATTTTTCAAATGGTCAGATCAGTTTTTCAATCTCAGCGGTCAGAGCAACTGACATGTTATCAAAAGGTTGTGGATATTCATGTCCAACCTGACTCAAGGCAATTTTTTCCTCAATATTTGATATCGACATCAAACTAAGAATGAATGCTTCCCTATTAGAAATTTATAAAATTCATCAAGTGTAATCCATGATTACCCGAAGTACGGATGTTTAGTGTCTGCGACCTCGCGAAAATAGATGCAAAACTTGCAGCGGTCCCACATACAAAATGCGGTAAGAAAGAGTAGCTTTTGGAAGTCACAAAATAAAGAGTTTCGCTTCTGCAAGTCGCGTTGCTTTAACAGGCAACCATTGTGTTTCCCCTTCTTTCACTCCTCTGTCGATTGTTCAAGTTGTGGTGTGGTCAGAGGAGCGGTTTACTCTTTCAACTTGAGTTAAAAGTTGACCTTACCATGTATCTATAGAGCACGTTGTAAAATGCTTCCACCTAAATGGAAATGGAGTTTTTTTCCAAATTGTTTTGGTTATTTAATTTAGCTAATTTTTTCGAATAATTAATGCTCTACTAATCTAGTATGAAGATACCGTTAATTGTTCTTGCTACTGCCCACATTACACCACCACATCATCTATGCAATAGTATTATTTTTTGAGGTGTTATAACAATTTACAAGCCGCCTCGGTGGTGCAGTGGTATCGCGTTGTCTCGCGGTCGAGGTGACACAACAGTAACTGAGAACAGGGTTCGAATCCTGGGTGGTGGCATGGCTGTTTGTCATGTGCTATCCCTGTTTGATAAGACCTGTGCAAGTAGTTTCTAAGACTCTCGTCAAAAATTATGTTATCATAAATAAACCTGGATGTGCATATTTTTCAGTGATATTAAATAGAAAGCAAGTGGTTAACGTGCTTGGCTACTGCTCAAAGGGACATGGGTTCGAGCCTCGGTAAGGCATGGATGTTTGTGTTGTCTTTCTGCTGAGGTCTCACCTTCCTCACGAATTTTTTCTTCACGGAACCCCTCTTTAAGAATCCTAGGGAAGTGTACTACAGGCAAGAAACTGTTAATCTTATATATATATTTCATGTATTTTTCAAAGAATTTTTAAAAGATCGCTGAAGTGGAGGGGAAAATGGTACATATATTACAATGGAAATTTATTTTCGCACCCCCCCCCCTTAATTATTTCTTATATCATTCTTGACCAAAATGTATAACTACGCAATCCTGTACAAGTCACATCCATGCGCTTACACCAACTGAAACCCTAAACAATAGAAGCGTCTGATTTCTTAAATCCTCAGCGTTATATTTAAAACAGGTTTATTTCTAGAACTCTTAAAAGTGATTTCGAAAACAAAATGGGTGGTAGAAACACAAAATAGGTACAAAAGCGGGACAGTGCAGGTTTAGTACTCTTTTTGTGTAGAAGTTCACTAGTCTAATATTAATACCCAATTTCCCTTTCAAGTTCAAATAGGCCCCATGAATATCCTTCTCATCCATCAACTAAGCAAGTGTAAAAATAAAAATCATTTCAAATTCGAACCGTTTTTGTTATTGGTAGAGAGTTGAATTTTTAGTGCAACACGAGATACACTTGGAAAACTGTGTGAGAAATTTGGGAGTAAGAGACTATGTTGATAATTTCACCATTGAGAAATTCAGATACAAAGATATGATAATAAATTTAAATAAATATTATAAATTTAAATTTCACACACACATATATATATATACCAAGTGAAAATGTTTGATGCATGCAGTCCTTTCAGCTTTCGAACGTAATCAAATATTTTAAAAAGAATTTATAGCCAGAAGGCACCATAATATGTGTGGAGGTAATATATTCATATATGATTTGGATATGATATGTGATGGAGGAGGCACCATTACCGGTGCTTTCGGATAAATAATATTTTATGAATTAAAAGTATGTATGGTTACATACATTAAAAATATATATAGTATAGTGTACATAATGCTTGTATTATTGATTCAGTCAATATTAATAAGAGTATTTCTATGCAACAGAAAATTCAAAATTATTTTGATAGCGACCACGTGAAGGAGTCCCCAGCTAATATGGTTGCCAAGAAGAGCTATCTAAAGCGATATTAATAAAGCTTACTTAAAATTGTAAGAATTAATGTTTATAAGAAAATATTAAAAGAATTCATGCAAATTTCATTACACATATATAAATATATTCTTTTCCAAAGAAATCGATGTTACCACTCTCATCGAGAGCAGGGGTGGGTTTAACGGAGTAAATCAGAATTAAGGCTCAAATTGGGACTCAAATCTGCAAATTGCAGACTGCGCTTTTGGTGCACTACCAACTGAATATCAACGCATCTGCATAGTGGCTTCTATTTATGTAAAATATACTAACCGCCACCTATTTAGAAACTCACGAGCCGAGCCGTCACTCAGAAGTAGTAACTAGGGAAACTGCAAGCAATGCATCATGCCGGAATCTTGTATTTCTAAGGAAGACCGGATGTGCAGACATCACTGATCACTCTGATCGTATTGGTACAAAACTAAACGTTACAGTACTAAACGAATCTGCTGGTTCTAATCAAACTTTAGAGAGAGTATTTAGACTGTCACTGATAATGATTTTCATTAGTTTTTGCTTTATTAATGTTAAAGATAAAATTGCTGGAAATTAAACTACATAAGAATTAAATAAACACGGCATCTGATCCCAAGGACCATAAATTTAATGTTTCTATCTTCAATTACTAAAATTTAATATAGAGATTATTTTCAGTCTTGAATAAAATTAAAGTCCAAAATTAAATGTGATTAGTGTTAAAATAATGTTCATTATAGTACAGGTTCATTTTGCTCATGTTTTTGCCTTATCTTTTGAAACCAGTAGTTTTCCAAATGAATTTAAAAAAGAAGTTATAACACCTATATGTAAGAAGAAGAATCGGAATTGTCCATCTAATTACAGATCAGTCTCTGTCATTTCCATTTTTAGTAACATTTTTTAAAAAATGTTTAAAAGTAAATTAATATTTATCATTTGCAAAAATTCCTTAATTTCTGACAATCAATTCGAATTTTGAGAAGGAAAACGATACATCATCATCATCCTCAAGCAGCTATGGGCTACGAAGGTACAACCGGATCGTGAATTTTTTTTCTAATAAATACATCTGTCCTGAGCTTTATCTGCTGCATCTGGCCACTGCACACCAAACAAGGTCCTGTTTGACATTGTCTGACCACCGCATCCTAGGTCTCCCCCTCTTTCTGAAGCCTTTAGGCACACTGTTCATAACCCTATTCGCCAGTCTATAATTATCCATACAGACAACATGGCCAAATCAAAGGAGTGTCTCTCTGCCCAATATGCTACTCAAAGGAGGTAACCGACTCCTTTGCCTAACCTCATCATTGCTTACAAAATTGAACTACCTAATGCCCAAGATACTGCGTAAGCATCTAGAATCAAAAGCATCACGTTTCCTGTTATCTAGTTTATAATGGGTCCAAGTTTTACTACCATAACTAACCCTAAATAGAACCAAATTATTATACAGTCTATTTTAGTCTTCAGGTGTATCACCTATTCCTCCACATTCTCCATAGATTAGATTCTCAAAAGTCCCAGCAGCAATCCCTATTCTTCTGTTTATCTCATACCACACATCACCAGTATCTGTTACATAGCTCCCAAGATAATTAATCTTAGACACTTGCACAAGCGTTCAACCATCCAGATTAACAGAACCACAACCTGCCAGATCAATTTTAATCACTATAGTTTACTCTCTATTTATACAAAACCTGCTATACTACCAGTTTCATCCAGAGCTCTAATGAAAGAGTTCATCTTATCAACATGGAATGCATTCTCTAAATCAGATATTTTCAGATATCTAGACCATTTAAGCACAAAATCTTTCTCTTACAGTGAACCGCATAACAAAATCAATAACTAACAAACTAAAGAGAAAATCAATAACCAAAATAAAAAGCTTACTAATTCTAACACACGACTGAGTGTTATTATAGCTTTTATTACATTAACTAACTTGTCTGATATGCTATACGATCTCGCGATCACCATAAATTAATACGATCAACAGAATCCTAAGCATTTTTGAAATCTACAAAGCTAGTACCCACCTGTTTCTGAAAGCTTTAACATTTCCAAAAATCTGACTAAGAGAAAAATTCTGATCCTACACATCCCCTACCATTTTTGAATCCACACTAGTCATCACGAAATTGTCCGTCAACCAGATTTTTAATTCAGTTAAGCATAATCATGCAAAGAACTTTACCTGGAACAGAAAGTAGTCTGAGATCGCTATAGTTATGATAAGAACTGTGATTACCCTTTTTAAAAAGAGGGATAATAATAGCACTGGTAAAATTCTTACGATCAATAACTTTATTATAAAAAATGTTCAGAAATTCAGTCATCCCTGAGGAAATAGAAACCTTTCAGTACTGATTTCATCTACCTTTGGTAATTTATGTAGTTTAAAATAAATAGAAAAAATAAAAATAGAAAAATAAGAAAGTACCAAAATAAGTTCAGACTGTGTTTTAGGGCTTGTAAATGGTAGCTAGGCATAAACTGGAAGGAGAGCTGTGTACCAATCCCCAGTGATGATGCACAGAACCGGCCAGGTCTAGCACCTAATGTCCGACCCCGCCTTCTCGTGGTGCAGGCCGTTAGTACCTTTCAAAAGAGATATTCTCTTTTGGAAGGGAACGGAAGGGGAGGGCTGCCAATTCAGTATGGCCTATTGATCTGGTCATCTATGGCCACTTTTTTTCCTTTTTTTTCAACCCTGCTGAGGAGTGGTCAACTTCACAGGGTCCTGGTGCTGACCATTTATACCTACTAGACTGGACTTGTTTATGGATTTGAGCTTGATTATGGATCCTGGACTTGCTGCACTGGTGGGCCTCTGTTGAGGGAGAGTCTGCCGCTGTGTTTTCTGTTTTCTTCTGGGTTGCCAGCTCTAAGTGAACAGAGGCATGGGATACCTTATATCAGCTGGTGGATAATCCTAATCAGAGGCCATCGCAGGTACCTGAACCTTACTTAGCTAGTTGGGCATCGTCAAGCCTAAACTGGAGTAATGTGTCTCAGGCAGGCCATATGGTTCTTGAAAAAGTCCACTTGAAAAGGTGGTGCCTGAAGTTCCTACCAGCATCGGTGACTTCAGCCTTTAGCGGAGGAGGAACAGGTCTTTGCCCCATGCCTGCGATCAGGGGGCTGTTTGATATTGTTGGCCCTACCAATCTCAATAAACCTAATTTCTTTAAAAATCCTACTAATCATTTTCTCTCTGCAAGAACGTGGAACGTGAGGATATTACATAGAGATTATTCTCTTGATGTCCTCATGCAGGAATTCCAGCGCTATAACCTAGATATTCCAGGCTTGCAAGAGACCAGATGGACAGGTAAAGGTGAGATACTTAAAAATAACTTAAAATTTCTCTTTACAGGGAGGGAGGATGGAAAGCATCACCAAGGCGTGGGTCTGCTGCTCAGCAGACATGCTAGTGATGCTCTTCTCGGATATGAGTGCATTAATGAAAGGTTTCTTACAGCAAAATTTCAGACAAGCATTAAAGACTTGAATGTTATCTGCTGTTATGCCCCCACTGAGGATTCTGATGAGGATGAGAAGGATAGGTTTTACAGACAACTTCAGAATATTTTGAATTCTGTCAAGAAAGGAGATATTACCCTTGTTCTTGGTGACTTCAATGCCAAAGTTGGTACCGACTCTGACCTTTGGGGAGGAGTAATAGGCCCTTTTGGTATTGGTAGCTGCAATGGCAATGGGCAACGTCTCCTACAGGTAAGTAAACTAAATGGTTTCAGAATAACTAACACATATTACAAACACCGCGACATACATAAATACACATGGGTTTCACCTGATGGGCTGCATAAGAATATGATTGATTATATATTAATTAACAGCAAATGGGCTAGTTCTGTTAGAAATACCAGGGCATATAGGGGAGCTGAAATTGGATCTGACCATTACCTTGTTAAAAGTGTCTTGCAACTTAAACTTAAAAAGTATTGTGCTAGGGTTAAAAAATTTACCTTTAATACTGAAGCTCTGAAAGACCCAGTTATAGCTAAAGCTTCCCATGATAGGTTACTTAGTCATTATGACAGTCATGGTTTGCTTAATACTGAAGTTGAGGAAGAATGGGGCCATTTTAAACAGGCTTTTTTGGAAACTATCCGTACTCTTTTAGGGAAAAAGGAGCAGAGGAGGCAGAATTATTTAAGTGATAAGGCACTTGAGCTTATTTCAGAAAGAAGGAACTGCAGGAATGTCCTTAATCAGTACCCTACTAGTCCTAATAGAAAGCATTACAAAGAACTTAATAAACGTGTAAAGGATCAGTTAGCTACTGATAAGAATCTTTGGCTTGATGGCCTTGCTGACAAAGCTGAGGAAGCAGTTAGACAGCACAACAGCAGAGAGCTGTACCAGATAGTTAATGTTTTGTGTGGTAGAAAACGAACAGGTATACAGGGATTGAAGGATAAACAAGGCAAGGTTATAGAAGGTGATGATTCTGTCATGGCTAGGTGGGCTGAGCATTTCAGTGATGTTCTAAACAATGTGGTTAGTTCTACTCCCATTGTTTGCAATGATGATAGATGCATTGTTGGCTTTAATGTTGGCCCTATAACACAATCTGAAGTTAGTTTGGCTATTTCTAAACTTAAACTTCATAAATCCCCAGGGGTGGATGAAATTACTACGGAAATGCTTAGAGCTGGGAATGTTTCAGTTACCATTTGGATGACTGAAATTTTGAATAACTTTTATGATAAGGCATGGTTCCTAAAGATTTTACCAGAGCTATTATTATCCCTATTTTCAAAAAAGGTGATCGCAGTTCTTGTGATAACTATAGGGGTATCAGCCTACTCTCTGTTCCAGATAAAGTTCTTTCCATGATTGTGCTTAATAGAATTAAGAATCTGGTTGACAGGCAATTGCGTGATGAGCAATGTGGATTCAGAAGTGGTAGGGGATGTGTAGATCAGATATTTTCACTTAGGCAGATTCTTGAGAAATGTTTAGAGTTTCAGAAACCTTTGGTTGCTAGCTTTGTTGATTTCAAAAAGGCTTTCGACTCTGTTGATCGTCATAATTTGTGGTTGATTGTGAAATCATATGGTATACCAGACAAGTTAGTTAACATAATGAAAGCTCTCTATAATAACACTGAGTCATGTGTGAGAGTTGGTAAGTCTTGTAGCAATTGGTTTAGCATTACTTCTGTGTTCGACAAGGGTGCATTTTGTCTCCTTTTCTCTTTAGCTTGGTTATTCATTATGTTATGCGAAATTCACTTCAAGGTTAAGCTTTTGGCCTCAAATGGGCTGGAGATACGAAAATTTCTGATTTAGATTATGCTGATGATTTAGCCCTTTTGGCAAATGATGTTGATGAGATGAACTCTTTCATTCGAACTGTTGATGAGACTGGTAGTACAGTAGGTTTGGTTATAAACAGAGAGAAAACTAAAGTGATGAAAATTGGTCAGGCAGGTTGTGATTCAGTTAATCTGAATGGTTGCAGTCTTGTGCAGGTGTCACAGTTTAATTACCTTGGGAGCTGCGTAACTGATACTGGTGATGTGCGGCATGAGATTAACAGACGAATAGGTATTGCTGCCGGGACTTTTAAGAATCTATGGAGATTGTGGAGAAATAGGCGTATATACCTAAAGACTAAAATTAGACTGTATAATAGTTTGGTTCTTTCTAGGGTTAGTTATGGTAATGAAACTTGGACGCTGTGTAAGCAAGATAACAGGAAACTAGATGCTTTTGATTCTAGATGCTTACGCAGTATCTTGGGTATTAGGTGGTTTTACTTTGTAACTAATGATGAGGTTAGGCAAAGGAGTCTGCAACCTCCTTTAAGCAGCATATTGTGCAGAGAGAGACTCCGCTGGTTTGGCCATGTTGCCCGTATGGATAATTATAGATTGGCGAATAGGGTTATGATCAGTGTGCCTAGAGGCCTCAGAAGGAGGGGGAGACCTAGGATGCGGTGGTCAGACAATGTCAAACAGGATCTTGTTAGAATTGGTGTACAGTGGCCGGATGCAGCAGATGTAGCTCAGGACAGATATGCTTGGAGAATTAAACTGCGCGGTCTGGTTGGACCTCCGTAGCCCATGGCTGCTTGATGATGATGATGATGATGATGATGATGATGATGATGATGATGATGATGATGATGATGATGATGATGATGATGATGTGTTTTAGGGCCAACATTAAAGCCAGTAATGCATCTATCCATCATTACAAACAATGGAAGTAGAACTAACCATGTCGTTTATAACATCCCTGAAATTCAGTCGGTCTAGTCATGAGAGAATCCTCACTTTCAATAATCTTATCATGTTTATCCTTCAATTCCTGTATTCATGCCCGTTTCTTCCCACACAATGCATTAAGTATCTGGTACAACTCTCTGCTGTTGTGCTGTCTAACTGCTTCCTCGGCTTTGTCAGCCAAATCATCAAGCCAAAGATTGTTATCAGCAGCTAACTGATCCTTTACACGTTTATTAAGCTCTCTGTAATGCTTTCTATTAGGACTAGTAGGATATTGATTAAGGATATTCCTGCAGTTCTTTTTTTCTGAAATAAGCTCTAGTGCCTTATCACTCAAAAAATTCTGCCTCCTCTGCTCCTTTTTTCCTAAAAGAGTACTCTTAGTTTCCAAAAAAGCCTGTTTAAAATGGTCCCATTCTTCCTCAACTTCAGTAGTAAGCAAACCATGACTGTCATAATGACTAAGTAACCTATCATGATAAGCTTTAGCTATAACTGCGTCTTTCAGAGATTCAGTGTTAAAGGTAACTTTTTTAACTTAGCGTTACACTTTTTAAGTTGCAAAATACTTTTAACAAGGTAATGGTCAGATCCATTTTCAGCTCTCCTATGTGTGGCCTTATTAGTCTTAACAGATGTAGCCCATTTGCTGTTAATTAATATATAATCAATCATATTCTTTATGCAGCCCATCTGGTGAAATCAGCGTATACTTATATATGTCGGGCAGTTTATAATAAGTGTCAGTTATTCTGAAGCCATGAAGGTTACGGCACTTATAGTAGACGTTGCCCATTGCAGCTACTAATACCAAAATGACCTATCACCCCTCCTCAAAGATCAGAATCTCTATCAATTTCAGCATTGAAGTCGCCTAGAACAATGGTAATATTTTCCTTATTGACAGAATTGAAATATCTTGAAGTTTTCCATAAAACCTATCTTTCTCATTCTCATCGGCGTTCTCAATGAGGGCATAACAACAAATAATATTCAAGTCTTTAATGCGTGTTTTAAATTTAGCAGTAAGAAACTTTTAATTTTTGCACTCATATCCTAGAAGAGCATCACTAGGATGCCTTCTAGCCTTAAAGATGCTTTCGCATCTTCCCCCCCTGAAACGAGAAATTTAAGATTATTTTTAAGTACCTGACCTTTACCTGTCCATCTGGTCTCTTGCAAGCCGAGAATATTTAGGTTATAAATGTACACTTCTTGTTTGAGGACATCAAGAGAACAATCTCTCTGCAGAATCCTCACATTACATCTACCTATGGAGAGAAAATGGCTAGTGAGATGTTTAAAGAAACTATGTTTATTGCGAGAGGAAGTATCGACAATATCAAACAGCCCCCTAATCGCAGGCAGGGGGCAAAGACCTGTTTCCACTACTACTAAAGCCTGAAGCCGTCAACACCGGTAGGACATCCTCCAATATAGGTTTCACGATACCCATAGAGCAAGGGTTCAGGATGGCTTCGGAACAGTGAATCTATTCACTTGAACCCACAAACAAACAGAAAACACAAAGGAAAATTTTCCCTCAACAGAAGCCCAATGGTGCAGAAAATTCAGGATCCATAATTACTCAAGTTAATGTATATATGGTCAACACTAGAATCCATTGTGGTTGACCACTCTTCAACAGAGTAGAAGAAGAAAGAAAATTAGCCACAGTAGTCCAGATCAGTAAGCCATACTGATGTGACAATCCTTCCCTTCCATTCCCTTGTACAAGGGGTATCTCTTTTGAAAGATACTAACGGTCTGCACCACCAGAAGGAAGGGTCTGACATTAGGTGCGAGGCCTGGCCGGTTCTGTGCATCACAGGGGATTAGTGCATAGGTCTCTTTCTAGTGAATACCTAGCTACAGAGAATTGAATAAATTTGACTAAATATATTGTTACAGATTTTTAGCTATTTTGTTTGGCAACATCGTGCCTGAAATCGAAATAACAAACCAGATAATAAATTTACTTATTTAATAAATAAAGCAATTAATTTACAAGAACTAATAAAACATGAAGTATTCGTCACTTAATATACAAATATAAAAACTAAACTAATGACTAATTCCTACTCATCATCATCATTATCATCATCCTCAAGCAGCCATGGGCTACGGAGGTCCAACCAGACCGTGCAATTTAGTTCTCCAAGCAAGTCTATCCTGAGCAACATCTACTGCATCTGGCCACTGCACACCAATTCTAATAAGGTCCTGTTTGACATTGTCTGCCCTCCGCATCCTAGGTCTCCCCTTCTTTCTGAGGCCTTTAGGCACACTGTTCATAAATCTATTCGCCAATCTATAATTATTCATACGGGCAACATGGCCAAACCAGCGGAGTCTCTCTCTGCACAATATGCTGCTTAAAGGAGGTTGCAAACTCCTTTGCCTAACCTCATCATTAGTTATTCCTACTATCAATTGTTAAATAATTGGAATTAAGAATATAATCCTCGAAATCTGAATTGCAAAGTGTTCTACGTAACAAATCGTAGAATCAGCTCTTACGAAAAGCAATCTATTCATAACATGCTTTATTAGGATAACATTATTTTAAACAACTAAGGTCATTTGCGATTATTCACAAAAAAGAAACTAATCAATAACGGCAATTTTATCCGACCCGGCATTCTATACATAGGTCAAGTCACTGAAACAGCAACTTCTATTTCAAATTCAACTGCCTCTTCTATGTTGAACATGATGAATTTCCATAGTACCTGCCTATATCGCAATACAATAAGCACATTTCTATTTTGTGGTTCGTGAATATATCGTTTCAATATATCTATATAGGAATCTATAGAGGAAAATTATTTAACTGTACTGTTTATTTTTAAAGTAGAAATGCATATATTTTGTTTCATAAACTAGAACGTTTTGAAATCAGGAACCCTGTGTTAAATTGGTTCAAGAGCTATCTGTCAAACCTAACACAGATTGTAAAAATTAAGAGTTTTCTAAGTAATGGGTTAAATGCAAGATATCCAACAAAAAAGAGGTTTGAGACCAATTATTTTCAAGTTTTTTTTTCCCGAATGATTTTTGCTTTTTGTAAAAATAGGAGGACAGAGAAATTCTTTTGCTGGTCATAAGTTTTTAAAGCAAAAAAAAATATATGATTACTTAGTATGTTTATTAACCATTATTAACCATTTATTAACCATTATTAACCATTATTAACCATTTAAAACCATTTATTAACCCTCACATTTATTAACCCTCACCTGGATAATTGTGGCTGTGTTTCTGTTGAAAGAATTACCGAAATTATGCATTTAGAGATAGCAATAGGCAAGAAATATAATTGGAAACCACTTATCAATAATCTGACAAAAAGTATTGTATAAAATATAGTGATTACGAAACATTTGAATCGGTCAACGTTATGTTATTATAACTCATGGATTCAGCCTGCTATGTATTATGGGCTACTTTCCTATGAAGGTATTCATCACTTGATATGCAATTCTTAAGCCGGCGATTAATATATGAAATGTGAGAAATAATGGATTTGATGACAATCTACATAATATATACGTGTACAGGATGATTCAAAACTCTTGGACCAAACTTTAAGGGGTAATAGAACACACCTAAACAAGCACTTTTCGTCATACAATGCATGGTCGGAACTTAAGCGGTGAAGCGATAGAGGGCGCTTTCCAGTGAACACTTAATAAGCGCTGGTTTTCGCAACGTTTTTTTTTTCTATATTTTTGGGCTTCCCTCGCATTTCCGTCCGCAGCTCCGTACGTGAAATCGTACGTGAAATGCATGTCCGCCTTCTCCTGATTCGTGAAACAATCCATCCATTCTGTAATCCACGGTAGAAATGACGACGAGTGCAAAAACCAGCGTTTATAAGTGTTCACTGGAAAGCGCCCTCTAGCGCTTCACCACTCGAGTTCCGACCATGCATTGCCTGACGAAAAGTTGTTGTTTAGGTGTGTTCTATCACCCCTTAAAGTTTGGCCTAAGAGTTTTGAATCATCATCATCATCATCATCATCATCATCATCATCATCATCATCAAGCAGCCATGGGCTACGGAGGTCCAACCAAACCGTGTAATTTAGTTCTCCAAGCAAGTCTATCCTGAGCTACATCTACTGCATCTGGCCGCTGCAGTTTATATGGTCTGTTACCAATTCTAACAAGGTCCTGTTTGACATTGTCTGCCCACCGCATCCTAGGTCTCCCCTTCTTTCTGAGGCCTTTAGGCACACTGTTCATAACCCTATTCGCCAATCTATAATTATTCATACGGGCAACATGGCCAAGCCAACGGAGTCTCTCTCTGCACAATATGCTGCTTAAAGGAGGTTGCAAACTCCTTTGCCTAATCTCATCATTAGTTACAAAGTTGAACCACCTAATGCCCAAGATACTTCGTAAGCATCTGGAATCAAAAGCATCTAGTTTCCTGTTATCTTGTTTACAAAGTGTCCAAGTTTCACTACCATAACTAACCCTAGAAAGAACCAAACTATTATACAGTCTAATTTTAGTCTTTAGGTGTATACGCCTATTTCTCCACACTCTCCATAGGTTCTTAAAAGTCCCAGCAGCAATCCCTATTCGTCTGTTAATCTCATGCCGCACATCACCATTATCTGTTACATAGCTCCCAAGATAATTAAACTGTCACACCTGCTCAAGACTGGAACCATTAAGATTAACTGAATCACAGCCTGCCTGATCAATTTTCATCACTTTAGTTTTCTCTCTGTTTATAACCAAACCTACTCTACTACCAGTCTCATCAACAGCTCGAATGAAAGAGTTCATCTCATCAACATCATTTGCCAAAAGGGCTAAATCATCAGCATAATCTAAATCAGAAATTTTCGTATCTCCAGCCCATTTAAGGCCAAAATCTTTCCCTTGAAGTGAATTTCGCATAACATAATCAATAACCAAGCTAAAAAGAAAAGGAGACAAAATGCACCCTTGTCGAACACCAGACGTAATGCTAAACCAATTGCTACAAGCCTTACCAACTCTCACACACGACTCGGTGTTATTATAGAGAGCTTTCATAATGTTAACTAACTTGTCTGGTATACCATATGATCTCACAATCAACCGCAAATTATGACGATCAACAGAGTCGAAAGCCTTTTTGAAATCAACAAAGCTAGCAACCAAAGGTTTCTGAAACTCTAAACATTTCTCAAGAATCTGCCTAAGTGAAAATATCTAATCCACACATCCCCTACCACTTCTGAATCCACATTGCTCATCACGCAATTGACTGTCAACCAGATTCTTAATTCTGTTAAGCACAATCATGGAAAGAACTTTACCTGGAACAGAGAGTAGGCTGATACCCCTATAGTTATCACAAGAACTGCGATCACCTTTTTTGAAAATAGGGATAACAATAGCTCTGGTAAAATCCTTAGGAACCATGCCTTTATCATAAAAGAGATTCAGAATTTCAGTCGTCCAAGTGGTAACCGAAACATTCCCAGCTCTAAGCATTTCCGTAGTAATTTCATCTACCCCTGGGGATTTATGAAGTTTAAGTTTAGAAACAGCCAAAATAACTTCAGGTTGTGTTATAGGGCCAACATTAAAGCCACCAATGCATCTATCATCATTGCAAACAATGGGAGTAGAACTAACTACATTGTTTAGAACATCACTGAAATGCTCAGCCCACCTAGCCATGACAGAATCCTCCCCTTCTATAACCTTACCTTGTTTATCCTTCAATCCTTGTATGCCTGTCCGTTTTCTACCACACAAAACATTAACTATCTGGTACAGCTCTCTGCTGTTGTGCTGTCTAACTGCTTCCTCGGCTTTGTCAGCCAAACCATCAAGCCAAAGATTCTTATCAGCAGCTAACTGATACTTTACAAGTTTATTAAGGTCTCTGTAATGCTTTCTATTAGGACTAGTAGGGTATTGATTAAGGGCATTCCTGCAGTTCTTTCTTTCCGCAATAAGCTCAAGTGCCTTATCACTCAGATAATTTTGCCTCTTCTGCTCCTTTTTTCCTAAAAGAGTACTGTTAGTGTCCAAAAAAGCCTGTTTAAAATGATCCCATTCTTCCTCAACTTCAGTAGTAAGCAAACCATGACTGTCATAATGACTAAGTAACCTATCATGGTAAGCTTTGGCTATAACTGGATCTTTCAGAGCTTCAGTATTAAAAGGAAATTTTTTAACCCTAGCACAACACTTTTTAAGTTGCAACACACTTTTAACAAAGTAATGGTCAGATCCAATTTCAGCTCCCCTATATGCCCTGGTATTCCTAACAGAACTAGCCCATTTGCTGTTAATTAATATGTAATCAATCATATTCTTATGCAGCCCATCAGGTGAAACCCATGTGTACTTATGTATATTGCGGTGTTTGTAATATGTGTTAGTTATTCTGAATCCATTGAGTTTACTTACCTGTAGGAGACGTTGCCCATTGCCATTGCAGCTACCAATACCAAAAGGGCCTATTACTCCTCCCCAAAGGTCAGAGTCAGTACCAACTTTGGCATTGAAGTCACCAAGAACAAGGGTAATATCTCCTTTCTTGACAGAATTCAAAATATCCTGAAGTTGTTCATAAAACCTATCCTTCTCATCCTCATCGGCATCCTCAGTGGGGGCATAACAGCAGATAACATTCAAGTCTTTAACGCTTGTCTGATATTTTGCTGTAAGAAACCTTTCATTAATGCACTCATATCCTAGAAGAGCATCGCTAGCGTGTCTGCTGAGAAGCAGACCCACACCTTGGTGATGCTTATTGTCGTCCCTCCCTGAAAAGAGAAATTTAAGATTATTTTTAAGAATCTGACCTTTATCTGTCCATCTGGTCTCTTTTCAAGCCGAGAATATCTAAATGAGAGAATTCTTGTGTGAGGACATCAAGAGAAAAAGCTCTGTGCAGAGTCCTCACATTCCAACTACCTATGGAGAGAAAATGGTTACTGGGATGTTTAAAGAAACTATGTTTATTGAGAGAGGGAATGCCGACAATATCAAACAGCCCCCTAATCGCAGACATGGGGCAAAGACCCGTTCCCCCACTACTAAAGGCTGAAGCCATCTACACTGGAAGACTTCCTCCAATGTAGAATTTGACGATGCCAATAGAAGCAAAGAGTTCAGGTGCCTGCGATGACTTCTGCTTAGGATTATCCACCAGCTGATAAACATATCCTGTGAATCTATTCACTTGGGGCTGTCAACCCACAAACAAAAAGAAAACACAGCGGAAGATTTTCCCTCCACAGAAGCCCACCAGTGCAGCAAAATCAGGATCCATAATCAAGCTCAGAGCCATATATCTGTCCAGTCCAGTAGGTTTATATGGTCAGCACCAGGACCCTGTGTGGTTGACCACTCCTCAGCAGGGTAGAAAAAAAAGAAAAGTAGCCATAGTTGTCCAGATCAGTAGGCCACACTAATCTGGCAGCCCTCCCCTTCCGTTCACTTCCACAAGAGAGTATCTCTTTTGAAAGTTACTAACGGTCCGCACCACGAGAAGGCGGGGTTGGACATTAGGTGCTAGGCCTGGCCGGTTCTATGCATCATCACAGGGGATTGGTGCATAGCTCTCCTTCCAGTGACTACCTAGCTACCATTTACAGACCAATTTTTGAATCACCCTGTATTAATTAACCTTTACATACTTATGGTTAGACACTTGCATCTCTTTCTTTAAATTTTACATATATATGTATATATATATATATCTTTAGCCGTCCCGTGACCGAGTGGTTAGCGCACTTGGCTACTGATCTAAGGGACCTGGGTTCGAGTCCCGGATAAGGCATGGATGTTTGTGTTACTTTTCTGCTGAGGTCCTGCCATCCTTTCAGATCTTCTACTATGGCATATAAACTGACAGGTTCCTGTCAGACCTCTGTGGCAAGCAGCTGCTTGAGGGAGTATTTATTTATTTATATCTTTTAAAATATATTTTTTATTTTTTTTTAAATATATGTTTTTTAAATGATGATTTCCATGGTTTGAAAGTAGGTAATTATTGCTGAAGATGAAATGGAAAAAATGTGAACTTTCCCTAGTAAAAAAAAGAACTGAATGTACTATTCCATTCCTAACTTTCAAGGAATTCTCTCCATATACAGCTTATTATTTTCATTTATAACTTTCAAACAAGCATATGTGATGGCCGCGCCCCTAGAGATTTCGAACCCCCGCAACGAGGTCAATCCCGACCAATGGCAACTTTTTAGGCGTCTTAATCCAATATAGGGCGACACGAAGAGTGACTAACAAAGGTGAGCAAACTGCGGCTCCCGAAGCTACTCTGTGCGGCTACCGAGACAATATTAGATTTCATTGCCAATTTTCCTAAAATTCTATATTAACCCTTTGAGATCCGGGAGAGGAAACGGTATACTCCCCGTACACCCGAGTGGTATAAAATTCAGAAGTATACCATTGAAATCGCCGTTTTCAATAGATTACGAAAAAAAACGAAAATATGACCAAAACTTGTTTTAAACAAGTACGGATGATGCAACTGGACTCTGCGTCATCACACTTCATGCAGTACACACAAGTTACGCGCTTTCGGCGGTAGCGAATCGTAACTAGTAACTGACTTTTGGAAACAAATCTCAAAGCAAAGTATCCCAATCTTCAGAAAACTGACTTCCGACTACTCTCTGTTTTTGGGACAACTTACTGCTGTGAATCTCTCTTCTCTACAATGAAATTTGTTAAGTCAAAACATCGTGCTATTCTCACTAACTTCTTCGAATTACTCACAGAGCTTCTTAGAACAGTTTTGACATCCTTATCAATTATTAACTCCAAATTTTTAAATTATTAACTGCAAAAATGAGGACTCAATCAAAGTCTTCAACTAGCAGAGATTAAACATATTCTGCTTTGGTGAGTAGGACTACTATATAGTTGTTGTTTTTTTATTATTTATAAATACAATTTTAAAATAATATTTTCTGTGGCTGTTGAACATTCAAAAATGTATGAAAAATACTTTATGTGGCTCTTCTTATAAAGAACTTGCCTGTCCCTGGATTAACACACCAAATGTGGGATCAATCGGTGAAGTATCTGTTGAACTGTAAGTCTCCGAAATCTCCTGCCACTAATGACGTCACTGGCCAGAACATTAGATATCGTATCAAACACGCTAATCTTAATCCCTTCAATGGTCTGCGTAGATTATATACTTTTTCAATGAAGGTAATTATACTGATTATAATTATAAAATATTAAATTTTCACATATACAGCTTATTACACAAAAGAATTATGATTAAATATACAGATATTAGAAATAAATAGCATAATTGGGATAATTATGAAACGCATTTTAGTGGAAATTAACATCGGCATTTTCGGTACTTTCGTCAAAAGCCAAAGAAAAATATTCAAGTTGCTATGCAAGCTCTGTAGAGGTATTTTCTGCATTGACAGCAAGTTCCTCAATCTGTCTGGTCACGGTTCTGAGAAGTAAACTTGTTATCAGCATCGTTTTGAGAAGAACTGTTCTGAGAAGTAAACTTGTTATCAGCATCGTTTTTACACTCTGTACACAACATACCAAACTTTCTTCACAGGCATCCCTTTATGAATTCGCAATAAGAATGATGTTTCGGAATATTTTGTAATATTCTCACTAGTTCTTGTTATTAGTAGACTCCAAGCTCAATAGCATTGGAGTCTCGAGACCTAATAAAAAATATTTCTTTTTTGCATGTGTAATGCAACCATGAGTTTCTCAGATTTTTCTTTTCTATGTTGCCTTGTTAACGGGGCGGGGGTGGCTCAGTCGGTAGCGCGTCAGGCTCGTAATCTGCAGTTCCCAGGTTCGAGTCCCAGCTGGGTCAGCGTTGAGATTTATCTCCGCAAAATTCCCCGTCCTGCCCACGGTCAGTAGGGGACACCGATGGGCTTGGAAAGGCCGCCGTCCGTCGGATGGGACGTTAAGCCGTGGCCCCGGGTGCGGGAGAGCCATACCCTGTGCACGTTAAAGAACACGCTGGATGGCCTTGACGGGAGGCTACCATCTGTCTCCCAACAGCTGTTCCAGTGGGTCCCCTCCCCCAACCTTCTCTGAGCCTTCGGGGTCCATGTGACCTGACTATTTAGCCCATGGTGTGCAAAAAAGTGCCGCTCAGAGGTAAAACAACCCAAACAACAAGCCTTGTTAACTTTCATAATTTTAATGTTTACTGGTGTAGTGTCTTTTACTATTACATTTTTTAACGACAGAAAATGGCTCCAAAGAATTCAAACACACTGGTGTATTTTTCAATAGTGTAAAAGATATTTATTTATCCATCTTTCTTGAAACACTAGATGACCATCATCTACTTCTCATTTCTTAAAATTTTCATTTCTTTAAAATTTTCAGGGATAAAAAAAACTGAAATGTATCAATGAAGCAGTTATTTTCCACTCAGAAAATATGACATACGACATGCGCTTGACACGAATAACGCACTAGACTAAGAAAAAACCACACATATGACGCATTTCCACTACCCTGCTATCCAATCCCGCGTGGCCGTACCTTTTTCAGGGGACAGTTCATTCCCGAAAATTGGGCCGAAGAAAGAAGGTTGGCCAGAAAACTGAGAGCACTGAGTGGAGGCTCTTTTAGCAACCCTAACCAGGCCTGTCTGTATCTTCCTCCATGAAAAGTGGACTTCAATGGCAGTCATGGTTAGGGCTATTTAATCAGATGGACTGCTCTGTGCAAAGTGAGTCACGTAGATCGATGTTGTCTTGAATTCAGTTTAGGCTATTAAAAACACTACTTCAAAAATAGTGTAAAGGTAAATTGGGGAAAAAAACTGATACTCCGCAAAGTACTTGAAGAATGAAATAAAAAAAATTATTTGTTCAGCAATAACTATGGGCTATATAACTATGAAATATGTCCGTGGCCATAGGCTGCCTATAATGTCTTAACCCAACAAAGGCCGACACAAGGGGTATCACCGTATTAAATTTTACTTACAATTTAATAATTTATTAAATTTATATTTATGATTAATTAACATAATTTATAATTTTATAATTAAATTTTGGACCAAGCGGATGGTCAAGTACCTGAGGAATTAGAGGGAGCCAAAATTTTAGCTACTCAATGACATCATTATGCACATACAAGAAACACGAGTTGGTGTACTCGTGTTTCTGCAAAAAATATTTTTGGACCAATCTTCTAGAGTAGGTGCAAAGTCTAATAAAACTACGAAGTTGATGAACATCTTGTGGTGGAAGTCAGTCTCTTACAGCTTCTATCTTACAAGGATCAGTCTTAATCCCTGATGAGTGATGACTTGACCAAGGTAATGAACTTCTTGCTGGAACAGTTTACAGTTAATCGGTCCCAATTTTAGTTTGGCTGCCTAAAGTTTTTCAAACACTTGACGAAGATTTCTCAAATGTTTTTTAAAAGTCTTTCCAAGAACGATGATGTCCAAGTAAACCAGGCAGACCTCCCAAGACAAACCTTTGAGCACCGACTCCATTAGTCGTTCAAACGTTGCAGGTGCGTTGCAAAGTACAAATGCATCACTTTAAACTGCCAAAGTCCATTTCCTGTAATGAAAGTGTTTTCTCACGGTCTTGCCAATAGCCGCTCTCATGCCTAAGGTCGAGAACCATTCTGACCCAGACAGAGTGTCCAGTGTATCAATCAAAATCAAAATAATCAATCCTGGGTAAAGGAAACCAGTCTTTCTTTGTTATATCATTCAATCTGCAGTAATCCACACAATATCAGATAGATCCATCCTTTTTCTTGACAAGAACCACTGGTGATATCCAGGGACTTCTTTAATGTATTGAGCTTCCATGTCTCTATGAGTTATTCTGTTTCTTCTCGTTTTGCCAATGGAAGCCTTTTTGCCGGTCGATGAACGGAAGGAGAATCACCAGTGTTGATCTTATGTTACGTCAGGTTAGTATGTCCATAATCATTTGATGCAGCAGAAAAAATGTCGGAAAATTCTTTCAGTAGGTTCTCTGGCTTAATAACTTGGTCTTCAGTTAATATTCATCTTGTTTCTCTCCATAAGTCACTAAGATGAGATGGAATGTCTGTATGGTGTTGGTTTGAGTCAGTAACTTCTATGGTATGTACATTTGTTATCCAAGTAACAGGTTCACATATTACTAATTCTTCACCCTTTTTCAAAATTCTATTGGGTATTTTACAGTTCATCACGCTGATAGGAATCTGTTTTTTTTATCTACACTGACTAAAGTCCTTGCAACCAGGATACATGAGCCAAAGCTCCTTTACCAGGGGCATCAGTGACTGCCAATCGGAAGGCCCCAGAAGTCTCCGCCCGATGTCCACGGACTATAATTTTATTTTGTGCTGGAATTTCTGTGTCTTCCGTCACCAATACTGTGGCCACACGTGATAAAGAATCAGATGTTCGGCTAAGCAAAAGGATCTCTTCTGTCTTACAGATGAGTAGGCTGTCACTGGGTCTAATGTTGAATATGCATTCATCGTAGATGTCAGCGATTTTAACAGGATGGCGTACCAGACAGCTACCAACTGTGATGTTGAGTTTTATCTTTCCATGGACTTTAGCACGTACTTCAGTGTCTGTTTGTAGGGTTATATTACACTGTGTAACATTCCAGTTTGGGTGAGGTATTATCTTCTTCTTTATGTTTGTTCTGAGTAAAGTTATCTTTGCATCAGTGTCTATATCATACGTCAAGGAACTCTATTCATGGTTCCATCAGCAACCAATCCGTTATTTTCACCATGTAGTGCTGAAACATGGGCGACTTCCCTGAGGCCAATATATCAACAGCCTACATGTTTCAGCACTACATGGTGAAAATAACGGATTGGTAGCTGATGGAACCATGAATAGAGTTCCTTGCCGTATGGTTTAGACACTGATGCAAGACTAATTTCTGTTTCCATGATCCTGTTGTCTAGTAAATGGACTTTTATTACAGTTGGCACGAATGTGTCCGGCCTTGTCACAATTCTGACACTGAAGGTATGTGGAAGTTTTTGAAGATGAACTTTTTATCTCTTTCAAAACGGATAGTATGGCTTTGGTTAGTTCTTTCACTTCATTATCCTTTTCTACAGTTTCTTCTTCACTCACAAATCTCACTGTGCGTTTGTTTGCTCGGGAGGAAAACCTGGAGCACTCGTACTTCATGGCATGTATCACAGCTGAATTTAAAGTTTCACCTTCCAACATCCTCGGAGATTGCTGAGTCTCAGGATCAGAAATAGCATCAAAAATAATAATTGAGTCAAATTATTTTGAATATCTGGTGGACAGTTACTATAAGCCAATCTAGCTAGACGCTCAGTATCACTAGCAAGTTCTTACAAAGTTTCGTCACTCTTCTGCCTACGATGTTTAAATTAAATCATATAGTATTGTTTTAAATAACAATCGCCAACCCTGAGTTCTAATGCAGAAACCAGACTTTGATAATCAAGTCGTTTTTCTTCTGGAACAGACTGTAAAACTTTCGCAGCAGAATTTCTTAAGGAAGCTGCAAGAGAACTGGCATTCTGGAATTCATTCCACTCATTAGCTCTAGCGTTAGACTGGCCAAGAAAATTGACCAGCATAAGTAGAAGGTTTAGTTGCATTTCTAGCGATATGTGTAAAACCATTATCACTAAAATTACCATTATCACACGAAGAAGGTAACATTTTATTTCCTAAAATCTGAAAGTGAAGTTAACAATAAGTTTTTACAGTTTCAATTTGATGTTAATAATCTAACTTAAGACTATCAAGTTTTGTGTTAAACTCAGAAGTGATTTCATTTACATTACATCACTCATCTTCGATTTCTACCTTTAGACTATCACTTGTCTGTTGAGTTCGGTCTTAATGTATTTATATTGGTCAGGTATTTCACATGTATGAGCTGCCATTTCAGCTCTCAATTCATTATTTTGTGTACCCATATCAGGTTTCAAGTTATCGTTTTGAGCACTCATTTCGGCTTTCAAGTTATCATTTTGTGCAGTCATTTCGGCTTACAAGTTATCATTTTGTGCAGTCATTTCGGCTTACAAGTTATCATTTTGTGCAGCCATTTCAGCTTTCAAGTCGTCTTCTTGAGAGACTATCTGAGCTCTCATGTCACCAACTTTATTGTTTATGTTATTATTTTGACTAGCAAGTTCACCGATATTACTGCTTTGGGCAGCTATATCACCTTTAATGTCAATATTTTGACTAGCAAGTTCATCAATTTCACCTCTTATATCAATCATCAGCTTTACTAACTCATCCATACTTCTAGCAAATGGCATTTAATAAAACATCCCGCTCCTGACACCAGTTTGTTCTATATTAAAATGGATGACCACTGAGCGTGAGTTCAAGTAAAAATCGTCATCATCTTCAAGCAGACATGGGCTACGGAAGTCCAACCAGACTGTGTAATTTAGTTCTCCAAGCAAATCTGTCCTGAGCTACATCTGCTTCATCTGGCCACTGCACACCAATTCTAATAAGGTCCTGTTTGACATTGTCTGTCCACCGCATCCTAGGTCTCCTCCTCTTTCTGAGGCCTTTAGGCACACTGTTCATAACCCTATTCGCCAATCTATAACGTTTCATGGCCAAACCAACGCAGTCTCTCTCTGCACAATATGCTGCTTAAAGGAGGTTGCCGACTCCTTTGCCTAACCTCATCATTAGTTACAAAGTTAAACCACCTAATGCCCAAGATACTGCGTAGGCATCTGGAATCAAAAGCATCTACTTTCCTGTTATCTTGTTTACACAGCGTCAAAGTTAGACTACCATAATTAACCCTAGAAAGAACTAAACTATTATACAATCTAATTTTAGTCTTTAGGTGTATACGCCTATTTCTCCACACTCTCCATAGATTCTTAAAAGTGCCGACAGCAATCCCTATTCGTCTGTTAATCTCATGCCGCACATCACCATTATCTGTTACATAGCTCCCAAGATAATTAAACTCTGACACCTGCTCAAGACTGCAACCATTCAGATGAACTGAATCACAACCTGCCTGACCAAGTTTCATCACTTTAGTTTTCTCTCTGTTTATAACCAAACCTACTCTACTACTAGTCTCATCAACAGCTCGAATGAAAGAGTTCATCTCATCAACATCATTTGCCAAAAGGGCTAAATCATCAGCATAATCTAAATCAGACATTTTCGTATCTCCAGCCGATTTAAGGCCAAAATCTTTCCCTTGAGGTGAATTTCGCATAGCATAATCAATAGCCAAGCTAAAGAAAAAAGGAGACAAAATGCACTCTTGTCGAACATCAGAAGTAGTGCTATACCAATTGCTTCAAGCCTTACCAACTCTCACACACGACTCAGTGTTATTATAGAGAACTTTCATTATGTTAACTAACTTGTCAGCTATACCATATGATTTCACAATCAACCACAAATTATGACGATCAACAGAGTCGAAAGCCTTTTTGAAATCAACAAAGCTAGCAACCAATAATCTGCCTAAGTGAAAATATTTGATCTACACATCCCCTACCACTTCTGAATCCACATTGCTCATCACGCAATTGACTGTCAACCAGATTCTTAATTCTATTAAGCACAATCATGGAAAGAACTTTACCTGGAACAGAGAGTAGGCTAATACCCCTGTAGTTATCACAAGAACTGCGATCACCTTTTTTGAAAATAGGGATAATAAAAGCTCTTGTAAATTCCTTAGGAACCATGCCTTTATCATAAAAAAAATTCAAAATTTTAGTCATCCATGTGGTAACAGAAACATTCACAGCTCTAAGCATTTCCATACTAATTTCATCTACCCCTGGGGATTTATGAAGTTTAACTTTAGAAATAGCCAAAATAACTTCAGATTGTGTTATAGGGCCAAAGTTAAAGCCACTGATGCATCTATCATTATTACAAACAATGGGAGTATAACTAACCGCATTGTTTAAAAACATCACTGAAATGCTCAACCATCTGCCATGACAGAATCCTCACATTCTATAATCTTATGTTGTTTATCCTTCAATCCCTCTATACCTGTCCGTTTTCTACCACACAAAACATTAACTGTCTGGTACAGCTCTCTACTGTTGTGCTTTCTAACTGCTTCCTCGGCTCTGTCAGCCAATCCATCAAGACAAAGATTCTTATCAGTAGCTAACTGATCCTTTACTCGTTTATTAAGCTCTCTGTAATACTTTCTATTAGGACTAGTAGGATACTGATTAAGGACATTCCTGCAGTTCTTTCTTTCTGAAATATGCTCAAGTGCTTTAGCATTACAGAGAACTTAATAAACGTGTAAAAGATCAGTTAGCTGATGATAAGATTCTTTGGCTTGATGGTTTGGCTGACAAAGCCGAGGAAGCAATTAGACAGCACAACAGTAGAGAGCTGTACCGGATAGTTAATGTTTTATGTGGTAGAAAACGGACAGGCATACAAGGATTGAAGGATAAACAAGGTAAGGTTATAGAAGGGGAGGATTCTTTCATTGCTGGGTGGGCTGAGCATTTCAGTGATATTCTAAACAATGCGGTTAGTTTTATTCCCATTGTTTGCAATGATGATAGATGATTGGTGGCTTTAATGTTGTCCCTATAACAAAATCTGAAGTTATTTTGGCTGTTTCTAAACTTAAACTTCATAAATCCCCAGGGGTAGATGAAATTACTACGGAATGCTTAGAGCTGGGAATGTTTCGGTTACCACTTGGATGACTGAAATTCTGAATCTCTTTTATGATAAAGGCATGGTTCCTAAGGATTTTACCAGAGCTATTGTTATCCCTATTTTCAAAAAAGGTGATCGCAGTTCTTGTGATAACTATAGGGGTATCAGCCTACTCTCTGTTCCAGGTAAAGTTCTTTCAATGATTGTGCTTAATAGAATTAAGAATCTGGTTGACAGGCAATTGCGTGATGAGCAATGTGGATTCAGAAGTGGTAGGGGATGTGTAGATCAGATATTTTCACTTAGGCAGATTCTTGAGAAATGTTTAGAGTTCAGAAACTTTTGGTTGCTAGCTTTGTTGATTTCAAAAAGGCTTTCGACTCTGTTGATCGTCATAATTTGTGGTTGATTGTGAAATCATATGGTATACCAGACAAGTTAGTTAACATAATGAAAGCTCTCTATAATAACACTGAGTCGTGTGTGAGAGTTGGTAAGGCTTTTAGCAATTGGTTTAGCATTACTTCTGATGTTCGACAAGGGTGCATTTTGTCTCCTTTTCTCTTTAGCTTGGTTATTGATTATTTTATGCGAAATTCACTTCAAGGGAAAGATTTTGGCCTTAAATGGGCTGTAGATACGAAAATTTGAGATTTAGATTATGCTGATGATTTAGCCCTTTTGGCTAATGATGTTGATGAGATGAACTCTTTCATTCGAGCTGTTGATGTTTGGTTATAAACAGAGAGAAAATTAAAGTGATGAAAATTGGTCAGGCAGGCTGTGATTCAGTTACTCTGAATGGTTGCAGTCTTGAGCAGGTGTCACAGTTTAAGGAGCTTGGGAGCTATGTAACAGATAATGGTGACGTGCGGCATGAGATTAACAGACGAATAGGGATTTCTGCCGGGACTTTTAAGAATCTATGGAGAGTGTGGAGAAATAGGCGTATACATCTGAAGACTAAAATTAGACTGTATAATAGTTTGGTTCTTTCTACGGTTAGTTACGGTAGTGAAACCTGGACACTTTGTAAACAAGATAACAGGAAACTAGATTCTTTTGATTCCAGATGCTTACGCAGTATCTTGGGCATTAGGTGGTTCAATTTTGTAACTAATGATGAGGTTAGGCAAAGGAGTTTGCAACCTCCTTTAAGCAGCATATTGTGCAGAGAGGGACTCCGTTGGTTTGGCCATGTTGCCCGTATGAATAATTTTTCAATTGGCGAATGGATGACCACTGAACAGTGTGACAGTGTGCCTAAAGGCCTCAGAAAGAAGGGGAGACCTAGGATGCGGTGGGCTGACAATATCAAATAGGACCTTGTTAGAATTGGTGTGCAGTGGCCAGATGCAGTAGTTGTTGCTCAGGATAGACTTGCTTGGAGAACTAAATTGCACGGTCTGGTTGGACCTCCGTAGCCCATGGCTGCTTGATGATGATGATGATGATGATGATGATGATGATGATGATGATGATGATGATGATGATGATGATGATGATGATGATGATGATGATGCTTTATCACTCAAATAATTCTGTCTCCTCTGCTCCTTTTTTCCTAAAAGAGTACTCTTAGTTTCCAAAAAAACCTGTTTAAAATGATCCCATTCTTCCTCAACTTCAGTAGTAAGCAAACCCTGACTGTGGTAGTGACTAAGTAACCTATCATAATAAGCTTTAGCTATAACTGGGTCTTTCAGAGCAAAAATATGCGAATGAAAATTACAATACAGTGTAATTTATTACAGAAGCATGGATGAAATTATTTATAAACAAAGTCAACCGGCACAAAACTCTATAATAATACAAAGATAAACTTTCAGAGGAATCCTGATGGTATAGCCATTATATCAATTCTATTCACATCCAAATCACAAAACAAGGCTAATATCATTCAATGAACAATAAAATCATGTTCATAAATAAATATTCAATTTAACTAGAATATCCTTACTAATCCTTAAACAAACTAAATAACTATACACTAAATGACTTCCTTCTTAGGTTTTAATCCTCAAGTACTCGAAAAGTGCGGCTAAGTGTACTGGTTTCTCAGAACCAATTCTTTTTAGACGTTGATCACCATGCACGAGACTGCAAATTCTTCTTTTCCTTTACCAGCTTACCAACACGATGCACACCAATAAACTAATCAACCTTCCGCGCACTCACCATATAAAATATTTTTACAACCATTGCGCTTTATACAACCATCGCGTACATACTGAAACTAATTATGCCTCCTTTCGGATATCCAAAACTTTTTTTTCTTAATCTTTTTTTTATTTTTGAGATCGGTTCTGTATTCCAATTCGTTAGTTACATAATTTTCACGCAGAAGCATACGCGAGTGTTCATGACACGTTTCTCATAAATTCACTGTAGCACGTTCATCTGTCGTAACAATATTATATATTCAAGTTTAATTTCTTAGAGTGAATCATCTAAAGGCTTATGTGCAGGATAAATAGAATTATAAGATGAAGGTAGCAGTTGAATATGTTCCTCTTAATCACCAAGAAATCAAAATTGTTTGTTTCTTGTCAGAAACCAGTCAATATTGCAGGTTAAAGTAATTTCGATTTAACCTATACCTATAACCTATACATATACGAAAGGACAGCTGAAAGATGGGTGGAGCTTGCTTCAGTCGGTAGGATGCAAAGTTCGTAATCTGCAGTTCCCAGGTTCAAGTTCCACCTGTGTCAGTGTTTCGATTTATGTCTGCTAAATTCCGCCCAGCTCTCTGTCAGAAAGGAAAACTGATGGTCTTGGAAAGACCACCGTTCGTTGGATGTCGTTGATCAGTCAGTGTGTAGGTGGCTGGCATTCGCAGGATACTACGACTTGTGTCAGAAGGGCTGTCAAGTAAATCCCTTATCTCTAACCAACTCCGAACCTTTGGGGTCCTTGTGAACTGGCCATTTAGCCCACTCTATGTAAAAAAAGTGTCGCTCAGAGGAAAACAACCCAATCTATGCAATGCGTTCTTCTACTATTGATGAGGTTGTTGAGCAGGAGCCCTCTCCTCCACAAAAGCAGATCTCAGCACATGGAAGGTTCTTGGAGAGGACTATTGGCATCGATATTTCGTCTTCCCATTGCATACTACACATGCTCAATTAGATCAGGTCTGGGGATATAGCCGGTCACTCATTCCACAGATATCTTCACTTACAAGGATATTGTAAACCACATAGTCCCTAGGGAAGGGAAGGGATCATCTACAGATATGAAATCTGAAAAAAACTGTTGAAATACCTCAGACATCATCAAAAATATCGTCTCTGTATCAATGAACATTCAGAATGCTTCCCTGAAAGATGTGTGCCCTTACACTGCCATCAACAAAATGGTCCCTTTGTGGTGAGTGCCATGTTCTCGTCAACATTTATAGTGAGTTCCATGTTCTCTTCAAATAAACACAGAATAAATTCGGTACTCAAACTGAACCTGAACTCACGTGTGAAGAACATATTTGCCCAATCCCTTGGACTCTGAAGGTGATGTCTTCATCACGTTGCGTTACGGAAGCTCTTCTGTTGAAGTTCACTCATACAAACCTCATTATGCATCTTTGTAGCCGCAATATGTTTCGAAAATGCTTTCCCAGTTACTAAATGCCATTCCTTATGTCGTCTTATGGTTAAAAAACAGGTAACTGAACAGTGCTGAACAGGCCAACGTTTAATATCTCCCGCTTCTTGAAATTGTTTCCGACGTCTTAATAGGATATTTTATGGTACATTGAAGGAGCTGTATTATTCGTCTGGAATTTACTAGCTTTCAGTGACGTAGGGTCAGAGGAAGCTATGAAACAAGCCTATTGAAAGGAATTCGACTCTATTATTTAGTTGCTCATATTTCTGTTTAAGAATAATAGTAAATACCAATATTAAAATATTTTGTCATGCAACAATTTTTATTTATTTTCTTTGATTAAACTATAATGGTTTCCATAAATAAAGGAACAACCCAATGTTATGTCAATGAAAGATGACGTCAAAGCTCTATATCTTCTAAACTAAGTTTTTCGGTTTAAAAAATGTGATAGCAGATAAAGAACTCAGTCAAATATATCAATATCTGAATTTTTAAAATTATTCGTTCTATATTAAATAAGATGTGAAGTTTGAATATTTAACAACAGCAAAGCCAGTCTTAAGAAATTTTTACGTAACTGATGAATAGTGAAAGTGCTCTTTACA
The DNA here is from genome assembly GCA_038380435.1 of Ryuthela nishihirai. Classification (NCBI taxonomy): domain Eukaryota; kingdom Metazoa; phylum Arthropoda; class Arachnida; order Araneae; family Heptathelidae; genus Ryuthela; species Ryuthela nishihirai. Next base: position 93,099,290 of record JAWZYU010000009.1, read on the forward strand.
CAAACGTCTAAAATACACACTTATTTTAAGCTCAAAAACAATTTCAATTAACTTGTGAAGTCGATTTTTGTGACGGCATTGTTATTGTTAAATATTTCAAACTTCATAATTTATTAAATACAGAACGAATATTGTTGAAAATCGAGATATTGTTATATTTCATTGAAATCTTTATCTGCTATCGAATTTTTCAAAACACAAGAAAAAGAAAATTACTTAGATGTTATAGAGTTATGACGCTAATTTCCCATATTCATAACATAAGATCGTTGCTTAATGTTTGGAAACCAGTGTATATTCTTATTGCTGCAATGTCGCGACACTCCCACGAAAAAATTTCGAAGAAAGAGATAACGGTTCTACATCTGTCAGCGGAGACTGAAGGATTCTAGATTTATTGATATTTGAGCGAATCGTTAACTGTTCGTCAGGTTTCTTAATGTTACGTCAGAATGGAATGTTTATGAAATGGAATTTTTCACGAGTATAGATACAATGGAATCGAGTAATGTCCTATGGAACGTCGCAGCCCATAAGTATGAACATTGTAATTTCGCCTGAATGTTCATAGAAACATCTTGTATTAAACATTTTGGACATTTAATATATTGATGCTGCTTAGAGAAAGCTATTAATGAATTGAAACATTAATTTTTAGAATATTAAATCGAAACAGTTAATATATCGACTCTATTTTTGCTTGGAGTAGGATTATTCATAAAGGTGGTCAATAAGTATTCATCTAATGTTCCTTTGTAAATGATCATATTACTTTTTTGTACTACAATATTTTGGCTTATATGTTGTGATGTTAACCTTCAAACGATTCGCTGATGCAAAATCGTTAATGACATTTTACTTGTCGTAATGAGTCCTGTTTCCTCATTAACATTACTTGTAACTCTGCCTCTAAAATTTGATAATCTCTCCGTATTCCCGAGGATTACGCTCTTGTAAAACATCATGAAACTGAATTCGCGAATACAAAATTTATTAACTTATGGGGGAAATTGGGTTGGATTCCTGGACACAATGATTATCGCGTTTCTCCTGATATTTTTGGGATAAAGTGATACAAAGCTTCTGACATTGTGCTAATATTTATAAGGAGTATGATTTTATAATTCAAATTAATAAATTAGCGTGAAAACATTGTGCATCTATACTATAATTGAAGTTTGAGCAGCCAAGGCATAGATACAATAAGTTGAACAATAGTAGAATTCATTAAAACAATTTTTTTTAATTGCACTTCTCTAACTCTTTCGCTTCCTCTATCTCCACCTGAGGGTAGTCTGTAGCGCTTTCTTCTGCATTTTCCTTCCCTTTCTCAGGATTATTCGGGGCGAGGGTGGCTCAGTCGGTAGCGCGCCAGGCTCGTAATCTGTAGTTCCCAGGTTCGAGTCCCAGCTGGGTCAGCGTTGAGATTTATCTCCGCAAAATTCCCCGCCCTGCCCACGGTCAGTAGGGGACACCGATGGGCTTGAAAAGGCCGCCGTCCGTCGGATGGGACGTTAAGCCGTGGCCCCGTGTGCTGGAGAGCCATACCCTGTGCACGTTAAAGAACACGCTGGATGGCCTTGACGGGAGGCTACCATCTGTCTCCCAACAGTTGTTCCAGTGGGTCCCCTCCCCCAACCTTCTCTGAGCCTTCGGGGTCCATGTGACCTGGCCATTTAGCCCATGGTGTGCAAAAAAGTGCCGCTCAGAGGTAAAACAACCCAACCCAACTCAGGATTATTCCTTTTTAATTTAACTCTGTGTGAACTTGAGGAGGTTGAATAACTATGCCTGAACTTGAAGAGGGTTGAGCACCTATGCCTGAACTTGAAGAGGGTTGAGCACCTATGCCTGAACTTGTATGGGCTGAGGATCAGTATTGCAAATAAATAAAAAGTAAATAAATCCCCCCTCAAGCAGCTGCTTGACACATAGGCCTGATAGAGATGATAAGTTTATACGGCAGAGTAGAAAGTGTTAGGATGGTGGGACCTCAGCAGAAAAACAACACAAATATCCATGCTTTACCCAGGGCTGCGTTCTAATGTCTTTCAAATAGGAAATACAACGAATGGTTGCAACCTCAATGGTTCTTTTAAATTTCAACTTTATCTAAAATATGATCACATTCAAGACGCTCGTTGCATAATGCTGTCAAGTGTTCTTAATAATAATGAAAGCTTATGACAGAATTAAATGTATTTTTATTGCGTAATTTCTATTAATTATAAATTTAGAGCTATCACCGTCATCATCGTCTGTTCAAGTGTTGTCGCTGCTATCATTTCTACCTTTATTACACAGCTGATCCAACTCTTCATTTGTGAATGCCTGGGTCGTAACCGTGAATAAGCGCATTTCGACCAGCGAATAATTAAAAATGGTTGCAAATATTTTATCGCAAATGCTGAGTTTTATATACTGTATATGTAAATGTAAATACTGTATATGTGAATACTGTATATGTAAATGACTTTACATATCACAAGCTTTCATTTGATGTAAAAAAATTTAGGTTGAAAGCCGTGAAATTTTTCCTTTCTGATTTTAGGTGGCAAAAAGAAGCAGGCATCATTTGAAGTATCCTGTGATTGTACATCAAAAGTAACATTATACATTACGTTCGGAAACAGGTTGTCGCTAATGATAAATCTTGAATTAGTGAAGTCAAGACTTGCACAACATTTCTTGAATATGTTTATACACTACATGAATTCTGAATTCATTTTCAAAGTAAGGAATCCTTTCAGATATTAAGCAAAAGCCAAGTCGAATACATCCTATCTGTTGTCGTTGCCCTGCCATTAAGAGGGTACATTTTAGACTTTTTGAAATAATAGTGGCCCTTTTTTTGGCTTCATCAAATGTACCAATGTTGGGGAAATTTTTACTGAGGTTAAAAAGAGATACTCTCTTGTGGAAGTGAACGGAAGGGGAGGGCTGCCAGATTAGTGTGGCCTACTGATCTGGACAACTATGGCTACTTTTCTTTTTTTTTTTCTACCCTGCTGAAGAGTGGTCAACCACACAGGGTCCTGGTGCTGACCATATAAACCCACTGGACTGGACAGATATATGGCTCTGAGCTTGATTATGGATCCTGATTTTGCTGCACTGGTGGGCTTCTGTGGAGGGAAAATCTTCCGCTGTGTTTTCTGTTTGTTTGTGGGTTGACAGCCCCAAGTGAATAGATTCACAGGATATGTTTATCAGCTGGTGGATAATCCTGAGCAGAGGTCATCGCAGGCACCTGAACTCTTTGCTTCTATTGGCATCGTCAAATTCTACATTGGAGGAAGTCTTCCAGTGTAGATGGCTTCAGCCTTTAGTGGTGGGGGAACGGGTCTTTGCCCCATGTCTGCGATTAGGGGGCTGTTTGATATTGTCGGCATTCCCTCTCTCAATAAACATAGTTTCTTTAAACATCCTACTAACCATTTTCTCTCCATAGGTAGTTGGAATGTGAGGACTCTGCACAGAGCTTTTTCTCTTGATGTCCTCACACAAGAATTCCACCATTATAATTTAGATATTCTCGGCTTGCAAGAGACCAGATGGACAGATAAAGGTCAGATTCTTAAAAATAATCTTAAATTTCTCTTTTCAGGGAGGGACGACAACAAGCATCACCAAGGCGTGGGTCTGCTTCTCAGCAGACACGCTAGCGATGCTCTTCTAGGATATGAGTGCATTAATGAAAGGTTTCTTACAGCAAAATTTCAGACAAGCGTTAAAGACCTGAATGTTATCTGCTGTTATGCCCCCACTGAGGATGCCGATAAGGATGAGAAGGATAGGTTTTATGAACAACTTCAGGATATTTTGAATTCTGTCAAGAAAGGAGATATTACCCTTGTTCTTGGTGACTTCAATGCCAAAGTTGGTACTGACTCTGACCTTTGGGGAGGGGTGATTGGCCCTTTTGGTATTGGTAGCTGCAATGGCAATGGGCAACGTCTCCTACAGGTAAGTAAACTCAATGGTTTCAGAATAACTAACACATATTACAAACACCGCGACATACATAAGTACACATGGGTTTCACCTGATGGGCTGCATAGGAATATGATTGATTATATATTAATTAACAGCAAATGGGCTAGTTCTCTTAGAAATACCAGGGCATATAGGGGAGCTGAAATTGGATCTGACCATTACCTTGTTAAAAGTGTCTTGCAACTTAAACTTAAAAAGTGTTGTGCTAGGGTTAAAAAATTTGCTTTTAATACTGAAGCTCTGAAAGACCCAGTTATAGCCAAAGCTTACCATGATAGGTTACTTAGTCATTATGACAGTCATGGTATGCTTACCACTGAAGTTGAGGAAGAATGGGATCATTTTAAACAGGCTTTTTTGGACACTAGCAGTACTCTTTTAGGAAAAAAGGAGCAGAAGAAGCAAAATTATCTGAGTGATAAGGCACTTGAGCTTATTTCGGAAAGAAAGAACTGCAGGAATGTCCTTAATCAATACCCTACTAGTCCTAATAGAAAGCATTACAGAGAACTTAATAAACGTGTAAAAGATCAGTTAGCTGCTGATAAGAATCTTTGGCTTGATGGTTTGGCTGACAAAGCCGAGGAAGCAGTTAGACAGCACAACAGCAGAGAGCTGTACCAGATAGTTAATGTTTTGTGTGGTAGAAAACGGACAGGTATACAGGGATTGAAGGATAAACAAGGTAAGGTTATAGAAGGTGAGGATTCTGTCATGGCTAGGTGGGCTGAACATTTCAGTGATGTACTAAACAATGCGGTTAGTTCTATTCCCATTGTTTGCAATGATGATAGATGCATTGGTGGCTTTAATGTTGGCCCTATAACACAATCCGAAGTTATTTTGGCTGTTTCTAAACTTAAGCTTCATAAATCCCCAGGGGTAGATGAAATTACTACAGAAATGCTTAGAGCTGGAAATGTTTCGGTTACCATTTGGATGACTGAAATTCTGAATATCTTTTATGATAAAGGCATGGTTCCTAAGGATTTTACCAGAGCTATTGTTATCCCTATTTTCAAAAAAGGTGATCGCAATTCTTGTGATAACTATAGGGGTATTAGCCTACTCTCTGTTCCAGGTAAAGTTCTTTCCATGATTGTGCTTAATAGAATTAAGAATCTGGTTGACAGTCAATTGCGTGATGAGCAATGTGGATTCAGAAGTGGTAGGGGATGTGTGGATCAGATATTTTCACTTAGGCAGATTCTTGAGAAATGTTTAGAGTTTCAGAAACCTTTGGTTGCTAGCTTTGTTGATTTCAAAAAGGCTTTCGACTCTGTTGATCGTCATAATTTGTGGTTGATTGTGAAATCATATGGTATACCAGACAAGTTAGTTAACATAATGAAAGCTCTCTATAATAACACTGAGTCATGTGTGAGAGTTGGTAAGGCTTGTAGCAATTGGTTTAGCATTACTTCTGGTGTTCGATAAGGGTGCATTTTGTCTCCTTTTCTCTTTAGTTTGGTTATTGATTATGTTATGCGAAATTCACTTCAAGGGAAAGATTTTGGCCTTAAATGGGCTGGAGATACGAAAATTTCTGATTTAGATTATGCTGATGATTTAGCCCTTTTGGCAAATGATGTTGATGAGATGAACTCTTTCATTCGAGCTGTTGATGAGACTGGTAGTAGAGTAGGTTTGGTTATAAACAGAGAGAAAACTAAAGTGATGAAAATTGGTCAGGCAGGCTGTGATTCAGTTAATCTGAATGGTTGCCGTCTTGAGCAGGTGTCACAGTTTAATTATCTTGGGAGCTATGTAACAGATAGTGGTGATGTGCGGCATGAGATTAACAGACGTATAGGGATTGCTGCCGGGACTTTTAAGAATCTATGGAGAGTGTGGAGAAATAGGCGTATACACCTAAACACTAAAATTAGACTGTATAATAGTTTGGTTCTTTCTAGGGTTAGTTATGGTAGTGAAACTTGGACACTTTGTAAACAAGATAACAGGAAACTAGATGCTTTTGATTCCAGATGCTTACGCAGTATCTTGGGCATTAGGTGGTTCAACTTTGTAACTAATGATGAGGTTAGGCAAAGGAGTTTGCAACCTCCTTTAAGCAGCATATTGTGCAGAGAGAGACTCCGTTGGTTTGGCCATGTTGCCCGTATGAATAATTATAGATTGGCGAATAGGGTTATGAACAGTGTGCCTAAAGGCCTCAGAAAGAAGGGGAGACCTAGGATGCGGTGGGCAGACAATGTCAAACAGGACCTTGTTAAAATTGGTGTGCAGTGGCCAGATGCAGTAGATGTAGCTCAGGATAGACTTGCTTGGAGAACTAAATTGCACGGTCTGGTTGGACCTCCGTAGCCCATGGCTGCTTGAGGTTGATGATGATGATGATGATGATAAAAACATCCTAACAGCTGTGTTCTGGATGACATCAAAAGTTTCAAGACTCATACTGAAGGTTTTGTTTAAAGCAAGAAGATTTCATTCAATCTCGAAGAGAGATGAAGACCAAAATAGAATTAATATGACTTTCTCCCCAGCTACCGAAGAGCTTTTGAAAAGGATTCTGAGAAGGTTAATTGGCTAGCAGTTTTCTGTTGTATAAGAGTGATATCTGGTTTCCAGATGAGATTATCAGTGGGAGTCCAAGATATTTATACTGATTCACAGTTCTAAGTTCCTTGCTATGGATGAGAATTGAAGGATTATTATTGGGATGGTGTTTTTAGTGATGGACATGACTGCCGATTGGAATAATTTAGACCACAGTGGAGAGTATAGTCATGAAGATTGCAATAGCAGTTTGAATTCTGTTTTCCATATTGCCACAGTCTGCGCCAATTGATCAAGTGGCAATATTGCCTGCAAATAAAAGAACATTGAATATCAAGAAGTGAAGGGGAGGAGGTTGGGAAGCATAATATTGAAAAATTTTGGGGGAAATCACAGACCACTGTAGTTAAGGGCCGCTCAGAAAAAAAAAATTCTAAGTTAAACTGTAATCACTGGTTGAGTGAAGAAATTACCATTGTATTTTTAGAAAAAATATCATTTATGTCATTTTGATGGAGCTTATAAATAATTTCCAAATGAAGGGCAGTAACGAAAGCAAACTGTTCTGCATATTTTTCACCATACAACGTCTGCTCAGAAAGTTTCTGAAGGATTATTATTCGTATACAATACAACGAAAGCAAAAGAGATGTCAATAAAGACACAGAAAAAAAATTCTGTTTCATAAAAAGCAGATACTGCCTAGGAGTAACAGAAATTGTCACTTGTAGAGATATCTCTCCTGACACCTGTTTCACATCGTTCGAAAATTTTGTATCATCAAGAAAAAAATATTATCTGTATAGATATTGTCTCGAGACGTTTGAGAAGACAACAAGTGAGAGATTTGGATCTGAAAGTTATAAGTGCGGAAGCAGGTGTGTGAGTTTTAAGTAAATAAATAACATGAATATCTTTCTACTACTTTCTATTTCTCTCTAGTGAAGAGAAACTTTCTACTCCAATAATGGTTGAAATGGGCTTGAATAGGCCCTGATCTGGAAAAAATCATCATCATCATCATCATCCTCAAGCAGCCATGGAGGTCCAACCAGACCGTGCAACTTAGTTATCCAAGCAAGTCTATCCTGAGCTACATCTACTACATCTACTGCATCTGGCCACTGCACACCAATTCTAACAAGGTCCTGTTTGACATTGTCTGCCCACCACATCCTATGTCTCCCCTTCTTTCTGAGGCCTTTAGGCACACTGTTCATAACCCTATTCACCAATCTATAATTATTCATACGGGCAACATGGCCAAACCAACGCAGTCTCTCTCTGCACAATATGCTGCTTAAAGGAGGTTGCCGACTCCTTTGCCTAACCTCATCATTAGTTACAAAGTTGAACCACCTAATGCCCAAGATACTGTATAAGCATCTAGAATCGAATGCATCTAGTTTCCTGTTATCATGTTTACACACTGTCCAAGTTTCACTGCCATAACTAACCCTAGAAAGAACCAAACTATTATACAGTCTAATTTTAGTTTTCAGGTGTATACGCCTATTTTTCCACACTCTTCATAGATTCTTAAAAGTCCCGCCAGCAATCCCTATCCGTCTGTTAATCTCATGCTGCACATCACCAGTATCTGTTACAGAGCTCCCAGGATAATTAAACTGTGACACCTGTCAAGATTGCAACCCTTCAGATTAACTGAATCACAGCCTGCCTCTCTGTTTATAACCAAACCTACTCTACTACCAGTTTCATCAAAAGCTCGAATGAAACAGTTCATCTCATCAACATCATTTGCCAAAAGGGCTAAATCATCAGCATAATCTAAATCAGAAATTTTCGTATATCCAAGTCCATTTAAGGTCAAAATATTTCCCTTGAAGTGAATTTCGCATAACATAATCAATAACCAAGTTAAAGAGAAAAGGAGACAAAATGCACCCTTGTCGAACACCAGAAGTAATGCTAAACCAATTGCTACAAGCCTTACCAAATCTCACACATGACTCAGTGTTATTATAGAGAGCTTTCATTTTGTTAATTAACTTGTCAGGTATAACATATGATATCACAATCAACCACAAATTATGACGATCAACAGAGTCGAAAGCCTTTTTGAAATCAACGAAGCTAGCAACCAAAGGTTTCCGAAACATTTCTCAAGCATCTGCCTAAGTGAAAATATCTGATCTACACATCCCCTACCACTTCTGAATCCACATTGCTCATCACGCAATTGACTCTCAACCAGATTCTTAATTCTATTAAGCACAATCATGGAAAGAACTTTCCCCGGAACAGAGAGTAGGCTGATACCCCTATAGTTATGACAAGAACTGCGATCACCTTTTTTGAAAATAGGAATAACAATAGCTCTGGTAAAATCCTTAGGAAACATGCCCTTATCATAAAAGATATTCAGAATTTCAGTCATCCAAGTGGTAACCGAAACATTCCCAGCTCTAAGCATTTATGTAGTAATTTCATCTACCCCTGGGGATTTATGAAGTTTAAGTTTAGAAACAGCCAAAATAACTTCAGATTGTGTTATAGGGCCAACATTAAAGCCACCAATGCATCTATCATCATTGCAAACAATGGGAGTAGAACTAACTACATTGTTTAGAACATCACTGAAATGCTCAGCCCACCTAGCCATGACAGAATCCTCACCTTCCTGCTCTTGTTTACCTAGCCACCAGAATCCTCACCTTCCTGCTCTTGTTTACCTAGCCACCAGAATCCTGCCCTTGTTTATCCTTCAATCCCTGTATACCTGTCCGTTTTCTACCAGACAAATCATTTACTATCTGGTACAGCTCTCTGCTGTTGTGCTGTCTAACTGCTTCCTCGGCTTTGTCAGCCAAGCCATCAAGCCAAAGATTCTTATAAGCAGCAAACTGACCTTTTACACGTTTATTAAGCTCTCTGTAATGCTTTCTATTATTACTTGTAGGTTATTAAGGACATTACTGCAGTTCTTACTTTCGGAAATAAGCTCAAGTGCCTTATCACTCAAAAATTCTGTCTCCTCTGCTCCTTTTTCCCTAAAAGAGTACTGTTAGTTTCCAAAAAAGGCTGTTTAAAATGATCCCATTCTTCCTCAACTTCAGTAGTAAGCAAACCATGCCTGTCATAATGACTATGTGAGCTATCATGGTAAGCTTTAGCTATAACTGGGTCTTTCAGAGATTCAGTATTAAAGGCAATATTTTTAACCCTAGCAGAACACTTTTTAAGTTGCAAGACACTTTTAACAAGGTAATGGTCAGATCCAATTTCAGCTCTCCTATATGATCTGGTATTCCTAACAGACCTAGCCCATTTGCTGTTAATTAATTTATAATCAATCATATTCTTATGCAGCCCATCGGGTGAAACCCATGTGTACTTATGTATGTCGCGGTGTTTGTAATAATTGTTAGTTATTCTGAAACCATTGAGTTTACTTACCTGTAGGAGACGTTGCCCATTGCCATTGCAGCTACCAATATCAAAAGGGCCTACTACTCCTCCCCAAAGGTCAGAGTCAGTACCAATTTTGGCATTGAAGTCACCTAGAACAAGGGTAATATCTCCTTTCTTGACAGAATTCAAAATATCCTGAAGTTGTCCATAAAACCTATCTTTTTCATCCTAATTGGCATCCTCAGTGGGGGCATAACAACAGATAACATTCAAGTCTTTAACGCTTGCCTGAAATTTTGCTGTAAGAAACCTTTCATTAATGCACTCATATCCTAGAAGAGCATCACTAGCGTGTCTGCTGAGAGGCAGACCCACGCCTTGGTGATGCTTATTGTCATTCCTCTCTGAGAAGAGAATTTAAAGAATAAATTTTAGAATCTGACCTTTATCTGTCCACCTGGTCTCTTGCAAGCAGAGAATATCTAAATTATAACGGTGGAATTCTTGTGTGAGGACATCAAGAGAAAAAGCTCTGTGCAGAGTCCTCACATTCCAACTACCTATGGAGAGAAAATGGTTAGTGGGATGTTTAAAGAAATTATGTTTATTGAGAGTAGAAATGGCGACAATATCAAACAGCCCCCTAATCGCAGACATGGGGCAAAGACCCGTTCCCCCACCACTAAAGGTTGAAGCCACCTACACTGGAAGATTTCCTCCAATGTAGAATTTGACGATGCCAGTAGAAGCAAAGTATTCAGGTGCTTGCGATGACCTCTGCTCAGGATTATTCACCAGATCTAAACATATCCTGTGAATCTATTCTCTTAGGGCTGTCACAAGTGAAACACAGCAGAAGATTTTCCCTCCACAGAAGCCCACCAGTGCAGCAAAATCAGGATCCATAATCAAGCTCACAACCATATATCTGTCCAGTCCAGTGGGTTTATATGGTCAGCACCAGGACCCTGTGTGGTTGATCACTCGTTTGCAGGGTAGAAGAAAAAGAAAAGTAGCCATAGGTTTCCAGATCAGTAGGCCACACTAATCCGGCAGCCCTCCACTTCCGTTCCTTCCACAAGAGAGAATCTCTTTTGAAAAGTACTACTCAGAAAAGAAAAGCAGTAATAAGCTGAAACCATGGATTACTAGCGCTTAATTAAATTCTATTGAAAAACATATAAACTTTATAAAAAGTAACCCTTTAATACACAACTTATAGGTAAATTAAAGAGTTATCGTAATATTTTACTTGATTTAAGAGAGAAAGGCGAAGTCAACATATTTAAAGAAGAAAATGTTACATTATAAATATAATTCTAGGTGACAATGGGAGATCATTAATATCACGAGTAAGAAAACCTCAAGTAATGCAGTACCTAAAGAAATTATTGTGGAACACAAAACCTGTAATTTTATTGAGAATCCTCTTCTGTTTGTAAATAAATTTAATGAATATTTCACTGGTGAAGCTATAAAATTAAACTCATATTTTCAAAGTGATTCTTCAAACAGCAGTTTGCATATAAATTCAATACTGAATACCTTTTTCATTGATCACATTACAAGTTCTGAGGTAAACGATATTATTCTATCTCTAGATTCAGGGAAGTCCTCAGGAACTGATGGCATTTTACCAGATGTTTTAAAGCTAGCTTCTCCCCATATTTCAACGATTCTAAGCAAACTATTTAATCTGTCACTACGAAGTGAAATTTCCCCGAAAAATTTGAAAACTGCAGTAATTATTCCTATTTTTAAGGGAGAGGATAAGTGAGATCCAGCGAATTTCAAGCCAATGTCTATTTCGTCTGTCATTTCAAAAACAAATGGAGAAATTGGTTGAAAATAAAATGATTAATTTCTTAAATAAAAATAAAAATTTCTCCAATAATCAATTTGAGTTTAGAGGTAAAATGGGCACTGAAGAAATCTGATTTGCCAATGACCACTGCTATACATAATGGAATAAATAAAAATTTGAAAGTTGCTACAATCTTTCTAGATATTAAAAAAGCTTTGAAACAGTTCCACATGATTTGTTACTTAATAAACTTCAAAACTATGGCTTTAGAGGGGAAATACTGAAATGGCTCAAAAGCTATTTAGCCAATAGAACACACAGAACTAAAATTGATAGTTGTTTAAGTGACGCTAATGAACTTGAATATGGCGTTCCTCAAGGATCTGTGTTAGGTCAATTATTATTCTTGATTTTTATTAATGATTTATGTAAGCTAGAATTGAAAGGTCAAATTAAAACTTTTGCTGATGATGCAGCACTGATATATACAGCAGGAGATGAGAAACAGCTAATTGCTGAAGCGAATGAGGATATGTTTACGATTACAAATTGGTTCTTAAAAAATAAATTATTTATCAACATTTAAAAAGCGAAATATTTATTTTTTAGATAGAGAGGGCAACCGGATAGACTAAGAAGTAAAATATTCTATGATGACAGGAGTTGTACTGGAAATAAATGTATATGAAAGGCAGTTGAGGGGGTTGATGAATACAGATATCTGCTGGGAGTTTACATTGACTGCAAATTAAACTAGAATGAACCATGTATCTCATGTTATTAAATGAATTAATGCAAAAATTCCAAGTATATATATTATTCGAAATTTCCTAGATTTATCGGTTTTAAAAATTATATATCACTCATGGATTAAGTCGTGCCTGATTTATGGAATTATACCCTGGGGTGATTCTTATTTAAGTCATAAAAAATCTCTTGTTGAGGTACAAAATCATGTTGTAAGATGTATTGCCAAAATAAAGAAAATAGGAAAGCACTGCACGCTTGGCTACTGATCTAAGGGACCTGGGTTCGAGCCCCGGAGAAGGCATGGATGTTTGTGTTGCTTTTCTGCTGAGGTCCTGCCATCCTCTCAGACCTTCTACTATGGCATATAAACTGATAGGCTCCTGTCATACCTCTGTGGCAAGCAGCTGCTTGAGGAGGTATTTATTATATTTTATTTTTTATAGAAATATTATGAACAGTTCGATATGCTACCCCTAAGAAAATTATATGTATTCAGAATCCTATTGCATCTGTTTAAAAACTGGGATAAACAAATTTTAGTAACATTAATTTGCAAAAGTAGAAGTAGGAAACTCCCAAATATTCATATTTCCAAGCCTACACAAACTCTCATTCAGAAGCATTTTGCCTACAGAGCTCCTAAATCATTCAATGAAATGCCAGAATGTATTAAAACTGAAGGAAATCTTCATAAATTTAAGAATAGACTATGAGTGACAATGAAGTTTTACTGTGACCTCTCTTGAATATTTTTCTATTATTTGTTTATATTTTATGTAGATTACTCAATAGAATAATAGCACTTCAGAAAACATTTTGTGCCTTGTACGTATTATGTGTATTGTACTATCCACAGGCGAGTTCGTAACTCTTGTGGGTAGTTTATTTCCAACTATAAAATGTAAATGTAAAAGTGTTTCTAGACACTATTTTATCTGGAAATAAATTGATTGAATTGGTTGATAAAAAAATAAAAACTTATACAAAACAGCTACATAAGATCACATTCTAAATATATCTTCAGGATTGTTTAACATAAAAATAAATTCTCGAACTTTTTTTAAACTTTGATCGATTAACTTGCATTCCTTTGTTTAGGTCTAAGTTGTTGACTTTGATTTTGTCATTGGATACTTTGCACCAATTGTGGTGCAAAGTATACAAAATCACGTCTTAATCCTTCATTATGTGACAAAGGTTCAATGAATTTAAGTTTTCCTCTTCTCATAGGTTGATGTAGTATTAGATATCCAATGTTTGGTGATAAATAAAATTATTAAGATTTTACATAAATAAATCTCTGGTAAATCAGTAGTAAATAATCACAGGATAAGTCCTGTAGACATGGAACTCATGAAATGATGTAAAAGATGATATATTAAATGCTAACTTAAAATATTTCTTATGGACTAAATAAATGACGTAAATTATTTTCATAATCACTTCCCCCAAATGCATATACCATATTACGATAAGGAAAGAAATCTATGAATAAAATACTTAAAAATATTTTTCACTTTATTTTCTTTAACTAATAAAATCTATAAAATCATAATTTAGCCTTTTTGTTAATTGATTTGCTTGTAGTATCCACTTTAAATTTTTAATCCAAAACATTCCTAAAGACTTAACTCTTTCCAAAAGAAGAAAATCACAATACTGGTGATTAACAATATTCAACTGGAAAAAAAACTAAATGAAAGAGTCTCCACTTATTCCAAAAAAATTAATTAGCTTTCTTTTCATTTAAATGCAACATTTTTTTCTGATGAATTATAAAGCAATGGTCAGTAAATCAGATTCAATGTTGCTTTTGACTAAACTAAATTCTTTAATCCAGATGAGACTGGAAGTTTAAAGACGAACTAGATCCACATCTTGCGAAAAAATGACGCAGTGGCGAAATTAGTTGTTAATATAGTCGTTTACTTGGAAATGGTTGTGAATATATTTAAAATTCGTTCTTTTGCAGGAGAAAAAATGTAGAATGTAAATGTCAAGTCAAGTGTCATCGAACCGGAAGCGAACAGAACGCGATTCAGGTATTATATTTCTTTCAATTTTATAACTAAAGACTTAACTCTTTCCAAAAGAAGAAAATCTTTGGAAATTGGTCTTTTACGACACAAAATTATTCCCGAAAAATGTATATAATATATGCGTGTGTCTACTATTTTCTTAGGCTCCGTTCATGTTATTAAAATTCTTAAAGTAGATCGAGAACACATGACATTCTTGGCAGACTCTATATTCCGTCGTATTCTTTTGCGATTACTTTTTTTTTTTATTATTTTAGTATTTGTTATTTACCAAAAGGTTGAATATTTTGAGCTTTTTTTCGAAATACCTAATCATAATAACATGCCAAAAACATTGTATTCCACTTTGGCAAACTTAGTTTTGTCTTTATAAAAGTAATTGTAATGATATTTTTAGCATGACAAGATGGTCGGTGACCTGAAATTGCCCTGTCTTAAATGATTGACTCGAATCGTTTGAAACATCAGTTAGATGGAATGATAAACTTTCAATGAAATCCATGCGTCGACGTCGGAGAGACAGAAAGAGAACGTCAACGAAGGTAAGGCGGGCGCCACAGGAGCGTATGAAGCAGACGCAAGACAACCGGTCAAATCATCATTAAAGGTTGTGGAATGCGTAGACCATCACGTGTTGCAGAATAGCGAGAGTGACTACTGTGAGGAGAGGTGACCAGCTGGACAACAGGTCGGTGTTTGCAAGAAGAAAAACCGCAATTATCGGAATGACTGTTAAGTGAACCGACATGTGCTACAGCATGAAGAGCTGCAAACTGGTTATAATGGTCCTTCTGCAACTGTAACCACAACTTTAAATGTACAATTATGTCAATGGCGAAAATTCTCAGTGGCCGTTCGTTGCTTCTATAACCGATCACCATCGATCATAATGATACTGGGATAGAACTTCCTGGAGTGATGAATGACAGAATATCATCCTGAAATCCAGTACTGCGTTTGGTGTTAATGATTGGCAGATTCGTGTTAGTCTCAAAATAGGATTCACCCACGATTCAGAAAAGTTATCATCATATCGGTTGCAATACCGTACCTCTATACTAATATTTTAATAATATACGAACTGTTTGAGCGAGATAACTCCAGGACACAGATTACTAATATCCCCAAAGGATTTTGATATTCAGGTTCGTAGTTTACAGTTCCCATGTTCGAATCAGAACTAAGCCAGCATTAAGATTAGCCCACCTAGCTGTGGCCCCACGTGCACATTGAAAACACTCTGGATAGCCATGACTGGAAGCTTTCCCAGCCTCCTCTTAGCCCTTCGGGGTCCATGTGACCTGGCCATTTAGCACGTTGTGTATAAAACAGTGCCGCTCAGAAGTAAGCTCCGAGACTCACCAGAGTGTTTAGGTTTGACAAGCGTTGTTAGATGCAAATCATGAATCCATCTTCTTCAGTGTACTGTGAATTCCCACTCAGCTCCGGAGTCTGCTTTTGCGCCCATCTTTTGCCTTCTCTTATTTCTTTGTTCATTCTTTTGGCCCAACTGGTATTGCCACTTAATTATTTTATATCACCCTTTGTAGCCATTCTGTTTCTGAGAATGCCAGGCTCGAATTTATTCCTAGAATCGGTGGCCTGGGGGAAGATGCGACTCAGCTAGACATCAGCATTCACCTTAATAGGAATCTTCGATCTCAAAAAGAGAACGCCAATTTTCCCCACTGACTAAAATTCCGTATTCAACACTGCATGTCATTATGTACAGATCGCCGACAAACATAATAAGATAAAATAAGCAATTCCATTAATGGTTGGAGGATTACAGCCCTCCCGCCCAATCCTTTTGTGTCATCGACGAAGACATAGCAAAACGCAACCATCAAGGACATAGCCAGATTCTCATAATCAATTTTCATACCTATTACTCATTGGATCACAAATTTCACGAGGTACCTTCTCTCGATAGACCTGTTTCTCTTTTACCCAGCAGAGCAGAAGTGAATTCTCAATAAAAATCTCTCTCTCATCAGAGTAAGCACAAGTCTCTAAAATTTACAATTTCAATAAAACATTATGCTTTTCTATTCGTATTTTGCTTATACTGGTATACTTTAAACATCTTATTCTTCACAACACGTGATGAAATACACTATAAATCACTTTGATTAAACAAATTTCGAAATTTCCAGTATCTTCACAGATGTTACTGCATAATAGAATAAATTAACTCTCTGTTGATTCACTTTAAGTTATATACAAATATCATGATTAATCTTCTCGCATTATGTTCAACTATTCCATACTTAACCCATTAAGGATATACATAAACCAATTAATTCTTATATCACTGTGATTTTAAGAATAACATCTCAAAAGAATCTCCGTCACCTTATCATAATAACATCACTCACCCTGAAAAAACAAATTGGCACTATTCAGCAATAAAGAGGTCACTTGAAATAATGAGTTGAAAAGAATTTGTCGTCCTGACTGGGATTCAAACCCAGATCTCCCAGAAGCATGATAGGCGTCTTAACCACTAGACCACTGCACTCCTCGATGGCCTAGAGTCCTGCTTCTGGGAAGGTCTCCCAGAAGCAGGACTCTTGCAGTCAGGACAACCAATTAGCACTAGTTTCATTTATCTATTATTTACCGTTGTGAAGTCTCAGCAACATTTATTTGACAGTATTTTGTGCGAATTAACCAAACTTACAACAAATGAGCTTATTTTAAAATAAAATAATTAATAAATACCCCCTCAAGCAGCTGCTTGCCATAGAAGTCTGACAGTTAATATGCCATAGTAGAAGGTCTGTGATGATGGTGGGACCTCAGCAGAAAAACAACACAAACATGCATGCCTTACCAGGAATCGAACCCAGGTTTCTTAGATCAGTAGCCAAGCGCGCTAACCATTCGACCACAGGATGACTATTTTACAGATACTAAAATAAATAAATAAACAAAACTTGAAAGACAAATAGACTAATTATATGTATTGCTAATTAATACCAGAATATATTTTAGTAAGAAATGCAAACAGAATAAATCGTTCGAACTTGTCGTTCAATAACATTCTAATCAACAAGGTTTAAGTGTCCAAACATCTTCATTGAAACTTAATACTTCATGAAATATTGAATAACAGGATTTACAAGTCGGTTCTTAAAAATACTTTACATTATTTCAAAATTTGTTTAATAAAACACAACCTTGAGAGTCGTCTGTATCGTCAGTGTCTCCTAATCTACTGTTACTCAACTTGTAAAAACGGGTTCCACTTAATATTCTTTACACTTCTTTAAAACAGAATGTTTAACGAGATGATATCCTTTTCTAAACACACATGAGAACACTGAAATTCGAACTCCATGCTAAAATGGATCCTTGTCAAATTATCGTCAATAAGCGAGCATATACGATCATCAAATTCTGCATACAGTTTCATCTCATCGTAACACTATCATATAACTAAGCCCCCAAAAAATATTTTTGTTAATTGAACTACCCCAAACGCGAGATTCTCGGGGCAGGGGTGGCTCAGTTGGTAGCGCACCAGGCTAATATTCTGTAGTTCCCAGGTTCGAGTCCCGGCTGGGTCAACGTTGAGATTTATCTCCGCAAAACACCCCACCCTGCCCACGGTCAGTAGGGGACACCGATGGGCTTGGAAAGGCCGCCGTCCTTCGGATGGGACGTTAAGCCATATACGAGAGAGACATACCCTATTCACGTAAAAGAATACATTGGGTGGCCTTGACGGGAGAGAGCCATTTGTCTCCCAACAGCTGTTCCAGTGGGTCTCTGAGCCTTCGTGATCCTTGTGACTTGGCCATTTAGCCCATTGTGTGTAAAAAGTGCCGCTCAGAGGTAAAACAACCAACCCGAGATTCTCGGAGGGGGGGGGGGAGGAAATGACTCGCTGGTAATTTGGTGAAATATTAGCTTTTAAGTATTGAACTTTGTAATCAGATTTCACATTCTTCTGTCTGTTCACATTTCACATAAAGCTTCGTTTAAAAAATTTTTTGAAGTTTTTAATGATTTAAAATTTAGAACTCAGATATTTTATGTTACACCAAAATTACGACACTTTGCTTCATACAATGCCAATGCATTTTGATTCAAACGATTGTCTTATTTTACACCTATACTAAATATTTAAAAATAATTATCCAAAAGTTAATCATATTGTGTAAATTTTATTCCTTAGAGAAAAGTTTTTACGAACACAGGAAGCAAGGAGAGGAATTTTTAGTAGGGGAAATAAAAAAAAATAAATACCCCCTCAAGCAGCTGCTTGCCACAGAGGTCTGACAGGAGCCTGTCAGTTTAATATGCCACAGTAAGAGATCTGAGAGGATGGCAGGACCTCAGCAGAAAAACGACACACACATCCATGCCTAATCCGGGACTCGAACCCAGGTCCCTTAGATCAGTAGCCAAGCGTGCTAAGTAGGGGAAACATAACGTAACTGATTTTTCACTATCTGTTATTATTCATTGAAAACTATAGGAAAAATTCTTGGCTATTCCTTTAAATAGATGTATATCATATATCCCCATAAATTTTATGAAAAAAAATTGTTTGGCAGTTGCCTGTTGTGTCGGGGAAGAGTGGGAATCGACTCCCTAACATTCTTTTAATTTGTCTATTCATTAAATTCCTCTAATTAATTCTTCTGAAAATACACTTATAATATAGATATGTACAAAAACAATAAATTGCATAATAAAATAAATTTGAGAGACACGACCTCCCCCCCCCCCCTCTCCTCAGCACTGGTTTTGTGGGGCCTATCAGTACGCCTCTGCCCAAAAACATGTTTCAACCAAACTTTCAACTTTTGCCTACGGATTCTTTAAATTTCTCAAGGACTAAATCTGACCTTATTATACCCATTTCTGTACCAAAATTAATCGCACCCTCTAGATCTCTATCGCCCTGTATCATCATTACTCTAAACCTTCTTCAACGACATAACAGCAACATTTTCTTTAGGCATAATATTCTTGGTCTGTAAATGGTAGCTAGGTATCACTGGAAGGAGAGCTATGCACCAATCCCCTGTGATGATGCATAGAACCGGCCAGGCCTAGCACCTAATGTCCGACCCCGCCTTCTCGTGGTGTGGACCGTTAGTAACTTTCAAAAGAGATACTCTCTTGTGGAAGTGAACGGAAGGGGAGGGCTGCCAGATTAGTGTGGCCTACTGATCTGGACAACTATGGCTACTTTTCTTTTTTTTCTACCCTGCTGAGGAGTGGTCAACCACACAGGGTCCTGGTGCTGACCATATAAACCTACTGGACTGGACAGATATATGGCTCTGAGCTTGATTATGGATCCTGATTTTGCTGCACTGGTGGGCTTCTGTGGAGGGAAAATCTTCCGCTGTGTTTTCTTTTTGTTTGTGGGTTGACAGCCCCAAGTGAATAGATTCACAGGATATGTTTATCAGCTGGTGGATAATCCTGAGCAGAAGTCATCGCAGGCAGCTGAACTCTTTGCTTCTATTGGCATCGTCAAATTCTACATTGGAGGAAGTCTTCCAGTGTAGATGGCTTCAGCCTTTAGTAGTGGGGGAACGGGTCTTTGCCCCATGTCTGCGATTAGGGGGCTGTTTGATATTGTCGGCATTCCCTCTCTCAAAAAACATAGTTTCTTTAAACATCCCACTAACCATTTTCTCTCCATAGGTAGTTGGAATGTGAGGACTCTGCACAGAGCTTTTTCTCTTGATGTCCTCACACAAGAATTCTCTCATTTAGATATTCTCGGCTTGAAAAGAGACCAGATGGACAGATAAAGGTCAGATTCTTAAAAATAATCTTAAATTTCTCTTTTCAGGGAGGGACGACAATAAGCATCACCAAGGGGTGGGTCTGCTTCTCAGCAGATACGCTAGTGATGCTCTTCTAGGATATGAGTGCATTAATGAAAGGTTTCTTACAGCAAAATTTCAGACAAGCATTAAAGACTTGAATGTTATCTGCTGTTATGCCCCCACTGAGGATGCCGATGAGGATGAGAAGGATAGGTTTTATGAACAACTTCAGGATATTTTGAATTCTGTCAAGAAAGGAGATATTACCCTTGTTCTTGGTGACTTCAATGCCAAAGTTGGTACTGACTCTGACCTTTGGGGAGGAGTAATAGGCCCTTTTGGTATTGGTAGCTGCAATGGCAATGGGCAACGTCTCCTACAGGTAAGTAAACTCAATGGATTTAGAATAACTAACACTTATTACAAACACCGCGACATACATAAGTACACATGGGTTTCACCTGATGGGCTGCATAAGAATATGATTGATTACATATTAATTAACAGCAAATGGGCTAGTTCTGTTAGGAATACCAGGGCATATAGGGGAGCTGAAATTGGATCTGACCATTACCTTGTTAAAAGTGTGTTGCAACTTAAACTTAAAAAGTGTTGTGCTAGGGTTAAAAAATTTACTTTTAATACTGAAGCTCTGAAAGATCCAGTTATAGCCAAAGCTTACCATGATAGGTTACTTAGTCATTATGACAGTCATGGTTTGCTTACTACTGAGGTTGAGGAAGAATGGGATCATTTTAAACAGGCGTTTTTGGACACTAACAGTATTCTTTTAGGAAAAAAGGAGCAGAAGAGGCAAAATTATCTGAGTGATAAGGCACTTGAGCTTATTTCGGAAAGAAAGAACTGCAGGAATGCCCTTAATCAATACCCTACTAGTCCTAAATGAAAGCATTACAGAGACCTTAATAAACTTGTAAAGGATCAGTTAGCTGCTGATAAGAATCTTTGGCTTGATGGTTTGGCTGACAAAGCCGAGGAAGCAGTTAGACAGCACAACAGCAGAGAGCTGTACCAGATAGTTAATGTTTTGTGTGGTACAATATGTGTGTGGTACAGGGATACAAGGATTGAAGGATAAACAAGGTAAGGTTATAGAAGGGGAGGATTCTGTCATGGCTAGGTGGGCTGAGCATTTCAGTGATGTTCTAAACAATGTAGTTAGTTCTACTCCCATTGTTTGCAATGATAATAGATGCATTGGTGGCTTTAATGTTGGCCCTATAACACAATCTGAAGTTATTTTGGCTGTTTCTAAACTTAAACTTCATAAATCCCCAGGGGTAGATGAAATTACTACGGAAATGCTTAGAGCTGGGAATGTTTCGGTTACCACTTGGATGACTGAAATTCTGAATATCTTTATGATAAAGGCATGGTTCCTAAGAATTTTACCAGAGCTATTGTTATCTCTATTTTCAAAAAAGGTGATCGCAGTTCTTGTGATAACTATAGGGGTATCAGCCTACTCTCTGTTCCAGGTAAAGTTCTTTCCATGATTGTGCTTAATAGAATTAAGAATCTGGTTGACAGTCAATTGCGTGATGAGCAATGTGGATTCAGAAGTGGTAGGGGATGTGTGGATCAGATATTTTCACTTAGGCAGATTCTTGAGAAATGTTTAGAGTTTCAGAAACCTTTGGTTGCTAGCTTTGTTGATTTCAAAAAGGCTTTCGACTCTGTTGATCGTCATAATTTGTGGTTGATTGTGAGATCATATGGTATACCAGACAAGTTAGTTAACATTATGAAAGCTCTCTATAATAACACTGAGTCGTGTGTGAGAGTTGGTAAGGCTTGTAGCAATTGGTTTAGCGTTACGTCTGGTGTTCGACAAGGGTGCATTTTGTCTCCTTTTCTCTTTAGCTTGGTTATTGATTATGTTATGCGAAATTCACTTCAAGGGAAAGATTTTGGCCTTAAATGGGCTGGAGATACGAAAATTTCTGATTTAGATTATGCTGATGATTTAGCCCTTTTTGGCAAATGATGTTGATGAGATGAACTCTTTCATTCGAGCTGTTGATGAGACTGGTAGTAGAGTAGGTTTGGTTATAAACAGAGAGAAAACTAAAGTGATGAAAATTGGTCAGGCAGGCTGTGATTCAGTTAATCTGAATGGTTGCAGTCTTGAGCAGGTGTCACAGTTAATTTTCTTGGGAGCTATGTAACAGATAATGGTGATGTGCGGCATGAGATTAACAGACGAATAGGGATTGCTGCCGGGACTTTTAAGAACCTATGGAGAGTGTGGAGAAATAGGCGTATACACCTAAAGACTAAAATTAGACTGTATAATAGTTTGGTTCTTTCTAGGGTTAGTTATGGTAGTGAAACTTGGACACTTTGTAAACAAGATAACAGGAAACTAGATGCTTTTGATTCCAGATGCTTACGCAGTATCTTGAGCATTAGATGGTTCAACTTTGTAACTAATGATGAGATTAGGCAAAGGAGTTTGCAACCTCCTTTAAGCAGCATATTGTGCAGAGAGAGACTCCGTTGGTTTGGCCATGTTGCCCGTATGAATAATTATAGATTGGCGAATAGGGTTATGAACAGTGCGCCTAAAGGCCTCAGAAAGAAGGGGAGACCTAGGATGCGGTGGGCAGACAATGTCGAACAGGACCTTGTTAGAATTGGTGTGCAGTGGCCAGATGCAGTAGATGTAGCTCAGGATAGACTTGCTTGGAGAACTAAATTGCACGGTCTGGTTAGACCTCCGTAGCCCATGGCTGCTTGAGGATGATGAGGTGAGGAGGATAATATTCTTACAATTATTTCTCTAAGCTTTGTACCTTGTCTTGTTATTATTGACCTAACTTCATACATATCTCGGGGCGTTTCTTAACCAAACAAGAGCTACTATTGCAGATATATGGCATTTTTACTTTTCTATATGTACCTTGTGTGTGACCTTCACTGCTCCAATTTCTAATATTGTGATTGCATTTATAAGGGTGTGTTTCGATTACCTCCTAGCAACAGTATGGTTTGATATGAAACATTCAAGCGCTACATTAATTTCATCATTCTCTTTCTCTTCGCAATAGTTGCTAACTATAGCCTGATCATTAATCTCATTAAACAATAAATTCTTAGAACTATCAGAAATATTGCTTCTATTAATACGGCTAACTTTGGTTAAACAATTTTTATCAACACATAAGAAAGATACAAGAAGGTGCACAATACTTATAAATACACATTCATTTTTACCCTTCTCATTGGTACTTAATAACCATATTTTAATTTATCCTAAACTTCCCCTTAGGATTCTAATATCACGTTTCACTCTTTCAAAATCAATAAGATTTCATTCTTATTCTACGTTGGATGTACCGAAAGTTTGCATGTTATGTAATAACATCTTTATTGTAATAAATAGAAGGTTTCAGTTACACATGTATGTACATTCATTGTTGCTCAACAATGAATGTACATAATGTGTAACTGAAACCTTCTATTTATTACAATAAAGATTATTACATGTATGTACAAAACTATCCTTCAAAGTAATTTCTATCAAAGATTATTACATGTATGTACAAAACTATTCTTCAAAGTAATTTCTATCAAAAATTATTACATGTATGTAAAAAACTATCCTTCAAAGTAATTTCTATCAAAGATTATTACATGTATGTACAAAACTATTCTTCAAAGTAATTTCTATCATATATGAATATTTGCGCCACCCCTGAACCCAATAGTGGATCCTGTTTAGAAAACCTGTGGTGAACAGTGACCGTAGCCTTCTTCTATGATGATCGCTGAGTTTTGCACTTGGGCCTGAGTGAGGTGTTGTGCCGCCACTGAATTCACTGACTCTTAGCCTCTGGATCATATAGTTGTGCCCACGTCTCATCTCCTGTCACAACATTCTGAAAAATTATGTTTTCTTGGTCTTCAAACATCACCTACAGAACAATGAACACTTACACCCTCTGAGTTTTCAAATGAGATATCAGCTGATGAGGAACCCATTTGACAGACACTTTCCGATAGCCTAAGTCTCTGCGATTGCTTTCAAGGCAATGCTACCGCAATGCAAGTCCTCGACAGTTGTTTCTTCTTTTTCACCCACATTTGCACAATGCTGACATCGATTGTCTGCATATCGTACAACTTAGTTAGGCTGGCATGAATATCGGAAGCGCTACAGCCGTCCTTCATCAAGAACTTTTTGTTTTAGCTTTGTATCCATGGTTCATCACCATTTGGTTCCTGCTTTGCATTTTGACGAAACTGTAATCCGAAACGTTCGTTAAGGCAATTCTTATTCTGAATAGAAGAGTGCCCGTTCCTAAAGCTGCTTTTATGGATATCTTAATTGACATTGATTAGATAAGGCCATTTTCTAGGATAGAATCCTCACCTTATCATGTTTATCCCTCAATCCCTGTATGTGAGTCCACTTTTCCTTACATAAAATATTACACTCTGATAGAACTTTGTGTCTAACAGCTTTCTAGACTTTGTCGTCCACACAATCAAAATTAAAATTTTTATCAGTCCAACTGATTTTTTAGACATTCATTAATAAATTCATCAACTAAAGATACAAGAATTAGCAATTTACATAATTACAAATATACTTCTGTTCACATTTTAAGGAAGTTAAAAAAATTGCAAATATCTGTATAAACCCATTTTGGAAATCAACAAAAGGTTCAGAGGATATTTATTGTGAAATAGGAGTGGGAGAACATGTAAATGATTCAAAGCGCAGCACATACGCACATCATGTGTGAGAGTAGCGCCCCCTGGAAGTGTTATAAGAGGAGATTACGAAGAGCCGGTGTAAAGCATTGGAATTCTGTTTGCTTGCATATTAAAGAATCAAGTATGCCCCATCGAAGAACACGGCATCCATTAACCAGGTTTCCGACTTTTATCGAGGGAGAATTGGGTGATTATGGGAAGGCGGATTATCGTACCTAGACATTGGTGCTTGTGTTGGATGGAATGCTGCCACAATGATGAGAATATGGCGTCAATGGGTAGAAGAGGGACGAACTCACCAACGTGAGGGATCTCAATGGCCCTATCACACAGACGAACGAGAGGACAGACATCTCGTGCTCATGGCATTGAATTATCGTACAGCCGCATCAAACACCTTAGCTCAACAGTTAGGGTGTGTTGCACATCAGCCAGTGTACACATGTACGGTTCGACGTCATCTGTAGCATTGGAGCATCTTTGCTAGGAGGCCATTGCTTCAGCTATCACTGACTCTACAACACAGGCGTATGTAACAGCAGTGCTACCAAGAACGTCATGCATTGATGTGTGAATGACATAGCATCGTCCTTTCAGACGAATCCTGCTTCAGTATGCAGCACCATGATGGACGAATCCGTATCTGGCAGTACCGTAGCAACAGGCTCAGTGAGACACGCATGATGCAGCGCCATACAGGTTCGGCCCCTGGTGTTATTGTATGGGGTGTTATTGAAATCCACTCACACACACGCATTGTACACATTACCAGTACTTTGAACAGCCAGCGTTACATCACCGAGGTGTTGGAGCCTGTGATTGTACCTTATCTTCAGGGGCTCTCTGGTGCCATTTACCAACAGGACAATACCCGACCAAATGTGGCATGCATCGTCCAACAATTCCTGGATTGCCACCATGTGACACTTCTGCCTTGGTTTGTGCATCCACCAGAAGATCTGTCCCCAACTGAACATGTCTGGTCCATGATCTGATGACGACTAGCACACCAGACACCAGCATCTGCTACAACATATGAACTTTGACTAGGTATCGAAACTGCATGGACTGACATTCCCCAAACACATCCGACGTCTCATCCTTTCAATGCTGGACCGTGTAGCAGCGGTTGTTGCCGCTCTGGTGGCTACAGAAGATACTGATTTATTTGTATTCCACAAGTCTAACCGAGTTGCATTTGTAATCATTTGATCCTTGTAACCTAAGCTATGTATTCACAAAATATGGCTTTGATATCTCTTGTCTTTACTGGTAGTTACACTTTTAATGGCCAGCAGTGTATTTATCGAATTTTAAATTTGAATTTCTCCATGTGAAAAACTCTGCGTTGTGAAAATTAAGCTATCCGTAAAAGCAGCTTTAGGAACGGGCACTCTTCTATTCAGAATAAGAACTGCCTTATCGAGCGTTTCGAATTGCAGTTTCGTCAAAATACAAAGCAGGAATCAAATGGTTCCTGCTTTGCATTTTGCTTTCTATTTTGACAAAACTGTTCTTGGTAAGCATTTTACTTGGATGACAGTCAGAGAGGGAGAGCCATCAGAAATATGAAACCATGACAGTCACATAGAGAATTTATATAAAAGTATAAAGTATGTAATTTTTATATAAGTTAAAGTATTGAACAATAGACTAGAACATAGACTAATTAAAGACTAGAATCAAGTCTGCCATTATAGATAAATACTGGATCGAATAAATGGGAAACCTAGGGGACAATGGATCGATGGAGTAAGAGAGACCACATAGGAAAGGATTTTGAAGAAGCGGGCCCGAATAACAGATTAGAAGGAAGACTTGAAAACTCTGAATGCATTCAACCCTAGTCTGACGATTTATGTGTTTTATAGTCAATGAGAGGAAAACTGAAAACATTGATTAGATAAGGCCATTTTCTAGGATAGAATCCTCACTTTATCATGTTTATCCCTCAATCCCTGTATGTGAGTCCACTTTTCCTTACATAAAATATTACACTCTGATAGAACTCTGTGTTTAACAGTTTTCTAGACTTTGTCGTCCACACAATAAAAATTAAACTTTTTATCAGTCCAACTGATTTTTTAGACATTCATTAATCTGTCTGTTATGCTGTTTGTTAAGACTAGTAAGGAGGTGATTCACTTTATTCCCGCAATTCTTTTGTTCAGAAATAAGCACTGTATTACAATTCAATCTATATCCTCTGATCCTTTTTACACTCACACAAAACAAATACTGTTTCCAGAGTAGTCCGTTTAAAAGGTCTCATTCTTCCTGTATTTCAGCTGTAAGTTAACAACGATCGTCATAATATTTAAATAACCCGTCATGATAAAATTCCGCTATATCTGGATTTCTATGATTTCAGTTGCAAAACACCTCTGTTAAAATAATGGTCAGACTCAATTTCAGCTCCCTTATGTTAAAATGCTATTTTAATGTTTCTTGTGTTTCCCCTATTATTACGTAAACGATCAAGTATCCGTAACTCACGATGCAAAGTCGTTTAAAGTACGGACGACAAAAAGATGCTGGGGGAGAATTAACGATTAGTTACGATTCTAGATGCATGTGCAGTATCTTGGGCATTAGGTGGTTCAACTTTGTAAGTAATGATGAGGTTAGGCAAAGGAGTCGGCATCCTATTTTGAGCGGCATATTGTACAGAGAGAGAATCCGTTGGTTTTGCCATGTTGCAGGTATGCATAATTATAGGTTAGCGAATAGGGTTATGAACCTAGGGTTCTGTGCCTAAGGCTTCAGAAAGAGGGGGAGACCTAGGATGCGGTGGGCAGACAATGACATACAGGACCTTGTTAGAATTGGGCTACAGTGCTTACATTGCAACAGGGCTTTTTTACTATAGTGCTGCAGGACCATTTTAGTCGCCGGGTGCAGCGGATGTAGCTCAGGACAAACATGTTTGAAGAACTATATTGCATATTCTGGTTGGATGATGCTTCATGATGATGATGACTGATGATGATGATGATGATGATTCGTTAAATAAAAATAGATCGAACCGAACATTAACGAAGCATCGTCCAGAATGCAAGGAGCACTTGAGTGCTGACAACATCTTCAGGTGGCTTTGTTTGAGAGAGGATAAATCTTTACATTTTGAGGCAGGTTGCCAACCTATCATATCACTGTAATTCCTGTTAAGAAAGAGGAGACAACTGCCCGGAGTGGCGATGATAGTTACGGTATGGCACCTACATTCGTTTCGCAAGTTCTGAAACAAATTAGACGAATAACAACGGCTAGGCAGCATGATCCGGAGACATCATAACTCTATCGACTATTCAGAGAGCTTCAATTGCCACTGTTGTGGTTCTTCTAAACAATTAACGGAAACTCCCAGGGACAGGAGTGAGCTCACGCCACCCACAGCCACTTATCATTTAATGAATATCATCGTTGATTGCAACGGTGCCAGACTAGAGCGTCTATCTTAAATGACGAATATCGGTTTCGTCTGGGTACGGACGTTTGGAGGCTCTTGGTCAAAGGTCTGATCCATCGACGAATTGGGAATGACATACGAAATGGTCAACTGGAATAATGCCTGCCATCAGTTACAATGGCAGATCTCTTTTGCTGTTCAACGCAGGGAGTTTCACCACCCACAGGTATGTCAATAATGTCATGACTATTATTCTTGGGGAGTTTACTGAGTGATTCTTCAGTAGGAAAATAGTCGACTTGGATTTGTGTAGGATATGTTGGGACACTGTTTGCATTCCCATCTTGCGACCAACCCAAACTATTACCGACCTAATGGATCACTTGGGTGAACTGTTGCGGACTGTGCTACAGGATGCTTTGAATTTCATTAAAATTTATTATTATTTTTTGATTGCTTGAATATTTAACACAACCTTACTACTCCTTAAAAATCTCCGAAAATCGATGAAAATTAAATGAAATATTAGATGAACTTCTAAATGTACAATTGTTTTAGTAAACATTTTGGTAAAACGATTGCTATTTATATGCTTGTTATTGTTATTGTTATTTTTGCTATGATTAACGTCTGAGATAAATTCTGACGATTGGCGACATTTGCTGCTAATAATTCAACTTCCATAACTTTCTTAATACTGAAAGAACTTTAATGCTTAACTTCTGCCAAGTGTGGCCTGGTAAACTGGTTATAAAGCAAGAGGTACCTGATGTTGGAGATGTAGAATGCCTCGATCAGCGATCACAAAGGCCTTAGTCTATATTAAAGGTGAACGAAAAAACGAAGACTCCATATTTAGGTGAGATCAGTTTTAATTTTGTTTTTCAGTCTGGAGTTCACCTTGATTTTCAATTTCCTACTTCATGGGGCACTTTTCACGAAAATGGTTGATAACTTTGCAAAGATAACTTAAGTAAGATGTTCAAAATATCTTATTTAAAAACAAATCTTCAGGGTTAGACAATTTCGAAGTTTGTAGGACTTTAAATAGAATGCGAGACATATTCTTCTCTATTCTATCTATTAAAATGCGAGACATATCTTGCAGACCACTTATATGAAATTTGATCGCCATTATAATCTTCAAAAGTCTGAAGAAACGACACTGAGTCGCAAAATGATGATTTTATATCATTTAGTGGAAAAAATCGCAAAAGAGGCGGAGGTCCTCTGTACCTAAACAGGAGAACTTTTTCTCGAAAGGTAGAAATAGTTGTCTAGAAGAAACAGAAAACGATACCGATGCCGAAAAATCAAAAGAAGAAAGACATAAAATGAAGAAATTCTTTTGCCAGGACGAAATGATACTACGAAAAAGAACCTCTGTGATAGAGTCCCACCAATTATAGTTAAGCTCACATGGCCCACGTTAAATGGACTGCTTAAATAAATTACCACTGGGCGGTTTTCAGGTAAAGTTTTAGAGGAATCGATTACACTTCAACACATATCTAGGCAGATTATTGGTCATTTACTACTCTGATCCAAAAAGACAGACACGAATTTCTTGCATTCAGTTAAAATAAGATTCGCATCTGACCTTAGAATGCATCAAGATACCAAAGGATGGACCTCCAATTTTTGCAAAAAAGTAATGGAGAGCACACTGCGAACTGCAAGTTCGCTCAAAGTATTCTAAGCCCCAGACAAATAGTGTGCCCGCACCTATGTCTCAACCAAATATCCGACAGAGAAAAGTAGCAGCAAGTCAAACCTTTGTTGAAATAGCCTCACATACAGTTAAGGAAAATCAAACAGCTGACGCATTAGTAGTTGCACAGAGATACAAAATAAGTGATGCTGCTCATGTTAAGGGAGGCAAAATTGTCTTTTCTTTTGTCTTGCTGGCCAGTGTTAAGAATTATTTTCGTTGTTTACTAACTTCAGCTTCAATGATTTATTGTTTTTCTTAAAGAATTAATTGACGAATTTAAAAAGTTAAGACAAGCGCAGACCAATGGGCACTGATATTTAAAGCCCCAGATTACGGCAAGAAAATTTTAAACAAAGATGGCAAATAAGACTAAAAATGGCAAAATTTCAGTGGCATACTGGGAATGCCGATGGACTAAAACAAGACATGAATGAATTTAAAACATTTCTTTCTGAACATTAATTAATCCTGTGATAAAATAAAAATCCCTTACTTACAATGTTTCCGAACAGATCGCAGAGAAGGTGAAACTGCAGTAGTCATTAAAAACACACTTTGTCATTTTGAAACCTAATCCATAACTTAAGACATCTGGAGGCAAAAACGACTATTCCTCCCAGCACTGGATTTGAGAATCTTAAAATTATCAGCATCTATATACCCTCACATTACCATTAATCGAATCTGATTTGAACTCTCTCTTACAAAATCAAGAACTCACCATTGTTGCAGGTGATATAAACTACAAAAGCATAGAGTTTGAAACTGTAGAAGAGAAAATAAAAATGGCAATATTTTGTTAAAACTCGCCACGGATCAAAACAGAGTAGTACATGCTCCTAATACTTCTACTACTATCCTGCTTCATCACACGCCTGATGTTCTGGATATAGTGATGTATAAAAATATGTTTCATCATTACGAACTGAAGGAAATAAATGAACTCTCCTGAGACCATAACCCTGTGACGTTTACTCTATTTCGCAACAACACTTCTACCGTTAGGCAGCAATATATTCTTAATTGGGAAAAGTACAAAATTTCACTTCATCAGATTATCCGTGGAGTGATAAATGATCAGAGGAAGTCCGAAATTTCTAGAGTCATTAAACATCTTGCAGAACAAATTCATTCTGCAATATGTACTTCTAGTAACGCCAAGGAGACTGCTTCATGTGGCATTCCACTTCCAGAAGAACTGAGAAGCATGATTAAAGAAAAGAATTACATTCGACGAAACGCAACTGATTCGGAGTTATCATGACAAAACTGCTTATAAAAGATTGCAATCAACATTTAGGAAATCCCTGAGTGAACAGAGGCATGGTTGTTAGACAAGGAAGCTTAAAAACAAGGAAACGTTAAAGATAACTCTCTTTGGTGAATGGTGAAAGCACTGAAAGGGAGAAAATTTATATTGCCGCTATTACATGGGAAAAATGGAATAGTGTATTCTGATATCGACAAAGCAGATGCTTTCGCTGATGTTTTAGATACCCAGTTCACTCCTAATTATGACCATGTTGATGATATATTTATTGAGCGTACAAATAAAGAAGTTAGCGACTTGCTAAGAAACCAGCCTAATTCTACACTAAAACATGTAAGTGTCAGTGAAAATAGATAAATTATCAAGAATCTGAAAACCAAGAAAGTGGCTGTTTACATAAAATCACAAATACAGATTCTATGTTGAACACATTTCTGCGATTGTCAAGCTTCCCTAATGGAATTCGCAGGAATTTACATGATTCACAAATCAGGACAAGATCCTCTATTCCCGGAAAACTAACTTGCTCTCCTGCTTGCAAAATTGAGAAAATTATTCTAAATAGAATTGCTACTTTTTCTGGATAACAAATAGTATTCAGCAAGAAACGTTTCGCTTTAAAAAAAAGTCTCATTTCACTGTCGATCAAACTCTTTGAGTGCTGGAAATAGTGTCTGAAGCACTGAATGAAAAAGAATCCTCTGCTGTTGTCCTCTTGGATGTTGTCATAGCATATGACAGGATCTGGATATATGATCTCATAAAAAATCTTATTGATGCGAAATTCCCAGTTGGATAAAACAAAATGCCAAGAAATACTCAGCCCTCCTTTTCACCAGGAAAAAGAGTGCATATCCTCCTACACACTGAAATATTTGATACACATATTGGCTGGCGTCACTCTGCAAAATACATTGGGATTATTTTTTGCAAAAGACTAACATGGTCAAAAACATGAAGTCAACACGAAAGCACAGTCCAATTAAACTCACCAATTAAACTCACTGTTATATAGCAAATATGCACTGACGATTGGAAGCAAAATTCTTGTCTCTAAAATTATTTTCAGACTTATCCTAATATACTCAACACCATAGTATGGAGACAAGATCAAGAAATTTGCAATTTTTCAAAACCGGCACCTCAGATCAGCTACTACAGCACCCAAGGTAAGTCTGCAACTCAATTTTACATTGCGACTTTAATATCCCATATGTCAAGAACTTTGTTAAGGAACTAGCAGATTTACCCAGCTGGCATTGAAAGAGAAGCAAGCAGAACTTGTCAATCGTAATGGAATACTGTTCCTCCAGGATGACGCCCGTCCATATATTGCCGAAGTGACCA
The DNA here is from genome assembly GCA_038380435.1 of Ryuthela nishihirai. Taxonomy (NCBI): domain Eukaryota; kingdom Metazoa; phylum Arthropoda; class Arachnida; order Araneae; family Heptathelidae; genus Ryuthela; species Ryuthela nishihirai. Next base: position 93,132,058 of record JAWZYU010000009.1, read on the forward strand.
CAGAGACAGTCCAACGCCTTGAATGGGAAACTTTGTGTCATTCACCTTATTCACCGGATATCTCTCCTTCGGATTATCACTTGTTTTTGGCCCTTGATAATAATCTGCGTGGATAAGAGTTTAAGAAAGATAGGGAGGTACAGGTCGCTATAGAAACTTTCTTCTGTTCTAAAAAGAGGGACCTCTATAGAGGGGGTATTTATAAGCTAGTTTCAAGATGGGAAAAGATGATTGAATCAAAAAGTCAAAATACTTCGCTGAACCAAAATTTTTTTATGCGAATTGTCTTCTTTTTTACGAGTACCAAAACGGCAAAAACGTTTGTGGTTACCTGATATTTCACATAAAACTCATTACGATCGAACCCCCCTCCCCCGGTTGAGTTGAATCTAAAATCTAACACGTATACAACAGAGTACCCGTGCAATATAATACTCCCTAGTTTAAATAAAATACGTTTTCCAATACGAATTACAATTACGAATGAAAAATATGCATAACTGGAGTTTTATAAATAAAATTTTTTTATCCTATAATAAAGGAAATAATTTACAGATTCACCTTTTCAGTTATGAATTTCGTTTGATGAAATCCCAACTTGATATAGAGCAGATGCACAATTTTAAAATATTATAACTCGAAATTTAACAATCACTAACTTGAAATATTTATAAGTCATTTTAACACCCGTGCACTCTCTAAATAAAATTATTACTTCTGTGTAGAAGTAATCATTTTACGCACAAAATTAAATATCTCTACTTTAAACCAAATTCTCCGAAAATCAATCATCAACTATCACAATAAGTTGAAAAAAAAAAACGATTACTACAATTCTTTTTTTCCTCTTTCAAAGTGAATTATTCGTTCGATCAAGCAAGTGACGCAATCAGCACTCTAGTCTGACAAACTCGAGCATCAGACGATATCATAGTCACGACTTCACTGTTGCACCTTTGCTTTTAGTAACAACAACAACAATAATAATAATTTTATTTATGTTTAAAATATGGTTATATATAAAATTTCCCAGCTAAGTCTTACGTCTTGTCAGCAAGATTTATAGCAAATGCATAACAGGTAAATTGAAGAATAAGGAGTATATGATAGCGAAGTATCAGAAAAGAACAGCAAAAAAATATGAAACATAAGGACAGGTAAAAATCAAAACATACAGGGGTTTATCAAAATAATGATCTGACTTTGCGCTCCAGATATTCTCACAAATGTTAACGAAATGTTAAATAATATTGAGATCTGGAGATTGAGGTGGCCAGAGTAGCTGTTGTACCTCATCCTCATGCTCTGCAAACCACAACTTGACATGTTTCGCACAATGTACGGGTTCATTATCCACTTGAAACCAGGGACGATAGTTAGGAAACAATGCCTGCAACATTGGGTGCAGATGGGCCCCAGAATGAGTTCGTACGTTGCAGATGTGACACGACCCTGCAGAATAACTTATGGTCCTAAGGAATGCCATGATATGGCACCCCACAGCATCAGGGATCCATCTCCATGTTTCACAGTCGGAACCAAATAATCGGGGTGGTAGACTTCTGCAGGTTTTCGCCAGACATACTATTAGGATGGGAAACAATGTGTATCACGATTCTTCAGACCAGAAGACACGTTGCTAGTCTTTAGCATCCCAGTTTTTATGTGCTTTGAACCACCTTAGACGTTTTATTGCATTGATGTTAGTAATCAGAGGTTTGTAGATTGCAGCACAGAAACGGGATCATTCCGACTGGTTTGCTGCTATTGCGGTGTCGTGGTCTTGTGCTTCTGTTGTACAATCCGTGCCAACGTTCACCTATCCCTATCTGATAACTTCGCATGGCGTCCACAATTTGTACGTTTGGAGATAACTCCTTGCCCTTTTTGACAGGTGTTCATAATCTTCGATACAGTTCCTCGTATTACTCCACCGTTCTGGTTACTGAAGCTCCTGCAAGACGCGCACCAATGATCATACCTTTTTGGAGGTCACTCAGATCTGACATTGTCGACTACATCACAACAACTGTTACACATAGACGACGTCACTTCACATCGCGGGTCAGTCGTCCCTGTGATATGCATATGGCGCTTTACGTGGACTCCAGTCACCGTCAGTGTTTCCATTATATTGATAAACCCCTATATGAATGAAAAATAATCAAATAGTGAATTTTCAATGTCACCTCTTGACTATCACACTATACCACCAAAATTCAAACTTCTAGCATAAGGAGATAATTCATGATATTTATTTAAAGTTTCGGCATTTCCTAACCCTTCCCACGAATCATCATATATCATGAATCGGGCCTCGTAACTCTTACGTTTTATCAAGTAAGTTGAAAAGGTCACTTCCCGTTTAAAGAATTCATTTTTCGGCTTCATGTTACATCCCTTGCGTGTCTTGTGACGTCACTTTCCCCCCCCCCTTGGGCGGGGGTGGCTCAGTCGGTAGCGCGCCAGGCTCGTAATCTGTAATCTGTAGTTCCCAGGTTCGAGTCCCAGCTGGGTCAGCGTTGAGATTTATCTCCGCAAAATTCCCCGCCCTGCCCACGGTCAGTAGGGGACACCGATGGGCTTGGAAAGGCCGCCGTCCGTCGGATGGGACGTTAAGCCGTGGCTCCGTGTGTGGGAGAGCCATACCCTGTGCACGTTAAAGAACACGCTGGATGGCCTTGACGGGAGGCTACCATCTGTCTCCCAACAGCTGTTCCAGTGGGTCCCCTCCCCCAACCTTCTCTGAGCCTTCGGGGTCCATGTGACCTAGCCATTTAGCCCATGGTGTGCAAAAAAGTGCCACTCAGAGGTAAAACAACCCAACCCAACCTTCCCCCCACTCATTCACGATTGCTCTGACCGAATTTGGAATGCCTGCATTATTTTTTTTCTCGTGATAACGAATTATAACGTCAGAATTATTGCAGCAATTCAGGAGCATCGTTATAACGAAATACCTTTAAGCAAGATATTAAGCAAAGGGTATTAGCAAAGGGTTCCAACCGCCTTTCATGAGGACAAAGTCGATCCCAGCAAGTTATTTATCTGAAATTAAAGCTGACAGCTAAACTATCGTGGGCTACCTGAAACGTTCTCTTTCTTCGCCCAGAAAAGGGGAGCAATGAAAAAGGGGGTCGATCTTCACGAATCGTAAGCTAAATGTTATATTCTGAAGCTAAGAGGCTTTTCATCATCATCATCATCATCATCATCATCATCATCATCATCATCATCCTCAAGCAGCCAGGGCTACGGAGGTCCAAACAGACCGTGCAATTTAGTTCTCCAAGCAAGTCTATCCTGAGCTACATCTACTGCATCTGGCCACTGCACACCAATTCTAACAAGGTCCTGTTTGACATTGTCTGCCCACCGCATCCTAGGTCTCCCCTTCTTTCTGAGGCCTTTAGGCACACTGTTCATAACCCTATTCGCCAATCTATAATTATTCATACGGGCAACATGGCCAAACCAACGCAGTCTCTCTCTGCACAATATGCTGCTTAAAGGAGGTTGCAAACTCCTTTGCCTAACCTCATCATTAGTTACAAAGTTGAACCACCTAATGCCCAAGATACTGCGTAAGCATCTGGAATCAAAAGCATCTAGTTTCCTGTTATCTTGTTTACAAAGTGTCCAAGTTTCACTGCCATAACTAACCCTAGAATGAACCAAACTATTATACAGTCTAATTTTAGTCTTTAGGTGTATACGCCTATTTCTCCACACTCTCCATAGATTCTTAAAAGTCCCGGCAGCAATCCCTATTCGTCTGTTAATCTCATGCCGCATATCACTATTATCTGTTACATAGCTCCCAAGATAATTAAACTGTGACACCTGCTCAAGACTGCAACCATTCAGATTAACTGAATCACAGCCTGCCTGACCAATTTTCATCACTTTAGTTTTCTCTCTGTTTATAACCAAACCTACTCTACTACCAGTCTCATCAACGGCTCGATTGAAAGAGTTCATCTCATCAACATCATTTGCCAAAAGGGCTAAATCATCAGCATAATCTAAATCAGAAATTTTCGTATCTCCAGCCCATTTAAGGCCAAAATCTTTCCCTTGAAGTGAATTTCGCATAACATAATCAATAACCAAGCTAAAGAGAAAAGGAGACAAAATGCACCCTTGTCGAACACCAGAAGTAATGCTAAACCAATTGCTACAAGCCTTACCAACTCTCACACACGACTCAGTGTTATTATAGAGAGCTTTCATTATGTTAACTAACTTGCCAGGTATACCATATGATATCACAATCAACTACAAATTATGACGATCAACAGAGTCGAAAGCCCTTTTGAAATCAACAAAGCTAGCAACCAAAGGTTTCTGAAACTCTAAACATTACTCAAGAATCTGCCTAAGTGAAAATATCTGATCCACAAATCCCCTACCATTTCTGAATCCACATTGCTCATCACGCAATTGACTGTCAACCAGATTCTTAATTCTATTAAGCACAATCATGGAAAGAACTTTACCTGGAACAGAGAGTAGGCGATACCCCTATAGTTATCACAAGAACTGCGATCACCTTTTTTGAAAATAGGGATAACAATAGCTCTGGTAAAATCCTTAAGAACCATGCCTTTATCATAAAAGATATTCAGAATTTCAGTCATCCAAGTGGTAACCGAAACATTCCCAGCTCTAAGCATTTCGGTAGTAATTTCATCTACCCCTGGGGATTTATGTAGTTTAAGTTTAGAAACAGCCAAAATAACTTCAGATTGTGTTATAGGGCCAACATTAAAGCCACCAATGAATCGTTCATCACTGCAAACAATGGGAGCAGAACCAACTACATTGTTAAGAACATCACTGAAATGCTCAGCCCACCTAGCCATGACAGAATCCTCCCCTTCTATAACCTTACCTTGTTTATCCTTCAATCCTTGTATGCCTGTCCGTTTTCTACCACATAAAACATTTACTATCTGGTACAGCTCTCTGCTGTTGTGCTGTCTAACTGCTTCCTCGGCTTTGTCAGCCAAACCATCAAGCCAAAGATTCTTATCAGCAGCTAATTGATCTTTTACACGTTTATTAAGTTCTCTGTAATGCTTTCTATTAGGACTAGTAGGGTATTGATTAAAGACCTTCCTGCAGTTCTTTCTTTCCGAAATAAGCTCAAGTGCCTTATCACTCAGATAATTCTGCCTCTTCTGCTCCTTTTTTCCTAAAAGAGTACTGTTAGTGTCCAAAAAAGCCTTTTTAAAATGATCCCATTCTTCCTCAACTTCAGTAGTAAGCAAATCATGACTGTCATAATGACTAAGTAACCTATCATGGTAAGCTTTGGCTATAACTGGATCTTTCAGAGCTTCAGTATTAAAAGTAAATTTTTTAACCCTAGCACAACACTTTATAAGTTTAAGTTGCAACACACTTTTAACAAGGTAATGGTCAGATCTAATTTCAGCTCCCCTATATGCCCTGTTATTCCTAACAGAACTAGCCCATTTGCCGTTAATTAATATGTAATCAATCATATTCTTATGCAGCCCATCAGGTGAAACCCATGTGTACTTATGTATGTGGCGGTGTTTGTAATAAGTGTTAGTTATTCTGAATCCATTGAGTTTACTTACCTGTAGGAGACGTTGACCATTGCCATTGCAGCTACCAATACCAAAAGGGCCTATTACTCCTCCCCAAAGGTCCGAGTCAGTACCAACTTTGGCATTGAAGTCACCAAGAACAAGGGTAATATCTCCTTTCTTGACAGAATTAAAAATATCCTGAAGTTGTTCATAAAACCTATCCTTCTCATCCTCATCGGCATCCTCACTGGGGGCATAACAGTAGATAACATTCAAGTCTTTAACGCTTGTCTGAAATTTTGCTGCAAGAAACCTTTCATTAATGCACTCATATCCTAGAAGAGCATCGCTAGCGTGTCTGCTGAGAAGCAGACCCACGCCTTGGTGATGCTTACTGTCGTCCCTTCCTGAAAAGAGAAATTTAAGATTATTTTTAAGAATCTGACCTTTATCTGTCCATCTGGTCTCTTGCAAGCCAAGAATATCTAAATTATAATGATGGAATTGTTGTGTGAGGACATCGACTGCTTTTGTTTCACTTCCGATTTTTCAGATTGTACATATGAAAATATTTTTAAATTTATTTTGTCAATGATGTTAATTATGTGGAAAATATTAATTACATTCTTCTATTCTAGATGCTTGCGCAGTATATTGGGACCTGAAAACTAAAATTAGACTGTATAATACTTTGGTTCTTTCTAGGGTTAGTTATGGCAGTGAAACTTGGACAGTTTGTAAACATGATAACAGGAAACTAGATGCATTTGATTCTAGATTTCATTTGATTCTAAATACAGTATCTTAGGAATTAGGTGGTTAAACTTTGTAACTAATGATGAGGTTAGACAAAGTAGCCGGCAACCTCCTTTAAGCATCATATCGTGTAGAGAGAGACTGCGTTGGTTTGGCCGCGTTGCCGTATGCATACCTATAAATTAGCGAATAGGGTTATGAGCAGTGTGCCTAAAGGCCGCAGAAAGAGTCGTAGACTTAGGATGCGCTGGGCAGACGTCAAACAGGACCTTGTTAGAATCGGTGTACAGTGGCGATATGCAGCAGATGTAGCTCAGGAGAGATGTGTTTAGAGACCTAAATTGCACAATCTGATTTGGAGCTCCGTAGCCGATGGCTGCTTGACGATAATGATGGTGATGAACGGTGAAAAATATTGGAAATTTCCAAATTTTAAGAATATTGGAAACAATGTATAATGCTAAAATTTTGAAATTTTGGTGGTGGAATATGACTGTCGTGAAGATTCCATTGGCAACAATGACCCCTTCTGACCATGGTGGGTGGAAAACTCAAATGTTTTTTTTTTAAGACATAACGGAAAAACTTTTTTTTTAGTTGGATTGTAAATGGAATATTATTTTTTAATTAATATAAATATATATATTTAGCATTCAACACAATACATAAATAGCATACAGAAGTACAACAAAAATTGATATAAAACCTTGAGTAATTACACTTCTCAAGGATAAGAATTAATGTATGTATTATTATTCAATCGTTTTAACGTATATATGCAGCACATCATATATATATATACACACAAACACAGATGAGGAACAAACTGACATGTATTTTTTAATATTCATAACCAAGCAATTAAATTCAAGTTCATCCAGGTTATAATAGAAAATTCGTTATATATTTTGTCAAGTAAATAAAAATGGTAATTATTAATAAATAAGGAACAAAAAAAAATTAAAAAAAAAGTTTGCAATATCTTATTTAATTAAGTTCAGTCTTCAGTATCATTTCAGTTGTATCGACTTGTTCAATTGCAAACAAATATTCGTTTCATAGTCCTTTTGAAATATTCTTCAAAATTTCTCATTTATTAAATAAATACTTAATGTGTCAAAAATTTTGGTACTCTGAAAAAGAAATTTTATGAAGATTACTTTATTAGTAATTCTCTAATGAAATTTCAAATCTATAAATTTGGATAATAATTTATAATTCGCATTTTTTTAATTCTTAAAGTAGTTTTAATTTATATATTATATCTAAATATGGAAACGGCAAAACGTGTAGCCAATGTTGCAAGGAATCTGTTCAGGTTGAGATTTAAAATTTCTGTGGTAGAATATCAATAGATATTCAGTCGACAGCAACAATCTGCTCTCTTTTCTCAGAGGGTTGCGAGAAAAACAACTTTTTAAATTGAACGATAAAAGACAAATACTTTTTTCCTTGTATAAGTACTAATAAAATGCTACCATTCGCACTTTTCCCCTCATCCATTAGCTTGAATAAAAACTTTTAGGAAGTGAAAAATTAGATAAACGAAGAACTTCATTCTCTTGAAAACTATATCCCCATGTGCTCAGAGGTTTTCAGATAAGGTCTCCACGGCTGCCACTCCACAACCTCTTCCTTGAACGAAAGTCTTGGAGGATTTGAGAACGCGGTTTGTCTTTCGCAAATCAAACATAGTTGTCGAAGTTTCTGGGAGTTGTATAGTAATAAAACCATATCTCATCATCTGTGACAATGTCTGTTAACCGTTTGGGGCCACTTGGTTTAAACATTGCCAGAATCTACTTGCACGAGAAGACTTTTGTAGGGTACCCATTTGGTACTTTTTTTTAGGGTGCCCATTTGGTACCTTTTTGTAGGGTACCCATTTGGCACAAGTTTTCGGAACTTTAAATGTTGATAAATAATTGTTTCCAACTGCCAAAATATACACTGACATCATCTAAACTTACTACCTAAAATTACATTCTTCTATTATAGATGCTTACGCATTTTCTTGGACATTAGGTGGTTCAACTTTGCAACTAATGATAAGACAGATGCAGCAGATGTAGTTCAGGACAGATATGTTTTGGAGAACTAAATTGCACGGTCTGGTTGGACGTCCGTAGTTCATGGCTGCTTCAGAATGAGGTTGATGATGATGATGAATAAAAAGGTAAAACTGTTTTATGTTGGGTTTTCCTTGTGCCTAACAGCAATAGTAAGGGTGCTGAAAGTAGACTGGACGTTGAGCCGCCCTGATAACACTAGGCAACACAAAAAAAGGCTTTGAAATGAAAATAGCCAATCTGTACTAATTTCGAGGTTCAGAACACGAAAATGACAATAAAATTTGTCGATTGGCTCTTGTTTAGGAGAGACAGAGATGATCGTGTATAAACGACTCAGTCCGCATTGAGTACATAGGTAACCATTTCAAAGCGCTCTATTTTAAACTCCAAATTGCAACATATTGCATTGTATTGCATTAGCTCGCCATACACACAACCCCCGGAGTTAATGCATCATTGCGTGATGCAAGTAGTTGAGTCATGACATCGCCGACAAAAGATGATGCAATTGTTAATTGTAAGCGATGTCTCGTAGGGTGAGCAAGTCTTTTGAGCGACTCCCGTTTACCCCTGAGTGATAAGTACAACACAACTGAACCTTGCAGTTTTAATCCAGCAATACTGAAGCCTCGTAACTGTGTTAATAGTGCAGATACATTTTGTTACATTTGCAGGGAAGGGACGTTTGAAAGCCAGAAAAGGGCCATCACTCCAATAGTGAAAGCAGCGTATGAGTTTTGTTTTGGATGCAAGATCAGATACCGAGACAAGGCCTGGACCCCACACACATATGCTGAAGTACGTGTGCAAGAAATCTTCCAAAGTGGTTGAAAGGTGAAAAAGTGGCGATGTCGTTTGCTGTTCCTATGGTTGGTTGGTTGATTGCCAAGCAATCACAAATTGACTGCTACTTCTGCATGGTTCCACCTGTTCCTGGAGGAATCACAAGGAAAAAGAAGTGGAAAATAGCGTACCCGAATATACAATTTGCTCTCCGACCAGTTCCGCACAGCGAAGGGATTCCCGTTCCCTAACCTCCAAAAGAATTTTTCATTGATTCAGACAATAAGAAGAGAGGCGAACCGGAATTGGGTTCTCTGCAGCCTTCGAAGTCTAATGATGATCCACATGTCTGCCACAGGGCGTCATCGGTGCCACACATTCTCACCGAAGAAGAAGTTAACGATCTTGATCGCGGTCTGAAGCTGTCCAAGTCCAAAGAAGAGTTTCTTGGATCAAGACTTAAACAATGGAATCTTCTCAAGAAAAATGTCCAAGTGACTTCGTTTCGAACTCGTCATGAGCAGTTTGCACCTTACTTCAGAAAGGAAGATGACCTTGTCTTCTGCTCCTATGTAGATGGCCTGATGAATGCCCTCGGAATAAAAGATGACCCTCAAGAATGGAGACTATTCATAGACTTCTCGAAATTGAGTCTCAAGGTGGTGTTGCTGCATAATGGAAATTGACTTCCATTCATTCCAGTCAGAAATGCTGTCCATATGAAAGAAACCTACGCCAACCTAAAATAGCTATTGAACTGTCTTCAATATAGAACGTATAGCTGGCATCTCTGTTGTGACTTAAGGTAGTGGCTCTGTTGATGGTCTGCAGCTTAGATATACGAAATACTGCTGTTTGTTATGTGAATGGGATAGCCGAGCAAAGACTTTGCACTACGTGAAGAGAAACTGACCTCAGTGTAAATCTCTGAATGGCAGAAAGAAGAATGTGGAACACCCAGCATTGGCAGAAACGCACAAAATCCTGCTACCGTCCTTAGACATCAAACTCGGTGTGATGAAAAACTTCGTAAAAGCCATGTACCGGTCTGCATCAGCTTTCAAGTACATGCCTGACGAATTCCCTCGACTCGGCGAAGTGAAAATTAAAGAGGCAATTTTTATAGGTCCTCAAAAAAGATCCAGCGAGCTGTTCAGAGACCAGATGTTCAACAACCTGCTTCAGGGTAACGAGAAAAAGGCTTGGGACGCGTTTCGTCTGGTGTCAACTAAATTCCTCAGGAATGTCAATGCAGACAACTACAAGAAACTGGTTAAGGACATGTTGTCACTGTATCACAAACTTGGCTGCAATATGTCCTTAAAGATCCGTTGTTGAGTGCTTCCTTAGCTTTATCAGCCAAGTTATCAAACCAAAGATTCTTATCAGCTGCTAACTGATCCTTTACACGTTTATTAAGCTCTTTGCAACGCTTTCTTTTAGGACTAATACAGTATTGATTAACGATATTCTTGCAGTTCTTTCTTACTTTCCAAAATAATCTTCAGTGCTTTATCATTCAAATAATTTTGCCTCCTATGTTCCCTTTTACCTAAAAGAGTGCTGTTAGTTTCAAGAAAATCCTGTTCAAAACGATCCCATTCTCCCTCAACTTCAGAAGTAACACACTATGACTGTCACAATGACTAAGTATCCTATCATGGTAAGCTTTAGTTATAATTGGACCTTTCATAGCTCCAGTATTAAAGGTTACTTTTTTTAACCTTAGCAAAACTCTTCTTAAACTTAAGTGCAGGCAGTTTTAAAACGGTAATGGTCAGACCCAATTTCAGCTCCAATATATCAACTGGTATTCCTAACAGAACTGGCCCATTTGCTATTAATTAATATATAATCAATCATATTATTATGCAGCCCATCGGTTGAAACCCACGGGTACTTATGCATGCTGCGGTGTTTGCAATAAGCGTAGTTATTTTCAAACCATTAAGTTTATTCTCAACCTACTTGTACGAGACGTTGTCCATTGCCATTGCAGCTAGCAATACCAAAGGGATCTATCACCCCGCCCCAAAGATCAGAGTCAGTACCAACTTAAGCATTGAAGTCGCATAGGACAAGGGTAATATCTCCTTTCTTGACCGAATTCAAAACAACCTGAAGTTGTCCGTAAAACCTATTATAAAATAGGGTGTTTTGTGGGGATTCAAATATTTGTTGAACTGACGCGAGTTCCGAGAATTTGATTTGAAAGGAACCTAATATGTTCCACTAAGTCTTGTCAGTCTTGCGAGCTGGTGGTCGCATAAATTTTCAAAAAAACTGTAGTGATATGTACAATACATTTATTATCACTAATATTTACAATACTACGAGATCGGCCTTTCACTTGACAGTAAACTACAGCTGGCTACTTTGCATAGCTGTACACAAAACCCTTAGCCAAAAACACTGGTCCCGACTGGGATATCCCCCAAGCGCAATTCTTATCCTGATCGGAACTGACCTCCCACCTGCATCACACTCTCAAGCAGGACACAGGAACAAAGTCTTTTCTCTGCTCCTTCTCTCAGGGTATCCTACTCTCAGGGTAGTCACATGAATTCCACGTAAAAGAGCCAGTAGTGGGCCGTTTGCTGTCCCGTTGTTTTTCAGCGTACGATACCCTTGAACAGCCCCCACATTCCGTCCGAGGGCCCTTCGACCTTCGTTTCAGGTGGGAGGAACGGACTAGCATCACCTTTACACCTATCCTTCTCATCGTCATTGGCATCCTCAGTGGGGGCATAGCAGCAAATAACATCAAGTCTTTAATGCTTGTCTGAAATTTATCAGTAAGAAACCTTTCATTAATGCACTAATATCATAGAAAAGCATCACTAGCGTGTCTCCTGAGAATCAAACCTACTCCTTCGAGATGCTTTCCATGTCCCCTCCCTGAAAAGGGAATTTAACATTATATTTAAGTATATAACCTTTATCTGTCCTTCTGGTCTCTAGCACGCCGAGAATATCTAAGTTGTAAGGTAGAATTCTTGAATTCTCTCTGTGCAGAATCCTCACATTCACTTCACCCGTGGAGAGAAAATGGTTAGTGGGATGCTTAAAGAATCCATGTTTACTGAGAGAGGGAATGCCGACAAAATAGCAAACAACCCCCTAATCGCAGGCATGGGAAAAAGACACGTTCCCCCACAACTAAAGGCTGAAGTCATCTACATTGGAAGACTTCCTCCAATGTAAAATTTGATGATGGCCGTAGAAGCAAGAGTTGAGTTGCGCGTATGTGCTGTAATCTCCTTTTATATCACTTCCAGAGGATGTTGCGATGACCTCTACTGAGGATTATCCATCAGCTGATAAAACGTATCCTGTGAATCTCTTCATTGGTTATCAATCCACAAACAAACAGAAAACACAGCGGAAGATTTTCCTCAACGTAAGCCCACCTGTGGAACAAGTACAAGTGTAAAGGTCCAAAGTCAAGTTCAGAGTCATTATTCGATTCTGATTGGTGTATAAGGTAGTATATATATATTCCCTGCTCAGGAGTGATATATACTACCTTATACACCAATCGATTCTGATTGGTGTATAAGGTAGTATATATCACTCCTGAGCAGGGAAGAAAAAAAAAGTCCTACATTTCAGGGCAATGTAAAAGGTCGCATATATTTATCTAGGATTCCAGCAGAAGGTTTTGAAGGTTTGAATAGTTCTTGAATGGATTTGGTTTAATCAATTGAATATGAAAATTAGAATAATAAATAATATTGTTGTTTATAAGAACAAATGCGATATTTAACTGGTTCTTATATCTTCGATGTTGAGATTTTTAATGAAACAAGCATGTAAAGAGTCAAGTCAAATTTATTTCCCTTATTTGACTATTTGACCCTACTAAAGAGATTTTCATTTTGTTTATAATTCTTTTTCAATATGATTATTTTTTCCACTCGAAACAAATTTTTTAATCGGTTGAAACATATTTATAATCAGTATTAAGTTTACTTTAAAAAATAACGTTTGATTTGATCTGAAAGAAAAAAGCTCAATGAGATATCAATATCTTTCCGTTATTATATTGATTCATTCGTTTAGTTATACACTGCTGACCATTAAAAGTGCAACACCAGGAAGAACTCATCAGATTGTCCCGGAATTTGTAAGAAGGGTAGCCCTTGGGAGAACATGTAAATGATTCAAAGCGCAGCACATACGCACATCATGTGTGAGAGCAACGCCCCCTGGAAGTGTTATAAGAGGAGATTACAAAGAGCCGGTGTAAAGCATTGGAATTCTGTTTGCTTGCACATTAAAGAATCATGTATGCCCCATCGAAGAACACGGCATCTATTAACCAGGTTTCCGACTTTGATCGAGGGAGAATTGTGTGATTATGGGAAGGCGGATTATCGTACCTAGACATTGGTGCTTGTGTTGGATGGAATGCTGCCACAATGATGAGAATATGGCGTCAATAGGTAGAAGAGGGACGAACTCACCAACGTGAGGGATCTCAATGGCCCTATCACACAGACGAACGAGAGGACAGACATCTCGTGCTCATGGCATTGAATTATCGTACAGCCGCATCAAACACCTTAGCTCAACAGTTAGGGTGTGTTGCACATCAGCCAGTGTACACATGTACGGTTCGACGTCATCTGTAGCATTGGAGCATCTCTGCTAGGAGGCCATTGCTTCAGCTATCACTGACTCTACAACACAGGCGTATGTAACAGCAGTGCTACCAAGAACGTCATGCATTGATGTGTGAATGACATAGCATCGTCCTTTCAGACGAATCCTGCTTCAGTATGCAGCACCATGATGGACGAATCCGTATCTGGCAGTACCGTAGCAACAGGCTTAGTGAGACACGCATGATGCAGCGCCGTACAGGTTCGGCCCCTGGTGTTATGGTATGGGGTGTTATTGAAATCCACTCACACATACGCATTGTACACATTACCAGTACTTTGAACAGCCAGCGTTACATCAATGAGGTGTTGGAGCCTGTGATTCTACCTTATCTTCAGGGGCTCTCTGGTGCCATTTACCAACAGGACAATACCCGACCAAATGTGACGTGCATCGTCCAACAATTCCTGGATTGCCACCATGTGATACTTCTGCCTTGGTTTGTGCATTCACCAGATCTGTCCCCAACTGAACATGTCTGGTCCATGATCTGATGGCGACTAGAACACCAGACACCAGCAGCTGCTACAACAGATGAACTTTGACTAAGTATCTAAACTGGATGGACTGACATTCCCCAAACACATCCGACGTCTCATCCTTTCACTGATTTATTTGTATTCCACAAGTCTAACCGAGTTGCATTTGTAATCATTTGATTCTTGTAACATAAGCTATGTATTAACAAAATATGGCTTTTATATCTCTTGTCTTTACTGTTAGTTGCACTTTTTTAATGTGCTAGCAGTGTAATTGTTTCCTCATAAAATAAAATTGCAACAATCGCTTATTCCTAGCTACGCTATTGATAATATAAGATAAAATTTGTTTCATTCATCATCATCAGTATTACATAAGTTTCAGTTGACTCTTACACCATCTTAGTCCTCAAAGTACTGTACACAAAAATTGCAAGCAACATCAACGGGAAATGAAAGAAACCAGTTTTCCAATGATCTACTAGATTTTATAAGCTTTAAATATAAAAGTATTCACTGCCAAATTAGGCTTGATCCATGAAAATAATCACAGTTTTATTATCATCGCACAGTGTTCACAAAATATAGGATGTTAGCAGAGATTAGCTCTTGTATCACATCTTGCCAAATTTGGGTTATGCTTCAGCAGCCGCCAACTAAAGGAACTTGTGAAGTAGAGTTATATAGATCACTGTCTGATGACCAAGAGCTTCTGATGGTTTCACTGGGTCCATGTAGGAAATTCGGCTCTAAATTTAATATACTCAATTCAATGGGATCAGAATCTATTCTCTTTGCAACTACCAATAAAAATATCTGCAACTAAAAACCCAAATCTCTATAATCAATCAAAATCATCGATAATTCACAATCTGCAAGTATCGATTGTTTCAGTGTAGACATTCAGATTGTAAAATGACTGAATGAGCAACAGGAGAATTGGCCAATTAATCCTATGGAAAATAATCAGTTCAGATTATTTGAACGATCCTCTATCATAAGCCAGGGTGTCCCGTCAGAATACCTTCTTTTTCCACAGCCCCTTCCAATCCGACATTAATATCTTTCCACAATATACAAATAGCTATACTAACTACTATGTCATATACTCGTGGATACAAAAATAGGAACATCATGAAACAAACCTTGAAACTCAGTGAAACAGAGATTTGGCAGAATGGTAGAGCATGTTACAGGGTAATAAGGATTAATCGAACAGTCCGCTGAATGCTTATTAAGAGTGTGTTTAGGGCCCCCAATATGGGCTCCCGATACGGAATATGAACCCCGTTGGCTGCGATGCATACAGCCAGGCATGATTGTATACAGGTCCCAAATAGTGTTCTAGGCACTTTTCGCTATTCGTCCTCCAAATGGAAATGCCAGTATGTGTGCTGACTTTAGATGCTGTCAGGAGACGTTGATCCAGCACTTCTAATATGTGCTCTATAGAGGATTGATCCGGGGACATAGCAGTTCAAGATAGGGTGTTGACATCCCATAGACATGGCTGGACAATGAAAGGCATATGGGGCGTGTGCATTATACTGCTGAAAAATGGCACCGATAGAGCTCTGCAGGAAAGGTAAAATTCAATGGGGCACCAAATGGGTCCAAGATATTCTGGTGCCTTGGTTATCGAAGTTCCTTGCACAAACACTAAAGGTGTTCTGGAGTCAACTGAAGGCACCCTGCACCAGAACGCCGGGTGTGCAGACACTGGATAGTGCCACTGGCCGTGGCGATGCCAAACCCTCATGCGACCATCATCTGCACCCAAACTGAAGCGTGACTCATCCGAGTAGACCATTCCACATCCCATCATAAACTTTCGATGCACCATAGATGACGTGCCCTGGCGATGATTAGCAATCATAAGTAACCTGCACATGGGATGCCATGTTTGAAATTCAGTTTCATTCAAACATTGTCAGATAATCCGTGTGGACACTGGTACGTGCAATGCAGGTGCCATATTACACTGAATTACTTTAGATGTCGCACAGGTCAGTGTGTCGGGTGGTTGTCGGCAGATGATATCTAGTGGTACATCAGTGGGACCTGAGAGTAGGGAACATATTACAGTGCTCCCTACATGACAGAGATTGTAAGCTACATGGCAGGCTGATCAACCTGCCTCGTGCATCCCCACGATACAGTCCCATTCGATTGGGTCTAGCTACTGATAACATGCTTCCATTTGTTGAATTGGTATGACGGAAACACACTTGCACTGTTTCCCTTCCACTGACTTATCTCCACTTAGTTACTTTGTTAAATCTGCGTTTATTAGGACGTTTTGGTCTGTTAAACCCGCTATTTCATCTTACCTTCTGTCTGCTACGGTGGCTTTCTTTGGGGGTCGAAGTACCGACAGGGCCGCCTCCATTTCCGTTTCCAAGTGGAGTCATGCTGTCATCACTGAAATCTTTCGCCTAAGACCCCTAGTACTACATGTGATAATGCTTTCATCGTTTTGGGGCTGGAATTTTTGTCTTGATGAGTGTAAAATCAGGTATTAAAATAGCTTCTGAACAGTTAATAACACTTTATTTCTACATCGAAGTTGCCTCTTATGTTAAGCTGCACTGAATGCAGTGTACAATATTTTCTCCATGCCCTGAGTGTGACGGTACAGCAAGGAATGAATTGACAAAGAAAAACATAAAAATATATATTACATCTGGCATGTAAAATAAAACTCTTGACTGGATAAATGTGATATTCACTGTGCCAAACTTATGCAGTTGAGGGAACCCAGGATCATTATAGACATCAGCGCAAGGAATCACCAATTCTGGATTTGAAGCTGTCAACCAAAAGTTATATAGCATTCTTGCATCAGGGGCAAAGGGATTGCAAAAAAAGTTCCATTTGATACACCAAAATGCTCGACTGGCCATCACTAGAAAGATTGCTGCTAATCTCACTATTGCTGCTTTTCGGTTCTATTGCAGTGGGAGCAGGATGAAGGCCAAATGGTGGACATATCCATAATGGTAAGATGGCCAACGTTACTCACCGCGACCCTAATGCAATTTCCGGCGGTAAATTCTTATGCTTGGCTTTGAAGTTAATTACGTTAATTCTCATGTTACGAACATTTGTGTAATTGTTGGCTTAAAGGTATTGATGATCGATGCAAATATCTTAGTTATGTCATTCTGGTCGATCAGGAGGAATAGGTAATTCTCAGTTGATTGATCCAACGATCTTTGTGATTACACCAAACAGGATGATTCACTTTCCAAGCATCGCTCTGATTAGTTGCTGTGGACAGAATTGTTCTGACCAATAAGTTCGACTTTTCTTGCTAAGATAACAAAAGGCCCTTCTAACAGAGTGGACCCTGTTCCGACAGCAGATGCACTCCTCTTATGTCTTTCATCTTTAAAAACTGCAGTGTGTCTCTTGTGAGTGTGCTCATCTTGATAATATGCACTGTCTTTCCTGCCAGTCATATTGGCTGTTTTTCATAACCCTTCTGTTGGAAGCTACCATCATGCCTTTTAGTTTTTCCCATGCAGCAGGGAGGGAATGGGTGCCCATCACGACCTATGGGACTTGCAGATACACTACAGGAAAAAAAATTGCAACATCTGAAAGGATTAATGCCATTTTATTGAAACGCAAGCAGCTGTTAGCATACACTGAGATGTACGATTGATTGCATTATCAAAAAAAAAGGAAAATTGCCACTTTACCGAGTAGATAAAGTGGTATAATTAGTATGATGTTGAACCGCTCCGCACAACAATGCATTCATGAGCACGGTGGGGAAGGATATCGTACAGCTCTATAATGTCCTCCTGAGGGATAGAACGCAAAATTGCGAAAGTCGCTGTCCCATTTCAGCGAGAGTAGTTGGCGCACCTCTTGGATGTTGATGGAGCCCATCATGTCCCAGACGTGTCTGCGACTGTTCTGGCCATGGTCGTACATGAACGTTTTGCTCATGTAAATACTGCAGACTAATGCGGATTGTGTGGAGACGGGTGTTATCTTACTGGTAAAAGGTTCATTGCTGCTGACTGCAAAATGTTGGTAACATATCTTTGGGCAGTTAGAGATCCCCTTATGATGACCAGTTCTGATCGAGATGTCCGACTAATGGCAATACACACCAATACATCAGGTGCGGGAGCTGTGTGACAATATTGCAGGCAGTGGGTGGCGTTCCTTTCCCCTGGATGACGGCGAACACGTTGTATACGGTCGTGCAGACCAAGATAAAAACCAGATTCATCTCTGTACGACAAACCAACTTCTCTAAGGCCGATGATTCTTCCACGCTCAAAGTCTGTTAACTGTTGGAATAGCTGTCTAAGGCCATCTTTAGCGGTTTAGAACAATTTCCACAACGTTTCGTTAATCAGGCAGCTTTGGTTGCCTTTGTTTGTGTTTGACTGCTCCGCACCCGTGACGTCAGCTCGCACCTGTCCAATCGTTTCGATCGTTCTCACACGTAGTAATTTCCATGCATTTTCATATAGTGCAGCCTCCCTATTTCGTCACTTTGCATAACTACTTGCAAGTGGTGTTTTTTTATTTCCTATATGGCTGTAATCTGCTCATTACCGGCTTCCACGTCGTCTTTTGATTTGAATATAGTTTTAAGGCCTTAGGGGCTAAACTGAGAATGTCTGCCTCCCTGATCACATGAGTTTTGCCCAGTTTCTGATATTGTTGTTTTGTAAATATGTTCTCTCGATGCCATTATTGTTGGTGGATTTATAATCCTGGTGGTTTTTTCAAGGCGTATGTTTCCATCATTTGAGTTGCTGTTGTTTAGTGATCCCAGAAAAGGTCGAAGTGGGTTTCTAGTGTAGGAAAAGAAAGCATATGCACATCCCGTGACAAAGGAGTCCATTGGTGCACACAGTTTCACTTATTCGAATGTGAGTGCAACACTGGCACTCCTTCAACCAGTTGTTTGCGCCCATTGTTGTTTGAGATCTTGCCTTGCAATTGGATAACTGAACTGTTAAGTGACTTCCACGTAGTGGTTCATAACACGTTTTCTTTTATGCTGCAGATGTACCCGTTTCTGTAGCTGTAGAGATCAGAACTTCTCATGAAGCGTTTCACAGATGGCATATGATCACGATCAACAAGTTTCGTCTGGACGAGAGTTCATCAGGATAGGGCAAAGTGAAGTTATAACTGTGCACCTGCCCATTCATTTTCCCTTTGGTCAGTAGAAAGTTGAGTTATGGAGCAGGTTACGAATGGGTAGTGCAATGAGGAAGAGAACTCGACTCTGATTTCATTGTGTTGATGCAGCAACATTTTTTGTGAACCTAGGGATTTATAGCTTGCATCGCTGTAGTAGTATCATGTCTGTTTTATAAATGATGAGTTTACTGCATCCAATTGATACTGGGTTAGAGGTATCTTCGTTAAATTCTGATATATACATATAAGGACGGCTATTCGTTTTTCAGGATCGCTTGAGATAAATACCCCTATTAAGTATTTGTTATTAATTTTCAATCAATGAGGATTTGGTACACTTCAGAGATTTTACTCATCTGTCACGATTTGTTCGCGTTTTAAACTGCACAAATATATGTATGAACCAGGACGGATTCAGCAATTGCAAATCTGGAGCCGTGTTCTAAATGGATGCCCTGGAACAAAGTTATAAATAGAGCTATATTATAAATGTAACCCCTTTATCCTTTCTAACCTGAAAAATAATGAAAATTGAATTACTTTATATAAAATTGTTAATTGACGTGATAAAAAATAACATTACTTTAAAACAAGCAAAAAAAAAAACAAAAACAAGGGGGCCCTGTAGGTCGGGAGAGGTAATTGAGATAAAAAGACTAACATACAAAGAGTCAATTTTGTACTGCAGCATAAACTTTGCGCCTACGACATTTAAAAACTACTACTTTTAATCGTTAATTTTTTTTTAGCAAATTTTGATTTCACGCTTAATTAAAATAATCGGGTATTAATATCAAAATAATTACCTAAATCTATTGCTTATGCATTTCCTTTAACAATAAGCTCTATTGCAATAGTAATTAAAATTATAAAATTAGATAAAAATTACTTTGGAAAATTTTCAGTTTGGTTTTTAAAGAATTACCGTTAAATAATATCATTGGGTAAACACTTGAAAATTTCGCATTTTAATGGATAATAATTTTCAAATGTAACACGATTATTTTTAAACATATTTTTCGTTATGGAGAGTTTAAATCATTATTCCCGTTCTAAGAACGATTCTAGTTTATTATATTTTATTAACCATCTGACTGATTCTTTACCATATGACTTCGCCCAGTCGCTATATCCTTACTATTAGCATTCGTTAGATTATTGCGGAACGGTGCTGCCCTCATGTGGTAAGTTCTAAAGCTTCCTATGCGCGCCTGCTAACACGGAGATTTGCAGAAATCGGCAGGCATTCCCATTACGTAGGCACCGGTTAGGCATATTCTTAGTCTGATTACACTGTACAACACTGAAAATGTTTCGGAAATGAAAAGAGCAGTTTTTTACTAATTTCGATGCGCTAAACATTAAAAATTGGTGATTGACTCTTGTTTTGAAAATACAGGAGGCTGCGTCCATATGTAGTGTATTCTGATTTGTATCCTTTGTGCACTATACGAAGTGCCGAGGTATAACAATGTCAGAGAGCTATTCCATCATTCGAGGCAACGCAATACCTGGGAGCCATTGCATCATTCGGGAGTTGTCTCCACAATTATCATCCATTCAGGATTGCATGCAGGTACTACACAGTCGTATCAGAATAATATGACCACCCACCAGAATCACAGTGTACCTGACCAGGCGTGCATCAGTCGTATCAGAATAATATGACCACCCACCAGAATCACAGTGTACCTGCCCAGGCATGTCACAGAATGCACATGACAAGGTCGACCACATGGAGATATAAGCGGTTGGCCAGGACAGATGAGCCATAGTGCGTAAAGTGGTCACAATGGGCAGAGGTATTGATTTGACAAAAAGGAATGATCATCGGCTACCATGCAAAGGGTACAAACATCTCGGGAACAGCAGACTTCGTGGGCTGTTCACAAGGTGCTGTAGTAAGGGTGTACCAAGAAAGGACCGCTGGCACACTGAGTACCTTCAGACGTCATAACTGCGGAGCCCTAACGGCCATTGGCCCCAGAGGAGAATGTCGCCTAGTAAAGGGCAATCGACACGTAACATTAACCACTCAAATGAACGCTGGGGCACCCAGGTACGTGTCCCCAATAACAGTAGAGCGAACCCTGTTACGCATGGGTTTCCGGAGTTGATGCTGCATAAAGGCGCTCATGTTAACCAAGGTCCATCGGCATCGACGCCTGCAGTTCACACGGGACTATTGTCATTGGACAGTGGAAGAGTGTAAAATGGTTGCCTTCTCCAACGAATCGAGGTTTCTCCTCCACAGAAGTGTCCGACGGTGGTGGATACGGCGACAGACGCACTTGAACCAACACCTGGACATGCTTGTCAGTCAAGTACAGGCCGGGGGTGGCAGTGTCCATGTCTGGGGGGATGTTTTCTTGGTATGACCTGGGACCGTTGGTACTACTGGATGGGTCTTTGAATGCCAATGGCTATCTGTCCATCCTCGCTGACCACACGAATCCTTTCATATTGGACGTTTACCCTGGTGGTGATGGTGTCTACCAACAGGACAACGCGTCCTGCCATGTCACTAAGGTGGTGCGTGACTGGTTCCAGGATCACGACAGCGATGTCTACGTTCTCCCTTGGCCAGCGAAATCGCCCGACTTTAATCCCATAGATAACTTGTGGGACCATTTGGATCGACAAGTTCGGCGTGCAGACCCACAACCATGTCATCTCCGGAACCTCTGTGCTCTGCTGGAGTCCGAATGGGCACGTGTGCCTCTGGCTACCGTCCAGGACCTCATTGCGTCCATGCCACGCCGTCTCGCCGCTGTCATCCAGACCGAGGGTGGTTATTCCTATTATTAGGTAGGTGGCCATATTATTCTGATACTACTATGTATATGTGAGTGATATGTCTCTTCTTTTGTAAATAAAGCAGACCATTTTTGTTACATTTATGGCGAAGTTGCTTTTGCGTCACAGAAGCGTGAAATAATGCCTGTCATCTAAAAGGCCTACCACCTTTACTTCGGCTGTAAGATTGGAGATCAACAGAGGAGCTGGGCTCCGCATATACTGTTTAATAGTTGTACAACTTGTATTCGCAGCTGACTAAATGGCAAGAGGCGGCCAACGCCATTTGCGATTCCTATGATACGTCCGGAACAATTCAACCACGTGAGTGACTGTTACTTTTGTACGACACCTCTGCTAGGAATTGATGTTACTAAAAAAAGCAGACAATAAACTATCCCAACATACTGTTTGCCATTCGCCCAGTGCTACAAAAGGAAAACCTGTCCATCCCGCAGCCACCTAACGATTACGATGTGCACTCAAAGGAGGAACACAGGAAATAGCATCGGTAGATCTCGATTCGCACCCACAACATCGAATTAATCATACAAGATCATGCAGAAAGAGTTGAATGATCTTATTACAGATCTGGTGCTATCAGAAAGCAAGGCGGAACTCCTAGATCCACAATGCAGCAGTGGAATCTACTTGATAGAAATGTGAAAGTAAGTGCTTATTGTAGACGTCAAAAAGATCTAGCATTGTTCTTCACCATGGTAGGTAATCTGGTTGCTTGCAAAGATGTTGACGCTTTATTTTCATTCCACTACATGACACATAATATAGAAGAATGGAGATTATTTATAGATTCCTCGAAATTAAGTACGAAAGCGTTTTTCTACACAATAGGAACGTGTTGCCTTCTGTTACAGTAGGCCATGCTTGTTAATATGAAGGAAGCTTATGACAATATGAAACAATTACTTCAATACATAAATTATGACAAATACAAGTGACATCACAGTGGCTGACATGTTCTGTTATATGCTGGCTTGACTATCCCATGGAATTTGCGTAAGCTAGTGATATGTTGACGTAAACATTGACCATTGTCTTAGCCTTCTCTACATGATGCAGTTTCTACGGGCATGATATGACCGTAGAAGGGAATTGTGGGGTCTTTCTCTTACACTTGTGTACAGTCGCTCAAAAAAGTATCCGAACACTACGGTTGATTACAGAATTCAGAAAAAATATCTGGCAAAGATTTTTTTAAAAATCAGTGATCTGGCAACCTTCGTGTCACGTGACACGAAAGTTGCCAGATCACTAATTTCTGAAAAATTTTTTGTCAGATATTTTTTCTGAATTCTGTAATCAACCACAGTGTTCGGATACTTTTTTGAGCGACTGTACATATACACCGTCGAAAACATATTTGAACGGACTTAAAAGTCATTGTTCTTTTGCTTTAACTACAGCTGGGATATACAAAGTTACGTTGCTTCTTTTGCGAATGGAATAGCAGTGATAAAGCATCTCATTACGTGAAGAGGATTTGGCCTTCTCGGCAATCACTGGAACCAGGGAAGAAGAATATACAGCATTATTCACTGGTAAAATCCACGAAGATTTTGCTGCCACCGTACACATAATAAAATTGGGTCAAATGAAGAATTTTGTGAAGGCTATGGATCAGACGCAAACTGCCTTTCTCTACTTTTGGCAGAAATTTCCAAGACTTAGTGATGCAAAGATAAAAGAGGGTATTTTTACCAGCCCATATATTCACTCACTGCTACATGATGGGGTATTTGATCGTATCATCACTGGTGATGAATGGAGAGCATGGCATTGCCTTCCAACAGATGGCGACAGGCTTCTTAGGAATTAAAAAGACAGAAAATTTCAAGAGCCTTGTGAAAGAACTGCTGTCTTAATAGCACAAACTGGAATGTAATATGTCTTTGAAGGTGCATTTCTTAAGTTCTCATTTGGATTTCTTTCCAGGAAACTGTGGCTTTGTTAGTGATGAGCACGGGGGACGTTTTTATCAGGAAACTGTTACAATGGAAAAGAGATATAGAGGATGATGTAGCCCATCAATGTTAACAGATTACAGCTGGAATGTGATGCGAGATTCTCAAAGTTTGGTATGTAAGTGGCATGCGAAAAGGCGGCGGTTGCTGTAGATCGATATGCAACCTTCAGAGAATGACGTAATACAAGTAAATGACTGTATCTCGAAAACCTTAGCCAATCAAACATTTCTGTTTTCAGTTTCGCGTTCAACACCTCGATTTACATAAGAAACGGATTTACACTTCCGAAACACACCAAAAGTCAAAATTTGTTGTTCATTGTTATCGTGTAGTTTCCGTCTAGGTTGAAATTGAGAGCTACTCATAACATATTTTACCAAACTTGCCATTGCAGTCGTGAGAATATTTCGATATCCCTTGTTTTTGAAACAATGCAGAACTACACTATTAGTCCTAATGGAATCAAAAATGTGCAGTGAGGATAGCACGGCAAAAGTTACGTTGCACACCCATTAAATACCCGTCTGCACAATAGTAGAAAACCCCGACTCTTACAAAGCAAATGTAGATGTTCTGTTAAGATTCACGTAGTTCATTTGGTGTCGAGGTGCCAATACGCAATCATGTGTGGTCTCAGTTAACTCAATATTTGCGCAATACCTGGTTTGCAGACGAATAATCCACACTGAGCAGATTTTCTTCTGTTGATAGGACCACATAAAATGAGTGCTACTTTGTAGAGTTGCATTTTCAGCTAGTTCATTAGACATGCTCCACTCCATTAGAGAGCGCCTTTTTATTACTAAAAGTTCTGTGCATATTTCAGAAACACCCCATACAAGTTCTCACGATCTTTTTGATAGTAATGACGCCAGGATGTTTTGTTTCAAATGGTATCGGTATTGCGGGTGCATATGGTTTGTTGTATACTTCTAGATAAAATTTTTGTAGGTCAGGCGTTCGGTGAATTAGCATATCTAAGAATGGACACATCTCAGACTCATTGACTCGTTTTTAGCTCGACTTCGAAAAACGTGTTATTGCTTCGATAACACCCAGAGGAAGTGGTCTGCTCTTTGTGGAAAGGTACAAATGAGATACGAAAATGATTCCATTTTCAGCCAATCAGGCAGAGAGAGTGGCGTTATAAGGCAAGCCCATCTGTGGATGTTTAGCTTTTAAGGTGATTAAGTAAGCATTAATTAAATTAATTAAATATCCGGATTCGTATTTTTAAATCTCCTCCTTTACAGGAAATTAAGTTTCTAAAATTAGCAGAAATTTAAATTACTATCATTAACGATCTATTCAGGCTATGATTTTTAAAGGTTGATTGTAGATCAAGGGTTCCCAATCTTCCTCATTGTGCTGCAATGTAGGCATTCTTACGAAATTATACAGCGCATGGGTTTAAAACTAGTGCGCCACAAAATATACTTTGTGAAAACCACCTCCTCCCGGACCTATTATCTTATGCTATTTGCGGTCAGTGTATTTTCATGTGGTTCTAGCTATTGCCTGCGCGTTCTAGCTATTGTCAGGAAATTATGGTTATCTGGTAGTTTGTTCTTCTGTTAAATATTTAGTTATAGATAACATAAGTATTTACACATGTCTACAAAAAGACGACCAATATTGTGGTTTCCATCTAACCCGGTTGCCTGTCCTGACAAAATGAACTCGGGCCAACACATGCCTCCAAGTGTAACACAGCCTCGCTAATTCACACAAAGAATAATTCACGGCAGTCGCTGCGCGATAACTGCTGTAGCCGAGTACAACACTCTCCTTCCAAAGTTCTGTGGCGGCAGCCAAAGACTATCTATCAGGTGATCGCCGCTGACTTCACCAATCACCTACCACCACGACTGTCCACTTCGGCATCAATGTCTCCCTTTTGCCGCCAGACATTTCCTTCTCGGGCAGCCCAGTTCCGAGCATCGTGGGAGCGACTCTGCCAAGAAGCTTTATTTTGTGTTCCATCGATACGAACGGAGGGGAGGAAGAATCCATTCCTTGCATACTCGGTATGGAAAATCTAAAAATTATTATCGTATAACGTGTGATAATTGTATAATGTGTGATTCTCATATTTGCAGACGAACTATTCACTTCAGAAAACCATAGTCGATTCATCCTTATCATTTGACTTTGATTTGTAGTCTTCCCGCTCAGATAAACGCTTATCAGTCAGCAACACACTTCTCCCCCCCCTCTGCCCCTTCAACAGAGATTGTTACAGAGAGCATGTGCAGGATGATGAAAATGGGCAGAATGACTCATGCTCAGAACCATCGTCATGAGCTGCCATTTCCTCATTTAGCCCATGACCTAAAAGCATCCATTTAATGCAGCCGCAAAAGTAGTTACCTCCTGTAGCCCATGACGCAGAGTATGTAGCTACCTCGTGCAAAACGTGGATGAAAACTGTTGGACGTCGCCGTTTGCAGAGTGTGGTGATCGAGGGATTCGCACTGATAGTTGTAATTTGCCCCTTATTCCTACGCGGTGGAAAATCGCAAAATTTTAACAAATGAATGAAAAATTCTTTTTGGGTTGCATATGTATTGATATTACTCTTCGTATTTTCAGAATTATCTATTGATTGAAATCGCCTCACTGTCAGAATTACACTTTTTGACAATGAAAATGCATGACCAAGTAGAAGTGGTCTTCTTTTTATGTAAATGTATAGGTGAGCGCATGGCGGGATTTGCAAATGTACAGGTGAGCGCATGGCGGGATATGCAAATGATTACATTTTCAGACAAATCAGTCAGAGAAGGTCGACGTTATAAGGTAAGACATGCCATTACCTGGACTAAATGTTCCACGAGTTTGCAGCCAGTAGAACACTGAGCAAAGCCCGTAGAAACTGCATCATGTTTACGTCAACATATCACCAGCTTATGCATATTCCATGGGATGGTCAAGCCGGCATCACGAAAGCACATCAGCCACAACCAGGGGCATAGCTATTGGGGGATGGGGGAGAGGATCCCCTCCCCAAAGTTAATCGCAGTTGGCAAAATTCGAAGTGACTTCCTAAAATAGAGGTGAGTTCAGAAAGTTTTGATTTTTTTTTTGTAAAATTAAGAGGAGTTAGCAAAACCTAGATAACTTGGCAAAATCTAGGGCAGTTGTCAAAAGAGGGAAGAAAACTCTAGAGGGAAGTCTTTTAGGAGGGAAGAAAACTCTAGAGGAGTTGGAAAAATTCGAGGCCACTTGGTAAAATACGGTGGAATTGAGAAAATTGGTGAAATTATGGAGAGTTCACAAAAAAATATATAATTAAAAACTTTAAAAATTTCCTATAGGGCCCTAAAAAGTAGTAAAACGTATCGATGGTGCAATCAGTCACTGAGTTCGTATTCACTTCAAAGGAAGATGGGGCGCTGGCAATCATGTCGAGTAGGTAAACTGGCGACCTTATCTTCCTTTGAAGCGAATACGAACTCAGTTATCGATTGCACCATCGATAGGCTTTAGGTTTATTTTATACATTTTAGGGCCCTATAGGAAGATAGGTATTTTTAAAATTTTTTAATTTATATTTTTTCGTTGTCACTGAAAACACCTACCTTCCAAAACTTTATATACGACTCATAAACATCGAGCACATTTACGCGCCTTTGGAGTTATGTTTGAGGTAGATCACGACATTGGAGACATCACAAGCTTTCATTTGAGATACGACTCGTAAGGTTGATCCCCGCGAAAATCCTTTCCCCCACATTTTACAAGAGAGGAACAGTGGGGGCGTAATTCGAAATAGTTTACGATTGTCATTATACGACTAGTAACTGTAGGCCCTCGCGTTCCGATGATATAGGAGAACGACTTTCAGATTTCCCGTCTTTTAGGAGGGAAGAAAGCACGGTGGGTCCATTTTTCATATCCTGTGACACTCCCCGCATCACAAGTTTTCATTCGACACATAACTCGCTACTTTCCGCAATCACTTTTAAGGGATATATGGGAACAATTATTCCCTCCTTTTTTTAGGGGGGGGGGAAGCAGGGAGCACCTTTTCGTAGACTACGACTTTCCCCGTGTCGACGATATAGCTTGCTGCTTTCGGCCTTTGCGTTCTGGGGATATAGCTTAACAATAATTTTCGTATTTTTCCCTATTTAGGGGGGAAGAAAGCACGGGGGTCAATCTTTTATAGCCTATGACACTCTCCGCGTCAGATGCTTTCATTTGGAACATAAGTCATTAAGTTTGTTCATCGCGTTCGAAAGGTATGGTGGAACAACATTTTGTCAAATCTACAAACCGACCAACCGACAAATGTCAAAGCCAAAAGCAATAGATAGGTAATAAAAAGAGAACTTGCAAAATCTTGGAAAGTTGGCAAAATCGGGACAACTTGGCAAAGTCTTGAGGAGTTGGCAAAATCGGGACAACTTGGCAAAGTCTTGAGGAGTTGGCAAAATCGGGACAACTTGGCAAAGTCTTGAGGAGTTGGCAAAATCGGGACAACTTGGCAAAGTCTGACGAGTTGGCAAAATCGGGACAACTTGGCAAAGTCTTGACGAGTTGGCAAAATCGGAACAACTTGACAAAATTCAGGTGCGATGTAAAAATTGGGATTTTTTTCTGCAAAATTATGCGAGCAGGCAAAAAACGAGGCAACTTGGCAAACAATGGGGAGTTGGCCAAATCGAGGTAACTCGGCAAAATTTGGGCAGTTGGCAAAATTCAAATCTACTTGGTGAAATGCAGGTGAGCGGTAAAAATTGGGATTGGTTTTCTGAAATAAAGGAGAGTTGGCAAAATCGAGACAGTCCCCTGTCTCGATTTTGCCAACTCTCCTTTATTTCAGAAAACCAATCCAATTGTTGCAGTTGGCAGTTGGGCAGTTGGAAAAATTCGAAGCCACTTGGCAAAATACAGGCAAGTTGTGAATATTGGGATTGTTTTTGTGTAATTACGGAGAGTTGGTAAAATTCGATGTGACTTGGCAAATCCCAGGGAGATTTAAAAATTGGGATTTTTACTGTAAAACTATGGCGAATTAGCGAAATCGAGGCAATTTGGCAAAATCTAGGGCAGTTGGCAGCGAGGCTGCGAAATGGAGGCACTTGGCAAATTCTTTGGGAGCAGCCAAATTATGGTTTTTATTTTTCAGTTGGCAAAATTTGACTTCCGAGTTGAAAAAATTTAGTTCTCTCCCCCAAACATAGTCCCTTCGCTACGCCCCTGGCCACTACCATAAATTTGATGTTGGCAACAGTGATTGTTAGAAGCCACACACAGTCGTCAGCAAGGATCTGATGCACCGTGGAAGACTACACCACAGGAGGACTGACTCATTTTCTGACAGGCATCCACCACAGTAACGGTGATGCCAGCAGCAGAGCGCCATCAGCCCCCATAAGATGAAACATTTCTCGATGACTTTTAGAGACAGGGTCGCCTGCATGGTGTCCATTGCGTCACATTCCACTGACTTCCAGTCTACGTCCACAGCACGCGAAGCAACGACTGCCAATGTTGAACAACTTGACACCACGTCATCATTAGTGACGAATAGGTCCAGGAGACAACGATCACCGTACACTTGTGTGGAGACGATGTGGCCAATTTCCGTGTACAAAAATAAACGTGCTACGCAAAATGGAAATGGAGGCCCGTTATCATTTAATATTTAGTCTGATATCATCCATCATCAGACCCATCTGTGATGACATCAAATTTGTTCCACATTCTCATTCAGTTTGACGAGGCTGTTAACTGCAGGGAAAGAAAGTTATGTAAAGAACGTGATGATTACACTAGGTCAGGTTTAATGGCTTTTTTGAATGATTCATAAGGAAATTTTCCATTGAAAATTTTTGAGACACTTGAATTGCACTAAAAATATTGAAAACTTGGATCCCTGATTTTTTTTGTTTATATTCTGAGATGCCCAATAAATGTGAATCTCTAAATAGGCTAATTATAGTAATAAATATTCAATAATTATCACGATGTAACTGATGTCGAGAATACAGTTGAGTCTAACTATCAACTTCAAGATTATGTGAGAGATGAATGTTTAAAAATGATATTGCAGAAATAATCGAAGACCATAAAAAATATTGAAAATATGAGTCTAAAACAGAATATCGAGTTGTTAAAGTTTGAGCTAAATAAATGACAGCAATATTCTAGGAGAATAAATTTTGAGATAGTCAATGTATCTGAAGATCAAAATATGGCAAATAATGGAAATAAGATCGCAGAATGGATTAAAATTGAATCAAGAAACACTCCTGCTGAAAATAGATCGAAAAGTAGACTGAATGGATAAGTAGTGACATTAACACAATTTTTGAGCAACTCTTGTTGATAATAGAATAATGGAATAGCTTCTTAGAATGGTAAGAATATGATAGCAAGTTGCGGCTTGACTGCCCAACTCCTGATAATAGATGGCGCCACTGGTGACAACAGGAAGACGTATATATCACTTAGTTGAAGTGATCGTTAGTTAGTTGAAGTGATCGTTAGTTCCTCGGTGGTCTAGTGGTTAAGACGCCCGGAATGATTTCTTGTGTATCTATCTGTGCTAGAAAGGTGAGAATTGGTGCATAGGTGAATTTCGACTTATAGATCTCAGAAAAGTTGAGAAATTTCGTATCGATTGTCACGTTAGAGGTCAAATAGAAATCTGGGTGATGGTCGAGAAATCAAGAGGTAGCGAAGTTAGCGACTGATTTCTCATATCCAATGATGCTATTAATAATTTTTCTTTCATCATACAAAAAAAGAAATTCTCTCCTTCCAGAACATTTCTTTCCAATGGTTACGTTTGTCAGATTCTCCAAAAAAGCAAAATTGGAACGTGAATTAAAAAAAAAAATGTATATGATGCCTACAATATTAAATTTTCAATTATTAAATAATTTACCGCTAGACGTTTTGTAATAGTACGGAAAGAACTTATCTTTTTGTCAGTTACTGTTGTCTGAAAAGTAAGGTTTTAATTTCTTTTAAATTTTCTTAAATGCACTAGAGAATAAGAGACCTAAAACAAACTCAGGTATTTTGATAACATACAAGCAATTATAATAACGCATATCGCCTCTGGCAGATACGGGAATTTAGTTTTCGAAGAGAATCAAGTTTTCGTTTATCTAGTTTTGCACTCTTTAAAAGTTTTAATTCGAACCAATGGATGACTGGGAAAATGTAAATAGTAATATTTTGTTAGTATTTACACAACATAATAAGCCTTTGTTTTTTTAATTCCTTAAAAATAAAAAGTTACTCTTCTCACATCCCTCTGAGGCAAGATTGTTGCTGTCAGTGTTTACCACCAAAATTTCTAATTTCTATGATAAATAGAACTTTTGCACTATTCTTTCAAAGATTTTGCATTTTCTAGTTTTTTCCACCGCTAGAGAATGTTTCCTGAGTTTTTATTTACCGCCTCCAGCATTCTTTACAGTGGAATTCCCAACAGATTGGAGACTGGAAAAATAAAAAACGCAGTTACCAATTTAAACCTCATGATTGTGGCACTCTACTACCAAAGTTAAAAACAGCCAGCATAAACAGAGATCGTTTTCAATAGTGATTAAAATTTTAGCATTTCCATCTTTTTTCCACCGCTAAAGGGAGCTATTAAGGCTATTTGAAGATATAGAAATTGCGATTTTTAGTAGTTCGTAGTGAAAACATTAGTTTACTTTTTTTTTGGCAAACGAGCAAAAAAAATTGTTTGTTGGTTTTTCAGTTAGCACGTTTCTTTTCGCAGCCCAGTCTCACTTCTGACGGGATTTCTTCAAAAAATCTTCATTATTTTACTTTTATGAGTGAAATTATTAAATTATCAAATCTATTTTACACCCAAATGCAGCGCAGTGAGGCATTGTTAAAATAAGAAAGCTTTTATAGGTAAAAAAAGTGACAAAAATATAAATAAAAAGATAATAATTAATTAATTATTTATAATAAAAATTATAATATAAAAAATATAATAAAATTATACAAGTGGTACACACTACTACTTAACTAGGTGCACACACTAACTCATAAACTTTCGTCTCATTGTACGACAAAACATGTCACCCATAAACCACGTGACTCAATCAACCAATGGTAGTCAGTCGCCGCCACGTCCGCACTCTAACAATAAAGATAAGTATCTCTAGACTTGTGAAGTGGTTACTATATAGTAAGATATTGACAGAGTGCAGAGTGCTCTTTGATTTCATGAATGTGTTTAAAAGGATTCATTATCTTGCTTCTCTAATTCTCATATGGCAAGAAAGTAGACTTAGTAGCTTTTTCGGAGTAATATTTTGTTACTTTAAGAAATTTTAATTGAAATATGTCCCTTACCTTTACCGTCACTGAGCCCAAACATGACATCCATTGACATCGTTTGTCAACCTCTCCTGACAGAGGACCCCTCATCATTATCATCATCAAGCAGCCATGGACTACGGATGTCCAACCAGACCGCACAGTTTAATTCTCCAAGCATATCTGCCCTGAGCTACATCTGCTGCATCTGGACTAGTTCTAGCAAGATCCTGTTTGACATTGTCTGCCCACCGCATCCTAGGTCTCCCCCTGCTTCTGAGGCTTTTAGGCACACTGTTAATAACCCTATTCGCCAATCTATAATTATTCATACGGGCAACATGGCCAAACCAACGGAGTCTCTCTCTGCACAATATGCTGCTTAAAGTAGGTTGACGACTCCTTTGCCTAACCTCATCATTAGTTACAAAGTTGAACCACCTAATGCCCAAGATACTGCGTAAGCATCTGGAATCAAAAGCATCTAGTTTCCTGTTATCTGGTTTACAAAATGTCTACGTTTCACTACCATAACTAACCCTAGAAAGAACCAAACTATTATACACTCTAATTTCAGTCTTTAGGTGTATACGCCTATTTCTCCACAATCTCCATAGATTCTTAAAAGTCCTGGTAGCAATCCCTATCCGTCTGTTAATCTCATGTCGCACATCACCATTATCTGTTACATAGCTCCCAAGATAATTAAACTGTGACACCTGCTCAAGACTGCAACCATTCAGATTAACTGAATCACAGCCTGCCTGACCAATTTTCATCACTTTAGTTTTCTCTCTGTTTATAACCAAACCTACTCTACTATCAGTCTCATCAACAGCTCGAATGAAAGAGTTCATCTCATCAACATCATTTGCCAAAAGGGCTAAATCATCAGCATAATCTAAATCAGAAATTTTCGTATCTCCAGCCCATTTAAGGCCAAAAACTTTCCCTTGAAGTGAATTTCGCATAGCATAATCAATAGCCAAACTAAAGAGAAAAGGAGACAAAATGCACCCTTGTCGAACATCAGAAGTAATGCTAAACCAATTGCTACAAGCCTTACCAATTCTCACACACGACTCAGTGTTATTATAGAGAGCTTTCATTACGTTAACTAACTCTCACAATCAACTACAAATTATGACGATCAATAAAGTCAAAAGCCTTTTTGACATCAACAAAGATAATAAACAAAAGTTTCTGAAACTTTAAACTTTTGTCAAGAATCTGCCTAAGTGAAAAGTAGTCCTACCACTTCTGAATTCACATTGCTCATCACGCAATTGACTGTCAACCAGATTCTTAATTCTATTAAGCACAATCATGCAAAGAACAGTACCTGGAACAGAGAGTAGGCTGATGTCTCTATAGTTATCACAAGAACTGCGATCACCTTTTTTGAAAATAGGGATAATAATCGCTCAGATAAAATCCGTAGGAACCATGCCTTTATCATAAAAGATACTCATAATTTCAGTCATCCAATTGGTAACCGAAATATTCCCAGCTCTAAGCATTTCCGTAATAATTTCATCTACACCTGGGGATTTATGAAGTTTAAGCTTAGAAACAGCCAAAATAACTTCAGATTGTGTTACAGGGCCAACGTTAAAGCCACTGATGCATCTATCATTATTACAAACAATGGAAGTATAACTAACCACATTGTTTAGAGCATCACTGAAAGGCTCAGCTCACTTAGCCATGACAGAATCCTCACCTTCTATAACCTTACCTTGTTTATCCTTCAATCTCTGCATGCCTGTCCGTTTTCTACCACAAAAAACATTAATTATGGGGTACAGTTCTCTGCTGTTGTGCTGTCTAGCTGCTTCCTCGGCTTTGTCAGCCAAGCCATCAAGCCAAAAGATTCTTATTAGCAGCTAACTGATCCTTTACACGTTTATTAAGTTCTCTGAAATGTTTTGTATTAAGACTAGTAGGATATTGATTAAGGACATTCCTGCAGTTCTTTCTTTCTGAAATAAGCTCAAGTGCCTTATCACTCAAATTATTCTGCTCCTTCTGCTCCTTTATTCCAAAAATAGTACTGTTATTTTCCAAAAAAGCCTATTTATAATGGCCCCATTCTTACTTAACTTCAGTAGTAAGCAAACCATGACTATGGTAAAGACTAAATTACCTATCTTGGTAAGCTTTGGCTATGGTCTTTCAGAGCTTCGGTATTAAAGGTAAATTTTTTAACCTTAGTACAACACGTTTTAAGTTTAAGTTGCAAGCCACTTTTAACAAGGTAATGGTCAGATCCATTTTCAGCTCTCCTATAGCCCTGGTATTCCTAACAGAACTAGCTCATTTGCTGTTAATTTAATATACCGTATTTCTTCGAATCTAAGACGCCATCGTTTGTAAGACGCACCTTAATTTCAGTACCACCAACAGTAAAAAAATAAAATAAAACGCTGAAATACATTTAACAAATATTTTTATTGTAATAGAATTCAATTTACTAACAACAATAGTACCTACTTATCAGCAGGTATGCTATTCATCACTTCCTTCTGAATCAATATCAGAGTGTGATTCTTCTGAGCCATCGAGAGCGTTGATGATGCACATTTTTTAAACGAGTGCTGCACTATATTTTCTGGGATTAGCTTCCAAGCTGTTGATACCCATTCCGACAATTTTGGTGCCGGAGCTTTCTTAATTTTCTGGAAGGTAGTCAGTCAACAGCAAGGTTCCAACTTCCTAGTTTGTCCCTGAGTGAGCTCCACTATAATGATATAACGGTGGCTTCACATTTCAAAAGTGTGGGAAAATACCCACATCACTTTATTCTACAATGGAATTGGAGAATGCGATAGCAGTGAAACTTGGAAGCGGAGCTTCCGCGTAAAAACAAAACGTGTGGTGCCGTGTGCAAAGCGCCGGAAAATTTCGGGGAAAAAAAACAAAACTGTGATTCTAAGACTCTCCCCGTTTTTAGAGACGTTTATATGGGGAAAAAAGTGCGTCTTAGAATCGAAGAAATACTGTATAAACAATCATATTCTTATGCAGCCCATCAGGTGAAACCCATGTGTACTTATGTATGTCGCGGTGTTTGTAATAAGTGTTAGTTATTCTGAAACTATTGAGTTTACTTACTTGTGGGAGACATTGCCATTACAGCTACCAATACCAAAAGGGCCTATTACTCCTCCCCAAAGGCCAGAGTCCGTACCAACTTTGGCATTGAAGTCACCTAAAACAAGGGTAATATCTCCTTTCTTGACACAATTCAAGATATCCTGAAGTTTTCTGTAAAACCTATCCTTCTCATCGGTATCCTCAGTGGGGACATATCAGCAGATAACCTTCAAGTCTTTAATGCTCGTCTGAAATTTTGCTGTAAGAAACCTTTTTATTAATGCACTCATATCCTAGAAGATTTTTTTTACTTCTGAGCGGCACTTTTTTGCACACCATGGGCTAAATGGCCAGGTCACATGGATCCCTAAGGCTCAGAGAAGGTTTGGGGGAGGGGACCCACTGGAACAGCTGTTGGGAGGCAGATGGTAGCCTTCCGTCAAGGCCATCCAGCGTGTTCTTTAACGTGCACAGGGTATGGCTCTGCCGCACACGTGGCCACGGCTTAACGTCCCATCCGACGGACGGCAGCTTTTCCAAGCCCATCGGTGTCCCTTACTGACCGTGGGCAGGGCGGGGAATTTTGCGGAGATAAATCTCAACGCTGACCCAGCTGGGACTCGAACCTAGGAACTACAAATTGCGAACCTGGCGCGCTACCGACTGAGCCACCACGCCCCCTCCTAGAAGAGCATCACTAAGGTGTCTGCTGAGAAGTAGAATACTTGGTGATGCTTCCTCCCTCCCTGTAAACATAAATTTAAAGTTATTTTTAAGTATCTTACCTTTATCTGTCCATCTGGTCTCTTGCAAGCCTAGAATATCTAGGTTATAAGCGCTGGAATTCCTGCGTCAGGATATCAGGAGAATAATCTCTAATGTCCTAAAGGTTCCAAGTTCCTGCAGAGAGAAAATGATTACTAGGATTTTTAAAGCAACTAGGTTTATTAAGGTAGGTAGGACCAACAATATCATATTGATATAATATAAGAAAATATATAATAATTGATATAATATAATAATATAACTTATAATATCATATAAGATCGTAGGCATAGGGCAAAGACAATTCGTGATTTTATTTGAGAAATTTAAGGAAATAAACTGATGAATGAAGTCACTGTGATATTCATTTAACATTCAAGATCTGCTAAGGTTTGCGTTTTGAGCAAAATGAGGCTCTTTTGTGTAATAAGGTTTGCGTTTTGAGCAAAATGAGGCAAATGAGGCAATTTGAGCAAAATGAGGCAAAATGTGTAAATCTGGATGTAAACAAATTGTAGAATAATGGTAGAGGACCTAAGATAAAAAAGTACAAAAATAAAAATAAGCGAGTGTTATCCTCCCATGGCTGAGTGGTTAGCGCGCTTGGCTACTGATCTAAGGGACCTGGGTTCGAGCCCTGGATAAGGTATGGACGTTTGTGTTGTTTTTCTGCTGAGGTCCTTCCATCCTCACAGACCCTCTACTATGGCTTATAAACTGACAGGCTCCTGTCAGACCTCAAGCAGCTGCTTGAGCGGGTATTCATTCTATTTTTAATAGAATTTCTTTCATTAAACTATATCACTAATATAAATTTCACTCTCTCGCTGCACACTATTATTGATATAAACTTCACTCTCTCATTATACTCTATCGCTCATATAAACTTCATTATCTCATTGGATTTAATCACTCTTATACACTTCACTTTCTCTTTGGGGTCTATCACTCTTAAAAACACTTCACTCTCTCATACTCAGCCGGTAGCGCGCCAGGCTCGTAATCTATAGTTCAAAGGTAATAAATAATAAATAATTATTATTTAATATATAATATTAATATAATATAAATATAATATTAAATATATAATAATAATAAATAATTCAAAGGTATAAATCTCAACGCTGACCCAGCTGGGACTCCAGTCCCAGCTGGGTCAGCTTTGAGATTTATCTCTGCAAAGTTCCCTGCCCAGGGTCAGTAGGGGACACCGATGGACTTGGAAAGGCCGCCATCCGTCGGATGTGACGTAAAGCCATGGACCCGCGTGCGGAAGAGCCATACCCTGTGCACGTTAAAGGACACGCTGGATGGCCTTGACGAGAGGCTACCATCAGTCTCCCAACAGCTGTTCCAGTGGGTCCCTTCCACCAACCTTCTCTGAGCCTTCGGGGTCCTTGTGATCTGGCCATTTAGCCCATTGTGTGCAAAAAAGTGCCGCACAGAGGTAAAACAACCCAACTCTCTCATTGAACTCAATCATTCATTATTCACTTAAATATCTCATTGGACTCTGTTACTCACATATTTTTCACTCTCTTGTTGGACTCTACCAACCTGTACTCTCCTCTTTTCCCACTGTCAAGTCACAGCAACTCCTCCTTCTTCATTTAATTCTGCCAAGCCATACCAAATCCACTCTGCTGCTTACAAATTTCGTTACACCCCTCGTTACGTACGAGTTGTAGCAACTGCACTCTCTCCTTTTGGCTCTGCCAAACTGTAGCAATTTTATTCTCTTCGTTACACTCTGTAAAGCCACAAATTCTCTACTCTCCACGTTTGGCTTTATAAACTCTTCCTTCTCGTTCCACCCTGACAAGCCATGACAATTTTGCTCTCTTTTTTATTTTCTTCAAATCCATGGCAACCTCGCTCTTCTCCTTCGACTGCGAGAAAACTATAGCGATTTCGTTCTCGTCGTTGGACTCTGCCAAGCCATAAAAACTTCGCTCTGTCATCTAGTCTGCCAAGTTATAGCAACATTGCGTTCCTTGTTAAACCCTGCCACCATAGTAACTTTGCTCTCCCTTTGGACTCTACCAAACTATAGCATCTGTGTTCTCCCAATGGACTCTGTCAAGCCACATCAGCTTTGCTCATTCTATTTGACTCTGAAAATTTTCATCAACGGCGCATTCTCATTTGATTCCTGACAAGCATTAGGAAATTCGCTCTCCTCGTTTGACTCTCCGTGTTCACTGCTTGCCTTGATGTAGATTTCCTATCATAAGGCACGCGGTGAATGCCAAGAGGAAAGCTTTCAATGCCGCCAACATCATATAAGTAGAGCGAGCTATGGATGAGAGCGACAGAATTGTAAAGGTGACAAGCTTCCTAGATGTTCATCTGGTAAGTCAAAATATTTTCTTATACTCAAACTTCGGCGATAGATTTTATCTACTTCGAACATAAACAGTAGAAAACTGTTTTGGAAAAAACGTTTGGCGCAATTGTTCGGAATCTTCCAAGCTAGAAAAGTGCATTTGCACGTTGAGCATTGTACGGGGGATGACGCAATCAGCGCGTTTCCCACAACGCTTTGCCTAAGTTGCCTTGGAGAAATTTTCGGAGATACATAGTTTCTAGTGATTGCATTGTAAAAAGCACAAAGTTTCACTTTATATCTGGTAACCAAAATTAACTATATGTTAACTTTTTTTTTTATAATTGCTAAATCAGATTTTATATCGAAAACCAAGGATTCAACATTTACAAGGATAAATCAATGCAGCATCACCTACATAACTAATAATTTTAACTTTTAGGTTAGAGGAACATAAATATAATATATATAATAAACCAAACAGGTCCAAGGACAAATTCTTGAGAAACACTTCATGAACAAACCAAAAAATCACGTTTCGTATTATCAATTTTAACTCCTTGCGTTCTTATTTCCAGATTATTTTTAAACCAATAATAAATTCTACCTCTAATACCAATATCAAAAAGTTTTAATAAAATAGTGTGATCTACAGAGTCAAATGCTTTAAGACTATCAGTGATCAAAGCATTTATTTATTTATCAATATTAATATAAGTATTTTTCTTCCAAAAAACATTAATTTTGGGATTGTATTTCCTCATTTTCTTAATAATTCACAAGACGTATAAGTTATTCAAGAACATTTGAGAATATTGAAAGAACTGAGATTGGGAGATAATTCAAAAGAGCAGTTTACATCTCCTGATTTATAAATAGGTGAAGTAATCGGATTTTTAATAGCATCTATAAAAATGCAGTTCAGGGTTGGTTCGAGGTGACACTGCAACTGGTGGCTGTCCGGGTTCGAGTCCCGGGATAATATGGTCGTTTGTTCTATCATAACCTGTAGATAAGCTGGTAGCTTTTCAAGTCTAATTACATATTGAAAAATAAAAAAAGAGAGAGAGATCAATAATATCAGTAACGAATTTCAGGTGTACATTGAGATAGTGGAAGTAATCTCCCTTTCACAAACATTATAGAGCAATTATTAATCTGCACTAGGTAACAAAGTAAATTTTGCTTAACATTAACTTTAAATTAGCATTGTCTTCGGTATAACTACCACTTTTTATAGAACTCTGATTCATAGCGTTTACCAAAATATTTATATTATCAGTTAATAGTCTTCAGTTTTATTTTTTTGTCAAAAATACATTCAACTCTGCACTAGAATTATTATTACATTTATGAAACTCGGTCTGATAATATCAGAAAGTTTTAATTTAATAAATGTATGAAAATTTTATATTCCTCTTTAATTTGATTAGTTCTCCGATATTTCTTTTATTTATTGTACAAGATTTCCTTTTTATCAATTAATTTTATCAAAAGATAATTTGGACAATCATTTACATATCAGGTTCGAATATTTATAAACTTTCGATATACGTAATCGGACATGATATTATGATATCCAGTTATTTCTCAATTATCTTTCAACACATCTAGACTTAAATCACCAACTAAAATAACATTATCAGGTTTAATTGAATTCAATATTTTATTTAGTTCTGCATTAAAATTATCTACAGTGAATGCGAAAGATGTATAAAGCATATTAACAGATATTTTATTTTCACTATTGCAAAAATGGACACATTCGGCACTATCCATTGTCGTATCTATTTATATAAAGTTCAAAACATTACACCAAATATCTTATATTTTCCACAGTTGTGAAACTTAGCTACTTCATCTTCCTTTATCCAGATCTCTGTTAGCAATATTACATGAAAATTACGATCTAAATAATCTAATATCATAAGCAACTCATCTAAATTTTGACTAAAAGTTTTTATAAAAGTCATGCCTCTGAGATAAAAGTAGCCATATCTGAGAAATACGCAATAGTTTCTTATATAATAGAGTAATACGTACATATGACATGTATCGGTAAAACTTCCGCTTCTACTTCCGACGTCTCTTTGCCCGTCTCTTGTACAGCTGCTCAGGATCATCTCTGGCGAGCGTCAAACAATAGTCAGCCAACATTGAAGTGGACCACTTTCCCTGGTATCGTTTCTCCATTATTGCAATGTCCTGGTGAAAACGTTCATCGTGCTCATCACTAACCATGCCGCAGTTGTCGGGGTGGAGTGGGAATCGAGAAAGTAGACATTTAAGGATATATTGCAGCCAAGTTTGTGATACAGAGACATGTTTTTAACCAGTTTCTTGTAGTTGTCTGCTCTGACATTCCGGAATAATTTAGTTGACACCAGACGAAACGTGTCCCAAGCCTTTTTCTCGTCACCCTGAAGCAGGTTGTCGAACATCTGGTCTCTGAACAGTTCGTGGATCTGACGACCCACAATAATTCCCTCTTTAATTTTCGCTTCGCTAAGTGGAAGGAATTCGCCACCCAAGTACTTGAAAGCTGATGGAGTCTGGTCCATGGCTTTTACGAAGTTTTTCATCACACCGAATTTGATGTGTAAGATGGTAGCAGGATTTTGTGCGTTTCTGCCAGTGGTGGGTGTTCCACATTCTTCCCTCGGACCTGCAGATATTTTCTCTGAGGCCAGTTTCTCTTCACGTAGTGCAAAGTCTTTGCTCGTCTGTCCCATTCACATAAGAAACAGCAGTACTGCATATATCCCAGCTGCAGACCAATCAACAGAGCCACTACCTTCAAGTCACAACAGAGATGTTAGCCATACTTGCTGTACTGAAGACAGTTCAACAGCTGTTTTAGGTTGTCGTTTCTTTCATGTAGACAGCGTTTCCGACTGGAATGGATGGAAATCGATTTCCATTATGCAGCCTTGAGACTCAATTTCGAGGACTCTATGAATAGTCTCCATTCTTGAGTGTCATGTTTGATTCCGAGGGCATTCATCAGGCCATCTACATCGGAGCATTCTTATTTCCTTTCTGAAGTAAGGCTCAAACTGCTCATGACGAGTTCGAAACAAAGTTACGCGAACATTTTACTTGAGTAGGCTCTATTGTTTAAGTCTTGATCCAAGTTACTCTGTTATGGCCTTGGACAGCTCCAGATCGCGAACAAGATTGTTCATTTCTTCTTCAGTAAGAATGTGTGACGCAGATGATACACTATGGCAGACGCATGGATCATCATTAGACACCATAGGCTGCAGAGAACCCGACGTCGGTTCACCTCACTCCTCAATGTATGAATCGATGGAAAATTCTTTTGGAGGTTCGGGAACGGTAATCCTTTCACTCTGCGGAACTGATCGGATAGCAGATTGTATATTCAGGTACGTTATTGTCCACATCTTTTTTTTGTTCTGATGCCTCCAGAAACAGGTGGAACTATGCAGAAGTAACAGTCATTTGCATGATTGCTTTGCTTTCTCCAAACCATAGGAACAGCAAAGAGAATCGCCACTTTTTCGCCTTTCAGCCACTTCGGAAGATTTCTTGCACACGTACTGCAACATATGTGTGGAGCCCTCATTTTACTTAGGTATTGTACTGGTCCCCGATCTTGCATCCAAAATAAAACTCATACGTCGGTTTCACTATAGGAGTGATGGCCCTTTTCTGGCTTGCAAACGTCACTTCCCTGCAAATGTATCTGCACTATTAACACAGTTATGAGGCATCACTACTGCTGGATTAAAACTGCAAGGATCACTTGTGTTGTACTTATGACTCAGGGGTAAATGGGAGTCGCTCAAAAGACTTGCTCACTCTGCGAGACGTCGCTTACAGCTAACGATTGCATCATCTTTTGTCCGTAATCGTAAAGCCGCGATGTCATTACTCAATATATTGCATCAGACAATTGTACAATACCTTCGGGGGGGGGGTTGTGTTTGGCGGGCTGATACAATACAATATGTTGCAATCTGGAGTTTAAAATACAGCATTGCAAAATGATAACCTATGTACTTAATGCTGACTGAGTCGTTTATACATGACAATCTGTGTTTCTCCCAAATAAGAGCCAATTGAGAAATTTTATTGTCATTTTCGTGTTCAGCACCTCGAAATTGGTAAAGATTGGCTATTTTCATTTCAAAGCATTTTTTTGTGTTGCCTAGTGTTATCAGATGTCGCTTCAGTTCATTATCAGGAAATCATTAACCATCTGAAAGTTTAATTTTTTTTAAACTTTTTTCATTTGGATGTTTGCTTAAAAATATTTCTCCCTGTTTGATCCAGATAAATTAAAGTCATTTTGCAATTTCTGTTGTTTTACTACAAAAATAGCTATTTTGAAAATCTTGAGAGATGTTCATTCATAAAAATTCTACTGGAACCAAATTTTCCATTACGGCCCAACTTTATTTCTTCACTGGTTGGCATCCCTGGATGACCGGTATTCATGACTGGTCTTTAGGAGATTGGACAGCATTCAAGTTCATATGTAATAGAAAGAAAAACAAATGCACTGGGCTCATAAGGAATGATTCTGCGGAGAAAAATCAACCACTCTTTCAAAATGTAGAGCGCACTATTTTTCCAACGTAATGTTGTACGTTGCAGTGGGGAAAGAAAAAATCCGTTCAGTAATGCAATTCAGAGGAAAAGTCAGGTTTATTAATACCCATAATCAATACGTGAGATTCACTAAAAACTTTTTGAGATCATTGTCAAACCATCATGTTTTCGCAAGGAGGGTGTTGTTTCTGTTATTCCTTGATTACAAATTTATTACGTCGGGTGCCTAAGTATGACAGACACTATTAAACATATTACTTGATTGCAACACTATTATAC
This sequence comes from Ryuthela nishihirai, assembly GCA_038380435.1. Taxonomy (NCBI): domain Eukaryota; kingdom Metazoa; phylum Arthropoda; class Arachnida; order Araneae; family Heptathelidae; genus Ryuthela; species Ryuthela nishihirai. The sequence continues at coordinate 93,175,672 of JAWZYU010000009.1, forward strand.
AACATTTTACTTGATTATCCTGCTTCTAATCTTGAACGGAGTTTTTATTTTGTGTACCTTACATTCCATAGTGCTTTTCCCAAAGGTTCCTTTATACCTTTTTACTGTATATTTTATCGCTTGCTTTCCAGCATTTTTATTTTAAATATATATGCAAATAAATATATATTTGTATTTTATCTTTTTCGGTTTAATGCTTCCATCTTTTGCATTTTAACTATGACTTTTGCTCTTTGCACTTCTTTTTTTTTTCCATTATGTAAACCATGAAACCGACAACCAATCATTGAAACCAAATAATCGCTCGAAAAATCTCCTTGTCTGATGTTTTAAATCGATTTTTTAAACTCTTCGCCTTTGAAGTTTGTTGGAGGTATGGCCCTCTACGAAGCCTCGGGGTCCAAACCTCCTGCTAAAGCTTCGGTTCAACCCTCCCACCTGGTTACAATCCAGTTTCTCCCTTGTTTTTCGAATAACTGCTGCTGTATCTCCATCGCCGTCTTTAGTTCTGGCCAACCGTTCTCATTGCAACCCCCGAAGAGTTTTCAGCGGCACAAATTCCCCTTCTGCTACATCGGAATGCCATTTCGATGGAGAGGCTTTTGAAAGTTTATTTTCGTTGCATTTTTCCGACTGGTCCCTTTCTTCTTTTCCACCCGCGTGTTTGCGGGTGGGCGGCGGTTGAAGCTATGGGCCTTACTGCGGGTAGCGTCATTCTCCCGACTAAGCAGCGGACCCAAAGGGCATTGTCGCCCTCTTCGACTTTCCTGTCTAAGTAGCAGTGAACGCGCGGGCGACCTATAATTATTTTCTCGACAGAACCTTCCTCAAAGCAACTCTACCACAGTGGATGAATGAAGATTGTTTCATCCCTCTTAAAACAAGCTTTCTGTCACACCTCGATTCTCCTTTAGCGCTGCTGAACGACACTCCTACAAGATCACTCTATAGGAACTCTGGCTTATTTTACATCCACTAGTATTATTTTCGACCCATTCTATGGCGAACCCGACTCCTGTCTCCAACAAACACTTTTTTCCTCCCAACTTCCTTTGGTAAAAATGAAGCCTTTGAAATCTCCTCACCAGTTACAGAGCCAGATCTGGAACGCTGGATACTTGACGCATGCGCAAGTTACAAAGGTTATAAAACCACCAGTCTACCAGCAACAGGGTCAGATCTGGAACGATATATGCTGTACGCATGCGCAATATTATAAAACCACACCTTTATTACTACTTTCATGTACTCTGACAAATACAATCTGCTGTCTATATAAATCTGTGTATATGATCTAGAATATAAATGCACGCATAGAGTATCATATCATGAGCACCGATCATTTATTCTGCCCCCAAACCTAGACATGATTCAGTAGTAAATACTGCTAATTTGCTATATTATCAACATATTCCTTGAATCCTGAGATGCACTCAAGTATCACTAATATCATCCTTAATTAAAAAAAACTTTTTTAGTTTTAGAAAAACTCTTTCATACATGTTATCAACTATGATACCTTAACTCCACGACACCAATCAATCACAAGAACATGTTGGAAGTGTCAATAGCTCTACTTCCAGTGCCAATTTCTCTAACCAACTGTCAACCAATATCACTTTGGATAAGGTAAACGAATCTTTGTCAGAAAACAGTCTTAGCAGTAAGAGTGCAATTTCGCAACCTGGAGCAACAACTACATAAATCAGTTCTTTGAACAGCACAACTACAATTATCTTTGGCTAAACCACAGAATTTACTGGTCCATGCCATCAGAATCCAAACCACAGAATCCATCTGATCAAAATCACAGAATTTAACTAATCTATGCCATCAGAATCCAAACCACAGAATCCATCTGATCAAAATCACAGAATTTAACTAATCTATGCCATCAGAATCCAAACCACAGAATCCATCTGATCAAAATCGCAGAATTTAACTAATCTATGCCATCAGAATCCAAACCACAGAATCCATCTGATCAAAATCACAGAATTTAACCAATCTATGCCATCAGAATCCAAACCACAGAATCCATCTGATCAAAATCACAGAATTTAACCAATCTATGACATCAGAATCCAAACCACAGAATCCATCTGATCAAAATCACAGAATTTAACTAATCTATGCCATCAGAATCCAAACCACAGAATCCATCTGATCAAAATCACAGAATTTAACTAATCTATGCCATCAGAATCCAAACCATAGAATCCATCTGATCAAAATCACAGAATTTAACTAATTTCCCTACAAACTCTCTTTCAATGGATATTCTAGAGAGTCCTCCAAAAAATCAAAGTCGAGTTCAAAAATAAGAAAAAGTATCAATCGCACTGATAAAAAGCTTAAACTATTAAATTTTCTTTTTTAAGTGTTATTTTCTGTTTTTGTTTTCATGAATCTGAAGATTACACTGTTTTACAAAAAAAAAAAAAATTCTAAGTAAGAGTCATGTGATTCTTAGAGGTTTTTTAGTGCAGACTTCAATTATGTACTTAGATGTAACTATCCCTGATAGAAATATCAGGGATAGTTTTTGAGTTAGACGTTTTTTAATTTTTAATTTTATTTCTAGATTTAAAATGAATAATAACAGGGGGAAAATAGATTATCATTAGCTTACTTAGTATTAAAATGATTATAGATTCATACAGAAAATTTTACAGAATATTATACAGAAATAAATTGAGTACAGAATAATTAAATAACAAAAATACCAAATGTAATTTTTTTCTTTCATGTTTAACTCTGCTGTCTCTTTTGAGATTCCAACAAAAAACAGTTAACATTGTAGGCATCCACTTCCTTTCATATCGCTTTTCAGTTGTCGAAATATCTTTGTGAAACCTCTCACCGTGTTCATCGGAGACGTCAGTGCAACTTTCTGGAAAGTAGTCCAGATGTGAATGCAGGAAGTACACTTTCAAAGGCATGTTACATCCTAAATCCCGATATGCATGTAGCATCTGGTTTACTATTTCTTTATAATCTTTGGACCTCTTTTTTCCAAGATAATTGACTGTAACTTTCTTAAAACAGATCCAAGCAAGTTTCTCTTTTTCTGTTAGAAATTCGACAAATTTCCCGTCTTTCTTCAACTATTTTATTTGAGGGCTAACAAACACGCCCTCTTTTATCTTTGCTTCAGAAAGACGGGGGAATTTTGTTTTTAGGTAGGTAAATCCTCTACAATATTTATCTACTGCTTGACAAATTGCTTCATAAATCCCAGTTTTATATGAAGGGGAGGAAGGATCACGTCCTCATAAGCTATAAGTCTCTGCCTCTGTAAATTTCTTGCTCCCAATTTCCAATTGCATATTGACCACGTTTTCTTCAAGTATGGATGCTCTGTCACAATTATCCCATTCACAAAGTAAACAAGGAAATTTTGTGATCCTTTATATTGTGGTTCCAATATCATGGCAATGATATTTAAATCCCCACAAAGTTTTCAATTGAAATCCGTATATATAATTAATTTGAGCATTATATCTAATGTAATTCTTTTGCCATACTAGCATAGGCAACATGAATAGAAGGCATTAAATTATCATTATATTATAGTAAAACTGCCTCCAAGCTACTTTTGGATGCATCTGTAAAGAACCTCAAATTTTGTGGGTCATGAATAAAGCCTAAACCTATCATCAAATTCATTACAGAAAATCAATCGGCCATCATGTGAGAAGAAAGGAATAAAATTCCGTTCTCTATTTCTATATAAAGTTATATTTGTACTAGGTTGGAGAAGATTCCATTCTTGCAACATAAAGTCCAGCAGTTGGGAATTTTGTTTACTTAACCCTAGATCACAACCAAATCGTTCAGATCTGTCTGCGTTAAGAAATGTGGAGTTGAATCCATGGTAGCCTCGTAGGAAGGATCACGTCTTTTCAGGAGGTAATTCACGTGCCTCACTCTCTTCACCAGTACTTTCTTCGTCTTCTGTTTCCTGACTTGGAGTTAGTGGAACTGGCAAAGTTTTAGAATGTGGTACTGGTCGTATTGCAGAAGATAAGTTGGGATAATCGATATGTCTCTTCGATTTTCTGCTGGTAAAGCCCTGGATACTAGTCATACAGAAGTACCAATCTGTGGAATGGTGTTTTGGTTCCCTCCATATCATGGGTACAGCAAATAACATGGCGCTACCTTTACCCTTCCACCAGTTTATTAATTTCACATAGCAAGTTGCACAACATATGTGAGGGGCCCACTACTTATCCTGATCTCCTATTTTACATCCAAAGTAATGTTTGTATGATCTCTTTATTATAGGTGACAGTTTTTCTTGTGTCTTGCAAAGGTGAACTCTCCGCAAATATAACAGAAGTTGCCTGCCTTATTTTGACATTTTCGGTGGGGTATTTTCTAGAATACAAAAGAAAAAATTAACAGAATAGAAGTATTCACAAACCTGTCATGTTAACTATACAAATATTTTTTATAAAATATTGTTGCGGATCACAAAAATGGATAGCCACTGAGCGTGAGTATTAAAAGCTATATTTCAAAACCAAATCCAATACAAGGTAAATTGTTACAAAGGAAATATGGATGAAGTATCTTATTAACAAATTAACTATTAACATGCACAAGTCATCAATCTTCCTGCGTGAGCACACAACATCAGCTCTGTGTATTTTACTAAATACTACCTTTTACTTGATTTACCAGGTCACCCGAAGATCTTCACTCGTAAACCAATTCTCGTCCTGTGCTAATAACTTTTCACACACTAGCCGAACAAAAAGACAGTCCGTGTAGACATTCGAAGTTAGCCATAAAAGTTCCCACTTTTATACTTCCGCGTATACACAACACATCAAGTTACTTCTTGATACTTAACGATAAAAGATCCCACTTTTATCCTTCCGCGTATACACAACACATCAAGTTACTTCTTGATACTTACGCGCACTGTCTCAGAACAGCTCACCGTCCATTTTCGAACTCACCGACCGTTACAATACACAACGACCGTTACAATACACAACGACCGTTACAATACAACGACCGTTAACGCTCCACTCTTCTTCTCCAAATTCTCCCAAAGTTCAATTCGTTGGCTGAAACTTTTCTTTCGGTTGCCAGATTCTTCTGTCGTAACACTGCCCCTTCCTAGGTCTTGTTCGTCCCGAACAATTCTGGATTCCAAAGCTTCTTCAGTTCTTCGATGAAACGAGGCCAAATGATCCACGTGAACCACCTTGCACTTTGTAGCTGGACATCGACGAATGCGATATACCACGTCTGTGTCAAAATGAAAGCGAATCTCATTATGACGTAGATTTCTTTTCTGACTGAAGCCTCGTCCACAAACATAATACGTGTAAGGCCTATAGCCCTTGTGAACACGTTTATGTCTCTGCAGGGAGAAGAATCGACTAAGAGTTTTCGTGCAAAACCTGTAAAAAGTTTTCTTCTTTGTCGAAAGTTTTCTTCTTTGGATTTTTACTTCTATCAACAGTAACAAGGAATGAAAGTCATTAGTGACATAAAATCTAGGGAGGAGTTTCATCCTCCAGTCTGACCCTTTTGTCAGTTGACTTTCACTTAATTCAGAACTGTCGTGATGAACCTTCAGCCATATTTCACCTGATTCAATTTGATCCCCAAGGTGCTTCACAAATATAATATCAGCTCCATAATTCTTTTTAGCTCTTCGGTCCATCTCCTCCTTCCATACTCTTGCTAGAACTGCAGCTTCTAATCCGACAACCTTACCTGTTTCTCCTGTATAAGTGAAATCAGTGATGTGTCGGGCTGCTAGCAATATTTTTTCTGTTTTACCTTCACATAGCCAGCTTGCAACATCTTCAGATACTCCTTGTTCTATTAACATGTTACGAAACTTGTTCAAAGCATTGCCGTTATGCAGAACCTTACGGACACGTGATGCTTCATCTACCCTATTATCCACAATGTTCACAAAACGCAGAAGTTCTCCTAACTCCTCGACGAGCTCTTGCAGTTCCAAGGATCCGTTACCAAGGAAACACTGAACAGCTTCCATCACTTCCAGAGAGTTGTCAACAGAGTTTTCAAGAGGTGAATCCATGTTGCTGATAACAGCTGAACAACTCAAACTCTTCATTCCACGAGCTTGTGATGCTGCAACCACTTTCTTAACTAAATCAACAGCAACATCTTCTGTACTGATGAGATCAATAGCTCCTTTTCCGAATTCAACATCATAAACCAAAGCGCACACTCCTTCAGCCAGCTTTTTGGACACAATTGAGCATCTCCTTAGAGGAACGCTATCTACGGTAGCCGTCAGATCCTTGCAGCGGTAAATCTCCTTATCTGTTGGCACCAGCTCCTCTGTCTGTCCTACGATGCAGCATCCGACGTCTTCCATCATCTGCTCGATTTTATCTTTAGTGCAGTCGACTGTGAAGCCAGGGATGGATTCCAATTTGTCCAGAGTATCTCCCGTCAATTGGAGAGCACGACCGGAGATCATAGGGACCTTGAGACCTAAAGCAGCAAGTGCAGGAGCCAAGACAAGACTCACTTTGTTGCCGACACCTCCTGTGCTGTTTTTATCTACCATCCGATGGCACCACTCGGGTCTCCAGCAAAACACATGACCCGAGGAGGTCATATTTGCTGTTTCTTCCGAATTCACTTTCTTGGAGCTCTCATTGTAATTAGCCAGGGAAATATCAGTCATGATTGCCAAATTGTTCATTCTGGAGATCAGCGACGAGTTCTGTAACATGATATTGTCCACTTTAGAGCTCTTGTAGTCGTGATAAAACTTTTCTATATCCTTATAATCTAAATGGTTATAATGTCCAAATCTGCACATTGACTGTTCAGAAAAGAAATTCAGCATGGTTTCGTTGAGATTGTCTGAGGGCTTTACTTCTCTCTGATCGTAACTCTGAGGCTTAGTTTCATCCAGAAAGTTAGTCTTTGAAGTACTGTCTCTGCCTGAAGCTCTTTTACTAGCATCACCTGTTATGCTTCTAAGCCATCCTTCGGAATTCCTCTTCCTTAAATCCCCACTTTCTATAAACGATTCGAGTGTGGCTATATGCTTCGGAAAAATCTCTCCGACTTCCGCGGTAAAGTCGAATGGCACTTTGTATCTATGATGAATGGACGCCTCTTCTTTACTCGGACCACTCTGCGAAACGTAAACTCTGTTTCGTTCCCCTTCATTACCACTCGTTACTCTGCCTTTGCGATAATTGTCCATGACGCATTTTGCTGACAGCGAGGAATAGAATACCTTTCGTGTGGATCTCTCTTCAGATCGTGCCAGACTTGTATACCTAGGTATTTTGAAGTGCAAAGCGTACTGTATAGTCTCACAGCTCTCTGATCTGTGTGATTGTTCTTCACAGTTCCTAGACATGTCACCAGCGACATAGACACTCTGCCATGCATCACCAGTAGTTGCGTGGTCAAAGGCATTATCTGCGCTATCTCTACGATTCTTGATTTTCAGTAGCAGATCCACATTTTTATATGCGTTGCCTTTCTCTTTTTCTTTTCCATGTTTACAATCTAACTTAACACTATCAAGATCATCTTTTTCACTGACAAATTCAACATTTAAACTATTGCATTGTCTATTGAGTTCGGTTTTATTATCCTTGAACTGATCAATAATCTTACCAACTTGAGAAGCCACTTCAGCTCTCATCTCAGTATTTTGTGCCGCTATTTCGGCTTTCAAATCATCTTTTTGAGAAACTATCTCCGTTCTCAACTCATTATTTTGTGCGGCCATTTCGGCTTTCAAGTCATTACTTTGACTTTTAATGTCATTCATCTGTGTAGCCATATCGGCTTTCAAGTCATTATTTTGACTTTTAATGTCATTCATTTGTGTAGCCATATCGGCTTTCAAGTCATTATTTTGATTTTTAATGTCATTCATTTGTGTAGCCATATCGGCTTTCAAGCTATTTATCAACTTTACTAATTCATCCATACTTCTAGTTAACGGCATTCAATAAATTATTTATAATCCCACTCCTGACACCAAATGTTGCGGATCACAAAAATGGATAGCCACTGAGCGTGAGTATTAAAAGCTATATTTCAAAACCAAATCCAATACAAGGTAAATTGTTACAAAGGAAATATGGATGAAGTATCTTATTAACAAATTAACTATTAACATGCACAAGTCATCAATCTTCCTGCGTGAGCACACAACATCAGCTCTGTGTATTTTACTAAATACTACCTTTTACTTGATTTACCAGGTCACCCGAAGATCTTCACTCGTAAACCAATTCTCGTCCTGTGCTAATAACTTTTCACACACTAGCCGAACAAAAAGACAGTCCGTGTAGACATTCGAAGTTAGCCATAAAAGTTCCCACTTTTATACTTCCGCGTATACACAACACATCAAGTTACTTCTTGATACTTAACGATAAAAGATCCCACTTTTATCCTTCCGCGTATACACAACACATCAAGTTACTTCTTGATACTTACGCGCACTGTCTCAGAACAGCTCACCGTCCATTTTCGAACTCACCGACCGTTACAATACACAACGACCGTTACAATACACAACGACCGTTACAATACAACGACCGTTAACGCTCCACTCTTCTTCTCCAAATTCTCCCAAAGTTCAATTCGTTGGCTGAAACTTTTCTTTCGGTTGCCAGATTCTTCTGTCGTAACAATATCTTTACATACCCTAAAATGCAGTTTGAAAAAAACTGATGTTAATTCCACAAATATCTTGTCACTTATACGTTTTTAAAATAAACTTTACAGAGGCTGACTAGTAGTTATCTAAACTACTGGTTCTCAACCTTTTATGCTTCACGTACCCCCTGGAAATGTGCATGCAACTAGCGTACCCCTTGTATAGATAGATAAAACTACAGTTATAGTATAACAAGAGGAATAAAATAAAACCTATATTTATATATACACATTAAATTTTGTATTCATAAATTACATATATCGATAAACAAAAAAAATGACATTAACAATTTAACAAATCTTATAAAATTATAAACATTTTACTGGATAATCAGTGAAATGGTTGCGCTTGTTTACGCTTGCACAGTTCATCAATGGTTGGGGTTATCTTGCTAAGGTAGAGTTGCAAGTCATCTTCAACACCCAGCATGTTCTTATATTTATTTTTTAGCAGTTAAAGATGAAAAACCAATTTCACATAAAAATGGTGTTGTGAAAGGTAACAAATATTTGACTGCAATTCTTGACAAAGTCGGATATTCCTTCTCCACTCCAATCCAAACACTAATCAATGGCTTTTTGGAATGAATGCTTTTTAAACTATTGTCACAAGATATCTCAATCAACACTTCTTTATTGGACAATGGAAGCTTACATTTTTCCAAATCAAATATGAAGGGATGTCGAATCCATTCTTGCGTTTCTTCAGGGGGTGGAAAATACTGCCTTATGAGAGTTTTAAGAGTGCTTGAGCGAACGATTATTTGTTGTCTGATGTCTTCAAAGTCTGCAATCGTTTGCTCATTTTCTTTGAGAAATAAATCTAGTCGCTGAAATTTGTCACAGCTATTCTTTTTAATTCCTTTTTCCCAGAGAGAATTTTTTTAATCATGGCCTCTGTTTTCTTCTCAACATTATCATTGCAAGGAGACATCAACGTTGTCTCCTTGCAATGATAAGTTCATAATATTAATTTTTTCAAAAATATCAGCTAAATATGCTAACCGTAGAAACCATTCTAAGTCTTGTAGTCTCAAAGAAAGCCGAAACTGGTGGTCCACGAAAAAAAAAGACATACTTCATTGTGGAGTTCAAATAAACGGCAAAGAACATTTCCTCGTGACAACCAACGTACTTCTGTATGAAGCAGCAATCTCTTACGCAGGCAACCCATTTCTTCACACATAACTGAAAAAAGTTGAGACTTCAATGATCTGGTGTTGATTAAATTAACCATTTGTACACTTTCATCCAGAATTCTTTTTAAATCATCAGGGAGAAATTTAGCTATCAACGGTGTTTTAGCTATCAAAATTTAGCTTCACGTTGAAGACAACAATGAGTGAACTTACATTCTGGTGCAACTTGTTTTATACCACCTGCTAGTCCTGTGCGTTTGCTCCGTCAATATATACAAAAATACAATTTTTCCATTCGAGGTTGTTTTCGGCAAAAAATTAATGAATCGTATTAAAAAAAATGCCCACCCGTAGTAGAAGTTTTGAGAGGCTTGCAAAATAAAATATCTTCAAATATTGCATCCTGGAATTTTACACGCACAAAAACAAGTAATTGAGCTAGCCCAGCTACATCTGTCGACTCATCCACATGCATGGCAAACCACGTGCTACATTGAATAGCTGAAATGAGTTGGTCCTTAATATTACAGGTCATATCTTTAATTCTCCTGGAAACTGCCGTTTGACAAAGGAATGGTTCTGACAAGGGTTGCCTCTTTTTGACCAAACATGAAAGAAGCTATTTCTTCCGCTGTTGGAAGAATGAGTGACTCTCGCTTATTGTGTGAGCCTTATCGGCTTTGGCAATTTGAAGGCTCACTTTGTAAGACGTTTTAAGTACACTTTCATTTTCTTCTACATCAGAAAAATGCTTAATTACCGTTTTTCTGCTACTCAAGTCTTCCAAGAGTCTTTCAAAATAACTTAAGTGCTTATTTTTTAAATGCTCATGTTTTGTTACAAAATGTCGCCGTAAAAGGGACGGTTTCATAGAATTTTGTGACAGGACTTCAGAGCAAACAACGCACTGTGGATTTGGTTCTACTAAATTTCCTGTCCATGTAAAGCCAAATTGTCAACGTGATTCATGATATTTACGGTTTTTAATTTTTTTATCGCGTGATTGTTTAACAATTAACATTTTTTTAATTACTGCTGAATCCACCTCTTTACTCACATGGAATGATGACGTAGTCGTAAATGTAGAAGCAATCGGTTCCAGCTCCACTTTGCTTTTCTTCTTTATTATCCATTTATCCATGTTTCAAAGCACTTTAGAAACACGTTCATTTAACTTCACAGTAAACTGAAGACCAAAAATAACTTTAAGAACAGCAAGTGAAATAAATCACAACAAATACATAGAGCAGTAAGAAGGCACATTCACTCACTTAGAATGGGTGTTTCAACTGGACGATCAGCTGTTCGGGTAGGTTCGGCTCTCAGGTGAACATGAACTACAGGGCCGCACATTCGTCACTCAGTTCACAGAAATTAATCAGTAGCAGTGTTGCCAACGTAGCGACTTTGAGCTCTCACGGCGTACCCCAAAAATTTTACCGCGTACCCCCAAGGGGTACACGTACTTCTCGTTGAGACCCTTAATCTAAATAGAATAACATTGTTGCCAACATGTGGGTATAAACTATTGCAAACAAGTCAGTATTGCCAACTTTTTTGATGTAACATTTCCTGATTTTTCATTTCCAAGTAATATATGTGAAATTAATGTGTTATATCTTCATAACTCTAAAACTAGCCCTCATAGGCCAATTCTGATCTCATATTTCAATTTCACACACCAAAATACTTTAGGAACACGTCAGTTAAGCAAAGAAAATTTTCCCTTGTAGAACAGTGTTATTCATTGGAAAGCTTGCAGTGTGAAAGCAAACAGAAGCATTAACATGCAAAGACCAGATGCTCCTGAAGTCCTCGACTTCATATTTACTCATGTATCAAATATTTCTATTGTATGTTGCGACATCAGTTCGTATCACCCCCTTTTGGTTTTTATTCGTACTGCTGTATCTGAAATCTACATCGCTGACTGGCTGAATGGTTAAAACCTATGCCTTTTAAAAAATGGTTCACCAACTCGACGCAGTGTTTTAAACATTTCGTTCATTGACTTGTCTTTTGCCTATACAAACTTATTCCATGAAATTTCTAGGAACACGTTCCCTACTACACTGAAGTGCCATTGAATTAGGGACAGGAGACGTTATCCAAATTCAGTACAGCAAGTCCGACATTTACATGCATGCATGGCTGAAACTCTGATCATATATAGCTGTCAGCTTTGGCTTCCCCAAGCATACGTCGTGAGAAACGTAATGGGAAAGGCATGGGATTTAGATGCATTTGACAGAGGGCAGATCATAGGTGCCCGACAAATGGGACATTGGATATCCGAAATTGTCAACGAATTTGGATTATCTTGTATGACAGTTTCTCATATGATGTTTCGGGAATATGAAAATTCAGGCAAAAAAAAAGCACCTGAACAAATTGCAAAGGACAACCAGCCTTGAATGATCATGGGTTTCGCCGTCTGACCTGCATTGTACAGATCGATAGAGGCTAGACATTATCTGAAATCACCTCCCATCTGAACGTGGGTTCCAGCCAGGAAATCAGTGCACAGACTGTGCAACATTCACTTCATCGTCTTGGCCTCAGGAGCCGCCGACCTATGAGAGTCCCACTTCTAATGGCACAACACTGTGTTCAACGCCTTGCCGGGGCTAAAGAACATCAAAACTGGACCACCAAAAATTGACAACGGATAGCATGCAGTGATGAATCCCGATTTAAACTTCATCACGCCGATGGAAGACTAAGGGTATGGCACCAACCGCATGAAGCCATGGACCCTGCATGTCAGGTTGGAACAGTACAAGCTGGTGGTGGCCTGGGGTGTCTTCAGTTGTACGTCTGTGGGACCTTTGGTACGTGTACCGGCGACTCTCAATGCATCCCGGTACGTAGAACTCATGGCTGACCATTTACACCCATTTATAGCTATTATGCATCCCAATGGAGATGGCGTCTACCAGAAAGAAAACTGTTCATCTCACAAGGTAAGATTGACTGCTGCATGGCTGTAGGTGCATTTTGCTGCCTTTGAAATAATGAATTGGCCACCTAGAAGCCCAGATTTAAATTCCATCGAAAATCATTGGGATGCCGTCGAACAGAGCGTTATGGGTCGTGTACCATCAGTGACGACCTTGAGAGAATTGTTAACAGCTCTGGAGTATGCATGTATCGCCACACCTGTGGTACATTTATGTAAGTTTGTGGAGTCCTTGCCTCGTCGTGTGGCGGCCGTTATTAGGGCCAGAGGGGTCCAACACGTTACTAGGTTGCTATCCCTAATTCAGTGGCACTTTAGTGTATATGGAGCAGCGATCACCATACCATCAACATCATATTTTGTGGATATAAACTTAATAAATCTGGACTAACTAACAGTCCAAATAACTTCTTTTCCTCACAAATTAACCCAAATACTAGGAACTACTGTCAAATAATCTGGAATTTTCATTAAATACTTTAGACCAGTGGTTCTCAAACTTTTATGTTTCACGCACTCCCTGAAAATGTATATGTAACTAGCGTACCCCTTGTATAGATAGATAAAACTATAGTTATAATATAACAATGGGAATAAAATAAAACATATATATATGCACATTAAATTTTGCATTCATAAATTACATATATCGAAAAACACAAAAAGTAACATTTTTACACAGCAGTTTTGCCAACTTAGCGACTTTGTTACTACATACAGGGACTTTTGAGCTCACACCGCCTACGCCACGTTGAGAAGCCCTGCTTTAGACGATAAAAAGCAACAAATCCTCTCACATAAAACTGCCACAATTTCACATCAATTTATAGATCGCTCTGACCTACCTTGGAGGACGCTAGCTTGATGTGTGGCCCTAATGAACAGAGTGCTATCTCTAAAACAAATATTAATAAAAAAATTATTCTCTCCAAAGCAACTAAAAATCAATAATTATACTTTCTCGAAAGCAAGTACCAATGAATAATTATGCTTTCTCTAAAACAAGTATCGATGAATGATTATGCTTTCTCCAAAGAAAATACCAATGAATAATTATGTTTTCTCTAAAGCAAGATAGCCGTCTTGAGGCCGAGTGGTTAGCTCGCTTCGCTGCTCACCTGGGTCGAGCCACGGTAAGGCATGGAAGTATGTGTCGTTTTTCTGCTGAGGTCCTGCCATCCTCTCAGACCTTCTACTATGGCATATAAACTGACAGGTTCCTGTCACACTTCTGTGGCAAGCAACTGCTTCAGGTATTATTTATTTTACCTCATATAATATATATATATTTAGGTATTATTTATAATTTATTTATTTTTAAAAAGAGTAAAAATGATTAATTATGCTTTCTTTAAAGCAAGTATAAATGAATAATTATACTTTCTCTAAAGCAAGTGTCAATGAATAATTATGCTTTCTCTAAAGCAAGAATCAGTGAATAATTATGGTTTTTTCAAGAGCGAGTGTCAATGAATAATTATGCTTTCTCTAAACCAAGTATCAACGGATATTTATGCTTTCTCTAAAGCAAGTATCAATAAACAATTATGCTTTCTCTAGAGCAAGTACCAATGAATAATTATGCTTTCTCTAAAGCAATGTCAATGAATAAATATGCTTTCTCTCAAGCAAGTATCAAAGAATAATTATGTTTCCTCTTAAACAAGTGTGAATAAATAATTATGTTTTCTCTAAAGCATCAATGAAAAAATATGCTTTCTCTAAAGCAAGTATGAATGAATAATTATGCTTTCTCTAAAGCAAGTATCAATGAATGCTTTCTCTAAAGCAAGTGTCAATAAATAATTATGTTTCCTCTAAAGCATCAATGAATAATTATGCTTTCTCTAAATCAAGTATCAATGAATAATTATGCTCTCTCGAAAGCAATGCCAATGAATAATTATGCTCTCTCGAAAGCAATGTCAATGAATAAAAATGCTTTCTCTCAAGCAAGTATCAAAGAATAATTATGTTTCCTCTTAAACAAGTGTGAATAAATAATTATGTTTTCTCTAAAGCATCAATGAAAAAATATGCTTTCTCTAAAGCAAGTATGAATGAATAATTATGCTTTCTCTAAAGCAAGTATCAATGAATGCTTTCTCTAAAGCAAGTGTCAATAAATAATTATGTTTCCTCTAAAGCATCAATGAATAATTATGCTTTCTCTAAATCAAGTATCAATGAATAATTATGCTCTCTCGAAAGCAATGCCAATGAATAATTATGCTTTCTCTAAAGCAAGTATAAATGAACAATTCTGCTTTATATAAATCAGGTATCAATGAAAAATAATGATTTCTCTAAAGAAATTACCAATGGATAATTATGCATTCTCTAAAGCAAGTGCCAATGAATAATTATGATTTATCTAAAGCAAGTATCAATGAATAAATATGTTTTCTCTAAAGCAACTGCAAATGAAAAATTATATTTTCTCTAGAGCAAGTGTCAATCAATAATTATGCTATCTCTAAAGCAAATGTCGATGAATAATTATGCCTTCTCTAAAACAAGTATCAATGAAAAATTATACTTTCTCTAAAGCAGTGACAATGAACAATTATGGTTTCTCTAAAGAAAATATGAATGAATAACTATGCTTCCTGAAAAGCAAGTATCAATGAATAATAATGCTTTCTCTAAAGCAAGTGTCAATAAATAATTATGCTTTCTCTAATGCATCAATTTAAAATTAAGCCTTCTCTAAATGAATATATCTATCTATAATTCTCTTCTATTATATTCCTTCTCTAAATAATATATCTATCTAATAATTATGCTTTCTATAAAGCAAATGTCAATGAAAAATTAAGCTTTCTCTAAAGCAAGTATCAATGAATATTTATGCTCTCTCGAAAACAATATCAACGAATATTTATGCTTTGCCCAAAGCAAGTATAAATGAATAATTATGCTTTCTCTAAAGCAAGTATCAATGAATAATTATGCTCTCTCGAAAGCAATGTCAATGAATAAAAATGCTTTCTCTCAAGCAAGTATCAAAGAATAATTATGTTTCCTCTTAAACAAGTGTGAATAAATAATTATGTTTTCTCTAAAGCATCGATGAAAAAATATGCTTTCTCTAAAGCAAATATCAATGAAAAAATATGCTTTCTCTAAAGCAAATATCAATGAAAAATTATGCTCTCTGGAAAGCAATGTCAATGAATAATTATGCTTTCTCTAAAGCAAGTATAAATGAATAATTATGCTTTCTTTAAAGCAAGTATCAATGAATAATTATGCATTCTCTAAAGCAAGTGTCAATGCATAATTATGAATTCTCTAAATCAAGTGCCAATACATAATAATGCTTTCTCTCAAGCATCAATGAATTATTATGCATTCTCTAAAGCCAGTGTGAATGAAAAATTATGTTTTCTCAAAAGCAGGTATCAATGAAAAATTATGTTTTCTCTAGAGCAAGTGTCAAATTATCAATGAATAATTATACTTTCTCTAAAGCAAGTATCAATGAATAATTATGCTTTCTCTAAAGCAAGTGTCAATGAAAAATTATAATTTCTCTAGAGCAAGTGTCAATGTGTAATTATGCTATCTCTAAAGCAACTGTCAATGAATAATTTTGCTTTCTTTAAAGCAAGTGTCAATGAATAATAATGCTTTCTCTAAAGCAAGTATCAGTGAAAAATTATGATCTCTAGAAAGCAATGACAATGAATAATTATGCTCCCTCTAAAGCAAGTATAAATGAATAATTATGCTTTCTCTAAAGCAAGTACCAATGGATAATTTATGCATTCTCTAGAGCAAGTGTCAATGAATAATTATGCTTTATCTAAGGCAAGTATCAATGAATAAATATGCTTTCTCTAAAGCAACTGTAAATCAAAAAATATATTTTCTCTAGAGCAAGTGTCAATTAATTATTATGCTTTCTCTAAAGCAAGTGTCGATGAATAATTATGCTTTCTCTAAAACAAGTATCAATGAATAATTCTACTTTCTCTAAAGCAAGCATCAATGAACAATTATGCTTTCTCTAAAGAAAATATAAATGAATAACTATGCTTTCTGAAATGCAAGTATCAATGACTAATAATTCTTTCTCTAAAGCAAATATAAATGAATATTTATGCTTTCTCTAAACCAAGTAAAAATGGATGCTTTCTCTAAAGCAAGTGTCAATAAATAATTATGCTTTCTCTAATGCATCAATTTAAAATTATGCTTTTTCTAAAGCAAGTATCAATGAATGCTTTCTCTAAAGCAAGTATCAATAAATAATTATGATTTCTCTAAAGCATCAATGATTAATTATGCTTTCTCCAAAGCAAGTATAAATGATTAATTATGCTTTCTCCAAAGCAAGTATAAATGAATAATTATGCTTTCCTTAAAGCATGTGTCAATGAATAATTATGCTTTCTCTAAAGCATCAATTAAAAATTGTTTTCTCCAAAGCAAGTGTCAATGAATAATTATGCTTTCTCTAAACAAGTATCAATGAATAATTATGCTCTCTCGAAAGCAATGTCAATGAATAATTATGCTTTTCCTAAAGCAAGTATAAATGAAAAATTATGATTTCTCCAAAGCAAGTATCAATGAATAAATATGCTTTCTCTGAAGCAAGTGCCAATAAATAATTATGTTTTGTCTAAAGCATCGATGAATAATTATGCTTTCTCTAAAGCAAATATAAATGAAAAATTATGCTTTTTCTAAACCAAGTATAAATGAACAATTATGCTCTATATAAATCAGGTATCAATGAATGACTCTGATTTCACTAAAGCAAGTACCAATGAATAATAATGCTTTCTCTAGAGCAAATGTCAAAGAATAATTATGCTTTCTCTAAAGCGAGTGTCGATGAATAATTATGCTTTGTCTAAAGCAAGTAAAATAGATGCATTCTCTAAAGCAATTGTCAATAAATAATTATGCTTTCTCTAAAGAAAGTGTCAATAAATAATTATGCTTCCTCTAAAGCAAGTATCAATGAAAATTTATGCTCTCTCGAAAGCAATGTCAAAGAATAATTATGCTTTCTCTAAAGCAAGTATAAATGAAAAATTATGCTTTCTTTACAGCAAGCATCAATGAATAATTATGCATTCTCTAAAGCAAGTATAAATGAATAATTAAGCTCTATATAAATCAGGTATCAATGAATGACTCTGATTTCACTAAAGCAAGTACCAATGAATAATAATGCTTTCTCTAGAGCAAATGTCAAAGAATAATTATGCTTTCTTTAAAGCAAGCATCAAATAATAATTATGCATTCTCTAAAGCAAGTATAAATGAATAATTAAGCTTTCTCTAAAGCAAGTGTCAATAAATAACTATGCATTCTCTAAAGCAAGTATCAATAAAGAAATATACTCTCTCTAAAGCATCAATGAATAATTATGCTATTTCTAAAGGAAGTGTAAATGAATATTTATGCTTTCACTAAAGCAAGTATCAATGAATAATTATGTTTCGTCTAGTGCAAGTATCAAAGTATCTATGAATAATTATGCTTTCTATAAAGCAAGTGTCAATGAATAATAATGCTATATCTAAAGCAATTATGCTTTCTAACGAATAATTATGCTTTGTCTAAAGCAATTATGCTTTCTAATGAATAATTATGCTTTGTCTACAGCAAATGTAAATGAATCATTAAGCATTCTCTAAACCGAGTATCAATGAATAATTATGCTTTCTCTAAAGAGAGTGTCAAAGAAAAATTATGCTTTCTCCTAAGCAAGTATAAATGATTAATTATGCTTTCTCTAAAGCATATATGAATAATTATGCTTTCTCCCAAGCAAATGTCTATGAATAATTATGCTTTCACTAAAGCATATTTGAAAAATTATGCTTTCTCCCAAGCAAATGTAAATGAATAATTATGCTTTCTCTAAAGCAAGTATCAATGAATAATTATGCTTTGTCTAAAGCATCAATTAAAAATTGTTTTCTCCAAAGCAAGTGTCAATGAATAATTATGATTTCTCTAAAGCAAGTATCAACGAATAATTATGCTCTCTCGAAAGCAATGTCAATGAATAATTATGCTTTTCCTAAAGCAAGTATAAATGAAAAATTATGATTTCTCTAAAGCAAGTATCAATGAATAATTATGCTTTCTCTAAAGCAAGTATCAACGAATAATTATGCTCTCTCGAAAGCAATGTCAATGAATAATTATGCTTTTCCTAAAGCAAGTATAAATGAAAAATTATGATTTCTCTAAAGCAAGTATCAATGAATAAATATGCTTTCTCTGAAGCAAGTGTCAATAAATAATTATGTTTTGTCTAAAGCAAGTATAAATGAAAAATTATGCTTTCTCTAAACAAAGTATAAATGAAGAATTATGCTCTATATAAATCAGGTATCAATGAATGACTCTGATTTCACTAAAGCAAGTACCAATGAATAATAATGCTTTCTCTAGAGCAAATGTCAAAGAATAATTATGCTTTCTCTAAAGCGAGTGTCGATGAATAATTATGCTTTGTCTAAAGCAAGTAAAATAGATGCATTCTCTAAAGCAATTGTCAATAAATAATTATGCTTTCTCTAAAGAAAGTGTCAATAAAAAATTATGCTTCCTCTAAAGCAAGTATCAATGAAAATTTATGCTCTCTCGAAAGCAATGTCAAAGAATAATTATGCTTTCTCTAAAGCAAGTATAAATGAAAAATTATGCTTTCTTTACAGCAAGCATCAATGAATAATTATGCATTCTCTAAAGCAAGTATAAATGAATAATTAAGCTCTATATAAATCAGGTATCAATGAATGACTCTGATTTCACTAAAGCAAGTACCAATGAATAATAATGCTTTCTCTAGAGCAAATGTCAAAGAATAATTATGCTTTCTTTAAAGCAAGCATCAAAGAATAATTATGCATTCTCTAAAGCAAGTATAAATGAATAATTAAGCTTTCTCTAAAGCAAGTGTCAATAAATAACTATGCATTCTCTAAAGCAAGTATCAATAAAGAAATATACTCTCTCTAAAGCATCAATGAATAATTATGCTATTTCTAAAGGAAGTGTAAATGAATATTTATGCTTTCACTAAAGCAAGTATCAATGAATAATTATGTTTCGTCTAGTGCAAGTATCAAAGTATCTATGAATAATTATGCTTTCTATAAAGCAAGTGTCAATGAATAATAATGCTATATCTAAAGCAATTATGCTTTCTAACGAATAATTATGCTTTGTCTAAAGCAATTATGCTTTCTAATGAATAATTATGCTTTGTCTACAGCAAATGTAAATGAATCATTAAGCATTCTCTAAACCGAGTATCAATGAATAATTATGCTTTCTCTAAAGAGAGTGTCAAAGAAAAATTATGCTTTCTCCTAAGCAAGTATAAATGATTAATTATGCTTTCTCTAAAGCATATATGAATAATTATGCTTTCTCCCAAGCAAATGTCTATGAATAATTATGCTTTCACTAAAGCATATTTGAAAAATTATGCTTTCTCCCAAGCAAATGTAAATGAATAATTATGCTTTCTCTAAAGCAAGTATCAATGAATAATTATGCTTTGTCTAAAGCATCAATTAAAAATTGTTTTCTCCAAAGCAAGTGTCAATGAATAATTATGATTTCTCTAAAGCAAGTATCAACGAATAATTATGCTCTCTCGAAAGCAATGTCAATGAATAATTATGCTTTTCCTAAAGCAAGTATAAATGAAAAATTATGATTTCTCTAAAGCAAGTATCAATGAATAATTATGCTTTCTCTAAAGCAAGTATCAACGAATAATTATGCTCTCTCGAAAGCAATGTCAATGAATAATTATGCTTTTCCTAAAGCAAGTATAAATGAAAAATTATGATTTCTCTAAAGCAAGTATCAATGAATAAATATGATTTCTCTGAAGCAAGTGTCAATAAATAATTATGTTTTGTCTAAAGCAAGTATAAATGAAAAATTATGCTTTCTCTAAACCAAGTATAAATGAAGAATTATGCTCTATATAAATCAGGTATCAATGAATGACTCTGATTTCACTAAAGCAAGTACCAATGAATAATAATGCTTTCTCTAGAGCAAATGTCAAAGAATAATTATGCTTTCTCTAAAGCGAGTGTCGATGAATAATTATGCTTTGTCTAAAGCAAGTAAAATAGATGCATTCTCTAAAGCAATTGTCAATAAATAATTATGCTTTCTCTAAAGAAAGTGTCAATAAATAATTATGCTTCCTCTAAAGCAAGTATCAATGAAAATTTATGCTCTCTCGAAAGCAATGTCAAAGAATAATTATGCTTTCTCTAAAGCAAGTATAAATGAAAAATTATGCTTTCTTTACAGCAAGCATCAATGAATAATTATGCATTCTCTAAAGCAAGTATAAATGAATAATTAAGCTTTCTCTAAAGCAAGTGTCAATAAATAATTATGCTTTCTCTAAAGCAAGAATATATGAATATTTATGCTTTCTCTAAAGCAAGTATCAATGAATAATTATGCTTCCTCTAAAGCAAGTATCAATGAAAATTTATGCTCTCTCGAAAGCAATGTCAAAGAATAATTATGCTTTCTCTAAAGCAAGTATAAATGAAAAATTATGCTTTCTTTAAAGCAAGCATCAATGAATAATTATGCTATCTCTAAAGGAAGTGTAAATGAATAATTATGCTTTCTCTAAAGCAAGTATCAATGAATAATTATGTTTCGTCTAGTGCAAGTGTCAAAGTATCTATGAATAATTATGCTTTCTATAAAGCAAGTGTCAATGAATAATAATGCTATATCTAAAGCAATTATGCTTTCTAATGAATAATTATGCTTTATCTAAAGCATTATGCTTTCTAATGAATAATTATGCTTTATCTACAGCAAATGTAAATGAATCATTAAGCATTCTCTAAACCGAGTATCAATGAATAATTATGCTTTCTCTAAAGAGAGTGTCAAAGAAAAATTATGCTTTTTCCTAAGCAAGTATAAATGATTAATTACGCTTTCTCTAAAGCATATATGAATAATTATGCTTTCTCCCAAGCAAATGTCAATGAATAATTATGCTTTCACTAAAGCATATATGAATAATTATGCTTTCTCTCAAGCAAATGTAAATGAATAATTATGCTTTCTCTAAAGCAAGTATCAATGAATAATTATGATCTCTCGAAAGCAATGTCAATGAACAATTATGCTTTCTCAAAAGCATCAATGAATAATTATGCTTTCTCTAAAGCAAGTGTCAATGAATAATTATGCTTTCTCTAAAGAAAGTATCAATGAATAATTATGTTTTCTCTAGCGCAAGTTTTAAAGCATCAATGAAAAATTATGCTCTCTCGAAAGCAATGTCAAAGAATAATTATGCTTGCTCTCAAGCTAATCCATGAATAATTATGTTTTCTCTAGAGGATGTGTCAATGAATAATTATGTTTTCTCTAGAGGATGTGTCAATGAATAATAATGTTTTCTCTAAAGCAAGTGTCAATGAATAATTTTGGTTTCTCTAAACAAGTATAAATGAATAATTCTGCTTTTTCTAAAGAAAGAATAAATGAAAAATTATGCTTTATATAAATCAGGTATTAATGAATAATTATGATTTATTTAAAGCAATTATCAATGAATAATCATGCTTTCTCTAAAGCAAGTATCAATGAATAATTATACTTTCTGTAAAGCAAGTGTCAATGAACAATTATGCTTTCTCTAAAACAAGTATCAATGAATAATTATGCTTTCTTTAAAGCAACTAAAAATGGATGATTTCTTTAGGGCAATGTCAATAAATAAATATGCTTTCTCTAATCAAGTGTCAATAAATAATTATGATTTTTCTAAGAAATCAATGAATAACTATGCTTTCTCTAAAGCAAGTGTTAATAAATAATTATGATTTCTCTAAAGCAACAATGAATAATTATGCTTTCTCTAAAGCAAGTATCAATGAATAATTGTGCTTTCTCTAAAGGAACTGTTAATGAATAATTATGCTTTCTCTAAAGCAAGTATAAATGAATAATTATTCTATCTCTCAAGCAAGTAGAAATGAATAATAATGCTTTCTCTAAAGCATTAATGAATAATAATGCTTTCTCTAAAGCAAGTGTCAATGAATAAATATGCTTTCTCTAAAGCAAGTGTCAATGAATAAATATCCTTTCTCTAAAGCAAGTGTCAAAAAATAATTATGCTCTCCCTAAAGCAAGTGTCAATGAATGCTTTCTCTAAAACAAGGGTCAATAAATAATTATGCTCTCTCTAAAGCATGAATGAAAAATTATGCTTTCTCCAAAGCAAATATCAATGAATAATTATGCATTCTCTAAAGCAAGTATAAATGAATAATTATGCTTTCTCTAAAGCAAGTATCCATGCAAAATTATGCTTTCTCCGAAGCAAGTATTTTCTCTAATGCAAGTGTCAATGA
This sequence comes from Ryuthela nishihirai, assembly GCA_038380435.1. NCBI lineage: Eukaryota > Metazoa > Arthropoda > Arachnida > Araneae > Heptathelidae > Ryuthela > Ryuthela nishihirai. The sequence continues at coordinate 93,198,868 of JAWZYU010000009.1, forward strand.
ATAATTATGTTTTCTCTAGAGGAAGTATCAATGAATGCTTTCTCTAAAGCAACTGTCAATAAATAATTATGCTTTCTCTAAAACATGAATGAATAATTATGCTTTCTCCAAAGCAAAGGTCAATGAATAATTATGCTTTCTCTAAAACAAGAATCATTGAATAATTATAATCTTTCGAGAGCAATGCAATGAATAATTCTGCTTTCTTTAAAGCATCAATGAATAACTATGCTTTTTCTAAAGCAAGTGCCAATAAAAAATTATGATTTCTTTAAAGCATCAATGAATAATTATGCTTTCTCTAAAGCAAGTGTCAATGAATAACTATGCTTTCTCTAAAGATGAGATCAATGAAGAAATATTATTTTCTCTAGAGCAAGTGTCAAAGCATCAATGAAAAATTATGCTCTCTCGAAAGCAATGCCAATGATTTCTCAAGCTAATCCATGAATAATTATGTTTTCTCTAGAGGAAGTGTCAATGAATAATTATGTTTTCTCTAATGCAAGTGTCAATGAATAATTATGTTTTCTCTAGAGGAAGTGTCAATGAATAATTATGTTTTCTCTAAAGCAAGTGTCAATGAATAATTATGTCTTCTCTGAAGCAAATATAAATGAATCATTATGCTTTCTCAAAAGCGAGTATCAATGAATAATTATGCTTTCTCTAAAGCAAGTGTCAATGAATAAATATGATTTCTCTAAACAAGTATAAATGAATAATTATGCTTTTTCTAAAGCAAGAATAAATGAACATTATGCTTTATATAAATCAGGTATCAGTGAATAGTTATGATTTCTCTAAAGCAACTACCAATGAATAATTATGCTTTCCCTAAAGCAAGTGTCAATGAATAATTATGCTTTCTCTAAAGCCAATGTCAATGAATATTTATACATTCTATAAAGCAAGTGTCAATGAACAATTATGGTTTCTCTAAAGCAAGTATCAATGAATAATTATGCTTCCTCTAAAGCAAGTGTCAATGAATAATTATGGTTCCTCTAAAGCAAGTGTCAATGAATAATTATGCTTTCTCTATAGCAAGTATAAATGAAAAATTATGCTTTCTTTAAAGCAACTAAAAATGGATGCTTTCTCTAAAGCAATGTCAATAAATAATTATGCTTTGACTAAGCAAGTGTCAATAAATAATTATGGTTTTTCTAAGAACTGAAAGAATAATTATGCTTTCTCTAAAGTATGTATAAATGCATAATTATGCTTTCTCTAAAACAAGTATCAATGAATAATTATGCTTTCCCTAAAGCAAATGTCAACGAAAAATTATGCTTTCTCTAAAGCAAGTATCAATCAATAAATATGCATTCTCTAAAGCAAGTGTCAGAAATAATTATGCTTTCTGTAAAGCATCAATGAATAATTATGCTTTTTCCAAAGCAAGTGTCAATGAACAATTATGCTTTCTCTAAAGCAAGTGTCAATAAATAATTATGCTCTCTCTAAAGCATCAATAAATAATTATGCTTTCTCTAAAGCAAATATAAATGAATAATTATGCTTTCTCTAAAGCAAGTATAAATGAATAATTATGTTTTCTCTAGAGCAAGTGTCAACGAATAATTATGTTTTCTCTAAACCAGGTGTCAATGAATAATTATGCTTTATCTAAAGCAAATATAAATGAATCATTATGCTCTCTCTAAAGCGAGTATCATTGACTAATTATGATTTCTCTAAAGCTAGTGTCAATGAATAATTATGCGTTCTCTAAAGAAAGTATCAATGAATAATTATGCTCTCTCGAAAGTAATAACAATGAATAATTATGCTTTATCTAAACAAGTATAAATTAATAATTATGCTTTTTCTAAAGCAAGAATAAATGAACAATTATGCTTTATACAAATCAGGTATCAATGAATAATTATGCTTTCTATAAAGCAAGTATAAAAGAATATTTATGCTTTCTCTAAAGCAAGGGTCAATGAAAAAATTATATTTTTTCCCGAGCAAATATCAATGAGTAATTACGCTTTCTCTAAAGCAAGTGCCGATGAATAATTATGCTTTATCTACAACAAGTATCAACGAATAATTATATTTTCTGTAGAACAAGTGTCAATGAACAAATATGCCTTCTACAAAGCAAATATAAATGAATAATTAAGCTTTCTATAAAGCAAGTATCAATGAATAATTATGCTTTCTCTAAAGGAAGTGTAAATGAATAATTATGCTTTCTCTAAAGCAAGTATAAATGAATAATTAAGCATTCTCTAAAGCAAGTATCAATGAATAATTATGCATTCCCTAAAGCAAGTGTCAATATATAATTATGCTTTCTCTAAGGCATCAGTGAATAATTATGCTTTCCCTAAAGCAAGTGTCAATGAATAAATATGCTTTCTCTAAAGCATCAGTGAAAAATTATGCTTTCTCTAAAGCAAGTGTTAATGAATAATTATGCCTTCTCTAAAGCATCAGTGAAAAATTATGCTTTCTCTAAAGCAAGTGTCAATGAATAATTATGCTTTCTGTAAAGCAAGTGTCAGTGAATAATTATGCTTTCTCTAAAGCAAGCGTCAGTGAATAATTATGCTCTCTCGAAAGCGATGTCAATGAATAATTCTGCTTTCTCTAAAGAAAGTATAAATTAATAAATTATGCTTTTTGTAAAACAAGAATAAATAAAAAATTATGCTTTATATAAATTAGGTATCAATGAATAATTATGATTTCTCCAAAGCAAGTACCAATGAATAATTATACTTTCTCTAAAGCAAGTATCAATGAATAATTATGCTTTTTCTAAAGCAAGTGTCAATGAAAAATTATATTTTCTCTAGAGCATGTGTCAATGAAAAATTATTCTTTCTCTAAAGCAAGTGTCAATGAATAATTATGCCTTCTCTAAAACAAATACCAATGAATAATTATACTTTCTCTAGAACAAATATCAATGAAGAAATATGCTTTCTATAAAGCATGAATAATTATGCTTTCTCTGAGAAACTAAATGAATAATTTTGCTTTTTCGGAAGCAAGTATAAATGAATAATTAAGCTTTCTCTAAAGCAAGTATCAATGAATAATTATGCATTCCCTTCAGAGAAAACATAATTATTAATTTATACTTGCTTTAGAGAAAGCATAATTATTCATTGACACTTGCTTTAGAGAAAGCAAAATTATTTATTGACACTTGCTTTAGGGAATGCATAATTATTCACTGATACTTGCTTTAGAGAAAGCTTAATTATTCATTTATAGTTGCTTCAGAAAAACCATAATTATTCATTTACACTTCCTTTAGAGAAAGCATAATATTTCATTGATACTTGCTTAAGAGAAAGCATAATTATTCACTATTATTTGCTTTATAGAAAGCTTATTTGTTCATTGACACTTGTTCTAGAGAAAGTATAATTATTCATTGATACTTGTTTTAGAGAAGGCATAATCATTCATTGACACTTGCTTTAGAGAAAGCATAAGTAGTACCATAAATGAGAGTTCTGGCACAGTAAAAGGGGCTCGAGATTTCTATGAAAATCCATGGGAAAAGTTATGGGGGATGAGGGAAAAAGTTTGTTTCTTGTGGTTTTTGTGAAAATATGTGTGAATTTTAGAAAAATATCGAGGTGTTTTTTAGCATGTGAAAAACTATTTTAAGTTTTTTTTTTCAAGATGAGGTGTAAACTAATTTGTGAATTAGTTTAAATGAATTAGGTTGAAATGAAGGTTGTGTATATGAGATGAAACATGATGTGTTTTGTTGAGTTATCGTACACTTCACTGGATACAGCAGAATCAAAACTTTCTAAGCAAAGTCCAAAGTATTAATTCTGTTGTCAAAGAAGAATATTAAAAGTTTTATCCAAAAGTGAATAAATTTCTTATCATAGAAGAAATAGATTAAAATTTTTAATCAAATTCCAAAGTAATTATTTTGCTACAAGAATATTAAAAACTTTTATCTAAGCAACGTTCAAGTAATAATTTTGTTACAATAATATTAAAACTTTTATGTAATAAAAGTCCAAAGTAATAATTCTGTTATCAAACCGAAACGTTTTGAAGTGTATGATAATTTAACATAGAAGAATATTAAAATTTTAATGTAATCAATGTTCAAGTAATAATTTTGCTACAAAAATATTAAAACTTTACCTGACTAAAGTCCACGTAATAATTCCCGTTTTCCAGCTTTACAATTAAATCTATTTAAATCGTACTTACCTTAGATTGGGACTCTATAACGAAATGGAAAGTCAAAGTGACTTGGAATCGCTTGAGACCTTTTGAAATACTCAACAGAACTAAAACTGAATGTTGAACTTTTGCTTTGGATAAAAAAAAAAATTCGGTTTGATAGCAAAGTCCAAGTAATAATTTTTGCTATCAAAGCGAAATGTTTATCCAAAACCAAAGTTTAAGATTCAGTAGCAAAGTCCAAGTAATAATTTTGATCCAAAACCAAAGATCAAGATTGAGTAACAAAGTTCAAGCAGTGATTTTGCTATCAAACCGAAATTTTTATCCAAAACCAAAGTTCAAGATTCAGTAGCAAAGTCCAAGTAATAATTTTTATCCAAAACCATAGTCCAAGATTCAGTTTTGGTTGTGTGGAGTATTTAAGAAAGTCTCAAGCGATTCCAAGTCACTTAACTTTCCCCTACTGAAGAGTAAGTAGTTTTGTATGTTTTTCAAAGTTGCTTAGTTGAATCGTTTGAAATCTTTCTTAAATACTCAACCGAAATTTAAAACCAAAACTGAGTAAATTTCTTATCATAGGAGAATATTAGAATTTTCATCTAATCAATGTTCAAGTAATAATTTTAAAGTTCAAGTAATATCTTTTTTAAGAAGAGTCTGAAGCGATTCCAAGTCACTTTGAATTTCCCCTCCTGAAGAGTAAATAGTTATTTTTGTATGTTTTTTCAAACTTGCTTAATTGAATCGCTGGTCGGCCGTTGTCGTGGGCGACCAAGCGATTCAACTAAGTCCAATAGACAATAGAAATTTGAAAAGAATATATCGTGAAGTGAAAATGATCGTTAAAATTAAGATCAGAAATTAAGATCAGAATTTTTAGGATCTTCAACAACATTTGAACGGATTAATTGAAATTTTCTCTTAAAAACATTTCATCAGATTCAATTAGAAGGTTAAAAAAACTTTCCTAAAGAAAGAATAATTGAAACACTTACGTTAAAAATATATCATTGACCGCACACGTCAGAACAACTGGAATTTAAAACTCGTTGTAGCAGACCTTCAGTTTCGTAATTAGGTCGAAGTGCGAGGACACGAGACCAGACGCCAAGATGTTATCTAAACACAGCTGAGAACTGATGAATGAAATGATAAGTTGGGAAGAGTTATAGCAAATCTTCTTTTTGAACGGGATTAAATAGTTTTAAATACTAAGGTTTGTTCAAAGTTTTTAATTTAAGGGGGGGGGGACCCTGACGGTTAATTAATTTTTTTATTTATAGAAGTTTTATTTTAATGAAGAAAAAAAATTATGAATGAATTTATTTTAATGATTTAATTTTAATTTTAAAAATAAAGTTTATTTTAAAAATAATTAGTTTTTTTATTAACCCTGACGGTTTAATAAAAATCAATTTTTTTTGCATTTTTCGGAAGTTTATGAAGTGTAGAATGTGGTCTTGAAATAGTTTTTCAAAATTCGAACTCCTTCCGAAGTTACAGCGATAAATACGAGGTCGTGTCAATCCCGGTAAAAAAGGCAGCTAAATCTTTAAACGCGTTTTTCTCGAAACAACATTTTTTGAACTGGTAGAGTGGGGATCTTGTGAACCATTCATCCGATTTACATATTTTTTAAATGCGTAGAAACGAATTATCTAAAAGCTAACGTATGATTTTTTTTGATATTTTGATTATTCGATTTTTAGCGAGCAATTTACCGCCATTTTTTTTACTCACTTTTTTTTTCAAAATGCCGTTATTTTGTCAATTTTTCGAATTTTGAAAAATATCCTACACTACGCTATAGCCGATGTCTCAAAGTTTGTAAAACTGTTAATAATTTTGTTCTCAGATATTCTTGCGATGTCCGGTGCACTCTGCCAGGAGTGCGCGTCTGTCGGGCTGAGGTCAACCAATGAGGAGCAACAGAACGACCGTTACAATGTTTTTACTTTAAAAAAAATTTTTTTTTGTGCAATAAACATACCTTAACAACATGGAAACAGTATGGAGTCATTGCATTGTTTATTGTACCCAAAACAATTCTCAAAGTTTGACAATTTTTAGAGCGCTCAAGGTGGGGTCTCTCCTTTAGAGAAAATTTTCAGTGTTTCACTAGTGAAATTAATTAATTTCAATAATTTAAATAATTCGCTTAATTTTTCGCTTAATGAAAAATTTCAATTTTTTGCTTTATTGAACCATGATTTTTACCTTCTATATATAATAAAGAGGGTATAACTGCTAACTCAAAGATAAGCGCAACTGTTCAATGTACCAAATGTGGGATATTTATTCGCAAATCCAATAAGAACCGTCATAGGAAAACTGCATGCACTTCTCGCACATTTGAAAAATGCGAATTTTGCAATTACACCTTTAGGAGAAAAGACAATTACAATCATCATCTGAATCAAAATCATATAAATGAAAGCACCGATTTTCGGAAAACGTTTCGCACATATACAATTGATAACATAAATGTCAGAGAAGACATGAAAGGTTTTCTGGAGAAAAATAACAGTAAATGGAAACGTATAATTCACAAGAAACTCAGCCTCTAAAAGTTAGATTCATATTACAAATAAAATTTAAAAAGCAAACGGAACCTGAAGGACAGAAAAAAATACGTGCACATTTTTAGACATGTAACGAAATAATCAGTTTGCCTACCTATCTCAATGAATTACTAAAAAATGCTTATGAGAAAATTGATAACGACTTTGAAAATTTTATACAAAAGGGAAGTGGATGGGTGTTTGACAAAATAATTTCTATGGAAATTCAAATGTCTCAGTATAACGCAGTTGGAGCATCTGCTTTCGTAAATTTACCACAACATTTGAAATCTACAAAAGGAATAGTGAATGTTAAAAACTACGACAATAAATGTTTCTTGTGGTCAATATTGTCAGCTCTACATCCTGCTAAAGACAATCCGCAACGTGTGGAAAAATATAAAATATTGAAAACGCCTTAGACACATCTTCATTGACTTATCCAGTACCCTCGATCAAATCCCGAAGTTCGAGGTTTTAATAATATTTCTATAAATGTTTTCAATTCTAAGAAAGATGGTTTGCATACGTTATATATTTCACAGAATCCTGTTAAAGAACCCATACAACTTTTACTTTTAATAGACGGCAATAATTCTCACTATCGTTGGATTAAAAATATTAGTAGGGTTACATCATACTTCAAGACATAATGGTAAATCTTATTCCTGCCCATACTGTCTTCATAATTTCACTCGCGACTACTTATTAATGAATCACGTATATATTTGCAAATCAAACACTTTTCAAACTATCAAGTTTCCCGAAGCGAACAGTACGAAATTCCATACAATTGAAAACGGTTTGAAACATCCATATGTGATTTATGCAGACTTCGAATGCTTTTCGAAATATAGAACAATTAAGATTGATCCATGTAGAGTGCGAACTAAGTATTTTAGTACCGTCAGGATTTGCATATATTATAGTTGGACCGGAAGGTAAACTGATCAAAATCAGAATGTACAGAGGGAAAAACGTAACAAAACAATTTTTGAATGAAATGATCGAAGCCGAAACTTTGATCAATGATTTGAAGAAAAGAAATGTTAAGATGACTGATTTTGATTGGCAACTCTTTACTGAAGCAAAATATTGTAATATCTGTGGGAAAATTCTAGGAATTGATACAGTAAGGATCACGATCACTTAACTGGAAAATACAGAGGTGCTGTTCACAACAAATGTAATCTTCAATACAAATTTTCACTTGAAATACCAGTGTTGTTTCATAATCTCAAAGGATTTGATGGTCACTTTATAGTAAAAGATTTGTGGAAATTTAAAGATAAGAAGAAAATTTCTTGTATTCCACAAACTACAGAAAAATATATATGCATTAAATTTGGTCAAATTAAATTTATTGATTCATTCATGTTACTCAGCTCTTCACTGGATTCACTGTCGAAAAATGTGGAAAATTTCTACATCCTAAGTCAATACTGTAGACAACATAATCTGAATGACTCACAAAAATAACTTTTGAAAAACAAAGGAAGTTTTCCATATGAGTACTTGCAACAGAGTGCTCAGTTTTGGCAAACGTCACTTCCATCCAAAGAGAATTTCCAAAACAATGAACAATACGAAAGAGCTCAAATTTTGTGGAAACCCTTTTCTATTGCTACATTCGGGGAATATCACGATCTGTATATGATCACTGATGTATTACTGCTAGGAGATATATTTGAAAACTACAGAAATTCGTGTATGAATAACTGTCAACTCGATCCTTGTCATTATTTTAGCTCTCCTGGCTAAATACTATGCTGCCTGTTTAAAAATGACAGAAATTGAGCTGGAACTTATAAAAGGTGATATGTATTTTTTCATAGAAAGAGCTCTGCGAGGAGGAATATCTTTAGTGTCTAAGAGGTTTGCACAGGCCAACAATCCTTTAGTAGATCCATATGAGAGAGGGAAACCACAAAACTACATCATGTACTTTGATGCAAACAATTTATATGGCTGGGCAATGTCTCAACCTCTTCCAACTGCTAATTTCAAATGGGTAAATGATATTGACTTGTTTAATATTCCAGACGACAGCAAAAAGAGTTATTTCTTCGAAGTTGATCTAGAATATCCGGCACATCTACACGATTTACACAATGATTTCCCCTTGGCTCCTGAAAAATTGAAACTTTCTAATAGTAATGTGTCATTCTTGATTCCAAATCTGTTCGACAAGCAAAATTATGTCGTTCACTATAGATTACTTAAACTCTATGTGGAATTGGGATTGAGGTTGAAACAGGTGCATAGAGTCTTGGAATTTGATCAAAAACCATGGCTGAAACCTTACACAGATTTTAAAACAACAAAACGAATTAATGCCATAATTAATCTTGAAAAAGGCTTTTTCAAACTGATGAACAATGCCACATTGTGAATACTGAAGAAAAGCTTAAAAAATTAATTGCAAATCCTAGGTACGTTTCTTGCGTTAAACTTGCAGAAAATTTCGTAATTCTCCATATGAAAAAGAAAAATATTATATTAGATAAACCATATTACATTGCTGTAACGATTTTGGAGTTGAGTAAATTACACATGTATAATTTCTTCTACAATTTTCTGAAACCAAAATTTAATGCTGAATTGTTATTTACCGATACTGATTCCTTCTGTGTCGATATCAAGACAGATGACATATATGAGAAATTTAACTCAGACTACTTTGATTTCTCAAATTACCCCACAAACCATGCATTATACAGTGAATCAAATAAAATGGTTCCAGGAAAATTTAAAGACGAATTAAAAGGTCTTCCAATCAAACAGGTTGTTGCGTTACGTCCAAAATTGCATTCTATTGATGCTCCAATTCCCAAAAAAGCAGCTACTGGAATTAAAAATGAATTTAGTCACGAAGATTATCGTCAATATCTATTTGATGAAAAAATCTTATATACGCAACAAACAGAATTTCGATCTGAGCAACATGATATACACGTATACCAAATTAAAAAATTTGCTTTTTCCCAAGAATATACAAAACGACATGTCATCAATGGAATTTATTCTTTCGCTTTTGGAAACTATCTAATATCGGATATGTATAGTAAAGTAGGAAATACCATTTACAAAACATTGAACTGAGAACAACAAATGTTAAAAAAACATCGAATATTTTGCATAATCGGAAGTTGAAATAGACATGACTATAGTGTGTGTCCAAGAGTAAATTTCTAAACAATACCGATGTTATTGAACATAATCTTATGTTCCATTTTCTCAATAATACCGTTTTTTAGCAAAATATCCAAAATTTCGACAATTTCATTTGATACTTCTGTACTATTGTTTCCAGCTCGTTTACTGGCAACCAAAATTGATAATTTTTCGCATATGTCGTCGAAACTCTTGTATAGTCCAGAACCAAACTGTTGAACATCATTTTAATGGACTTTAAATATTTTCTAAGTGCCTCAATGTGATTATCGATAATTCGATATTTCTCAGTAGTTCTACCATAACGTTTGGTTTCTGTAGCCTTATTTCTGTAGCCCCCAGTTTCTGAAGATGCCCGATTGTTTGGTGAATCATTTCTTTCATCTCAGGAATGGGGTTTCTCGCCTGTAAGATATCACTCGGAAGATTTAGTTTATATTGGTTTAATATTTCATCTTGCAAGTTGGAATCTGGATTATAAACGAACGTTTTTTCTAGCATCTCAGTGGTAAATGAATAATTCTGGTTCCGAAAAATTAAAGAAGCATTATTAACGTATTGAATGGTAGCGGCATCTCCATTTTCTATAGGTCTACCTACGTTCGATATTCTTTTAGTATTTGCGTCGTAATTTCCCGTGTGATTCAATGTTATAGACTCTTGTTGCAGATATTGTTTTGTCGCAGAGTCCGAACTCTCTTCGGGATTGGCTACAGTTCTCAATTTTTTATTACTCATGTCGTAGTCCTCATCGTTTGTCAATTTAAAACCGACACCTGGAATTCCCGCTGGTCCTCTTTCGGTGCCGGTCTCACAACTGATGACGCCAAACTTTGTCAAGTAATTCATCTTTATTTACCAAAGCTTTTTCTGTACTTGAGAGGCATATGCTTGGTTTTTTTTATCGATTAATAAGAAATCGTGTGGTTTTGAAACTGCATAAAAATATCCTTCCTGACTTCTGTTGCATGATCCATTTGTATCTGCAACATTTCTCTTTTGTTCTGCATATTAAAGAATATAAAATAATTACACTGTAGTCGAATGTCTTGTGGAGTCGAAAAATAACTCTGTGTCAGGTAAATCAATGATATGTTCTTCCTCCGACGAATAATTCTTCGATCAGTTTTTGATCTTTTTCCGTTACGAAATCGTCGAAAACAATTAAATTTTGCATGTCGGGATCCAGTTCGTTGACCTTGACGATATCTTCTTTACTGGCAGAGAAAGTTGAAATTGAGATTTTTTCGCCAAATGTTTTCTCCAAAATTTCGTGCAAATCGTCGAATATTTCTTGCATAAACTGAATTTCGGCTCGGTTAAATCTTTGGCATATAAAAAGATTTTATTATAGTAGAGATGTTTAAATATTAAGTTCAACAAAAGGTTCGTTTTCCCTGAGCCCGATGGACCACATATTAAAAGTCTGATACGATTAAAAGTCTAATCCGTTTCTATTCAAGAATTTCTCATCTTCTTCAATGTCAAAATTATGAATCTCCATTTGCTTTATTTAAAAAGATCATGTTCTTTGACCCAGGAATTAAACGTATTATCGTAACAAAACCATTTAACATAATACTCTTTTTTATTATTCTTCACTCTAGTTTTCAGAATGGTTTCAACTTTATAAATGTCATCTTGCTTTTCGTATTTCACCATTTCTTGGGTGTAAAAACTACCAATGACTGGTTCTCCTTTCAGATCCTTGATCTTATAGGTTATGGGATCTGTATTCAGAACTTGAGCAATTTCAAAAATCTCTTCTGTAAAATTCGGCAGAAAAGGTTTTTTCTAAACGGTGTCTTGTACTTGGCGATTCTCACTCTGTCGACAATTTTAAATTTTGGTGCTGTAATAGATTTAATTCTTTTACCAAACAGATTAAAATACACAATATCTTTGTTTTTCTGCAAGCTTGCCTCTTTTGGATTCATTCTTATTGATTTGTGATAAGAAGTATTGTAATTCTTAAAGAGTTTTGGTAGAACATCGATCCATTTTCTAGTGCTATTAGCAGTGAAATATTTCCACATTTTTTTCTTTAGAGTCCTATTGAATCGTTCCACAATTTGAGCTTTAGTCTCATTTTCTGTGACAAACCAATGGACACCTCGTTGGTTAAACAATGCTTGAGTTTCTGTATTGATAAGCTAAGTTCCTTTATCCGTTTGTAACTTGGATGGCTTACGTTGTTTAAAAATTTCTACAAATGCTTTGGTAATCTCGCTACCCGTTTTCTTTTTAATAGGTATTGCCCAGGCGAATTTGCTGAAAATGTCAATCACGGTTAGAATGTAACCCGTCTGGTTTGGAATTTTTTATAAATGGGTTTGTGTAACGTGTACACATCTTGTTGTTGGAGAAATCTTTTTACTTCTTTTTCCGTCAACCCAGTTTTGCGCATTCGATCTTTTATACCGGAAAATCCCTTTAATGGATCATAGTAAACGGAAGAAAGCATCATATTTCTTGCGTCCTAACCGAACCGTTTCTTTGTTTCAATGATAGGTTTGATTATCGTTCTTGAAATTCTTTCTCCTAAAGTTGGATTCTGAATTTCATCCAATCATTTAATAATTCTTGGTTGGCTTCGTGTCTCTTTTTAGTTTCTGTAAATTTGCTGTAAGAAATGTCGGGCTTTTTGCAGGCTTTGTCCACACGGTTAATACCAGGATCTCCTCGCATTAACCTTTTTCTCCAGTTTCGTAAAAGGTCCACAATACCGGTAACCTGGAATGTGCATTTCGGGTGGATTAAACTTTTCTTGAATCCAGCTTACTATATCACCACCTTTTACAAATTTTCCTTTCTGTTTCACAAATTTATACTTCATTTTTCCACACGTTCGACATCTACCTCTCATCATTACTCTTTTATTCTTTGATGTGACATATTCGATGTTATCCGTTAAAGTTTTCGTTTTACACTTTACACAATACATGCTTAATTTTTATATATAAAATTTAAGTGCGTGACACTTATAAAATAAAGTATAATGTATCACAGTTAACTACTAGTTTAACGCCTGGACAAAAACAAAAAGCGAAGAGTGCATTTGTAAATAAGAATTCTATAACTTTAAATATTGATCCACAGAAGAAAGGTAACGATACTTTGAAACTGACAAAGAGACGAATCATTAAACTGAAAAAATCTACAACGCCAGTTCGACTTCGTTTCAGTAAAACACAGCTAGGCGGATTTCTGCCGTTCTTAATACCTGCACTCGTAGCATTGGGAAAAGCAGCTGCAGTTGGAGCTGCGGGATATGCTGGTAGTAAGCTTGCACAAAATGTTCTAGGAAAGGGGTTATACGTTCCTGGAAAGCAAAGAGCAGCTGGCTTATCTAAAAAGAAAGGGAAAGGTTTGTACATTCCAGGAAAACAAATAGCTCAGGGATTTTAAAAAAAGAGCCATTAAGTAACTTAGATATCGAAAATATAATGGAAAACGAAAAAGGATTCCGTGGTGTATACTCTAGCGATTCTTTGCCAACAAAAATATTCAAGAACGAAAATGGTATAGTGAACTTTGATGTTTCCCGTGGTTCAGGAACTCATTGGGTAGCTTATTTCAATGATGCGAAGTTACCTTTACTTCGAGTACTTTGATCCATTCGGTTTATCGCCTCCAGAAGAAATAAAACACTATTTACTTACATCATCAAAGCCGATCGTGTATAACTCTTCGCAAATTCAAACAAATTACTCTGTAAAATGCGGTTACTATTGCATATATTACATTAAACGAAGGAATAATAACATAATCCCATATGATGTATTGTATCAGTTTGAACAAACTCCTAACGAAAAGAATGAATTGTTAGTTGTTGGGTTGGGTTGTTTTACCTCTGAGCGGCACTTTTTTGCACACCATGGGCTAAATGGCCAGGTCACATGGACCCCGAAGGCTCAGAGAAGGTTGGGGGAGCGGACCCACTGGAACAGCTGTTGGGAGACAGATGGTAGCCTCCCGTCAAGGCCATCCAGCGTGTTCTTTAACGTGCACATGGTATGGCTCTCCCGCACACAGGGCCACGGCTTAACGTCCCATCCGACGGACGGCTGCCTTTCCAAGCCCATCGGTGTCCCCTACTGACCGTGGGTAGGGCGGGGAATTTTGCGGAGATAAATCTCAACGCTGACACAGCTGGGACTCGCACCTGGGAACTTCAGATTACGAGCCTGGCGCGCTACCGACTGAGCCACCCCCGCCCTGAATTGTTAGTAACAACTAGCATATGAGTATTACATAGTACTACACTATATTAATAAAGATGGTACTCATAACTATCAATTCCTCTACTATTACGGCATACAACCCCGAAGATTTGGAAATTAATTATGAAACGCCGATCACACTCAATGGTGAATACGAGATAGCACTGATCGGTAGCAATATGTGGTATTCCTGGTACAACATCTGTGATAAATATAATAATAACACTCTGAAATACTTCAATGGAAGACAATGGAATAAAATAACTTTCCCAAATGGAATGTACGATATAGAGGGATTCAATGACGTTTTAAAAAATGTTTTTGGGGATCCTAGCCCTATAATACTAGAAAGCAACCTCCCCACATTAAGATTTGTTATTCGTTTGACAAGAGGATATAAAATAGATTTTTCTGAAGGAAAGTTACGAGAAATACTAGGGTTCGAATCGAAAATTATCGATGCAGCAAAAAACGAAGGAAAGTTCCCACCCAACATAACGAGAGGGGTCGATCGCATTCTAATTCACTGTTCTATTGTCGAATCTTCCTATCTCAATAACCAGAAGAGCGACGTGTTGTACAGTTTCGTGCCTCAAAAACCGCCTGGCAGTTTAATCGACACACATCCTTTCCTCCCCATATATTTACCGCTGAATAAAACTGATTACATTTACAACGTTAGAATGAAAGTAACCGATCAGAACAATAAAGTAATTGACTTGAACAAGGAAAACGTGACTTATATGTTACACATCAGATCCAAATAAAGATGAAGATATTGAGAAAGCGAATTAAAATATTTTATACAAATCCATCGCCTATCGTTCGAAAAAACGAGAAAATATCCCCTAAAAGCAGAAATATTCTTAATCGGTTAATTTACGGAAATGGCCTAAAAATCATAAAATCATAAAGTAAGTATAGGATGAACGTTGAAGCTACTTACTGGAATTTGTTCGAAGATCCAATAGACGATAATTCAACGACAAAATACGAGTACTTGGAATATCGAAAAACCAATGTTAATGTTAAAAATCTCGAAAAATACGAAATATTTACCAAATATATGGACGTTATTCTACATCCACACAATAGTTATATACACGTCAGAGGCAAAATACTGAAATTTGATGGATCTGATATCGGCGGCAGTGATGTAGTTACGATGGTCAATAACGGGTACAACATTTTTAAGAGAGCTCAATATTATATGGAAAACAGAGAATTGGAAGATATTGAATTGCCAGGAGTGACGACCACGATTCACAATTTAATTGATTTTACCGAAGACTTTTCACACAGTGCTGCCACAAGTATGATGTGGTTCAAAGATTCCGTAGACAGTTCAGAAATGAATAAGTATTTGTACGACGGAGGCGAAGATAAACTGGACACGAATAATGAGATAAAGGATTTTGCACAAGCGTTGAAGAAAAATCCTGAATTCAATCAAGGATTCGCGGACAGATAAGAAATTACAAAAAATAGTCAAAAGGTAAGTTTATTCTTACCACTGAATCGGCTGTTTGGATTCTGCCGAGACGTGGATAAAGTGTTTCGCTGTGTAAAACATACCATAAAACCAGAAAAAAGTGACGACAAAGACATTATTCAGAGAGTTGGGGCTACGTTGTATAAATTTGAAATATCTCACGTATCTTGGTTTATTCCAAAAGTGGAACCATCACTACAAGTACTTGCAAAACTAGAATCTCAGTTAGCAAGCGGTTATCCACACGAAATCTTTTGGAAATCGTGCAAACTGTACAAATCTGATACTCGAATTGACACTCATGTCAGTTGGCGGGTTACTACAACTCAAAATAAACCCGTCCATCTTTATGTCGTCTTACAAAAGTCTAACCGATTAAATAATCAAACCAGAAACAATATGGTGTTTGATCACATGTTACTAGAACGGATTCAGATCAGAGTGAATAGCAAACAGTTTCCCGAACAAGAATTCGAGTGCAACTTTGAACCCAACACTTTACACTATGCGCGAGTTTACAACAGCTTTTTAGCTGCAAAAAAATATGGATATCGACTTGGGTACACAAGTCAGTTACGAAGATTTTATGAAACTGTATCCGATATTCCACTTCGATGTCAGCAAATACGAATCACGTCTGTATGAATTATCAGCAACTGCTGATATCGAAATACGATTCAAATTAAATAGACCGCCAAACGAATTATATCACGTATATTGTGTATAATTGTCTCAGAACGGAAAGCAACTTTACAACCACTAGAGCGAAAACTATTAGTTGTTGGCTAAAAAACTATTTTAAATACATACCAAATTTACATCTATTTGCACGTTTAAAAAAATATTATGTTCCCCTCTTCTAATTGAATCTGATAAAATGTTTTGAGGAGAAAATTTCAATTAATCCGTTCAAATATTGTTGAATATCCTAAAAATTCTGATCATTAAGATTGTTTAAGGATTTTTTTTTAACGTCAGGAGACATTCTTTTCAAACTTCTATCTGGACTAGAAAAATTAACGGCCGCCCGCACCAACGGACGACCATCGATTCAACTAAGCAACTTTGAAAAAACATACAAAAATAAATACTTACTCTTCAGAAGGGGAAAGTCAACTTCCCCTTCTGAATTGAATCCCCTTCTGACTTGGAATCGCTTGAGATCTTCTTAAATACTCCACAGAACCAAAACTGAAACTTAGACTTTGGTTTTGGATAAAAATTTCGGTTTGATAGCAAAAATTATTACTTGGACTTTGCTACCGAATCTTGAACTTTGGGGGGCGGGGGTGGCTCAGTCGGTAGCGCGCCAGGCTCGTAATCTGTAGTTCCCAGGTTCGAGTCCCAGCTGTGTCAGCGTTGAGATTTATCTCCGCAAAATTCCCCGCCCTGCCCACGGTCAGTAGGAAACACCGATGGGCTTGGAAAGGACGCCGTCCGTCGGATGGGACGTTAAGCCGTGACCCCGTGTACGGGAGAGCCATACCCTGTGCACGTTAAAGAACACGCTGGATGGCCTTGACGGGAGGCTACCATCTGTCTCCCAACAGCTGTTCCAGTGGGTCCCCTCCCCCAACCTTCTCTGAGCCTTCGGGGACCATGTGACCTGGCCATTTAGCCCATGGTGTGCAAAAAAGTGCCGCTCAGAGGTAAAACAACCCAACCCAACCCTAGAACTTTGATGTTGGATAAACATTTCGGTATGATAACAAAATTATTACTTCGACTTTGCTACTGAATCTTAAACTTTGGTTTTGAATAAACATTTCGGTTTGATAGCAAAAACTATTACTTGGACTTTGATACTGAATCTTGAACTTTGGTTTTGAATAAACATTTCGGTTTGATAGCAAAATTATTACTTGGACTTTGCTACTGAATCTTAAACTTTGGTTTTGGATAAACATTTCGGTTTGATAGCAAAAATTATTACATGGACTTTGGTATCAAACCGAATTTTTTTTTATTCAAAACCAAAGTTTAAGATTCAGTTTAGTTCTGTTGAGTATTTCAGAAGGTCTCAAACGATTCCAAGTCACTTTGACTTTCCCCTCCGGTACAGAGTCCCAATCTAAGGTAAGTACGATTTAAATAGATTTAATTGTAAAGCCGGAATGGGAATTATTACGTGGACTTTAGTTGAATAAAAGTTTTATTATTCTTATAGAAAATTATTACTTGAACTTTGATTAGATAAAAATTATAATATTCTTCTATGATAAGAAATTTATTCAGTTTTGGTTTTTAAATTTCGGTTGAGTATTTAAGAAAGGTCTCAAAGCGATTCGAAGTCAGTTTGAGTTCCCCCTTCGGAGTCCCTTGAGTCCCGATCTAAGGTAGGTACGATTTAAATACATTTAATTGTAAAGCTTTAATTGTAAAGCTGGAAAACGAGAATTATTACGTGGACTTTAGTTATATAAAGTTTTAATATTCTTGTAGCAAAAATTATTACTTGAACATTGATTACATTAAAATTTTAATATTTTTCTATGTTAAATTATCATACACTTCAAAACGTTTCGGTTTGATAACAGAATTATTACATTGGACTTTTATTACATAAAAGTTTTAATATTATTGTAGCAAAATTATTACTTGAACGTTGCTTAGATAAAAGTTTGTAATATTCTTGTAGCAAAATAATTACTTTGGACTTCGATTAAAAATTTTAATTTATTTTTTCTATGATAAGAAATTTATTCACTTTTGGATAAAACTTTTAATATTCTTCTTTGACAACAGAATTAATACTTTGGACTTTGCTTAGAAAGTTTTGATTCTGCTGTATCCAGTGAAGTGTACGATAACTCAACAAAACACATCATGTTTCATCTCATATACACAACCTTCATTTCAACCTAATTCATTTAAACTAATTCACAAATTGGTTTACACCTCATCTTGAAAAAAAAAACTTAAAATAGTTTTTCACATGCTGAAAAACACCCCGATATTTCTCTAATTTTTACACATATTTTCACAAAAACCACAAGAAACAAACTTTTTCCCTCATCACTCAACTTTTCCCATGGATTTTCATAGAATTCTCGAGCCCCTTTTACTGTGCCAGAAATCTCATTTATGCTACTGCTTATGCTGTCCCTAAAGCAAGTGTCAATGAATAATTGTGCCTTCTCTAAAACAAGTGTAAATGAATAATTATACTTTCTCTAGAACAAGTGTCAATGAACAAATATGCTTTCTATAAAGCAAATATAAATGAATAATTATGCTTTCTCTGAGAAAGTAAATGAATAATTTTGCTTTTTCGGAAGCAAGTATAAATTAATAATTAAGCTTTCTCTAAAGCAAGTATCAATGAATAATTATGCATTCCCCAAAGCAAGTGTCAATAAATAATTTTGCTTTCTCTAAGGCATCATTGAATAATTATGCTTTCCCTAAAGCATCAATGAAAAATTATGCTTTCCCTAAAGCGTCAGTGAAAAATTATGCTTTCCCTAAAGCAAGTGTCAATGAATAATTATGCTTTCTCTAAAGCAAGTATCAATGAATATTTATGTTTTCTTTAGAGCATGTGTCAAAGTATCAATGAATAATTATGCTCTATCGAAAGCAATGTCAATGAATAATTATGCTTTCTTTAAAACAAGTGTCAATGAATAATTATGTTTTCTCTAGGGGAGGTGTCAATGAATAATTATGCCTTCTCTAAATGAAGTATCAATGAATAATTATACTTTCTCTAAAACAAGTGCCAATGGATAATTATGCTTTATTTTATCAGTGACGTTTTAATGAATCATTATGCTTTCTCTAAAGCAAGTGTCAATGAATAATTTTGCATTCTCTAAAGCAAGTATCAATGAACAATTATGCTTTCTCTAAAGCAAATATCAATGAATAATTATGCTTTCTTTAGAAGTTTTTATTATGCTTTCTCTAAAGCAAGTGTAAATGAATAATTATGCTTTATCTAAAGCAAGTATGAAAGAATAATTTTGCTTTCTCTAAAGCAAGTATCAGTGAATAATTATGCTTCTCTAATGAAATATGAAATATTAATAATTCATTAGAGAAGCATAATTATAATTATGAATAAGAATAATGAATAATTATGCTTTATCTAAAGCAAGTATGAAAGAATAATTTTGCTTTCTCTAAAGCAAGTATCAATGAATAATTATGCTTTCTCTAAAGCAAGTGTCAATGAATAATTATACTTTGTCTAAAGCAGATATAAATGAATAATTATGCTTTCTCTAAAGGACATTTTAATGAATCATTATGCTTTCTCTAAAGCAAGTGTCAATGAATAATTTTGCATTCTCTAAAGCAAGTATCAATGAACAATTATGCTTTCTCTAAAGCAAATATCAATGAATCATTATGCTTTCTTTAGAAGTTTTAATTATGCTTTCTCTAAAGCAAGTGTAAATTAATAATTATGCTTTATCTAAAGCAAGTATGAAAGAATAATTTTGCTTTCTCTAAAGCAAGTATCAGTGAATAATTATGCTTTCTCCAAAGAAATTACCAATGAAATATTATGCTTTCTCTAAAGTAAATAGTCGTCTTTTGGCCGAGCGGTTAGCCCGTTTCGCTGATCAGCAAAGGAACCTGGGTTGAAGCCCTGGGTAAGGCATAGGAATTGGTATTTTTTTTCTCCTGAGGTTCTGCCATTCTCTTAGACCTTCTACTATGGCGTATAAACTGACAGGCTCCTGTCAGAAATCTGTGGCAAGCCGCTCCTTCAGAGAGTATTTATTTATTATTTATTTATTTATTTTCTAAAACGCGTATAAATTAATAATTATGCTTCCTCTAAAGCAAGTGTTAGTGAATAATTATGTTTCCTCTAAAGCAAGTGTCAATAAATAATTATGTTTCCTCTAAAGCAAGTGTCAATAAATAATTATGCTTTCTCCAAAGCAAGTGTCAATAAATAATTATGCTTTCTCTAAAGCATCAGTGAATTATTATTTCTCTAAAGCAAGTATAAATGAATAATTATGCTTTCTCTAAAGCAAGTGTCAATGAATAATTATGCTTTCTCTAAAGCAAGTGTCAATGAATAATTATGCTTTGTCTAAAGCAAGTATAAATGAATAATTATGCTTTCTCTAAAGGAAGTATTAATGAATCATTATGCTTTCTCTAAAGCAAGTGTCAATGAATAATTATGCTTTCTCTAGAGTATGTTTCAATGAATAATTATGCTTTCTCTAAAGCAATTGTCAATGAATAATTACGTTTCCTCTGAAGCAATTATCAATAAATAATTTTGCTTTCTGTAAAGCAAGTATAAATGAATAATTATGCTTTCTCTAAAGCAAGTATTAAAGAATAATTTTGCTTTCTCTAAAGCAAGTATCAATGAATAATTATGCTTTCTCCAAAGGAAATACCAATGAATAATTATGCTTTCTCCAAAGAAATTACCAATGAAATATTATGCTTTCTCCAAAGTAAATAGCCGTCTTTTGGCAGAGCGGTTAGCGCGTTTCACTGATCATCAAAGGAACCTGGGTTGAAGCCCTGGATAAGGCATAGGAATTCGTATATTTTTTTCTGCTGAGGTTCTGCCATTCTCTCAGACCTTCTACTATGGCGTATAAACTGACAGGCTCCTGTCAGAAATCTGTGGCAAGCCGCTCCTTCAGAGAGTATTTATTTATTATTAATTTATTTTCTAAAGCGCGTATAAATTGAAAATTATGCTTTCTCTAAAGCAAGTATTAGTGAATAATTATGTTTTCTCTAAAGCAAGTGTCAATAAATAATTATGCTTTCTCCGAAGCAAGTGTCAATAAATAATTATGCTTTCTCCGAAGCAAGTGTCAATAAATAATTATGTTTCTCTAAAGCATCAGTGAATTATTCTTTCTCTAAAGCAAATATAAATGAATAATCATGCTCTCTCTAAAGCAAATGTCAATGAATAATTATACTTTGTCTAAAGCAAGTATAAATGAATAATTATGTTTTCTCTAAAGCAAGTATAAATGAATAATTTTGCTTTCTCTAAGCAAGTATAAATAAATAATTTTGCTTTCTCTAAAACAAGTGTCAATGAATAATTTTGCATTCTCTAAAGCAAGTGTCAATGAATAATTATGCTTTCTCTAGAGTAACTTTCAGCGAATTATCATGCTTTCTCTAAAGCAATTCTCAATGAATAATTATGTTTCCTCTGAAGCAAGTATCAATAAATAATTATGCTTTTTCTAAAGCAAGTATAAATGAATAATTATTCTTTCTCTAAAGCAAGTATCAGTGAATAATTATGCTTTCTCCAAAGAAATTACCAATGAAATATTATGCTTTTTCTAAAGTAAATAGCCGTCTTTTGGCCGAGCGGTTAGCGCGTTTCGCTGATCATCAAAGGAACCAGGGTTGAAGCCCTGGGTAAGGCATAGGAATTCGTATTTTTTTTCTCCTGAGGTTCTGCCATTCTCTCAGACCTTCTACTATGGCGTATAAACTGACAGGCTCCTGTCAGAAACCTGTGGCAAGCCGCTCCTTCAGAGAGTATTTATTTATTATTAATTTATTTTCTAAAGCGCGTATTAATTGATAATTATGCTTTCTCGAAAGCAAGTGTTAGTGAATAATTATGTTTTCTCTAAAGCAGGTGTCAATAAATAATTATGCTTTCTCCAAAGCAAGTGTCAATAAATAATTATGCTTTCTCTAAAGCCTCAGTGAATTATTCTTTCTCTAAAGCAAATATAAATGAATAATTATGCTTTCTCTAAAGCAAATCTCAATGAATAATTATACTTTGTCTAAAGCAAGTATAAATGAATAATTATGCTTTCTCTAAAGCAGGTATAAATGAATAATTTTGCTTTCTCTAAGCAAGTATAAATAAATAATTTTGCTTTCTCTAAAACAAGTGTCAATGAATAATTTTGCATTCTCTAAAGCAAGTGTCAATGAATAATTATGCTTTCTCTAGAGTAAGTTTCATGAATTATCATGCTTTCTCTAAAGCAACTGTCAATGAAAAATTTTGTTTCCTCTGAAGCAAGTATGAATAAATAATTATGCTTTCTCTAAAGCAAGTATAAATGAATAATTATGCTTTTTCTAAAGCAAGTATGGAAGAATAATTTTGCTTTCTCTAAAGCAAGTATTAATGAATAATTATGCTTTCTCCAGAGAAATTACCAATGAATTATTATGCTTTCTCTAAAGTAAATAGCCTTCTTTTGGCCGAGCGGTTAGCGCGTTTCTCTGATCATCAAAGGAACCTGGGTTGAAGCCCTGGGTAAGGCATAGGAATTCGTATTTTTTTTCTGCTGAGGTTCTGCCATTTTCTGAGACCATCTACTATGGCGTATAAACTGACAGGATCCTGTCAGAAATCTGTGGCAAGCCGCTCCTTGAGAGAGTATTTATTTATTACTTATTTATTTTCTAAAGCGGGTATAAATTAATAATTATGCTTTCTCTAAAGCAAGTGTTAGTGAATAATTATGTGTTCTCTAAAGCAGGTGTTAATGAAAAATTACGCTTTCTCTAAAGCAAGTGTCAATGAATAACTAAGCTCTCTCGAAAGCAATCCTCCTCCTCATCCTCCTCATCCTCCTCCTCCTCCTCCTCCTCCTCCTCCTCCTCCTCCTCCTCCTCCTCCTCCTCCTGCTCGTCGTCGTCGTCGTCGTCGTCGTCATCATCATCATCATCATCATCATCATCATCACCACCACCACCACCACCACCACCACCACCACCACCACCACCACCACCATCATCAAGCAGCCATGGGCTACAGAGTTCCAACGACACCGTGCAATTTAGTTCTCCAAGTACGTCTATCCTGAGCTACATCTACTGCATTTGGCCACTGCACACCGATTCTAACAAGGTCCTGTTTGACATTGTCTGCCCACCGCATCCTAGGTATCCCCTTCCTTCTAAGGCCTTTAGGCACACTGTTCATAACCCTATTCACCAATCTATAATTATTCATACGGGCAACATGACCAAACCAGCGGAGTCTCTCTCTGCACAATATGCTGCTTAAAGGAGGTGGCCGACTCCTTTCCCTAAAGTCATAATTAGTTACAAAGTTGAACAACCTAATACCCAAGACACTGCGTAAGCATCTAGTTTCCTGTTATCTTGTTACAAAATGTCCCCGTTTCACTACCATAACTAACCCTAGAAAGAACCAAACTATTATACAGTCTAATTTTAGTCTTTAGGTGTATACGCCTATTTCTCCACACTCTCCATAGATTCTTAAAACTCCCGGCAGCAACCCTATTCGTCTGTTAATCTCATGCCGCACATCACCATTATCTGTTACATAGCTCCCAAGATAATTAAAGTGTGACACCTGCTCAAGACTGCAACCATTGAGATTAACTGAATCACAGCCTGCCTGACCAATTTTCATCACTTTAGTTTTCTCTCTGTTTATAACCAAACCTACTCTACTGCCAGTTTCATCAACAGCTCGAATGAAAGAGTTCATCTCATCAACATCATTTGCCAAAAGGGCTAAATCATCAGCACAATCTAAATCAGAAATTTTCGTATCTTCAGTTCATTTAAGGCCAAAATCTTTCCCTTGAAGTGAATTTCGCATACCATAATCAATAACCAAGCTAAAGAGAAAAGGAGACAAAATGCACCCTTGTCGAACACCAGAAGTAATACTAAACCAATTGCTACAAGCCTTACCAACTCTCACACACGACTCATGTTATTATAGAGAGCTTTCATTATGTTAACTAACTTTTCAGGTATACCATATGATCTCACAATCAACCACAAACTATGACGATCAACAGAGTCGAAAGCCTTTTTGATATCAACAAAGCTAGCAACCAAAGGTTTCTGAAACTCTGAACATTTCTCAAGAACCTGCCTAAGTGAAAATATCTGATCCACACATCCCCTACCACTTCTGAATCCACATTGTTCATCACGCAATTGATTGTCAACCAGATTCTTAATTCTATTAAGCACAATCATGGAAAGAACTTTACCTGGAACAGAGAGTAGGCTGATACCCCTATAGTTTTCACAAGAACTGCCATTACCTTTTTTGAAAATAAGGATAATAATAGCTCTGGTAAAATCTTTAGGAACCATGCCTTTATCGTAAAAGATATTCCGAATTTCAGTCATCCAAGTGGTAAACGAAACATTCCCAGCTCTACGCATTTCTGTAGTAATTTCATCTACCCTGAGGACTTATGAAGTTGAAGTTTAGAAACAGCCAAAATAACATCAGATTGTGTTATAGGGCCAACATTAAAGCCACCAATGCATCTATCATCATTGCAAACAATGGGAGTAGATCTAACTACATTGTTTAGAATATCTCTGAAATGCGCAGCCCTCCTAGCCATGACAGAATCATCCCCTTCTATAACCTTACCTTGTTTATCCTTCAATCCTTGTATACCTGTCAGTTTTCTACCACACAAAACATTAACTATGTGGTACAGCTCTCTGCTGTTGTGCTGTCTAACTGCTTCCTCGGCTTTGTCAGCCAATCCATCAATCCAAAGATTCTTATCAGCAGCTAACTGATCTTTTACAAGTTTATTAAGTTCTCTGTAATGCTTTCTATTAGGACTAGTAGAGTATTGATTAAGGACATTCCTGCAGTTCTTTCTTTCCGAAATAAGCTGAAGTGCTTTATCACTCAGATAATTCTGTCTCTTCTGCTCCTTTTTTCCTAAAAGAGTACTGTTAGTGTTCAAAAAAGCCTGTTTAAAATGATCCCATTCTTCCTCAACTTCAGTAGTAAGCATCCCATAACTGTCTTAATGACTAAGTAACCTATCATTGTAAGCTTTGGCTATAACTGGGTCTTTCAGAGCTTCAGTATTAAAAGTAAATTTTTTAACCCTAGCACAACACTTTTTAAGTTTAATTTGCAAGACATTTTTAACAAGGTAATCGTCAGATCTAATTTCAACTCCCGTATATGCCCTGGTATTCCTAACAGAACTAGCCCATTTGCTGTTAATTAATATGTAATCAATCATATTCTTATGCAGCCCATCAGGTGAAACCCATGTGTACTTATGTATGTCGCGGTGTTTGTAATAAATGTAAGTTATTCTGAATCCATTCAGTTTACTTTCCTGTAGGAGACGTTGGCCATTGCAGCTACCAATACCAAGAGGGCCTATCACCCCTTCCCAAAGGTCAGAGTCAGTACCAACTTTGGCATTGAAGTCACCTAGAACAAGGGTAATATCTCTTTTCTAGATGGAATTTAAAATATCCTCAAGTTGTCCGTAAAACCTATCCTTCTCATCCTCATCAGCATCCTCAGTGGGGACATAACAGCAGATAACATTCTAGTCTTTAACACTTGTCTGAAATTTTGCTGTAAGAAACCTTTCATTAATGCACTCATATCCTAGAAGAGCATCACTGGCATGTCTGCTGAGAAGCAGACCCACGCCTTGGTGATGCTTATTGTCGTTCCTCTCTGAAAAGATAACTTTAAAGATTATCTTTTAGAATTTGTCCATCTGGTCTCTTGCAAGCCGAGAATATCTAAATTATAATGGTGGAATTCTTTTGTGAGGACATCAAAAGAAAATGCTCTGTGCAGAGTCCTCACATTTCAACTACCTATGGAGAGAAAACTGTTAGTGGGATGTTTAAAGAAACTATGTTTATTGAGAGAGGTAATGCCGACAATATCAAACAGCCCCCTAATCGCAGACATGGGGCAAAGAGCCGTTCCCCCACCACTAAAGGCTGAAGCCATCTACACTGGAAGACTTCCTCCAATGTAGAATTTGACGATGCTAGTAGAAGCAAAGAGTTCAGGTGCCTGCGATGACCTCTGCTCAGGATTATCCACCAGCTGATAAACATATCCTGTGAATCTATTCACAGGATATGTTTATCCTGTGAACCCACAAACAGAAAACACAGCGGAAGATTTTCTCTCCATAGAAGCCCACCAGTGCAGCAAAATCAGGATCCATAATCAAGCTCAGAGCCATACGTGTGTCCAGTGCTTCAGGTTTATATGGACAGCACCTGGACCCTGTGTGGTTGATCACTCCTCAGCAGGGTGGAAAAAATAATAAAGGAAAGTAGCCATAGTTGTCCAGATCGGTAAGCTACACTAATCTGGCAGCCCTCCACTTCCGTTCACTGCCACAAGAGAGTGTTTCTTTTGAAAGGTACTAACGATCTGCACCAGGAGAAGGCGGAGTCGGACATTAGGTGCTAAGCCTGGCCGGTTCTATTGCATCATCACAGGGGATTAGTGCATAGCTCTCCTTCCAGTGACTACCTAGCTACCATTTACAGACGGCAATACCAATGAATAATTATGCTTTCTCTAAAGCAAGTGTCAATGATTAATTATATTTTCTCTAAAGCAAGTGTCAGTGATTAATTATTTTTTCTCTAAAGCAAGTGTCAATGAATACTTATGCTTTCTGTAAAGCAAGTGTCAGTGAATAATTATGCTTTCTCGAAAGCAATGTCAATGAGTAATTATGCTTTCTCTAAAGCAGGTATAAATGAATAATGATTCTTTCTCTAAAGCAAGTATCAATGAATAATTATGCTTTCTCTAAAGCAATATAAGTGAATACTTTTGCTTTCCCTAAAGCAATTGTGAATGAATAATTATGCTTTCTCTAAAGCATTTTAAATGAATTATTATGCTTTCTCTAAAGCAAGTATGAATGAGTAATTATGCTTTATTTAAAACAAGTATCAATGAATAATTATACTTTCTCGGAAAGTATCAATGAATGATTATGCTTTTCTAAAGCAAGTGTGTTTTAATAATTATGGTTTTTCTAAAACAAGTGTCTATGAATAATTATGCTTTCTCTAAAGCAAGACAAACTTTAACCTGTGAAGACTGAATTCACTGTAAGAAACAAGTGGCGAAACTCAAATTAGCAATCTGCAAGGAAATGAGAAAAAACTACAATAAGCCAGCATCTTACGTTAGTTCACCTACTGATATTTAAGTGATTTCAATAGACTCCGGAAACGCATGAAATTGAACCAATAATTCTTCTAATTTAATTTCGCATAAAATAACTTCATATCCGAGGATCCCGTCCAGCCAACTGTATTGGCAAATCATTTTATAAAACCTGCTAATCCCATTCGACAACCATATTTTCCAAATACAGCTAAAGGTTATTCCCATATCTTGGATCCTCCTTTAAACTGGATGAATTGGAAAGAGCTCTTAAGCAACAGAAAAACACAGCAACAGGTCCAAATAAATTCTCAGCTCGCTGAATAGTAAACTCTTTCAGAAAAAAATGTCGTAGATAGCTCTTACAATACTTTAATGTACTGTGGAATGAAGGAAGATTTCCAGAATCGTAGATAACATTTATCATCATACCAATGAAAGAAACCGAACCAAAGTGCCGATTTAATCACTTCCTACAGGCCAATATATATATATATCAATCATGAAAAACATTTTTTGAAAGAATCATCTGGTTTTGTCTCTCCTGGTTGCTAGCAAAAGAGTCTATCTCTTCTTCTGCAAAGATGCATCAATTAATGCCTTTCAAAGGAACAGGTCATGATGATTTGTCGCCTGTCTTCTGTAATCATCAGGAGCACTTAAGTGGCCACATTTTACCTTGGTACTTATTCTTGATGTACGACAAGCTTATGGTTCGGTTCCTATCCCAGTTCTTATCCAAAAGTTATTAAAGATTGGTTTCAAAGATTAAAGTTTATCTTAGCTTTACACAATCTCTAACAAACCAAACATACATACATGGTTTAATGCATGATGGCATGGAACCTATTCTGACTCCCACTATATTCAAAATGGAAGTATATTATCTCCATTTTTATTCGACGCCCACATGCCATATCTCCCAAGTCATGTTATCAATCCTTTTAGCGTATCATTTTTGCTGATGATATCATCATATTTGTGTCTGAATACAAATCTTCTCAAAATAACTGAAATATGCCAACGCAATCTGACAAAGATAATAACCTGGGCTACTTATTGGGTTCACTCTTTATCTGCTACGAAAAGTAAAGCTTTGATAATCATGAAAAGGATATAACATCCTTTTTTCTCCTCTACTGATTAATGAAAAAGCAATTCCTTAAGTGTCTTCTACCAAACTTCTTGGTGTTTACCTCCAAAATAACAGATCCTAGAAGACACATTTCAACTACACTGGTTTCCATAAATTAAGAAAAAATGAGAAAATCGCGATAATTGGGCAAACAAATTGTGTGATCCTCATCAGATTTTTCGTGTAACCAGTAAAGTAATACCGAGTGAGCATATCGCATGCAAATTAGTCTGGATTGCATCAATTTGCTTAATCTGATAGCGGCATAAAAACGGGTGTTTTGGAGTGGATCATTATTTTGTGTTGATAATGTGAATAAATGAATTCGAAATATCCATTTTATAGGAATGGCCTCGAGACAATTTGTCAAATGAACTGCGGTGGAACTGCTATTGGCCGGCTCGAAGCATGCGAAAGTCAGTCAGACGTGGCACGATGGCCGAATGTGAGTCCTACTCTGGTCCATAGACTGTGGAATCGATTTCTTAGCACGATTCCAAAATTATTTTAATCGTTTTTCGTCATTTGGCCTTCGGCCAAAACTTTGCCCCCTTTTTTAACCCTCAAAAGGAAGTAGGGGGCTTTATAGCCCTAATTTTTCAAATATTTCAACTACTACTGAGGCATGATATCCTCTGCGAAAAATCAACAAGTGCGAACTTTGAAACTGTATTCAGAATAATCTCATCATTTCC
Source organism: Ryuthela nishihirai (assembly GCA_038380435.1). Lineage (NCBI taxonomy): Eukaryota > Metazoa > Arthropoda > Arachnida > Araneae > Heptathelidae > Ryuthela > Ryuthela nishihirai. The sequence goes on from JAWZYU010000009.1 coordinate 93,228,229, forward strand.
TATATTTTCTTAAAGCTTATAGTCAATTTCATTTGACAGTTCTTTATTCCTATGACATCATTAACCTAACATGATTCTTTACATTAATTTCTTTTTTACTGGAATAAAGGCATTTTGGCCAGAAATCCCATCCTCATGTATAATAATAATAATGCTTGTCATTCTTGGCTTAGTTGTGCAGTTTTCCAGATGTTGATGGAAGTGAGCGGACTAAAGGGTTATCTCTTGGCCCCTACTTGTAGCCAGAGGAGTAAGGGTGTGAATCATCGAGAGAGGCGATGGTGAGATGAAGAAGGAGAGTAGCTGAAAGACTAGGTATTTCAAGCTCGTTCAGCATGTCAAAAGTTATGTAGCTCTTTCTTGGGAACCCTAAAGGAAGAGGGTTAGGTTCTATGGCGCATCAGATCATGTCGTCAGGGATTCGGGTATCCTCTCACCGAGTTATGAGTTCCCTGATGAAAAACTTTTAAATTATTATCTTAAAGCAGGAGCTGAAAGATTAAATGTAAACTGGCAGGATCAAGGATCTATTGCCAGCGGATGCGAAAAATCACATTATGTTGCAGGAGAAAGGGCCTCGTAAGATATTTAAATCGGAAAAAAGATCTGGTCATTCAGTTGCAAAATTAAATTGTAATAAAAGAAATTTAGGACAAAACTCCAACATGTAGAAAATATTGACGGAAAAAAAATAGTAATTTTAGAAGAAAGCAGAATGAGAGTTTCGAGAACCGGTTTTATCTGTAACCAAAAGGGCCATTTCGCAAAGTAGTGCAGCAAAAACACTAAAGTAACTCGGACTGAAAACGTAAGTATTCAGCAGTATGATCTGACATAGACTAATGGCAAGTCAAATGTTGGGAAAGTTACCTCCCAGTTATTAACGTTGGAATCGGATGTAAGATTAGAAGGTTTCACCTTAGAAATCCGGAAGTGGGGGGCCGCTGCCAAGACCTAGAATCTTTGACAATTGTCTTTGTTGAGTGAGAGGATAAGAAATTTGATGCCATTGTGTATTCAGGAACTGAAGTTTCGATTATAAAAGGTTCTTTGGTCCCTGAGAAATGTAGAAGACCTCATACAAATATTGAGTTAGGTCCCGCGTTCAGAGACATCATGGATGGTCCGTTAATCAAGGTTCCTTTTAAGCTAGCTACAGCTGAAAATAAGGCGGGATAATGAAGAGGGAACTGTGAAATTTTGTGTGCGATAGTGGAAGATTTGAACATCGACATATTAATTGATCCGAATTGTTTCGTCACAATAAAGAAGTTGGCTGAGAACCAATAGGGAGGCTCACAGCTGGATAAGTACTCTGATCAAGTACAGGAAGCCAATAGGAATTATGTAAGAGGAATAAGTTGCAATATGATAATAAGAATTGTTGCTGTCAAAAAAATCACACGTGTAGAGATAAGAATGAGATGTTGATTAATATTGTTACGAATAAGGTTATTTTCAAGGTATCTAATAAAAAAGCTGTCTCAGTAATGCAAGTCTTAAAAGCAAATGTAATATTGAAGATTTATTTCTAATATTAAGGAGAAAAATACATATTTCTATTGGTGATAAGCATAAAATATTATGTAATATGCTTGGTAAGGAAAGATATGATATTAATAGTATTAATATCAGAGGTAGAGAAATGGAATATATGAATTGAATGAAAATAAGACAGATTTAAATAGAGGTTTACATGATAAAGTTCTTAATTATTGCAGAATAATTAACCAGTATGAAAAAATAAATTTTTAGGAGCAAGTATAGGTGAATATAATAAACACGATATTTGTTGCAAAAGCAGTAATCATGATAAAGTACAAATGATAACCAATAATCAGGACTTTATGTATATAGAGGATAGATAGTTTTGAAGCTAGAGTTGACTTTCTACGAGAATATTTAGGCAAATCTAAAATGAAATAAATTATCAGTTAGAAATTATGCGTAAATCTAAAATTGTAGGTAGCATTCAATTAGATGCGAGCGATGACTGATTCTGGGGTAAAGAATCAATATCGAAGCAGAAAACAATACTGAATGAGTGTGTAATTTACAGCTGGGAGATAGATGGAATTCTGAGAGTAGCAATAAATTTCAGTTAGATGAAGTATTTATATCTGATGTTAAGAATTATTATCAGGTAGAAAATGTAACTAATGCTACGGTATAGACATGTTTACGTGAAAAAATCAAGAGAAATTAATCAGAAAATGATAGATAATAATCAGATAATTAATAGATATTGTTTTGAAGTTATAAGTAGTGCACAGATATTAGATAAAGTTAATTCAGAGGAAATTAGAGAGGCAATGAAAATTAACAGTTTACCTGACTGCTTACTTAAGATTGAAAATGTAAATATCGATGAATTAGATTGCAAATATAAGAACAGGATTAACATTGAGGATCGTGAGATAGGAGTGATAAGGGGAAAATAATAATGGAGATAGGTGAGAGATTTGTAGACAGAAATAATCTTAAAGTTCTAGATTCTGTAATTGATGATTACAAAAACTGTTAGAAGTTCAGTTAATTATTCATGAAGGTATGAAGAGAGAGGAGAGGTGATTTTTATCTTAATAGCCCAGATGACCCTAAAGTTAGAGATATATTTTGGAAAGGTGCTGATCCAATAAAGAAAGATGTGAATAGATGTGCACACAAAATTCCAGTTCTTCAGATGAGTGATAAGCATAAAGTCAATGACACCAAGTATATTTCAGTAGTAAATGATGGTATCTTGTACACACAAAAAAGAATGATTTAAATTACAGAAGCTTAATGGAAATAATGGTTGGGCAGATATATCTGAAAAATATATAATAATGGGCATAAAAGCAGATTCTTTAAGAATGGATCAGAAGGCATTAGAAACAGGTAAGTAGGAAAACAGACACTGATGAAACTTACAAAGAATGGAGCTTTTAAATTCATGACCAAAAGGAAGAATTATAAAAGGAAACAAGTGACGCAAGCATTATCTCGTTAGTTAGGAAATGCGAAATTAATAAATGCTAACAAAACTGAAAAGAGAATTCAACCGAATGCGTCATAGGTGCTAGACGTTAGTCTTCAGATACAGAAGGTGGACTTGGCCTTTCTCTCACAGATCGGGTTTGATTCTATTCCAAAAGCACTCTGTCATTAACAGCCTAGGGGGTTCAGTGATTAAAGATAGGAATTGCGATGAAAGGGTTGGGTTCCAAAACTTCAAAAGTTGTAACTCAAAGGTTGTAAAAATGAGAAGGGGTAGAAGGCCACACACCGAACACGTTGTGTGGCGATGTTCTTTTAAAAGTAATAAAAGTCATCAAGTCTGTGAACCCTCAAAGGAAGGGAACTACAGTCAATTACTTCTGAGTGATAGTGACATTTGATGTTCACTAATAATCAATTACTACGCAGTCTTCAAGTGAGGACATTGTTCACTGGACAAGCTGAGGTATCATTAGAGGACATAGTCGTGAGTTTCGAAGTCGTCTAGAAGACTAACAAATCGTTTAGATGGAGATATGTCATGTGCCTCTAATTTATTTCATTTTCCAATTTATTGTTTTGTATACAGCTCTTCTATATGTGTATTTGTAGAAGCGAATGTTGCTCATTGGCTGCCATTCGTGCCCTAGTTGTGCAGTTTTCCTGATCCTTATGAGAGCAATCGCACTAAATGGCTTTATGACATCTCCATCACTCGATTCTACTTATGTCCAGAGAGGATAAAGTGTTAATCATCGAAAGAGCGACAGTGAGATGTAGAAATAACCAAGGAAGAAAGAGAGTAACTGAGGAACTAGGTAGTTTACGTTCATTTAGAGTCTCAAAAGTGATGCAGCTCTTTCTCAGCAACCCTAAAGGAAAACTGGTTCTATGGTGAACCAAGAGATGTAGGCAGGGAATCGGATATCCTCTCGCCGAGTTCTGAAATCTGTAAAGTGATTTCTATATGGAAATATATAGATTATGGATAGTACAGATTTCTATTTTATTAAATTTAAAAACCTGTAAAATCAAAGCATCATTCAAGCTACGTTAAGCTGATGGGAGAAAGTCTCCAAGTACATCAATCAAGCTATTTTATTCATCGAAGTGTTGAGCACAGCTAATGCCCACAGAATCAAGCACCTTCCTGTAGTATATAGATGCGTGAATGTAAAAAGTGTAAATAATTGCTCATTGGATATAATTAATATATTTACATTTTTAATTTGTTACAATAGTATGTTTACAACCATAACCAACATTTTTAACCCTTAATTATAATCACCACTTGCAGAGTACATAATCCTACACTAAACTCAGCTACAATAAAAATATTATACAAGACAACGTCACAAATATACTTCAAATTATTATCCTGTACTCTCTACTGTACATACTTTTTTAATATTATTATTTTACACAAAAAGGTTATTATAATATGGAACTTGTTATTAGATTCAGCTATAAATATCAGATGAACCAAGAACATATTAATACTCTTACCAACTCACATTACAAATTCACCAATTTTTAATATTCAAGTTGGGGGATGGGCAAAAAATAGATCAATGTTTCGAGATAAAAATATTTATGCATGTCATTCGTTAAGTGAAGAACGGTGGGAAATTTTTGATACGGCTATGTTATTCATCATAAATTAATTTTTCGATCAATTTTCAATAGGTGGGGGAGGGGAAACTGTCTCTGCAGGCCACAAAATATGCAAATCAGAGTACAAGATTCAGTCTGTCTTTTAATATATATTGGAATGAAGTTAAAATCTTGTCTCACTACTAATGAAAGCAAGAAAACTAAAGTTCTAAAGAAAAAAAAAATAACTTTTGAATGTCTTAACCCCAATTGCATTTATCTGCTTTTGCTGCTGTAATGTCGTTTCAGTTACTTCCGCTCCACAATGCCGTAACAGGTGATTCTGCTCGTCGGAAGGACCGCTTAGGTGGCTCAGTGGTATCGCGTTCCACTCTAGTTCGGCGTTCGCTCGCGGAACTGGGTGTTCTGCAGTAAAATACAAGCAGGCTAAGACAGATCAGATAAAACATTTTGATTCGAATTACATTCAGTGATAATAATGTGCTTTAATTGCAGTTCTCTTGGAGTAGAGCGTAGCTAGATCTTGCAAGAGGGATATATTTTCCAATGTCCATTTCGACGTGTAGTACGGAATCCAGTATTCATGTACTATGATGCGCTTCAAATTCTTCAAATGAAGTCTTGAGCTTCTTTTGAAGCTTCTATGCAGAATCCAATTCTTTCTCTAGGGACTTTCGAAAGAAAGATTCTCTAGGAAGACTTTCGAAAAGGTTACTCCGTAAAAACGGAGAACAGTAGTCGAAGGTGGAAAGTGAAAATTTTCGCCTGAAGTACACTTGCATCACAAGATACCATTTAATACTACCTTTCAAAGTTAATTCTTCTTTCAAAAGAGTTTGGAGTGACTCATGAGAACTCAAGGAAAAAGTTGAGATTTACAGATGTTTCCTCATTCGCCATCAACTTATGCATCGACACCATCTTTATCGTTTCTTCTCTAAACGGGCACGATTCCGGTTTTCGTTTCTTCTGGGGAATTTCCTCATTTTTCAGAGCTTTGTTACTTGGAGACTTTCTTAAATACCACAAAAGATTGTCTTTTCTTGCAAACTCCATAGCATATTCTTCACATATTTAAGCTTTGTTTTGAGGTATAGGATAACTTATGGCCTTGTTTGTTGTACTTCTCGCAAAGGCAGCCCCAGAGCATTTAAAGAGCTTTTTTCCATCATGAGATTCTTGTTATGATGATGGGCCTCAATGAAGGAGTTAGGAGTGACTCCCATGAACACTCAAGGAAAATGGTAAGATTTACAGTCGTTTTTCAGTCGCAGTAAGTTTTTCCTGTAGCAGATAATAAAAATTAAAAAACCTCAATAAACTGAAAAATAATATACTTTTTATGAGATTATAAAGAAAAGAAAATTGTTATCTAAAATTAGGCAAATATCGAGGCTAGAGAAACGTGTGGACTCCATCGCTATCTAATAGAATAATAATATTTTTAGTAATTAATTGCACCTTGCACTTAGTTCAGAAATATTCTTGGGGAAGGCAGCATAGTTTATTTTTCAAATCAATATAGATAGAATTATTTTTTACTATGATTTTAATCTTCCACCTCCACCAGAGTTTAATTTCCTCCACTCAATGTTGAAGAAAATGATAACAAAAAGTAAAAGAATTATAAACTGATTATTAAATCTTATTTTTTAAATCTTAATCATGTTAATTTTTAAACTTGTTCAGTAACAGGTTTTTGTTTGTGTGGCACCATGGGCGTCGGTAGAAATGTTTTCAAGAAAGAGCAAAAATGATTTCAGAGTAGAACTAAATTTTTTCAGGGAGGGAGAAAGCAAAAAATATTTCAAGATATAAATATTTAGTACAAGTCGTTCATTAATTAGAGCAGTGCAAAATCCTAATCATGCATATATCATACCACAAAGCAACTAAGAATGTCTGATATTAGAAAGAAAAAATGGTAAATTTAGTATTGAAAATACATGGAAAAATGTTCTTCATATTAATAAATATAATATAATATTCTCATATAAATAATATATATTATATATAAATAAATATAATATTCTCATAAATAAATGTGAATGATATGCTTCCGAAAACAAAGGAAAACCTAAAGAAGAAATTAAATCAATTTAACATTTCATAAGAAAGAAAAACATTACTATTTGATATATCTTCATTATTCATCATAAATTAATTTTTCGATTAATTTTACCAGGAGATGGGGAATTGCCTCTCTCTTCCGCATTTTACTTTTTTTATTTTCATTACTGACTTTTCGCTTTGATCACGGAATTATTTCAAACACAATTCACTCGACGAAATAATATAAAAACTCGCTAGAAATAGTTTCTTCCAAAAACACGACAATAAAGTCTATATTTGAGATAGTGCATTTAAATTTCGCGAACTATTTTCTGCTTCGAAAATGTATTTTTGAAAGCTGTTTCATTTCATTCATTTAAATTTTTTTGTCTCTTTTTGACTTACTTCCTTTGCAGCGGCTAAATCAAACTAAACTTCAGAGATAAGCCTTTTGTTCTCTTTTATCCCATGTCCTAAAGGTACGGCTCTGCTCGCTTCCTGCGGTAATGATCCTGAAGGAAAGGATGGGTTAGAGAAAATGTTTATTGATTGCTGCTGACCAATGCAAAGCCACAAATATTCAATCCATGCCAGCCAAAGTCGCACACAAATTGTTTTCCGGAGGTGAAGGTCGCATTCTCATCAACTGGTTGCTTTCTAGTGATAATCTGAAATGTTTCTAGAGTAATGATTCACTTCAGTAAAATAGCTTTTTTTGACTCTAGAATATTTTGCGGAGAGAATTCTTTTATTCATTTCTCAAAAATAAATTCGGTTTCTTGGGGAAATATACCAATTTATCTAACGAAATGAAAATAGAAATAAATTATCGCTCAAACAGCTGCTTTTCACATAGCTCTGACAGGAACTTGTCAGTATAATACGTTATGGAGAAAATCTGTGAATAAGGTGAGACCTCAGCAGAAAGACACCGATATGGTAAGAAATTTTCAGACTGAAATAACTCCATTAGAAGAATAATTATCGGGCAAAATCTTTTTAAGAAAAAATTCGTTTTGAAATAAAAATATTCAAATATTAGGTAATTTATCCTTGACATACGATAACATACCAACGTCAGTGTTTCTTCAGCGACATTACTTATGTCCGTCTGTGTCAGATGATTTTATTTGCTGAAAGATCGTTCTGCATAATATCTGCTGCACACTAAGGACTGTTAAGACCACCTTGCCTATTTGAGAATATCGCACTATACCATCAATCCAAAATTTAAGAATATCCAAATCTTGGTTTTTAGGTGGAAACTGATAAATAGGCTGCAAATTCTGAAGTAACCAAGTCATCATCCAAGTTGACTAATTGTATGAATAGGTCTGCAATATCATATTAATTTGAATTATGCATAGAGTTAATAAAGGAGTCTAAATCAGATGCCTTTCTCCAGAAGTTCGTAATAGATGAATGAAGATTTCCATTAATTGTATCTACTCATTTCGACGATAGAACTCAGAAATTATCTTTCGTAGCTGAAATGACTGTACTGGACTTAGTTTGTTCTCATAGCAGTTTTACGAGTATCAAACTCAAACAAATCGATAATATGTTAATTCAATCTTTTCTTTTTTTATATAAGAATAAAAGCAGCAAACTATTATGAAACGCATATTCTTCCCCCCCCCCTTTTTTTTACTGGAATATTTAACCTGTTTTATTAGGAGGGGTAGGTGAAAATCATTTGAAATCGGATGAAGCCAAAAAAATGATACCCTATGTATACATTATCCAGGGATCAAACCCACGATCAGTGGCCAAACATACTAGACTCTCGGCCGCTTCAGAAAGAGCCGTTTCTTCACGACGTTTAATCATATACAGTGGTTCGATGTAAAAATAATTAAAATCCCCAAAAGATTCTTAATGACAATGTGCAGTCCAGGCAATTAGCCCATACCTACTTCATTTAATCTCCTCAAGTGTTTGAGATTGACTTGAACCGTTATGATTCACCTGGATGATAAATACTACTGAATTATATATGTAATATACTAAATCTTCCAGACACAAGGAGTATTAAGGAATTTGTTCAAGGGATGGGATCCTGTGATAAAATCTAGAAAAGAGGGTAGGTCATGGATACTAATAAAGACCATGCCCACAGGAAAGAAGAAACGTATACAGTAACCATAGAGAAGGGTAGATAGAAACAGGTGGAGGGGGGAGGGAGTCAGCGGGCCCCAACCAAATACCAGGGACCACGGAGAAGAGAATGGGTGGGATAACAATGCAAACTCTCAATACATTTATTTTTAATTTCAAAGTGGCAATTGTTTAGTTCCCACTTTTGATATTTGGAGACGGATGGAAATTAATTATTAACGAAATCATAGCGTATTTCTAGCGTATAGCCAGAAAGAAAATATTTACCGGAATATAGTGTGCAAAACTTAAAAAAATTGTGCAATTCAAAAAATATAGCTGTTGATGAATAATTTTAACTCCGACAAAGCTTATAATTGCATGTAACAGAATAATAAATGGTCTGAAAACAAATTAATAGACATAAAAGTTCCCTTTTATAAGTTCAAGCTTTTAAAATTATTATTGTCCTAAAATTAACTAATCCTAACTTTGATATTATGGTTAGTTAATTCGTAAACAGCATAACTGGCATGTTTGGATTTCTGCATAAAGAAATTAAGAAATTGAAAGAAATTCTTTTGTGAGAAGATAGCAAGAAACTTAATATTTTTATTCTAGATCAGTAGTTCTCAAGTGAGGCTACACTATAATTTCAATAATTGACATAAAAATAATTAATGATATTTTTATTTATTATACAAATTATCCACAAAAAGGAACATTTTTTTACAAACGCATCAATGTACATTCGAACTTATAGCATTCGTTATTTTATTTAAAAAAACGAATTAACTTCAAACAAAGTTGTATTGGCATACACAGTATGTGACTATTCTGATGATGGAATCGACTAATTATGCGTTGAAGGCGAAAAATCCGCCCAATTTCAGGTTGCTTGGTTTCAATTAGCTCTCTCTACTTATTTTTATCTATACAATCTTGCTCTTGAAGTCTTCTTTTCGGCTTTGCGCTTTTCTCTCCATATTTCCATCTCTTCACGGTCATCTTTCAATGGGTTCCCATTTCCGTATTTAATTTAGCCATCTTCCATCACACATACTATTCATAAGCCTATCTCATTTTGATAATTTTTTTATACCACCTCTAATATTTTTATCTTATCTCAAATTACTTCAATTTCCTTATCTCTCATTTTATGTAGTCTTAGCTTCCTCGGATATCTTTTGCATTATTCACTTCGATTACTTTTATCTCCTTTCTGCACGTTGTCAGAGAAGTTTTATATAAACCTTTCTGTAAGAGTTCATTTTTTATTCATATGTTAGCATACTATCTACAATTGTGTTGAAAACTATTCTTTTATTGCTTTTTATTCGTCCCATAAAACTCTTACTGCTATCATTTTTGATGATAGATATATAGATAAGATAAATATTATTACATACTGAAAAATACATTTGCAATTAAATAGACTCAAATTTTGAGTAATTAACAGATTGAATATCTCAGCCGAGTCTGTGAGATAATAATACTAACATTTTAATAATTAAAGTGTCTATATTCAAGAATAAAAATTTACGTTATAAGTAGAGTCGTATTAAGTTTTAAACATTTAAATTATCTAAGAAAAATATAGAAGCATTTTAATATTCCTACACTTTGAAATCATAAATGATCCAATTTCTTAATGCAACAGAATTGTCTTTGGCATTATATATTTTATAAGATAATTTGGCAACATTTATACCTTCTGTAACCAAGAAAACATAATGTTTAGTAAAAATATTTTTCTTAACCGTTGATTCAGTTAACAACATGTTTTAATGACATTTAATAATTTATTTAATACTTATCCAAAATTGATTAAGTTATTATTTATTAAGTTAATTATTTGATTAAGATAATTTGGCAACATTTATACCTTCTGTAAACCAAGAAAATATAATGTTTAGTTAAAATATTTTTCTTAACCGGTGCTTCAGTTAATAGCATGTTTTCAGATAATCTCGTATGGACAGGAAATTTTCTAATTCTGCCAATATCCCAATTTTTATGAAATGTATCGAAGAATTTAATGATATAATTAAACCAAGATATCTATAACTTTTACTAACACTTTCTCTTCTTTTTTTGCTCCAAAATAAACCTTAAAACATGATTTTGAACAATTTCAGTGATCTTTAAATATTTGTTAAATGTACCTCCTCGAGATAATAGCCCATGTGACAAATATGATTTAATCCATGAATTATAATTTATTTTAAGCAAAGAAATATCCTAACACATAAAATTTCTGGTATAGTATTGGGATAATGGCATTTATTCTTTTATAGACACTTTGTATATGATCTTTCCATGTCATTTTGCTGTCCAATATGATTCCTAAGTATTTATAGCGTTCAACACCCTCAACAGCCTCAGAGTTACACATAACATGATTTTCTTGATATATTAATTTTTGTGCAAAATAGTCTTCTTCATTACTCCTTTGTCTAATATATATATATTTCGTTTTTTGACATTTAATAATTTATTTTGAACAAACCAATATCTAACGATACCTAAACTATTTTTGACTTTGTCTATTAGTAATTTGTGTTAGTATTAGTATTAGTGACCTGTAAAAACAATTGCTGTATCATCAGCAAATGTAATAATTTTTCTTTTCAGTTGTAAATTACAAAGATCGTTTATGTATATTAAAAATAATATTGGGCCGAAAACGAATCTTGAGGCATTCCATAATTTAATTCTCTTTTGTCACTTACCCCATTTACTTATTTTAACTCTTTATATTCTACCTCGTAAATAGCTTTGAAACCATTTCTTAATCGTTTCCCTAAAACCAGTCTTTTCAATTTTTTTCTAAAAGTATTTTGTGGGACACGGTATCTAAAGTCCCTTTTTATATCTAAGAAAAAAATGATTGTTTTATGATTTTCATCCCCTTCCTAAAACCATATTGATTATCAGAAAAATAATTTTTTCGTTTAACTACCTTTTCATATATTTTTGAAGAACAGATAGAACAGAGAGATTCGATGATAATTTTCTAGTTGATAGTGATTCTCCTTTATAAACTGGGATAATCTGAGCAACTTTCAAAATAGAAGGGAAAATACCCTGCTGAAATGTATTGTTAAGTAACATAAAATTTTGTTTTATTTCATCATAAGTTTCCTTAATTACATTACTGATATTCCATCTAAACCCGGAGCCCTTCCATTTTCAAGGCCTTTTGCAACTTTTGCTATCTTTTTATGTAATATAGTCCTGAAAATATGAAGAACTGTTGGAATAATATGTTTGTTTATAGTCTTCATTGACTAGTATATTACCAACTAAAGCATCTGGAATCTCAGCATAACAATTATTAAATTTATTTTCTAACTCTATACCTCTAACGTATCGCCTTCTCTAACATATACCCTTCAATTATTTCCTTTGGTAACCCATTTTTTCTTTCACATGTCTCACACATTCCATGAATCGTATACCAATTCTTTTTAACGTTCGATTTATTATTGGAAAATGTTGCTTATTAACGGTTTATTTTCGCGTTTCTAATCAAGTTCGTCAAAACGTTTTTGTATTTCTTATACTCCTTAATACCTTTTTCTGTCATAAGTCCAGCCTTATAACATTTACCCATTCTTTTTCTATTTGAGATAGATTCTAATAAACCGTTTGCAATCCATGGTTTTATTTTTTTTTATCTTTGTTCTTAAATATTATTTTATCTTTGGATTCCTCACCTAATTTCCGCAAAATAGAAGCAAAAGAACTGAACCCTTTATCCGCATTCAAATTTCTTACTTGTCCCCAATTTATTTCTTTTAACTTACTCTTTATTTTGTTTATATTTAGTTTATATTCTTCACTGAACCAGTGAACTTATGCCTGTTTTTCAGTAGAAAAACGATTTCCATAGCTTTTAAAAGTTATTGATTGAAAAAATAATAATTAGAAAGCTTTTCGAAATTTTACTAACATGCGTACTTTTAAAAACAGTTTTGGGAAAGGGTTTAAGAACAAAAGTCGCAGGAGTCTCGCATTCATTGGGTGCGCGTGACTCAACCCTACGGGTATCGGGGTGAGGGCATACTCAGCTTAATGAGAAGCAGTTTGCTGAGTAGAGAGGAACTCTGTTGCTGTCTTTTCCGTTCTCCCTTCCGGAGATGGATGACAAATCACGACGAGCACATTTCAAAATTCGGCCGATGTGGTATCCTGAGGTACTTGATGTTTCAAGGCCTGTGGAAGTTAAAGGGTTAACGTTAACAGGAATTGCTCTCCTTCCCACCGGCCACGACTTTATGTCCCATCCAATGGACGGCGGCCTTTCCAAAGCACATCGGTATCTTCGCTCTGAAGGGTTTAGCGGCGAAAAATCGCCACACTGGCTCAGGTGAGACTCGAACCTGGCAACTACAGATTACGAGTCTGGCACGCTACCAACCAAGCCAACTGATGCCCCACTCTGCTTAAACACGGATAATAAAGACCAGCTACTTATTTTCATCTCGTTTCCAATGAAAGGAAACGAGATATTGTGTTCCCTTTGTCGTCCGTCTGTATTTTTCCTCTGTGAACATATCGAACTTCTTAGATTTTAGAGATAAATTAAAAATGCTTTTTCGGTTGGATCGTTATTAATGAAATATTACGAATCTCATTTTTCGAATCCTCCAAAAGCTAAAATTGCACCCTCTAACGGAGGGAAAAATTTTAATTTCTAATATTGTAAACGAATATTGCAAACCACGTATTTATGATTGAATTTTCAAATTTTGGTGGTGGAATGTGAAGGTCGTGAAGTTTCGATTCGCAATAACGAGTTGATCCTTTACTCTCAGGGGGTTGGAAAAACGCAACTTTTTGGTTTTAGCAGATATATGTGTGTTCTTGGAGATAAATTAAAAATCCTTTTTATGTTGGATAAGTATTGATGAAATATTATGAATCGCATTTTCTGAATCTCCCAAATATAATTGCTCCCTCTAACGTATAAATGCAAAAATTTTAAACTAATATATCGAACGATGTATTTTAGCTAGAATTTTGGAATCCATTTTTAGCTAGATTTGGGAATCCAGCCTGTTGATATGACACTGTTAAAGGAGGGATGCGCAAATTCAGAGAAGGACGGCAGAGTTTGGAAAATCTCCTTCGTGCAAGAAGACCGAAAGGGACAGTGAACGAGAGAACCACTGCTGCTAATCGTGAACTGATTAAGCAAAACCCACACATCACCTCTCAGGTAATAAGTTCAGATGTCACTCGATTGGCAGTGTGGAAACAATTATTTATCAACATTTAAAGTTCCGACAGATCTGTGCCAAATAGGATCTTCACAAGCTGACAGAACAGCAAAAAACGGCTAGAGCCGACTAGTGCAAGGAGATTCTGTCATTGTTTGAACCTTGTGACCCTAAACAGTTAACAGACATTTTCACAGGTGATGAGACGTGGTTTTATTATTATACAACTCTCAGAAAGATCGACAACTACATTTGGGTTGCAGAAGATGAACCGCGTCTCCAAATCCATCGACAATACCTCGCTCAAGAAAGAGGATTTTCACAATTTTTTTCAATTCCCAATGAGTGGCAGCCATGGACACCTTACCTGGAAAAATGACTATAAATGTCTAATACACCAAGATTGTTTTACCCAAAATAGGTAAGGAGATGAAAGAGCAGAGTCCAACAACAAGCGTGCTAAAGGTTCTCCTTCATCATGACATTGTCAGTTTTCACAAAACCCGTCAAGTTATGGCCCATCTAGAGCAGGAAAAAACATGAAACAGCTACCCCGTCCTGCATATTCACCCGATCATGCTATTTATTGGTTGTTTCCAAAAATTAAAAAGAACTTGCTGAGAAGACTATTTTAAGGTTGCAAGACTTCGCAAAATGCTTTCGTTCAGAGTTGTGGAGATTCCAAAACTGTCCAGAACCACCAAACTGTCCAGATTTGGCGTACACTTCTGCAATTTTACCTCGATGGTGTAGGAGAGTACGTTGAAGGACAGTAAAAGGTTTGTTGAGGTAAGTTCAATGGTTTTGTTCTGCAGATCATCTCAAGAACGTTTTGAACGCCTGTTGTACCGACTTCGTTATAAACGGGTTTGACTGTATTTGATATTTATTGATTGATATTTAGTGCATTCGTCTCAAGTGTCTTACAGACAGAATCTTTAAAACCGCATACATTTTGAACTATCGATATATCCGTATAGAAATTTCTAAATAAAGTAAACAGAGATTATTTGCATTTCGAGAGAAATTCCAATGTATTTAGCAATTTATTTAAAAAAGAAACATTTTTTCTGAATGCATATAATTGGTTACAAATGTTACTTCAGAGAATAACTATTTACACTGAAATGAGTCTACCAACAAATCATCATCAGAATACACAAAAATATATAGTCAACAATTGTAAATTTCTTGTATTTGGGTAAATTTGGCAATTTTGTTGTAAGGAAAAGAAGAGAAAAAAAGAAGAAGTAGGAATCGGAGTCAGGCAAATTTTCAAAATTTTAAGCTCTGGCAAAAAATAACTGCTTCCAGAAACTTCATCTCTGGCTCCATCAAGGTTGTATATCCGGGAAAAATCCGAAATTTGACATCCGACGCGTGCTTCAAAATCAAACAGAGGTCAAACCTTGAACTACTTGGCTAGGAACGTTAAAGGTTTGATTTGTGTGAGTTAAGAGAACGCTAATCGTACCATCTCGAGTGACTACGTTGGTACTTAATTTCCAATCAAATCATGACCGCACTTATGAATGTTTCATTTATTCCACAAGTGCATTTTAAACTATTATTCGGATCCCGTGAAAGACGTATAATTAATGTTTCCCTGCAATAATTTTATTATTTTAATTAATTAAATTTTACCCATCTCAGTCTTAGAACGAACTGCTCACTTTACACTTTTGCTGGATTTCTGTTCTTTTCTAACTTTCCTAATACAGTTCAAGTGAAACATATGATGCTGAGAATGCTATTTCACACGACCCTAAAGATATCAGATACGGCGGAGGGGAAGTCCAATCACACTCCGCACTGATCAGCACTAGTATCGAAGAGAGCTTAGTTAGTTTCTAAGAGTACAAAGATGAGGGCATTTCCATGAAGCAATTGCTCAGTGACCTTCTGACAGTGTCGAAACTGGGGCAGACTAGATCATATGCTTTCATTGACTACCAGGTTTTTGATTTATTTTCGTCTTAGAAAAGGTTTTTTTTTTGATCGTTAGAAAAAAAATTCCTTCTAGGTGAAGCAAAAAATAATTTAAAAGAATTAGTGAAAGATAACATTTTCGAATCCTTTTAAGTCATAGATTTAACTATCAGTAAATCAGGAAAAAAATTACAAATATGATAATATAAAAATTGCAAATGAGATGATAGCATAATATGCAAATGGTATAATTAATTTCACTGCTGTTAAGATAATTAATCAATTAAATTATTTGAATATGTTAATCAACTATGCCATTGATAGATAGGTAATAGTTGAAATGAATCGCCCTTGAAAGACTCAAAGGTAATGGGATGGTCCATAATATAAAATACACTGGCTTCCAAAATATTATGTCGATGGGAAGTTTTTTTTTTTTTTCTGTTTTGAAAAATGTGATTGCAGAGAAAGATCTCAATCAAATATATCAATATCTCAATTTTCAACAATATTCGTCCAGTATTTAATAAGTTATGGAAGTTTGACTATTTAACAATAAAAATGGCAGTCACAAAAATGGACTTCACAAATTAATTGAAACATAGTAATAAATATTGTATCAAAGTGTTTAATAATATGTGTGTATTTTAGAAATTTGTGTAAATATATAATTTACTATTCATCAGTTGTGTAAAAGTTTCTTAAGACTGGCATTGTCGACGTTGCCAAAACTTTAGGCTTTATAGTAGTTTGGTCTTTTGTAAAGTTTGCTATAGTAGCGAAATTTGGACCTCTTGTAAAGAAGATATCAGGAAACTTGTTGCCTTTTATTCCAGATGCTTACACAGTATCTTGATCATTAGGTGGTTCAACTTTGTAAGTAATGATCAGGTTAGGCAAAGGAGTCGGCAACCTCATTTGAGCAGCATATTGTGCCCAGGAGACTGCATTGGTTTGGCCATGTTAACCGTATGCAAAACTATGGATTAGCGAATAAGGTTATGAAGAGTGTGTCAAAAGGCCTCAGGAAAAGAGGAAAACCTAGTATGGAATGGACAAAGAATGTCAAACAGGAACGAACATATGGAATTGGTCTAAAGTGGCCAAATGCAGCAGATGTAGCTCAGGAAAGATGTGTTTGGAGAGCTAAATTGTACAGTTTGGCTGGACCTACGTAATGTACGGGTTGTTTGAGGATTCTCGCATGTAATAATTTACAAAAAACACAGGGCTCTTTGGTAGAGCCCCATAATGTTTAAGTGTACTTTTATTCAGCATTGCTTAATCCTTTGCCAAATGCAAATGAAAACGCTTTGGGATAGGAAGAAATAAAACGAGTGGTTGTATGAGGTTATGCTGAATTTCTTTAATCTAACGAATATAAAGATAAGATTAATTTTAATGCTGTTTGTCCAAGAGAGATCTCATCTCTCTCCGAGAGAGATTCTTATCTTAACGTTTCTCATGCGACGTGATGCATTAAATAATAGGCCTATTACTTAAATCCATTTTCAGTTCGCAGTTCGATTTTTTGCAGAAAAGCTATATCAAGAAAATTTCTTAAATCCAAACTATTGCCCAGCAGACAAAATCCTATGCGCCATTGATTTAAACATCCCCCCCATTTCCGGCCACCGCAGGTACTTTGTCTACTTTTTAATATTTCTCCCCACTTTTACTCTGGCTACATCTTAAGAATTGAATTAGAATATCCCAAATCCATTTCTGATGCTTGTGATTTTCCATTAGCATTTGAAAGTTTCTAATGAAATATTTTACAGAGAAAGACATTATCACTGAAGAAGTCAGTGTTAAATTATTAGGGAGTTAAAATTACAAAATCACTCACAATGAGTCCCCGAGGGTGACGGGCCAAGGAGAAATATGAAGTAACATATGGTACACATGGCCATAAGGAAAATAAAGAAATTTATTTATTTAATGAAATATTAGAGGGAGGGGGGGAGGGCAGCCACGCTCTATAGTTTCGCCTATGCCTTAGATACGGTCTGGGAGGAAAGCGAGATCTCAACAAAAAATCAATAAAAGAAAACTAAATATCCATGACTCGAACCAGGTTTTTTTTATCTGTAGCGAAGCATATGAACTGCTTGGTCCACCTCTCGAGAATAATTGTTTCATGTGGAAGAAACGTTTGTCGAATTTGTATGACAAAGAGAAGAATGTCTCCAGTTTTATTTGTCACTGGAAATGAAGTTGAAGGAAATGCAGCAGGCTATAGAATTCAGACAGTTGTTCTCAATGAAGTCTTATACACAGGGTGTACAAAAATAAAGTACATATATCCAAAAGCTTCGGCAATGAAAACCATTTATTTGACAGCTTTCAAATTTGGTAATTATACCAAGAGTAATTAGTAATAGGGAAGAGAATTATCCCAGAAAGAATTAGTTCCAAAACCCACTACCAGATGACAAAGGCGCTTGTTCATTAGAATAGTTGGAAAAATTACAGAATTCGGTCCATATATACTTTATACAGAAGATAGGTGTGTTACACAAATCATAGAGAGCCTTAGAGAGCGACATTTTCTACATAGTGTCCCTCGTTATCTGCAACTTGTTAGGACCAGAATCTACCAGAGACCACAGCATTTCACACCAGATGTTGCCAATAAGGCGTATGACACACTAGTCTTGAAATCCGCTAATGTACCAATGCTACACGGTAGACATTGCTCTTAAGAAACTCAAAAGTCTCACGAGTTCAAATCCGAAGAACGCAGCGGAATTAAATTGCATTAAATTACACTCCGTATTATTTGCTGGCTAATAATCCTGTCGTTCGTGAAATGTACCTAAGCAGAAGTTTCATACGTGTGGCTAAATGTGGAGGAGTACCATCCTGTATCAACACTATTGTATTGCGGCATCAATGCTGCTGAAGAACTGGAATAACAGACCTAGCCAACAGAAATTCATAGCGCTGGCCATTGACAGTGCACGTAACAGGACCTGCAGGGAGCAGCTCTTCAACAAAAAAAAAGAGGGACAAATAATGAAAGTAGCAGTAAACTCACACCAAACTCTAACTTTCGCCAAGTGCACTGGGATCTCCCAAAGCACATGGAAATTTTCTGTTGTCCAAATGCTGCAATTCTGGGTATTAATCATGCAAGTGGAAATGGGCTTCGTCTCTCCACAAAATATTCCACAGCCACCAGATGTTCACCTGCATTCGAACAAGAAACTACAATGCAAATGTCTGAGAGATGGTTCATCAGGGAGGAGTTGCTGAGTATGAGCAAACTATGGTGATAACATGAGAGCATAGAATTTTTGTTGTGATTTTATTAAATTTCGCCTATTTATGTTATCAATTGTAAACTCTTATCAGGTGAATCACATAAACAATATATCCTGAAAAACAAAAACAAAAATACTCGAATAATTCTGCCTCCCCTGCGACTCTTTTTCCTAAACGAGTACTGTTAGTTTGAAGAAAAACCGGTTTTAAACGGCCAATTCTTCCTCCACCTCAGCAGTGAGCAAACCATGATTGTCATAATGAGTAAGTAACCTATCATGGTAGGCTTTAGTTATAACAGGGTCTCTCAGAGCTTCGGTGTTATATATAACTTTTTTCTAAACCTTAGCACAACACTTCTTAAATTTAAGTTGCTAGAGACTTTTAACAAGGTAATCGACAGCTCCAATTTCACCTCCCGTATATGACATATTCTTAACAGAATAAGCCCAATTGCTGTTAATTAATATATAATCAATCATATTTTTATGCAGCCCATGTGTACTTATGTATGTCGCGGTATTTGCAATAAGTGTTAGTTATTCTCAAACCACTACTTTCCTGTAGGAGACGTTAGCCATTGCAGCTACCAATACCAAGAGGGCCTATCACCCCTTCCCAAAGGTCAGAGTCAGTACCAACTTTGGCATTGAAGTCACCTAGAACAAGGGTAATATCTCTTTTCTTGATGGAATTTAAAATATCCTGAAGTTGTCCGTAAAACCTATCCTTCTCATCCTCATCAGCATCCTCAGTGGGGACATAACAACAGATAACATTCTAGTCTTTAATGCTAATCTGAAATTTAGCTGCAAGAAACCTTTCATTAATGCACTCATATCCTAGAAGAGCATTACTAGCGAGTCTGCTGAGAAGCAGACCCACGCCTTGGAGTTGCTCATTATCTTCCCTCCCTGAAAAGAGAAACTTAAGATTATTTTTAAGAATCTGACCTTTATCTGTCCATCCGGTCACTTGCAAGCCGAGAATATATAAATTATAACGGTGGAATTCTTGTGTGAGGACATCAAGAGAATAAGCTCTGTGCAGAGTATTCACATTCAAACTTTACTTATGGAGAGAAAATAGTTACTGGAATGTTTAAAGAAACTATATTTATTGAGAGAGGGAATGCCGACAATATCAAACAGTCCGCTAATCGCAGGCATGGGGCAAAGGCACATTCCTCCATTACTGAACGCTGAAGCCATTTAGACTGGAAGACTTCCTCCAATGTACGATTTGATGACGCCCATATAAGCAAAAGTTCAGGTGTCAGCGGTCCTCTGATCAGGATTTTTCACCAGCTGAAAAAACTTATCCTGTAAATCTATTCACTTGGGGATGTCAACCTAGAAACAAACAGAAAAAACAGCGGAAGATTTTCCCTCAACAGAAACCCCCCAGTGAAGCAAATTCAGGGTTAATAATTTAACAATCATACATGTATATATATATATGTATTATGGGAGTGCGCTTGATTGGCCATAACTGTGCTCAATACTTTGTTGGAAATAACTTAATTTTATGGTCTTTGGAGACTTTCTCGCATTATCTTAGTGTAGCTTAAATACTACTTTGCTTTTACATCTGTACCTTTCCGTACAGAAATCACTTTATAGACTCCAGAACTTGGCGAGAGGACAGATCATAAAATCGTACATTGGAGGAAGTCTTCCAGTCTAAATGGCTTCAGCGTTCAGTAGTGGAGGAATGTGCCTTTGCCCCATGCCTGCGATTAGCGGACTGTTTGATATTGTCGGCATTCCCTCTCTAATCCTAATGCCTTCTATCACTTTGGTTCATCATAGAACAGAACCGCGCTCCTTTAGGATTTCCGAGAAAGACTGCATCACTGCTTACATGTTAAACGACAGTGACTCCTTAGTTCCCTAGTTATTCCTTTTCTGCCTTGGTTATTTCTACATTTCAGAGTCCTCTCTTTCGTTGATTAACCTAACCCCTCTGGATACAAATGAGGGCCTAGCTACGGAGATGCCATAAAATCATTTAGTGCATTCACTTCCTCAAATGTTTGGAAAAATATACAGTTGGGCTATGAATAATAACTAATGAGCAACATTTACATCTAAGACACTTCTATAAATACGCATATAGCAAATATATATAGGTATATACGAGGGGTTCTCCAAAAGTTCTTGACATGCATCTATAGAACAAAAATCATTGCACTTATTTCAACAAAACTTTTACTGTCTTTCAAAGTACGCCACTTTAGCATGTGTGCAAAATTGCAGACGTTTACGCCAATTCTGGAACTCCTGTTAAGAAAAAATCCCCAACTCTGAACGAAAGTATTCTGGGAAGACTTGCACCCTTATAAAAGGTTTCCCTGTAACTTCCTTTTCAAATTTTGGAAACAGAAAATCTCATGGTGCAAGACTGAGTGAAGATGCAGGATGGAGCAGTTGTTTGCTTTTTTTCTGTTCCAAACAGGCCGTAACTTGCCGGATTTTGTGAGCAGTGGTATTTTCATGAAGAAGGAGAACCCTTGACACCCCTGTTGTTGGACGTTACTCCTTCATCTACTTAAATATTTTGGGCAAAACAATTTTGGTGCACTATGGCCATTTATAGCAAATTTTTCAGGTAATGTGTCAATGGCTACCACTCCTTGGGAATTGAAAAAAAATTGCGAAAATTCTCTTTTTTGCGCGAAAGTCTTGTCGGAGGATTTGGGAACCCGGTTCATCTTCTTCAACTCAAACGTAATTGTCGATCTTTCTGAGAGCTATATAATATAATACCAAAACCACGTCCCATCACCTGTGACAATGTATGTTAACCGCCTAGGGCCACTAGCTTCAAACATTGACAGCATCTTCTTCCACGAGTCGACTCTACCTCTTTTTTGCTATTCTGTCGGTCTGTGGGGTACCCATTTGTCGCAGATCTTTCGGAATTTTGATGAATAATGGTTTCCACATTGCCAATGTAGTCACTGATATCTAAAATTAATACCTGAACGGTGATGTGTGGGTTTTCCTTAATCAGTTCAAGAACGGCAGCGACGGTTCTTTCGTTCACGGCCTCTTTCCGTCTTCTTGTGCGAGGGATATTTTCGAAGCTCTGCAGTCTTTCTCTGAATTTATGATTCATCCTGTAACAGTGCATTATAAACAGGCATGATCCCCATATGCTTGTGATAAGTCGGCATGATTCTTTTTTTTTTTACGAATCATCTCCAAGCTGCATCCTTCTGAAAATGTAAAATCTTTCCCATTTAGTAGGCTCCTTAGCAACAATGCACAGATTTCTCAGACCGAACTTTACGCTCTGCCTTCAAAGAAAGATATTAGACAAGCTTTCAACCAAGTCGTCTCGTTAACTTCGGAGAAAAGAGTGCAGATATTCAGACACTTTTTGAACAGACACACAAGAACGTTTTGAACACCCTCCGTAAAATAAAACGAATAAGAAAATAAAATAAATTAGAGGGATACGACACTAAAGATTAAATAGGTAAAAGAGATAAAGAACTTGTAGAGGATAAGAAGTCGAAATTGGGATACAAATTCTCATTGAAATGATATATTTTAATAAAATTATATTGTATATTTCATTTTAGATATTTTTTGGCGTTGTTTATGCGTACATTATTGATTACATATTTCTTTGGGGGCTCTTCCGTTCCAGTTTTCCGTGCTGCCCGCCATTCTATTTCAGACAAAAGGTTTGCTCAAGGCTAGTCTAGACTAGTCTAGACAGACACACAAAAGACAAAGTGAACATATTATGTCGATTTTTTTAAAAGAGATAAAAATAAAACAGTTATACCATAATCAAAATCTTTCAATCGCACGAACAAACGCTGTTATCAAAATTAAGTGAGTTTTCATTGGCTAAGAGAGAAAAATAATTTTCTCAAGACGAGAAATAAACGAAACTAGAACTAATTTTTAGATATAGAGAAAAGCTTTTAAGAACATTGATTCTTTCATGTTCCGGAATGAATCAGAGCCTTACTATTTTGGATACTGGAATAGTCAAAGAGAGATTAATATCTTTATGATGCAGTACATTTTGCAAAGTGTAATCAGTCATTTGACGAGATCTTTTTAACTTACGGGAGCACAATTGAAATATTAATTGGAGCAGCATAGTCGCCGTCTCGCCATCAATTGTTCATTCGAATACAAAGATTAAAGTTTATTTTCAATTACTCTATTCGGTCTTCAGTCTTCACATTCAGTTTATTTTATTAACATTTGAACTTTTTCGGGATTTTTGAACTTTTCTACTCTCACGGGGAAACTTAGTTTGTCAGCTAAATTCGTTCTTGAATTCTGTGTTAATAGGTAATCTGTGTACTCTTGATTAAAATTTAAATTTTTTTTAACTTTTTGTTTAAAATTTTCGTTTTCCTTATCTGTTTAAAGAATTAAAGCATGCAACATTAACGAAATAACTGGAACTTATTTCAAGTAAACCGAAAATAAGTGTAACATAGGTACAAATACTAGATCAGTTTGTTAATTTAAAATTTACATAAAATATAGCTTAATTTAATTCTAAATAAATTAATTAATTTAAATTAATATCAAATATCATTTTTCAAAATAAATCATTTTAACTTAGTGGCCGAGTGGTTAGCGCGCCTGGCTACTGATCTACGGGACCTGGGTTCAAGCCCCGGGTAAGGCATGGATGTTCGTGTCGTTTTTCTGCTGAGGTCCTGCCATCCTCTCAGACCTTCTACTATGGCATATAAACTGGCAGGCTCCTGTCAGACCTCTGTGGCAAGCAGCTGCTTGAGGGGGGATTTATTTTATTTTTTTTAATAAGAAATAATTCAAAGTTAGTGTTAGAAACTGGAAACATTTCAGAAATAATGAACTTTGTTCAGTGTTAATAGTTTGGCATCAATGAGTTAAACATTTGAAATATAGTGTCTTGTTTTTTAACGAATATTTGAGAATTTTTGAACAATAAGAATTGCTTGAAGATGAAAATTTCCTACATGACGTTTAAGTCTTAACACGTATTCTATGTTCATGAAGGTCAGTTATCCTGTAATATGTAGTCTATGTTCATGAAGGTCAGCTATCCTGTAACATTTAGTCTATGTTCATGAAAGTCAGCTATCCTATAACATGTAGTCTATGTTCATGAAGATCAGCAGCTATCCTGCAACTCACCCATATCTACTCAAAGTTTCCGATAGCTTTGCAATATCCGTGTGGAGAACTATCACACTCGTTGAGTACGCGCTTTTCGTCAAAAGGAGAAAGTCCTGCCTTTCGGCAAAAAAGACTTTTTATCTAATTTTATATCTTCAATTTAAAACATTTATGGCATTAACCTGTTTCAGAATCAGCTTTTTCAATTTGCATGACATGTGCATTCTTTCAGTGTTCTCTTTGCAACATGCGTCGCCGTTTATTTTTTGTTCCTCATTGTTTAAGAGATACAGGTTTGGCACCTGATAATTCCTTTGCAACATTTCTCCAATTAGAGCAAGAACATCAATCGCTTGAGTGGTATAAAATCGGAATAAATTTATTTTAAAGCGACTAATGGGAGCATCAAATTTGTCATATAGCAGACAGATTCGATTAAAAAGCTAATTTTATAAATAATTAAAACAGATCCCTTCATTATAATATTCTTCCAGTTGAAGATTTATATTTTTACACTATAATCATATAAAATATTTTTTTCACATGACCATAAACATCTGACGGATCATGATATTAGTATACGAGAAAAGCATAAAAATATTCATATAATACCGAAAATTAAAAATAACTACAGAAAGAATGCTAAATATTACGTGATCCCTTTGGTCATCAACCAATTTCCCTGAGAATTATTAAATATTCTCTCCTACTCTAGGCTAAAATCGTTATTAACAATTTGGTTACTTCAAAAGTAAAAAAAAAAGCTAACAGAACAAACACCATGATTTGCACACTTTTTAAGCCTAGGTTATGTTTCCTACTGATAAGCCTTATCGCGCTTCGCGGAGATGTACAAATGTTTGTTACTCTTCTCTGCTCTCGTATGCGGGTACTTTCTCGAGTGGGAGTTATTGTAATATTAGTGCTCAGAATTTTGTTTCTTATTTTCCTTTCATTTCAAGATCTTATAAACTTTTTATGATTTGTAATAGCAAATGGAATATATATGTATGTCTTTTTCTATTGTTGAATGATCTGTCGATGTTGTTAAAAAAAGCATCTAGTGTTTTATGCTTTTGATTCTAGATGCTTACGCATCTAGAATCAAAAGCATATTTGAGGATTTTGATTTTTGATTCTAGATGCTTACGCATCTAGAATAAAAAAAAGCATAAAAAAACTAGATGGCTTTTTTGGTGGTTTAACTTTGTAACCAATGATGAAGTTAGGCAAAGGAGTCTGCAACCTCCTTTAAGCAGCATATTGTACAGAGAGAGACTCCGCTGGTTTGGTCATGTTGCCCGTATGGATAATTATTGATTGGCGAATAGGGTTATGAACAGTGTGCCTAGAGGCTTCAGAAAGAGGGGGAGACCTAGGATGCGGTGGGCAGACAATGTCAAACAGGACCTTGTTAAAATTGGTGTGCAGTGGCCGGATACAGCAGATGTAGCTCAGGATAGATGTGCTTGGGGAATTAAACTGCACAGTCTGGTTGGACCTCCGTAGCCCATGGCTGCTTGAGGATGATGATGATGATGTTGTTAAAAAAAGATTTAGAGTAATCATTTGTTATTTTTAATGTTCTGAATTCGGGTGCAAAATGCAATGATTATAGATTCTCGTAATCGCCATAGATGCACGAGAATTGTCACAAGTTGATCATTTGTACACTGCAAGGTCAACAGTTGAACTTTCTTATTTACTGCTGCTCCTACGAGACTTTGCATAACATTAATTATGTATCTTTTGTCACTAGAGTACTCTACCTACTCTAAGGTACTAAATCGTAGTGTCCATCGATTTTCCATTTTGTCAAAGGGCCTCGATTTCGCAATTTTGCCATGATTTTACAAAATAAATACTATTTATATATTCCCAAATCCCGTCGAATTCTCCCAACTTTACAATTTTTTGTCAAGATTTCTTGATTGTACAAACACCCTTTGATTTCACGAAATCAGTCCCATTCTTCACAACTCTCCTATATTTTACCAAGTGGCTCCAAATTTTGTACAACCACACCAGATTTTGCAAAGATTTCTCAATTGCACCAACTGCTTTAAATCTCACAAAACCAATCCCAATTTTACCTATCATCCCACTGCTTCTGGCTTTGACATTTGTCGGTTTGCGGATTTGACAATAAGTTCTTCCTCCGTATCTTTCGAACGCGATAGAGAAACCAAATGATTTATGTGTCAAATTATAGCTTGTGACTCGAGGAGTGTCATAGACTATAATAAAATTCACCCCCAATGCTTTCTTCCCCCTAAACAAAGGAAATATAAAAACAATTCTTCCCTTATATCTCCAGAACGGGAGTGCCGAAAGTAACAAGCTATACGTCGAATTAATGCTTCTGATGTGGGGAATGTCAGAGATGACGAAAAAGTGACAATCCATACATGCTTCTCCCCTAAAAAAAGGGGAAAATAATTGTTCCTCTATATCTCCTGAACGCGAGTGCGAAAAGTAACAAGCTATGTGTCAAACAAATGCGGCGAATGTCATAGACTATAAAAATTGACCCCCTGATTTCGTACCCCACCTGAAAAAGGGGGATATGAAAACAATTATTCCCTATATCTCCAGAACACGAGTGTTGAAAGTAACAAGATATAAGTCAAATGAAAGTTTCTGACGCGGCGACTGTCATAGCCGATAAAAAAATTGACCCCCTACATTCGTACTCCCCACCTCTGAAAAGAGGTGGAGATATGAAAACGATTGCCTCCTATATCTCCTAAAAGTTTGTCGGAAAGTAACAAGCTATGTGTCAAATGAAAGCTTGTGATCGGTGAGTGTCACAGGCTATAAAAAATTGACACCCTCATGCATTCTACCCTCCTAGAAATGGGAACTGCGAAAGTTGTTCTATTACGTCTTGCGAATTCAGGGACCTACATTTACGAGTTAGATGTCAAATGAAAGTTCGTATGATGACCATCGTAAACTATTGCGAATTTTGCCCCCACTATTCTCCTGATAAAAAAGGAGAGGGGCGAATTTTCTCGGTGTTCGACTTTAACGAATCACATCTCAAATTAAATCTTGTGACCCCAAAAGGAAGGAAAAATGTGATCGATGTTTATGAGTCATATCAAATAAAAGTTTTTCAGGGTAGTGTTTAGTGACAAAAATTTAAAATTAAAAAAAACTTCACTAAATTCACTTCAAAGGAAGACAGGGCGCCTCAAAAAGATTGCAGTTGCCCTATCTTCCTTTGAAGTGAATACGAACTCAGGGACTGATTGCACCATCGATATGCTTTTGGGTTTATTTTCTACTTTTTAGGGCTTTATTTTTTTTTTCAATTTTTTAATTCACAATTCATGTATGTTTTACCAAGTGGCTTCTAATTTTGCTAAATACCATAGATTTTGCCAATTTGCCATAATTTTACAGAAAAAAATCCCATTTTTCATATCTCACCTGAATTTTACAAAGTGGCTTCGAATTTTGCCAACTATCCTAGATTTTGCCAATTCCCCAAGATTTTGCCAGGAGTTACCGAGTTTTCCAACTTTCCTCAATGCCACGAAATCAATCTTAATTTCCACATCCCACTTGTATTTTACCAAGTGGTTCCCAATTTTGTCAACTGCCCTCGATTTTACCAACTCCCCTAGAATTTTGTCAAGTTGCCTCGATTTTGCCAACTCGCCATAATTTTACAGAAATAAAATTCTAGATTTTACATCTCACCTAAATTTTGCAGTCACTCCAAATTTTGCTAAGTTGTTCCGATTTTGCCAACTCACCTGAATTTTACTAAGTAACTTCTAATTTTGCCAACTGCCCTAGATTTTGCCAAGTTATCACGATTTTGACAACTATCCTAAATTTTGCCAAGTTGTATACATTTTGCTAACTCCCTTTAGATTTACCAAAATAATCCAAATTTTTACTACTCACCTGGATTTTTACCAAGTCACTTTGAATTTTCCAACTCCGATTTATTTGGGGGGAGCCTACTTTCCATCCCTTCCCCAGAGCAATGTCCCCAATTATAGGCTTAAAGAGTATAAACCTATACATTTATTTGAATTGTGCACATATTAGTAAAATAACTTACTAACTGAATCAACAAATGTATATTAATATAGCAATACCGTTTGAAATAAAATTCAATCTATATATATATATATACATTAGCTTTAAATAATTCCATAACATATAATATTTTCTTTACATATATATTTAAAAAAATAACGATTTAAGTACATTTTCAATAGTATGTTGCTTGCAATTTATTAGTTATTTTGCAAGGTCGCCTTATGTGTAAGAACCCAATACATTCGATGGAATTAAAGTCCATTTCACCCGGTGACTCAACAGTCGCATCGCTATCGCATCCACCGAATACAGCCTCTCGCCTCGCATCCGATAATATCATCAGTGACCCCGTCACCATAGCAACCACAACTGCCTCTCGACTACCGCATCAGGAAAATCAATACTGCGGCAACACTACGGCAAGCATCACCAATGTGCCTACTGCTCATGCTCAGTGGATGGTGCAGCAGTGTCTGACGTATTATCGTTCCTAAGGCTTACTTATCATTATTTGCAAGCGTCCATACCAGCTGGCACAGCGGCACGTCCTTTGCCGTGTAAATTATAGAGAGCACTTAATCAGGGGATGTGGGATGCTGAGATGACCTCCCCAGGGATGCTATGGGAGGGGCAAAATCGAGGCTCTAACTTGGATCACAAGATACACCTCTTATATAGTCTCCTCAGTCCATCAGAGTTATGAAAAAAAATTTTTTATAAGAGGTATATCTGCATTCACTAAGAATTGCTAAACGTATCGATAAGTAATTATGCAAGCAGGAGGTTAATAAAAGTTCTGAAACAGTGGAGATCAATGTTAATCCTATGGGATCCGCCACACATGTGTTACAAAGCATTGGCGGATCTTTGTCGACACTATAAGCCAGAACTCTACGTCTCTAGGCTTATGTTAGCCAATGTCAAACCATAAGCATATCTATCGTGGGGATTTTAAGCTGAAATTATATTTAATTAAATTGAGAGTAATTATTTACATATGGCAGCTGGCGAAAAAAAAAACTAGACGAGCACAAAAAGGCTAGACGAGGAAACGTTGTACTCTTTCGTCATAACTCCGTATTAACCCCATCGCTTATTAAAAGATCCCCTTTATTTCAAACCCCTTTATTAATTAAAACACTTATCAAAAATTTCAACCCACCTCATTGAAACAAATCTCCCCCTTGGCAGCATCGAACAACCCATCTGGAAATTATTCTCAGAGACGTCGAATGTTGTCAATCCTGACGCCATCACATTTTCATATTCAGAAGTGTTCCGCTACATCACTCCCATCGAGTCTGGACGTGTTTTGGGACGACGAAATAAGACAAAAGTATTATTTTTTAGCAAAATTTGCCTTTAATACTGAAGCTCTGAAAGACCCAGTTGTAGCTAAAGCTTACCATGATAGGTTACTTAGTCATTATGACAGTCATGGTTTGCTTAATACTGAAGTTGAGGAAGAATGGGGCCATTTTAAACAGGCTTTTTTGGAAACTAACAGTACTCTTTTAGGGAAAAAGGAGCAGAGGAGGCAGAATTATTTAAGTGATAAGTGTTATGTGGAAGAACCAAGCTGTGGAGCATTAGGCGACATTAATATTCTTCGTCGGAAAATAATAATAATTAATAATTTTCTTCCATAAACGAATATTAATATTCAGTTGGTTCCTTCAGCACCTATTGATTTCTGGCTAGTCACTCCGACTCCTATTTGACCTTGACGCACCATCGAATGCGAAAACTTCTCTCATTTCTGAATTCTATTGCCCAAAATAGCCCTATTTACCACTTGAGCTTATTTCAGAAAGAAGGAACTGCAGGAATGTCCTTAATCAGTACCCTACTAGTCCTAATAGAAAGCATTACAAAGAACTTAATAAACGTGTAAAGGATCAGTTAGCTACTGTAAGAATCTTTGGCCTGATGGCCTTGCTGACAAAGCTGAGGAAGCAGTTAGACAGCACAACAGCAGAGAGCTGTACAAGATAGTTAATGTTTTGTGTGGTAGAAAACGAACAGGTATACAGGAATTGAAGGATAAACAAGGCAAGGTTATAGAAGGTGAGGATTCTGTCATGGCTAGGTGGGCTGAGCATTTCAGTGATGTTCTAAACAATGTGGTTAGTTCTACTCCCATTGTTTGCAATGATGATAGATGCATTGTTGGCTTTAATGTTGGCCCTATAACACAATCTGAAGTTAGTTTGGCTATTTCTAAACTTAAACTTCATAAATCCCCAGGGGTGGATGAAATTACCACGGAAATGCTTAGAGCTGGGAATGTTTCAGTTACCATTTGGATGACTGAAATTTTGAATAACTTTTATGATAAAGGCATGGTTCCTAAAGATTTTACCAGAGCTATTATTATCCCTATTTTCAAAAAAGGTGATCGCAGTTCTTGTGATAACTATAGGGGTATCAGCCTACTCTCCGTTCCAGGTAAAGTTCTTTCCATGATTGTGCTTAATAGAATTAAGAATCTGGTTGACAGGCAATTGCGTGATGAGCAATGTGGATTCAGAAGTGGTAGGGGATGTGTAGATCAGATATTTTCACTTAGGCAGATTCTTGAGAAATGTTTAGAGTTTCAGAAACCTTTGGTTGCTAGCTTTGTAGATTTCAAAAAGGCTTTCGACTCTGTTGATCGTCATAATTTGTGGTTGATTGTGAGATCATATGGTATACCAGACAAGTTAGTTAACATAATGAAAGCTCTCTATAATAACACTGAGTCATGTGTGAGAGTTGGTAAGTCTTGTAGCAATTGGTTTAGCATTACTTCTGGTGTTCGACAAGGGTGCATTTTGTCTCCTTTTCTCTTTAGTTTTGTTGTTGATTATGTTATGCGAAATTCACTTCAAGGGAAAGCTTTTGGCCTTAAATGGGCTGGAGATACGAAAATTTCTGATATAGATTATGCTGATGATTTAGCCCTTTTGGCAAATGATGTTGATGAGATGAACTCTTTCATTCGAACTGTTGATGAGACTGGTAGTACAGTAGGTTTGGTTATAAACAGAGAGAAAACTAAAGTGATGAAAATTGGTCAGGCAGGTTGTGATTCAGTCTGAATGGTTGCAGTCTTGAGCAGGTGTCACAGTTTAATTACTTTGGGAGCTGCGTAACTGATACTGGTGATGTGCGGCATGAGATTAACAGACGAATATGTATTGTTGCCGGGACTTTTAAGAATCTATGGAGATTGTGGAGAAATAGGCGTATACACCTAAAGACTAAAATTAGACTGTATAATAGTTTGGTTCTTTCTAGGGTTAATTATGGTAGTGAAACTTGGACGCTGTGTAAGCAAGATAACAGGAAACTACATGCTTTGGATTCTAGATGCTTACGCAGTATCTTGGGTATTAGGTGATTTAACTTTGTAACTAATGATGATGTTAGGCAAAGGAGTCTGCAACCTCCTTTAAGCAGCATATGGTGCAGAGAGAGACTCCGCTGGTTTGGCCATGTTGCCCGTATGGATAATTATAGATTGGCGAATAGGGTTATGAACAGTGTCCCTAGAGGCCTCAGAAGGAGGGGGAGACCTAGGATGCGGTGGGCAGACAATGTCAAACAGGACCTTGTTAGAATTGGTGTACAGTGGCCGGATGCAGCAGATGTAGCTCAGGACAGATATGCTTGGAGAATTAAACTGCGCGGTCTGGTTCGACCTCCGTAGCCCATGGCTGCTTGAGGATGATGATGATGATGATGATTTTTTTTACCTTTTTCTTTCATTTCTTTTATTCGGTCATTAGCATTTTTCCTCCCTTTTCATTTTCTGCGGGATAGTCTTTTTATTTCAGTTTCTGTGAGATAGTTCTTCCTCTAGTCCTTCCTCTTCACCATACTCGTCAGCCAGAATCTTCATTCTGTTGTCAAATGTTGACAGTGACATTTCTCTGCACTGCATCTGTGTGATTTCGAATTGTTTGAACTCAATAGTGGTAGTTCTTAACGTCCTCGTGTAGTATAAATAATCTTCAGGTATTTCACAAGTTACTGTTTTGTAATGCGTCCGTGTTACATATGTCAGAAGACTTTCATGCTCCAAACGAATCTCATTCATCATAAAAGGTATCATGATGGAAACTGCCTGTTCAAGTGCCCTCAATGCGAATCTACATTTTCAAGGAAAGATGACATACGACGCCATGAGTTATCCACTCTTCCAAGAAAACCTACAGTTGTGAAGAATGTCCCCGTCCTGCCCACGGTCAGTAGGGGACACCGATGGGCTTGAAAAGGCCGCCGTCCGTCGGATGGGACGTTAAGCCGTGGCCCCGTGTGCGGGAGAGCCATACCCTGTGCACGTTAAAGAACACGCTGGATGGCCTTGACGGGAGGCTACCATCTGTCTCCCAACAGCTGTTCCAGTGGGTCCCCTTCACCAACCTTCTCTGAGCCTTCGGGGTCCATGTGACCTGGCCATTTAGCCCATGGTGTGCAAAAAAGTGCCGCTCAGAGGTAAAACAACCCAACCCAAATGTGAAGAATGTACTATGGAGTTTGGAAGAAAAGACAGTCTTCTATGGCATGAAAGAAAGCCACACAATAATAAACGGACGTTCTGAAGACGAGACTCCCCAGAAGAAGCAAAAACAGGACCCTGATTTTTGTTCTTTAAAATCTGGCAGTCAGAACGTCCGTTTATTATTGTGTGGCTTTCTTTCATGCCATAGAAGACTGTCTTTTCTTCCAAACTCCATAGTACATTCTTCACATTTGGGTTGGGTTGTTTTACCTCTGAGCGGCACTTTTTTGCACACCATGGGCTAAATGGCCAGGTCACATGGACCCCGAAGGCTCAGAGAAGGTTGGTGAAGGGGACCCACTGGAACAGCTGTTGGGAGACAGATGGTAGCCTCCCGTCAAGGCCATCCAGCGTGTTCTTTAACGTGCACAGGGTATGGCTCTCCCGCACACGGGGCCACGGCTTAACGTCCCATCCGACGGACGGCGGCCTTTTCAAGCCCATCGGTGTCCCCTACTGACCGTGGGCAGGACGGGGACATTCTTCACAACTGTAGGTTTTCTTGGAAGAGTGGATAACTCATGGCGTCGTATGTCATCTTTCCTTGAAAATGTAGATTCGCATTGAGGGCACTTGAACAGGCAGTTTCCATCATGATACCTTTTATGATGAATGAGATTCGTTTGGAGCATGAAAGTCTTCTGACATATGTAATACGGACGCATTACAAAACAGTAACTTGTGAAATACCTGAAGATTATTTATACTACACGAGGACGTTAAGAACTACCACTATTGAGTTCAAACAATTCGAAATCACACAGATGCAGTGCAGAGAAATGTCACTGTCAACATTTGACAACAGAATGAAGATTCTGGCTGACGAGTATGGTGAAGAGGAAGGACTAGAGGAAGAACTATCTCACAGAAACTGAAATAAAAAGACTATCCCGCAGAAAATGAAAAGGGAGGAAAAATGCTAATGACCGAATAAAAGAAATGAAAGAAAAAGGTAAAAAAAATCATCATCATCATCATCATCCTCAAGCAGCCATGGGCTACGGAGGTCGAACCATTACTGCATTCACCGTTTCACAAATGAATCATCCTTGAAGGATCATGTTCTCTATTGTCAAGAACATTGACAACAGAGAGCATAGTTTCCAACTAAAGAGGAGAAATGGCTAAATTCACAAATTTCAAGTTTCAACAGCCCCTTCCTTACGTGATTTACGTCGACCTTGAATCATTTTTTAGTAAAAGTGGGCACTTGTATGCTTGACCCTTCAAAATCTCACAAAACTATCACTGCAAACCAAAGCTGTGAAGAGCAACCAAACCTGTGGATTTGCATATCTTGTTGTGGGACTTAATGGCTACAGCTATAAACCACCACTTGTTTATAGAGGTCCTAATATGATAAAGGAATTTTTGAAATGTTTGCTTAAAGGAGCCAACAAATGCAACTTTCAAATCAGGAAGAGGAATTATTTCAAAGCCCTAAAAAAACTCCCATATTTGCAAACAAGCTCTGGGACTAGACGAGTGAGGTATCAAAACCAATTAACTGACAAATTCCGAGGAGCCGCTCATAATGCATGTAAACTCAATTATAAGTTTACTAATAAGATTCCAATTATATTTCATAGTTTTCAGGATATGACAGTCATCTTCATTATATCGGCAGGATCAAAAATAAGAAGATTAATTGCATTTAAATAATATTGAAAAATACAGAGCATTCTTCCTTGGAACTTTGAATTTCATAGACTCCTATCAGTTTTTAACTGCATCTCTTGCGAAGCTAGTTAATAATTTATCACCAGAAGAATTCAATATTTTAAAGGAACATGTTGAACTTGAACGATTACATCTGGTTTTGAGAAAAGGATTTGAATATATAAATATACTAACTCTATGAATATACTGACAGCAGCTATAAGTTTGAAGTAACATTATTACCTCCATGTGAAGCATTTTACAATCAACTCACAGAAGAAGCACTAGGAGGAAAAAGACTATATCCATGCGATGAAAGTATGGAATACATTCAACATAAAAAACCTAGGTCAGTATCATGACTTGTACCTGAAGTCCGACGTGATAATTTCGCGATGTAAAGATGATTTAGAAGTATTAAAAAGTGACGAAAACAAATGAATTCTTTTCGAAATTATCGCAATTGGAATCGCTTGCTTGCATGCTCCTAGGACATTACGGTACAGGATCAACCCTCCTCGAAATCAATGACTTCTGAAAAGTATCAGGGCTTCAATAAATGCATCGGTTGTTGGGTTTATGAGGAATTTTTCAGCTTGGGATGAAATACTACTATTTACTTTCAAGAGACAGTATAGTCGAAATTATTTAACCTGACATTTTGGTGATAAAGGACTTTATTTTCAAGCGTTTTGGAGCAGATTTCACTGTTTACTGAATATTTATACTTTTCAATAATGACCTACAGGGAAAAGTATAAATTCGGTGCCTTATATAATACAGAAGCGTATAGATACTACTAGAGAATCTCGCTAGAAGGTGCCCTGAGCAAAAAGGTCTCAAATTATCCTTCATTAACATGGTTCAAGGTTCAAGGTGTTGTAAATACGGTGAAATTAGCCTCCAGAGAAGGGGATCCCTACACCAGTCACAAGGGAATAGTGAGATAGCGGATGCTCCTTTGCCTAACCTCATCATTAGTTACAAAGTTGAACCACCTAATGCCCAAGATCCTGCGTAGGCATCTGGAATCAAAAGCATCTACTTTCCTGTTATCTTGTTTACACAGCGTCAAAGTTAGACTACCATAACTAACCCTAGAAAGAACCAAACTATTATACAGTCTAATTTTAGTCTTTAGATGTATACGCCTATTTCTCCACAATCTCCATAGATTCTTAAAAGTCCCGGCAGCAATCCCTATTCGTCTGTTAATCTCATGCCGCACATCACCAGTATCTGTTACATAGCTCCCAAGATAATTAAACTGTGACAACTGCTCAAGACTGCAACCATTCAGATTAACTGAATCACAGCCTGCCTGACCAATTTTCATCACTTTAGTTTTCTCTCTGTTTATAACCAAACCTACTTCAGTTTCATCAACAGCTCGAATGAAAGAGTTCATCTCATCAACATCATTTGCCAAAAGGGCTAAATCATCAGCATAATCTAAATCAGAAATTTTCGTATCTCCAGTCCATTTAAGGCCAAAATCTTTCCCTTGAAGTGAATTTCGCTTAACATAATCAATAACCAAGCTAAAGAGAAAAGGAGACAAAATGCACCCTTGTCGAACACCAGAAGTAATGCTAAACCAACTGCTACAAGCCTTACCAACTCTCACACACGACTCAGTGTTATTATAGAGAGCTGTCAACATGTTAACTAACTTGTCAGGTATACCATATGATCTCACAATCAACCACAAATTATGACAATCAACAGAGTCGAAAGCCTTTTTGAAATCAACAAAGCTAGCAACCAAAGGTTTCTAAAACTCTAAACATTTCTCAAGAATCTGCCTAAGTGAATATCTGATCCACACATCCCCTACCACTTCTGAATCCACATTGCTCATCACTGTCAACTAGATTCTTAATTCTATTAAGCACAATCATAGAAAGAACTTTACCTGGAACAGAGAGTAGGCTAATACCCCTATAGTTATCACAAGAACTGCGATCACCTTTTTTGAAAATAGGGATAACAATAGCTCTGGTAAAATCCTTAGGAACCATGCCTTTATCATAAAAGATATTCAGAATTTCAGTCATCCAAGTGGTAATCGAAACATTCCTAGCTCTAAGCATTTCGGTAGTAATTTCATCTACCCCTGGGTATTTATGTAGTTTAAGTTTAGAAACAGCCAAAATTCAGATTGTGTTATAGGGCCAACATTAAAGCCACCAATGCATCTATCATCATTGTAAACAATGGGAGTAGAATTAACTACATTGTTTAGAACATCACTGAAATGCTCAGCCCATCTAGCCATGACAGAATCCTCCCCTTCTATAACCTTGCCTTGTTTATCCTTCAATCCTTGTATACCTGTCCGTTTTCTACCACACAAAACATTAACTATGTGGTACAGCTCTCTGCTGTGTGCTGTCCAACTGCTTCCTCGGCTTTGTCAGCCAAACCATCAAGCCAAAGATTCTTATCAGCAGCTAACTGATCTTTTACAAGTTTATTACGTTCTCTGTAATGCTTTCTATTATTATTATTTATTATTGATTAAGGACATTTCTGCAATTCTTTCTTTCCGAAATAAGCTGAAGTGCCTGATCACTCAGATAATTCTGTCTCCTTTGCTCCTTTTCTCCTAAAAGAATACTGTTAGTGTCCAAAAAAGCCTGTTTAAAATAATCCCATTCTTCCTCAACTTCAGTAGTAAGCAAACCATGACTGTCATAATGACTAAGTAACCTATCATGGTAAGCTTTGGCTATAACTGGATCTTTCAGAGCTTCAGTATAAAAGTAAATTTTTTAACCCTAGCACAACACTTTTAAAGTTTAAGTTGCAACACACTTTTAACAAGGTAATGGTCAGATCTAATTTCAGCTTTCCTATATGCCCTGGTATTCCTAACAGAACTAGCCCATTTGCTGCTAATTAATATGTAATCAATCATATTCTTATGCAGCCCATCAGGTGAAACCCATGTGTTACTTATGTATGTCGCGTTGTTTGTAATAAGTGTTAGTTATTCTGAATCCATTGAGTTTACTTACCTGTAGGAGACGTTGCCCATTGCCATTGCAGCTACCAATACCAAAAGGGCCTATTACTCCTCCCCAAAGGTCAGAGTCAGTACCAACTTTGGCATTGAAGTCACCAAGAACAAGGGTAATATCTCCTTTCTTGACAGAATTCAAAATATCCTTCATTTTTCTCTAAAACCTATCCTTATCTTCATCGGCATCCGCAATGGGAACATAATAGCAGATAACATTCAAGTCTTTAATGCTTGTCTGAAATTTATCTGTAAGAAACCTTTCATTAATGCGTTCATATCCTAAAAGAGCATCACTAGCGTGTCTGCTGAGAAGTAGACCTGTGCCTTGGTGATGCTTATTATCTTCTCTCCCTGAAAAG
Source organism: Ryuthela nishihirai (assembly GCA_038380435.1). Lineage (NCBI taxonomy): Eukaryota > Metazoa > Arthropoda > Arachnida > Araneae > Heptathelidae > Ryuthela > Ryuthela nishihirai. The sequence continues at coordinate 93,266,181 of JAWZYU010000009.1, forward strand.
AGAAATTTAAGATTGTGTTTAAGAATCTGACCTTTATTTGTCCAGCTGGTCTCTTGCAGGCCGAAAATATCTAAATTATAATGGTGGAATTCTTGTGTGAGAACATCAAGAGAAAAAGCCTGTGCAGAATCCTCACATTCCAACTACCTATGGAGAGAAAATGGTTAGTGGGATGTTTAAAGAAACTATGTTTATTGAGAGAGGGAATGCCGACAATATCAAACAGCTCCCTAATCGCAGACATGGGGCAAAGACTCGTTCCCCCACTACTAAAGGCTGAAGCCATCTACACTGGAAGACTTCCTCCAATGTAGAATTTGACGATGCTAATAGAAGCAAATAGTTCAGGTGCCTGCGATGACCTCTGCTCAGGATTATCCACCAGCTGATAAACATATCCTGTGAATCTATTCACTTGGGGCTGTCAACCCACAAACAAACAGAAAACACAGCGGAAGATTTTCCCTCCACAGAAGCCCACCAGTGCAGCAAAATCGGGATCCATATTGAAGCTCAGAGCCATATATCTGTCCAGTCCAGTGGGTTTACTTAGTCATTATGACAGTCATGATTTGCTTAATACTGAAGTGGAGGAAGAATGGGACCGTTTTAAACAGGCTTTTTTTGGAAACTTACTGTACTCGTTCAGGAAAAAAAGGAGCAGAGGAGACAGAATTATTTGAGTGATAAGGCATTATAGCTTATTTCAGAAAGAAAGAACTGCAGGAATGACCTTAATGAATACCCTCTTAGTCCTTATAGAAAGCGTTACACAGAGCTTAATAAACGTGTAAAGGATCAGTTTGCTGCAGAAAAAAGAACGTTGGCTTGATGGCTTAGCTGACAAAGCCGAGGAAACAGTTAGACAGCACAAGAGCACAGAGCTGTGTACAGATAGTTAATGTTTTGTGTGGTTGTGTAGTAGAAAACGGACAGGTATACAGGGATTGAAGGATAAACAAGGTAAGGTTATAGAAGGTGAGGATTCCGTCATGGCTAAGTGGGCTGAGCATTTCGGTAATGTTCTAAACAGTGTGGTTAGTTCTACTTCCTTTGTTTGTAATGATGATAGATCTATTACTGGCTTTAATGTTGGCCCTATAACACAGTCTGAAGTTAGTTTACCTATTTCCAAACTTAAACTAAATATATTCCCAGGGGTTAGATGAAATTACTACAGAAATGTTTAGAGCTGGAAATGTTTCGGTTACCACGTGGATGACTGAAATTTTGAATATCATTTATGATAAAGGCATGTCCCTAAGGATTTTACCATAGCTATTATTATTCTTATTTTAAAAAAGGTGATTGCAGTTCTTGTCATAACGTTAGAGGAATTAGCCTACTTTCTGTTCCAGGTAAAGTTCTTAGCATTATGGTGCTTAATAACATTAAGGATCTGGTTGACAGTCAATTTCGTGATGAACAATGTGGATTCAGAAGTGATAGGGGATGTATAGGTCAAATATTTTAACTCAGGCAGATTCTTGAGAAATGTTTCGAGTTCAAGAAACCTTTGGTTACTAGCTTTGTTGATTTCAAGACAAATTAGACTGTATAATAGTTTGGTTCTTTCTACGGTTAGTTATAGTAGTGAAACTTGGACGCTTTGTAAACAAGAAAACAGGAAACTAGATGCTTTTGATTCTAGATGCTTACGCAGTATCTTGGATATTGTTGGTTCAACTTTGTAAGTAATGAATAGGACAGGCAAAGTAATCGACAACCTCATCTGAGCAGTATATTGTGCAGAGAGAGACTTCGTTGGTTTCGCCATGTTGTCCTTATGGATAATTATAATTTAGCGAATAGGGTTATGAACAGTGTGCCTAAAGTCCTCAGAAAGAGGGGGAGGACTAGGATGCGGTGGGCAGACAATGTGAAACAGGACCTTGCTAGAAATGGTGTGCAGTGGAGAAATGCAGCAGATGTAGCTCACGACAGATATGCTTGGAGAACTAAATGGCGCGGTGTAGTTAGAACTCTGTAGGCCATGGCTGCTTGAGGATGAGGATGATGATGAGGATGATGATGATGATACGCCTCTGCATTATATAATCAGAAAAGTTATCCTTTTCCCTGTAGGTCATTATTGAGAAGTATTAATATTCAGTAAACAGTGAAATATGCTCCAAAACGCTTGAAAATAAACTCCTTTATCACCAAAATGGCAGATGAAATCATTTTGATTATTTCTCGTGTCTACGTACCTTGTGTACGTTCTATAATCTACGTAGTCAAAGTCAGAGATATTCTGTCTCTTGAAAGTAAATATTAGAATTTCATCCCAATCTGAAAACTTCCTTATAAACCCAACAACCAATGCATTTATTGAAATCCTGCCACTTTTCTGAAGTGATTGCTTAAGTAAAAACGCTGATTTCGAGTAGTGTCGATCCTGATGTCCTAGGAGCATGCAAGCAAGCGATTCGAATTTCGAAATTTCGAAAGGAAACCATTTGTTTTAATCACTTTTAAATACTTGAAAAACGTCTCTATATCGCATAATTATAAGTAATGTTTCCTAAAGCTAGTAGTGGAGAGAAACTTTGTTATCTAAATAGACTTCCAATATATAATCTTTATTAGAATCATCGGTAACAGCAGTAATATCTACATCTTCTCTTTCTTCTCTGTCAAGCCATCGAAAATCGCTCAGAGGATGACACTCTGACTGCCCATCCATAGAGGTTGTTTGCATCATGGTACATAATGTGTTTAGAAGGGTAGCTGAGAATTCAAAGTTCCAAGGAAGAATGCTATGTATTTTTCAATATTATTTAAATGCAATTAATCTTCTTATTTTTGATCCTGCTGATATAATGAAGATGGCTGTCATATCCCTTAAGACTATGAAATATAACTGGAATCTTATTAGTAAATTTATAATTGAGTTTACATGCATTATGAGCGGCTCCTCGGAATTTGTCAGTTAATTTGTTTTGATACCTCACTCGTCTAGTCCCAGAGCTTGTTTGCAAATATGGGAGTTTTTTTAGGGCTTTGAAATAATTCCTCTTCCTGATTTGAAAGTTGCATTTGTTGGCTCCTTTAAGCAAACATTTCAATAATTCCTTTATCATATTAGGACCTCTATAAACAATTGGTGGTTTATAGCTGCAGACATTAGGTCCCAAAACAAGATATGCAAATCCACAAGGTTCATGCAACTTCACAGCTTTGGTTTGCAGTGATACTTTTGTGAGATTTTGAAGGGTTAAGCATACAAGTGCCCACTTTCACTAAAAACGATTCAAAGTCGAATTTTTTCGATTTTAATATTTGATTCATTGTTATCGGGAAAGTTAGATCCAACATATTTAATTTTTCTTCTAAATATATGTAGTTGCTAGGACGCTGAGAATTTTCTGTAGCAGGGTACAAACTAGCTAAAACAGACCACACGAAGCATTTTTGCTCAGAATTACATACATGAACAAGAGCGTGCTTTGATAGTAATTCTCTTGGGGTAGGGTCATAACTAAACTCTGCGAGAGGGATATTATTTTCCAATGTTCATTTCACTGTTGAGTACAGCATCCAGTATCTAGACATTATGAGATCCTTCAAATTCTTCATATGGAATCTTGATTTTCTTGCATGCAGAATCTAATTCTTTCTTAAGGGACGAAGTAGGAAGACTTGTCAAACAGTTACTTCGAAAAAAAAGAGGTACAGTATTAGAAGGTAGATGGTAAAATGTTTCTCCTGAAGCTCACTTGTAAAACAAGGTACCGTTTAATGCTAGCTTTCGAGGCCAATTCTTCTTTCAGAAGATTTAGGAGTGACTCCCATGAAGACTAGAGGAAAAAGGTGAGATTAACAGATGTGTCTTCAATTGTCAACAGCTTATGGGTTGACAATGTCTTTTTCTTCTATAAACTGGCAGGGGTCTTCAGGGTCCTGTTTTTGCTTCTTCTGGGGAGTCTCGTCTTCAGAACGTCTTCGTTTATTATTGTGTGGCTTTCTTTCATGCCGTAGAAGACTGTCTTTTCTTCCAAACTCCATAGTACATTCTTCACAACTGTAGGTTTTCTTGGAAGAGTGGGATAACTAATGTTAGCTTTCGAGGCTAATTCTTCTTTGGCGTCGTATGTCATCTTTCTTTGAAAATGTAGATTCGCATTGAGGGTACTTGAACAGGCTGTTTCCATCATGATACCTTTTATGATGAATGAGATTCGTTTGGAGCATGAAAGTCTTCTGACATATATAACACGGACGCATTACAAAACAGTAACTTGTGAAATAACTGAAGATTATTTATACTACACGAGGACGTTGAGAACTACCACTATTGAGTTCAAACAATTCGAAATCACACAGATGCAGTAGCAGAGAAATGTCACTGTAAACATTTGACAACAGAATGAAGATTCTGTCTGACGAGTATGGTGAAGAGGAAGGACTAGAGGAAGAACTATCTCACAGAAACTGAAATAAAAAGACTATCCCGCAGAAAATGAAAAGGGAGGAAAAATGCTAATGACCGAATAAAAGAAATGAAAGAAAAAGGTAAAAAAATCATCGTCCCAAAACACGTCCAGACTCGATGGGAGTGATGTAGCGGAACACGTCTGAATATGAAAATGTGATGACGTCAGGATTGACAACATTCGACGTCTCTGAGAATAATTTCCAGAAGGGTTGTTCGATGCTACCAAGGGGGAGATTTGTTTTAATGAGGTGGGTTGAAATTTTTGATAAGTGTTTTAATTAATAAAGGGGTTTGAAATAAAGGGGGATCTTTTAATAAACGATGGGGTTAATACGGAGTTATGACGAATGAGTACAACGTTTCCTCATCTAGCCTTTTTGTGCTCATCTAGTTTTTTTTTCGCCAGCTGCCATATGTAAATAATTACTCTCAATTTAATTGAATACAGTGATGAATAGTACCGTCTAGTGGTACTAAGACCAGTGGGGTGATTGATGTAGTGATTGTATGAGAAACCAGGACAAGCCTGATATAGCTTCTAGGTTATCTCTGTCCTTTGTGTAGGGAAGTACTTTCTTCTTCCCTTTTTTTTAAATTAATATAATTTCAGCTTAAAATCCTCACTAGAGATAGGCTTATGGTTTGACATTGACTATGAGAGTAAAGACGTAATATTTGTTGCCAGATGTTACGGCAACCACGGCAATCCCCGGTTCCGCCTTTCGACACTACCAAGTTGAATGGAAAGCCGCGACTATCTGCTGTCGGGGGAAAGGCTACACCATATAGATGCATCTCATCCCCGACCTCGTATGGCGAGCAGTCCTATAGAAGGAAAGCTCGTCCATCGGTTGAACCTGGAATTTAATCTGTTCCCCGGTTAGCCTTGAACAAGGATATGTAGATCCAAGTTCGCTCGGCACCTGGGGTGGAGACTCTTAGTGGGACCCAGACTTTGAAAAGGGCCCTTGCCTACTAGGGCACGACTCCGTTCTGCACGGCCCTTGAACTGCTCACCAGAGCGCCTTTTCGTGAGGTCTTAGCACCGTCCAACCGGGCCACTAAACCGGTCAACGATGCCTTCGACCTCGGTTGGTCTTGGCTCTGTCCAACCGGGGCACATACCGGTCAGCAGAGTCTTCGACCGGTTGCTGGGCCACAACCACCACGACAAGGTGCTCCCCTATCGGGGGGAGAGTAAAGACGTAGAGTTCTGACTTATAGGGCCAACAGTAATCCGCCACTGCTTTGTAACACATGTGCGGCGGATCCCAGAGGATTAACATTGATCCGCCAGTGTTTCAGAACTCTCATTAACCTCCTACTTATGCATGCGAGGTAAATAAAACAGCACTTTGCTCCTGCGGATTTCTTCAAGCACCAAGGTTGGTTTCCTAGTTTTGTTTTGTTAAATATTTAGTTCGATCGGTTATGGTGTATATAAGAAATCTCTGTTCAAAAATAAAAACATAAATTTGTCTTGCTAAAACTATCTACATTAACTAATTGTACGTCGCAATTTTCTGTCTCTTTTGCATACATTTTGGCTTACAAACACAAAAAGAGTTAATTTTGGTGAGAAACATCATCTCTGAGAGGAAACGAATAAATTTTAAATAATATATGTGACATAAAGGGAGAGAGAAAATTTAACTTGCATAGAACCATTGCAATACCGTTGAAATTTTTGATCTAAAAATTGTAAAGGAAAGAAATAATTCCTGTTAAATAAATACTTTTAGGGAAAACTTTTATGTAGTCCTACATACGAAACTCCCTTAACTTTGCCTCTTACATAATGCTTTCCGAACTGGAGTGTTAATAAAAAAAAAAGACCCTGCGCTTGCCCCTTTGTCTCAGTGGTCGGGATTGATGTGGCGATCGGTGTTAGCAAGTAAAGGAAGAAGAGGACGGCCGCCATCGATTGAAAGAAGTCTTCATTAATCGATACGAAAGAGGAAGGAAGGGACATATTTCAAGACGAACTGGAGAGAATAAATGTCAACCTTATTAAGGGAAGTATAAAACAGAATGGTAACAAAATAAACGTCTCCTCAAACATATGCGATAATTATTACATTGCATTCCTTAAGCACTTATGAAATATACCTTATCCAATTAAATCAAAGAACAACATTATCCACAGACAATATGAAGCTTTTTTTGGCTCTCTGTTCACAATATATATGAATAATTTACACTTCTCTTACTTTCCTGTTTTCAATACATAAGAATAATATTTTAACATTTTTGTAAAAAATACAGAAACGAAAAGTAAACTCTACAAATATTTCTTTCTCTGATAGTTATTTACTTCTTCAGAAAGAAAATTTTATCCATGAAATTATTTTTGAAATGCGTTATAAAAAAAGAATATAAATGGTAGGAATGCACTGAAAGAGAGCCGTGTCCCAATCCCTTGCGATGACGCATAGACTCGACTAGGTCTAGAACCTATAGTTCCACACCAAAGTTTCATGAATCAAGTCGTTTGTATCCTTCAAAAGAGATATTCTTCTGGAAGAAAACGAAAGAGAAAGATTCCAGAACAGTGTGGCCTTTTGATCTGAACTTCTATAGCCATTTTTTTCTATTATTTTAACCTTGCTGATAGTGTGGTAATCTTGACAAGGTCTGGGTATTGATCACTCATACCCAATGGCTTTCAGGCCAACTGACCAATTCCGCTGAGGCCCCACTTTCATTGCGATGCAGACGGTCAGGTTACTCCCAAGGTCCCTTACTCCTTAAAAGATTTACTTTTAACCATAGCCTAAAAGGCATTATATAGTATTGAGATTGCTCAATCAATAGCAAGGAAAGTAATACAGGTATTTGAAGCCAATTCGCTTAATATAGCAAGTGATTTCGCAACATATATTTTAATGGTAGTGTAGAAAAAAAAGTAGTATTTATATCATTAGGTCCTAAACAAAATATTTCTTTTTGAAATTTTCAGGTAAATAGCAAAACAATTAATTCGCAAGTGGTTCTTGTGATTAGTATGGGGTATTGTCTTCAGTTTTTTATTTTGTAATCACTCTCGATTGCTTTTCACTAGAAGTACGGATGAATTAATAAAACTTATAACTGATATAAGTTTTATTAATCTTATAATATTATTATCTATATAAGTTTTATTAATATAAGTATAATTAAGAAGTGAAATAGTTGTTCAGGGAGTTGAAATAGCGACTCAGAATGATGAGTTGAAAGTTGAAGTGATTACACAAAATAATTAGTTGAGCGCTGAAATGGCTTCTCAAATTAGTAAGATTACTAATCAGAATAATGGTCTGAGCAAAAAAATCAGTGAATTTACTTATCAGTGTAAAGTGATTAAGACCGAACTTAACAGAGAATGCGATAGTTTAAAAGTTGAAATAGATGGTATAAAAATGATATTGATGGTGTAAAAGTGTTAAATAAGTGATATGACTTGTGTCCTTAAACAACAGATTGATAGTGTTAAGATAAGTTGTAAGCATCGAATTCATAGTGTAAAAACAGATTGTGAACCCCATACTTTCAGGTTTTAAGAAGTAAAATCTTGTCATAATGGTAACGTTAGTGACAATAATGTGTTTACACATACTGCTTAGAATACAACTACACTTTCCACTATGATGGCCAGTCATCTTGGGCAGTGTTTAAAACATAATTCGAAGTCATCGCTAGAGCCAAACCAGTGGAATGAATTCCAAAAGACCAGTTTTCTTGTAGCTTCCTTACGAAATGCTGCGGAAGTTTTACAGTCTGTTTCAGAAGAAAAGCGATTCGATTATCAAAGCTTAATATCTGCATTAGAACTAAGATTTCGTGATAGTTATTTGACTCAATTTAAACATCGAATGCAGAAGAATGGTGAAACTTTACAAGATCTAGCAGCGATATTGAGCGCCTAGTTAGATTAGCTTATAATAACTGTCCACCTGATATTCAAGAAAACTTAGCTCAAATGCAATTTTTTGATACTATTGCTGACCCTCAGACTCAGCAATCCCTGAGGATGTTGAAGGGAGAATCCTTAAAATCAGCTGTGGTACATGCCATGAAGTACGAGTGCTCCAGGCTTTCCTCCCGAGCAAACAATATCACAGTGAGATTTCTGAATGCAGAGGAAAGTAAGGAAAAGAATAGGGAAATGCAAAAATTTACCAAAGTCATATTATTTGTTTTAAAATAGGTCAAAGGCACCTCCTCAAGAACTTCCACAGACCCTCAGTGTTGGAATTGTGGCAAATGGCTGACACAATCGTACCAATTGTAATAAGAAATGAATGAGAAGTCCAAGTCCATCTACTAGATAGCAGGAACAGGGAAACGAAAATTAATCAGTCTTGAGGGGCAAAGAAATGAATTGGTTGGTTGGCCTCAGAGGAAGTCGTCTACGTCTTAGCACTGCATGGTGAAGACAGCGGATTGGTGGACATTGTGCGAATGTGCCCTTACTCAGATCTGAAATAGCAAAGAAGATAACACCTGAACCTAATTGATATGCTAGACAGTCCATAAGATACTGGAGATCGTGCTGAAGTCCATGGAAGGATAGAACTCAATATTAGAGTTGGTAGCTGTCTTTTACGCCATCCCGCTTACATCGACGATGAAATATTATATTAGGCCTTGACTTCCTAAAGAAACATGGATTCAGTGTTAGACCCAGTGACAGCCTACTCATCTATAAGATCTTCTATAAGATCCCTCTGCTTAGCCAAATATCTGACTTTTATTGACAACAGTATTAGTGACGAAAGACACAGAGATAACAGCACAAAGTGAAGTTATATTCCATGGCCATGGGGCGGAGACTTATGAGCCTTCCAATTAGTGGTCACCTATGCCACTGGTTTCAAGGTGTGGATCATGGTATCCTGGTTGCAAGGATAGATCAAAATAGATTAAGAACAGGTTTCTATTAGAGTGATGAACTGAAACAAGACCAATATATTATTGAAAGTGGTCGAGAATTAGCAATATGTGAACCTGTTACATGGGTAACACGTGCAAATGCAATAGAAATTAAACCAAACCAACATCACAGCCTCGTGCACCTTGCTGCCTTGTGGAGAGAAACAAGGAAGTTATTAAGTGAAGATCAAGCAGCTAAAGCCGAGTACCTACTTCACACAGTTTTCTTATATTATCTCTGCTACAACAGTTGATTATGGCAGGACTAATCTGACAGAACATAAGATCAACACTGGGGATGCTCCGCCGATCCATCTACTAGCAACAAGGCTTCTATTAGCAAAAAAGGAGAAGACAGAACAACTTATAAGGGCCATGGAAGTTCAGGACATTTTAGAATTCAATCATCGAGACCATGGACACCACTAGTGGTTCTTGTCAAGTGAAAGTATGGGTGCATCATATTTTCTGTTAACTACCGTAGATTGAATGATGTAACAAAGAAGGACTGCTTTCCTTTACCCAGGATTGATGATACACTTGACACTCTATCTATGTCAGAATGGTTCTCAAGGTCAGATTTGAAGAGCGGCTATTGGCAAGTTGGTATACATCGTGCAGATCTGGAGAAAACAACTTTCACTACAGGAAATGAACTTTAGAATTTAAAGTGATGTGATTTGGACTTTTAAACGCATCTTCAACGTTTGAACGACTAATGGAGTCGGTGCTCAAAGGTTTATCTTGGGAGGTCTGTCAGGTGTATTTGGACGACATAATCGTTCGTGGAAACTCTTTTGAGAAACATTTGACATTTTGAGAATCTTCGTCAAGTGTTTAAAAAACTTAGGGCAACCAAGCTAAATTGGGACCGATTAAACTGTTCGAACAAGAAGTCCATTACCTTGGTAATATCTTCACTACGTCAGGGATTAAGACTGCTGTTAGTAAGATAGAAGCTGTGAGAGACTGGATTCCACCACAGGAAGTTCATCAACTTCGTAGATTTATTGGTCTTTCCACATATTATAAAAGGTTTGTAAAGGGTTTCTCCAACATCGCAAGGCCATTACATCGTCTGGCAGAGAAGGGCCAGCAGTCATGTGCACCACCGAATGTGATGTGGCTTTCCAACAATTGAAGCAAGCTCTTTCCACTGGCACCAGTGTTGGTGTATCCACAAGCTGGTAAGCAGATCATATTAAATACTGACGTAAGTACCACAGGAATTGGTGCTGTACGCTCACAACAAGACTGATAACAAACAGTTTTTGCATATTTTAGCAAAATATTATCCAAACCAGAACGAAATTATTGTGCCACACCAAAAGAACTCTTAGCAATAGAACATTTCCGTCATTATCTCTAAGGCCAGAAGTATATTATTCGTACTGATCATGCTATTCTCAGGTGACTATTAAACTTTAAAAATCTTGAAGGACAAATTGGTGGATACAGCGGTTTCAAGAATATAATTTCTCCGTTGAACATCGAAGTGGAAAGCTACATAGGAATGCAGTAACCTTTCCAGACGTCCATGATTGATAACTATAAGCATAGCTATAATGTGGAATTGAAACATGGTACTAAAGATAAAATGCCCATAAGACACTTAACATCGATAAAAGAAAACAGTGATACTCCTAACGTTTGGAGTCCAATTGAAATTAGAAAGGCCCAACTAGACGAGGAAGATATAAGGCCAATAAAAGTTTTGATTGAAAAATCTGATATAAGACCTAATTGGGATCAAATCTAGAGGTATAGCCCAACTACCAAGAGTTATTGGGCGCAGTGGGACTCCTTAGAAGTGGAGGACGGTGTACTATACAGAAGGTGGGAGAATTCCACTGGATGACTGATCCGTTGGCAGATAATCCTTCCTCGCTCCCGAGTGGAACTAGTAATGAAAGATGTACATGATAGTGCCATTGGAGGACAATGGCGATTTCATTGGCTGAAAAGTAGGGCAGATGTTGAAAGATGGTGTAGGCAATGTGAGGCCAGTGCGGCACTAAGAAAGGCACTAAGACTAGGAGTCGGGGTAAGCTGCAAACGTATAACGCTCTATAACGTAGAAATATAATTTTGAGAGAATAGCTACTGATGTAAGGGGTACGTTTCCTAGGTCTGATGATAGAAATCGCAATTTATTAGTGGTAATGGATTATTTCACGAAGTGGCCTGAAGTCTATCCCATCCAAGATGAGGAGGCAACAACAGTTGCACAGATGGTAGTGAATAATTTGATTAGTAGGTATCGGTACCTTTACAACTGCACTCTGACCAAGGACTGAATTTTGAATCCAGTGTGTTTAAAGGCATAGTCAACTGTTAGGCATTCAAAAAACCAGACGACTCCCCACATCCTCAGTTGGACTGTATGGTTGTGACATTTAACAAGTCAATTCCACAACATTAAGCATTGTTTTCGACGACCATCAACGTGACTGGGATCGCCATATACCACTCTTTTTGTTGGCATATTGAACAGCAGTGCACAAGACAACTGAACAGACACCTTCCATGATGCTCTTTGGAAGAGAATTACATCTTTCCTGTGACCTTTTATATGGTCGACCCGAAGCAATGACTGTGTCCACTGCACAATAATTACAAAAATTACAACAATGACTAGGAGAAATCCACCAATCCGTCACACATAACATCAACTTGGCGAGGGAGAGAACCAAAACGAGATACGACAGTAAAATAAAGGGAACTGTTTTCAATCACATAGATCTTGTCTGGCTATACAATCCACATAGAAAGAAGAGACTTTCTCCAAAATTTTTGAAACTTTGGGAAGGACATTGGATTACAAAGTGCAAGGTGGTTCACGAGAATCATTTGGCCACGTTTCATGGAAGAACTGAAGAAACTTCGGAATTCAGAATTGTTCAGAACGAACAAGACTTAAGGAGGGGAAATGTTACGACAGATGAACCTGCTACAATGAAACCATGATAGATATGTCACTGACGCTCGCAAATGCTTCAGCGTGACAACTTACTAGAACAGAGAGAGACTTTGAATAATAAGAATTTAGGAGAAAACGAAAACGTTTTTGGTAGTAGTAAAAAGGATGTATTGTGTTGATGTTATTGGGTAGTGGTTTAGCAATTTAAACGAGAAGACTGCCTATTTATTATTAAAAATGAATGTTATTCGAGATATTATGTTATCGAACAATAAAAGTTGGTCTTAGTTCCTCTTCAAGGAGAGATCATCTTCTGATACGTCGCATTATTAACGTGTGAAGAATTGTTAAGGTAACCAAGGTAACGAAGGAATTTCAACAGAAATTTGCATTGTTCGTTAAATGCTATGAAATAAAGGGTTTTATTTTGTACTTAGAGTAAATATTGCAAACATTGTAGTGTAAACATTAGAAAGTTAGTTAAGCATAATAAATCGTTCTTTTTATGGTTTAACTTCATATTGATGAAGACGAAAACTTGTGTTTAGATCCAATCATTTTATTTGTATGGTTTTATATCTTTGTAATAAATTATTTCATTTATATTTATGTTTGGTAAAGCATACTTTTCAACTCACGCTCAATGTCAAACCATCGACATAACTTTTTGTTGCCCCATTTCTGTTGTGCATCCGTTCCCCGAGGATTCTTATTCTCTTATTATTCGTATTAAAGACATTCTTCCCAGTTAATGCGACTTTTTCCAAATTTCTCTTAGTTACAGCAGCAGAATCAGATTCGAGATCGGCAATATCGACATATTGCCGATCTCGAATCTGATTTGTTTGTTTTCTGCATTTGAACTATGCCCGTCAAATGCAATGCTTTGCGGAACTCAAAGCCCATTGCTATTTCTCTTCAATGTACTGATTGGACTATTTTGAACAGTGGTCAAGTTTTCGGCGTAACGTTTCGTAGTGGTATTGTATGAATCGGTCGGTTGTGCGAGATTTTTAATACGTTTATTGCTTGCATCGTAATCAATACCGTCACTGCACATTGCTCTTATTCTTCCCAAATATCGTTTTTTTAACTATTCCAGAATCGGCATCGGGTTCGGTAACGTGTTTTATTTGTTTGTTTCGTGCATCGTATCTATTTTAACGAAATATTAAAGAATTATTATTAACGTAATGAACAGTAGCAGTATTACTATTTTCTATAGGTCTACCTACATTCTATATTCTTTTAGTGTTTGCATCAGAGTTACGCTTTCGATTCAGTGTTGTTTACTGATTAATTCGATTACTGTTGTTTCAGATATTGCTTTGTCACAGAGTCCAAACCCTCCACGGGTATGGTTATAGTTCTCAATATTTTTTGTTGCGCATGTCGTAGTCATCATCGGGTGTCAGTTTAAAACCAAAACCAGAAATTTCCACTTGTCCTCTTTCGGAACCGGTCTCTGAGCTGATGATACCAAACTCGATCAAGTAATTCATCTTTATTTTCCAAAGTCATTCATGTTCTTTAGAGGCATGTGCTTGGTATTTTTATCGGTTAATAAGAAAACGGGTGATTTTGCAACAGCATATGCATAAAATTGCATAGAAATATTTTTTTTTTCTTATTTCTGTTTCATGATTCATTTGTATCTGCATATTTTTCTCTGATTCTTCATATTAAAGAATATAAAATAATTGCAGTGTACTCGAATGGCTTTTGGAGTCGTAAAATAATTCTGTGTCAGGTAAATCAAATATGTTTTTCCCTCCTCTGAAGAACAATTCTTTGATGAGTTTCTGATCTTTTCTGTTACGAAATCATCGAAAACGATTAAATTTTGCATGTCGGGATCGAGTTCATTGACCTTGACAAAATATTCTTTACGGGAAGAAAAAGTTGCAACTGAGATTTTTTTGCCAAAAGTTTTCACCAGAATTTCGTGCAAATTGTCCAAGATTATTTTCATAAACTAATATTTCGGCTTCGCTAAATCTGTGGCATATAAAATATTGTATTATAGTAGATATATTTAAATATTAAGTTAAACAGAAATACATTAGCACCACTCTGTCCATTTAGACTCTTAATCTGTTGTCCATTGGGTTCAGGGAAGAAAACCTTTTGTTTTGTCTTCTTTAAACTCGAAATTTTGAATTTCCATTTGTTTTATTTTAAAAAGAAATCGTCTTCTTTTACCCAGGAATTAAACGTATTATCATAACCAAACCATTTAGCATAATACACGTTTTTAATATTTTTTACTTTAGTCTTCAGAATGGTTTCTACTTTGTAAATATCGTCCGGATTTTTCATATTTCACAATTTCTTGCATGTAAAAACAACCGACAATAAGTTACTCTCTCAGCTCTTTTATAAGTTAAGGAATCTGTGTTTAGAATTTGAGAAATTTCAAAAATTTCTTCCATAAAATTAGGCAGATATCTATTTTTGAAAGTTGACTTGTACGTGGCGATTCTCACTTTGTCGTCGATTTACGAAATAGATTAAAATACACGATGTCTTTGTTTTTCTTTAAACTTGCCTCTTCTGGAGTCATTTTTGTCGAGCTATAATATTGTAATTTCTTAACAAGTTTCGGAAGAACATCGATCCATTTCCTTGTAGTAAAGGCAGTGAAGTATTTCCACATTTTTGTCTTGAGTCCTATTGAAACGATCTACAACCTGAACTTTTGCTTGACTTTCAGTGGTGAACCATTTCACATTCCTTTGGTTAAATAGCGCTGGTGTTTCTCTATTGATAACCCTCAGTTCCCTTATTTCTTTGCAACTTGGATGGTTTATGCTGCTGAAATATTTTGACGAACGCCTTTAGTAATCTCGCTACCCATTTTCTCTTTAACAGGCATTGCCCAGGTGAACTTACTGAAAATATCGATCATTGTTAAAATGCAATTCGTGTTGTTATTGTGCAATTTTAATTTTTTCATATCGATTAGATCACTCTGCCGCTGGTCGTTTACATCCAGGACGAAACACCGTCTAGTTTTGAAATTTTTATAAATGGGTTTGTTCAACGTGTACACATTTTGTTCGAGAAATTTGTTTACTTCTTTTTCTTTCAATACAGTTTTGCGCATTAGATCATTTATACCAGAAACTTTCAATGGATCATAGTACACTGATGGTATCATCTTATTTTTTGTGTCCTAGAACCGAATCGTTTCTTTGTTTTAAAAATGGGTTTGATTATAACTCTCGGAATTCATTCACCAAACGTCGGATTCTGAATTTAATCTAAATCGTCCAACAATTCTTTGTCGGCTTCGCATCTCTTTTCAGTTTTCGTTTTTTTTTCCTTTTCAGTTTTTCATTGTTCCACATTTACCTCTCATTGTTAGTGTATTATTCTTTGATTTGGCATATTCCACTTTATCCGTTAAAGTTTTCGTTTTACACTATTAGACGACAATATGTGCTTAATTTGTACTTATAAAACTGGTCGTCTCGTGGCCGAGTGGTTAGCACCCTTGGCTATTGATCTAAGGGACCTGGGTTCGAGTCCCGGGTAAGGCATGGATGTATGTGTCGTTTTTCTGCTGAGGTCTTTCCATCCTCTCAGACCTTCTACTCTGGCATATAAACTGACAGACTCAGGTCTGTCAGACCTCTGTGGCAAGCAGCTGCTTGAGGGTTTTTTTTCTATAAAATACACATTACATTATACTTGTAAACGAAAGTATCATGTATTACCCTTATCTAACTAGTTTAACGCCTGGACAAATAGAAAAATTAAAACGTGTATTTTGTGAACAAGAATCCAATATTTTTAAATATTGATCCAAAGAAAAACGTCAATGATATTTTTAAATTAACTAAAAGATAAATCATTAAATAGAAAAAAAATACCGAAAACGTCAGTTCGCCTTCGTCTTAGTAAAACTAGCTGGATTTCTTCCGTTCCTAACAACTGTACTCATAGCATTGGGAAAAGCAGCAGCAGTTGAGCAGATGGATATGCTGGTACTAAGCTACACAAATATTTGGTCTGGGAAAAGGGTTACACATTCCTGGAAAGCAAAAGGCAGCGGGCTTAGGTAAAAAGTACAAACTTCATTACCCTGAACAGTTCCCAGATCTAAACCCTATCGATCATTTTTGAGATGAAGTGGTTCTCAGTGAGACTATGCCACCTTCCAATTTGCATCAGTTAGAAGGTGGACAGAATCATTTGTGCATGATTCAACATTTATGCACAACGCATCCAGCAGAAAATAACATGCTGCTGGATACGCTGCTGCACACGCAACATGCTGCTAGGTAAGTGTACTTAACAAACTGTCATCTCAGTTTGCCAACTGTTTGCTTCTAATAAAATTACAGAAATTACGTTAGATTTATAATATATATTATAAGAGAGGATTATTATTACTAGAACTTATTCTAATAAAATATTGTCTCTATTCCTATATCATCTAAAAGGGCAAACCAATGAAGACGATTAAATGAACACATCGGAGGGAAATTCATTTCACGTGGAAGACTGTTAACTTTTCCTAATTCAAGAGAACAATATACTAAAATTCTTGATTTGAAAGAAATATTGTCGATACCAGTAAATGTGGAACTTTCCGAGTTTAAGAAATCTATACTTGGAAACATAATTGGTGTCCCTACCCATTTTGATGATGATTCAATACTCGAGCTCTTATTTGATCAACCTGTCTTAAGTATGAGACGTATGATGCATTATGATCAACATGACAAAAAAAGGAGACCTGTTGTAATCCGATCAAGAAGATAATCCTAGAATTTGAAGATAAAGTGCTCCCTTCTCATGTCTTCCTAGGATTCTCACGACACAGTGTAAAACCATATACAACACTACCAAAACTGTGTTTCAGATGTTGTGCTTTTGGACATGCAGTTTCCACATGTAGGAGGAAATTAACCTGTAAAAGATGTGGAGAACATCATCACCACAAATTTTGTAAATCCCCTTTTCTAAAATGCCCAAATTGCGGGGGTCAACACCCTGCGACATTTGCTGGATATCCGGTGAGATTGATTGCATGTAAAGCAAAATTAATTCAACTAAATGAAGGTCTGAACTGGCAACAAGCATTTAAAAAAGCTAAACAATCATCTGAAATCATGAATCAACTTAAAATGAAAGATTTTCAGAATGAAAGTGAGGAAACTGGTAGAGAGTCAAGCTTATATAATGATAAGATTCAAAGATCAGAATGTGAGGATCTGAGAGAAGACTCTTCACAAAACTTTCATGAAAACCTTAGAGAGAACTTTCCAACTTTATCGAACATACCTTCTACATCTTATGAAGCTGACATGAGAAGTTTAGCAACTTCGAACACTACAAATCAACGGAATTATGCTAGCACAGTAAAGAAAAACATTACTGGTGCAAAAAATTCAATTTCTAAAGGTAATAAACTTCATATAACTGGTGAAA
The DNA here is from genome assembly GCA_038380435.1 of Ryuthela nishihirai. Classification (NCBI taxonomy): domain Eukaryota; kingdom Metazoa; phylum Arthropoda; class Arachnida; order Araneae; family Heptathelidae; genus Ryuthela; species Ryuthela nishihirai. The sequence goes on from JAWZYU010000009.1 coordinate 93,283,889, forward strand.
AAAAATATGATAATGCTGATTTTTCTGAATTACATAGAAATTCTAGGGAGATTAATGAATCTTCCAATTGGAATAACAGGAGTCAAATCATTAGTTTAATTATCAAATTATTTGATATTATCCTTCCACAGTGCTCGGAGGTGAACCTGATAAAAGACATATTACTCTTTCTACTTAATAGTGGTTCATGGTAGAAAAATTCAGTATTCTTCAGTGGAACTGTCGTGGAATAGAGAGTAAGAAACATATTTTAAAACATTTTATGAACATAAAAAAAATCAAAGTTATGTGTATACAAGAAATAAACACAACAAATTTGCCTAAATTTAATAATTTTATAACTTATATGCAAAAAAACAGTATTAATTCTAGAGGTATTGTGACCTACGTTCATAAAGATATTCTACAAAGACAAATAACAATACCTATATTAAATATAAAGCTAGAAATAATTATTATTCAAATTCAACTAAAAAAAATAAATGTTAATATTATAAATATATATAATCCAAGTATTTCAATAGATGCAAAAACATACTTAAAAATAGTAGAAGATTTAAATGGAGAAATTCTGCTATGTGGGGACCTAAATACACATAATAAAGCCTGGTTTTCTTACAAAAATGAATCTAAAAGCAAACATTTATTAAGGTTATTTGAAGAAACAAATTTAAACATACTTAACAATAATACCCCCACTTGTCTGAAAAATGAAAAAATAAACTCAATAATAGATTTAACACAATGTTCAAATAGAATAATAAATGACTTACAATGGTCAATTTCAATGGACTGCTATGGTAGCAGTGATCATAGACCGATCTTTATTCGTTACAATGATCCTTTTACTAAGAAACCAAAAATAAACTTTACTAATTGGAATAATTTTAAGGAGGATTTAAACAAAATGAATTATGAAAATTTAGATTATATTACATTAATTGACAAGATTCAAGATAATAAAAAAAATACAACAACAATAATAAAAAAAATTACCGGTAAATAATATGCATACTATATTTATAAATAAGCTAATAGCAATCCGTCGAAAGGCAGAAAGACACATAAAACAAACAAAAATATTTATTCATGCCAAAATTTTAATAGACTAGAAACAGATATAGCTAAAAAGATTAAAAATATTTTAAAACAAAACTGGAAAATTTTTACAGAAAATTTATCTCCGACGACATCTACAAAGAACTTGTGGACTAAATATAAAAAATTAACTAAGGAAACAGAACCAGCAAATCCTTTATATAATTATGCAATGAAAACATAAATTAACAATCCAAGAAACCACGAAAAGATAGCAAAATTTTTTCATACCTTACATTATAAACCAAATAATAAATTATATAAATCCTATAATGATTCAAATTTTTTTCATCAAACATATTTTAACAGCAAAACTGATCATATAAATCTTCCATTTTCTTTATATGAACTAATTTTTGCTATTAAAAATATAAAAAAGAAAACAAATGTAGGACCGGATTTAATTTCAAATAACTTAATAAAAAATCTACCAACTAAATATATTAAAAGCTATTAAAAGAATTTAATAATTTCTGGACTACTAATACATATCCAACGATATGGCTAGAAAATTTTTATGATTTTTATAAAAAAACTAACAAACCATATGACATATTGGAATCATATCGACCGATCTGTTTAAGCTCAAATTTGTGGAAATTATTTGAAAAGATGATTTTAAATAGATTGAACTGGTTTTTTGAACACAATAAAATTTTTCACACAAATGTCTTTGGTTTTCGACCTGGAAGATCAACCAAGATTTATTCTTATAAATCTAATATCTGATGCAGAATTTGCGATAAAAAATAAAATATTTTTAGTGGTTGTGATTATTGACCTTGATAAAGCCTTCGACTCTACAGACCATAACGCATTATTATATAAAATCAGGAAATTGAAATTATGCGGAAATATTTATAACTTTCTTTTACACTTTATTCGTAATAGATCTTATAAGGCAAAATTAGGAAAATATGTCTCTACTTCAAATAAATTACTCAATGGAGTAGTACAAGGGGATATCTTATCCCCGTGCCTCTTTAATTTATATTTAAATGACACACAAGAAATATTTAAACCTGAAATAAAATTTGGAACATATGCAGATGATCTAATATTCTGGACATTTCATAAAAATATAGAAGTGACACAACATAGAATACAAGATACAATCAAAAAAGTTAACAATTACTGTGAAAACTGGACTTAAAAATTTCAAATGAAAAAACTGTCATATCATATTTTCATATTAGCAAAAAGCTACCAGAAGATTTTATAATCAAAATGAATGATAAAAATTTAAATATTATAAATCACTTTAAATATTCAGCAGTAATTTTGACTCAAAATTGATCTGGAATAAATTTATAATAGAAGCTAAAAATAAAGTAAACAAACTTTATCATTTTCTTAGATTTTTAGGCAACTCAAAATGGGGATGTAATCAAAAAAACTTATTGTTATTATATAATTCAATTATTTTACCTAAATTTACCTATGGAATAGAGTTGATATATCATTTATCAAGACGAAACCATACAATATTAGAAGACATACAATTACAAATATTAAAATTTTGTCTAGGACTATTACAATGTTCAAATAGATTAAATATATATGCAGAAACATCAATACCTCCTTTGGAAATTAAAAACAAAATGTCTATTACATAACCTTTTATTCAGAATTGTGTTAAAAAACAATGATCATCCAACTATTGATAAAATAACTGAAAAGTTTTATGATAATATTATAAATCTTTTTACAGATAAAGAACAATTAAAACATATCATTTATAATAATCTTAGTGGAGATAAACAAATTCTAATTCCATTTTGGACATCTTGTTTCCCTATTTTGGAAACTGAAATCACAGGAATAACATCTAAAAAAAACATAGATAAAGATAACCTGAAAAAATTGGCTAAATTATACATTGAAGAAAAATACAAAGGTTTCATACATATATATACGAATGGATCAGTAAATAATGAAAATAATAATTCATCTGGCAACTCATCTGGCATTCTCCAGCAACAAACAAAGAATTCCAATTTAAATTCAATAAATTAAGTCCAATAATTGTAACTGAACTCACTGCAATAATTTTAGCCATTAATTGGGCACTTTATTTTAAAGAAAAAAAATAGTAATTTTACTGATTCGAAATCATCTATTGAAACAATATTTCAAAATCCAAATAATAACAGTTTTAAAGTTCTAATAAATAACATTTTCATTTTAACAAACCAACACATAGAAAATAATAATAAATTATGTATTAAGTGGGTTCCAGCCCACATTGGTATAAAATATAATGAAAGAGCTGATATACTGGCAAAAAATGCAATATTTCTTAATAACACTATGGAATCATTAACATTTACAAATTTAATTAAAAATCAAAATAAAATAAAATTACTGGAAGAAACACAAAACTGGTGCGACTTACATGCTACAGACACTCACAGATATAATATATCAAATAAAATTACAACATTTAAAAATTATGGTTTAAGTAAAAAAGAAATCATTACTATAATAAGAATAAAAGTAAATTCTGCAATCACAAAACCATTTTTATTCTACTTGAAAAAAGTAAACTTTCCTAACTGTATGATTTGTAATCAACGTAAAACTACTGAACATTTAATTTTTCATTGTAAAAAATATAAAACAGAGAGAGACAAATATTTTACTAACCTCAAAAATATAATGTCAACATTTTTTCTTTCAAAACTATACTAGAACCTGAAAATCAAAGAATGAAAAAAACTTTCTTTAAACTTTTAATTTTATTTTTGAAAGACAGTGATATGTTTGATTTCCTTTAAGAAAAAGGACTTGTGTCTGAATGAATCTGCATAGAAAGTTCCTATGCGGAAATATTCATTTTGTTGAGTTTTGTTTCAATTCAATTCCAAGAAGAGAGGAAAATTCAGCCATTCTTTAATAAGACACCCATCCCTAACTGTGTCTTTTTTTTTACTTTGGTTCACGATCGTGCTTCGTAATATTTTTACATTCATTCAAGGCACTTTACATTGTCTCTTTAAGTCGCTATTTGGTAACAGTGTATTTGCATCATTTATCAGTATTTAATGTATTGATCATCATTTACAATGTAATTTGCTTTGACTTTTCAATATGTTGTGGTAACATTTTGCAGCATTCCTACGTGCACTTGCTCCACGGTTAAAAATCATTGCAGTCGATTTCTAAGCAAAATAGTTAAAACTTCAGCGATCATTAAAAATATATATCCTCGATCTATTCCAGCATAGGTGGAGAATTGGCAGAATTTAGTTCTTACCTGACGAAACGTAATAATGTTTACTGGAATTCTGCATTCACAATTTATTTGCATTTATAAGCCATTTTACGCACTAAATCGTTTTCCTCTTTATCATTGCTATCTAGTCATGTCATCATTTCGTTTTCAAAATTTCAAATTTGTTTTTCTTCATATCTTTTTATTTTTGATCTAGATTATGAGAGAATTACTATTACTAGATAATACGTTCTAATTAATGTGGAACTTTGAATTTTACTCTTTCAAAACATTTTATGAAAATATTCAACAGAAAAAATATTCTTTCATAAATTTCCCTAATTTTAGTTTCAAGTATTTTGTCAGTTTCACAAGAAAGACAACCTTACGAAACTAAATCCCAGGTAAATATTGCAAAATTACCCCTTTATGCTTTGCGAAATTCTCAACTGTAGCAAGGATGAAATGTCGAATCTATCCAAAGGATAGATCTCGAATTATCACTATGGATAGATCTTTAATAATTGGAAAAAGTTGCAATAAAAAGTTGGAAAAAGTTGCAATCAATAGCAATAATTGGAAAAAGCCATCTATGATGGCGCCAGATCCGCCTCATCTCAGTGAGATATTTATAAGGTCTTATTGTGAAAGTTTTTTCGTCCCATACGTGGTGTAACGTTAGCGCGATCTGGCATGAATCTAGAGAGGGGCGGATTCGATTCTCACCGTGTCGGCGATAAATGTTTGTCAGAAATATTAATAAAATTCGAGGTTCGATTTATTTGTTAAGGATTATGTTCAAAGAGCACAAAATCCTTCTCGTACAATAACATTGTTCTACAAAAGAAATTCTTTTTTCTAAGTAAGAGTTGTGTGATTCTTAAAGGTTTTTTTAGTGCAGACTTCAGATCTGTGCTTAGATGTTTTCTACCAGGGATAGTATTCGAGTTAGACATTTTTTTAATTTTTCATTTCATTCCTAGGTTTACAATGAATAATAATAGGAGGAAAAAGAGATTTTCGTAACTTACTTAGTATTAAAATGACTTCATGCAGAATTTTTACAGAATATTATACAGAAGTAAATTGAATACAGAATAATTTAATAACAAAAATACCAAAAGTAAATCATTTTATTCTTTTATGTTTATCTATGCTGTCTCTTTTGAGATTTCAAAAAAAATCAGTTAACATTGTAGACAACCACTTCCCTTCATATCGCTTTTCAATTGTCGAAATATCTTTGTGAAACCTCTCACCGTGTTCATCGGAGACGTCATTGCAGCTTTCCGGAAAGTAGTCCAGATGTGAATGCAGGAAGTGCACTTTCAAAGACATTGTTACATCCTAAATCCTGATATGCATGTAGCATCTGGTTTACTATTTCTTTATAATCTTTAAACCTCTTTTTTCCAAGAAACACACCCTCTTTTATCTTTGCTTCTGAAAGACGGGGGAATTTTATTTTTAGGTAGGCAAATCCTCTACCATATTTATCCACTTCCTTCACAAATTGCTTCATAAGTCTCAGTTTTATATGAAGGGGAGGAAGGAACACTTCTTCATAAGCTATAAGTCTCTGCCTCTGTAAATGTTTTGCTCCCACTTTCCAATTACATATTGGCCAAGTTTTCTTCAAGTAATGGAATGCTCTGTCACGATTGTCCCATTCACAAAATAAACAAGGAAATTGTGTGTTCCCTTGTTGCATTCCCATTATCATGGCAATGATTTTTAAATTCCCACATATTTTCCAATTGAAATTCGTGTATTTAATGGCTTTGAGATCTCACATGATTCTTTTGCCATACTCTCATAGGCAACTGGAACAGAAGGCATTAAATTACCATTATGTAGTAAAACTGCCTTCAAGCTACTTTTGGATGCATCTGTAAAGAGCCCCCAATATTGTGGGTCATGAATAAAGCCTAAAGCTGTCATCAAACCGGCAATATCATTAAGAAAGTCAATCGGCCATCATGTGAGAAGAATGCAACAAAATTCCGTTCTCTATTTTTATATAAAGTTATACTTGTACTAGGTTGGAGAAGATTCAGCACAGCAGTTCAGCATTTTGTTTACTTAGTCCTAGATCACGAACCAAATCGTTCAGATCTGCCTGCGTTAAGAAATGTGGAGTTGAATCCATGGTAGCCTCGTAGGAAGGATCACTTCTTTTTAGGAGGTGATTCACGTGCCTCATTCCCTTCACCACTACTTTCTTCATCTTCTGTTTCCTGACTTGGAGTTAGTGGAAGTGGCAAAGTTTTAGAATGTGGTACTGGTCGTATTGCAGAAGATAAGTTGGGATAATCGATATGTCTCTTCGATTTTCTGCTGGTAAAGCCCTGGATACTAGTCATACAGAAGTACCAATCTGTGGAATGGTGTTTTGGTTCCCTCCATATCATGGGTACAGCAAATAACATGGCGCTACCTTTACCCTTCCACCAGTTTATTAATTTCACATAGCAAGTTGCACAACATATGTGAGGGGCCCACTGCTTATCCTGATCTCCTATTTTACATCCAAAGTAATGTTTGCATGCTCTCTTTATTATAGAAAACATTTTTTCTTGTGTCTTGCAAAGGTGAACTCTCCGCAAATATAACAGAAGTTGCCTGCCTTATTTTGACATTTTCGGTGGGGTATTTTCTAGAATACAAAAGAAAAAATTAACAGAATAGAAATATTCACAAACCTGTCATGTTAACTATACAAATATTTTTTATAAAATATCTTTACATACCCTAAAATGCAGTTTGAAAAAAACTGATGTTAATTCCACAAATATCTTGTCACTAAAAGGTTTTAAAATAAACTTAACAGAGGCAGGTTAATAGTTATCTAAACTAAGGGTTTTCAACGTGGGGTATGCAGTAAAAGTTTTGGGGTATGCCGTGAGAGCTCAGAAGTCGCTAGATCTGATTATCCAGTAAAATGTTTATAATTTTATAAGATTTCTTATATTGTTTATGTCATTTTTTGTGTTTATCGATATATGTAATTTATGAATACAAAATTTAATGTATATATATATATGTTTTGTTTTATTCCCATTGTTATAATATAACTATAGTTTTATCTATCTATACAAGGGGTACGCCAGTTACATTGAGAACCCCTGATCTAAACTATGAATAGAATAACATTCTTGCCAACATGTGAGTATAAACTATTGCAAACTAGTCAATGTTGCTGCGGGGGCGGCTCAGTCGGTAGCGCCACTGGTATGTAATTTAATTACATACCAGTAAGACTCGTAATCTGTAGTTCCCAGGTTCGAGTTCCAACTGGGTCAGCGTTGAGATTTATCTCCGCAAAATTCCCCGCCCTGCCCACGGTCAGTAGGGGACACCGATGGGCTTGGAAAGGCCACCGTCCATCAGATGGGACGTTAAGCCGTGGCCCCGTGTGCGGGAGAACCATACGCTGTGCACTTTAAAGAACACACCGGATGGCCTTGACGGGAGGCTACCATATGTCTCCCAAAAGTTGTTCCAGTGGGTCCCCTCCCCCAACCTTCTCTGAGCCTTGGGGGTCCATGTGATCTGGCCATTTAGCACATGGTGTGCAAAAAAAGTGCCGCTGAGAGGTAAAACAACAACCCAATCCAAGTCAGTGTTGCCAACTTTTTTGATGTAAATTTCCTGATTTTTCATTCCCCAAGTAATATACATGAAATTGATGTGTTGTATCTCCATAACTCTAAAACTAGCACTGATAGGCCAATTCTGATTTCACATTTCAATTTCACACACCAAAATACTTCAGGAACACGTCAGTTAACCAAAGAAAATTTTCCCTTGTAGAACAGTGTAATTAATTATTGATGGTGTTTTCATTTCGAAATATATTATCTCTGCTGAGAGCTTACGATGAGAAACTGCATGTCGGCTGCGCAGAGGTGTGTAAGTACGGTCCCTTTCATCGTGTCCTCTGATGCACAAAGTATTCGAGCAGGAAACCAGCAAACTGGGATTACGGGAGGGATGCTCCCTGCGCCTCTTGTTGCTATGGTAACCGTGGATCGATGGCCTCAGTGAATTTTGTCGATTCAGGGGCCACTGGAGGAAGTGATCATGTCGCATTCGTGGGAGAACAACTGAATAGTGTTTTTAGTTTTGTTCCATGGATAAAAAATCTTATCTTTTCTGGTGAAATCAAATTACATTGGCAAAAAAATATTACTTATTTTTTCAAAACCTTTGAACTCGTGTTTATGATTATGCAGAATTATATATTTAGTAACATAGGTAGTAAAGAGATAAATCAGGAAATATATTTTACCTTCATCGCTAATTGTTATATTTAAATAATATTCAGTGCATTCCATATTTCATTTCAATATCTATTTTATTACAGTTATTGTCTAGGTGTAATCATAAAATGCATTTCGCATAACAAATAATTGATCACACTGATGCAGTAGATTCTATATTATGAGTATTTAAATTGAGTGGCAGATTTCTCTCTAAGTGATGGTGGGCATCGAAGGACAGTTGCGAAATACAGTTATGAGTAGCAGGTGAAGTAATGTCTCGTGATTAGTGAAGTCACTGTGCATCGACATGAACCATGTAAGCAAAATATTTGCGTAGGCTTCGTCAAGTTAAAAGGAAAAGTTAAAGATCGAAATGTCATTCTAATTTTGTAATTTTGATGGCAATCATCGTTTTGAGGAAGCATTTGGAAGTTTTTATAAATAATTTCAGTGATCATTGAACTGTTTCTGATTTTTCCTAAAATCAGAGCTCTATTTAAAAACCACGATTTTACTCGAACCTAATCATTTTAAAATTAAGGTTGCCACTCAAATATCTAATTAAGGTTGTCCCTCAAATAATCTGTTATAAAATTAGGTTGCCACTCAAAGGGAACATCCAACTGCATAATGGGATAACTCGATATTATTTGATGACCTGGAACTCCTGTGGAGTTTTCTTTTCAGCATCTAAAAGCATTTTTCAGATAAAAGTATACGAGGTTGTTTGAAGACCCTCATCCTAATGAAAATAAAACGCCCTCTCTAATATAGATGACACGTGACAGATAGTCTCGCCTATCCCACAACACTCCAATTCGTCTCAATATCGCAACGGTGCTCCTTTTCAAAGCTTCTTGTGCATAGAAAATGAGCAATTCACATTGTCGAAGCTTTGAATGGTAACTGGAGTTCAAAAAATCACGCTTCCAAGCATCTCATAACAGATTATAGGATGATTGACAGGTGAGTGACATATCACTAACCTATCATCTATGACATTGTTTCTTTAAATACGTTTCTTGTTCCATCACCCATTTCCACTCCCTAAGAAGAAAAAAGCTCTCCGAGGCCTTTAGATTTCGAAAAATCCAGAATGGCAATCTAGATCCACTAAGTTTTAAGCAAAAGTTTAGAATTCATATATTTTGTTTCATTCAGTATATTTTTACTTAACATAATTAGGTTTGATTTCAAAGAGATATTCGCAAAGATGAGTGGATACGTCTATGAAATAAAAATTACATAGAGTTCAACAGTTAGAAAAAACGTTCTAATTCATTTCAACTTTCATTAGATCAATTTGTTGAAATTTACTACAATTCGTTTATGACATGAATGCGTTTCAAAATATAAATATTTATTCTTTTACATGCAGTAAGGGAATCAAAGTTAAAGTTTAATGCAGTGCGGCGGGCGCCCATACTTTGGAAAACCTTGATCAATGAAAATGTGGAAGCATTAGCTGCGTTCCTATCAAAGTAGTCATTACAATATTCGAAGAAAATATTTATAAGATTGAAAAAAACGTTTTTTAAACTTTTGTTTTTTTCAGTGAATGCTGTGGATTTTACTAATTACTGAGATTATTTAAAATTGTTATTTAAAATGGTAGTGAACTGACGAAAACGTTTCTCTAAGATAAAGTGATTTTACTGCATTGTCATGGATCTTGCAGAGGATTGTGATGCAGATTTAGATGATGAATACTCTTTGATTGATTTTAATAGTGTCTCATTAGTTTTTTTAAAACATTATTCAAGGGGAAGTCCGACAGGGCCTTCTTTTCTTGGAAAGAAGTCTATAGCAAGATGTAAGTCTCTCAACATTTCTGCGGACAACTAAACTTCTTTCTGCATTGGGGCCTTCGACTTAATGGAGGCACAGCTTGTTTTTGTTGGGATGATATGAAGATGACATAAGATGACATCACCTCACGACATGAGATGACTCGCGAAGTTCATCGGTTCGATCATGTCCGAAAGTCGATTTAAGATGTCATTTTATAATGTACGAAAGTCGAGGACCTCCTCTATATCGACGCACATATAAATCTGCTGGAAAAAACATATTTTATTTTAAATAAGGTACTCTAAATGATATTAAATTAAATAGACATTATTAAATAGACATTATTTTCGATAATTAATGACGGTTAAATGACAACAATTTTCATTCACTGAATATTTTACATTTATTTCTTATATGTTTATGCGATTATCATTAGGTACTACTTTAAAAAGGAAATTAAGAATAAGATTTTCAAAGTATGTCTTCGAATTAAGAATGTTATTTTCAAAGCAAATCTTCGAAATTTCTCCTTGTATTGATATACAAGGAGAAATTTCGAAGATTATTTTAATGAACCAAATAGTCACAATGATTGTGGTAAAGTTTTTTAAAATAATATTTGATGTATAAAACTTTTATTAGTGTAAATTCAAGTTCAAATGATTACTTAAATTTCTCCAGAGAAATAATCGTTCCCTTCCTCTCCACTCTTTGCTGAGCTTTTGAGAGAGCTATTTAATAGTCTATAAAGACAGGTCTTTTTTCCATTGTGTCAAATCATACGATTTGACCACACTCTTGAATAATTTCCTACATTATTTAAAATTTTCTATAATTTTCCCCTATTTTTTATTTTAATTAGTTCATTTATTTTTAAAATATCTACTCTTAACCTCCCATTGCCCAATTTTTTTTGCTATTCATATTAAAGATTTTGTTTTCCAAAAATTTAAAAAAGGTTAAGATTTTGCTTTGCAGTAAAGCAGGAAACAAATTGTCAATTTCTTGAAAGTTTAAAGAAATCAAATTTCTAAAGCAAGCTACATCCACAAATTCATATTTGGAGCATATAAAGAGTGCAAAGCAAGGAAATTCCCACCCATTTTTAAATCCTTTTAATAAAATTCATGTTTGAAAACATTATTTTTTTCATTTTTCTCAGTAATTTTGGTCAATTACAGAAGAAACTTTACGAGCGTAAAAAACCTTTAAATTTATAAAGTTCTCCAGCATTTGGCGCATAACTGAGGTGCATGTCTAATTGATGCACATAGATTAGAATATAATTCAGCAATGGATAGAAAGCGTGGAGCATATCGGATGACAGGTAAAGGTTTACCTATCATTGCTTTCCTCTCATATATCTACATTAAGTTTACTTTTAGCAAACGAAATACTGAAGCTAAAGGATATTCAGTATTCTCTAATCTCTCAAGTCTTTCAGTGAAACTTCTTTCTCGTCGCTGGTAGATGGCGCTGAAAATCACATTTGAACTTGGCATTGTTTCTGTTTTTAATTTCGAAACCGATAGCCTTAAATTCTCGAATCATATCATCGCCAAAGAGTTTAATGTGTGGTCTGTACGACTACGACCATTGATCAACTATAAGGATAAAGCCCAATAAAGACGGGCCATTTAATACAACGTGGAAGAATTAAAAGTCAAATTTGAGGGATATATTTCACCATCAATATATACGAAACTGCAGTGTTACAAGCGGCGATTTATTGGGTCTCTATCCAAATCTCTCAAGATTATTACGTTTAGATTGATTACGTTTAGATGATTTTTAAATCCCTACAACTAAGCCTCTGCAAAGAGAATATACTTTCTATTCGAAGGTATAGGAATGTATGCTGTTAGCAAAAGAGTTATTTGTTAATGACAAATCAGTTTGAATGAAGATTTCTGCTGTGAAAAGACAACAATGACGTCCAATCATCACCCAGCGTACCCTTGGCTATTCATATTCCTTCCCGTTCAGTTCACCTCCGTTTCCCAATCGATTTCGGATTCCCTCCGCTGCTTATTCCTCCAGAGCAAGCTAACCTTAATGAGTTAGCTCCTGTTGTCCACCGGAGCAGTCTGGTTGCTAAGCAACGCGAATACGAGGATCAGATAACGCATGAGGGAAGTGACGATCGAACTGCCTCTCTCCAGCGAACTTTGGAACGATGTTGTATGAGTATATATAACTAAAGAGTATAAATTTCCGTCAATGGGAATTGCTAAAAACGTTGCTTTTACATAAGATTTCTTTACGATAAAGGTAATAACCAACAACACAAATAGTTCTCAAAATAGGTCATAAAATAAATCTTCGATGGTTTAGTTCTAATGAGATAACATTTTGTCACGATATACAAGGCAGTATAAAATGTTTAACAACCATTAGAAGCTTACGATTTTAATCCCCCCCCCCCCAATGAGTCTTAAGAAATGTGGAATTTTGGAAATAATCTTCACGGTACAAATGGTCAAAGATCAATAATTTAATATACTTTTACGTATTGAAACTTTTGTTTGTAGCGCATGTAATGTAATTTAAATCAGGAAAGTCGAAAAGATGACCTGACAAAATAAATATCATTTTTTTCTCTTTGCAATGTAATTCTTCATCCCCCATTGAGAGTGAAGCAGTATCATTTCTAAATATTTCTGCTCCCTTTTATCAGAATACACTAAACTTAAGCGAGTTCAATTAAGCAACATAAAAGCATTTAATGTTGTTTATCAAAATTTATAAAGAATGTCGATATGAAAGACAGACATTTCCGCAAACAAAATCAGGAGCAACACGAGTTATTTAACTGTTTTTGAAAATTTTGATTAAACTAAAGTTCTCTACAAAGAAGTCCAACGAAACTACAAAGTTGATGCACATCCCATTGTGGAGGCCAGTCTCTTACAGCTTCTAATTACTAAGATCAGTCTTAATCCCTGATGTAGTGGTGATATGACCAAGGTAATGGATTTCTTGTTGGAACAGTTTACACTTAGTTGGTCCCAATTTTAGCTTGGTTATCCTAAGTTTTTCAAACACTTGACGAAGATTCTCAAAATGTCAAATGTTTCTCAAAAGAGTTTCCACGAACGATTATGTCGTCCAAATACACCTGACAGACCTCCCAAGATAAACCTTTGAGCACCGACTCCATTAGTCGTTCAAACGTTGAAGATGCGTTTAAAAGTCCAAATCACATCACTTTAAACTGCCAAAGTTCATTTCCTGTAGTGAAAGCTGTTTTCTCCAGATCTGCACGATGTATACCAACTTGCCAATAGCCGCTCTTCAAATCTGACCTTGAGAACCATTCTGACATAGATAGAGTGTCAAGTGTATCATCAATCCTGGGTAAAGGAAAGCAGTCCTTCTTTGTTACATCATTCAATCTACGGTAGTCCACAGAAAATATGATGCACCCATACTTTTACTTGACAAGAACCACTAGTGATGTTCAGGGATTTTATGATTGAATTATAAAATGTCCTGAACTTCCATGGCCCTTATAAGTTGTTCTGTCTCTTCCCGTTTTGCATTAGCCTTCTTGCTGGTAGATGAATTGGAGGAAAATCACTAGTGTTGATCTTATGTTCTGTCAGGTTAGTTCTGCCATAATCATTTGATGCAGCAGAGAAAATATCAGAAAACTCTGTAAGTAGCTGCTTGATCTTCAGTTAATAACTTCCTTGTTTCTGTTGACAAGTCAGCAAGATGAGACGGAATCTCTGTGTGATATTTGTCTGGTTCACTCATGTAACAGGTTTACATATTACTAATTCTTCGCTCTTTTTAATAATCTATTGGTCTTGTTGTAGTTCATCATTCTTATAGGAATTTGTTCTTGATCTAAGTTCTTGCAGTCAGGATACCATGAGCCAAAGCTCTTTTACCAGGGGCGTCAGTGACCGCCAATCGGAAGGGCCATAAGTCTCCACTCCATGTCCACAGACTACAACTTCACTTTGTGCTCGGATCTCTGTGTCTTCCGTCACTAATATTGTGGTCACACTTGATAAAGAGTCAGATGTTCGATTAGCAGAGTTTGTTGTATAGATCAGTAGACTGTCACTGGCGTAATACTGAATCCATGTTACTTTAGGAAATCAAGGCCTAATACGCATTCATTGTAGATATCAGCGATGTAAACAGAATGGCGTACAAGGTACCTACCAACTCTGATGTCGAGTGCTATCCTTCCATGGATTTGAGCACCATCTCCAGTGACTGTTTTACCGTTATATTGGACTGTCTAGCATACCAATTTGGGTGAGGTATTGTCTTTTTTGCTATGTCAGATCTAAGTAAGGTGATATTTGCACCAGAGTCTACAGGGTCTACTATCATACGAACATCCATTCGATATTCCATCAGCTACCAATCCGTTGTTTCCACCATGCAGTGCTGAAACTCTGACGACTTTCCCTGGGGACAACCAATCAACAGTCAGCTTTGTCCCGCAAGTCTGACTAACCTTCGTTTCCCTGTTCCTGCTGTCTAGTAGATGAACTTGTACTCGTCATTCGTATCTTATTACAGTTGGTACGGATATGTCAAGTTTTGCTACAATTCTAACACTGATGGCCTGTGGGAATCCTTGAGGAGGAACTTTTAACCTCTTCTAAAACAGATAACATGGCTTTGGTTAATTGTTGCATTTCACTATTTTTTTTCGCAGTGTTTCTGTATTCACAAATCTCACTGTGCATGTTTGGGAGAAAAGCCTGAATCACTCATACTTCAATGGCATGTAGCACGGCTGACTTCAAGGATTCACCGTCCAACATCCTCAGGGATTGTTCAGTTTCAGGGTCGTCGATAGCATCAGTAAACTATATGATACTGTATATAGAGCTACGTTATGCTGGATATCTGGTGGATAAGTTACTATGAGCTAATCTAGCTAGGAGCTCAATATCACTGACTTTGCCCCGCTTAGTTCTTGTAAAGTTTCACCATTCTTCGTCATTCGATGTTTAAATTGTGTCATATATGTTTAAAATAACTATCACCAAATATTAGTTCTAATGCAGATACTAAGCTTTGACAATCAAGTTGCTTTTCTTCTGAAACACTCAGCAAAACATCCGCAGCAATATTTCTTGAGTAAGATCTTGATCTTCTGTAATTCATTTAACTCATTTGCTCCAGGGATGACTTCGAATTGTGTTTGAAAGGCTGCCCAAGATGATTGGCCATCATATGTGGAAGGTTTAATTGCAGTTTGAGCGATATGGCAAACACATTATTGTCACTAACATTACCATTATCACAAGAAAAGGGTAACATTTCATTTCTTAAAACCTGAAACTGACGTTCACAATCTGTTTTTACACTAATAATTTGATATTCATAATCGAACTTAACGTTATCAAATCTCGTGTTTAAATCACAAGTAATTTCTTTAACATTACTTTTTACACCATCAATATCATTTTTACACATTGTGTCATATATGTTTAAAATAACTATCACCAAATATTAGTTCTAATGCAGATACTAAGCTTTGACAATCAAGTTGCTTTTCTTCTGAAACACTCAGCAAAACATCCGCAGCAATATTTCTTGAGTAAGATCTTGATCTTCTGTAATTCATTCAACTCATTTGCTCCAGGGATGACTTCGAATTGTGTTTGAAAGGCTGCCCAAGATGATTGGCCATCATATGTGGAAGGTTTAATTGCAGTTTGAGCGATATGGCAAACACATTATTGTCACTAACATTACCATTATCACAAGAAAAGGGTAACATTTCATTTCTTAAAACCTGAAACTGACGTTCACAATCTGTTTTTACACTAATAATTTGATATTCATAATCGAACTTAACGTTATCAAATCTCGTGTTTAAATCACAAGTAATTTCTTTAACATTACTTTTTACACCATCAATATCATTTTTACACAATGAATTTCCACCTTTAAACTTCCCCACTGAATACTGAGTTCAGTCTTAATATCTTTACACTGATTTTTTTTGTTCAAACCTTTATTAGGTTCAATAATCTTACTAATTTGAGAAGCCACTTCAGCTCTCAATTCGTTATTTGAGCTTTTAACTCTTCATTCTGAGCCACTAGTTTGGCTTTCAAATCATTAGTTTGAGCCATTATTTCTCTTCTTTGAGCAGCTATTTCACTTCTTATATAAGTTATAAGTTTTACTATCTCAGCCATGCTTCTAGTGAAAGGCATTCAATATAATGTACCTCTCCTGACACCAACTAAGCATGAGTTCAAAAAAAATGATTTCCGAACAAATGTTAAATGAACCAATTTAATTACAAAGGTAACTAGATCGCATATGGATAATAATTTAAACTAAACAGAAATTTGTCTACCATCGGTTTGAAATTAATCCATCAAAAGAATGTTTCACAATATCTAACTATACGTCAAATAGTCGTATAACAATTCTTATAGACTCTATTCAAAGCATAAAGGGAATCTTTCTGCAACAATCAAAAGCGACACAATTATCTTTGTGAATAAACCTATAAGTACCAAGATTTACCTTTCCTATTCTATTTTTTTTAACCTTAAATACCTTGCCGCCATCAAATCTCCTCCGCTTTTCCACTTGTAGACTTCTACACATGCACACTCGTATTAGAATAATATCACTACCTACCAAATAATTGTAATAACCACCCTTTGCCTGGATGACACCGGCAAGACGGCGTGGCATGTATACAATGAGACCCTGGAAAGTTGCTACAAGCACACGTGCCCATTCGGACTCCAGCAGAGCACGGAGAGTCCGGAGATGACGTGGTTATGGGTCAGCACGCCGAACCTGTCGATCCAAATGGTCCCACAAGTGCTCTTTGGGATTGAGGTAGGGAGATTTCGCCGGCCAAGGGAGAACGGAGACATCGCTGTTGTGTTCCTGGAACCAGTCACGCACAATTTTAGCAACATGGCAGTGCGCATTGTCCTGTTAGTAGACACCATCACCACCAGGGTAAACGTCCAACATGAAGGGATGCATGTGGTCAGCGAGGATGGACACTAATATAATGAATGACAAAGTCCAGATGCTCCGCAATTCATAGACTGCACTACATCTATATGGGACAGTGCCATGTTTACTTCTATCCACCGTCAGAATTGACAATACTAAAGAAGTAAAGTCCTGCCTTCGGCAAAACTTGGTATCTGCTCTGCGTCTTGGGTCGCTCCAAACAAGGATATTGAGGATCCAAGTTGAAACAGGATGCCGTTCAAGACCCATCCAGTGGTACCAGCGGTACCAGGTCATACCAGGAAAACATCCCCCAGACATGCACACTACCACTGCCAGCCTGTACTTGACCAACAAGCGTGTCCAGGTGTTGGTTCTCATGTGTCTGACGCCGTATCCACCACTGCCTGTCACTTCTGTGAAGTAGAAACCTCGATTCGTCGGAGAAGGCAACCATTTTCCACTCTTACACTACTAATGATGGTAATCTCTTGCGAACTGCAGGCGTCGTTGCCGACGGACCTTGTTAACAGGGGCGCCTTTACGCAGAATCGACTCTGGAGACCCATGCATAACGGGATTCGCTCTATTGTTATCAGGGATACGTACCTGGGTACCCAGCGTTCATTTGAGTGGTCAATTGCTGCACTGTTCCGCGTCGACTGCCCGATTCAAGCCGAAGGAGGCGACGTTTTCCTCTGGTTTCCCTTGACATTGAAGGACGACATTATCATCGGCACTGTGACCCTCTGCTTCAACCTTATGATATGGGAGAAGTGGCGTTCAACTACAACATCAATGACCTGATTACAACCATATTTTCCCTGAGGGCTGCAGATATTTTCAGTTTTGATGTAGTCCAGGTATGCACGTGCGATGGGCGCATGCAGAAATCTCAGAAAACATCTAGAAAGTCACACCCAGAAATCATCTAGAATGTCGCATCCAGAAATGAAGCAGATAGCAATCTGACCTATTTATAGCCTGTAAGGGGATTCGACTGGCTGCATCATTGTGGCGGAGTAGACAGGTTTGTGGATCAATGCAGTGTGTATAATAAATTGTATTTTCAGTGTATATTTACATCAAATCTATTCCGTAAATTTGATTTCCAGTCATAAATTAAATATAAAATATATAAAAGGTTAGCAACCATTTTAAGGTATTAACTACTATTTCCTATTTCAGTGAATGATGTCCAGTAGTCGATAGCGTCGTCCGCAAGCGTCCTGCAAGGTTTGCGGATATCATGTTACTCTTAAACAGGTGAAGCACCAGACGCAGTTCGTCCATTAGGTCACCTGAGCACTGCTCTATCAAAAATAATCACAAAAAATGAATAAACGAATAAATGAATAAAGAATTTCAAAATTAGTGTTCATAATTTGTCATATCCAAATCAACATAATATCATTTTTATATTCGTTTTGCAATCATTATTCGCCATGTTACGTACACAGTTTATTACATTTACTTTGAGAGTCAGGCCTAAGTCAGTTGCTGTCATATTCTTAATAGGAATCTCTGTGTCTGTGGCAGCCATAACTTATGGGGAATTCATAGTAGACGCTTCAAATTTTCAGAGAATGTGTCAGGTTGTGATCCGGGTTGCAGTGCCAAATTTCACGTCGAACGTCTAAAAGGGAGGCTTGATTATTGTTGTCATTTACTGCTCTCTAACTGCGAACCTAAGAGTCAAAATAACATATAAATCTGCTATTGCCAGATCCCCAGATTTAAATAGACATCATTATTATAAAGCGTTCCATTGCAGCTAGGGACCAGATTTTTTTAACCCAACAAGGTGTCAACCTACGCCCGCCTACGAAAATTTTGACATTTCAATCAAGTACGTCACTAACACAGAATGCCAAATTCTGTTGAAAAAAAAATCTCGAGAGTTTGCGACGAAGCCGCGGGATTATTAGTATGTGTGCTGAGTGAGCAATGACTTTTGCAATGCGAGAAATTCTTCGTGTTGAAACTGTGCTAAAATGTCGGCGGGGAAGAGATTAGGTAGACACTAAACTAGCCTTTAGTGCACTAAGAAATAGGAATACGCAGATTGATGGTGAGAACCGAAAAGTGGCAATTTGCGTAGAAACGAAGACACGGGCGAAATAGGAACCAAACTTTTTAATGAACAACCGCGGCACATGGAGGAAACCGTGCACAGAATTTGGACTATGCGGTCAAGTATCAGGGGCGTCATATGACGCTCCTGATACTTAACCGCATAGCAGAATCTGTCATAACCGAAATAAAAATCTCGATAGTTTTGCTAGAAACTAAGCTACGGACGTTAGGAGAGCGCAGTGACTTCAGCAACGACCTCAACAAGCAGCGGGAAAGTTTCTTCGTGTTGAATATGAGATAAAGTGTGTGTGTTGGGGGGGATAGTACTTACAAACCTTACTTTTACTGCAGTGAAAATAAGAAAATGCAGAGTAAATATGACACCCGGACAGCGCCGGGTGCGGTTCAGCTAGTATCATAATAAATAATTTTATGGAGAAAAGTTTCGCTGACGTGCGGGATTCGAACCCACGTCTCTTCCTATTCATGCCAGAGTGTTCTAAGACCACTAAACTAACGTCGACTAATATTAATAACTAATATGATATCAATCTTCTCGTGATTTCTGCACCTGGTGCTTGGTCCATCTATGATCAGGAACGGCTAATATGTCTTTTAATATTGCTCTGGGTAAGATGCAAATAGATAAGCAAGCCACTTAACTTTCATTACACTTTAACATAGTTCGTCTTCAGCAATACAAAGGCCAGTTGCCTAAACGCATCCCCCCACCTTTTCTTTCTATTTGTAATTTGAAGTTCTCCTTTTCGATCCCAGCAGCTGTTATTATAGTGTGTGCTTGTTTGTTGTTGTTGTTGTTTTAATGTTTTTTATAATTCGTTTTATTACCGTATCACATTTCATAATTCGTTGTAAAATAAATTAATATCTAACTAATAAAAGAAGGTGTTTCTGCAAGTGTGTCTGTGTATGTGTGTCTGAATGTGTGCCTGTGGCAGCCATAACTCATCGGAAAATCATGGCAGATGCTTCAAATGTTTAGAAAATGTTTCTGGTTATCGCCCCGGTTTCAAAAGGGTAAGTTTGTTAGAAGCAAAATATTTACCATGCTATTCCTATGAAAAACGAAAATTGCTACCAAACTTATTGTTGCCATTTACAACTCCCTAACTGTGAACGTGAGAGTCAAAATAACTTTTAAACTGCTATAATTGCCAAATACCACACATTTCCAAAGGCTTTATTATTTCAAGGCATTGCAGTATTCCATTGCAGCGAGGGACCTAATTTTTTAACCCAACAGGAGGTTGGGTAGGAGAAACCCGTCTACGAAATTTGGGACCTTTCCGCCAAGTATATCAGGAATCACAGATCATCGAAATCTGTCGAAATGAAAACCTATGTAGTTGCAACGAAGCCACGGGCTACGACAGAGGGCGCTAACGTCAGAGACGTCGTTAGCACCATAGGGGAACTCTTCGTGTTAATACTGTGCTAAAGTGTCGGGGGGGGGGGGAGAACGGAACTCACAAAACAAACCTTTAGTGTAGTGAAAAACAAAATATATAGATGAAATGTCAGACCCGGGTGCAATAATTTGTATACTAAAGAAACCACTGGTCAAGTAGGAACCTAATTTTATAATCAACCCCCGGGGCACACACGGGGTGGAATTAGTGTACGAAATTTGGGCCATGCGGTCATGCATCACGGATGCCACAGCTGAGCAAAATCAGTCGTAATGAAAATAAAATTCTCTATAATTTAGATAGAAAATGAGCCACGGGCTGTGAGAGAGAGAGAGCGCTGCGTCAAACAAAGCTGTTCAATTCTAAAATATAGCGCAGGCGTCAGCAACGACCCAAGGAAACGCTGGGAAATTTTCTTCGTGTTGAATCTGCGCTAAAGTGTCGGGGGTGGGGATGTGGGGTAGTACTTACAAACCTTACCTTTAGTGAAATGAAAATAAGAATAAGTATATTAAAAGTGACACCCAGGGACCACAGGTATGTATGTAATGCAATACACCTAATAATAAAAGATATCTGTGTGTGGGTGTGTGTTTGTGCCAATCATAACTCATTGGGAAATCATAGACGCTTCACATTTTTAGAGAATGTTTCAGGTTATGGTTTGGATTGAAGTGCCAAGTTTTGTCAAATCGAAATTCTAAAAGGGGGCTTGCTAGAAGCATAGATCTATTCCATGCTCTTCGTGCGCGAAACGCTAATCGCTGTCAAATTTAAGTAGTAGCATAAATGAGAGTTCTAGCACAGTAAAAAGAGGCTCGAGAATTCTATGAAAATCCATGGGAAAAGTTATGGGGGATGAGGGAAAAAGTTTGTTTCTTGTGGTTTTTTGTGAAAATATGTGTGAAAATTAAAAAAAACTAGGGTGCTTTTCAGCATGTGAAAAACTAATTTAAGTTTTTTTGGTAAAGATGAGGTTTAAACTAATTTGTGAATTAGTTTAAATGAATTAGGTTGAAATGAAGGTTGTGTGTATGAGATAAATAATGGTGTGGTTTGTTGAGTTATCGTACACTTCACTGTATACAGCAGAATCAAAACTTTCTAAGCAAAGTTAAAAGTATTAATTATGTTATCAAAGAAGAATATTAAAAGTTTTATCCAAAAGTGAATAAATTTCTTATCATAGAAAAAAAATTAAAACTTTTAATCAAAGTCCAAAGTAATTGTTTTGCTACAAGAATATTAAAAACTTTTATCTAAGCATCGTTTAAGTAATAATTTTGCTACAATAATATTAAAACTTTTATCTAATAAAAGTCCAAAGTAATAATTCTGTTATCAAACCGAAACTTTATGAAGTATATGATAATTTAACATAGAAGAACATTAAAATTTTATAATCTGATCAAAGTTCAAGTAATAATTTTGCTACAAGAATTTTAAAACTTTATCTAACGGAAGTCCACGTAATAATTCCCGTTCCAGCTTTACAATTAAATGTATTTAAATCGTACTTATCTTAGATTGGGACTCTATACCGGAGGGGAAAGTCAAAGCGACTTGGAATCGCTTGAGACCTTCTTAAATACTCCACAGAACCAAAACTGAATCTTGAACTTTGGTTTTGGATTAAAAAAAATCGGTTTCATAGCAAAGTCCAAGTAATAATTTTTGCTAACAAACCGAAATTTTTATCCAAAACCAAAGTTCAAGATTCAGTAGCAAAGTCCAAGTAACGATTTTGCTATCAAACCGAAATGTTTATCCAAATCAAAGTTCAAGTTTCAGTAGCAAAGTCCAAGTAATAATCTTTATCCAAAACCAAAGTTTAAGATTCAGTAGCAAAGTCCAAGTAGTAATTTTTATTCAAAACCAAAGTTCAAGATTCAGTAGCAAAGTCCAAGTAATAATTTTGCTATCAAACCAAAATATTTATCCAAAACCAATGTTCAAGATTCAGTAGCAAAGTCCAAGATTCAGTTTTGGTTCTGTGGAGTATTTAAGAAGTTCTCAAGCGATTCCAAATCACTTTGACTTTCCCCTCCTGAAGAGTAAGTAGTTATTTTTGTATGTTTTTTCAAAGTTGCTTAGTTGAATCGCTGGTCGCCCGTTGGCGCCGGCGGCCGTTAATTTTTCTAGTCCAAATAGAAGTTTGAAAAGAATTATCTCCTGAAGTGAAAAAAAAATCCTTAAACAATCTTAATGATCAGAATTTTTAGGATCTTCAACAATATTTGAACGGATTAATTGAAATTTTCTCTTAAAAACATTTCATCAGATTCAATTAGAAGAGGGGAACATAATATTTTTTAAACGTGCAAATAGATGAAAATTTTGTTTGCATTTAAAATAGTTTTTTAGCCAACAACTAATAGTTTTCGCTCTAGTGGTTGTAAAGTTGCTTTCCGTTCTGTGACAATTACACAATATACGTGATATAATTCGTTTGGCTGTCTATTTAATTTGAATCGTATTTCGATATCAGCAGTTGCTGATAATTCATATAGACGTGATTCGTATTTGCTGACATCGAAGTGGAATATCGAATACAGTTTCATAAAATCTTCGTAACTGACTTGTGTACCCAAGTCGATATCCATATTTTTTGCAGCTAAAAAGCTGTTGTAAACTCGCGCATTGTCTAAAGTGTTGGGTTCAAAGTTGCATTCGAATTCTTGTTCGGGAAACTGTTTGCTATTCACTCTGATCTGAATCCGTTCTAGTAATATGTGATCAAACACCATATTGTTTCTGGTTTGATTATTTAATCGGTTAGACTTTTGTAAGATGACATAAAGATGGACAGGTTTGTTTTGAGTTGTAGTAACCCGCCAACTGACATGAGAGTCAATTCGAGTATCAGATTTGTACAGTTTGCACGATTCCCAAAAGATTTCATGTGGATTGCCGCTTGCTAACTGAGATTCTAGTTTTGCAAGTACTTGTAGTGATGGTTCCACTTTTGGAATAAACCAAGATACGTGAGGTATTTCAAATTTATGCAACGTAGCCCCAACTCTCAACTGTCTTTGTCGTCACTTTTTGTAGTTTTATGGTATGTTTTACACCGCGAAACAATTTATCCGCGTCTCGGCAGAATCCAAACAGCCGATTCAGTGGTAAGAATAAACTTACCTTTTGACTATTTTTTGTAATTTCATATCTGTCCGAGAATTCTTGATTGAATTCAGGATTTTTCTTCAACGCTTGTGCAAAATCCTTTATTTTATTATTCGTGTCCGGTTTATCTTCGCCTCCGTCGTACAAATACTTATTTATTTTCCAACTGTCTGCCATATCTTTGAACCACATCATACTTGTGGCAGCACTGTGTGAAAAGTCTTCGGTAAAATCAATTAATCTGAATTTTGGTTTGATCCTGGCTTTGCATATCCAGATCCGACCACGATTGTGGTCGGATCTGGCATCAGGGCCTCTCATTGGAGGCGGTTGTGTTTTGGTGTGCTGAGCGATTTTACTGGTTTAATATTGGGGTATAAGATTATTTGAAGTTTATAGCGTATAAATTTAGTGAATTTTTATGTTTCATCTTCTTGGAAAGCTTTATTGTATTTTGAAGTTTATAGCGTGTAAATTTAGTGAATTTTTATGTTTCATCTTCTTGGAAAGCTTCATTCTATCAAGGAATTTTGTGAATTTCGTGTGTGCACTTTAATATGAACTTTCATTAAAATGGCGAACGGATCTCGCAAAAAGAAATCTTTACCAACTGCATTTAAAATAAAAGTGAAAAGAAATAAATCATATAATCCCTTGAACAAGACTGATATGGAAAAGAAAGAAAACAAGGAATCTAAACAAGAAAACTCCATACTAATAAAGGATCTAAAAGTATCATCAGAATCTGATATTTCACCCACCAAATCAATTGAAGAAAACTCTGAAACAACGACTTTACCGTTGGAACAACAAGATGGCCGACTACACGGAATTACAGAGGTAACTACTGATACATGTAAACCGAATATAATTACAAAGTATGAAGCTGATGATATACAAACAAAACAGAATATTGCTAATACCATTAATGATATGAAAAACAATTGTGATGATGATTCAAAATATACTATAATTACTTCACTTGATTCAGAGAATCTAAATCCATCGGAACTTAAAGACTTTGCTCTGGTTGTATCGGGAATCAAAGATGACATTAGTGGTTTAGATATACAAAAAGTTTCTTCCTTTTTTAATAATCTCTTAGGAGAGAGAATTTCAGGAAGATTTATTTCGTTTGGTAGACTATTACTTTTTCCTAAATCTACTAAACAGGATAAGATTTTAAAATTGTCAGAAATTCTATCAATCCCTGTTAAGGTTGAATTTCCTAAATTCATTAAATTTATTCTGGGCACTGTAATTAATGTGCCAGTAAATATTCATGATTCTGACTTATTAGATATGCTTTCAGATCAAAATGTACTAAGCTTAAGAAGGATGATGCATTTTGATAAAGAAGCTTTAATTAAAAAAAATTCAAATGGTTCAAGAACTCATAAGGTTGTAATCGAATTTGAGGGAGATGCACTTCCTTCACACGTTTATATTGGTTTTAACTGTCACTCTGTTAAAAGATACAACCTTCCACCCAACCTTTGCCTTCGTTGCTATAACTTTGGGCATGCTATTTCTACCTGTACAGGTAGACAAGTCTGCAAACGATGTGGGGGGAAACATCACCACAGACAAATGTGTTCTAAATTTAAGAAATGTCCTAACTGCCTTGGACCCCACCCGGCGACCTGGGCCGGCTGTATAATCAGAGTAATAGCATGCAAAGCCAGGACAATTCAATTAGAGGATGAGATGAACAAAGCTGAATGATGACAACAAACGTCACATATTGAACTCTTAACTAAGCTACTAGACTCCCTGTTGCCTAGTGGTCCAGAACTTAATTTAATAAAAGATATTCTACTATCTTTTTTGCATAACAGCTCATGGACAGCAGATCTATAATGTTACAGTGGAACTGTCGAGGTCTAACAAGCAAACAGAACTTTATAAAACATTGGATTAGAACTAAGAACATTCAAATTATGTGTTTTCAGGAAGCACAAACCACAAAATTACCAAACTTTAACAATTTTATAGCATACCATCAGAAAAATAGTACTCATTTAAGAGGGGTATCTTCTTATATGAAAAAATCACTACCACAAAGCAGAGTGGACTTGAGTTTGATACATGATAAGCTTGAAGTTGTAATTGTTCAAATTAAACTAAATAATCATATAACTTATATAATTAATATTTATAATTCTGGTTCTACTATTACATTTAATCAATACTCTAAAATTATTGAAAATATTAATGGAGAATATATCATCTGCGGGGTATTCATACAGAAATGCGGGGTATTCATACAAAATACCCATAATAAGCTATGGTATTCATACAGAAATGAACATAAAAGTACATACATAATTAAATTCATAGAATACAATAATTTTATATTATTAAAAGAAAAACTTACAACTTGCTTAAATAGAAATAATAATGAATCAATAATAGATTTAACATTATGCACAAACAAAATTTTAAAAGATCTACAATGGTCTGAATCTCTGAAGACAACTATAATAGCGACCATTTACCCATTTTCATATTTTATAAAGATTTTAGATATACAAAACCTACAATACAAAAAATTAATTGGAATAACTTTAAAAATGAGATAGATAAAAAACATTTAGATGATAAAAAAGATAAATATATAGCGATTATAGAATTTTTGAAAAACACAAAAAACAATAATACCACTACAGTTATTAAAAAATACCCAAAAACAATATATTAATAATTTTTGTTAATAAATTAATAGCAATTCGCAGACGTGCTGAAAGGAAAATGATAAGAAAAAGAACATTTAGAGATGCTGAAAATTTTAATAGACTAAACAAAGCAACAGGGATAAAATTTAAAAATTTAAAATCACTTAATTGGAAAATATTTACAGAAAATTTAAGCCCTCAAATAACAACTACAAATCTATGGAGGATATATAAAAAATTATATAATGAGACCACACCTACAAGTCCTATACAAACATATGCTATCAAAAACAATAAACCCTTACTTGAAACTGCAGAGGACATAGCAAAAAATTTTATAAATCAACATAAAAAAACCTATAAATAAAATAGAACAAAAATTCAAATATAATACATAAATTTTTCCATTGTAAAACTCATCATCATCATCATCATCCTCAAGCAGCCATGGGCTACGGAGGTACAACCAGACCGTGCAATTTAGTTCTCCTAGCAAGTCTATCCTGAGCTACATCTATTGCATCTGGCCACTGCACACCAATTCTAACAAGGTCCTGTTTGACATTGTCTGCCCACCGCATCCTAGGTCTCCCCCTCCTTCTGAAGCCTCTAGGCACACTGTTCATAACCCTATTTGCCAATCTATAATTATCCATACGGGCAACATGGCCAAACCAGCGGAGTCTCTCTCTGCACAATATGCTGCTTAAAGGAGGTTGCAAACTCCTTTGCCTAACCTCATCATTAGTTACAAAGTTGAACCACCTAATGCCCAAGATACTGCGTAAGCATCTGGAATCAAAAGCATCTAGTTTCCTGTTATCTTGTTTACAAAGTGTCCAAGTTTCACTACCATAACTATCCCTAGAAAGAACCAAACTATTATACAGTCAAATTTTAGTCTTTAGGGGTATACGCCTATTTCTCCACAATCTCCATAGATTCTTAAAAGTCCCGGCAGCAATCCCTATTCGTCTGTTAATCTCATGCCGCACATCACCATTATTTGTTATATAGCTCCCAAGATAATTAAACTGTGACACCTGCTCAAAACTGCAACCATTCAGATTAACTGAATCACAGCCTGTCTGACCAATTTTCATCACTTTAATTTACTCTCTGTTTATAACCAAACCTACTCTACCACCAGTCTCATCAACAACTCGAATGAAAGAGTTCATCGCATCAACATCATTTGCCAAAAGGGCTAAATCAACAGCATAATCTAAATCAGAAATTTTCGTTTCTCCAGCCCATTTAAGGCCAAAATCTTTCCCTTGAAGTGAATTTCGCATAACATAATCAATAACCAAATTAAAGAGAAAAGGAGACAAAATGCACCCTTGTCGAACACTAGACGTAATGCTAAACCAATTGCTACAAGCCTTACCAACTCTCATACACGACTCAGTGTTATTATAGAGAGCTTTCATTATGTTAACTAACTTGTCAGGTATACCATATGATTTCACAATCAACCACAAATTATGACGATCAACAGAGTCGAAAGCCTTTTTGAAATCAACAAAGCTGGCAACCAAAGGTTTCTGAAACTCTAAACATTTCTCAAGAATCTGCCTAAGTGAAAATATCTGATCCACACATTCCCTACCACTTCTGAATCCATATTGCTCATCACGCAATTGACTGTCAACCAGATTCTTAATTCTATTAAGCACAATCATGGAAAGAACTTTACCTGGAACAGAGAGTAGGCTAATACCCCTATAGTTATCAGAAGAACTGCGATCACCTTTTTTGAAAATAGGGATAACAATAGCTCTGGTAAAATCCTTAGGAACCATGCGTTTATCATAAAAGATATTCAGAATTTCAGTCATCCAAGTGGTAAGCGAAACATTTCCAGCTCTAAGCATTTCTATAGTAATTTCATCTACCCCTGGGGATTTATGAAGTTTAAGTTTGGAAACAGCCAAAATAACTTCAGATTGTGTTATAGGGCCAACATTAAAGCCACCAATGCATCTGTCAACATTGCAAGCAATGGGAATAGAACTAACCGCATTGTTTAGAGTATCACTGAAATGCTCAGCCCACCTAGCCATGACAGAATCCTCCACTTCTATAACCTTACCTTGTTTATCCTTCAATCCTTGTATACCTGTCCGTTTTCTACCACACAAAACATTAACTATCTGGTACAGCTCTCTGCTGTTGTGCTGTCAAACTGCTTCCTCGGCTTGTCAGCTAAACCATCAAGCCAAAAATTCTTATCAGCAGCGAACTGATCTTTTACACGTTTATTAACTTTTCTGTAATGCTTTCTATTAGGAGTAGTAGGGTATTGATTAAGGACATTCCTGCAATTCTTTCTTTCCGAGATAAGCTCAAGTGCTTTATCACTCAGATAATTCTGTCTCCTCTGCTCCTTTTTTCCTAAAAGAGTACTGTTAGTGTCCAAAAAAGCCTGTTTAAAATGATCCCATTCTTCCTCAACTTCAGTAGTAAGCATACCATGACTGTCATAATGACTAAGTAACCTATCATGGTAAGCGTTGGCTATAACTGGGTCTTTCAGAGCATCAGTATTAAAAACAAATTTTTTAACCCTAGCACAACCCTTTTTAAGTTTAAGTTGCAAGACACTTTTAACAAGGTAATGGTCATATCCAACTTCAGCTCCCCTATATGCCCTGGTATTTCTAACAGAACTAGCCCATTTGCTGTTAATTAATATATAATCAATCATATTCCTATGCAGCCCATCAGGTGAAACCCATGTGTACTTATGTATGTCGCGGTCTTTGTAATATGTGTTAGTTATTCTGAAACCATTGAGTTTACTTACCTGTAGGAGACGTTCCATTGCCATTGCAGCTACCAATACCAAAAGGGCCAATCACCCCTCCCCAAAGGTCAGAGTCAGTACCAACTTTGGCATTGAAGTCACCAAGAACAAGGGTAATATCTCCTTTCTTGACAGAATTCAAAATATCCTGAAGTTATACAACTATTATAAAAATATTATTAGGGAATTGTATCAATAAAAAATATAATAACTTTGTTCAAATCTATACAGATGGATCCTTAAATTCTGATAAAACCATTACTTCTGGAGCAATATATTGCTCAATTGAAAAATACGAACAATAATTTAAATTTAATATTAATGAACCTGTTTTTCTAGCAGAATTTCTAGCAGTTATATTTGCAATAAATTGGTCCCTGAAATTTAATAATAAACATATAGTCATTTTCACTGATTGTAAAAGTACTCTAGACATCTTTTAACAAAACCCATTTAAAAATAACTTCCCATTTTTTAAATGATATTTATTTACTGACATAGGATCACCTAAATAGAAATAACATAATAATTTTACAATGGCTACCCTCAAATGTGAATATAAAACATAACGAACATGTAGATTTATTAGCTAAAAAAGCAAAACATCTTAATAATACAATCATTTTCAATTCTTTTCATTTTATATTACACAAAAAAATCAAATAAATCTAAATTATGAATTGAAACACAGAATTGGCATAACAATAAAGCAATTAATACATATACATCGTTATCAAATATCAACTAAAATTGGAAAATTTTCAAACTATGGTTTAAGTAAAAGAGAAATAATCATAATACTCAGAATAAAAGTTAACTTAATGGTAGTTAGGTAGTCACTGGAAGGACAGCTATGCACCAATCCCCTGTGATGATGCATAGAACCGGCCAGGCCTAGCACCTAATGTCCGACCCTGCCTTCTCGTGGTGCAGACCGCTAGTACCTTTCAAAAGAGATACTCTCTTGTGGAAGTGAACGGAAGGGGAGGGCTGCCAGATTAGTGTGGCCTACTGATCTGGACAACTATGGCTACTTTCAAACACACAGGGTCCTGGTGCTGACCATATAAACCCACTGGACTGGACAGATATATGGCTCTGAGCTTGATTATGGATCCTGATTTTGCTGCACTGGTGGGCTTCTGTGTAGGGAAAATCTTCCGCTGTGTTTTCTGTTTGTTTGTGGGTTGACAGTCCCAAGTGAATAGATTCACAGGATACGTTTATCAGCTGGTGGATAATCCTGAGCAGAGGTCATCGCAGGCACCTGAACTATTTGCTTCTATTAGCATCGTCAAATTCTACATTGGAGGAAGTCTTCCAGTGTAGATGGCTTCAGCCTTTAGTAGTGGGGGAACGAGTCTTTGCCCCATGTCTGCGATTAGGGAGCTGTTTGATATTGTCGGCATTCCCTCTCTCAATAAACATAGTTTCTTTAAACATCCCACTAACCATTTTCTCTCCATAGGTAGTTGGAATGTGAGGATTCTGCACAGAGCTTTTTCTCTTGATGTTCTCACACAAGAATTCCACCATTATAATTTAGATATTTTCGGCCTGCAAGAGACCAGCTGGACAAATAAAGGTCAGATTCTTAAACACAATCTTAAATTTCTCTTTTCAGGGAGAGAAGATAATAAGCATCACCAAGGCACAGGTCTACTTCTCAGCAGACACGCTAGTGATGCTCTTTTAGGATATGAACGCATTAATGAAAGGTTTCTTACAGATAAATTTCAGACAAGCATTAAAGACTTGAATGTTATCTGCTATTATGTTCCCATTGCGGATGCCGATGAAGATAAGGATAGGTTTTAGAGAAAAATGAAGGATATTTTGAATTCTGTCAAGAAAGGAGATATTACCCTTGTTCTTGGTGACTTCAATGCCAAAGTTGGTACTGACTCTGATCTTTGGGGAGGAGTAATAGGCCCTTTTGGTATTGGTAGCTGCAATGGCAATGGGCAACGTCTCCTACAGGTAAGTAAACTCAATGGATTCAGAATAACTAACACTTATTACAAACAACGCGACATACATAAGTACACATGGGTTTCACCTGATGGGCTGCATAAGAATATGATTGATTACATATTAATTAGCAGCAAATGGGCTAGTTCTGTTAGGAATACCAGGGCATATAGGGGAGCTGAAATTAGATCTGACCATTACCTTGTTAAAAGTGTGTTGCAACTTAAACTTTAAAAGTGTTGTGCTAGGGTTAAAAAATTTACTTTTATACTGAAGCTCTGAAAGATCCAGTTATAGCCAAAGCTTACCATGATAGGTTACTTAGTCATTATGACAGTCATGGTTTGCTTACTACTGAAGTTGAGGAAGAATGGGATTATTTTAAACAGGCTTTTTTGGACACTAACAGTATTCTTTTAGGAGAAAAGGAGCAAAGGAGACAGAATTATCTGAGTGATCAGGCACTTCAGCTTATTTCGGAAAGAAAGAATTGCAGAAATGTCCTTAATCAATAATAAATAATAATAATAGAAAGCATTACAGAGAACGTAATAAACTTGTAAAAGATCAGTTAGCTGCTGATAAGAATCTTTGGCTTGATGGTTTGGCTGACAAAGCCGAGGAAGCAGTTGGACAGCACACAGCAGAGAGCTGTACCACATAGTTAATGTTTTGTGTGGTAGAAAACGGACAGGTATACAAGGATTGAAGGATAAACAAGGCAAGGTTATAGAAGGGGAGGATTCTGTCATGGCTAGATGGGCTGAGCATTTCAGTGATGTTCTAAACAATGTAGTTAATTCTACTCCCATTGTTTACAATGATGATAGATGCATTGGTGGCTTTAATGTTGGCCCTATAACACAATCTGAATTTTGGCTGTTTCTAAACTTAAACTACATAAATACCCAGGGGTAGATGAAATTACTACCGAAATGCTTAGAGCTAGGAATGTTTCGATTACCACTTGGATGACTGAAATTCTGAATATCTTTTATGATAAAGGCATGGTTCCTAAGGATTTTACCAGAGCTATTGTTATCCCTATTTTCAAAAAAGGTGATCGCAGTTCTTGTGATAACTATAGGGGTATTAGCCTACTCTCTGTTCCAGGTAAAGTTCTTTCTATGATTGTGCTTAATAGAATTAAGAATCTAGTTGACAGTGATGAGCAATGTGGATTCAGAAGTGGTAGGGGATGTGTGGATCAGATATTTTCACTTAGGCAGATTCTTGAGAAATGTTTAGAGTTTTAGAAACCTTTGGTTGCTAGCTTTGTTGATTTCAAAAAGGCTTTCGACTCTGTTGATTGTCATAATTTGTGGTTGATTGTGAGATCATATGGTATACCTGACAAGTTAGTTAACATGTTGACAGCTCTCTATAATAACACTGAGTCGTGTGTGAGAGTTGGTAAGGCTTGTAGCAGTTGGTTTAGCATTACTTCTGGTGTTCGACAAGGGTGCATTTTGTCTCCTTTTCTCTTTAGCTTGGTTATTGATTATGTTATGCGAAATTCACTTCAAGGGAAAGATTTTGGCCTTAAATGGACTGGAGATACGAAAATTTCTGATTTAGATTATGCTGATGATTTAGCCCTTTTGGCAAATGATGTTGATGAGATGAACTCTTTCATTCGAGCTGTTGATGAAACTGAAGTAGGTTTGGTTATAAACAGAGAGAAAACTAAAGTGATGAAAATTGGTCAGGCAGGCTGTGATTCAGTTAATCTGAATGGTTGCAGTCTTGAGCAGTTGTCACAGTTTAATTATCTTGGGAGCTATGTAACAGATACTGGTGATGTGCGGCATGAGATTAACAGACGAATAGGGATTGCTGCCGGGACTTTTAAGAATCTATGGAGAGTGTGGAGAAATAGGCGTATACACCTAAAGACTAAAATTAGGCTGTATAATAGTTTGGTTCTTTCTAGGGTTAATTATGGTAGTGAAACTTGGACACTTTGTAAACAAGATAACAGGAAACTAGATGCTTTTGATTCCAGATGCTTACGCAGTATCTTGGGCATTAGGTGGTTCAACTTTGTAACTAATGATGAGGTTAGGCAAAGGAGTTTGCAACCTCCTTTAAGCAGCATATTGTGCAGAGAGAGACTCGGTTGGTTTGGTCATGTTGTCATTATGAATAATTATAGATTGGCGAATAGGGTTATGAACAATGTGCCTAAAGGCCTCAGAAAGAAGGGGAGACCTAGGATGCGGTGGGCAGGCAATGTCAAACAGGACCTTGTTAGAATTGGTGTGCAGTGGCCAGATGCAGTAGATGTAGCTCAGGATAGACTTGCTTGGAGAACTAAATTGCACGGTTTGGTTGGACCTCCGTAGCCCATGGCTGCTTGAGGATGATGATGATGATGATGATGATGATGATAATTCACAAGAAACTCAGTCAGCCTATAAAAGTTAGATTCCTATTACAAATAAAATTTAAAAAGCAAACGGATCCTGAAGGACAGAAAGAAATATATGCACATTTTTCGCCATGTAACGAAATAATCAGTATGCCTACCTATCTCAATGAATTACTAAAAAATGCTTATGAGAAAACTGATAACGACTTTGAAATTTTTATACAAAAGGGTTGTATTTCTATGGAAATTCAAATGTCGCAGTTTAATGCAGTTGGAGCATCTGCTTTCGTAAATTTACCACAACATTTGAAATCTACAAAAGGAATAGTGAATATTAAAAACGACGACAACAAATGTTTCTTGTGGTCAATATTATCACCTCTACATCCTGCTAAAGACAATCCGCAACGTGTGGAAAAATATAAAATATTTGAAAACGCCTTAGACACATCTTCATTGACTTATCCAGTAACCCTCGATTAAATCCCGAAGTTCGAGGTTTTAAATAATATTTCTATAAATGTTTTCAATTCTAAGAAAGATGGTTTGCATACGTTATATATTTCACAGAATCCTGTTAAAGAACCCATACAACTTTTACTTTTAAAAGACGGCAATAATTCTCACTATTGTTGGATTAAAAATATTAGTAGGGTTACAGCATACCTTTCAAGACATAATGGTGAATCCTATTCCTGCCCATACTGTCTTCATAATTTCACTCGCGACGATTTATTAAAGAATCACATAGATAATTGCAAATTAAACACTTTACAAACTATCAAGTTTCCCGAAGCGAATAGTACGAAATTCCATACAATTAAAAACGGTTTGAACCACCCATATGTGATTTATGCAGACTTCGAATGCTTTTCGAAATAAAGAACAATT
This sequence comes from Ryuthela nishihirai, assembly GCA_038380435.1. Taxonomy (NCBI): domain Eukaryota; kingdom Metazoa; phylum Arthropoda; class Arachnida; order Araneae; family Heptathelidae; genus Ryuthela; species Ryuthela nishihirai. The sequence continues at coordinate 93,318,569 of JAWZYU010000009.1, forward strand.
GAGATTGATCCATGTAGGGTGCGAACTAAGTATTTAGTACCGTTAGGATTTGCATATATTATAATTGGACCGGAAGGTAAACTGATCAAAACCAGAATGTACAGAGGGAAAAATGTAACAGAACAATTTTTGAATGAAATGATCGAAGCCGAAACTTTGATCAATGATTTGAAGAAAAGAAATGTTAAGATGACTGATTTTGATTGGCAACTCTTTACTGAAGCAAAATATTGTAATATCTGTGGGAAAATTCTAGGAATTGATACAGTAAGGGATCACGATCACTTAACTGGAAAATACAGAGGTGCTGTTCACAACAAATGTAATCTTCAATACAAATTTTCACTTGAAATACCAGTGTTGTTTCATAATCTCAAAGGATTTGATGGTCACTTTATAGTAAAAGATTTGTGGAAATTTAAAGATAAGAAGAAAATTTCTTGTATTCCACAAACTACAGAAAAATATATATGCATTAAATTTGGTCAAATTAAATTTATTGATTCATTCATGTTACTCAGCTCTTCACTGGATTCACTGTCGAAAAATGTGGAAAATTTCTACATCCTAAGTCAATACTGTAGACAACATAATCTGAATGACTCACAAAAATAACTTTTGAAAAACAAAGGAAGTTTTCCATATGAGTACTTGCAACAGAGTGCTCAGTTTTTGCAAACGTCACTTCCATCCAAAGAGAATTTCCAAAACAATGAACAATACGAAAGAGCTCAAATTTTGTGGAAAGCCTTTTCTATTGCTACATTCGGGGAATATCACGATCTGTAAATGATCACTGATGTATTACTGCTAGGCGATATATTTGAAAACTACAGAAATTCGTGCATGAATAACTGTCAACTCGATCCTTGTCATTATTTTAGCTCTCCTGGCTAAATACTATGCTGCCTGTTTAAAAATGACAGAAATTGAGCTGGAACTTATAAAAGGTGATATGTATTTTTTCATAGGAAGAGCTCTGCGAGGAGGAATATCTTTAGTGTCTAAGAGATTTGCACAGGTAAACAATCCTTTAGTAGATCCATATGAGAGAGGAAAACCACAAAACTATATCATGTACTTTGATGCAAACAATTTATATGGCTGGGCAATGTCTCAACCTCTTCCAACTGGTAATTTCAAATGGGTAAATGATATTGACCTGTTTAATATTTCAGACGACAGCAAAAAGGGTTATTCCTTCGAAGTTGATCTAGAATATCCGGCACATCTACACGATTTACACAATGATTTCCCCTTGGCTCCTGAAAAATTGAAACTTTCTAATAGTAATGTGTCATTCTTGATTCCAAATCTGTTCGACAAGCAAAATTATGTCGTTCACTATAGATTACTTAAACTCTATGTGGAATTGAGATTGAGGTTGAAACAGGTGCATAGAGTCTTGGAATTTGATCAAAAACCATGGCTGAAACCTTACACAGATTTTAAAACAACAAAACGAATTAATGCCATAATTAATCTTGAAAAAGGCTTTTTCAAACTGATAAACAATGCTATATATGACAAATGTTTAGAAAATAAGAGAAAGAGAATAAAGGTCACATTGTGAACACTGAAGAAAAGCTAAAAAAATTAATTGCAAATCCCAGGTACATTTCTTGTGTTGAACTTGCAGAAAAATTCGCAATTCTCCATACGAAAAAGAAAAATATTATATTAGATAAACCATATTACACTGGAGTAACGACTTTTGAGTTGAGTAAATTACACATGTATAATTACTTCTACAATTTTCTGAAACCAAAATTCAATGCAGAATTGCTATTTACCGATAGTGATTCCTTCTGCGTTAACATCCGGACAGATGACATACATCAGAAATATAATTCAGACTACTTTGATTTCTCAAATTACCCCACAAACCATGCATTATACAGTGAATCAAATAAAATGGTTCCAGGAAAATTTAAAGACGAATTAAAAGGTCTTCCAATCAAAGAGGTTTGCTTTACGTCCAAAATTGCATTCTATACATGCTCCAATTCCTAAAAAAGCGGCCAATGGAGTTACAAATGAATTTACTCACGAAGATTATCGGGAATGTGTACTTGATGGAAAAATCGTATATACGCAACAAACGGAATTTCGATCGGAACAACATGATATACAGGTATACCAAATTAAAAAATTTGCTTTATTCCAAGAATACAGAAAACGACATGTCAATGGGATTGTAACATATGCTTTTGGAAATTATCGAACCTCAGATATGTATTTTAAAGAAGGCGATGCTATTTACAAAATATTGAACTGAAAACAAATGTAAAAAAAATTAAGTACTAGTGAAACATTTTGAAAACTGTACCAGTTTGTAATTCTTTAGAAATGCAAATAATCGGTGTTCAGTGTTTAAATCTAATGTCTGTTTGGAAATTAAAAATCTGAAATAATACAGTCTATAAAAGACGGCACTATTGCAGTATTTCCATAAGAAATGTACAAATTACTTCTCGATTTTGAAGGAGAGGGCTCCCAAAATCGATTAGCTAGACATTACTATGTATACTCAAACTACAACCATCTTCTGAAGCTAACGCATGGAGCGTAAGCCCTTCCGACAGTTTTTTCATACACCAAGCATTACGGAAGAAAATACAATCATCTCAATTCAGACGAAAGGGAGATTGAAAATGGAAAAGAGAAATGATAGGAAAGCGAAAGGAAAGCATCCTACACACATTCTCACACTTATTTAGAACAAAGAAGAAAAAACGAAAGCGTAACGCATACGCAAGCATTCGCAAGAATAACATTCATCTCTAGGCAGCACAAACACACAAACCGGGTCAGCCCGATAGAGGGCGCCCTGTGTATCTTCGCTGTGCTGGCTTGGACAGCAAGGGGAAGCGTCAGTCATACAATAGGAGGCGTCGCTTGGAGCGCTAATGTTCAATAGAGCCGCTGTGTGCGCCACTTTTTCGAATCATTAGTATATAAAAACAATTATTATCGTAAGATATTCAGCTGCGAATTGTCTAAACAGCTATAGGAACAATTGCACGGTGTTTAAACTCCAGGCTGATGCAATTAAATATAAAAAAAGTGGGTTGAAAGAATTCGACCGAGAACGTTCATTAGGCTTACAGCGTTCTACAACATATACTTCTGCCTATTGCTTTGGTATTTTAATGTTAATTTATGTGATATATCGATTAGTAATATGTAGATGAATGATGGCTACATTGAAAATAGTAGTCATTTATCGTTTACGATTAAGTTTAGTTTTGTTAATATCATAAAATACGAATGCGGCAAACTTCGATCGTGACGGCAGTAACCCTCCGCTTCCCGTGCTAGCACACAGATCGGCGACTACCATAGTCGCTGAACGCCGATCGTTCGCTGGGAACTGGCAGGCCATTTTTGGATTCGCTCGCAAGGCCGGCAAGTGGTTAAGCTAAAAAATAGTTTTTAATTACCTAATATTGAAACGATCATTAATGGCATTTTTGACATATTTAATGGTTTGCAATTATTTTTATTTGCGAGCCTTTAAAGAAATGGAGCGGTGTATAGTAACTGAGGAGAGCACTGCCGGGGACCTTTCCGTACTACCGACGGCATACCGACGGCAGACTTTTCCATCCACGCTTTTTACAGTTAAATCTATCTAAATAACATACTTACCTTCGTTAAATTTTCACTGATTCTAAGGGTTTGGCATCCTCTTTAAATAGAAGTGCACCGTCGAAAATTTTTATTTCCAAATTAATAATTTTTGCGGCGTTTTCTTAACCAGAAGAAAAATATTCTCTTAATTTCGAGAATTTGCAAGGATCTTGGCACATGTTTTATCGCGAAATTCCTATTGGCTGTCTGAAAGTGAACATGAGATTTCGCCAGCCAATAGGTATTTCGCAATAAAATATGTGCCAAAATCCTTGGAAATTCTCGAAATTAAGAGAATATTTTTCTTCTGGTTAAGAAAACGCAGCAAAAATTATTAATTTGGAAATAAAAATTTTCGACGGTGCACTTTTATTTAAAGAATATGTCAAGCCCTTAGAATCAGTGAAAATTTAACGAAGGTAAGTATTTATTTAGATAAATTTAACTGTAAAAAGCGTGGAGGAAAAGTCTGCCGTCGGCATGCCGTGGGTAGTACGGAAAGGTCCCCGGCAGTGCTCTCCTCAGTTACGGCATGCGACAGTGGAACAGGAAATCCAATTTTGGCTTCATCGTGAGAGCTCCCGACTGCATGCCGTAGGAAATACGGAAAGGCCCCGGCATCGCCAATGGAGGAGCTCTGGCTGCGGAAGTTCGCGGCTGATATCTTGGGCAGATACTTTTAAACTGTTATGTGTGCCTAGTTTAGAGATTCCTTGAATCTCTGTATCTTCTTCTATCTGTATCTGTGTCTGCTTTTACAAAGGGAAGACTTGCCTGATTCCCTGGTATTCGTTTGTGAAATGTCCATTAATATCAGTTGTGTATGTGATGTCATGATACAAAGTTTTTAAAGCATTAATATATTTTTTCCCGAGACTTTAGTTAGATAATAGTTTTAATATTCTTGTAGCCAAATTATTACTTTTACATTGATTAGATTAAAATTTTAATATCTTCTATGATAAGAAATTTATTCAGTTTTGGTTTTAAATTTCGGTTCAGTATTTAAGAAAGATCTCAAACAATTCGAAGTCAGTTTGAGTTCCCCCTTCGGTATAGAGTCCCAATATAAGGTAAGTACGATTTAAATACATTTAATTGTAAAGCTGGAACGGGAATTATTACGTGGACTTTCGTTAGATAAAGTTTAATATTCTTGTAGCAAAATTATTACTTGAACTTTGATTAGATTACAATTTTAATATTCTTCTAAATTATCATACACTTCACAAAGTTTCGGTTTGATAACAGAATTATTACTTTGGACTTTTATTAGATAAACGTTTTAATTTTATTGTAGCAAAATTATTACTTAAACGTTGCTTAGATAAAAGTTTTTAATATTCTTGTAGCAAAATAATTACTTTAGACTTTGATTAAAAGTTTTAATTTTTTTTTTCTATGTTGAGAAATTTATTCAGTTTTGGATAAAACTTTTAATATTCTTCTTTGGTAACAGTATTAATACTTTGGACTTTGCTTAGAAAGTTTTGATTCTGCTGTATACAGTGAAGTGTACGATAACTCAGCAAAACACATAATTTTTAACTCATATTCACACACCTCATTTCAACCTAATTCACTAATTCACAAATTAGTTTAAACCTCATCTCCCGAAGAAAAACTTAAATTAGTTTTTCACATGCTAAAAAACGCCCCCGTTTTTCCTAATTTTCACACATATTTTCACAAAAAACCACAAGAAACATACTTTTTACCTCACCCCGCATTATTTTTCCCATGGATTTTCATTGAATTCTCGAGCCTCTTTTACTGTGCCAGAACTCTCATTTATGCTACTGCTAATTTATTCTTGCCATTTACTGCTCCCCAACTGTGAACGTAAGAGTTATAATAACATTTAAATATGCTGCCTTTGCCAGATTCCCCACATTTCCAAAGGCATTATTATTTTAAGGCATCCCATTATAGCTAGGGACCTGAATTTTTAATCCACACGGGGTCACGCAGGGGGAACTAGCCTACGAAATTTGGGACTTTTTGGTCAAATACATCGAGAACCACTGAATATCAGAATCTGTCGAAATAAAAATCTAGATAGCTTGCGACAAAGCCACGGGCTATGAGAGCGCATGCTCAGTTAGCAATGACTTTGCAACACATTACAATTCTTTGCGTTGAATATGTACTAAAACGTCTCGGGGGGGGGGGGAGGTTATTCACAAAACTAACTTTAGAGCAATCAAAAAAACAGATACAGATTAAAAGCAATATGCGGCCACCGAAAATTTACATATTAACGAAGCCATGGTCCAAGTAGGAACCTAATTTTTTAGCCAACCACGAGGGAGGGGGGGCGTGTAAGAAATTGGGATCATGTGGTAATGTATCAAGGGAGTCATAGGTCAACAAAATCTGTCGTAACCGTAATAAAAATCTCGACAGTTTAGGTAGAAACGAAACCACGGTTTATGAGAGAGCGTGCTGACGGCAACACAGCCGTGCAAATCTAAAAGAGAGCGCTGACCTCAGCAACGATGCAAGTGAACGCTGGGAAATTTTCTTCGTGTTGAATATGCGCTAATGTGTCGGGGGTGGAGGGGAGTTCTTACAAAACTTACCTTTAGTGCAATGAAAATAAGAATGCTTATTAAATGTGACATCCCGGTAACACCGGATGCTGTTCAGCTACTATGTAATAAATTAATATTCTAAAATAAATATAACCAAAATAGTTAACTCTTCAATTGATAATTTATGACAAGTAATTCAGTTTGAAATAATAAATATAAATTTAGAATTCGAGTGGAGTAAAAAAAAGCAAGCCTATAATATTAATATAATTTTCACGAATAGGGTTTTAAAATTCCGTTAGAACGGAGAGGAATAATAATAATGATAATAATAATTATTATTACGCATTTATATACATATACAAAACGTACATAAAAAAAAATACACAAAAACTATCCAGAATAAAATAAAATTTACAATATCTGAAAGAAACATAAATTTAGTGTCTACAATTGAGGACCAAGGGGCAACTGCCTGTCCTGGTGCTGCTGAACATTACCAGGGAAATTTTCAGCAGCAACACACTGTATCACATGCTAAACAACAATATAAAATGAAACTCAGTTTCCTTACATTAAATTTTCTACATTAGAAATATTTAAAACAAATAAACGTGAATATCTTTTAAATGCCATAGGATTATTTTAATTTCGAATTTCTGAAGGTAAAGAATTAAACACCGATTGTGCAACATATGAGAAATTACTCTGTAAAATATTTCTTTTTGCTAAAGGAACTTTATATAGTAATCCAGTTTGTCTCGAAGTAAACGTAATAGCTTTCTGAGGTATCCAATTTTTTTCTGGTATAGAAATATCTTAGAGAAAATTAAATATTGGAATATTTTATGTATTAAATATAAATTAGTTAAATTATGTTGGTAATACATCATATTTGTAATGGACATGACAAATACGATCTATAAACACACACACACACACACCAAAAAAGATGGGGCGGGGGTGGCTCAGTCGGTAGCGCGCCAGGCTCGTAATCTGTAGTTCCCAGGTTCGAGTCCCAGCTGGGTCAGCGTTGAGATTTATCTCCGCAAAATTCCCCGCCCTGCCCACGGTCAGTAGGGGACACCGATGGGCTTGGAAAGGCCGCCGTCCGTCGGATGGGACGTTAAGCCGTGGCCCCGTGTGCGGGAGAGCCATACCCTGTGCACGTTAAAGAACACGCTGGATGGCCTTGACGGGAGGCTAACATCTGTCTCCCAACAGCTGTTCCAGTGGGTCCCCTCCCCCAACCTTCTCTGAGCCTTCGGGATCCATGTGACCTGGCCATTTAGCCCATGGTGTGCAAAATAGTGCCGCTCAGAGGTAAAACAACCCAAACAACCAAAAAAGATAAACACAAACTTCACTGAAATGTGTTAAGTAGTGTTATCAATGGACTGACGTTTCGGCCCAAACATTTGGCGGAATATAGCTAATATTAGAGTAATGCGTTTATAAGGCTTAGTGATGAGCAGCCCCTGATCTAGCAAAATATAAAGGAGAGAGGAGGGAGGCAAATGGCTCGATTGTACCAAAGAAAAGTAAAAGTTGGTGTGAACACAGGAATTTCATTGCAATATAACACAAGAATGTAGCAAGACACAGTGTTTCTTGCAATATAACACTTATCCCTCCGTTTTGAAGAACTTAAAAAACTTAATTATGCATGAAATATGTATAAATGAACTTCTTTTTGACTCCATTACTATTACTAGCATTGCAAAGAGATCAAAGTCCCCTTCCTACCTTGCGAGGATTAAACCATTCCCCCCCCCCCAAATCCAGTTCTGGTTATTGGATTTTTTTTTTTTCTTTTAAGTGTGAAACGGAAGTATATTGTTGAGGAATTTGCATTATTTGAACTAGTTATCTCAGCTTGGATCATTCTGATGTTGCAACGTAGCTCCATTCCGCACTTAAAAACATACCGCCAAATCTAAACAATTCCTTAGATATTTTTTAGCTTTGCACCAAGTCAGAAAGAGTTATTTTTGAGCAGAAAGACAGTGGGTGTTACTATTTGTGGGTCCGATTGTTCCTACAGTAAATTTAGACGTTCACGATCTTCCTTTCTGAGCGCTAATAATGAGAAACCTAATAAATTCAAGCTAGGTATTAATTTGTTCCCGTTTACTGATAAGAGAAGTTTTATTGATTTGATTGGCGGTTCCGCCAAAATATTCTGATTAAGTGAGGTTTTCAATCTTATCTAATTTATACCGAACAGCCAAAACATTATGACCAGCGTGTCTTTATGCAAATAGAAGCAACTGCAGGTAAACGACGGCGCGTGTGAAGGTCATGAAACGTATAAATAACACCTGATACTAAGCTCTGTTAATCAGTGTTATTCTTGTTCTTCAGATGAGAAACGCAGCGGAGTTAAGTGAGTTTGACAAAGGCCAAATTACAATGGTCAGACGACTGGGTCATAGCATTTCCGAGACGGCAAGGCTTGTGGGGTTCTCAAGGTCAGTCCTGGTTAGTAACTTCAAAAAGTGGTCCGAGGAGAGAGAAACCACGAACCGTTGGCAAGGTGTGGACCAAACATGGTTCATCAATGCTATAAGAGAGCGTGGTACGAGCCAACAGAAGGGATACCGTGACGTAACTCGCCCGTAAATTGAATGCTGGTGACGGGAGTAATGTGACAGGGTTCGATTCACACAGAGTGAATCGAACCCTGCTGAAAATGGGGCTGCGTAGCCACAGGCCGCTCCAAGTGCCCATGCTAACCTTGGTTCATCCTCGAAAACGCCTACAATGGGCACACTAGCATCAAAACTGACCTTGAATGATTGGAAGAAAGTTGTCTAGTCAGATGAATCTCGTTTCCTGTTGCACCAAGTGGATGGTTGGGTACGTATGCGTCATTTAGCTGGGGAAGTGTTGGCATCAGGATGCACAGTGGGATGAAAACAAGCCGGTGGAGGAATTGCAAAGCTTTGGGCAATGTTCTGCTAGGAAACCCTGGGTCCAATCATTCATGTGCAGGAAATTATGATATTTACCACCTACCTAACCATCATTGCAGACCACGTACATCCTTTCATGGCAGTGGTATATCCCTCTAGTAGTGCCTTCTTTGAGCAGGATAATGCGTTATGTCACTGTCCAGTGTAATGCTCCAAACAAATGCAAAATACTTGAAGTTTTTATGCTCCGGATAGCTTAGACGGGCGCCAGGCAATAATTAACAAATTGCCAAAAGTAGAATAAGTTGTTAATAAGTTGATTTAGGGTTCAAATACCAGCGAGCGTTCATGAGTAAGAATCAAAATGATTGTCAAGTAATATAAAAAAAATCCTTAATTCGCGTTGCTCAAGAGAAAAAAACTGTACAGACTCAAAATGTTTTAAATATAACAAAACAGATTTATTTCCAAAATAATCCGACTCACCAAGACATCAATGAAGAAAACATAACTCCTGTGCTACACGCACTGTGCTTGGTGCTACGCACCTTGTTTTCGTGCACTCACTTGTGCTTAGCTACTGCTTCTGCTTATGCTACTTATTAAGTAGGTCACTGGTTTTTGACAATGAGCCGGCGTATGCCGGGAAAGACATTTGCATACTATGACGAACGACGCAAGCTATGACGCAAGAGGGGGCGTGTCCTTTGCACGCCCTTTAACGGTACAGTCGGAAGATCGGAGTTGCGACGCATGCGCAACTCCAAGAAACTTGGAAACGAGTGCTGCGATGCCAAAAAGGAAATAAAAAATCCCCAAAATGATAAATATAACGTAAATTAAACAAAACTGGTTAAGGTAAAGCAAAAGTGAACGATGGGGCATCACAACTCCCCCTTCCAAAGGGAGTCAAAAGATTTGACCTAACAAATTTTGACGAGCAATTTTGAATAAAGGACACATCTTACGTCATTTACACATGGCTGAACATAAATAAGTAAAAGTATGCTAGCGCAAATTTTGATATGACGAACTATTCTCACTTTGACACAATTTTCCAGCACAACCAAAGGTACCTCCTCCCTTTTCCTCCTGACAAAAATATGTAATTAACAGCTAACCTAGTGTCAATATATACCAGTGGCTGTGACAGTTAACTGTATACTAGCATCATCGGTCTAACTAGTATCACATTCTGATACAAACTCGAAATTGGCATATCTTGAACTGTACAGAAAATGTAACAGGTTAATGAACTCCTAATCTTCCTTAGATTCTAATTGTTAAATATATGAAAAGAGGAAAAAATTCATTACAATTGTTGTTAGCGGGGTGATAACTTCCGCTTTTCCCCTAACCACAAAAAAGTATGTGACAGCTAAATCTTCACCTAAATCACATAAAAAAAGGGTATTCGAACACCGTTATCTCCTCCTAATTACATTCAAATACGCAAAGCTAAGAAAATTCAAAATTTACAAACAAGCGGGAATGTAATCATCCGCTAATTCATCTTCTATTCACAGAAATCGCGATCTAGCTGAAATAAAAAATCATTAGTTACCTCCCCCTTCAGAGCTAACGTCCCCCTCTCAAAGGAGTTATGCTGGTAACAACTCGGTCACCAGACTAGGCCATTTGGGGACAGCTCCAAAAAGGTACGCAAAAAAAACACAAAATTCTGCAGTCATCATCATGGTCATCATCTATATATACCAATAAATACTGCCAATGTCATCCCAAAAATTACGTATCATTGACACGATGACACTGAACAGATTTAAACACATATACATAAATCGTATCTAAGAATAAAGAAAAAAGAGTGTGAATAATTTATAATATACGATGATAACATTTCATCGAATAACTTTTACATGAATCTCCTTTTTTTTACATAAATTCACTTTGGAATGCACGATATTTTACAATACAAATTCTTAAACATAAAAAATATTAAATTACTAATTCTCTTTCACTCTTCTCATTCATATCCAGAAACATTTTACAATTTCTAAACTTTCAATATCGACTTACAAAATTTTCAGCTATCAGTCAGCTGAAACGAAAAAATCTACAAAAATACATTTTAACTCACGTAAATAACTAGAACCTCGATGAACAAGAATGCAAAAAAAAAATTCTATTCACAGAGTATAAACTCGAATACAATAAATTCACTTTTCAAAAATAAATATCGAACTCTAAAGTTTCAACAAGAAATTAAACATCGCTAACTATATAATTCACAAGGCTTCTTCTTCGTCTTCATCTATTCCAGAAAAAAAAACAGAGAACATTTTATAACTCAATCAAGTGCCAAGTGAAAGAAAAATATACTTAAATTTCATTGTTGGCACTCCGTGGCAATAAATCATCTAGTCCGTTTCCGATAACATCCTTCCGTCGTCGTTGGGTGGCTTCACGTAAAGTTGTTACTGAAGATCTCGTTCAAGTCAAGTGGTCGCTGTAGATATCTCTCGTGACGTCATCTTCCCGATGTTCGCTGCTTTGCTGCCGGTTGTCGCTCTGCAGGATTTGCGTTTCGTCGGCCTTTCGTCACGCTCTTGACGTCGATGGAACAGCTGAATCTGGCTTTGTCAGTCTTTGTCCTGTTGTGTGCAGTAGGTGATAATCTAATCTGTTTTTTCCTCTTCTGCTTGGTAAAGGTTCATGATCATCAGAGCCATCTTTCTCCTGGGTTTGTTGTGGAGCATCTACTTCTGATCTAGAAAATTCCATAGAAACTTTATATAACTTTCATATTGGCCAATTCATACAGAAGTGGAGAAAGTTTCTTCCTTATAACATATGGTCCAGCATATAATGGTGCAAATTTCTTGATGAATCCTCTTTCTTTATCACTCTTATGATGTGTTTTAAATCAAGACCTTATCACCTACTTTAAATTCCATATGTCGTCGTCTTTTATTATAATCCTCTCGTTGCTTTTGTTGTGCTCGTAGGGAATTATCTTGTGCCTTTGAAATGGCTCTAATATGCTGTTCCGTTCTACACTCAATGGATTGTGGAGATGCGGGTTGGCCAATGAATCTGTCCCAGGGTAATGTTAGTTCTCTTCCAAGAAATATCCGTGAAGGCGTGAATTTGGTGGTTTCATGTAATGAAGTGCGTAAAGCAAAGGAAAACTTTTGCAAATATTTATCCCATGTACTATGTCTATTTTCAACGTAAGCAGCTATCATTCTGCCAATATTTCGATTAATTCTTTCTGTCAAATTTGATTGTGGATGATATGGAGTTGTATATATGTGTTTTATTTGGAACGTTTCACATACTTCAGCAAGTACATTGGAAATGAATTGGGGCCCATTGTCCGAAACTATACTCTTGGGTACCCCGTATCTGCATATAAATTCATTTACAAATTTATTTGCTACGATTGTTGCTGTTGCATTTCTAACAGGAAATATTTCGACCCATTTCGAAAAATAATCTACTAAGACCAGAATATATTGGGATCCCGCTTGTGTTTGTGGATACGGGCCCATTAAATCCATGCCAACTAATTCCATGGGTTCATTGGAGATCGTGCTTTTCATAAGACCACAAGGACGGTTTTGATCGAATTTCGTGGTTTGACAAATTAGGCATGTATATTGGCCAGCTTTGAAAAAAGACGTAAAAAGTCTTTTTTCAAAGCTGGCCAATATGATCTTTTGGCCACTTTCTAATAGGTTTTCCGCGTACCTAAATGTCCAGCTGAAGGTACATCATGTAATTCTCGGAGTACGTACTCTCTTAAATTCTTGGGAATAAATGGGCGATAACTGCCTGTTTGACTCGGTCGTCTGCAGTAGTACAAAATATCGTTAATTAATCTGAAATGTCTGGCTCTTCCAACAATAAGCTATACTAGGATCTAGAGGTAATTCATCAGTTTTCAAATAATGATACACGTTTCCATATTCTAAATCTCTTTGTTGTTCAGTAATTAAATGTTCCTTGTATTCGATGGGAACTATTGTGGCGAGTAAGGGAGCAAAAGGCTTATCTTCGAGCTCTGGCGTAACTTCTGCCGGCCACACGGGAGCACGGGATAATGCATCTGGTAGCTGATGTGCACTTCCCTTTCGATGCTCGACCTTGAAATTAAATTCTTGTAGGCGTAATGCCCAGCGCATTAGACGACCTGTTAGATTGGTAGATGTCTGTAACCATTGTAAAGCAGCATGGTCAGTAAAAATAGTTATGTCGGATGTGTCTAATTGTACTTTAAATTTTTCTAGAGCCCATATTACGCTTAGACATTCTTTTTCAGTCACTGTATAGTTTCTTTCAGTATGACTCAAACTGCGACTGGCATACATGATAACGTGTTCACAATTGTCATTCTGTACTTGGCTCAGCACGGCGCCGAGACCGACATCGGAAGCATCAGTGTAGATGTAAAAAGGTTTGCTTAACTGTGGCAAGGCCAACACGGGAGCATGACACAATGCATCTTTTAATGTCTGAAATGCTGTATCACAAACAGGTGTCCAGTGAAACCGCTTTCGCTTTCGACGTAATTCACACAAAGGTTCGGCCAAATTAGCAAAATTGGGTACAAATTGTCGGTACCATCCACATATTCCTAAAAATCTACTAAGTTGTTTCGAATTGCGCGGTGTGGGAAATCGTTCTACGGCTTCGACCTTATTAGGTAATGTTCTTACTCCATCTTTATTAACATTGAAACCGAGGTATTGAACGTCCTCTCGGAGAAATGTGCATTTGGACAACTTTATGGTGAGTCCGGCCTCTCTTAACCTTGCAAATACCAAATTCAAATCACGTAAATGCTCTGAAAAATCAGTAGAAAAAATGACTATGTCGTCTAAGTATACTTCACAAATTTTTCCTTTTAGGTCACCCAGAACTACGGACATAAGACGTTGAAACATGGCGGGTGCTCCTGATAAGCCAAATGGCAAGCAACGAAATTGGAATAATCCATCTTTTGTGAGGAATGCTGTTTTGGGTCGATCTGTTGGATATACGGACACCTGCCAATATCCTGAAGACAAATCTAGTGTGCTAATAAATTTCTTGCCAGCCAGTTGTGTTAGTAGATTCTGAATAATAGGTAGTGGATATCTGTCGGGGACTGTAACAGCATTTAATTTTCGATAGTCTACGCAAAATCTCAAATCACCAGTTTTCTTTTTAACGAGCACGACCGGTGAAGCCCAAGGGCTAAAACTTGGCTTTATTATCCCATCCTCTAACATTTCTTTAATTTGTGTTGAAATTATCTCTTCTTTACTGGGAGGATAATTATATGGTTTGCTGTAAACAGGTCTATTATTGCCGGTGTCGATATGATGTTCTAAAATCTGACATCTACCGGGCTTGTTGTTAAAAAGTTCGTAATTAGCATTGAGCAGAGTTTCTAACTTAACTCTCTCGCTATTTTCCAAATGAGCGTTGTCAGCATGTTTTCTAATGTCTGATTTTATCTGACCGATATCAAGTTTTTCTTTCATTGTTGCTTTTAATGAAATAGTATTGTTGGCAAAATCAAATTCAATCAAGTGTTTCCGTATCGCATCTATTCCTATTAAAGAGACATATAATAATTCACTTATTACTAAGAATTCAAGTCTTATCTCCACATTATTTAAAGTGATAGGTAACTCAACAGTTCCTTGCGGAAAACACTGCTTGGAAGCACAAGCTAAGTTCAAAGGTCCACCGGACCATGGCTGCAAATTCAGTTTACAATTTTTCTGAATTTTATCCCATACTTTTTTATGTAGACATGTAAGATCAGCTCCTGTATCAATGCGAGCTATGAATTCGGTGTTATCGTGATAAAGCTTCACAAAAGGTAAATGTAGGACATTATGTATACCCACAGTAGCAAGACTTAACTCATGAGAGGGCATTTCTTGAGGAACTTTGGCCTCTCGCTTCAAAGATGCCGATGAAAGTTTCCCGAATTTTCATTCCTTTGATAGCAATATTTGTCACTGTGTCCTAGTCGGCCACAAAAATTACATCTGAAAGATTGAGTTTGTTTAAACAAAGTTTTAGGTGTAGTGTTATGGTTCGAAGCTTGACGTGGCAAAAAGTCTCTACTTCGTTCATATTCTATAGTTTTAGGCGCGTTCGGCGCAAATTGTCGGGACCGTGTAACTTCCGGTCGTGCGGGAGTCATTCTACGCGACTCAACCTGATATCGCTGTTTTGGCGGGAATGGCATCCATTGTTGGTTATGTGTATTTGCTGCAGATTCTCTTCTTGCAGTGTATTGCCGAGCCAATTTGACTAACTCTGCAATTGAATTTACATTTCGTACTTCTAGGATTTCTCTAATGGGCAAAAGCAATTGAGACAAAATGCAATTTACGATATCAATTTCAGCGGCATCAGCATCGTACAACTGGTATAACTGTACTGTACCCCATATAAATTTTTCTATGTCACCTCTTTCCCTTTGTCTTCGTGAAAACAACTCTGTAGCTAGTTCTGTAAAATCATTATAAGCCGGATATATGTCCATGATTTCGTTTTTAAATTCTTCCCAAAGTTCTATGTCGTGACGACATCCTACGTTATTCCACCATTGCTTAGCACATCCAATTAGGCATCATCATCATCATCATCCTCAAGCAGTAATGGGCTACGGAGGTCCAACCAGACCACGCAGTTTAATTCTCCAAGCATATCTGTCCTGAGCTACATCTGCTGCATCCGGCCACTGCACACCAATTCTAACAAGGTCCTGTTTGACATTGTCTGCCCACCGCATCCTAGGTCTCCCCCTCCTTCTGAAGCCTCTAGGCACACTGTTCATAACCCTATTTGCCAATCTATAATTATCCATACGGGCAACATGGCCAAACCAGCGGAGTCTCTCTCTGCACAATATGCTGCTTAAAGCAGGTTGCAGACTCCTTTGCCTAACCTCATCATTAGTTACAAAGTTGAACCACCTAATACCCAAGATACTGCGTAAGCATCTAGAATCAAAAGCATCTAGTTTCCTGTTATCTTGTTTACACAGCGTCCAAGTTTCACTACCATAACTAACCCTAGAAAGAACCAAACTATTATACAGTCAAATTTTAGTCTTTAGATGTATACGCCTATTTCTCCACAATCTCCATAGATTCTTAAAAGTCCCGGCAGCAATACCTATTCGTCTGTTAATCTCATGCCGCACATCACCAGTATCAGTTACATAGCTCCCAAGATAATTAAACTGTGACACCTGCTCAAGACTGCAACCATTCAGATTAACTGAATCACAACCTGCCTGACCAATTTTCATCACTTTAGTTTTCTCTCTGTTTATAACCAAACCTACTCTACTACCAGTCTCATCAACAGCTCGAATGAAAGAGTTCATCTCATCAACATCATTTGCCAAAAGGGCTAAATCATCAGCATAATCTAAATCAGAAATTTTCGTATCTCCAGACCATTTAAGACCAAAATCTTTCCCTCGAAGTGAATTTCGCATAACATAATCAACAACCAAACTAAAGAGAAAAGGAGACAAAATGCACCCTTGTCGAACACCAGAAGCAATGCTAAACCAATTGCTACAAGACTTACCAACTCTCACAAATGACTCAGTGTTATTATAGAGAGCTTTCATTATGTTAACTAACTTGTCTGGTATACCATATGATCTCACAATCAACCACAAATTATGACGATCAACAGAGTCGAAAGCCTTTTTGAAATCAACAAAGCTAGCAACCAAAGGTTTCTGAAACTCTAAACATTTCTCAAGAATCTGCCTAAGTGAAAAGATATGATCTACACATCCCCTACCACTTCTGAATCCACATTGCTCATCACGCAATTGCCTGTCAACCAGATTCTTAATTCTATTAAGCACAATCATGGAAAGAACTTTACCTGGAACAGAGAATAGGCTGATACCCCTATAGTTATCACAAGAACTGCGATCACCTTTTTTGAAAATAGGGATAATAATAGCTCTGGTAAAATCTTTAGGAACCATGCCTTTATCATAAAAGATATTCAGAATTTCAGTCATCCAAGTGATAACCAAAACATTCCCAGCTCTGAGCATTTCTGTAGTAATTTCATCTACCCCTGGGGATTTATGAAGTTTCAGTTTAGAGATAGCCAAACTAACTTCAGATTGTGTTATAGGGCCAACATTAAAGCTGCCAATGCATCTATCATCATTGGAAACAATGGGAGTAGAACTAACCACATTGTTTAGAACATCACTGAAATGCTCAGCCCACCTAGCCATGAGAGAATCCTCACCTTCTATAACCTTACCTTGTTTATCCTTCAATCCCTGTATGCCTGTCCATTTTCTACCACATAAGACATTAACTATCTGGTACAGCTCTCTGCTGTTGTGCTGCCTAACTGCTTCCTCAGCTTTGTCAGTCAAGCTATCAAGCCAAAGATTTTTATCAGTAGCTAACTGATCCTTTACACGTTTATTAAGCTCTCTGTAATCTTTTCTATTAGGACTAGTAGGGTACTGATTAAGGACATTCCTGCAATTCCTTCTTTCTGAAATAAGCTCAATTGCCTTGTCACTTAAATAATTCTGCCTCCTCTGCTCCTTTTTTCCTAAAAGAGTACTGTTAGTTTCCAAAAAAGCCTGTTTAAAATGGCCCCATTCTCCCTCAACTTCAGTATTAAGCAAACCATGACCGTCATAATGACTAAGTAACCTATCATGGTAAGCTTTAGCTATAACTGGGTCATTCAGAGCTTCAGTATTAAAGGTAAATTTTTTAACTCTAGCACAACACTTTTTAAGTTTAAGTTGCAAGACACTTTTAACAAGGTAATGGTCAGATCCAATTTCAGCTCCCCTATATGCCCTGGTATTTCTAACAGAACTAGCCCATTTGCTGTTAATTAATATATAATCAATCATATTCCTATGCAGCCCATCAGGTGAAACCTATGTGTATTTATGTATGTCGCGGTGTTTGTAATATGTGTTAGTTATTCTGAAACCATTGAGTTTACTTACCTGTAGGAGACGTTGCCCATTGCCATTGCAGCTACCAATACCAAAAGGACCTATTACTCCTCCCCAAAGGTCAGAGTCGGTACCAACTTTAGCATTGAAGTCACCAAGAACAAGGGTAATATCTCCTTTCTTGACAGAATTCAAAATGTCCTGAAGTTGTCCGTAAAACCTATCCTTCTCATCCTCATCAGCATCCTCAGTGGGGGCATAACAGCAGATAACATTCAAGTTTTTAATGCTTGTCTGAAATTTTGCTGTAAGAAACCTTTCATTAATGCACTCATATCCTAGAAGAGCATCCACTAGCATGTCTGCTGAGCAGCAGACCCACGCCTTGGTGATGCTTTCCATCCTCCCTCCCTGTAAAGAGAAATTTAAAGTTATTTTTAAGTATCTCACCTTTACCTGTCCATCTGGTCTCTTGCAAGCCTAGAATATCTAGGTTATAGCGCTGGAATTCCTGCATGAGGACATCAAGAGAATAATCTCTATGTAATGTCCTCACGTTCCACGTTCCTGCAGAAAGAAAATGATTAGTAGGATTTTTAAAGAAATTAGGTTTATTGAGATTGGTAGGGCCAACAATATCAAACAGCCCCCTGATCGCAGGCATGGGGCAAAGACCCGTTCCTCCTCCGCTAAAGGCTGAAGTCACCGATGCTGGTAGGAACTTCAGGCACCACCTTTTCAAGTGGACTTTTTCAAGAACCACATGGCCTGCCTGAGACGCATTACTCCAGTTTAGGCTTGACGATGCCCAACTAGCTAAGTAAGGTTCAGGTACCTGCGATGGCCTCTGATTAGGATTATCCACCAGCTGACATAAGGTATCCCATGCCTCTGTTCACTTAAGGCTGGCAACCCAGAAGCAAACAGAAAACCCAGCGGCAGATTCTCCCTCAACAGAGGCTCACCAGTGCAGCAAGTCCAGGATCCATAATCAAGCTATAGCCCAGTCTAGTAGGTATAAATGGTCAGCACCAGGACCCTGTGAAGTTGACCACCCCTCAGCAGGGTTGAAAAAAAAGAAAAAAGTGGCCGTAGATGACCAGATCAGCAGGCCATACTGAACTGGCAGCCCTCCCCTTCCGTTCCCTTCCAAAAGAGAATATCTCTTTTGAAAGGTACTAACAGCCTGCACCACGAGAAGGCGGGGTCGGACATTAGGTGCTAGACCTGGCCGGTTCTGTGCATCATAACAGGGGATTGGTATACAGCTCTCCTTCCAGTTTACGCCTAGCTACCATTTACAGGCCCCCAATTAGGCAAGATACTGCTAAAAAACAACTTTTTTGTTGCTTGGCACTTCATGTAAACGGAAGTGCTCCTCCATGGACTTGACAAATGTCCATGATGACGGACGTTTCGAACCGTCGAACCTCATCTCAGGTAAAGGCCAATTAGCATAAGGACTATAGTTAATGGATGGGTTGGCAAATCGTCGTTGTGGCGGTTGAAAATACTCTGTTCTATCGCTTGCTTCTGACGGAACAGAAAATGGAACCTTACGTTCAAAGTTTCTTCGTTGGTGAACTGACGTAGCATTGTCAGCAAATTTAGGGGTTGTTGTCGTTCCCCTTTTCTCCCGATTATCATCAAGCAGATTCATTAGCACTTCTGCTTCCATCATTACATCTTGCAATCTACCCTTTACTCTTTCAATGTCGGGAGTTATTATGGTGGAATCGGCCATATTGTTAGCAGACATGTTTAGCGGTCTGCCGAAATTTTGAATTTTGGAAATTTTGAAAACCTTTTTTAATCTTGAGCAGCGCTCAAAGGTACTGCTATACAACAATACTAAAGCTATAACTAAGCTTACAAAAATATAAATTTGCTTATCAAAAAAAGATTTTTCTTATCGTGCCTACGTACGTGTGTGCCAGGACACTTCTAATCATTACATACAACAAATATCTTAAATATTCAGCAATATCTACGCTGAAACTTCAGTACCTTTGAATAATACACAAAAAATGTTAAGCTTCCTGCTCAACAAAAATTTTCGGCTTAAGCTGCCATTAAATCTACAACTAGTACATACAACTACTGAGCTCAAAAAATTACTATCTTTGACAATCATACAAAATTTATCCACAAATATATATAGTATCTTTAAATACTGGCGAGTCCCTGTTCGCTGCGCCACTTCTTTTATTGTACTCTGTAACGCTCCAAACAAATGCAAAATACATGAAGTTTTTATGCTCCGGATAGCTTAGACGGGCGCCAGGCAATAAGTAACAAATTGCCAAAAGTAGAATAAGTTGATAATAAGTTCATTTAGGATTCAAATACCAGCGAGCGTTCATGAGTAAGAATCAAAATGATTGTCAAGTAATATAAAAAAATCCTTAATTCGCGTTGCTCAAGAGAAAAAAACTGTACAGACTCAAAATGTTTCAAATATAACAAAACAGATTTATTTCCAAAATAATCCAACTCACCAAGACATCAATGAAGAAAACATAACTCCTGTGCTACACGCACTGTGCTTGGTGCTACGCACCTTGTGCTCGTGCACTCACTTGTGCTTAGCTACTGCTTCTGCTTATGCTACTGCTTAAGTAGGTCACCGGTTTTTGACAATGAGCCGGCGCATGCCGGGAAAGACATTTGCATACTATGACGAACGACGCAAGCTATGACGCAAGAGGGGGCGTGTCCTTTGCACGCCCTTTAACGGTACAGTCGGAAGATCGGAGTTGCGGCGCATGCGCAACTCCTAGAAACTTGGAAACGAGTGCTGCGATGCCAAAAAGGAAATAAAAAAATCCCCAAAGTGATAAATATAACGTAAATTAAACAAAACTGGTTAAGGTAAAGCAAAAGTGAACGATGGGTCATCACACCAGATTGTTCGAGAACGGTTTGTGGAACATGAGGAAGACTTCCACGTATTGTCCTGGCCTCCAAATTCCACAGACATCAATCCTATCGAGCATCTGTGGCTTGTGTTGGAACAGCATAGCCTGTCTGTGACGGCTCAACCAGGCAACGTACAGAGTTAAGGGATCTGCTGGTAACGTGTTGGTACCAGATACCACAAGACACCTTTTGAAATCTTGTAGCATCCATGCCTCGCCAAGTAAGAGCTGTTTTGGTGGCATGTGGAGGACCAACATCATATTAGACAGGTGGTCAAAATGTTTTGGCTCTTCGGTGTATACTGAAAACACAATTTATTGCACACACTGCACAATCCATAATCTTGCTCTACTCCGCCACAACAATGCGGCCAGATGAAACCCACGAGGGCTATAAATAGGTCAGATACCTATTTGCTTTAGTGTACCTGCGACAATTATGATCAGTAAACACGGTGACCTATTTCGATCGTGGGCAGTTTGTGTGTGTGGAAGATTGGATGCTCCATATTTGCAACTACAGTACGTCTGGAATATTTGTGTGCGACCATCGTACATGTGTACCAGGACTACATCAAAACTGGAAAAACTGCAGCAACCTGAAAAAATCTGGTCATAACTGGTCATTGATATTTGAGGTGAGTGCCATCTTTTCTTTATCATAACATCAGAAAGAAAGGCCGATAATAATGTCACCATTTAATGATGGGTTCAGCTATGAAGGTTTGTGCAAAGACCATTCATCACACAATGGAGTGACTGGGCTATGCCAACCGATATCACATCGAGTACCCTTGCTAAAACAGCACATCACAGGACTATGGGGCTGCAGTTGGTAAAGAAATATCACCAATACATCATAGAAGATTGGAAAAAGGAAGATTTGTCTGAAAAATCTAGGTTACAACTACAAGACGCCAACGGGGAGGTTGCAGAGACCACACGAGGCCTGCACTCGAACGATGAAGTCGGGTTGGTACATGCTGGCGAAGGCAGTGTAATGTTCTGGGGCAAATTTATGTGTGTCTCCTTGAGGCCACTTGTACCTAATTAGATCATAATTACTGCTAAAGGCTTTGAAGTGTTCTCTGACCACATACACCCATACATGGCTATTCGTTTCCCACAGCATGGTTCCTTCTTTCAACAATAAAGTTTCTCATCGCCCCCATTTTGCGAAGGACTCATGGGAGGAGCATTCCAGTGAGGTCGCAATAATCAAATGACCCTCTCACTCTCTGTATTTCAACTCTATTCAGCATCTGTGCGACAAGGTAAAGCGATGCATTCATGCCCACCACAGGCATCTCTTGGCGCTTTACGGATGTCTGTCCTGCAATCATAGGCCGCAATACCACTGGAACCTTTCCAACACCTAGAGTCTATTCCATGACGTGCTGTTTCTATTGTGAGGGCGAAAAGTGGACCCACACATTATTTGGTGGGTGTGTATAATAATTGTCCTTTCAGTGTATGTAATTATGTAATATGTGTATATATTTAAATATATAATAATTTTAGAGAATGTGGAAACAAAGTAGGTATAGTGAGCACAAAATGAATTTCATGAAAACTGATTTTCTGTAATATCTTTGCAAATATTAAGAGTAGAACAAAACTAGAGGTAGATTTGCATTCAGCATCACTCATTTACATAAGAAATGTGTTGAAAATATCAAAAACAATTTCTTGTTACATAATGTAATTTTTCCCATTCATAACTTCGAAGGCAGCCGATAACGTACAGCTCCATTCACAGCATTCAAGTAGGCGAGGAGGACAGCACCCACAGAGAAGGTGGTAGCAAATTGCCAATATAAGGACCTGAAACAATTCCAGAGTGAAAATTTCATGTTCCCCGAAGAGAGAGAATTAAAGAAATGAAAAGCAGCATGAACGAATTTTTTTTAAGAAAGTTTGTTTGCAAGAGGGACTCTTTAAGAAATGCGAGTTAAGTCAAAATAAGGGACTGTTTCAAATTCTTAGCAACACTAGTTGATGTGAAATTGTTTAGGCTTTAAAAGAAATTTCTTGAAGGAGGTTAGAAATGAATAAAAATTGAAATGCACATTCATGCATACCATTATCAACTAATACCGATTGTTAAGAAATAATTAATCAAAATTTTGCAAAAAAATAAAATTTCACAGTTCTTTGACATTTTATGAGACCTGCAATGTTCAACTCTTCTATCCTTCTATTTCACAGAAAACGTTCCTAAGGCACAAAGTTCCACATTTATGTATATCTGTTTTGGAGATTTTCTACCTTTTGATTGCATGTCAGATGGAGTCCAGCAGCTTTTTAGCATATTTTTATGGTAGAGATCTGACTTTTTAAGGAAGACAAGGATGTGTGTGCAAATTTTTTCTCTCTTTTTTTATCGCCATGTGGTAGTAAACGACCAATTGTGAAGTCCTCAATTTTCATTTCTTTCAGTTTCCGAAATATGTCATTTATTTGTGGTTTATATAATGAATTGAAAAGAAAATGTGATAGGTTTTCCACTGGTTGCAGTTTGGGCATTTTTTGTTTCTGCTTTTTATCATTATAAACATTCTACTTTTAAGTTTAAAGTGGCCAATTCTCATTCCAATTATATTCACGTGATCCTTTCTATCCAACTTCCTTGAGTAATTGTGTCAACGTTTGGGTCCACCATCCTTCTATGCGTATTTTGGCTAAAATGTTTTCGAACTTTTTCAAGAGTGTTGTTTGTGATGAGTTCTTTTTTTTACATAGCATATGTGTTCATTTTGGTGAATACGTGAATCTTGAATTGTTCCTTGCCCAAAAGGTCAGCAATATTTTTTTCCAGTGAGTCTAATGTGACTTAGGACCCACTGGAAAAAAGGTTCAATTTTTTTGCTTTTATGAATTCATCACAGACAGACAGAATATTTTGTAATAGCTTTGGATTGCACCTTTTGTTGATGGTTCTTTTAGAAGCATTTTTAATGCTGAACGGCAAACAGTGAGAATGACATTTGCTTTCAGTTTTTGCTTTCAGTTTTGATCCATTGTAATATTTTCCACATTATTGTTAACTCCGTCTCTGTAATGTGTGTGGAATTTTTTATTTTAAATTTGTATTTCAAGTTATCTTCTGAGTCAAAAATTACTCCTTATGATGTGTTGGATTTTAAAATCACGGTGCCAGCAGTATAGATTTTTTTATTATTTAAAATCTTACTCAATGTGTCTTTTACACATAGTCCAAGATGCCTAGTTGTAGATAATTTTCTTTTTATTTTTGGTTGATTTTTCTGTGTAAATATTGTGATGGTTGACATTCCTAGTGGCAGTAAATGACCAATTGTGAAGTCCTCAATTTTCTTTTCTTTCAGTTTCCGAAATATGACATTTATTTGTTTCGGTTTAGATCCAATCAAACTTTCCACTGAAAAAAATTGTCATTTATTTGTTTCGGTTTAGATCCAATCAAACTTTCCATTGAGGTTGGCTATGGTTTTGCAATGCGGATTCTGTTTTATTTTTTCAAACATTTCTGCCTTATAATTGTTCCCTGTAATTTCCTGACATATAGGGTGTGACTTGTGTTTTGATTTATCTTAGGGAAAAATTCATCAACAGGTCTTGTGTTCTAAATTACAGAGTGGCGATACTTGTTTCAGAATAAAATGAGATTGTTGGGCAGATAGGAGGTAGCCCCCAAGCAAACTCGAAGAATTTTGTTTCGTGTGACCTAACTTTTTAGGTGTACAGAAGTATTGCAGGTAAAGGCAAATGCATATTTCAGCTTGGGTCACGGTATTATGGTGCATACGTTTAGTAGGCATTGGGGTTTACGTTCCATTTGTTCCACAAGGGAACGTAAACCCCAATGCCTACCAAATGCCAATTGTTTGCCAGCAATACATTTCAGTAGTTCGAGGTATTTCTTTCCAGCCTCAGTTAGATTTTTTCAGTGTTCAGTCCAGTTGAGTTGTTATGAATAGTAACCCCAAAATCTGTGAAATATCATTTGTTTGATGTTGGAATTTTCAATTGTCACTTGCATTTCCGATGTAGGTTCTGAACAATATGGTTAGTTCTACTCCCATTGTTGTAATGACGACAGATGCATTACTGGCTTTAATGTCTGAAGTTATTTTGGCTATTTCTAAACTTAAACTACATAAATTCTCAGGAGTAGACGAAATTACTACATAAATTCCTACAGCTGGGAATGTTTCTGTTATCACATGATTGACTGAAATTTTGAATATCTTTTATGATAAAGGCATTGTTCCAAAGTATTTTACCAGAGCTATTATTATACCTATTTTTAAAAACGTTGATCGCAGTTCTTGTGATAACTATAAGGATATCAGCCTATTGTCTGTTCCAGGTAAGTTCTTTGCATGATTCGGCTTAATAGAATTAAGAATCTGGTTGACGGAAAATTGCGTGATTAGCAATGTGGTTTCAGAAGTGGTAGGGAAATTGATTTAGGCAAATTCTTTAGAAACGTTTAGAGTTTCAAAAACCTGTGGTTACTAGCTTAACTGTCATAATTTGTGCTTGATGTTGAGATCTTATGACATACCAAACAAATTAGTTACCATAATAAAAGCTCTCTATGATAACACTGAGTCATGTGTGAGAGTTGGTAAAGCTTGTAATAATTGGTTTAGCTTTGCTTCTGGTGTTCGACAAAGGTTCCTTTTATCACCTTTTCTCTTTAGTTAGGTTATTGATTATGTCATGACAAATTAGATACAAAGAAAAGATTTTGGGGCTAAATGGTCTAGAGATCTGAAAATTTCTGATTTAGATTATGTTGCTGATTTGGCCTATTTGGCAAATGATGTTGATGAGATGAACTCTTTCGTTAGAGTTGTTGATGACAATGGGAGTAGAATAGATTTGGTGATTAACAGAGAGAAAACTAAAGAGATGAAAAATCGAGAAAAGGTTCAGTTTTAAAATCACTGCAAACTGCTAATTAGCTAAGCCTAATAAGGCTTAAAATCTTAGTCCATGAGTGCAAGATCATCTGAAGGATTGCATGATGTGAATTTTTGTCATTGCATTAGAATCATTTGAGCGTTTTACTGAAGAGGTGTATTATGGAGGAATATTTTGGAGAAATGAATTCCTACTTACTCAGATCATGAACTTCAGCCCCTTACAAATCCACACCTGTAAAATAACTTAATTGATGGCGAGATCTGCTTTTTTTAGGGGAACAACATGATGGCACTGCTCCTACAATTATCCACAAATAATCTGATCGTTCAATTCCGGGTGTAGAACCAAATATTCTTGGAAAACCGCAAATCAGTTAGCTAACATCTCTGAAAGATATACCGCATAGAATTCATTTGGTGCCCTGTTTAATTGAAATAGTATTTCTATATCCGTAGTTACTGGTATTTCATATAAATACGATTGATATTTGCCAACATCTTAATGGAATGTGGGGCACTCTTTGTAGACTTTTGTTAACTGGCTTTCATTGCCTTGGCATAACTGAAACACACATGCACTGTTTCACTTCCACTGACTTACCTACTGTCTGCTATGGTATATATTTTTGAGGGTTTTGAACCGACAGTACTGCCTTTATCTCCAGTCCATGTGACGTCATGTTGTCATAACTGCAATCATTTACATACAGTACTGTGCAAATTAGTTGGGACAATAGGAAAATGCAGTAACAAAGACACAACTAAAATATTTATTTGTTTAATATGTACATATGTAGTTAATAGTAAATGTGAATCCCCTTAACTTAAATTATTTCTTTCACCCTCTCAACCATTGATGCCATAGCTTTCCACACATCTCCTTCACTTCAGGGTCGTGGTACCACACTTTCATGACACTTTCTATCATTTTGGTTTTCGTCGTGCAATCGATCTTAGATATGCTCGCTTTAATAATGGCCCACAAATTTTGAATGTGGTTTAGATCGGGTGAATTTCCTGGCCACTCCAATACCTTCAAATGTTGCTAGGTAAAGAAGCTCTTAGCAAGCTTAGAATTGTGGCATGGAGCCAGATCCTGTTGAAATACCCCATCGCCGTTAGGAAACAGCTACTACAATGTTGAAGCAGCTACGAAACAGCTACGAAGTGCACTACACCCTCAAACCTTTACCAAACACGCAACATTTCTTTCATTTCGAAATCACCCCTCTTCACGACAGGAAGTGCAGGCAGATCTTATTCAAGACACTGCTTTCGACCATTCGGATTATTGGAAAAATAACATTTTTTATTGCACGTAATATTTCACTTGATGAAATAGGCTGACGTGGGTTATCGAAGAGTTTCCTTCAGATCTCGACATGACGGTTTGCTTGTTCAGTAGTCAGTTCATGTGAAACACTTGGAAACTCCTAGCTACCTTATTGATGCATTGTAGACGCTATACTATGATTAATTGTGAGCAATCAAACTCGGACACGATCAGCTTAAACAGTGCAGAAAAGAATGTAGTGATAAATGGATATTGGCTATTCCAATTGCAGCTTACGTCCGAGGCTTGTGTCACCATATTTGAACTTCTTCAACCAAACATGGGTGGGTATTTGGGGAATTGCTGGATGTGGCCGGATTGAAGTTCTCCAGGCGAGCTGCAGGCGAAATTTGACCTGTAACCATGCATCTCAAAGTGGGTTTCGTCGGAAAATATCACTTTTTCCCAATTCTCCACAGTCCAGTCTCGATGTTTCTTTGCCCAGGATAACCTTTTTTGCTTCATAGCAGGTGTCAAAAGCTGCTTTTTGGAGGGGCGTTGAGCCCGGTAGCCACACTCCAGAAGGCGACGACGTGCGGTGGAAGCATCTATATTATCCTCATGAGACGCAATCTCCTTTTGATGTCTTCAGTGGTCTTCTTCGGGTCTATGATACTAATTCTTCGAATTAAACTATCACCTCTAGGGGTGGTTTTTCTTTTTCTTCCACAATGTCCTTTATGGGATTTGTCCACGAACCCTGTCTCCTTATGCAGCTTCATGAAAGCTTCATCCGTTAAACGCTGGATTTTCCAACGCCAACTGCTTTTCCTATCTGCCTAGCAGTAAGTGAAATGTTTTCGCCTAAAGCGATTATTTTAGCTCGTTTACTAGGCGTGATGTCCGTGATATATTTAATAAAAAAGTTTCCAATGAAAATTGTGAACTGCTTACATAATCACGTCCTCAGCCTATGAAATATCAATTCAGACTAAAGTGGAGGTGTAAATAATAGCAGAGTAACACAACAGACAATTCTAGACTTGCAGATATCGCTCTGCTGCAAGTCTAAACTTGCACGTGTCCATTGCAGGGACATGCGCAAGTTTAGACTTCCAGATGAAGGTTACGAACCAGCTTATACTCTGCAGCGGAAGGGACTTAGAATTCCTACGCTTCTCCCAACTAATTCGAACAGTACTGTAGGATCTCTGCAACTACATGAGGTAATTATTTGGGTCACTGCATTCAATCTTTATGGTGTTGTAATTTTTGTGTCTCTAAGTGTAGTATTTTTCAGTCCGTTTGTGTCATAAAACCCCAGAAAATCAGTCAAATTAATGCTGTAATAATTCCGTACTCTATTTGTTCCTTCAGATCTCGACATGACGGTTTGCTTGTTCAGTAGTCAGTTCATGTGAAACACTTGGAAACTCCTAGCTACCTTATTGATGCATTGTAGACGCTATACTATGATTAATTGTGAGCAATCAAACTCGGACACGATCAGCTTAAACAGTGTAGAAAAGAATGTAGTGATAAATGGATATTGGCTATTCCAATTGCAGCTTACGTCCGAGGCTTGTGTCACCATATTTGAACTTCTTCAACCAAACTTCAGCAGTGTCATGCTTACATTTTTGTGATAAGTGCCCGACATGCTTTACAGCTCTCTGAAACGCCACGATGTTTGGAAATGGGTTATCATTTTTCCGCATTTCCCCCACTTTTTTCAACCTGTGTTCATCTGTATCTGGAAAGAATGTCGCCTGAAGCCTTTAGTCAGCAGCCTGAGCAGTGGAAACCGCTTTGCAATTTCTCTGAATCGCAGCCCTTCCACTCTTGCATTAGCATCGCATGAGGTAGACACGTGCAGTGTCCCAGTGCACCAACCACATACCTGTGTCGCACACCCACCATCGCACACCCATCATGCATTGCTCGACCCACCAGGGAGCTATGCTCACTCTCCAGCCCAGCTTAGCACAGGATTTTTGTGTCCCGAGTGCGTTGTCATCTACATGGATGATGACAGAAATAAACTCTTCCGATGCACTTTGTAGAAGACGATTAATTACTCCAATTAATTACTATTCACCCGCTATCCAGGTGAAACCACAGATTCGGGGTTTTTACATCCGTGCTTAGGAGTGCTTCAGACGTGCTGTGCTAAATGACATGGAAGATGAAACAAATCAGTGCACCATAGTAGAGAATGACACTGTTTATTAACATTCACACATACACAGTCGTATCGGAATAATATTGGAAATACCAATAATGGGAATAACCCCCTTGGCCCGGATGACTGCGACGAGACAGCGTGGGCATGGACACAATGAGGCCCTGGAAGGTTGGCAGAGGCACACGTGGCAATTCGGACTCCAGCAGAGCACGGAGGTTCTGGGGATGACGTGGTTGTGGGTCCGCATGCCGAACCTGTCAATCCAAATGGTCTCACAAGTGCTCTATGGGATTGAGGTCTGGCGATTTCGTCGGCCAAGGGAGAACGGAGACATCGCTGTCGTGTTCCTGGAACCAGTCAAGCACCACCTTAGCAACATGGCAGGGCGCATTGTTCTGTTGATAGACACCATCACCACCAGGGTAAACATCCAACATGAAGGGATGCATATGGTCAGCGAGGATGGACAGGAAATTTAATTGAATGACAAAACTCAGATGTATCACAATTCAAAGATATAATATGCCAAAATCTCCACTAACTGCGGTCGAGGGCAAGACAGTACCGTATAGATACAGCTCACCCCATGACTACCTATGGAAGTAAAGTTTATCCATCGGTCAAAACCTAAATTTAATCTGTGTCCTGGATCCCCACAAACAAGGATATAGAATCCAAGTTGCCTCAGCTCCCGTGACGGGAGCTCTTAGTCCGGCCCGTCCATTTTAGCCTGTCCGACCGTTGCCACTCCGGTCTTCATGCCTTTGCCTTCATGAAATAAGGTTGTGTCACAGGGAATCAGTGATAAAATCCAGATTTTAGAGCATGACTTACCTGCAGCCAAAGTGTTAGGCTGCGTGCCATTGCTTTGCAATAACCCAGATAGCTTGCCTTGGGAAACTGACTGGAAGGAGTTGATCCAATCTGCAAAAGCTATACCCACATGCTGTTTAACAGTATGGTTAAGGATCAGGTCAGCCCGAATCGTTTCCTGTGTTTTCTCTCTCCACCATTTGTTTCCTGTTATCCCATTCGCCTTTCGAAGAGCAAACTCCCTGTATCGACAAATTGCCATGTCTGATGATAATAGTGCTGTCCTAAGCTTCTTCATACCCTACTGAAAGGCTGTGTCTCTAAGATTTAGGTAGAGTTATGTTGCATCCCCTATTGTCTACCCCAACCACCCACCACGAATATAATACATTCCCAAAGAAAAATGGTGCCTGTAATAACTTCCCAGTAATTAGTGTGAATGTCTAGAATTATATCAATGGAAAAACGATCACGAGCCAAATAAAATAAATTCACCCTTGCAAATAAATTTCTCCTATTGTCAGTCTCAATCACCCAGCGTAGAGAGTATTGTAGCACAGCAGCACAAATAGAGACTGTTCCCTCACTGCCACTTCGCATATTTCTCAGGCCACTTCTGACCATTACCGTTTCAAAAGTGTCTTGCAACTGAAACTTAAGAAATGTTCTAATCTTAAGAGAATTCCATTTAACACTAAGACACTGAAAGGCAAAAATAGCCAAAGCTTATCGTGATACGTTTGTACCCCATGCTACAAATTTTCGTTTGACATATAGCTCGTTACTTTCGGCCCTTGCATTCCAAAGATATAGCAGAGCAATCGTTTTCCTATTTCCCTTTTTCAGTGGGGAAGAAGGTATGGAGGATTAATTTTCCATATCATATGTAACTCCCGCGTCATAGGCTTTCATTTGGCAACTAAATCATTGTCCGTCGCTTTCGAAAGATATGGCGGAACAACTGTTTTGACAAATCCACAAACTGACAAATAATGAACGAAAAGCAATAGGAACATAGGTAATAAAAATTCAGTTTGTTTATAAAAATTATCAAACTTACGTCATGCACCATTTATTTCTGCTTTGTTGTAAACAATAGTCAATGAAAAGGAAACGAAAGAAATTTTTCAGAGCATTTTATGCACAAATAAATCGCATATTGAAATCTGAAAACTTTTTTCAGAACTGAATATGGTATATATTTTTCACTATTTTAATCATTATCATTATGATCAGAAATTTATTTGCAACTTTGAAAATATCAATAAAGCATATACCCCAACAGAAGATGTCAACACAAATACATCGCAACTCGAGTCGAGTATACCAAAGGCTAATGTTCATGTGTAAGGTTTGGGTACTACATTGACAACAACGGACGACATGCTAACTTGGTGCAGGTATTTCGCCGATTAAAGTCAAAGGAGTACAAAAAGAACAGCAATGATAGAAATGGCGGAACGCAGCAAAACTTGGTGAGTCTGTTGCAATTTCAACTTTGCGAAATAATAATGAGCATCATAATGCATCACATCAAAGCTTGAACGTTCACTCCTCCTCCTCCTCCTCCTCCTCCTCCTCC
This sequence comes from Ryuthela nishihirai, assembly GCA_038380435.1. NCBI lineage: Eukaryota > Metazoa > Arthropoda > Arachnida > Araneae > Heptathelidae > Ryuthela > Ryuthela nishihirai. Next base: position 93,350,270 of record JAWZYU010000009.1, read on the forward strand.
TCCTCCTCTTCCTCCTCCTCCTCCTCCTCCTCCTTATCATCATCATCATCATCATCATCAAGCAGCCATGGGCTACGGAGGTCCAACCAGACCGTGCAGTTTAGTTCTCCAAGCATATCTGTCCTGAGCTACATCTGCTGCATCTGACCACTGCACACCAATTCTAACAAGGTCCTGTTTGACATTGTCTGCCCACCGCATAGGCCAAACCAACGCAACATGACCAAACCAACGGAGTCTCTTTCTGCATAATATGCTGCTTAAAGGAGGTTGCCGACTCCTTTGCCTAACCTCATCATTAGTTACAAAATCACCTAATGCCCAAGATACTGCGTAAGCATCTAGAATCAAAAGCATCTGGTTTCCTGTTATCTTGTTTACACAGCGTCCAAGGTTCACTACCTTAACTAACCCTAGAAAGAACCAAACTATTATACAGCCTAATTTTAGTCTTTAGGTGTACATGCCTATTTCTCCCCACTCTCCATAGATTCTTAAAAGTCCCGGCAGCAATCCCTATTCGTCTGTTAATCTCATGCCGCACATCACCATTACCTGTTACATAGCTCCCAAGGTAATTAAACTGTGACACCTGCCCAAGACTGCAACCATTCAGATTAACTGAATCACAGCCTGCCTGACCAATTTTCATCACTTTAGTTTTCTATGATTTTCATCACTTTAGTTGTCACCAAACCTATTATACTACCAGTCTCATCAACTGCTCGAATGGATGAGTTCATATCATCAATATCATTCATATTGCGTGAATAGTATTATATATACATCGTTCGTATCGCTTGAACGCAAAAGAACATAATGGACAATAAGCATGCTTTTGAGGCACTATGGTACTATTTGTAATATATGTGTGTATTTGTAGCAATAGTGTGCAAATATATTAAATGTGATGTTAAATTGTACGTCAAAATAGTGAATTTTTAATTGATAAATAATTATGTGAAAAGAAACAATTGTAAAGCTGATCATGTTTACAACTTTACATAATCACTGATCGTGTTTGCTAACCTACAGCTTATTTACACCAAATAAAAAAATTCTATAATACATAGCCTACCGAAAAACAAAAGAAACAGTTCTTCATATGTGAGTGGAAGGAGAAATTCGAAAATCCGTCACTTTATGAAGAAATTACTGAAGATAAAGATGTACATCTATATAAACTCGATTTTCAACACTATTTCGTTTATCTTTCAAAACGTTATGGAAGCTAAAATGTTTTACAATAACTTAGCTTACTCTGTAAAATCATTCAAAATTTGTGAAACTAAATCAACGAAATACGTATTTAGCCGAAAACATTTAACCTTGCCATGAGTGGTATTCGAACCCACATCTCCTGGGAAATTCTATAAAGTCACGTTAGCCGAAGAAAAGGTTAGCAGCTGATGGTATAGTGGATATCATGCCTGATATGTTACTTGGGAGATATCGGTTTGAATCCCACTCACGGCAAAATTGAATTTTATCAGCCCATTTCTACAGGACATCTGTGATACTGAATTGCTGAATCGGTACTTGAAATTTAAGAAACACTTTAATTTCACTAAAGGTTCTTCTTTGTTTTCATCAATTTTTGAGAATTTTGTTAATTACTGTCAGTGTTGTTTTCAGTTTTTGAGCATATCTCATCAGTATGATTTAAGAACATATCATTAGTTGGCTCAGCTGATAGCGCACCACGCTCATAATCTACAGTTCCTGGATTTGAGTCCCAACTGTGCATGCAATTGAGAATTTTCTCCTCTAACCTCCTTTCTGCACTCGGTGAGAAAAGGAACTTTTCTTGAAAAGGCCGCCATCCATCGGATGGGACTTCAAGCTGTGTGCAATACAGTCACACACTGTGCATGCTACAGAACAAGCCGAATGACCTTCACTCGAGACTTCCATGTCTCTCCTAAGAGCTGTCCTGTGGATATCTTTTTTCCAACCATCTCTCAATCCTTGGGGTCCTTCTGACCTGGACATTTGTGTCCAAGTCAGAAGAATGTATTGTGCACTTTTTTCGCATTAATTGAATGCAATAAAGTACTGCTCTGAGGTAAAATGTTCCAATCCAATCAGAAGTCAGGTTTTTTATACAAAATTCCGTTTAAGATGTTACGATTTTCGATTTAATTTATATATTTGCATAACTTGGAAAGTTTCTCACAATTTAACAGCGCTCTGTAAAATTCTTTACTTTGTCATGAAACTGATTTTCCTTTATTCCATTACATAAAATGTATATTGCAATGCTTTATGCAACAGCTTATATTGCTTTTTTGTTTCTTCACAACTTTCTAAAAATATTACTGTTGTCTACTACACTTTTAGAAAAGTAATCAAAACAATTATATATAATGTAACAATTCACAATATAACTCTGAAACAATGTAATTGCAATTACCAGAAGCAATGATCTGAAGAACATGCAAATCAGCAGGAGGCCGAGTTGTGCTGAGATATGCAAATATTTAAAATATGGAACCAATCCGGCTGCAGCGTTGGCCGATATCTACGAGAACACCTCTGCCGTGACATTACAACTAAGACCGGCTTCCTCGTACGAAGGGTCTTCTGGATTCGAGCTACAAGTTCTAGGAGGAAGGGAAGTGTGTATGGAATGCCAAGGCATCAGATTCCCAGAATTATCTTCGAAGGCCGTTTTGTGCCGATCGAGTAGCAGACTATCTAGAAAGCTTTAATGAATGTCCTAAACAATCCATTTACACACATTATTCGTGGACAAACAAATCGCAGTTGTAAAACTATGCAGGAAACATTGTCAGCTCAATCAGAATCATCTCCGTTAAAGAGATGGCTGAAAAGAACAGAATTACAATACTGAATTACAATGTACAGGAGTCGAATCTTGAACGTGCTCTTGAATTTTTTGTCAAAATGATGACGTGAAATGTCTAACGGTGCTTCACGCGGAACTCTAAATCGTTCATGGCAGTAACTTTTGCCGACCGAGTTACCCGAGACTTGAGTTATCAGTTCCGACCGAGTATGTTCTGGCACCTGTGCCTTTAGCAATTTAATTTATTCTTAAATATCATGTAAGTACAGCTAAAATTCGTCTAACTTGCACAAGATGTCATTCAAGCACGTGATGTTTCCCAATTCCTATCTATCATTTAATGATTAAGGTGCTTCCGCTTCCACATAATGTAGAACGGATTTCTGATCTAATGTAGGGTTTACTCTTCCCCTGGCTAGCACAATTCATCTAAATATAAACTTTGGATCTCAGAGACCTAATGCCAAATCCTCACAATAAATAAATATCATGTTCTAAAATAGCTTGCTTGCCACAGAGGTCTGACAGGAACCTGTCACTTTATACGCCATAGAGAAGATTTGTGAGGAAGGTAAGACCTCAGCAGAAAAATAAACATAAACATCCATGAACCGTGGGCTCGATCCCAGGTCCCTTTGATCAGTAGACAAGCGTGCTAATCACTCGGCTACGGTATGCAGTAATATGCATTTACAAAAACAATAAAATCACTTTTAATTAAAATTCACAACTCTAACTTTTTTTAATTTATTTCACAGATGAAATTCATAATGATCAGGAGTGGAATAGATATGATTAGCTTGTTTTAATATTTCTATCGGTGGCCTAGCGATTAGTGCAATGGGATTTTGGTTGTTTTACCTCTGAGCAGCACTTTTTTGCACACCATGGGCTAAATGGCCAGGTCACATGGACCCCAAAGACTCGGAGAAGGTTGGGGGAAGGGACCCACTGGAACAGCTATTGGGAGACAGATGGTAGTCTGCCGTCAAGGTCATCCAGCGTGTTCTTTAACGCGCACAGGGTATGGCTCTCCCGTACATGGAGCCACGGCTTAACGTCCCATCCGACAAACGGCGGTCTTCAGTGTCCCCTACTGACCGTGGGCAGAGCGGGGAGTTTTTCGGAGATAAATCTCAATGCTGACACAGATGGGACTTGAACCTGAGAAATGCAGATTACGAGCCTGGCAATTAGTGCAAAGGGATCTGGGTTCGAACCCCAGGTAAGGTATGAATGCTTCTTTATTTGTGTTGTCTTTCTGCTAAGATATCGCCTTCCTCACAGATCTTCACTATGGTGTACTATATTGGCAGACTATTTTGTCAAACCTCTGCGGTAGCAGCTACTTCAGAGATAACGTATTTCTTTTATTTTTTCATTGCTTCAATGCTCCATGTAAAATCACTTCATTCTAATCTTCCAAAAAAGTAAGTAGCTTCAATATCAGTTCTGTGCTTCACTTTCATGTGCAATTTAAATACATATTGAGTATTTCACTCTATTCATATTTCTTTGTTTATGTAATGAGAGGTCAAAAGTCATGGGATACGTGCCTAATAATGGGTTGGTCCTCCTCGAGCCCTCAGCAGTGCAGCTACAGGAGTTGCCGGTACTGTCCTGTAGGGAGCTCTGTGACGACATATAAGCAATGGGACACAAGTGGGTCTTTTGCTACCAAATCCGATGAAATGCAGATGGCGACTGACAGTCCATTCGGAAACGTTTTGTGTTTGGCCTGCATCCAAATTGGCAGTGAATTCATGCACTGTAGCCCTTCTGTTGGTCATTACCATTTGTGACTACCGACGCGAGTTCCATTCGTCAATTGCACGTAGCCATCCCGTTTGCTGGTTAACGTGTGTGGAAATACCATCAATAGAGTACTGACGATAAACTCTTGACACCATAGACCCGGGAAAAGCGAATTCCTGCACGATCTCTGATATTGCAAGATCCATCCTTCTGGCTCCGACGATCAAGCCACGTTCAACTCACGACATACAGCCATGCTGAATTAACAACTACTCCGAAATGAATGTTGGGTTTGTAGGCTACTGCAGCGCCATTCTACGGTTGACATCCAATGCATCGGTTATGAGTACAGCGCGCTAGTTCTACTTTAACGACTATTCCCATGACTATTCCCACCTCTCAGTGTATATACTAATGACATTCGTAAATTTTTCTCTTCATAGAGTAGTTTCAAAAACAGATGGCTTATCATTTTTCCGTGTCAAGAATACTTCCAGAGAGTTTGATAGTGCTTTCAGTCGGCATTACAAATTTTTACAAATTATAGAGAGCAAATATAGGTAAAGTTGTATTGTTCAAGTCATATGAAATATTGGAAATCAATCGGACCCTTGATTTTCAGCCTATCACTTCGACCCCGATATGACCTTGAATGCGAAACTGGATCGGAAAATTCCTCTCATTTCTGAGTTCTACTACCCAAAAGGCAATCAATTTTTATTTCACTAACACCGGTAGATCGAAAATTGACTGTTGACATCGAAGAACCCTCCGATCCTAAATTTCGTAACGTTTTCCAGATCTAGAACCCGAAACACCCCCAGACACCAATTTTCACATTTCTAGCGCTTTATAAATCAATGTTTGACCTCTATGTGTCCTATATTTGAACTTTAAGGACACGTCGGAGGGTAAATTTCAAATTCTCCCTGAGATCTACGTCCGGATTATCAGTAGGCGCAAATTTTTAGAGATCTACACTTCTGCATCATAGTTAGAATTCGATTGTCACTAGTCAATCACTCACAAACGTCTTATATATTAGATGACAATGATGCATTAAAATTTTCTTTAAGGGAGAACTGAATTAAAGCAGATTTCAAACCATCGAAGATTAGTAATATTATTGACTTTAAGATTTTCTATTCATTTTAACAGCAATGAAATTTACCCTGTTCAGCAGTGGCATATTAGCCATAAGACCACTCCAGGCAACAGAAGGAAAGAAACCATCGCTTCCGAAATTTACCTCCTGGATCGGCAAATTTTGATAGACGGCAAACTCATGGAAATAATGAAAAAAGAAAAAAGATAGAAAATTGTAATATAAAGTCAAGAATCAGGAAAGTGAAGAAAGTTGGACATGCCGACCGACTGTGGGAGTGTTGACCCACCACAATCTATGCTGCGGTCCGTATGTCTACATTTATGATCCATAATAACTATTACCCATCGTTGCAGTAACTTCAAAACTCTCGGATCTAAATCGATTAATCGAAATCAGCCATTTCCTACTTGTGTCGCTGAGCTGGCCACGCCCTCGAGCCATTGAGCCTTGAGATTAGTGCAAAGATTTGTGATCTAACTCGAAAAGCCATCTCGCGAATCTTCCAGAACATTCCATGGGTTATGAAATTTCTTTCCAAAATTGATTTAAGTCTCATGTATTCTCCCTTTGGTTTCAATTTTAAAAGTTTGATGTCATAGCAAATATCGCATTTCCCTTAAAAGCTTTCCCTATCCTGTCATCGAGGGGGTGCTGGAGTGTGTTGGATTCTGGTTGTCCAGACTGATAAGAACTACTTATAATAAATAAATAATAAATACCCCGCTCAAGCAGCTTGTCATAGAGCTTGTCAATTTATATGCCATAGTAAAAGGTCTGTGAGGATGGAGGGACCTCAGCAAAAATAGCATACAGACATCCATGCCTTACCCGGGGATCGAACCCTGGTCCCTTAGATCAGTAGCCAAGAAGCACCTGCTTGCCACAGAGAAAAAGGCAGAGAGTGTAGCTGAAACAATTTCCACCACCTCCCACCCCTCAAGATTGAGGGAAAGACCTGGACAATAGACCTCAGTACAGATGTAAATACAGATAGCATTCCATTCTCCGAGCCACTTAAGAGCAAAGGAGAAAGAAACTAACTTGGAAAAACCCAGCTACTGTTGTTGCTTTAAGAGAGGCAAAGCGTGCACTCTAATCTAAAGAATACAACTCAAGTTTTTGTACTAATAACAAGTAACTTAAAACAGGAAAAAATTTAAATAACTGAAAAAATGGAAACAAAAAAAAAATAAAAAAAATAAATGTAGCTAGAATCTATTCTTCTGAATATCCCTTTTATAAAGTCAAATTCATTATTTCACGTTTGCAGTCTTTTTTGAGAAAGTAAAAATGAAAATGAATTTTGCACTATTTTACAAACCCGACACTTGGAAAAGAAATGAACGGCAGCTGAAGAGAAGTGGAATTATCCCGTGAATCATCCTATCAGCATTTCCTTTCAGCATTCTACATCGCCTACTGGCAATATTACTACTAGAAGATATAAAATTGTTAATAAATAGTCACTGGCCTCACAAAGAAATCTTCAATCAATCAAAAGATAACACATCCGATTTTAACAGCCTTTCTTCTCTTCCCCTTTTACTTAATTTATCTCTTGGTAGCAGGCTATGCCTAACCATTCCCGTTTGGTGCACAAGAAGAACGAGAGCCCCGGTGCTTCTGGTTTCGGCCACAGGTTAGCTCCGACTTCCGACCTAGATATAATGCCTAATAACTAGTAGAGTGTCAATAAAGTGACGCTTTGTAACATTTGCGATGTACTTACTCGTATATGTAGCTACGTTAAGGTTACTTCCTCTGTTTCATGATTCCTCTTTCTTTTGCGTCAAGAATATTTCTTCATACTTCAAGGGGGGGGGGGGGCGTGATGGCTCAGTCAGTAGAGCGTCAGGCTCATAATCTGCAGTTCTCAGATTCGAGTCCCGCTTGGACGAGCCTTGAGCTTTATCTCCGCCAAACAGTACAGGACACTGATGGGCTTCGGAAGGTCGTCGTCCGTTGGATGGGACATTAAATCGTGGTGTCCTGTGCACGTTAAAGAATGTGCTGGACCTAACAACTGTCCAGTGGGTCTGTGCCAATGGTTTGTCCAGTGGCCCTTGTGACCTGGCCAGGGCCGCCGACAGGGGGGGGGGGAGGGGGACTAGTGCATAGGGGCCCGTCAGCAATAAGGGCCCGTCAGATTAAGTGACTCTTTACTTTTTCTTACAAAAATTATTCTTAGTTAGGCTATATATCGATCCTATAAAATTCCATAAGAATATTATTTGTTATAATATGCTTTTAAAAAGAAACACTAGTTGGATTATGACATATTATCTCATTAATAGTAGTTGAACGGACCATTTCTTAACATCTTCTTTTGTCCACGTTAACTTAAAGCATTTGCTTGTATTTTCCTTGTTAACCACCCTACCTCTGCAGCAGTAGCAACAGTTGGACTCTCTCAAACCCAACCCGTGTGATCAGGTATATTACGTTGTTCATGTTTCGAGTTCCAGTAACATCGTCTGTGGTCTGTGTGTCAGTGTTACAAATTATAACAGTTTAAAAGTCTCTTGTCGGCACATTTGTTTCACCATTTCGCTGTCATTCGTTTAATAAAATGATATATTCATTGGTGCTATAGTCTAACTGAACAATGGACAAGTATAAGCATAAGTCAGGAGCTGAGAAGCGCAAGGAGAGAAATAAAAAATTGGAAGTTATTAACCCTTTCTCGACTAAGGGAAACATTTTTCCCGTTTTAAAATTGGTGATTGTCGTATTTAATTATAACCTTATCTGCATTTTTTATACAGAATGTCAAAATAGAACGTATTCCGAACGCAATTACGTAAACAGGAACGTTTAGAAAACAAAAACAGAACTGTCAGGACGCATAATATATGTACTATTTGCAATGTCCATCTTTGCCTCACAACCAAAAGAAATTGCTTCGCCGAATATCATAATTAGCACATCATTTTGTATAGTAATTTTATTTCATAATTTTGTATTATTTTAGTTAACATTTTGTTCTAATAAACCAATAAATAAAAGACATTGCCTAACTATAATTTGTGTTACCTTTATAGTCCATTGGGAAAAATATTTCCCATAAAATTCCAAAAAAACTACACATTGTTATGTATTTTTCTTACGATTTTTATTTATTTTACGTCTAAACAAACTAAAATAAACAGTTACATACTAATATTTACTCTTATAAACCTCAATGGTCCTGAAAGGGTTAAGAAAGGGAGTAGAACTTTGTTTCAAGTCGACAGATGTTGCGGTGTAAAAGTGAATGTGGACAGTGAAGGTGCAAAAAATGAACTAATCCCAATCTCAAGCTCGTCTGTTCCCGCTCTCAAATATAAAGAAATTTCAAGTTCAGAGGGGAATGATGATGGTTCTGTTTTTTTTTTTTAATTATGACGACAGCAGTATTGAAACGAAACAACCAAACAGCAGTGAAAATGATGCGCGTTCTATAAACTATGAAAGTGAAGCGAAATTACCCGCTCCAGTTCCGAACTCTGAGTCATGGCAAGTATCGTGTGATCTTGGAAAATTAAAAAGTGGCAGCCCAAGTGTAAGTGTAATTTAAGGTATAGTTCGAGAAGGTCCCCCTTCTATGCCTAATAACCTTCCAAGTGACGGACAAGAGCCTTATCCGAAAACAGTTTTATTTTCAAAACTTAAGGGTTGGGTTGGGTTGTTTTACCTCTGAGCGGCACTTTTTTGCACACCATGGGCTAAATGGCCAGGTCACATAGACCCCGAAGGCTCAGAGAAGGTTGGGGGAGGAGACCCACTGGAACAGCTGTTGGGAGACAGATGGTAGCCTCCCGTCAAGGTTATCCAGTGTGTTCTTTAACGTGCCACGGCTTAACGTCCCATCCGACGGACGGCGGCCTTTCCAAGCCCATCGGTGTCCCCTACTGACCGTGGGCAGGGCGGGGAATTCAAAACTTAAGAATGGAGAATGTGTTCCTAGAGACTGGTTAGTGTGGAATGAAACAAATCAGTCGTTATACTGTTTTCCTTGCAGATTATTTGGTCGCAACCCTGAATCTCACAAATCCGTTTTAGTTAGTGATGAAGGCTGGAAAAAAGATTATTCTTGGCGTAAACTATATAACAAATTGCCAGTTCATGAAATGAGTGCTAATCACAAAAAGTGCTATTTTGAATGGAAGAGGATTGGAAAGAAGACTTCGTCATGGAACTGATATTTATTCTCAAATGAACTCTGAAATTGCCTATAAAGTGAAATATTGCAGGGATTTATTTCACAGGATTCTGTCTGTTACATTATTTCTTGGTGAGAGGGGTCTCGCATTTAGAGGTTCTTCCAGCAAAATAGGGTCATCGGATAATGGTAACTTCCTCGGGATTATTGAGTTGCTCGCTCAATATGATCCGCTGTTGAGAGAACATGTGACTAAAGTTCAAGAGTCACAACAAGAAGGGAAGAGACTTCAAGCTCACTACCTTTCAGCGGATTCTTAAAACGAGTTCATTAAGGCTTGCACCAACAAGGTTCTTCAAGCTGTACTCTTAGAAAGAGAAAAATCAAAGTATTTTTCAATACTAGCTGATGCTACTCCAGATACATCTCATAATGAGCAAATGACATTAATTTTAAGATACGTTCTAGACCGTGATTCTTCATTTAAAGTAATGGAGAGGTTCATAAGTTTTGTAAAGTGCAATAAGAAAACTGGACAAGAAATTGCAAATGTACTCACTGAAGAATTAGAGAAGCATAAGATCCCTTTATAAGATTGCAGGGGGCAGGGATGTGACAATGGAGCGAATATGGCTGGTGCATACAATGGCGCGCAAGCCATTATAAGTGCGCTAAATCCATTTGCCATATTTTCTAACTGTAGTGCACATAGTCTAAATTTGTGTGGTGTGAACGCTGCTGAATGCTGTGAAGATGCTATTACGTTTTTTGGTATGGTTCAAAAAGTGTATAACTTCTTTTTAAAGAGCCCTCAGAGATGGGAGATACTAGAGAATACAATAGGTTGTTCCTTGCATAGCCTATCGAAAACAAGATGGTCTGCTCGTGTTGACAGTGTTAAACCATTTTCCAAACACCTATCACTCATCAAACATCAATGCAAAAATTTTAATCTCTCAGCTGAGTGTAAAACGGAATTGATGGGAATAAAACGATACCTTGAATCATTTAAGTGCACTTTGATGGCAACAATCTGGTTCAAAATTTTCTCGGCAACTGACATTCGCAACAAGGTTCTACAAGCTCGTGATGCAACTCTTGATGTAGAGATTGATAATATTCGCGATCTGCTTCAGGAACTGAAACAACTCCGTGATAAATGGGAGAACTTATTAAATGAAGCAAAAGTAGTGGCCACCTCATTAGCAAGTGATCTTCCTGCAGAGACAGAACTTCCGAAGACGAGAGTGAAAAGAAGGAAAACTTTCTTGGACGAAATAAATGAAGATGTTCCAGAATTTCGAGGGAATGAGGGGGAAACTAATGAAGAATCGGAGTTCGGAGTAAGTGTGTTTTATAGGGTAATTGATTCTGTTTCGTTTGTGGACTTACTAATCGTTTCACTTTGGCGGAAAAGTTAAATGATAGATTTAAGTGCTTATGGCTATATCCATACATTGAGGAACGTGACATTGAAAATATGGGTGTTTCTTTGCATGAACAATATTATGAAGACATTAATAGAGAGATCAGTGATGAGCTGAAATATCTAAAATCAATTCATTCTTCTAATTTAGGGACAGGCCCATTGAAACCACTGGAGCTCTTAAACCGTCTGAGAGAATTGAAACTGGACAGTTTATTTCCAAATATATGTATAGCCATTAGAATATTCTGTACAATTCCTGTGACAGTTGCTGATGCTGAAAGATCCTTCAGCAAAATGAAGGAAATAAAAAATGTATTCAGATCAACAATGTGTCAAGAAAGACTGAGTAACCTTGGTTTGCTTAGTCTGGAGAGTGATCGTGCTAGGTCTCTAAATTATGATGACATAATTGACGATTTTGCATCAACGAAGTCAAGGAGAGTTGTTTGTTGACATTGATCTGCTGTATAAGTTAGAAGTTGCAACTCTTTGGGAATAATGTGTTATATTATATTTAGTGTTGAATATGCTATTATGCTAATGTGAAGTTTAACAAATACTGTTGCCTATTTTTCAGTACTGACAATTAAAAATGAAGACTCGCAGAATTTCATAGTTTTTCTCCATGATATGTTTTGTAGCCTATATTAAATTTACTCAAAAATCCTAAATCTTGCTGTGAGCTTTGCAAAATATGTTCCCTAAAATAAATGCTAAAAAGTTTTATGTGACACAAACTGTGCAGGCCTATGTTTTTGCATGCCTGACTGCGCAACAGGCATTTTTTTTATCTGAATGTCATCATTGTATCCAGAATAATTGCTATTAATGATTTGTAAAGATAAAAGGTTTTCAAGGGGGGGCCCCGAGCATAATATTACATAGGGGCCCATAAATTCTCTCGGCGACCCTGGACCTGGCCACTTAGCCCATTGTGTGCAAAAAAATGCTGTTCAGAGGTAAAACAATCCGACACATACTTAAAATTTCAAGATACATACGAGTTTATTTATTTTAATATTGTGAAATTGATTACTTAAGCCGGAGCAAGCTTTTTTACATTTTTCCTAAGAAAAGGGACAGAAGTGAGTGTTTTTCTTATACAATAACGTTACAGAATGGGGGTGAATCAATAAAAAATCAGGTCCTTGATTAATCATTCTTTACTACTAAAAATAGGAAATATGAAAACGATTGTTCCGTTACATATTTGTAAGGTGAAGGTCGAAAGTAACCGGTTATACTTTAATGAAAGTTTTTGACTTGTGGAGTGTCACAAATTATAAAAATTGCTCCCTCCCCATGTTTTTTCCGCAAAAAAACTGGAAAATATGTGAAGGATTTTTCTATTCTATCTTCCGAAAACGATATCCGAAAGTAACACTTTGTATATCAAATGAAAGCTTGTTAAGTGGGGAGTGTTATGGATATAAAAAACATATGCCTCTTGCTTTCTTCCCCATTAAAAAAGAGGAAACACCAAAGTAGTTCTACTATATCTTCCGAACGCGACGGCACACAGTTACAGGTTAGGGCCCTTTTCGACCTTAACGAGTAATGTCTCCAATTAAAGTTGTCCGTGGCCGAGTGGTTATCGCGCTTGGCTACTGATCTAAAGGACTGTGGGTTCGAGCCCCGGGTAAAGGCATGATTGTTCGTGTTGTTTTTCTGCTAAGGTCCTGCCATACTCTGAAACCTTCTGCTATGGCATATATACTGACAGGCTCCTGTCAGACCTCTGTGGCAAACAGCTGCTTGAGGGGGTATTTATTATTTTTAATGTCTACGGCAGCGCTGTCCAACTAGCGGCCCACGGCCAGCATACGGCTCGCACAAAGATTTTTGTGGCCCGCGAACAAAATCAAGTTTTTACTTCAAATTAAAAAAAGAATCTGTAATCCACCTTATAATATTTTGTCAACTTATATTACTTTACATGATATGCAGTTTTTCAACTTACTCATTCTACAAAGTTTACAAAATATTCTTAAGCCGATCGGCAAACTTCTGAAACCTTTTAAGAGCGGTGCGGTGTCATCAAACAAATGTTTTTTATAAAGCTGCAGTAATAAGAAGCATCTAAAAATGGCCGAGTGGTTAACGCGCTTGGCTACAGATCTAAGGAACCTGGGTTCGAGCCCCGGGTAAGGCATGGATGTATGTGTCGTTTTTCTGCTGAGGTCCTCCCATCCTCTCAGATCTTTTACTTTGGCATATAAACTGACAGGCTCCTGTCAAACCTCTGTGGCAAGCAGCTGCTTGAGGGGGTATTTTTTTTTAACGACAGCACGAAACGCTCTCACTGCCCATGCATATGACATGCATTGTCGAATGTTGCACTGTATTGCGCACAAGGAGACATTGTGTGGCATTTCGCTGAGACTAAACGTCGTAATGGAAAAGGTTGCCAAAATTACCAATTTAATTCGTGGCGGAAATCGTTCTCTTACACACAGAAAATTTAAAGCTTTTTTGGACGAACTGCATGCTGATTATGGCGCTCTGCTTTTACATAGTAATATTCGTTGGTTAACTGCCGGAAAATGCCTGAAGATATTTCTTACACTTCGAAAAGGAATTCATCTCACAGAAGTGTGCATCGATGAAGATTTAATAGCAAGTTTTGTTGGTGAAAATTTTCTATGTTCAGTTGCTTTTCTAACAGACATTACAAATTATTTAAATGTCTTGAATAAATTCTTACAAGGAAATGATCAAAACGGGTGCTGTCTTTATAATCATGTCACTGGATTTAGTAACAAACTACAATTATTCAGATTTGACATGAATTGACTTTTCAACTACCTATCCAATTTTTTTCGGCCCGTGAAATATTGGCAAAGGAAAAAATGGCCCCCTGTCTTAGAGAAGTTGGATAGCACTGGTCTATGGTATTGTATGCTACTTCAGATACGATCTCACACAAAAAAAAATGTGGAGGAGAATTCTGCTCGATGTTTATGAGTCATCAGTTATGATGATGTTGATAAGATGTTTATGAGTCATTAGTTATGATGATGATAAGATGTTTATGAGTCATCAGTTATGATGACGTTGATAAGATGTTTATGAGTCATCAGTTATGATGTTAATAAGATATTTATCAGTTATGATGACGTTGATAAGATGTTTATTAGTCATCAGTTATGATGATGTTGATAAGATGTTTATGAGTCATCAGTTATGATGATGTTGATAAGATGTTTATGAGTCATATGTGTATGAGTCAAATGAGTCATTGAAATCGTATTTACTTCAAAGGAAGACAGGGCGACATTTACTGTTACTCATCAAGATTGCCAATGCCCTATCTTCCTTTAAAGTGAATAAGAATTTAGTGACTTACTCCGCGAAAAATATTTATCGATATGCTTTAGGTTTTACTGACTTTCGAGGAATATATGGGAAGATCAGCATTTTTTAACTTTTTATCAATTTTTTGGTTGAAATCTAATATTAGGCAGTCCGATGGTAAACGTATATTACGATCCTGTTTGCTTTTCGAATGATTTTGTGATTGACTGATTTATGAGAAGTCAATAGTTGCCAAATCGTTCATATCTGAATGAGAAATAAACTCTCGTTGATCCACCAAACAATGAGGCTTTAATATTTCGTAAAATATAAAATGCAATATTTATTTATGAAAATAGCAACTGATAGTTCTCAATATTTTTCTTGGTTTGTGCAGTTATCGATAAAAACGAAATTGGACATCGTCGTTATTAAAAAAGTACTCCATGCCTCAGTGCAGTAACTCACAGAAAAATAGAAGTTGTACGATGTTCTGTACTTTGCAACATAGGCTCCTCTCCCGACAAACCTCGAAATGCATAACGGCTAACAAGATTTATACGCTACTTACTCATAATTTTAAGGTCTGAGTCTAAACTTACTTGTAATCGCACTCTCACTATCGCTCTGCATTCCCTTAGAAGAGATTCGTCCGTTTCCCCTTGATAGCCCTGAATCGGAACTCTGGTTAATACAGTTATGCTTCATTAATCCATTATGCATTAATCCATTATCTCGTGAATCATCTTATCAGCATTTCCTTTCAGCATTCTATATCGCCTACTGGCAATATTACTACTAGAAGATATAAAATTGTTAATAAATAGTCACTGGTCTCACAAAAAAGATCTTCAACCAATCAAAAGGTTGCATCATCCGATTTTAACCGCCTTTCTTCTCTTCCCCATTTTACTTAATTTATCTCTTGGTAGCAGGCTATGCCTTGCAGCTATACCAGCAATATCTGCATATCAAATTCTACTTTATTTTAAATATTTCTGTGTGATTATGCTTAAAATAACTTCTCTTTCATGTTTTTGTTTTCAAGAATGGAGCAAACTGAGCAATACATTGCAATAAATATTGCACTTTTACACGCTGCATACTGTTGGTCCACATCGTTTACTTTTACCATAGGTCTTTACCCTCGTGAATTGTGGATTTGACGTTTAAAGTGACCTTCAAGAGAGACACTCTCCACTAATGAAGGCATATTTACAAATAAATATCGCAATTTGGATAAGCATTGTAAAATGCATTGGTTTCATCACATTCATTTAAAAAGGTGACGGAAATATTCAACGGTGCTAGCAGAAATACAGATGCGGAAAAGGAATAGCTGCCACTCTGAATTATTAATCTTTTTTCACGGTTTGTACAGCTAAAATATTCACATAATATTTTCGCTATTGAAAAAAATACTTAATTCCCGAGTACAATTAGTGATAATCTACAGGAAAATAGAAGCTCCGAAATGCTTTGTTTTTTTCAGAATAGGCTCAAGTCTCGACAAACGTCGCGAAATATAAGGAAGAAAAAAAATAAGTATCACCTTACCGTATCCAAAAATAATATTGCTACCTAAAAGCTGTGAATTTGGTGGCATATATTTTCACTAGTTCTCCCTTTTACGTGAGTGCCGAAATTACAGTTACTTGATGTTTTGTGCTGTTATAACTGTCATCATCACCTCACATATCCGGCATGCCTGAAGAAAGCGTTTTGAATCGTGACAAAGATACAGTTTTTGATGAAGAGAGTGATGAGACTGAGTTACTGAAAAAAGTCACATGTGGTAATGCTACTACGGCAATTGAAGCTGTAATAGCTTTTGTTCAACAGCAATGATTTTCTGCGCTCATCAAGTAATGAAGTTGCGCATTATGCAAAGCTTAGTTTTGTATGAGAGAAAAAGAACTTCAATACTACACTGTGTAATTAACTTAAAATAAAACAGTTCACTTAAAACTATATGTTAACTAAAATTATGGAATTAAGGCAATTGTCCTTGAAATAAAATTATAAATTAAATTTAGGCAGACCATGAACTCCAAAGCTACTTGAGTAGTGTAAGAAGCGCTTTGGGAAAGATGGCGGCCAAGGACAGGTGTTTCCAGAGCAGCTGTTTCCGGTGCATCTGTTTCCGATGCAGATCAAGTAACCCAGCTGTTATAACCCTTTTGTGATTGATCATAGATGGGGGTGATTTTCCTCCTACGCTCTGGATGTCTGACTAAAAAAAAACTCGAATGTGAAGAACACCTGTTTCCTCCCACGCTCTGGATGTCCGACTTATTGAAACCATTGTGAAGAGGTATAAAAAATTATGAGTCGAAGCCCTCCCCTAGCGGATGTTGTTGACCTTTCCCAGGTGGGTGAGTTTCCTCCAGCGTATTGCAAAACCATCATGTAAAGAACATCTAGCCCAAGCAGATAATGCTAACTTATTGAAAAAACCATTGCATGTGAAGAACAGGTGTTGATGTATAAAGCTCTCTCTCTGTAGCAAACTGAGTTAATGATTGTCCCTCTCTACTTGCTTTTCAAATCACCAGCTGTGTTGCTACAAAGAGATATTCAACAGTATCTGTTAGTTTTGCATTCGAGGCTTTATTGCCAGACTCACGAAAGAGGAAATTTCCCCCATCCTCGCAAGATTCGAATAATGTCCTCCAGTCATGCTTCTGTGAACCCACTTCCTGAGTTTGCTGTCATGTAATTTGATGATAATAGCAGACTTATGTCATAACCCTTTCGTGCAGATGATTGACCATAGTGCGCATGTGTGTGTGTGTGTGAAAGATATGATTGGATGATTCCTCCCACGCTCTGGATGTCCGGCTTAATGATAGGATAATCGATCAGTTGAAAAAAAAGCCGTTACGTGAAGATCAATTGTCGAAATAAAAATCCTTTTTTCCGTGAAAGTGTTCTTGTATAAAAACTATGAGACGAAGTCTCCCTCGCAGATCTTTTTCCAGATCAGATAAAAAATCCTTTCCCCACCATAAGAGGACCAATTGTTGGATATTTCTTTCCCACCAGATACTTGTTAACAGAATATTTTTGTGAATAATTTTATCGAGCAAGCTATTTTAATGAAAAAACCTGATTTGAATCATATTTCGCGGGGGAGACAAATAGTTTTTCACCACAACACGATTGATATAGCGCCAACATAAAAACTTCAGTGACGAAGCATTTCTCTGAAACACTTCAGGGAGCTAAAGAATCTTTCTCAAGCTTTCCCTGCATCTCACCACCTCATGGGCTAAAGAATCTTTCTCAAACCCATTCACAACATGTTTTTTTTCACGAATGTATTCCGCGGTTGCTGTTTGTTATCTCGATGGATTTCAATGATAACCGTAGAGTGCATGCATATTTGTGAGACTGTCCCGTGGCCGAGTGGTTAGCGCGCTTGGCTACTGATCTACGGGACCTGGGTTCGAGCCCCGGGTAAGGCATGGATGTTCGTGTTGTTTTCTGCTGAGGTCCTGCCATCCTCTCAGATCTTCTACTGTGGCATATAAACTGACAGGCTCCTGTCAGACCTCTGTGGCAAACAGCTGCTTGAGGGGGTATTTATTATTTTTAATGTCTACGGCAGCGCTGTCCAACTAGCGGCCCACGGCCAGCATACGGCTCGCACAAAGATTTTTGTGGCCCGCGAACAAAATCAAGTTTTTACTTCAAATTAAAAAAAGAATCTGTAATCCACCTTATAATATTTTGTCAACTTATATTACTTTACATGATATGCATATTTGTGAGACTGTCCCGTGGCCGAGTGGTTAGCGCGCTTGGCTACTGATCTACGGGACCTGGGTTCGAGCCCCGGGTAAGGCATGGATGTTCGTGTTGTTTTCTGCTGAGGTCCTGCCATCCTCTCAGATCTTCTACTGTGGCATATAAACTGACAGGCTCCTGTCAGACCTCTGTGGCAAACAGCTGCTTGAGGGGGTATTTATTATTTTTAATGTCTACGGCAGCGCTGTCCAACTAGCGGCCCACGGCCAGCATACGGCTCGCACAAAGATTTTTGTGGCCCGCGAACAAAATCAAGTTTTTACTTCAAATTAAAAAAAGAATCTGTAATCCACCTTATAATATTTTGTCAACTTATATTACTTTACATGATATGCAGTTTTTCAACTTACTCATTCTACAAAGTTTACAAAATATTCTTAAGCCGATCGGCAAACTTCTGAAACCTTTTAAGAGCGGTGCGGTGTCATCAAACAAATGTTTTTTATAAAGCTGCAGTAATAAGAAGCATCTAAAAATGGCCGAGTGGTTAACGCGCTTGGCTACAGATCTAAGGAACCTGGGTTCGAGCCCCGGGTAAGGCATGGATGTATGTGTCGTTTTTCTGCTGAGGTCCTCCCATCCTCTCAGATCTTTTACTTTGGCATATAAACTGACAGGCTCCTGTCAAACCTCTGTGGCAAGCAGCTGCTTGAGGGGGTATTTTTTTTTAACGACAGCACGAAACGCTCTCACTGCCCATGCATATGACATGCATTGTCGAATGTTGCACTGTATTGCGCACAAGGAGACATTGTGTGGCATTTCGCTGAGACTAAACGTCGTAATGGAAAAGGTTGCCAAAATTACCAATTTAATTCGTGGCGGAAATCGTTCTCTTACACACAGAAAATTTAAAGCTTTTTTGGACGAACTGCATGCTGATTATGGCGCTCTGCTTTTACATAGTAATATTCGTTGGTTAACTGCCGAAAAATGCCTGAAGATATTTCTTACACTTCGAAAAGGAATTCATCTCACAGAAGTGTGCATCGATGAAGATTTAATAGCAAGTTTTGTTGGTGAAAATTTTCTATGTTCACTTGCTTTTCTAACAGACATTACAAATTATTTAAATGTCTTGAATAAATTCTTACAAGGAAATGATCAAAACGTGTGCTGTCTTTATAATCATGTCACTGGATTTAGTAACAAACTACAATTATTCAGATTTGACATGAATTGACTTTTCAACTACCTATCCAATTTTTTTCGGCCCGTGAAATATTGGCAAAGGAAAAAATGGCCCCCTGTCTTAGAGAAGTTGGATAGCACTGGTCTATGGTATTGTATGCTACTTCAGATACGATCTCACACAAAAAAAAATGTGGAGGAGAATTCTGCTCGATGTTTATGAGTCATCAGTTATGATGATGTTGATAAGATGTTTATGAGTCATTAGTTATGATGATGATAAGATGTTTATGAGTCATCAGTTATGATGACGTTGATAAGATGTTTATGAGTCATCAGTTATGATGTTAATAAGATATTTATCAGTTATGATGACGTTGATAAGATGTTTATTAGTCATCAGTTATGATGATGTTGATAAGATGTTTATGAGTCATCAGTTATGATGATGTTGATAAGATGTTTATGAGTCATATGTGTATGAGTCAAATGAGTCATTGAAATCGTATTTACTTCAAAGGAAGACAGGGCGACATTTACTGTTACTCATCAAGATTGCCAATGCCCTATCTTCCTTTAAAGTGAATAAGAATTTAGTGACTTACTCCGCGAAAAATATTTATCGATATGCTTTAGGTTTTACTGACTTTCGAGGAATATATGGGAAGATCAGCATTTTTTAACTTTTTATCAATTTTTTGGTTGAAATCTAATATTAGGCAGTCCGATGGTAAACGTATATTACGATCCTGTTTGCTTTTCGAATGATTTTGTGATTGACTGATTTATGAGAAGTCAATAGTTGCCAAATCGTTCATATCTGAATGAGAAATAAACTCTCGTTGATCCACCAAACAATGAGGCTTTAATATTTCGTAAAATATAAAATGCAATATTTATTTATGAAAATAGCAACTGATAGTTCTCAATATTTTTCTTGGTTTGTGCAGTTATCGATAAAAACGAAATTGGACATCGTCGTTATTAAAAAAGTACTCCATGCCTCAGTGCAGTAACTCACAGAAAAATAGAAGTTGTACGATGTTCTGTACTTTGCAACATAGGCTCCTCTCCCGACAAACCTCGAAATGCATAACGGCTAACAAGATTTATACGCTACTTACTCATAATTTTAAGGTCTGAGTCTAAACTTACTTGTAATCGCACTCTCACTATCGCTCTGCATTCCCTTAGAAGAGATTCGTCCGTTTCCCCTTGATAGCCCTGAATCGGAACTCTGGTTAATACAGTTATGCTTCATTAATCCATTATGCATTAATCCATTATCCCGTGAATCATCTTATCAGCATTTCCTTTCAGCATTCTATATCGCCTACTGGCAATATTACTACTAGAAGATATAAAATTGTTAATAAATAGTCACTGGTCTCACAAAAAAGATCTTCAACCAATCAAAAGGTTGCATCATCCGATTTTAACCGCCTTTCTTCTCTTCCCCATTTTACTTAATTTATCTCTTGGTAGCAGGCTATGCCTTGCAGCTATACCAGCAATATCTGCATATCAAATTCTACTTTATTTTAAATATTTCTGTGTGATTATGCTTAAAATAACTTCTCTTTCATGTTTTTGTTTTCAAGAATGGAGCAAACTGAGCAATACATTGCAATAAATATTGCACTTTTACACGCTGCATACTGTTGGTCCACATCGTTTACTTTTACCATAGGTCTTTACCCTCGTGAATTGTGGATTTGACGTTTAAAGTGACCTTCAAGAGAGACACTCTCCACTAATGAAGGCATATTTACAAATAAATATCGCAATTTGGATAAGCATTGTAAAATGCATTGGTTTCATCACATTCATTTAAAAAGGTGACGGAAATATTCAACGGTGCTAGCAGAAATACAGATGCGGAAAAGGAATAGCTGCCACTCTGAATTATTAATCTTTTTTCACGGTTTGTACAGCTAAAATATTCACATAATATTTTCGCTATTGAAAAAAATACTTAATTCCCGAGTACAATTAGTGATAATCTACAGGAAAATAGAAGCTCCGAAATGCTTTGTTTTTTTCAGAATAGGCTCAAGTCTCGACAAACGTCGCGAAATATAAGGAAGAAAAAAAATAAGTATCACCTTACCGTATCCAAAAATAATATTGCTACCTAAAAGCTGTGAATTTGGTGGCATATATTTTCACTAGTTCTCCCTTTTACGTGAGTGCCGAAATTACAGTTACTTGATGTTTTGTGCTGTTATAACTGTCATCATCACCTCACATATCCGGCATGCCTGAAGAAAGCGTTTTGAATCGTGACAAAGATACAGTTTTTGATGAAGAGAGTGATGAGACTGAGTTACTGAAAAAAGTCACATGTGGTAATGCTACTACGGCAATTGAAGCTGTAATAGCTTTTGTTCAACAGCAATGATTTTCTGCGCTCATCAAGTAATGAAGTTGCGCATTATGCAAAGCTTAGTTTTGTATGAGAGAAAAAGAACTTCAATACTACACTGTGTAATTAACTTAAAATAAAACAGTTCACTTAAAACTATATGTTAACTAAAATTATGGAATTAAGGCAATTGTCCTTGAAATAAAATTATAAATTAAATTTAGGCAGACCATGAACTCCAAAGCTACTTGAGTAGTGTAAGAAGCGCTTTGGGAAAGATGGCGGCCAAGGACAGGTGTTTCCAGAGCAGCTGTTTCCGGTGCATCTGTTTCCGATGCAGATCAAGTAACCCAGCTGTTATAACCCTTTTGTGATTGATCATAGATGGGGGTGATTTTCCTCCTACGCTCTGGATGTCTGACTAAAAAAAAACTCGAATGTGAAGAACACCTGTTTCCTCCCACGCTCTGGATGTCCGACTTATTGAAACCATTGTGAAGAGGTATAAAAAATTATGAGTCGAAGCCCTCCCCTAGAGGATGTTGTTGACCTTTCCCAGGTGGGTGAGTTTCCTCCAGCGTATTGCAAAACCATCATGTAAAGAACATCTAGCCCAAGCAGATAATGCTAACTTATTGAAAAAACCATTGCATGTGAAGAACAGGTGTTGATGTATAAAGCTCTCTCTCTGTAGCAAACTGAGTTAATGATTGTCCCTCTCTACTTGCTTTTCAAATCACCAGCTGTGTTGCTACAAAGAGATATTCAACAGTATCTGTTAGTTTTGCATTCGAGGCTTTATTGCCAGACTCACGAAAGAGGAAATTTCCCCCATCCTCGCAAGATTCGAATAATGTCCTCCAGTCATGCTTCTGTGAACCCACTTCCTGAGTTTGCTGTCATGTAATTTGATGATAATAGCAGACTTATGTCATAACCCTTTCGTGCAGATGATTGACCATAGTGCGCATGTGTGTGTGTGTGTGTGAAAGATATGATTGGATGATTCCTCCCACGCTCTGGATGTCCGGCTTAATGATAGGATAATCGATCAGTTGAAAAAAAAGCCGTTACGTGAAGATCAATTGTCGAAATAAAAATCCTTTTTTCCGTGAAAGTGTTCTTGTATAAAAACTATGAGACGAAGTCTCCCTCGCAGATCTTTTTCCAGATCAGATAAAAAATCCTTTCCCCACCATAAGAGGACCAATTGTTGGATATTTCTTTCCCACCAGATACTTGTTAACAGAATATTTTTGTGAATAATTTTATCGAGCAAGCTATTTTAATGAAAAAACCTGATTTGAATCATATTTCGCGGGGGAGACAAATAGTTTTTCACCACAACACGATTGATATAGCGCCAACATAAAAACTTCAGTGACGAAGCATTTCTCTGAAACACTTCAGGGAGCTAAAGAATCTTTCTCAAGCTTTCCCTGCATCTCACCACCTCATGGGCTAAAGAATCTTTCTCAAACCCATTCACAACATGTTTTTTTTCACGAATGTATTCCGCGGTTGCTGTTTGTTATCTCGATGGATTTCAATGATAACCGTAGAGTGCATGCATATTTGTGAGACTGTCCCGTGGCCGAGTGGTTAGCGCGCTTGGCTACTGATCTACGGGACCTGGGTTCGAGCCCCGGGTAAGGCATGGATGTTCGTGTTGTTTTCTGCTGAGGTCCTGCCATCCTCTCAGATCTTCTACTGTGGCATATAAACTGACAGGCTCCTGTCAGACCTCTGTGGCAAGCAGCTGCTTGAGGGAGTATTGATTTCATTTTTTTTTTATTTTAATGAAACCCCTTCCATAGATGAAAAAAATAATTTCCTTACCGTATGAAGAGCAATTGTTGTACGCATGAAATGGGAATAATAGGGCAGTTGATTCTTAGATGAAAAAATATCCTTTCCCTCACCGTATGAAGAGTAGTTGTTGAACGCATGAAATGGGAATAATCGGTCACTTAATTCTCAGATGAAAAATCCTTTCTCCCGACATACTTGTTTTCTTAACAGAATATTTTTATGAATAATTATATCGAGTTGGCTATTCTAACGAAAAAATCCCTTCCATAGATGAAAAAATCCTCTCGCTAAAGCCATAGATAACTCTATACAGCAAAACCTTTCCCACTCCGCATCTGAGAGTTGTGTGATTCGGTTGGTTACCTTCGTTGTCACGAGAGACAGTTAAAGGTGTACGGAAACAGTCGCTTTGTAAACAGTATCACGTCACCGCACACTGCTAAGAGAGAAACAACTATGCATCAAGGCGATGATGATAATACAGCTCGAACTCTGTCGACATACAAAGCGTGTGCACGCACTAGAGCAAAGTTCACCCTCCAGATGTCACAGCATACAATTCACCATCCTGCCGTGCTAGTAAGACAACGATATTTTAAATGGATTTTCCATAGAAACACTTTCATCGTACAATTACTTCAGAATGCTCTTAATATAGCTCGAGTACATTCTGTCCATACGAAAGAACTCTTAGAGAATGTCGGTCGTTGCAGAAATGTTTTAAAAAATCTCTCTTTGACTTGGAAAGGAAAATCAGTGTAGAGTGTCTTCCTCCGTACGATGAGATCACAAGACCGTCATTTGCTTATGCTATGCTCTAATAATAGTAAATTGTATCCATTCTTTCGTTATTATGTATTATGTAATAAAGTGTAATTTTGATACGTTCCCACCGAGACATGAGCTGAAAATCTTTCATAGTGTAAAAATCTCTGTAGCACATTTTGTGTTCTCTGACTATTTAGACATAGATTTTTATATCTGAGTAAATCCGATATCAGGGAAATTACTCTTATGGTCCAGAACGCTCACTTTCTTCCTACGATTATTTTTCAAAATAGAATGTGTGGTAGAGAATGTTAGTCACTTGTAATAGTATTCAACTTTTGTTTCGCTAGTTTGTAAATGGTGTTTTACTGAGATTTCAGATTGATGTAAACCTTTCAACTTAATAATAACTACACTGAGAAAGAAATCACAATGACGAAAAATCAGATACAGAACACTATTTATTTTAGTAACAATAAACATAGGAAAGTTCAATTCAGACATGAATGATATATTATGTAACTTAACTCTTGACTCATCCGCAAAACGATTAACGATGAAATGAATGTTTCTTATGTCTTCTGTGAAATAGCCTTCAAATGATTGAACGGTTATGGTAAGTTACCAATAACGAAGCTGACTTGAGTGATCTACTTTACATCCAATACGGTTCTTACGTAGAATCCGAAAAAAGTTTATTGTGCATCCAGACACATTCTTAACTGATCGATACAGAGTCTTAGTGGAGAGTTCTTCAGGTAAATTCATTCAGTTTCCATTGTTGAAACATTTGGTTGGTTCCTCAAGGCCTTTAGATGATCTTGTATGATGATGAGATAGTGTTTGATTTTGTCCGGTTCTGACGAATTCATTACAGATAAGATTTCGCGGTCTACCCATTCCGAAGATGTTATGGGTTTGTCCTTACATTGATGGGTTTTAAGTTGAGCTACAAGACCGATGACGTCCTTGTTACACTGTAAACAAACAGCACGAAATCCCTTTCCTTTAGGGTATTTCTTGAAACCTTTCCAAATAGGATCGCTCTTTCGACCTGCCATATTTAATACAGTCTAGCAAAGTAGATACACCGCCTAGTTTCTTGGTAGCAAATGATACAGACACACAATGGTACTAATGATTTAAATCCAGTCCTTTGACGTCATCTGGCAAAAGTCTTTCATTGGTCAAGTTCTAATTCATACTGATATTAAAAACCCAATTGTAGAAGAGTAATTTCTGTTATTTTTTCTGATTGGTCGTCAGGGATAAATGAAAACAGAGTAACGATTCTCACTGCGTGCACAGCTTTATTATTATTTGTTGGCAGATATAGTCGTGTAGGTTGTTAACTGGATATTGTGGGTTTTTACTCTGGTGACTAATATGATGGGTAGAGAGAGTGAACCAGTGTGGAAAGGATACAGAAAACATCAAAGAGGGAAAGGATTCCATTCAGTGTGTAAGAACTGTGGCAAGGATATGCAAGGTGTTGTTGTTCCTAGGATTAAAAAGCCTGCAGAAACTCCGTGCAGTGGTGAAACTATAGCATCTCCTGATTGGTTAGATGAGAAACTTAGATCCATTTTGAATTCCACAGAGTCTAACAAATTCTCCCTCTATCTGAGACCGTTACAAAATCACCTACGAGCATTACAGAATTATGTGAATGATTCGGCTCTTGCAGAATAAAGTGATGTGTTCTCGGAAACTTTATTATGAGAGTGAGACGACTTATGTAGAATAAAATGTTGTGTTCGTGGACTTGTAACTTTTATTACGATCTTGAATCCTCCAATCTTTGCTTCGAAAAAAAATCTTTATTAAGTCGTCGATAAATGTAAACTTCCTGAATATAGTGTATGAATAAAAGATTTTTCCTGCAAAACTGTTTTATTATTGACTATACGTTACACTTAACTGAAAAAAGAAAGGTAAAATAGTGAATTAACAATAAAAGACTAACTGAAAACTGTAGTGTATGCAATATTGAATAGAGAAAATACATCTTTCTCTTTAGTAAACTTTTCACAAGTGTCTGTTCTAGTGACTTTCTTGTTTCGATGAGATAAAAATATATTTTGAAAATTCCTAATAGAGCTATAATACCACTCTGCTGAGGTTTGTAGGATGTAAACTGTTAGCTTCTTTTGTAGTGAGCAACTGACAGAGAGATAATATGTTTATTTTTGTGTGTGAACACACGATTCATAGAAACGAAACATGAACACACACACACACATTCGCAGAAACAAAGGTATATACACGTACACACACACACATACGTACACACACACATACATCCGATTCACAGAAGCAAAACATGAACACATACACACACACACTCGATTCACAGAAACAAACAATCAGACACACACACACACATACACACGCTTGCGATTTTACTTAGTTTGGTCGTTAAAGTATGCTTTATAAGAAAGTAAATATACATATATGGAAGTTGAATCACTGATTGATTGTGTTCTTTTTGGGCAAGTTACTTTTTGCGAGAGGTATGAAAAAATGCAAAGAATAGATATTGAGTTTAAGATTCTATGGAGAAACATGCATCTGAAGATTAAGCTATATAATGAGTTAGTTTATCTCTAAGATTGTATAACAGTGAAGCTTTAATAAGCAAACTTGTAATCAGTTTGTCTTTCATCTAAATGCTTACATAATATCTGAACCAGTTAGGTAGTTTGGCTGCGTAATGATGAGTCATTAGCGTCTGTTGAGTAGATAGAGACTTTGATGAGCCCGTTTAGTGAATGAGATGTCAGAAAAAGGAAGTCTTAGATTTTATGTGTAAAACATCCATTGTGATAGGATTAGACAGTAGAATTAAACTTTATTCATCTTTGCTAGTTAAATGAATCATTTCTCAAGCATCGAGAATCCTCAATTATGAATACTAAATGTATTGAAAGTTACTATTTTCTGTAATCTCAATATTAGTAATTGTGTGATTGGATAATCTTGCTTTCGTGCACGGATAGCTGATTGCAGCTGGTTTGTAACATAGTACACAATTATTTACCAAAATCTCCACATCCCATTTTCATGATTGAACTGTTAGTAGGAAAACGTATTTGCAAAGTGAAATGTTGAACCCTGACATCCATTGGTAATTGTCATTGGTAACGCTCAGAGAGTGTTCGGTTTATCATACTTCCAACTTTTGAATTGTCACATTATAATCGATTTCGAACAAATATATGCACTCTACGGTTAGCACTTAAATTCGCCGAGATAACAAACAGCGCCCGTGGTACACATTCGTGAAAAAAAAACATGCTGTGAATGGGTTTGAGAAAGATTCTTTAGCTCATGAGGTGGTGTGATGCAGGGAAAGCATACCGTCTTCGCTACCAGAGTCTGCATCAGCGTTATACTGATTTGAGAAAGATTCATTAGCTCACTGAAGTGATTCAGGGAAATACTTCGTCAGTGAAGTTTTTATGTTGGCGCTATATCAATCGTGTTATGGTGAAAAACTATTTGTCTCCCCCCGCGAAATACGATTTAAATCAAGCTGAAAATTATGCACTTTCTTATTGCATTGGGTTCGTAAGGAATGATTCTGTGGAAAAAATCAGCTTCTTTTTCAAATCGTAGATCAGTGTATTTCGGAAATGTTAGTAATATGGGAGGTTCACTAAAAACGATTTTGCAAGGAGGATGTTGTTTGCGATCAGATATGGATGCTAGGAGGAAAATATTTCTTTTAGATCTGAACAAGAGTTCTTTTTGACACAATGTTGTAACATATCGTTACAGTTCTGACAAATCATTTTGTACTCAAACATTGAATTCTTAGATCTATTAATAACGAAAGAATGGATACAATTACTATTATTAAAGCATAGCATAAGCAAATGACGGTCTTGTGATCTCATCGTACGGAGGAAGACTTATCTCTACACTGATTTTCCTTTCCAAGTCAAAGAGAGATTTTTTAAAACATTTCTGCAACGACCGACATTCTCTAAGAGTTCTTTCGTATGGACAGAATGTACTCGAGCTATATTAAGAGCATTCTGAAGTAATTGTACGATGAAAGTGTTTCTATGGAAAATCCATTTAAAATATCGTTGTCTTACTAGCACGGCAGGATGGTGAATTGTATGCTGTGACATCTGGAGGGTGAACTTTGCTCTAGTGCGTGCACACGCTTTGTATGTCGACAGAGTTCGAGCTGTATTATCATCATCGCCTTGATGCATAGTTGTTTCTCTCTTAGCAGTGTGCGGTGACGTGATACTGTTTACAAAGCGACTGTTTCCGTACACCTTTAACTGTCTCTCGTGACAACGAAGGTAACCAACCGAATCACACAACTCTCAGATGCGGAGTGGGAAAGGTTTTGCTGTATAGAGTTATCTATGGCTTTAGCGAGAGGATTTTTTCATCTATGGAAGGGATTTTTTCGTTAGAATAGCCAACTCGATATAATTATTCATAAAAATATTCTGTTAAGAAAACAAGTATGTCGGGAGAAAGGATTTTTCATCTGAGAATTAAGTGACCGATTATTCCCATTTCATGCGTTCAACAACTACTCTTCATACGGTGAGGGAAAGGATATTTTTTCATCTAAGAATCAACTGCCCTATTATTCCCATTTCATGCGTACAACAATTGCTCTTCATACGGTAAGGAAATTATTTTTTTCATCTATGGAAGGGGTTTCGTTAAAATAGTCTCACAAATATGCATGCACTCTACGGTTAGCATTTAAATCCATCGAGATAACAAACAGCAACCACGGAATACATTCGTGAAAAAAAATATGTTGTGAATGGGTTTGAGAAAGATTCTTTAGCCCATGAGGTGGTGAGATGCAGGGAAAGCTTGAGAAAGATTCTTTAGCTCCCTGAAGTGTTTCAGAGAAATGCTTCGTCACTGAAGTTTTTATGTTGGCGCTATATCAATCGTGTTATTGTGAAAAACTATTTGTCTCCCCCGCGAAATGTTTCAAATCAGGTTTTTTCATTAAAATAGCTTGCTCGATAAAATTATTCGCAAAAATATTCTGTTAACAAGTATCTGGTGGGAAAGAAATATCCAACAATTGGTCCTCTTATGGTGGGGAAAGGATTTTTTATCTGATCTGGAAAAAGATCTGCGAGGGAGGCTTCGTCTCATAGTTTTTATACAAGAACTCTTTCAAGGAAAAAAGGATTTTTATTTCGACAATTGATCTTCACGTAACGGCTTTTTTTTTCAACTGATCGATTATCCTATCATTAAGCCGGGCTGCCGGACATCCAGAGCGTGGGAGGAATCATCCAATCATATCTTTCACACACACACACACATGCGCACTATGGTCAATCATCTGCACGAAAGGGTAACATAAGTCTGCTATTATCATCAAATTACATGACAGCAAACTCAGGAAGTGGTTTCACAGAAGCATGACTGGAGGACATTATTCGAATCTTGCGAGGATGGGGGAAATTTCCTCTTTCGTGAGTCTGGCAATAAAGCCTCGAATGCAAAACTAACGGATACTGTTGATTATCTCTTTGTAGCAACACAGCTGGTGATTTGAAAAGCAAGTAGAGAGGGACAATCATTAACTCAGTTTCCTACAGAGAGAGAGCTTTATACATCAACACCTGTTCTTCACATGCAATGGTTTTTTCAATAAGTTAGCATTATCTGCTTGGGCTAGATGTTCTTTACATAATGGTTTTTCAATACACTGGAGGAAACTCACCCACCTGGGAAAGGTCAACAACATCCGCTAGGGGAGGACTTCAACTCATAATTTTTTATACCTCTTCACAATGGTTTCAATAAGTCGGACATCCAGAGCGTGGGAGGAAACAGGTGTTCTTCACATTCGAGTTTTTTTTTAGTCAGACATCCAGAGCGTAGGAGGAAAATCACCCCCATCTATGATCAATCACAAAAGGGTTATAGCAGCTGGGAAACATCTGCATCGGAAACAGATGCACCGGAAACAGCTGCTCTGGAAACACCTGTCCTTGGCCGCCATCTTTCCCAAAGCGCTTCTTACACTACTTACTTGTCTTGAGCGTAGGCTTATACATACCATCAACATCAGCCGATCTCCATGAAAATTATTCATTAGATGATGGCTCTGATACGATGTCCGAGTCTCCTCAATCCACCCAACAAACTGCTCTATCCACACTTTAATGTTAGGTAACATTAAATTTTAAGTGAACTATTTTATTTTCAGTTAATTATACAGTGTGTTATTGAAGTTTAATTTCAGTAATTCATCCTATTCTTTCTTCTGGACCACTTTATAAGGGAGACGCTTATATAAGGCCACCATATTAACTGATCCCACTTTATAAGGGCCACCATATTATCTGATACATGAGCTTTTGGGCTGTTGGGTGCAGAATGAAAATTTAGGTGTTGTACTGCGCAATAGTGAGGCAAGTGGACCAACAAGTTGCGAAGAGCGTGAAGGCCACAGGCCGCCCTGTGGTAGCAGTGACGATTTTTTTTTGTCTGGATGTGCCTTATTTAAGTAGTCGGTGAAAATTGTGAAAATTTGTTGATGTCGAACTTAGGGAGTGTGATCGAGTCGCTTTGGTACTTGAGAGAGAATGTGGACCACTTTATAAGGGCCACCATATTAAAAAAGGGACAAAAATCAGTTTTCTCCCTCCTGCCGCTGGGGGGGACAGGAGGGGGAAGTTGTGCTGGAGGAGAATGGGTGGCGGGTGTGGATGAGGGGTTCAAAGTTTTTCTGTCCTTTTTTTCCCTTGGGGGGGGGGAGCTAGAAAAGTAATAATTATCATTTACAAAGCCCTCTCTCAAGGGAAATTAAGTAAAGATGGTCAAAAATAGGGGGGCTAAGGTAAGGGGTAGAGGTATGTACCCTCCGAATTTGGTACGTATTGGTACTCCGAATTGGAACTCCGAATTTTGGGGTATTTGGAATAAATTAAAAGGAGATAGACCGAAAAGTGTTATTAGGTAGGATAACAATAAGTTTGTGTGTGTATTGCAGTGAAGTACTGTGTTGGGGCCATGGGAGCAGTTAGGCTTAACTGAACTTATTCCTTTAAATGCAGGTGATTTGTTTCCATTTGTTTAAGTGTGAGTGCTGTTTTATGACAGAGGCATTGAGGTTGTTTTTTGTAATATTCTGGTGATTGTAGGATGTGAGGAAGTGAAGTGTTTTAATTTAAGGTAATGTTTGCAAGCGTCTAATTGTCCCTTTATGGTGAGGGGAGGCATGTTAGCTTCTGCCTAGGTGGCTAAATTTGGTCAGTCTGCTTTGAGGCCCAGGGCAAGTCTTATTGGTCTTGTTTGTATTGTTTCCAGTTTTTAGATTTGTGAGTGGGATGCAGAGTTTAAAGCTGGGAGGCCATATTCAAGTCTTGAATTTATGAAAGCTTTTATGAATGTGAGCATGGTTCTGTCACTGGCCCCCAGGTGGTGTGGGAGATAGCTGACTACATATTGGGTGGTCCTATGCAGTTGGCTTTGGTTTTCTGGATGTGGTGCTTCCATGTAAGTCTGCGATCAATGGTTAGTCCTAGATATTTGTAATGAGTTACTGTGGGTATGCTGGTATTATTCATGGTGATGTTGGGTGCATTGGCAGGTAGAAATTTGCGTGTAATGGGGAGAACCGCAGACTTGTGTGCGGAGATTGCCAGTCCCTATTTTGTTGTGAATTGGCGAACCAAGTTCACAGCATTTTGTAGGGATCTTTGTATTGTGTTGATATTTTGGCCTGTGATCCAAATATGGCATCTGATGTCTCTGGGAAGTTGTTTGGGGAGGTCGTGTAAATTTTGAACATGCTCGGGGAGACCACACTGTCCTGTGGTGTTCCCCTATTTAATTTGTGGGGGTCAGAGAGGATAGTCCCTAGCTGGACTTTGACTGATTTGAGTGTGAGGAAGTTTTTATGAATTAATACGTTTCCTGCAATGCTTAAACTATGTAGTTTGAAGAGTATGTTGGTATGTGAGGCAGTATCAAAAGCTGAGGTGAGATTCAGAAAGACAGCACAATATTTCCTTGTTATGAATGGCTAACTCAGCTGATGTGATAATATCAAAGAAGTTATCTGTAGTGCATCTGTGCTCTTTAAAGCCTGTTTGGCAAATGGATAAGGTCCTTTGGGTGTGGAGGAAGAATTTTAATCTAGAGAGTACCATTATTTCAAATATCATCAGTACACAGGAAGTGAGCGCAATGGGCCTGTATGAAGATGTTTCATATGCTGGTTCTGAGGTTTTAGTATTGGGATAATATGTATATCCCTCGTTCAGGAGGAGGTGGTGAGTTTCCCAGCATGTGTTGTATATGTGCAGCAGAGTGTTGAGTGTTTTGGTGCCAAAGTGCTTGATTGTGTTATAAGTAATGTGGTCAGGTCCAGGAGCACTTTTTTAATTTGCCTGATGGATTGCTGTATATAGTTCCTGTAATGTGAAAGAAATATTGAGTGCGGGTAATTTACATGATTGGGTTGTTTGATGGTGTCCTCCATGGTAATGCAGTTGCATCTCTGGGGCAGTCCTGTGAAAGTTGGGTTTGTGTGCAATATTTGAACCTTGCGGCACCTCTGAAAATATTAATCATATGCCCATGTCATTGACATTTGAAGCATTGTGGTGGTGGAGTGGTGTATGAGGTGACTATGGATATGGAGGCCAATGTCGACTGAGGAGGAGAGGAAGAGGTTGTCGAAATAGAAAATTGCCAAGTACAGTTCTGTGTGAACCACATTGTAGTCAAAGGGTGGATATCTTATCGCCGAGTTCTGTAAAGCGAGAATCTGCAAAGTGCAGTTGTCCACCTCATTGCAAATTGTTTGCAGCAGCAAAGGCCTACAGAGTCGAGTGCATCCCCATCACGTGATTGTATATAAATATTAAAAAAGTTTTGTATTGTTCCTATACAATTCTGGTGCGTGAATTGTTGGACATATCTGTATACATCACTTGGTGTAGCAAGTCTGAGACATACGTCAGTACGGGTGTAACACCACGAACCTTTTATTTCATCTAAGCAATGGTGAATATAATCAAGGGACTAATTGATTGTCCTCTACTATAGAGTGGTCAATCGTTCGCCATCTCTGCACATGACATTTGGCGCAGCCACAGAGCATTATCATTCGTATGCCGAAGAAGATGTCCATGGTTCTAAAAGGAAAAGAAGAAGAAAATTTCTGCTGATAGAAGGAATAAAAAGTGCAAGAAATTTAGAAGAATTTGTGATTCTGTGTCAGTGATCCCATAAAAGTAAGGAATCTGCAAGCAGTTCGGTGGGCTAGGCTGTCCGATGCAATGCTCTACAGAGTTCAATTTCCCTGAATGCTGTGTCATAGAGATCTTCGCCGAGGTTCCATGTGCCAAGGTCCGTCACTGTTGAAGAGGTTCTTTGTTTTGGAAGGAAACTCCAAGTACAGCAGACAAGTGAGCATAGCTGATCTTCGCGGGAAGGAAAGGTCTATGGTTTTCTCTCTTTTTTGAATTTTAGACTAATTTGAGTTGCCAATTATGCTGAGAAGTCGCGATAAAACTAAGGGTGAAACTGAGCAGAACGGGTGCCTTGCTTTAACCAGACACATTGAGGCTGGGGAAAGTGGGAAGTTACCGAAATCGATAGGATTGATAACGATTTTTTTGATAGAACAGGATGCTAGCGGATGTGGTTCGAATCCGGTGGAAAGTAGTGATTCAGGTCCGAAAGCAGTCTCAGAGAGGGAAATAGAATACAGAAGAGAGAAAGAAGAAAGAGATAGGGAAGAAAAAAGCGAGGAAAGAAGACTAGATATAGATAGGGCAAATAACAGAAGCTGCGGAAGTCAAAGTTCAGTGGATGCAGGAGATCTAAAATCCCTTACTGAAAAAAGCAGAAAAATTACCAGCTTATTTCGAGATGATAGAGAAGTTGTTTAAACTGTAAGAAATAACGCATGACTTGCAAGGAATGGTAGTGCATCCTTTGCTAGGGGAGAGAGTTTGAAACGTTTTTACTCTGTTGAGGGACGAGGAAATTCAAAGCTACGCAAAAAAAATAAATCGGCCGTGTTAAAAGACAGCCAATTGACACCGTTAACATAAAAGGAAATTCGATTCGATGTTTAAGTTCTCTACGGAAAGCTGGACTCAGTTATCATCGCGAATGAAGAGTCACTTGAATTATTATCTGAAGAGTCAGAAAGTAGATGATTTCCAAAAATCAAAAGAATTGATATTAGCTGACAAAATAAAGATCTACTACCACCGGATCGAAAAATCATATCATGTTTTAGGAGAATGGGTCGTGGAAAATTGACATGAAATTGCCGAAGTTGCAAAGAACTTTCTGCAGGCACAAAGAACCGACAAGATTTATTCTCGTGAAGTTTTTAAATCAGAAAATAGAGAAAACAGATTTTGCCAGTCAGCTACAAAATAAAATTTTAGTCAAAGGAATTTTGGACGAAATTCGAACCCGCAAAACGAACTAGCAGAAAATACGAGCAATGATTTTAAAGGCAAACAGAATCAGAGCTATTCTTCCAGATCAAGCCATATGTAACCACAAAGGTCTTTTGGCTAAGGAGTGTAACAAGAATGCGAAAGCGACCAGACCGTTTAATGTGAACACTCATGTGTCAGAGCCCACAGAGGGGAGCGGGGTCATTATTGCAAAAGTTGGGTACCAGATTATGACATTAGAATCAGATGCGAGATTGGAAAGCTGCAACTCCGAAAGGCAGAAATGCTGAGACTCGTGTCAAAGCATAGAACCTGTAGCGATTGT
The DNA here is from genome assembly GCA_038380435.1 of Ryuthela nishihirai. Classification (NCBI taxonomy): domain Eukaryota; kingdom Metazoa; phylum Arthropoda; class Arachnida; order Araneae; family Heptathelidae; genus Ryuthela; species Ryuthela nishihirai. The sequence goes on from JAWZYU010000009.1 coordinate 93,385,453, forward strand.
TCGCATTCAGTGTGAAAATAAAATATTTAATGCTACTGTGGACTTGGGAGCTCAGGTTTCGGTCATAAAAGGTTTTTAACTTTTTCCAGAGAAATATAAGAAGTCAGAGGCGAAGATATTAATAGTTAATGCTTTCGGAGGTCGTTTGGAGGCTTCATTAATCACTGTCCCGCTTGAACGGCTATGGATGGAAGTCAGGCGAGAGTATATGGAGAAAAGTGTGAAATTTTGCGTACTGTGGTAGATGAATTGAGTGATGATATGCTAATCACTCTGAATTCTTTCACCGCCCTTGAGCGGTTGGCAGAAAAAACCAAGGATAAGACTAAATTTGAGGTAAAATATGAGAAACGTGGTAGCAATGATGCACTTAATGAATTAAATTTAAGGTGGAGGAAAATGTACCTAAATTAAGTACAGAAAATATTTTTATAGATGATGAGAATGAAATATTGTGTGATGTACCTGATAAGAAGAAAGATGATAGTAAGAATATTAGTATCAGAGAAAGAGGTTTAGAGACTAGTGATTTAATTGAGAGTAAAGTAAATACTAATGTAGAGAGTGATAAAATTAAATGTGACAAGGATGAGGATAAGATATATTTAAATAAGAATTTATGTGGTAGAGCGGTTGATTATTCTACCTAATTCACAAGTATAATAAAATTAATTCTGAAGACGCACAACTAATGTAATAGCACGCAAAGTCATAAGAGATAATGTTAATATTTGTGGAGAAAACAGTAGTCATAATGAAGCCGAAATCATCATCATCATCATCATCATCATCATCAAGCAGCCATGGGCTACGTAGGTCCAAACAGACCATGCAATTTAGTTCTCCAAGCAAGACTGTCCTGAGTTACATCTGCTGCATCTGGCCACTGCACACCAATTCTAACAAGGTCCTGTTTGACATTGTCTGCCCACCACATCCTAGGTCTCCCCTACTTTCTGAAGCCTTTAGGTATACAGTTCATAACCCTATTCTCCAATCTATTATTATCCATACGGGCAACATAGTAAAACCAGCGGAGTCTCTCTCTGCACAATATGCTGCTTAAAGGAGGTTGCAAACTCCTTTGCCTAACCTCATCATTAGTTACAAAGTTGAACCACCTAATACCCAAGATACTGCGTAAGCATCTAGAACAAAAAGCATCTAGTTTCCTGTTATCTTGTTACAAAGTGTACATGTTTCACTACCATAACTAACCCTAGAAAGAACCAAACTATTATACAGTCTAATTTTAGTCTTTAGGTGTATACGCCTATTTCTCCACACTCTCCATAGATTCTTAAAAGTCCCGGCAGCAATTCCCATTCGCCTGTTAATCTCATGCCGCACATCACCATTATCTGTTACACAGCTCCCAAGATAATTAAACTGTGACACCTGCTCAAGATTGCAACCATTTAGATTAACTGAATCAGAGCCTGACCTGACCAATTTTCATCACTTTAGTTTTCTCTCTGTTTATAACCAAACCTACTCTACTACCAGTTTCATCAACAGCTCGAATGAGTTCATCTCATCAACATCATTTGCCAAAAGGGCTAAATCATCAGCATAATCTAAATCAGAAATATTCGTATCTCCAGTCCATTTAAGGCCAAAATCTTTCCCTCGAAGTGAATTTCACATAACATAATCAATAACCAAGCTAAAGAGAAAAGGAGACAAAATGCACCCTTGTCGAACACCAGAAGTAATGCTAAACCAATTGCTACAAGCCTTACCAACTCTCACACACGACTCAGTGTTATTGTAGAGAGCTTTCATTATGTTAACTAACTTGTCTGGTATACCATATGATTTCATAATCAACCACAAATTACGACGATCAACAGAGTCGAAAGCCTTTTTGAAATCAACAAAGCTAGCAACCAAAGGTTTCTGAAACTCTAAACATTTCTCAAGAATCTGCCTAAGTGAAAATATCTGATCCACAAATCTCCTACCACTTCTGAATCCACATTGTTCATCACGCAATTGCCTGTCAACCATATTCTTAATTCTATTAAGCACAATCACGCAAAGAACGTTCCCTGGAACAAAGAGCAGGCTGATACCCCTATAGTTATCACAAGGACTGCGATCACCTTTTTTGAATATAGGGATAATAATAGCTCTAGTAAAATCTTTAGGAACCATGCCTTTATCATAAACGATTTTCAAAATTTCAGTCACAGAAACATTCCCAGCTCCCAGCATTTCCGTAGTAATTTCATCTACCCCTGGGGATTTATGACGTTTAAGTTTAGTAATAGCCAAACTAACTTCAGATTGTGTTATAGGGCCAACATTAAAGCCAGTAATGCATCTATCAACATTGCAAACAGTGGGAGTAGAACTAACCATATTGTTTAGAACATCACTGAAATGCTCAGCCCACCTAGCCATGACAGATTCCTCCCCTTCTATAACTTTACCTTGTTTATCCTTCAATGCTTGTATACCTGTCCATTTTCTACCACACAAAACATTAACTATCTGTAACAGCTCTCTGCTCTTGTGCTGTCTAACTGCTTCCTCGACTTTCTCAGCCAGGCCATCAAGCCAAAAATTCTTGTCAGCAGCTAACTGATCCATTACACGTTATTAAGGCCATTCCTGCAGTTCTTTCTTTCTGAAATTTGCTCAAGTGCCTTATCACTCAAATAATTTTGTCTCCTCTGCTCCTTTTTTCCTAAAAGAGCACTGTTAATTTCCAAAAAAGCCTGTTTAAAATGGTCCCACTCTTCCTCAACTTCAGTAGTAAGCAAACCATGACTGTCATAAAGGCTAAGTAACCTGTCATGGTAAGCTTTGGCTATAACTGGGTCTTTCAGAGCTTCAGTATTAAAGGTAAAATTTTTAACCCTAGCACAACACTTTTTAAGTTTAAGTTGCAAGACACTTTTAACAAGGTAATGGTCAGATCCAATTTCAGCTCCCCTATATGACCTGGTATTCCTAACAGAACTAGCTCATTTGCTCTTAATTAATATATAATATCATATTCTTATTCAGCCCATCAGGTGAATCCATTTGATTATATATGTCGCAGTGTTTGTAATATGTATTAGTTATTCTGAAACCATTCAGATTATTTACCTGTACGAGACGTTGCCCATTGCCATTGCAGCTACCAATACGAAAAGGGCCTATCACCCCTCTCCAAAGGTCAGACCCAGTACCAACTTTGGCATTGAAGTCACCTAGAACAAGGGTAATATCTCCTTTCTTGACAGAATTCAAAATATCTTGAAGTTATCCGTAAAACCTATCCTTCTCATCCACATCGGCGTTCTCAGTGGGGGCATAACAGCAGATAACATTCAAGCCTTTAATGCTTGTCTGAAATTTTGCTGTAAGAAACCTTTCATTAATGCACTCATATCCTAGAAGAGCATCGCTAGCGTGTCTGCTGAGAAGCAGACCCACGCCTTGGTGATGCTTATTGTCGTCCCTCCCTGAAAAGAGAAATTTAAGATTATTTTTAAGAATCTGACCTTTATCTGTCCATCTGGTCTCTCTTGCAAGCCGAGAATATCTAAATTATAATGGTGGAATTCTTGTGTGAGGACATCAAGAGAAAAAGCTCTATGCAGAGTCCTCACATTCCAACTACCTATGGAGAGAAAATGGTTAGTGGGATGTTTAAAGAAACCATGTTTATTGAGAGAGGGAATGCCGACAATATCAAACAGCCCCCTTATCGCAGACATGGGGCAAAGACCCGTTCCCCCACCACTAAATGCTGAAGCCATCTACACTGGAAGACTTCCTCCAATGTAGAATTTGACGATGCCAATAGAAGCAAAGAGTTCAGGTGCCTGCGATGACCTCTGCTCAGGAATATCCACCAGCTGATAAACATATCCTGTGAATCTATTCAGTTGGGGCTGTCAACTCACAAACAAACAGAAAACACAGCGGAAGATTTTCCCTCCGCAGAAGCCCACCAGTGCAGCAAAATCAGGTCCATAATCAAGCTCAAAGCCATAATTCCGTTCAGGTTGGTATGTATGGTCAGCACCAGGACCCTGTTAGGTTGACCACTCCTCAGCAGGGTAGAAAAAAAAAGAAAAGTAGCCATAGTTGTCGAGATCAGGCCACACTAATCTGGCAGCCCTCCACTTCCGTTCACTTCCACAAGAGAGTATCTCTTTGAAAGGTACTAACGGTCTGCACCACGAGAAGGCGGCGTCGGACATCAGGTGCTAGGCCTGGCTAGTTCTATGCATCATCACAGGGGATTGTTGCATAGCTCTCCTTCCAGTGACTACTTTACAGACCCGACCATCTGAAGTCGGTATGAGAACTAAAAACGAGGTTCGTGGAGAATAAGGATAGTTTTGCAACTGCGGTTGACTATCTAGTAGTAGCAAATTGATTAAATCCGAATCTCGCAATAATTTTCAGATAAAAGCTTTGTGTCAATCTGAGGTTAAGGACAGGATGCAGTTTAATAATGTGACCCATTCTGTGGTAAATAAGCCGGGTCATGCAATTAGAATAAATAATCCAGATGTAAGGTGTGATCTTCCGATAGAAAAGTAATGTGATTTCGAAAGTAAGAAATATATTCGGTTGGATAAAGTGTACAAATGGGATTTCACAAATAACTATCCGGCAGATCATGACCCTAATGCTAAAATAATGATTAATGTAGATGTTAAAAAGGCGGAAGAAATTAGCCACAAAAGGATTAGTTTTATAAGTATGGTAAAAACTGATAAAAACTCTTTGGGGAAGAGACGTGTCATGTCCCTCTAATTTATATATTTTTATTTATTATTGCATTTTTATTGCTTTTTTTGCTGTTGTAAAGTTTTTTATGTATTAAATGTGTTTTTGGAAATGCTATTGTGGAGATGTGACTCATAGTTGTTGTTTTCGGATCTGAGCGGGCTGCCTGCATAGGCTGACGAGTCCAAAAGCTCTTTTTAACGACTATTTACAACTAGCCTCTGACGCGAGTGCAGGCACTGGAGACTATGGCAGCGAGAGTAAACAGCAGCCTTGTGGGTCGCTGTCAAACAGCAAGGACGTTTGATCACACGTCAAGGGATGCCGCTCTTACTCAAACAAAACCCTTAAGGAGCTGATTCGAATTTATGTGAGAATCAAGGTTCCGTTCTTGGTGAAACAAGTGCAATTCTGAGGATCTGCCGGATAGTTATTTGTGAGCTGAAGTGAGTTCTGTGTGAACTACATTGTAGGCAAAGTTTGGATATCCTTTTGCCCAGTTTGAGATCGGTAAAGCGAGAATCTGCAAAGTGCGGTTCTCCACCTCATTGCATAATTGTTTGAAGCACAAAGCACCAAAGGCCTACGGAATTAAGCGTATTCCCAGCACGTGATTGTACATAAATGTGAATAAACTGTGTCGTCCCTATACAACTCTCGTGCGTGAATTGTTGGACATATATGTATATATCACTTGGCGCAGCAAGTGTGAGGCATGCTGGGAAAGCCTGAATAAGGACCTCCCAATTTAGTGTAACGTGTAAGCAATCAAGCAAGTGTGAGGCATACTTCGGTACGTGTAACAACCCACGAACCTGTTATGTCATCTAAGCAATGGTGAATATAATCAAGGGACTAATTGATCATCCTCTACTATAGAGTGGTTAATCGTTCGCCATCTCTGCACACGACAGATGCTTTCATTGGTAAGGAATTTATCCACTCCTTCTGTGCTGCCGTATGGTTTCGTAAAGAAGACTGGGAATTTGGATGAGATAGGGACTTTTTATATGGCTAATTGTCATTAACTTCCTTGCCTGAGCATGTGTTTTCAGTCTTACCAGATATTCTCACCTATGAGTGAATCCTGCTTTCAGGAGTTTTTCAATATATGCATTTATTTCCTTCACTATGTGGTTTACATTAGCATTTTTAAGGGTCTCTAGGGGGTGAGAAAAGGAGTACTAGTACATACTCAAGCGAGGAGTTTTATCGCAAAATGAATCATCTTCTGAGGATTGCAATTGTTTACGATGCGTTTTCCTTGTATTGACAATTGTCCAGGATCCATCATCATCCTGGACTTGCATGTTTGCTTCCAAGTCGGCAGCTTCAGATAACATTTGTTGGCCTGGGATGGCTACGTTTGTCTGATGTTGACATTGACCGAGTCATCAAAGCATTTTACTTGATTGGGTACTGAAAAGAATCTTCCATACAGTTGTTTATTGCTATTATTGTATTTCGCAATCCCACTTGCGCCACAATTAGCACGATCCGAACCCAAATTAGTCGTACTGACCTATTTTGATGGCTCAGATGAGGTGGACTGGGTCGTGATTTCCCTGACTATTTCTGGCTGTAGAGGCTTGGGAATTGCTCTGGAGGCTGTCCGGGTCTCTCTCCTAGAGGAATTATGCGTATTAATAGCTGTGATTAATCACAATCGTCTTGGAAAAGACGGTTAAAAAGGTGCGAAATCAAAAACAACCAGTTGTTTTGATAGAATTCGGTTATGGCCAGCCAATCAGTTTTTGGTTAGTTTTCTGACTCGCCCTTGCGTCGCGTCTCATTAGTTCGTGTACTGCGAGGTAGAAGAGCAAGGGAACTTCGAAAGGAATCGAATTATCTTTAGAGAGAGAGGAAGAATATAGAAGTTCTGAAGAGGAGGTATATTTCAGAAACTACGCTTTCAGGCGTAGCGGATTTGCGCAACTCCATGGTGTTCCCTTATTTTAAATCGAAAAGCCACTGAAAACGAAAGTCAAAAGACTTACACACAGAAGATACCATTTTAAAGAAACAAATATTTAAGATAACATTTCAAATTGTTTTCCTAAAACTTTACTAATTTTTTTTATCAAACTAACAGTTACCATTAGTATGAAACTTATTGAAAATGGCAACAGTGGTGTTGGGTGTGGTACCTGATTAATTTTCTCGAAATTTACACGAAATTTTAACGAAATTTCTTGATGCAATTAAAATCACAAATTTTAGTGCTTCATAAGATGAGGGTATTGACGTAGTAAAATACTGGCATACACATGTAATACTTATTGTGCTGCCATCTACTGAGATCACATAGTACTGATGCTTTTTATATTACGAATTGAAATATACACAGATACTGCACAGAAAAATGGAAACAATTCCATATAATCACAATACAAAATCACATTCAGAGCTCAATAACTTCTTCATTATGATTTTAATGAAAAATATGTCTACAAATCTATCTAACTCTTGATTTTAAACAATATTTGTTCAGTATTTAAAGAGTTATGAACGCTGGAATATTTAACAGGATACAAAAGAATTAACCCCAAAATTTCCTTAGAACTTTAAAACAGGTTAGAAGATCAGAGATCAAATTTGACTCTAATAGAGTATTGATGCATTGCACAATGTACTCTATTAGAATTTTTGTTTAATGTAAAAATTAAATTTTGTTGTCAATTTTTTGTAGTGTGTTAAATATTCCAGCATTCGTAACTCTTTGAATACTGAACAAATATTGTTTCAAATTGAGATTTCGATAGATTTAATTGAATTCTTGAATTTATCTATAGACATATTTTTCATTAAAAATCGTATTGAAGAAGTCATTGAGTTGATTGAAACAATATGGAATCGTTTACATTTCTCTGTCCAGTATAAATATATAACAAATTGAAGGTATTAAGGAAAGGTAGAAATGATTATTGATAAATGGTAAAAAAATATAAATGTGTTTGACAAATACCAATGAAATAAATTATAATGAACGATTAATTCTGCATTTTGAAGTGTGATAAATGCCATGAAGAGATGCAGGTTGCTAATGATTCCATTCAATGAACTGGAGTTGTGAAGAAAATCTTCATTTCTATTGTGTTGTTGCCTCTGAAAAAAGAAGCAACAACACAATAGAAAATCTATCATCTGTTTTTTTTAATTTTATAGTTGTTCTTAGTTATTAGTTATTTTTTTCTTAGTTATTCTTAGTTTTAGGAAAACAAATACTATAATTTGTGTGTAATTCAATGTGCAATTCTTTTTTCTGAAACTGAGGAGAGAGCTTCCTTCCCAAACATTTACAGGGTGAAATAGAGTAACACTTTCTACAACAAAAGGCCAATGTACCAAATTTTGACGTCACCTAAGTTGTACTCCTATACAGCCAATTCTTAAAACTTTGATTCTAATATTCTTACTGGTGGAGTCTTGTGCTAATTTTAAATATTTAAATTTATATTATTTAATTTGTCCTTTCGTAGTATATATTTCGTTGTATATTCATATTATCTAATTTTTAATATTTATATTATTTTAAATAATCTTTATACTAATATTTATCTATAAATATATTTTATTTAGAAAGAAATTATTCGTATTTATTATCAAATAAAATAATTATAATTAATACAAATAAATTTTCTCCTAAATAAAATATATTTATAGACAAACATTAGTATGAAAAGATTAGCACAGAATCCACCAGTTTGGTTATTGATCTAAGGAACGTGGGTTCGAGGCCCGGGTAAGGCATGGATGTACGTGTCGTTTTTCTGTTGAGGTCCTGCCATCCTCTCAGATCTTCTACTGTGACATATAAACTGACAGGCTCCTGTCAGACCTCTTTGGCAAGCAGCTGCTTGAGGGGGTATTTATTTTTATTATTATTTTATCAAAAATATAAGAAGTTTCTTTATTGTAGGACTACTTAAGCTGACGTCATAAATTTCGTCCTCTGGCTTTCTGTTATAGTAGGTGTTGAATAGTGAACCCAGTAAGCCACAGATTAATGTGGAAGAGGGAAAAAGGAGATAATTCTGAATTGGATTCATAAGACAAGGTAGACACTAAGAAAGATTTGTGAACATGGTATAAAAATATTAAAATTGAAATAACTAAGAGCCAATAAGTTCCAGAAAAGGAATTGAGTGAGGTTTTGAAATCTTATATGACTCAGAAAATATATCAGACTTTAAAGAATTAAAAGCACTGAAATCAGATATTTTACACTTAAAACAACAAAATGATCGTTTAATTAAAAATCAACAGATCTGAAAACTACAATTCAAGGAATGCAACACAGGATAAATGAAATGGAACACAATTCCTGCCTAATGAACATAGAGATCAGGGTGTCTTGGAATCTTTAGAAGAAAATCTAAATGATATTAACATTTTAAAGGTTACTGAATACGTCACTTCAATTTACATCTATTTCAGGTTCGACAATAGTATAATAGTGTTCCAGAAACAATGAAAAAAATCACTTCGAAATATTTATTTAAGAAACCTTTATGTGAATGGGTTATAAACGCTGAATGATTATTGTATGTTAACTAATTTATTTGACTGTCTACATTTTAAAAATAGTTCAATTACCAACTGTTTCGATATTAAATTACTTTTTGTATTTGTATTTGCATTTAAGCTATATACCAATATTAAAGTATTCGTTTGTCGTTGAGTGCTGGTATATAGCTAAATTTTTTCCACAATACCTTCCTCAATACCTTCCCTGGCTGAAGTTACGTTTGGCGTTACTTCAGCTGGGTATATGTTATTATAATTTTATATTGATATAATTTGGAATAAATAAAAATTGAATTGACTTGAATGTTGCCAATAACATTTCGAAAACACTAAAATATATAATGAGGATATTACCGTTGCTCATAGAATCCCCACTACGAAAGGACAAACTTCAGTCGTATCAGAATTTTATACCACCCAAGGAATCACAGTGTACCCGCCCAGGTGCGTCAGAGAGTGCACATGACAAGATCGTCCACATGGAGATATAAGCGACCGGCAAGGACAGATGAGCCATAGTGCATAACGTGGGCACAATGGGCAGAGGTATTGATTTGATGGACGTTCAAAAAGGAATAATCATTGGCTACCACGCTACAGATGGAAGCATCTCGGAAACAGCAGACTTCGTGGGCTGTTCACGAGACGCTGCAGTAAGGGTGTACCAAGAATGGACTGCTGGCACAACGAGTACCTCCAGACGTCATAACTGTGGAGCCCCAAAGGCCATCGACCCAAGAGGAGAACATCGCCTCTGTCAACTTGTAAAGAGCAATCGACGCGCAACAGTGAAGCCATTGACCACTGAACGCTGGAGCACCCAGGTACATGTCCCCAATAACAGTAGAGTGAACCCTGTTACGTATGGGTCTCCACAGTCGACGCTGCGTAAGGGCACTCATGTTAACCAAGGTCCATCGGCAACGACGCCTGCAGTTCGCAAGGGATTACCGTCATTGGACAGTGGAAGAGTAGAAAAAGGTTGCCTTCTCTGACGAATGGAGGTTTCTAATCCACAGAAGTGACAGGCGTAGGCAGATACGGCGTCAGATACACGAGAATCAACACCCGGACACGTTTGTTGGTCAAGTACAGGCCGGCAGTGGCAGTGTGCATATCTGGGGAATGTATTCCTGGTATAACTTGGGGCCGCTGGTACCACTGAATGGGTCCCTGAACGCCAATGGCTACCTGTCCAGCCATGCTCCCTGCTCGTTTATCCTGGTGATGATGGTGTCTACCAACAGGACAATGCACCTTGCCGTATTGCTAAGGTGGTGCGTGACTGGTTCCAGGAACACGACAGCGATGTCTCCGTTCTTCCTTGGCTGTTGAAATCACCTTGTCGAGGTGGGGGGGCTGTAGGGCCCGTGTGAAGTTGAGGTCTCTGCTGCCTGGTATTGGGAGGTATTTGGTTGGATGGAGCCCCGGCAGAGGTTGGTATTTGGTTGGATTGGAGTCCCAATGGAACGGCTGGGTCTCTGTGAAGTTGAGGGCTCCGCTGACTGGTGTTGGGGGGCATCTAGGTTGGACAGAGCCCCGGCAGAGGGGCCTGGTAAGGCCTGACTAAGAGTTCCCACCACTGGAGTCGAGGCAACTTAGATCTATATATCTTTGTTTGTGGCTAACCCTGGCGCAGATTAAATTTAATTTTTGACCGATGGATGAACTTTTCTTCTATAGCACTGTTCGCCATAGGTAGTCGTGGGGCGAACTGCATCTATATGGTGTTATCTTACACTCGACGTAGGTAGTGAAGATTTGGCATTCTCCCCATAGATGGTGTGCAGCCATATGCTGTAGTACATCTGGGACTTCCCAGTTACATAATTTCCTGTCCATCCACGCTGACCACATGCATCCCTTCATGTTGTACGTTTACCCTGGTGGTGATGTTGTCTACCAACAGGACAATGCACCCTGCCGTATTGCTAAGGTGGTGCGTGACTGGTTCCAGGAACACGACAGCGATGTCTCCGTTCTTCCTTGGCTGTTGAAATCGCCCGACCTCAATCTCATAGAGCAGTTATGGGACCATTTGGATCGACAGGTTCGGGGTGCAGACCCACAACCACGTCATCTCTGGAACCTCCGTGCTCTGCTGGGGTTTGAATGGGCATGTGTGCCTCTGGCAACCTTCCAGGCCTCATTGCATCCATGCCACGCGGTCTCGCCGCTGTCATCTGGACCAAGGGTGGAGTAGGTGGTCATATTATTCTGATACGACTGTGTATTTGTACATACTGTAAAACATTATATTTTTGAAGCTAAACAAATCAAAATTAAAAATAATTATTAAATTTTATGGCTCAAAGATGATAAGATTTTCCTGAAAAAGGCCAAAAATTCGGCAATAATTCGAATAATAATTGAGAAAGATCGTGATCTTTTGAAATGGAGAATTTTGTAATTGAAGAATCAGTATGCGAAAAGGTTAAGAATTTTCAAGGATTTACAGGTTTTAACTGAGGTAGCTTATAGACAATAATGATGGATTAAATAGTAATAAAAAATATTTTATGTTAATATAAGAATTAAGCGTAAAGTTTGATGAAATTATTATATTACTATCTAATATATATTATGTGGTTCATATTCTTGTAAGTGAAACGTGGTTTAATGACAATAAACCATGTTTCACTTACAAGAATAAGTGGTGTCTACCAACAGGACAATGCGCCCTGCCATATCGCTAAGGTGGTGCGTGACTGGTTCCAGGAACACGACAGCGATGTCTGCGTTCTCCCTTGGAAAGTCGATAATTTTAAAAATTTAGGATATAATTTTTTTGAAAGGGAGAGAATATAATAAATCAGGTGCAACCATAATTTTCTTCAAAAATAATTTATCAATATAATAAAATAAACTTAGCGGAAATATTAAGGATGATAAATTAAACGATTTACGCTTCTTATTAGTTTTATAGATCTCATAAATACACTGTTAAAACTTTTCCAGATGATTTAGAATATTATTTAGATAAAGTAAAATATAGGAATCATCATATTATATAATAAGCATAATTCCGGCGGGCGGACACGTCGGACGTCATCAGTAGCATAAACTGGTAGTTTCTCCGTGGTTCCGCGGTCCCAAATTTTGTGAGGTATTCCCATTTAGTTCTAACCGTCTTGAGGTAATATATCTGATTCCTAGCTGCCGTAGGTTGGGAGAAATCCATTGAAAAGCGTCCGAAATTTCTGAGGGTACTTCCGTCGCTTACTTTGTGAATGAAGTTGTGAGTAGTGTATCTGTGAATGAAGTTATCAATTGGCATACGTTTGGAGCCAAACTTTGAAGGGATTTAATTGTGATTGCACTGGTGGAAACCTGTGAATGAACTTATCTGTGGAAAGTGTTATCAATACGTTTCGCAAAACTTTTTCAGTGGGTTTAACTAGTATTATATAATAGGTGTCTCCTGTCAGACCTCTGTGGCAAGCAGCTGCTTGAGGGGTATTTATTTATTTTTATTTATGTGATTCCGAACGGGCGTGCGGACAAGGGTGACGTCATTGGGGGCATAAATTGGCAGTTTTCCTGTGGTGTTTCAACTACTTGAGCGATCGGTCCCAAATTCGGTGGAGTGGTCCCATATAGTTCTAACCCTACTGGGATAACAGATCGGGTTCCTAGCTGCCATGGGTCGGAATTGCGTGTCGAATGTGTCCGAGATTTTTAGGGGACTTACCGTTGCCTCCTGCGCATGCAGTGTACGTGTGGAAAACTGTGAATGAAGTTATCAATGTATATAAGTTTGGTGAGATTTAATTGCTACATTCCATTCACAATTAAATAAGGGTTGTAAGCAGAGAATGAACTTATCTATGGAAGGAATTATCAATACGTTTAGCCCCAAACTTTTGGCGTAGGTTTAGCTAGTGTATATATAATTGGTGACATGAAACTGGATTTTAAGAATAACAATAATGAAGTTTATAGAATTGAAGTATAATGACCTCATAGGGATTAAAATCCTATGTTAATGATTATATGGTTTTTCAAAAATTAATGTGCTGTATACATGTCTGCTATAAAAGATCATGATATATTCTGACCATAAAAGCACAAAAGCTAAATAAAATTAATCACAATAATAAAACTTGCGTGGCATCACGAGGATGAATTAGCTAAAACTAGAATATAAAACAAGGGACTTTAATCTTCTGGATAAAGATGCCTTTTTATGCAAAATTGTTAACCTAGTTTTTCAAAAATTCAACACTAGGTTTCATACAGCGATGCAAGATTTCATTATAAACTTGAAGGTTTTAAAGATAAAAATAAAGTTATGCAATTAATCAAAATTGATTAATTAATCAAATTAATCAAATCATATGAATGCAGGATTAACAAAAAAAAGGAAGAACTGTATGATAAAAGCCATCCTTAGTTCTTGCATGTATGAGTAAATATATAGATTACAATAAAATCCTTAAAAAAACTATTAAAATTTAAAAAATTATATTATGAAACCTAATTTGCTAACATTGGTGCCTCAGTGGTGGAGTGGTATTTTGTTGGTTATTGTTAACCTATGGGATACTTTTGGGGAGACGAGCTTTAAACTAATTTTTGGGGAGACGAGCTTTAAACTAATTTTTGGGGAGACGAGCTTTAGACTAATTTTTGGGGAGACAAGCTTTAAACTAATTTTTGGGGAGACGCTCTGCGTGAAAGACAGGACATGAGGGGGTGTTGTGTGGTCTCTGAAATAGACACTGTGACTGAAACAACAACCTACATCGATGCTGCAATGGAACCTGTGGTTGGAAAAGACAAAAAAATGAGATGGACCCTCTTGACCGAATAGCACTCCAAAATCTATCTTTCCATGATATTTTTTCTCCCGCAGCCCCGAAAACCTCATTTCACCTTTTGATTTTGAACTGTCATATTTTTTAAACTAATTTCCAAAAACTCTCTTGCTTTTTTTGATTTCTCCGATTGAACTGGATTTTTACACCCCAAGAGCCCAATAATTCAGTGAAGTGTTGATAACTGCAACATTTTCCCAACAACACCCCCCTCATGTCCTGTCTTCCCAAAAATTAGTTTCAAGCTCACCTCCCCAAAAGTCTCCCATAGGTTAACATGGGACTCCCTATACTTTAACATTGGCTCAGAACTCTCATTTACTACACTACTTCTGGGTTCGAATCCCAGGATGGCATGATTGTTTTTGTGCTGTTAGCAGTAACTGAGACAATGCTCAGCAGTGACTTCAGTCTTAGTAGGGCATGTTCTTGTAAGGTGCAACAAACTAGAAGTAGTTTCTAAAGGACTCTTCTTCCTCCTATATGTTGCAAATAAAAAAAATGTAACAACTTTTGTAGAAACTAATGGAAAATAACTACATCAACTGTTCATAATATTTATCCTAAAGATAACGAAACTAATATTGTTGTAAGTGATATTAAAGAATATTTGACCAATGTTAACATAATAAAAATTTACCAATGAATCTGCAATTAGAATCGTACGATATTTTGTCTGACCAAAACCCGATCATGATTTCTACATATTTTATGAATGCAAATTCAGAGAAAGTCTAGAAATTAATTTTTAATTTAGATGCAAGCTGTAGGATATGATAACTTAAATGAAAAAATAATAAAAATAATATTTAGGGACAAATTAGATTTACTGTTTACATTATTAATTTATGAATGGAAACAGGAACATTTTTACACTCTAAAATCTATCTTTCCATCATATTTTTTCTTTCTATTGGACTTTTGTCGATTTTCTCTAAAATCATTGAAGAAATTGTTAAAAAAAAAAGAGGTGGTTAGTTATTTAGATAGTATTTTTTTTTTGGCGAAAAATAAATTTGGCTTCTGCAAAAAGTGCAATACGGCTCACGTACTTATAATATTTAACGAAATGATTTATATCGGTATTAATAAGAGCGAAAACGTTATAGGAATTTTCCTAGACATTCGAAAAGCATTTCATTCTGATATATATAATATGCGATAGTCTTTGATTGGTTTAAAAATTTTATTGAGAATAGAAAGCAAATTGTGATGGAAAAAGCAAAGCAAAAGCATTATTAATCTTAAGTGGAGTTCACAGGGTTTTGTGTTGGGTCCTCTACTTTTTCCTATATATACAGGGTGAATCTGAAAAAGTGGGCAAAACTTTACGGGGTGGTAAAACGCAGCTATACGAGCAATATTCGTCATAGAAAGTATGGGCGGAACGCAAACGGCGAGCCGCTAGGTGGCGTTGGAAATGGTATAAAAGGGTCGGTCCTCGCACCCAACGGCATTTCTACCGTGGATTGCCGAGAGGATGGCTGGTTATACTAACCACGAAATGGCGGATATGCACTTTGTGTACGGTGCGGCGGACTCAATTACATTCCTGTTAATAAAATGTTTTCTGAAGTATCTCCTCTCCTTCTTGTGTTCATTCTTTAAATGTGACAGTGGAAAACTACCTTTTAACTTCTCACCGCTTGCGTTCCGACCATACATTCTATGACGAATATTGCTCGTATAGCTGCGTTCTACCACCCCGTAAAGTTTTGCCCGCTTTTTCAGATTCACCTGTATATTTTTTTCCTATATATATATATATCAATATTTTTTTGCAAATTGAAAAATGACAGACAAATTATTTCTTTCGCAGATGATCCATCCTTATTCTAGGAAGCAGAAAATAACGAAGTGTCACTTAAAAATCAATAATAATTTAATAATTACAAACTATAATTAAATATAAAAATACATAATGTTTTTATCAAATTCCTTATTTATATTTAAAAATACTATTCAATCCCATAAATTGAATGAACTCTTTAAATATTGAATGTGCAACTCTGATACTATCGAAATGACCGTTAGCTCTAATTATTCACGACTAATAAAAGAACATAATTTAAAATGGAAAAAACATATTCACTAACTCTGTTCAATACTAAAGAGAATTTTATATAAAATTTATTACTTAAAACAATATGTTAATTATAATTTCCTAAGAGATATTTTTTTTCACGGATGCAATCAACCCTAACTTAGGGGAATTTGTTATTGGAGTGGTGAATATAAATCAAACTTACTACCATTAATTTACGCACAAAATGAAACAGTTCGCAATCTTAATTTCAATTATTTCACTGGGAACACCATATTATATAACAAATAGAGTGTGTTGCCACTGAAGAAATTATATGCATATTTTAGAAGCATATTTTTTTGTAAAATAATGGAGATTTAATTCCGATTAGAAATCTTAATTTTAACCGAAGAGTTTTGGGTTTATAATGTTATGCAGAAAAAAAAGGAAATAGTCCTTTTTTTATTTTACTGTAGTATTTTTTTTTACTGTAGTACATACCATAAGAGAGAAAAAATGTGTAACAAATTTTAAAAAGTATTTACTTGCATATTTTTCAAAGTTAGACAATGATGAATGTATTTTTACCATGCTAAAATATATTTTTCTTCATTTGAATAGAACTGATGTTCGCAAAAATTCCATACCCACATTAAGGTTTGTAAATTGGTTAGGCATAAACTTGAAGGAGAGGTGTATACCAATCTACAGTGATGATGCACACAACAGGCCAAGTCTAGCACCTAATGTGAATAATTTTGAAACCGACCCGCCTTCTCGTGGTGTAATTTCAAAAGAGATTTTCTCTTTTGAAACCGAAAGGGAGAGCTGCCAGATTAGTTTGGCCTATTATCTGGTCATCTACGGCCACATTTTTTTTTCCTTTTTTCCCTGCCCTGCTGAGGAGTGATCAACTCCACAGGGTCCTGTTGCTGACCATTTATACCCACTAGATTGGACTGGTTTACGGCTTTGTGCTTGATTATGGACCTGCACTTGCTGCACTGGTGGGCCTTTGTTGAGGGAGAATCTGCCGGTGTGTTTTCTGTTTGCTTGTGGGTTGCCTGTCCTAAGTGAACAAAGAAACGTGATACCGCATTGATCAGATACCTGAACACTCACTTAGCTAGTTGGGCATCGCCAATCTTAAACTGGAGTAATGTGTCTCAGTCAGGTAAACACTTGTAAAGGTGCTGCCTGAAATTGGTATCAGCATTGGTGGCTTCAGCCTTTAGCGGTGCGGGAGGGGGAGACCTCAACCCTCACATAGCTAGTTAGCCTCACATAGCCTCACACAGCAGCCGTAGATCAGTAGCCAAGCGCGCTAACCACTCGGCCACGGGACGGCTATTCTTAAGACCTCACACAGGAATTCCAGCGTTATAAGCTAAATATTCTGGCTTGAAAAAGACTAGGTGGGCAGGTAAAGGTCATGTAAGGGACCTTTACCTGCCCACCTACCATCAACCATCAACCTATCAAGCTAGGGCGAAGAGGGGAAGCAATGAGCGCTATTGTAACAGACCTCTTCGTCTAGCAAGAGCATCGGAGCCAGTTCCATTGGAGGCAGGGGACTAGAAATGTGCCTGAGGACTTCTGTGCTCGAGAAGTCTCGGCTGCGCGCAGAAGTTATGGACATACCCCATTGACCGACGGATCGTTGCAAGCCCAGCGGAAATCACGTGACCGCACTTGGCGGGAGAGTTTCAATGCAGTGAGAGTTGCGAGAGAGCTCTGGAAGTGTGCGGCGGTGATTCCCGTTCATCTGGCTTACTTGAAGTGGGTCCTTTGTGAATCAAGAAGGCTTGGTTTAGACTTCTTTGAGTAGAGTGGAAACTCTGCGGTGTTTTGCGACTGACCGGGTGGCATTGTTGTTTCTGTTATTAAGTGGTTCTTTTACATAATTGATGAATAAAGTTGTACATGATACATGTGGAGTTGAGTGAGTTATCGGCCTCTTGAGTAGATCCTGGCATATCTAGTGAAAGAGTTATCGACGTAAACTCTCACATACACGGACCAGAAGCGAAGCAAAGAACTCGGGCACTATAGGTCAGATATTTAAAAATAACTTTAAATTTATCTTTTCAGGGAAGGAGGATGCAAAGCATCTCCAAGGTGTAGGTTTGCCTCTCAGCAGACACGCCAGTGATGTGCTTCTAAGATATGACAGCATTAATATAAGATTCCTTGCAGCAAAATTTAAAACAAAGATTAAAGAGTGGAATATCTTCTATTGTTACGCCCCACAGAGGACTGTGATGAGAGCGAGAAGGATACGTTTTACAGTCAGATTCGGGATATTTTGAATTCTGTGAAGAAAGGAAATATTTCTCTTGTGCTAGGTGACTTCAATGCTAACGTTGGTACTGATTCTGACCTTTGGGGGAGTTTTAGGTCCCTTTGGCATTGGTAGTTCCAATGGAAATGGGAACGTCTCCTTAATGGTTTGCGAATAACTAGCACATACTACAAACACCAGAGCATTTACAAATACACACGAGTTTCACCTGATAGGCTGCACAGGGATATTATGTTTTAATTAAGAGCAAATGGGCTAGTTCGGTTAAGAATAACAGATCATACAGAGGAGCCGAAATTGAGTCTGACCATTACTTGGTAAAAAGTGTCTTGCAGCTGAAGTTTAAGAAATGTTGTGCTAAGGTTAACAAAATTACCTTTAACACTGAATGTCTGAAAGATCCAGGTGTAGCCAAAGCATAACATGATAGGCTACTTAGTCATTATGAGAATCATGATTTGCTTACTTGAGAAACTTGAGAATCATGAGATTTGAGAATCATGATTACTTGAGAAACTTGAGAATCATGGTTTGCTTACTTGAGAAAGAATGGGATCAGTTTAAGCAGGCTTTTCTTAAAACCGACAGTACTATTTTGGGTAAAACGGAACAGAGCAAAAGAAATTATTTGAGTGGTTTTGCAAATAATATTGGAAAAATATTTGACTATGGAAATTATTTCTGAAAGAAGGCAGTGCAGGATTAATATGAATCAACACCCTACTGGTCCTAACATATGACATCACAATGAACGTAACAAACGTATAAAGAAACAGTTAACTGCTGATCTTTGACTTGATAGCTTGGCTGAAAAAGCAGAGGAAGAAGTTAGACTGCACAACGGAGGGAATGGTGTACGATAGTCAAAGTTTGTGTTGGAAGAAACAGACAGATACACAGGGACTGAGAGATAAACATGGTAAGGTGGCTGAAGGTAAGGCTTCTGTGATCTCTTGGTGGGCTGAGCATTTCAGAGATGTTCTAAACAATGTGAAATTGCTTTGATTATCTTTAAATTTAAACTGCATAAATCCTCTGGGGTGGATGAAATCACTACTGAAATGCTTATAGCTGGAAATTGAAAAAAACACTTGTGTTGTCATATGGCTGACCGAAATTTTGAATAAATGTTTTTATGATAAAACTGTTGTTTCTATAGATTTTACTAGAGCTATTATTATCCCTATTTTAAAAAAGGTAATTGTTGTTCTTGTGATAATTATAGAGGAATTAGTTTACTTTCTGTTCCAGGTAAAGTTCTTTGCATGATTATACTTAAAATAATTAAGAATTTGGTTGATGGACAAGCATGATGAACAGTGAGGATTCAGAAGTGGTAGGAGATGTATTGATCAAATATTTTCACCTATTTAAGGCAGAATCTTGAGAAATGTTTAGAGTTTCAGAAACCTGTGATTACTAGCTTCCTAGATTTCAAAAAGGCTTTTGACTCCATTGATTGACATAATTTCTAGTTAAATGTTAGATAATATGAAATGCCTGACAAGTTAGTGTAATGAAAGCTCTCTGTAATAGCACTGAGTCGTGTGAGAGAGTTGGTACAGCTTGTAGTGATTGGTTTAGCATTGCAAGGGTGCGTGTTGTCCCCTTTCCTATTTTGTTTGGTTATTGATTATGTTATGGGAAATTCTTTGCAAGGAAAAGATTTTGGCCTTAAATGGTCTCGGGATTTCATTTGGTGATAAACAGAGAAAAAACTAGAGCGATGAAAATAGGTCACGCAGATCGTGCTTCAGTTGCTTTTAATCACTGCACTCTTGAACAAGTGTCTCAGTTTAAATATCTTGGGAACTATGTAACAGATACTGGTGATGAATGGCATGAGAGAAATAGAAGAATAGGGATTGCCGCTGGGACTTTTAATAATCTATGGAGAGGTGGAAAAATAGGCGTGTAGACCTAAAGATTAAAAATAGGTTCTATAATACTCTGTTTCTTCCTAAAGTTAGTTTAAAGGTTAGCGAAGCATGAACTCTTTGTACACAGGATAACAAGAATATTGATGCCTTTGATTCTAAATGCTTACGCAGTATCTTGGGCATTAGGTGGTTTGACTTTGCAAGTGATGATAAGGTTACAAGAAGGAGTCATTAACCTCCTTTGAGCAGCATATGGTTCACAGAGAGACTGCTTTGATTTGGTCATGTTGCATAGCTGCAGATTAACAAACAGGATTATGAACAGTTTGCCTAAAGGCTTCAGGAAAAGGTGTGAGACCTAGGATGCGATGGGCAGACAACGTCAAATAGGACCTTTCCAGAATTGGTATTTAGTGACAAATGCTGCAGTTGTAGCTCAGAACAGACATGTCTGGAGAGGAAAATTTCACAATCTGATAGGATGAAGATTTTATATGTAAACCACTTGTGCCTTTTTAGTTTCTTTTCATTACTTTTTTGATAAATTAAAAACTTTTCATAACCTGGAAGAACTGGAAAATTTCTTGATTGTTTGTAATGACTTATTGATCGTTTGCTTGGTTTTGTCCTTTTATTATTTTGTCCGTCATTGTGAACTATTGTACCGATAATGTGTTGTATATTGTGTGTTTATTGTATTAATTTACTTTTTTATGTTATAATAAATTTGAATTTGAATATTTTAGGGTGTTGTCCAGAATTTATTTCGATCTCATGCATGTCAATACTGCAAAATTGAAAAGTCTGCACAAAGTTCGATTATGTACAAGTGTTGATATGTGGAAAAACATCTCTAGTGCTCTGTTAAAGTAGTAACGCCAACACACAAACGCTAATTTCTTTGAAAACATTTATTTAATTATTATGAAACATATGATTTATTAGTTTTTTTCAGACTTTTGAATACTACCCTACGTTATTATGAATTAATATCTGGATTAGCACGTTTGGCTACTTATCCGGGGTTCGAACCCCGGATAAGGCATGGATGATGTGTCTGCTGAGGTCCTGCCATCCTCTCAGACCTTCTACTATGGCATATAAACTGACAGGCTTCTGTCAGACCTCTGTGGCAAGCAGCTGCTTGAGGGGGTATTTATTATTATTATTTTTAATCAATCATTATCATTTTAATTTGGAAACTATTCCTGAAACAGTGATATCTCTGCGCTAAAACCGCTCTGACTTTATGTATATATTATTGATTCGCATGGGTTATGTTACTTAGCTAGGTATTTTTTATTTTAATATTAAAATCGAATTTCTTGCCTTGCTATACAAATAAATATGAAAGAAGAAATTAATTTCGCGGTAGAACAGCAGGACGAAACAGAATGCCTTTTTCTCTGAACTAAAATATTAAATGTTATTAATTCCATTTAAGCAAATAATTGGTGTCCATGAAAATTGTTTTTACTGTCTATACAGCCTTGTATTTCTGTAGTTTATGAATACTACATTGGTTTAGATAGCATGTTTCACCTTTCCATATATTTCCTTTTAGCTTTTATACAAATCCAAATATCTGTTTGATCACTTCACAAATCAAAATTTACCTTCTGAACGCCTAGTGATAGTAATGAGAATGTTGTAGCTAGATTTGGTAATATCAGGTCACTTAGATAAACAGTCCTTCCTCTTCAGTCATGCTCTGAAACATGTTGCTGCTGCTACTTGAGGTCTGATTACTTTTGTGATCTGTTCTTAGGCAAGATAAAATGTACTCTATCAACTCTTACTTTGAAATAAACGTGAATAAAATTCCCTCTTTCCTCGAATAGTTGCAAAATCTCAGGAATTCCAGCCACGAAAAGGAACTTCAGTTAAACCAGCAGAGTTCAGCAAGGCGGCAAACACGTACATTCAAATGAGGCTAGAGGCAGTGACGTCAATACCGTTGTCATAGCGACAGCTGTCAGTATTGACGTCATTGTCTTGCGGATAGTATCCCCGGCAATCCTGCATCTCGCTGCTTTTGTCTTCTGCCGTTTATCTTGAACAGCGACTAGTTCTGCTGTTGCCTTCCACATTGCAACCTAGGAAGCTGACATCGCGTTGCTAGGCAGCAAACGTAAAAAAAATGAAGGAAAGCACAACTTCTCAGATGTTCTAAATTAAACGTGAGGCATCATTCTTTCAAAAGTAAGTTTAAAGTAACGCAAAAAAGCAGGATTTGAAAATCGTACTTCTCTTTGTTACGTTCTTTTCCGAAACAGAAAGTGAAAGAATTATAGCAAATCGTAGACTATGCCAGGAGATTAAAGGGATCAATTGTGTCATCATAAGATGAATTTTTGATTTGAGAATTAAAACAGAATGGAGAACATATGCTATATATAAACTTAAATCTTTACCAAGAATCGAGTAACCAAATATATTTCTTCTTTGTAAATGCGAACCAAATAAGAGGACAAATATTAAAATAAGTAGATGGAATATGCATTTATAGTCTGGCACAACAGGTTTTCAAATTAAAGGTAGAGGAGATGAAACTCTGTTCGTGAGTTGGCTAAACTAAATTTATGGTTATATTTTAATCGATCCCCAGTATTTTATATCTCTAATACATTTAATACATACCAGACAAGTTTATTGCAAAGTATTTGAACCTCAAATAGTTCGTGAAGTTGCAACTGTTAACCTCGTGCTCTTGGAACTAATGAAAGCGAAGAATGGAAATGCATCCAACTCAGGGGAGAATTTTGCTTTCGGATAAGTTGAGTCCATCCACTCAAGAGCTTTATAAACTGCACTGAAATCTTTATTTATCGTTCTGTCTGGTATAGTGTTATAATAACAAGTTCACATAGATCTATGTTTAGCAATGCTATCAGGCGTTGAAGTGAAAAGTGCAAATCCTTTCAGAATATGAACCTAGCGGCTGATTCATACACTGACTCTGAAGACTCCAGTAAAAGGGCCGCACATTTTTTAACGTGAAATAGAACCGTACAGCGTAGTTTTAAGCAGAAACAGAATCGCACACCGTCGTATCCTCGGTGCCACCGTCATACCCCTCGTATCACCGTCGACCCCTCGGTGCTCGATCACCGTCATACCCCTCGGTGCGAGCTCCTATCTTTGGTGAGGTCACCCTGTGAAAGTTCCACTGGCTGGGTACCTTCACCAGGATCTTGAATATTCACATGAATGTTTGTTGTGCGCCACGACCCCGTGACCATGTAAAGGAGGATCCTGGCATTTGCTCGAGGCTCCTTTTCTGCTCTCCTCACCTCATGACTGGAGGAAACCCATTTGACCTCTCTTGCGACTGGAGAGGGATAAGTGGAATCCATCCACTCAAGAGCTTGATTCACATTACCGTAAAAACTGTGGGGCCCGACTGGGGAACTTGCAGGGCTGATTAGTACTTAAGAGGGCCACTGCTAACCTCTGTGTCAGGTAAGCAGGAGGTTTTGGAGTAGTCCCACAGGACCAATCAGCTGGTGACTGGACTTGCTTGGGCCAACCATGCAGTGCAGTGAGTACCTTGAGCATGTCCGGGTACAGGTTTGGAAGTTTCCCTATTTTTATTTTATCTTCCTTTTTTTTGTGTGGACTCAGCTCTTTGGCTGTAAGTGTGGATGCTCAAGCAGCCCTGGCACCCTGTTGTGTTTATTATTCGTCTCGTGTCCCTGTCAGCAACATTTTTTCACAATGTTCTCCAAGAAAATGGGATACCACACAGCTGCGTTTTAAGTGTTTCGCTTCTACACAGGATCAATTCTATAACTATACCCCCATCATCCGAATGTAAACAATGCTCTCCATGTTGATTAATTTAGCACTATTTTCTCTTCATTCATCATAAGAGTAATTGAAAGACAACTACAAACAGACCTAAACAATCACTAGGTTTGGGCGACAGCCAATGTCGGTATTTTTGCCACAAACATAATCTTCATCTGTGTCCTGAGCTGCAGCTTTGGGATTCCATCATTCCAGTTGTGGCACAGACTAAATTTCTTGGTCTCATCTTCAATTGGAAATTGATCGTTTTACCACACATACACCTTCGCAGGTCAAGGTCCACCAGGACATTGAACATCAATCACATCGTCAAGGTCATGAGGATGTTGGACCCTCTCCACCACCATGCCCCCATGTGTCCACAGAAACCTTTCGCACCTCACAGTTTACTGGATACTTCTGCACCTCAAAGATCTGGAACGTTTGGTCCAGAGTTTTCATGTTCAGACTAACGAAGAGTATTTATCTGTTCCCGTTAGAAGTCATCACTACACTATGCATCTAAATTGCCATCCCTTCTGGACCATCCCGTGAGGAATGAAATAAATAGAAACTCTTCTCCATAATATGAAACTTCTTCTCTAACTTTTATTTCAATTGAGTCGTTTTCGTCACTAAGATGTTAGAGCGGGATGTTGCTAATCCTTAGGTCACTGCCAGATTAAGGATTTTTTGGCCCCTGACAAACTCTATATATGATCCACGCCCCTAATGCCACATTTTCTAATAGAAAAGCACAAATTTGGCGCATGAGCAATTATCAGAAAAAAACTATAAAAATTTAATATTATGTTATGACGGTGAAAAAGGTTTGAGCGATTTACTAAATATAATATTTTTTATTATTATTATTCTTTTAATTACATATCAACATTTGTACATAATTATAAAATATTGATTAAATAACAAGAAGTGGCAGATGTTATTAAGTTAGTCTTATCTATAGTCGCGAGAATAGTAAAATAATATTAGGTATCTTACAAAGATAATTGAGGGTGGAGGCTAAGCTTTCATTACCATCAAATCTGTCATTCTTTCATCTCTCTACTTCTTTCTCTATTATATTTCAATCTTTTTCATCCATGACTGGGTTGGCCACTGTGTTAATCCGACTCAGACGTAGGGTGGAAAAGAATCCAAAAGGGAACTCCCTTACTATCAGACAAACGTCCTGAAGTCAATATACCGGGACAAATTGTCTGCCTTGTATGGTACAGATATCTACGTTTTGGTGTAATTTGTTCGACGGAAATTTGTTCGAAATGGTAATTTGTTCGACGAATTTTGTTCGACGAAAATTTGTTCGAAACGGAATTTTCTTTGAAACGGAAATTTTTTCGAAACGGAAATTTCTTCGCCCGAAATGTGTTGGAAACGGAATTTTTTCGACTAACATTTTATTAAAGTTTGAGAATTTTGAAATATTGAGAGGCAGCTAGAGGGCGTACTCCCCGGTCTCTTCTGGGGGCTTAGGCTGAATGAAGTTTAGAAAACTTGTAATTTAACTTTCTTTGAACCAACTTTGGCTGTTGAGAAGTAAACAACATTGGTGTCTCACTATTTTTTCTTCTATTTTTTACTTTCAACTGTTTTCATTTGATATTTTTTCCATTACAATTATACGCTAAGTGATCATTGAAATATGACCACACTATATTATGCCAATGGGACTCTAATTTGGTAGTCCTATAACTTTTAAAATTTACCTTGTTATGAAAAATGTGATAAAGGTAAAGTTCGAAATCATTTCTATCTAAATATCCATTAAAAAGAGTTATGGAAGTTTGAACATATAGCAATAGCAGTGCTAGACATTGGAAGTTAATTGAAACTGAAATAGAAAATATTATTTCAAAGCAGTTCATATGTATATGTCGTCGTCATCATCATCATCATCATCATCATCATCAAGTAGCCATGGGCTACGGATATCCAACCAGACCGTGCAGTTTAATTCTCCAAGCATATCTGTCCTGAGCTACATCTGCAGCATCCGGCCACTGCACACCAATTCTAACAAGATCCTGTTTAACATTGTCTTCCCACTGCATCCTAGGTCTCTTCCCTCCTTCTAAGGCCTCTAGGCACACTGTTCATAACCCTATTCGCCAATCTATAATTATCCATACGGGCAACATGGCCAAACCAGCGGAGTCTCTTTCTGCACAATATGCTGCTTAAAGGAGGTTGCAGACTCCTTTGCCTAACCTCATCATTAGTTACAAAGTTAAACCACCAAAAAAGCCATCTAGTCTCATCTAGAATCAAAAGCATAAAAAACTAGATGCTTTTTTTAACAACAACGACAGATTATTCAACAATAGAAAAAGACATATATATTGCATTTGCTATTACAAATCATAAAAAGTTTATAAGATCTTGAAATAAAATGAAAATAAGAAACAAAATTCTGAGCACTAATATTACAATAACTCCCACTCGCGAAAGTAACTGCATACGAGAGCAGAGAAGAGTAACAAACCTTTGCCTAACATCATCATTAGTTACAAAGCTAAACCACCTAATACACAAGATACTGCGTAAGCATCTAGAATCAAAAGCATCTAGTTTCCTGTTATCTTGTTTACACAGCGTCCAAGTTTCACTACCATAACTAACCCTAGAAATAACCAAACGGTTATACAGTCTAATTTCAGCCTCTAGGTGTATACGCCTATTTCTCCACAATCTCCATAGATTCTTAAAAGTCCCGGCAGCAATCCCTATTCGTCTGTTAATCTCATGCCACACATCACCATTATCTGTTTCATAGCTCCCAAGATAATTAAACTGTGACACCTGTTCAAGATTGCAACCATTCAGATGAACTGAACCACAACCTGCCTGAACAATTTTTATCACTTTAGTTTTCTCTCTGTTTATAACCAAACCTACTCTACTACCAGTTTCATCAACAACTCGAATTAAAGAGTTCATTTCAGTAACATCATTGGCAAAAAGGGCTAAATCATCAGCATAATCTAAATCAGAAATTTTAGTATCTCCTTCCTATTTAAGGCCAAAATCTTTCCCTTGAAATGAATTTCGCGTATCATAATCAATAACCAAACTAAGGAGAAAAGGAGACAAAATGCACCCTACACCAGAAGTAATGCTAAACCAATCGCTACAAGACTTACCAACTCTCACACACGACTCAGTGTTATTATAGAGAGCTTTCATTATGTTAACTAACTTGTCTGGTATACCATATGATCTCACAATCAACCACAAATTATGACGATCAACAGAGTCGAAAGCGTTTTTGAAATCAACAAAGCTAGCAACCAAAGGTTTCTGAAACTCTAAACATTTCTCAAGAATCTGCCTAAGTGAAAATATCTCATCCACACATCCCCTACCATTTCTGAATCCATATTGCTCATCACGCAATTGACTGTCACCCAGATTCTTAATTCTATTAAGCACAATCGTGGAAAGAACTTTACCTGGAACAGAGAGTAGGCTGATACCCCTATAGTTATCACAAGAACTGCAATCACCTTTTTTGAAAATCTGGTAAAATCTTTAGGAACCATGCCTTTATCATAAATTTATTCAAAATTTCAGTCATCCAAGAGGTAACAGAAACATTCCCAGTTCTAAGCATTTCCGTAGCAATTTCATCAACCCCTGGGGATTTATAAAGTTTAAGTTTAGAAATAGTCAAAATAACTTCAGATTGTGTTATATGGCCAACATTAAAGCGAGTAATGCATCTATCATCGTTGCAAACAATGGGAGTAGAACTAACCACATTGTTTAGAACATCACTGAAATGCTCAGCACACTTAGCCATGACAGATTCCTCCCCTTCTATAACCTTACCTTGTTTATCCTTCAATCCTTGTATACCTGTCCATTTTCTACCACAAAACATTAACTATCTGTAACAGCTCTCTGCTGTTGTGCTGCCTAACTGCTTCCTCAGCATTGTCAGACAAGCCATCAAACCAAAGATAAAGGATCAGCAGCTAGCTGATCCTTTACACATTTATTAAGCTCTCTGCAATGCTATCTATTAGGACTAGTAGGGTACTGATTAACGACATTCCTGCAGTTCCTTCTTTCTGAAATAAACTCAAGTGCCTTATCACTCAAATAATTCTGTCTCCTCTGCTCCTTGTTTCCTAAAAGAGTACTCTTAGTTTCCAAAAAAGCCTGTTGAAAATGGTCCCATTCTTTCACAACTTCAGTAGTAACTAAACCATGACTGTCATAAAGGCTAAGTAACCTGTCATGGTAAGCTTTGGCTATAACTGGGTCTTTCAGAGCTTCAGTATTAAAGGTAAAATTTTTAACCCTAGCACAACACTTTTTAAGTTTAAGTTGCAAGACACTTTTAACAAGGTAATGGTCAGATCCAATATCAGCTCCCCTATATGACCTGGTATTCTTAACAGAACTAGCCCATTTGCTGTTAATTAATATATGATCAATCATATTCTTATGCAGCCCATCGGGTGAAACCCATGTATACTAATGTATGTCGCGGTGTTTGTAATATGTGTTAGTTATTCTGAAACCATTGAGTTTACTTACCTGTAGGAGACGTTGCCCATTGCCATTGCAGCTACCAATACCAAAAGGGCTTATCACCCCTCCCCAAAGGTCAGAGTCAGTACCAACGTTGGCATTGAAGTCACCTAGAACAAGAGTAATATCTCCTTTCTTGACAGAATTCAAAATATCCTGAAGTTGTCCGTGAAACCTATCCTTCTCATCCTCATCGGCATCCTCAGTGGGGGCATAACAGCAGAAAACATTCAAGTCTTTAATGCTTGTCTGAAATTTTGCTGTAAGAAATCTTTCATTAATGCATTCATATCCTAGAAGAGCATCACTAGCATGTCTGCTGAGAAGCAGACCCACGCCTTGGTGATGTTTATTGTCTTCCCTCCCTGAAAAGGAAAATTTAAAGTTATTTTTAAGTATCTCACCTTTACCTGTCCATCTGGTCTCTTGCAAGCCTAGAATATCTAGGTTATAGCTCTGTAATTCCTGCGTGAGGACATCAGGAGAATAATCTCTATATAATGTCCTCACGTTCCTACAGAGAGAAAATGATTAGTAGGATTTTTGAAGAAACTAGGTTTATTGAGATAGGTAGGGCCAACAATATCAAACAGCCCCCTGATCGCAGGCATGAGGCAAAGACCTGTTCCTCCTCCGCTAATGGCTGAAGTCACCGATGCTGGTAGGAACTTCAAGCACCACCTTTTCAAGTGGACTTTTTCAAGAGCCATATGGCCTGCCTGAGACACATTACTCCAGTTTAGGCTTGACGATGCCCATCTAGCTAAGTAAGGTTCAGGTACCTGCGACGGCCTCTGATTAGGATTATCCACCAGCTGACATAAGGTATCCCATGCCTCTGTTCACTTAGGGCTGGCAACCCAGAAGCAAACAGAAAACCCAGCGGCAGATTCTCCCTCAACAGAGGCTCACCAGTGCAGCAAGTCCAGGATCCATAATCAAGCTATAGCCCAGTCTAGTAGGTATAAATGGTCAGCACCAGGACCCTGTGAAGTTGACCAGTCCTCAGCAGGGTGTTTAAAAATAAAGTGGCCATAGATGACCAGATCAGTTGGCCATACTGAACTAGGGATTGGTACACAGCTCTCCTTCCAGTTTATGCCTAGCTACCATTTACAGGCCTATGTATAGGTAAAATATTCATATTTTAAAAGTGTGTCAGTAATTTCTTTAATGTTTTTTTTTGATAAATTTCTTAGAGCAGATTGCTGCTCTGAAAGTTTCAACTTCAGTACCTGCTTAAAGATTGAGATATTGTTAACAATCGAGATTCAGATAGATTTGATTCAGATCTTTAAATTATCCTCCCCACATTTTCTCACAAAAAGCAGATTTTTAGAAGTTAGAGAACTTCGAAGTTAGCGCCCCATTGACATAACATGGGGTGGTCATGTTACGTCAATGTGAAGCTAATTTCGAACAATTACACTGACTTCAATGATTACTCATTTTGCCTTTTCTAATAACTTAGATCTTGTGAATACATGAATAAATATTTTGAGATTTGGGAGAGGGCCTAATGGCCACTCCCAAATTTTCAATGGAGAACTTCGTGGCCTAACCACCACTAAGCTCTCCATTGAAAAACGTACTAAAAACTTTTGCACTGGAGAGATACAATAATCCTGATATTTTTTTCAAAAAAAACTTTGATTCTCTTTCGAAAAGAGTTCTGTTTGAACAAATTTCCGTTTCGAATAAATTTCCGTCGAACAAAATTCTGTCGAACAAAATTTCCGTTTCAAACAAAATTTCGTTTCGAACAAAATTACATTTCGAATAAATTTCCGTGGAATTCTGTCAAACAAATTTCCGTTTGAAACAAAATTCCGTTTCGAACAAATTTACGTTTGGAACAAAATTCCGTCGAACAAATTTCGAGCAAATTTCCGTTGCGAACAAAATTTCGTCGATCAAGTTTCTGGATACCGACATCAACACTATATGGTTTCATCAAATCAAAGCTTTACCTCAGCGTCCATTCCTCAACGGAAACCGGAATCAGCACTAGCCTGTGAAACCACTGAATACTTCGTCCATAAACCTTTGCACATTTGGACTCTTGAGATGGGGTCTGGGCTAACGTCAACCGTGGACTATTGATGGATTATGGAAAAGCGTGTAATGGAGTCGATTAGATATGGCAGTGTTCTTGTCATCGTCAACCTCTCGCATTATGAATGCTTCAATGCTACTTGCATTGCTCATTCAGCAGAAGTTTGCTTACTTATAGATCAAGATTTGATAAATTTTCTTTTAATCAAATTTTAATAATGTTTTAATATTTTAAATGTTTTAAGTAAAAAAATAATAATTAAGTTTTCAAGAGATCAGAGAGATTAAATTATCATTAGATTATTATTAAAATTTTTGTCTTATAAAAATGTTTGTTACATTTTTGTCTTATAAAAATTAGAATTATTTTAATATATATATATATATTAAATAATATATATATTATTAAGATTTAAAATTATTAATTTAAATAATAGTATTTGAGTAAAAAAGAGTGAATATTTTAATACGTAATGTAATTTTATCATAAGTATGAACTGAAATGAATGAATGAATAGTTAAAAAAAAGTATGACTTAGAAGAAATGACGCACTTCCAGTTTGATTGCAAAGTCAGACAGGAAAAACTTTCTCATAGGACGTATGTGAAATTAAGGTTAAAATTAAAGTTGGTTATACAAATTGGATTGTTTTAAGAACCTTAGACTCCCTCTGGGTCCTTCAGACTGAGAAGACGTGTTTCGGTCTGCTTTGTGTTTTCCCGCGCATTGGCGGTCATCTTGTCCGCCATTTTAGATATAGCTGTTAATCCAGAAATGGATATTATTTCATCGCTTATCCATTGGATACCAGCAGTAAACAAATAAGGCAAAGAACACAACTCCTCCTTCATTGAATAACATGTATACCTCTTCTTTTCCCCCACTTATTCCGAGGTCCTAGGGGGGCAAACCGATAATGTCTCAGTTGCGCTGCCGTCATCAAGTATTCATAGTATTTAAAGTGTAAACAGTTGAAATAATATTTCTAGCGCACATAATGTATCTAGTGTTAATTTGTGTACTGAGTCTTATGATAACTACGAATCTCCTGTCCTTTTTTTTTTCAGGAAATAAATAATAAAAAATCTAAAAGAAAAGGGTTTTCATCACCTGCTGAAAGTGTGATTTCTGATTACCATGTAGAAACTTCATACCTGTTCTAGTTTATTCTTCTCTTATCCCCAAGCTTTGAACTTCATCTCCGCAAAACTGCGCGTCCTGCTCACGGTCAATAGGAGACACTGGTAGGCTTCGCTAGGCCACCGTTCGTCGGATAGGATGTTAAGCCGTGTCGGAGAGCCATATCCTGTGAACGTTAAGAACACACTGGATGATCTTGACGGGAGGCTACCATCCGTCTCCCAACAGCTATGCCAGTGGGTCCCCTCTCCCAACCTTCTCTGAGCCTTCGGGGTCTTTGTGGACTGGTCATTTAGCTCATTGTCTGCAAAAACTGCCGCTCGAAGATAAAAAGGCCCCTGTGGTTAAAAATTTCTCCTTCTCTTTTAGGGGAGGAAAGAAATGGACATAGTTCAAGGTACCCATTATCCACCCCATGTCAGAAGTTTCTAAACCATAAACCGAAATTTCCTCCCTCAGACAATCGAACTCTTCAAATCACTTCGTACCCACCAGAGATCCTCGGATACAATTTGCCAGGCATATGTAATATTATAGTAAAAGAAAATTAATTATGGTCATAGGAAAATATTGGAAAATTATTATTATTAAACAAAATTGTTTTTTATTTAGCATAATATTTAAAACGTTTATAAATTATTTGTATATACTATCATTAGCTATTGTGCGTTTTCAAATTAATGTTTTTAACTTCCGATACAAATTTAGATTTTGAAACTTTCATTTCAACAAAGTATCTCGTATTCCGCTCGTGCTTAATTAGAACGACTTCAATGTCAACGGACGCTCGTGCTCTTGATCCAGCAAATTGAACAATTAGTTTATCACGCGAAATCAGAAAGAACTTAATTTGATGCATTAATTTAAATTTATTGGTGGCAACAGTTATTTTGAACAACTATCAACTTTTAATGATTAATCACGCGAAATCATATATTAGTTTAATTTGATGTATTCCTTTTTCCAAATTTATTAGTGGCAACAGTTATTTTGAATAAATTTCATCCGTTAATATTAAGTCTATGGGAAGTTTGAGAAATTTACCCAATATCGGTTGACCCCAGCGAATTCGCAAATAGCCTATATTCTTCCCCTGGGTGAAGGGAAAGTTTGAAGCTTCTAACTCTTCTGGGGGCCGAGTGCATCAGCTGACAGACACACACACATAAAAACTTTCTTCTTTATATATTACATACGTAGAGGTTATGCGAAATTCACTGCAAGGGAAAGATTTTGGACTTTAAAGGTCTAGAGATCTGAAAATTTCAGATTTAGATTATGCTGCTAATTTAGCCTTTCGACCAATTATGTTAATAAGATTTTATCTTTTAATAGAGCTGTTGATGAGACTAGTAATAGAGTAGGTTTGGTGATAACAAAGAAAATTAAAGTGATGAAAATTGGTCAGGCAGACTGCGGTTCAGTTAATCTGAATGGTTGCAGTCTTGACAGGTATCTCAGTTTAATTACATTTGCTGCTGGGACATTTAAAAATATCTGGAGAGTGGAGAAATAGGCGCATACACCTAAAGACTAAAATTAGACTGCATAACAGTTTAGTTCTTTGTAGAGTTAGTTACGGTAGTGAAACATGCACCCTTTGTAAACAAGATAACAGGAAACTTGATGCTTTTGATTTTAGATGCTTACGTGTATCTTGGACATTAGGTGTAACTTTGTAAGTAATGATGAGGTTAGACAAAAGAGTCGGCAAACCTCCTTTGAGCAGCATATTGTGCAGAGAAAGACGTCGTTGGTTTGGCCATGTTGCCATATGCAGGACCGCTTTATCCATTAGGCCGACTAGTCACAATGCCTAGGGCCTACGAACCTTTTAAGGCCTACAATATTTCACTTAAAAATACATAAAAAAATCCCAAAACAAGAAAAAACATCAAATTTTAATTCAAATGATTTATTTCAATATTTGAATGACAAAAACAATAATTTAAGTCGTCGCGTTTCTCAACAGCCTTATTGATACAATCACAAACCCAGTAGTATAGGTCTAGTAGATATTTTTAGTTTAATGTTCACTTTCCGACATTTAGTATGTGCAAATTCAGATATTATCTTGTCGAATGTCATTTGTCGCATAACATCATTTTCAATTGAAAGCAGTGAAATGACGACATTCGTTGCTGCCCATTGTTGATCGGAGATATTTTTTTATGTTTCATCTTTGAGAAGCTTCTTTTTCCTTCCGCACTTCTTACTAGATTCTGAATGCCATGTTTGCATTCGGAAAACCTGAGTACTTCAAAAATTAATAAATTGTTTTTTATGCATGCAAACGATGAAATTAGCATGAAAATGAGTAAAAACATCCGACACACAGGCCTCTAGAAATAAAAGTGCCTAAGGCCTACGAAGGTGTTAAAACGGCCCTGCCCGTATGGATAATTATAGATTAGCGAATAGGGTTATGAAGAGTGTACCTAAAGACCTCAGAAAGAGGGGAAGACCTAGGATGCGGTGGGCAGACAATGTGGTGGGCAGACGTAGATGTAGCTCAGGACATACGGTGTTTAGAGAAGTAATTGTTCAATCTGGTTGGATCTCCGTAACCCATGACTGGTTGAAGAAGATGATGATGATGTATTTGAATTTGTGCAAATAAAGTCGAAAACAATGTTACAATAATGTTCATTATTACTGTTCAAATGAAATTAGAGATAAATATGTATAACTAAAACTTTCAATGTACAGTTTATTCAAAACAAGTTTTTTTTTCGGAAATGGTAGCTAGGATCTGTACCAGAGAGTTAATGTTTTATGTGGTAGAAAACGGACAGGTATACAGGGATTGAATAATAAACAAGATAAGGTTATATAAGGTGAGGATTCTGTCATAGCTAGGTGGGCTGAGCATTTCAGTGATGTTCTAAACAATGTGGTTAGTTCAATTCCCATTGTTTTTAATGATGATACATGCATTGGTGGCTTTAATGTTGGCCCTATAACACAATCTGAAGACATTTTGGTTATTTCTAAACTTAAACGTCATAAATCTCCAAGGGTAGAGGAAATAACTATGGAAATGTTTAGAGCTGGGAATATTTCGGTTACCACTTGGATGATTAAAATTTTGAATGTCTTTTATAATAAAGGCATGGTTCCTAAGGATTTTACCAGAGCTATTATTATCCCTATTTTCAAAAAAGGTGATCGCAATCCTTGTGATAACTGTAAGAGTATCAGCCTACTCTCTGTTCCAGGGAAAGTTCTTTGCATGATTATGCTTAATAGATTTAAGAATCTGGTTGACAGTAAATTGCGTGATGAGCAATGTGGATTCGGAAATGGTAGGGGATGTGTAGATTAGTTTTTTTTCTCTCAGACAGCTTCTTGAGAAATGTTTAGAGTTTCAGAAACTTTTGGTTATTAGCTTTGTCGATGTCAAAAAGACTTTCGACTCTGTTGATCGTCATAGTTTGTGGTTGATTGTGAAATCATATGGTATACCTGATAAGTTAGTTAACGTAATGAAAGCTATCTATAATAACAATGAGTCATGTGTGAGAGTTGGTAAAGCTTGAAGTAATTGGTTTAGCATTACTTCTGATGTTCGACAAGGGTGCATTTTGTCTCCTTTTCTCTTTAGTTTGGTTATTGATTATGTTATGCGAAATTCACTTCAAGGGAAAGATTTTGGCCTTAAATGGGCTGGAGATACGAAAATTTGTGACTTAGATTATGCTGATGATTTAGCCCTTTTGGCAAATGATGTTGATGAGATGAACTCTTTCATTCGAGCTGTTGATGAAACTGGTAGTAGAGTAGGTTTTGTTAGAAACGGAGAGAAAACTAAAGTGATGAAAATTGGTCAGGCATTCAGTTAATCTGAATGGTTGCAATCTTGAGCAGGTGTCACAATTTAATTACCTTGGGGGCTATTTAACAGATAATGGTGATGTGCGACATGAGATTAACAGACGAATAGGGATTGCTGCCGGGACTTTTAAGAATCTATGGAGAATGTGGAGAAATAGGCATTGTAGACGGAACTCTCTTCTGCCTGTCTGGGCTGAGTTTTGTTTCTACCTATGTGTGTGAGAGCTTTGTAAGAAGAGTACCTGCCCTTATCTTGTCAGGATAATCACTCAGGTTGCCGAATACACAAACTCATGCATTTCAACTATGTACACTTTTTTTTATTTACAAACACTATAACTATATACATACACTGACTGCCCACCAGGTGCAGTCACTCGCCGAATATAACATTGGCTATAACGAGCCTCAGCGGTCCCACTGCTAGATACAGACAAAGCTTAAAACGAGCTGCAAGCGAACAGTCTACCATCTGGACAGTCTCGTGGTCCGCGTACAAGTTCAGTTTGAACCATCTGCCGGATGATGTCACGTGTCCTTCGGGGGACGTCCTTTCGGGGACCCTTCACTTCCGCCGAGTGCCTACACGTTCCCCCCACACACACACTTATTTAAATTTAAGAAATTCGAGGCAGACCTTCCCAGCCTAAATTTCTAATTCAGTCACTCAGGGACCCTATCCCGTCCCTCGTGAACGATAGTCGCTGTTCAGGGAACTGCAGAATTCACGTAACTGTTCGCACACGAAAGTTTGTAGTGCACCAATATCCGAAGACACATATTATGTAAAAAAATCACTGATGACCACGGAAGTGCTCCTTTTTTTTATGAGGGCCAGAAGAATCACCCTTTGTATCAATCTGGTTGCCACACAGTTCGTAAAATATTCACGCACAACACAGACGTAGCCAAGCCAATAGGTTTACGAATTTGTCCACACCAAATATCCACACAGTCCACACAGTTACGGCACAAAGTTTGTGACAAAGTCCATACTTGGACGTCACTGAAGGTAAACATTCAGACGCGTGATCTTCGCTGCACACTAGGAGGATTTTGCCTTGAGGCTTCTTGCTCAACCTAAGACCATTGAGTCGTCGATGCCCCACCGTTACCCTGCACTGTGTACTCCCCCCCTAGCCTCTGTCTTCCCCATTACTCTGCCTCAGAGATTATCTCCAACCCGGAAAGCGCATTAGCATCCCGATGAGCAGAGTCTTTCTTGTAGAAAACCTGCGCATTGAACTGAGCAATAGACCAACGCCCAGCGCTGTAATTTGCTGCTTGCCGCAGCCGCTAACATGAGATAGCTCAGCGGATTTTGATCTGAAATGATTTAAACCGGGATCCATACAACCAGGTTGCAAACCTCACCAGTGCCCACACAACTGCATAAGCCTCGCGCTCAATAGTGGCCCACCAGCGCTGCGTCTTGGTGAGCTTCCGTGAAGCGAAAGCAATGGGAAACTCATTGTATCAATCTGGTTGCCACGCAGTTCGCTGGCTCCTTGGCCGTCCCTCTGCAAGAGTGCTGCACCGACCACGCCCGATGATGCGTCACAATACAAAATAAATGGCTTCTTTGGATCAGGGACTGTACATTCCGCTGCGTTACAAAGCCCTTCCATTAATTTTTCAAAGGCTCTGTCCGTCTCTCCGTTCCACTGTAATTGAACAGGCGCTCGCTTTTTTGTCATATTGGTGAGTGGTCTGGCGGTTTCAACATATTTATCTAAATTTTGTCTATAATAGCTGAATAGCCGAAGGATGCTTTTTAGTCCCTTTTTTTGTTTGCGGTACCTGCATTTTCCGTATCACTTCCAATTTCTCAGGATCTGGTTGATTGACCAGAAACAACAATGTGGCTTAAATACCTGGTCTGTCCCCTCCCCCAGGTGCATTTATCTAAATTGATGATTAAGTGCTTAGCATCTATATCCTTCAACACGGCCACAAGGTGCTTTATATGTTCCTCCCAGCTTCTGGAGAAAATGGCTATATCGTCTAGATAGGCGCACGCATATCCAAGGTGAGGCGCTAACAGAGCATTAACCTCTTTCTGGAAAACAGCCACCGAGTTCTTTAAGCCAAATGGTAAGACTACCCATTGGTACTGCCCACGATGGGTTACGAAAGCAGTATAACCCTTGCTACAGCTATAACCCTTGCTACAGCTAATGGCAGCATAGGTATCTGTCAATACCCAAACAGCATATCTAGAGTGGAAATATATCGTGCCCCTCCCACTTGATACAATAATTCAGTCGGATTGGCAATAGGGAAAGCATCCGCCTCTGTGATGGCATCGAGGCGATGAAAATCGACACACAAACACACATAGAATGGGGTGCGAGAACTCGCTAGTGGAGGAAGAGATCAAACCTTGCGCCAATAATTCCTCTACCTGGCGATCCACTTCATCCCTCAGTGCAGTTGGTACTCTATAGGGGTACGCTCTTCGATTTCCTGGAAGGGCAGACAGCTTTATTACATGGGGCTGACATTTTGCAACCCTAAGTTCACCTGAACACATTCCCTGATAGTTCCGTAATAGATCCTCAAGCTGCCGCCGCTAACCTACTGACAGCTGACTCTCCCGAGCTAAGTGCTTCTTCAAATTTTCCAGGTCACAGCTATTTCCTTTTCTTGGGCTCTCATAAAGTTCTCCGAACTGCTGATCCTCATCAAGGACAACCCCAGTGCACGAGACACGCGTCATGAATTTCCTGATCTTGTTGGCATGGAGAGTCCGATCCCCTCTGTCGGGTAACCGAACCCTATATCCATATTCGGAGACCCGCTCAATCACCTGAGATGTGTCCGTCCACCTAGCATAAAGTTTATTCGTGGAATCTGGTGTCAAAACGATGACCCGCTCTCCCACCTCAAACTCCTTCCTTTGGGCTCTACTATTGTAGTACCGTGCGTATTTTTCCTGTTGACCTGCAGCCACCAACCCTGCCTTTTCAGCAGCCAGATCCATCCGTATTTTAATATCCTGGAGGTACTGCACTGCTGGCTTAGCCAACGTGGCAGGCAAATAGACTTTCCCAGCCCAAGTGTCCCTTAAAACGGCCAGTGGTCGTCTGGGTGGCCGTCCATATAACAATTGGAAAGGGGACACGCCTGTAGTAGCATTGGGCACTTCGCTATATGCCCAAAGCAGGTAAGGCAAAAATTTGTCCCATTCCCCAGGATGTTCTCTTACAATGTTATGTAACATGTTCTTCATGGTTCGATTCCAATGCTCGACCAAACCGTTACCCTCGGGGTGCATCGGCAAAGAGAGTTTCGGTACTACTCCCAGCCGTGTCTGTAGTTCTCTTGTCAATTCTGCCGTAAAATTGGTTCCCCGGTCGAATATTATTGCTTCAGGTCGGATATTATTGTTTCAGTACGAGCGAACGTCTGCAGTAAAGCCTCGCAGTCACCCAGGCAGTCAGCGACTTCAGACATACTGCCTATGGCCATCTCGTGTGGTAGTCAACGATGGATAGGATATACTTATGCCCCCTTTTACTGGGCAGCTCAATCGGTCCTGCGACGTCTATCCCAACGACCTGAAACGGCAATGCAAGCCGCGTCACTAGCTCAATGGGAATCTTGTCACTCCTTCGAGGCCCTCCCCTCAACTGGCATTCCTCGCAAGACTTGCAGTAATGTTTAATATCCTTAGTCATGCGCGGCCAAAAGAAAGATAGCCGGACCCTCTGTGCTGACTTGGTGAATCCTATGTGACCACCCCAGACGCTATTATGGGCTAGAGCCATGACCTCTTCCTTCGTTCGGCAGGTAACACAAGCTGCAAAAATTTCCCATCTACGCCTCTTTCTAAATGATAGAGCAATCCGTCTTGAATCACAAATCCTTCCTTCCCCGTTTTAGCAGATTCCCAGATATTCGCCAACGAGCAATCCCTTCTCTGCTGTTGACGAAATACTTCGGTTTCACTCGAAACGGAAACAGCGGCAATAAATCATCACCTCTACCACAATAGGTTCATCGCGCGCGTGCTCTGAGCTGGCTGTTGCCATAGCAACTCCTGCAGTTGAATCGGGGAGTCCCTCGCGTGTCTCAGGAGATGACGTCACATAGTGCATGTTGTTTCGGAGAGATTTCTCCGCCAAATCGCTCGCTCTATTCGAAACTGGAGTGTGCTCTTCGCTTAAATTAACGGCAGAAAGCGCTTAAAATCGTCCATCGTCAGAAGTGCAGGAAGTGCCAGACGTGATGAAACAGCAACCACTAAATTAATTTCTGGCCGAATCATGGAGTCATGGGGAAATTGCTTTCCCCCCACTAACTGCACAGGCGCATGAATCATTTCAGCAATCTCCAAATCTCCAAACGCTGACTTAATCGTTACTTTCGGTGTGATAAAGTTATCCGGGACAACATCTCTTCTAAACACGGAGATTTCAGCGCCAGAATCAATCAAAGCTATGAAAGCATTCTGACCGCATCGCACATCTGCCGTCTGAAGCTGGGCAAGCCTAACTGTTGCTAATTGCTCTTGGTCCTAAGCTCAAACATATGCTTTGAAACGCACGCATATAACGCCTTTTCCGGCTTGTCTCGTACAGTCTGCGCTGTATTAATCCCAGCACTGGGCGATTTCCTCTTTGCTCGCCATTGAGGGCAATCTCTGCGAAGACGCTGGTTCGAGCCGCATTCAAAACAGCCATGCGCACCGCTAGTGATAGCAACTGATCGCTTCGCAAATTGCATGGGCGCTTTTTGTTCTACTTGCTCGCGCCTGAGAGGAGGAATGTACCTGGCCACCTATCGATCAGAGTCCCGTGAACACGCATTAATTCGACTGCTCGCTAAATGATGTAATATGCAGACTATGAGGTCTCTCGGACGCAATCAGTCTGAGCGTTCTTGCAATGCAGCATATTCGCCAGTACTACTCTGTATCTCTGATTTAATTCGATCAGCCACCAGCAAGTCGACCAATTCCTCAAATGTGGACACTTTCCTGTTCTCAATGTACCTTCTTCCCATTTCTTTAATTTTCTCTGAAAACGCACTCCACGGTTCGTGAGCAAGTTTCTTTGCGCCATCCAGCTGCCTCTTATATTCAACTGCAGAGACTTTACACCTCTCCAAAATGCACACTTTGAGCTTACTGTAGTCGCTGGTATCCTCGTCAGACAATGAAGCCAAAAGATCGTTCAGCTTCTCCCGAAAAATGGGGAGGACTACCTGGCCTCTAACCTCTTCAGGCACCCTGATTAGCGAAAACGCTCTCCATCCTCTTGAAATACAAAGGAATGTCGAGGAGAGATTCTGGGGCCGATCCCAGCGTAGTACGCAGAACGGAAATCCAATATTTGAGCACCTAATGCTCCTTCCTTTTCACGCTGCTATGGGAATCGGACCCATCACACGATGCACCGTGAGATCCGACGTCACTTGCCTTTGCTGTCTTAAGCTCAAGACGCTTCATTTGCAATTCACGTTCACGTTGCGGTCGCCTTTCTTCGGCCTCCATCTCTCGCTGCGCTTGTCTATCAGCTAGTTCGAGTTTCCTCAATTCCAATTCATGTTTCCTAGCATCATCGGACTACTCTGCTATTTCCTGAGTCAGAGAATAATCGCTAACAACATCTCCTGACGGTGCGATTTAGAACCGTTTTTCGCGTTCCCTCGCGTATTATATGGCATAGCACAGAATAACAAGACAAAAACTGACTCTACAGATTAGATCTTACCGCACCCGATGTGAAGTTCTCGCAGCGATGATTTACTTTCTTCTCAGCACTCAACATTTGTTAAATCAAAGCCACTTGCTGACGCCAAATGTAGATGGCACTCTCCTCTGCCTGTCTGGGCTGAGTGCTTTTTCTACCTATGTGTGTGAGAGCTTTGTAGAAGGGTACCTGCCCTTATCTTGTCAGGATAATCACTCAGGTGGCCGAATACACAAACTCATATATTTCAACTATGTACACTTTTTTTTTATTTACAAACACTATAACTATATACATACACTGACTACCCACCCGGTGTAGTCACTCGCCGAATATAACACAAGATACAACGAGCCTCAGCGGTCCCACTGCTAGATACAACGTAATAATGTGTGGCAATCCCGGTGTTCCGCAATACCGAGACTGCACTACACCTTGAGGTAGTTGCCACGAAATCACAATCCACTACCCAGGATACTTTCTATCATTGATCTTGCCTTCTTAGATCATGCCTTACTGCGGGAGAAGACCTGTAGAAGAGAGAGACCTTACTTTTGGAAACAAGTCTGCCTGATGAAATAATCATTGAGGTGCAGTGAGTGGGTATTTTTGAATTTAGAAACTTGCCTAGGAAAAAGCCAAAATCACTCACTGATTTTTGTCCAAATACTTTGCCAAAATCATATCAGATGGTATCTTTTGAATTTAGGAGCCAAACTTTGAAGAAATCCTATTTATTTTTGGGTCCTCCGCAGCAGAGACTCCCAGGCGGCCCTGTCGATGAGCCACGCCTAATCGGCGCCTCCCAAACCTTTCAACATGACCCTCAACTTCGTCCCCTTCCTAGCGCCGACCGGAGGCCCCAGCGAAGTGGATACCACCCACTTCGGGGCTGCAACCAGGCCCTTCGTAGATCTGCCTAATCGGGTTCTCTAAGTCCTTTCAACAGACCCTCCCATTCTAGGAATATCCAGGAGGTTGCCGGCTGTGCGGACGCTAGAGGACCCCTGGCCCACACCACTTTGGAGCACCTAGGCACCTCCACTATGAAACCCATGATCTGCCTAAAGATCTCATGTAGGACTTTTAGTTTGTCTTTTCCATCGATAAGCCCATCAACCAGGTTAGCTACTCCCGGTCGGGAGCCTTCAACTTTGTCCTCTCCGTTGGGAGCGGGCTGAAGCCCCCCAGTGAACAGTCTTCCGACTCACGATATCACTTACACCGCATCGATGAGCCTACTGGACTGAGGCGCCACACCCAACTAGGGCTGCAATCCCCAGCTTCTCAGGGGACAAGTCAATAAGTCCACTGAACCGCCCCCCCTCTAAAACCAGTCTGCAGGTTTTCAACAGGCCCCCTCCACCAGGGACCACAAGATATCGTGAACTCCAGAGTGCCAGCAATCCGAACCCAACTTCTCAGAGGCACCGTAGGCCCCCCACCACGACATTAAAATGAGCTGCAAACGAACAGTCTAACAACCGGACAGCCTTGTGGTCCATGCACAAGTCCAGTTTGAACCATCCGCCGGACGATGTCTTCGGGGGACTTTAGGGTGT
Organism: Ryuthela nishihirai; assembly: GCA_038380435.1. Classification (NCBI taxonomy): domain Eukaryota; kingdom Metazoa; phylum Arthropoda; class Arachnida; order Araneae; family Heptathelidae; genus Ryuthela; species Ryuthela nishihirai. The sequence goes on from JAWZYU010000009.1 coordinate 93,428,376, forward strand.
CTCGGCCAATAGTGTTTGAACATGATCACCATGCCAGGATGACTCTTGTCGCCTTTCTTCATCGTGCTGTCAAAACTGGCCCTGCTGCTGATGCTATGTCGCCAGGCGGGCAGGCACTGCAGCCAAAATGGCGATCCTAACCCTTCACTCCCGACGAGTCCCTACAGGCATATATATCTAAAGACTAAAATTAGACTGTATAACGATGGGCGACCTGTATATGGATTACTTCCATATACATGGAAGGCTGGGCGACCTGTATAACCTTGGGCGATGGCACTGCGGGTCATCGCCCAGGGGTCCTGGTTCTTTCTAGGGTTAGTTATGGTAGTGAAACGTAGACGCTGTGTAAACAAGATAACAGGAAACCAGATGCTTTTGATTCTAGATGTTTACATAGTATCTTGGTTTAACTTTGTAACTAATGATGAGGTTAGGTAACCTCCTTTAAGCAGAATATTGTGCAGAGAGAAACTCCGTTGGTTTCAACATGTTGCTCGTATGAATAATTATAGATTAGCGAATAGGGTTATGAACAGTGTGCCTAAATGCCTCAGAAAGAGGGGGAGACCTAGGATGCGATGTGCAGACAATGTCAAACAGGACCTTGTTAGAATTGGTGTGAAGTATCCAGATACAGCAGATGTAGCTCAGGATAGATATGCTTGGAAAATTAAACTGCACGGTCTGGTTGGAACTCCGTAGCACATGGCTGCTTGAGGATGATGATGATGATGATGATGATGATGATGATGATGATGATGATGATGATGATGATGATGATGATGATGATGATGATGATGATGATGATGATGATGATGATGATCCCTCTTTTTTCCATAAGATGTTGGTATCAACTTGCACGGTTTCAATATATACGATTATTTCCTGGAACCTATCTACCGTGTAAAATGAGAGATGGGTGTATTCGAATGAACTTAATTTCTTTGACTTGATATGCGACATAGGACAGAGAAGAATCCTAGAAGCTACTTCTAGCTTTTTCAGGCCTTCTCATACAAGGACATGCCCTATTACGACCGAAGTCACTGCTGACCACTGCCTTAGTTAGAGCTAACCAAACACACAAAGTTTGCCTTGCTGGAACAGTCGCTAGCTGCCTAACACTATGCCAGTTGAGGCTTCATTCTATGGTGTATTTCTTTCCAAAATGTTCTCCTTAAATCTTATGAATAAAAAGAGAAAGACAATAGGTAAAAGTGAGAGTATTGTTGCTAACTTGAATAAATTCATTTTAACACACATTTTGCGCTTTATAATATTCTCCGAATTTCCCTGTCATATTACATTGCATAATAATTAGCAATACAAGTGTGTCAGGCTAGTCAATCTACAGGTATATGTGTAAACTGCAATGTACTGGCAGTGTATCGCATAGCAGATGCCTTAGTACTATATCACGAAGCAGAAAAGTTCGCATAGGTGCAGTATATCGATCCGCTTTTCTGCTCCGCACTCTGCTATAAACAGGGCTCTATCATTCCAGGCTGTTTCCAGGTTCGAAGTCCAAGTGCTCCAGCATTGAGACTTATATATGCTTTTTTCTATCCTGTCCTCGGTGATAAAGAAGAAACCGCCGTCCGTCGGATGGAATATTATATCGTGATTTCGTGTGCAGGAAAGCCATATTCTGTGTGCATGAAAAAAGAATACGCTCTATGCCTCTGAAGGGAGGCTTCGATCTACCTTTCAATACCTGTCCAATGGGTCCCTTCCACTAAGTATCCTGATGTTATGTCACTGGTGTATAACCTTCCTCATTCTCTGCAGAAAACCCTTGTGGAAGTTAATGTTCAGCCTAATAATGGTAATGATATTCTAGAACTGCAAAGGTCACAGTCAATGTTCTAGGCAGGGCCGGCAGTAAGAGCGGGCCATCGCCCAGGGGTGCCACAACACAAGTCACACCGAAGTCGCCTAGGTAGTTTATCAGATATTTATTTGAAAATATATATTTATATCTGAGAAGAAAATTTTTGTAATAGATATTATTTTTCATTATAATAATAAGCAGTATTTTATAATTAAAAAATATTTTTGGGGAATGCGCAGAAATTTCGTGTCTTCTTCTATCATATTTACTGTCACACCTGCCCTGTTTTTAGAAGTAATTCGTATCTTAGAACTGAGGAAAATGTCCGAAATTTATAATCCACCAATTACCTCATAATTCTGATAGAAATAACCATTCAAATTACAAAATATTTTAATTACATATAATTAAAATTAATTCAGATGCAAATTTCCTAGAAATATAAAACTTAATCTGTACGACAAACCACACTGTAACACACAAGAATTCTACAATATTAAAGATCTGATAATCATTAATCAACAAGCGTTAAAGACCTGAATGTTATCTGTTGTTATGCCCCCACTGAGGATGCCGATGAGGATGAGAAGGATAGGTTTTATGAACAACTTCAGGATATTTTGAATTCTGTCAAGAAAGGAGATATTACCCTTGTTCTTGGGGACTTCAATGCCAAAGTTGGTACTGACTCTGACCTTTGTGGAGGGGTGATTGGCCCTTTTGGTATTGGTAGCTGCAATGGCAATGGGCAACGTCTCCTACAGGTAAGTAAACTCAATGGTTTCAGAATAACTAACACATATTACAAACACCACGACATACATAAGTACACATGGGTTTCACCTGATGGGCTGCATAGGAATATGATTGATTATATATTAATTAACAGCAAATGGGCTAGTTCTGTTAGAAATACCAGGGCATATAGGGGAGCTGAAATTGGATCTGACCATTACCTAGTTAAAAGTGTCTTGCAACTTAAACTTAAAAAGTGTTGTGCTAGGGTTAAAAAATTTGCTTTTAATACTGAAGCTCTGAAAGACCCAGTTATAGCCAAAGCTTACCATGATAGGTTACTTAGTCATTATGACAGTCATGGTATGCTTACCACTGAAGTTGAGGAAGAATGGGATCATTTTAAACAGGCTTTTTTGGACACTAACAGTACTCTTTTAGGGAAAAAGGAGCAGAAGAGGCAGAATTATCTGAATGATAAGGCACTTGAGCTTATTTCAGAAAGAAAGAACTGCAGGAATGTCCTTAATCAATACCCTACTAGTCCTAATAGAAAGCATTACAGAGAACTTAATAAACGTGTAAAAGATCAGTTAGCTGCCGATAAGAATCTTTGGCTTGATGGTTTGGTTGACAAAGCCGAGGAAGCAGTTAGACAGCACAACAGCAGAGAGCTGTACCAGATAGTTAATGTTTTGTGTGGTAGAAAACGGACAGGTATACAGGGATTGAAGGATAAACAAGGTAAGGTTGTAGAAGGTGAGGATTCTGTCATGGCTAGGTGGGCTGAGCATTTCAGTGATGTACTAAACAATGCGGCTAGTTCTATTCCCATTGTTTGCAATGATGATAGATGCATTGGTGGCTTTAATGTTGGCCCTATAACACAATCCGAAGTTATTTTGGCTGTTTCTAAACTTAAGCTTCATAAATCCCCAGGGGTAGATGAAATTACTACAAAAATGCTTAGAGCTGGAAATGTTTCGGTTACCATTTGGATGACTGAAATTCTGAATATCTTTTATGATAAAGGCATGGTTCCTAAGGATTTTACCAGAGCTATTTTTATCCCTATTTTCAAAAAAGGTGATCGCAGTTCTTGTAATAACTATAGGGGTATTAGCCTACTCTCTGTTCCAGGTAAAGTTCTTTCCATGATTGTGCTTAATAGAATTAAGAATCTGGTTGACAGTCAATTGCGTGATGAGCAATGTGGATTCAGAAGTGGTAGGGGATGTGTGGATCAGATATTTTCACTTAGGCAGATTCTTGAGAAATGTTTAGAGTTTCAGAAACCTTTGGTTGCTAGCTTTGTTGATTTCAAAAAGGCTTTCGACTCTGTTGATCGTCATAATTTGTGGTTGATTGTGAAATCATATGGTATACCAGACAAGTTAGTTAACATAATGAAAGCTCTCTATAATAACACTGAGTCGTGTGTGAGAGTTGGTAAGGCTTGTAGCAATTGGTTTAGCATTACTTCTGGTGTTCGACAAGGGTGCATTTTGTCTCCTTTTCTCTTTAGTTTGGTTATTGATTATGTTATGCGAAATTCACTTCAAGGGAAAGATTTTGGCCTTAAATGGGCTGGAGATACGAAAATTTCTGATTCAGATTATGCTGATGATTTAGCCCTTTTGGCAAATGATGTTGATGAGATGAACTCTTTCATTCAAGCTGTTGATGAGACTGGTACTAGAGTAGGTTTGGTTATAAACAGAGACAACACTAAAGTGATGAAAATTGGTCAGGCAGGCTGTGATTCAGTTAATCTGAATGGTTGCCGTCTTGAGCAGGTGTCACAGTTTAATTATCTTGGGAGCTATGTAACAGATAATGGTGATGTGCGGCATGAGATTAACAGACGAATAGGGATTGCTGCCGGGACTTTTAAGAATCTATGGAGAGTGTGGAGAAATAGGCGTATACACCTAAAGACTAAAATTAGACTGTATAATAGTTTGGTTATTTCTAGGGTTAGTTATGGTAGTGAAACTTGGACACTTTGTAAACAAGATAACAGGAAACTAGATGCTTACGCAGTATCTTGGGCATTAGGTGGTTCAACTTTGTAACTAATGATGAGGTTAGGCAAAGGAGTTTGCAACCTCCTTTAAGCAGCATATTGTGCAGAGAGAGACTCCGTTGGTTTGGCCATGTTGCCCGTATGAATAATTATAGATTGGCGAATAGGGTTACGAACAGTGTGCCTAAAGGTCTCAGAAAGAAGGGGAGGCCTAGGATGCGGTGGGCAGACAATGTCAAACAGTACCTTGTTAGAATTGGTGTGCAGTGGCGAGATGCAGTAGATGTAGCTCAGGATAGACTTGCTTGGAGAACTAAATTGCACGGTTCTCCGTAGCCCATGGCTGCTTAAGGATGATGATGATGATGATGATGATGCATATATTTACTTTCATAGCACCATTTGCCGAAAAAGGTAAAATGACAAGCGTCATCTGAGTCAGATTATTATTTGTCCATATATCTGCTAATTCTTTACGTAAAAAATTTCACAATAGCCTGAAATGGACAGTAATTTACCTTGATCGAGTTATAAGTTAAGACAACTAATATATTAAAAGATTTATCTCATAGACAGTAGGTTAGCACGCTCAGCTTCTGATCTAAGAAACCTAGAGATCCATGGTAAGACATGAGTGTTGCTGAGCACCTATGGCGTGTGAAAGGATTCTGTACCTGCTATGACAAATAGTTGCATAAAACCATTTTTAAAGATACACTGATTTCGAACTCACTAAGATTATGCAATCAATAGAGATTTGCACTAAGGATGTCTATAGTTTCGCTCCCGTTCTCTTTTCAGGGTTCTGTGTGTATTTCTACAGTTCCCTACTACATTTCAATAAGCGCGTAAGTAAACTGCGTGTATAAGGGCGAAGGTGGTTATTTTTAACCGCAAGCAGACATTTTTTCGACAATGATATGTATTCGTGTTTTTCACTAAATGAGCAAATCAAGCATGCATATTTCATGTCTAAGGATCGGTTTAGTTATTTTTCCTGCATGAGAATATTTCTACACTAGTGTGGAATTCTTAGAACAAGTGGTACTATGTTCGTGTGAAAGTGGTTCTGGCAAGCACACGTTTTTTGGTAATGTTATGGTGTTTCACTTGTTTGGAAATCTGAAAGAACACTACCTATAGAAAGTACCATTACTCCAATAAATTCCATTAGTATGTACTAAATGCTTCTCGATTCTGAGGGCTCCCACAACAGATCTGTTAGACAATACTTTGCGTTTCAAACGTTTTCCGGACCTCACGCATAACGCGCCAAGTCTTTCAAAGGTTATTTCACACTTCAAACACTCATAAAGACAATCAATATTGCAGAAGTAAGATTGAAAAGGAGAAGCGATAGGAAAGAGAAGCATTCTCACATTAAAAGAAAACGTAACGTAAGCATTCATCGCCTCAAAATACCCCGACAGATGGCGCCCTGTGCCAGCTTGAAAGGTAGCAAGAAGAATACAAGTAACAATAGTTTAACCACAAGTATTCATTCTTTAAGTATTAGGTTTCTTTTCTTACAACAACGTTCATTTCTGGTGAAGATGGAACATTCACTTTTTGTGGAAGAATGTGAATATTAAATTTCAATTGTATGTGATATTCACTTTTTTGAACATGGGTGAAATCGCTCCAATGGAGTGAAGTACAGTGAAAGCCCACACAGGACAAAGCACTCACGAAAGAAATAGGTGATAAATCTTTGAGATCAAAGCTGAAAGTTGGCCAGGGTCAGAAGGTTGGACCGGTGGAGACTGAGGTGGAAGGGTTGGACCGGTAGCAGACAGCGATGCTATTTATTGGTGAATTACCAGTGCTAGCAGAGTTGGAATAGCTGGTACAATGTGAAGGCAGACCGGTATTCTTTCAAACATATGTCTGCTTCTTCATATCTATACATTATTCTTTCGAGCACAAATGTTAAAAGATTTCGAAGCAAGATGATACACGCAACAGTTAAAAAGCAGTAAATAAGCTATTTTCTGCGTTTTGGGCATTTAACCAGCGCCATCTATCGGTAAAGGTCACTGTTTCGCCCAACCTTTGTGAATCATTTGATCAGACCTTCAATAGAATTTGTCTTTTGAGAGATTGGCTGTTTCTTACAATAGCATGAACAGTCATAGTAATTATAGTACGTTGACTGCATTAACTTTAAGTCTGATTCGAGTGAACAGAAGACAATAGCTGTTTTCAAGCAGAATAAAAATCCTGTTTAATTTTACATAAGCCTATGAATATGTAAAGATTATATATGTACTGTTTCTCTGATCTTATGCATAGTATGTTCTTATGTGGTGTATGGCATTATTCATATTCAACGGATGTCTTTCCACGTGTGTGTCTCTAGGTATACATGAATGCGATTTTTCTTCATATCTTGTCACATACTTGTTTCGTCTCTGTACATGTGTTAATTGTATGTTTGTGCATGCGTTGCATGTACGTGCGTGTGTGTTAAGTGCGTGTGCGTATGTTTTCATGTTTGTTTCTGTGTTTGTTTTCAATGAATCAGATGTGTGTGCTTGTGTTTGTGTGTATATGTTTTCATGTTTCTATGAATCGTGTGTTCAAAAATGTTATTTGTCAGTTGCTCATTACAAAAGAAGCTAACACCAGATTGGTAGTATAGCTCTATTAGGAAATCTCATCGAAAAGTCACTAAAGAGAAAGATGTACTCTTGTATACAATTTTCAGATAGTCATTCTTTTAGCTTTCTCGGTTCACCTAAGTAGACCTCAATAAAACAGCTTTGCAGGAAAAATCTATTATTCATACATTATCTTCAGGAAGGTTACAATTATCGACTACTTAAAAAAGAATTTAATTTTTCGAAGCAGAGATTGCAGGATTCAAGATCGTAGTAAAAGATACACGGACACATCATTTTAGTCGAAATTGACGACCAATCAGATATAGAACACTATTTAGTAACGCTATTAACATTTATTTAGCACATATTCAGAGACGCATACCAGTTCGTCATACACTTTGTTTAGCAACATAGTAAAGTTCCATTGAGTCATGTAAGAATAATTAAGCACCCAGTACAGTAGCGCCATCTGGTGGGACTTCTGGTCAACTTTCGACGAAAGCAGTGGTTGTACCGGTATTTCCAGAAATGGGTTGGACCAGTATTTCAAGCAATGGGTTGGACTAATGTCTCAGATACCAGAGGGATCCTCTCGCCTGGTTGCCTTCTATCTTTGCCAAGTCGACCTGCCTAATCAGGAACCCACTATCTACTTGATTGATGCATCATGATTCGAATTCATCACAACGCCAGACCGATCTTTCAGGTTATGGAAATTGCTGAAGACCGACTGATCCTGTGTGTCCTCACATTCCTGCAACGAGTGGCTATGTTTTTAAGGTGCCTCTTCACTGCATAGTTTTGTGAGTTTGTCAGGCACAGATCTTTCAACTCCTGCCTCTTCCACAAAAAGTTTGGCGATATCGCTTAAATGAATGTTTCTCACAGCTTCTGCGAAATGGGCATCAGTTGATTCATCGGATATGGCAAGATACAAATGCCGAAGCTGACTTGGGTGATCTACTTCACACCCAATGCAGTTCGTACGTGGAATCTGAAAAAGTTCTTTTCTGGCGTGGGTGTTTAATTTTTTACTTAGCTTTGCTCTATGACTAGGCAATTCAACATTAGAGAGTCTTGGAGCATGGTCTGCAGTTAGCAACCTACACGACTATACCTGTCAAGAAATAATAAAGCTATGTACACAGTGAGAATCGTGCTGTTTTATTGACTATTCGTTAACTGAATCGAGAAAGGTAAAATAATGACTATCTGAAAATTGTATACAAGAGTACATCTTTCTCTTTAGTGACTTTTCGATGAGATTTCCTAATAGAGCTATACTACCAATCTGGTGTTAGCTTCTTTTGTAATGAGCAACTGACAGATAACATGTTTGAACACACGATTCATAGAAACATGAAAACATATACACACAAACACAAGCACACACATCTGATTCATTGAAAACAAACACAGAAACAAACATGAAAACATACGCACACGCACTTAACACACACGCACGTACATGCAACGCATGCACAAACATACAATTAACACATGTACAGAGACGAAACAAGTATGTGACAAGATATGAAGAAAAATCGCATTCATGTATACCTAGAGACACACACGTGGAAAGACATCCGTTGAATATGAATAATGCCATACACCACATAAGAACATACTATGCATAAGATCAGAGAAACAGTACATATATAATCTTTACATATTCATAGGCTTATGTAAAATTAAACAGGATTTTTATTCTGCTTGAAAACAGCTATTGTCTTCTGTTCACTCGAATCAGACTTAAAGTTAATGCAGTCAACGTACTATAATTACTATGACTGTTCATGCTATTGTAAGAAACAGCCAATCTCTCAAAAGACAAATTCTATTGAAGGTCTGATCAAATGATTCACAAAGGTGGGGCGAAACAGTGACCTTTACCGATAGATGGCGCTGGTTAAATGCCCAAAACGCAGAAAATAGCATATTTAATGCTTTTTAACTGTTGCGTGTATCATCTTGTTCGAAATCTTTTAACATTTGTGCTCGAAAGAATAGTGTATAGATATGAAGAAGCAGACATATGTTTGAAAGAATACCGGTCTGCCTTCACATTGTATCAGCTATTCCAACTCTGCTAGCACTGGTGATTCACCAATAAATAGCATCGCTGTCTGCTACCGGTCCAACCCTTCCACCTCAGTCTCCAGCGGTCCAACCTACTGACCCTGGCCAACTTTCAGCTTTGATCTCAAAGATTTATCACCTATTTCCTTCGTGAGTGCCTTGTCCTGTGTGGGCTTTCACTGTACTTCACTCCATTGGAGCGATTTCACCCATGTTCAAAAAAGTGAATTTCGCATACAACTGAAATTTAATATTCACATTCTTCCACAAAAAGTGAATGTTCCATCTTCACCAGAAATGAACGTTGTTGTAAGAAAAGAAACCTAATACTTAAAGAATGAATACTTGTGGTTAAACTATTGTTACTTGTATTCTTCTTGCTACCTTTCAAGCTGGCACAGGGCGCCATCTGTCGGGGTGTTTTGAGGCGATGAATGCTTACGTTACGTTTTCTTTTAATGTGAGAATGCTTCTCTTTCCTATCGCTTCTCCTTTTCAATCTTACTACTGCAATATTGATTGTCTTTATGAGTGTTTGAAGTGTGAAATAACCTTTGAAAGACTTGGCGCTTTATGCGTTAGGTCCGGAAAACGTTTGAAACGCAAAGTATTGTCTAACAGATCTGTTGTGGGAGTCCTCAGAATCGAGAAGCATTTAGTACATACTAATAGAATTTATTGGATAATGCTACTTTCTACAGGTAGTGTTCTTTCAGATTTCCAAACAAGTGAAACACCATAACATTATCAAAAAACGTGTGCTTGCCAGAACCACTTTCACACGAACATAGTACCACTTGTTCTAAGAATTCCACACTAGTGTAGAAATATTCTCATGCAGGAAAAATAACTAAACCGATCCTTAGACATCAAATATGCATGCTTGATTTGCTCATTTAGTGAAAAACACGAATACATATCATTGTCGAAAAAATGTCTGCTTGCGGTTAAAAATAATCACCTTTGCCCTTATACATGCAGTTTACTTACGCGCTTATTGAAATGTAGTAGGGAACTGTAGAAATACACACAGAACCCTGAAAAGAGAATGAGAGCGAAAATATAGACATTTTTAGTGCAAATCTCTATTGATTGCATAATCTTAGTGAGTTCGAAATCAGTGTATCTTTAAAAATGGTTTTATGCAACTATTTGTCATAGCGGGTACAGAATCCTTTCACACGCCATAGGTGCTCAGCAACACTCATGTCTTACCATGGATCTCTAGGTTTCTTAGTTCAGAAGCTGAGCATGCTAACCTACTGTCTATGAGGTAAATCTTTTAATATGTTGGTTGTCTTAACTTATAGTTGTATCAGGGTAAATTACTGTCCATTTCAGGCTATTGTGAGATTTTTAACGTAAAGAATTAGCAGATATATGGAAAAAATAATAATCTGACTCAGATGATGCTTGTCATTTTACCTTTTTCGGCAAATGGTGCTATAAAAGTAAATATACACATAGGGAAGACGAATCAGTGATTGTGTTCTTTAAAGCAATTTACTTTAATTATCTTTCAAGATGTATGAGGAAATGCAAAGAATAGATATTGAGAAATATGCATCTGAAGATTAAGCTATATAATGAGTTTATCTCTAAGATTGAATGACAGTGAAGAAAACTTGCTATCAGTGTTCATTCTAAAAGTGTTTGCATATCACTGAAATTCCTTCCCGTGTGCCTCTCAAAAAGCTACATTGTAGGTTATCAACTCTAGATTAATATTTGTCATCTTCAGGCATGAAGATGGCTGTGCAAACATGACAAGGATGAATTTCATAGTATCTGATGCAAAGTGAAACACATCGGCTAAGAGGACCACGTCAGTCTTCAGGTCGTGATATTGGCCTAGAATTTTTTTATATTGAATGAGTTTCACTGCATGGATATAGTGTTCTTCCCCTTGCGCTTCTCCGAGGAGACGTTCATAATGTGTGTAATTTCAATTTTAAGCTCCCAAATAAGATTCCAGTTAACCTAATGGACAGCCATTTGCAAGGAATCGGTATGATCAAAAAAGATTAATTGCAATCCCAATAATATGGAACACAGCATTCTCCCTTTGAACTTTGAATTTCATAGATTCTTATCAATTTTTAAGTTTATCTCTTGAGAAGCTAATCTATATTTTGATGGAACGTGCTGAATTGTTGCATTTCGTCATGAAACGAGTAATTATTTAACTTTCTGCTTAGGGCATCCTCGAGGAAGGGGCGGGGGTGGCTCAGTCGGTAGCATACCAGGCTCGTAATCTGTAGTTTCCAGGTTCGAGTCCCAGCTGGGTCAGCGTTGAGATTTATCTCCGCAAAATTTCTCCGCCCTGCCCATAGTCAGTAGGGGATAACGATGGGCTTGAAAAGGCCGCCGTCCGTCGGATGGGATGTTAAGCCGTGGCCCCATGTGCGGGAGAGACATACCCTGTGCACGTTAAAGAACACGCTGGATGGCCTTGACGGGAGGCTACCATCTGTCTCCCAACAGCTGTCGCAGTGGGTCCCCTCCCCCAACCTTCTCTGAGACTTCGGGGTCTTGTGGCCTGGCCATTTAGTCAATTGTGTGCAAAAAAGTGCCGCTCAGAGGTAATCCAATCCTCGAGGAACATAAAACTCACAGAGCAGACCGCTCTTCCTGTAAGTAAATGATTTAGATAAACAGTAGCATATCTGTTTCCATGGCTGTCCCATAGGTCAGTGCGTGAGTGAACCCGTGAACTTTATCACCGGTTGCCTGTTGCCGTGGTGTGTCTCCCGGCCATTTTAGTAGATCACGTGACAATGATAGTAGAAACTTTCGTTTGTCGCTTCTTGTATGCTCTACGTGAAAACATCGATTTTTTTTTGTGACAAAAGTGCAGAATTCTTTTACTGAGGCCCGATCACAACATATATGTCAGAGCATAGTTAGGCGGATTTTTATGTTGCTGGTAGTGTATCGATGAAGCTTTCTCATGTAGCTTGTTCCATAGATATACTGATATAATCGTTGAAGTATTTGCTAAATTTTGATTATCAGTCCATCTGCAAATAATATTTCAGTGGATTAGCTCAGGTAAGTTGAGGGTGCGATCGTGTGAGACATGTATTATTTTTATAATAGCTTAGTGTATTTGTTAATGTTCCCTACTCCAGTAACTCATGTTGGAACTAAAGTTTTTTTACGCAATCTGAAAAGTAAGCGTAAACGTATGAATTCTACTTTTAGCATGGCTTACTTTCTATAGCATTCTGCTGCGTTTCTTTACCCGATGAAAACAACTGACCTTGTAAAGCGTGTAACTAAAGTTGCAACGCGAATTTCATCAGCGTGATGAGTCACACGCACTCTGGTAAACAGTGGACAACACAATTTTTACAAACTGTGAGAGCTTTTAGAATTGTAGACTCCCAAAGATGATTTTTCTTCAGAGGAAGAAATTGTTACAGAGTAGCGTTACTTCCTAGGGACGAGTTTGCATCATGTACTGCGGCTATAGCAATAATAAGTATTAGGAATAAAACCATGTCGCGTAACAGTGGAGAGTAATTAATTGAGACATGGCAGATTTAATGTAAAACCACTTTCCAAAACTAGTCCTGACGTGGAAACACAGATATCTGCTGGCATCATCCTTCAATCTGATGGAGACTAAATAAGAGAAGCTCAACTCTTGGAAGTTTAGGGGCGCATAATTTCAAAAGGCTTGTCTTCTTCTGACGGGCTAAACAAATACCTTATCTGTCACAAATAGGATGTTTCGATAAGAGGAAACATTGTTTCCATACCCTGTGTTGGTCTGAAACGAAAGAGATTGAAATGAGGTAGACAATATGGCTTAATTAGAGGGGCTGTCATCCGTCTCTGGACTTGGAAAAATTTCGAGTCCGAAAACTACGATCATGATTACCAGTGGGTTCTCATGTTGTAAGACATCGCGCCTGATACGGAAGCAAAGCAGTCGACAGTGCAGGTGTGATCCAAGATTCATCCATCAGTAAAACCCTTGCGATTGGAATGATATTTTTTAATTCACAGGACTTTTCAGATTGTAAAACCATCTGTCAGTAAAACTTGGTTTTGGGTGAGGTTCTGCATGCTTGTTGTATGTTCTAAAGCAGGTCTTTTATGTCGCCCATACAGGTAACCAGATCATTATATCCCTCAATATTTTTCATAATGACGAATGTTTTTAAATCAGATTTTTTCGCCGTTTTCCTTTTATTAATTTTTTTACCCAATAGCATTTTTTCATTTTCTGCAGGACAGTCTTTTAAAACAGTTACTGAGGGATAGTGCTTATTCTAGTGAAGGTCGAATTTGCAAAATATGGGACTTTGTTCAATAATTCCATCAACCGTTCTGAGACGGGGTTGAGCGTTGCCACCAAAAAAGTTTAGTGGACTTGGAAAATTTCCGATGAGAGTATATACCTAGGGAATTTGTGATCGGTGAGGGGAGGAGTTTTATAGAGAGGGCGGTACTTTTGATAGGGTTTTTTTTAATGAGGGTGAGTCAAAAATTGGGAAATTACGACTAAAATAGAGGGCTTTTTCTAAAAATAATACTCATCCAATACACTAGATAGCGCCATGGGCTTTTAATAAAGTGGGAGGAATTTTGATAAGGGGGTTTTTAATGAGGGGGAGTCAAAAATTGGAAATATTACGACTAAAATTGAGGGTTTTTCTAAAAATAGTACTCATCATATACACTAGATGGTGCCACGGGTGTTTAATAAGGGTGTTTTAATAAAGGGGGGTTAATTTATTTTTAATTAATTATTAATATTAATAAGGGGGCGAGGTCATATCACGTGACCTGAAGTGGGCGTGTCCAGTGACGTCATAGGGGGAAAGCACGGTGCGTGGGGGATTCGTATAATGGGACTATACTACTCTCCTCTATGCCACATTGCGTAATCACTTGCTGTTGATCACTGTGATCTTTCAAAGAAAAACCAAAGTAGACAAAATCCAGAGTCAGTTTTCTTGGATTCGCCTCAGTTTGCTTTGGAAAGTCAAAAAACTAAACTTTTGGTTGCAACACCTCTCATGTAAGAAAACGATTTGGTAGTATCACCTAATTTTAACTCTCTTTTCACAAAAATATCGAGTTTCACCGATGAGCTCTTCACAATAGTTTACTTGCTACGCTTACCTAGTGTGACATTAAAATAATTAAAACACGAAATCAGTTGCAAATGTTTTCTTCAATTTCGAAAGGTAAAAACAATGCATGAAAATCTCAAATTACTGAAGAAATATCCTTAATTAAAAATAGAAATTTGATAACTTTGGGAAAGTTAGAATCCTAAAGATTGCATTACGAGACTTGTAAGACAATCCTAAAAATGCATTACGAGATTGTAAACAAACGATTCCGCGGTAACATCTGATGATGTCCACAAAAAATTTACTTTTGAGGCAGTTAAGGGGTTAAGATACGTTGGAACCCTCCACAGGGATCCACCGTATTTTCCAAATTAAAATGGGGGTCCTCCGCTTTCAAAAGTTTGGGAACCGCTGTTGTAAACAGTCAAGTCAAGCATGTGCTGCCATCTATTGACACCTTTAAAATAAATGAGTTTAGAAACGAAATTTCATTTACGTAAGAATATGCAACACTTCTGTTGTGTGTGTATCGGGGGGGAGGGGGGACATGAAGGACACTGCGTCAGGTGACCAAAAATTTCTCCGGGGCTAGCGCATTTCAAAATGCCATTTTAGGCTCTTCCAATGAGGGCCATTGTGCTAGGCTATTGTGTTAAACCAGTAGCACAAATGCCTCAAACGATATTCCACCAACAAAAATTCGCAAATAAATATCATTCGGATAACAAACATTTAACAGTTTGTTATTTTTCTTTCAGGAAAATGAAATTTTCTCGCTTTCACTAGTAGTTACCCAAAGTTAGCGCGCCAGGCTAATCTGCAATTCCAAGGTTCGAATCCCACCTAGACCTGTGATGAAAATTATTTTCGTAAAACTCTTGGGTCCACTCCCCAAATATTCTGTAAGCCCTCTGGCAGTGATGGCCTTAGAAAATGTGGGGCTCATACTTTTAAAAAGAAACAACAGTTAAACAAGATCTAAACTGCTTAAAAATTTACACTACATAAAATGCTGCTAACTCTAAAATCTGTAGTTTTCACAAAATGGGACAACAATTTCCTCTTTAGAATGAAAATTTCCTCCCTTCGTGGAGGTGATAAACCTAACTCTGGAGTCCAATAGGTACAATTGGCTAAACACCGGCCCTGACTTCTGGGTTCTTGTGGCCTGGCCATTTAACCCATTATGAGCGACCCCCTCTTAGCGACCCATTTTTGCAAAAATGGGTCTCTCAGAGGTAACACAACCCAACAACCTTAAGAAGTAGAAAAATAAAGCTTACCGACGATGAAATCACTTCCTGGATTCGCATGCGCTATAAAGAAAGAGAGGGCTCGGCATTTTTTGTTGAGTAGTTAAATCGGTATCCTCTCTTTCTAAGAAGTGAATATGAATCTTGTGAGAGATTTCACCCTGGATATACTTTAATATTATTTACTTTATTAAGTTATTTATTTTTTTAATTTTTAATACAATGAAGACAGGCATTTTTTTAATTTGTTATTAAAAACACCAATTTTAGCACTTCTACCATTGTGCTTTCGACTTGTAACGATCGACACCTGTTCTCCCCTCACCCACCCCTTTCTGTGGAAGGCGAAATTGGGATGTGATTTGGGGTAGCCCATCGCATTGTAGTTGTCACATGTTTTAATTTGAGATATTACTCGTTGATATCGACCTTTGTTAAATTTCCTCCTTTTTTTTGACGGGGGGGGGGGAGAATAGTACACCACAATTTTCATATCACAAGCTTTCATTTGACATCTAACATAGAACAATCAGCCCTTGTGTTTCGAAGATATAGTCGAAGAACGATTTCTACTTTACCTCTTTCTTAAGGTTGAAGAAAGCGCTTGAGTAAATATTTTATAGCCTGTGGTAGGGGTTCTCAACGTGGGCTACGGGATAAAACTTTTTTGGTGTACTCCGGGAGAGCTCAAAAGTCACTAGACCTAGTAACAAAATCGCTAAGTTAGCAATATTGCTATTGATTAATTTCTGAGGACTGAGTGACGAAGCGCGTCGCTGTAGTTCATGTCTGTACACGTTTGTCAACTCTCCCTTCCCTACCTGAGAGCCGAACCTACCCGAACAGCTGATCGATTTTGAACTTATCATTGAAAGGGGACAACGTTGATGTGTTCTATGTTGAGAAGAAAACAGGCTATGACAAAAAAAAAAACGATTTCAGACAACAAATAATCGTTCACTTAAGTACTCTTAACACTTTTATAAGGCAATATTTTCCACCCCCTGATGAAACGCAAGAATGCATTCGAGACCCCTTCACATTTGATTTGGAAAAATGTAAGATTCCATTGTCCAATAAAGAAGAGTTGATTGAGATATCTGGTGACAATAGTTTAAAAAGCATTCATTCCAAAAAGCCATTGATTAGTTTTTGGAGAAGCAATATCCGACTTTGTCAAGAATTACAGTCAAATATTTGTTACCTTTCACAACAACTTATTTATGTGAAACTGGTTTTTCATCTTTAACTACTTTAAAAAATAAATATAGAAACAGGCTGGATGTTGAAGGTGACTTGCGACATTACCTTAGCAAGAAAACCCCAACCACTGACGAACTGTGCAAGCGTAAACAAGCGCAACCATTTCACTGATTACCCAGTAAAATGCTTATAATTTTATACGATTTGTTAAATTGTTTATGTTATTTTTTTGTATTTATCGATATATGAAATTTATTAATACAAAATTTAATGTATATATATATGTTTTATTTTATTCCCATTGTTATATTATAACTATAGTTTTATCTATCTATACAAGGGGTACTCCAGTTACATACACATTTCCAGGGGATACGTGAAGCATGAAAGGTTGAGAACCACTGGCTTATGGCATTCCCACCATGACACGGTTTTGTTTGACACATAACTCGAAGAGATTGGTCAACGAGTTGGGAAGATATCAGCGGACAACCGTTTGACAAACAAATCAGTGACTGTTTCAACTAAGAGTTAAAAGCTTAAAAGTTTCTCTTTAAGGAAGCATTATAATTGTTATTTTGAAAGAGAAATGCAAACTTGCACCATCTAACCATATACGTTGCTCATTCGGGGGCAGGGAGCTGCCATTCCATGAACTCTAACATGGCGACCGGAAGTCTGCATGGCCAAGGAGTGTCTAAGGGAGAAGAGGTCAAGCTTCCATAGATGCAATACAAACTGTGTGAGTCCAGTGCAATTTAAACAAATCAATTTCTGCATCTCAGTGAAGCCATCGGGGTCATGAAGCATGGCAAATTGTATTTATTTCCCTTTTACTTCCTGAATTAGACTTTTGCATCCATAGATTTACTAGCTAAACGAAATTTCAACTCAAATGGAAGGAAGTATAATCATTGAACGTTAAAACCTCAAGGTTTTTCCTTTTCTTCTGCTCGAGAGAGCATGAAGATGGGATTTCTGACCAAAATACGACTTACCCCAGTAATATTTAAGGTTTAGATATGTTAGTAGTTATACTTTACTAATATTTTACAAAATTTATGGCAGTACAAAAAGAAACAAAGTATTAGGTTATGAAAATATTACGGTACTTTCTAATATAACTATTAATTGATTTTTATTTCGTTTTCGAAGAAAACGAGATAATGGTTTCGTTGTTTCGTCTGTTTGTTGTGTCTGTCTGTTCGTCTGCAGACATCGAATTTTTTTGTTTACAGAGAAAAATTAAAAATTCTATTTGTGTTGGATAGGAATAGATGAAATATTACAATATGCACTTTACGAAATGGAAAAATTAGAAATTTTAAAAATTTCATACGAATATTTCAAACGATGTATTTATGCTAGAAATTTGAAATGTTGGTGGTGGAATGTGAAGGTCACGAAATTTCAACTGACAACAATGAGTTGGCGGTTTAAAACCTAGGAGGGAGGGGAACCACAATTTTTGCTTTAGCAGATAATTGTTTGTTTTTGGAAATAAATGAAAAATTCTTTTTTCGTGTTAAATAGTAATTGATGAAATATTATGATTAGCTCTCTCAGAATCTTCCGAAAATTATAATTGCGCCCTCTAATGGTGGAAAAGAATTGATGCGAAGAACTTTTACTGAAACAGAAAGTAGGCTGGTAACGTATAGTTATCGGAAGAACTGCTATCACCTTTTCTAAAAAAAAAACGCATAGAACCATGGGCTACGGAGGTCCTACCATACTGTGTTAATTCTCTTCTCCAGAAGTGTCTGTTACAGCTGCTTCATTTGGCCACTGTAGGTCAATTCTACCAAATTCCTGTTTGACATTGTCTGCCGATCGCATCCTAGGGCTTCTCCTATTCCCGAAGCCATAAGACACAGTGTTCATAATCTTGTCTTACTAATTTGCAGCTGTGCATACGGGCAACATGACGAAACCTCTGTCTGCATAAACCGTTGCTCAAATGTTGATTGATGACTCCTTCTCCAAAACTCATCATTACTTACAAAGTCAAAGTACCTGACCTAAGATACTGGGCAAGAATCTAGAATCAAAGGTATCATGTTTCTTGTTATACTGCTTACAAAGCATCTAGGTTACGCTACCATAACTAACCTTAGAAAGAACAAATTGTTATATAGCCTAATTTTGGTCTTTAGGTGTACACCGACTATTTTTCCATACTCTCCCTAGATTCTTAAAATTCTAAAAGTGGCAAGGCTTATTTTTTTATTGATCCCATGGCGCACATCACCAGTATCTATTTCTTAGTTGGCCCCGTGTGCGGGAGAGCCATACCCTGTGCACGTTAAAGAACACGCTGGATGGCCTTGACGTGAGGCTACCATCTGTCTCCCAACAGCCGTTCCAGTGGGTCCCCTCCCCCACCCTTCTCTGAGCCTTCGGGGTCCATATGACCTGGCCATTTAGTCCATTGTGTGCAAAAAAGTGCCGCTCAGAGGTAAAACAACCAACCAAACAATCTATTACTTAGCTTCCAAGATAATTAAACTGATACACTTGCTCAAGACTACAGCCATTCAAAACAACTAAAGCGCCATCTGTCTGACCTATTTCCATCACTATAGTTTTCTCTATGTCTATCACCAATCCTACTCTATTACCAGTCTCATCAGCAGCCCTAATGAAATAATTCATCTCATCAACATCATTAGCCAACAAGCCCAAATCATCTGCATAATCCAAATTAGAAATTTTGGAATCTCTAGACCAGTGGTTCTCAACCTTTTATGCTTCACGTACCCCCTGAAATGTGTATGTAACTGGCGTACCTCTTGTATAGATAGATAAAACTACAGTTGTAGTATAACAATGGGAGTAAATTAAAATATGGTAACCGTATAGTACAATAAATAAATACCCCCTGCAGCAGCTGCTTGCCACAGAGGTCAGATAGGAGCCTGTCATTTTATATTGCCGTAGTAGAAGGTCTGTGAAGATGGCAGGACCTCAACAGAAAAACGACACATACATCCATGCCTTACCCGGGGCTCGAACCCAGGTCCCTTAGATCAGTAGCCAAGCGCGCTAACCACTCGACGGCAAACTGACTATATATATATATTCACATTAAATTTTGTATTCATAATTTACATATATTGATAAACACAAAAAATGGCATAAACAATTTAAAAATCTTGTAAAATTATAAACATTTTAGTGGGTAATGGTTGCGCTTGTTTACGCTTGCACAGTTCATCAATTGATGGGATTATCTTGCTAGAGTCGCAAATCATCTTCAACATCCAGTTCAAATATTTATTTTTAAAGCAGTTAAAGATGAAAAACCAGTTTCACATAAATAAGTTATTCTGAAAGTTTTGGAATGACTGCAATTCTTGACAAAGTCGAATATTCCTTCTCCACTCCAATCCAAAAATTAATCACTGGCATTTTGTAATGAATGCTTTATAAACTATTGTCATAAGATATCTCAATCAACTCTTCTTTATTGGACAATGGAAGCTTATATTTTTCCAAATCTAATGTGAAGGGGTCTTGAATCCAATCTTGCGTTTCATCAGGGGGTGGAAAATGTTGCCTTGTAAGGGTTTTAAGAGTGCTTAAGTGAACGATTATTTGTTTTCTGATGTCTTCAATTGCTCATTTTCTTTAAGAAATAAATCTAGTCGCTGGAATTGGTCACAGCTGTTCTTTTTAATTCCGTTTTCCCAGAGATAAATTGTTTTCATCATGGCCTCTCTTTTCTTCTCAACATAGAACACATCAACGTTGTCTCCTTGCAATGACAAGTTCAAAATATTAATTTTTTCAAAAATATCAGCTAAATATGCTAACAGTGAAAGCCTTTCTAAGTCTTTTATTCTAAAATAAAGTCGAAACTCATGGTCCATGAAAACAGGAGTACTTCATTGTGGAGTTCAAATAAACGGCAAAGAAAATTTCCTCGTGTCAACCAACGTACTTCTGTATGAAGCAGCAATCTCTTATGCAGGCTACCCATTTCTTCACGCATAATTGAAAAAAAGTTGAGACTTCAATGGTCGGGTTTTGATGAAATTATCCATTTGTACACTTTCATCCATAACTCTTTTCAAATCATCAGGGAGAAATTTAGCTATCAGCGCTTCACGGTGAAGACAACAATAAGTGAACTTCCTTTCTGGTGCAACTTCTTTTATACTACCTTCTACTCCTGTGATATAACCACTCATTGCTTTTGCTCCGTCAGCACATACAGAAACACAATTTTTCCATTCAAGGTTGTTTTCGGCAAAAAAAATTAATCAATCATAATAAAAATATCCTCACCCATAGAAAACGTTTTGAGAAGCTTACAAAATAAAATATCTTCAAATATTGAATCCTGGAATTTTCCACGCACAAAAACAAGTAATCTATCGACTCATCCACTTGTATGGCAAACCACGGGCTACATTGAATAGATTGAATGAATTCTTCCGCTGCTGCTGGAAGAATGAGTGACTCGCCTATTGTGTGAGCCTTTCCGGCTTTGGCAATTTGAAGGCTCACTTTGTAACACGCTTTCGGTGCACTTTCATTTTCTTCTACAACAGAAAAATGCTTAATTACGGTTTTTCTACTACTCAAGTCTTCCAAAAGACGTTCAAAGTAGCTTAAGAGCTTATTTTTTAAATGCTCATGTTTTGTTTCAAAGTGTCTCCGTAAAAGAGACGGCTTCATAGAATTTTGTGACAGGACTTCAGAGCAACAGCGCACTGTGGGTTTGGTTCTACCAAATTTCCTGTCCATGTACAGCCAAATTGTCAACATGATTCATGATATTTACGTTTGTTAATTTTTTCCTATCGCTTGATTGTATAGGTTCAACAATTAACGTTCTTTTAATTACTGCTGAATCCACCTTTTTACTCACATGGGATGATGACGTAGTCATAGAGGTAGAAGCAATCGGCTCCGTCTCCATGTTACTTTTCTTCTTAATTATCCATTTATCCATGTTTCAAAACACTTTAGAAAAAGGTTCATATAACTTCACAGTAAACTGAAGTGGTTTGTAAATGGTTGCTAGGTAGTCACTGGAAAAAGATCTATGCACCAATCCCCTGTGATTATGCATAGAAACGGCCAGGCCTAGCACCTGATGTCCGACCCCGCCTTCTCGTGGTGCAGAACGTTAGTACCTATCAAAAGAGATACTCTCTTGTGGAAGTGAACGGAAGTGGACGGCTGCCAGATTAGTGTAGCCTACTGATCTGGACAACTATGGCTACTTTTCTTTTTTTTTTCTACGCTGCGGAGGAGTGGTGAACCACACAGAGTCCTGATGCTGACCATATATACCAACCGGAACGGAATTATGGCTTTCAGCTTGATTATGAATCCTGAATTTGCTGCACTGGTGGGCTTCTGCGGAGGGAAAATCTTCCGCTGTGTTTTCTGTTTGTTTGTGGGTTGACAGCCCCAAGTGAATAGATTCACAGGATATGTTTATCAGCTGGTGGATAATCTTGAGCAGTGGTCATCGCAGGCACCTGAACTCTTTGCTTCTATTGGCATCGTCAAATTCTACATTGGAGGAAGTCTTCCAGTGTAGATGGCTTCAGCCCTTAGTGGTGGGGGAATGGCTCTTTGCCCCATGTCTGCGATTAGGGGGCTGTTTGATATTGTCGGCATTCCCTTTCTCAATAAACATAGTTCCTTTAAACATCCCACTAACCATTTTCTTTCCATAGGTAGTCGGAATGTGAGGACTCTGCACAGAGCTTTTTCTCTTGATGTCCTCACACAAGAATATCACCATATTTAGATATTCTCGGCCTGCAAGAGACCAGATGGACAGATAAAGGTCAGATTCTTAAAAATAATCTTAAATTTCTCTTTTCAGGGAGGGAAGATAACAAACATCACCAACGCGCGGGTCTGCTTCTCAGCAGACATGCTAGTGATGCTCTTCTAGTATATGAGTGCATTAATGAAAGGTTTCTTACAACAAAATTTCAGACAAGCGTTAAAGACTTGAATGTTATCTGCTATTATGTTCCCATTGAGGATGCCGATGAAGATGAGAAGGATAGGTTTTAGAGAAAAATTAAGGATACTTTGAATTCTGTCAAGAAAGGAGATATTACCCTTGTTCTTGGTGACTTGAATGCCAAAGTTGGTACTGGCTCTGACCTTTGGGGAGGGGTGATAGGCCCTTTTGATATTGGTAGCTGCAATGGCAATGGGCAACGTCTCCTACAGGTAAGTGAATTCAATGGTTTCAGAATAACTAACACGTATTACAAACACCGCGACATACATCAATACACATGGGTTTCACCTGATGGGCTGCATAAGAATATGATTGATTATATATTAATTAACAGCAAATGGGCTAGTTCTGTTAGGAATACCAGGTCATATAGGGGAGCTGAAATTGGATCTGACCATTACCTTGTTAAAAGTGTCTTGCAACTTAAACTTAAAAGTGTTGTGCTAGGGTTAAAAATTTTACCTTTAATACTGAAGCTATGAAAGACACTGTTATAGCTAAAGCTTACCATGATTGGTCTTATGACAGTCATGGTTTAGTTACTACTGGAGTTGAGGAAGAATGGGACCATTTTCAACAGGCTTTTTTGGAAACTAAGAGTACTCTTTTAGGAAAAAAGGAGCAGAAGAGGCAGAATTATCTGAATGATAAGGCACTTGAGCTTATTTCAGAAAGAAAGAACTGCAGGAATGTCGTTCATCAGTACCCTACTAGTCCTAATAGATAGCATTACAGAGAGCTTAATAAATGTGTAAAAGATCAGCTAGCTGCTGATCCTTTATCTTTGGTTTGATGGCTTGTCTGACAATGCTGAGGAAGCAGTTAGGCAGCACAACAGCAGACAGCTGTACCACATACTTAATGTTTTATGTGGTAGAAAACGGATAGACATACAAGGATTAAAGGATAAACAAGGTAAGGTTATAGAAGGTGAGGAATCTGTCATGGCTAGGTGGGCTGAGCATTTCAGTGATGTTCTAAACAATGTGGTTAGTTCTACTCCCATTGTTTGCAACGATGATAGATGCATTACTCGCTTTAATGTTGGCCATATAACACAATCTGAAGTTATTTTGGCTATGTCTAAACTTAAACTTTATAAATCCCTAGGGGTTGATGAAACTACTACGGAAATTCTTACAACTGGGAATGTTTCTGTTACCTCTTGGATGACTGAAATTTTTAATATCTTTTATGATAAAAGCATGGTTCCTAAAGATTTTTACCAGAGCTATTATTATCCCTATTTTCGAAAAAGGTGATCGCAGTTCTTGTGATAACTATAGGGGTATCAGCCTACTCTCTGTTCCAGGGAAAGTTCTTTGCAGGATTGTGCTTAATAGAATTAAGACACTGCTTGACAGTAAATTGCGTGATGAGCAATGTGGATTCGGAAGTGGTAGGGGATATGTAGATTAGATTTTTTCTCTCAGACAGCTTCTTGAGAAATGTTTAGAGCAATTGGTTTAGCATTACTTCTGGTGTTCGACAAGGGTGCATTTTGTCTCCATTTCTCTTTGGCTTGGTTACTGATTATGTTATGCGATATTCACTTCAAGGGAAAGATTTTGGGACTGGAGATACGAAAATTTCTGATTTAGATTATGCTGATGATTTAGCCCTTTTAGCAAATGATGTTGATGAGATGAACTCTTCCATTCGAGCTGTTGATGATACTGGTAGTAGAGTAGGTTGGGTTATAAACGGAGAGAAAACTAAAGTGATGAAAATTGGTCAGGCATTCAGTTAATCTGAATGGTTGCAGTCTTAAGCAGGTGTCACAATTTAATTACCTTAGGAGCTATCTAACAGATAATGGTGATGTGCGGCATGAGATTAACAGACGAATAGGGATTGCTGCCGGGACTTTTAAGAATCTATGGAGATTTTGGAGATATAGGCATATATACCTAAAGACTAAAATTAGACTGTATAATAGTTTGGTTCTTTCTAGAGTTAGTTATGGTAGTGAAACCTAGACGCTGAGTAAACAAGATAACAGGAAACTAGACGATTTTGATTCCAGATGCTTACGCAGTATCTTGTGCATTAGGTGGTTCAACTTTGTAACTAATGATGAGATTAGGCAAAGGAGTTTCCAACCTCCTTTAAGCAGCATGTTGTACAGAGAGAGACTCCGTTGGTTTGGCCATTTTGCCCGTATGAATAATTGTAGATTGGCGAATAGGGTTATGAACAGTGTGCCTAAAGGCCTCAGAAAGAGGGGGAGACCTAGGATGCTGTGGGCAGACAATGTCAAACAGGATCTTATATAATTGGTGTGCAGTGGCCAGATGCAGTACATGTAGCTCAGGACAGACTTGCTTGGAGAACTAAATAGCACGGTCTGGTTGGACCTCCGTAGCCCATGGCTGCTTGAGGATGAGGATGGATGGATGGTAAACTGAAGACTAAGAATAACTTTAAGCACAGCAAGTGAAACAAATACATAGAGCAGCAAGAAGGCTCATTCACTCACTTAGAATTGATGTTTCGACTGGACGATCAGCTGTTCGGGTAGGTTCGGCTCTCAGGTAGGGAAGGAAGGATTAACAAACGTGTACAGACATGAACTACAGCGGCGCTCTTCGTCACTCAGTCCTCAGAAATTAATCAGTAGCAGTGTTGTCAACTTAGCAAATTTGTTACTAGGTCTAGCGACTGTTGAGCTCTCACAGCGTACCCCAAAAAATATACCGCGTACCCCACATTGAGAACCCCTACTCCATATGATTTAACGCCAAGAATTCGGTAACATAATCAATAACTAAACTAAAGAGAAAAATAGGCAAAATGTACCCTTGTCTAACTCCACTAGCAATGCTAAACCAATCGCCCAGCGTATTTACAGAGCTTCGTTACATTAACTAACTTTTCAGATATACTATATGATCTAATGATCAACTACAAATTATGTCGATCAACAGAGTCAAAAGCCTTTTAAAATATACAAAGCGAGTAACTACAGGCTTCTAAAACTCCAAACATTTCTCAAGAATCTGCCTAAGTGAAAGAATTTGACCAATACATTGACCAATACATTGACCATATTTGACTCCTACCCTTCTGAATCCACACTTGTTCATAACGCAGTTGTCGAGCAATAAAAATCTTAATTATATTAATTATAATCATGAAAAGAAATTTACCTGAGACAAAATGGAAAGCAATCCCACTACAAATACCACAAGAACACAATCATCTCTTTTTAAAAATAGAGATAATAATAGCTCTAGAGAAATCCTTAGGAACAAAATAACTTTATCATAAAAAATATTCAAACTTTCAGTCAGAAATGTGACAACACAAGTGTTTTCAGCTCTAAGCATTCCAATGTTGATTTCATCCACCCCTGTGGATTTATGCAGTTTTAATTTAGAGATAGCCAAAGCGACTTAAGAATGTGATATAGAACCAACATCAAAGCCAGCAATGCATCTATCCTCATTACAAACAATGAGAATAGAAATAATCCCTTTGTTCAGAAGTTCTCTGAAATGCCCAATAACACCTATCAATAATCACAGTATCTTCCCACACAAGAGAGTTAATGTACAAGACATTAACTCTCTTGTACAATCTCCTGCTGTTGTGTTGTTTAACTTCTTCTTCTGCTTTAACAGCCAAGCAATCAAGCCAAATATTCTTATCAGCTCTTAACTAATCCTTTACACGTTTATTAAGCTTGTTATTTTTATTATCCTTTTGTGTACTGTTGGTTTCAAGAAAAGTGTGTTTAAATTGATCCTTGCAAAGAATTTCGACAGTAAACAAACCACGCATGTCATAATGCCTAAGTAGGCTATCATGGTGTTCTTTGGCTATATCTGGATCATTCAGACCTTCAACGTTAAGGGTAATTTTTCTACAATTGGGCAACGTTTCCCAAGCTTCAGTTGAAAGACACTTTTGAGTATTTGGCGAAATTCAATTTCGGCTTCCCTGTATGATCCGATATTCCTAACTGAACTATCCGACTGGTTGTTAACTAAAATAGATTTGACCTGGTGCAACCCACCAGGTCAAACCCATGTGTGTTGTTAAATGTCCCCCATAGTTTGTATTTTACGTTAGTTATTCGCGAGCCATTAAGTTTACTTACCTGTATGTGACGTTCCCCATTGCCATTGGAACTACCAATGCCAAAGGGACCTAAAACTCCTGCCCATAGGTCAGAGTCAGTACCAAATTTAGCAATGAGGTCACCGAGCACAAAAGAAATATCTAATTTCTTCATAGAATTGAAAACATCCTGTAGCTGTGTAAAAAAAAAACGTATCTTTCTCGTTCCTATCAGAGTCTCCTATCGGGATGTAAAAACAAATGGCATACAACATTTTAATATTTGTTTTAAATTTTGCTCTAAGAAATCTTTCATTAATGCAGTGATATCCTAGAAGAGCATCACTGGAGTGTCTGCTGAGGAGCAAACCTACACCTTGGAGATGCTTTCCATCCTTCATCCCTGAAAAGAGAAATTTAAAGTTCTTTTAAGTATATGACCTTCATCGTCCATCTGGTTTTTACAAGGCGAGAATAGCTAGGTTAAAACGCTGGAATTCCTGCGTAAGGACCTCATGAGAATAATCTCTCTGTAACTTTCTCACATTCTATGTACCTGCAAAGAGAAAACGATTAGTAGGATTTTTAAAGGAAATTTCGTTTTTGAGATAGGTAGGGTCAATAATATCAAACAGCCTCCCTGATCGCAGGAATGGAGCAAAGACCTGTTCCCTCAGCGCTCAATGCTGATGTCACCCATAGTGGTAGAAACTTCAGGCACAACCTTTTCAAGAGCCATATGAGCTGCCTGAGACACATTAACCCTGTTTAGGATCGGCATTGTCCAACTAAGTGAGGGTTCAGATACTTGCACCAGCACATTAGTTAGTCACCAGCTGATAAAAGGTATCTCGTACCTCTATTAACTTAGCACAGAAAACACAGCGGCAGATTCTCCATCAGCAGAGACCACCAGTGCAGCAACTCCAGGATCCATCATCAAACTAAAAGCCGTTAACCAGCCCAGTCTAGTGGAATAAATGGTCAGCATCAGGAACCTGTGAAGCTGACCAACCTCAGCAGGGCAGAAAAAAAAGAAAAAATTGCCGTAGATGACCAAATAAGAAGGCCACATTGATCGGTAGCTCTCTCCTTTCAAAGGAGAGTATCTCTTTTGAAAGGTAATAATGAGATATGCGCCACCAGAAGGCTGGTGGCGCAGGCCTCGCCGATATCAGACCTAGCCGGATCAGTACATCATCACTGGAGATTGGTACGTAGCTCTTGGTCCAGTTTATGACTATCTACCATTCACAGACCAGGATAATAATAGCTTTGGTAAAATCCGTAGGAACAATGACTCTATCGTAAAAGATATTCAAATTTTCAGTTATTAATGTGGTAACTAAAATATTCCCAGCTCTAAACATTTCGGTAGTATTTTCATCTATCTGGGAATCTGGGAATTTATGTTGTTTAAGTTTAGAAATAGCCAAAATAATTTTCGACTATGTTATAGGGCCAACATTATAGCCAGTAATGCATCTATCATCATTACAAAAAATTGGAGTAGAACTAACCACGTTGTTTAGAGGATCACTGAAATGCTCAGCCCACCTAGCCATGACATAATCCTCACCTTCTTAAGTTTACCTTGTTTACCTGTATACCTGTCCGTTTTCTACAACGGAATATATTAACTCTATGATCCAGCTCTATGCTGTTATGCTGTCTAACTGCTTCCTCGGCTTTGTAAGCCAAAGCCATCAAGCTAAAGATTCTTATCAACTGCTACCTGATCCTATACACGTTTATTAAGCTCTCTGTAATGCTTTCCATTAGGACTAATAGGTTATTGATCAAGCACATTCCTGCAGTTATTTCTTTCTGAAATAAGCTCAAGTGCTTTTATCACTCAAGTAAATCCACTTCCTCTGCTCTTTTATTCCTAAAAGAGTACTGTTAATTTCAAGAAAAGCCTGTTTAAAATGGTCCCGATCTTCCTCAACTTCAACAGTAAGCAAACCATGACTGTCGTAATGACTAAGTAACCTATCATGGCAAACTTTAGCTATAACTGGGTCTTTCAGAGCTTCAGTATTAAAGGTAAATTTTTTATCCTTAGCACAATACGTCTGAAGTTTAAGTTGCAGGACAATTTTAATAAGGTAATGGTCAAATCCAAATTCAACTCCCCTATATGCCCTGGTATTCCTAACAGAACTAGCCCATTTGCTGCTAATTAATATATAATTAATCATATTCTTATGCAGCCCATCAGGTGAAACCATTGTGTACTTATGTATTTCGCGGTGTTTCTAACAAGTGTTAGTTATTCTGAAACCATTGAGTTTACTTACCAGTGGGAGACGTGGTCCATTGCCATTGCTGCTACCAATATCAAAAGGGCCTATCACCCCTCCCCAAAGGTCAGAGTCAGTACCAACTGTGGCATTGAAGTCACCTAAAAAAAGGGTAATATCTCCTTTCTTGACAGAATTCAAAATATCCTTCATTTTTCTCTAAAACCTATCCTTCTCATCTTCATCGGCATCCTCAATGGGAACATAATAGCAGATAACATTCATGTCTTTAATGCTTGTCTGAAATGTATCTGTAAGAAACCTTTCATTAATGCATTCATATCCTAAAAGAGCATCACTAGCGTGTCTGCTGCGAAACAGACCTGTGCCTTGGTGATGCTTATTATCTTCTCTCCCTGAAAAGAGAAATTTAAGATTGTGTTTAAGAATCTGATCTTTATCTGTCCATCTGGTCTCTTGCAGGCCGAGAATATCTAAATTATAACAGTGGAACTCTTGTGTGAGAACATCAAGAGAAAAAGCTCTGTTCAGAGTCCTCACATTCCAGCTACCTATATAGAGAAAATGGTTAGTGGGATGTTTAAAGAAACTATGTTTATTGAGAGAGGGAATGCCGACAATATCAAACAGCCCCCTAATCGCAGACATGGGACAAAGAGCCATTCCCCCACCACTAAAGGCTGAAGCCATCGGCACTAGAAAACTTCCTCCAATGCAGAATTTGACGATGCCCGTAGAAGAAAAAGTTCAGGTGCCTGCGATGACCTCTGCTCAGAATCACACTGTTCTACAAAAAAAAATTATTTTTTCTAAGTAAGAGTTGCGTGATTCTTAAAAGGTTTTTAGTGTAGACTTGAGATCTGTGTCTAGATGTTTTCTACCAGGGATAATTTTCGTGTTAGACGTTTTTTAATTTTTCATTTTATTCCTAGGTTTACAATGAAAAATAATAGGGAAAAAAAGAGATTATTCTCCGCTTCCTTAGTATTAAAATGATTATAGGTTCATGCAGAATATTATACAGAAATAATTTGAATACAGAATAATTAAATAACAAAAATACCAAACGAAAATATTTTTTTTTTCTTTTATGTTTATCTCTGCTGTCTCTTTTGAGATTCCAACAAAAATCAGCTAACATTGTAGGCATCCACTTCCCTTCATATAGCTTTTCAATTGTCGAAATATCTTTGTGAAACCTCTCACCGTGTTCATCGGATGTCACTGCAGCTTTCCGGAAAGTAGTCCAGATGTGAATGCAAGAAGTGCACTTTCAAAGACATGTTACATCCTAAATCTCGATATGCATGTAGCATCTGGTTTACTATTTCTTTATAATCTTTAGACCTCTTTTCTCCAAGATAATTGCCTGTAACTTTCTTAAAACGGATCCAAGCAAGTTTCTCTTTTTCTGTTAGAGGTTCGACAAATTTCCCATCTTTCTTCAACTATTTTATTTGAGGGCCATCAAACACACCCTCTTTTATCTTTGCTTCAGAAATACGGGGGAATTTTGCTTTTAGGTAGGCAAATCCTCTACCATATTTATCTACTGCTTGACAAATTGCTTCATAAGTCCCAGTTTTATATGAACGGGAGGAAGGATCCCTCTTTCCAATTACATATTGGCCACGTTTTCTTCAAGTAATGGGATGCTCTGTCACGACTGTCCCATTCACAAAGTAAACAAGGAAATTTTGTGATCCCTTATATTATGATTCCAATATCATGGCAATGATATTTAAATCTCCACAAAATTTCCATTTGAATTACGTATATTTAATGAATCTCATGAGATTCTTTTGCCATACTAGCATAGGCAACTGGAATAGAAGGCATTAAATTACCATTATGTAGTAAAACTGCCTTCAAGCTACTTTTGGATGTATCTATAAAAGAGCCTCCAATTTTGTGGGTCATGAATAAAGTCTAAAGCTGTCATCAAACCGGCAATATCATTACAGAAAGTCAATCGGCCATCATGTGAGAAAAATGCAACAAAATTCCGTTCTCTATTTCTATATAAAGTTATACTTGTACTAGGTTGGAGAAGACTCCATTCTTGCAACCTAGAGCCCAGCAGTTCAGCATTTTATTTACTTAGCCCTAGATCACAACCAAATTGTTCAGATCTGCCTGCCTTAAGAAATGTGGAGTTGAATCCATGGTAGCCTCGTAGGAAGGATCACGTCTTTTCAGAAGGGGATTCACGTGCCTCACTCTCTTCACCAGTACTTTCTTCGTCTTCTGTTTTCTGACTTGGAGTTAGTAGAACTGGCAAAGTTTGAGAATGTGGTACTGGTCGTATTGCAGAAGATAAGTTGGGATAATCGATATGTCTCTTCGATTTTCTGCTGGTAAAGCCCTGGATACTAGTCATACAGAAGTAGAAATCTGTGGAATGGTGTTTTGGTTCCCTCCATATCATGGGTACAGCAAATAACATGGCGCTACCTTTACCCTTCCACCAATTTATTAATTTCACATAGCAAGTTGCACAACATATGCGGGGGCCCACTGCTTATCCTGATCTCCTATTTTACATCCAAAGTAATGTTTGCATGCTCTCTTTATTATAGGTGACAGTTTTTCTTGTGTCTTGCAAAGGTGAACTCTCCGCAAATATAACAGAAGTTGCCTGCCTTATTTTGACATTTTCGGTGGGGTATTTTCTAGAATACAAAAGAAAAAATTAACAGAATAGAAGTATTCACAAACCTGTCATGTTAACTATACAAATATTTTTATAAATTATTGTTACGACAGAAGAATCTGGCAACCGAAAGCAAAGTTTCAGCCAACGAATAAGAACGTTGGGAGAATTTGAGAACAGTGGAGCGTTAACGGTCGTTGTGTTGTAACGGTCGGAGAGTTCGAAAATGGACGGTGAGCTGTTCTGAGACAGTGCGCGTAAGTATCAAGAAGTAACTTGATGTGTTGTGTATACGCGGAAGGATAAAAGTGGGATCTTTTATCGTTAAGTATCAAGAAGTAACTTGATGTGTTGTGTATACGCGGAAGTATAAAAGTGGGAACTTTTATGGCTAACTTCGAATGTCTACACGGACTGTCTTTTTGTTCGGCTAGTGTGTGAAAAGTTATTAGCACAGGACGAGAATTGGTTTACGAGTGAAGATCTTCGGGTGACCTGGTAAATCAAGTAAAAGGTAGTATTTAGTAAAATACACAGAGCTGATATTGTGTGCTCTACGCAGGAAGATTGATGACTTGTGCATGTTAATAGTTGATTTGTTAATAAGATACTTCATCCATATTTCCTTTGTAACAATTTACCTTGTATTGAATTTGGTTTTGAAATATAGCTTTTAATACTCACGTTCAGTGGCTATCCATTTTTGTGATCCGCAACAATATCTTTACATTCCCTAAAATGCAGTTTGAAAAAATTGATGTTAATTCCACAAATATCTTGTCACTTGAAAGGTTTTAAAATAAACTTAACAGAGGCAGGTTAGTAGTTATCTAAACTAAGGGTTTTCAACGTGGGGTACAGTAAAATTTTTGGGGAACGCCGTTAGAGCTCTGAAGTCGCTAGATCTGATTATGCAATAAAATGTTTATAATTTTATAAGATTTATTAGATTGTTTATGTCATTTTTTGTGTTCATCGATATATGTAATTTATGAATACAAAATTTAATGTATAGATATATATATATGTTTTGTTTTATTCCCATTGTTATAATATAACTATAGTTTTATCTATCTATACCAGGGGTACGCCAGTTACTTACACATTTCCAGGGGGTACGTGAAGCATAAAAGGTTGAGTACCCCTGATCTAAACTATGAATAGAATAGGAAAACGAAAAGTAGCCATAGCTGTCCATATAAGTAGGTCACACTGATGTGGTAGCCCTCCTCCTCCATTCCGTTTCACAAGAAAGGTACTAACGACCTGCACCACGAGAAGGCGGGATCGGACATTAGGTGTTAGGCCTGGCCGGTTCTATGCATCATCACAGGGGATTGGTGCATAACTCTCCTTCCAGTGACTACCTAGCCACCATTTACAGATCTAATTCGATCAAAATGGTTACTAACATATAATAACTCTTTAAAATATCGAATAGGATAACAATTTGAAGGGAGACAGCGAAGTTTGGTGCTAAAATCGCTCAAGTTCCCTATTTATTATGATTCAACAATATTTAACTGTTTTTGCTTAAGCTGTTTGCTACGATAATTTTTACGAAAATCTTAAACCTTAAAGAAGATTTTTTTTTACAAGTTGAAAACGTTTAATTCTTTTTCTTAACTTCTATATATATTTGAACCTTTATTTCGTTGAAATTGCAGTATTTCTTTCTTTAAAGTGTAATATTTTACTGCCAAAAAAAGTGGTACTTTTGAAAACATGGAAGAAACCAACTTTGGAATTTAGAGCCTTTTTTCTGAAAATCATCATATCCAGGAAATTTTGCCCTTAATCACAGGGGGGGGGGGATGAGATATCCATCTGTGAACAGTTGTCTGTAACAGGTTGGGGCGCGATTTCGGCCTAGTCCGAGACTGCCCTGGGTTTGTCAATCAACGAACCATACATGGCAAGTCGTTATTTATTGGCTGAAAGCCTAATCACTACTTTTTACGTGTACTTAATATGATAAAGAGAGGGTTCAATTTACTTTAGTAGTCATGTAATGCACTAAATGCAATGTCGAAGCGTCCATGGAAGTAAAAGAAGCAATGACTCTCTTAAAATTCTCATGAATAAAAAAAATTATTTTACGTATATATTTTCTATATTTTCATTTAAAAAAGTAAACGTATTTTCTTACCTTCGTTAATTTGAACAGAAAACTTCTATTTCAAAAATATTCTTCGAATTTCCCTGTAACATTAGCGCGCTTTGCTACTAACGAAAGGAACTGGGTTAGAGCTCCGGAAAAAGCATGGATGTTTGTGTCGTTTTTCTGCTGATGTCTCGCTTTCCTCACAGATCTTCTACTATGGCGTATTAAGCTGACAGGCTCCTGTCAAACTTCTGTAGCAAGCAGCTGCATGAAGGGGTATGTTATTCTGTATACAGTAATAAATAGAAGCGCCAGTCTACAAACAAATCCAGCTAGGAGTGTATGAAAAATCTTTTTCATTGCTCCTTTGGCAATGCATCACACATCGGATGTCCTCAGAAGGCAGGAATTATCAGAGACGGAAGCGACAGCAGATGGTTTTCCACTCTCTAATTATTTATTTATTTATTTATTCAACATTACAGATATTTGAGATGCCATATAAGGTTTTCTCATCATACATTTTTTTCAAAAATTTCGAGGACTAGCGTAACCTAGATTTTCGAGGACTACTTCAGCGAATATGTTAATTGTAGCCTTCAAGAGAAGAGGTGACACTCATCAGTGACATTCCCTTTGGGTATGTCACTGATGAGACAAAATGTTCATGATTTCTAATTATTTGTTGCAATTTAATCCTGTCATGTCCTGTTTTTTTTTCTGTTTTAAAATACCGAAGTACTTCAAACCTAACATTAACTTTTAATGTATTTTTCATTATTAACATTAAGATACGCATATTTGGTATTTAATTCACGTATTTAAGCTTAAATATTACATTTGGCATTAAGTTGTGCCCTTAAATAGTGGAAATAAATTTTTCTAACTATTGGTCCACAAGTTTTGGAAACGATCACAATTTTTCCAATGAAAAAGATGTTTTAAATATTTTGCTCAAAGAAAACATGCAATTACATGCATTGAAAAAGTTTTGAAAGTGTTGGAGAAAATAAATTCTGGAAATTTAAAGGTCAAAAGTTATATATACATATACTGTGCATATCAAAATATTTGAGAAAGAACAGAGGTAGTGTTTTCACTCAAATTTGTAAACAACAGATCTCTTTAATTGTATCACCGTTCAGTTGCTGTGATTTGGTTCTTGTATACAAAATGTGTCACGCGCTACCTTTGACGAAGTCAAACCAAAAATAATTGCCAGATCCTTAAGTTTATGTAGAAACATTTGCTCTTAAGGTAACATATTATAACGAATTGTACACCCAACTGCTTCCTTCGGGACACACGAATTTCTGTTTTCAAATGTGTGTCGCAATAGGATTTAATTCAATCAAAAATAAATAATCCCTCAAGAAGCTGCTTGTCACAGAAGTCTGACAGGAGCCTGCCAGTTTATATGCCATAGTAGAAGGTCGGTGAGACCTCAACAGAGAACACAACATCCATGCCTTACCCGGGGCTCGATCCCAGGTTCCTCTGACCACGCGGCCATGGGACGACAATATGATTTCATTACTTGCATTTTATTAATGCATAAATATGATTTAGGGTCTAGAGAGTGCAATTCCCTTTTCTACTATACAAGCCTCCGTATGTGTCAAAATTTTCCAGAAACGCGCCGTTGAAAATAAATTATTTTTTACTGTATTGAACATTCAACCGAGGCTCGAACTTGCAACTACTGTAAATTTTAATGCAAGTTTTAAATAGAAATTGATAAATAAAGGATCGATATATCGAACTAGCAGGGACGATCGAAACGATTAATATAAAAAATCTTTCACGTTTCAAAAACCGTTATGTAGAATGAAATTGAACATTTTTTTCAGGATTTCACATTGAATTCCCAGCAGGAATTTTACTCTTACGATTTCGAATAAAAATATGTTTTAGTTTGGAAGAAAAATTGTAAGTGGGATGGATCTCATTTGTAGAGCATAGAAAACGGAGACTAGATACCGAGCCCGGATCTAGGAATGAAGGAGGGAAGGGGAGTGATTTGGTCTAGCCGGAGAAAAAGCGAAATGGAGGGGCAAAAGACTGGAAATTCTATTGCAGTATACATTTTCACCTTAGTATTGGAGTTTTTTATAAAATTTCTTGAAGAATGTAGGACGTATACAGAAATTTAATAATCTTTGCCTCCATTATTCATACTAGTATTCTGAAATGGAAGCGTGGCTCCCTTGCTCTCTCCTCCTAAATCAGGCCCTGGTACAAATTATCTTAATTTCAAATTTTAGCTTACATCCAAACCCCTAAAATAATCCTCTGAAGACGAAAAAATATATTCTGTCGGCTGGGTAGAATTTGAAAACTGAAAAAAACGAAAGAAGCGTATTTACTTTTGGAAACGAATTATGACAAGTGGGTGAAAATTGTGAAAACATAATTTTACTATTAATCCATATATGTAATTTCACTATTAATTCGATTTTCTGCATTCAAATCCAAAATATTTTGGTTTTTATACTATTGCTTCCTGCCATACTTTTATTTAACCTTAGCCACATAAGGTCATTTTCCACGATAATTCAATGTACACGTAATCCCCATTTAATGGGGGAAATTTCATTTGCTTAATTTTTGCATGTCTTATTGCCATTTTTACAATTTTTTTTCTTGTGTTATACTGGATGTTTTTCTTTCAGCAAAAATAATTATAATGAACAATTTTTATTAAAAAACAAATAAATAATTATATGAAATGTGTACATATATAATCTATTACCTAATTTCACAATTTATTTCTTAATAAGGAAACCATCTAGCGTGATTTGCTTGTCTCCGTTTTGTGAGTAATATTTCAAACATTCTGTATTCGAAAAAAACTGACACTAATAAACCATGCAAGCAATTAATTGTGGTTTTCTCGCCGAGATAAACTATTTACTAATGGAATCACATGAAATGAGAAGTTGTAGTTGATCCTTCTTCGATAAGTTACGCAAAATCATGACAGTATCATCTGTGAAAATTGTATATATTTTCGTAAATGAAATATTCGTTTACATACCATAACAGACTGGCGGACCTATAAGCGAAATATTTACGCGTATTTTTCTACTTATGAGATTTTAAGATTTTTAAAAAGAAATATTTCTAAAAGAAAGGGAAAAGAAACCAAGTTATAGTCATTTCGTTTTAAACGGGTGTTAAAATCTCACCAAAATAACCTAAATGTCTCACTAGGTGGTCACTTTTGATGTCACAGATCTGAATAAGAAGTGATCAAAATTCCTTAGTACTTCCACTTAGCAGCGATAGAAAACATCAGTTTCTTCAACATGAAGATTCTTTAACTAGAATTTTATGAAAAAATTTAGATTGATAAAAATTTAGATTGATGAATTGATAATTTATGGAAAATATGAATATTTTTTTAATGAAACTTTTCTGTACTTTTTGATAAACTAGCAGAATTGCTCGTGTCGCTCCGGTATCGACATTTCGAGGCGGAATTTTAGGGGTGGGCCTAATTTTCTGGGGCTGAAACCCATACAGTGCTCTAAATTACTGCGAGATGAAGCTGTAGACGAAATATTGATGGCCCTAACTCTGAACGTTTAGGAGGAGATGTCGAACAAGCAGAGAGATAAACACTCTAAATATACTGTATATTAAACAAATCATTTGTTTGCTCATACATCCATATTTTTATACTGCTCAAAACCAATATGCGACCTTGATTTTCAATTTCTTCCTTAATATGTCCCGATTTGATTGTATAAAAATACAGTAAGCCTATATATATATATGCACATACACAGATAGAAATATTTCCTTTAAAAACTACAGAATTACCCAAACTCAATGATTCGGAAACATCAAATACCGGAACAGTGTTCTGTTCCAAATACATATTCGGAAAAGTCAAAGAACAGTTCAATGATTTGAAAAGGTAGGTAATATAAAGGAGTTTGGTTTAATGATTTCGAAACATAAGCATCGTAAAGACATTTCGGCTCAAAGATTTGAAATATAAGTGCTAAAACTGTGTTCCGGTTTAATAATTTGGTAACATAAGTACTAGAACTGTGTTCTGATTTAATGATTTGGAAACATAAGTACGTGTCTGAATACCAGAACAGCGTTCCGATTTAATGATTTGTAAATATAAGTACCGGAATAGCGTTTCGGTTCAATGATTTGGAAACGTAAGCACCGGAACGGCGTTCCGACTGAATTTGAACAATGCTTTGAAAATTGCCTTTCCTGTTCAAAAAGTGATGCTTCGCCACTGATTAAATGCTAATATGGATATTTTCTAAACAACGGTTAAGAACATGAGCAAGTGAATTACCGCTGAAACTTTCAAATATGATTAAAATTCTCTAAACATGATAGATGTTTGTGTGAAAAACTTGCTCTTAAAAGAATTCAAGCAATTGTTAAATTATAATGTTAAAGTTGATTTACAGCTGAAGTATTAAAAAAACGACATATTGAAACAATTAAATCACGTTTTAATTTGTAGGTATTATTTGATTTCAGAAACTAAAAAACGTCTTGGTGATAATTAGAACTCATGAGACTTGTAAATTTCACGTCGAATACGAAACTACGTCAGCTTTATTCCAAAATAATTTTCTCCCCTTCAACGACTTCTTTACAGCTCAAACGGAGCTACTGAAGGCGCCAAAGTAAGTTGTATTGCAATATTCTGTCACCCGCAACTTTTTCTCTTTGAGACATGCGGTATGAACTAAGTATGATAAGCAGGGCCGTATTAAGGCCTTTAGAGGCCCTAAGCATTTAAACGATTTTTGTGCCCCCGTATTATATCTAACTCAATATTCAAAATATCAACAAATATAAACCGTAAAATAAAATTTTATTGTTCTAAACAAAACTTACACTTAAGATAAAATATAATGTTTATATTTTTAAACATCCACTTTATTTATTTAAATAAAGGTTTTCTCCTACTTTTTCTACTAGCAAAGTCTTTGATCATATCCTCAAAGCTAATTTTCCGTAACGCATCTGCCTCTATACTTAGTAGAGATAAAGCATCAAGCCTGCCTTGTTGCATAATTGTTCACGGCCACCCTTTGTTCAGTGTGAGGCAGGCTGAAGGTCAAGGGAGGGGGGGTTAGATTTTACCGTTTCGTCCATGGAAGGAATATGGTTCTAGTTGCAAGTCAATGTTGCCAGTTTTTTCCAAAAAAAAGGGTACTAAAATATTTAGCTGTTCATGGAATTTTTTGCTTAAAAAGTCTTGATCTTTTTATGTGCATATTTTTGTGGTGCCCCTTTCTCCTGATACCTTAAGCACGTGCTTATTTTGCTTAATGGTTAATCCGGCCCTGATGATAAGTGTTAATTAAAATAATTAACCATTCAGAATTTCTAACTTTCAGGATTGTGGGTTGTTTTACCTCTGAGCGGCACGTTTTTGCACACCATGGGCTAAATGGCCAGGTCACATGGACCCGGAAGGCTCAGAGAAGGTTGGGGGAGGGGACCCACTGGAACAGCTGTTGGGAGACAGATGGTAGCCTCCCGTCAAGGCCATCCAGCGTGTTCTTTAACGTGCACAGGGTATGGCTCTCCCGCACACGGGGCCACGGCTTAATGTCCCATCCGACGGACGGCGGCCTTTCCAAGCCCATCGGTGTCTCCTACTGACCGTGGACAGGGCGGGGAATTTTTGCGGAGATAAATATCAACGCTGACCCAGCTGGGACTCGAACCTGGAAACTACAGATTACGAGCCTGGCGCGCTACCGACTGAGCCACCCCCGCCCCTCTAACTTTCAGGACTGCATATCAGTTCTTACTGTTGATCTGACTTCAGAAATCGCTTTCTGACCAATAATTTTGAAAGAGTCGCCAAAAGAAGATTTAGACTCGAACTGGGAACAACCCAAAAGCTTATTAGCTTACTAGGTTTTAAATAATTGACCAAAATACTGGTTAAAAAAGTTTAAATTAAACAAAACAATTTAAAACAAAAAGTTTAAATTTATTGAAATTTCAACGTCAACAAAATTCCACCGCAGAAAGGCGGTTGATTTTACCTTACAATCATATTTTAGTACGCCAACTCCACTTAAGCAATCTAAATTAAATTTAAAGTGACAGTTAAAGCTAAACTGACAACAATCAGTAAGATTCAAATCAAAGTAACCATACCGTAAATGTAGACTCTTACCTGGAACGAGAACTGAATTCTGCTAGGATTCTGCTAAGTGCACCTCGGAAACAAATATGAGAAGTACCCACTTCAGATTTCCCTGTTCCTAGTTTTTCCCAAGCAATGACATTTTTCGTAAATTTAGCCTAGCTAGAGTTTAAACGTAGGTTTAAATATCTCTATAATTCAGAGATATCTATCTTAAAATTTCCCCCTGAAATCCGTCTTAAAATTAATCCAAAAGAAAGGAAAAGAAAGATAGTTGTAAGACCAAACCCTGATCCGGTAAGCACGATCCCCCACACCGAATCTTTCTTCTGGTCAAAGCGTGGCTATATCATTCTGGCAACCTTGGGAATCATCCAATCCAATGACCAATCAGACGCAATCCCCAGCAAAAAGACACAACGTCCTGGTGCACGGAAAATCGCATTCCATCCGAAAGCTTAATGTGCTCAGTCTTGCGAAAGACGAAGTTATGTCTTAGAACAGATAAAATGTCCCTTGCTGTGCCTAAGCACCACCGACGCGACTTCACTCGGATCATCAACAGAAACTGATGAAACCGAATATCTCAGAACTGAACGTGAATTCAAAAATAATAATTAGTAACAATTATTTTAAAATAATGTATTTATTACAAAAGTATGAATAAAAACATTTATATAGACTAAATTCAACCAACACAAATCTTCATCAGTATAAAATTAACCTTCAGAAGAACAGAGCACCTTATCACTATTCCTACAAAGAGTTGTGTCCTCTATAATTCTATCTCCACTCGAAACATGTAATAAGGCTTTTTACAACATTCCATAAGTTGCACAATCATATTTGTGAACAAATCTCTAAGCTACCAAGAATAACCTTACCAATTATTGTAAACAAACTAAAGATAGCTATGCATCAAACGATGAACTCTTCCTACAGAAAAGTTGAAATCAGCTCTGCTTGTTCGATTAATATATAACCTCCTCAGCCACATCTTTAAGCGTCCTAAGCATCCTTTTTTTGCTTACCAGTCCACTAACAGGATTCACAATAATAAACTTATTTAACCTCCCAGGCACACACCAAATAAAATCATTTCTTTTTTATACTATAGTGCACAGACAAAGACAAACTACGTTTTCTTTCACACCCTAATTCCTCTTAATACAACTCTCTTAGTCTTTGTTTTTAAGTTAAGTTCGTTCAAAGTGGTAAGTGACGTAATTCCCACGTTCATTGTAACACATTCATGTGTCGTAACAATACATGCAAATGGGGTCTGGTTAACAACCGTTACGTGAGACTTCCTGTCAAATACTAAAGTGCACTGGAAGAGTGTATCAAAAATGAAAAGAAAAAAAAATCCTATCATTACTTTAGCATTATAAAATATACATAGATAGTTATTTATTCCCAATATCTGGAAGTATTTTTAATATCTACTTGTCGCCAAAAATACTATTATGCTGATAATATTTCTGATAGCATTAACCTAGCCTACGCTAATATTTTGTAATCTAACCTGAATCATGATTATTTCTATTCAGTATGACCTAGGACGACTGCATTTCGGAATTTGAAATTGGAATTAGAAATCATTCTATGTAAATTATAAATTAACGCAGTGGTTCTCAACCTTTTGTGCTTCACGCAACCCCTGGAAATGTGTATATACTGGTAAGATAAAATTATAGTTATAGTATAACAATGGGAATACAATCTAGCGACTTTTGAGCTCTCACGGCGTACCCTAAAATATTTTACCGCGTACCCCACGTTGAGAACCGCTAAATTAACGTATTCCAATTAATGTATTTTAACGATATTGTTTGAATTACATTTGTTTCCAATGAACACTTCATGTCCACTGTATACTTTAGCAGTCACGTAATGCATTAAATGTTATTATGGCCGTTTTCTGAAAACCAGTTAAGAACATGGAGCACAGAAATTACTGCTAAAATTTTCAAATATGATTAAAATTCTCTAAATGTGATAGACGATTGTGTAAAAAACTTCCTCTTAAAGGAATTCAAGCAATTGTTAAGTTCTACGTTAAAGTTAATTTACAGCTCAAACAGAATATTCCTTCCATTTTAAACCGCATATTGATTGATCCGCCTTGTAACTTCTTTTAAATATTTTTTAGAAATTCTTCAGATATTGATGTTTTCAAGAGTTTTGATAAGAATTGCGATAAATAGGTATATTTTAAAGAGGTAAACATCGATGAAGTACTTGTAGAAAATAAAGATAGCTTTTGTAACGGACTCTATCGCGATAGATAACGTTTTAATCTGATGCGAAGTCAACCGATGATCGGGTTGCTGGGAAGTGAGTTAGTATAGGAACATGGTTATGATTCTCACAGTATTGCATAGTGATACTATTTACATTCATAATGGAATTCTGTACAGCACCGTAACAAGGGTGAGGCAGCTCGAGCTGCTGTATTCCTTTCAGGAAAAATTTAGTTAGTTACAAACTATGTCTTTTAACCTTTTCAGGATATCTGTCATACGTTAGAAGTCTTGTAAATTTATTTCTAATATATATATATACATCGAAGAACCAAAACCTTATGACCACCTGCCTAATATGATGTTGTCCTCCCCGTGTCGCGAAAACAGCTCTTATCCGGCGAAACATGGACGCTACAAGATTTCTAAAGGTGTCTTGTGGTATCTGGTACCAATACTGATAGATATGCTGTTCCAACACAAATCACAGATGTACAATTTCTTTCCTTTTTCCGTTCACCAGATATCTTGATATCTGGGGAATTTGGAAGCCAGGGCAATACCTGGAAGTTTTCCTCATGTTCCACGAATTATTTTCAAACAATCCGGGCAGTGTGTCATGGCGCATTATCCTTCTGAAAGAAGGCACTACTAGAGGGAAATCTTTATCTTTTTTCTGTATCTTTTTTTCCAATGTGAAAAAGTTTAGCTCTTTTTGTTAACCTCTATGCATAGTTGAATCTTTAGTTGAATCGTTGTAGAATAACTAAATAGTATAGGTGTATACAAAGGTATTCAGCTAATGCATGCAGAGAGCTATTCGAATACTTACGAAAAAAATCATTGTGAAAGAATAAAATATTTAATGAAAAGATTTGGTGAAAATGAATCAGAAATTGCTGAAGCTGTCTCAGCATTTGATACATTTACCTGGCCTGAAGATCTTAAAGGTTTTGGGAAGAAAGAAATTAAGATTTTGTGGAAACATTTTAGCAATTATTTTGATAACAATGAAGAAACCTTAGTAGTGGAGTACACTAATCACAGAAAAATCTTAGTAGCAAGATACAGTAATCACAGGGAAAACTTAGTAGCCAGATACAGTAATCGCAGGAAAAACTTAGTAGTCAGGTACGCTAACCCGTAGACCCTACCTGGTCTAGTGGTTAGTGCACCTATCTACTAAGACGAGGAGGCATTCCTTTGTGTAAACGTTTGTATAAGAAACAAGGACAAACCTAATCTAGGTTATCTCCGTCTTTTGTGTAGGGAAGTATGTAGCATTTGTTTTGCAAATTCAG
Organism: Ryuthela nishihirai; assembly: GCA_038380435.1. NCBI lineage: Eukaryota > Metazoa > Arthropoda > Arachnida > Araneae > Heptathelidae > Ryuthela > Ryuthela nishihirai. Next base: position 93,471,972 of record JAWZYU010000009.1, read on the forward strand.
CATGCAAACGCATTTATAAACCAAATTATTCATTTCAAATTAAAATGTTTTGCCCTTTTTTTGCTCACAGTCAGTTTTTTTAACACTAATATGGAAAGTGTTAGGATTCTTCCATGTCGCCTGAATAGAAATCCATTTTCTATGCTAAAAAAAGTAAAAAAAGTAAAATTTTCAATGTATTTAAACTGACGCTATCATTAGAGGTGATGAGAGGGAGGATATTAGGAATACAGTGAAAGCATTCAGAGCCAAGGTTGGAAAACACTAGTATGATTTACATATTATATCACTAACAAATTTAATATAGCGCATAATAATAATATAACATTTTTATGGGGTTTCTCCCTATTTGATATCGACAATAAATACACACTTGCAGTTTTCTTGTTTAAGGGCATGAAAAAACATGAAGACTTTCGAGCAAAATTAGTAAAATCTTTGAAAGAAATTAGCCTTCTTTATATATTGTTAGATATTTTACCTGATAGTTGAGCAACTGTCTAATGCAATATTAAATTATATTTACACTATATGAAATTTAAACTGACCCTTGTATACTGCATGGTCTACAATGTGTAGCAAAATTAAGGCAGTTAATTTATTTTTATTCAATATTTTACTTTAATAATCAATATATATATTTTCAAATCATTTCATATCATTATCTGTATCTATTTCACTAAATAAAATAACTCAAAGATAAAGAAGACTTCAACCCAGAGAACGTATCAGTAAATTAAGAGTAATTGAATTATTATTCATCAAAGGTTGAACAGAAACCAAATAAGAAATTAATTCAAGTATTAAGTTGAGTATCTTTAATATTTTACAGCAATGTAGTAAGTTTTCTCTTTTTTGAACTCTTTACGCTTTGAACGGAATCATTTTTGACTTTGCAATAATTATTCAACAGAATGTGGTAACAATAATAATATCCTTATCATATAGATCTTAGTGCTTTCTCAGTAAGTTTTCTTAATGTTGTTCCACAGGTGCAAAAATCATCTAAATTTAAGCACTGAGATTCAAAGTCCTGTAAACATAAGGTTTTTAAAATGAAATGCTGATTTTTTTAAATTATAAATTTATCTTCAAATCTTCGTTAATTATTACTTGGAAAATTTGGAATGCTGTAATACTTAAATATACAAGAAAATCCTTTGACCACTTCAGACCACCCCTACTGTTTTCAGGCAAATATTTGTATATTACATGTGAAGAAGATTTGTATATTACATGTGAAGACTCAATCTCAAAAGCAGTTTCATATATTAAGAGAATTTTACAATTTGCAAATTTTAAAGTCTTACCTGTAGAATACGCTACATAGCCACTGATAAAAACCAATATCTGTTTAGTCTCGTCAATAACATGTTCAAAATCATTACCAATGTCAGTACTCATTCTGTCACAAACAGCAATTTCAGAACAATTTCCAATAAATTATTTTAATGTACTCACCCTTTTTAATTGAATGTTACTTGATCAAGCCAAAAATTTTAAGTTTGTTTCCAGATTCTAAGATTTGAGTCACTGATGCTTTCGAACTCTCGAACGAAAGGCTTTCGACTCTGTTGATCGTCATAATTTGTGGTTGATTGTGAAATCATATGGTATACGAGACAAGTTAATTAGCATAATGAAAGCTCTCTATACTAACACTGAGTCATGTGTTAGAGTTGGTAAGACTTGTAGCAATTGGTTTAGCATTACTTCTGGTGTTCGACAAGGGTGCATTCTGTCTCCTTTTCTCTTTAGTTTGATTATTGATTTCACTTCAAGGGAAAGATTTTGGCCTTAAATGGGCTGGAGATACGAAAATTTCTGATTTAGATTATGCTGATGATTTAGCCCTTTTGGCAAATGATGTTGATGAGATGAACTCTTTCATTCGAGCTGTTGATGAAACTGAAGTAGGTTTGGTTATAAACAGAGAGAAAACTAAAGTGATGAAAATTGGTCAGGCAGGCACAGATTCAGTTAATCTAAATGGTTGCAGTCTTGAGCAGGTGTCACAGTTTAATTATCTTGGGAGCTATGTAACAGATAATGGTGATGTGCGGCATGAGATTAACAGACGAATAGGGATTGCTGCCGGGACTTTTAAGAATCTATGGAGAGTGTGGAGAAATAGGCGTATACACCTAAAGACTAAAATTAGGCTGTATAATAGTTTGGTTCTTTCTAGGGTTAATTATGGTAGTGAAACTTGGACACTTTGTAAACAAGATAACAGGAAACTAGATGCTTTTGATTCCAGATGCTTACGCAGTATCTTGGGCATTAGGTGGTTCAACTTTGTAACTAATGATGAGGTTAGGCAAATTAGTTTGCAACCTCCTTTAAGCAGCATATTGTGCAGAGAGAGACTCCGTTGGTTTGGCCATGTTGCCCGTATGAATAATTATATATTGGCGAATAGGGTTATGAACAATGTGCCCAAAGGCCTCAGAAAGAAGGGGAGACCTAGGATGCGGTGGGCAGACAATGTCAAACAGGACCTTGTTAGAATTGGTGTGCAGTGGCCAGATGCAGTAGATGTAGCTCAGGATAGACTTGCTTGGAGAACTAAATTGCACCGTCTGGTTGGACCTCCGTAGCCCATGGCTGCTTGAGGATGATGATGATGATGATGGTGATGATGATGATGATGCATTATAGTTTGCACTACTCATTTGACGATAGCGACTGAATCTATTCTCTCAGTTATCATTTTGAAATTTTCCTAAAAGTATATATTTAGAAATGAAAACTGTAAACGTATACGAGCATAATTTTAGCAGTGTTTCTGTAACTATCTTAAGGCAAAAAAATGTTTTTTCTGTTAATTTTCCAAATTGCTTAGAAGTAGAGTAAACAGGAATGGCTTTCCACTTATCCAACCACGAGATGAATTTTTCAAGATACTTCAAGGTCATTTCTTATGGAATCGCAGAATGGATCAAGAATATTTCTTCCTTCGTAAGGATGTTTAACATTCATTATTTTCCACCACTTACAAATGATGTCCAAGAACTGAGTGGTGCCAGAAAAACAGATTTTATGTTGAGAAGCAAACTGTGAAAGGGCAATAGAAGTTTGATCCCTAAAAAGGCAAGTGGCCAAATTAACATTTTTTTTCTCGAAGGATGTAAGGAATATAATTTTTCTATTCAACTTTGGTGCAAGTTTAACTACATTGTTGCTTTCAGAAGCATACAGCTTTTTTATGTGTGTCACACTAGCCCTTAGTACTAAATTTGATCATCAAATGAAGGGAACATAAATCATTGCTCATTATCAAGTTGCCTAAACCAGTTGTTTTGTATAGACTTCAACAAATGCACTGTGTCAAATAAGGAAAAAATATTTGATGATGCTTATCAAATGAGTTATGTATGCTAGATTTCAGTTCCTCTCCAACACATAATTTCAAGCATGTTGCTACTTATACGGTTATTGTCTGATATCAGAGATATTACAATGTAACCTGCATCAGCTAAAGCTTTTAGCACTTTCATTATGATTTCATACAGTAAATTTGCTGTAAGATTTTTTACAGGATGCCAAGAAATTACATCTTTGTTTTTTGAAAAAAATAGACATAATCATAAAAGCTTGAGTAGTTTTGCCACATGAACTTTCATATTCAGAGAAGCCTTCTATCACACCTTTTTTTAAAATTATTTTAGGATTAACATATTGTTACGACAGAAGGAATCTGGCAACCGAAAGCAAAAAGTTTCAGCCAACGAATAAGAACGTTGGGAGAATTTGGAGAAGAAGAGTGGAGCGTTAACGGTCGTTTTGTATTGTAACGGTCGTTGTGTGTTGTAACGGTCGGAGAGTTCGAAAATGGACGGTGAGCTGTTCTGAGACAGTGCGCGTAAGTATCAAGAAGTAACTTGATGTGTTGTGTATACGCGGAAGGATAAAAGTGGGATCTTTTATCGTTAAGTATCAAGAAGTAACTTGATGTGTTGTGTATACGCGGAAGTATAAAAGTGGGAACTTTTATGGCTAACTTCGAATGTCTACACGGACTGTCTTTTTGTTCGGCTAGTGTGTGAAAAGTTATTAGCACAGGACGAGAATTGGTTTACGAGTGAAGATCTTCGGGTGACCTGGTAAATCAAGTAAAAGGTAGTATTTAGTAAAATACACAGAGCTGATATTGTGTGCTCTACGCAGGAAGATTGATGACTTGTGCATGTTAATAGTTGATTTGTTAATAAGATACTTCATCCATATTTCCTTTGTAACAATTTACCTTGTATTGAATTTGGTTTTGAAATATAGCTTTTAATACTCACGCTCAGTGGCTATCCATTTTTGTAATCCGCAACATTTGGTGTCAGAAGTGGGATGATTTATTGAATGCCGTTAACTAGAAGTATGGATGAATTAGTAAAGTTGATAAATGAGTTGAGAACGGAGATAGTTTCTCAAAAAGATGATTTGAAAGCCGATATGGCCGCCCAAAGCGATAAAATAGGTGATTTGAAAGCCGATATGGCCGCACAAAATAATGAGTTGAGGACTGACTTGAAAGCCGAAATAGCCGCACAAAATACTGAGATGAGAGCTGAAGTGGCTTCTCAAATTGATAAGATTTCTGATAAGTGTAAGGACATTATGACCGAACTAAATAGTGTAAAAGATGATCTTGATAGTGTTAAGTTAGATTATAAACATGAAATTGAAATTGTAAAAACTGATTGTGAACGCCAGTTTCAGATTTTGAGAAATGAAATGTTACCTTCTGCCTGTGATAATAATAATTCTAGTGGAAATAATGTTATTACACATATCGCTAAAAATACAACTAAACCTTCTACATATGATGGTCAATCATCTTGGACAGTATTTAAAACACAATTCGAAGTTATCGCCACAGCCAATGAGTGGAATGAATTCCAAAAGGCCAGTTTTCTTGCAGCTTCCTTAAGGAATTCTGCTGCGGAAGTTTTGCAGTCTGTTCCAGAAGAAAAACGACTTGATTATCAAAGTCTAGTTTCTGCATTAGAACTAAGGTTTGGTGATAGTTATTTAAAACAATATTACGTGACTCAATTTAAACATCTGCCGGCAAGAAGGCTTCCATTGGCAAAAAGAGAGGAGACGGAACAACTCATAAAGGACATGGAAGCTCAGGGCATTATAGAACCATCACAGAGTCCCTGGACATCACCAGTAGTTCTTGTCAAGAAAAAGGATGGATCTACACGATTTTGTGTAGATTATCGCAGATTAAATGACGTAACAAAGAAAGATTCCTTTCCTTTACCCAGGATTGACGATACACTAGACACTTTATCTGGGTCAGAATGGTTCTCAACATTAGATTTAAAGAGCGGCTATTGGCAAGTTGGTATACGTCCTGAAGACCGTGAGAAAACAGCTTTCAGTACAGGGAATGGACTTTGGCAGTTTAAGGTGATGCCATTTGGACTTTGTAATGCACCTGCCACATTTGAGCGACTGATGGAGTCAGTGCTCAAAGGTTTGTCTTTGGAGGTCTGCCTGGTTTACTTGGACGACATCATAGTTCTTGGAAGAACTTTTGAAGAACATTTGAGAAATCTTCGTCAAGTATTTGAAAAACTTAAGGCAGCCAAGTTAAAATTGGGACCGACAAAGTGTAAACTGTTCCAGCAAGAAGTTCATTACCTTGGTCATGTGATCACTACAGCAGGGATTAAGACTGATCCTAGTAAGATAGAAGCTGTAAGAGACTGGCCTCCACCACAAGATGTTCATCAACTTCGTAGTTTTATTGGACTTTGCACCTACTATAGAAGATTTGTCAAAGGTTTCTCCAACATCGCAAGGCCATTACATCGTCTGACAGAAGAGGGCCAGCGGTTTATGTGGACCACCGAATGCGATATAGCCTTTCAACAGCTGAAGAAAACCCTTTCCACAGCACCAGTGCTAGCGTACCCACAAACTGGAAAACAATTCGTAATAGATACTGACGCAAGTAACACAGGAGTTGGTGCTGTGCTTTCACAAGAACAAGACGGACAGGAGAGAGTTATTGCATACTTTAGTAAAACTTTATCCAAACCAGAGCGGAATTACTGTGTAACACGCAAAGAACTGTTAGCAATAGTAAAAGCAATAGAACATTTTCATCACTATCTCTATGGCCAGAAATTCCTTATACGTACTGATCATGCTGCACTTAGATGGTTATTAAACTTCAAAAACCCTGAAGGACAAATCGCTAGGTGGATACAACGGTTACAAGAATACGATTTCTCCATCGAACATCGAAGTGGTAAAATGCATAAGAATGCAGATGCTCTTTCCAGGCGCCCATGTATTGACAACTGTAAACATTGCTATAATGCAGAACTGAAATTTGGAACTAAAGAGATAATGCCCATAAGACAAATAGTATCGACACAAACAAACAGTGACACCCCTAACATCTGGAATCCAATTGAAATCAGGAAGGCTCAACTAGATGATGAAGACATAAAACCAATAATGGAATTGATTGAAAAATCTGATGCAAGACCTAATTGGGAACAAATCTCGAGGTATAGTCCAACTACTAAAAGTTACTGGGCACAGTGGGACTCCTTAAAAATGGAAGACGGAGTATTATACAGAAGATGGGAGAATCCCACTGGACGGCTGATCCGTTGGCAGATAATCCTTCCTCGATCCCGAGTGGAACTTGTGATGAAAGATGTACATGATAGTGCCACTGGAGGACACTTCGGTGTTAATAAGACATTAGCCAAAGCCAGGGAACGATTTCATTGGTTAAAAAGTAGGGCAGACGTTGAGAGATGGTGTAGGCAATGTGAAGCCTGTGCAGCAAAGAAAGGCCCTAAGACTAGGAGTCGGGGTAAGCTGCAGACGTATAACGTTGGTGCCCCTTTTGAAAGAATAGCCATTGATGTAATGGGTCCGTTTCCTAGAACTGATGATGGAAATCGATATTTATTAGTGGTAATGGATTATTTCACAAAGTGGCCTGAGGTATATCCCATCCAAGACCAGGAAGCAACAACAGTGGCTGAGATGATAGTTAATAACTTCATTAGTAGGTATGGAGTACCTTTACAACTCCACTCTGATCAAGGACGGAATTTTGAATCCAATGTGTTTAAAGGCATCTGTCAACTATTAGGTATTCAGAAAACCAGAACAACTCCCTTACACCCTCAGTCGGATGGTATGGTTGAAAGGTTCAATAGAACAATTGCTCAGCATTTAGCATTATTTGTGAACGACCACCAACGTGACTGGGATCGCCATGTACCACTCCTTTTGCTGGCATATAGAACGGCAGTGCATGAGACAACTGGACAGACACCTTCCATGATGATTTTTGGAAGAGAGTTACGTCTTCCCTGTGACCTTTTATATGGTCGGCCCGAAGCAATGCCTGTGTCCACTCCACAATACGTACAAGAATTGCAACAACGACTAGAAGAAATCCATCACTCTGTTAGACATAACATCGACATAACAAGTGACAGATCCAAAACAAGATATGACAGTAAAATAAATGGAACTACTTTCAATCAAGGAGATCTTGTCTGGCTATACAGTCCACATAGAAAGAAAGGACTATCTCCAAAACTTCAGAAACCTTGGGAAGGTCCATATACAATAGTTAACAGGATTAATGACGTGGTGTATCGCATTCGTCGACGTCCAGCTACAAAGTGCAAGGTGGTTCACGTGGATCGTTTGGCTCCGTTTCATCGAAGAACTGAAGAAACTTTGGAATCCAGAATTGTTCGGGACGAACAAGACCTAGGAAGGGGGCAGTGTTACGACAGAAGGAATCTGGCAACCGAAAGCAAAAAGTTTCAGCCAACGAATAAGAACGTTGGGAGAATTTGGAGAAGAAGAGTGGAGCGTTAACGGTCGTTTTGTATTGTAACGGTCGTTGTGTGTTGTAACGGTCGGAGAGTTCGAAAATGGACGGTGAGCTGTTCTGAGACAGTGCGCGTAAGTATCAAGAAGTAACTTGATGTGTTGTGTATACGCGGAAGGATAAAAGTGGGATCTTTTATCGTTAAGTATCAAGAAGTAACTTGATGTGTTGTGTATACGCGGAAGTATAAAAGTGGGAACTTTTATGGCTAACTTCGAATGTCTACACGGACTGTCTTTTTGTTCGGCTAGTGTGTGAAAAGTTATTAGCACAGGACGAGAATTGGTTTACGAGTGAAGATCTTCGGGTGACCTGGTAAATCAAGTAAAAGGTAGTATTTAGTAAAATACACAGAGCTGATATTGTGTGCTCTACGCAGGAAGATTGATGACTTGTGCATGTTAATAGTTGATTTGTTAATAAGATACTTCATCCATATTTCCTTTGTAACAATTTACCTTGTATTGAATTTGGTTTTGAAATATAGCTTTTAATACTCACGCTCAGTGGCTATCCATTTTTGTAATCCGCAACAATATATTTCATCCAAAAGAACAATAACCATTTTTCATGTTGCTGCAGCAAAGAAGCCTTTTCTCTTAAAAATTTCAAATGTGAATTTATGAAGGCCTGACTTTTCAGTACCAAGGTCATAACAAAGTTGTCTCAAATGAGTTGGATGTGGCAGAGACAACATACTAGATTTTCATAACCAAAAATATGCACCATATTTAAGGACAAAACTTTCAAAAGCCCATATCAATAACTCTGTGGATATCTTGGGCATTTCATTGTCAACAATTTCAGCTGTTCACAAAGAAAATTTAACATTGTTTCCTTCTCAGCCCCACTATCTGCATTCAGAAACAATGCTTCTTGCAAGTTTCAATTTATTATCCAATGAAATAGACTGAAAATTGAAAGAATGCAAATGGCTTATTAAGGCATCAAACTTACTCCATTTATTAACTTTCAGTTTTTTAAACTGTTTAATAGGTTATAACACATTACCATTCCAAATTTCACATGAGAAATCAGGAAACAATTTTAAAGAAACAGTTATTTTTGGATATTGAGAAAAATTAACTTTGAAAATTGAAACAAATTCTTCCTCATGGAAAACACGAAAACCATACCGAGTTACATCTTTATCTGCAGTATCTTTTCTAAATGATGCAAAACTTACATTATCACATTCCAACCATTTTTTAAATATTTCATCATCTCTTTTGGCTTGTTCAGTTACACAGTCATAAGGATCTTTACATTTCATACTAACCATTTTGGTAAAATACGATGGTTGATTGGGAAAAATATGTGGTATGGCATCAGGCACTAACACAAGTTTTTCTCGTGCAACCGTCAAAATTTTTCCATCATTTCTGGAAACAAAATCAAACATTATAAATAAATTATCATTAAAGTGGTGAATGCAAACTGCAGAAGATTCTGATGGGGTGAAATTATCTCTGTGGACGGCTTTCAACACTTCTTTCCTAAGGCTGTATCTTTGGGAAATTTCAAAGTTGTAAGGTTTTTGCTGCCTTCAGATCTATAATTTGATTTACTGCCTGGGACACAACACATTCTTGGCATCTATAATAAAAATTGATGAATATTAAAGTTTCCAGCTAAGATATTAAATGCTGTACACCAAGGGATTCAGAACATTTGGTCAAATGTTACAACATACCTTCAAACACCTTGTGCAATTCCTGCAAGCACAATCCCCCCTCCGTTTTGTTTCAGAAAATTAGAAAATTTTGGAGAGTTACCCAACAGTATTTTTGTAAGAAAAATATTCCATGATTACATTTGTTTGACAATCCTGCTGTACATAGATTGCAGAAAGCAATAGAAACACTAACATATTAATTTCATATGAATTTAGGAAATGTAAACAACCTAAGAGCATCTGATCATCCAGGTTGTCATAATATTTAATGAATCAAAAAAAGTAATAATAGCAGATTTATCATATGATTTATCTATAAGTCCCATGTACTGTACACCGAAGAGCCTAAACATTATGACCACCTGCCATAAATATGATGCTAGTTTTGCTAATATGATGCTGGTTCTCCACGTGCCACCAAAACAGCTCTTACCAAACAAGGCATGAACGCTACAAGATTTAAAGGTGTCTTGTGGTATCTGGTACCAGCACGTTATTAGCAGATCCTTTAACTCTTGTAAATTACATTGTTGAGCCGCCGCAGATCGGATATGATGTTCCAGCATAAACCACAGATGCTCGATTGAATTGATGTCTGGAGAATTTGGAGGCCAGGGCAATACTTGGAAGTCTTCTTCATGTTCCATGAACCATTCTCGAACAATCCGGGCAGTGTGGCATGGCGCATTATCCTGCTGAAAGAAGGCACTACTAGAGGTATATACCGTTACTATGAAAGGACGTACCTGGTCTGTAATGATGATTAGGTAGGTGGTAGACGTCATAGTTTCCTGCACATGAATGACTGCACCCAGGGTTTCCCAGTAGAACATTTCCCAAAGCATCATACTTCCTCCACCAGCTTGTTTTCATCTCACGGTGCATCCTGGTGCCAACACTTCCCAAGGTAAATGACGCACATTTACTGGCCGTCCACATGGGGCAACAGGAAACGAAATTCGTCGGACCAGACGAATTCAATCATTCAAGGTTCAATCATTCAAGGTTCTTCCAATCATTCAAGGTCCCATTTTGATGCTCGCATGCCGATTGTAGGAGCTTTTCACAGTGAACCGAGATTAGCATGGGCACTCGGAGCGGACTGTGGCTACAAAGCCTCATTTTCAGCAGGGTTCGATGTACTGTGTGTTGTGACACAGTACTGTCACCAAAAATTTCAATTGTGGGCGAGTTGCGCCAGAGTATCCCTTCTGTTGGCTCATACCGTACGGGATAACCTTTGCTCACCTCTACCATCGATGAACCGTGCCTCTAGCCCACACCTTACTAGCGGTTCATGGTTTTTCCTTCCTCTGATCACTTTTTAAAGTTACTAATCACGGCAGACTGTGACCCCAGAAGCCTTATCGTCTCGGAAATGCTATGACACAGTCATCTGGCCTTTACAATTTGTCCTTTGTTAAACTCACTTAAATCCGCTGCCTTTTCCATCTGAAGAACAATAATAACACTCATTAACAGAGCTCAGTATCAGGTGTTATTTATACCATTTCATGACCTTCACACACGCCGTCGTTTACCTGCAGTTGCTTCGATTTGCATAAAGACGCGTTGGTTATAATATTTTGGTTCTTCGGTGTATACACATATATAAATGTATAATATTAAATATATAATATATAAATATATCAATATTTTTCATTTAGAGTATAATACACGTATAATTGTGGTCATGTGAAACTACAGTTAATATACCAAATTCCAGTAATCTTAATATGTGAAAACAGAATTGTAGAACTTGAATGGATGAGAAATATTAAATTTAAACTCTATATCAGTTATGTTTTGATTAAATTCTAAGTTTTACTTTGCTATTTCAATATTTGTAATTTCTAAGGCCATGTGGTACAGAATTAGATATTTTAATGCAAGTTATATATGCATTTCCTTTTTTGCTTTAAAAGGATATTCATTAATTTAAAGTTGAAATTCAAAATTGAAAAATCAAGCATTGATGTGATGTTTTTGACTCTGAAACCTTATAGTGACGCCACTGTATAAAGTTCAATATACTTGCTGTGTTATATTCTAGAAATAAGTTACAGTACCATCTGTGTTCTAAAAATAAGTAAAGGTACCATCTGTTGTTTCGTAAAAATAACGCAAATGCGAAATGTTTTCATTTTAGTAACATAACATATGTTAATAGTGATCATTACTTAACTAGAAGTATTGATATAATCATACATCGGGTGCCCTTCATAATGCTAATAAGGGTAATAGACGCAAAAATTGTTAAACGTATTTATATTTAGGGCATTTTTCAAGAAATTTTAAAGACGTAAAATGAAGGGGAAATGTTATACTGCAATGGGAATCCAGCTCGTTTGTGTTTCTTGGCCATTCCTTGAGTGTTTTTAGATCCGACCCTGAATGTAATGTAGCGGAGTTTTAAAATATTTCCTTTCAAGCTGTTTATCGCAGCAGACCTCTGTGGCAAGCAGCTGCTTGAGGGGGTATTTATTATTATTCTTATTACATACAATAATGAAACAGTGTTAATATCTTGTCTTTCAACTCTATTTTAACCGATTATATTATTTTTTTAAAAGTTAAACTATTTCACCTGCCTATTGATATTTCCCTACAATATGCAGCAAAATTGCGATCCATGCCAGACCATCCCACTTGGGACTGTGTTTTCAGTCCCCAGTGGGAAATGTTATACCAGAATCGCCCAATGCCATTCGTCCGTTCGGTTTGCATGTCCGAAGTTACCTGCGAGACATTAACACCAGTCTCGATAGCATCTCACAGTCGACAGCCAAGCCACTTCCACCGTGTCCCGCTGTTTCCTCTTCCTGCAATTTTTCCCTGTGCAGAACGGGGAAGGCCTTAACACCCGACTGTGTGTATCGCCAACTCTTTGCCAGTCATCGTGCTGAGTATCCAGACTTCTTGTCTGTCTTCACAGATGGCTCGAAGTCTGGCAACTGGCAATGATTATATCACAGCAGACCATGGCTAATCCCATGGTCTGCTGTGATGTAATCATTGCAGACCAGATCTCACTGCAGTGTTGTAAGCTAGTTCTTCACTGCAGAGCTGTAGAGTTGCAAGCCTTGCCTTGGACCGCATAGTAACTAAGTTTCATTGTCAGTGTGTGCTTTACACTGACTCACTTAGCTAGATACAGGCTTTGATCTAGGTGAGGCATTGGCCTCACGTTGTTCTCTCCAAGATCCCCAGCAGCTCTATCGTCTGGCAACCACCACCACCGTTCTCTTCTGTTGTGTGCTGGGTCACATCGAAATCGGGGTCAATGACTTGGCAGATGCTGCTGCCAAGTCAGCTATGCCCCTTTCCAACTCTCCACTGCCAGTTCCTTACTTGGACTTCCGGCAGCGTTTTTCCATCGAGCTCTGGTCACAGTGGCAGAGATCTTATTCTCAACAGGTTGGTAACAAGCTTTTTGAGATCAAGCCCATTGTCAAACCGTGGCAGTCTTCTTTTCGCAGGAATCGCAAGGAGGAAGTATTATTTGCTTTGCTTAGCTTTGGCTACACCTTTGGCTACGCATTTCATATGCTACACGTTCTTTTCTTCTTCAGGCGTATGAGGAACCTAAGTTAGAGTTTTGTGACACCATTTTAAGCATTTAACATATTTTAATCGCTTGTTCTGCTTTTACCGTTGAATGTCGTTTATATCTCCCCCATCTTTTATCTGATGACTCTCTTTTAACACTTGTTTTGAGTTTTTACGCTTTATTGGATATTTTAGCCGCCTATAAACTTTTACTTTTCGCTGTTTAAACTTTTTGCTATTTACTATGAGTCCTTTATACACGTTTTTGTTTTTTGTATTTTAGTTTTGTTATTGTTTTACACATTTTTTATGACTTTTGCTCTTTTACATTTTATGCCATGTATTTGTTTTTGTTCAGTCATTTGATTTTAACTTTGGTTGTGAGTTTGCTTGACTTTTAGGCTTTTCTTTACACCTTGTTTGGCACATCATGGCATTAGTAGAATTTGCGCCATAATTCCCCAAACAAACAACCAATCCTATTGATATTTAATATTAACATGTAGCTTCCGTCCTAATAGTAAAATAAAGAAATATAAATAGAACTTTTGCTTTTGATATTTTTTAGATAAATTCTGCTATCGCGTATTTGAGATATCTTTACAAATGCATGTATTTGCGGAGAGTCAATGTTAATTCTAACACAGAGTGAACCACATTCTGTATCTATTAACTTAAAATTTACAATCTAAGACAAATCTATGCTTTATAAAGGAAATCTTAGTAAATGTTTTCATTCCAAATCTATATGCATAATCGCTGTAGTCACACCGTATGATATGAACCGATTTCTTTATGGTCTGTGTGCATTAAAGACCAAAGAATTCAGAAATAAATGTTTTTGTTTTTAAATATAAGTACGGATGAATTATTATGACTTGCATTTTCTGCATCTTCCAATGATTTAATTTTAAATTTTAAAAGGCTCTCAAATTAAAAAAAATTCAAAATACTAAAATAATATTCGTGACAGATATTTGATTTTTTTTCTTAATATATTGTTGCACATTTTTAAATGGATAGGCACTGAGCGTGAGTATCAATAAGTATGTTTTCAAATAAATTACAATACAATGCAAATTATTGCAAAAAATATGAATGAAATAACTTATAAACAAACTAACTACTATCATATATAAGTCAGAAACCATATTTCTACAGAGCATACAAGACCAGCTCTGTCTGTTCTACTAAACTATACCTCTTCACTTTCTCTGTCATATCTCTTGAATATCTTCACTTTAGGCGTAAACAATCCTTCGTCTTTGGTTAGATCACATCTTACTAGCAACACAAAACAACCACCCGCGCACATATCAATAAAGATATTTCTTGTTTTTACTTATCATGCACTGACTCAGACTATCTGAACCTCATTTTTGATCTGCACAACTTTTAACATTATTATTCTATCATTCTCTTTTTCAGGTCGGTTCTACATTCAAATTCGTTTGTTGTATAATTCTCACGCACAAGAATATATGCGAGCGTTCATGTCACTGTAGTACGTTCATCTGTCATAACACTGCCCCATCCTTAGATCTTGTTCGTCCCGAACAATTCTGGATTCCGAAGCTTCTTCAGTTCTTCGACGAAACGGGGCCAAACGATCCACGTGAACCACTTACACTTTGCAGTTGGACGTCGATGAATGCAATACACCACGTCGTTAATCCTGTTAACTATCGTTTATGAACCTTTGCAAGGTTTCTGATGTTTTCGAGAAAGCTTCTTCTTCCTATGTGGACAAGATCTCCTTGATTGAAAACAGTTCCATTTATTTTATTGTGGTATCTCGTTTTTGTTCTCTCGCTTGCTAAGTTGATGTTATGTCTAAACGGAGTGACGGATTTCTTCTAGTCGTTCTTGTACGTATTGTAGAGTGGATACAGGCATTGCTTCGGGACGACCATATAACAGGTCATAGAGAAGACATAACTCTCTTCCAAAGAGCATCATGGAAGGTGTCTGTCCAGTTGTCTCATGCACTGCTGTTCTATATGCCAACAAAAGGAGTGGTATATGTCGATCCCAGTCACGTTGAGGATCGTTCACAAACAATGCTAGATGCTGTGCAATTGTCCTATTAAATCTTTCAACCATACAATTCGACTGAGGGTGTAGGGGAGTTGTTCTGGGTTTCTGAATGCCTAATAATTGGCAGATACCTTTAAACACATTGGATTCAAAATTCCGTCCTTGGTCAAAGTGGAGTTGTAAAGGTACTCCATACCTACTATAGATACTCACGCAATTAACACAGGAGTTGGTGCTGTGCTGTCACAACAACAAGACGCACAATAAAAAGTTATTGCATACTTTAGTAAAATTATCGAAACCAGAACGAAATTATTGTGTAAACTAATCAAGCTATTTGATATCATCTCTTCAACTGTTGTTGCTTCCTGGTCTTGTATGGGATAGACTTCAGGCCACTTTGTGAAATAATCCATTACCACTAATAAATATCGATTTCCATCATCAGTTCTAGGAAACGGACCCATTACATCAATGGCTATTCTTTCAAAAGGGGCACCAGCGTTATACGTCTGTAGCTTACCCAGACTCCTAGTCTTAGGACCTTTCTTTGCTGCACAGGCTTCACATTGCCTACACCATCTTTCAAAGTCTGCCCTACTTTTCAGCCAATGAAATCGTTCCCTGGCTTCGGCTAATGTCTTATTAACACCGAAGTGTCCTCCAGTGGCACTATCATGCACATCTTTCATCACTAGTTCCACTTGGGAGCGAAGAAGGATTATCTGTCAAAGGATCATCCATCCAGTGGGATTCTCCCATCTTCTGTATAATACACCGTCTTTCATTTCTAAGGAGTCCCACTGTGCCCAGTAACTTTTAGTAGTTGGACTATACCTCGAGATTTGCTCCCAATTAGGTCTTACATCATATTTTTCAATCAAATCCATTTTTGGCCTTATATCTTCATCGCCTAGTTTGGCCTTTCTAATTTCAATTGGACTCCAGATATTAGGAGTATCACTGTTTGCTTGTGTCGATACTCTTTGTCTTATTGGCATTATTACCTCTTTAGTTCCAAATTTCAATTCTGCATTATAGTAATGTTTACAGTTGTCAATACATGGGCATCTGGAAAGAGCATCTGCATTCCTATGCATTTTACCACTTCGATGCTCGATGGAAAAATTGTATTCTTGTAACCGTTGTATCCACCTAGCGATTTGTGCCTCAGGGTTTTTAAAGTTTAGTAATCATCAGTGCAGCATGATCAGTGCATATAAGGAATTTTTGGCCATAGAGATAACGATGAAAATGTTCTATTGCGTTTACTGATTGCTAACAGTTCTGTTCGTGTTATGCAATAATTTCGTTCTGATTTCGATAGTTTTACTAAAGTATGCAATAAATTATTATTGTCCATCTTGTTGTTGTTACAGCACAGAACCAACTCCTGTGTTACTTGCGTCAATATCTATTATGAATTGTTTTCCAGTTTGTGGGTACGCTAACACTGGTGCTGTTGAAATAGTTTGCTTTAGCTATTAGAAGGCTACATCACATTCGGTGGTCCACATGAACCGCTGGCCCTTTTCTATCAGACGATGTAATGGTCTTGTGATTTTGGAGAAACCCATGACAAATCATCTATAGTAGGTGCAAAGTCCAATAAAATTACGAAGTTGATGAACATCTTGTGGTGGAGTCCAGTCTCTTACAGCTTCTATCTTACTAGGATCAGTCTTAATCTCTGATAGTGATGACATGACCAAGGTAATGAACTTCTTGTTGGAACAATTTGCACTTTGTCGGTCTGAAGTTTAGCTTGGCTGCCCTACGTTTTTCAAACACTTGACGAAGATTTCTCAAATGTTCTTCAAATGTTCTTCCAAGAACGATGATGTCGTACAAGTAAACTAGGCAGACCTCCCAAAACAAACCTTTGTGTACCGATTTTCATTAATCGTTCAAACGTTGCAGGTGCGTTGCAAAGTCCAAATGGCATCACTTTAAACTGCCAAAGTCCATTTCATGTAGTGAAAGTAGTTTTCTCACGGTCTGCAGGGTGTATACCAACTTGCCAATAGCCACTCTTTAAGTCTAATGTTGAGAACAAGTCTGACCAGATAGAATGTCCAGTGTATCATCAATCCTGGGTAAAGGAAAGCAGTCTTTCTTTATTATATTTTAATCTGTGATAATCTACACAAAAACGGTAGATCTATCATTTTTCTTGAAAAGAAAAGTCCAGTCTTGCCAATATTCCAACACTGAACGTTTGTAGAAGTTCTTGGAGAGGAACCATTTAGCTCTTTCAAAACGGATAATATGGCTTTGGTCAGTGCTTTCATTTAACTATCCTTTCCTACAGTTCCTTCTGCACTCACAAATCTCAATGCGTGTTTGTTTGCTCGAGAGGAAAGTCTGGAGCACTCGTACTTCATAGCATGTACCACAGCTGACTTTAAGGAATCACCTTCCATCATCCTTAGAGATTGTTCAGTGTCAGGTCAGCAATAAATAAAATAAATAAATACATAAAATACCCCCTCAAGCAGCTGCTTGCCACAGAGGTCTGACAGGAGCCTGTCAGTTTATATGTCAGAGTAGAAGGTCTGAGAGGATGGCAGGACCTCAGCAGAAAAACGACACATACATCCATGCCTTACCCGGGGCTCGAACCCAGGTCCCTTAGATCAGTAGCCAAGCGCGCTAACCACTCGGCCATGGGTCGGCTAAAAATACTTCCCACGCCGGGAATCGAACCCGGGCCTCCTGGGTGAAAGCCAGGTATCCTAACCAAGCATCAATAAATTATAATTGAGCTAAGTTATCTTGGATTTCTGGTGGACAGTTACTATAAGCCATTCTAGCTAGACGCTGGATATCACTAGCAAGTTCTTGCAAAGTTTTACCACTCTTCTGCATGTGATGTTTAAATTGAGTCACTTATATATATTAACCAGTATTGTTTTAAATAACTATAACCAAACCTAAGTTCTAATGCAGAAACCAGACTTTGATAATCAAGTCGTTTTTCCTAAGGAACAGAATTCAACACTTCTGCAGCAGAATTTCTTAAGGAATTGCAAGAAAACTGACCTTTTGGAATTCATTCCATTCGTTAGCTCTAGCGATAACTTCAAATTGTGTTTTAAATACTCTCCAAGATAATTGACCATGATATGTACAAGGTTTAGTTGCATTTCAAGCGATATGTGTAATAACATTATTTTCACTAAAATTACTGTTATCACAAGAAGAAGGTAACATTTGTTTCTTAAAATCTGGAACTGGCGTTCACAATTAGTTTTTACAATTTCAATTTCTTGTTTATTAACTAACTTAACACTATCAAGATCATTTTTACACTGTCAGTTTCAACCTTTAAACTATCACATTTTCTATTAAGTTTGCCTTTAATGTCCTTACACTGATCAGTAATCTTACCAATTTGAGAAACCACTTCAGCTCTCAACTCATTATTTTGTGCAGCCATTTCGACTTTCAAATCATCGCTTTGTCTAGCAAGGCCACCTATTTTGTTGTGT
Organism: Ryuthela nishihirai; assembly: GCA_038380435.1. Classification (NCBI taxonomy): domain Eukaryota; kingdom Metazoa; phylum Arthropoda; class Arachnida; order Araneae; family Heptathelidae; genus Ryuthela; species Ryuthela nishihirai. Next base: position 93,490,606 of record JAWZYU010000009.1, read on the forward strand.
ATGTCATTATTTTGTGTAGTCATGTCGTTTTTCAAGCTATCACTTTGTCTAGAAAGGTCACCTATTTCGTTGGGTTTTTTTGTTTGCGCCGGGTCATGTAGCCCCTGTTTTGATACCTGAAGGAACAACGGATCCGTTGCAAATGTTCCATGCCAGTGGCGAAGGCCTTCCTCAGCAGGAGCTGCACGCAGAAAAATGGCGGAAAAATGAACGGAGGTCGGTCAAAAATGTCACTATAAAAACGGAAGGCGATGGCGGCTGACAGTCCTCCCTTCATAAAGTTTTGTCCACGTGATAAAATTACGTGGGCATGACATACCTATCCCTGTTAAGGAGGGGGGGATAGGCAGAAGTCTGATAAGTCCCTTGGCTGGATGGGAAGGAAAGTCCTCGCACCCCTTCAAGGGCTATCGACAAGGGATCCAGAGATAAAGGGAGGGCACAACACTTGACGCACCAGTAGCAGGGGCCACCGTGGTCCTAGCCCTCTTGTGCCAGTCCACTCAATCGTTGGTTCCGGCTTGAAGAAGTCATCATCAGCACATGAAACAAAAAGAAATGAGGAGGGGGTCAAAATCTGGTTTTTCCACACTCACTAATTCGCAATACACAGTTTATTCTATTACTAACCATTACGTGTTCCCACATCTACATGGAGTTAACAATTATCCTTACTTACTCAGGCCACATACTCATAGGCTTATAATATTACTATACAGTGTATCATGGAGTTATTTTTGTAATAGATAGATAAAACGTGTACAACTTCAATATCACTATAAAAACAACATGTTGTTTATAGTACCGATATATTCCAGAAGACTTCAGTGCTGCCTGAATTAAGCCTGTACAATCTAACGCTTCAGCCTGTCTCTTTTTCCACAACATGGCTGTTAGCCGGCAAGACATTTGATTTACTTCACTTAGTTCTATATAGTCTAACATTCCAAAATTTCTTCTCCAATTATGATGACACTCATTTCACTTAAAATGACTATGTAGTTTGATAATACAAAAATCTCTTTTTTTTTTATTCCACGGCAATTAATGGCCTATAAAACATTTGGTGTACTTCACTTAATACTCTACGATCTACACTATACAGTCCTTCATTTATGCAACAGATATTTGGCCTACAAGCTGTTCAGCAAACTCTAAATAGCTCGATTACAATATAACATTAGAAAACTTTTCTCCAGTCAGGATATTCCAAATCCTTTACTCACTTAATGGCATTAATACATAAATAAATCTCAATCACTTTACTCTATAACCAAAAAGGTGCAAACTACTATTTTCGTTGTACCAAACGTCACTATTTTACATGATAATCAGCCCGCTTCCTAAACTCTGAGTCCCCTGAAGTGGTGTGTAGTTCCCCGGGAGAGGGATAAATGTACGGGGGGACGGATGCCCATCCACCAATGGGCTCTCATGGCAGTCGCTTTCCTGAGAGCTGCGACTTCCCTTTGTCAGATCCAAGTCGGGCTCTTAACAACTAGTGACGTGGATGTAGCCTGCCCCAGTGAGAGTCAATCAACCGGTGGTCCTCTGATGTCCCATTTAGGCTCCGACAATGCGGAGATGACGTCACACTATGCTCTTTGCTTCCTATCCATCTCGGAGTGGAGCGTCACTGCCCTGGTGTGCATCTCTCACTGGTCGCCATGGCAACACAAAGTGGTAGGCGCTGCTCTGCTTAAATCGCATTGGTTGGGCAGCGGCAAGCTTGCCTCAGTGCTTTATTCATAGAGGGCACTGTGGAAACAGCAGCTGATTTCGCCATGGCCTGTTGGAGGTACGGACGATATAGCATCATTTCACCGCTACTGTCGAGGTCTTTGCCCAGCCAAAAATATCTCATTGGCATAGGGAGTATGAGTGCATCGCTGGCTGCTGTGTGGCATGGGCAGGAGGAGGCTGTGCTAGATCGGCTGGAGGAGTGGATGGCCTTGGTAAGGCGGCAGGAAGTGGAGGGCGCTCTACTGTGCGGTTCGGTGTAACCCTCAGGTCAAAGTTCCAATCGTCATCGAACTAGCGCCTCTCAACTCGCTTCATCTGTGTCTCTTTCTTGCATTTTTCAATGGGTTTCGGTGTGGTTTTCTGCAATGGTGATGGTTTGGACACTTCCTGCCAGGGGCGTTTACTATGAGGTGTGGCCGGCGTTTCCTCATTTTCGTTAGTAGATTCACATGTGCAGTCTCGATGCAATGGGGGTTCGTGACCGGTGGACAATTTGGAAAGTTTTCGGGTATTTTGCTGAGGTACCCGGGAACTGTACAGAAAATCTAAGTCGCCCACCTTGATGTCCTTATCGACAGCCACCCTCCGTTGCTGTCGTTCTTGTTGCTCTGCGGCAAATTCCAAATTTTTTGTTACCATTTCGTAAGCCCAGTTCAGTCGTTGGGCCAGCTGTTCTCCATGATCTTGTCCTTTTGTCTTGAGTTTTGTGTGCTGAAATGTTGTTCCGGTGTCATTGTTTATTGGAATCCTCCAAAGGTGCAGGGAGGTGTGTCATAGAAATGCCATATATAAAGCAATCACTCCTAGCTAAATAAAACTGAAATGCAGAAGTCCCTAGTTGACTTTCTAAATATCCTCATACATGCTACTCCTGGGCCTAATCTAATCTTACAAACTATGATATAAAAAGCACAATTTCCTTAAAAAAATATCAATATCAAAAATGTATTGCTTTATCAGATGTCCCTGCAAATCCTATCTCAAACATAATATAAATCCTTGCTAATAAAAATACACTTTCCTTGATAAACATACACATTTCATTTAGTAACGTACTATATTACTTTTCAATCCTAACTGCCTTGCCTCCACACCATTATTTGTTAAAATACAGATATAGAATTTCTCAAACATTAAATATTTTAAAATTTTTATTTTTTTATCTTGTACCTTTTTGTGGTGACTATCCCCATGTACATTTAGGGCAGCGCACGCACTTAGGCCTTGATTCGTTTACTTGCTGCCAAATCTAGGCAGTTCCCTGACCCTACCTCATCAAGTCAGAAGTCCCTAGGGAAGACACCGCTGGGCCATCCGCTGCAGTAGCTGAGGGCACGGACTGTGTAGCGCTCTCTCCGAACATTCATTGCTCACACTTCGGGAATCTGCTGTCATTGCATTGCTGTCAACCACACAGCCCAGACGAGAAGACGAGACTGTTCCTTTTTTGAAATTGCTATGTTGTTCCTGGCACCTTGCTGACCCAGTGTGTACGCTTCCCATTGGCTGGACTGGCCAAGGTGCAAAACATGCACCCATCTGGTGTTTTTTTTGTTTGCGCCCGATCACGTAACCCTTGCTTTGATACCTGATGTTCTATGCCAGTGGCGAAGGCCTTCCTCAGCAGGAGCTGAACGCAGAAAAATATCGGTCAAAAATGTCACTATTAAAATAGAAGGCGATAGTGGCTGACAGTCCTCCCTTCATAAAGTCTTGTCCATGTGATAAAATTACATGGTGTAACACTCCAAAGAAATGCAAAATACTTTTAAGTTTGGACCCTTTTTCTGATCCAATTAGTTTTATGCTCCGGATAGCTGAGGCAGACGCCAGGCAATAATTAACAAATTGCGAAATAAAAATAGAATAAGTTAAATTAAGGTTCAAAATACCAGCGAGCGTTAATGAGTAAGATTCCAAAAATGATTGTCAAGTTAAATATCTAAATATAATCAAAACTTAATTCACGTTGCTCAAGAGAAAAAATTAGTAAAGACTAAAAAGGTTTAAATAACAAACAAATTTATTTCCAAAAATCACTCACCAAAACTTCAATGAAGAAGATACATCAACTGAACACTCTTCTGTGCTACATGCTTATGCTCTACTCACTGTCTATCTGACTCTCTCTATGTGCTACTACGCTATGCTAACTGCGACTAGCATGTCACCGGTTTTAACAAGAGCCGAATGTGTCTTGTTGCACGCCGGGAAAGACATTTATATAATTTGAGGAGCGATGCAAGCTATGACGCAAGAGGAGACGTGTCCTTGTGCACGTGCTTTAGCGGCTGACAGTCAGAAGATTGGAGTTGCGCATGCGCAACTCCTAACTCTTGGAAACGAGCGCTATGATGCCAAAAAGGAAATAAAAATCTCCAAAATGATAAATATAACGTAAATTAAGCAAAACTGGTTAAGGTAAAGTAAAAGTGAATGATGGGGCATCAAAATGGGCATGACAATTGGACAGTGAAAGAGTGGAAAAAGATTGCCTTCTCCGATGAATCGAGGTTTCTACTCCACAGAAGTGATGGGCGGTGGCGGATATGGTGTCAGACACACGAGAACCAACACCCGGTCAGTCAAGTACAGGCCAGCGGTGGCAGTGTGCATTTCTGGGAGATGTTTTTCTAGTATGACCTGGGACCACTGTGAAGTAGTAGGGCCCGTGTGAAGTTGAGGGCTCCACTGACTGGTATTGGGAAGTATCTGGTTGGATGGAGTCCCGATGGAACGGCTGGGTCTCAGTGAAGTTGAGAGCCCTAGGCACCTAGGTTGGAAGTGGCCCCGGATGAGTGGCCTAGTAAATCCTGACTAAGAGTTCCCACCACGGGAGCCGTGGCAACTTAGATCTATATATCTTTGTTTGTGGCTAACTGGGACGCAGATTAAATTTAGGTTTTGACCGATGGATGAACTTTTTTTCTATAGAACTGTTAACCCATGGTAGTCGTGGGGCGAGATGCATCTATATGGTGTTGTTTTGCCCTCGACGTAGGTAGTGGAGATTTGACATTCTCCCCATAGATTGTGTGCAGCCATATGCTGCCGTACATCTGGGACTTGCCAGTTACCTAATTTCCTGTCCATCCTCGCTAACCACATGCATCCCTTCATGTTAGACGTTTACCCTGGTGGTGATGGTGTCTACCAACAGGGCAATGCCGCCTGCCATGTTGGTAAGGTGGTGCGTGACTGGTTCCAGGAACACAATAGCGATGTCTCTGTCTCCCTTGGCCAGCGAAATCGTCCATCCTCAATCCCATAGAGCACTTGTGGGACCATTTGGATCGACAGGTTCGGTGTCCGGATCCACAACCAAGTCATCTCCAGAACCTTCATACTCTGCTATAGTCTGAATGGGCATGTGTGCCTCTCGAAATCTTCATGGCCTCGTTGTGCCCCTGCCATGCCATCTCGCTGCTGTCATCCAGGCCAAGGGTCGTTCTTCCCATTATTAGGTAGGTTGTCATATTACTCTGATACGACTGTGTATATTTATAATAAAACTTGTATTTTATTCTATAAATCTCTATGTGAATTAATTATATCTTATGGTATACCCTTTCATGGTATAACAAACCTAACAAATATAAAGAAAATTGAAAATCTTCAATCTATAATAGCCAAAATAATAATGGCTATAAAATTTAGACAAAATTATACGACTTTAAGAGACAGATTGCATTACTTGAACTTGTTATTACAGAAACTTACATGTTTAGAATTTAATCTTAAAACATTATTTTGATAATACGTTTAAAAAGAAAATAGATCATAGTAAAAATACAAGATTAGAAGCTAAAAATTATTACAAACTATCTAAATTTAAAAACAATTACGGAAGATGCATCAGTGAGTATAAATTACCACATTTAATTTAATTCCAAGAGAAAGTATAAATGTTAACAGTTATACTACATTAAAATAAATTATAAATGTTATTTTAAATAAATTATATAACTATGTTGAATTTTGTATATTTCATGAACTTTTTGGATTTTTTATTTTGTGTTATTTCAATTTTAATTTTTTTGATAAACTATTAACTGAGAGAAAATATATATATGTATTATGAATGTATTATTCAGTTACCTACAGATAACCTAGTTAACTCTGTGGGTCTTGTGTATTTTGTATTGTATATATGTTCTTAAAAATGAATGAATAATCAGTCTAATTGAAAGAAGATTTATATGTAATTACCTAAATTATAAAATGAGCGGTAAAAATAAAGATTATTAAAATTTTAAAATAAAAATAAAAAAAATAAATACCCCTCAAGCAGCTGCTTGCCACAGAGGTCTGACAGCGCCTGTCAGTTTAAATGCCACAGCAGAAGGTCTGTGAGGATGGCAGGACCTCAGCAGAAAAAACAACACACACAACCATGCCTTACCCGGGGCTCGAACCCAGGTCCCTTACATCAGTAGCCAAGTGTGCTAACCACTCAGTCATGGGACGGCTCCAATTTTAAAATAGAAATTTCAAAATACAAAAGGAGTTGCTTGCTTCACTGATTTAACATGTACTTCATTCTATAGCTTTCACGCAGCGATAATCAGTTTACTTACATCATTGATCTTCACGCCTAATGTCTTCACGCAGGTTTTTTCATCTAATTCCAGGGGTCAGATAATACATTAAGCCTTTACCATTTGTCAACGATAATTATAATTGTATATTATATATATGATTATAATAATAATAATATATTAATAAATTACCGTTACCATTGTAACGGTACTTTGCGTTTGACAAAAACTCTGGTTTTTCGTTATTATGGTAACGAAAAAAACAATCTTTTTTCTAGAAACTCCTGTTTGGGTTGAGTTCTTGGGGGTTGTGGGAATCAACTAAAAGGACCGCTTTGTTAAGTTCCGTCAAAAAAAAAATGGCGGCTGAGGTTTGTGTTGTGTGGGAGAACATTATTTCGCTTCGGGGCTTTTTTATAATTCCATCGACGGCGCACTGTTCCCGATTTTAATGTTTTTCTTTTGTGTTGTTAGGAAGACATTATTTAGATTCGGGACAATTCTATAATTCGATCGACAGTGCACTGTTTCCGAATTCATGTTTTTCGGTTTATGTTGTCTCGGAGGACATTATTTAGCTTCGAGGCCTTACAATAATTCGAACGACGGTGCACTCTTTCCGATTTCATGTTTTTCTTTTTTTTTTTTTGGAGGACATTATTTAGCTTCGGGGCTTTTTTATAATTCCATCGACGGTGCACTGTTTTCGATTTTCATGTGTTTCGGTTTATGTTGTCTCACCACCACCACCACCACCACCACCACCATCATCATCATCATCATCATCATCATCATCATCATCATCATCATCATCAACCAGCCATGGGCTACGGAGGTCCAACCAGACCGTGCAATTTAGTTCTCCAAGCAAGTCTATCCTGAGCTACATCTACTGCATCTGGCCACTGCACACCAATTATAACAAGGTCCTGTTTGACATTGTCTGCCCACCGCATCCTAGGTCTCCCCTTCTTTCTGAGGCCTTTAGGCACACTGTTCATAACCCTATTCGCCAATCTATAATTATTCATGCGGGCAACATGGCCAAACCAACGGAGTCTCTCTCTGCACAATATGCTGCTTAAAGGAGGTTGCAAACTCCTTTGCCTAATCTCATCATTAGTTACAAAGTTGAACCACCTAATGCCCAAGATACTGCGTAAGCATCTGGAATCAAAAGCATCTAGTTTCCTGTTATCTTGTTTACAAAGTGTCCACGTTTCACTACCATAACTAACCCTAGAAAGAACCAAACTATTATACAGTCTAATTTTAGTCTTTAGGTGTATACGACTATTTCTCCACATTCTCCACAGATTCTTAAAAGTCCCGGCAGCTATTCGTCTGTTAATCTCATGCCGCACATCACCATTATCTGCTACATAGCTCCCAAGATAATTAAACTGTGACACCTGCTCCAGACTGAAACCATTCAGATTAACTGAATCAGTGCCTGCCTGACCAAATTTCATCACTTTAGTTTTCTCTCTGTTTATAACCAAACCTACTCTACTACCAGTCTCATCAACTGCTCGAATGAAAGAGTTCATCTCATCAACATCATTTGTCAAAAGGGCTAAATCATCAGCATAATCTAAATCAGAACTTTTCGTATCTCCAGCCCATTTAAGGCCAAAATCTTTCCCTTGAAGTGAATTTCGCATAAGATAATCAATAACCAAGTTAAAGAGAAATGGAGACAAAATGCACCCTTGTCGAACACCAGAAGTAATGCTAAACCAATTGCTACAAGCCTTACCAACTCTCACACACGGCTCAGTGTTATTATAGAGAGCTTTCATTATGTTAACTAACTTGTCAGGTATACCATATGATCTCACAATCAACCACAAATTATGACGATCAACAGAGTCGAAAGCCTTTTTGAAATCAACAAAGCTAGCAACCAAAGGTTTCTGAAACTCTAAACATTTCTCAAGAATCTGCCTAAGTGAAAATATCTGATCCACACATCCCCTACCACTTCTGAATCCACATTGCTCATCACGCAATTGACTGTCAACCAGATTCTTAATTCTATTAAGCACAATCATGGAAAGAACTTTACCTGGAACAGAGAGTAGGCTGATACCCCTATAGTTATCACAAGAACTGCGATCACCTTTTTTGAAAATAGGGATAACAATAGCTCTGGTAAAATCCTTAGGAACCATGCCTTTATCATAAAAGATATTCAGAATTTCAGTCATCCAAGTGGTAACCGAAACATTCCCAGCTCTAAGCATTTCCGTAGTAATTTCGTCTACCCCTGGGGATTTATGAAGTTTAAGTTTAGAAACAGCCAAAATAACTTCACATTGTGTTATAGGGCCAACATTAAAGCCACCAATGCATCTATCATCATTGCAAACAATGGGAGTAGAACTAACTACATTGTTTAGAACATCACTGAAATGCTCAGCCCACCTACCCATGACAGAATCCTCCCCTTCTATAACCTTACCTTGTTTACCCTTCAATCCTTGTATGCCTGTCCGTTTTCTACCACACAAAACATTAACTATCTGTACAGCTCTCTGCTGTTGTGCTGTCTAACTGCTTCCTCGGCTTTGTCAGCCAAACCATCAAGCCAAAGATTTCCATCAAGCCATCAATCAGCAGCTAACTGATCGTTTACAAGTTTATTAAGGTCTCTGTAATGCTTTCTATTAGGACTAGTAGGGTATTGATTAAGGACATTCCTGTAGTTCTTTCTTTCCGAAATAAGCTCAATGCCTTATCACTCAGATAATTTTGCCTCTTCTACTCCTTTTTTCCTAAAAGAGTACTGTTAGTGTCCAAAAAGCCTGTTTAAAATGATCCCACTCTTCCTCAACTTCAGTAGTAAACAAACCATGACTGTCATAATGACTAAGTAACCTATCATGGTAAGCTTTGGCTATAACTGGATCTTTCAGAGCTTCAGTATTAAAAGTAAATTTTTAAACCCTAGCATAACACTTTTTAAGTTTAAGTTGCAACACACTTTTAACAAGGTAATGGTCAGATCCAATTTCAGCTCCCCTATATGGTATTCCTAGCAGAACTAGCCCATTTGCTGTTAATTAATATGTAATCAATCATATTCTTATGCAGTCCATCAGGTGAAACCCATGTGTACTTATGTATGTCGCGGTGTTTGTAATATGTGTTAGTTATTCTGAATCCATTGAGTTTACTTACCTGTAGGAGACGTTGCCCATTGCCATTGCAGCTACCAATACCAAAAGGGCCTATTATTCCTCCCCAAAGGTCAGAGTCAGTACCAACTTTGGCATTGAAGTCACCAAGAACAAGGGTAATATCTCCTTTCTTGACAGAGTTCAAAATATCCCGAAGTTGTTCATAAAACCTATCCTTCTCATCCTCATCGGCATCCTCAGTGGGGGCATAACAGCAGATAACATTCAAGTCTTTAACGCTTGTCTGAAATTTTGCTGTAAGAAACCTTTCATTAATGCACTCATATCCTAGAGAGCATCGCTAGCGTGTCTGCTGAGAAGCAGACCCACGCCTTGGTGATGCTTATTGTCGTCCCTCCCTGAAAAGAGAAATTTAAGATTATTTTTAAGAATCTGACCTTTATCTGTCCATCTGGTCTCTTGCAAGCCGAGAATATCTAAATTATAACGGTGGAATTCTTGTGTGAGGACATCAAGAGAAAAAGCTCTGTGCAGAGTCCTCACATTCCCACTACCTATTGAGAGAAAATGGTTAGTGGGATGTTTAAAGAAACTATGTTTATTGAGAGAGGGAATGCCGACAATATCAAACAGCCCCCTAATCGCAGACATGGGGCAAAGACCCGTTCCCCCACTACTAAAGGCTGAAGCCATCTACACTGGAAGACTTCCTCCAATGTAGAATTTGACGATGCCAATAGAAGCAAAGAGTTCAGGTGCCTGCGATGACTTCTGCTCAGAATTATCCACCAGCTGATAAACATATCCTGTGAAGCTATTCACTTGGGGCTGTCAACCCACAAACAAACAGAAAACACAGCGGAAGATTTTCCCTCCACAGAAGGCCTCCAGTGCAGCAAAATCAGCATCCATAATCAAGCTCAGAGCCATATATCTGTCCAGTCCAGTGGGTTTATATGGTCAGCACCAGGACCATGTGCGGTAGCTCCTCAGCAGGGTAGAAAAAAAAAGAAAAGTAGCCATAGTTTTCCAGATCAGTAGGCCACACTAATCTGGCAGCCCTCCCCTTCCGTTCACTTCCACAAGAGAGTATCTCTTTTGAAAGTTACTAACGGTCCGCACCACGAGAAGGCGGGGTCGGACATTAGGTGCTAGGCCTGGCCGGTTCTATGCATCATCACAGGGGATTGGTGCATAGCTCTCCTTCCAGTGACTACCTAGCTACCATTTACAGACCAGATCTTCTATTTTATACATAGAGTGAAATTGTAAACACTTAATTATATTTAGAAAAGAAAAATATGAAACATGCTATATAAATATAACTGTATCACCTGCCCCCCCCCGCCCTCCTCCCCAGAACAACTGCTTGCCATCAGAATTTGACAGGAGACTATCAGTTTATACCTCTTAACAGAAGGTCTGTGAAGAAGGCAGGACCTCAGCAGAAAGATAAGACAAACAAATATGCATGCCTTATCAGGGGATCAAACCCAGATCCCTCTGATCAGTAGCCAAGCATGCTAACCCCTCAGCCACGGGATGGCAAAAAGTCTGGTTTACCTAAAAACGCTATTTAACTCTTACCGTGTTGCAGCCTGAAGTATCGCTTTCATCTTTCCCATTCTAGAGGTTGGAGACCGAAGCTTTGCACCCATAGTACAAAGTTGTAAAATAATCTTTTTGCAACTGTTTCTAATCAGATATTTAAATAACATTTATATCTATGAAATGAATTTTTTACCTGCTGATTCTGCTTGAAAAAACTGATAAAATTTAAAAATAAATCTGTTTGAGTCGGATGCACTTGTTAAATCACCGTAAACAGCATCAAGTAGCACCGACTCAGTTCATGCCTTTATTCTGCCATACTCTGCTTAGATTATTGATCGGTGCGTTTCCCATTCTTTCTGCTATTTATAAACTCTACTAGAGTTGTAATCGTTTAACGTAACGATATTGATTTTTTTTACTAACGGAAATTGCATCATCCAAGAACTACGCACATTGGCTCTGAATCATTGTTTTAGCAGACTTTAGATTTTAAAGACTTTTTATTTACTTTTAATGCTTCTAAAATTATTTTTTATTGCTTCTCAAATGGATACTACAATTATAAACAATAATGAATTAGAAACAATCGAAAGTGAAACTGCTAGCGATCTATAATGGCAGCAATCAGACCAAGAATTAGGATTACTTAGAGTGTGATTTTATTTAACATTAAATTGTAGAACTTTATTTATCAGTATTTTTAATTACATTTAAAACACATAAACATATTAAGGTCAGGAAATTGCGATTTTTAGCCAAAACTTCTGCCGGAATTTTAGAATTAAACTTTTCCATAACAATTATGCAGCTTCATAATAAAGCAACTCATTCTCAAATTCAGTGCATCAATTAAGCTTTAAATGTTTGAAACATTTTTTTTCTAATTTTTTTCATAGTTCCTTCTCACTTTTCTCACATATTTTTTTATTTTTTATTTCAATTATGTAGTTTTTAAAGCAAAATTATTTTTTATGACACTGTTTTACTTAGGCTTAGAGTTTGCCGATTATCAAACTCTAAAATATGCATAAAGGATTAAACAATTTAGAAAAATGAAATAATTGAAAGATTTAAGAAATAATTGAAATATTATGAACTGCTTATATTAGAATAATAAAATAATATAGATAAAGCAATAAAAATATATATATCTTTGAAATTTTACTGAAGATAAAGTGGAAAAAATACAGTAAAAATTTGCAATGTTTTAAAAAAAAGTTTAAAAAATTTAACCTATTATTGTTTTTCTTTGATTTTTTGCCATTTTATTAAGCACAATTAAATGCTCTTGCCTTTGGTATATAACATATTTCCATTCATTAGTTACTTCAGGATGAGGTTCTAAAGTTGTTTATTCTATTTTCTGAAAACACTAAAATAAATCCAGCCACCACAGTGAGTTCAGTTTCAGAAACCGACATTGTAAGGATTAATAGACTATTAGACAATTATGGGGCATAAAACTTAATTGACATTTTCTCAAAAACTGTGTATGATACAAAAATTCAAAGTTATTTTGTAATCAGCATAAAACCACCTAGGAAAATCACCTTCATCAAAATACCAAAAACATTTTATACACTGGTTTTCATAAATTAAGGAAAATCCTTATGTTAAGTCAATGGAAACTAATGTCAAAGCTCTATAACTTTTAAACTAAGTTGTTTTGCTTTGAAAAATGTGATGCAGATACAGATCTCAATCAAATAAATCAATATCTCGATTTTCAACAATATTCGTTCAGTATTTAATGAGTTATGGAAGTTTCAATATTTAACAACAGCAATAATTCAGTCTTAAGAAACTTATACAAAACTGAAGAATATTGAAAGAATTCTTTGCACAAACTCATTTTATTAAACACTTTGATACAATACTTATTACTAAGTTTTAATTAACTTCTGAAGTCAATTTTTGGGACTGGCATTGTTATCGCTACATATTCAAATTTGCATAACTCGTTAAATACTGAACGAATATTGTTGAAAATCGAGATATTGATTTATTTGATTGAGATATGTATTTCCAATCACATTTTGACACAAAAAACTGATTTTAGAAGTTATAGAGCTATGACATTAGCTTTCCATTGACTTAACATATGGATTTTTCCTTAATTTATGGAAACCAGTGAATTTTTAATATAGAGACCTAGAACAGATAATAGGAAAAAAATGCTTATGTTGCTTACTATATAAGAATTATATATATATAATTAATAGCTAGTAAAAAAAAAGTTACTGTATATACAAATTTAATAACTAACCAAAGCACTACAAAGGATACGGAATGACATTGCAACCAGGTATTCTGCTATTAATGAATGCTGCTGCTACATCAGCTTTTGATTTTCCAACATCCTGGGGTCTGGAGAAAAAACATTTTAATTTTTAGCCAATTTTTTTTTCTGATATAAAGATGAGGTAGGTAAGACACTTTTATCTACAATTTGCATAAATTTCACATATGCTATTTTACAGCAAGACAATATTTTCCACATTACTTATACTTTAACAAAATTTTACTGTGATTTCAACTTCTCACAATTAAAATTACATATATAATAAATACCTCCTCAAGCAGCTGCTTGCCACAGAGGTCTGACAGGAGCCTGTCAGTTTATATGCCACCGTAGGAGATCTGAAAGGATGGCAGGACCTCAGCAGAAAAACGACACACACATCCATGCCTAACTCCGGGGCTCGAACCCAAGTCCCTTAGATCAGTAGCCAAGCGTGCTAACCACTCGGCCACGGGACGGCTACTTATTTTAAAAACTACAATTTAGTAAGGTTTTACATTTATTCAACTGTTCCAATGCAGGAAATGCATGAAGTTCTGGAGAGTATATAAGTCCACCAGACAAAAAAGTTAGTCACCCTGACTGAATGTCACCTAATCATACTTAATGCCTCCATACAACCAAAGAACAGCTAAAATCCTGTCTGGCATGGATGCCACAGGCGGATGTAGAGCCGGATGGCTGGGATGGCACTTCACTCATTTCCCCAAATAGTCCCACAAATTTTCTATGGGATTCAAATACGGGGATTTAGTGGGCCAGTTGAGACGTTCGGAAGGCTTCAGAATGCTCATCATGCCAATCCAACACACTTCGAGCCCTGTGCACACAACAACTGTAATCTTGGAAGACTGGGGTATCCTTCTGGTGTTCACAGTGGAGATGCTGCACAAAAGGCAACATGTGGTCATCCAGTAGCTCCATATAGCCCTTCTGGTTCAAGTGTGATATCACCACAATGAAAGGACCCATTTCCTCATGCATGAAACACCCCCAAAATATCACAGAGCCTCCTCCAGCTTGAACAGAACCTTGTACACAGTTGGCATGGAAGGCTTCATGCGGCTGACGATGTATCCACGCCTTGCATCATTTGAGTACAAGAAAAAACATGACTCATCCAACCAGATCACACGCTTCCAAGAGTCGACAGTCCTGTCTTTGTGGTTCCGCGCCCACTGTAGCCGTGCAGCCTTGTGCAGAGCTGTTAACATGGGTCTCTTCTGCAGTACTCTGCTCCAGATATCCATGTCATGCAGTTCCCTTCAGAGTGTTCATTCGGAAACATCTTGTTGTAGGCTTGCATTGACTAATTGGAGCAGTTTGCCCTAACAGTGTGTGACACACTGTGGCAGTCCCTAATGGTGAGTACAGTCTTTCTGCCGCAGTTCCGGCAACGATTAGCGGTGGACTGCGATGTACACCACTGCTGGAAGACCCTTTGGACAATACGTTTCGACACACTTGCAAAGGCAGCAACTTCTTGTACACTATGTCCTTTGGCTTGGCCAAATGCAATAACACATTTTAACCACTCATTCACATCTTTGGCACAACCCATGTTTCAACGGCACACAAGTGGCACACAACCACTTCTTGTCATTGTATGAACCCCATAGCACATGGCACAGCTATTTGTAGGATGTGTTTATTACTTGTGCGCCCTCTGTTGCTGTCAAACGGGTGTAACCCTCTTACTGCAGGTAATGACTAACTTTTTGTCCAGTGAGCTTATATATATATATACATATATTTTTAGTATATATATATATACATATTCTACTACATTGGAAAAACCATATGTTCTCTACAGGAGAGGTTTATAGAGCATCAGACAGATACTAGACAAAAGAAGCGAATAACTGCCAAGCTGGCAATACAACATACAAAACCACAGACGCATGTGCATCCACTTATTATGGAACCACAATCTGCAAGACTATTCAAATAATATTTATTAATAGATTCTGAAAAAATTCATCGCCGCCACGACGGGAATCGAACCCGCATCTCTCCAGATTCATGCCAGAGCGCGCTAACCATTGCACCACGCGTCGGACAACGAATATTTTCAGAATATGACCCTTTAAATCTTCTTGAGACGTGACTGAGACAGCGCCATCTATACTCAAGGAGATGCAACGACTGAAAACGTTGCATCTCCTTGAGTATAGATGACGCTGTCTCAGTCACGTCTCAAGAAGAAGATTTAAAGGGTCATATTCTGAAAATATTCGTTGTCCGACGCGTGGTGCAATGGTTACCGCGCTCTGGCATAAATCTAGAGAGATGCGGGTTCGATTCCCGTCGTGGCGGCGATGAATGTTTTTCATAATCTAGTAATTAATGTTTCTTAACAGGAAATACTGTGCATTCACTTTGGATTGATTTTAATATTGAAATAATAACTTTGCCCATCCCCATCTGCAATCGAGACAATGGAATCACCCTTCATGATATGTGGAAAGAAGCTCTTAACAGCCCTAACATTACCATTTAGTGTCATTTCACTGAAAACAAAGCACTGTCCTTGCTCCGAAAAGTTTTTGAGTTTTCTCCTAAAAACTTGTAACATGCAAATAGTTAGAAGGATAAATTAAAAAATTTTATTCCTCAATGGCACAAGAATTTAAGGTTATTTTAATCAATTCCTTAGCAAAAAGGTATTTTTTAATTGTGTATATAATTGTCTATTATGAATATTTACAAATAAAAAATATTTTACACAGTGATGAGAATATAGCATCAGTGGGTAGAGGAGGAACGAACTCAACGACGAGACGACAGACATGTATGTATGGCTATGAATGATCGTACAGCCACATCAAACACCTTAGCTCAATAGGGTGTGTTGCACATCAACCAGTATCCGCACGTACAGTTCGACGTTGTCTGCAGCATCTGGGCATCTTTGCTAGGCGGTCATTGCTTCGGCTACCATTGACTATAACACAGGCATATACGACTGTAATGGTGCCAAGAACGGATGGGCGAATCGCACCGCCTTTTCAGACCAATCCCGCTTCAATATGTAGCACAATGATGGACGAATTCGTATCTGGCGGTACCGTGGTGAGAGGCTCAGTGAGACCTGTATGATGCAGCGCCACACAGGTCCGGCCCCTGGTGTTATGGTATGGGGTGCCATTGGACTCCACTCACGCACGTGCCTCGTACACATTACCAGTACTTTGAACTGCACGTGAGGTGTTGGAGCCTGTGGTAGTACCTTATCTTCAGGGGCTCCGTGGTGCCATTTACCAACAGGACAATGCCCGACCACATGTGGCATACATCGTCCAACAGTTCCTGGATAGCCACCATGTGACACTTCTGCCTTCGCCTGCACGTTCACTGGATCTGTTCCCAATTGAACATGTCTAGTCCATGACGATTAACAAACCAGACACCAGCAGCTGCTACAACATATGAACTTTGGCTACGTATCGAAACTGCATATGCTGATATTTCCCAAACACATCCTTCGTCTCATCCTCAATGTCAGACCGTATAGTAGTGGTTATTGCCGCTCATGGTGGCTACAGAAAATACTGATTTCTTTGTACTCCACAGGTCTAACCGAGTTGTATTTGTAATTCACTATATTGTATTTTTCAATTCACTAAATATGGCTTTGATATCTCTTGTCTTTCCTGGTGTTGCACATTTAATGGCCAACAGTGTATTTCGAATAATGAAAAAAAAGCAATACTTCATATTCATTCTCGTCAGAAGAAAAACTGCTAAGAATTCTTAGAATATCGACGTCGACACAGTGTCGATGTGCAGCATGCTAAGATATGTAGTAAGCATTTTTGAGTTGCCTGGGGACGTTAAAGAACACGCTGGATGGCCTTGACGGGAGGCTACCATCTGTCTCCCAACAGCTGTTCCAGTGGGTCCCCCCTCTTCCAACCTTCTCTGAGCCTTCGGGGTCCATGTGACCTGGCCATTTAGCCCATGGTGTGCAAAAAAGTGCCGCTCAGAGGTAAAACAACCCAACCCAACCCAACTCTGAGCGGCGCTTTTTTCGCACAATGGGCTAAATGACTAGGTCACAAACATGGGCGTCCGCAGAAATTTTCCAGGGCCACTGCTTAACGTCCTATCCAGTGGATGGTGGCCTTTCCAAGCCCACTGGTGTCCCCCTACTGACCGTGGGGATATCTGTTGAGATAATCTCGATGCTGGCCCTACTACAACTGTACATTACGAGTCTGGCGTGCTATGACTGAGCCACCCTTGCCCCATGAAATATACATTCAAAATCCTCATGCAGCCAGGGGCGTAGCTATGGGGGGAAGGAGGCTCCCCCCAAAGTAACTCGGAGTTGACAAAATTCGAAGCGACTTCGCAAAATCTAGGTGAGTTGTGAAAATTTGTAATTTTTTTTTTGTAAAATTAAACGGAGTAGTCAAAATCGAGGCAACTTGGCAAATCTAGGACAGTTTGGAAAATGGAGAGACTGCAAAATTCATAGCAGTTGGCAAAATTCGAAGCCACTTAGTAAAATACAGGTGAGTCTTGGGGAGTTGACAAAATTCGGAGTAACTTGGTAAAATCGTGGGGAGTTGGCAAAATTCAGGTGAGATGTAAAAATTGGGATTTTTTTCTGTAAAATTATGGCGAGTTGGCAAAATCTAGGGGCAGTTGGAAAATTTCGGAGTGACTTGGCAAAATTCAGGTGAGATGAAAAAATTTTAATCTTTTTTCTGTAAAATTATGTCGTGTTGTCAAAATCGAGTCAACTTCGCAATATCTAGGTGAGTTGGCAAATCTTGGGGGAATTTGCAAAATTCAGAGTGACTTTTCAAAAATCAAGTGATATGTAAAAATTGGAATTTTTTTCTGTAAAATTGTGGCGAGTTGGCAAAATTCGAATCCACTTGGTAAAATACGGGTGAGCTCTGAAAATTGGGATTGTTTTTGCAAAATTAAGGAGAGTTGACAAAATCGAGAAAACGTGGCAAAATTTTGGGGAGTTTGAAAAATTTGAAGTGAGTTGGCAAATTCAAGAGAAATGTAAAAATTTGGATTGTTTTCGAAAATAAGGAGAGGTGGTAAAATCGAGACAACTTGGCAAAATCTAGGGAAGTTGGGAAAACTGGAATCCACTTGGTAAAATATAGGCGATTTGTGAAAATTGGGATTTATTTTGTGAAATTAAGGAATGTTGGACAAATCGAGGAAACTTAACAAAATGTAGGGCAGTTGGCAAAATTCGAAGCCACTTGGTAAAACACAGGGGAGTTGTGAAAATTGTGCAATTAAGGAGAGTTGATAAAATTCGAAGTGACTTGGCAAATTCAGGGAAGATGTAAATATTGTGTTTTTTTCTGTAAAATTATGGCGAGTTAGGAAAATCTAGGAGAGTTGGTAAAATATAGGCGAGTTGTGAAAATTGGGATTTGTTTTGTGAAATTAAGGAGTGTTGGACAAATCGAGGAAACTGAACAAAATGTAGGGCAATTGGCAAAATTCGAATCCACTTGGAAAATACGGGCGAGTTGTGATAATTGGGATTGGGTTTGTGAAATTAAGGAGAGTTGACAAAATCGAGAAAACTTGGCAAAATCTTGGGGAGTTTGAATTTTAGGAGAGATGTAAAGTTTGGTATTGGTTTTGTGAAATTAAGGACAGTTGGCCATATCAAGGGAAAATTCACACTGACTTGCTACAATTCAGATGAGATGTAAATATTGGGATTATTTCTGTGAAATTATGGCTACTTTGCAAAATTGGAAGTCAATTGCCCCACCCCCCAAGGAACGAAAATCTAGGTAAAAATGTGACAGAGACATTATTTGCTCAGTTGGCAAAATTTGAATTTCGAGTTGGTCCCCCCCCCCCACAACCATAGTCCTTCGCTACGCCCCTGCATGCAGCCAAGGGTTACAAAGGTCCTACCATCATCATGGAATTACCATGGGCTATGGAGGACCAACCAGATTGTGTAATTTAGTTCTCCAAACATATCTGTCCTGAGCTGCATCTGGCACTGTACACTAATTCTAACAAGTTCCTATTTGACATTGCCTGCCAACTGCATCTTACGTCACCCAATTTTTCTGATATATTTAGGCACACTGTTCATCACCCTATTCGTCATTCTGTAATTATGCATACTGGCAACATGGCGAAAACCAATGGAATCTCTCTGCACAATATGCTGCTCAAAAGAGGTTGCCAACTCCTTTGCCTAACCTCATCATTACTTAAAAGGTTAAACCACCTAATGCCCAAGATACTGCGTAAGCATCTAGAATCAAGAGCATCTATTTTCCTGTTATCTTGTTTACAAAGTGTAAAGTTTCACTACCATAACTAACCCTAGAAAGAACCAAACTGTTATATAGTCTAATTTTAGTCTTTAGGTGTATACGCCTGTTTCTCCTAACTCTATAGATTCTTAAAAGTCTCAGGATTAATCCCTATTCGTCTGTTAATGTGGTCGCACTTCACCAGTATCTCTTATACAGCCTCAAGATAAACTGAGACACCTGCTCAAGAGTGCAACCATTCAGATTGATTGAGCCACAGCCTGCCCGACACATTTTCATCACTTTAGTTTTCTCTATCCCCAAACCTTGGCTATTACAAGTCTAATTAACAGCTCTAATGAAAGAACTCATGTCATCAGCATCATTTGGCAAAAGGGCTAAATCATGAGCGTAATCTAAATCAAATTTTCAGATCTCTGGACCATTTAAGTCAAAATCCATTTCGGTGAATTTCGCATAAAACCTGAAACTCTAAACCTATCTCAAGAATCTTCCTAAGTGAAAACATTTGACCCTACAAGTTCTGATTCCACACTGCTCATCACGCAATTGTCCATCTACTAGATTCTTAAATCTATTACGCAAAATCATGCAAAGAATCAGAAAATAGGCTGATACCCCTGTAGTTATCATAAGAGCTGCTATCATCTTTTTTAAAAATAGAGATAATAAAATCTTTTTTTTTAATCACTATTTTTAAATGAGATTAAAAATATGATGTAAAAATAGTCTGGTAAAATCCTTAGGAACCATGCCTTTATCATAAAAGATATTCAAAAAGCAGTCAGCCATGTGGTAACAGAAACATTCCTAGCTCTAAGCATTTCCGTAGTAATTTCATCTATCCCTGAGAATTTATGTAGTTTAAGTTTAGAAATAGCCATAATAACTGCAGGCTGTGCTATAGGATCAATACTAAAGCTAGTAAATCCATCTGTCATCATTACAAACAATGGGAGTAGAACTAACCACATTGTTTAGAACATCACTGAAATTTCAGCCCAACTATCCATGACAGAATCCTCCCCTTCTATAACCTTACCTTTTTTATCCTTCAATCCCTGCATACCTGTCTGTTTTCTACCACATAAAACATTAACTATATTGTATAGGTCTGTACTATTGTGCTGTCGAACTGCTTCCTCAGCTTTGTCATTCAAGCCATCAAGCCAAAGTTTCTTATTAGGTACTAACTGATCTTTCAAACGTTTGTTATGGTTTTTGTAATGTTTTTTATTAGGACTAGTACAGTAGTGATTAAGGACATTCCTGAAGTTCTTTCTTTCCAAAATAAGCTGCAGGGCCTATCACTGAAATAATTTTGTCTCCTCTGCTTCCTTTTACCTAAAAGAGTGTTGTTAGTTTCAGGAAAAGCCTTATAAAAACGGTCCCATTCTTCCTCAACTTCAGTAGTAAGGACTCCATGATTGTCATAATGACTAAGTAACCTATCATGGTAAAGCTTTAGCAATAACTGGGCCTTTCAGAGTTTCAGTATTAAAGGTAAACTTTTTAACTTTAGCAGAACACTTGCTAAGTTTAAGTTGCAAGATGCTATTAACAAGGTAATGGTCAGATCCAATTTCAGCTCCCCTGTATGACCTGGTATTCCTAACAGAACTAGCCCACTTGCTGTTAATTAATGCATAATCAATCATATTCTTATGCAGCCCATCTGGGAAACCCACGTATACTTACGTATGTTGCGGTGTTTATAATAAGTGTTAGTTATTCTCAAATCTGAAAGTTTACTTTCCTGTAGGAGATGTTGCTCATTGTATCTACCAATACCAAAAGGACCAATCACCCCTCCCCTTGACAGAATTCAAAATATCCTGAAGTTATCCATAAAACCTATATTTCTCATCCTCACTGGGGGCATAAGAACAGATAAAATTCAAATCAATAATGCTGGTCTGAAATTCAGCTGTAAGAAACGTTTGATTAATGTGCTGATATCCTAGAAGAGCATCGCTAGCATGTGTGCTGAGAAGTAAACCAATGCCTTTTGGAGATGCTTCTTATCTTTCCTCCCTGAAAAGAGAATTTTAAAATTATTTTTAAGTATCTGACCTTTATCTGTCCATCTGCTCTATTGCAAGCCAAGAATATCTAAGATGTAATGGGGGAATTCTTTTGTTAGGACATCAAGAGAATAATCTCTGTGCACTCTCACATTCCAAATACCTATGTTCTTTATCTTCTAACATGGAACTGTATCTAATAAAGTAGCCGCTGAGTGTATATCTATAATAAATACTTTCCTCATGGCTACATAAACCTCAAATAGGTAAAATATTTGACATTTTCTGTCAATGTAAATCTATGTTACTACGCTTGTTATATGGTTTGTTTACCATCAGTCTCCCAGCTGTAACTTCTAAACTCCTAACCAATGAACTTGAAGAAACGCTCCCTGTCGTAGTGCGCCCCCTACTTTCATTAACCGCGGTCAGAAAGGGATAAATCTGGACTATATGCTGGGTGAGGAAGTTCTCTTGTTGGAGGAGTACCTGATGTCTTTACCAATCTTGAGCTACTTTGAAGCATCACAGAGTAGAGGTCGGCATTGATGATGCCCATCAGGCACCAGGTCAAAGTGCACACCTTCAAAATTTCACCACACACTTGCAACAATGACATCTTTTTTCAAAATTTTCATCGCACGTAACAATTCGCTTGACAGAACGGTGGTCAAGAGGATAATTCGAGAGCTTTGCTTGTTCAGTTGTCAGCTCATATGGTACAGTTCGGCAACTCCTGGGTACCTTACTGAGGCATTGCAGATGCTGCACTTTAGTTGTGTGTAGACAACCAAGTTCGGATAAGAGTCTGCGAGTGCTTGCTAATGGATGGACTAGCTTCAACAGCGTGACAGAATGTTGAAACCTAAATATATTAGCCTTCCTGATCGTGGGTTTCTAGACTCGTATCACCACCTTTCAACTTGAGCAGCACAAATGGAGACTGCCCCGTCACCTTCCACTTCGCATAGTATTTCGCTGACAGCTTCGATAACTCTTAATACTTTTTTTCTGTAATGACGTAAAATTGCACGAATTTCAATACTTAACTCACTCATTATATAACGTTTCTAACGATGGGAACCATACTTGTAATACGAGTAACTTTCAAAACGTTCTTGACATGCATCTGCAGAATGTTACTCTGCAACTCTGAATGAACGCAATTTGAAAGGTCTTGCACCCTAGAAAAAGGCATCCCAGCAAGTTACTTTTTAATTTTTGGAAGCAGCCAAAAATCGCACATCTCGCTGACCTCACCAATCACCTGCCGCCACAACTGTCCAGTTCGTTGTCGTCAGTTCCTTTTTGTCACTGGACATCTCTTTCTTGGCCAGTGCCAAGCATCGCGGGAAAGACCATGCCATGAAGCATTTTTGTGTGTTCCATCAATAGGAAGAGAAGGGGAGAGAAATCCGCCCCTTGTACGTCCTCCTTAGACTGGGATCAAGGACAGAAGTCACATGTCCAAAATCCTGGCATAACTTCATATTTTATAGTGTTCATTTGCCAAAGTCTGCAAAGAAATTTAGTAATTAATGTAAAAGAAATCCGCAAATGTTCGTAATTCCCTTTTTATGTATGCACAACTTCAAATTCTTGTGTATCACTCGGAATGTCTTCAGTGAACCTTGCAAAAGTTTGCATTTTTTTGCATCACTCGTGAATCAATCTTATCAGAGGGAGCAGCACAATAATTCTGTTCAGTCACATGTGAGTCTCACTGCAGTGAGAGCAGGAACCTCCGCCACATCTGTGGATAATCTGTCGTTGCACCGCAGGCCAATGTGTCATGTATATGCCTCCTATTCCTGATGCTCCCCACTCTTTTCATCTGGCAGAATTTCTACTCATGAGAGATCGTTGGCATTCAAGTGAGTACTGCCATATCAATGATGCAACTTACTGTTTGGGAACGAGACTGCTGTGAAGTAGCTCAATGGGTTGTGGTCTGAGAAGATCTTGACCCAGGACCCCATATAACCAGGTTGAAAACATCATCAGATCCCACACAACTGCATAGTCCTCATGTTCTATTGTTGCAAATCTCTGCTCTTGTTGCAATCTCTGCACAAAGTTCTCTTTTTAATGCTTGCTTGGCCTCTTCACTCCAGTTCCCATGTAAAGGTGCCTTCTTTCTCCTCATGTTTGTCAGGCTCCTGGCAGTCAGCACACCTAACAATGTACTACCTTGCAGTACCCAAATAGATCCAGAGCACTCTTCAGTCTCTTTTTTGTGGGATGAACTGCAAAGTCTCTAATAGCCTTCAATTTTTCTAGGTCAGGCCGATGACTACCTATGCTCACGATATGCCCTAAGTACCTAGTTTCCGATCGACCACAGGTGCATTTTTCCAAATTAATAGTGAACTCATTTTTCGAAATGCTGTCGAACACTGCCCGCAGGTACTTAAAGGTTCTGTTCCCAACTACCTGAATTGATGGCCTCACCATCAAGGTATGTTCAGGTGTGCCCTACATCGAACGGAACCATGGATTATGGTCCAAGATTATGGATATGTGACTTCTGTCCTTAATCCCAGTCTGAAAAGGACATGTAAGGGTACCCCACATGTTGAGATAATAAGGCATTCATTTCCTGATAACAGTTTCCTGAATTTCTTAAACCAAATGGCAACATTTGCTATAGGAGCTGAGAGGGATCTGCCAATACCCCTTCAGTATATCTAATATAATGATGTAGCTTGCCCCTCCCACCTGATATAGTAATTCGGTAGACATAAGAAATGCATCAGTCTTAGTATTGCCTTGAGGTTGTGGAAATCCATACCCAACCTGACCGTACTATCCTTCTTTGCAACACACACAATCAGGTGTGCAAATTCTCTGTTGGAGGGCTTAATTAATCAGAGATCCAGTAGTTCTTGCACCTGTCTCTTCTCTCAAAGCCAGGCATATCCTGTAGGGGTATATTTTCCTGGTTATGGGAGGTGCAGTTAGCTTGATCACGTGACGATGACAGTTAACCACCCATACCTTTTTCGAGCACGCAGCCAGATATCGGTGCAGCATATTCCCAAGCTGGAGTTTCTGCCTATCAGTTAATTTCTTTCTTGTACTAAGCTTCCCTTAATATGCTTACGTATGTCTCTGTCTTCCTTCCCCAGACTTTCGAGTAATTCACCAAGTTTGTGGTCTTCATCAAAGGCCATGCCAGTGTGGGAGATTTGGATAGCGAACATCATTATTCGATTTGCATGCACAGATCTGATCCCACCTTCAGGTAACTTGACACTGTACCCATTCTCAAAAGGCTTCTCAATGATGTGGGAGGGCCCAATCCACCGAGCGTATAGCTTATTTGTGGAATTAGGTGTCAACGTAATCAATCGATCACCCAACCTAGAATTTCTCCTTCCCAGCTCCTATATTTGCATATCATGCATATTTGCTCTGCTGAATAGCAATCACTAGCTCCACTTTCCCTGCAGTAAATTTCATCTCGAATTTCAACTCCTCAAAGTATTGCGATGACTTGGCTTGGTCAAACTGGCAGACAGATATCTCTGCTCAGAACACGTATCCTTTAAAATGGGGAGTCCCTCCCCCCTTTGCGGCCGACCACAGAGCAGCTGAAATGATGATACACCGTAGTCGCATTGTGAACATCTGAGTATGCTCACATCAAGTACGGCAAAAGTCGGTCCCCCTTCGCCTGGATGTTTTCACACAATAGATGTTCTTCCAAAGTCCTATCTGGTCTAGTGGTTAGCGTACCTGGCTATTGCAACAACCAGGGCAATTTTTTTCGTAAGAATTTTTATGTTGTATGAGAAACTAGGAAAAACCTAATATAGCTTGTAGGTTGTGTCCGTCCTTTGTGTAGGCAAGTACCTACTTCCTTTTTTAAAATAAAAAAATATGATGCATCATGCTCTTCATGTTTCCATTCCAGCATTACACAAGCCCATTAGCCTTAGAGTGCATCGGCAGAGAGCATGGCCCCCACAAAGGGCTCTAGCCTGGGGGCCTGGGATTAGGGGAGAGGGGTCGGCGTGGCGGATCGGCCAGCTAAGTGAGATGAACAGAAGACAAAAAGCGACTTTATAAAATATTGACTTTTGTTTTGTCCATCCAACTAAAATTAATTATTTTATTAGGCACATTACATTTCCCTCTCATCATACCGAGTGGAATGCAACCTCAATTTCCCGAAAATCGAAAAACTTCTGTAGAACCTGAACAAGATTTCAGAACTTCCGTAGTTTACCCAGTATTGGATTTCATTATCAATGATTTAAAGACAATGTTTGAAGCAGCAGATACCACATCTGAATTATTCTCACCCACCTTGAACTTCCAGAACTTAGATGATGGTCAACGTACAGCAAAACTTTTAAATACATATTAGAAAGATCTGTCAGAAGACTTACTGCACGAAATCCTTCATCTTAAAAGTATTCACAAGACAGTTTTCGGCACTGAAATAAGCCTGATTAGACTTCTGAACGCAATTTACGACAAAAAACTGCAAAGTAAATTTACCAATATCTGTCTCGCCATTAAATTGTTTTGTACAGTACCACTTCCTGTTTCTTCAGCTTAAAGATCGTTCAGCAGACTGGCAAATTCATTGAAAACGTGTCAAAGAAACACAACTAGTCAAGAGCGACTTAATCATTTAGCAATTTTGTGCATCAAAAAATGATTTGGCTAAGCAAGTTGATTTTACTGAAGTTGTAAAAATTTGCGACGACCAAAGCTAGAAAATATACTTTGAGTTAATTTTTGATATTGTTGTAAGTTTTTATTATGTAAATCCATATATATATATTTAATAAATATAAATATTACTTTTGTGTCATCATTTAAACTGACTTATTTTATCATAAATCCTGTAGAGCAGCACGCTGCCCTTAATCTTAGCGGTAGGTAGGGGGCCCCACCAAAGATCATGGCCTGGGGGCCCACTTCAGGATGTGAGGGACCTGGCAGAGAACTCTGCAGTGAAATCGTGACCCTAATCCGAAGCCACCATTCAAGTACGCCAGTTCATGTGAATATCTGTAGCAGTGCTTCGGAAGTCATGAAGGTTTGGGTTGTTTTACTTCTGAGCGGTACTTTGCCATAATGGGCTAAATAGGTCACAAGGACCCCGAAGGCTCAGAGAAGGTTGTGGGAGGAGACCTACTGGAACAGCTGTTGGGAGAAGGATGGCAGCCTCCTGTCAAGGCCAATCAGCATGTTCTTTAACATTCACATGGTATGACTCTACTGTACATGAGACCACAGGCTTAAAGTTCCAACCGACGGACGGCAGCTTTGTAAGCCAGTGTCCCCTACTGACCAAGGGCAGGGTGGGGGAGTTTTGCAGTGATAAATCTAAATGCTGACCCTGCTGGAACTTGAACCTGGGAATTGCAGATTACGAGCCTGGCGCATTACCAGCTGAGCCACCCACACCCCAGTCATGTAGACAGTGAGCGACTTCAAGCATACTACTTCTGGTTACCTGGTATGATATTAACTATGGAGAAAATGCCCCTCTGCAATGTACATGCTGCGGCCAAATGAGATACCCAAAGGCTGGAATGCGCGAGCTTCAGAAAGTCGCCTCACCTCTCAAGTTGCAGTCGTTTTGAGGCAAAACCAGTTTGCAGGGACCTGCCATCAATACCTTGGCCAGAGTGTAGCAAAGGGACTATAGGGGGAGGGGGGAAATAGAAAACTCGGAACTCCAATTTTGCCAACTGAGAAAATACAGGGGTTTATGAAAATAATGGAAACACCAATGGCGACTGGAGTACACACAATGCGCTGTATGCATGTCACAGGGATGACATCACCCGTGATGTGAGGTATGTAAAGGGGAGAAGTACGATGTCAGCTGTCACGTAGCAGTGCCACAGGCGCAGTTGAAACAGCTGTTGTGGTGTAATTGTCGACAATATTCAGATCTCAGTGAGCTCTAAAAAGACATGATCATTGGTGCGCATCTTGCAGCAGCTTCAGTAACCAGAATGGTGGAAATAGTAGGTGTAACACGAAGAACTGTATCGAAGATTATGTCTATCTGTCTAAAAGACAGGGCGTTGTCTGTAAACGTGCAAATTGTGGATGCCATACGAAGTTGTCAGATGGGGATAGGTGAACGTTTGCACGGATTGTACAATGGAAGCCAAGACCACGGCACAGCAAATAGCAGCAGAGTTGAACACCAGTTGGAATGATTCCGTTTCCGTCATAAAGTTCGTCGGAAACTTCATTGTGCCAGTATTTATGTCCGTGCTGTAATCCACAAACCTCTGATTACCAACATCAATGCAGCAAAACGTGTAAGATGGTGCAATGCAAATAAAAACTGGTATACTAAAGACCGAATCAGAAGACAATGTCATCTGTTGTGATGAATCGTGCTACACATTGTTTCCCAAAACTGGTAGAGTGTACTTCTGGTGAAAACCTGCAGAGTACCACCCCAGATGTGAAGCATAGAGGTGGATCCCTGATGTTGTGGGGTGTTACGTCAATACATTCCTGGGCCATTAGTTATTCTACAGGGTCGTGCCACATCCGCAAAGTACGAATCCCTCCTCAAAGACCACCTGCACCCAATGTTGCAGGCATTGTTCCCTAATGACCATCCATGGTTTCAAGTCGATAATGCACCCGTGCATTGTGCGAAACGGATCAAGTTGTGGTTTGTAGAGGATGAGGTACAGCAGCTACTCTCAATCTCCAGACCTTAATATTATTGAACATATTTGTGGGAATATCTGGAGAGCAAGGTCAGATCACACTTACCAACTCTAGCATCACTGGCACATTTCGGCCATATTTTACTGGAAGAATGGTCCCACATTCCATTACCGTATGCATGGCTTGTGTAAGTCTGTCCTACATCGAATTGCATCTGTTCTGAACGGCTGATGGGCCTACAACTTATTAATAAACTATTCTGCACAAACAGTACGTGAGTAGTTGTGATACTTTTATAGAAGGGGAAAGGAAAAGTTCCTTCCCCCTTCCCCTATGTGTTCGCTGGATGCTTTCTATTGCTAGGCTTCCTACTTTTAGGAGGGGCATGTCTGAAATGATGCCCTCGCTGCGTGTTCGCTGGAAGTTTGAAGGGCCGTGACTACAATTTTTTTTCTGCAGTGTTGTTTATTTCCCCCATTTCCCCCAGTGGTGCCCTTAACTTTGTTTTCCACTGTTGGTGTAGAGTTCCACATCCAAGGATGGAGCTACGAATTTTATCGGTTGACCCCCTTTTCCCCCTTCACGAACACAGGTTCACACAGGTTCACTAAACGCAGTAGCATCAGTGAAAATGTCAGTATTAAAAGGTAGGTTAACTGTCCAGATTCTATCGCTCTTATTTTTCCTTGAGTATCATTCCTATTCTGGGAGATCCCCTCTTTCAAGAACGAGGTGCTTTGAGAAGCATCGGGAAGGGGTATTGTACTTAGGAAATCTAACAGCTCCCTACGATAATGCTCTTGAAGGAAGCATGTCTCTGAATAGTCGCTGTGGCCGAATTGCTTCGAGGGTGGCTCTGTTGAGAAAATAATTATACTCGACGCTTTATCTGCTACTTAGACAGGTAAGCCTAATGATAGGGATGGCGACAATGTCCTTCGGGGTCCCTGCAGTAAGGGTTGCATTGTTCAAGTTGTAAACGTGAAAATAAGCACGAATGTAACAGCCCAAGTAGGTGTGTCTCTGAACAGTGCCCATACCTGTCGCCTAGTATCTGATTGTTGACGAAAAAGTCCCGTAACTCACGTCACCAAAGGAGAGGGAGGAAGTGTTCATTGGAGGTCGGGTGCAGTACCCAATACAAGTGGCTGTACAATAAATCAGGGCGCTGAATGATGTAATGTGAGAATGCTAAAAGAGGTGTGCCAGAAAGCCTGTTCTGTCGAGAAATAATTATAGGGGTCTGTCACTTAGGTATGTGCACTGATAAAACAATGTCCTTTTGGGACGCTTCTTAGTCGGGGGTCCTTCAAGGGGGCTGTCATGTCCCTCGAATTTTATATTTTATTTATTTATTGTATATTTTTGTTGTATTATATTGTTGTATATATTTTATGTGTTCTTTGAAATGTTTGTGCTGGGATGACTCACTGTTGTTGTTTTTGGGTCTGAAGCTTGCTGCTTATGGAAGGAATCAATGCCAGAAGTTTCCCCCAGTGTTTGTGCCATATCTGACTAACTAGCCTTCAGCGTGAAGTCCGTGCATGAGGCTAGGGAAAGGAGTTGGAAGTATAAGTCTGTGTGTTAGCTGTCGAATGAACAAGGTCGTTGCGACACGCGTCGAAAGGATGACGCCTTTCTCAAAAAGTAATCTTTAAAGTCAGCGTGCGGTTCCAAGAGGGAATCCAGATTCTTGGAGAATTTTGTCTTTTATTCTTGTGGTTCAGGAGGAGCTACCGTGTAGGCAAAGGTTGGTTATCCTTTTGCCAAGTTTTGAGGTCTGTAAAGTGAGAAATTGCAGATTGTGTAATTTTCCACCTCATTTTAGTAATATTTGCAGTAGCAAAGCAGCAAAGGCTCACGGAGTTGAGCAGTGAATTTGATAGTAGTTTTGTGGATTCAGAAAGAACCACAGTGTGAAGCAGCAAAGGCCCACAGAGTGGAGTTCATTCCCAGCACGTAGCTGTACATAGTGTGAATAAAAATTGTGTTGTCCCTATATAACTCTTGTGCAGTAATTAATGGACCATTGCTATTCTTCATTCAATGCAGCAAAGTTTGAGGCATACAAGGGCACGGGCTTAAAAACCCGCAAATCTCTGAATTCACCAAAGTGAATTAAGTAGCAATATCATCCTCTCTCTATTCCTGTTCTGCCCAGACACGACATCTGGCACAGGTGGCAGGATCCGAACAACGGGCTACTACATCTGACATAGTCCTACAGGATCCAAAGCCCAGAGTCTTCACGGGGGAGTAACATCCACTCGGAAAGGCCATTACATGTTACCGAATCTTATCCAATGGCACATTCCGTTTAACAGAAGGGATGTTACTGACAATGAATGGTAGTCTTGGGTTGGCGATAAGAAAGCCCCAAGGGCAGTTCTTCTCATCCATGCATTGCTCCAGTATAACAGTAACGGGGGAGGTAACGAAAAACCCATAACTCAAGTCAACATCGAAAGGGCTCACTAAGGCGAACAATGCCAGGTATACTCTAAACGCGTCGAGAAATGACGTAACTCATGTCAGTATACTATAGCAGCGTGGGGAGATGGACGCTCCAGGTGTGGGATTTAAGCAGCCTTGTGATGGAACCTCCTATCCAAAGAAAAAAACAGTACGGTCACAGGGGGAAGGAATTTAAAACGTCCCATTGGAGGGAGGTGAAGGTGGGTGGACTCACGCATGCGTATGAAGCACTTTATACACTCCTGCACAGCCCGGAAGAAATCATTAAACAATGGATTTCACCTATGAAGAGAAATTAGCCTCCTTAGCCAACATTCAGCGTGAGCTAGATGCTATTCTAGATAGGGTGGAACGTCGACCAAACACTTCACGACTTAGTCTCAAAAGATGGCGAAAAATCGACCAGACGCCAATGACGACGAAGGTAGAGGCATCATCTACCAGGACCAGACCGTCAAACCCACCGCACACCGATGCTGTACCTGCGTCAAGATCATGCCTTAGTCTCAAGAGATGTTGTGGACAGGCGGAGCCACCATCGAAACGCCAGAGAGCAGAAACGCCAAGGTCGCTGCACGCTGGTGAAGGAGCGAGCGTAACCTTGGCAATGCCTGCGCCGAGCACTTCCGCCGTTACCATGACAATGGAGCAGCAACCGAGTACTTCCACCGGTGTTACCATGCCAACGCCCATCGCTGATGAGGCAGGTTACGTCATTACGAAAAGCAGCAGCTATTGCTCTTCAAAATGTAAGGCACAGGTCATGACTCACACGGTTTGTGTAATTAACTTTGAACGTGTGAACCCTCTTGACACTCTTCTGACACTCTTCTGGAAGTTCAAAAGAAAATTTTTAAAGAGTTATTGCCAGAGAAGAAACACAGTCATATAAGACTGTGTGTCCACTCCAAGTGCCTCTGGAACCCCATCAACCTGCCGTTGACCTCACGTAATGAGGTCACGGCAGAGAAAGTTGTGGCTACAGTCGAGAAGGTTCTACAATTTAACGATGCTGTCGGTACAGATGAAGAGTTATATTTTGATCTGGCAGCTGCCAATCTGGAACGTTTTGGAGGCGTCAGTAACACCCCTGGACCATGGCGCAGACCTCTAGCGGACCTCGAGGTGTTCAATACCAGTAAAAGGTCTGTTATCAACATCTTCAACAATGACAACCTGTGTCTAGCCCGAAGTCTTGTAGTGGGACGGGCCCTGTGTTTAAAAAAGTAGGGTAAGATGACAGGCGACAAGTACATCTGCCAGTGAGATTCTGGCAGACAGCGGGATGAAGCTAAAGCCTTGAATCGTGAGGCTGGTGTCCCTGAGGGCAAGTGCAGTTTGACCGAACTTCACCCCTTGCAGTCGCACCTGTACCCCGAATACAAAATCATTGTGTTCGGGGCACAGGACGATTTTCAAGTGATTTTCGCCGGTAAGAAAGATGCAGAAAACCTCATTTACCTGCTACACGATGCTGGACACTTTTCTGTCATCGAGAAACCTGCAGGATACTTCTGGGCGGGGTCCTTTTGCGTGCCCTGTCTGAAACCCATCTACCACAAGTCCCACGTCTGCAAGGGCACCTGCCGGTCATGTATGACACCATACTGTGTAAAAAAAGGTACTAGCATCTTCTGCAACTTCTGTCAGGGTACTTTAAAGGCCAGCACTGTCTGACCTCCCACCTTCTTAATGGAACCTGTGCTAAGCGACATAGGTGTGTCGACTGTGGGGTCATTTACCAGACCTCTGACCCCTCACCAGTGTGTGCAGAAAGAACTGAAGTATGTCAAAGTGGCTAAAGAACGTGGTCACTGGAAGCCGTCTCTATTTTGATATAGATACAGTGGAAGAAGATGGTTTATTAACCCCCATTCTATGCATTGTCCCCTACGAAGAAGGTGATGGTGTATGGAAATATGAAGAGTTCGAGCATACGGACACCATCATGGACTGGTTGCTGTCTATCCAGAAGGTAAACCTAAATTTAGAGATGTTACTTTGCTAGCACATAACGGTAGAGGATTCGATTTCATCCCCTTTCTAAATTACCTCTATAGA
This sequence comes from Ryuthela nishihirai, assembly GCA_038380435.1. Classification (NCBI taxonomy): domain Eukaryota; kingdom Metazoa; phylum Arthropoda; class Arachnida; order Araneae; family Heptathelidae; genus Ryuthela; species Ryuthela nishihirai. The sequence goes on from JAWZYU010000009.1 coordinate 93,523,387, forward strand.
AAGTGCCTGAGGCCGGAATTGATTTTTAACGGTAACAAAATTCTTCTTAATTTACCCGGCCTCAAAATCAGGTTTATTGATTCTCTCTCTTTTATACAGGCCCCTCTACGATCTTTTCCTAAAACTTTCGGCATTAGCGAAGTCAAAAAAGGTTTCTTCCCTCAGCCGTTTTGTACGAGACAGAATTTAAATTATTCTGGACCCATTCCCGACACTTATTATTTGAGCCATGGACCCAGGAGAAGCTTCAGAATTCCGTCAGTGGTACGAAACAGTGAAGGGGACTCATTGGGATTTTAAATATGAAATGATTGCGTACTGTAAATTTGACATCCACACTTTAATGTGAGGTTGTGAGAGCTTCCGAACAAAATTTTTAGGGATGACAGGGGTAGACCCTTTTCCTAAAATTACTCTTCCTTCGGCTTGTCTGCAGGTCTACAGACAGAAATTCATGCCCGAAGGAGTGATTGGTGTTTACCCCTCTAACTGATATTCCTCGGGCGACAGACAGAGTAGGAAAGGGCTTGCCTGGCTAGCCTACATAGCAGAGACCAAGAATCTCACCCTGCAGACGATGCGCTATGCAGAGGGGGTAGCCAAAGTTGGTGCTTATTATTTGGACAGTTTGTGTAGGCAAACCAAGCAGGCCATGGATTTCGCCGGATGTTTTTTTCACTCATGTCTGAATGTTTCAGCCCCAGCATTATCCACTCCCTCACTGGACAACCCATGGGGCTTTTTTTTCGTCCTTTCCGTAAAAAACTATCTTTTAATTTTAATAAGAGGATCTTTAAATCTGGACAAAGTGACACATTCCCTTTCAGTTTCAAAGCTTAAATTCCAGTTAACCGTTCAGATAAGCAGCCACCAGACCCATTAAAACCATATTTTACATTCTTTAGCCACTTTGACACTTTCAAACACTTTCTGTAGTATTTCACTGTTTTTAACATGCACGGGTTATTTTAAATTATGACATACTCTGATTTTTATACTATATCACTGCTTTATTATTTCTGTAGTAGGATTTTAAATGATATGGTTTATTATACTCTGATTTTACATTATTATTTCTAAGATTTAAATTGGTCATGCACTTATCCCTGAACTTTGATTTTTATTATTTCTCCACTACGTATTATTTGTAAATTATGCTGTTTCGCTACTTTACTTACTACTTTCTGCAGTACGTTTTAAATTGGTCATGTGGGTATTATTTGTAAATTATGTTACTGCCTTATACACGTTATTCACTCTGATTTACATTATGTCGTTGTTTTTACTCTGACATCTTAGGCTATTATTTTTTTTATATCACTGCCTTATTACTTCTGAAGTATTATTTTTATACTGTGATTTTTATAATATGGTATGACACTGCTTTATTATTTCTGTAGTACGTTTTAAATTGGGTATTCACTTATTTTGTAAATTATGCTATGTCACTGATTTATTATTATTCCTCAAGTATTATTTTTATGCTATGGTATGACACTGCTTTATTATTTCTGTAGTACGTTTTAAATTGGGTATTCACTTATTTTGTAAATTATGCTATGTCACTGATTTATTATTATTCCTCAAGTATTATTTTTATGCTATGGTATGACACTGCTTTATTATTTCTGTAGTACGTTTTAAATTGGGTATTCACTTATTTTGTAAATTATGCTATGTCACTGATTTATTATTCCTGAAGTATTATTTTTATGCTATGATTTTTATACTCTGATTTTACATTATTATTTCTACGATTTAAATTGGTCATTCACTTATTTTTGTAAATTATGTTACTGACTTATACATGTTATTCACTCTGATTTTACTCTGACATCTTATGCTATGACTGTTCAAGTTATTATTTTGATTAAACCTGAAATGTTTTTAAATCCTGAATTGCTTGTACTGCGATCTATGAGTTTTGTTTTATCGCTGCAAAGATGAATGGTATTACCAATGAGCAGATTACCGAACACTGGGGAGCCCATAGCTCACGACCTTCCATGTATGGAGGAGATACTGCATTCCATGAGCTGGGGAGCCCATAGCTCACGACCTTCCATGTATGGAGGAGATGTACTGCATTCCATGAGCTGGGGAGCCCATAGCTCACGACCTTCCATGTATGGAGGAGATGCACTGCATTCCATGAGCTGGGGAGCCCATAGCTCACGACCTTCCATGTATGGAGGAGATGCACTGCATTCCATGAGCGTGGGAAGCCAGGCTTTGGAATTCGTGTTATACAATCGGAAGGAAAACGAATCTAGACACGTTTGTAGGGGATACATTCTTTTTTTCTTAAGGCGATTACTGAGGCTACATTAATATTTCCGGCGTTTACATAAAAAAATTTCCCAATTCATTTACTGTATAAATTCCTTCTGACCGGGGATGTCGGGTTTTCGATTTTTTCTGACTGCTTCTGTGAGAAAGTCGGGTAAATATGAGTCTGGCAGGGGTCTACCTGACAGGGGTCTAAATAATAAATAAATAAACACCCCCTGAAGCAGCTGCTTGCCACAGAGGTCTGACAGGAGCCTGTCAGTTTATATGCCATAGTAGAACGGTCTACCGTAATTTAAAAGTCTGCCTCTTGAATCCCATCGAACTGTTTCGGGCAAAGATTTCATTTTTTCTTGAACCTTACTTTTGAAGTGACGAGGAGACATGTTAATTATGTCCCTTACTGATAGCCCTGGAGTGATTGTCATTTCGTCTGGCGTCTCGATTTTTTTCGAATATTGTAAATATTTTCCTAAAGCGGTCAGATATGCCTCTGCTTTTTGATCGGAATTTCCAGGAGATTTCAAAATACATTGCATGTCGCTATCGAGATCATCAGTTTTCGCTTTTAGGTAGTGAACAGCTGGAATAAATTAGCTATCAGGGGTACCACACTTGAGAGAAGAGGAAGCAGAAATCCGGCTCCTTTCTGACGTATTAGACGTATCTGACGTACACGTTTAGATTTCACACTAATGTTTTTTGCCGCTAGCTTTCGTATAATGCACTTGTGTTTGGACAATTTTTTCAGTACATTTGAAGAAACTGGTAGATTGGCTTTCACTAAATTTAAACAAATTTCGCACAAAGCGAGTAGCTCACTGTCACTTGCGGCTTTCAACAGCGCCGAACGTTTCTTAATATAAAAACGGTTAAAAACGGTTTCTTCGTTTTAATCCTCATTCCTCATGTAAATAATTTCAGGAGATTCAGAAGGATGTATTCTACTTCTAAGCCGCTGTTCATCTGGTGTTTTCACGTCACATTCCAGAAGTAAATAGCCATGAGGTCTCTGTGTAGCTAGCTTAAATGCATCCAATAATAATTTCGTCTCTCCGGGGAACATTTGTTTTGCTAAATAACTAATCTGAGAAACGTTCCTGGGGTTTTTGAATAAACTAAATAATGTGAGTCGAGACTGATATTCCTTGCGCATTTACCTTCAAAAATTAAATTCTGAGTGATGCGGACGACCGTGGCATTCAGATGATGAGACCCCTTTGTGAATAGATCAGATACCCTTGTATCATCTGCAGCTTGAACAAACAATCATCCAGCACGAGCAAAGTACGTTGCTTTGCATTCAACTGTAGGTCGGGGAAGCCTTCCACGAATTCTACTTTTCGTTTGAAGGATTTGAACGCAGGCTGCCACAAAGAATAACAATAGATGATTCTGTCGGGATTCGGAGAGAACACTTTATCTGCATGGCGTATGAGTTCCAAAACAAAAGTGGTTTTCCCACACTGGCTTGGTTCGTAACAAGAATTGTACTTGGCGATTGTATAGTGGAAAAAGACTGTTTAATAATCGAGCATGCCATTAAATAGCGTTATCAAGAGCTCATTAAATCCCAGGTGGCAAGAATAACGTTCCTTCAGGAACCGCTTCAAGGTCACGCCTCTCGTCCGCAGAAAGAGGATATAGAGACAGTGTACCCCAGATGTGAAGGAAACTGGCGACTGTAGTGGTAACGTTGGGTACAATATCCGATTCATCCCTATCTTCCTATAATATTCTTCGATGCTAGGCTCCATGCCTAGGGGGTCAAAATGTTCGACTGTTCTCATGTTCTCGTAGACAACTATCCAGTGTTCTCCAGTAGAGGTGAAAACATCAATGTTAAAGATAAAAAAACACGGTTTTTTCGTAATGTTTTCTCAGCTGGTCTCTAGCAAACACTCCTAGAAACAGAGGTCGAGTAAAGGGGTCATTTCGAAGAACGTGAGATAGTTGAAGGGTATCCATCACGCAGAGAAATCAAATAAAATTTTACGATGTTGGTCTATCTCCAAAAGGTTCTCGAATTCTTCATATAGAATCACCTCACTGCTTCGATTAGAGGGGTTCCGAATTTGATCTCTAATCTACAATTTGCACTCTTCACTAGATTAAAGTAATCTTCACATTGTTTACCATCTGCAGAGAGTTCTAACCCGTACAATGTGTACCCTTTCGCATAAGCTGAGCAACCAAATTGTACCCTTTGTTGTCTTTCCAGACGTCTAGTGATTCCAATAACGTTTGATAAGAGCGTATATATTGATGATTTGGATAGTCAGGGGTGAGCTGTTGAGAGGGGAATTGCTCGGTGTCAGCATCCAGAGATATATGATTTAGATTTTAATGCTTGAAGTTGTATGGATTTCTAGCAAAATCCCCGTTCATGGCAGCTGAGTCGACGATCCCTACAATGACTCTTTTGGGCATATGAGCGCTGAATAAATTATCTCTCGTGCACGAAGTAGTTCCAGGGCTGAGAGTGAATGATCTGACTTCCACACGTCTTAAAGGATATTTTGCCGAGGTCGTGTGTAGCATCTGAGCCTGAGCGAGTAGCGTTGGACAGCTGACTTTGACTTTCCTTACATAAAAAGCGGCTTCTTCAAATTTCACTTTGTAAGCAGGGTTTGCTTCGCTAGTCATGAGACAGAATTCTGGTTTTGGCCTCGTCATCCTCAATCGAAGGTCTACGTGATTCAGTAAATACCTGTCTTGTAGAAATAGATTCGCATGTACCCATCCGATTAATTCGATGCTACGCGAACCTGCTAAAGTTTTCCTCGTTTTCCAACCGAGATTAGCATCCCCACATTCTTCCATTTTGTCTGCAGCATCCAGATGCCATAGTCCACACGTTAAATGGCTTTTAACTGCGTCGGCGCCATAATTAAGTAAAGTTTCCAGATAACTGCTGTAGGGATAAAGACTGTGGCTTCCACTCACTAATTGTTCGTTCAAGTATACATCGACTTTACTAAACAAGCCGTGTAAAAAATTGTTCGATGGAGCAACAGCTTCCGCATCCGTTATGACCCTTCCTGCAGCGTCTGTTATTCTTGCCTTGATTCTTAAGTGACATCGGGATAAATCGATATATTCGTCACCTCCAACGACGTTAAATTCCAACGGGGCCTTTCCTTCTAACGAAGCAAGGGGCTGGTAAGCAACATAAGTAGCTCTTTCAGTCTGTGAGTTGGTCGGAGGTATAGCAAACAGGTCGAGTTCCGATAGAGCGCAATCGCCGGACGAACCGTGGATTCTTTCGCTCATATTGCAAAGACGTCCTTCACTCTACAATTCACTTGCTAGTACTGCAAACGATCTCGGCTATCTTTGAAACCTAATTCTTGATACAATTAAATTACAGATCTCAGTCACTGTTAAGGGAAGATTTGAATTTTAATAGAACCGAAAAATGTCTCAACCGTTAATTTTTCTTAAAGATTCAAAACCGATTTCATGATGCAATGTATTATTTTTTATATAAGCTATTCAAGACGTTTTTTTCGTCTTTTTTACAGCAGTACGTTGTACTTGCATTGTATTAACATCTCAATATATATATATTTAAAAAATCAAATATCCATATATATATATACAGTATATACAGGGTGGTTATAAAATAAGTTTTACTATTCCAAAGTCTCTGGAGAGGTGAAGATACCGACCCCATTTTTGGATTCTGCCTAGAATGATCATCTCTTTCAATCATTGGGGTGGGAGGGGCTCAGTCGGTAGCGCGCCGGGCTCGTAATTCCCAGGTTCGAGTTCCCAGCTGAGCTAGAGGTTAAGATTTATCTCCTAAAACTCCCCGCCCTACCCCGATCAGTAAGAGACATCGATGGGCTACAAAGGGCCACCATCTGTCCGATGGGACTTTAAGCCGTGGGACCGTGTGATGGCCTTGACGGGAAGTCTACCATCTTATATTTGGGGAGGCTTTAGAGGAAAAATGATCTGAAGCCCTTGAAAGCATTTCTACATGGGTCAAGATAGGGTGGTACCTAAGTAGACACCAGAGGGGTACCCTTCCTCCCCCAATAGCTGTTCCAGTGGGTCCCCTCTCCCAATCTTCGGGGTCCTTCTGACCTGGCCATTTAGCACATGGTGTACAGTCGGTCAAAAAAGTATCCGAACACTATGGTTGATTACAGAATTCAGAAAAAATATCTGGCAACGATTTTTTTAGAAATTAGTGAACTGGCAACCTTCGGTCACGTGACCCGAAGGTTGCCAGTTCACTCATTTCTAAAAAAATCGTTGCCAGATATTTTTTCTAAATTCTGTAATCAACCATTTTGTTCGGATACTTTTTTGAGCGACTGTACAAAAAAGTGCCTCTCAGAAGTAAAACAATCCACCTCATAGGCTAAGGTGGTCTTATCAGGCTGTGCAATTTTGCTCTCCAAACATCTGTTGTGATCTACATCATACTAATTATAGCACTTTACTTGGTAGGTAAAGTGGTAATTTTCAATATTTTTTCTGATATGTAATCAATCGCTCACCTCAGTGTATGCTAACAGCAGCCTGCGTTCCAAATAAAATGACATTAATACTGACTTCCAGGGAGCGGGGGTGGCTCAGTCGGTAGCGCGCCAGGCTCGTAATCTGTAGTTCCCAGGTTCGAGTCCCAGCTGGGTCAGCATTGAGATTTATCTCCACAAAATTCCCCGCCCTGTCCACGGTCAGTAAGGGACACCGATGGGCTTGGAAAGGCCACCGTCCGTCGGATGGGACGTTAAGCCGTGGCCCCGTGTGCGGGAGAGCCATACCCTGTGCACGTTAAAGAACACGCTGGATGGCCTTGACGGGAGGCTACCATTTGTCTCCCAACAGCTGTTCCAGTGGGTCCCCTCCCCCAACCTTCTCTGAGCCTTCGGGGTCCATGTGACCTGGCCATTTAGCCCATGGTGTGCAAAAAAGTGCCGCTCAGAGGTAACCCAACCCAACACTCTTATCTTAGAAGATACCACCACAAGCATTTTTCTTTAACTTTCCATAATTCTACTCTTCCGTTTTTGTGCATTTCAGATCCATTTGTCTGTCGCTTTGTTTCGTCGATGTCTTATTTGTTGGGTAATAATTTACAAACATGGCGCTGCATTTTTACGTAATACTTTGGAATACGTATCTCTGCACCGCATCTTAATTGTATGCTAAATTGAGTAATATTTTTGGTAAATGTTTTTTGTAGAAGTGTTCTTTGTAAGAGGTTCAAATAACAATGATTCTATAAGAATAAAATTTTGATGAAATATTTTAATATTTAATTCCTTATGAGGCTTACAACCACTACTACTATGGAAATGATTGCTATAATACTCTGCTAATTGAATTAGATGCACTTAGCTGAGACTTTATGAATAATCCTTGTTAAATTTATAGGTTTCTAACGTGATGTCATAAGACATTAGATTCAAAGCTCCGTAATTTTTTTTTGATTTGCAACATAAGTATGGAGAAGAGTCTAGAAGCCACTTCAAGGTTGTACAGGCCTTGGCATAAAAGGATAGTCCCCAATACGATAGAAATCACTGCCTCGGTTAGAGATAACAGCACAGAAGCAAACAAGCATGCCAGCGCAAGGACTCGAACCCAGATCCCAGCAGTGATAATATAACTGCGAACCAACGCGATACAACTGCGCCACCGAGGCAGAAAGTTTTAAAATTTTTTAAAGGCAGTTAGCTGTAAAAAACATCGTAATTAAATTTACAAATCTTATTTTTCAACAATATTTGTACAGCATTTCAAACGTACTGGAGACTGAAGCATTTAAACAATTTTGATCTTTTTCCAAAAAACGTTAAAAATTGGCACAAATAGTCAAACATTTCTATTCAACTGGTAGAAGTACACTTATGCAATTTAAACAGTTGTAGATATAACTGTTGTTGCTTTTTAGTTTAAACTTATTTCAATGAACATATCACTTCTTTTAGCTATCACTGCTGCTATTAAATGTTCCATCTTCCGTCTTTCTTTGAATACCGAAAATTTAGTCAGTGTCTCTCAAATTTGTCAGTGTCTCTTTGACAATCTGACAACATCATCATCAATACACATCAAACTTTGAATATTTCTGCAAAGATAACTCTTTGCAGACTCATTAAAGCTCATCAGCAACAGTGCAGACTCATTCAGGCATATTTTTTGTGGATCCTTACGTATATATATATGTGTGTTTTTATAATTATTATTCATTTTATGTATGTATTCATATTTTTTTCATTTTTTTTTATTATTATTAATTTATCTTTTTTTATAGTTTATCTAAGAGATTGATGTTTTTGAGATAATTAATTAATAATTTATAAAAAGTTAGTTTTAATTTTTTTGATGTTGGTTCTAATATGTTTTTAAAATTAAATGTGTTTACATTATATTTTTGCAACTTATTAAAATATATTTTTCTCTCCTCTTCATATTTGTTACAACTGAATATTATATGCTCTAGTGTTTGTATGTTATTGCAGAAAAAACAATTTGGTGAGTTTATTTTTCTAAATTTAAATAGTGTGGAATTTGTAAGAGCTAGATTAGACTTTATTCTTAAAATCATAGAGATCTTTTTTCTTTAATCCAAAATTATTAAATTTACCAATGTTATTAGAGATTTGAAATCTGTGTGTTCCTAGCTTTTGTCATGTACCAATTCTGTAATTCTGCCAATAATTTTATTTTATTTATTTTTTATGCATAACAAAATGATAAGGAGAATTTATAGTGTGGTTTAGATCTTTTGCCTTTTTTGCTAAAGTGTCTACATGTTCATTATATGTTATATTAACATGTGAAGGTATCCATTGTAAAGTTATAATGTTATTCTGATCTATGTGTTTGTAAGTTAAAGTAAATATATCATTACTAAATATTGAAAAATCATTTTTGAAAGGGTTATGTTGAAAAATGTCCAGTGATGAATTACAGTCTGTAAATATGACAATTTTTTTTTTATATATTTTAAGGCCCAGTTGATTGCTATAATAATAGCAAACATCTCAGCTATAATTACTGGTTTAGTTATATTAAATTTAAATTGGTGTTCATAGTTTTCATTTGGGCAATAGAAGGCTCCAGATGTGATAGTGGAGTCAGAGTTAAGAGATCCATCTGTGAATACATGTATATAATTTTTATAGTTATTACTGATAAATGTGTCAGTTAATGATTTTATAATTGATTTATCATATTGATTTTTAGATTCAATTCCTGGTATTTTATCAGAAATAATGGGTAATGTTGAAATCCAGCAGGGAAAGTTTGGAAGATAATCTCCGCTAAGTTTATTATTTATTAGTACCAATATCTTTTCTTTTTCTGAAAAACCCTTCAACGTTGTATCTTGAAAGTTATTATTAAATTTATTTATTATAGGGTGTTGTTGATTTTTAGTGATTATTCGAAACATTAAGTTCGATAGTAAATATATATTTTTTTTTATTTCAGTTGTGGGTAATGCAGTTTCAGCGTATATATTTAAGTTGTTTGTTGATTGCAAAAGTCCAAGGCAAAATTTTAAAATTTTTGTTTGAATTGTTTCTAGTTTTTTTTATTTTTATTTGAGAAATGTTATTTATGAGTTCAATTCCATATACACATTTAGGTAGGATTATAGAATTAAATGTTAATAAAAGGGTTTTTGTGGAGCAGCCCCATTTAGAGCTTCCAAGGAATCTTAAAAAATTAAATAATTTAGTAGCTTATTCTTTTGCATTTTTAATAAAATGATTCCATAATAATTTCGAGTCCAGATGAAGTCCAAGAAATTTTATATTATCTGTAATTTTTAATTCTGTGTTATTTAAAATTATTTTTATTTCATTTGTGATTTTCTGTCTTTTGTGAAAATATGTGATTTTTGATTTTTCTGATGATATTTTTAAATTCCATTTTTTACAATAATTTACTAGTTTATTAAGAGTCTTTGCATTTTTGTGTTTATTACATTAAGATCTGTGTGAATGGTCCAGAAGATAAGGTCATCTGCATATGTACTATGTGAAATATCTGAGGAAAAAATTTCTGAGATGTCATTTAGAATTATTAAAGAATATTGGAGAAAGTATGTCTCCTTGAATTATTCCATTTTTAAGTTCATATTTATTTGAGAAGTTATTTGCAATTTTAACTCTAAAGTTTTTATTTTGTATTATATGAGAGAAAAAGTGATACATATTGCCATAAATTTTACATTTTCTAATTTTAGCTAATAATCCTTGGTGTGAGATTGTATCAAAAGCCTTTTCTAAATCTATTACAACTGCAACAAGGAAAAAACCATTTTAATTGCAAATTCAGCGTCTGAGATAAGAGTCAATAAATAGATCCTTAGTGGAGCGTCCTGGTCTAAAACCAAAGAAGTTAAAATCAAATAAGTTATGATTTTCAAAATGCCAGTTAAGTCTATTAAAGACTAACTTTTCAAACAGTTTGAGCATGTTTGAGCTAAGACAAATGGGTCGATACGATTTTAGATCATCAGCAGGTTTATGTTCTTTTTTTTATGAATATCGTAAAATTGTCTAGCCATGATTCAGGGTAGCATTTTTGAGACCAAAATGCATTGAAGATTTCTAAAAGTTTAATTAACCATTTATGTGTTAAATTCTTAAGCAGTTTATTAGTAATTTCCTCAAGGCCTGGTGTGGTATTTTGTTTGAGAGTTTTTATAGCAGTTTTCAATTCATGAAATGTAAAGGGAAGGTTTAAATAATTAGTTGAGTTACAATAAAAAAATTTGTGAAAGATATTTGAATTTTTAAAACTTTTATCTATTTCATTGTCATGTTTGAAGTGGGAATTAATGTAAAATTGTGCTAAGTCTTCTGTTGTTTCTTTTAATGTTTTATTATTCTTAAATGCATATGTTTGAATTGGATTGTTTGGGGTAGTATTAGTGTATAAGTTTTTATAAATTTTCCAGAGGTTTGATGTGGTTATATGAGGTGTTAAGTATTCGGTGAATTTTCTCCAATTAAGTTTCTTTAATTTTTTTTTTTTGAGATAGCTTTAATTAGTCTGTTAAAGTTTTGGGCATCTTTAAATGTTTTTTTTTTCCTGTTCATTCTCCTCTCTGCCCTTCTACGAATGACTATTAATTTATTGACAAATATTGTGTGTATATTATTTTTGGGTATTTTTTTTTTGTTATTTAAAAATTCTGTTAATTCTAGATAACCACATTTATCATTTATTAATTCCTTATTTTGAATGTCTTGTTTGAAGTTCTTCCAATTTATTATTTTTATATTAGGTTTTGTTCTTTTATAATTTTTAAAATAAATAAATATAAGTAAATGATCACTATTATAACTGTCTTCTAATATGTGCCATTGTAATTCTTTTAAGATTTTATTAGAGCAAATGGATAAATCAATTACAGAGTTGAAGTTATTTTTATTAATATGTGTTATGTGTTTATTATTTAAAATTCTTAAATTATTATTTTCAATGAATTTTATAAAGTGGGTGCTTTTGTGTTCATTTCTGTATGAGAACCACATTCTATTACGTATGTTTAAATCACCACATATTATTATTTCATCATTTAAGTTTTCAATTAGTTTTAAATATTGACTATATTTTATGCATACTCCAGCATTGTAGATATTTATGATATAAGTAGTTATATTATTTATTTTAGTTTGTATAATTATGACTTCTAATTTATTATGTACTATATCTATATTTATTCTCTTTTGAGGTAGGTTTTTATGTATATAAGTTAATATTCCCCTGGTATTGTCACTATTTTTTTGTTTATATGCTATGAAATTAGTAAATTTTGGTACCTTGTTTGTTTGAGATTCCTGTAGACACATAATTTGAATATTTTTTGATTTGATTAGGTGATTGAGATAATGTTTCTTATTTAATATACTTCTACAGTTCCATTGTAGAATTACCGCTCTATTGTCCATGGACTGCCATGTAAAAATAATAATAAAATATCTTTAATTAAGTTTAATTCCGGTCCACTAGGAAGTAAGTAGTCCAAAAGTGTGATTAGTAGTCCGATAATTTGGCCTTTAGAATCCATATTCATTGTCGAATTATCAGTAGTTTCGATTCGACTTGAAGTTGAAGCTTTTGAATTAACAGATTTATTTTAAATGTTTATATTTGAGTTCTTTGCTCCTGAAATATTTTTTTTAACCAGCATAGTCTATGCCTTTCTTTTGTTGAGTTTCAGAAATGTCCTTTAGGGGAAAGTCATTTGAAGTAGATGGTATTGCAGGATAGTTCTCTGTCAGGTCCATTTGGAATTTATCGATGAAGCTCTCTCTATGGTCCTCATAAACATGAGTTTGAATCCTAGTGTAATCTGCAGATTCTTCATATAGACAATACATATAAACATCACATCAAAATATTTACTGATGGATCATATAACGATAACACAAAAATATCTTCTGGAGCTTTTACATGTCCAAATTATAATAAATCCAATTCTTTTAAATTTAATCAACAATCCTCTATTATAATAGCTGAAACTCTAGCCATCATATTAGCAATACAATGGGCATTATTATTCTCCAACTCTGCTACAGTCATTTTCTCTGATTGTAAATCTGCAATAGAATTACTTTACACCAATCCATATAAATCTAAATATACCATTTTCTCAAATGACATCAATATCCTAATATTTAAACATATTTCTCAAAATAATCTTATTTACATACAATGGGTACCTTCACATACTGGCATTGCTGGTAATGATGAAGCTGACTCATTAACAAGCACAAAATAACACAAACTCTATACCAACTCCTTTCTTTATACACACCTTTAAACAAAAAAAACACTTCTATTTAAAGAAACTCAACATTATTTTCAAACAAATGCAGTAAATTCACACAGATTTCTTATTTGCAACAATATTCAAAAATTTTATGATTTTTAATCTCAAAAAAGATGAAATTTGTTTAATTTCCAAAATTAGAACTAATTGGGCCCTAACACAACTCTATATACATTTAAAAAATATCTTCACCTAACTGTAATAAATGTAATACCCCTCAAACCATAAAACATATAATTTTTCAATGTCAAAACTTTTCAACTCAAAGAAAGACTTATTTTGACAAACTCGCAAAATTTAACATCACACCCCATAATTTTTCTTCCATATTGCATCATAACAATCTACTTATTAATAAAATTTTTTTAAAATTACTCATAATTTTTTTTAAAGACTGTGAACTATTCAATATTATTTAAACAAATAGCCCTTTTTTATAACAACTATAACAACATAAAGAAAACTCTTTCAAAAATAACTTCAATATATAATTATGTTACACTTTCAACTCAGACAACATGAAGAATTAACAACAAAAATATATATATATAAAAAAGTACTCATAACAACATGAAGAAACTACGACATACACACATAAACTGAAATACTATTTACTCTTTTTCTTACCAATTTTTTTATTAGATTTAACATGACCTGAATGAGTCAGAATAGTGTTCTATTCTGGAAAATTCATTTTTGTGAGTTCTCCATCCATCCATCCTCAGTTTGATCGTCATTGGGGACAAAAGTTTCAGTATTTCTAAAGTCTTTAAGAAGGTTTATGTCAGTTTTTGCTTTAATAAAAGCTTCTTTCCAGTTAATTCCTTCAGCTAACTGAATTTCTCTTGCTTTATAGGCTATTATTCGAATGATACAACCAGCCCAGGTCGATGGATGCGATCCTGAGCAGTTTGGGCATCTAAGAGTCTTGGAAGTACACTGTCTGTGGTGGTGTTTACCACCACAGCGTTTACAAATTTGTCGCCCTTTGCAAGTTAAAACTGCATGTCCGAAATTATAACAGCGTAGACATATATTTGGGGGTAGAGTGTAACTTTTGACATAATGTCTGTTAAAGTTGATATACACATTAAGAGGCAAGTTCTCGCCCTCAAATTCAAGAATTACTTTATGTGTTCTTGCGCCATTAAAATCTTTTCTAGAAATAGCTTATTTGTCGAAATGAATCATTCGGCGAAGACTTAATACCTTCTGAACGGATAGAATATCAAGTAACTAATCATCATTTATATTAACAGGTACACCAATGATTGTTCCTAACGAAGATTTTATGAATTTGGGAAATTGAGTTATTGTTGGTATAGATAATAAGTCATTGAGTTCAAGAATTTTACTTTGTTGAGTTGCGTTTTTAGGAAATAAAAGCAGACGTCCAAACGAGATAAATTTTCCAGTGATATGCTCTCCCAATAAACCATAAGAAATGAAGTTACTTTTCGAATATCAAGAGAACTTATGTCATCTTTAATTCCTGTAATCACTAATGCTAAGTCTTTATTATCATTGAACTTTAAGTTTTCTGTAACGAGGGAGGTCACAAGTGTATATTTATTATCTTTTTCATTTTCAGAAATGTTATTTATTTTGTTATTTACTGTGATATTACTGAGGTTATTATTTTCTTCTATAATGTTTTTATCATTACTGATATGGCTTTCATTTATAGGTATTTTATTTTTGTCAGAATTTACCTGTGAGTTTTCCTTTTCTGGTTTTTCTTGATCAGTAGTAGAAATGTTCTTTGGTTGTGAGTTGTCTTCTATTGACTTTGTTGGTGACACCACAGAGTGAGTCGAAACCATCAAGTCCTCCTCTGAAATGGAAATTTCTTTGGGTTTTTTATCACGTTTATTTGTATGCTGATACATTTTGGACTTTTTAACTCTTATTTTCATATTAGTCGGTGAAGATTTCTTTTTCCTCGTTCCGTTGGTCATTTTATAAGATTTTCATTCCGTGCAAAATAGCTTAATATACTTTGCTTACTTCAAAAATGCTTAATAAACTATAGAAATTGAAGATATAATCACTTTAAAGTAAAATTAAAGATAAAAACTGACTTTAATTACTTTACTATCAAATCGAACACACAGCACAATTCAAAATCAACCGCCACCAACGGTGGCTAACGGACTTTTTCGAGGCACTTTGCAGTCACGCACAACCACTCATTTAATGGCGGCACTTTTCGATCAGTCTACCTCATACAGGTAACCCCCCGTTCATCGCGAAGGATACGTTCTGGACATGGTCGCGATAAGCGAAATTTCGCGATCAACGGGGGATTTAAAAAAAATCATTTTAAAATTCGAAAAAACACTTTATTAATAAATTAAATATTATAAATAACAAAAAAATGTCATACATAACATAATTCATAATTCATTCATTTTGTTCCGTGTTGCAAAAAGGAATCTAGATTCCCTTGTTTGGACTTTCTACGTTTATTATGCAAAATTTGCTGATAACTGTCAAATAATCCGTTACAACCACACTTTACAGAACTCACTCGCTCGTAATCTTCGTCGTTTTCTTCTAACAACTCCATGCATTGATTGTGAAGAGAAAGGTCCTTTTCAATGATTTTGACACTTAACTTTCGCACGGGAACAGATTCCGAGACGTAATTTTCTTGGGACATAGTATGGCACTCCATTTCCTGCAGCTCTTCATTAGTTAAGGGTTCGCCGTGTGATTCTAACAAAGTCTGAATATCATCTACATCAACACCTTCGATGCCTCCGGAAGTGGCTATAAGACTAATCTCTTCGATGATATTTTGAATATCATTTTCATAATTGATGTGAACTTCAACAATTTCTCTGAGCAAGCTTTTCCAAACACCCTTCATACACGACTGGGCGACTTCATTCCACGCTTCGTCGATGTTTCTGATAGCTTTCATAATATAAATTGTTTCCACCAAACCCGCATGGCATCTCTACCACCTCCATCAGTTTCTTCAATGAGTTGGCGCATCGTTTTTCTTAAATAATAGGCTTTGAATGCTGCTATTGCGCCTTGATCCATAGACTGTAAGATGGAAATGGTATTCGGAGGTAATAATACCACTTCAACGGGAAAATCAGTGCACAGAGTCTCAAGTTCCACAGGATGCCCCAGCGCATTGTCCAACACCAAAAGAGCTCGAGGTTCAACTCCAATATCCTCGCAATATTTTTTTATTGCTGGGCAGAAACAAGTTTTAAACCAGTCCATAAAAACATTTTGTGTCATCCAAGCCTTAGGGTTACTTCGCCAAAAACTGATAAATTGTTTTTAGAATAACCTTTCATGGCACGAGGAGTTTCTGATTGATAAATCAACAATGGTTTCAATTTTAATCCTCCGGATGCATTTCCGCCGAGAAGAAGAGTTAGACGATCCTTGCTGCTTTAAATCCAGAAGCAGTCTTTTCCTCTATGGAAATAAACGTACGTGTTGGCATTCGTTTCCAATAGAGTCCCGTCTCATCTACATTGAAAATTAAATTTGGTGGATAATTTCCCCTTTCCACAATTTCACGGAACTCCATTGGATATTTTTCAGCTGATTCTACGTCTGCACTAGGCGATTCGCCAATCATTTTAAGGCTATGCAAGTTTGATCGTTTTCTAAACCGATCAAACCAACCTTTGCTGGCTTTAAAAATTTCTTCTCCCCCATGTTGAGATTTTAAATGATCCCAAAGACTAAGTGATTTATTCATTATCATTTGGATACTCACAGGCACGCGGTGTTGATTTAGGTCCTCTATCCATTTGCTTAATAAATTTTTCATTTCTGTCATCAAAAAACTTCTGGTTCGTGAAACTTACGTCGCTGCAATTGGAGTAACACTTTCGCCAGACTTTTTAATTTTGTCTTTTTGTTGCATAATTGATCGCACTGTAGACTCAGGCAATTTGAAATCCCTTCCTGCAACTGTAAATTTACCACCACTTTCTATCCTTTCTATAATTTTTAGTTTCTTTTCTAAAGTCACTACATTGCGAATTTTCTTAGCCGATTTTTCACATTGTCTTTTTGACATTTTAAAAATTACGAAGGGATAAAAAAATATGTAGTCAATTTAATTAGCGTGCGTTTGACACTGCAGCTAAGATTACACTGAAGGATAGACCCAAATGATGCACTGGCTCAACCGTACCAGGCACCGGCGTATGGCGTTCTTTTGTCTCACCCACGCTCGTAACTTTACGTTATGTACATGTGTATGATGTGATTGAGCGAGAAAGAAAGTTAGCATGTACGTGCAACCATTCATTTTGACTTTTCCTCGCATGTTTCAAAGCCACACAAAAAAAAAGATCGCGATATAACGAATCCGCACTCGCCGGGGTTGCGATAAACGGGGGTTACCTGTACTTGAAAAAGACATTAAAGCAAAATGGCGAAATATTGCAAAAACAACCTACCACAAATCGCGAACAAACCAGTTCGACTCACTCTAAAATAAGAAAGCAGAACTAAATAGCAGTATTTCCTATATTAGTATTATTATTTATATTAATATTATTTCCTATATTAATTCACCAAAAAATCGCGCACAAACGAATAAGCAGCATTAACAGTTTGGCATACTGTTGCCAGATCCTCACAATCTGACAATTTCATTTTGTTTCTTAGGCTTTATACCTCTCCCCCCCCCGCAGGTTTCTCCCGGCTTCTTCTAACAAGTTAGCCGCACATTCCTTCAAATTCGATTTGAACGCTTCTTTTGGGTTGCGACCTGATGCAACTTCCGAACGAATTTAAATTCGTGATCTAGCTGCTTACTTTCCTAGAGAAAACGCCATGGGCTTCAGAATCGGGAATACGAAACGTCCGATACTTCTAAATAAGGATCTGAGCACCCCCCCCCCTCCTCTTTGATCCCGGGTACCCCAGAACACCCCTGCACCCGTCTGAGCCCTATAGTACATCAGGTAGGTGGAGGGGCTAGGCTCTGTGTACTTGATTCGCATGAGGAAAGTGCAGCTTGACTAAAACTTTACCGTACTTAAAAGATAACGGTTCGCCACTATCTGTGCGAAGAAATATCTCACTCTCTCGAACACGTTCCTTGCCAGAAGGTAATAATCAGCATTCGTAAAAGTTTTCACTATAGCCTCGTTGTTGGGAGTTCTTGTTGAGGGGTTAATCACCAGTAACATCTGTGCATAAGTATCGCCTAATAAATGAGGCGCTACCAGGTCGGAGTACACATAAATACCAGATATATCCGCGTTAATATCAATGGCATACTTGGACATGGAGATGTTATACAAATATTCGAATTTGTCAAAACCTAGTAATTCTCCCAACCCTTTGGGGAGGCAGGGAACATGAGGTAATAACTAGCACTATTGGTGATTTGTGTATGATTATTAGCCAGTTTCTTGAGGCCGTAATGTTTACTGTCTTCGGAAGGCATAGTTTGAAGCATAGCAGAGAAAATAGCTTTCACATTTTCGTAACGACCGTGGGGTATCTGGTTCTCGTTTCCTCTTATCACATGATGGGTAGTAAGTAAAAATAAAATGATGAATCGGGGGTGAAGAAATCAACATCATCCTTTCTGACCTTGCTAGCGAAGTTGGCGTAGTGAGAAGTTTCTATGTACGGCTCGTCGATATTGAAGAATGTGTTGAAACTCTCTGCCTGTTCGTAAAAAGCAAACCGTAATTTGGAGTTCCAATCTGGAACAACTATAAATCATCTCTTTTCACCATTTAAATATCTATATCTGTATGAATTTGATGCTGAATATTTTTTACAATCCCCGCTCTCTTCATAGGCTTTCCAAAGTATTGCAAACTTAGCGAGATCTTAATGACATCTTTAGGAAAGGAGGGGAACCATCTGAAATGTGTGGAGAAGGAACTATTCGAATCGTCGATATTATACCAACTCGTAGGAATGTGAATCTCGGATAGCGCTACCTCCCATTCGCCATTCAGCTCGATTGGTTGTGCCAATCTCGTGGTATAATCGCTCTGAGTGTTAGAAGGGTAAACGTCAATGTTGGCAGAGGAAGGGAGAGTTAAGTAGAAAGCCATTTTCTAGGTATCCAGCTGGGAGTAGGATAATCTCTCCACTTCACTAAGACGCCTTTTTTGTGGTCCCGGTCCAAGATTTTTTCCACTGAATAGAGTTCAAGAGGATTTATTTTCTGCAGCTCTCAGCTATAGAAAGTTCCACGTATCTTGTTACCAACATTATTTGTCACTTCGTAAACAGGAGGTGTTCGAGGCACGATTTTTTACACTCGAAATATCTCTCGAGTCCACTGTTGCGACGCACCTTTCTTGAATGGAAGCTTGAAACTGCTGAGTCTCACGTGATCTCCCTCTTTAAAACGTACAGGTTCTGCCTGCTTTGGTGCTCCGTATAATCTCTCCCAGACGACACTCTCATTAAAGAGATCATCGTCCTTCTAAACAAAGCCATGAACTCGATGTTTGGAAGCGACCAGCGGTAGCTTTCCCTTTTCGTTGTCATGTACGTTTGGTTCCTTTTGAATTTGCTCGTTGCCGGGCTATGGAGAGTGACCCGCTAACCATTCTCTGACTGTCTTTGGATCCTGTCCAGTACTCTGGGATAATCGAGTCACCCCTTCATAGCTGCCAGGGTTCTTGGGATCGTAATATGCTTTTTCCAATGCGTCGTTCATCGACCAGCAGTAGCTTTCCCTCTTTAATCCAGACCTCGATAGGAAGGGAGTCAGGTACGTCTATAGATGTACGGTCTGCAGCCTCTTCACACAACTCTCTCGACGTGTAAATGACCGGATGGTCATAGTACATCGCTTTTTTTCCCACCTCCACCAGACAGAATCGGTAACTCGGAGCCCACAACATTTTTCTCGACCCAGCCATCCAGAGTAATGAGTTTCTTCCACTGAGAAAAAGATAAGTTAATTCCTTTCACCGTCGGTTGTTTACGTAAAAATAATCTGATATCCACTGTTTTATTACACACGCTCAACCAAATATTTCCTCCCAAATGTCTAGAATCTCCGCAACGTGTGGCTAAATAATTTGGAGATAACGCAACCCCACAAATCACAGCCATCCCTATCAGCATACAGAGAAGAGCTGTCTTCACACGATTAATAACGTAAATGAGTACACAACACAATGATTGCTAGGTAATATCGGATTTTCATTTAAAAAACCAATTGTCAGTAGTATACAGGTTATCTTTCGCTCTCTTTAACACCTCCCATAGGACAGAGAGGAAAGAAAAGCGTCGTCTACATAAGAGAGGAGGCCTCGAGCCCACGCCATGTCAACAAATGCATTAGCAATAGCATCAATGTCCAACGAGCGCACTGCATCATTCAAATAAGTATTCAAACACTGTTCTTTATCCTCGGGCTCTATAAGCCTAGTCCCGGGTAGCAAGGCTTGAATTAGATCGTGCACCACAATGTCCGTCAATAGCTGTATCAAATGTCCTTGACCGTCTGCCGGGGAAGTCAAAAGAAACGCTAGTAAAAGGTCTCTCTGTTCTGCGATGGCATGTCGCAGGTGAAAATTAACATCGGACTTGCGATGATGATCCAGGCTGTTTTTCACATCGTCGCGAAGGTTTCGCATTTCCTCCCACTGGGCCAATGCGAGGTTCACACCACAAGATGTCAAACCAGGTAGGGATTTGATGATGTCGAGTCGTTGGCACCCATCACTATTACAGTAAGCGCACAATTGTAGGTTGCTCATCATGAACCATCATTCTGTTTGACACGCTATTAATTCATGCCACTCCGGAAAGGTTAGAGTGATCCCTTCCTTTGTCGGGTAAAGTTGACCTCCTTCACTGAAGCTGCGGTAACGATGCATGTGGACCTGGAGGCGTTCTCGGTACAGTTCAGGCATGACGAAAATCTCACCTCCGAGAGGGTAGGAGTGTTCACTATAGCAGGCTGCATGGTGAAAACTGTTGTGTTCTACAGGTTTTTCAGCCGCTTAAGTTTCTGCTGGGCAGGGGTGACGTCACGTTTCACTGCCCTAGGTTGTGCAATTTGCGTCTCTAGCGGAGAATCCTCGTACTGGGGAGGGATAGGCTTCCACGTCATTTTCTGTCTAGGTTTCGGCTTGAGGGGCGGGGGTGCATTGGAACTGGGGACGGTGGTGGAGTCACGGTTGAGATGGATGGTTCCCTCCATCGTTTAACACATGGAGGGTTTCCCTCATCACTAATAAGAGGGTTGCTTTCATTCACAGTTGGGGTGTCTTCATTCACAGGAAGACTGCCTTCTTTATTCACAGAAGGATTGTCTTCAACAGGATTCTGATCTTCAATCATAGGTGGAGCGTTCTCTCCAAAATAGTCAGGTTCGTCGAACAAGTCCCACAAATTCATCAAAGGAAAAGCCTCTGATTGCCTGTGCGGTTGACCAATTAACGACCGGTGCATTGCGTAGAGTGCTTCTCGATATACTCATTCATCCATGTGCTAAATGCTGCTGTCTCGGCTTGTGAACACGCCTACTTACATGTTTCCATTATTTTGATAAACGTCTGTAAGTACTTTTTTTTATATTAAGCCACAATTTCATCGTTTGGAGGGGGTTCCATCATTTTTGCAACCTAGCAATAATTTTTCAAAAAGAATTACCTATTTCATTTTATTTACCTATCCTAAATTTTTTTAACCAGTCCCGTCGAATGTCGCCAACTCCATAAGATTTTGCCAAGTTTTCTCGATTATGCCGACTGTCCTTTATTTCACAAAACAAATCCCATTTTTCACAACTCACCTGTATTTTGCCAACTGCCCTACGTTTAGCAAAGTTTTGTCGATCGTGCCAACTCTATTTAATTAAAAAAAAATAAATTTTTCCCTAGTTTCCTATTGCTTTTGTCTTTGACACTGTCAGTTTTTCGGTTCGTGGATTTGATAAAGCATTGTTCACAATGTCTTTCAAACGTGGTGGAGAAACTGATTTTTGTGTCAAATTAAAGCTTTGAACTCGAGGAGAGTCAGAGGCTAAAAAAAATTTGCTCCCAATGCTTTCTCCCCCCTCCCACTAAAAAGGGGAAATATGAAAACAATTCTTACCCTATATGTTTTCTAAGTAATATATCTGTCTAAGTATTAAGTTAAATGTCAAATGAATCCTTCTGACGCGGGGAATGCCTAGGCTACGAAAAATTCATTCCCTGCTTTCCCCCCTAAAAAGGGGTGAAATATGAAAACGATTGCCCCCCCATATCTCCATAACACCAGTGCTGAAAGTAACAAACTATGTGTCAAATGAAAGAGTCTGACGCTAGGAATGTCACGCCGGTGCCGGTCAAGCTATAAAAAATCGACCCCCATACATTCTTCCCCCCTAAAAATGGTAACTCTGGAAGTTGTCCCACTATATCTAGCGAATGCGACGACCTACAGTTACGAGTCCGTTGTCAAATGAAAGCTCATATAATGACCGTCGTAAACTATTTAGAATTTTGCCCTCACTATTACTCTTGATAAAAAAGGAGGGGGGGGGGATTTTTGCGGGGTTCCACTTTAACGAGTCATAATGATTTTAGTTCTAGGTGCTTGCGTAGTATATTGGGCATTAGGTGGTTTCGCTTTGTAAGTAATAATGAGGTTAGAAGAAGGAATCGGCAACTTCCTTTGATCATCATATTGTGCAGAGAGAGACTGTGTTGGTTTGGCCTTATTGACCTTATGCATAGCTGCAGATTGACAAACAGGATTATGAACAATGTGCATAAGGGTTTCAGAAAAAGGGAGAAACCTAGGATGCGATGGGCAGACAATGTCAAACAGGAAACAGTTAGAATTGGCCTAGAGTGGGCCAAATAAAGCAGCTGTAGCTTGGGATAGACGGTGAGAGAGCAAAATTATAAGTTTGGTAGGACATCTATAAGCCATGGCTACATGAGGATTCTGTACGTTCTCAAATTAGAAATTGTGGCGTCTCCAATGTCATGGGCAAGCTCAAACATGACTCCAAAAGGGAAGAAAAATGGGTCGATGTTTATGACTCATATATCAAATGAAAGTTTTTGAAGGTAGGTGTTTTTAGTGCCAAACAATATAAAAAAACAAAAAAAAAAATACCTATCTTCCTGTATGGTCCCAAAATATAGAAAATAAACCTAAAATTTATCAGTGGTGCAATCAGTCACTAAATTCGTATTCGCTTCAAAGGAAGATAGGACTCCGATTCACCTACACAACGAGTTTGGTGGCGCTCTATCTTCCTTTGAATACGAACTCAGTGACTGATTGCACCATCGATATGCTTTAGGAATATTTTCTACTTTTTAGGACCGTATAGGAAGATAGGTATTTTTTAAAAATTTTAACTCACAACTCATCTGTATTTTACCAAGTAGCTTCGAATCTTGTCAAGCTGCCTTGATTTTGCCAACTAGCTGTAATTTTGCACAAAAGAAATCAAAAATTTTTACATCTCCCTAAATTAGCCAAGTTGGAATTTTGCAAACTCTCCTTAATTGCACAAAAAAAAACAATCTCAATTTTCGCAACTTGCCTGTATTTTTCCAAGTGGTTTCGAATTTTGCCAACTCACCATAATTTTACAGCAAAAATCCCAATTTTTACATCTCACCTGAATTTTGCCAACTAATCAAGATTTTGCTAACTCTCTTTAATTTCACAAAACCAATCGCATTTTTTACAACTCGCCTGTATTTTTACAAGTGAATTGGAATTTGGCAACTGCCCTAGATTTTGACAAATTACCCCGATTTGGCCAATTCCCGTAGATTTCGCCTCAATTTTGCCAACTCGCTATAATTTTACAGAAAAAAAATCTCAATTTTTACATCTCCTCTGAAGTTGTCAAGCCACTTCGAATTTTGCCAACTCTCCTCGATTTTACCAACGCACCTTAATTACACAAAAATAATCTCAATTTTCACAACTTACCTGTATTTTACTAAGTGGCTTCGAAATTTGCCAACTCCCCTAGATTTTGAGAACTTGCCATAATTTTACAGAAAATAATCCCAATTTTTGCATCTTCCCTGAAATTTGCCAACTTCCCAAGATTTCCCCAAGTTGTCCCGATTTTGCCAACTCCCCAAGATTTTGCCAATTCTCCTTAATTTCACAACCCACCTGTATTTTACCAAGTGGATTCGAATTTTGCCAACTCGGCATAATTTTACAGAAAGCAATCCCAATTTTTACATCTCCCTGAATTTTGCCAACTCTCCAAGATTTTGCGAAATCCCCAAGATTTTGTCACGTTATCTCGAATTAATACTCTCCTTGGGGGAACGGGTCCTTGCCCCATGTCTGCGATTAGGGGGCTGTTTGATATTGTCGGCATTCCCTCTCTCAATAAACATAGTTTCTTTAAACATCCTACTAACCATTTTCTCTCCATAGGTAGTTGGAATGTGAGGACTCTGCACAGAGCTTTTTCTCTTGATGTCCTCACACAAGAATTCCACCATTATAATTTAGATATACTCGGTTTGCAAGAGACCAGATGGACTGAATAAAGGTCAGATTCTTAAAAATAAACTTAAATTTCTCTTTTCAGGGAGGGACGACAATAAGCATCACCAAGGCGTGGGTCTGCTTCTTAGCAGACACGCTAGTGATGCTCTTCTAGGATATGAGTGCATTAATGAAAGGTTTCTTATAGCAAAATTTCAGACAAGCGTTAAAGACCTGAATGTTATCTGCTGTTATGCCCCCACTGAGGATGCCGATGAGGATGACAAGAATAGGTTTTATGAACAACTTCAGGATATTTTGAATTCTGTCAAGAAAGGAGATATTACCCTTGTTCTTGGTGACTTCAATGCCAAAGTTGGTACTGACTCTGACCTTTGGGGAGGAGTGATTGGCCCTTTTGGTATTGGTAGCTGCAATGGTAATGGGCAACGTCTCCTACAGGTAAGTAAACTCAATGGTTTCAGAATAACTAACATATATTACAAACACCGCGACATATATAAGTACACATGGGTTTCACCTGATGGGCTGCATAGGAATATGATTGATTATATATTAATTAACAGCAAATGGGCTAGTTCTGTTAGAAATACCAGGGCATATAGGGGAGCTGAAATTGGATCTGACATTACCTTGTTAAAAGTGTCTTGCAACTTAAACTTAAAAAGTGTTGAGCTAGGGTTAAAAAATTTGCTTTTAATACTGAAGCTCTGAAAGACCCAGTTATAGCCAAAGCTTACCATGACAGGTTACTTAGTCATTATGACAGTCATGGTATGCTTACTACTGAAGTTGAGGAAGAATGGGATCATTTCAAACAGGATTTTTTGGACACTAACAGTACTCTTTTAGGAAAAAAGGAGCAGAAGAGACAGAATTATCTGAGTGATAAGGCACTTGAGCTTATTTCGGAAAGAAAGAACTGCAGGAATGTCCTTAATCAATACCCTACTAGTCCTAATAGAAAGCATTACAAAGAACGTAATAAACGTGTAAAAGATCAGTTAGCTGCTGATAAAAATCTTTGGCTTGATGGTTTGGCTGACAAAGCCGAGGAAGCAGTTAGACAGCACAACAGCAGAGAGCTGTACCAGATAGTTAATGTTTTGTGTGGTAGAAAACGGACAGGTATACAGGGATTGAAGGATAAACAAGGTAAGGTTATAGAAGGTGAGGATTCTGTCATGGCTAGGTGGGCTGAGCATTTCAGTGATGTTCTAAACAATGCAATTAGTTCTATTCCCATTGTTTGCAATGATGATAGATGCATTGGTGGCTTTAATGTTGGCCCTATAACACAATCTGAAGTTATTTTGGCTGTTTCTAAACTTAAACTTCATAAATCCCCAGGGGTAGATGAAATTACTACAGAAATGCTTAGAGCTGGAAATGTTTCGGTTACCACTTGGATGACTGAAATTCTGAATATCTTTTATGATAAAGGCATGGTTCCTAAGGATTTTACCAGAGTTATCCCTATTTTCAAAAAAGGTGATCGCAGTTCTTATGATAACTGCAGAAATATCAGCCTACTTTCTGTTCCAGGTAAAGTTTTTTGCATGATTGTGCTTACTAGAATTAAGAATCTGGTTGACAGTCAATTGCGTTATGAGCAATGTGGATTCAGAAGTGGTAGGGGATGTGTGGATCAGATATTTTCACTTAGGCAGATTCTTGAGAAATGTTTAGAGTTTCAGAAACCTTTGGTTGCTAGCTTTGCTGATTTCAAGAAGGCTTTCGACTCTGTTGATCGTCATAATTTGTGGTTGATTGCGAAATCATATGGTATACCAGACAAGTTAGTTAACATAATGAAAGCTCTCTATAATAACACTGAGTCGTGTGTTAGAGTTGGTAAGGCTTGTAGCAATTGGTTTAGCATTACTTCTGGTGTTCGACAAGGGTGCATTTTGTCTCCTTTTCTCTTTAGTTTGGTTATTGATTATGTTATGCGAAATTCACTTCAAGGGAAAGATTTTGGCCTTAAATGGGCTGGAGATACGAAAATTTCTGATTTAGATTATGCTGATGATTTAGCCCTTTTGGCAAATGATGTTGATGAGATGAACTCTTTCATTCGAGCTGTTGATGAGACTGGTAGTAGAGTAGGTTTGGTTATAAACAGAGAGAAAACTAAAGTGATGAAAATTGGTCAGGCAGGCTGTGATTCAGTTAATCTGAATGGTTGCAGTCTTGAGCAGGTATCACAGTTTAATTATCGTGGGAGCTATATAACAGATAATGGTGATGTGCGGCATGAATAGGGATTGTTGCTGGGACTTTTAAGAATCTATGGAGAGTGTGGAGAAATAGGCGTATACACCTAAAGACTAAAATTAGACTATATAATTGTTTGGTTCTTTCTAGGGTTAGTTATGGTAGTGAAACCTGGACACTTTGTAAACAAGATAACAGGAAACTAGATGCTTTTGATTCCAGATGCTTACGCAGTATCTTTGGCATTAGGTTTTTCAACTTTGTAACTAATGATGAGGTTAGGCAAAGGAGTTTGCAACCTCCTTTAAGCAGCATATTGTGCAGAGAGAGACTCCGTTGGTTGTTGCCCGTATGAATAATTATAGATTGGCGAATAGGGTTATGAACAGTGTGCCTAAAGGCCTAAGAAAGAAGGGGAGACCTAGGATGCGGTGGGCAGACAATGTCAAACAGGACCTTGTTAGAATTGGTGTGCATTGGCCAGATGCAGTAGATGTAGCTCAGGATAGACTTGCTTGGAGAACTAAATTGTACAGTCTGGTTGGACCTCCGTAGCCCATGGCTGCTTGATGATGATGATGATGATGATGATGATGATGATGATGATGATGATGATGATGATGATGATGATGATGATGATTAATTATTACAAAACCAATCCCAATTTTTACAACTCATCTATATTTTACCAAGTGGCTTCGAATATTTCCAACTCCAATATGCTTTTTGGGGGGGGAGCCTGCTCCTATCCCCCATAGCGACAGTCCTAAATTTGATTACAAAATTTCAATAACTGAAAGCTAATGGGTTTTCACAAAAGGATAACACTTCCTCCACGTGACATTTCTTGTGAGTGAGATCTTGAGAGTTTCCGATTCGCTGCTCTCTGAATTTATTGCTGCTCTCTGAATTTTTTTTCCGATTCGCTGCTCTCTGAATTTATGCTTATTCGCTACTCTCTGAATTTATCGTAAGCGCAAATCGTGATTGCTGAAGTTATTCTGTTAAATGTTGTAAACGTTACAATTTTCTATAATACACAATAATACATCTACTTACTGCTGCCCATATTTTGCCAAGTTACCTCGATTTCACCAACTCCCGTAGATTTTGATAACTCACCATAATTTTACAGAAAAAAATCCAAATTTTTACATCTGTCCTGAATTTGCGAACTTCACTTCGAATTTTTCCAACTCTCCTTAATTGCGCAAAAACAATCCCAATTTTCACAACTTGCCTGTATTTTATCAAGTGGATTTTAATTTTGGCAACTTGCCATAATTTTACAGAAAAAATCTTATATTTTTTACATCTCACCTGAATTTTTCCAATTCCCCAAGATTTTGTCAACTCTCCTTAATTTCACTAAACGTCCTAATTTTCAGAACTGGCTTCTATTTTACCAAGTTGATTCGAATTTTGCAAACTGCCCTAGATTTTGTCAAGGTACTTTGTTTTTTTGCCGAGTTGCCTCGGTTAATAAAATATCAATTCGCAATAATTTTACAGAAAAAAATTCCAATTTTTACATCTCACCGAATTTTGCCAACTCTTCAAGATTTTGCAAAGTTGTTCGGATTTTGCCAACTCTTCAAGATTTTGCAAAGTTGTTCGGATTTTGCCAACTCTCCATAATTTCACAAAAAAAATCCGAATTTTCACAAGTCCCTGCATTTTACCAAGTGGATTTGAAATTTTTACCCACTGCTCTAGATTTTGTTAAGTTGTTTTTAGATTTTGCTAACTTCTCTTAGTTTTATCAAAAAATCTCAATTTTTTCAGAATTCGTCTAAATTTTACGAAGTCGTTTCGAATTTTGCCAACTCTGACTAATTCTTTTTTTTGGGGGGGAGTCTCCCCCTATCCTCCCAATGGCTAAGCCACTGGTTCCAGGATATCACCGTATAAATCGAAACCGTACAAATCGAGACGAACAACTTATGGAAAAAATGGGGATTGGTTCGGGAAAAAAAATATTCTTCTTTGAATAAAAACGTACATTGAAAATTTGATTTATAATATTTATTTCAAATCTTATCTCTGGTTATGAATTTTACATCTGATTTTGTTATCAAGAGAAGAAATAGTTTCATTATATTTACCTATATCATTCTTGTCAGATTCATTATTAAGGATGCAGGAAATAGAAATAGCCATCAAAAGCGATGCACCGTCAACTGATGTTGAACATTCTTCATATACTTCATGTTTAAGTTTACTTAAGTTCACCGCAGTTAATATATCATGTTAAGTTCACCGCAGTTAATATATCATCTACAGTTTTGCAAATTGCCAAGTCACAACAAAATGGCCAGGTCACATGGACCCGAAGGCTCAGAGAAGGTAGGGGAGGGGACCCACTGGAACAGCTGTTGGGAGACAGATGGTAGCCTCCCGTCAAGGCCATCCAGCGTGTTCTTTAACGAGCACAGGGTATGGCTCTCCCGCACACGGGGCCACGGCTTAACGTCCCATCCGACGGACGGCGGCCTTTCCAAGCCCATCGGTGTCCCCTACTGACCGTGGGCAGGGCGGGGTATTTTGCGGAGATAAATCTCAATGCTGACCCAGCTGGGACTCGAACCTGGGAATTACAAATTACGAGCCTGACGCACTACTCACTAAGCCATCTCCACCTCACATAGATGTAGGGATTCACCGTTGTATTCTTCAATTTCTCTAGTGGGCGAGCATCAAAAGCGATGGTAGAAGGGTAGTCACCACTCTATTAAACAAAGTGAAGGTAGTGCAGGCTGTGACACTGAAGGAATTTACGCTTGGCGTCATTAGCAAGCAGAGAAATGCCATCTCAGAATCTCCCTTTTCAAACTATAGGTGACATTTCCGGAAACAGTTGCTGACCAGTGGAACTTACCATTGCTGTCGGTGTGCATGACTCACATGATTCGAAGGGAACAACCCGCACCAAATCGCCTTTATCGGCTCGGGAGGAAGAGGGAGGGGGATTTGATCATTTGAGGGGTGAACAGATTGTAGAATTTCATGTTGCTCTGTGGGTCGAAGTACAAGTCCTCTTAATGGGGTTGAGGGGCGGGCCCCGAAGGACCCATCCCCCATAGGGAAAAACTCGTGCTCCATCTGTGGACACTACAAGAGTGGCCAGAGCTATGAGGTAGAAGTTAAGATCTGTCTCAGAGGAGACAAGAGGGACTTATAGCATGGGTGGCGTTAAAGGGTGCGGCGGGAAGGATTACGAAAGTGAGTATAAGAGCGAAAACAGCTCCGATCTCAAAGGAATGAGTCCTGGAGCCAGCAGATGAGCCAACCTAATTTTCTCCGGTTTGCCCTGACTTGGGCATTCCCAATCAAAATACTGATCAGCCCGCCTGCTGCCTCCCTGATTGGCCCTTCTGAGTTCGTTGACGAACCCCTCTGTGATCGGGCACCGGAGGATGTAATGTCCGACATCTACGTCTGGAGCCCCACAACCGCAATAACTGTGGGCAGAGATCTTAAAGCGCTCCAGGTACGGGAAGGTTTCCGTGTCCTGTTAAAATCTGCATTAGGTAGTAGTCAGAGGACACTAAGGTAAAACCGACTGTGTGTCTAAATGTCTTCATTTGAAGACCACTGACAGGCGTGTCTCAGTACCTCTGCCACTCAATAATAATTTGCTTGCGAATTAGGAGCTTCATGATATTACGTGAAGTCCTTACTGCAGCCTCAGTGCTTGCTGATCGGGCCAGTTGGTCTGCCGGCTCATTTGCTTCATGACCTACATGCGCCTTGATGCAGGAGAAAGAGATACTGGGTCTCTTCTTATTACCAAAGAACTGCTTGATCTCGTTTACCGTGATGCCTGTTGTTTGCATCTTAAACCGCTTGCAGAGCTGCTGGGCTGTCGGTACTCAGTCTGATGTCGTTGTAACGACTGCCGTCATTGAGGGCCCACTTCACGGCCTCTCTGATGTCAAGTTGGAAGACCGAGCCATTGATAGATGCCTTCCTCTTGAAATCACACACTTTGGCTCCTTGACTGTAGAGGAGGGAGGGGGGGGGGTTACTAAATGTCGACACAAATTGTTGACCCACCCAGTCTCCACAATAGCTATTTTGCCACCCTGAGCGAACTTTGATATCTGACGACCCCTCCTACGTATCTGCCATTAGCTCGGTCAGCTTTACAGTAGCTGTGGTAGCTTATTGACCAATTTGCCGTACGGTGCCGTGGACCTTTCCGGTCTAACTTCTTCTGGTGTGACTAAGCGAAAAGGAACAGATTAACACAGACCTACCACAACAATATAATTTATTTAAGAATAGCATTTATTTTTTAAAGTATATTCGGGATTGTAACTTTTGCATCTGTTAAAATACTCTAATATAATTTTGGAGTTGAGTTAAATTTTTGTATTTGTTATATTTTATTTTGTTATTTGAGATGGCTTTCCGCAAACGGAAAATCAGAAGGAAGAAGAAATTTGCCATTGATAGTTCAGAGAATGAAGTCAAAGAATTCAGATTATCCGAAGAAGAGAACGAGGATTCGATCGCAATCAACCAAGAATATTCAGCTGCACTGAATGACGAGAAGGTAGATTTTTTAACCTTAAAGAGTGATGAGAGAGGACGTGATTTTAGTGACATTTCATAGTCCAGTCCAATCACTAATGAATCAATGACCTGGATTGCTCATGAAAATGGCGATGGATCAGTTCATGATCTTACCTTAGTATCGGAACCTTTGGAATTTTAAAATTACTGTCGATATGAGGGAATTAATTATGAACAAACACGAATCGATATTTTGACCGTCTAAAGCAGGCTCACTGAATCTGCGGCTCATAAAAGACACAAAAAAACTACTGAATCTGTCTCATTTCTTCCAGTTATTCGACCAAACATATTTAGATGCATAACTAAATAATTTTACTAATTCCTAATACTAATTAAAAATGAATATTTTTTTTCTAATCAAGATATTCCCTTTATTCCTTAAAAAGCAGTTTTTTCCTAATTCCATTGAAATGTACGTTTTTGTTTATAAGTTGAGAAATGTCCATTGCTGTCTCTGAATATCTATTTTTAGTGTCTCTTCAATAAGCTTCGATTGGACGATCCTGATCTAAAGGGAAACAAAATAAATACGAATCTAAATTGTAACACTATCGAAAATATTAATGAAAACTCTCTTAAAAGATTATTGTTTTGATAATCCCGATTTGGGAAATCAAATGACCAAATGCATCGTACCTCTTCTTCGTATTTTGGTGTTCCTCAGGTAACTGAACCTGTGTGATCGAAGTCTTGTGCACCCAAGAGTGTATGCATAAAATATTCAGTAGATTAGTAAATGTGAATCAATCCCCCACCCCCACGTTCTTCTTTGGGCTACAGAGGGGTGGGGGAGGGGTTAGGGCGATCGTCCCGATCATCCGAGGATCCGCCACACTGAGTAAGGCATTTCGTAGGGTTTTCCAAGTTATATGCCATGCAACAATTAACCAGCTCCATCTCTATCATAAAATCCCATATTACGTGGTGCCATTTCGCAGAGCAATAATCATCAAAACGGTCGACTCCACCTATATGTTTGTTGCATAGAACCTGCACATTTGGTTGAAGACGTCTCGCTTTCCACTCTTGTACCTCAGTAACCCGAGCATTACGTACAACATATTCACTCTTCCAGTATCTTGCCAAGTAATGCAAGCATATCATTATCACGAAAAGTCCAGGGGCGGGGGTGGCTCAGTCGGTAGCGCGCCAGGCTCGTAATCTGTAGTTCCCAGGTTCGAGTTCCAGATGGGTCAGCGTTGAGATTTATCTCCGGAAAATTCCCCGCCCTGTCCACGGTCAGTAGGGGACACTGATGGGCTTGGAAACGCCGCCGTCCGTCGGATGGAACGTTAAGCCGTGGCCCCGTGTGTGGGAGAGCCATACCCTGTGCACGTTAAAGAACATGCTGGATGGCCTTGACGGGAGGCTACCATCTGTCTCCCAACAGCTGTTCCAGTGGGTCCCCTCCCCCAACCTTCTCTGAGCCTTCGGGGTCCATGTGACCTGGCCATTTAGCCCATGGTATGCAAAAAAAGTGCCGCTCAGAGGTAAAACAACCCAACCCAAAACGAGAAGTCCAAACTCTAAGCAAGTCATCTCTCTTCATTTAGGCACTCTTCATAGCTGACGGAATCCCTTTTCTATTGATTCGGAATGTACCACAAGCCCCAATACCTTTCTTTCTAAGATTTTGGAAAAAACCAACACTTGAATAAAATTGTCCCTATATACAATGTTACCTTTGTTTTCAATATCTTTCATCAGTGTCTTACGATTCATACACCCAACTCACTTTCTTCAACTGGATTTCAATTTACCTCCTTTCCAATATATAGTACACTGAACAGCAGCTGGTACCCAGTATTGCTATAACACAATGACCAAAGTTTTATGCCCCATTTTGCATTATGCTTAGTTGGTCAAGCAGTGTTAAGTCATTATTATGACTTGTGCACTATGGTTGATCGAAAAAGATTTTCTCTCTTAAAAGTCGATCGCATCACAAATTATCCTTGAAGCAATTAATAAAGAGTTTCATCAATTGCCACTTAAGTAATGACACAAATTAACAGAACGTTTTGTAAATTTCAGATTCTGAAAAAAGTACTCTCAAGAAACACATTTCATGTTTCACTAAAGAACAGGGAATTAATTATGAGATGCAACTCATAGCTGAAATAAAAAAGGGAATTAGAAAAGAATTCGACCAGAGCCTCATTAGCCGTCATCAGCTGAGCTTCTTTTTATTTGGCTTTTAAGAGGAAGATCGACAAATGGTCAGCCAATGACGTTGCCCACCTCTCACGCACGGGGACGTTGAGGTTGGATTTTGAGAAGCAGACGTCCATGCCTTATCCAGGATTCGAACCCGGGCCTTGTTGGCGGCTCAAGGACAAACGAAAAAAAACGAAAAGTCATGTAAAATAAAACAAATTGCATAAAAAACTATTTTTTGTCAAAATAAACGAAAAATGGGAAATTGGAAAATGAAAAACAAATTATATAAAAACCTTTGTTATTAAAAAAACAAAACATGAAAGGAAAAAACTCATAAAAAACTATTTTTTATTAAAAAAAACGAAAATAACACATACCAAAAGATGATAAAAAATTCCAAAATGCCAAAAAAAAACAGACCTTGGAGTTGTGCCGAGAATGGTTAGGGATTCGGCCACAAAGAAAGGAGCAAGCATATGCCTTGCCCCCATTTGAAAAGAAATTAAAGAAACATTGAGGAAGCGTAAAGCTTTTACTAATTTCCATTACCAGCTTCATCGCTGCTGGATTTCGCTGAAAAAGAAGAACAAAGCAAACTCAGAATTCTTGTTTGAAGTCGTTTTAGTTCTACATGATATCATTCTATGATTATTAAAATGTTTACAAATGATTATCATAATGTACATAAGCATCAATCCTAATCATATAAATTTAATTTCCCTGCTTCTATTCCTGAGGTTGTTGATCCTGCTGAATAGATCACAGATTGAAACTGAAAACGAGACTGATCGTCACTGACTGAGCTACTGATATTGGCGAATGTTTAATGAGGTTCAACTTCAAACAAAAATGATTTTTTGATCGTTTAGATTAAACGTTTAGCAGCTTTTTAAAAAAATATTCAATTTACTTTTGTCATGTAATCGTTTATGAAATGAGGAGTGTGTCCAACTCTATTCGAAGATGAAATTAGATTCTATTTTGAAATTGAATTAACCAATTATAGCATGGCAAATATGTTTGCATATTTGTTTCAGTTACGTAATTACCACGTACTAGTATTTTACACAATATTAGCAGTTTGTATGTCTTTGTCTTAAATCAATTTTATGAACATTTTAAACCATTAATAAACTAGTCATGAGAAAGTTATGAGAAAAGTGATTCGAAACGCATTAACAATTGTTATAATAACATGTTTGCTGACATAAATGTGATTTTAGAAAAATTGTATGAGGATTCTTTCAATTTTCGGTTATATTTAGAGATCAATGCTTAGGACGAGTGTTACAGCATCGCTTGTCGTTAACAATTTCAACTTCCATTTCTCTTTTAATATTAAGTCGGATTATTTGGAGAGTCATTTTTCTGTACAGTCGCTCAAAAAAGTATCCGAACACTATGGTTGACTACAGAATTCAGAAAAAATATCTGGCAACGATTTTTTCAGAAATTAGGATCTGGCAACGTCCTAATTTCACGTCACGTGACACGAAGGTTGCTTCGGTCACGTGACACGAAGGTTTCCAGATCCCTAATTTCTGAAAAAATCGTTGCCAGATATTTTTTCTGAATTCTGCAATCAACCATAGTGTTCGGATACTTTTTTAATATATATAATGCGTATGAATATATAATGCAATGAATATGGAGCGTGTGCAGTTACCGTTCACAGCAAACTGGAGCGGTTGCGGTTAATGTTCACAGCACATTGGATCGTGTGAGCTCACAAAGACCTGGATCGTGTGGGCTCATTCACGGGAATATTGAGCGTGTGCAGTTACCGTTCACAGCAAACTGGAAACTGGAAACTGGAGCGTGTGCAGTAACTGCACACGCTCCAGTTTGCTGTGAACGGTAACTGGAGCGTGTACAGTTGATGTACACTCTTCAGATATTTTTTCTGAATTCTGTAATCACGTGACACGAAGGTTGCCAGATCGCTAATTTCTGAAAAAATCGTTGCCAGATATTTTTTCTGAATTCTGTAGCGACTGTACGAAGCTTTACTTTTAAGTTCGCTTTTAGTGTGATTTTCTATTCAGACAACATGACTGAACCTTTCACAGCCCAGTGATGTCTCCTTTCTCACAGCGATCAGAATGGGGCTTAGCGGAGAAAATTCTCAAACTGGACCAGTTGGGACCCGAACCTGGGAACTGCAGATGACGAGTTTAACGCGTTCCCACTGATCCATAATATATCTTGCCGTCCTCTAAGTAAGGTGATTATAATTTTGTTACACACGAATTGTAAAGTTTCTTGGTCATTCGGATTCTCATTCAGTTATACGAAAAAGAAATCACTTCTGTTAATTTGTTTGGTTCTGTGAGCTTATCTAATGTATATAGTTCATTATGATAATCATCCCAATATTTCTTATTATAAAGTACCTTGTTAATTCGTCGAAATATTGCATTAATTCTAGTAAGTACGTAGGGTACCAAGCTCTAAATATAAACTTTGATTTGAGCACTTGATGAAAGAGATAAAATAAATGGCATTAGAATTAGCTGATGTCTTTCACATGGGATATTAAGCATTGGCAAAACTTTATCCTCTGTACAGCAGAGATCTAATTGATACAATTGAAGACGACATCCTATTTTCATATCCAGTGATTACCTTCCCAGATTTGAGGACTTCTCAACCTCGCCTTATACCAAAAGAGGGCAAAACACTCTTTATCTTTTAAGCGGAAAATTTCAAGCAGTAAACACACTAACAAAATTTCGAGAAATGTTTTTGTTAAAAAAATGAGGTTTCTCCCTTAGTGGGATTCTAATCGTCTTCTGAATATATGCCATGGGATCTAACCATTAATCTATCAGTGCTGTTCCACTTTTTAACTCTCTTTTCATTGGAGGCAATGTTGAAAGTTTGACGGCTCCCGATCATAGATGGCGCCAAGAACGATAAAAATATTAGGGAAGATTTATAATCACAATTAGTTAAAAATGAACTAGCTGTTGTTAGTTGAGTGGTTAAAACATCTGGTATGTATTCAGGAAATGTCGCTTCCTTTCGTACTTCGGGAGACTCATTTTCTCTTTAGAAGTAAGGTGTCCTTACTATTGATAACAAAGATTCATCTGAGGCATAATATTTAAATGCATCAATAATACAAAATTTAGATTTTATGTGTTCGCAGTATGATTATAATTAATCTAATAACATTTGTAAAATATCATTGCTAAGAAACGTCAATTTAAAAAT
This sequence comes from Ryuthela nishihirai, assembly GCA_038380435.1. NCBI lineage: Eukaryota > Metazoa > Arthropoda > Arachnida > Araneae > Heptathelidae > Ryuthela > Ryuthela nishihirai. The sequence goes on from JAWZYU010000009.1 coordinate 93,560,120, forward strand.
ACGAATAATATTTAGATCTATAATGCATTGCATCAATTTAAACTGAAGTTGTAAGAAGACAATTTGCAACTTGAATGGAAAGCAAAGAATAAAAATGAAATTGAAATAAAAGCAAATCCTTACCTATCTTTTTGCATGCAGCCGTCTCGACCCGGCGGCCCATTGGTCTCGAGCCTCCTTCTTTGGGCAACGGAACCTCCCAGGGGAGCCACCAAGAAGGCTTGCGGAGAAGGCTTGAAGGGCCCTTACGGACCCTTCAAGAAAAGGTTCTAAGGAAACATTAAGAAAGCTCAAGGCTTTTAACAATTTCTTTACCAGCCGTCAAAGCTGCTGGATTTTGCCTGCAAGAGAGATCAAAGGGAACTTAGGACATAGGAGTCGTAATTCAGTGGATATTTCGAGTGTTTACAACTGACATGTGAATATACATCACTCAAACTGTGAAATGAGGGATAATTTTATCACACGACATCGAATATCTATTTAAATATTCTGTTTTCACAAAAAGCGAGAAAAAATTAATCGGGAAAAAATACAAATGCAACATGTGCATCGGTGGGATTTTTTCCGGCAAGGACAAGAAGAAGGGGGGGGGGGGATAATTAATGCTCCAAGTTAGAAATATTTAGTCGAGCAGTTCATTTATTAGTGCAGTTGTGAAAACATGAATCATGCAACGATGCAAGAAAACAAAACCAAAAAAAAAAAGGAAACATTATTGAGATTGCATGGAAAATTGTTTTTCTCGTATTAATAAATAAAAACAAATCCGAAAAGGAACGAGAATGTAAAAAAAAATCAAATTACATTTAGTTAAGGAGAAACGACATTAATATTTAGTACACCTGATAGTATTCAATTAAAATGAATTTTCAATCAACTGATCAATTTTTGGAAGGGTGGGAGTAACTGTTCTTCCTCCCCCCCCCCCCGCTAATGCCCATGTAATGCAGAGAGTTTTGGCAGATTTAACAAAATAATGAATGAAAACTTCATTCATTCTCGACATTTTTAAACATTTTGACAAATCTGCTTTTGGAATGAAGCATAATTGTGCCGATAGATAAGACAGACCGAAAAATACCTTGACATGTTTATAGGAACTAGCAGTGGTACAGGTGAGTGGCAACTGGGGAGACTATGAGACTGCGCAGTTGATGATTCTTCACTTCTCATAGATAGATCGATGTATAGATAGATCGAATCAACGCTCAATAGATTTCAATTATACTTGAGAAATGCGGAATCGTGAACTGCGCAGTCTCCTAGTCTCTCCAATTGCCACTGTAGAGTGAGTGGCAATTCTAAGCCCTCACACAGTAGGATAGGGAAGGTTGTTCAAAACTTTTTTCTGAGCAACTCCCCAAAATAAGAGTAGCCTCTAGAGTATGAATCAATTTATTTTAGCTCTGAGGGCACTCAGGTCACATGAACCCCAAGACTCAGAGAAAGTTTGGGAAAGGAGACCCATTGGGCAATTGTAAGGAGATAGATGCCTCTCGTCAAGGGCACCCAGCTTGCATGCACCTAGCAGCAGCGCCATGGCTTTATGACCCATCCGACGGACGGCAGCCTCTCGATGCCCATCGATGTCCCCTTTTTGACTTAGGGGAGGATGGGGATCAGCGGATAACAATTACAACACTGGAAAACTGCAAATTACGAGACGCGCTACAAACTGACTTCCCCACTCTGAAAAATACAGAATGTTAAAAATAAAAATAAATACCCCCTCAAGCAGCTGCTTGCCACAGAGGTCTGACAGGAGCCTGTCAGTTTATATGCCATAGTAGAAGATCTGTAAGGTTGGCAGGACGTCAGCAGAAAAACGACACATACATCCATGCTTTACCCAGGACTCTTAGATCAGTAGCCAAGCGCGCTAACCACTCGGCCATGGGACGGTACGCAGATCACTAAATGTGAAACAAAATTTTAGTATTCATAGAAATTGTTTTATATGATATTTGTGTTATTTAATATAATTCGATTTAATTTCAACGAGGTCGTCACCATAATGAGTGAAAAGCCTATGAAAAAAACAAAAAAAAACATGAACTGTATAAGTTTTATGAATTTTGAACTATTTATAAAAAAAATTTGGTTTCGTTCCATTTCAATCAGATCCAGCTATTTAATTATTCATTTATTATAATTGATTTATGACATGAATGTTTTCAAAACATAAATGACATTTTTCATTACAGTAAGAAAATTCAAAATTAAAATTTAATATTTTCCCAGCTCTTTCCAAAGATTTTACTGCCGATTTGAGGGTCGCAAACTATATTTTGAAAAACCTTAGTGTAAAGGATAGGTTCTCATTCATTACATCCTTTACACTAAAGTTTTTCAAATAGAGTTTGCAACCCTCAAATCGGCAGCAAAATCTTCTCACTGTAATAAAACAATGCAAATTTATGTTTGAAAACATTCATGTAATAAATCAATTATAACAAATGAATAATTAATTAACTGGATCTGATCATCTCATTTCCCGGTGATGAAAAATCTAGTTTAAAAACCTTCTCTTATTTCTATGAAACTGCTACTTTTTTTCAGTTGCCAGCTTCCATATTGATATAAAAATATCAGTAAAATGAACGTAATTTAAATCAACAATCAAAATTTTAGCGTCTATTGACTTCACGCGATTATGCTGTGTGACGTTTTCCACAAGAGCACAATAACAATAAATGCGCATGCGCTCTTTCATTCAGCCCCAGAAAAATGCTTCAACTTCCACATTTCTCCCGATTGCTTAAAACTTTATCAAAATGTTTTATTCGACAAAAATATAACACTGATGTCATACATCGTAAACTTGAAAATATTATATGAATTGAATTTCCACTATTTATGTAACGTCTGAAGGAGCGACCAGGCTATCTTTTGTCATAAGCTTATTTAAAAATTACGTTACAATTAATCACCAAACCGCATTTTCGTATTTTATCGTGCAAAAGTCCATTGAGGAGGAAATTTGAATCGAAATTACCACATTCTTCTTCTGAACCCCATCAAAGATATACCCAGAAAACGGTGGCAGCTGGAAAGACTATGAGCATGCGCAGTAGATACCTCAACGCAGTAGATACCTCAACGGTTCTCACAGGTCACGTGTTCACAGCATGTTAATTAACCTATGATCTATGGGAACTGTCGAATCTTTTACTGCGTATTCTCACAGTCTCCCTAATTGCCCCCAACTAATTGCTCCCTAATTTCCCACCAACCTAATTGCTCCCTAATTTCCCACCAACCTAATTGCTCCACCACTGCTACAAATAAACCAAAACCCTTTCGTAGAACATTCTCGTGGCTCATTCACTTTCTGCTGTTTATCTTTGCACTCTTTAACTTTTATTGGATTCTTTCCCACTGACATTCGTAGCATATGAATGATTTGTTTTCTTGCATTCAACCAATTCGCCCTAAGCACCAGAGCATTTCCGAAGATATTTCCACCTGACATGAACAGGATCAATACAACTAATGTCTAATATTCATAAATGTATTTCGGCTGATGTTGAGATTAACCCTAACACAGAAATCATTTTTTTCTCTACCTGAAAAGTGTCCGAGACTTCAGGCATTTTGCAACGTCATATTTATTTGCACAATAGTGGCATTTTTTATTTCATTTATTCTCTATATAAAATAATGGATCAACCATCAGGTATTTCTTTTTGAAAGCGATAGAAATATCTATTAACTTTTTGCAGTTCAATGCGCTAACGTAAGTTTAAATACGCATTATTTTACGATAATGATTATCTGTTAACTGATGGTGCATAAGATCAGAGAGAAGAGTAATTCATTCCTGAGTAGAAATTTAAAATAATTTATTGTTGTAAAGAAAAAAGAGATATAACAAAAAAAGACTTTTCTACCTTAAAATGCTTTGTGAATTATGGGATTTCCTTAATCTTTCTGTTTAATTCGCTTATTAACTTAAATCACAAAAATATAAACTTTTGTAATATAACATAACACGAACATTAATTTGACCTGATATATTAATTTAATTATTACGATAAGAAACTTTTATTGAAAATTAACTTTCTATATTAAAATAACAACTCTGAGACCCAAAGCAAAACCAACTGCGGATTCTAACCCGGACCTCAAATGTAACCATGAAACAACGCTATAAATTAAAGAGTGTAAAATCGCCTCAGCAATGATCATGAAATGAGTCTTACCTAACTTTACGAATGCTGCTTGGCCCCCTCCGACGTCCCATTGGCACGGGGACTCCTTCCTCAGCAAGCGATTCCTGGTGACTGCGAAGGTTAAACTAAACAACAAAGCCTAAATTGATTGGGGAAGATATTGTGACGATTCATTCAAGTGTTGAGAATACTCTCGTTACGTCTTTTACATTGTGACGATTGCTCAGAAGATATCTGGGTTTCAGACATCTATCAAATGGAAAACGTATTGATTCGTAACGAAAACGGAAAAGTCAGAAATATAGAATATTTTTAATACGTTTTACTTTTGCGAAAAAACATAAACAGACGATTAAACAAAAGAAACATGTCTCTTGCAAATAAGTGATGTTTGTTTCCAAGAGATTTAGTATTAATAATAGGCTTTATTTCCACTTATAATCAATACATATACAGTATATCAGGATAATTTTAAACACATGAAAATTTTTAAATAGAGGAGACAACACGAAAAAAATCAACAAAATATAGGAAGTCTCTAATTCAAGTCTCTAGCTTTGGTAAAATTGGATTCGATTTGAAAACCATATTTATTTTCACACTTTCTAGTTGAGAGGAGCCGTTCCTAGCCGAGTGGTTAGCGTGTCTGACTACTACTCAAAAGTGCCTGGGTTCGAGCACTCTGTAAAGCATGGTGTTTCTGTAGTCTTTCTGCAGAGGTCATGCCTCCTTCTCTTTGAGATTATTTCACTGACAGGCTCCTGAGTCAGACCTCTGTGGGAAGCAGCTGCTTGAGGAAATATATTTCTTTTTCAGTTGGGAGTGTTCATGGGATCTATTGAATTTTGATGATAAATTCGCCATTAAAACACGACTAGTGAGCTTATGCATAAAGGGGTTAATAACTCTGGACTGGTCTTCCTGTGCAGATATTTGGTGCTCCAACCAATTACGAATTTTATCAAAATGATTTTTACTCTTTTAAAAAAAGTATTTTAAATATAATGATGAAATTCGACGTAATCTAACGCAAACAATTGTTGTCGTTTGAGTTTTGAGTTGGTGGAATGGAACGGATATGAATTGTTGAGGATTGCATAGTTCTGGAGTGGTTTGAGTTAACGATATTACTAATGATAGTCTGTAAATTTGGTGTGGCGGTAAAGAACATTTACTCTTTGAGTGGGTTGTTTTTACCTCTGAGAGGCATTTTTTTGCATACAATGGGCTAAATTGCCGGTCACAAGGAACCTGAGAGCTCAGAGAAGGTTTGGAGGAAGGGGACCCATTGGAAAGGAAATTAGGTAACTGGAAAATCTCAGATGTACCGCAGCATATGGCTGAACACCATCTATTGGGAGAATGCCATAATCTCCACTACCTACGTCGAGGGCAAGACAACACCATATAGATGCAGCTCGCCCCACGACTACCTATGGCGAACAGTTCTATAGAAGAAAAGTTCATCCATCGGTCAAAGCCTAAATTTAATCTGCGCCCAGGTTGGCCATGAACAAAGATATATAGATCTAAGCTGCCTCGGCTCCCGTGGTGGGAACGCTTAGTCAGGCCTTACCAGACCCCCCCGCCGGGGCCCCATCCAAACTAGGTGACCCCCAACACCAGTCAGCGGAGCCCTCAACTTCACCAAGACCGAGCCGTTCCATCGGGACTCTGTCCAACCAGACACCTCCCAATACCAGTCAGCAGAGCCCTCAACTTCACACGGGCCCTACAGCCCCCCCTCCCAAGACAAGGTCCCTTTCCACCCTTTCGGGGGGGGGGGGAACCATTGGGCAGCTGTTGGGAGTCTCCCATCAAGGTTATCCAGCTTCTTCTTTAACGTGCACAGAGTATGGCTCTCAGATACGAGGACCACGGCTTAACGTTCCATCTGAGGTACGACGAGACTTTCAAGACCATCGGTGTCCCTTACTGATCGAGGGTAGAGCGGGGAGTTTTGCGGAGATAAATTTCAACCCTGGCCCAAGCGGCACTCTAACCTGAGAACTGCACATTAAGAGTTTGGAGCCATCGTTGCCCCCATTTACTAATTGTTATAATTTATTCAGGAAAACTGTAAAATCTTAGAGATTAAATTATTTAGCCTCGGTGGTTTTAGGTGTGAAACGGAACTGACTTGTGGCCTCATCATATTAGAATAATCCAGAGATAACTATTCCAAACAACGGGAATTCGTGAAAAGGACACTTCTTTTCTGTAGTTAAGAAAACCATGGAGAAAAACGTGGTATGGGGACATAAACAACCACTAAGCCTTATTAAGTTGCGATAAATCGGCAGGAAGTTTTTCGCGTCGTCCCAAAGTTGCATTCTTGTTAAAACGTAAAATCTTTTCCCTTCTTTATTAGGCTTCATAGCGACAATGCAAACTTTACAGACTGAACTGTGCGTCGCCTTTGTTTTTAACGTAATGACAAGTTTAGGCAAGCATTCAAACAAGTTAACTTCAGAGTGCAAACCTACAGGCACCTGACAAGAATTTTTTGAAATCCCTCCATAAAGAATACACTGGATAGCCTTGATGGGAGGCTAGTATACACACCTAAGAACCAAAACATTATGGCCACCTGCCAAATATGATGTTAGTCCGCCACGTGCTGACAAGATAGCTCTACCCAGCGAGGCATGGATGCTACAAGATTTTTAAAGGTGTCCTGTGGTATCTGGTACCAACACCTTACCAAGCAGATCCTTTAACTCTTGTAAGTTATGTGGTTGAGCCGCTCAGATCGGATATGTTGTTCCAACACAAACCACAGATGCTCTATTGGATTGATGTCTGGGGAATTTGGAGGCCAGGGAGTCTGGAACTTGGAAGTCTTCCTCATGTTCCACAAACCATTCTCGAACAATCCGGGCAGTGTGGCATGGCGCATTATCCTGCTGAACGAAGCCACTACTAGAGGGTGAATACCATTGCCATCAAAGGTTGTATATGGTCTGCAATGATGTTTAGGTAGGTGGTAGACGAAATAATTTCCTGCACATGAATGACTGGGCCCAGGCTTTCCCAGCAGAACATTACCTAAAAAATTACACTTCCTCCATCGGTTTGTTTTTGTCCCATGGGGCATACTAGTGCCAACACTTCTCCAGGTAAACGACACACACATATCCGGTCGTCCACAAGGTGCAACAGGAAACGAGATTCATCGGACCAGACGACCTTCTTTCAATCATTCAAGGTCCAATTTTGATGCTCGCATGCAAATTGTAGGCGCTTTCGATGGTTTTAGTTCCGTCACCAGCATTCAAATTATGGGTGAATTGCACCACAGTATCCCTTCTGTTGACTCGTACCATACGGGATAGCCTTTGCTCTCCTCTAACATTGATAAGCCGTAGGCAGCACACACCTTGCTGGCAGTTCGTGGATTTCCCTCCTCGGACCACTCTTTGAAGGTACGAACCATGGCTGACCATCAAGCCTTGCCATCTCGGAAATGCTTTGCACAGAACCCTTTTCCTCTGCAATACAAGCTGGCAACAGAGAAGGACATAAAACCCCTAGATATTGAGTATGTATGCAAAGAGGATAGGTCCAAGACCACCTCTTTTTGCAAAATTATCCAGGTTTTAGTAGAGGGATTATTCCCTGACGATGGTAGGAGCTCTGATGATGCCCACTATCATCTCTGGAGAGAGTACAGCAGGGTTCCACCTGACATGGAAGATGACGTTCCGTTCATGGAAGAAGAGGTCGGAGAGGTGATTCGTGCTATGGCCAGGGGTCAAGCTCCTGGCCACGATGGTCTGACAGTGGAGATTGTGATGTAGTTGTTTAAAGAACACAAATATCTGTTCATCCAGCACTTTAACAAATATCTGAGACTGGGAAACTTCCCAAAGGCCTGGAAATATGCCGACATAGTCCTATTCAATAAGACGGGTAGAGATCCGGCAGACGTAAGATCTAACAGACCAATATGTCTGCTGCCAGTGATGGGAAAGATTTTAGACAAACTGCTCACAAATAGGATGTACTACACTGTAGTAAGAACAACTTCCTGAATAACAGATAATTCGGGTTCAGGAAAGACCAATCCACCACTGCCGCTATCAAACAAGTGGTGGACATTATTAAGGTGAACAGGGATAACAAATTGCACACTTCTCTCATCGCCTTAGATGTGACAGGCGCATTTGATAATGTCTGGTGGCCTGCAATGCAAAGTAAGCTAAAAGATTGTTCTTGTCACAAGAACGTTTTCAATCTGGTGTCCAATTATCTCAGTGAGAGAATGGTCACCTATTCCCATGTCAATGGGGCAGTCTCAAAGAACTGGGACAGGGGCGCCCACAAGGTTCGTGCAGTTGCCCGTTTCTCTGGAACTTAGTTGCAGACATGGCTCTGGAGTTGAGCCTACAGGGTGTCTGGCTCCAGGCTTATGCAGACGACATGCTATTTGTCGTATCGGCCTCCTCCAGAGCGAGACTGGGAATTGCCGGCAATGCAGCCCTGTCGGTGCTCAAAGGACGGAGTCTTTGCTACAAGCTTGGGTTCAGCTGTGTGAAGAGTACATCAATGCCCATGGCATAAGAGGGTTCCCTCAAGAAAAGGTACCCCATCTTTAAACTTAATGGCAATACTATCTGCCACAAGACACCTTTCAAATACTTGAGTATCACTCTGGATGAAAGGATGAGCTGGATCCGGCACTTGTAGGGCCTAAAGACAAAATGCACTAATGTAATGTGCAAACTTGGGCGTGTGGCTCGCGTATCGTGGGGCCTCCGGGAGGAGGTACCGAAAGAAATTTATGTAAGGGGAACAGAGAGGATCCTGACATATGGGGAGGGTGCCTGGTGGAGCTCGACCGACCACTCTATTATGTGTAGAAAGCTGCTTGCAGCCCAGAGGCCAGCTTTATTGCGAATCACCAGGGCTTAAAGGACCACATCTACAGATGTTCTCCTGGTGATAGCAGGGATCCTGCCTCTGTATTTAATGGTTGGCAAAGAAGCGAACATATTCATAGTTCTGCAGGCTAGGGAAAAGGCAACATTTCTCGGAGTCCAGTATGATCCCGAGGTTTACGAGGCAAATACCGCTAGATGGGATATTCATCCCAACAAGATACTGCGTGTGTAATGGTCTATGGAGTTACCATCAGGTCAAGGAGTAGAAATCTCTACAGACGGCCCCAAGAGATCAGATGGTGTGGGCTTAGCCAACACTGTCTACATTAGGGGGAGCCAAAGAGCCAAAGTGTCTGATTATAAGAGGAAGGCTCTGTAAATGACTCAGCCTTCCAAGCAAAGCTGCTTGCCATTATAGGAGGCCCTTAATTTGGCCCTTAATTTCGGCAGTCACAATAATGACATCTGGCTGTATACCGACAGCCGGGCAACTCTGCAAGCGATTGCAGATGCGAACAACAGGCGTCATACGGTTAACGAAGTCAAGTGCTTCCTACGCATGCCCAGGATCTCCTTCTCCTGATTCAAGGCGCACGTAGGTCATGAAGGGAACGAGCGGCAGACCAACTGGCCCACTCAGCAGGTACTGACACTCAACCTGAGATAGCAGTCAAGACTTCCAAAAATACCCTGATGTCTATTTTAGGTCAAAGAGTTATGGGAGACCGAGAATGGTCTTCAAACAAAGACATTCTTACAAAGGGTCGGTCTATCCTTGATGTCCTTGGACAACTATCTCACGCAGGTACTGACTGATGGGAACTTTCCAGCGTATCTGTAGCGATTTAAGATCTCTGCCCACAGTTACTGCGCTGTGGGGCTCCAGACACAGATGTCGAGCACTACATCCTCCACTGTTCGATCGCAGAAGGGTTCGCTAACGAACTCAGAAGCTCCCAAGCGATCAGTTAGGTAGCAGGTGGGGGGGGTGGCAGTCACAGTGTCCATCAGAAGCTTTCGAGTCAGAGCGCACCTGAGGGACATTGTGAGCATTGTGACCTGAGTGACATTAATAATAAGCTCATCTGCCGGCTCCAAGACTCACTCCTTTGAGACCGAAGCTGCTTTCACTCTCCCACTTATCTTCCATATCTTTCTAGCTGGGCTGCACTTCACCCTCTCTTTAATGCCACCCATACTCCAAGTCCCCCCGGTCTCCTCTGAGAAAAACCTTAATCTTCTGCTTCCAGGCTTCCTGCCACTCGTGTAGTGTCTAACGACAGAATACAAGTTATGGGGGGCGGGCCTTTCGGAACCCGCCCCCCACCCCAATTATTGAGAGATGACCCAGTCATCTAGCCATTACAATTTTGCCTTTGTCAAACTCACTTAAGTCTGCTGCCTTTCCCAGCTGCAGAACAAGAATAACACTGATTAACAGAGTTCAGTAACAGGTGTTATTTATACGGTTTCATGGCATTAACACGCGCCGTCGTTTACCTGCAGTTACTTCGATTTGCATTAAGATGCCGTGGTCATAATGCTTTGGCTCTTCGGTGTATGTCTCCCAACAACTGTCCAGTGGGTCCTCTCCTCCCAATCGTCTCTTATCCCTCGGGGTCTTTGCAACCTCGCCATTAAGCCCATCGTGTACAACAAATTGCCGCTCAGAGGTAAAAGAACCCAACGATTGTGAGTGATCGAGTGAGTGTAGAGTGACATGGGATCACACTAATTCTAACTATCATTCACAAATGAAGGAGATTTGCACGTAGGAGTAATCAAAGTTGTAGATCTCGGAATAAAATCCGAAATTGATCGCCAACTTGAACTTCAAGGTCAAATAGAGATTACATATTGGTCAAGCTTTGATGTATATAAGTGCCAGAAACGTAAAAATTTATCCCTAAAGATGTTGGGGTAGTAGATCTCAAAAACATTACGAAATTTCCGATTCGGCTATCCTTCGAGTTCAAAGGGCAAATTTCGATCTTTACGTGCTAAAAAACTGAAAATTAGTGCCTAGAAGTATATTGGGATTTAGAAAAGCTGTAAAAGTTTGGATCTGATGAATCGAAGGTCAAATCTTTATTAAAGGGTCAAATTTCGATTATCAGATAATGGAGAGATAAAAAAAATATAAATTAATTAAAAATTAAAAAAAAATACTTATCTTCCTAAATGGGACCTAAAAAGTAGGAAATAAATCTAAAGCATATCGATGGTACAATCAGTCACCGAGTTCGAATTCACTTCAAAGGAAGATAGGGCCCCGACAATCTTTTTGAGTACATAAAACGGAGCCCTATATTCCTTTGAAGTGAATACGAACTCGGTGACTATGCTTTAGATTTATTTTCTACTTTTTAGGGCTCTATAGGAAGACAGGTATTTTTTAAATTTTTTAATTTATTTATATTTTTTGTCACTGAAAACTCTTACCTTCAAAACCTTTTATTTGATATATGACTCATAAACAATAAGCACATTTACCCCCCTTTAGGAGCCATATTTGAGATCGCCCACGACATCGGAGACGCCACAAGCTTTAATTTGAGCTATGACTCGTTAAATTCGAACGCCGCGAAAATCAACCCTCCACATTTTAACAGGGGGATAGTTTACAACTGTCCTTATACGAGGTTTCATTTGACACTTAACTCATAACTGTAGGCCCTCGTGTTCGGAAGATATAAGAGAACGACTTTCACATTTCCCGCTTTTCAGGGAGAGGAGAAGGCATGGTGGTGGGGGGGGGGGTCAGGTTTTACAGCCTACGACACTCCTCGCATCACAGGCTTTTATTTGACACGTAGCTTGTTATTTTCTGCACTTGCCTTCGGAGATATATTGCAAGAATCATTTTTGTATTTCCTCCCTTTTTTATGACGGAAGAAAGCAATTGGTGACGTCGGCATTTATTGATTTCTAACAAGTCACTCTGACACCTATTTGACCTTGAATATGACACCGAATCTGAAAATTCCTCTTATGTTTTTGTTCTACTCTCTGAAATAGCCGTATTCATCAATTTTTAGCTCTCCATCACCGGTATATCGAATTTGAGCTTTGACCTCAAAGCTGAAATTCAGATTTATTCATCGCATCCAAAATTTCTCAATAATTCCGAGCATTAAGTTTTAGCTTTCTAACACTGATAGATCTTAATTTGGTTTTTGACCTCGAAGAATCCTCCAGATCCGAAATATCGTAACGTTTCCGACATATACAATTCGAAACATCCCCAGATACCAATTTTTACACTTTTAACACTCGTAGATCATAGTTTGACCTCTACGTGACCTCCATTTGACCTCGAAGGCTACATCGGAGGTCAGATTTTCGATTTTTTCCGAGATCTACGACCCGATTACCCCTAGATGCAAATTTTCAGAGCTCTGCCATTTCTGCTTCATAGTTGGAATTAGATTGTGATTCCCTGTCAGTCGTCAACCGTTACTCAATCACTCCCAATTGTCTGTATAAATAAGATAGATCAATATTTATTTAACAAACTGCCACTAAGAATTAAGGTACATTAGATGTATTTTACTATTAAACTGTCTTTACTACCTTGTGTAGCAGTTGCATAGCCATGGGTTTTACCAGGGACAAGAGTGGCAGCTGCCCATTTCCTGGAAAAAAGTTTCTAAAATTAATTTCTGATGAATAATACAGTTGGGTTGGGTTGTTTTACCTCTGAGCGGCACTTTTTTGCATACCATGGGCGAAATGGCTAGGTCACATGGACCCCGAAGGCTCAGAGAATGTTGGAGGAGGGGACCCACTGGAACAGCTGTTGGGAGACAGATGGTAGCCTCCCGTCAAGGCCATCCAGCGTGTTCTTTAACGTGCACAGGGTATGGCTCTCCCACACACGGGGCCATGGCTTAACGTCCCATCCGACGGACGGCGGCCTTTCCAAACCCATCGGTGTCCCCTACTGACCGTGGGCAGGGCGGGGAGTTTTGCGGAGATAAATCTCAACGCTGACCCAGCTGGGACTCGAACCTGGGAACTACAGATTACGAGCCTGGCACGCTACCGACTGAGCCACCCCCGCCCCCGATGAATAATACAAGTATGCCAAAATTTAATGTCGTTTTTGCCTCAACTTTTTGTTTTGCAAAAATTGGAAATGTAATTATTGATTCCTTTTTAAATTTTTTGTTTTGTTTTCCTAAGTATATCGTTTATATCAATTTATTAATATGAAAACATTTTTAATAAAAAGGAAACTTATCATTAAATTTTAATAATATTTAAGTAATAAGTATATATAGTTATTTAAAAGTATTTTTAATAATAAGTTTCCCTTTTGGCATTTCATTTTTTTTCGGGTATCTTTGGGCCATCCCGTGGCCGAGTGATTAGCGCGCTTGGCTACTGATCTAAGGGACCTGTGTTCGAACCCCCGGGTAAGGCATGGATGTATGAGTCGTTTTTCTGCTGAGGTCCTGCCATCCTCTCAGATCTTCTACTGTGGCATGTAAACTGACAGGCTCCTGTCAGACTTCTGTGGCCAGCAGCTGCTTGAGGGGGTATTTATTTTTTTTTTATATCTTTAGTTGTAAAGGGTTTTCCTAAAGGGCTTTAGGATTTTGAATGCCGATAACTTAAAATGTTTTTTTTTTTTTCAGGTGGAATTTCATATACTCTAACTTCAGTCATATACAATTCTAACTCTGGCGTCGCTCTCACAAGAACAACGTATTGAAATCGTTAAAACTTATTACGGAAATAAATGTTCAGTAAAAGAAACACATCGCAAAATTCGTGATTTCTTCGGCGCATTCAATCGTCCTACTGAACAATTTCACTTAAAATGGAAGTGTCAATAAACAAAATTGTCGACTTTGGGGGGAAGAAAATCCTCGAATTATTCACAAACAATCACTTCATGCACAAAAATGTACGGTTTGGTGTGGTTTGTGGTCTGGAGGAATCATTGGCCCATTTTTCTTTGAAAATGATCGTGGCAATGCTGTTACGGTGAATGCAGACAGAGCGTTATAATGCGATGATTACAGAATTTTTGTGGCTTCAGATTGATGGAAATGACATTTCGGATGTTTATTTTCAACAAAATGGTGCTACGAGCCATACAACACGAGCGAACATAGTTATTACGCACGAAATTCCCTGGACGTGTAATTTCACGAAATGGAGATGTGAATTGGCCGCCAAGATCTTGCGACTTAACACCATTGGATTCTTTTCTTTGGGGCTATTCGAAAAGTAAAGTTTACGTCAACAAACCAGATAACATACCAGATTTAAAAGATAACATCCGAGCAGTCATAAGAGAGATTAATGTCTCAATGATTGAGAATATCTTACAAAATTGTGATGTTCGTATCGATGCCTGTAAACGTAGCCGTGGTGGACATTTAAATGACATCATCTTTCAAGTTTAATTGTAATCGGTGAAACTTTAATTTACAATAAACAAATCAGATATATTCCATGTGTTTTCCTCTTTATTACAAAGCAACATCCTAAAGTCCCTTTTGGAAAACCCCATATTATGACATGATATATGCATAATTGTTGTTTAGGCAACTGAGCTCATTTATGAACGACTTGACCTACATATATTTTTATCTTGAAACACTGAATTTCTTTTTCTCCCCCCCCCCCTGAATTTATTTTTATTCCCACCCACGCTGAAAATTTTCTGTTGACGTCCATGATCCCAAGGGATAGGATCCAAATAAATAGGATGATCCCAAGGTAGCTTTACAACCTCAAACATATATCAAGTTTCAATAGTAGAGTAGCGCAGTAAATATCCTGCAAACAAGGGATGCGTCTGAGTTGAGCCACATGTTAATAGAACATTTCTAGCAACACTCTATTATGGAATATCGCATTGATATAAAGATGATAACGAGTTCAGCATCTTCCGCCTGTCAGTTTTCAATAAAAGATGGCGCCACAAGCGACAAAAAGTGGGAAGGTTCAAGTCAGAATTCACCGAAAAAATGAGCTACCTACAGTAATTAAGCGGCAAACACCTGGCATGTTATCAGTAGAACGTCGTGGGCTCGTATCCCACCCACGACGAAATTTAATTTTCATATCAAGTTTGTTTTGAAAAATTATGTTTATAAGCAAAAGTTAACTACTTGCATGGACAGCCAATTTCCATTTCGGTCTTGTCTTAAGCGACAGGTTGCACAGGTATCTTGAAAGCATAACATATGTTTTAGTTTGAGAAAAATATGTATATCAAATGGCAGCAGCGGAAATGCACCATGTCTCCTTCTTACCAGCAGCTGCAAGAGAGAGATTGTGCAAATCACCAATTCCCAGTCAGCTGGATAGATGGTTGCGTCACTTGTTTAGTGGCCTCTTGACTCTCTAGACATAACCCCACTCGATTTCTCTCTAGGAGGTTATCAACAAAGATACAGTTTATCAATCGGCATTACCTGAATTCCTCAATGAATTAAATAGGACTGTCTGCTCAGCAGCACCTGATTTGTTCCATGGAAAGGGGAAGCAAATTTAATTCGCTGGATTGTCTGCAGCTTCTCTTCTAGTGACGAATTGAGCATAAATAAAAATGGACATATTTCTATTCGTTTTTTTCTATCGCATGACAGATGCTCTAATTATAAACGTTTGGAGTTGTAAAGTTACTTCGTAATTATCCTGCATGTGATTGGTTTAAAGTTTAATAGTGGTAACTGTAATTTTTTACACCACCTGAAAGCAATTATAAACTTTTCTTAATAACACGATTTTTTCCTAATAGTAGGATATATTTAAGGTTGACTATGTTTAATTGTGTTGATACATAATTAGAGATTATTATTGATCTGATGAATTGTTATACTAGTTGCAGTTTTTTCGTGTAATGCTTCTTTTAGTTGTCGTCAGTTTCAAAGAAAGAAATTAAGGATATGAGAAGCAGGAGCATCTGTTTCGAAATGTTAAATAACATTTTAAAGACCTAGTAAACGAATATTGTTGTTAATAGAGCTTTAGAGAGAAGGGTGAAATTTTCAATTTATTCACAGTGTAAAAAAAACAAATTATTCACAGTGTTTCTCTAAAAAACCTTTTCCTTTGATATGGATATTTTCACATAATATGGGACTACTTTTCTATTTAGTGTATTATAACTCCGCATAGTCCAAGCAATTGACGTTAATATACACCGAAGAGCCAAAACTTTATGACCAGCAAGACTTTATGCAAATCGAAGCAACTGCAGGTAAACGACGGCGCGTGTGAAGGTCATGAAACGGTATAAAAAACATCTGCTACTGTTCGCTGTTAATCAGTGTTATTCTTGTTGTTCAGATGGGAAATGCAACAGTCTTAAGTGAGTTCGATAAAGGCCAAATTGTAATGTCCAGACGACTGGGTTAGAGCATTTCCAAGATGACACAGCTTGTGGGGTACTCACGATGAGTCGTGGTTAGTACCTTCAAAGAGTGATCCGAGGAGGGAAAAAACACGAACCGCTGGTAAGGTGTGGACCGACCACGGCTCATCGATGCTAGAGGTGAGCGAAGGCTATCCCGTATGGTACGAGTCAACAGAAGGGATGTTGTGGTGCAACACGCCCGTAATTTGAATGATGGTGATGAGAGTAATGCGTCACAACACACAGTACATCGAACCCTGCTAAAAATGAGGCTGCATAGCCGCAGGACTCTCCGAGTTCTCATGCTAACCTCGGTTCACTGTCAAAACAGCCTACAATGGGCATGCGAGCATCAAACGTGGACCTTGAATGATTGAAAGAAGGCCGTCTGGTCCAATGAATTTCGTTTCATGTTGCACCATGTGGACGGCCGGAAATGTGTGCGTCGTTTACCTGGAGTAGTGTTACTATTGTATGTGATATATAGCATGCACCATGGGAAGAAAACAAGCTCGTGGAAGAAATGTAATGCTTTGAGCAATGTTCTGCTGGGAAACCCTGGGTTCAGTCATTCATGTGCAGGAAACTATAATGTCTACCACTTAGCTAAACATCATTGCAGACCAGATGCATCCTTTCATGGCAATGGTATTCCCCTCAAGTAGTCTCTTCTTTCAGCAGGATAATGCATCATGCTACACTGCCCGAATTGTTTCAGAATGGTTCGCAGAACATGAGGAAGACTTCCAGGTATTGCCCTGGCCTCCAAATTCCGCAGACATTAATCCAATCGAGCGTCTGTGGTTTGTGTTGGAACAGCATAACCGATCTGCGACAGCTCAACCCCGTAACTTACAAGAGTAAAAGTATTTGCTGGTAACGTGTTGGTACCAGATACAAGACACCTTTAGAAATTTTGTAGCGTCCATGCCTAGGAGGGTAAAGAGACGTTTTGGCGGCACAAGCGACATGGAAAATTGGAAGACCAACATCATATTAGGCAGGTCGTCATAGTGTTTTGGCTTTTCGGTGTACAATCGTTGTGTTTCACGATAAGTAATTCTATATTCTGAAGAAGGTTAGAATTTTTAATGTTTTGAAAAAGTAGTCAAAATTATCTTTAAAGGTTTTTTTAATAATCAATAATAAAGAAATTATTATTTGAATATAATTATTATTTGAAATAATTGTTTGAAAGTATTTTTTTCCATTACTCATTTGAATGGAGGACAGTCCTTGATAAAGCATGCAGGACTTTTTCTAGCAAAGGTTTTGCCACTTGATGAAACCTAACAGGGTTATTAAAGCTTATGTGGATATTATTTAGTTGAACCAGCCATACCTTTATACTTCTCTGTACTTCAGGGAATACTTATTTAACTCTGTAAATAGATGCATTTTCTTATCCTCAAATAAGCATGAGATACATCAAGAGGATGATTCAGCAGTCTGTGATAATTTACGAACTCTTCGCCACTATGAACTTCGCAACATGACACACTGTCGTACTTGGAATTTTGCAATCCCGATTTCGACGTAACTATCTGTCGCCATTTTCTTCCGACCACCCGACCTTTCCCTAAGTAAAACGGCTGAAAAGAGAACTTGAGCCGCCATGTTGAGAACGACGGACCATCTGGGCCTTTTGCACACGGCACCCCGTCCAAGAAAAGAGTAAACAGGCCCATAAAAAGGGGAAAGGGAGTTTTTCGAATGCGCGCAGCAATGGTCACCAAGAGCGGGGCAAGATAGACTCAGAATCACGCCAGAGGCTGGGACCTCCAATAAAAACGGACCGCGCCAATGAATTTTGGCCACCGTTGTCACCGACGAACTTTGCTGTCCAATGAGAAGTGGCAGCGGGGTCCTTTTGAAATCAACAAGCGCGACCGAGGGAGAAGAGAAGTGTGCGTGCTAGAGTGCGGACGTACAACAAGGAGTGAGTCCTGAGCACAAAGAGACAATAGACCCGCGAAGATCGAAAGTGCAACAGCTAAGTAATGGCCAAAGAAATTAGAGACAGAGCGGCAGATACCAGAGAATGTAATCGGCTAGGAAAAAGAATACAGGCTTGAAAAAGACAGAGACTGCAAGGGTCACAACTGGGAAACCAGAAAAAGGAGGAGCGGGTAGGAAGACAACCCGTGCGCCACAGCAGACGATTAGGAAAAGGGTGAAGAAAGAGCTCACTAGTTCTGTGAGCAACAGACACCAACGCGGAATACAGCGAGCAACCCAGCCCTGGAGCGTCCTGTGCTCGCAGGGAGAGACGAAGTCACCTGCCGGCACCTGTAGCCTTGACAGCACCGGACTTACGATGTGTTTCGCGATGAACTGTTTGTGCCATAAACAGAGCCCAAACTGCAACACCCAGAGCGCGGATGATCGCCCCTTTGCCAGGCCCTATCACAGTAGACCAGGAAGATCCCAGCGATGGAGCAGACTAATATAAAAAGGTCAGCAGCCGTTTTTCTGAGATTCTTTTAGTTTTTATCTCTCCAGTAATTGTCCCTGAGTGCCCCCTTTCTCTCTGCGTCTCCCAGTATATTTTGCCCATAAGGCCAAATTTCCTGGCGTGTACCATATTAATGTGTTAGGATCCGACCCCAGATAACAGGTCGTGTATTTTGAATAATAAATTATGTTTGCCATGCACCTTCCTGTACGTATGACTGCTCACTTCGAAGAAGGAAAGCTTCCTCACAAATAGCATTAAAACAAAGCACAACGCAATCATCAGAAGTACTTTGGGGCCTGACCTATCGGTTGCCCCTAGTTCTTACACCCCATCAACTAGATCTGGTGGAGTAAGGTAGAACAATACTTCCATTTGTTATTCTGTGTTCTATCCCATTTCTTCAGTTTAAAAAGGTATCTTCTAATACTAAGACTTCTAGTACTAACCTAGGCTAAATGAAAAAGAATTTGAAAAAGTGTTAAGTGTAAAATTTTTGAATATCTTTTTAATAAAGGTGCGATTCCTAAGGATTTTACCACAGCTATTATTAATCCCTATATTTAAAAAAGGTGATCGCAGTTCTTATGATAACTGCAGAAATATCAGCCTACTTTCTGTTCCAGGTAAAGTTTTTTGCATGATTGTGCTTACTAGAATTAAGAATCTGGTTGACAGTCAATTGCGTTATGAGCAATGTGGATTCAGAAGTGGTAGGGGATGTGTGGATCAGATATTTTCACTTACGCAGATTCTTGAGAAATGTTTAGAGTTTCAGAAACCTTTGGTTGCGAGGTTTGTTGATTTCAAAAAGGTTTTCGACTCTGTTGATCATCATAATTTGTGGTTGATTGTGAAATCGTATGGTATATCAGACAGGTTAATTAACATAATGAAAGCTCTCTATTATAACACTGAGTCGTGTGTGAGAATTGGTAAGTCTTATAGCAGTTGGTTTAGCATTAGTTCTGTGATGTTTGCATTTTGTCTCCTTTTCTCTTTAGCTTGGTTATTGATTATGTTATGTGAAATTCACTTCAAGGGAAAGGTTTTGGCCTTAAATGGTCTGGAGATATGAAAATTTCTGATTTAGATTATGCTGATTATTTAGTCCTTTTGGTAAATGATATTGATGAGATGAACTCTTTCATTCGAGCTGTTGATGAGACTGGTAGTAGAGTAGGTTTCGTTATAAGCAGAGAGAAAACTAAAGTGATGAAAATTGGTAAGCCAGACTGTGATTCAGTTAATCTGAATGGTTGCAGTCTTGAGCAGGTGTCATAGTTTAATTATCTTGGGAGCTATGTAACAGATAATGGTGATGTGCGGCGTGACATTAACAGACGAATAGGGATTGCTGCTGGGACTTTTAAGGATCTATGGAGATTGTGGAGAAATAGGCGTATGCACCTGAAGACTAAAATTAGACTGTATAATAGTTTGGTTCTTTCTAGGGTTAATTATGGTAGTGAAATTTGGGCACTGTGTAAACAAGATAACAGGAAAGTATAGATGCCTTTGATTCTAGATGCTTATCTTGGGTATTAGATGGTTCAACTTTGTAACTAATGATGAGGTTAGGCAAAGGAGTTGGCAACCTCCTTTAAGCAGCATATTGTGCAGAAAGAGACTCCGCTGGTTTGGCCATGTTGCCCGTATGAATAATTATAAATTGGCGAATAGGGTTATGAACAGTGTGCCTAAAAGCCTCAGAAGGAAGGGGAGACTTAGGATGCGGTGGGCAGACAATGTCAAACAGGACCTTGTTAGAATTGGTGTGCAGTGGAGAGATGCAGCAGATATTGTTCAGAACAGATATGCTTGGAGAACTAAATTGCGCGGTCTGGTTGGACCTCCGTAATCAATGGCTGTTTGAGGATGATGATGATGCTAAGTGTTAATGTTTGTGAAAGTGAAGGATAAATGGGGATTTTAAAGTTGATATTTTATGGGGTCAAAATCAAGCAATGATAAAAGAAAAGATAGCTTGTTATGTCCATTGTAATATTCTCTGAATGTGTCTGTCTTTGAATGGGAGAAACAATTTGGATGACCATGTCATTTACTTGGCAGAGCTTAAGGATCGGTTTTATAGGATTTCTTGCACGAAAATTGAGGAAATTTGGCTTATGATTGGTATGAAGAAATATTCTACGCACACTACCCAGAGACACTTTTTAATTTCAGAACAACAATCTAAACAATGTAAATAGTCGCCTTATGTGTCTTGGAAGAGGTACAAGAAAATGCTCTAAATTCTGCTCTCGGGAAGGTAAAAGGGCTCTGTACACACTTGAAGTGGATTCTGTACATAGAATTGCTACTGAGATAATTAATGGAAAATCTTATGATATCTCTGAATTAATCACACTAATTAATAGAAATTCTACAAAAAGAAAACATTTCATTTTAAAGTAAAGAGCATGGTATTATGCAAGCCAACTCATAGTTGAAATTAAAAAGGGAATTAGAAAAGAATTCGACCAGAGCCTCATTAGCCGTCATCAGCTGAGCTTCTTTTTATTTGTCTTTTAAGAGGAAGATCGACAAATGGTCAGCCAATGACGTTGCCCACCTCTCAAGCACGGGGACGTTGAGGTTGGATTTTGAGAAGCAGATGTCTATGCCTTATCCAGGATTCGAACCCGGGCCTTGTTGGCGGCTCAAGGACAAACGATAAAAAAAACGAAAAGTCATGTAAAATAAAACAATTGCATAAAAAACTATTTTTTGTTAAAATAAACGAAAAATGGGAAATTGGAAAATGAAAAACAAATTATATAAAAAACTTTTTTATTAAAAAAACAAAACATCAAAGGAAAAAACTCATAAAAAACTATTTTTTATTAAAAAAACGAAAATAACACATACCAAAAGATGATAAAAAATTCCAAAATGCCAAAAAAACACAGACCTGGGAGTTGTGCCGAGAATGGTTAGGGATTCGGCCACAAACAAAGGAGCGAGCATATGCCTTGCCCCATTTGAAAAGAAATTAAAGAAACATTGAGGAAGCATAAAGCTTTTACTAATTTCCATTACCAGCTTCATCGCTGCTGGATTTCGCTGAAAAAGAAGAACAAAGCAAACTCAGAATTCTTGTTTGAAGTCGTTTTAGTTCTACATGATATCATTCAATGATTATTAAAATGTTTACAAATGATTCTCATAATGTACATAAGCATCAATCCTAATCATATAAATTTAATTTTCCTGCTTCTATTCCTGAGGTTGTTGATCCTGCTGAATAGATCACAGATTGAAACTGAAAACGAGACTGATCGTCACTGACTGAGCTACTGATATTGGCGAATGTTTAATGAGGTTCAACTTCAAACAAAAATGAATTTTTGATCATTTAGATTAAACGTTTAGCAGCTTTTTAAAAAAATATTCAATTTACTTTTGTCATGTAATCGTTTATGAAATGAGGAGTGTGTCCAACTCTATTCGAAGATGAAATTAGATTCTATTTTGAAATTGAATTAACCAATTATAGCATGGCAAATATGTTTGCAAATATGTTTGCATATATATTAGCAGTTTGTATGTCTTTGTCTTAAATCAATTTTATGAACATTTTTAAACCATTAATAAACTAGTCATGAGAAAGTTATGAGAAAAGTGATTCGAAACGCATTAACAATTATTATAATAACATGTTTGCTGACATAAATGTGAAGAATAGAAAAGTTAGAAAAATTGTAGGAGGATTCTTTCAATTTTTCGGTTATTTTTTGAGATCAATGCTTAGGACAAGTGTTACAGAATCACTTGCCGTTAACAATTTCAACTTCCATTTCTCTTTTAATATTAAGTCCGATTATTTGGAGAGTCATTTTTCTGTACAAAGCTTTACTTTTAAGTTAGTTTTTAATGTGATTTTCTATTCAGACAACATGAACCTTTCACAGCCCAGTGACGTCTCCTTTCTCACTGCGATCAGAATGGGGTTTAGCGGAGAAAATTCTCAAACGCTGGGCCAGTTGGGACCCGAACCTGGGAACTGCAGATGACGAGTTTAACGCGTTCCCACTGATCCAAAATTTGTCTTGCCGTCCCCTAATTATGGTGATTATAATTTTGTTACACACGAATTTTAAAGTTTCTTGTTCATTAGGATTCTCATTCAGTTATACGAAAAAGAAATCATTTCTGTTAATTTTCTTTGGTCTTGTGAGGTTCTCTAATGTATATAGTTCATTATGATAATCATCCCAATATTTCTTATTATAAAGTACCTTGTTAATTCGTCGAAGTATTGCATTAATTCTAGTAAGTAAGTAGGGTACCAAGCTCTAAGTATAAAGTTTGATTTGAGCACTTGATGAAAGAGATAAAATAAATGGCATTAGAATTAGCTGATGTCTTTCAAATGGGATATTAAGCATTGGCAAAACTTTATCCTCTGTACAGCAGAGATCTAATTGATACAATTGAAGACGACATCCTATTTTCATATCCAGTGATTACCTTCCCAGATTTGAGGACTTCTCAACCTCGCCTTGTACCAAAAGCGGGCAAAGCACTCTTTATCTTTCAAGCGGAAATTTTCAAGCAGTAAAAACACTAACAAAATTTCGAGAAATATTTTTGCTAAAAAAATGAGGTTTCTCCCTGAGTGGGATTCTAATCGTCTTCTGAATATATGCCATGGGATCTAACCATTAATCTATCAGTGCTGTTCCGCTTTTTAACTCTCTTTTCATTGTTGGCAATGTTGAAAGTTTGACGGCTCCCGATCATAGATGGCGCCAAGAACGATAAAAATATTAGGGAAGATTTATAATCACAATTAGTTAAAAATGAACAGGTTGTTGTTTGTTGAGTGGTTAAAACACCTGGTATGTAGTCAGGAGATATCATTTCGATTCCTACTCCGATCGACTCTAATTCTTTGAATTCTTCGTTTACAGGTAATCTGTGCCTTTAGTAATTGATTAACAACGATTCATCAGAGACATTTAAATACATTAATAATACAAACAGTTTTCAATTATATGTTTTATATGTTTGTATCTATGGTTATAATTAATCTAATAATATATGCAAAGTATCATTTCTAAGTAACGTGAATTTAAAAATGCGAATAACATTTAGATCTATAATGCATTGCATCAATTTAAACTGAAGTTGTAAGAAGAATATTTTCATCTTGAATGCATAAGAGTGGAATGTAGGCAAATCCTTACCTATCTTTTTGTATGCAGCCGTCTCGACCCGGCGGCCCATTTGTATCGAGCCTCCTTCTTGGGCAACGGAACCTCTCAGGGGAGCCACCAAGAAGGCTTGCGGAGAAGGCTTGGGGGGGCTGCAGCAAATGAAGGCCCTTACGGTCCCTTCAAGAAAAGGTTCTAAGGAAACATTAAGAAAGCTCAAGACTTTTAACAGTTTCCTTATCAGCCGTCAAAGCTGCTGGATTTTGCCTGCAAGAGAGATCAAAGGGAACTTAGGACATAGGAGTCGTAATTCAGTGGATATTTCGAGTGTTTCCAACTGACATGTGAATATACATCACTCAAATTGTGAAATGAGGGATAAATATATCACACTACATCGAATATCTATTTAAATATTCTGTTTTCAGAAAAAACGAGTAAAAAATTAATCCGGAAAAAATACAAATGCAACATGTGCATCGGTGGGATTTTTTCCGGCAAGGACAAGAAGAAGTGGGGGGGGGGGATAATTAATGCTCCAAGTTAGAAATATTTAGTCGAGCAGTTCATTAATTAGTGCAGTTGTGAAAACATCAATCATGCAAGGATGCAAGAAAATAAAACGAAAAAAAAAAGGAAACTTTATTGAGATTGCATGGAAAATTGTTTTTCTCGTATTAATAAATAAAAATAAATCCGAAAAGGAACGAAAAATATAAAAAAAGAATCAAATTACATTTAGTTAATGAGAAACGACATTAATATTTAGTACACCTGACAGTATTCAATTAAAATGAATTTTCAATCAACTGATCAATTTTTGGAAGGATTGGGAGTAACTGTTCTTCCCCCCCCCCCCCCCCCCCCCCCCCCCCCCCCCCCGCTAATGCCCATGTAATGCAGAGAGTTTTGGCAGATTTAACAAAATAATGAATGAAAACTTCATTCATTCTCGACATTTTTAAACATTTTGACAAATCTGATTTTGGAATGAAACATAATTGTGCCGATAGATAAGATAGGCCGAAAAATACCTTGATATGTTCATAGGAACTAGCTGTGGTGCAGGTGAGTGGCAACTGGGGAGACTATGAGACTGCGCAGTTGATGATTCAACACTTTTCATAGATAGATCGATGACCTATCAATCAACGCTCAATAGATTTCAATTATACTTCAGAAATGTGGAATCGTGAACTGCGCAGTCTCCTAGTCTCTCCAATTGCCACTGTAGAGTGAGTGGCAATTCTAAGCCCTCACACAGTAGGATAGGGAAGGTTGTTCAAAACTTTTTTCTGAGCAACTCCCCAAAATAAGAGTAGCCTCTAGAGTATGAATCAATTTATTTTAGCTCTGAGGGCACTCAGGTCACATGAACCTCAAGACTCAGAGAAAGTTTGGGAAAGGAGACCCATTGGGCAATTGTAAGGAGATAGATGCCTCTCGTCAAGGGCACCCAGCTTGCATGCACCTAGCACCAGCGCCATGGCTTTATGACCCATCCGACGGACGGCAGCCTCTCGATGCCCATCGATGTCCCCTTTTTGACTTAGGGGAGGATGGGGATCAGCGGATAAAAATCTCAACATTGGAAAACTGCAAATTACGAGACGCGCTACTAACTGACTTCCCCACTCTGAAAAATACAGAATGTTAAGCACATCGCTAAATGTGAAACAAAATTTTAGTATTCATAGAAATTGTTTTATATGATATTTGTGTTATTTAATATAATTCGATTTAATTTCAACGAGGTCGTCACCATAATGAGTGAAAAGCTTATGAAAAAAAACAAAAAAAAAACATGAACTATATAAGTTTTATGAATATTGAACTATTTATAAAAAAATTTGGTTTCTTTCCATTTCAATCAGATCCAGCTATTTAATTATTCATTTATTATAATTGATTTATGACATGAATGTTTTCAAAACATAAATTGGCATTTTTCATTACAGTAAGAAAATTCAAAATTAAAATTTAACATTTTCCCAGCCCTTTCCAAAGATTTTGCTGCCGATTTGAGGGTCGCAAACTATATTTTGAAAAACCTTAGTGTAAAGGATAGGTTCTCATTCATTACATCCTTTACACTAAAGTTTTTCAAATAGAGTTTGCAACCCTCAAATCGGCAGCAAAATCTTCTTACTGTAACAATGCAAATTTTTGTTTGAAAACATTCATGAAATAAATCAATTATAATAAATGAATAATTAAATAACTGGATCTGATCATCTCATTTCCCGGTGATAAAAAATCTAGTTTAAAAACGCTGTCTTATTTCTTTGAAACTGTTACTTTTTTTCAGTTGCCAGCTTCCATATTGATATAAAAATATCAGTAAAATGAACGTAATTTAAATCAACAATCAAAATTTTAGCGTCTATTGACTTCACGCGATTATGCTGTGTGACGTTTTCCACAAGAGCACAACAACAGTAAATGCGCATGCGCTCTTTCATTCAGCCCCAGAAAAATGCTTCAACTTCCACATTTCTCCCGATTGCTTAAAACTTTATCGAAATGTTTTATTCGACAAAAATATAACACTGATGTCATACATCGTAAACTTGAAAATATTATGTGAATTGAATTTTCACTATTTATGTAACGTCTGAAGGAGCGACCAGGCTATCTTTGTCATAAGCTTATTTAAAAATTACGTTTCAATTAATCACCAAACCGCATTTTCGTATTTTATCGAGCAAAAGTCCATTGAGGAGGAAATTTGAATCGAAATCACCACATTCTTCTTCTGAACCCAATCAAAGATATACCCAGAAAACGGTGGCAGCTGGAAAGACTATGAGCATGCGCAGAAGATGCCTCAACGGTTCTCACAGGTCACGTGTTCACAGCATGTCAATTAACCTATGATCTATGGGAGCTGTCGAATCTTTTACTGCGTATTCTCACAGTCTCCCTAATTGCCCCCAACTCTCCACCACTGCTACAAATAAACCAAAACCCTTTCGTAAAACATTCTCGTGGCTCATTCACTTTCTGCTGTTTATCTTTGCACTCTTTAACTTTTATTGGATTCTTTCCCACTGACATTCGTACCATATGAATGATTTGTTTTCTTCCATTCAACCAATTCGCCCTAAGCACCAGAGCATTTCCGAAGATATTTCCACCTGACATGAACAGGATCAATACAACTAATGTCTAATATTCATAAATGTATTTCGGCTGATGTTGAGATTAACCCTAACACAGAAATCATTTTTTTCTCTACCTGAAAAGTGTCCGAGACTTCAGGCATTTTGCAACGTCATATTTATTTGCACAATAGTGGCATTTTTTATTTCAGTTATTCTCTATATAAAATAATGGGTCAACCATTATGAAT
The DNA here is from genome assembly GCA_038380435.1 of Ryuthela nishihirai. Classification (NCBI taxonomy): domain Eukaryota; kingdom Metazoa; phylum Arthropoda; class Arachnida; order Araneae; family Heptathelidae; genus Ryuthela; species Ryuthela nishihirai. Next base: position 93,587,522 of record JAWZYU010000009.1, read on the forward strand.
TTCCTTTTGAAAGCGATAGAAATATCTATTAACATTTCGCAGTTCAATGCGCTAACGTAAGTTTAAGTAGGCATTATTTTACGATAATGATTATCTGCTAACTGATGGTGCATCAGATCAGAGAGAAGAGTAATCATTCCTGAGTAGAAATTTAAAATAATTTATTGCTGTAAAGAAAAAAGAGATATAAAAAAAGACTTTTCTACCTTAAAATGCTTTGTGAATTATGGGATTATTATTAACTTATTATCATAAATCATAAAAATATAAACTTTTGTAATATAACATAACACGAATATTAATTTGACCTGATATATTAATTTAATTATTACGATAAGAAACTTTTATTGAAAATTAACTTTCTTTGTTAAAATAACAACGCTGAGACCCAAAGCAAAACCAACTGGGGATTCTAACCCGGACCTCAAATGTAACCATGAAACAACGCTATAAATAAAAGAGTGTAAAATCGCCTCAGCAATGATCATGAAATGAGTCTTACTTAACTTTTGGAATGCTGCTTGGCCCCCTCCGACGTCCCATTGGCATGGATACTCCTTCCTCAGCAAGCGCTTCCGGGTGACTACGAAGGTTAACGAAACAACAAAGCCTAAATTGATTGGAGAAGATATTGTGACGATTCATTCAAGTGTTGAGAATACTCTCGTTACGTCTTTTACATTGTGACGATTGCTCAGAAGATATCTGGGTTTCAGACATCTATCAAATGGAAAACGTATTGATTCGTAACGAAAACGGAAAAGTCAGAAATATAGAATATTTTTAATACGTTTTACTTTTGCGAAACAACATAAGCAGACGATTAAACAAAAGAAACATTTCTCTTGCAAATAAGTGATGTTTGTTTCCAAGAGATTTAGTATTAATAATAGGCTTTATTTCCACTTATAATCAATATATATACAGTATATCAGGAAAATTTTAAACACATGAAAAGTTTTAAATAGTGGAGACAACACAAAAAATCAACAAAATATAGGAAGTCTCTAATTCAAGTCTCCAGCTTTGGAAAAATTGGGTTCGATTTGAAAAACATATTTATTTTCACACTTTCTAGTTGAGAGGAGCCGTTCCTGGCCGAGTGGTTAGTGTGTCTGACTACTACTCAAAGGGACCTGGGTTCGAGCACTGGGTAAAGCATGGTGTTTATGTAGTCTTTCTGCAGAGGTCATGCCTCCTTCTCTTTCAGCTTATTTCACTTACAGGCTCCTGAGTCAGACCTCTGTGGGAAGCAGCTGCTTGAGGAAATATATATATTTTTTCAGTTGGGAGTGTTCATGGGATCTATTGAATTTTGATGATAAATTCGCCATTAACACACGACTAATGACCCACCTTTCTACCTTTCTACCCTGCTGAGGAGGGGTCAACAACACAGGGTCCTGGTGCTCACCATATAAACCCACTGGACAGATATATGGCTCTGAGCTTGATTATGGATCCTGATTATGCTGCACTGGTGGGCTTCTGTGGAGGGAAAATTTTCCGCTCTGTTTTCTGTTTGTTTGTCGGTTGACAGCCCCAAGTGAATAGATTCATAGGATATGTTTATGAGTTGGTGGATATTCCTGAGCAGAGGTCATCGCAGGCACCTGAACTCTTTGCTTCTATTGGCATCGTCAAATTCTACATTGGAGGAAGTTTTCCAGTGTAGAGAAAGCCTTTAGTGTAGAGAAAGCCTTCAGCCTTTAGTGGTGGGGGAACGGATCTTTGCCCCATGTCTGCGATTAGGGGGCTGTTTGATATTGTCGGCATTCCCTCTCTCAATAAACATAGTTTCTTTAAACATCCCACTCACCATTTTCTCTCCATAGGTAGTTGGAATGTGATGACTCTGCACAGAGGATTTTCTCTTGATGTCCTCACACAAGAATTCCACCATTATAATTTAGATATTCTCGGCTTGCAAGAGACCAGATGGACAGATAAAGGTAAGATTCTTAAAAATAATCTTAAATTTCCCTTTTCAGGGAAGGACGACAATAAGCATCACCAAGGCGTGGGTCTGCTTCTCAGCAGATACGCTAGTGATGCTCTTCTAGGATATGAGTGCATTAATGAAAGGTTTCTTACAGCAAAATTTCAGACAAGCGTTAAAGACTTTAATGTTATCTGATGTTATGCCTCCACTGAGGATGCTGATGAGGATGGGAAGGATAGGTTTTACGGACAACTTCAAAATATTATGAAATCTGTCAAGAAAGGAGATATTACCCTTGTTCCTGGTGACTTCAATGCCAAAGTTGGTACTGACTCTGACCTTTGGGGAGGAGTAATAGGCCCTTTTGGTATTGGTAGCTGCAATGGCAATGGGCAACGTCTCCTACAGGTAAGTAAACTCAATGGATTCAGAATAACTAACACTTATTACAAACACCGCGACATACATAAGTACACATGGGTTTCACCCGATGGGCTGCATAAGAATATGATTGATTATATATTAATTAACAGCAAATGAGCTAGTTCTGTTAGGAATACCAGGTCATATAGGGGAGCTGAAATTCGATCTGACCATTACCTTGTTAAAAGTGTGTTGCAACTTAAACTTAAAAAGTGTTGTGCTAGGGTTAAAAAATTTACTTTTAATACTGAAGCTCTGAAAGATCCAGTTATAGACAAAGCTTATCATAATAGGTTACTTAGTCATTATGACAGTCATGGTATGCTTACTACTGAAGTTGAGGAAGAATGGGATCATTTTAAACAGGCTTTTTTGGACACTAACAGTACTCTTTTAGGAAAAAAGGAGCAGAAGAGAGAGAATTATCTGAGTGATAAGGCACTTGAGCTTATTTCGGAAAGAAGGAACTGCAGGAATGTCCTTAATCAGTACCCTACTAGTCCTAATAGAAAGCATTACAGAGAACTTAATAAACGTGTAAAAGATCAGTTAGCTGCTGATAAGAATCTTTGGCTTGATGGTTTGGCTGACAAAGCCGAGGAAGCAGTTAGACAGCACAACAGCAGAGAGCTGTACAGATAGTTAATGTTTTGTGTGGTAGAAAACGGACAGGCATACAAGGATTGAAGGATAAACAAGGTAAGGTTATAGAAGGGGAGTATTATGTCATGGCTAGGTGGGCTGAGCATTTCAGTGATACTCTAAACAATGTGGTTAGCTCTATTCTCATTGTTCGCAATGATGATAGATGCATTGGTGGCTTTAATGTTGGCCCTATAATACAATCTGAAGTTATTTTGGCTGTTTCTAGACTTAAACTACATAAATCCCCAGGGGTAGATGAAATTAGTACCGGAATGCTTAGATCTGGGAATGTTTCGGTTACCAATTGGATACCACTAGTTCTTTTACCACTAGAATAATTTAGATATTCTCGGCTTGCAAGAGACCAGGCCATAATTTCAGCATGAAATTCTGAATATCTTTTATGATAAAGGCATGGTTCCTAAGGATTTTACCAGAGCTATTGTTATCCCTATTTTCAAAAAAGGTGATCGCAGTTCTTGTGATAACTATAGGGGTATCAGCCTACTCTCTGTTCCAGGTAAAGTTCTTTCCATGATTGTGCTTAATAGAATTAAGAATCTGGTTGACAGTCAATTGCGTGATAAGCAATGTGGATTCAGAAGTGGTAGGGGATGTGTGGATCAGATATTTTAACCTAGGCAGATTCTTGAGAAATGTTTAGAGATGCTAGCTTTGTTTTTTGTTTGTTTTGTTGCTAGCTTTGTTTTTTTGTTTGTTTTGTTGCTAGCTTTGTTGATTTTAATAAGGCTTTCGACTCTGTTGATCGCCATAATTTGTGGTTGTTTGTGAAATCATATGGTATACCAGACAAGTTAGTTAACATAATGAAAGCTCTCTATAATAACACTGAGTCGTGTGTGAGAGTTGGTAAGGCTTGTAGCAATTGGTTTAGCATTACTTCTGGTGTTCGACAAGGGTGCATATTGTCTCCTTTCCTCTTTAGCTTGGTTATTGATTATGTTATGCGAAATTCACTTCAAGGGAAAGATTTTGGCCTTAAATGGACTGGAGATACGAAAATTTCTGATTTAGATTATGCGGATGATTTAGCCCTTTTGGCAAATGATGTTGATGAGATGAACTCTTTCATTCGAGCTGTTGATGAGACTGGTAGTAGAGTAGGTTTGGTTATAAACAGAGAGAAAACTAAAGTGATGAAAATTGGTCAGGCAGGTTGTGATTCAGTTAATCTGAATGGTTGCAGTCTTGAGCAGGTGTCACAGTTTAATTACCTTGGGAGCTATGTAACAGATACTGGTGATGTGCGGCATGAGATTAACAGACGAATAGGGATTGTTGCCGGGACTTTTAAGAATCTATGGAGATTGTGGAGAAATAGGCGTATACACCTAAAGACTAAAATTAGACTGTATAATAGTTTGGTTCTTTCTAGGGTTAGTTATGGTAGTGAAACGTGGACACTTTGTAAACAAGATAACAGGAAACTAGATGCCTTTGATTCCAGATACTTACGCAGTATCTTGGGCATTAGGTGGTTCAACATTGTAACTAATGATGAGGTTAGGCAAGGAGTTTGCAACCTCCTTTAAGCAGCATATTGTGCAGAGAGAGACTCCGTTGGTTTGGCCATGTTGCCCGTATGAATAATTATAGATTGGCGAATAGGGTTATGAACAGTGTGCCTAAAGGCCTCAGAAAGAAGGGGAGACCTAGGATGCGTGGGCAGACAATGTCAAACAGGACCTTGTTAGAATTGGTGTGCAGTGGCCAGATGCAGTAGATGTAGCTCAGGATAGACTTGCTTGAAGAACTATATTGCACGGTCTGGTTGGACCTCCGTAGCCCATGGCTGCTTGAGGATGATGATGATGATGATGATGAGTGAGCTTATGTACAAAGGGGTTAATAACTCTGGACTGGTCCTCCTGTGCAGATATTTGGTGCTCCAACCAATTACGAATGTTATCGAAATGATTTTTACTCTTTAAAAAAAAGTATTTTAAATATAATGATGAAATTCGACGTAATATAACGCAAACAATTGTTGTCGCTTGGATTTTGAGTTGGTGGAAGAGAACGGATATGAATCGTTGAGGATTGCATAGTTCTGAAGTGGTTTGAGTTAGCGATATTACTCATCATTAGTTACAATGTTTTTAATGATAGTCGGTAAATTTGGTGTGGCTATCTGAAATGACTTAAAGAACATTTACTATTTGGGTGGGTTGTTTTTACCTCTGAGAGGCATTTTTTTTTTTGCATACAATGGGCTAAATGGCCGGTCACAAGGAACCTGAGAGCTCAGAGACGTTTGGAGGAAGGGGACCCATTGGAAAGGAAATTAGGTAACTGGAAAATCTCAGATGTACCGCAGCATATGGCTGAACACCATCTATGGGGAGAATGCCATAATCTCCACTATCTACGTCGAGGGCAAGACAACACCATACAGATGCTGCTCGCCCCACGACTACCTATGGCGAACAGTTCTATAGAAGAAAAGTTCATCCATCGGTCAAAGCCTATATTTAATCTGCGCCCCGGTTGGCCATGAACAAAGATATATAGATCTAAATTGCCTCGGCTCCCGTGGTGGGAACTCTTAGTCAGGCCTTACCAGACCCCTCCGCAGGGGCCCCATCCAACCTAGGTGACCCCCAACACCAGTCAACGGGGCCCTCAACTTCACCAAGACCCAGTCGTTCCATCGGGACTCTGTCCAACCAGATACATCACAATTTCAATCGGCCCTACAGCTCCCCCCCCAACGACAAGGTCCCTTCCCCCCTTTCGGGGGGGGAACCTTTGGACAGCTGTTGGGAGAGAGAAGTAGTCTCCCATCAAGGCCATCCAGCTTCTTCTTTAACGTGCACAGAGTATGGCTCTCAGATACAAGGACCACGGCTTAACGTTCCATCTGAGGCACGACGAGACTTTCAAGACCATTGGTGTCCCTTACTGACCGAGGGTAGAGCGGGGAGTTTTGCGGAGATAAATTTCAACCCTGGCCCAAGCGGGACTGTAACCTGAGAACTGCAGATTAAGAGTTTGGCGCCATCGTTGCCCCCATTTACTAATTGTTATAATTTATTCAGGAAAACTATAAAATCTTAGAGATTAAATTATTTAGCCTCGGTGGTTTTAGGTGTGAAACGGAACTGACTTGTGGCCTCATCATATTAGAATAATCCAGAGATAACTATTCCAAACGACGGGAATTCGTGAAAAGGACACTTCTTTTCTGTAGTTAAGAAAACCATGGAGACTAAACGTGGTATGGGGACATAAACAACCACTAAGCCTTATTAAGTTGCGATAAATCGGAATGAAGTTTTTCTCATCGTCCCAAAGTTGCATTCTTGTTAAAACGTAAAATCTTTTTCTTTCTTTATTAGGCTTCATAGCGACAACGCAAACTTTACAGACTGAACTGTGCGTCGCCTTTGTTTTTAATGTAATGACAAGTTTAGGCAAGCATTCTAACAAGTTAACTTCAGAGTGCAAACCTACAGTCACCTGACAAGAATTTTTTGAAATCCCTCCGTAAAGAATACACTGGATAGCCTTGATGGGAGGCTAGTATACACACCTAAGAACCAAAACATTATGGCCACCTGCCAAATATGATGTTAGTCCGCCACGTGGTGACAAGATAGCTCTATCCAACAAGGCATGGGTGTTACAAGATTTTTAAAGGTGTCCTGTGGTATCTGGTACCAACTCATTACAAGCAGATCCTTTAACTCTTGTAAGTTATGTGGTTGAGCCGCCACAGATCGGATATGCTGTTCCAACACAAACCACAGATGCTCTATTGGATTGATGTCTGGGGAATTTGGAGGCCAGGGAGTCTGGAACCTGGAAGTCTTCCTCATGTTCCACAAACCATTCTCGAACAATCCGGGCAGTGTGGCATGGCGCATTATCCTGCTGAACGAAGCCACTACTAGAGGGTGAATACCATTGCCATGAAAGGTTGTATATGGTCTGCAATGATGTTTAGGTAGGTGGTAGACGAAATAATTTCCTGCACATGAATGACTGGGCCCAGGCTTTCCCAGCAGAACATTACCTAAAAAATTAGACTTCCTCCATCGGTTTGTTTTTGTCCCATGGGGCATACTAGTGCCAACACTTCCCTAGGTAAACGACGCACACATACCCGGTCGTCCACATGGTACAACAGGAAATGAGATTCATTGGACCAGACGACCTTCTTTCAATCATTCAAGGTCCAATTTTGATGCTCGCATGCCCATTGTAGGCGCTTTCGATGGTGAACCAAGGTTAGTATGGGCACTCCGAACGGCCTGCGGAATCGCAGCCCTATTTTCTGCAGGGTTCGATGTACTGTGTGTTGTGACACATTAGTTCCGTCACCAGCATTCAAATTATGGGTGAATTGCACCACAGTATCCCTTCTGTTGACTCGTACCATACAGGATAGCCTTTGCTCTCCTCTAACATTGATGAGCCGTAGGCAGCACACACCTTGCTGGCAGTTCGTGGATTTCCCTCCTCGGACCACTCTTTGAAGGTACTAACCATGGCTGACCATCAAGCCTTGCCATCTCGGAAATGCTTTGCACAGAACCCTTTTCCTCTGCAATACAAGCTGGCAACAGAGAAGGACATAAAACCCCTAGATATTGAGTATGTATGCAAAGAGGATAGGTCCAAGACCACCTCTTTTCGCAAAATTATCCTGGTTTTAATAGAGGGATTATTCCCTGACGATGGTAGGAGCTCTGATGATGCCCAACATCATCTCTGGAGAGAGTACAGCAGGGTTCCACCTGACATGGAAGAAGAGGTCGGAGAGGTGATTCGTGCTATGACCAGGGGTAAAGCTCCTGGCCACGATGGTCTGACAGTGGAGATTGTGATGTAGTTGTTTAAAGAACACAAATATCTGTTACCCAGCTCTTTAACAACTATCTGAGACTGGGAAACTTCCCAAAGGCCTGGAAATATGCCGACATAGTCCTATTCAATAAGAAGGGTAGAGATCCGGCAGACGTAAGATCTTACAGACCAATATGTCTGCTGCCAGTGATGGGAAAGATTTTAGACAAACTGCTCACAAATAGGATGTACTACACTGTAGTAAGAACAACTTCCTGAATAACAGATAATTCGGGTTCAGGAAAGACCAATCCACCACTGCCGCTATCAAACAAGTGGTGGACATTATTAAGGTGAACAGGGATAACAAATTGCACACTTCTCTCATCGCCTTAGATGTGACAGGCGCATTTGATAATGTCTGGTGGCCTGCAATGCAAAGTAAGCTAAAAGATTGTTCTTGTCACAAGAACGTTTTCAATCTGGTGTCCAATTATCTCAGTGAGAGAATGGTCACCTATTTCCATGTCAATGGGGCAGTCTCAAAGAACTGGGACAGGGGCGCCCACAAGGTTCGTGCAGTTGCCCGTTTCTCTGGAACTTAGTTGCAGACATGGCTCTGGAGTTGAGCCTACAGGGTGTCTGGCTCCAGGCTTATGCAGACGACATGCTATTTGTCGTATCGGCCTCCTCCAGGGCGAGACTGGGAATTGCCGGCAATGCAGCCCTGTCGGTGCTCAAAGGACGGAGTCTTTGCTACAAGCTTGGGTTCAGCTGTGTGAAGAGTACATCAATGCCCATGGCATAAGAGGGTTCCCTCAACAAGAGGTAACCCATCTTTAAACTTAATGGCAATACTACCTGCCACAAGACACCTTTCAAATACTTGAGTATCACTCTGGATGAAAGGATGAGCTGGATCCGGCACTTGTAGGGCCTAAAGACAAAATGCACTAATGTAATGTGCAAACTTGGGCGTGTGGCTCGCGTATCGTGGGGCTTCCGGGAGGAGGTACCGAAAGAAATTTATGTAAGGGGAACAGAAAGGATCCTGACATATGGGGAGGGTGCCTGGTGGGGCCCGACCGACCACTCTATTATGTGTAGAAAGCTGCTTGCAGCCCAGAGGCCAGCTTTACTGCGAATCACCAGGGCTTAAAGGACCACATCTACAGATGTTCTCCTGGTGAGAGCAGGGATCCTGCCTCTGTATTTAGTGGTTGGCAAAGAAGCGAACATATTCATAGTTCTGCAGGCTAGGGAAAATGCAACATTTCTCGGAGTCCAGTATGATCCCGAGGTTTACGAGGCAAATACCGCTAGATGGGATATTCATCCCACCAAGATACTGCGTGTGTAATGGTCTATGGAGTTACCATCAGGTCAAGGAGTAGAAATCTCTACAGACGGCCCCAAGAGATCAGATGGTGTGGGCTTAGCCAACACTGTCTACATTAGGGGGAGCCAAAGTGTCTGATTATAAGAGGAAGGCTCTGTAAATGACTCATCCTTCCAAGCAAAGCTGCTTGCCATTATAGGAGGCCCTTAATTTGGCCCTTAATTTCGGCAGTCACAATAATGACATCTGGCTGTATACCGACAGCCGGGCAGCTCTGCAAACGATTGAAGATGCGAACAACAGGCGTCATACGGTTAACGAGGTCAAGTGCTTCCTACGCATGCCCAGGATCTCCTTCTCCTGATTCAAGGCGCACGTAGGTCATGAAGGGAACGAGCGGCAGACCAACTGGCCCACTCAGCAGGTACTGACACTCAACCTGAGATAGCAGTCAAGACTTCCAAAAATACCCTGATGTCTATTTTAGGTCAAAGAGTTATGGGCGAGTGGCAGAGGCTCTGGGATACGACCGAGAATGGTCTTCAAACAAAGACATTCTTACAAAGGGTCGGTCTATCCTTGATGTCCTTGGACAACTATCTCACGCAGGTACTGACTGATGGGAACTTTCCAGCGTATCTGTAGCGATTTAAGATCTCTGCCCACAGTTACTGCGCTGTGGGGCTCCAGACACAGATGTCGAGCACTACATCCTCCACTGTTCGATCGCAGAAGGGTTCGCTAACGAACTCAGAAGCTCCCAAGCGATCAGTTAGGTAGCAGGTGGGGGGGGGGGCAGTCACAGTGTCCATCAGAAGCTCTCGAGTCAGGGCGCACCTGAGGGACATTGTGAGCATTGTGACCTGAGTGACATTAATAATAAGCTCATCTGCCAGCTCCAAGACTCACTCCTTTGAGACCGAAGCTGCTTTCACTCTCCCACTTATCTTCCATATCTTTCTAGCTGGGCTGCACTTCACCCTCTCTTTAGTGCCACCCATACTCCAAGTCCTTCCGGTCTCCTCTGAGAAAAACCTTAATCTTCTGCTTCCATGCTTCCTGCCACTCGTGTAGTGTCTAACGACAGAATACAAGTTATGGGGGGCGGGCCTTTCGGAACCCGCCCCCCACCCCAATTATTGAGAGATGACCCAGTCATCTAGCCATTACAATTTTGCCTTTGTCAAACTCACTTAAGTCTGCTGCCTTTCCCAGCTGCAGAACAAGAATAACACTGATTACAGAGTTCAGTAACAGGTGTTATTTATACGGTTTCATGGCATTAACACGCGCCGTCGTTTACCTGCAGTTACTTCGATTTGCATTAAGATGCTGTGGTCATAATGCTTTGGCTCTTCGGTGTATGTCTCCCAACAACTGTCCAGTGGGTCCTCTCCTCCCAATCGTCTCTTATCCCTCGGGGTCTTTGCAACCTCGCCATTAAGCCCATCGTGTACAACAAATTGCCGCTCAGAGGTAAAAGAACCCAACGATTGTGAGTGATCGAGTGAGTGTAGAGTGACATGGGATCACACTAATTCTAACTATCATTCACAAATGAAGGAGATTTGCACGTAGGAGTAATCAAAGTTGTAGATCTCGGAATAAAATCCGAAATTGATCGCCAACTTGAACTTCAAGGTCAAATAGAGATTACATATTGGTCAAGCTTTGATGTATATAAGTGCCAGAAACGTAAAAATTTATCCCTAAAGGTGTTGGGGTAGTAGATCTCAAAAACATTACGAAATTTCCGATTCGGCTATCTTTCGAGTTCAAAGGGCAAATTTCGATCTTTACGTGCTAAAAAACTGAAAATTAGTGCCTAGAAGTATATTGGGATTTAGAAAAGCTGTAAAAGTTTGGATCCGATTAATCGAAAGTCAAATCTTTATTAAAGGGTCAAATTTCGATTATCAGATAATGGAGAGATAAAAAAAATATAAATTAATTAAAAATTAAAAAAAAATACTTATCATCCTAAATGGGACCTAAAAAGTAGGAAATAAATCTAAAGCATATCGATGGTACAATCAGTCACTGAGTTCGAATTCACTTCAAAGGAAGATAGGGCCACGACAATCTTGTTGAGTACATAAATCGGAGCCCTATATTCCTTTGAAGTGAATACGAACTCTGTGACTATGCTTTAGATTTATTTTCTACTTTTTAGGGCTCTATAGGAAGACAGGTATTTTTTAAATTTTTTAATTTATTTATATTTTTGTCACTGAAAACTCTTACCTTCAAAACCTTTTATTTGATATATGGCTCATAAACAATAAGCACATTTACCCCCCTTTAGGAGCCATATTTGAGATCGCCCACGACATCGGAGACGCCACAAGCATTAATTTGTGCTATGACTCGTTAAATTCGAACCCCGCGAAAATCAACCCTCCACATTTTAACAGGGGGATAGTTTACAACTGTCCTTATACGAGGTTTCATTTGACACTTAACTCATAACTGTAGGCCCTCGTGTTCGGAAGATATAAGAGAACGACTTTCACATTTCCCGCTTTTCAGGGAGAGGAGAAGGCATGGTGGTGGGGGGGGGGGGGGGTCAGGTTTTACAGCCTACGACACTCCTCGCATCACAGGCTTTTATTTGACACGTAGCTTGTTATTTTCTGCACTTGCCTTCGGAGATATATTGCAAGAATCATTTTTGTATTTCCTCCCTTATTTATGACGGAAGAAAGCAATTGGTGACGTCGGCATTTATTGATTTCTAACAAGTCACTCCGACACCTATTTGACCTTGAATATGACACCGGATCTGAAAATTCCTCTTATTTTTTAGTTCTACTCTCTGAAATAGCCGTATTCATCAATTTTTAGCTCTCCATCACCGGTATATCGAATTTGAGCTTTGAGCTCAAAGCTCAAATTCAGATTTATTCATCGCATCCAAAATTTCTCAATAATTCCGAGCATTAAGTTTTAGCTTTCTAACACTGATAGATCTTAATTTGGTTTTTGACCTCGTAGAATCCTCCAGATCCGAAATATTTGTAACGTTTCCGACATATACAATTCGAAACATCCCCAGATACCAATTTTCACACTTTTAACACTCGTAGATCATAGTTTGACCTCTACGTGACCTCCATTTGACCTCGAAGGCTACATCGGAGGTCAGATTTTCGATTTTTTCCGAGATCTACTACCCGATTACCCCTAAATGCAAATTTTCAGAGCTCTGCCATTTCTGCTTCATAGTTGGAATTAGATTGTGATTCCCGTCAGTCGTCAACCGTTACTCAATCACTCCCAATTGTCTGTATAAATAAGATAGATCAATATTTATTTAACAAACTACCGCTAAGAATTAAGGTACATTAGATGTATTTTACTCTTAAACTGTCTTTACTACCTTGTGTACCAGTTGCATAGCCATGGGTTTTAGCAGGGACAAGAGTGGCAACTGCCCATTTCCTGGAAAAAAGTTTCAAAAATTAATTTCTGATGAATAATACAAGTATGCCAAAATTTAATGTCGTTTTAGCCTCAAATTTTTGTTTTGGAAAAATTGGAAATGTAATATTGATTCCTTTTTAAATTTTTTGTTTTGTTTTCGTAAGTATATCGTTTATATCAATTTATTAATATGAAAACATTTTTAATAAAAAGGAAACTTATCATTAAATTTTAATAATATTTAAGTAATAAGTATATATAATTATTTAAAGGTATTTTTAATAATAAGTTTCCCTTTTTGCATTTCATTTTGTTTTCGGGTATCTTTAGTTGTAAAGGGTTTTCCAAAAGGGATTTTGGATTTTGAATGCCGAAAACTTAAAATGTTTTTTTTTTTCAGGTGGAATTTCATATACTCTAACTTCAGTCATATACAATTCTAACTATGGCGTCGCTCTCACAAGAACAACGTATTGAAATCGTTAAAACTTATTAGGAAATAAATGTTCAGTAAAAGAAACACATCACAAAATTCGTGATTTCTTCGGCGCATTCGATCGTCCTACTGAACAATTTCACGTTAAATGGAAGTGTCAATAAATAAAATTGTCGACTTTGGGGGGAAGAAAATCCTCGAATTATTCACAAACAATCACTTCATGTACAAAAATGTACGGTTTGGTGTGGTTTGTGGTCTGGAGGAATCATTGGCCCATTTTTCTTTGAAAATGATCGTGACAATGCTGTTACGGTGAATGCAGAGCGTTATAATGCGATGATTACAGAATTTTTGTGGCTTCAAATTGATGGAATTGACATTTCGGATGTTTATTTTCAACAAGATGGTGCTACGAGCCATACGACACGAGCGAAAATAGAGTTATGCACGAAATTCCCTGGACGTGTAATTTCACGAAATGGAGATGTGAATTGGCCGCCAAGATCTTGCGACTTAACACCATTGGATTCTTTTCTTTGGGGCTATTCGAAAAGTAAAGTTTATGTCAACAAACCAGATAACATACCAGACTTAAAAGATAACATCCGAGCAGTCATAAGAGAGATTAATGTCTCAATGATTGAGAATATCTTACAAAATTGTGATGTTCGTATCGATGCCTGTAAACGTAGCCGTGGTGGACATTTAAATGACATCATCTTTCAAGTTTAATTGTAATCGGTGAAACTTTAATTTACAATAAACCAATCAGGTATATTCCTGGTGTTTTCCTCTTTATACAAGGCAAAATCCTAAAGTCTCTTTTGGAAAACCCCGTATTATGGCATGACATATGCATAATTGTTGTTTAGGCAACTGAGCTCATTTATGAACGACTTGACCTACATATATTTTTATCTTGAAACACTGAATTTCTTTTTCTTCCCCCCCCCCCTAAATTTATTTTTATTCCCACTCACCCTGAAAAATTTCTGTTGACGTCCATGATCCCAAGGGATAGGATCCAAGTAAATACAATGATCCCAAGGAAGCTTTACATCATCATCATCATCATCGTCAAGCAGCCATAGGCTACGGAGGTCCAACCAGACCGTGCAATTTAGTTCTCCAAGCAAGTCTATCCTGAGCTACATCTACTGCATCTGGCCACTGCACACCAATTCTAACAAGGTCCTGTTTGACATTGTCTGCACATCAATTCTAACAAGATCCTGTTTGACATTGTCTGCCCACCGCATCCTAGGTCTCCCCTTCTTTCTGTGGCCTTTAGGCACACTGTTCATAACCCTATTCGCCAATCTATAATTATTCATACGGGCAACATGGCCAAACCAACGGAGTCTCTCTCTGCACAATATGCTGCTTAAAGGAGGTTGCAAACTCCTTTGCCTAATCTCAGCATTAGTTACAAAGTTGAACCACCTAATGCCCAAGATACTGCGTAAGCATCTGGAATCAAAAGCATCTAGTTTCCTGTTATCTTGTTTACAAAGTGTCCAAGTTTCACTACCATAACTAACCCTAGAAAGAACCAAACTATTATACAGTCTAATTTTAGTCTTTAGGTGTATACGCCTATTTCTCCACAATCTCCATAGATTCTTAAAAGTCCCGGCAGCAATCCCTATTCGTCTGTTAATCTCATGCCGCACATCACCATTATCTGTTACATAGCTCCCAAGATAATTAAACTGTGACACCTGCTCAAGACTACCAGTCTCATCAACAGCTCGAATGAAAGAGTTCATCTCATCAACATCATTTGCCAAAAGGGCTAAATGATCAGCATAATTTAAATTAGAAATTTTCGTATCTCCAGCCCATTTAACGCCAAAATCTTTCCCTTGAAATGAATTTCGCATAACATAATCAATAACCAAGCTAAAGAGAAAAGGAGACAAAATGCACCCTTGTCGAACACCAGAAGTAATGCTAAACCAATTGCTACAAGCCTTACCAACTCTCACACACGATTCAGTGTTATTATAGAGAGCTTTCATAATGTTAACTAACTTGTCTGGTATACCATACGATCTCACAATCAACCACAAATTATGACGATCAACAGAGTCGAAAGCCTTTTTGAAATCAACAAAGCTAGCAACCAAAGGTTTCTGAAACTCTAAACATTTCTCAAGAATCTGCCTAAGTGAAAATATCTGATCCACACATCCCCTACCACTTCTGAATCCACATTGCTCATCACGCAATTGACTGTCAACCAGATTTTTAATTCTATTAAGCACAATCATGGAAAGAACTTTCCCTGGAACAGAGAGTAGGCTGATACCCCTATAGTTATCACAAGAACTGCGATCACCTTTTTTGAAAATAGGGATAACAATAGCTCTGGTAAAATCCTTAGGAACCATGCCTTTGTCACAAAAGATATTCAGAATTTCAGTCATCCAAGTGGTAACCGAAACATTCCCAGCTCTAAGCATTTCCGTAGTAATTTCATCTACCCCTGGGGATTTATGAAGTTTAAGTTTAGAAACAGCCAAAATAACTTCAGATTGTGTTATAGGGCCAAAATTAAAGCCACCAATGCATCTTTCATCATTGCAAACAATGGGAGTAGAACTAACTACATTGTTTAGAACATCACTGAAATGCTCAGCCCACCCAGCCATGACAGAATCCTCCCCTTCTATAACCTTACCTTGTTTATCCTTCAATCCTTGTATGCCTGTCCGTTTTCTACCACACAAAACATTAACTATCTGGTACAGCTCTCTGCTGTTGTGCTGTCTAACTGCTTCCTCGGCTTTGTCAGCCAAACCATCAAGTCAAAGATTTTTATCAGCAGCTAACTGATTATTTACAAGTTTATTAAGGTCTCTGTAATGCTTTCTATTAGGACTAGTAGGGTATTGATTAAGGGCATTCCTGCAGTTCTTTCTTTCCGAAATAAGCTCAAGTGCCTTATCACTCAAATAATTTTGCCTTCTCTGCTCCTTTTTTCCTAAAAGGGTACTGTTAGTGTCCAAAAAAGCCTGTTTAAAATGATCCCATTCTTCCTCAACTTCAGTAGTAAGCAAACCATGACTGTCATAATGACTAAGTAACCTATCATGGTAAGCTTTGGCCATAACTGGATCTTTCAGAGCTTCAGTATTAAAAGTAAATTTTTTAACCCTAGCACAACACTTTTTAAGTTTATGTTTCAACACACTTTTAACAAGGTAATGGTCAGATCCAATTTCAGCTCCCCTATATGCCCTGGTATTCCTAACAGAACTAGCCCATTTGCTGTTAATTACTATGTAATCAATCATATTCTTATGCAGCCCATCAGGTGAAACCCATGTGTACTTATGTATGTCGCGGTGTTTGTAATAAGTGTTAATTATTCTGAATCCATTGAGTTTACTTACCTGTAGGAGACGTTGCCCATTGCCATTGCAGCTACCAATACCAAAAGGGCCTATTACTCGTCCCCAAAGGTCAGAGTCAGTACCAACTTTGGCATTGAAGTCACCAAGAACAAGGGTAATATCTCCTTTCTTGACAGAATTCAAAATATCCTGAAGTTGTTCATAAAACCTATCCTTCTCATCCTCATCGGCATCCTCAATGGGGGCATAACAGCATAGGGTCCTGGTGCTATAGGATATGAGCAGATAACATTCAAGTTTTTAACGCTTGTCTGAAATTTTGCTGTAAGAAACCTTTCATTAATGCACTCATATCCTAGAAGAGCATCGCTAGCGTGTCTGCTGAGAAGCAGACCCACGCCTTGGTGATGCTTATTGTCGTCCCTCCCTGAAAAGAGAAATTTAAGATTATTTTTAAGAATGTGACCTTTATCTGTCCATCTGGTCTCTTGCAAGCCGAGAATATCTAAATTATAACTGTGGAATTCTTGTGTGAGGACATCAAGAGACAAAGCTCTGTGCAGAGTCCTCACATTCCAACTACCTATGGAGAGAAAATGGTTAGTAGGATGTTTAAAGAAACTATGTTTATTGAGAGAGGGAATGCCGACAATATCAAACAGCCCCCTAATCGCAGACATGGGGCAAAGACCCGTTCCCCCACTACTAAAGGCTGAAGCCATCTACACTGGAAGACTTCCTCCAATGTAGAATTTGACGATGCCAATAGAAGCAAAGAGTTCAGGTGCCTGCGATGACTTCTGCTCAGGATTATCCACCAGCTGATAAACATATCCTGTGAATCTATTCACTTGGGGCTGTCAACCCACAAACAAACAGAAAACACAGTGGAAGATTTTCCCTCCACAGAAGCCCACCAGTGCAGCAAAATCAGGATCCATAATCAAGCTCAGAACCATATATCTGTCCAGTCCAGTGGGTTTATATGGTCAGCACCAAGACCCTGTGTGGTTGACCACTCCTCAGCAGGGTAGAAAAAAAAGAAAAGTAGCCATAGTTGTCCAGATCAGTAGGCCACACTAATCTGGCAGCCCTCCCCTTCCGTTCACTTCCACAAGAGAGTATCTCTTTTGAAAGTTACTAACGGTCCGCACCACGAGAAAGCGGGGTCGGACATTAAGTGATAGGCCTGGCCGGTTCTATGCATCATCACAGGGGATTGGTGCATAGCTCTCCTTCCAGTGTCTACCTAGCTACCATTTACAACCTCAAACATATATCAAGTTTCAAAAGTAGAGTAGCGCAGTAAATATCCTGCAAACAAAAGACACGTCTGAGTTGAGCCACATGTTAATAGAACATTTCCAACAATACTCTATTATGGAATATCGCATTGATATAAAGATGATAACGTGTTCAGCATCTTCCGGCTGTCAGTTTTCAATAAAAAATGGCCCCACAAGCGACAGAAGGTGGGAAGGTTCAAGTCAGAATTCACAGAAAAAATGAGCTACCTGCAGTAATTAAGCGGCAAACACCTGGCATGTTATCAGTAGAACGTCGTGGGCTCGTATCCCACCCACGACGAAATTTAATTTTCATATCACGTTTGTTTTGAAAAATTATGTTCATAAGAAAAGTTAACTACTTGCATGGACAGTCAATTTCCATTTCAGTAGTGTCTTAAGCGACAGGTTGCACAGGTATCTTGAAAGCATAACATATGTTTTAGTTTGAGAAAAATATGTATATCAAATGGCAGCAGCGGAAATGCACCATGTCTCCTTCTTACCAGCAGCTGCAAGAGAGAGATTGTGCAAATCACCAATTCCCAGTCAGCTGGATAGATGGTTGCGTCACGTGTTTAGTGGCCTCTTGACTCTCTAGACATAACCCCACTCGATTTCTCTCTAGGAGGTTATCAACAAAGATACAGTTTATCAATCGGCATTACCTGAATTCCTCAATGAATTAAATAGGACTGTCTGCTCAGCAGCACCTGATTTGTTCCATGGAAAGGGGAAGCAAATTTAATTCGCTGGAATGTCTGCAGCTTCTCTTCTAGTGACGAATTGGGCATAAATAAAAATGGACATATTTTTCTATCGCATTACAGATGCTCTAATTATAAACGTTTGGAGTTGTAAAGTTACTTCGTAATTATCCTGCATGTGATTAGTTTAATAGTGGTAACTGTAATTTTTTACCTGAAAGCAATAATAAACTTTTCTTGATAACACGATTTTTTCCCAATAGTAGGATATATTTAAGGTTGACTATGTTTAATTGTGTTGATACATAATTAGAGATTATTATTGATCTGATGAATTGTTATACTAGTTGCAGTGTTTTCGTGTAATGCTTCTTTTAGTTGTCGTCAGTTTCAAAGGAAGAAATTAAGGATATGAGTAGCAGGAGCATCTGTTTCGAAATGTTAAATAACATTTTAAAGACCTAGTAAACGAATATTGTTGTTAATAGAGCTTTAGAAAGAAGGGTGAAATTTTCAATTTATTCACAGTGTAAAAAAACAAATTATTCACAGTGTTTCTCTAAAAAACCTTTTTCTTTGATATGGATATTTTCACATAATATGGGACTACTTTTCTATTTAGTGTATTATAACTCCGCATGGTCCAAGCAATTGATGTTAATATACACCGAAGAGCCAAAACGTTATGACCAGCAAGACTTTATGCAAATCGAAGCAACTGCAGGTAAACGACGGCGCGTGTGAAGGTCATGAAACAGTATAAAAAACATCTGATACTGTTCGCTGTTAATCAGTGTTATTCTTGTTGTTCAGATGGGAAATGCAGCAGTCTTAAGTGAGTTCGATAAAGGCCAAATTGTAATGTCCAGACGACTGGGTCAGAGCATTTCCAAGATGACACAGCTTGTGGGGTACTCACGATGAGTCGTGGTTAGTACCTTCAAAGAGTGGTCCGAGGAAGGAAAAAACACGAACCGCTGGTAAGGTGTGGACCGACCACGGCTCATCGATGCTAGAGGTAAGCGAAGGCTATCCCGTATGGTACGAGTCAACAGAAGGGATGTTGTGGTGCAACACGCCCGTAATTTGAATGATGGTGATGAGAGTAATGCGGACTCTCCGAGTTCTCATGCTAACCTCGGTTCACTGTCAAAAGAACCTATAATGGGCATGCGAGCATCAAACTTTGACCTTGAATGATTGAAAGAAGGTCGTCTGGGCCAATGAATCTCGTTTCCTGTTGCACCATGTAGACGGCCGGATATGTGTGCGTCGTTTACCTGGAGTAGTGTTACTATGTTGTATATGATATATAGGATGCACCATGGGAAGAAAACAAGCTCGTGGAGGAAATGTAATGCTTTGAGCAATGTTCTGCTGTGAAACCCTGGGTCCAGTCATTCATGAGCAGGAAACTATGATGTCTACCACTTAGCTAAACATCATTGCAGACCAGATGCATCCTTTCATGGCAATGGTATTCCCCTCAAGTAGTCTCTTCTTTCAGCAGGATAACTGCCACACTGCCCGAATTGTTTCAGAATGGTTCGCAGAACATGAGGAAGACTTCCAGGTGACTTCCAGATCCCTGGCTTCCAAATTCCGCAGACATTAATCCAATCGAGCATCTGTGGTTTGTGTTGGAACAGCATATCAGATCTGCGACAGCTCAACCCCGTAACTTACAAGAGTAAAAGTATTTGCTGGTAACGTGTTGGTACAAGATACAAGACACCTTTAGAAATTTTGTAGCGTCCATGCCTAGGAGGGTAAGAGATGTTTTGGCGGCACAAGCGACATGGAAAAATGGAAGACCAACATCATATTAGGCAGGTCGTCATAGTGTTTTGGCTTTTCGGTGTACAATCGTTGTGTTTCACGATAAGTAATTCTATATTTTGAAGAAGGTTAAAATTTTTAATGTTTGAAAAAGTAGTCAACATTATCTTTACAGGTTTGTTTTAATAATCAATAATAAAGAAATTATTATTAATAATAATTATAATGATTATTATAATAATTACAATAATGATTATTACAATAATTATTTGAAAGGTATTTTTTTTCCATTACTCATTTGAATGGAGGACAGTCCTTGATAAAGCATGCAGGACTCTTTGTAGAACATTGATTAAAAATAAATTGGTCGGTAATAAAGTGGCAAAACCCATAAAAGGTTTTGCCACTTGATGAAACCTAACAGGGTTATTAAAGCTTATGTGGATATTATTTAGTTGAACCAGCCATACCTTTATACTTCTCTGTACTTCAGGGAATACTTATTTAACTTTGTAAATAGATGCATTTTCTTATCCTCACAATAAGCATGAGATACATCAAGAGGATGATTCAGCAATCTGTGATAGTTTACGAACTCTTCGCCACTATGCACTTCGTAATATGACACACTATCGTACTCGGAATTTTGCAATTCCGAGTTCGACGTAACTATCTGTCGCCATTTTCTTCCAACCACCCGATCTTTCCCTAAGTAAAACGGCTGAAAAGACAACTTGAGCAGCCATGTTGAGAACGACGGACCATCTGGGCCTTTTGCACACGGCACCCCGTCCAAGAAAAGAGTAAACAGGCCCATAAAAAGGGGAAAGGGAGTTTTTCGAATGCGCGCAGCAATGGTCACCAAGAGCGGGGCAAGATAGACTCAGAATCACGCCAGAGGCTGGGACCTCCAAGAAAAACGGACCGCGCCAATGAATTTTGGCCACCGTTGTCACCGACGAACTTTGCTGTCCAATGAGAAGTGGCAGCGGGGTCCTTTTGAAATCAACAAGCGCGACCGAGGGAGAAGAGAAGTGTGCGTGCTAGAGTGCGGACGTACAACAAGGAGTGAGTCCTGAGCACAAAGAGACAATAGACCCGCGAAGATCGAAAGTGCAACAGCTAAGTAATGGCCAAAGAAATTAGAGACAGAGCGGCAGATACCAGAGAATGTAATCGGCTAGGAAAAAGAATACAGGCTTGAAAAAGACAGAGACTGCAAGGGTCACAACTGGGAAACCAGAAAAAGGAGGAGCGGGTAGGAAGACAACCCGTGCGCCACAGCAGACGATTAGGAAAAGGGTGAAGAAAGAGCTCACTAGTTCTGTGAGCAACAGACACCAACGCGGAATACAGCGAGCAACCCAGCCCTGGAGCGTCCTGTGCTCGCAGGGAGAGACGAAGTCACCTGCCGGCACCTGTAGCCTTGACAGCACCGGACTTACGATGTGTTTCGCGATGAACTGTTTGTGCCATAAACAGAGCCCAAACTGCAACACCCAGAGCGCGGATGATCGCCCCTTTGCCAGGCCCTATCACAGTAGACCAGGAAGATCCCAGCGATGGAGCAGACTAATATAAAAAGGTCAGCAGCCGTTTTTCTGAGATTCTTTTAGTTTTTATCTCTCCAGTAATTGTCCCTGAGTGTCCCCCCTTCTCTCTGCGTCTCCCAGTATATTTTGCCCATAAGGCCAAATTGCCTGGCGTGTACCATATTAATGTGTTGTGATCCGACCCCAGATAACAGGTCGTGTATTTTGAATAATAAATTATGTTTGCCATGCACCTTCCTGTACGTATAACTGCTTACTTCGAAGAAGGAAAGCTCCCTCACAAATAGCATTAAAACAAAACACAACGCAATCATCAGAAGTACTTTGGGGCCTGACCTATCGGTTGCCCCTAGTTCCTACACCCCATCAACTAGATCTGGTGGAGTAAGGTAGAACAATACTTCCATTTGTTATTCTGTGTTCTATCCCATTTCTTCAGTTTAAAAAGGTATCTTCTAGTACTAAGACTTCTAGTACTAACCTAGGCTAAATGAAAAAGAATTTGAAAAAGTGTTAAGTGTAAAATTTTTGAATATCTTTTTGATAAAGGTGCGATTTCTAAGGATTTTATCACAGCTATTATTAATCCCTATATTTAAAAAAGGTGATCCCAGTTCTTATGATAACTGTAGAGATATCAGCCTCCTTTCTGTTCCAGGTAAAGTTTTTTGCATGATTGTGCTTACTAGAATTAAGAATCAGGTTGCGTGATGAGCGAATCAATTGTGTGATGAGCAATGTGGATTCAGAAATGGTAGGGGATGTGTGGATCAGATATTTTCACTTAGGCAGATTCTTGAGAAATGTTTAGAGTTTCAGAAACCTTTGGTTGCTAGCTTTGTTGATTTCAAAAAGGCTTTCGACTCTGTTGATCATCATAATTTGTGGTTGATTGTGGGATCATATGTTATATCAGACAAGTTAGTTAACATAATGAAAGCTCTCTATAATAACACTGAGTCGTGTGTGAAAGTTGGTAAGGCTTGTAGCAATTGGCTTAGCATTATTTCTAGTGTTCGACAAGGGTATATTTTGTCTCCTTTTCTCTTTAGCTTGATTATTGATTATGTTATGCGAAATTTATTTCAAGGGAAAGCATTTGGCCTTAAATGGACTGGAGATACGAATATTTCTGATTTAGATTATGCTGATGATTTAGCCCTTTTGGCAAATGATGTTGATGAGATGAACTCTTTCATTCGTGCTGTTGATGAAACTGAAGTAGGTTTGGTTATGAACAGAGAGAAAACTAAAGTGATGAAAATTGGTCAGGCAGGCTGTGATTCAGTTAATCTGAATGGTTGCAGTCTTGAGCAGGTATCACAGTTTAATTATCGTGGGAGCTATATAACAGATAATGGTGATGTGCGGCATGAATAGGGATTGTTACTGGGATTTTTAAGAATTTATGGAGAGTGTGGAGAAATAGGCGTATACACCTAAAGACTAAAATTAGGCTGTATAATAGTTTGGTTCTTTCTAGGGTTAGGTATGGTAGTGAAACTTGGACACTTTGTAAACAAGATAACAGGAAACTAGATGCAATTCCAAATGCTTACGCAGTATCTTGGGCATTAGGTGGTTCAACATTGTAACTAATGATGAGGTTAGGCAAAGGAGTTGGCAACCTCCTTTAAGCAGCATATTGGGCAGAAAGATACTCCGTTGGTTTGGCCATGCTGCCTGTATGAACTGGCGAATAGGGTTATGAACAGTGTGCCTAAAAGCCTCAGAAAGAAGGGGAGACTTAGGATGCGGTGGGCAGACAATGTCAAACAGGACCTTGTTAGAATTGGTGTGCAGTGGAGAGATGCAGCAGATATTGTTCAGAACAGATATACTTGGGGAACTAAATTGCGCGGTCTGGTTGGACCTCCGTAATCAATGGCTGCTTGAGGATGATGATGATGCTAAGTGTTAATGTTTGTGAAAGTGAAGGATAAATGGGGATTTTAAAGTTGATATTTTATGGGGTCAAAATCAAGCAATGATAAAAGATAGGAAGCTTGTTATGTCCTTTGTAATATTCTCTGAATGTGTCTGTCTTTGAATGGGAGAAACAATTTGGATGACCATGTCATTTACTTGGCAGAGCTTAAGGATCGGTTTTATAGGATTTCTTGCACGAAAATTGAGGAAATTTGGCTTATGATTGGTATGAAGAAATATTCTACGCACACTACCCAGAGACACTTTTTAATTTCAGAACAAGAACAACAATCTAAACAATGTAAATAGTCGCCTTATGTGTCTTGGAAGAGGTACAAGAAAATGCTCTAAATTCTGCTCTCGGGAAGGTAAAAGGGCTCTGTACACACTTGAAGTGGATTCTGTACATAGAATTGCTACTGAGATAATTAATGGAAAATCTTATGATATCGCTGAATTAATCACACTAATTAATAGAAATTCTGCAAAAAGAAAACATTTTATTTTAAAGTAAAGAGCATGGTATTATGCAAGCCAACTCATAGTTGAAATTAAAAAGGGAATTAGAAAAGAATTCGACCAGAGCCTCATTAGCCGTCATCAGCTGAGCTCCTTTTTATTTGTCTTTTAAGAGGAAGATCGAGAAATGGTCAGCCAATGACGTTGCCCACCTCTCACGCACGGGGACGTTGAGGTTGGATTATGAGAAGCAGACGTCCATGCCTTTATCCAGGATTCGAACCCGGGCCTTGTTGGCGGCTCAAGGACAAACGATAAAAAACCGAAAAGTCATGTAAAATAAAACAAATTGCATAAAAAACTAGTTTTGTTAAAATAAACGAAAAATGGGAAATTGGAAAATGAAAAACAAATTATATAAAAAACTTTTTTATTAAAAAAACAAAACATGAAAGGAAAAAACTCATAAAAAACTACTTTTTATTAAAAAAACGAAAATAACAGATACCAAAAGATGATAAAAAATTCCAAAATGCCAAAAAAACACAGCCCTGGGAGTTGTGCCGAGAATGGTTAGGGATTCGTCCACAAATAAAGGAGCGAGCATATTCCTTGCCCCCATTTGAAAAGAAATTAAAGAAACATTGAGGAAGCATAAAGCTTTTACTAATTTCCATTACCAGCTTCATCGCTGCTGGATTTCGCTGAAAAAGAAGAACAAAGCAAACTCAGAATTCTTGTTTGAAGTTCAATACTGTTTTTTACAAGACATAATTTAATGAAAATTTCTTCTGCTAACACTAACTATCGTCTATGCATGAGTATTATCCATAACGAGAGAAATTTAACTATCTTTTGGTGTTTGGCTACTCTGGGATTTTATGATCCTGTTTATTAGATCGCGGGGGGGGGGTCTCTGTCGGTAGCGCGCCAGACTCGTAATCTGCAATTCCCAGGTTCGAATTCTACCTGAGTCAGCGTCGAACTTTATCTCCGCAAAACTCCTCCCCCTGGTCACTGTGAGTAGGAGGGGACACCGATTGGCTTGAGAAAGACCACCTTTGATCGGATGGGACGTTAAACCGTGGCCCCTTGTGCACGTTAAAGAACACGCTGGATGGTCTTGACGGGAGACTTCCATCTACCTCCTAACAGCTTTCCAGTGAGTCCCCTCCCCCAAACTTTCTCTGTGCCCTCAGGGTCCTTATCACCTGGCCATTTAGCCCATTGTGTGCAACAGAGGTAAAACCCATCCAGATCATCATCAAAGGGGCTATTTACATATTACGGTAATAACACATTTCGGGAGGGGATTACGAAAACACGATTCTATGCTGTGGGTAATCTCACAGCAAAATGGGGGTAAAGTACAGATGGTGGGTTTTCACCTTTCCAATCAAATTTCATCACAAAGGAAATTTTCGATAAAATTTGGTTTCCAATGCAGAATATCAATATTACAGTGCTGTGCTGCTAACCTGTGGCCGCTAAATTTAAATCAGTTATAAGCTTGAAGTAAATTTTAAAACAGAGTAACAGTGTGATTTTCCACTTTAATAATTTTAATATCAGAGCTCAGTCATGCACGATGCTATAATCTCACACTTAAGCAGAAGAATATGGCTCTGTTTAATAAATTGCTTACAATCATGGCAGGATCTAGGTGGGAGTGTGAGAACGGGCCAAGGGGGCCACGCCCCCCATTTGAGATTGATAGTAAGGGTAATGGAGGCCAAAAGTTTATCATCTTGCGCATATTTCACGCATGCTGCAAGCCATTTTTTGATAGCTTCTAAAACAAAGGAGGAAATGATAACGCCTGCAACGGACATCCGTCTCTTCCCTCCTCCGTACCCTTTCTTTTTTCCAACATTTGGGCCTGCTTGCAATTGCTGCAGAATTTGTTAACTACCCCAGAGGGAGGGGGAGAGGGCAGGGGGGATTTAAAAGTGGCCCACAAGAGCAAATGGTTGTGTGAAGTGTTCGTATTTAACTCATAAGTTAAACAGAAATGTTTTTTTTTCTCCTCCGAAGTATCAAGTCTTGAGTAAAAAACATAAATCGATGGACAAACTATTTGATGTTTTCTTAAATATCGACCTTCTTAGGGGAGTAGCAAAGAGGCGCTCGCTCGTTCTCCCTGGAATTTGAATTAAAAAGAACTACTCCTTCAAGCAGCTGCTTGCCACAGACATTTGACAAGAGCATTTCATTTTCTAAGCCATAGTAGGTCTATGAGGATGACTGGACCTCAGCAGAAATGTTTAAGAGGTCCTAAAAACGGAAAATCGAAATATATATATATATATTTATTTTTCTGTTTGAGTGGAAGATTAAAGGTTAAAAATGAATCTGTTTTTATGAAACCATTATACTAGTATTGACATATAAATGATGACCTTGTAAAACTAAGATGAATAGTGTTTGCACAATAGATAATTTTGAATAATTAAATCTTTCTTAAAAATAAATAAATAAATACCCCAGGTTTTCTAAAATAAAATCTTTAGGTCCCTCATATTGTGAGGCTCTAAGCTGTAGCTTAGTAGTTATCTGATGCTTAAGCTCGGTCTTGATTGGTGAATCGATCAGATATGAGTTTTGATGTAATCAGCTTTCTGGAATATCATAGGTAAGAAACATCAATTTACAAATGCGAATAATATTTCGATCTCCAATTAATTGAAATAACTTAAACTGAATTGACCTCTTAAGGAGAATATTTTCATCTTGAATGCATAAGAGTGGAATGTAGGCAAATCCTTACCTATCTTTTTGTATGCAGCCGTCTCGACCCGGCGGCGCATTTGTATCGAGCCTCCTTCTTGGGCAACGGAACCTCCCAGGGGAGCCACCAAGAAGGCTTGCGGAGAAGACTTGGGGGCATGCAGCAAATGGAGTGCCCTTACGGACCCTTCAAGAAAAGGTTCTAAGGAAACATTAAGAAAGCTCAAGGCTTTTAACAATTTCTTTATCAGCCGTCATAGCTGCTGGATTTTGCCTGCAAGAGAACAAAACAAATTTTAAGACTCTTAAAAGATTACTCTTTCAGCAATTCAATGGATATTCATTAAAATATGTATAAGCAATTGTCAGTCTGAGAAATGAGATTTAAATGTGTCATAGTGTATTCATTTCCTATATTAATATTCTGTTGCTAGAAATAAGGAATATCTTTTCACAGTAATAAAATAATCAGAATCCTTTTCCAGTTTTGAGTTAACTTATCAAATACGCGATTTTGCAATAAGTGTTCGTACAACAACACGATATGCCTTTGCACATTTGGAGGTAATTTTGTATTTTGCCTGAGAAATATTTCGTAACATCATCAGTTGTCGTCAGCAAAGTCAATAGACTGCTTAAGGAGGCAACAAAAGACTTCTGCACTCCTAGTCCTTCCTTTCGCAGTGGATGCAACAGCAACGCCCAATGCCAGATTCATTTAACACTTCTGTTTTTTTCAATTCTTTGGCATAAGAGCCAAAAAATGTGAAAGCAAATTCCATAACAATTGAAAGTTTTTTTTTTTTATATATCGTAATATTAAATAATTTCTTTTGCACTAAAACAAAATTTTGTCAGTTGCCAGATAGATGAAAAAAAGTTTAAATATAGTGTACTATAAATTAAGACAATAAATGAAACTTTAACGTCTGTTGATATTACGCAATAATGCCATGTGAAGTTTTCCACGGAACTCACTAATGATGCAAAGAAATGCGTGAATGGCTATGTCCCAACTTGTGCGCTTTCATCTTCAACTTCACTTTCAACTCCTCTTTTCAACACTGAGTAGTCTAGCGCATGCCTTAGATGGAATGCGTCGGACGCATGCCTTCAACTGTCTACACTTGTACGTCAAATAGTTTTCAATTTTTCACCAGTGTATACGTGAAGTTGCAATGGACGTAACTGATGCTGCTATGTTAGCGGATATAAGTGCTGTAATTTTAGTGCTGAAAAAAGTGAGAAAAAGTCGTGAAAAATACCCGCTATCGACATGGATGAAAGATTATTTTAAAACGCGGAATTTTGGGATAATGAGGGAATTGGAAT
This sequence comes from Ryuthela nishihirai, assembly GCA_038380435.1. Taxonomy (NCBI): domain Eukaryota; kingdom Metazoa; phylum Arthropoda; class Arachnida; order Araneae; family Heptathelidae; genus Ryuthela; species Ryuthela nishihirai. Next base: position 93,615,673 of record JAWZYU010000009.1, read on the forward strand.
CAAATGAAAACGTTCTTTTTAAGAACTTTACGCGAATGTCTAGAAGAAACTTCTATATGCTTTTGGGAATGGTGGAACCGAAGATCGAAAAAAAAAATAATCGTTTCAGAGAAGCAATACCAGCTGAAGGGAAATTAGCGATCACATTTAGATATTTGGCTACCGATGATTCAATATTCATGTCTCTGATGAATATTTAAACCTATAATCTGATAAATTATTTAATTTTTTCATTTATTTAAATTAATTTAATAATTTATACCTCTGATAAATTATTTAACCTATAATCTTCAATAATGGCCAATGTTTGTTCTGACGACATGGTGAACAAAAAACACAATTTCAATAATTACAAAAACAGAACGAAATCTTCTAGACAAACTACGAAATTGCACGGAATGTTGAACAAAAATCCACTAATGGTGGAAGTACGTGAGCTACTGCATGCGTCACTGAAAACGGCGCCGTTCAACTGATTTGAGGCGCATGCGCCGCAGCGTGTGCGTCTAGCGCACGTAAAACGCACAAGTGTGGACCATTGGGACAGATGCGCATGCGCTTTTCTTATCACCCCGAAATATTTTAAAACATTTCGTGAGAAAACATATAACCCTAATCAACAATTCTAATCTGAAAATTACAATGTGAGTTTCACACGTTCAGTGAAATCGCAAAAAAATGTAACAAACATTCTGTTTTTTAAATTTAGCATTATTAGTGTGCGAGAGAGAAAGCATTTCCCGTCTCTTACTTCCTCCCTCGAAAAAGAAAGTTGATTTGCAATTGCCAGATTACTTTTCTTAAATATCTAGAAAGACGTAACCCGAGTGACAAGAAGGCAGTCGAAGAAGGCTCGGAAGCTTTTCACTCAATTGCTCATATGTGAGAGAATCTGCTGCGCATGCGCAATGTCCTCACACAAGAATTCCACCGTTATAATTTAGATATTCTCGGCTTGCAAGAGACCAGATGGACAGATAAAGGTCAGATTCTTAAAAATAATCTTAAATTTCTCTTTCCAGGGCGGGACGACAATAAGCATCACCAAGGCGTTTGTCTGCTTCTCAGCAGACACGCTAGCGATGCTCTTCTAGGATATGAGTGCATTAATGAAAGGTTTCTTACAGCAAAATTTCAGACAAGCGTTAAAGACTTTAATGTTATCTGCTGTTATGCCCCCACTGAGGATGCCGATGAGGATGAGAAGGATAGGTTTTATGAACAACTTCAGGATATTTTGAATTCTGTCAAGAAAGGAGATATTACCCTTGTTCTTGGTGACTTCAATGCCAAAGTTGGTACTGACTCTGCCCTTTGGGGAGGAGTAATAGGCCCTTTTGGTATTGGTAGCTGCAATGGCAATGGGCAACGTCTCCTACAGGTAAGTAAACTCAATGGATTCAGAATAACTAACACTTATTACAAACACCGCGACATACATAAGTACACATGGGTTTCACCTGATGGGCTGCATAAGAATATGATTGATTACATATTAATTAACAGCAAATGGGCTAGTTCTGTTAGGAATACCAGGGCATATAGGGGAGCTGAAATTGGATCTGACCATTACCTTGTTAAAAGTGTGTTGCAACTTAAACTTAAAAAGTGTTGTGCTAGGGTTAAAAAATTTACTTTTAATACTGAAGCTCTGAAAGATCCAGTTATAGCCAAAGCTTACCATGATAGGTTACTTAGTCATTATGACAGTCATGGTTTGCTTACTACTGAAGTTGAGGAAGAATGGGATCATTTTAAACAGGCTTTTTTGGACACTAACAGTACTCTTTTAGGAAAAGAGGAGCAGAAGAGGCAGAATTATCTGAGTGATAAGGCACTTGAGCTTATTTCGGAAAGAAAGAACTGCAGGAATGCACTTAATCAATACCCTACTAGTCCTAATAGAAAGCATTACAGAGACCTTAATAAACTTGTAAAGGATCAGTTATCTGCTGATAAAAATCTTTGGCTTGATGGTTTGGCTGACAAAGCCGAGGAAGCAGTTAGACAGCACAACAGCAGAGAGCTGTACCAGATAGTTAATGTTTTGTGTGGTAGAAAACGGACAGGCATACAAGGATTGAAGGATAAACAAGGTAAGGTTATAGAAGCGGAGGATTCTGTCATGGCTAGGTGGGCTGAGCATTTCAGTGATGTTCTAAACAATGTAGTTAGTTCTACTCCCATTGTTTGCAATGATGATAGATGCATTGGTGGCTTTAATGTTGGCCCTCTAACACAATCTGAAGTTATTTTGGCTGTTTCTAAACTTAAACTTCATAAATCCCCAGGGGTAGATGAAATTACTACAGAAATGCTTAGAGCTGGGAATGTTTCGGTTACCACTTGGATGACTGAAATTCTGAATATCTTTTATGATAAAGGCATGGTTCCTAAGGATTTTACCAGAGCTATTGTTATCCCTATTTTCAAAAAAGGTGATCGCAGTTCTTGTGATAACTATAGGGGTATCAGCCTACTCTCTGTTCCAGGTAAAGTTCTTTCCATGATTGTGCTTAATAGAATTAAGAATCTGGTTGAAAGTCAATTGCGGGATGAGCAATGTGGATTCAGAAGTGGTAGGGGATGTGTGGATCAGATATTTTCACTTAGGCAGATTCTTGAGAAATGTTTAGAGTTTCAGAAACCTTCGGTTGCTAGCTTTGTTGATTTCAAAAAGGCTTTCGACTGTGTTGATCGTCATAATTTGTGGTTGATTGTGAGATCATATGGTATACCAGACAAGTTAGTTAACATAATGAAAGCTCTCTATAATAACACTGAGTCGTGTGTGAGAGTTGGTAAGGCTTGTAGCAATTGGTTTAGCATTACTTCTGGTGTTCGACAAGGGTGCATTTTGTCTCCTTTTCTCTTTAGCCTGGTTATCGATTATGTTATGCGAAATTCACTTCAAGGGAAAGATTTTGTCCTTAAATGGGCTGGAGATACGAAAACTTCTGATTCAGATTATGCTGATGATTTAGCCCTTTTGGCAAATGATGTTGATGAGATGAACTCTTTCATTCGAGCTGTTGATGAGACTGGTAGTATATTAGGTTTGGTTATAAATAGAGAGAAAACTAAAGTGATGAAAATTGGTCAGGCAGGCTGTGATTCAGTTAATCTGAATGGTTGCAGTCTTGAGCAGGTGTCACAGTTTAATTATCTTGGGAGCTATGTAACAGATAATGGTGATGTGCGGCATGAGATTAACAGACGAATAGGGATTGCTGCAGGGACTTTTAAGAACCTATGGAGAGTGTGGAGAAATAGGCGTATACACCTAAAGACTAAAATTAGACTGTATAATAGTTTGGTTCTTTCTAGGGTTAGTTATGGTAGTGAAACTTGGACACTTTGTAAACAAGATAACAGGAAATTAGATGCTTTTGATTCCAGATGCTTACGCAGTATCTTGGGCATTAGGTGGTTCAACTTTGTAACTAATGATGAGATTAGGCAAAGGAGTTTGCAACCTCCTTTAAGCAGCATATTGTGCAGAGAGAGACTCCGTTGGTTTGGCCATGTTGCCCGTATGAATAATTATAGATTGGCGAATAGGGTTATGAACAGTGTGCCTAAAGGCCTCAGAAGGAGGGGGAGACCTAGGATGCGGTGGGCAGACAATGTCAAACAGGACCTTGTTAGAATTGGTGTGCAGTGGCCAGATGCAGTAGATGTAGCTCAGGATAGATTTGCTTGGAGAACTAAATTGCACGGTCTGGTTGGACCTCCGTAGCCCATGGTTGCATGATGATGATGATGATGATGATGATGATGATGATGATGATGATGATGATGATGATGATGATGATGATGATGATGATGAAAACTTAATACAGTAGCACTTTTAAGTTCATTTTTCTATATTAAAAAAGAGCAGTAACATTATGAGAGTAATGCTTTGTAAGATTCGGTGAGGGAAGACGTTTATAGTTTTATTAACATGGAAAACTAAAAATGACAATTTAGGCGAAATTGGTAGAAATATGGAAAAGAATAGTTCATTACTTATTCCAGTTTCAGTTTCGGTTTTTTGTAAAAATGCAACCCGACTATTAAGCTTGTGAAAAAAAAATTTTTTTTTTCACATGAACGATGTTTTAAAAATTCTGCGCGACGCCATGTGAATAAATATGGCTTTATCGATTGCTCGTAATTTTCCTTTGAGGCATGAAAAGCAAATTTCATTTACTTAAGAGCTAAAAAAAGTTTAGCTTTTCTAATTTGACAAAATACAAGCATTAATTTCATACGAGAAATTCATTTCGTTACTTAAATGAAATCTAATATCTAGATCTGTTTGGAAATTATATTATTTGTTGAAATAACAGCTGTGTGTTGAATAACGCAAACATTGGGCAGAATACATTCAGGATTCTAACCCGGATTTCCAACTTCCCGCGGAACAGTGCAATATCCTACACAATACAGGCGGCAAATCGAATCAAATACTTTTTCTACTTTATTAAACTAAGAATATTGATTTGACACAGAAATGAATTGTTGTTTTTTCACTTAAATTAAGAATAATAATTAGAAAAGAATTGGAATAAGTGAAACTTTTATTGAAAATTAACTTTTTTGTTAAAATAACAACCCTGAGACCCAAAGCAAAACCAACTGGGGATTCTAACCCGGACCTCAAGTGTAACCATGAAACAACGCTATAAATAAAAGAGTGTAAAATCGCCTCAGCAATGATCATGAAATGAGTCTTACCTAACTTTTGGAATGCTGCTTTGCCCCCTCCGACGTCCCATTGGCACGGGGACTCCTTCCTCAGCAAGCGCTTCCTGGTGACTGCGAAGGTTAACAGAACAACAAAGCCTAAATTGATTGGGGAAGATATTGTGACGATTCATTCAAGTGTTGAAATAATCAATACTCTTGGTACGTCTTTTACATTGTGACGATTGCTTGGAATAATTTCTAACTAAAAGGGAACTTTTTGATTCGTTAGGAAAATGAAATGGTCTGGAATTTAGGAGATTATTTAGTGGGTTTTACAATTGTGAATAAAACAAATCATCATCATCATCATCATCATCATCATCATCATCATCATCATCATCATCATCATCATCATCAAGCAGCCATGGGCTACGGAGGTCCAACCAGACCGCGCAGTTTAATTCTCCAAGCATATCTGTCCTGAGCTACATCTGCTGCATCCGGCCACTGTACACCAATTCTAACAAGGTCCTGTTTGACATTGTCTGCCCACCGCATCCTAGGTCTCCCCCTCCTTCTGAGGCCTCTAGGCACACTGTTCATAACCCTATTCGCCAATCTATAATTATCCATACGGGCAACATGGCCAAACCAGCGGAGTCTCTCTCTGCACAATATGCTGCTTAAAGGAGGTTGCAGACTCCTTTGCCTAACCTCATCATTAGTTACAAAGTTAAACCACCTAATACCCAAGATACTGCGTAAGCATCTAGAATCAAAAGCATCTAGTTTCCTGTTATCTTGCTTACACAGCGTCCAAGTTTCACTACCATAACTAACCCTAGAAAGAACCAAACTATTATACAGTCTAATTTTAGTCTTTAGGTGTATACGCCTATTTCTCCACAATCTCCATAGATTCTTAAAAGTCCCGGCAGCAATACCTATTCGTCTGTTAATCTCATGCCGCACATCACCAGTATCAGTTACGCAGCTCCCAAGGTAATTAAACTGTGACACCTGCTCAAGACTGCAACCATTCAGATTAACTGAAACACAACCTGCCTGACCAATTTTCATCACTTTAGTTTTCTCTCTGTTTATAACCAAATCTACTGTACTACCAGTCTCATCAACAGTTCGAATGAAAGAGTTCATCTCATCAACATCATTTGCCAAAAGGGCTAAATCATCAGCATAATCTAAATCAGAAATTTTCGTATCTCCAGCCCATTTAAGGCCAAAAGCTTTCCCTTGAAGTGAATTTCGCATAACATAATCAACAACCACACTAAAGAGAAAAGGAGACAAAATGCACCCTTGTCGAACACCAGAAGTAATGCTAAACCAATTGCTACAAGACTTACCAACTCTCACACATGACTCAGTGTTATTATAGAGAGCTTTCATTATGTTAACTAACTTGTCTGGTATACCATATGATCTCACAATCAACCACAAATTATGACGATCAACAGAGTCGAAAGCCTTTTTGAAATCTACAAAGCTAGCAACCAAAGGTTTCTGAAACTCTAAACATTTCTCAAGAATCTGCCTAAGTGAAAATATCTGATCTACACATCCCCTACCACTTCTGAATCCACATTGCTCATCACGCAATTGCCTGTCAACCAGATTCTTAATTCTATTAAGCACAATCATGGAAAGAACTTTACCTGGAACGGAGAGTAGGCTGATACCCCTATAGTTATCACAAGAACTGCGATCACCTTTTTTGAAAATAGGGATAATAATAGCTCTGGTAAAATCTTTAGGAACCATGCCTTTATCATAAAAGTTATTCAAAATTTCAGTCATCCAAATGGTAACTGAAACATTCCCAGCTCTAAGCATTTCCGTAGTAATTTCATCCACCCCTGGGGATTTATGAAGTTTTAGTTTAGAAATAGCCAAACTAACTTCAGATTGTATTATAGGGCCAACATTAAAGCCAACAATGCATCTATCATCATTGCAAACAATGGGAGTAGAACTAACCACATTGTTTAGAACATCACTGAAATGCTCAGCCCACCTAGCCATGACAGAATCCTCACCTTCAATAACCTTGCCTTGTTTATCCTTCAATCCCTGTATACCTGTTCGTTTTCTACCACACAAAACATTAACTATCTGGTACAGCTTTCTGCTGTTGTGCTGTCTAACTGCTTCCTCAGCTTTGTCAGCAAGGCCATCAAGCCGAAGATTCTTATCAGTAGCTAACTGATCCTTACATGATGGGCATTTAAAAAAGCACTCACACTAAATACATATTACTCTGTCCTCACAAGGTCATACTAACATGGATCTAATTTTAACACAATTATTTTTGTTTTATAAAAAAATCTTGATCTGCGTTGTACAAGGTCAAATTGAATTATTCATTATGTGACGTCATGCTAGAATCAACAATAATGACGTTTTTTCTCCTCGTGGCCCTCGAGGCACGAAGCTCATCTTCTGTACTTTGCCAATTAAAAGGCAGCAGACGAGAAAAGAATAAAAGACTGTTGATCAGTTTTAGCGTTTGTGTCCTAATATCTATTTAAGGGGTCCAGTATGGTCCTATTAGCCAGATTCTTTCGTCCTGTTTACCGGAGTCTTAATAACGTCTTGGAAAGGCCGCCGTCCGTCGGATGGGACGTTAAGACGTGGCTCCGTGTGCGGGAGAGCCATACCCTGTGCACGTTAAAGAACACGCTGGATGGCCTTGACGGGAGGCTACCATCTGTCTCCCAACAACTGTTCCAGTGGGTCCCCTCTCCCAACCTTCTCTGAGCCTTTCGGGGTCCATGTGACCTGGCCATTTAGCCCATGGTGTGCAAAAAAGTGCCGCTCAGAGGTAAAACAACCCAACCCAACCCTTAATAACGTCTTACACAAGACCGGATCTAGGGAGAGGAGAGAGGGAATCTATGGAGAGGGATCTAGGGAGAGGGGGGAGGAGGGATCTAGGGAGAGGGGGAGGAGGGATCTAAGGAGAGGGGGGAGGAGGGATCTAGGGAGAGGGGAGGTGGGATCTAGGAGAGGGGGAGGAGGGATCTAGGGAGAGAGGGGAGGAGGGATCTAGGGAGAGGGGGGAGGAGGGATCTAGGTGGAGGGGGAGGAGGGATCTAGGTGGAGGGGGAGGAGGGATCTAGGGAAACGGGGGAGGAGGGATCTAGGGAGAGAGGGGAGGAGGGATCTAGGGTGGCTAATAACTGGAACGGAGGCGAAAGGAATCAGAAACATACACTCCTTATATAAAAAAATTGCCCCACCCACAAGGAGTAGAATTACGTTTATGCAATTTGAACAACTTGTTAATTTTTTATGTTAAATTTAGGTTGCATTAGTTTACCTCAGTGCTTCACATTTTTTGCACACAATGGGCTAAATGGCTAGTGGTGTAATTTAGTAAAAGATGTAATTTTTAACAGACGAGTCTCGGATACGGCATAGATGTTTCTTTTCTAGTGTTGTCTTTCTGCTGAGGTCTCGTGTTACTCACAAACCTTCTCTATGGCGTATTAAATTAGCAAGTTACTATCGGACTTCTGCTTTTTCGAGAGGTAAATTTTTATATAGATTTCTGTTAAATTAACATTAAAATCTTTGGTAAATATTAACGATAATCAGTTTTTACATTGGCTAGAGTTTCAAAGTTTGCTTGTGGCCTAGGCCTCTCTGGACCTGTGAGAGGGACTAACGGAAGTTAACGATTCTGCCAGCAAACAGAGTGACTTTTTTTCGGACCACGAACTGAATTTAGAAAGATTTTGGAGTAAAGGATTTAGAGGATTAAGAGGCCATTGGACCTGTTCAAGTAGTAGTAGTCTTCTTTAGTAAGCGGATTTTGTAGTGGTACATCTCTTGAGGCGTAGGAGTATAAAAGGCTGAGCTTCATCTGTCTTCTCTCTAAAATTCATTTGATTACGAAAATTAACTACTGGCCGAGGTGCAACTGGCCGAGGGGTATTCGATCCCCCGATAAGGCCTGAATGTTTCTTTCCATATGTTTATCCTTCTGCTGAGAACTTCTCTGTGTTATATTGATAGACTAGTCAAAGCCACGGCAAGCATATGTCCATTGATAATTTCATTCACAGCTTTCCACCGTACTACTCACAACGAACTATTCCATTCACAAGGTAGGTGACGACATTACCCCCAGAAATATCAGATGCTGTTCGATGGATCACTCTCGACCCACGGCAGCTACGAACCCAATCTGTTACCCCAACAGAGACAGAACTAAGTGGGACCATCCCCACCAAATTTGAGACTGATTGATCAAGTATCCGCGGTACAGAATAGGAAATATTTAAGGATCTTTTTATTTTAATGAAATTTGGTGAGTTTATTATACTTTAATCAATTAAAACACTTTATTTTCATCACTTTAGACTATATATATATAGTACAATATAAACAACCCAAAAGCATTCGCTTATCTGAGTTGTTATAGTTAACATTGCATGAAATAACAAAAAACAGAAAGCTCATTTCTAACAAATTAATTACAACCAAATGATCCACACATCAGTTGAGTGTGACAAACAAGAATTCTCGCATTTTTGCAGATATAAAAATGACTATTTTCATTTAAAAACAAAGGAAAGAAAACACTCTTACTAAAATAGAGTACAAGAAATGTACAAGCAATAAAAATGTGAATTCTAATTTTTATCGCAGAACTCTATACTTATAGAAAACTACTTCTGACAAATTTTGATTTTCTTTATTATCAAAGGATTGCGATAAATGTTCGATCAAAAAAAAAATCTCGAGAACTAACGAATTTCTGCAATCCGACTTTCATTTGGAAAGATATCATGATCCTAATTAAACTATACCGGTACTCAAAAATAAAGCAGCAAATACAAAAGCACGAATTACAAACAAGTATTTCGTTGGATTTCAATGCAATGTAACGAACAGATGAAGTCTATGATCATATATCGCACTAATACCTGAAAAATAAACGAATTGCCATGAACATTTAATGAGATATTCAAATCAGAAAATCATTACCTCAAAATGGGATATAAAATTCAGTGATCGTTTTAATATGGTGTGTGAACACCTCAGACAGCAATACAGGCTGCACAACGACTCATCCTGCTGCTAATCAGGATGCCAACGATAGTTTGAGGAAGTATTTGCCATTCATGCATGAGTGCAGATCGGAAGTGAATTTCTGGGAGGTGGATTACAACCGGTGATGCGTCGTCCTAGCATGATCTATTGGACTTAGGTCAGGCGATCGAGAAGGCAGGTTCTAAGGCTTATGGTTTCACTCTCAAAGGATTGGTCCACCAAGAGTTCATTATTGTCCATTAACACGGAATCAGAACCCATTGCTACGAGAAATGGACCACCATAAGTTTCGAGGATCTCATTGCAATGCCTTACAACTGTTACAGTCGATCGTCTGTGAGGCCATTGATAGCGATGCCTGTTCACACCAACACACTAAGTTTCAAAACTCTTTCTCAGAGGTCAATGGGATGATATCTGTTTCCAGACGAATAGTCTTTGGGAATCTGCAGACTAAATCGGGATTCATCAATGAATAGAACATTGACCCCATTGACGTTGAGTCCGGTTGCGAAGTTGTCAAGACCAATTCAGTTGGGCTCTAAGCTGGTTGGACGTCAAGTTTGCGTAAATATATATCTATTATACTGTTACGACAGAAGGAATCTGGCAACCGAAAGCAAAAAGTTTCAGCCAACGAATAAGAACGTTGGGAGAATTTGGAGAAGAAGAGTGGAGCGGTAACGGTCGTTGTGTTGTAACGGTCGTGAGTTCGAAAATGGACGGTGAGCTGTTCTGAGACAGTGCGCGTAAGTATCAAGAAGTAACTTGATGTGTTGTGTATACGCGGAAGGATAAAAGTGGGATCTTTTATCGTTAAGTATCAAGAAGTAACTTGATGTGTTGTGTATACGCGGAAGTATAAAAGTGGGAACTTTTATGGCTAACTTCGAATGTCTACACGGACTGTCTTTTTGTTCGGCTAGTGTGTGAAAAGTTATTAGCACAGGACGAGAATTGGTTTACGAGTGAAGATCTTCGGGTGACCTGGTAAATCAAGTAAAAGGTAGTATTTAGTAAAATACACAGAGCTGATATTGTGTGCTCTACGCAGGAAGATTGATGACTTGTGCATGTTAATAGTTGATTTGTTAATAAGATACTTCATCCATATTTCCTTTGTAACAATTTACCTTGTATTGAATTTGGTTTTGAAATATAGCTTTTAATACTCACGCTCAGTGGCTATCCATTTTTGTAATCCGCAACATTTGGTGTCAGGAGTGGGATAATTTATTGAATGCCGTTAACTAGAAGTATGGATGAATTAGTAAAGTTAATAAATGACTTGAAAGCCGATATGGCTACTCAGATGACTGATATTAAAGGTGATATAGCTGCCCAAAGCGATAAAATAGGTGACTTGAAAGCCGAAATGGCCGCACAAAATAATGAGTTGAGAACGGAGATAGTTTCTCAAAAAGATGATTTGAAAGCCGATATGGCCGCCCAAAGCGATAAAATAGGTGACTTGAAAGCCGAAATGGCCGCACAAAATACTGAGATGAGAGCTGAAGTGGCTTCTCAAGTTGGTAAGTTTATTGATCACTTCAAGGATCATAAAACCGAACTCAATAGACAATGCAATAGTTTAAATGTTGAATTTGTCAGTGAAAAAGATGATCTTGATAGTGTTAAGTTAGATTGTAAACATGGAAAAGAAAAAGAGAAAGGCAACGCATATAAAAATGTGGATCTGCTACTGGAAATCAAGAATCGTAGAGATAGCGCAGATAATGCCTTTGACCACGCAACTACTGGTAATGCATGGCAGAGTGTTTATGTCGCTGGTGACATGTCTAGGAACTGTGAAGAACAATCACACAGATCAGAGAGCTGCGAGACTATACAGTACGCTTTGCACTTCAAAATACCTAGGTATACAAGTCTGGCACGATCTGAAGAGAGATCCACACGAAAGGTATTCTATTCCTCGCTCTCAGCAAAATGCGTCATGGACAATTATCGCAAAGGCAGAGTAACGAGTGGTAATGAAGGGGAACGAAACAGAGTTTACGTTTCGCAGAGTGGTCCGAGTAAAGAAGAGGCGTCCATTCATCATAGATACAAAGTGCCATTCGACTTTACCGCGGAAGTCGGAGAGATTTTTCCGAAGCATATAGCCACACTCGAATCGTTTATAGAAAGTGGGGATTTAAGGAAGAGGAATTCCGAAGGATGGCTTAGAAGCATAACAGGTGATGCTAGTAAAAGAGCTTCAGGCAGAGACAGTACTTCAAAGACTAACTTTCTGGATGAAACTAAGCCTCAGAGTTACGATCAGAGAGAAGTAAAGCCCTCAGACAATCTCAACGAAACCATGCTGAATTTCTTTTCTGAACAGTCAATGTGCAGATTTGGACATTATAACCATTTAGATTATAAGGATATAGAAAAGTTTTATCACGACTACAAGAGCTCTAAAGTGGACAATATCATGTTACAGAACTCGTCGCTGATCTCCAGAATGAACAATTTGGCAATCATGACTGATATTTCCCTGGCTAATTACAATGAGAGCTCCAAGAAAGTGAATTCGGAAGAAACAGCAAATATGACCTCCTCGGGTCATGTGTTTTGCTGGAGACCCGAGTGGCGCCATCGGATGGTAGATAAAAGCAGCACAGGAGGTGTCGGCAACAAAGTGAGTCTTGTCTTGGCTCCTGCACTTGCTGCTTTAGGTCTCAAGGTCCCTATGATCTCCGGTCGTGCTCTCCAATTGACGGGAGATACTCTGGACAAATTGGAATCCATCCCTGGCTTCACAGTCGACTGCACTAAAGATAAAATCGAGCAGATGATGGAAGACGTCGGATGCTGACGACGAGATGATGGAAGACGTAGGACAGACAGAGGAGCTGGTGCCAACAGATAAGGAGATTTACCGCTGCAAGGATCTGACGGCTACCGTAGATAGCGTTCCTCTAAGGAGATGCTCAATTGTGTCCAAAAAGCTGGCTGAAGGAGTGTGCGCTTTGGTTTATGATGTTGAATTCGGAAAAGGAGCTATTGATCTCATCAGTACAGAAGATGTTGCTGTTGATTTAGTTAAGAAAATGGTTGCAGCATCACAAGCTCGTGGAATGAAGAGTTTGAGTTGTTCAGCTGTTATCAGCAACATGGATTCACCTCTTGAAAACTCTGTTGACAACTCTCTGGAAGTGATGGAAGCTGTTCAGTGTTTCCTTGGTGACGGATCCTTGGAACTGCAAGAGCTCGTCGAAGAGTTAGGAGGAGAACTTCTGCGTTTGGTGAACATTGTGGATAATAGGGTAGATGAAGCATCACGTGTCCGCAAGGTTCTGCATAACGGCAATGCTTTGAACAAGTTTCGTAACATGTTAATAGAACAAGGAGTATCTGAAGACGTTGCAAGCTGGCTATGTGAAGATAAAACAGAAAAAATATTGCTAGCAGCCCGACACATCACTGATTTCACTTATACAGGAGAAACAGGTAAGGTTGTCGGATTAGAAGCTGCAGTCCTAGCAAGAGTATGGAAGGAGGAGATGGACCGAAGCGCTAAAAAGAATTATGGAGCTGATATAATTGTGAAGCACCTTGGGGATCAAATTGAATCAGGTGAAATATGGCTGAAGGTTCATCACGACAGTTCTGAATTAAGTGAAAGTCAACTGACAAAAGGGTCAGACTGGAGGATGAAACTCCTCCCTAGATTTTATGTCACTAATGACTTTCATTCCTTGTTACTGTTGATAGAAGTAAAAATCCAAAGAATAAAACTTTCGACAAAGAAGAAAACTTTTTACAGGTTTTGCACGAAAACTCTTAGTCGATTCTTCTCCCTACAGAGACATAAACGTGTTCACAAGGGCTATAGGCCTTACACGTATTATGTTTGTGGACGAGGCTTCAGTCAGAAAAGAAATCTACGTCATAATGAGATTCGCTTTCATTTTGACACAGACGTGGTATATCGCATTCGTCGACGTCCAGCTACAAAGTGCAAGGTGGTTCACGTGGATCGTTTGGCCCCGTTTCATCGAAGAACTGAAGAAACTTTGGAATCCAGAATTGTTCGGGACGAACAAGACCTAGGAAGGGGGCAATGTTACGACAGAAGGAATCTGGCAACCGAAAGCAAAAAGTTTCAGCCAACGAATAAGAACGTTGGGAGAATTTGGAGAAGAAGAGTGGAGCGGTAACGGTCGTTGTGTTGTAACGGTCGTGAGTTCGAAAATGGACGGTGAGCTGTTCTGAGACAGTGCGCGTAAGTATCAAGAAGTAACTTGATGTGTTGTGTATACGCGGAAGGATAAAAGTGGGATCTTTTATCGTTAAGTATCAAGAAGTAACTTGATGTGTTGTGTATACGCGGAAGTATAAAAGTGGGAACTTTTATGGCTAACTTCGAATGTCTACACGGACTGTCTTTTTGTTCGGCTAGTGTGTGAAAAGTTATTAGCACAGGACGAGAATTGGTTTACGAGTGAAGATCTTCGGGTGACCTGGTAAATCAAGTAAAAGGTAGTATTTAGTAAAATACACAGAGCTGATATTGTGTGCTCTACGCAGGAAGATTGATGACTTGTGCATGTTAATAGTTGATTTGTTAATAAGATACTTCATCCATATTTCCTTTGTAACAATTTACCTTGTATTGAATTTGGTTTTGAAATATAGCTTTTAATACTCACGCTCAGTGGCTATCCATTTTTGTAATCCGCAACAATACTAATAAAGTTCATTTTAAGTAGCCATTGAATGCGAACCTATGATAATCTGCTTATGTGTAATGTTTTACGAATGTACGAATTTTTTCAATGAATGAAACAACTGGCCATCTTGCATAAAGATGACTTACCTGGAGCCTTTGGGGGCAGGGTGGCTCAGTTGATAGCGCGCCAGGCTCGTAATCTGTAGTTCCCAGGTTCGAGTCCCAGCTGGGTCAGCATTGAGATTTATCTCCGCAAATTTCCCCGCCCTGCCCACGGTCAGTAGGGGACACCGCTGGGTTTAGAAAGGCCGCCGTCCGTCGGATGGGACGTTAAGGCCCCATGTGCGGGAGAGCCATACCCTGTGCACGTTAAAGAACACGCTGGATGGCCTTGACTGGAGGCTACCATCTGTCTCCCAACAGCTGTTCCAGTGGTCCCCTCCCCCACCCTTCTCTGAGCCTTCGGGGTCCATGTGACCTGGCAATTTAGCCCATGGTGTGCAAAAAAGGGCCGCTCAGAGGTAAAACAACCCAACTCAACCCTGGAGCCTTCTGGACACAGTTTGCTAGGATACACCCATTCCATTTATGCAGTGAGGTCGAAAGTGAGCTGGCATGTTGGGTGGGGTCTATGCCACCTTGCATATAGGAGCAGGCAACGATCGTCCTTAGCCCTTGGACGTCCAGGAACAGGTCAGGTCTTCTAATGATGGTTTGTCCTGTTTGAAATCGATCCCAAAGGCGGTTTACAAAGCTACGATTCACATTTAGCCTTCTGACAATCGATTGCTCGCCATCTCATTTCTTCCCTCAAAAGATTTCTTCTGGCCATTATCTAACGGTTGGCTATCTGAGACGTCGTACGTCAAGACTATCACGAACTGACGTGTACGTACAAATGAGGTGCTTTTTATACTGATCTGTTTCGCATGTGCGACTGTAATTAACGAAAATTTCGTGTACATATTTGAACTCAGCGTCGTTTTTTTATGTAAAAAATCTGACTTTTGTTATTTATTGTCAATTATACATAAGATACCCTGATTCTTGCATTTGCTGCTTAAATTTTGAACATTAGTGTATATTAAATTGGTTTCGTTTTTAAACTTTTTCTTCTGCCTTTAAAATGAAGTGCTTGAAATTAACAGAATTAAAACTTCATAAAATTCATCATCATCATCATCATCAAGCAGCCATGGGCTACGGAGGTCCAACAAGACCGTACAATTTAGTTTTCCAAGCAAGTCTATCCTGAGCTACATCTACTGCATCTGGCCAGTGCACACCAATTCTAACAAGGTCCTGTTTGACATTGTCTGCCCACCGCATCCTAGGTCTCCCCTTCTTTCTGAGGCCTTTAGGCACACTGTTCATAACACTATTCGCCAATCTATAATTATTCATAAGGGCAACATGGTCAAACCAACGGAGTCTCTCTCTGCACAATATGCTGCTTAAAGGAGGTTGCAAACTCCTTTGCCTAGCCTCATCATTACTTACAAAGTTGAACCACCTAATGCCCAAGATACTGCGTAAGCATCTAGTTTCCTGTTATCTTGTCTACAAAGTGTCCAAGTTTCACTACCATAACTAACCCTAGAAAGAACCAAACTATTACAGCCTAATTTTAGTCTTTAGGTGTATACGCCTATTTCTCCACACTCTCCATAGATTCTTAAAAGTCCCAGCAACAATCCCTATTCATGCCGCACATCACCATTATCTGTTATATAGCTCCCACGATAATTAAACTGTGATACCTGCTCAAGACTGCAACCATTCAGATTAACTGAATCACAGCCTGCCTGACCAATTTTCATCACTTTAGTTTTCTCTCTGTTTATAACCAAACCTACTCTACTACCAGTCTCATCAACTGCTCGAATGAAAGAGTTCATCTCATCAACATCATTTGCCAAAAGGGCTAAATCATCAGCATAATCTAAATCAGAAATTTTCGTATCTCCAGCCCATTTAAGGCCAAAATCTTTCCCTTGAAGTGAATTTCGCATAACATAATCAATAACCAAACTAAAGAGAAAAGGAGACAAAATGCACCCTTGTCGAACACCAGAAGTAATGCTAAACCAATTGCTAAAAGCCTTACCAACTCTAACACACGACTCAGTGTTATTATAGAGAGCTTTCATTATGTTAACTAACTTGTCTGCTATACCATATGATTTCGCAATCAACCACAAATTATATTAATATATAATATTCGATATTATATTATATCATATTATATTATATTATATCCAATATTCGGTCAACAGAGTCGAAAGCCTTCTTGAAATCAACAAAGCTAGCAACCAAAGGTTTCTGAAACTCTAAACATTTCTCAAGAATCTGCCTAAGTGAAAATATCTGATCCACACATCCCCTACCACTTCTGAATCCACATTGCTGATCACGTAATTGTAAACCAGCATCTTAATTCTATTGAGCACAATCATGCAAAGAACTTTCCCTGGAACAGAGAGTAGGCTGATACCCCTATAGTTATCACAAGAACTGTGATCATTTTTTTTAAAAATAGGAATAATAATAGCTCTGGTAAAATCCTTAGGAATCATGCCTTTATCATAAAAGATATTCAGAATTTCAGTCATGCAAGTGGTAACAGAAACATTTCCAGCTCAAAGCATTTCTGTAGTAATTTCATCTACCCCTGGGGATTTATAAAGTTTAAGTTTAGAAACAGCCAAAATAACTTCAGATTGTGTTATAGGGCCAACATTAAAGCCACCAATGCATCTATCATCATTACAAACAATGGGAGTAGAACTAACCACATTGTTTAGAACATCACTGAAATGCTCAGCCCAACTAATCATGAGAGAATCATCCCCTTCTATAACCTTACCTTGTTTATCCTGCAATCCTTGTATACCTGTCTGTTTTCTACCACACAAAACATTAACTATCTGGTACAGCTCTCTGCTGTTGTGCTATCTAACTGCTTCCTCGGCTTTGTCAGCCAGGCCATGAAGTCAAAGATTCTTATCAGTAGCTAACTGATCCTTTACACGTTTATTAAGCTCTCTGTAATCCTTTCTATTAGGACTAGTAGGGTACTGATTAAGGACATTCCTGCAGTTCCTTCTTTCTGAAATAAGCTCAAGTGCCTTATCACTTAAATAATTCTTCCCCCTCTGCTCCTTTTTTCCTAAAAGAATACTGTTAGTTTCCAAAAAAGCCTGTTTAAAATGGCCCCATTCTTCCTCAACTTCAGTATTAAGCAAACCATGACTGTCATAATGACTACGTAACCTATCATGGTAAGCTTTAGCTATAACTGGGTCTTTCAGAGCTTCGGCATTAAAGGTAAATTTTTTAACCCTAGCACAACACTTTTTAAGTTTAAGTTGCAAGACACTTTTAACAAGGTAATGGTCAGATCCAATTTCAGCTCCCCTATATGACCTGGTATTCCTAACAGAACTAGCCCATTTGCTGTTAATTAATATGTAATCAATCATATTCTTATGCAGCCCATCAGGTGAAACCCATGTGTACTTATGTATGTCGCGGTGTTTGTAATAAATGTTAGTTATTCTGAATCCATTGAGTTTACTTACCTGTAGGAGACGTTGCCCATTGCCATTGCAGCTACCAATACCAAAAGGGCCTATTACTCCTCCCCAAAGGTCAGTCAGTACCAACTTTGGCATTGAAGTCACCAAGAACAAGGGTAATATCTCCTTTCTTGACAGAATTCAAAATATCCTGAAGTTGTTCATAAAACCTATCCTTCTCATCCTCATTGGCATCCTCAATGGGGGCATAACAGCAGATAACATTCAAGTCTTTAACGCTTGTCTGAAATTTTGCTGTAAGAAACCTTTCATTAATGCACTCATATCCTAGAAGAGCATCGCTAGCGTGTCTGCTGAGAAGCAGACAAACGCCTTGGTGATGCTTATTGTCGTCCCTCCCTGAAAAGAGAAATTTAAGATTATTTTTAAGAATCTGACCTTTATCTGTCCATCTGGTCTCTTGCAAGCCGAGAATATCTAAATTATAATGGTGGAATTCTTGTGTGAGGACATCAAGAGAAAAAGCTCTGTGCAGAGTCCTCACATTCCAACTACCTATGGAGAGAAAATGGTTAGTAGGATGTTTAAAGAAACTATGTTTATTGAGAGAGGGAATGCCGACAATATCAAACAGCCCCCTAATCGCAGACATGGAGCAAAGACCCGTTCCCCCACCACTAAAGGCTGAAGCCATCTACACTGGAAGACTTCCTCCAATGTAGAATTTGACGATGCCAATAGAAGCAAAGAGTTCAGGTGCCTGCGATGACTTCTGCTCAGGATTATCCACCAGCTAATAAACATATCCTGTGAATTTATTCACTTGGGGCTGTCAACCCACAAACAAACAGAAAACACAGCGGAAGATTTTCCCTCCACAGAAGCCCACCAGTGCAGGAAAATCAGGATCGATAATCAAGCTCAGAGCCATATATCTGTCCAGTCCAGTGGGTTTATATGGTCAGCACCAGGACCCTGTGTGGTTGACCACTCCTCAACAGGGTAGAAAAAAAAGAAAAGTAGCCATAGTTGTCCAGATCAGTAGGCCACACTAATCTGGCAGCCCTCCCCTTCCGTTCACTTCCACAAGAGTATCTCTTTTGAAAGGTACTAATGGTCTGCACCACGAGAAGGCGGGGTCGGACATTAGGTGCTAGGCCTGGCCGGTTCTATGCATCATCACAGGGGATTGGTGCATAGCTCTCCTTCCAGTGACTATCTAGGTACCATTTACACATTTACATTACCTAGCTACCATTGCTGACTTTAAAATTTGACTTTGAATATTTCGAAACATGGTCTCCTGTGTGTAGTTTTTTAAAATAAAGTCGGTCGAAACGTATTTAGTATTTACATTGGTTTCCATAAATTAAGGAAAATCCCTATGTTAAGTCAATGGGAAGCTAACGTCAATGCTCTATAACTTCTAAAATAAGTTTTTCGTTTTGAAATATGTGATTGCAGATAATAAAGATCTCAATCAAATAAATCAATATCTCGATTTTCAACAATATTCGTTTAGTATTTAATGAGTTATGGAAGGAGGCATCGCTATCAATGGCCGCACAGACCTGCGTGTCTTCCCAGGAGAGACTGTAAGAGCTCTAAGGCATCGCAATGAGATCCTCGAAACTTATGGTGGTTCATTTCTCGTAGCAATGAATGGGTTCTGATTACGTGTTAATGAACAATAATGCTCATTTGCTGGACTAATTAAAACTTAGTAATAAGTATTGTATCAAAGTGTTTAATAAAATAAGTTTATATTTTAGAACTTTGTGTAAAGAATTCTTTCAATATTCTAATATCACTATAGTTTCGTATAAGTTTCATAAGACTGGCATTGCTGTTGTTAAATAGTCAAACTTTCATAACTCATTAAATATTGGACGAATATTGTTGAAAATCGAGATATTGATTTATTTCATTGAGATCTTTGTCTGCAATCACATTTTTCAAAATAAAAATACTTATTTTAGGAGTTATAGCGCTTTAACGTTAACTTCCTATTGACTTAACATACTGATTGTCTTTAATTTATGGAAACCAGTGTATTTTCGGACGAAAATGGGTTCCTGAGTTATAAATATTCGAAAAAGGCATGTTTAGTAAAACCATGGATATCTTTACAAAGTAGCTCAATAAAGTATGAAACGACATTAACGTTTTGAAAAAAATGCGAAGGTTGACTGAAAACGTATTGAGTCTATGAAAGCTGTCACTTATTAAAAAAAAAAATTCATGGTAGAACAATGTTCTTTTTAATGAGGAAAGAGATTTGAATTTCATTTCATAAACTCCAGTGAAATGTAGAAATTGAAACATCACATTGTTAATTATTTCGGTTGACAGTATCACATATTAATGATGTCTTCTTGTATCGAATAAATCTTCAGAGTTTGCATAAATATATATCTATTATACTAATAAAGCTTATTTTAAGTAGCCGTTGAATAATGCAAACCTATGGTAATCTGCTTATGTGCAATGTTTTACGAATGAATGAATTTTTTTTCAATGAATGAAACACTTCTAAATGTTTACAAGGAATTGGGAAGCTATAGAAGTTTTTCGAGTTGGGAAGCCATATTGGATTCACAGCAGTGTTCTTGTCACACAACTGTGAAACCAATATGGCTGCTCATCGTGTTCTGTGGGCGATATTTATTTACTTGAATTGTCCTCTGGATGAGCTTCCTTTGAACAAACCGTAATATATATATATATCTCAAAGGGGTTGAAACTCATATTATTAGAAGAGGACAATAACAGTCCATAATGAGTGAGATCGATTCGAGTCCCAAAAACAGGCCTTGATCCCTGTGAGTCGTGCTTTGTAAATATTCATCTTATCGTATACCTTTGAAGCTGAAAAAATACAAAATATTGGTGTCGACCTATACGTTGAGAACAAAGTGTATATCTCACATTCATTCGAGTATATTTTAAAAAACATTGCTTTATTTCATATATTGAATATTACTTACCTAGTCTGTTTATATCCGGCAGTGGAGACCGTTTATATTCCAGAAGTATCTGACTTTAAGATGTAACAATGCATTTTAATCAGCTTGGATTGATGCGTGACATGTCGGCTAATACAGAGAGCATCAGCCAAAGCAAAACTTATTTTGCCTAAAATTCTGTGTCCATTATATAATGATGAAAAATATTAAACATAAAAAAGGACGAGTTTCCCATAAATCTTGCCTTATGATTTCATTAAATTAATGCGTTTTCTTGTGATGAATATAATTAGCCTTTTCTAGAAGTTAGTTATATCTTATGCACATGGACTTCTCATAAAGGGCATGCCTTACTAAGATTGAAATCATTGCTGACGTTGCTACAGCTAACACAAAGTTTGGCTCTTGAAACAGTAGGTAGCTCCTTAATCACTATGCCAGTTAAGGTTTGTCATACATAGGCCCGGATCTAGAAAAAAATAAGCAAAGGGGTGGGGGTGCGGTGGGGAGGGGAAGTGTATCAATGAAGCCAGAAAAAGGTGCGGGGAGGGGGAGGGGGAAAGACTTCGATTGGAGTGCTGCATCTCCCCTTCGTTCAGATGTTTTTGAAAAATTTCCCCCAAAAAAGTGTGTAAAAAAAGCACATGTTTAATAATTTTGGCCTCATTATCCTTACTACCATTCTTAAAAAAAAGGAGGGGGAGGACATGGCCCCTCTTGTCCGACTCCCCCCACAGATCCTGCCCTGGTTTTTCACAAATAATAGAAAGGAGGAAAATAACAGGAAGATAAAGATGACTATAACTAAAAAGTATAACTATACTGAATTTAAAATAAATAAATAAATTTAAGTAAATTGATATAGATATATAATCAGTTTTTGTTAAACTTTTTCTCATCAGTGGGCTTCTTTTTGTTGGGATGTCGTATTGCTTTCCATTTTCTGTGTGCGTTAACACGCTTCGCACACGCTGGTTTAAAAAAAAACGCTTTGTTTTTGCTTTGTTGTTTGAAGTTTTATCTGTCCGTCTGCAGACAGTAATTTTTTTGCTTTTAGATATAAATTAAAAATGCTTTTGGAGTTGGATGAGTATAAAATATTCATCTGATACAATAGGCCACACTGATCTGGCAGCCAACCAACACCTCCTATAGCAGAAGGCCAGTGGACCATCTGATATCTTTAATTCATTTTATGAGCTCCAATCCTGGGGTTATTTCTCGAAGTCTAAACTAGTGCCTGATTGGCAATAACCAACGTTAAAACACATAAACCCCAAAGGAGCCACAAGGGTAAAGCAAATTTGCTAAAAAAGCACAACTAAAAGTAAAACAAGCCAGTGTCAAACACCATTAACTTTGGATGCTTGAACTGGTTCAAAACCAAGGGATCGTAATAGATCAAGAATCTTTAGTCCGGTCACTTATCCATTCAAGAGAGAAGCAACAAAATTATAGGCTTGGATGCCTGCTGAGATTTTCTCAGTCCAGTCCTTAGCCATCGTAAATTTAAGACAAAATATTTTAACTTTGAGCAATACATTACCCAAATTCAATTTCCTGAAGCATTCCAGGATATCTTTTACTTCCTTAGCAAAGTCAAACGTTTCCTCCTCATTTGCTTTGCTGTTTTTAGTTTGTACATTAATTGTGACCTTCCCTTTGTCTGAAGGCTTAGTAACTGATGGAGCAATGTTAGATTTTCCTGAAATCTCTTCAGGAAGTCTAGTAGCTTGTGCGTAGATCTTATTGGGTTGTACATATTGGGGTATCTTATTTTTATCCTTCTTGGGTTTTTCGAAAGGAACTCCTCTATTGGGAAGTTTGGGAAAGAGCTCACAGCCTCTGTAATTGACCGTGTGCTCTTTCCCACAGTAAGCATAGGTCGGTGGATCATCCTTATGTGTCCTGGCACAGCGCATTTGACACATCTCGGTGTGTTGAAGCAGTTACCTTGACTGTGCCCATAACGCTGACATTTGTGACATTGTGTTGATCCTTTCCTCCTTTGAAAGGACTCAACAGTGATCTTTAGATGGAAAAGATAAATCAGGTTGAAGATCTGTTGGTTGACATCTGTTTTTGCCAACTCAATGAGAAATATAGGTAAGGGAGTCTTGTCCCTGTATCTCTCAAGTTGAGAAATCTTAAGGGTTATGATGCCCATTCCGGACAATTCTTGTGCCAGGTCTTCAAAAGCGATGTCATCTGGAATGTTCTTGATGATCACCTTCAAGTTCTTTTCCGACTTCAGTTGGTTTGTATGAAAGGTAAACTTTTCTTTTTCAAAGAAATTGGTAAATGCTCTATAGTCTTGGCTACATTTCGTTTGGACTCTAATGGTCTCACCAGATTTATTTGCTGTAAATGCTTCGAGAGCCAATATAAACAGCTTTTTGTGAGTATTCAGCCAATTTTTAGGTTGCCTCAAAATTATTGGTGGTATTTTGTCCCTCTTAACTTTATTCTGAAGTGAGGAGAATTTCTGTGCTTGCGAAGATATTCCTAATCGTCACACCTTAAAGAGTAAGGAATACTTATTTTGACTAATGATACAAGGTTCATCTGTATTTAATGGCCTTTTGCATCCCTTTTTAACAGGTTTGAAACCTTGATCACTCTCATGTAACTTGCCTTTTTCATTATCTTCAATAGGTGAAGGATCCGTAATATCAACACTGGTGGCAGCAATGAGCTGCATAGAACATTACTGTAACATTCCTCAGAGCAGTCAATGAGTAGAGTTCCTCTAACTCATTACTGTAACATTCTTTAGATGCTTTTTCTAAATAAAAACCCTGAAGAATAGCCTGGTTAAGTTCTTCAGCTTGCTCTGGACTCATTAATAACATGAAATGGAGGAAGCAACTCAATCTTTTTATTGAGTGCTTTTAAAATTTTCTTTTGTTGATCAAGGAACTGACAGCTAAGTATAGTTTTCCCAGAATCCGAAATCTCTGGGTGGTTCGATTTCCAAATTATAGCTTCGGATGCATCTGTGCGGTCCGATTGAGATATTTCAAATTTCGGTGTCTCTGTGCGGTCCGATTGAGATATTTCAAATTTCGGTGTCTCTGTGCGGTCCGATCTGTTTTTTTAGAATTTTAACGGTAGCTGACATCGTGAAATTTAATATGAATTTCACGAAACAAAACGAAGGTCAAGCTCCAATTTATTGAAAAACAAGAGTGAATAATTGTAAAAACTTTTTACAAGTGAATTTGGAACTTGTAAACTCTTTCACAAGTTGATTAAATATCAATATTACTTTATTGTATACAACCAGGCTTGGTTGTATACAATAAAGTAATACTGATATTTAATATAACTAGATAATAGACACAGCAATTTCGAAACAATTCGAGCTTACATTAGTCGAAGTAGATTCCTTTATCGGAACAGTATAACTTATAAGACAACTTCAATGGAAGTTTACAAGGCTCTAAAAATCTGACAATTGTAAAATTGTCAGAAACAGAAAATATATAATTAATCTCCAAGAGAAATTAAGAGCGAACAATAAAATATGCAATCAAAAGACTGAAATTCGCAGAATATGTAGAGATTTCAAATTGAAATCTCTAAAATCCTTAACACATACTAAAGGTCAAATAAAATATTAAGCTATTTCTAACTTATCCTGCCGACCAAGGGCTCCACCGGGGTTAGATACCCAATCTCGCCCAAGACTATTAGGCAATTTAAGTAAAGGTTTAGCTAACTAAATTTCATTTCTTGGAGCTAGACAAACACACGTCCGCTTCCTTCCACGTCAGAGCTCCCCGGAATCTCCAGTGGGCCAAGTTATGACATTAGCTTCTAAAGTAGTCCTACTATCTAGGTCGTTCTTATATTTTAATTTCTGTTAATATTACTATACTGGTGGACAATTGTGTTAATCTACTTTCTATTGTTTATCTATAGATGTATTTTAGTTAGAAAGAAGATTATTCGTATATAATATCAAATATCATAATTCTAATTAATATAAATAATTTTTCTACGTAAAATATATTTATGGATAAACATTAGTATGAAGATTAACACAAGAGTCAACCAGTAATAATATTAGAATCAAATATATAAGATTTGTTTATATGGTAGGACTACTTATGTAACGTCATAAATTTGGTACACTGGCTTTCTGTTATAGGAGAAGTTGAGCCAACCCCTTCCATTCCCTTATAGAAGAGAACATATCTTTTGAAACGTACTAACCGCCTGCACCATGAGAAGGCGCAGTCGGACTTCAGGTGCTAAGTATCGCCGTTGTGGGTATCATCTCAGGAGATTGGTACACAGCTCTCCTTCCAGTGTATATCTGTCTACCACATACAGACCAAGAATAATATAATATATTAATACACAGCAATAATGTTTCTCATAAAGTGAAAGTTTATATCTGGGAGAATAATTTAAACAATTAATATATGAAGATTCCAGCAGAAAAAACTAAAAGTAATACATCTCAGTTAAAACTGTTTAAATTAGTGAAATTAAAAGCAAAGAGTGCTGTCTCTGAAATTGAATTAATTACGATTTATCTTGCAACATTTTACGACAAAGAAAATTCCCATAAGGAGGCAAAATGTCTTTGAAATTATCATGTCCCTGCAGCTTAAGAAGAGAAAGTCAAAGGAAATGAAAATGATAATCATCCATAAATCTTTCCTGATGCACTCTGTCTTGATACTGTTTGCCCTGTGGATGCAGAATGATCCGAAACAAATTGTCAAATCCGGATAATGTCTGGTAATTGCATATTATCGATAGTCTCGAAGTTTTGCGTTTGTTTGGAGGCACAACATCAGCTGCCTCTTTCAATCGTCTCCAGAGCCTTGAGATCACATTTAGAGACATAATAAGCCATCTTGCACCGTCCGCTTCTCATTGTGTTCGTCTGAGAGAATTGTCGAAATTAATGATTCAATAGCCATTAACTTACCATGCGAAGGATTACAGCAGCAGGACGGCGAACTCGGCGCAGGTTGTTGTTTCAAAAATTGTTTATAAAGTTTTACTCTTATTTTTGCAAAGACATTCAGTTCCCAAAACATGGATATAGTAAACAGTCGTCTTGTTTCGTCTATTAAAAATTTTATCTATGACCTCTGCAGCGAATAAAAACAGGAAGTTATAATTCTATTTGTGCTCTATTCCAAATAAAAAAATAACGAGAAAAATCGTGCGATAAAAATATAACTTGGTAAAAATATAACCAACTTGGAAACATTTTCATTTGATGTTTGGATCTCGATTGCCGGTTCTTGATGTACCTTTTTATGTCAAATATTAGAATCATTATTTCATATCATAACGCATACTCACTCTAATTTAAATCAAGATGTATTATAGAGCAGTCCTGTCCAACGCAAACTTACTGAAAAGCCAGTAGGAAAAAAAAATCTATATTCTTAAGGAGCCGAAAGAAAAATTCTGTGCTTAAAACGAAATCATACATTTTTAATGAAAAATAAACTAAAAAAAAAACTTTATTTTAAGGAATCAAGAAAATATCTTGATTGAAAAACATGCATATCTTTTTTTTGCATTCACAACGATCATTAGGATTATTTAGAGTCACTCTCTTCGCTATTGCATTCTGCTAATTCGCTATTGCTATTGCATTTCGCTATTGCATTCTGCTAAAACTGAGTTTAGGGGAAAATTATCTTGAGCCGGGGATCCGAACCCACGTCCTCCTGATAACATATAATATATAACTAATGCCCAATATTAGTAGAATACAAGAGTGATGATAGTGGCTTCAAATAAAAAAATATTTATTTTTAATAAGCATTATAAATTGTCAAAATCGTTCAGTGATGCACATACGAATATTTGGTCAAAAAAATTGCAATTCATGAGTACTTCATTGTAAATTGCAATTCATGATTCTTCAGTACTCGAAATCAGTCAGTTCCTTGGACACTACTTGATTTTTCTAGCCGGTCACTCCAAACCCTATTTGACCTCGAATGCTCCACAGGATCTGAAAATCCTTCTCATTTCTGAGTTCTACTGCCGGAAAGAGCCCGTTCACCAAAATGTAGTTCTCCAGCAACGGTATATTGAGATTTGACCTTTGACCTCGAAATACACATCACATCCTAAATTTTCCATAATTTCCGACATCTACGACTCAAAATAACCTTAACACCATTTTTTAAGCACTCATTTTTTAGCATCGATAGATCTAAATTTGGCTTTTCGACCTCCGAGGACCTTCCGAATCCAAAAATTCATAATGTTTCCTACATCTAGAGCCTGAAACACTTCTGGACACCATTTGCACGTTTCTAGCGCTGGTAGATTAAGGTTTGACTTCTACGTGACCTCTAGCTGGCCTTGAAGGGCACGTGAGAAGTCAAATTTAGGATTGTTGCCGAGATCTAGGACCTGAATTAGCCCTAGGTACAAATTTTCAGAGCTCTACCATTTCTGCATCACAATTACAATTAGCATAATCTCGTGTCAGCCATTAATCACTCATAATCATCTATATGCTATCGATTATTTGTTTTGCTTTTAAAGGGCCTGTAAAAGGGTTTTGATGATTAAGATTATGTTTTTTCCTAGCTTTTGAGCGCCAGTTTAGATTATGTTTAAACGCATTTTATACTGGCGGCAAATTGAATTATGCGCTTGATATATTTTGTTATTCATTAGCAGGAAAATTAATTTGCAAAGGCAGCTAATTTTCAGATTTCAATAATTATTCATTTGCTTCTAAAATCGTTATAAAAATATTAATTTAAAAATATTGCAACACTCTTGCACGCAATTTTTTTTATAAATTGAAAATAATTTATTTTGATTATTTATTATTTAAAAAACGATAACTTTCGATCCTATGTGATATTATTATTAATATTTCAATTTTTTTCCAACACCAATCAATCATATTTTAAAACGACTGTATTATGTGCAGCCTGAAACAGAGAAAAAAATTCAATTACAATATTACTTCCTGTTAGAACAGGAAAATAAATAATCAAATATAAATAGATAATAATAAGTAATTAAAATGGGAATAACTGTTGACGAATATTCAAAATGAAATTATTCTTGACCACTGTCCCTAAATCCATATCACTAAGACCACTACTGAATTGACTATTGAATTTCTATTAAAATTCACTATTGAATTGTTTCATAATAAATTTCCCTAATTTAGATAGAAGCAAAATGCAACCAGTGATACTTACCAAGAAATCCATTCCTTATTTAGTTAGCAACAGTTCTGGAAAAGAAATTTGAATAGAAAATAAGTTAATACAATTGCAAGTATAATTGGAACAAAACTTTTAAATTTATTTTTCAGCTTATTTACAAATAATAAATACAATGCAACACCTAAGAGTACGATTCATTAATTTTCCAGATTCATAAACTTGTTCTGCAGGAACAATTAGACATACAGTAAGAACTAAATTATCCGGAATAATTGGGGATGTAGATAGTTTGGATAATCGATTGGTATATGCATTATGTATATAAATGTTTTTGATATTAAAGAAAATATTGCAACAAGAAGCATTTAACTAAATTTTGGGTATTTATACAAATGAAGGGAAAATTTACATACAAAATATCAAAAAATTATACGGTAATAGTTTTTCCAATATGTGCCACGCAATCCGAATAAAAGAGTTTCTACTGTATAGTGTAATTTATACCTTTAAAACTATTCTATACACCAGTGGTTCTCAACCTTTTATGCTTCACATACACCCTGGAAATGTGTATGTAACTTGCGCATCCTTATATAGATAGATAAAACTACAGTTATAGTATGATAATGCCAACTTAGCGACTTTGTTACTAGATCTAGCGACTTTTGAGCTCTCACGGCGAACCTCCAAAAATTTTACCGCGTACCACACGTTGAGAACTCCTGTTATACACAGTAGTAAACTCATGAACATGTGTGTGAATTTCTATTAATGTACAAAATAGAAGATACAGTAATAGAAAATATTAAATTTAAATTGAAACTGAAATTCCATACCTTAGAGTTAGGATTTGGTTCAGTTGCTTGAGGTTTTTTTGGCCAAGTAGCAACTATGCCTTCAAATGCGAATATTAAATTTTGCATCAACGAATCTAACCATCAATAATTCCTTGATAAATATAACATACGTGTAGTTCCTCGATTTCCGAAATGTACATACAACAACGACGCATTGGATTTTCGATTTTTGTGAGCGCATCGATCCCATTTGTATTATTTTTGACCACTGTTATTATGTGCCAAAAAATAAGCAATTCCTATATACAGCAGTGCTCATGTATTCACTCAAGTTACCACATAATAAGAAACCTAATGGTTAAGGAATCTTTATCTTTCCTATAATTCCTTCGATTCTTCGAAGTTTTCTCCGAATGAGCAGCTATATTCTTTTTTTTTACTGTTACCCATCGTCCTATTTGATAACCAGCTCGCCATTTGTCAATTCCCATCAGATCCTCCCAACCCTTTCCCGATCGCAGGGTTTATATGTGGAATGAAAGCTTGTGACGCGAACAGTATCAGAGACTATTAAAAACAATACTCCCTCCCCGTTTTTTCCCTCCTCAAAATCGTTCCAATTATATCATCCAAAAGCTAGGGGCTGAGAGTTACTAGATAGGTGTCAAATGAAATCTTGTGATGTGAGGGGATAGCCGTAGACTATCTTACAATATTGCTTCTTCTCCTTTACCAAAAGAGAGGAACGGAAATTTTACGAGGGTAGATCTCAACCATTATATCTCAAATTAAAACTTGACTTCTAGAATATCGTGTGCTAAATTAAATTACGCTCCCTATGACTCCTCCTAATTAAGGGGAAGAAAATATAACGAGGGTAAATCTTTAGGAGTTGTATGGCAAATGAAAGCTTGAAGAAGTCAGTATAGCAAAGAAGCATTTTCTCATTTGAAGATACAAGTAGTGGACAAAAAAGTAGGAACACCAAGATTTGCAGAAAGCTTTCGGTTTATTTTAAATATCAGCTCTACGTGCCACTGACGAATACATGAAACATGCAAATGACATCCCATATCGTGATGTCTATATAGACAAACCCGTCGTATAGATAACTGCATGTATAATAACTATTGGTATCATATCATCGAGAGAAGCTCTTAGCGATTTGGAAAAGGTCACGATAGTCGGAGCGTTTAGCAGGAGTCTCAATTCAGCTGAACTAGTTAATGTTTCATGAGGAACAGTTTGCAAGGTCATGTCTGCATGGGAATCTAAAAGGAAGGCATCGTCTGCAGAAGGCAACAGTGGGCGAAGCAACATATTCCAGAATCGAGACGTTTGAGCTTTAGTACGATGTGAAAAGCGAAACCGGTGAGCTACAGTTGATCAGTTGTCCACGGATTTTAACGTAGGACTTGAGAGGCCAGTTTCGTCAAAAACAATACGTCGAGAATTCCATAGAGCTGCGTATCATGGTCTACTTGAACTTGCCTGTTATTACCTTGCCTTCACAAGCCTGTCATTAACTGGGTGGGATCTAAACCCACGACCTTCTGATAACATGTCACTGAGCCACCGTCTACCTAGCAATCATCTTCTATTAGTGTTTTTAAGCATTATACCATAGAATTAGTCATCGGAAATGTATTTGACTGTAATTAAAGACTCCGTCTAGAAGCACTGTCCAGGTTAATGCATACAGCCATCCCGCATCAAGAGGCATTGTATATTTTTTTAAGCCATGTATCAAGCGTAAGGATTAATGTTGCAACATTAAGGTCTTCCTATAATGACATAAATAGAAGAATATATACACAAAATACCATGCCCTCTTGAAGTTTGATGTGGGCTGGTCGTGGGCACTAACCCGGAAAGTGCCTTCTACACCAGAGTCTTCAATTATTGTCAACTACATTTCCAATGACTAATTCTATGGTATATGTAAAGCCACTAATACAGAACGATTGTTCTGCGGCAGGTAGTTCAGTGGTCACAATATCTGAGGTCATGGGTTCAGAGGTCATCAGAAGGTCATATGTCAGATCCCACCCGGCTAATGACAATTTTTCCTCTCCATTTATTCAACATACTGCCAACAGGTGCATATTTGTGATTTCTTATTTCATTTTATTTCCGACAAATGGACGAGTACGCATGTGGAGCCAACTGAAGGAAGCTTACAACGCCGATTGCTTGTTTCCTACTCTTAAGGGTTTTGGCCGTTTTGTAATGGTGTGATGTGCTTTCTCGTGGCATGGTTTGGGTGCCCTCATTCTGTTAGAAGGCAAGATCAATGGCAATCGCTATTTGACAGTCCTGAGTTAATCATCTTTATCAAATGGTACAGCATTTCTTTCATGAACAGAGAGCTGTCTTTCAGGATGACTATGCTACCATCCACATATGTGGTCACCCAGTGATTTGAGCAGTAAGAAACTGAACGTTTTCACATACCATGGCTACCGCATTCACCACATATCAGCCAGTTGGAAAATCTATGGGAACCTCTGGAACGACGTCTCAGGCAGCGTTTTCTAGATCCATCGAATAAGCAGTAATTGATCACGTTTCTTGTGGACGAATAGGTCGTATCCCACCTGCTGACTTTCAGACACTGGTAGACTATATATATTACGATGCTTACAGGCTGCACTGGACTCACGTGGCGGCCCAATACCATTAGTGATTTTATGTGGCTATTTCCCCTTTTTTTACCGCTACCTGTATAGAGGTTTTCAGTGAAAAAATAAAATACATGAATTAAATAGTTTAAAAAAATACCTTTCATTATGCACCTTAAAAGGTAAAAAATAAAACTAAAGCATATCGATAATGAAATCTCTCAATCTCCACTTTAAAGGAAAGATAGAGAGTCAAAATTGGCTTACTTCATTTGAAGTGGATACGATTTCATTGAGATTTAGTTTTATTTTTTACTTTTTATGGCGCATATCAAAAGATAATAATTTTTTTAACTTTTTAATTTATACATATTTTTATTTTTTTTATCTAATTTTCAAAAAAGAAATAAAGTTTTCATTTTGTCATCTGTCTCTCCGTTTGTAGATATCGAATTTTATTGTTTTAGAGATTAATTAAAAATTCTTTTTGGGTCAGATATTGATGAAATGTTACGATTCCAAACTTTCCGAATCTCCCAAAAGCTGTAATAGTGCCCTCTAACAATGAAAAAGTTTAAGATTTCAAAATTTTAAACAAATATTGCAAACTATGTAGTTATGGTAGAAATTCGAAATTTCTGTGTTGGAGTGCCAAGAAATATTCTACTGTAAGCAACAATCTGCCCCCTTCTCTTTGAGAGGTGTGAGAAAAGCAACTTTTTAAATTTAGGAAATAAAAGGGAAATAATCTTTATGTTGCATAAGTACTAATGAAATACCGCTATTTGCATTTTCCTCAACATCTATCAGCTCGAATTAAAACTTTTAAGGGGTGAAAAAGTAGGCAACTTCCTTCTCTTTAAAAACGAAATTCCCATGTTCGCCAGAGCAATATGCATTTTTCTAGTTTGTTTAATTACCTCTTCTTAAATTCTCTTTCATTTCTGGTGAATTATTTTTGGCTCTATGCTTCCAACATTTCACGCGAATTTTCTATCGACCCTATTTATTTCCCTTTTTAGATTATGGGAATGACTATTGCAAAGAACTGTGTTCCCCACCCAGTTTATTCTTCATCTGGTGTTAAGAAATTTCTATATGTCCAGGTGAGTTATTCTCTTCTTTTGGCCGAAGTGCAGCACTGCAAACGGAACTGCTTCACGTCAAATTCCATCTCCTGAATCGTTTTCAAAATAGTATGAAATGTTCCTACGTCACTGACAAGATATATGATGCACTGCATAAAGCCAACCGATCTATTTTAAAATCATCGAAATATTCGAGAAAGTTTCCAAAAGTGCGAAATATCTCAAACTCTACGAGTAGTCGATAATAATCGTAATCGATATTAATAAGTCACGGGTAAACGAATTATCTGTATTTATTCGCATGTTTAACGGGTGTCTGTATATTTATTAAGATACGTAAATATTAAGAGATGACAATGATTACATGGCATAAAGCTTATAGCCATTTAATGAGGAAGGGTTGATCAGCGGTCGATAGCAGCGGCGGACGAGAGCTGACACGTTACAAGAGAGCGTGGGAAATTATGAAATCCTATCTATTCCCCCTCCTTCCCCCCCGGCTCAACACAATCTTTCCTTTATGATGACAAAAGTCTTTCAACATCTTAGACAAGAGCTATTCCAATGGGGCCCACAGACCCCGAAGAATACTTGGGGAAAAAATAAAACAGCATTTTCTTTCGCAAAACAAATGTATATATATATATGTAAACAAAAATCGGAATAAAATGCGAAACACAATATAAATCGTTTTCTTTTTCTTTTCCCCTTTGTCTCTCGTACGTTTTTCATTCTACCCTTAGATCCACAAAGGATCCGAAATTAATAAAATATAAAAAACTTGGCTGTTGGAAAATGCAAGCCAATAGTTTAAATATCGTGAATTATATAATACTTGGGCTACACTTTCAGATGGAACAATCATAGCCAATAAATTCGTGTAAAAGCAATGCTTGTGTTCTTTTATACTGTCTAAATTGCAATCTGTTGCAGATAGCAACTTTTCCAATGCTCCGTTAATCACTGTGAATTAATAATAAGCCAATGTTAGTGCTACGAACTGGTAGCTTTCAGAGGTTATTGGTTGACTGAGCTATCAGTTGCTATCAATCTACTAATGATCTCTTACATTAGGGATCAGTGGTTCATTCATCTGTTGCAGATAGCAACTTTTCCAATGCTCCGTTAATCACTGTGAATTAATAATAAGCCAATGTTAGTGCTACGAACTGGTAGCTTTCAGAGGTTATTGGTTGACTGAGCTCAGTTGCTATCAATCTACCAATGATCTCTTACATTAGGGATCAGTGGTTCATTCATAAGTGATTGGTAGCTCAATTAACCGACGATCTATCGAAATCATCGACGCGTGAAGTGCGTCACCTCACTGTCACAATTGCTCCCACGTAGATAAATCCTTTCCTTATTTTCTACGACATAATCTAGCACAACAACAACAAAATTAAATAGACTGAATTATGTAACCACCTGAACTGTACAAAATCTTTGCGAATATTGCATTATTTGAAAAACAATTTTCATAGTACTTATAAACACAAACGCCTAAAGAGGAAAAAAAAAGCATTATAAACTTCGATGAATAGCTGAAGAATTATAATATTCCTTTGGTATTTAATGAAATTCATAAAATAAATATTTTCTCTGATTGTTCACTACCTGTCCGAAACCAATCTAGACAAGGTTACAGGTTTGCGGGTCATCATATAAAGACCACTCCGGAAACAACTGATGAGTCTAGAATTGCTTTCATAAAGTTGTCTTCCACAGTACCTCTCTATGTACCAGTATTTTGTATGAAGAGTTAATTAGCATGTACATTTGTAAATGAGGGAGTCATTACAAATGTACAGTCGCTCAAAAAAGTATCCGAACGCTATGGTTGATTACAGAATTAAGAAAAAAATATCTGGCAACGATTTGTTTAGAAATTATTGATCTGGCAACCTTCGTGTCACGTGACACGAAGGTTGCCAGATCACTAATTTCTAAAAAAAATCCTTCCCCAAAGATAGGCATATCGTTTGGAATCACCTTGTACATTGAGAAAATCTCTTCAGCGGAATAGGTAAAAGAAATAGAAAAATGTCGAATTAAGTATTATCTTGTGTTTTGTCCATTTTAATCAAAAGTAACCAAGTTCCAGCAATGTTTAATCATCATACTAAATAAAATTCCTCTCTATTTAATTTACTGAAGATATGAACTAGAACGTTTTATGCTTCGTATTTTGTTAAAAGAATTTATCGTAATCAATAAGATATATTTTTCTCCACTATTAACTTTCCATTAATATTGCGAACCTAAACATCAGGCCTAATACAGTAACTAAATCACTCGATTTCTTTACCAACTAAATTTCATTCCTCTCTAAAGCAAACCCAGATATAGAAACAATAAAGAGGATTTCATTGCACTATAATATTTTGCCTTCCCTTTTCGAGGTCTTTAAAAATTTCTTAAAAAATGCATGAAATATTCACAAGTTTTATCATCATTCTTTACCTCCATTATTCTTTCTTATACATGGGGGGATAAGCATGGTTTCCTTGTCCTCCCCTCTAGATCCGACCCTACTGTCTAGAGTTGACGATAATAAAAATTTGATATTAGAAGCGAATTGCGTCCATAACAAAGCAGAATTGCTTTTACTTCATATTATATATAGTACGACGTATTATACTTTTGGAAAATGAATGTAAAACCAATCTCGCGTTGCTTGCTGTAAAAATTCAGAGCTCAACGGAATGAAAGGATTCAATTGAAAGGATTCAATTGTGTTGGAAGTTCGTTTTTACATCCGTAACGCTGATTGGTTTCTTTTTTTGCCACTTTACCAGAACTTTTCATTTCCCATTTAAAAAATATTTCAAGTTCGGTTCGGACTTGAGTTTCAGTGAGATAATTTTCTTAATTTATGTTTGTGAAATTTCTGACTTCTTCGGGTATATTTCTTTTGCCCAAAAACTTTCCTGGAGTAAATCTCCCTTTCCACTGCTGACCACGTAGAAGAGAAGCAATGGAGTTGATAGAAAGTGTCAGCTGAGTACAATTAATGAAGTACATTAGATTTATTCGCCATTCACTATGACATATGGGGAGAGTAAATCTGCTTACATAAAATTGTTTAAACGCCTGAAAAAAACCATAAATGAATCGCATTTCTTTAGCAGAATATCTGCCTGTATGTTGGCAAATAATCGGTATTTAATCGGTATCATAAAAGTGTAGCTAAATATGAGTTAGAAGTTTTATTTGGGGGGGAGAGCGATTAAAATCAGTTTGAAATATACCTGTTTTTTTATGATCCTTCTCTGATAGATCATCCATTATAATGGCATTCAATAACCTTCTAAGATATTCCAAGCGTTCTTGTAGTTATTTTTTTTCCAATCCGAGCACTGTTTATAAACCTTTAAAACATAGATAAAGAAAAAGAAAACCTTTATAAATGTTGCTCTACAAAATTAAACTACTGTCATTTGGTTTTGTACTGTACTTCAACGTATTAAATACACAACATCAAGAACGTGCTAAATAGTTTCAGTGAAAAAAAGAGTCTTTTTAAAACGTCTTCAAAACAAAAATATTTGATGTATTATCATGAAATTTTATAATCTAGTCACTGCCTAATATCTGAGTTTCTGATGGGAAGATCGACGATAAGCTAAGACTTCTTTTATCTCTAACGTTTTCTGCTATTTCTCCAATAACGAAATCATTAGTGTGTTATAACTTTTTGTATTTTTGTCTATCCCATAGGAAATGCTTCGTGAGATCGTCATAGGTGGACAAGATCTCATCTCACTTAGTGACTCAAACACTGGACATGTTGTATCTCTTGTGGCGATTGCTTCGTCTGATTCACAGGGTGAGCAGATTTCAAGAAAAAGATCCGGAGACTTCTGAAAATTCAATCTTAAGGATTGACTTTGATGACATTGTTACACAGTAATAGTCTGAAAATCCGGACTTTTTAAAATGCTAGCAAACTTTTGTGAATTTCGCTGTCTGTTATTTCCCCACGTATTATAGAATTCTGGTTGAAGAGTCAACGGATGGCGCTTTGTGGTAACTCTATTTTTCATCTGCGATGATTCACGATTTTGAAACATATAAGTCAGTCTATCTGTGGCAATGCTTAGTGTATTATTTGCTGTCCTACTGCTTTCATTTACAAATGTAGTGTACACGTACCATTTACAATTTTTTATTAACACCATAATAATGACTCCAAAAGTAGATAGAGTTAAAACCACATTAAAAATACTGAGTGTAAAACTTGAAATAGTTAAGAAAAAGAGCGTGATGTAAGCAATCTATTCTAATAGAAACTTACAACATAGTAAGTCAATAATTTGCAGTATAAAGATTGAAAAGAGGAAAATTTTAGAATTCACTGCATCTTCTGAACCTAACAATAAAATTGCTGAAAGAAAAGGTTTGCATAAACCAAAACAAGAAAACCTTGATAAAGTATTGTATGATGATTTTTGTTAAATCTATCAGAAGGTATGGCAATTTCTGAACTTATTCTTATTTCTAAAGCGAATTTTTTAAGGAGCAAACGAGCATTGAATCTGAATGTTCATTTAGGGATGGATGACTTAGAAATTTCAAGTTCGTCGTGGCATTAGGCAGTTTAGATATTGCTGGAGAAAGACAGTCAGCAGATGCAGAAGCAGCTGCAAAATACAGTGCAACATTTGAGATAATTATTAAGGATTATGATCTCACAGCCGAATTTATAATGCTGACGAAACAGGGGTTTATTGGAAGTGTTTGCCAACTAAAACTCTGGC
Source organism: Ryuthela nishihirai (assembly GCA_038380435.1). NCBI lineage: Eukaryota > Metazoa > Arthropoda > Arachnida > Araneae > Heptathelidae > Ryuthela > Ryuthela nishihirai. Next base: position 93,653,050 of record JAWZYU010000009.1, read on the forward strand.
TTGGTGTACAGAACAAAATGCTACTACGTTTAAGCCTAACAAGGACAGATTAACAGTTCTTAAATGCAGTGCCGCGTTTAGGCATTTTCGTCCCTAGCCACAAAGTTACATATGGCCGTCCTACACTTCAAATTACTTTGTAGATATAAACTTTATATATATAATTTTGAATCCATAATCGCATAAAATTGCGAAAAAAGTTTAATATAAAAGTATTTAATATTTTGTATGCAAAATATTTCAATTAAACTTAAAAAACAAATAATTACATTTTCTTTCGAATTTTCGACTAGCTAAAATCGTTAATTAATTTATCATAATTTAACTCTGATATACTGAATTTCCTTTTTCTATGTAGAAAATAGTCAGAGATTCAATTTTAGCTCTATGAGTATATTTCGCGAATAGATTTTAACAATTTTCGGTTCGGAAAATAAACGCTCTTCTTCGGTGTTACTCATTGGGGACTAAAAATAATCTTAATTTCAACATTTGAGAATGAAGAAATAACTTTTATATCGTGATTAAGTTCTATAAGGAAGTGTTTAGATCTGATTTTGACAAAATATCAAAATCTGCTTTCAATTCGTCGACATCGAAAATTGAAATCACTATTATAAGATTCTGCAATTTTCTTTATTTTAATAAAACAACTTATCAAATTTCTTGTTAACGTCCTTAAAAACTTGGCTTCTTCTGTTAATATCAAAAATTGTTTTATCACCACAACAAAAGAAATTTTACTTTGAAATCTTTTTCATCTTCTAATTTAACATCATTTGATTTATTTTCAAAAGTTTTATTGCATACAATTTTTCACGCTTCACTTTCAACATTGTTAAAGTTATGGGTATTTTGAAAAAACACAATTAACCTATTATGCAATGGCAGAACTATTAATAACGATCTTTTTGACCAGTGGTTCCAATCGTTTTGGGCCGACATTTTACCAAACATTATTTTTTAACGCCCTTTAAAGAAGTTGTTAATCTAAAAAATATTCGATTTTTATTTAGTCTATTTGCACAAAAAAAATCAAGAAAACGCCCCTTTGGAATCACTGCTGTAGACGATTGCAAAGATTTATTAACAAAGTTTTTGTTACTTAATATTTTATTCCTAGTGTATATGAATAAAACAAACTCTAACTCAACTATTTTTTTATATAGTCGTGTAGTTTCTGCTCCAGTCACAGATGATTTAACGAGAGTGAATTAGAACGTCTTTAATCTCACCGTAATTTTCGTTTGATGCCTGTACTGCGTAGGTGATGCATATCACCTAGTATTTGATAATGGTTTTATAGTAAAATATTTTTTTCCTAATAATAACTTTTCAAAATATACCATAGAGGAGTTGATTTAGAGAAAAGAAAGTTCTTGAACCGCACTGAAAAAGTTTTTCACTTCTACACAACTCTCGATATCTGGCCAACTAAATTTCAGGAGCTTGCACAAGAAATAAATTCTATATGGGCTACGTTAACACATTATGAAGGGGATACGAATCAACGTATTTCCGTAATCATTAGGCTTGCCTCTGAAATAAGGCATTTGTCTTCATAACATTGGGTATTTTCGCCCCAATGTCTTAACTTTGATTCCTACAGTTTGTTTGTATTTATTTTAAAATCTCCAGTATAACGGTTTTTAAATTTTTTCCGTCATGCGAAGTTATGGAAAAAAATGGGGAGAAATCTTTCTTATGCTTTACTGTGCAGGACATAACGAACTATTACAGTCACTGACACTGGAGTGGTATCTACAATTATTGAGAAGAAACTTTGTTTTGTTTTGTTTTCAGTTCTTTTACGATCTCATTTCCTATTTTTGCCACTAATTAGAATAGTAAGAAATTCATTGGAAATGAAGACAAATGATGAACCTTTCCTTTCCCTAAGTTAGCCTCAGCATTTAAATGTATTCGCAAAAATAAGTTAAATTCTGCCAAATAACCCAAATTGCAAATAAAATTTCTCCTAGGGAAAATTTTCTTTTTTCCCCACGAAAAGACAATACATGACAAGCCTAATATACAGGACATCCCAATAAAATGTATATAACTTTCAGATGTTAATAACACATACATAAATAGAGCCAGAATGTTAGTATTTTCAAGTAAAATATTATAAGGTTGTTTGTAAACGCCGCTCGGGGACACTTGCCTGTTCAAAGCAAAATGGCGGAGCAACTGACGTGTTAGCAACGTGAATATATTTTTAAGTGTTACTGCAAACGAATATGACTGAGGTGCAAAGACATTGGCGAAATGAAGTACCACCACTCTGACAGGCAGGTGCGTATTCAGAGGGGGTGCTAAAAGTGCTAAAGCACCCTTCTAAATCGTTGAAAACTCGAAATTGAAAACGATAAAGCTTTTATATGCGAGGTTCAAGGGTTTGAGTAAAAAGCCGTGTTCAACTGAAATTCAATAAAAAACATAATAAAACAGTTGTAGTTTTTCAGGGTACAGAAATTGGAGATTTCCTACCTCTGATTTTTAATCTGCAACCACGAAAGAATAAACATTAAGCAAGACACTAATCAGTCAGCCAAAAAATTATCAATAAATTTGTTTAATATGTGAGATACCGGCGCAGATAGCGTTGTTTTCAAGACGGCAAAATAATTTTTGTGGTTAAAATGGGAGAATAAGTGTCTCATACATAAATGTCAATAAGTGCCAAGCATAAAGGTTTTTCATCATCATCATGGGCTGCGGAGGTCCAACCAGACTGTACAATTTAGTTCTCCAAGCATATCTGTCCTAAGCTATACCTGCTGCATCTGGCCACTGCACACCAATTCTAACAAGGTCCTGTTTTTCATTGTCTGCCCACCGCTCCTAGGTCTCCCCTTCTTTCTGAGGTCTTTAGGCACACTGTTCATAACCCTATTAGCTAATATGTAATTATCCATACGGCAACATAGCCAAACCAACGGAGTCTCTCTCTGCACAATATGCTGCTCAAAGGTGGTTGCTGAATCCTTTCCATAACCTCATCATTACTTACAAAGTTGAACCACCAAAAGCCCAAGATATAGCGTAAGTATCTAGAACTACTTTTACTACCCCTTACATTCACTACTATAATTAACCCTAGAAAGAACCAAACTATTTATACAGTCTAATTTTAGTCTTTAGGTGTATACGCCTATTTCTCCACACTCTCCATAGATTCTTAAAAGTCCCGGCAGCAATCCCTATTCGTCTGCTAATCTCATGCCGCACATCACCAGTATCTGTTACATAGCTGCCAAGATAATTAAATTGTAACACCTACTCAAGACTGTAACTATTCAGATTAACTGATTTACAGCCAGACAGACCAATTTTCATCACTTTAATTTTCTCTCTGTTTATAACCAAACCTACTCTACTACCAGTCTTATCAACAGATCGAATGAAAGAGTTCATCTCATCAACATCATTTGCCAAAAGGGCCAAATCATGAGCATAAACTAAATCAGAAATTTTCGTATCTCCAGACCATTTAAGGTCAAAAATTTCCCTTGCAGCGAATTTCGCATAACATAATCAATTACCAAACAAAAGAGATAAAACGCACCCTTGTCAAACACCAGAAGCAATGTTAAACCAATTGCTATACGATTTACCAATTCTCACACACAACTCAGTGTTCTTATAGAGAGCTTTCATTATGTTAGTTAAGTTATCTGGTATGCCATACAATCCTACAATCTACCACAAATTATGAAGATCAACAGAGTCAAAAGCTTTTTTGAAATCAACAAAGCTAGCAACCAAAGGTTTCTGAAACTCTAAACATTTCTCAAGAATCTGCCTAAGTGAAAATATCTGATCTATACATCCCCTATCACTTCTGAATCCACATTGCTCATCACGCAATTGCCTATCAACCAGATTCCTAATTCTATTAAGCACAATCATGCAAAGAACTTTACCTGGGACAGAAAGTAGGCTGATACGCTTATAGTTATCACAAGAACTGCGATCGTCTTTTTTAAAAAATAGGGATAATAACAGCTCTGGTAAAATCCTTAGGAACAATGCCTTTATCATAAAAGATATTTAAAATTTCAGTCAGCCATAAGGTAACAGAAATATTCCTAGCTCTAAGCATTTCCGTAGTAAAATCATTTTTCCAACAGAAAATTTATACATTTAAGTTAAGAAATAGCCAAAATAACTTCAGACTATGTTATAGGGCCAACATTAAAGCCAGTAATGCATCTATCATCATTACAAACAATCAAAGTAGAACTAACCACATTTTTTAGAACATCACTGAAATGCTCAGCCCAACTACCCATAACAATCCTCAACTTCTATAACCTTACCTTGTTTATTCTTCAATCTGTGTATAGCTGTCCGTTTCCTACCATACAAAACATTAACTATCTGGTACAGCTCTCTGCTGTTGTGCTGTCTAACTGCTTCCTCGGCTTTGTCAGCCAAACCATCAAATCAAGCCAAAGATACTTATCAGCAGCTAACTGATCCTTTACACGTTTATTAAGATTTCTGTAATGCTTTCTATTAGGACTAGTAGGGTATTGATTAAGGACATTCCTGCAGTTCTTTCTTTCTGAAATAAGCTGAACTGCCTTATCACTCAAATAATTTTGCCTCCTCTGCTCCATTTTACCTAAAAGAGTACTGTTAGTTTCCAAAAATGCCTGTGTAAAACTGTCCCATTCTTCCTCAACTTCAGCAGTAAGCAAACCATGACTGTCATAATGACTAACAAGGAGAGATTAACAGTTCTTAAATGCAGTGCCGCGTTTAGACATTTTCGTCCCTAGTCACAAAGTTACATATGGCCTCCTACACTTCAAATTACTTTGTAGATATAAACTGTGGCTTTGCCTCCACGCTCCCCAGACCTGAATCCACTAGACTTCTTTTTCTTGGGGCACATGAAAACATTTGTGTACGAGACACCTGTGGACACCCTGGAAGATCTCGTCGTGAGAATCGGTGTTGCAGTGGGTAAGACCAACACCACACCAGGAGTCTACGAGAGGGTGCGACAGTCCTTCATTCGTCGGTGTGGGCTGTGCCCTCGGACGCCACTTTGAGCAGCAACTTTGAGTCTTTCTCTGAGGCGAAAGTAAATACGCAACTCATAAATTAGTTAAGTGCCTTTGTTTTCACTGTTGAAGGATCAACGTGAATATGTAACTTTACACTTCTCTGGCGGAAGAAGTGGAATACGACCCTAGGTTCCATTGCAACAATTGATCACGTTGATGTGTACTATCACCCCTCTTTTTCGTTGAAAGAGTTTACAATCACCCTGTATATGTCACAGTGTTTGTAATAAGTGTTGGTTATTCTCAAACCATTAAGTTTACTTACCTATATGAGACGTTGCCCATTGCAGCTACCAATACCAAAAGGGCCTATCACCCCTCCCCAAAGGTCAGGGTCAGTACCAACTTTTGCATTGAAGTCACCTAGAATAAGGGTAATATCTCCTTTCTTGACAGAATCCAAAATATCCTGAAGTTGTCCGTAAAACTATCCTTCTCATCCTCATCGGCATCCTCAGTGGGGGCGTAACAGCAGATAACATTAAAGTCTTTAATGCTGTCTAAAAGTTTGCTGTAAGAAACCTTTCATTAATGCACTCATATCCTAGAAGAGCATCACTAGCATGTCTGCTGAGCAGCAGACCCACGTCTTGGTGATGCTTTCCATCCTCCTTCCCTGTAAAGAGAAATTTAAAGTTTTTTAAAGTATCTCACCTTTACCTGTGGTCCATCTACCTGTTACCCTCTGGTCTCTTGCAAGCCGAGAATATCTAAATTATAATGGTGGCCATCACCACCATCAAGGTTCACTCATTAAAAAAAAAATGAGTGTACAAATAATTTATTTAATATATATTTTAGATTGTTTGTCTCTCTGCTTGTTCGCCATCTCTTCCAAGAAAGGAACATCAAACTTCGTCTACAGCTTCATCTCGCAATACCTTAGAGCACTTTATGGGTTTCAACTCCAGAAAATTAAGCCCAACCCCAAAAGTCGGTTTCGAAATATCGATACTGGATCGACGCGGGCATTTCTGTTAGTTTATCAGAAGTCACAAAAAAATCCATTAAAAAATTCATATTTTATCATAAATATTTCAACATTATTATGCTAGTTAAAGAATCTTCATGTTAAGGAAACACAAATGTTTTCTATCGCTGCTAAGTGGAAGTACTGAGTGTATTTTGATGACTTCTGATTCGCAGGTCACAGAACTTTATCTGGGACATCAAAACTGACCACCTAGTGAGACACTTAAGACTGATTGTAGTGCATTGTTTTAGTATGGCCGTTTAACTGTTAATAGGATGTGACCAAAAGTTATTAATTTTAAACTCACCTAAATCAGCCCCATACAGTATATTAATACAGGTAATACCCGTTTAAAGCGGATTGTCTATAACTTGGTTTCTTTTCCTATTTTTTAGAAAAAATTCTTTTAAAAATCTTATGCAGAGATAAATACGCGTAAATATTTTGTGTATCGATCCGCCGTTTGTCGTGGCATGCAAATATTTCATTTACTAGAACATACAATTTTCACAGATGTCAGTCATAATTTTGCTGATAAGCTTTAATTTTGCGTAGCTCGTCGAAGAAACATCAATTACAGCTCCTTATCTAGGATTACTTACAGATAAATCTTTTTCAAGACTAGATAAGGATACAGCTCTTTATCTAGTCTTGAAAACCACAAAAAAAAAACCAATTAATTGCTTAGATGCTTAGCAACAGTAGTTACTAATGTCAACTATTTTTTTCTAATATACAATGTTTGAAATATAACGCACAAAATGAGACAAACAAATCACGCTAGATGGTTTCCTTATTAAGAAATAAATTCTAAAATTAACTTATGGATCACATATGTGCCCATTTTATACAATTATTCATTTTCGCATTTCACACATTATTTGTTTTTTTAATAAAAATTGTGAATTATAATTATTTTTGCTATAGAAACATGTAATACAAGAAAATATTTCTAAGAGAGCAAAAAGCAAGCAAACGAAATTTCCCCTTTTAAGGCGGATCATTCCGGAAAGCATCTCCCGTGTTAAACGGGGATTACTTGTACATTGAACTATGTTGGAAAATCACCTTATGCAATTAATGTTAAATAAAACACCATAGCAGACAATGGGTTAAATGGCCAGGTTACAAGAACCCCGATGTCTCAATGAAGGTTGGGGGAGGAGACCCTCTGGAAGAGCTGTTGGGAGACAAATGGTAGCCTCCCGTCAAGGCCATCCAGTGTGATCTTTATCGTGCACAGGGTATGGCTCTCCCACGCACGGGAACCATGGATTAACGTCCCATCCGATGGACGGTGGTCTTTCCAAGCCCAGCGGTGTCCCCTACTGACCGTGGGCAGGACGGGGAATTTTGCGGCGATAAATCTCAACGCTGGCCCATCTGGGACCCCAACCTGGGAACTACAGATTACGAGACTGGCGCGCTACCGACTGAGCCACCCCCGCCCTTTTAAACAAAATTATAGCAGGAAACAATAATTAATAGCGAAATTATATATAAAAATAAATAAATATCCCCTCAAGGAGCTGCTTGCCACAGAGGTCTGACAGGAGCCTATCAGTTTATATGCCACAGTAGGTCTACTGCAAAAGAATTCCAGTTTCTTGCTTTCTATATTTCGCTTCTTCTCCAGCTAGATCGAATCACTTTCCCTCCATTTCTTTATTTTTAGATCCGGATAGTCTCCGTTTCCTATGCTCTACAAATGATCCATTCCACTTATAATTTTTCTTCCAAACTGCAACATAGTTTCATTCGAAATCATAATAGTGAAATTCCTGTTGGGAATTCAATGTGAAATCCCGATAAAATGTGCAATTTCATTCTACGTGAATGTTTTTTGGAACGTGAAAGATTTTTTATATTAACTACTTCGATCGTCCCTGCCAGTTTTGATATTCTTTATTTATCAATTTCTACTTAAAACTTGCGTTAAAATTTACAGTAGTTGCAAGATCGAACCTGGGTTCTACTTTAGTTACAGGGTTTAATTTTCAATACAGTACGAAGTGATTTATGCTCCGTGACGCGTTTCTGGAAAACACTGACATATAGGAAGGCTTGTTCCAGAAGAAAAGGGAATTGCACTCTAGACCCTAAATCATATTTATGCATTACTAAAATACATGAAATTAATTCAAATTGCCGTTCTGTGGTCGAGTGGTTAACGTGCTTGGCTACAGATCAAAGGGACCTGGGTTCGAGCCCCGGGTAAGGTATGCATGATTGTGTTTTATGTTTAGGTTCCACCATCCCCATAGACCCTGTACTATGGCGTATAAAGTGACAAGCTCCTGTCAGACCTCTGTGACATGCAGCTGCTTGAGGGAGTATTTATATTTTATTTCATTAAATCATATTCCGACCATATTTACAAACAGCAATTCGTGAGAACCAAAGAACGTGCACAATTCGTAACAAATTTGCTACCTTAAGAGCAAATGTTTCTGCATAAACTTAATGAATTTGGCAAACATTTTCGGTTTCGACTTCGCCGAAGGTAGCGCGTGATACATTTTGCACACAAGAACTAACAGTAACAGATTGAAGAGACCCTGCTGTTAACAATTTGAGTGAAAACAATATCTATGTTCTTTCTCCAATATTTTAATATGTACAGCATGTACACAGTCGAATCAGAATAATATGACCACCTACCATAGTATATGTATGGTAAGGTGGTCACATTATTCTGATATGACTGTGTATATAACTTTTGACCCTTAAATTTCCAGAATTTATTTTCTCCAATGTTTTTTAACTTTCCAACCCATTTAACTTCATTTGTTTCTTTAAGCGCAGAATTTCAAAATCTTGTTCATTGGAAAAATTGTGATCGTTTCCAAAACTTGTGGCCCAATAATTAAAAAAAATTATTTAACCTATTTAAGAGCACAACTCAATGTCATACGTAACATTTAAGCTTAAATACGTGAATTAAATATGAAATATGCGTATCTTAAGTTAATAATGCAAAATGCATAAAAGTTTATATTAGTTTTAAATTTAAAGTACGTCGGTGCTTTAAAACAGTAACAAAATATAGGACATAAAAGGATTAAATTGAAAATCAAATAATCAGAAATCATTAACATTATGTCTCATCAGGTGGCATACCCGTGGGGGGTTATAAACCTCTTCTTCTAGGGGCTACAGTTAACATATTTTCCTAGGTGGTCCTCGAAAAAATGAGTTTGTAGGGGGTTTTTTACTGTAGTTTTTTTTTTCATAGTCTTCGCAAAAAAAAAAACTAATGGCGGTTACAAATTCCAATTAGGCTTGCAAAAGAACGCTTATTGGTTGCTTCAAGCTAGGTCTGGAGCATGCGTTGTACGTCCGCAGCAGAAAGCGGTTGTGTTAGAGCTGGTAATGAACAAAAAAAGCTACTGCTGCCGTCGCCTCCGTCTCTATTAATTTCTGCCTGCTGAGGGTAGAAATTTGGATATCCGGTGTGCGATGCGAAGGCAGTAGCAGTGGAGCGAGATTTTTCATACACTCCTACCACGATTTGCCTGGAGACTGGCGCTTCTACTTATTATACAGAGTGATATAACAGGGAAATTCGAAGAATATTCATAAAAAAGAAGTTTTTTGTTCAAATTAACTAAAGTTAAGAAAATACTCTTACTTTTTGAACGAAAATATAGAAAATATACGCGTAAAATATAAATATTCTTTTTTCCTTTTTATTCATGGAAATTTTAAGGGAACCGTTGCTTCCCTTGGTACCACTGCACAGCATTAACAATGAAAATACTCTAAAAATAAATCAATTTCGTGCCAATTTTTTATTAGTACGTAGGGCAGTTTTTTATTTAACTTCTTTCAAATTTATTATATTTAGTTGTGCGGATAATTAGAAGAATAAAATTGAACTTTTTGGCTATGGAGTGTGAGGACTAATAGGTTAAAATTGATGGCAATTATTCGCCCCCTTTCCTCCTGGGGGGAGGAAACGAAATTTTTTGTTGGAAGAAATAAAAGGGCTTTCTTTTTACGTTTCATAGGTACTAAATACACTACAGGCAACTCTCGGGTTATCTGGGGGCGGATAAACCGATTTGCGGATTAAACGGGTTAAAAAATATACATAATAGACTGCTTAAGTAACTGTTTGGCGTTTTTCGTCAAGCAATTCTTGTAATGTTTTGAGTCCCTAAATTATTGCACTTGACGTCTGTAACGCGGCAAATGTGTTCCTAAATATTGGGTTGAATTTTAACTGAATAAGTTGATATGAATTCTATTTTGTACCTCATTTTGACCAGTTTTATTTTAACCTTGATTTTTGTGTTACCCGTAACCTCCCTACGTCCTATCCCCCATTATCCCGGTTAATCGAGAGTTAGCTCTATTACTGTTTGTATTTTCCCAATCATCCATTAGTTTGAATTATCACCACTAGATGGATCAAAAGTCGGAGAATCGCAAACGTGCATCCCATATTTGCTAGAAGCGATACGCTATTTTTCTTGTTTTGATGCCCAATTAGGTGACATCGCAAAAGTAAAACCTATTAAAACTCTTCTGATTTTCAGACTTTTTCATTTTCATTACGAATCAAAAAGTTTCCATTTGATAGATCTCTGAAACCCAGATAGCTTCTAAGTAATCGTCACAATGTAAAAGACGTAACGAGAGTTCGATTATTTCAACACTTGAATGAATCGTCACAATATCTTCCCCAATCAATTTAGGCTTTGTTGTTTCGTTCACCTTTGCAGTCACCAGGAAGCGCTTGCTGAGGAAGGAGTCCCCATGCCAATGGGACGTCGGAGGGGGCCAAGCAGCATTCCAAAAGTTAGGTAAGACTCTTGTCCGACTTTACAACCTTTCTGTTCAGCGTTGTTTCTCCGTAACACTTAGTTTCGAATTCGAATCCCGAGTGAATTTCGTTTTACGCCCCCCCCCCCTCCCGAGCTGTTATTTTAACAAAGAATGCTAGTTATAATAAAAGTGTTATTTAATCTTTCTTTTTTAATTATTATCGTAATAATTAAATTAATATATCATGTCAAATTTCTGTTTTGTTATATTAGAAAGTTTTATTTTGTACGATTTAAGTTAACACGTGAATTAAATAGAAAGATTAAAGGAATCCCTTGATTTGGTATTTTCTCGCATATTGATCACAAAGAGTTTTAAGATAATAAAATCATCTTTTTTTGTCGACTTTCTTTTTTACAACAATAATTATCTGAAATTTCTGATAAGGAATGAATTATTCTTCTCTCAAATCTAATGCACCATCAGTTAAGAGAAAATCATTAAGGTAAAATAATGTGTATTTTAACTCTTTCAGTTTTCGTGTTATGTCATTAACCTTCAAAAGGTTAAATAATATTTCTATCGCTTTCAAAAACAATGCCTAATGGTAGACCCTTTTTTTAAATAGGAAATAACTGAAGTAAAAAATTTGGCTATTTAGCTAATAAATATGACTTTGCAAAGTGCCTTAAGATAATTTGAGGAACATCAGAACTTTTTAAAACAGATTGCTCGGACTCTTTTCCAGTAAACACAAAACTAATTTCTGTGTTAGGACTAATCTGAACATCTCCCGAAATCTGAATATTAAACAATCACTTATGTGATCCTGTCCATGTCAGATCGAAGTTGCTTTGGAAATACACCGTTGCTTAGAGTTAGGTCGATGATTGCTTGAATGTATGGAATGTTTTTGGGAAAATGATCCAATGGAAATGGAAATGAGCAAAAACAAGCAAGAGAAAGTGAATAATCCACAAGAATGTTTTCGAAGGAGTTTTGATATCTGCGTAGAAGTGGTAAAAAGTTTTTGTCAACTACATAAGACAGAGAATGAACAGCAGACGCTTCGAAAGTTATTATAGATAATAATAAGGTGGCTAATAGATAATCGACTCGCGATCTTAAGAACGTCAAGGCTTCGACTGAGCTCTCTAGCGGCTCTCTTGTCACTCTATCTCGGCATTTCGTTTCTTCTTGTGCAGAAGTAAAATATGATGATTGTGTATGAAGTTTCTTCTTCAATGGAATTTGGATGGATAAATACGAAATGGGAAATACTTTAGGTACATTTTGGAGATTAATTTAACACAACAGTGGTTATTAAATACACTTAGGACAAAGATAATGTTGTAACTCTCCAATGGGCAGCAAAATCTTTGAAAACGGGTATAGCACATTAAATTTTAATTTTTCTTTAAGAAAGAGAATAGAAATTTATATTTTGAAACGCATCCAAGTCATGAATTAATTATAATGAATGAATAATTAAATAACGAGATTTAATGAAACTTGAACGAAGCAAATATTTTTTTATTAATGTTTCAACATTCATGAAAATTATATATTCCGTTTTGTTCTTATTTCATAATCCTTTTCACTCTTAATACCTCGTTAAAATTGGATCTAAATACATTAAGTAACATATACACGAACTGAAATAAAGTAAATGAGTACTAAAATTTTGTTTCCAAATAGATTTTGCATCTACCTTGACATTGTGGATTTCTCACAGTCTGAAAAGCCTCGGAAAAGGTTATGTTTATTTTGGGAGCCGCAAAACGAGTATGAAAAAGCCTGCTCTATACTAGTGTGCAATTGGCTTAGAGTGAATGACAACAGTTGACACTATGAGACTGCGCAGTTCACGATTCGACATTTCTGAAACATAAGTCAGGTCTGTTGAGTGATCATCTATCTATGATCTGTGTGAAGTGTCAAATCATCAACTGCGCAGTCTCAAAGTCTCTCCAGTTGCCATTTACCTGGGTTGTTTGGATTGTTTTACCTCTGAACGGCACTATTTTGCATACAATACACTAAATTGCCAGGTCACAAGGACCCCGAGGGCTTAGAGAAGTCACTCACCTGCACCACTGCTAGCTAATTATAAACATTTGAAGTTATTTTTTCCTCCCGTTCTGTCGGCAGAAATCAAACATTTCATTTCAAAACCGTAAGAAGCAAAAGAATTGTAAAAAAATTAATTGTATCGTTGAGAAAGCGAGAAATGAGGAAAAGAAATAGCTGCAAAAACACATTGTGCTCATTTCTGCCACAACAGCCAGAAATAGTCTTACCATGTACGTGTGAAATAGTGTGTCGCTTAGCTTCGTTCATTACTTCTCATACAACATACAAACAGGGACATTCCCTCTGGTTTAGGTTGGGTTGTTTTATCTCCGAGTACTCTTCTTGCACACAATGAGCTAAATGGCCAGGTCACAAGGACCACGAAGGTTCAGAGAAGGTTGGAGGAGGGGACCCACTGGAACAGCTGTTGGGAGACAAATGGTAGCCTCCCGTCAATGCCATCCAGCGTGTTCTTTAACGTGCACAGACTCTCCCGTACACGGGCTCACGGCTTAACGTACCATCCGATGGACGGCGGCCTTTCCAAGCCCATCGATGTCCCCTACTGACCATGGGCAGAGAGGGGAGTTTTGTGGAGATTAATCTCAACGCTGACCCAGCTGGGACTCGAACCTGGGAACTGCAAATTACGAGCCTGGCACGCTACCGACTGAGCCACCCCCGCTCCAGGTTGGGGGGAGGGGACCCACTGGACAGCTTTTGGGAGACAGATGGTAGTATCCCGTCAATGCCATCCAACGTGTTCTTTAACGTGCACAGGGTATGGCGCTCCCACACAAGGGGCCACGGCTTGGCGTCCCATCCGACGGACAGTGGCTTTTCCATGCCCATCGGTGTACTCTCAACGATGGCCCAGTTCTGAAACTCGACCTGGGAACCGCATATTACGAGCCTGGCGCACTACTGACTGAGTTCCCTCCCCTCCCCGGTTCAGCAATCAGGTGCGCTATCGTACTGACTACTTAACCTTATGGGCTAGTGGCCAAAATAATTTTTAAAAAACGGCTCCTAAGCGTCCTCTATTCCTTTGCAGGCAAATTCCAGCAGCTTTAAAGACTGAAAAAGAAATTCTTAAACATAAATCGGCAGATCTAATTCATATTTTAACTTTTAAATAAAAACGTTCTAGTTTTTCCACACAGTTCTCTTATCACTCTACATCCTCACAGGACAAACAAGAAGATGCTAAATTACCATACTGACAGAAGATGTCCAACACAATTATGGCAGTTCTTTCTAAGCATTTCAGGGTGTCAAATTCTCAACTATTAAACTAATATTTTTGATTCAGAATTTTACTAATTCTGCTAAATGTTACGTATCAAATCTCTCTGCATTAGATCTTTTCTGATTATTTTTACTCCTTTTTTCTGAAAACAGAATACTAAACAGACCTTCAACATAGTGTAATACATTTATCTCTCATTTCACAATTTCATTGCCGCTCATACATATGTTATATAATGCTCGAAATATCCAATGAATTTCAAAAGTCCTAAGTTCCCTTTGTTCTCTTGCAGGCAAAATCCAGCAGCTTTGACGGCTGGTAAATATATTGTTAAAAGCCTTGAGCTTTCTTAATGTTTCCTTAGAACCTTTTCTTGAAGGGTCCGTAAGGGCCCTTCATTTGCTGCAGGCCCCCCAAGCCTTCTCCGCAAGCCTTCTTGGTGGCTCCCCTCTGGGAGGTTCCGTTGCCCAAGAAGGAGGCTCGATACAAATGGGCCGCCGGGTCGAGACGGCTGCATACAAAAAGATAGGTAAGGATTTGCTTTTATTTCAATTTCATTTTTATTCTTTGCTTTCCATTCAAGTTGCAAATAGTCTTCTTACAACTTCAGTTTAAATTGATGCAATGCATTATAGATCTAAATATTATTCGCATTTTTAAATTGATGTTTCTTAGCAATGATATTTTGCAAACGTTATTAGATTAATTATAATCATACTGCGAACACATAAAATCTAAATTTTGTATTATTGATGCATTTAAATATTATGCCTCAGAGGAATCTTTGCTATCAATAGTAAAGACACACCTTTCTTCTAAAGAGAAAATAAGTCTCCCGAAGTACGAAAGGAAGCGACATCTCCTGAATACATTACCAGATGTTTTAACCACTCAACTAACAACAGCTAGTTCATTTTTAACTAATTGTGATTATAAATCTTCCCGCATATTTTTATCGCTCTTGGCGCCATCTATGATCGGGAGCCGTCAAACTTTCAACATTGCCTCCAATGAAAAGAGAGTTAAAAAGTGGAACAGCACTGATAGATTAATGGTTAGATCCCATGGCATATATTCAGAAGACGAATAGAATCCCATTCAGGGAGAAACCTCATTGTTTTAGCAAAAATATTTCTCGAAATTTTGTTAGTGTTTTTACTGCTTGAAATTTTCCGCTTGAAAGATAAAGAGTGCTTTGCCCTCTTTTGGTACAAGGCGAGGTTGAGAAGTCCTCAAATCTGGGAAGGTAATCACTGGATATGAAAATAGGATGTCGTCTTCAATTGTATCAATTAGATCTCTGCTATACAGAGGATAAAGTTTTGCCAATGCTTAATATCCCATGTGAAAGATATCAGCTAATTCTAATGCCATTTATTTTATCTCTTTCATCAAGTGCTCAAATCAAACTTTATACTTAGAGCTTGGTACCCTACTTACTTACTAGAATTAATGCAATACTTCGACGAATTAACAAGGTACTTTATAATAAGATTTATTGGGATGATTATCATAATGAACTATATACATTAGATAAGCTCACAGAACCAAACAAATTAACACGTTAAGCATGGGTGTAGAGCAGATTTTTTTTTCACTAAGGACGGGAAACTATTTTGGTAGTATTTCATTTTCAAAATGTGTAAAATATTTATAACAAATATTTTACACAGTTTCAAACATTTAAATACAGTTTCATCAATTTTTAATTACTCAAATTATGAGGCATCATGTTTTTACCTCACCATCTTTAAACTAAATTTGGTTCAGTAAGACGGTGTGGTACGTCGTGATGCCACCACTGAAATAGAGTTAATTTTCGAGCTGAGGCATTCATTGATGTCACGCCGGTCAAAGTAGAACAGCCAGTGAGACATCAGTGCTATGCCACACCATGCTGAACGTGTTAACAGAAGTGATTTCTTTTTTTCGTTCCGTGGCCGAGTGGTTAGCGCACTTGGCTACTGATCAAAGGGACCCGCGTTCGAACCCCGGATAAGGCATGGACGTTAGTGTCGTATTTCTGCTGAGGCCCTATAATCCTCGCAGATCTTCTACTATGGCATATAAACTGACAGGCTCCTGTCAGACTTTTGTGGCAAGCAGCTGCTTGAGGGGGATTAATTTTTTTTATTTTTATATAACTGAATGAGAATCCTAATAAATAAAAATCTATTCAATTCGTGTGTTAAAAAATTATAATCACTATACTTAGAAAACGACAAGATACACTATGGTTCATTGGGTAGCGCGCCAGACTCGTCATCTGCAGTTCAGAGGTTCGAGTCCCAACTGGGCCAGCGTTGAGAATTTCCTCCATTAAACCCCATTCTGTCCACGGTGATAAAAGAGACATCATTGGGCTTGGAGAGGATACCGTGCGTCCGATGCGACATTAAGCAGTAACGCTGTGTGCAGGAGAGAGCACTTTAAATAATACGCTGTATGACATTGACGGGAGGTTACCCTCTGTCTCCTAACAGTTGTTCCTTTCCCCATCTTTTCTCTGAGGCTTTGCGATCGTGCCCTGATCATTTGGCTCATTCTATGAAAAAAGAAAGGGGGCGCTCAGAGATGAAAAGAACAGAAACGGACTTAGACTACCTTCCAACGTGCATTGCAGCATTTTCATGTTGTGTGAATAGAAATCCACGTTAAAAGCTAACTTTTAAAAAAAGCTTTTACAGAAAAATGTCTCTGAAAATAAACTGAAGATCTGATTTAAAATTCTCCAAATTTCGATTTTCAACAATGTTTGTTTTAATATAAAAGAAGAGAAATTGAAATTCAAATAGTTAACGGCAGGCGATGTTGTAACACTCATCCTAAACATTGTTCCCTCAAAATAACCAAAAAATTGAAAAATTCATCAGACATTTTTTCAAACGTCACATTTCTTTCTGTAAAAGTTTCCTTATCAATAATTATTACATGGGCTTTAATTCACTTTTCACATAAACTTTTATAATTAGTTTATTAATGATTTCAAAATATTCATAAAATTGCATTAAGACAAAAAATACATAAAATATTGTGTATTGCATATTATTAGTACGTAGGAATTACGTTACTGAAACTAAATATATAAATATATAAATATTATATAATTGTATCGCGTTTCTGTTTGAAACAATCAAGTGATCAATGAATTTTTTGTGTCTGTGTATAACATTGAAACAAAATAACATGATATTTATAAGAAACTTGGAACCCAAAAGTGTTGGAAATTGAGAATAAGTATCTTCGGTTCGTTTGTCCATTTTCACGGGGGGGGGGGGGGAGGAGGAAAGAATCGCAGTTGAAATTCATATTGGTGAAGACTCGGTTTGTGATTGGCTCCTCATTCCGCGGGAAACATTTATGTCTTGCTATGATTACTTAATTCGATTTCAAAGCAGAATCTAATTGCTTCTCCATTGGAATAGTTTTGGATGAACTTATTTATTACATTTGATTATACTTCCTCATTTCATAAGCGATCACATGACAAGAATGTCAGGAAATTGTTTGTTTGAGAGTTGAACCTCATTAAACATTCACCAATAGCTGTCAGTAATTAATAATAATCTGGACCAAGTAGTTCAGTCAGTAACGAATCAGTCTCGTTTTCAGTTTCAATCTGTGATCTATTCAGCAGGAATAGAAGCAGGAAAATTAAATTTATATGATTGAGATTGATACTTATGTATGATATGATGTTCTCTTCTAAACTGTAATAGTTATCTTTTGAAATGAGAACCTGTTTCAAACATGAATTCTGAATTTCTTTTGCTCCTCTTTTTCAGCGAAATCCAGCAGCGATGAAGCTGGTAATGGAAATTAGTAAAAGCTTTATGCTTCCTCAATGTTTCTTTAATTTCTTTTCAAATGGGGGCAAGGCATATGCTCGCTCCTTTATTTGTGGCCGAATCCCTAACCATTCTCGGCACGACTCCCAAGTCTGTGTTTTTTTGGCATTTTGGAATTTTTTATCATCTTTTGGTATGTGTTATTTTCGTTTTTTTAATAAAAAATAGTTTTTTATGAGTTTTTTCCTTTCATGTTTTGTTTTTTTAATAAAAAAGTTTTTTATATAATTTGTTTTTCGTTTTTCAATTTCCCATTTTTCGTTTATTTTAACAAAAAATAGTTTTTTATGCAATTTGTTTTATTTTACATGACTTTTCGTTTTTTTTCGTTTGTCCTTGAGCCGCCAACAAGGCCCGGGTTCGAATCCTGGATAAGGCATGGACGTCTGCTTCTCAAAATCCAACCTCAACGTCCCCGTGCGTGAGAGGTGGGCAACGTCATTGGCTGACCATTTGTCGATCTTCCTCTTAAAAGACAAATAAAAAGAAGCTCAGCTGATGACGGCTAATGAGGCTCTGGTCGAATTCTTTTCTAATTCCCTTTTTTATTTCAGCTATGAGTTGGCTTGCATAAAATAAATTGTTCTTCAATGAAGGGAGGAAATAAAGTAACACAATTCCCTATTAATTATCTCCGCAACAATTATGTGTATAGAACTTCAGTTCAGGAATATACAGAGTCCTTAGAGAATAAACTTCTCGACAGCAGAATTGAAAACATTTCCACATACCTCTTTCAAGACACACAAGGCGATAATTAAGTTGTTTAAATTGTTATTCTCTTTATGAGGTGTCTGCGGATAATTTGATTAGCATCTTTTTATTTTCATATATACATCCTCATCATCCTCAAGCAGCCATGGGCTACGGAAGTCCAACCAGACTGTGTCATTCAGTTCTCCAAGCTCATCTGCCCTGAGCTACAACTGCTGCATCTGGCCACTGAACATCAATTCTAAAGGTCCTGTTTGACATTGTCTGCCCACCGCATCTTACGTATCCACCTCTTTCTGAGGCCTTTAGGCACACTGTTCATAATCCTTTCGCAAATCTATAATTATCCATACAGGTAATATGGACAAATCAACGGAGTCTCTGCACAATATGCTGCTTAAAGGAGGTTGCAGACTCCTTTGCCTAACCTCATCATTAGTTACAAAGTTGAACCACCTAATGCCCAAGATACTGAGTAAGCATCCAGAATCAAAAGCATCAAGTTTCTGTTATCTTCTTTACAAAGCGTCGAAGTTTCAATACCTTAACTAACCTTAGAAAGAACCAAATTATTATGCAGTCTAATTCTGGACTATAAATATTATTTTAATAAGGCCTATTTCTTCACACTCTCCATAAGTCCATACCAGGTCGCCTATATCACCTGGTATTCTTAAAAGTCCCAGCAGTTAAATACCCTATTCGTCTGTTAATCTCGTACCGCACGTCACCAGTATCTGTTACATAGCTTCCAAGATAATTAAACTGTGACACCTGCTCAAGAGCGCAACCATTCAGATTAACGGAATCACAGCCTGCCTGACCAATTTTCATCACTTTAGTTTTCTCTCTGTTTATAACCAAACCTAATCTACTACCAGTCACATCAACAGCTTGAATGAAAGAGTTCATCTCATCAATATCATTTGCCAAAAGGGCTAAATCATCAGCATAATCTAAATCAGAAATTTTCAGATCTCCAGACCATTTAAGGCCAAAATGTTTCCCTTGCAGTGAATTTCCCATATCATAATCAATAAACAAATTAAACAGAAAAGGAGACAAAATGCACCCTTGTCGAACACCAGAAGTAATGCTAAACCAATTGTTACAAGTCAGTATTAAAAGTAAAATTTTTAACCCTAGCACAACACTTTTTAAGTTTAAGTTGCAACACACTTTTAACAAGGTAATGGTCAGATCCAATTTCAGCTCCCCTATATGCCCTGGTATTCCTAACAGAACTAGCCCATTTGCTGTTAATTAATATGTAATCAATCATATTCTTATGCAGCCCATCAGGTGAAACCCATGTGTATTTATGTATGTCGCGGTGTTTGTAATAAGTGTTAGTTATTCTGAATCCATTGAGTTTACTTACCTGTAGGAGACGTTGCCCATTGCCATTGCAGCTACCAATACCAAAAGGGCCTATTACTCCTCCCCAAAGGTCAGAGTCAGTACCAACTTTGGCATTGAAGTCACTTAGAACAAGGGTAATATCTCCTTTCTTGACAGAATTCAAAATATCCTGAAGTTGTCCGTAAAACCTATCCTTCTCATCCTCATCGGCATCCTCAGTGGGGACATAACAGCAGATAACATTCAAGTCTTCAACGCTTGTCTGAAATTTTGCTGTAAGAAACCTTTCATTAATGCACTCGTATCCTAGAAGAGCATCACTAGCGTGTCTGCTGAGAAGCAGACCCACGCCTTGGTGATGCTTATTATCGTCTCTCTCCTGAAAAGAGAAATTTAAGATTATTTTTAAGAATCTGATCTTTATCTGTCCATCTGTCTCTTGCAAGCCGAGGATATCTAAATTATAATGGTGGAATTCTTGTGTGAGGACATCAAGAGAAGAAGCTCTGTGCAGAATCCTCACATTCCAACTACCTACGGAGAGAAAATGGTTAGTAGGATGTTTAAAGAAATTACATTTATTGAGAGAGGGAATGCCGACAATATCAAACAGTCGTAATCGCAGGCATGGGGCAAAGACCCGTTCCCCCACCTCTAAAGGCTGAAGCCATCTATACTGGAAGACTTCCTCCAATGTAGAATTTCACGATGACCGTAGAAGTTAGAATTCCGATGCCTGCGATGACTTTGCTCAGGATTATTCACCAGTTGATAAAACTTATCCTGTGAATCTATTCACTGGGGCTGTCAACCCAGAAACAAACAGAAAATATCTTCAAGCGGAAGATTTTCCCTCCACAGAAGCCCATCAGTGCATCAAATTCAGTATCCATAATCAAGCTCAGAGCCTTATTTCAGTCAGTCCAGTCAGTTTATATGGTCAGGTTACCAGGATCCTGTATGGTTGACCACTCCTCAGCAGGGTAGAAAAAAAGAAAGTAGCCATAGCTGTCCAGATCAGTAGGCCACACTGATCTGGCAGCACTCCTCATCCGTTCCCTTCCACAATAGAGTATCTCTTTTGAAAGATACTAACGGCCTGCACCAACGAGAAGGAGGGGTTGGTGCTATGCCTGACCGGTTCTATGCATCATCACAGGAGATTGGTGCATAGCTCTTCTTCTAGTGACTACCTAGCTATTATTTACAGGTTCAAAAGAAATCTTTCCTGTAATCTAATCTAATCTACCCCTAAAGAAATCTGAGATTCAGCACCCAGTTAAAAATAACCTCAATGTGCCCCTGCACACCAGATAAGGGTAACAATTACTAGGATACATGAAATTTTGAAGCTGATGGAAGAGTGCGAAACGTAAACAAGGGACGATCTCGAAGGGCAAGACGTTCAACTGACGATGGAAGTCCTGCGAAAGTGATACTCCCTGATGCTTCATAAGATTTTTGAAATAGCCTGTAGGGCAATACTCACATGAGAGTGATATCTGTAAAATCAGTGTTCATCGGATACGGCATTTGAAGTGGAAGTCACACATACCCAGAGTGCTTCATGCAGAGCGGGATCTAAGGAGGGTGGTGCAAGGAGCCATATCCTTCCCTTTTTCAGAATGTTAGTAAGAGTAACAGAGGCAAGAAAATATAATACTTATTTATATTTCATGAATTTTTCAATACATTTTTAAAGACCTGTAAAATGAAGGGGAAAATGTTATGCTGCATTGAAAATCCAGTCTCTTGTCACTCCCTTTTACTTTTTGCAGCTCGGTTCTGTTTCTTCCACCCCCACCCGTTTTTTCTAGATACGGGCCCGCACAGCATAGTTAGTTGCTACTCATTTCATAGACTTTTCTTGGGCGAAGCGAAATGATACGAAGATTTTGGGATCACTTCCAACCTGTAAGAAAGTGACAATAGATAAAATACAGTGATAACATGATCTTGAAGAAAATTTTCATGACAAAAATTTATAAAATGAATTTGAGAATGCCATTTTACTCCGACTCTATTACAGTGGGGTTGTAAGTCACGAAAGTATTAGAATTGATAGGCGATGATACGAAAGATTTCCTATAAAGAAAAAAATATTAGAATTGATAGGTCATATACACGAAAGATTCCTATAAAATAATGCCTTATGAGCTAGCAATGACATTCCGAGCTCTCAGATTCAACGGCCCTAGGCGAAAACGCGGCCCTGCTTACGTGTGCCAATTCTTCAGGTCAGCACAGAATTGAGCTTTTGGTGATTCGAAAATTTCAGCGTTCACGGGTTTTAAAAGGGATTGTGCACTTGCCTGTCGCCTATAAAGCACAACAAAATACTTGGATGGACAAAGAAATACTTCGAGACTGGTTCATTCGTCATTTTGTTCCATCTGTTCGTCAGAACCTGATTAAATTGGGGAAGCTTAAAAATGCAAAGTGCCTTTTACTTCTCGACAACTACTCCACATGAATGAAAATTAGTGTCGGATTGCGGAAATATTTTTGCTTGTTATTTGCCATCAAATATAACCTCACTTAATCAATGCATCAGGGAGTTATACGAAACTTTAAGTATCATTATAAAAATGATTTCATGATGAAAATGATGAATAAGAATATGGAAACTCGTGAATTTCAACGCGGTTTTACAATTAAAGACATAAATTATTCATTAGCGAACGCATTGGAGGTGGTGAAACTTGTAACTCTTTTTAAAGCGTGGCGAAAGTTATGGCCAAACGTAATGTTGGCTGATCAAGAGTTGTATAAAAATGAAGATTTTGAAGAGTTTCGAATAAGACAGAGAGAACAGGAAATGCAAGAGCTGATGGAAACTTAAATTATCATCTGAAGACCACCCTCTATCTAAACTTAATAACGACGACATGGATGGGTGGATAAGAATTGATAATGATATTGAAGTCACAGACACTTTCACTGATTAACAAATCATTGAAAGTATCACAACTCCCAATAAAAGAGGACTGTTCCGAAGATCCTGGTGAAGAGGAAAATGTAGTTCAAGAAAAAAAGATAACTTGGGATTGTGCAGAAAAGAGTATAGAACATGTCATAAAATTCGTGGAACATAACCACTGCTTCAGTCATCAAGATGTCATTCATGTGCATATATGGTGAAAAACAATTTGCTCAGAGAGAAATTACAATCTCGTAAAAAAAAGCGACATAAGAAACTTTCTTAAAAAAGCTGTTGAGACGTCTACCGATAAAACAAATGTTCCATCCGCAAGTAGTGCACCAGATGCACATGAAGTCGTCAAAATGAAGAAAACTTTTTTAGTTTTTTAATAAAAATGTTTCTTTTGTGAATGATTTCCAGAATAAATTCGTACTTTATTATTTCGTAGTTAAAACACTATCATGATTTACTTGTTTTCTTTTTTTCATCCCTCCTTAAATTTGAATCTCAAAGTCACCCCTGAGAATTCGGATCATCCCAATCCCCGAGCAGTCCGGATTTTCGGACCCTTACTGTGTTAAAATATAAAACAATCTTTTCCATTTAGAACATGGTTAATTAACAAAAGTTAACTGTTATTTTGTGAATTTTTTACACGAAAGGATTTTCTGTAAAATAATTTAATTTTCGCAAGTTTGCAGTAAATATTTTATGAGACACGAAACTTTGTTTTCACTTGCAGCAAAGTCTTCACGTTTTGCACTTTTATACATGATTTCTCCTCCATCCGTATTAAATTAATGTTAGAAAAAAAACAACCTTTCAATTAGATGAAAAATTTTCCTCTGGAAGTGTTCTTCACCGATTTCTTTGTTTACAAGCTGACTGCACCTTTGCTTGTCGTATTACAAGTTGGGAGTCAGTACATAGGGTTACCCAGGGGAAACTATATCTGGGAACAGTATCTGGGGAACTACTGGGCGCCGAAATCTGTCACAGTGTTGCCACTATTACTCTATTGGTAAAGATCTGCTCAAGCTGTACAGTCAATTTAATATTTAAAAAAATATCTAAAACCGAATTCCGGGTACACTTCCAGGGACATTTATTTGTGGGGCACAGAGTCTTTGATTTATGGTTTTCAAATTGTTATCATTTGAAAAAATGGGTCACAAGCTTTTACTCTTAAAACTTCTAAATAAGCGGATAGATGTGTGTGTGTGTGATTGTTTAATATCTCTGTTTTGCTTCCGTTTTCTGCTGTGCCCCGTGCAGGAAACATTATCAAGATTCTAAACTGCTACCACTGCTAAATCGTACACATAAAAAAAACAATTTCCAACTTACTTCCGTCTCGGTGGCCGAGTATCCTAATGGGTGCAGAAAGTTTCAGAGAGTGTTATCTGGCTGACACCGACTTATAACGTCGGTCTCTTAGCGCAAGATAGTGGTTATCCTGCACTGCTGTCACTCTTAGTCGACCTTGCATTCGTCTATGGCTAACGTCTCCTGTCTGTTGGAATCGTCTCCAAAGTCTTGAAAGCATTGACTGGGTGATATTTACAGTCATAGCCACATCGGTTTGGAATCGGCCGGATTCTAACTTACTGATTGTTCTACCATTATGTAAAAGCATCCATATAATGTCTCCATACCATGTTGTTGCAAAATGCTCTAACAACATGAATACAATGCTTGCTCAACAGGAAATGAGTGGCACGGAATAAAAGCCAGATTTCATAGTACCCCGGATTAGCTTTTCGAGTCAAGTACGGAAATTTTGTCCTGTCAGGTGATATTTTTTTGTATATCGGTAATATCGGTAGTTGAACGTTGATTCTTGGAATAATAGTTTCACAATTTTCATAGAGTGAGCCATGGTTTTCAGTTTAAAAAAAAACTCCCACTTATAGTCTATGAATATTTTTTTTCTAACTTTGAAAAATGGCACGTGCAAGGATGTTTCTTGCAAGCAAAGTGGCCACAATGCATGCTGACACAGCGCTTGGCAGATTCAAAGCATGGCATTCTAAATGAACGCGTGGGTACTTGAATGTTGAAAAGTTGCTCTCTTTCTTTTATCAGATGTGGATACCCTCTGCAATGTCCGAAATACTTGATTTATCGGTCCACATTCACACATCGATATTTGGCCGTGCTCCTCTGCCTTACATTAAAAATATAGATTCTTTCGTGTAATAGAACCAGATTTAAAACTTCAAATCAGTTTTCCTTCCATTTTCAGATTTTGTCGTTTGCAATAGGTTTTCAGTTGAATGTTTTTTTTTAAAGAAACGTACTTATATCAAAAAATCTGCTCTCTATATTTGTCTTTCTTTAGTTTGTTTTACAGCTATGAAAGAATGGCGAAAGAAATATGGCAACTTTGAAATCTGTTGAAACAATCACACTACAGAGTTGACAGTTCTCATAGGTTAGTGGTTGACTGAGCTATCAATTAATCCTTGTTTAGCAAATCAGTCCTTATTTAACAAGCAGTAAATTAGGAAATTTTGTTGCATACTATTTACATGAGATCTGGTGACTTCTTGGTCCCAATAATAGCGATGATAATTAGGTATTTTTTAAATGTTTGCTTTTTATGCTTTTTTATGCTTTATTCTAGTTGAAAAAATGTATTGATATTGAAAATACGACTAAAATTATTTCCAAAATGCTTCTTTTTAGTGCTCACAAATTAAAGGTCTAGATGGGCACTATAGATCTAAATGCATTATATACGATAATTTATATCGACTTATGTTCAGTGAATAGACTAGTGCATCGTCCATTATTAAGATCTAGAGGAAGAAGGAAGGAAATACGAATAAACTGAGATCGCAGCAAAAATTATCCTCGTTGTGCAACGGGCTTTGAATTCAACAGAAAATGAAGTTAAATGAAAGAAATCTAAAATATAAGAAACATTTAACTCAATGTTTCACAACCAAAGTGAAGAGAGAAGGTTAGAAAAGAAAACTTAAAAAATTAAAAACATTTGAATCAGAGATTCGGCAACGATCTCGAGAGGAAGAGGTGGTACAAACACGAGGTTCTACAGTTTACCTTTGTTCCGCTATACAAATTATGCGCATATAAATAAGATTTTGAGCTTCTTAATTTGTGAATATTTATTTGAGCGTGAGGTAGGAAGTTTAATTTATTTTGAAGGAAGGCGTGAAACAAATTGAAAATGGTTTATGTGTGTGCAGGAGTTTGAAGATGGCATGATAAGTAGGAGTGTCGCGAACAGAGAATTGACAAATATTAGTCTAGATGAGGGGTTCATAACTTGGGGTGAGGGAGAGGGTTCAATGGGTGCGAGATCATTTACAAATCAGATTTTTTTTCATTTATTTTCAAAAATAAACAAAGCAAGGAGATATGGTAAATTGGGGTGCGAGGTTTCCACACATCACGGCAAGAGGTGCGGAACCTGAAAAAAATTAAAAAACCTGGATCCAGATATTTTTGGATTAATTTCCTCCACTTCAAACAGGGATGTTTGGAAATTGTTAGAATGCTAAATAAAAATTTTTTCACGTAGTTGGGAATCATCCTATACCATATTAAATATATAGGAATCAGAAGGAATTTGCTTGATTGGGCTTTTTTCATATCTTATGTATTCATAACTACTGAGTCAAGCGGTGAAATATTTTAAGAATGTAAAAGACTTACCCTGTAAAGCGGCATCGCTAATGGTTGGTTGGGCTTTATTTTGGTGATAGCACACATCGTTCCTGTGTTGAAGTCGTCTGTCTTCGCCCAAGGATTATAATTCTGGATTCTCGACTTCTGCCGCATCGTCTGTCCAAAATTGCTCTTGGTTGTCATATACGCGCAATACTGAGTGGCCTGGCTCATCTGTTGCAAAAACAAATCCACCAGCATTAGAAAATATTCGATGGCAATACTGATGATGTTATAATTGTGCAAGGCGAATGAAAAATATCCTATGAGGAAAAATCTCCTTGCAGCATATTATTACACCGTAAAATGTTTTTTCGATTAATGTATTTTTCAATTGTTCAATTGAAAAACATTTGATATCTAATTAAAGTAATATAAAATTTCAGTAAAATGGATTTCCTATTACGTATTTGCATATATTGCACAACGAAAACTAGTGATGGTAAATGGACACATATATTCATCAGCAAATAGAAATGGAATGAATGGAGCTGGAATTCTTGTACGTAAATAATTATACAGGGTGATTCAAAAAGAATTGAACACTTTCAAAAATTTATTACTCAGTAACTAGGTTATACATGAACATGTAGTCAAAGCCAATTTGTAAAGGAACTATCACAGTTATTTCTCTAATCTGACAAATGCTCAATATGTCCCCCGTGTGTTACACGACACACATCAATCCTATAGTCTAATTCATGCCACAGACTTTGTAGCATATCACTGTCGATGGTCGAAATGGCAGCCACGATGCATTCCTTCATTTCCTTAAGGCTGCGAGGAAGAGGTGGTTCCAACACGAGGTTCTTGACGTATCCCCACAAGAAGTCACATCTTGTCAGTCACCTAGTTACTGAGTAATAAATTTTTGAAAGTGTTCAATTCTTTTTGACTCACCCTGAAGAATAACAGAATCCTATCAATAGCAAAAAATGTCTGAAAGAATTTTAAACATTAGATAAAATGCGAATATAAAAATTACCATTACCACTGTCTATGCACCAAAATGCTTCAGAAATGGGAAAAGACAAATTCTATTGAAAACTATCACGCTTAGTTTTGAATATATCCTTGCATAACCTGGATACAGCATCAAGGATTTCAATGCTGATGTCGCACACTTTGCATAGGGCATATCATATGGACATAAGGGGTAGCCCACTTGGGTAAAAATGAATCCAAATTTATGGTGGGGGTGGGGGGGACTATGGTGTTGCGTAGCTCAACTGTGCAAAACCAAAATGTATGGTGACCTCGTTGTGCTCGCGTAGAGATCAACTTGAAATTTAAACAAAATGAGCAAATAAGAGCAGTTCTTTGCTCGTTCCATCTAGTACCTTCCTGCGGAGGATACCTCAGTTATCAAATCCCTTTAATTTGCACTATATACACTGTTATAAATTACTTTATTGAAACAAAACTGAATAGTAATTTGGCTGAATTGGTATCCTTCCCTCTGCTGCTGACACTATGACGTCTGTGAATTATCACGACTGGCGAGGTCCTGGGTACTCAG
The DNA here is from genome assembly GCA_038380435.1 of Ryuthela nishihirai. Taxonomy (NCBI): domain Eukaryota; kingdom Metazoa; phylum Arthropoda; class Arachnida; order Araneae; family Heptathelidae; genus Ryuthela; species Ryuthela nishihirai. The sequence goes on from JAWZYU010000009.1 coordinate 93,681,252, forward strand.
GAAGCGAAACTGCGGACTGTCACTGATATTTTCACCATCAGCCAATGATTTAACACATTTTGTAAAATCTGGCATGTAAAATAAAACAAGCCTAGTTTATTAGACTAAAGTTAGTACAGAGAATATGATATAACGGTTCTCATCTCGTTCCTTGACATAGAGCAACCTAAAGGAATACACTTAGCACATAAAAATACAATTCCAAACTTCAGACGACACTTTATGCAATGTCTAAATATTTCCAATCAAATTAACGTCCTAATGACTTACGAACGAGCTGAATTATGCAATATATTGTAGACTAAATGGGTAATTGATCTTAACAAAGTTTAAGTTTAACTAAATGTTTAGTCAAACTAAGTTAAGTTTAACTAAATGGCTAATTGATCTTAACTAAGTTAAGTTTAACTAAATGGCTAATTGATCTTAACTAAATTAAGTTTAAGGTTTAAGTACTACTATATTTACTAACTCAAAGAAATTAGCTGATTCAGGAGGTGAGACATTAATTCACTAACGGATCATACCTGTGGATCACACGCATGTTCGTCAATTTACTGCTCATGCTATGGTTTGCTCGGAGATGGAGCAGTAACACTTGAACTATGACGATCACGAAGTTCGTGGAAAGGCACACACTTTGGACTCGGGACTTCTTGATGAAACAGCCGCGGGTTATTCCTGCCTTCTCTTCCTACAGCCTGCCTTCTCTTCCTACAGCTAATGACGCTGGGTGTGGTTGCCTATCATTACCTGTCAGCACAAAATAGACTGTCTATGGTTGTCTCCCGGAAATATTTAAGAAGCTCTGCATCATCATAAGGTGTCACAGTGGTCAGTAGTAGATCCTATTGAATAGTGGTCACGTCCCCTTTTCTACGAATCCTCACTTCTTTACTACAGTCATACATATTATTCTCAAAGCATAATTGTTTTGCGTGATATCAAATTTCACATGCCAGTCAATATTTATAGCCGTTGTTATATATCATTTTACAGAACCCACTCTCATCCTGCTTTTACGAGTTTGTGAATCGCTCATAACCGTCCCACTATTTTCCACCCTTTTTATGGGCCGATATAAAGCATCCAACGTTTACGCCCAGAGACTTCAGGATGTTGTAAACTTTCATTTCTCACCTTAATATAAACTGCACGAAGAAAGAAATCATAATGAGGAAAAATCAGATATTAAATGCGATTTACTTAGTGGCAAATTGTCATTTTTACAATAAGGTCATATTAATATTTAGTTAGTACGTATTAAGATGCACATACCAGTTCATCGTGCACTTCTTTCAGTGGCATTAAAAAGTTCCATTCAGACATAAATGAGACATTATTTTCAGCTCCTACCTTTCACACAAAATGATGAGCCACATCAATCATATGGATGTTTCTTACTGCGTCCATGAAACAGCAACAACTGATTCAACAGTCATGGCAAGACACATATGAAGTTGACTCAGGCGATTTACTTCCCACCCGATGTAGTTCCTACGTAGAATCGAAAAAAAGTTATTTTATTTCCGCAAAGCTGTCTGGCACATTGTTCTTCCACATTGCTTCTTGCAGTAAATTCATTTACATTCTTAACTGAATGACGCAGAGTATAAGTGGATAGAGCTCCATTTCAATAAATAAATTCATTCACTTTCCATCGTTGGGTTGGGTTGTTTAACCTCTGAGCGGCACTTTTTTGCACACCATGGGCTAAATGGCCAGGTCACATGGACCCCGAAGGCTCAGAGAAGGTTGGGGAGGGGACCCACTGGAACAGTTGTTGGGAGACAGATGGTAGTCTCCCGTCAAGGCCATCCAGCGTGTTCTTTAACGTGCACAGGGTATGGCTCTCCCACACACGGGGCCACGGCTCAACGTCCCATCCGACAGACGGCGGCTTTTCCAAGCCCATCGGTGTCCCCTACTGACCGTGGGCAGGGCGGGGAGTTATGCGGGGATAAATCTCAACGCTGACCCAGCTGGGACTCGAACCTGGGAACTGCAGATTACGAGCCTGGCGCGCTACTGACTGAGCCACCCCCGCCCCCTACTTTCCATCGTTGAAACCTTAGATTGGTTACAAAGGCCTCTATATGAGCTTCTATGACGATGAGATAGTGTCCGTTTTGTCCGTTTCCGAAGAGTTCATCACAGATGAAATTTACTGGTCTAGCCATTCCAAAGATGTTAAAGCTTTTACCCTTAGACTGATGATGCTAAACGCACGATACAAGTTCCATGACGTCCTTGTTATGCTGTAAACAAACGACGTGAAACCCTTTTCTCTTTGAGTAGTTTTTGCAATAATTCGAAACAGGGTCGTTCTTTTGTCCTGCCATATTTAACAGAGAGAGTCGCTTCCTGACAGCAAACGATAATAATTATAGACCTAGGCACGCAGCAGTATTTATAATTTAAATCAAAGTCTCTGACCAATCAACGCTAATCAGCTCTTGACCAATGGTTGGTTATTGCAGAATAACGTCACAGGTTTAGTGTGAGGGGTGGACAGTTTTGCAGTATTGAGGTGTCAGCCATGGCCTACATTAAGCGGTTCCCTGTCGGATGAAGGTGATTTCTCGGTGAAGCGGTTTGCTACAGAATATGATAAACAACATATTCATCATTCAGCTAGGCTTCGATTTACTCCTGAAGACTTGCGATTACAGGAACTATCCCAAAGTGACATTCGTCTGTTTAAGAGGTGTAGTAACAACCCATTAAAATATATATTCCACAAGGGATGGCGTGATACTTTCTGAAAAGAGTAGTTTGGAGTGGTTTCTTAAGCATCTACAATCGTCGAAGCGTTTAAAGAAATCGAATGCTGTAAATATGATCTGAACTCCGCAGTTTGTTTTGTTGTACTCTAGGGTAAGCACAGAATATTTTTTGTTAACAAGTCTTACACATTTGATGTTTTGAAGTATTTGCTACTTAGAAATAAAGTAGCGATTATTAGAATATTAAAATTATAAATAAATAGTGTAAATGGTACCTAATTTCCAGTAGCTATGAGCTGAAGGTAAATGAAGCGTAGAAGGGAACCATGAGCAAAGCAAAGTTGAGAAATACTCTCACAAGTGCTCGGAAATCTCTCTTGAACAAATATGGTTCGACAACTGAGTACTATTCCCAATGAAAAGTATCTTCTTCCTCACTTTACATGAATTAACTTTACACATAATTCTAAAATGAATTTTACATTCTCCAGACTGGCATACTGCCAATCGTATTATAAGTCTGGTAAATCTTTTTGGTATCTATTTACTTTCACTCTAGCTACATTCATTCACTGTTGAAGGAAAGTGCATTTCTGACAGAGTGAATCCACTTTATTGGTTCTGTAGGGTTTGTAAATGGTTATTAATGAAGCTGCTGACATAGCAACTACCACAATTGAAACATTAATTACACTGCTCAAAGTGGAAATCTGAAAACCGCGAAGAAAGCGACATATACGCCCGAAACTGACAAGCCAGGAGCTATGAGGGTAGATGTGCATATGATCAAAAAACAGAACATGAGAATGCAAGGTATGTGCGTTAATAGCATATTCATCAGTACACAGAAAGCCCATTTCGGGCAGTTATATAAGCTAAGTGGCCTTGGGAGAATGGCCACACATGGAGACTGTCCATTGTTACATGTGCAGTAAAGAAGGGTCATGAAACAGGATTAACGATGTCATTGGTGTAACATCTCGCCATTGGCGTGGCAGAAACATGGAGCAGAGGTGCCCAGCTGTCATATGTGATGCCACCCCATACCATTGTACCACAGTGCAGAACTGTATAGCAGCTAATGGAATTCCTCATGCTGTTGACGACTCCGACACCATGCCGACAAATGGCCATCCGGCATGCCAAAACAGAATTGGGATTCATCTGTGAACAACACTCTTCTGCATTCTGTAGTTCAATGTTTCCTCGCTCAACACAAGTGGAGACAGCATAACCAGTGATGTCGCTGCAATGGCAGATGCCGAACTGGACGTATCGCCCTCATTCCTGCATCATGCAAACGTGACCCTGTGGTTTGCATGGAGACCACTGTACCTGTAGCAGTCAGCAAATCACTCTGCAGCACAATTGTTGTGGTGAAAGGGTCTCCGAATGGCCCTCCTATGGAGCATGCAATCTTCATGTCTTGTGGTGTGGAATGCTGGTCCCGTACCTAACCTTCCTGTCATTTGTTACTTCATGATGTCGCTTGAGATGCACTGTGCTCACAGTGCGCCCCATGCATGCGTTGATCACTTGAAGGCTCAATCCGAGCTCTCGCATATCGACGATTCGCTCTCTCAGAAGGCGTAAATTGCACATAAGGATCTCCCTGGGAGCTCCAAGGCATGTTCCGAACTTTTTCGTAGCATACACTTCAACCTCACTGTCAGTCATGCTATGATATGAACTTGTAGGCCCCGGTATTTATCTACAGCTCCGATATCAGACACTATGTCAAAATTACACTGCATGAGTTTGACGAAGGATTCTTTAGTCCATGAGTGAAAAGAGTGTATTGCGAGAAAGTACCCCATCTTCAATACCAGAGACAAAGCTTTATGTCACCTCTATATCAAACGAGTGTTCTATGGCAAAAAATATTTGTAGTCAATACATATTGTCTCCCCTACGAGAATATATTTGCAACTGATTCATTCATTTTGCCAAAAATACATATATGTATTAAATCAGGACTGAAAAGTTTGTGGAACATGAACTCACTTTTCTGATGCGCTGGCTGGTTACGTAAGAAATCGTTTTTCTTGGGGGATAAATAAATAGTATTCTTTACTTTTTGAGGTAAGTATCACTTTTTGAAGTAAGTATTTCAAATCACTCTTTCAAAAAGTGAAGCATGCTATTTATTTTCAGCGTAAAGTTGCAGTGAGTAAAGAAAAAAATCCTTTGAGTAAATAAATTTTCATTAAGAGCATTAATACATAATCAATACGATATGTTCATTGGAAAATATCGGGTTTACGGGTTATTAATTAATTAGAAAAGAGAATATACATAATCTATACGCAAGGTTCACTGAAAACTACTAGTTTGTCTAATTTCTGATTGTAACTTTTCCGCAAACCGTACTCTTACCTAAAATACGTATCCGATTCATATATTTCACTTTTATTCTATATATCATGTATGCCGTATATAATTCCACGAGTTAATATCAGTTTCTTGTATTATTCACTCTGTAAACGCACCTTTGCGTTGAAGTTGATGTCAGTTATGTCCTTCACCTAGTATTTCAAATTATTAGTATTTATTATCTAGTAAACACTATACTTTTTAATTATAATAGATAAATATGCGCTCGAATCACCACATACCTCACTTAGCAATAAAAGTATATTCATGTAAATATATGACGTCACATTCACGTAAATATATTTGGATCACTTTTATTCCACATGCCATGCATGTCATATATAATTTTAATCCATTCACTTAACAGAGTTAATCTGTTTGTGCATAAGAGACCTTAGTTAGAGATTTATTCCATTTCTCGCAATGGAGAGTTATTGCATATAATAGATAGTAATTTAATCCATTCACTTAACAAATTATTTTTAAGTACTACTCAATAGCTCTTCTATTATTCACTCCATAAATGCATTTTTGTGTTTAAGGTGATGTCAATTATGCATCTTCACCTAGTATTTCAAATCATTTGTATTTAATAAGCTATACATATTTATTTAGCCTTCTTCGATTTGAGCTATACAAAATAACCCTGACTGATGTTTAAAATCGATTTTAAAAACTGATCGTTTTGGCATTTTAAGTTGGAATCGCGTGAAAGTGTCATTTCATCTCCCGTGAGACTGCATAGGCCTTCAGACAACACAGGGACCGTCATGCAGGTCAAGGTAACAACCCACATTTCTGCACTCCTCACCAGTCCTTGTGGTCACTGCTACATGCGAGTTTCTCTGTGAATAACGGAAATGCCTCTGTCCACTGCCCTCTTTCAGTTCTGATAATGGTTTTACGAATTTGAGAAGTATTTTTGTTGACTTTCTCAGAACTTTTGGCTCTCTTGACGAGAAAGTTGTACCCCATTAATGGGTTTTCCCTTTTATAATTCTCCCTAACCTATTTCTATTTTCATTTTTTCTAATTCTAATAATTCGAGATAGTTTCCACGATCTCCGGCAGTAGCATTCTCTGTAACCGTCTGCAGTATAGGGCGGCATTCGTTGCGATGCTCACCCATCCTGAAAGTCTGGCGGCTTCTTCACACCCCGGTTGGATGTCTCCTGACACTTTAAACCCTTGACCTAGATTTTATTCTTGGAAGTTTCCCTTTAGATACTTAACGTTTTTCCCATCTAAACTCTTTGTTTTTTCTCTTAACTCCGACCCCAGTTGACACTCCATAAATGATCTTTACAACAGACATCCTGACGACAATCCTTAGCGTACTTTTTATAGCTTCGTTATTTTCTGGACAGTTTCGTTTAACCCTAAGTTGATAATTATCTTTACGTTGTTGCGCATTTACCTTGTTTAGTCTAACCTACCGATGCGACGGTCTTTTATCAATCAATCACCACACTTGGAAGATTTCCCAGTCTCCATGTAACTTTTGGTCCTGAAAACTGTTTCTTAAAATATCAGTTTGACAGTCTAACAATTATCCTAGTCCCTATTCTGTACTCTGGTATTTCGTGATGCGGTTGACTTTTATCTAAAGAGCACCTGGCCTGGAAGGTTTTCCTTTAATCCTAAGTGCGATTCTCGTTTGCACGACAATGCACCACAATCATCTTAATCCCTTCCGTATCCATAACACAAAATGAAAGATTTAAGTGTAATCTTTCATTTCGTGTTATGGATACGGAGGATTTTACCTAAAGAACACCTGTCTCATTTTCCTTTACAAAATTATCTTAACTGTGACCAGAATGAAGTCATCCAATCAAAGTTTCAGGGTTCAAAGGTTTTAGCCACCACCACCCCACCTCGAGGCTTCATCCTATCTCCATAGTCAATGTAGGGTTGCAGAAAAGGGAGACGTGGCTATTTTCCGTAGGATCTACTCCTGTGGTCTTTGTGCGCTCATCCATAGAATGGCGAAGTAACATCAGTGGTTGATATTTGGAGCATTCTGACGTTTGAGTCTGCCAATCATTTATAACAAATAGCTCTTAGTGGGCTTCTGTTTCACCCTTACAGTTTTTTGAATGCTAATTTCGCAGAACTACGTCTGTGGGTAAATGACTTATCGAATTTTATTTTAATTTTTAAACGGGGCAGAGATAACCTGTAAACTTTTGGCTTGTGCTGGTTTCTCGTACACTATACAAACACTTACACAAGGAATGCAACATACAAACATTTAAACAAGGACATGCCGTTGGAATAGCAGTTAGGTACACCAACCACTAGCACAGGTAGGGCTTAATACAATAGCTAAGTCGTTCATCCTTGATCCTTGGGGTTATATATTTACATAGGTTTCCCTAGATGGTAGTTGGGGTCTGTGCAGATTGGCTGTTTGGTTGTTTGGGGGGTTTTGGCGCAAGAGCAACTAAGGCTATATTGCACCAAACAAAAAGACATAAAGGGATAAAAGTCACTGAAGCCACAACCAGAGTTAAAAATCGACTAAAACAAAACAGCACAAAAAGCAGAGTAAAAAAGTAGGAATAAAAAGAAACAACAAGTGTATAAGGCAACAGAACAATGGGTGTATAGGACCCATATAAAATCACAAACAAGTGTAAAATCTAGGAAACAGAGTAAAAATCAGATGTGTAAAATAACCAGTAAAACGTAAAAATTCCAAAACAGCAGTTAAAATCGATTCATCAGAAAAAATATGGCCGAGTGTAAGAGGCTCGGCTGTAAAATTGTGGAAGGTAAAATACATTCTATGTTCAAGGTTAAAAGCTGGATAATGAATTAAAATATGCTTAATGGTTAAAAACGTGTCACAAAACCCGCACTTAGGTTCGTTGTCGGCCTGAAGAAGAAATGAATGTGTAATCTACGAATGAGCTAAGTGGAGCCGAGCAAGTACAACTTCCTCCTTGCGATTCTTGCGAAAAGAAGACTGCTACGATTTGACAATGCGCTTGATCTCAAAAAGCTTGTTACTAATCTGTTCAGATCAAGATCTCTGCCACTGTGCCCAGAACGTGATGGAAAAACGCTGCTGGAAGTCCAGGTATGGAACTGGCAGCGGAGAGTCGGACAAGGGCGTGGCTGACTCAGCAGCAGTGTCTGCCAAGTCATTGCTCCTGATCCCGACGTGACTGGGCACCCAACAGAAGAGAACGTTGGTGGGAGCTGCCAGACGATGGAGCTGCTGGCGGATCTTGGAGAGAACAGGTGAGGCCGATGCCTCACCGAGATGAAAGCCTGCAGAGAGTTAAGCGAGTTGGTGTAAAGCGCACCAACGATTATGCTTAGCTGCTATGTGGTCCAAGGCAATGCTGATAGCATACAACTCTGCAGTGAAGATGGAACACTGCTGTGGGATCTGGTCTGCAATGATGACATCACAGCAGACCATGGCCGATCCCACAGATGTATCGGACTTCAAGCCATCTTTGAAGACAGGCAAAAAGTCTAGGTGCGCAGCACAATGGTTGGCAAAGAGTTCCTGATACACACAGTTGGGTGTAAAGGTCTTCCCCGTCCTGCAAAGAGAGAAATCGCAGGAAGGGGAAACAGCGAGCCAAGGTGAGAATGGCTTGGCTGTCAACTGTGCGATGCTACCGAGACTGGTGTTGAAACTTGGACACGGAAAGATCCAAGACTACTTTACTAGATCGTAAGTAAACTTGGACGTGGAAACCGAAAGGACAAATGGTAGTCGGCTGATTCTGGTATAACGTTTCCCACCAGGGACTGAAAACGCAGTCCCAAGTGGGATGGCCTGCCAGGGATTGCAATTTTGCAGCATACTGCAGGGACAACTGCTGATGACGAATAGATAAGGAAGGTTCGTCGGTCTCAATGTATCTGGACTGGTGAAGTGTGGAAGGCCCAGTGGAAACACAGAGGGCTTGATGATGGAGGGGGTCCAGCACCTTCACCACCGAATCCTGGGCGGAGTCGTACACCTGGGATCTGTAGTCCAGTTTCGACCAGACAAGTGCACGGTACAGGCGGAGCAAAGAACATCAGTCCTCCCCCCAAGAAAGGGAGGAGAGGACCTTGAGGATGTTCAATGCCCGCATGCACTTGGGCCTGAGATGTCGAATATGGGGTAAAAAGGTCAATTTCTGGTCGAAGATGAGACCAAGAAACTTGGCCTCCACCACAACTGGAATGATGTTACTCCAAGCCACAGCTTGGGGCCCAGATGAAGATTACACTTGCGGCAAGAGTGCATGCAAGCGGTCTTCTGTAGGGAAAACCAAAACCCATTGGCCATCACCCACACCGAGAGATTTTTCAGGACAGTTTGCAGTTGTCATTCAATGACCCTCATGCTGGACGATGAGCAAAAGATGCTAAAGACGTCAACATAGAGAGCATTGCCTACAGTTGGAGGAAGTTGCCGTGTAATGGAATTTATCTTCACAGTGAAAAGCGTAACACTCAGGAGCAGCCTTGTGGCACCCCCTGTTCTTGGGGGAAAGGCCGCGACAGAGTGTTGCCGACACAAACTCGAAAATATCCCGATGATAAAAAATTTGCAATGAAGATCGGCAAGTAATCTCGCAAGCCGGAGCAGTGGAGGTCATGAAGAATACCGAATCTCCATGCTGTGTCATACGCTTCGATGTCGAAGAAAACTGACACCAGGTGCTCTCTATATAAAACGAATTGCTGATTGCTGATTCGAGGCGGATCAGGTGGTCTAAAGTAGACCTGTGCCCACGAAAGCCATACTGGGTGTTGGAAAGAAGGCCGTGATATTTCAAATACCAGGCCACCATGGTATTTACCATTCTTTCCAACACCTTGCAGATGCAGCTCGTCAACGCAATTGGACGATAATTGGAAGGAATCTTGGGATCTGTGCCTGGCTTGGGGAAGGCCTAGATGTTGGCCTCCCGCCAGGAATCCGGAAACTACTCCTCGATGAAAAGACGGTTGAAGAGTCAGAGCAGTCGATCCTTACTTGATGGTGAGAGATGTTGGACCATAGCATAATGGACATTGTCTGGCTCCGCAGTAGATGCACGGGAAGTGAGCAGAACAAGGTGAAGCTCCTTCACTGTGAATGGCCTGTTGTAAGACTCCAGGCAATTTGAATGGAAGGACAGAGGAGAGCGTTCCTCCCTGCTCTTCTGGGCCAGAACTTGGGGGAGTAGGATGACTTGGGAAAGAAGAGATGGAGGAGAATGACTCCCCCAGAATGTTGGCAATTGCTTGAGGATCAGCAATCTGTCCATTGTGCTCCATGATCGATAATGAGTGGGACGTGTACTTCCCACCCATCTTCTGGACCTTATCCCAGGACCTCTTCTGGAACTTAGAACTGGTCGTGCAGGTGATAAAAGACATATTTGAACCAAGATTCCTTCTGGCTTTGGCGCTGGATGAAACAGGCTTTCGCCCTGGTGCGTTTGAATGCTTCAAGGTTGGGGGACGTCGGATATTTCCAAGACACCCCCCAAGTCTTGTTCTGAGCCTTACATAATGTGGTGCAATCGGGATTCCACCACAGTTTTGGGAACCGTAGAAACCGAGTCGAGGTCTGAGGAATTGTAGAGGCAGCTGCATAGAAGATGCAGTCCGTCATCTCAGCCAATGCAACATTGATTGGATCCTGGCTGACAGAGTGGTCATCGAGCTTAGAGAGCAGCTCAAAACCACTCCAGTCAGCATGATCAAGCCTCCACCGGGACACACAAGAAGGGCTGCAAGGCCCCCCACGTGAGTGAGGTGGTGCACACCACAAGGAAGTGATCACTTCCATATGGATTGTCCTCGTTCTCCTGTGTAAAGAGTGGAAGGATCGAGGAGGAGCAGATGATGAGATCAATGGCAGTAAATGTGTGGGTAGGGGAGTGGAAGTAGGTACTGACACCGGTGTTTAACAGGGAGAGCAAAGGATCCATGACCCCGCCCCGCCCGCTGGTGTCAGCACTACCCCATAGTTGACTGTGTCCGTTAAAGTCCCCCATAAGTAGGAAGGGGGGTGGCAGCTGCGAGACGAGGTCATCAAGGTCATCGTGGAAGACGATGCTTTTGGGTGGAAGATAGACAGAACAGACAGTCAACGAAAATCCCACAAATAGGCGAATGGCAACCGCCTCTAAGTCTGGAATGGAGAATGGTTGCTCATGGCAATGGCGACAATCCAACGAGCTGGACCATCTCCATCCTGGTCCCGGCAAACAAGAGAGAAGTTCGGGATAGTGGGATCATTGGCTGTCTGTAAGTATGTCTCCTACAGGTACATGCTGATGGGTTTGTGTGCCCTAAGGAAGACCTTGATGTCATTATTCCTCTGGAATCCACGACATTCCATTATAAGAGTGAGGCCATCTCAGATCTTGGAAGAATTGGCAGACGATTTTTAATTTATTATAACCATCGCAGCGACAGTTTAAGAAAAATGGGACAGTCGGTGTCCATGTCCTCGAAGTCATCCTGATGACACGGATAAGAGACCGCCGCACAAGGAGGTGATACGAGTTTCTCTTCAGACCCTGGTGGGGGGCACCTTGGGCTTAGAAGGTCTTGCTGTCTGTGGGCGGAGTGGAGGGGTCCTTCCGGAGGTGGATGTGGAAGGCACAGACACAGGATAGAAACCGGTGTCGATGTCGATATTGACACCAACGTCGGCTTCGCCTGCGTCAAGAGGTATTTAGCATCAGGCGAGAAAGATTCAGCAGGTGGAATGCTGATATCGATCTGCACTGCCACGGAAGCCATCTTGATATCAGGCTTTCCGATGACCACACCGGCATAGGAGACCTTGCCAGGTGGGGCAGGTGGTGCAGCGAGCTTCCTTGCCTCTGGACAGCTGATGTTATGGAGGGTCTTTAGGCGCTGTACCTCTTTCTCCTCCAGTCACTTTGGACAGTCTCGGAAGAACGCCGAATGTTCGCCACAGCAATTTACACAGCATGCCTTTTCTGCTGTGCAGTCAGGTTCAAGATGATCCTGGCTGCCACAATGAGCACAGGTGGGCTTGCCCGGCATGCAGTGGGGACATGGCCAAACCTCTGGCATTGAAAACAATGCAGAGGGTTTGGTATAAATGGCCGTACCTCGCAATGTAAATATCCTGCCTTGATGGAAGAAGGCAGGCATGGTATGTTGAAAGTAAGTATTAGTAACCAGGTAGGTACTAACTTTCCATCATGGCATGTCGAAACCAGGCGGACTGCAATCACTCCATGGGCTGAAAGCTCCGAAAGGAATTCGTCCTCAGAACCTTTGAGGAGGCCCCACTCGGGATTAGCATCTCGTGTGGAGTGACTTCGACTGCCACTCCACCAATCGCTGTTACCTGAAAAAGGAGCTCCGAATGATTGGAGCAGGCAGTTTTCATCTGCAAGTCACCAGATCTTAGGCACTTGACAGATTTCCGTTCTCCCACAAGACCTTTGATACATTAATTGATGAAAAATGGGGACATGCCACCAAGCACCTGATCACTCATAGAGTGGTTGATCAGGAACCTTGGAGACGGAGACACACATGAAGACGAAGGCATAGATAAAGAAGATGGGGGTTTATGGTGAGCCCTTTTGGTGGCATTGATCGGTGAATTATGAGTTGTAGAACTTATGTTGGTTTTTTGGGATTCAGTGACCGTTGTCCCCACCCAACACGGAGTCCAAGGGGATGCCCTGTTGGGAGCCAGGGCTGCCCGGGCACCATACCCACACAGCCAGTGAGCCAAGCCCTCACAACAAACCAAAAGGGAAAGGAAAAGAGAATGGGTGAGAAACTCATCTGAGATCCCACAAAAGAAAATAAGCAAAAAATTAATAAAGTGTGAGGAAAGAACTGACATTACAAAAGAAAGAAAACTATAAAATTAGTGAATGTGTGGGGAAACTCGCAAACCATTGTCCGTAAGTGGATAAGGTTACTCACCGATCTGCACAGTTGACCTTAGCAGAACCTGTCCACCAGCCAATTGATCCTGAGGGGGCTGCCCCAGGACCTCCTGTTTACCTGAGGCAGAGGCCAAAGTAGTGTATAGCAGCGGCCAGCCCAGCCTGCCCCGTGACAGACAGGCTCCCCAATGGCAAAACGGCCAAAGGGGACCCCACCAGTCATGAGCTGGGGAGAGAAGATGGGGACTCCCGAGCAACTGCCAGGATCCTCCTTCATAGGGACACCGGTCTCCATGTATGGCAAATAAGCAGGCGAGCGTTCAGGACGATGAGAAAGTAGGGTCTGTACAGATCTGCTGAGTAATACTTCTACTGCTAAGCACACAGTCCAAGCATGGGGCACTTTGTTTCACTTGCAGATGCTGCCGAGCCTTTAATAATACAGTGTAACTTCGTCAACTTTAACATTTAGTACTGGATTCCTTTTGTTGAAGGGGCTTGCGCATTCCAAAAATAGAAATTGGTCTATGTGTTTTCTTTGCTAACTAACTTGATTTGTTCTCTTCTCATTGCTATTGCTAATAAAATTCTAAATTTCGCAGAGCGATTTAGCAAATGTTTTTCATTTCAGCTGAGTTTTCTATTGATAAAGAATGCTTCGCTAAACTGGTTTCTTATAAATGTGTTCATCTTGTGCTGTACTTTGCTTATCATCTCTTATTACTGTTTTCAATTTAGCAGTGCACTTGGCAAACAGAAAAACAAAACGGAGGAATGTAAGCGTTTAGAAACAGAAACGATGGGTTCCTCCAGTCAGTTGCAAAATCTGAGTTAAACACTGATATTGGATCAAATATTTCACATCCATCTTGGAGCATTGCAACGTCCATTTATCACCACACACCAATTTAAATGGAAGCAGAGTGGTTATCTTAAGTAATGCTAACAAGCTTATAATACAGCGAGCTAAATTTCGTTATAAATCAGAGAGAAAAGGAGCCTGAGAGCAACCGGAATAGAACGAAAACCCAAATAGATCCTTTTTCCATCAATGGAAATATTTCAAGATATTCAAAAAACCCTAGAAGGTCTAATACTGTGGAGTTAAACTCTGATCAATGAATAGTTAGCGGTATATAAAATTATGGTTAGTTGCCTTAAAACTATTCAGAGAAGCAAATGTTCCAGTTATTGAAACGAGTAAATTAAATGATAAAGCAAGAGCCATTCAGCTATCCTACAAGCTGAAAAACAAATAATTTCAAGAAAAGCATTAAAAGTGCAAAATAAGTCACTAATAATACCAAAGGATTAATAAATTATTGTAGAAATTTAAACAATCAAAACGGAAAAAAATGAACGTCAACAAATATTACCATCAGAAGTAGGTTTTACATCATCATCATCATCAAGCAGCCATGGGCTACGGAGGTCCACACAGACAGCGTAATTTAGCTGCACACCAATTCTCACAAGGTCCAGTTTGACATTGTCTGCCAACTGCATCCTAGGTCTCCCCCTCTTTCTGATGCCTTTAGGAACACTGTTCATAACCCCACACGGGCAACATGGTCAAACCAACAGAGTATCTCTCTGCACAATATACTGCTCAGAGGAGTTTGTCTAACCTTTTCATTATTTGCAATGTTGAACCACCTAACAAACAAGATACTGCGTAAGCATCTAGAATCAAAAGCATCTAGTTTTCTGTTATCTTGTTTACATAGCGTCCAAGTTTCACTATCATAACTAACCCTAGAATGAACCAAACTATTATACAGTCTAATTTTAGTCTTTAGGTGTATACGCCTATTTTTCCACAATCTCCATAAATTCTTAATAGTCCCAGAGGCAATCCTATTCGCCTGTTAATCTCGTGCTGCATATCACCAATATCTGTTACATATTTGTAACAGATACTGCTGATGTGCGGCATGATAAAACTCCAAGATAGTGGGGCATGATAACACACGCAACTCCAAAGATAACATTGGGCAACACACAAAAAGGTTTTGAAATAAAAATAGCAAATCTTTACTAAATTCGAGGTGCTGAAAACACGAAAATGACAATGAGATTTGTCGATTGGCTCTTGATTAGGAGAGACAGAGATGGTCATGTATAAACGACTCAATCCGCATTGAGTACATAGGTAACCATTTCGCAACACTGTATTTTAAACTACAGTGTGCGTATGGCGGGCTAATACCTCTGGGGGTTGTGTGTATGGCGGGCTAATGCAATACAATGCAACATACTGCATTGTATTGCATGATCGCAGACAAAAAAATGATGCAATTGTTAGTTGTAAGCGATGTCTCGTAGGTGAGCAAGTCTTTTGAGGGATTAATTTATTTTTTACCCCTGAGTCATAAGCACAACACAATTATAATTTGTTGCTGCAAAAAAGCTTAAAACGGCAAGGAACGCAAGTGATCCTTGCAGTTTTAATCCAGCAGTAGTGATGCCTCGTAACTGTGTTAATAGTGCAGATACATTTTGTTACATTTGTGGAGAAGTTACGTTGCAAGCCAGAAAAGGGCCATCACTCCAATAGTAAAAGTGGCATACGAGTTTTATTTTGGATGCAAGATCGGGGACCAGGACAAGGCCTGTGTCCCACACATATGCTGCAGTACGTGTTCAAGAAATCTTCCGAAGTGGCTGAAAGGCGAAAAAGTGGCAATGCTGCTTGCTGTTCCTATGGTTTGGAGAGAGCCAAAACAATCACACAAATGACTGCTACTTCTGCATGGTTCCTCCTGTTTCTGGAGGCATCACAAGGAAAAAGAAGTGGACAATAGTGAATTTGAGTTTTCCATCTATTCAGACAATTTTCCATCTATTCAGACGATGAGGAGAGAGGCGTATCAACGTGGGTTTCTCCACAGCCTTCGATGTCTAATGATGATCCCATACGTCTGCCACGGTGCGTCATCTACGCCACACATTCTCACAGAAGAAGTAATGAACAATCTTGTTCACGATCTCGAGCTGTCCAAGGCCAAAGCAGAGTTACTTGGATCAAGACTTAAATAATGGAATCTTCTCAAAGAAAATGTCCGAGTGACTTCGTTTCGGACTCGTCATGAGCAGTTTGCACCTTATTTCAGAAAGGAAGATAACCTTGTGTTCTGCTCCGATGTAGATGACCTGATGAATGCCCACGGAATCAAACATGATCCTCAAGAATGGCGACTATTCATAGACTCCTCGAAACTGAGTCTCAAGGCGGTGTTGCTGCATAAACGACTTCCATCCATTTCGGTCGGACATGCTGTCTACATGAAAGAAACCTACGATAACCTAAAAACAGCTTTTGAACTGTTTCCAAAACAGCAAGCATGGCTGGCATATCTGCTGTGACTTGAAGGTAGTGGCTCTGTTGAGGGTCTGCAGTTTGTATATATGGAGTACTGCTGTTTCTTTTGTAGATGGGACAGTCAAACAAAGACTTTGCACTACATGAAGAGAAACTGGCCTAAGAGGAAATCTCTGAAGGTCGGAGAGAAGAATGTGGAAAACCCAGCATTGGCAGAAATGCACAAAATCCTGCTACCGGGACAATAGCAGGAGTTTGTGCGTTTCACTACTTATCAACTTGGTGTGATGAAAAGCTTCGTAAAAGCCATGGGCCGGACTGCATCAGCTTTCAAGTACTTGGCTGACAAATTCTTTCGACTCAGCGAAGTGAAATTAAAGAGAGAATTTTTGTGGGTCCTCAGATCCGCAAGAAGATCCAGAAGTTCGACAACCTGCTTCAGGATGACAAGAAAAAGGCTTGGGACACATTTCGTCTGGTGACAACTAAATTCCTCGGGAATATCAGGGCAGACAACTACAAGAAACTGGTTAAGGACATGTCTCTGTATCACAAACTTGGTCGCAATATGTCCTTACAGATCCACTTTCTCCATTCCCACTTAGATTGCTTCCCCAACAACTGCGGCATGGTTACTGATGAGCACGGTGAACGTTTCCACCAGGACATTGCAACAATGGAGAAACGATATCAGGGAAACATGTCCACTTCAATGTTGGCTGACTACTGTTGGACGCTCGCCAGAGATAATCCTGAGCAGCTGTACAAGCGACGGGCAAAGCGACGTGGGAAATAGAAGCGGAGTTTTACCGATACATTTCATATGTATCTATTACTCTATTACATAAGAAACTATTGCTGATTTCTCAGAAATCGTAGCCAATTTTGCATTTTCATTGTCATATTCGTGTTCAGCACCTTGAAATCTTTAAGAAATGGCTACTTTTATCTCAGAGGCATGACTTTTATGAAAATTTGTTGCCCAGTGTAATTGAACTAAAACATTTGCTCAAGGGTACAACCATTCAGAGCGACTGTAGCACTAACTGCCTGACCGATTTTCATCACTTTAGTATTATCTCTGTTTATCACCAAACCAACTCTATTACCAGTCTCATCAACAGCCCAAATGAAAGAATTCATCTCATCAACATCATTAGCCAACAAAGCCAAATCATCTGCATAATTTAAAGGTTTCTGAAACTCTAAACATTTCTCAAGAATCTGCCTTAGTGAAAATATCTAATTTACACATCCCCTACCACTTCTAAATCCACATTGCTCATCATGCAATTGCCTGTCAAACAGATTTTTAATTTTATTAAGCACAATCATGCAAAGAACTTTACCTGGAACAGAAAGTAGGCTGATTTCCCTATAGCTATCACAAAATCTACAATCAACTTTTTTAAAAAAAGGGATAATAATGGCTCTGATAAAATCCTTAGGAACCATGATGTTATCATAAAAGATATTCAAAATATCATTCATCCACGTAGTAACCGAAACATTCCCAGCTCTAAGCATTTCCGCAGTAATTGCATTTACCCCTGGGGATTTATGTAGTTTAAGTTTAGAAATAGCCAAAATAACTTCAGACTGTGTTACAGGGCCAACATTAAAGCCAGTAATACATCTATCATCATTACAAATGATGAGAGAAGAACTAACCACAATGTTCAGAATATCTCTGAAATGCTCAGCCCACCTGGCTATGACAGAATCCTTGTATGCCTGTCCGTTTTCTACCACATAAAACATTAACTATCTGGTACAGCTCTCTGCTGTTGTGCTGTCTAACTGCTTCCACGGCATTGTCAGCTAAGCCATCAAGCCAAAGATTCTTATCAGCATCTAACTGATCTTTCACACGTTTATTACGTTCTCTGTAATGCTTTCTATTAGGACTAGTAGGGTATTTATTCAGGACATTCCTGAAGTTGTTTCTTTCTGAAATAAGCTCAAGTGCTTTATCACTGAAATAATTCTGCCTCCTCTTTTCATTTTTTCCTAAAAGAGTACTGTTTTCAAAAAAGCTTGTTTAAAACGGTCCCATTCTTCCTCCACTTCAGTAGTAAACAAACCATGACTGTCATAATGACTAAGTAACCTATCATGGTAAGCTTTAACTATAACTGGGTCTTTCAGGGCTTCAGCACTTCTTAAGTTTAAGTTGCAAGACAGTTTTAACAAAGTAATGGTCAGATCCAATTTCAGCTCCCCTATATAACCTGGTATTCCTAACAGAACTAGCCCATTTGCTGTTAATTAACATATAATCTATCATATTCTTATGCAGCCCATCGGGTGAAACCCATGTGTACTTATGTATGTCGCGGTGTTTGCAATAAGTGTTATTCTCAAACCATTAAGTTTACTTACCTGTAGAGACGTTGCCCATTGCCATTGCAGCTACCAATACCAAAAGAGCCTATCACCCCTCCCCAAAGGTCAGAGTCAGTACCAACCTTGGCATTTCAAGTCACCTAGAACAAGGGTAATATCTCCTTTCTTGACAGAATTCAAAATATTATGAAGTTGTCCGTAAAACCTATCCTTCTCATCCTCAGTGGGGACATAACAGCAGCTAACATTCAAGTCTTTAATGCTTGTCCGAAATTAAATGTAAGTAACCTTTGATTAATGCATTCATATCCTAGAAGAGCATCACTAGCATGAGTTCTGTGAAGCAAACCTATGCCTTGGAGATACTTTTTATCTTCCCTCGCTGAAAAGAGAAATTTAAGATTAATTTCGAGGATCTGACCTTTATCTATCCATCTGGTCTCTTGAAAGCCAAAAATATGTGAATTATAACGGTGGAATTATTGTATGAGGACATCAAGAGAATAAACTCTGTGCAGAGTCCTCACATTCCAACTACTTATGGAGAAAATGGTTAGTGGGATGTTTAAAGAAACTATGTTTATTGAGAGAGGAAATGCCGACAGTTTCAAACAGTCCCCTAATCGCAGGCATGGGGCAAAGATCCGTTCCCCCACCACTAAAAGCTGAAGCTATCTACACTGGAAGACTTCCTCCTATGTAGGATTTACGATGTCCGTAGAAGCAAGAGTTCAGGTGTCTACTAAGACCTCTGCTCAGGATTATCCAGCAGCTGATAAAACATACCCTGTGATTCTATTCACTTGGGGCTGTGAACCCACAAACTAACAGAAAATACAGCGGAAAATTCTCCCTCCACAGAAGCCCATCAGTGAAGCAAATTCAGGATCCATAAGGCTCAGAGCCATAATTCCTTTCAGGTTGGAATATATGGTCGGCACCAAGACCCTGTGTGGCTGTACACTTCTCAGCAGGGTAGAAAAAAACGTAAAGTAGCCATAGTTGTACAGATCAGTAGGCCACACTGATCTGGCAGCCGTCCCCTTCCGTTCCGTTTCACAAGAGAGTATCTCTTTTGAAAGGCACTAACGGCCTGCACCACAAGTAGGCGGGGTCGGACATTAGCTGCTGTTTGGCAGGTTCTGTGCATCATCACAGGGAATTGGTACATAGCTCTACTTCCAGTGACTACCTAGCTACCATTTATAGACTAGGTTTTATATGCAAATACAAATTGTTCCAGATTCTGTTTTTCAGAGAGATGTTCTGTTGTGTTCCAAGGAGTTTGTGTAAGTAAGAGTTGTATGGTAACATTATTTATGTGAGGTATCTTTGCATTTTGAGAGGTAAAATAAATATCTACATATTTTAATTATGCTTCAATACTTTTACATAGTTCCTATTCTGGCATAGGCAGGATTCCGTCCTCTCTACCCTTGAAATCAAACTTTTTGTATTGGTTTAAGGAACTGCTGATAATCATGTGTCTTTCTTCATCTGCCTAACCTCAGAGTTTACTCCAAATGGCTCGGACTTGGAAATGTTTCCACATTACTGGCCTTGATGATCTGAACATGTGGCAGACAGATCAGTGTAAAAGTTTTCTCCAATTCTGAAAAGGCACACATTCGTCTGAGCATCTGCAAGAAATTTGCAGTCACAGAATAATTTTTGAACTCACGGCACCATTTCCGCACGTGTTGTCTGAGGGGCTATTCGAGCCACACACCGCCACAAGCTGTCAATAGATTTCCACCAGTTGCCTCTTCTGTTCCCATAGAAACTGAATCACTGCTTCGTATACACGTGCAGTACTTTCGCCATGTTCGTTCCGACTATGCACCTCACAGTAAAAGACACTGTAGGCAACTTAAAGACACTATCTGTTCCTAACGTGCGGTAATGGCACAAAAAATATGTTAATTTGGCGAAGAAACTGAATCTTACATTACGACTTACTTTTGAGTGCGTGCTTATGTGTGCATGTATGTAGCAACGTTTGAATGTTATCCTGCACAATTCAAAAAATTTTTGTGCAAGAAAGTTCTTCAGACTTTCTCTTAAATTTGTTGCATAGAGCAAGGAAGGTAATATGAATGAACACAATTCAAATAACAAAAGTCTCACGTGTATGAAATATGACAGACATAGAAACTTCATCAATTGAATTTTTCCTATTGATAAATGTTGATTGAAATTAATGTAAACTACAAATGTAAAGAAACTCTTTCTGATAAAACGTATTAATGCTGAAAACGAGATAGTTATTATCTCATACAACAAGAAACGATCTTTTGTTGTGACAGAGCAAACAACAACAAAAAATATATATTGACAGCTAACAAAGGATTCCAAAACTATTTTACTAGTGAGAGATCACTTCTTTGCATGGAAGTAGTTGAAATGGTCAACTGATATAGAGTGTAAGGTTCCAGATAGAATTGGGAGCAATAACTGGACAGCTGTTATGGAAACGAAATTGAACTCACACTCTGTGGAGCATTAGAAGGGAGCTTGAGTAATGGCGAGAGTAATCTTTCCTTCCATTCATTGATGGATTGCGGTAATGGTGGATGATCAACTATACACCTTTGATTAGATCTCATAGAGTGATAACGACTAGGATTAAGTACGGTTAACAAGGAGGCCACTTCAAACGGCTGTCGTAACTGATCCAGCAGCCTGGGAATTTTCCATTAGATAATCAATGCGGCACTTGTCTTGCTGACTTAATTTCTTCAAAATCGCTTCTTTGCATGGCGGTAGGTGAAATGGCCAACCGATATAGAGTGTAAGGTTCTAGATGGGATTGGGAGCAATAACTGGACAGTTGTTATGGAAACGAAACTAATATATATTATTATATAATTTATAATTCAAACGGCGGTGCACTGTTTCCGATATTCATGTTTTTCGGTTTGTGTTGTCTGGAATGACATTTTTCAGGTTTGAGGCTTTTCTACAATTCGATCGGCGGTGCACTGTTTGCGATTTTTATGTTTTTCTTTTGTGTTGTTTGGAGGACATTATTTAGCTTCGGAGCTATTCTATAATTCGATCGACGGTGCACTGTTTCGGAGTTTCATGTTTTTCGGTTTGTGTTGTCTGGGAGGACACTATTTAATTTCGGGGGCTTTTTTATAACTCGGATCGGCGGTGCACTGTTTCCGATTTTTTTGTCTTTTAATAATTTTGTGATTTATTTAGGTTAATTTTTGTACGTGTGACTTATTATGAAGTTTTTTTAAGTATTGGGAAAAGGTGTGTGTGTATGGGGGGGGGGGGGAGATTACAGGAATTGTATTTTGTGGGAAGGCTTGGTTTCTTTGTTTATGGGGATTTTTCTTCTCATTTCTTTCGATGGTTTTATTTTTTACCAGTTCGTGGATGTGAGATGCTTTTTGTGGAATCACGTTTTTTTCTGTTATGTTGAGCTTTGAGGTTAACTCGGGTTTTTATCATGGTAACGAAGAAACTATCTTTTCTAGAAATCCCTGTTTGGGTTATGGTCTTGGGTGTTGTGAGAATCATCGAAAATGACACTTTTGTTACTTTGCGTGAAAAACAAATGGCGGCCGAGTTCATGAAGTGCACTGCTGCCCAGTTGATAGCTTTGTGGGACACAGGATAGCTGTTAGGGGACAAGGAGTACCCTCAGGTCATGCCAGCGCAGAAAATTCGTAACGCTGGCGCTGGTGGGAGTCGAACCTGGGAACTGCAAATTAGGATATTGTCCATGACCGTTGTCAGAGGTAGGAGCTTGTTTGCAGTGTTGCGCCACATGTTGACAGCTTTAACCGTTCCTCTCCCCCCCCCCGCAAGAAACGTTTCTGGCTGTGCTCCTGTCCCTTAGGATACAGATATGTGGTTAAAAGTATTGAAATTGTAATTTGATATAAAGGTTATTAAACGTTTTAAAATAATTGAACTGGCTTCTAGAAACGTGATTCATCTGAAATATTTTGAATTTCTTGAATTCGAGACTGAGACCTATCCTTCTCTGACCTCCAAAAAAGGAAGCTCCAGCTGTGTCCCCCTTTAATCCAACAAAGAGCAGAAGAATAACAGCAGAGTTTGTTGCTATACTTTCAAAGCTACGTAAAAAAATTCTGCGTTGTTCCTTTAAATTGCTCTGTATATCAAGTCTTCCCATGAATTTTGAGGAGTTTTTTTTGCAGAGGCCTCTCCATAACCTTTGGGCTTCTTCACAGCGCTGGAATTGCGATGTCTCTGGGTACTCTCCTGCTGAATTCATTTCTTAATAGGAACAGATTTTACGCTTCCTCAAACATATTCCAGTTACTCAGTAAAACATTAAACGTCAAGAAAATGACGGATTCATTACAACAGAAAAGTAAAAAATTGTTTCACTTTTATGCAGAACAATTTTTTTAAATAATCTCTGAAAATAATTTGAATTAGCAGATTTTTCTGCTGATTCAATCTGATCTGTACTTTTGGTGCTGACCAAATTTTTGGGACTATTTTACCAACTTGCGCATCATTCATATTTTATTTACATTTATTAGTTTGAAATTATTTATGCTATTATTTCAGCTTTTGAATTAATTTTAATATAAAGAATTAATTTTTTTAACAATATTTGAGGGTTCAGGACAAGAACCCATTCCAACCACTGGAAATATCTGCTTAACACTTCCATGTTTAAAAACTCGATCATCATCATCATCATCATCCTCAAGCAGCCATTGGCTACGGAGGTCCAACCAGACAGTGCAGTTTAATTCTCCAAGCATATCTGTCTTGAGCTACATCTGCTGCATCCGGCCACTGCACACCAATTCTAACAAGGTCCTGTTTTACATTGTCTGCCCACCGCATCCTAGGTCTCCCCTCCTTCTGAGGCCTCTAGACACATTGTTCATAACCTTATTCGCCAATCTATAATTATTCATACGGGCAACATGGACAAACCAGCGGAGTCTCTCTCTGCACAATATGGTGCTTAAAGGAGGTTGCAGACTCCTTTGCCTAACCTCATCATTAGATACTAAGTTAAACCACCTAATACCCAAGATACTGCGTAAGCATCTAGAATCAAAAGCATCTAGTTTTCTGTTATCTTGTTTACATAGCGTCCAAGTTTCACTACCATTACTAACCCTAGAAAAAACCAAACTATTATACAGTCTAATTTTAGTCTTTAGGTGTATACGCCTATTTCTCCACAATCTCCATAGATTCTTAAAAGTCCCGGCAGCAATACCTATTTGTCTGTTAATCTCATGCCGCACATCACCAGTATCAGTTACATAGCTCCCAAGGTAATTAAACTGTGACACCTGCTCAAGACTGCAACCATTCAGATTAACTGAATCACAACCTGCCTGACCAATTTTCATCACTTTAGTTTTCTCTCTGTTTATAACCAAACCTACTCTACTACCAATCTCATCAACAGCTCCAATGAAAGAGTTCATCTCATCAACATCATTTGCCAAAAGGGCTAAATCATCAGCATAATCTAAATCAGAAATTTTCGCATTTCCAGTCCAATTAAGGCCAAAATCTTTCCCTTGAAGTGAATTTCGCATAATATAATCAACAACCAAACTAAAGAGAAAAGGAGACAAAATGCACCCTTGTCGAACACCAGACGTAATGCTAAACCAATTGCTACAAGACTTACCAACACTCACACATGACTCAGTGTTATTATAGAGAGCTTTTATTATGTTAACTAACTTGTCTGGTATACCATATGATCTCACAATCAACCATAAATTATGACGATCAACAGAGTCGAAAGCCTTTTTGAAATCAACAAAGCAAGCAACCAAAGGTTTCTGAAACTCTAAACATTTCTCAAGAATCTGCCTAAGTGAAAATATCTGATCCACACATCCCCTACCACTTCTGAATCCACATTGCTCATCACGCAATTGACTGTCAACCAGATTCTTAATTCTATTAAGCACAATCATGGAAAGAACTTTACCTGGAACAGAGAGTAGGCTGATACCCCTATAGTTATCACAAGAACTGCGATCACCTTTTTTGAAAATAGGGATAATAATAGCTCTGGTAAAATCTTTAGGAACCATGCCTTTATCATAAACGTTATTCAAAATTTCATTCATCCAAGTGGTAACCGAAACATTCCCAGCTCTCAGCATTTCTGTGGTAATTTCATCTACCCCTGGGGATTTATGAAGTTTAAGTTTAGAGATAGCCGAAATAACTTCAGATTGTGTTATAGGGCCAACATTAAAGCTGCCAATGCATCTATCATCATCACAAACAATGGGAGTAGAAATAACCACATTGTTTAGAACATCACTGAAATGCTCAGCCTACTAGTCATGACAGAATCCTCCCCTTCTATAACCTTACCTTGTTTATCCTGCAATCCTTGTATACCTGTCCGCTTTCTACCACACAAAATATTAACTATCTGGTACAGCTCTCTACTGTTGTGCTGTCTAACTGCTTCCTCGGCTTTGTCAGCCAGGCCATCAAGTCAAGGATTCTTATCGGTAGCTAACTGATCCTTTACACGTTTATTAAGCTCTCTGTAATCCTTTCTATTAGGACTAGTAGGGTACTGATTAAGGACATTCCTGCAGTTCCTTCTTTCTGAAATAAGCTCAAGTGCCTTATCACTTAAATAATTCTGCCCTCTCTTCTCCTTTTTTCCTAAAAGAATACTGTTAGTTTCCGAAAAAGCCTGTTTAAAATGGCCCCATTCTTCCTCAACTTCAGTATTAAGCAAACCATGACTGTCATAATGACTAAGTAACCTATCATGGTAAGCTTTAGCTATAACTGGGTCTTTCAGAGCTTCGTCATTAAAGGTAAATTTTTTAATCCTAGCACAACACTTTTTAAGTTTAAGTTGCAAGACACTTTTAACAAGGTAATGGTCAGATTCAATTTCAGCTCCCCTATATGCCCTGGTATTTCTAACAGAACTAGCCCATTTGCTGTTAATTAATATATAATCAATCATATTCCTATGCAGCCCATCAGGTGAAACCCATGTGTATTTATGCATTTCGCGGTGTTTGTAATAAGTGTTAATTATTCTGAATCCATTGAGTTTACTTACCTGTAGGAGACGTTGCCCATTGCCATTGCAGCTACCAATACCAAAAGGGCCTATCACCCCTCTCCAAAGGTCAGACCCAGTACCAACTTTGGCATTGAAGTCACCTAGAACAAGGGTAATATCTCCTTTCTTGACAGAATTCAAAATATCTTGAAGTTGTCCGTAAAACCTATCCTTCTCATCCTCATCGGCGTTCTCAGTGGGGGCATAACAGCAGATAACATTCAAGTCTTTAATGCTTGTCTGACATTTTGCTGTAAGAAACCTTTCATTAATGCACTCATATCCTAGAAGAGCATCACTAGCATATCTGCTGAGCAGCAGACCCACGCCTTGGTGATGCTTTCCATCCTCCCTCCCTGTAAAGAGCAGAGAGAAAATGATTAGTAGGATTTTTAAAGAAATTAGGTTTATTGAGATTGGTAGGGCCAACAATATCAAACAGCCCCCTGATCGCAGGCATGGGACAAAGACCTGTTCCTCCTCTGCTAAAGGCTGAAGTCACCGATGCTGGTAGGAACATCAGGCACCACCTTTTCAAGTGGACTTTTTCAAGAGCCATATGGCCTGCCTGAGACACATTACTCCAGTTTGCCACGATGCCCAACTAGCTAAGTAAGGTTCAGGTACCTGCGATGGCCTCTGATTAGGATTATCCACCAGCTGATATAAGGTATTCCATGCCTGTGTTCAGTTAGAGCTGGCAACCCAGAAGCAAACAGAAAACACAGCGGCAGACTCTCCCTCAACAGAGGCCCACCAGTGCAGCAAGTCCAGGATCAATAATCAAGCTCAAATCCATAAACAAGTCCAATCTAGTAGGTATAAATGGTCAGCACCAGGACCCTGTGAAGTTGACCACTCCTCAGCAGGGTTGAAAAAAAAGAAAAAAGTGGCCATAGATGACCAGATCAGTAGGCCATACTGAACTGGCAGCCCTCCGCTTCCGTTCCCTTCCAAAAGAGAATATCTCTTTTGAAAGGTACTAACGGCCTGCACCACGAGAAGGCGGGGTCGGACATTAGGTGCTAGACCTGGCCGGTTCTGTGCATCATCACTAGGGATTGGTGCACAGCTCTCCTTCCAGTTTACGCCTAGCTATCATTTACAGGTCCAACTCGATAAGGTTACTAATTTCAATGGTAAATTTGTTAAAAACTACACTTCTTAATTTATAATGTTTTCTGTATTTTATGATAACTTGGACTAATATTTATGCTTTATGACACTACTGGTTGCATAAACATTCTTATCCGAATTCGACAAAGCCTATCATTTAACAATTAAAAAACTGTGGTCGCCACAAGGAATGAGTTGTTCAGATTTATCCCAACAGTTTCTGGAGGATGAATATACTTACGTATAATTCTTTAGCCGTCTCATTGCCAAGTGGTTAGCACGCTTAACTACTGATCAAAGGACCTGGGTTCGAGCCCCAGGTAAGGCATGGATATCTGTGTTGCTTTCGTGCTGAGGTCCCGCCATCTTCACAGACCACCTACTCTGGTCTATAAACTGATAGGCTACTCTGTGACAAGGAGCTGTTTGAGGGGTATTTATTTTTATTTTATAATTTTTTATACCTCTTCTACTGAAACTGCTGCCAGAAAACAATGTAAAAAAAATGTTTTCTCAAAAGAAATGATGTCATTATTACGAAATTTTTTTAGAGGTTTATACATAATTTTAACTATATCCTAATTTTCTATAATAATTATATATGCTTAAATCCAACTCTGAAATGTTGAGTAAATATAACATTTCGGATGCATGTTTTTCCCACAGAATGGGCAGGTTACAAAAACCTTACTCTCGTAGTTGGGGTAGAGAATATACCAGATAATTATCAATAGCAGATGAAAGACCATCCAATGTGGTCTGTCGTACACACGGGGACACTGCTTGATGTCCCATCCGACGGACGGCTGCCATTTTATGACCATCGATATCTTCTTTCTCACCGAGAGCAATTTGACAGTTCGAGGAGAAATTTTCAGATCAAGGGAAAACTTGGGACTCGAACCTGAGAACTGCAGGTTACGAGCCTGGCGCACTACCAAACTCCGTCCCCCCCTACATTTGAATTTGCCTGCCTATCTGATCAAGAACTGTTCGTAAATTGTTTGATTTAATAATGCTAAATTTGGTATACAGACTCTTCTCGTAACAAATTAAAGAAATCATGTAAGAATCAGACATATACGTTCTCCTCTCGGAAACAGGTATGATTAAAGAGTACACTGCCCAGGCAAATTATTATTGTGAGCACATATCGTGTTCAAAGTATCACGAAATACTTCGCTGCAGAAGACGATTTCTTACTGACGGACGTAAACTGAGAGAATGGTAAAAAGGATGATTTAACTATGAAAGGAAGTGGGGGGGGAGATCACGGTCGAAGGTGATGAAACTCTGTGAAGAATCACGGGGCACAGTAAAATATTCCAAGTGTATAAAGAACAAATTAATTTGAACAGTCTGCATCTTTGCTAGATATTTTGAATTTTGGTGGTGGAATGTGATTAAGTATTTCACAATAATAATTTGAATGAGCTCTAAACTGGGTAAAGGTTCAGTCGGTAGGGTGCCAGTCTCGTAATCAGCAGCTCCCAGGTTCGAGTTTCATCGGTGGCAGCGTCGATATTAATCTCCGCTAAACCCCACCCTGCGCTCAGTGAGAAGGTGGACACGAATGGGGCTTGAAAGGCCGTTAGATGGGACGTAAAGCCGTGGCCCCGTGTGAAGGAAATCCGTACCATCTTCATGCTAAAGAACACTCTTGCTGTGCTTGAGGAGAAACTACCAGTTAGTTTTTAACAGTCACCCAGTGAATCTATTTAGTCTCATAAATGACCAAATTCTGATAGCATTCTTCCATCTGTAAGGTGTCAGGGTCGGTCTTTGTTTCGCTTGCTAGCCGTCAGGATAGCTTAAAAGTTTACCTAAAATTTAGGATAGCTTAACAGTTCTTTTGAGAACTTTTCGAGGTACGGTAAAGAGCGTTAAAAGATCTACAAGTCTGCAGCAAAAGAGTCAGTAAGTGAAATTTATCTACGATCTTCCTTTCTTTCCGGTATTTCCTTTGTCTTCGGAGTTGGGGAATTGTCTTTGTGTTGCGGTGGGGGGCGTCGGCTGATGGGATCTGCGTCACTGCAGCAGAAGAGACAGATCTTATTAACTTGTTGTCGTGGGCAAAGAAATTGTTTCTTCATTGCTGCCACACTCTTTCTTTTTCTGAAAGATTTCAAAATTAAACACCGTCATTGGCTGAGGTATTTCCTTATTGGAATTTGTTTGACAAACAAACCAACCCCACACTGTGAAAAGGTTATATGATGCCTTCTAATGGACACGAAATGAACAATGCCTGTCCTGATCTTCGTCAAATGATAGCACATTTTATTATGATAAGTGATGAACTCTTGCTGATAAAGGATACTCTCTTAAGCGGTGATGTCTTGATGTAGCAAGAGGGCTTGAGTACCTCGATGATACATCGGGGTATGCCAAACTTCGGTCAGTCCGGAACAGTGGTCCTAGATGTCGACCACTTGGGGAAAGTGGGGTATTCTCTTCACGAGCTTCTTTTTCTAATGCTTTTCAGGAACAGCTTCTGAACACTATCATCGATCAGGCACTGAGTGGATACAAAGTTATGCTGGCTTTAAATACTTACCTCCAGGATGCGTTCATTCTTCCTGTACCCCATCAGTACAGGGGAGTGGACCAAGTCACACGGCAGCCAATTCCAAGTGCTGAGAGCAGGAGTATGCAAGGGTGCAAGCTTCCTATATAGAAATATGGGATCACGCGATCCCTGTCAAATAGTCAACTCATCAGATTAATGGCTCTGCATTTGGCTGTCTGCGATTTCTGCCAAAAGCGGTATCTACTGTCTAGGAATGCCTCGGCTTTGAGTGAGAATTTTGACTTTTCGAAAGTTTCCTGTTCATTTCAGAGGACTGCTCAAGGTCAATTTCTTTTTAGCCAATTTAAACGTTTACTCCTTGAGAATTTCTGGGTTTGGTTCCCTTTAGTGGATTTTTTGGTTTGCTGTTTCTAGCTGTTATGACAGAACTGCCAGTGCTGTATCCACTTAACCCCATTTGCTGGGAGTCTGGAAAGACAATCTCGTGTTGGGGTGACCTTGTGGAGTATCTTTGGAGAGAGCAAAGGAAATCTCTTACTCTTTTCAGTTGCAATCTTTGTTCGAAAACGTATTCTAAGCTGACGTCAATGTCCTCGCATTTTTGCAATTGCCAGAAGACTGGACGTAAACAACCAACTACCATTGTCCTGGAGCAAGCTTCACTTTCAATCACTGTCAGCAGAATTTTTTCACCAAAGCCAGACTACCCGTCCAATGTAAGTCGAGGCACCCTGTGGAATATGGAAAGAATATAAAAATTTCCACTCAAGGGAAATGGACCGAGTCAGGGTTGGAAGCCTCGGCTTCCCTTAAGCTCAATGCTCCGCCAGGTGCGCAATTGATCAATCGGTACCTGGCTCCGCTCTTCGCAACTCGATCTATGATGATATAAAGAGTTACAGACTTTCGGCTAAATATCTGTCGGCCCTTAGTCATCTGAAACAGCTCACAAGGCCTCCAGCAGCCGTGGGGGAGTCAGCCACTTTCAGCATGTCAGCAGAAGAGTATTTTGAAATCTTCAAGGTGGGGAGTGATGATGATTTCTGTCATGTTAATGGTTCAGCTGGCATCATGACCCTTCTATGACCAAGGGTGGAGTGACTTTCTCGGTCACTAAGAAATTGTGGTTACAAAATGTAATGCACATGATACCCCTGTTTCGGCAGTAAGGACTCTAGGGTTCAACTGCAGGGTGCACAGACAAGTGATGTACAAACACCATCAGGCTTTGTTTTCCAAGGCCCCTTGTTTGGTCCTTATAATGGTATGACGAATGATGTCACTTCTTGTAACAGTGTCACTATGCAGAGTTGGTGTGACACCTACGACCCTATCGTTATAGCTAAGTCCAAGGTTGCTCAGTTTCCTAGGACTCCAGTGAATTGGGACACCCAGTCCATATCAAGTGCCAAAGTGAGTTCTGCAATCAATGTCTAGGGGATCTGAAGGTATCCAATCGAAAGATCTTAGGAAGATCCCTTTTAGCGTTCTCGCTGGGATATTTAATATTAGAATATGGCAGGATTCCAAAATTTTTCGGAACGAGCAGGACCACGTTTATCCCTACAACGTCCGATCCTCTAATAGTCTCTGACTTCAGACCATTATGGTGACATCTGTTGTGCGAGGCTGTTCTAAAAACTTTGGCTCCCAATTTATGTTAGCATATTCCTTTACACCTCTTCAGTCAATCTTTCCCTATGATAACTATTACCACAAATCTTTTTTGCCTACAGGAGATTGGGGCGGACACCCTTCCTCGCTTTGAAAATAGATTTGTCCAAAGCTTTTGACTCGGTCTCTCACGAGTCAATCTTTCAGGTGCTAGCAGCCATAGGCTGCTTACCAATGTATGCAGCAGTCCTTAGGGACTCCTTTTTTTTTACTACTACTTACTTTTTCCTTGATGGTAAAACTGATGGGAAGGTCACCGTTCAGAGAGGGATAAAGCACCTGCTGTCCCCATTCCTTTTTAATTTGTTTATTGATTTTTTTTTGTTTCGGCAGCTAGGGAATTTTGCCATAAAGTTAGGACAAAAAAACATTTAGCATATGCAATATTATCTTGTTGTCCGATTCAGTACATGGCTTGCAGCAGCTGGTAGAATCAACATTTAAATTCTTGGAGCAGCAGCATCTGAAAGTCAATTATCGAAAATATCACCATTTTTGGGTGGTTATACTCCGGTAAGTAGAAGTTCTTGTATAACCTCCCTCATTTGACCTGTTTTGGCCAATTCATCCAAGCTGCAAACCCTTTAGCGAAATTTAGATATCTTGGCTTGAGCATTGATGGTGTGAAGCCTCCAGCTCCCAATATCTCCGAATTTATGAAGGTGTCCACTTGGTTTCTGGCGCATCTCTGAAAACAGTGGCAGAAACTAGTTTGTTCAGGCAAAGTTCTGCTTCCATAGCTGCTCTATCAGTTGCCCTGTTGCTTGATTGATCGCCCATTTGTGGAGCGCCTGGGAAAGTCATCCGGTTCACTGTAAAAAATTGCTTACACCTTCCACAGAGTACGGCAAATTTAATTTTACATCGACTAAATAGTGAAGGTGGATTAGCATTAATTTATCTCAATTGGGCCGTTTTCTCGCTCCAATCTAAGCATTTTTCAGGATGTTGCGTCTCAGTGTCGCTGCCTTTGAACACCTTTTGACGATAGATGGTATTGCTATCATCGTTCACAAAACGTTTGAGATTGTGGGCTTAAGCGGGATCTGTTCCGATTTGTAGGGTCTGAGCAAGCATCTAGCCTCAACCCGAAGACAAAATTTAGGATAGAAGATGCAGAGATTTCTATCTTGCAACATCAAAGCCTTTATGAATCAGCCATTGTGAAAACTCCTGGCTGAGGCCTGAAGCTCGTCTGCTTTCATTAAGGGATACCATCAGAGCGTTGTGGTTGAGGGCTTCCCTATAGTGTCCTATAAAGCCCTCTTCAACCACCATGCACCCAGATTCTCTCGAGTTTGCTGTCATGGCTGTGATGACCTGAAGACACCCTTTCATAATCTGCAGGTGTCCTAGATCCCATCAGTCGTGGATTAATCGACAATTTCTCAAGTTTTTCAGGTTGAAATATCCATTTGCATCCATTTTGAAAGAGCCTGTTTTCAGCGCGGCTGGTGTTAATTAAAACCTGAACTTGTTCTTTCTGGTAGTATGGGAACCTTCATTGTGGATGCCGCAGTCCCCTGGAGCACGACTGTGGCGTCGCTGAAGGCATCTCATGGAGCCAAGACCCAGAAGTATGACCCGTTGATTTCTGCGACTTCTAAAGTTTGTAAGGGAGTCTCCAGTTGCTCTGGAGGTGGTTCTTATAAATTTTGGGAGTTTAGAATTTTTAAGTGTGAAGGCTGGCCTCTTGCACCACAGCGATTCAAGCGGTTCATTAAGGGTAAAGCCAAATGCCTTGTCATCTAATTAGGCATGAATGGATTAACGAGTTTCCCACTATCATCGAGAAAACTTTGCCAAGCTTACGTTGATTTTGTTATATTTCGAATTCTTTTGTTAGTATAATTAGTCTATGTTTCTGTATTGAATATGTGATTGTCCGAAATGATAATTTGTTATTTTAGTTATAAATCATATTAAGATTGATATTAATTCTGAGTGAATCTATGCACTTTTAAGCTGATTTTCGGTGATATTGTTTTTAGGTATTTTTAACATTGCAGAGGAGACAGTAATTAAGGAGACTGCTACGGAGGTTGACTGGAAACCTCCAGTTACTCCAGAGGAATTCATAATAGAAGTGAATAGGATACGAGATAATTTGGAGAAAGTCCTGAGAGCAGAAGGTAAAAGATTCACAACAGGAAATGCGACTGACATTCGTAACGTCTTTTACCAGCTATGGCAAATAGTCACCCAGCAGCAGCTTCAGCTTGCAGAACTGAGAGGAAAAGTGGCAGCCCAGGATAAGCCACACAATGGCTACAGCCAGACACATACAAACCCACAGAGTGGAAAAGAAAACAGAGGTAAGGAAGAATAATGTTCTGCTTGTGTACCCAACAGCTGAAAACATCAAGACTAGCGACGAGCTAAAAGAAAACCTGAAGGAATTGATAAATCGCAAGACCTTAGGTATTGGGATTACCCAAGTAATGAAAATAAAGGGAAACGGATTGGCAATTGAACCAGTGGCGGACTAGCCAGGGTGTCAGCTTGTCCGATGGCAAGTGGGCCCCTTAAACATTAGACAATATGTTAAAAATGTTAATGACCTGTTGTTGTTGGTTGGCCCCCTTTGTCTCCTGGCAACCAACATCTTTAGACCCAGTTCGCCACTGCATTGAACTAATCAGCAAGACCCACTTCGAGAAGCTGCAAAAGAAGAAATATGAGGTAAGGAAACCTAAAACATTAATCCTAAAGTTATTATCTACGATGTGTCCGCTGATATGAATTTTCCAGAATTGAAGAAAAGCATTCTAGACCAGAATGACATAGAAGACGAGGAAGGAGGGATGACATTTGAATTTGACATTAAGGCAGAAGAAGTAAAGCAAGCAGTCTTGGAAACCAAGACCTGCTTCCTCAGGAAGAAGGTAAGTTAAATATTGAATGGTTTCGTAATAACGTTAAGAAGTATCTTAGACCCATGAAATGTTTTAGGTGCTACGAGTTCGGCCAACTGCAGAATAAGTGTAAAAGCCTAAAAGAGCAGTTCCTCTTCCTAAAAGAATGGTTCCAGCTGGAAACCACTCTTTTAGGAGGGAGTGCAACAGGCATGACAGGAAGTGCATAAATTGTATCCGCACGAAAGAGCGACACTAAACGGCACATGATCAGCAGTATGGTGCCATGGATAACGC
Organism: Ryuthela nishihirai; assembly: GCA_038380435.1. Classification (NCBI taxonomy): domain Eukaryota; kingdom Metazoa; phylum Arthropoda; class Arachnida; order Araneae; family Heptathelidae; genus Ryuthela; species Ryuthela nishihirai. Next base: position 93,715,455 of record JAWZYU010000009.1, read on the forward strand.
TTGTCCCAGCTACCTTCGTGAGCTAGACAAGTAGTTCGTAGAACTAGCCTTCGTCCTCCCATCGACTGTGAACAGGCCTCTACTACTTAGTCTTTTCTTCAGGTTAATTCAAATAAATCAGAAGCTGCGACAGCGAATGTTAAAGTGGTCCTCGATCACATAGAACCGGATCTCAAACCAGATATCATCTGTATTGAAGAACCATACACAAGAGAAGGAAAATTAGGCAGCCTGCTTCTACACTAGAAAACGGCATACAGCGAAAACGTAAAATATAATCGCGACGACAAACGCCATCTATTTTGTCATAATTTGTGCGAACACCAACAACGTAGCGATAGAAGCGAGGGACACAAAAATAGTTTAATTATTTCCGTATATTTTCCGCATTACGACGATTTGGTAAACAATTCGAAGAATCTAGACAAATTGATTAGAAACACAGAAATATGAAGATAATAATTAATGGAGATTTTAATTCAAAATATATCTTGTGGGAAAACCCAACAACAGATAAAAAGTAGAAGAAATAATGGAATTTTGAGAAATAATTTTAAAATATTGAATGATAAACACTCACCTCCCCCCCACACACACACACACACCACCTATCCACACTTATGGAAGAAGTTGGATTGATTTAACTATCACCAACGAGAACCTAGAAGAGGAAATAACAAAATGGGAAGTTCTAATTATGCGACCATAAATTCATTGTCACCGCTTTGGGAACAAAGGAAATAGCTGCTGTGCCCCAGCGATATAAGCTTACGTATAAAGGAAAAAGGAACCGTTATAGAAAAGGAATACCCTGGTGGAATCAAGAATTAAACATAGGGATTTGCATTTATTTTCTTCTAAGGCGACAATAACAAAGAGCTGAAGCGACAGAAAACAGATATCCGAAAAGTTAAATATAAAAGAAACAAGCAGCAAAGTAGAGAAGATTGATAAACTTCAGCAGGAAGAATTCTTGGAACACATTTTGTAAAGAAATCTCCAAAGCAAAGCTTTACATGGGAGAGAGAACGCTCTCTCCCATGTAAAATAGCGAAAATAGGACATTCTTTACAGATATCAGCACTCGAAATGGAAGATAATAGGAGAATTAAAGATTTTGAAAATATCGTTAAAATTTATATAGTTTATAGCAAATAGCTCAGAAGATGATCCAAAAGAACACAGAATCACAAGAGAATAGCTGGAGATAAAATACACCAGTACGACAGATGCATGATTTTTACTAAACAGGAAATATCGAAGATTCTAAAGACCATGCTAAACAATATCCCAGGATAGGACAGACTAAACCTGGATATTATAGAAACCATCAACTCTGCAGTTCCGAATATTATAAACAAGCTACTAAACTTATGTGTAACATTAAAATGAAAGAAAGCCAGAGTCATATTATTCAACAAACCAGGAAAAGACAGAAGCAAGCAAGTCTTTTAGGCCAATGTGCCTCCTAACTTCTCTTAGCAAAGTACTCCATAAGTTAATTAAAAGAAGAGCATATTATCATATATCTAAGACTAACAGTTTACACCCGGAGCAGTATGGATTCAGATTAGATAAATCATGTAACGTGACACTAAATTATATATAAAATTGAAGAGAATAAGGGAAATAAAATGCATACAACAATTATTACCTTAGATATTAGTGGGGCCTTTGAGAAAGTCTGGTGGAGCGCTATCCTAGAAGAACTGAGAAGAAAAATAATGTCCTGAAAATATTTATAATGTTGTTATAGAAAGTTATTTTACAGATAGAGCATAACATTCATCGGGCACACAAAAAATATTACAAGAGGATGCCCGCAAGAGGATCCCCTATTTTGGAATTTAATTATGGATCAAGCCCTATTATTGAAGTTCCCAGAAAATGTGAAAGTACAAGCCTATGTTGATGATTTATTGATAATAAGGGCAAAAACGAGAACTTGAAGAATTAGGAAAACAGGCCATAGGAAAATTAAATGAATGGACCAAGAGAAACAAGCTAAAGTTCAGCACGCAAAAAAATTATCTATGATATTAGTAATACACAAGAGGATAATTACACCACCATCATTTAAATAGGAACCCAAACAAACATGTCTCGGAAATAAAAATTTTAGGAGTTTACTGGCACTTTCAAACAGAGATCGCGAAAATGGCGTCATGTACAACCTTTTAAGAATAGGTAGAGATCTGTATCCTAAAAGAAATATTTTGAAATATATTTACAAGAAAGACTTAGAATCATTCTATATGGCCATGGAATTTGGGGATATCGACTAGAGCAAAATAAGAAACTTGAAACTACATTCTTAGTGCACAGCACCAGACAGCACTCCTTATCAGTATAGTGTATAGAACAGTAGCAACGGAAACGGCACTTATCCTCAGGGAATTAATTACCCTATGACAGGGAATCGAAGAGTCGTCCGTAAACCCTCCCACAGCATTAGGAGATATTTGCGGACGGCTCTAAGGAGAAACATCGAGTAGGGAGGGCTTTCACTCTGAAAAACAGTTGACAGATAATACAATTACCAAGCAAAAACATTAGCAATTTTAAAAGAGCTGGATTTCGCCCAAAATACTACAGAAACAGGGAAATATTTACAGTCGCTCACTATCAGTTCTCCAAACCGTAGTAAAGAATACAAAGATAAAATTTTAATTGAGACAATACATAATAATTAAAAACAGAAGAAACGTAGCATTCCATTGCACTAAAGGTAATGTATTAGCTGATGAAAAAGCCAAAAGCACTAGCAGAATTATTACAGAAAAAAATATCCCTGTCACTTAGCTATGTGAAGATGAAATTTAGGAAAAATATTTCAGAAGAATGGCAAAATCTATGGAAACGAACAGATATTATGCAAATCAGATATTGACAGGACATGGGATGTAAACCAAGCGGATCAATATTACAAGAACATAACCGAGTTAAGTTTTCTTAACACTTATTTCCAAGGCCACGAAGGATTTTTTTCCAGCTGCGATCAATTAGATTTAGACTTCACAAGACCCATTTATTGCATGCCTTCCAGCTATATTATGTTTTTTAGAGGGCTTTTGTATTTTGTCTCTTATTTCAGATTGATTCTTCATAGTTTTGTGCTGTCCTGTGTTGTGTTTTTAGTATTTGTATTGTATATGTAAAAAAATTAAAAATATCTAAAATTTTACAAAATGTTATATAAACATCTCTTGTATACGTTGCCCATCAAATCTAATACAAAGTTACAAGATACTGGGATATAGATACGCTTTTTTCATCTCTTTTTCACTGTATTTGTAATATAGCTGTTCTTTGATTCTTTTGTATAGTGCAGTAGCATATTGCGCTCATTTCTCTAAATAATATTAAGTGTTTCATTTATTAAGTGTCTTGAATTGTCTCAGTATCATAATGCAGTGTTAGTCATGTCACGCCGTCCCATGGACGAGTGGTTAGCGCGCTTGGCTACTGATCTAAGCGACTTGGGTTCGAGCCCCGGATAAGGCATGGATGTTATGTGTCGTTTATCTGCTGTGGTCCTGCCATCCTCTCAGATCTTCTACTGTGGCATATAAACTGACAGGTTCCTGTCAGACCTCTGTGGCAAGCAGCTGCTTGAGGGGGAATTTATTTTTATAGCCATGTCACGTGTACTATACTAATAGGTTTATTATGTTAATATTAACTATGTCTCTTCCTAGCTAGATAATTTAACTCATTTCCAAAATTTATTTTCAGGATGTTGCGCCTCAGTGTCGCTGCCTTTGAACACATTTTGACGATTGATGGTATTGCTATCATCGTCCACCAAACGTTTGAGATTATGGGCTTAAGCGGGGTCTGTTCTGATAGGTAGGATCTGAGCAAGCATATAGCCTCAACCCAAAGACAAAATTTAGAAACCTCTGCATCTTCTATCCTACTTTGCAACATCAAAACCTTTATGAATCAGCCATTGTGAAAACTCCTGGCTGAGGCCTGAAGCTCGTATGCTTTCATTAAGGGATATCATCAAAGCCTGGTTGAGGGCTTCTCATAGTGCCCTATAAAGCCCTCTTCAACCACCATGCACCCAGATCCTCTCGAGTTTGACGTCATGACCTGAAGACACCCTTTAACATTTACATTATCATTTGTATTACCCTTAACATTTAAATTGTTGTATTTGTTACCGCTAAAGCTCGAAAGCCGTTAATGTACACATTACCTAGCTAATCTGCAGATTAACTGATTTGCTCCGTTAACGTGCGGAATCAAGAGTTTTCCGCATTTTACCTAGGTAATGTGCACATTAACGGCTTCCGTATCGTTAAAGTTCAAAAGTTTGTTTCTCTCTTAGTGGTGAATCTCTTGAATATGAATCTTCGTGTCACGTGATTCACTCGTCCGCATTATAAAAAACGCCCCGGATGAGCGGAGGCCAAGTGAGAACGAATCGGTAAAGTGATTCATTCTTGATAACGAATCACTAAAATGATTCGTTCTCACTTGGCCTGCTCATTTTGGGGGCGTTTTTTATAATTCGGACGACTGATTCATGTTGACAGAGGGATGACCCTGGTTTCAACTCTACTCTAGGACACTAGCTAAATAACATTATGTTAATTTAAGCGTACAGAAACGTTCCTGTTGTTCCAGCAAAGACCTTATTTTCACTTTAACGAGTGCCTAGTAGGTAATGTGCAGATTATACAGGTAATTTGCAAATTACCTAGGTAATTTGAGAAATGAAACAATTTTCCGCACGTTAACGAATCACCCTAGTTAATCTGCACAATACCTAGATAATCTGTAGAATAATTGATTTCTGCACTTTAGCGGTAACATATTAACTATTTCAGTCTAGCGATGAAGAATTGATTAATTGCCTCACTGTCCTACTCTCGTTATCGTAATTTCGAAGGACAATTAAGAATCGAATCTCCCACAATGCCCACAGTACAGGTTAGAATCGTCCAAATCCCCCTAATCTCCTTCGGACTAGCCGCGTTGACCCGTTCAACACCCCCCCCCCCCCGACGCTTTCCTACGCCTTATCAGTAGAATTGTTTTCCCCACTTCCTTCTCTTTAGCTAAAGCCTCCGCTCCTCCCACCCTCCGAGATATCACGTGTCTCCTCTCCCTTGCTCAATCCCTCCCATACCAAAATATTCCAGTTTAACCTTTTAGGATAGTCAAATAATATAGGCCCCACAATTACATAACTCAGAACACATACAAACGCTTAGCAGGTAAGAAAATAAAGGTAAAAGAAATTAAGATTTATATTTTAACATTTTATAAGAACTTTCAGTAGTAAATTATTACAATGTATTATGCAGTGTCAATTAGATTTATCCTATCAGTTTTCAATCCATTTCTTCCCTCTTTTCCTTTGGACTGAGACCCTTTATTTTCTGGCTTCCCCCCCCCCCACATACATCTTTATTCATTTTGATCCTGCCTCTTACTCTCCATGTCGTGGCTTCCATAGAGGGTCGAGGGGAGCCTTGACCTTCTGATTTGCTTTCAGCCAGCAGTGGATTAAAGTTTCCACCACTGCTGCCCCCCACCATGGCTGATCCCCCCCCCCCTCCTGATTACTCGCGAGTGTTCAGGTATTGCCTGTGCTCATGTGAATCACCTGAGTTTTCCACCTTAGGCTGCCTGGAGTGTTATCTGATCAGTACGGCCAACTGCCCTTTGTTCCTTTTATAAAATCCTTTCCCTTTATCCATTTCTTCAAACAGTTTAAGAGCAGTTGTATTAATATTTTTTCTTCAGATATATTTTTCTTTATGGTGTAATTTGTAATGTAGTCTTGTATTATATTGTGTAGTATACAATAAATGTTGCTCTGTACTATGATAAAATTCTTAAAAAAGCTAAAAAATTTATATAAAAAAAAAATAAATTTTTGCAATATATTAAAAATATCTCTTGACTTCAGTTGTTCTCCCAATATAGCGCAGGATATTTTTATGTTATGCATCCATTAGAGTGTTTTGCTTTTCTTTGTGTCCAACTGTAATCATAATAGAAATAAAATTGAGGTGCACAATAAGTCTATTGCACAGTTAAATCACACGTATTCTTTCTTTTACAATGCATTCCTCCCATATTTTTATTCCTTGTAATATAAGAAATCTATACTTAAATATGCGATTAGAACATCACTATGTAATGTTTATATCCATAAAAAATTCATTAGGGTGAAGTCTTGGTAATAAGAAAGAGGTATTAAATTATATATTTCTTCCTTACAATTACAGTCACTTCCTTATTTTAACATAACCAGTCTTAGTATTGTGATTGTTGTGTAGTGCTGATAAATGTATGCTTAATACCCATTACAATGTATACTTTTATTATCATAAAGCGCTTTATCCCCGTAATTATATCAGAAATTTTGTTATGCCATAGTTAGTTTAAATTTTGCCGTAACTAGGTATAATTTTTATTTATTTTATCTGTAACACTTCCTTTTTCCCCAACAATCAAACTCATAGGTTAGAACTTGCACTTTGTATACTACCCTTCCTCTACACAATGACCATTGCATTCGTACGGAGACCATTTCTCAAGCTCTGGCCAAAGTCCACTGGGACCTTCCCCATACCCTGCCTTTTCCATTTTTCTCATGTGCTCACTGCTCTGCCCTGTCCTTTTGTTTCCCCCTACCAGACAAGGACTACCACTCTGTCGAGACTTACAATAATAGTTAGATAATTGGTATTTGAACAGTTAAAAATAGTCACACTATTAAATGAATTCAAACTACCCACTTTTATTTATTATTCTCTCCAATTAATGTTGTACTCGTTGTACCAGATAGAAACCTATTAAAAATATTAGTTTACCAGATCGATAATGAACTGTTTATTTATCTTTTATTATTATCTGTTATTCATCTTTTATTTTTACTGTCATTATCTTTTTCTTTTCACCCTTTAAATTACATAAAATTCAAAATTCCATCTTTTATTTTCATTACACTAAATTAAACAAGCTGTGCATGATAAAGCATCTATTACCAAGATAACATACCAGAACAAATGAACAATGTTGCTTAATTTTTATTTATTTCTTCTTTTCCCTTTGCGGTCCGAGGTCCTTTCCTTCCCACTGACCTAGGCTCTCTGGTTACTCGTGGTGTTCGGGTGTTGCATGCATTCACGTGGGACACCTGAGAGGCATCCCCCCTAGGCTGGCTGGGTCCATGTCTGATAGGTTGCTCTGATCTGTGCTACACTGGGTCAACTACCTTTTGTTCTTTCTTTGCTATATTCCTGCCCTATTTTCATTTCTTCTAACAGTAATAATTCAATGAAAGTATTTCTTTCAAGTTTGAACTATTTAAATTTTGAATTTTTTTATGCCGAATTCATTTTAAGTTTGGCAGTTTTTATAAGACTGTAATTTCTCAAGTTTAGGAAATTCAAAATTCGAAACGATCTCCCAGATGTCTCGATGATTAAACACCCAGACGAATCCTGATTTATCAGTAATGGTCAAGCTCCTAATAACTGGTCCTTTTTCTGCTGCCCTACAACTATAATAACTTCATGAATGAATTCTCTGGATACATATAGGGGGAAATATCACATCACCCATATGATGTAGTGCTGTCTTGTTTCCGGGTTTTGCCATTCAGTTTACTACAATTGTCCTTGGGGAGCATGCCGAGGAGCTGCATCATACCACAGATGGTTGAGCCCTCTCCGCTGCCAGCCTGGTCCCAATTGGGCCAACGCAGGGTGACAAATGGAACCCGTCTGCTCCCTGGGTGGAAATGCATCGACGTTGTAAATGCAAGGATCAACGCCCTCCTCATAACCGAAAGAACATCTCGTGGGAGAGACAGACTGAGGACATCCAGAGCATTTGATGAGAGCATTTGATCCAGAGCAGCATGCATTTGATGGACACAGCATCAAATGCAGGGCGACTGAGTTTTTAGCTCATGTCACCCTAGTGCTACCACCATACACACGGGCAACAAGTCCGGCAGCACGATACCTTTGTTAACATCATCGTTAGCTGGATTCAACAACGTGGCTGGCAAGTGGTCAAAGCACCTCATTATAACACCAAAGAAGGGTGGCGCAAATCCGACATGATTGCTAAGCGAGGCCCTGACGAGGTAAACATCATCGACGTTCAAGTAGTCGGGGCTAGTAAGCCACTGGATGCCTCTCATCACGAGAAAGTGGCCATCTACACTAACAACTTATATCTTGTGCATCAGGTTGATGATGAATATCTCGCAACACCAAGGGTAACCTCTGCTACCATCTCAATGGTGGCATAATGGATACATCAGCTCATGACGACAGGATTTTACACCTGTAAGAGCTACAGCTGTAACAGCAGGTATTGGGTGACCGGAGTGGCCCAAAGTGTGATCCCTCACCACTGTTATCAGTGGGGGCAACACATTCCACAGCATGGGGTTGCTACGCACACTCTGGCAGGGAAGATTTGTTATACCATCTGAGTAAATCCAACCCTTTTTAACTTTTTCTGTTTTTATATCCTGTTGATATATTTATATTTTAAAAGTTTGTATCTTGAATGAAGTTTACTAAAAATATTCAGTATCTCCTTGACACACCCCTTAAATGCTGACACCTTGACGTTGCAAGGCTACTAGGGAACTTGTATGACAGAGGCCAGATTTCAATCTGTTATACGGTTGACACTATGTCCATGTCATCGGCGATCTCTCTTAAGTGGAGAAGCATTGACATATCAAGAGGGTTTGAGAGCCTCGATGATACATCGGGGTTTGCCAGTGCCAATGCTGGAGAAACTGATGAGAATGAGACTAAGAGCAGTACACCCCTAAGTCTCCAGGTCCCTCTATGTGAGTTCTAGAGGAGGATTTCTACTAGCAGAATTTCTCGACCAGGATCACAAGAACATCAAAGAGGCCTTGGAAGGATTCCTTCCTATAAGGAGTTACAAAGGCATAGAGAGCCATCGTAAATCGAGCAATTACTGTCAACTGGTAGTCAGATTCGTGACTGCGCAGAGTGTCAGTGTGGAAGAGCCCTGAGAGTCCCTGAGTTCCTAGATGGCGACTACCTGGAGAAAGTGAGGTGTTTTGCTTCATGAGCTCCTTCTTTCTCCTACATGTGATGCTTTCTAGGAACAGTGTCCGAACAACATCGTTCAGGTACTGAGTAGATCGGAAGTTTGCTGACTTTGGATGTTACCTTACTTTAGATGATAGCAATTTCCAAGTCCCATCACCAGGAGTATGTAACTTGGAATGTCGGCAGGAGTATGTGAGGGTGCAGACCTTTTAAATAAAAATAGGGGTCATGTTCCAGGACGATCCTAGACGGAAGATCAACTCCAGACTTAACAGATCAAGAATTTGTCGAGTTCTGGAAGATAGTCTTCTCCAGCGATTCCTCCTCCTTCCTGCTGATTCCACCTCTGAAGCTGCAGCTGCTGTCTCATCAGACATTGTTATTCCAATCAAGTGAGGAGATTAAGGATGCCCATCTGACCTTATCTTCTGCCCAGGTCCCAATGGTTTGACATCCAGGTTTCTTTAGAGTGTCCTGGTGCTCCAGAAATTGTTTAATATATTTCTGTTTCTGGGTACTTTCTGGGCACTTAGAACATCAAGAACAAACTTCATCCCCATGATGGACACACCATCAAGTCCAGGGGAGTACCGCACTATTACCATCTCGCCAGTGCTCCTCCACCTCTTCTATCGGATTCTAGACAAGCATTGCAGAAGACAATAATCTCCTTTGATGTGTGGCACTGAGACTTCGTCCCTGTCAATAGCTGCACAGAGAACATTTATTCTGTCCACTTTCCTGGGGGAAGAACACTGCTTTCTGCGACCACTCCATCTGGTCACCTTAGAGATGCAGAAGGCCTTTGACCTTATCACCTTGCAGCCCCTACAACCATCGGACTTCAAGGTTTCCTGGACAAGGCAAGATAGTTCTTCACCCAACAGAGACTTACCATCAATCTCTGGAAGTCCAGCACTCTCTCCCTACTGCCATCGGGGAGAGAGAGAAGATTAAGCTCATCCCAGATAAACTATTCAACCTGACTGTCCGCCGTCAGAAGGTCAGCCAGATAGGACTGCTTCAGACTTGCACCTAACTCCTGTGCTGCTCTGCGACTAACACCGCCCCCATTAAGGAAGAGTTTAGCCATCAGTGAGGATGGCCACTGATGTTGACACGTCTCACAACATTAACTACTGTTCTCCAGAAGCACGCCAAGGAGCTGCACCATACCATCGACAGTGGCGCCGTAGTCACTGGGTGGCAGATGTAACCAGTCTGTTTCCCAGTTGAGAATATGTGGATGTTATAGAGGCAAGTATCAATGCCCTCCCCACGAGAGCAAGAACTTCTTTTGGGAGAGAGACTCTGAGGACATGCAGAGCCGAGTGCAGGACAACCGAGTCTTTAGCTCATATTGCCCAGTGCTGTCACAATACTCATGGCAGGGCCGCCGACAGGGGGGGGGAAAGGGGGACTAGTGCATAGGGGCCCGTCAGGAATAAGGGCCCGTCAGATTAAGTGACTCTTTACTTTTTCTTACAAAAATTATTCTTAGTTAGGCTATATATCGATCCTACAAAATTCCATAAGAACATTATTTGTCATAATATGCTTTTAAAAAGAAACACTAGTTGGATTATGACATATTATCTCATTAATAGTAGTTGAACCAACCATTTCTTAACATCTTCTTTTGTTTGCGTTAACTTACAGCATTTGCTTGTATTTTCCCTGTTAACCACCCCAGCCCTGCAGCAGTAGCAACAGTTGGACTCTCCTAAACCCAACCCGTGCGATCAGGTATATTACATTGTTCATGTTTCGAGTTCCAGTAACATCGTCTGTGGTCTGTGTGTCAGTGTTACAAATTATAACAGTTTAAAAGTCTCTTGTCGGCACATTTGTTTCACCATTTCGTTGTCATTTGTTTAGTAAAATGATATATTCATTGGTGCTATAGTCTAACTGAACAATGGACAAGTATAAGCATAAGGCAGGAGCTGAGAAGCGCAAGGAGAGAAATAAAAAATTGGAAGTTATTAAGAAAAGGAGTAGAACTTTGTTTGAAGTCGGTGTAAAAGTGAATGTGGACAGTGAAGGTGCAAAAAATGAACTAATCCCAATCTCAAGCTCGTCTGTTCCCGCTCTCAAAAATAAAGAAATTTCAAGTTCAGAGGGGAATGATGATGGTTCTGGTTTTTTTTTTAAATTATGACGACAGCAGTATTGAAACGAAACAACCAAATAGCAGTGAAAATGATGAGCGTTCTATAAACTATGAAAGTGATGCGAACTTACCCGCTCCAGTTACGAACTCTGAGTCATGGCAAGTATTGTGTGATCTTGGAAAATTAAAAAGTGGCAGCCCAAGTGTAAGTGTAATTTAAGGTATAGTTCGAAAAGGTCCCCCTTCTATGCCTAATAACCTTCCAAGTGACGGAACAAGAGCCTTTCCGAAAACAGTTTTATTTTCAAAACTCAAGAATGGAGAATGTGTTCCTAGAGACTGGTTAGTGTGGAGTGAAACAAATCAGTCGTTATACTGTTTTCCTTGCAGATAATTTGGTCGCAACCCTGAATCCCACAAATCCGTTTTAGTTAGTGATGAAGGCTGGAAAAAAGATTATTCTTGGCGTAAACTATATAACAAATTGCCAGTTCATGAAATGAGTGCTAATCACAAAAAATGCTATATTGAATGGAGAGGATTGGAAAGAAGACTACATCATGGAACTGATATTTATTCTCAAATGAACTCTGAAATTGCCTATAAAGTGAAATATTGGAGGGATTTATTTCACAGGATTCTGTCTGTTACATTATTTCTCGGGAAGAGGGGTCTCGCATTTAGAGGTTCTTCCAGCAAAATAGGGTCATTGGATAATGGTAACTTCCTCGGGATTATTGAGTTGCTCGCTCAATATGATCCGCTGTTGAGAGAACATGTGACTAAAGTTCAAGAGTCACAACAAGAAGGGAAGAGACTTCAAGCTCACTACCTTTCAGCGGATTCTTAAAACGAGTTCATTAAGGCTTGCACCAACAAGGTTCTTCAAGCTGTACTCTTAGAAAGAGAAAAATCAAAGTATTTTTCAATACTAGCTGATGCTACTCCAGAAACATCTCATAATGACCAAATGACATTAATTTTAAGATACGTTCTAGACCGTGATTCTTCATTTAAAGTAATGGAGAGGTTCATAAGTTTTGTAAAGTGCAATAAGAAAACTGGACAAGAAATTGCAAATGTACTCACTGAAGAATTAGAGAAGTATAACATCCCTTTAAAAGATTGCAGGGGGCAGGGATATGACAATGGAGCGAATATGGCTGGTGCACACAATGGCGCGCAAGCCATTATAAGTGTACTAAATCCATTTGCCATATTTTCTAACTGTAGTGCACATAGTCTAAATTTGTGTGGTGTGAACGCTGTTGAATGCTGTGAAGATGCTATTACGTTTTTTGGTATGGTTCAAAAAGTGTATAACTTCTTTTTAAAGAGCCCTCAGAGATGGGAGATACTAGAGAATACAATAGGTTGTTCCTTGCATAGCCTATCAAAAACAAGATGGTCTGCTCATGTTGACAGTGTTAAACCGTTTTCCAAACACCTATCACTCATCAAACATGCATTAAATCAATGCAAAAATTTTAATCTCTCAGCTGAGTGTAAAACGGAATTGATGGGAATAAAACGATACCTTGAATCATTTAAGTGCACTTTGATGGCAACAATCTGGTACAAAATTCTCTCGGCAACTGACATTCGCAACAAGGTTCTACAAGCTCGTGATGCAACTCTTGATGTAGAGATTGATAATATTCGCGATCTGCTTCAGGAACTGAAACAACTCCGTGATAAATGGGAGAACTTATTAAATGAAGCAAAAGTAGTGGCCACCTCATTAGCAAGTGACTTCCTGCAGAGACAGAACTTCCGAAGACGAGAGTGAAAAGAAGGAAAACTTTCTTGGACGAAATAAATGAAGACGTTCCAGAATTTCGAGGGAATGAGGGGAAACTAATGAAGAATGGAAGTTCAGAGTAAATGTGTTTTATAGGGTAATTGATTCTGTTGTTTGTGGACTTACTAATCGTTTCACTTTGGCGGAAAAGTTAAATGATAGCTTTAAGTGCTTATGGCTATATCCAGACATTGAATAACGTGACATTGAAAATATGGATGTTACTTTGCATGAACAATATTATGAAGACATTAATAGAGAGATCAGTGATGAGCTGAAATATCTAAAATCAATTCATTCTTCTAATTTAGGGACAGGCCCATTGAAACCACTGGAGCTCTTAAACCATCTGAGAGAATTGAAACTGGGCAGTTTATTTCCAAATATTTTTATAGCCATTAGAATATTCTGTACAATTCCTGTGACAGTTGCTGATGCTGAAAGATCCTTCAGCAAAATGAAGGAAATAAAAAATGTATTCAGATCAACAATGTGTCAAGAAAACTGAGTAACCTTGGTTTGCTTAGTCTGGAGAGTGATCTTGCTAGGTCTCTAAATTATGATGACATAATTGACGATTTTGCATCAACGAAGTCAAGGAGAATTGTTTGTTGACATTGATCTACTGTTTAAGTTAGAAGTTGCAACTCTTTGGGAATAATGTGTTATATTATATTTAGTGTTGAATCTGCTATTATGCTAATGTGAAGTTTAACAAATACTGTTGCCTATTTTTCAGTACTGACAATTAAAAATGAAGACTCTCAGAATTGCATAGTTTTTCTCCATGATATGTTATGTAGCGTATATTAAATTTACTCAAAAATCCTAAATCTTACTGTGAGCTTTGCAAAATATGTTCCCTAAAATAAATGCTAAAACGTTTTATGTGACACAAACTGTGTAGGCCTATGTTTTTGCATGCCTGACTGCACAGCAGGCTTTTATTCCTCTGAATGTCATCATTGCGTCCAGAATAATTGCTATTAATGATTCATCATCATCATCATCATCCTCAAGCAGCCATGGGCTACGGAGGTCCAACCAGACCGCGCAGTTTAATTCTCCAAGCATATCTGTCCTGAGCTACATCTGCTCCATCCGGCCACTGTACACCAATTCTAACAAGGTCCTGTTTGACATTGTCTGCCCACCGCATCCTAGGTCTCCCCCTCCTTCTGAGGCCTCTAGGCACACTGTTCATAACCCTATTCGCCAATCTATAATTATCCATACGGGCAACATGGCCAAACCAGCGGAATCTCTCTCTGCACAATATGCTGCTTAAAGGAGGTTGCAGACTCCTTTGCCTAACCTCATCATTAGTTACAAAGTTAAACCACCTAATACCCAAGATACTGCGTAAGCATCTAGAATCAAAAGCATCTAGTTTCCTGTTATCTTGCTTACACAGCGTCCACGTTTCACTACCATAACTAACCCTAGAAAGAACCAAACTATTATACAGTCTAATTTTAGTCTTTAGGTGTATACGCCTATTTCTCCACAATCTCCATAGATTCTTAAAAGTCCCGGCAGCAATACCTATTCGTCTGTTAATCTCATGCCGCACATCACCAGTATCAGTTACGCAGCTCCCAAGGTAATTAAACTGTGACACCTGCTCAGGCAGGTTGTGATTCAGTTAATCAGAATCCTCAAGTTCTATAACCTTGCCTTGTTTATCCTTCAATCCCTGTATACCTGTTAGTTTTCTACCACACAAAACATTAACTATCTGGTACAGCTCTCTGCTGTTGTGCTGTCTAACTGCTTCCTCGGCTTTGTCAGCAAGGCCATCAAGCCAAAGATTCTTATCAGTAGCTAACTGATCCTTTACACGTTTATTAAGTTCTTTGTACTGCTTTCTATTAGGACTAGTAGGGTACTGATTAAGGACATTCCTGCAGTTCCTTCTTTCTGAAATAAGCTCAAGTGCCTTATCACTTAAATAATTCTGCCTCCTCTGCTCCTTTTTCCCTAAAAGAGTACTGTTAGTTTCCAAAAAAGCCTGTTTAAAATGGCCCCATTCTTCCTCAACTTCAGTATTAAGCAAACCATGACTGTCATAATGACTAAGTAACCTATCATGGTAAGCTTTAGCTATAACTGGGTCTTTCAGAGCTTCAGTATTAAAGGTAAATTTTTTAACCCTAGCGTAACACTTTTTAAGTTTAAGTTGCAAGACACTTTTAACAAGGTAATGATCAGATCCCATTTCAGCTCCCCTATATGCCCTGGTATTTCTAACAGAACTAGCCCATTTGCTGTTAATTAATATATAATCAATCATATTCTTATGCAGCCCATCAGGTGAAACCCATGTGTATTTATGTATGTCGCGGTGTTTGTAATATGTGTTAGTTATTCTGAAACCATTTAGTTTACTTACCTGTAGGAGACGTTGCCCATTGCCATTGCAGCTACCAATACCAAAAGGGCCTATTACTCCTCCCCAAAGGCCAGAGTCGGTACCAACTTTGGCATTGAAGTCACCAAGAACAAGGGTAATATCTCCTTTCTTGACAGAATTCAAAATATCCTGAAGTTGTCTGTAAAACCTATCCTTCTCATCCTCATCAGAATCCTCAGTGGGGGCATAACAGCAGATAACATTCAAGTCTTTAATGCTTGTCTGAAATTTTGCTGTAAGAAACCTTTCATTAATGCACTCATATCCTAGAAGAGCATCACTAGCATGTCTGCTGAGCAGCAGACCCACGCCTTGGTGATGCTTTCCATCCTCCCTCCCTGTAAAGAGAAATTTAAAGTTATTTTTAAGTATCTCACCTTTACCTGTCCATCTGGTCTCTTGCAAGCCTAGAATATCTAGGTTATAGCGCTGGAATTCCTGCATGAGGACATCAAGAGAATAATCTCTATGTAATGTCCTCACGTTCCACGTTCCTGCAGAGAGAAAATGATTAGTAGGATTTTTAAAGAAATTAGGTTTATTGAGATTGGTAGGGCCAACAATATCAAACAGCCCCCTGATCGCAGGCATGGGGCAAAGACTTGTTCCTCCTCCGCTAAAGGCTGAAGTCACCGATGCTGGTAGGAACTTCAGGCACCACCTTTTCAAGTGGACTTTTTCAAGAACCATATGGCCTGCCTGAGACACATTACTCCAGTTTAGGCTTGACGATGCCCAACTAGCTAAGTAAGGTTCAGGTACCTGCGATGGCCTCTGATTAGGATTATCCACCAGCTGATATAAGGTATCCCATGCCTCTGTTCACTTAGAGCTGGCAACCCAGAAGCAAACAGAAAACACAGCGGCAGACTCTCCCTCAACAGAGGCCCACCAGTGCAGCAAGTCCAGGATCCATAATCAAGCTCAAATCCATAAACAAGTCCAGTCTAGTAGGTATAAATGGTCAGCACCAGGACCCTGTGAAGTTGACCACTCCTCAGCAGGGTTGAAAAAAAAGAAAAAAGTGGCCATAGATGACCAGATCAGTAGGCCATACTGAACTGGCAGCCCTCCCCTTCCGTTCCCTTCCAAAAGAGAATAACTAGATAAAAAGTTTTCAAGGGGGGGCCCAGAGCATAATATTACATAGGGGCTCATAAATTCTCTCGGCGGCCCTGACTCATGGGCAATGTCATCATCAACATCGCCAGCTGGCAAGTGGTCAAAGAGCCTCACTAGAACACCACAGAGGAAAGGCGCAAACCTAGCATGATTGCCAAGCAAAGCCACGATGTGGTAAACATCATTGACATATTCAGAGCTGTAGGCCACTGGACGATTCTCATCGCGAGAAGATGGTCTACTATATAACAACCAAGATCTTGGGCATCAAGTTGGAGAGGAACATCTCACGGCACCGTGGATAACCTCAGTTATCATCTTATTCCATGGAGTGTGGAGTCCCCGGTTTCATCAAAATCTCAAAGTCTTAGGCCTGAGCGGGGACAGGGCACAGTGGCAGCATGAAAAATACATCAGCGCATGACGATGGGACATTACCACCTGTCTGATGAAAGGGAGAGCATTGGACGACCAGGGGTGGCTCCACATAATGTGAGCCCCCACCCCTGTCATCAGAGGGTGACCATTTGTGTTCTGTGCACACCCATTGGCTGCAATAAATTTACCATCTAGGTCAATCCAACCTATTTTTAAACCTTATTTTGTAATTGCTTTTGGATGAAGCTAAAAAATTTTAAAAAAAATAAATAAATAAATAATATCTCCTTGACATGCTAAGGCATGGGTGGCTCAGTCAGTAGCAACCCAGGCTAATAATCTGTAGTTCCCAGGTTCGAATCCCAGCTGGATAGGTGTTGAGATTTATCTCTGCAAAATTCCCCTCCCTGCCCATGGTCAGTAGGGGACACCAATGTGCATGGAAAGGCCACCGTCCATCGGATGAGACGTTAAGCCGTGGCCCGTGTGTGGGAAAGCCATACCCTGCGCACGTTAAAGAACACGCTGGATGGCTTTGATGGGAGATTCCATCTGTCTCCTAACAGCTGTTCCAGTGGGTCTCCTCCCCCAATCTTCTCTGAGCATTAGGGGTCCTTGTGACCTGGCCATTTAGCCCACTGTGCACAAAAAAGTGCCACTCACAGGTAAAACAACCCAACATTGACACGCCACCCTTTTTAGAGTGGTGATGCCTCGACGCTACATGGCTCCCTAGAGGACGTTTGACAGAGATCAAATTTCTGTCTGATATGGGGAGTGCCATTACGCCAATACCATCGGTGATCTCTCTTAAAGGTTACCCCTTGTTGTGGCAACCAGTCTTGAATGCCTCGATGATATATATTGATAGCAAGCTACTGCTGCGATACCTCTACGTCCCCTATGTTGGACATGCTGTTGTTAAGGGGTGAGACTAAGAAAAATCACACCCTAAACTGGGTGGGACTGCCAAACAATAGCCAGCTTTTTTCTTTTCCTTGCATATACAAAACAAATAGAGTAAGGGCCCTTGCTGTGCATGTTATCCACAAGCATTACCTGAGGCCCTCACTTCCACAAGAGGCCTTGATAGCCATAAGAGATGCACCGAGCCTGAAGCATCTAACACAGCGATTGCAGTGGATAGTAAAACTACTAGGTTGGTCCCAGAGGAGCGTCTGTTAGCATAAAGAGAGGCAGAACTTTTCGACCAGGACCTCAAGAACAACAATAGGACCCTAGCAAGGTTCCTTCCTGGAAGGAGTTACGATGGCATAAAGAGCCATTGTAAATATCGCAAATACCATCAATTGGTGGTTGGATGCCTGGATCGACTTCAGTCAGTCTCGGAGTACACTGAGGTCTTGTTGTTTTAGATATTGACAGAAAGTGAGGGGTTCACTTCACGAACTCCTTCTTTCTCGGACGCTTTCGAGGAACAGCATACGAACACTATCATTGTTCAGGCGCTGAGCAGATCGGAAGTTCTGCTGGGTTTAGATGCTTATCTCTGGGATGCGTTCACTCCTCATCATCATTACAGGGGAGTGGACCAAGACCCAAAGTAGGTATGTATGAGTCCTAGTACTGGCAGAAGGAGTATATGAGGGTGCAGGCCTCCTATTGTAAAAATAGATGTCTTGTGCAGGGAGATTCTGGGTGGAAGATTAGCTCCAGACTCTATGTTAACCCATCTACAATTCTGGAAGACTGTTCTCCAGCAATCGCCCCCTGCCTTTCTACTAATTCCCCCTGTGGTTCTACAGCAGCTATCTCATCAGATGTCATGATTCCAATCACAAGTGAAGAGATTAAGGATTTCCATCTGCCCTTGTCTTCTGCCCCAGGTACCAATCGTTTTACATCCACACTTCTTCAGAGTGTGCAGGTGGTGGTGCTCCGGAAATTGGTTAATCTTTTTCTAATTCTGGGTACCATTCCGCTGGCACTTAGAACATCAAAAACTATCTTCTTCCCAAAGACTGACACACCATAAAGTCCAGGAAAGCCCATCGTCCAATTACCATATCGCTGGTGTCCTCCACCTCCTCTGTCATATCCTTGACAAGTGCCTCAGAAGACCATCTCGTTTAATGTGCAGCAATGAGCCTTCGTCCCTGTCAACAGCTGCTCAAAGAATATTTTCATTATCTCCGCTCTCCTGGGGGAGGCACACCGCCTTCTGCAGTCACTACATCTGGCACCTCAGACCTGCAGAAGGCCTTTGACAGTGTCACTTCTTCACATAGGCGATTCATCACACAGGCGATCCTCTGGGTTGCCCACCATGTAGAGCTTCCTCGGTGGCTGTTTACTGATTTAGGGAACCTATAAAATGGAGACCAGATTTCAATCTGTTATGGGGGCACTGTCACTCCATTCCATCGACGAGGGGAGTCAGGAAGGGGACCAATTATCCCACAGCTATTTAATGCAGTCATCAGCGAATTCCTGTGTACCATCCAGGAGGATGTGGGTTTCGATCTTGGGCCACAAAGAGTCAACAAAATGGCTTCCACGGATGACCTGATCCTTGTGGCCTCTATGAGCACTGGGCTGCCGGATTTGCTAGATAGGGCAAAGAACTCTCTCCCCCAGGGACTTGCCATAAATCCTTCAATTTCCAGCAATCTCTCTCCCTACTGTCATTGGGGACAGAGAACTGGATGGTCATCACAGATAGACCATTCCACTTGACAGGGGAGGTCCTACCATCAACCTCCATCGCAAGTGTCTGGAAGTACCTGGGGATTCAGTTCAACACCTGGAGATTCAGTTCAACACCTGGGGATTCAGTTCAACACCTGCCCTCTTGGAAAAGCACTTGTTGTGGCTGAGGTGTGCACCACTGAAGCCACAGCAGAGGGAGGCCTTGCTCCAGGGTAATCTAATACCCAGGCTATTGCCTGGTGCTTGGCAGAACAACAGCCAAGTGGCTCACCAAGATGGATCTTAAAGTGCGCAGTGCTGTCCATAGCTGGATCAAACTACCTCATGATGCATCGAATGTTTACACTCACACCGCTGTGAGGGACATGGGACTCAATGTTCCATCTTTTTACTTGTCTCTCCCCCAATCAAGTCTTCTGGATTGGACGGATCCAGTTATATTTCCTCTAGCTAAACTGCTGCCATTAAGGAGGAGCTTAGCCGCATAGAGGATGGTAGCATGTACCTTGCTTCTTCAGCAGCAGTCCTTGGGAAGTACGCTGGGGAGCTTCACCACACTATAGATAGTCAAGCTCTCTCTGCCGCCAGTGCTGTGTGGCAGATGGAAGCCTTCTGCTCCCCAGCTGGGAATATGTTGTAAAAGCACGTATCACCCATGAGAACAAAAACATCTTGCGGGCGAAATGCCCCAAAGACCTGCAGGATCAGACGTAGGGCGACTTTAACAGATGCTGCTGTATGTTCTATGACAGAGAGTCTAGCAGCACCATACCATTGTTAGCATCAGCGCCTACCAGCGACAACAGTGCTGCTGGCAAGTGGTCAAAGAAACTCATTATAATAGAAGAGAGGGAAGGCACAAACCCCACCTGATTTCTAAGCATGGCTGTGACGAGGCAAATATCATAGACATACAGGAAGTCGAGGCTGGTAGGCCACTGGATGCCTCTCATCAAGAGAAAGTGACCTACTATGCTAACAACTCAGATCTTGTGAGCCAGGTTGATGATGAACATCTCACAACACTGAGGGTAACCTACACTACGATCTCTTTTGTGGAGTGTGAAGTCCCCAATCCCATCAAAATCTAAAAGGCTTAGGCCTAACTGGGGAGGACTTTAAGATAGTCACTCTCAGGGCACAGTGGTGGATACATCAGTGTGTGACAATGGGAAGTCACCACCGATCTGAAGAAAGAGCAGGCATTGGGTGACTCCTTTTCATGAGCCCTCCCTGCTGTCATTGAACTTGCATGTTCTAAAGTGCTGGGTGTGTTGTGCACACCCAGTCTCTGTGATGTTATAGTACCATCAAGATTAATTCAACTTTTTTATGTTACTTGATTGATGTTTGAATGAAGTTTACAAAATACAAAAGTACCTCCTTGACATGTCCCCCATTTTTAAGTGTTAACACTTTGATGTGGCAAGGCTACCTAGGGAATTAGTATGATGGAGGCCAGATTTCAGTCTGCTATAAAGGCATCACTACAACCATATCATCGGTGATATCTCTTAAGTGGTGAAGCATTGGCGTGTCAAGAGGGCTTGAGTGCCTCAATGATACATCGGGATATGCCAGTGGTAACTTGCTACCGGCAGGATCACCCATGCTGGACACACTGAAGTAGAGGGATGAGACTAAGTGCACCATACTGCCTAAGTTGGCTGGGACTGCCAATCCAGCCAGCCCTATTATTATTTTCTGGTACTATAGGGAAATAAACTAAATGGGCCACTCATCTATGCTGCACCCCAAAAAATGACGAGTCACCCAACCCAGGTGCTCGTTCTATTGATGTACCACCAGCCAACACTGGTGTACACTTTACCTGTGAGCATTGCTTGACAGCCTTGACCTCCACAAGAGGCCTTGTTGTCCATAAGTGGCATGCCCATCCAGAAGCAGTTAAGGCAGCAATCATGGTGGAACGGAAAAATGCTAGGTGAGTTCCAGAGGCTGAGCATTTATTAGCACAAAGAGAAGCAGAACTTCTCGACCAGGGTGTCAGCAACATCAATGAGGCCATGGCTGGATACCTTCCTGGAAGGAGTTGCAATGGCGTAAAGAGCCACCATAGGTCGCATAGTACAGCTGGTGGAATGATTCCTGGATCGACTTCAGTCAGTCCAGGAGATCTCTGGGGCGCCTTCGGGGGCCCTAGATGCTGACCATCTGGAGAAACCAGATGAACAGAAAAAACAGAGGACCCATGCACCATGGTGACTTCAGAATTATATACAGATGTTTCGCCCTAGAAAAGGCACTTTGTGACCCAACAGGTATCACTACAGTATCGTCTGCAGGTATCATGATGTCCAGTCAGACAGGAACTGTACCTCCAGAAGAGGAATTGACAGGAAGGTGGGGGGGATTACTGGAGAAGAGTCTTCTAGAACTCGACAAACTTTTGATGCGTTAACGCCGAATCTGGAGCTGTTCTTCCATCCAGGATCTCCCTGGCACAAGACCCCCTCCTATGTCGTACAGTAGGAGACCTACATCATCGTGTACTCCTGCTGCTGGTACTTTGATTTTGAAGTTGCTGGTTGTTGTATGATATACAGGAGGATCAATATCATAAGCATCCAAAGCCAGCAGAACTTCCGATCCACTCAGTGCCTGAACGATGATGTTCATGAGCTGTTCCTGTAAAGCATCATGGAGAAGGGAGCTCGTGAAGAGAACTTTTCACTTTCCTCATGTGGGGTCTCGAAGTGGTCCCAGGGCTCACCCAGACTGACCGAAGTTGATCCAGAAATCATTCCACCAGCTGCATATACTTGCACGACTTATGGTGGCTCTTTATTCCATCCTAACTCCTTCCAGAGGAGTTTAGTTCATTGATGCTCCTAATGCCCTGGTCGAGACGTTCTGCCTCTATTGTCCAAATAGATGCTTCTCCTCCAGAGCCCACCTTACTTTTTTCCTTTCCACTAAGATCACTGCCTTAGCTGCTTTGGGGTGGGTGCATCCCTTGCAGATGCCAAGGCCTCTTGCTTATGGGGAGTGGTGCACTTAGTCTCACCCCACTACATCAGTGTATCCAGCGTGGGTGATTCTGCCAGTAGCAAGCTGCTGCCGGCATACCCTGATGTATCATTGAGGCACTCAAGCCCTCTTGGCACATCAAGGCATCACTACTTAAGTGAGATCATCGATGGTATGCAGATTGGCCTATTGCAGATTGCAGATTGGCCATCTGGTGCAGATTGCATGTGGTCTATTGCAGATTGGCCCCTATTGCACCCCTATTGCAGATTGGCATCTGGTCTGTCATAGAATTTCCCTTGGTTGCCTTGCCATGTCAAGGTATCCACACTTAAAAAGGGGAGAGTGTCAAGAATGTACTATTTTAACTTCATACAAAAAACGATAACTTAACATATAAACCAATATACAAAAAAGTAATGCTAAAAGTGAGGTTGGATTATTCTCGTTGGTACAAATCATTGCATCCATCGAAGGTGCGCAGCACACTTGGTTCTGCAGATCATGCTGCCCTCACAGATATCGATAGTGAAGGCTAACACTTAGGGAGTCATCCGAGGCCCACTCTCTTCAGACAGGTGGCGAATACCCTTTATCGACAATCTTAAAGTCCTCCCTGGTCAGGCCTAATACTTTGAAATATTCGTGGAACTGAGGGCTCCACGAAAAGAGCCAGGTAGCTGAGGTTACCCTCGATGTCACGAAATGTTCATCACCAGCATGAAGTTCAAGATGTAAGTTGTTAGTGTAGTAGGCACTCTGTAGATGAGAGGCATGCAGCCCCAACTACTTGTATGTTTATGATATTTACATCGTCAGGGCCTTGCTTAGCAATCAGGTTCGGTATATGCCTTCCCTTTGTGGTGTTATAATGAGGTTCTCTGACCACTTGCCAGCCACGTCATTGGAGCTGGCTGGTGATGTTAACAATGGCATCGTGCTGCTGGACTCACTGCCAGTGTGTTATGTGGCAGCACTGGGTAACATAAGCTAAAGTTTCGTGTCTCCCTGCAGGTCCTCAGGACATCTGGCCCACAAGATGTTCTTGCTCTAAAGGGGAGGGCATTGATAAGTTTCTTTACAACATCAATGTCTTCCCAGCTGGGGAGCAGACTGGTTCCATCCGCTACTCAGCACTGGCCTGCTGGTACAGTCGCTCAAAAAAGTATCCGAACACTATGGTTGATTACAGAATTCAGAAAAAATATCTGGCAGCGATTTTTTTAGAATTAGTGATCTGGCAACCTTCGTGTCACGTGACAAGAAGGTGGCCAGATCACTAATTCTAAAAAAATCGTTGCCAGATATTTTTTCTGAATTCTGTAATCAACCATAGTGTTCGGATACTTTTTTGAGCGACTGTACCAGACTGGTGATAGAGGGCTCGACCATCTATAGTGTGGTGAAGCTCCCCTGCATGCTTCCCAAGGACTGCTGCTGAAGTTAGACACGTGTCATCATCAGTGGCCATCTTCAATGTGCTGCTATTAGCTGCAAAGGAGCACAGGATCGAAGTAGAAGTCTGGAGCCATCTAATCTGGCTGACCTTCTGATGGGGGACACACCAGCATATAGATGGAACACCAGTCCCTCATGCTGGCATGAATGCATGAATTCAATGTGTCATGAGGTAGTCTGAGCCAGCTACGGACAGCACTATGGACTTGAAGGTTCATCTTGGCAAGCTGCTTGGTTGTCCTGCCAAGCACCAGGTGATGGTAGAGCCTGGATATTAGATGATCCCAGAGCAGAGACATCCTCTATTGCAGCTTAAATCGTGCATACCTCAGCTATAACAGGTGCTCTTCCAAGAGGGCAGAGCAAGGCTGCAGAAGGAAGACTTCAGCAGAAAGATGGTTGGGTAATTTTCCCTCTGAGAATGTGCACAGTAACCCTGAAGATTCCGAGAAGGTTGTTGAGGTGACCCACTGGAACATCTGTTGGGAGACAGATGGAATCCTAACACCAAAATCATCCAGCTTTTTCTTTAAAGTGCACAAGATATGGCTCTCCCATACATAGGGCCACGGCTTAACATCCCATCCAACAGACGGCCTGTGTCCCCTACTGACTGAGTTTTGCAGAGATAAATATTGATGCTGATCGAACTGGGACTCTAACCTGGGAACTGTAGATTGCGAGCCTGATGTGCTACCGGCTGAGCCACCCTCGCTCCACAGAAAGACTTCAAAAGAAACATCCATTTCTCTTACCTGAGATTTAAATTTTTTTATCACTAACAAGAACACTAATCAGTCGGCCACACGAGTTGTATATAATTTTAAAATTTAAATATACTAATATGAGGATAGTTATTCCTAGAAATCAATCTGCATATTGACCACCTCTTGATTTCTGGACAGTCACTCCAAAAACGATTTTACCTTGAACTCAATACCAAATCTGAATTTTAGGGGTATTGAACGTTAGGGGCAATGGGAACTACTGGACAGAGGTTAGGTGACAAATTGTGAGTCACAATATGCCCATTCGTATCATTATCATTACAGAGGAGTGGACCAAGATAGACGGCAGCAACTTCAAAATCCCAGCGCTGGTAACAGGAGTATGAAAGGATGCAGGTCTCCTACGCTAGAAATGAGGGTCATGTGCCAGGGAGGTCCTGGATGGAAGATCACCTCCAGACTCGATGTTAACCCATCAAGAGTTCGTAGAGTTCTGAAAGATTGTTTTCTCCAGTGATATCCCCCCCCCTCAGCCTTCCTGTTGATTTCACCTCCAGAGCTACAGTCTCGCGGGATGTCATGATACCTATCACCAGTATAGAGATTAAGGATTCCCATCTACACATGTCTTCTGACTTGGGTCCCGATGGTTTCACATCCAGGCTTCTTTGAAGTGTGCCAGTGCTCCAAAAATTGTTTAATCTTTGTCTGTTTCGGGGTACCATTCCACTGGCACTTAGAACATCAAGAACTATCTTTATCCCGAAGATCGACACACCATCGATTCCAGGAGCACTGTCCAATTACCATCTCGCCGGTGCTCCTCTGCCTCTTCCATCAGATCCTCGCCAACCGCCTGCAGAAGACCATCTCCTTTGATGTGCAGCAATGTGCCTTGATCCCTGTTGTCAGGACATCTTCATTCTCTCAGTTATCCTGGGGAACGAACACTGCCTTCTCCAACCATTACATCTGGCCACCTCAGACCTGCAAAAGACCCCTGACAGTGTCACCCCCAAGAGGTTCCTCTGGGCAGCCCTCCATATAGGACTTCCTGGGTGTCTGATCAGCTAACCTAAGAAACTGTGTGATGGAGGTCAAATTTCAATCTGCTATGGGGACGCCACCTCGTCTATTCCATTGACGAGGGGAGTCTGGCAGGGAGACCCTGTATCCCCCCTGCTATTCAATGCAGTCATTGATGAATTCCTGAATTAAATCTTAGGCCACAAAGAGTGAACATTGTGGCTTTCCTAGATGACCTGATCCTTGTGGCCTCTATGACCACCAGGCTTGCAAGGTTTGTTGGACAAGGTGCAGAAGTTCTTCTACCCCCAAGCAATTTATCATCAATCCGCAGAAATTCAGCACTCTCTCCCTACTGCTATCAGGGAGAGTTAAGATAGGCCATTCCACCTGGCCAGGGAGGTCCTACCATCGATCTCCATTCCCTGTGTCTGGAAGTACCTGGGAAATCAGTTTAACACCTCTGGCAGAGTTCAGTCTTCCTCTGCCCTCTTGAAAGAGCACCTCTTGTGTCTTGGTGTTCCGTCTCTTCGCTGGTCTGTCCTCTGTCAAAAGGTCATCTCGATTGGGTGGCTCTAAACTTCTACTTCGATCCTCTGCTCATCTGCAACTAACACCACTGCCATTAAGGATGAGCTTAGCTGTGCAGTGAGGATGACCACTGAATATGCTACGTGACTAGCTACTTCAGCAGCAATCCTTGGTAAGCAGCCAGGGGAGCTTCATCGTACCATTGACAGTCCATCCCTCTCCACCACCAGCATGGTCACAGCAGGCCAGCACTAGGTGGTGGATGGAACCAGTCTGCTCCCTGGTTAGAACACATAGATGTTATAAAGGCACATATCTCCATGGAACTGCAGGGCGACCAAGCGCTCATGATGCACAGTACTGCAACCATACACATAGGCAGTGTGTCTGGCAGCATGATGCCATTGTTAACATTACCAGTCGGCTCCAACAACACCGACGGGAGGCGCAAAGCAGACATTATTGTTATGTATATAATAAAAATGAATAAATAAATACCCCCTCAAGCAGCTGCTTGCTATAGAGGTCTGACAGGAGCCTGTCAGTTTATATGCCATAGTAGAAGGTCTGAGAGGATGGCAGGCCCTCAGCAGAGAAACGACACATACATCCATGCCTTACCCGGGGCTCGAACCCAGGTCCCTTAGATCAGTAGTCAAGCGTGCTAACCACTCGGCCATGGGACGGCTCTGTATATGTATATATATATATAATAATATAATATATACATTATATTATGATATATTACAAGAGAAATATCATTGGCATCCAAATAATTGGAGCCGGTAGGTCACTGGCCACCTCTCATCACGAGAAAGTCGCCTACTACGCTAGCAACTTGGATCTTGCTTGTCAAGTTGATGAACATCTCGCGACACTGAAAGTAACATCTGCTACCATCTCTTTTCATGGAATGTGGAGCTCCGTTCTCATCAACATCTCAAAGGCTTAATCGTGACCACCGAAAACTTTAATATTGTAATTCTCATGGCAACACAGGGCAGTGAGGGCATGGAGAATATCAGCGCATGACGATGGACCTCCAATGCTCATCTGAAGAAAGGGGTGACTGGGATGACTTGTGTCATCAGGTGACTGGAATGGCTCCCATAATGTGAGCCCTCACCAATGTCATCATCGGGTGCAGCATGTTCTGCAGCACCAGGTGTGCTGCACACACCTGGTGGCTGCAAGGTACTTCTGTGACCATCAGCATTACGGTAAATCCGAACCTATGCATTTTTAACTATTGTTTCTATATTAAGATGTATACACTTGTATTAGATATTTTAAATTTTGGATGAAATTTAAAAAAACAATTAGTACAGTCGCTCAAAAAAGTATCCGAACACTATGGTCGATTACAAAATTCAGAAAAAATATCTGGCAACGATTTTTTTAGAAATTAGTGATCTGGCAACCTTCGTGTCACGTGACAAGAAGGTTGCCAGATCACTAATTTCTAAAATATCGTTGCCAGATATTTTTTCTGAATTTTGTAATCAACCATAGTGTTCGGATACTTTTTGAGCGACTGTACCTCCTTGACACACCTCCCATTTTAAGTGCTGACGCCTTATCATTGCAAGGCTGCCTAGGAAACTTGTATGACAGAAGCAAGAATTGAGTCTACTAGAGGGGATCCACTACGTCCATACCATCAACAATCCCTCGTAAGTGGTCACGCCTTGATGGGCTTGAGAAGCTTGTGTGCCTTGAGCTGTAGCTTGCTACCAGTAGGGTCACCCATGCTGGACACTGATGTTTATTTATGAAGCTAAGAGAACCACACCCTTAAGTTGACTGGTGTGGACCAATCCCAGCCAGCACTCCAATTTCCTGATATGAATGAAATAATTGCTGGAAGGGCTGCCCAGCTGGGCTGTGTCTGGGAAATCAATGATCCACCTGGCCTAGGTGCTCATTCTGCTGATGTACAGTCGCTCAGAAATATCCGAACACTAGGTTGATTACAGAATTCAGAAAAAATATCTGGCAACGATTTTTTTAGAAATCAGTGATCTGGCAACCTTCGCGTCACGTGACACGAATGTTGTCTCCACTACCACCACAGTCTCCACTATCTACCACCACAGACTCCACAATCTCCACTACCACCACAGTGGTGGTAGTTGAGATTGGCTATGGGAGTTTAAATATACACGCCATCTCCTTCTACTGCCCTTAGTCACAACATCGAGGACTAGTTGACTGAGCTACAAAACGTCCTAAGCTTAGATCAAATATAAGAACTTAGTGGTGGAAAGTAATTTGAAGCAAAACCCGCAGTTACTGTTTTACAGCACTACCAGCATATTGGGAAATGCCCTTTTCGCCTCTAACTACGGTCGGGGGCAAGACTGCACCATATAGATGCAGCTCATCCCTGACTACCGTATGATGAGCAGTCCTATAGAAGGAAAGCTCATCCATCGGTCAAAACCCAAATTTACTCTGTTTCCTGGTTAGCCACAACAAGGATATGTAAATCCATGTTGAGTCAGCTCCCAGGGTGGAGACTCTTAGTTGGACCCACACATTGAAAAGGGCCCTAGCCTACTACAGCACTACTTCTTTTAGCAGGGCCCCGAACTTGCTCCACTGAGCACCTGATTTTGAAGTCTAAGCATTGTCCAACAGGGCCACTAAACCGATCAGCAAATGCCTTTGACCTCGGGTTGGTCTGTCCAAACGGGGCCCAAACTAGTCAGCAGAGCCTTCGACCGGTGCTGGGCCACAAGCCCCCCCCCCCCCCCCCCCCCCCCACACACACACACACACACCACTTCAAGGTCCCCCTGTTAGGTCCCTTCTAAGTCCCCCTGTTAGGGGGACTTAGTGGTGGAAGGTTCTTCAACCCAAAGCACCCCCTTTTCGGACTCGAATAGTCAAGATGTCAGAGGAGATATGACTGTATAGTTTATCAGTTCCGCTAATTTGATCTTATTAAATGATTTAGATACACCAGCTACTTTTCATGCCCTAGAGGCCAGAGTTGGATAGACTTGACCCTGGTTACACCACGGACAATATCATTGATCCAGGGTTGGCACGTTAGCAACAAGGTCACTAACAGCGACTACAATTATCAAACGTTCCTTGTGGGTGGCACAACAACGCCCCAGTACAACAGCAAAAGGTATGTAATTGGCAAAACCCCTGCCTGGTGCAAGCTCATGCGCTGTGTAGGGCCGGGCCTGGCTAAGATCCGCCAGCACATCACCAGCATAAATGACTGACTCTCTGTATAACATCGTCAGAGAAATAACCGAGTGCCTAAGCTCTGGTTGCGAGAAAACCTTCGAGTTCATGGGAAAGGTCCCAAAAAGGAAGTCTGTACCCTGGTAGACACCAGAGTTCGGTATTAAAAAAAAGTGGGCTCAAGTCCTTAGACGAAGGTATCGGAGTTGCGGCAATGAGGATAGAAATTCCAGAGAGAGAGATGTATAAGAAGGCACAGGCGGAGTACAATCTCGCCATCCGCCAAGCCCAGTTAGCCTCTAGACAGAAATTTTGTAGATAGGTTACTATACAAAACCCTTTTACTCTACAGTACAAGCTGGCAGCAGGGAAAGACCAAACACCCCTGGATATCGATTATATACGCAAAGAGGATGGGTTCAAAACCACCGCATTTGGAGAAAACATCCAGGTATTGTTTGAGGGATTATTCCCTGATGATGACAGGATATCTGATGACGCCACACATCTCCACAGAGAAAACAGCAGGGTTCCACCAGACACAGAGGATGACGTACGGTTCATGGAAGAGGAAGTGGAAGCCATCAGTGCTATGGCCAGGGGTAAAGCCCCTTGCCACGATGGTCTGACAGTGGACATTATGATGCAGTTGTTGAAAGAACACTAAGATCTGTTCACCCAGCTCTTTAACAACTGTCTAAGGCTGGGCAACTTCCCAAAAGCCTGGAAACGGGACGGCCTAGTACTTTTCAACAAGGTGGATAGAGATCCAGCAGATGTCAGATACTACAGACCAATATGTCTGCTGCCAGTGATGGGAAAGATTTTAGACAAGATGCTCATAAACAGGGTGTATTACCTCACTGTACTACGAACGATTTCCTGAATAACAAACAATATGGATTCAGGACAGACCAGTCCACCACTGCCACTATCAAACAGATGATGGACATTATCAAGGTAAATAGAGATAACAAATTGCACACCTCCCTCATCGCCATGGATGTGATGGGTACATTTGATAATGTCTGGTGGCCTGCAATCCTAGGCAGGGTTAAGGATTGTTCCTGTCCCAGGAACATGTTTAATCAGGTGTCTCAATGAGAGAATGGTCACTTTTTCCCATGCCAGTGGGGCAATCTCAAGGAACTTTGACAGAGGCTGCCGCAAGGTTCATATAGTGGCCCGTTTCTCTGGAATTCAGTTGCAGACATGGCTCTGGAGTTGACCCTACCTTAGGATGTCTGGTTCCAGGTTTATTCAGACGACATGCTGTTTATCATTACGACCTTCTCAAGAGTGAGACTGGAGATTGCTGGCAACACAGTGTTCTCAGTGTTCGAAGGAGTCTTTGCTACAAGCTTGGATTCAGCTGTGTGAAGACTACATCAATAACTGCAGCAAAAGAGGGTGTCCTCAACAAGAAGTACCCATTTTTCAAACTGAATGGCAATAATATCTGTCACATGACGACTCTTAAATACTTTGGGATTACTCTGGATGAGAGGATGAGCTGGATCCCGCACCTGCAGGGGTTTAAGATTAAGTGCACCAATGTAATGGTGAAACTGGGGCGTATGGCTTGCTTCCCATAGGTAGGTGCTCAAAGAAATGTATTTAAGGTGAACAGAGAGAATCCTGGCATATGGAGCTGCTGCCTGGTGGCACCTGATGGACCTATCATGTGCAGAAAGCTGCTCGCAACCCAAAAAACAGCTTTACTGTGAACCACCAGGGCTTACAGGACCCCATCTACGGATGCGCTCCTGGTGATAGCAGGGATCCCACCTCTGTATTTAAGGGTTGGAAAAGAAGCGACCATATTCAGAGTTCTGCAAGCCAGGGAAAAGGCAACATTCCTCGGAGTCCAGTATGACCCCAAGGTCTATGGATCCACCAAGAGACTGCATGGGTTACTGGTTAAATGTTAATTAATTAATTAATTTAATGTTACATGGTTAACTCATGGTCAATGGAGTTACCATCATTTCCGAGTTGAAGTCTACACAGACGGTTCCAATAGCGATGATGGCGTGGGCTTAGCCTACACTGTCTACAATCAATGAGCCAATCAACGAGCCTTCCAAGCAGAGCTGCTTCCTATCAGAGAGGCCCTTAAATGGGCCCTTAATGACGGCATTCATTATGACATCTGGCTCCATACGACAGCCAAATGTTGTATTCCAACCACAAGAACTAGGCCTTACAACCGCTTGAGGATGCGAACAACAAACTACCCTGAAGTCTATTTTAGGTCATGAAGTTATGGACGAGTGGCAGAGGCTCTTGGACACGTCCAAGAATGGTCTTCAAACGAAGACATTCTTATAAAGGGTCGTTCTGTTTTTGATGTCCTCAGACCACTACCTCACACAGGTACTGATAGGACATGGGAACTTCCCAGTATATCTGGAGCGTTTCAAGATCTCTACACACAGTTACTGCAGCTGTGGCCAGACACAGATGTCTGGCACTATATCCTCCAGCGCCAGATAACAGAAGGGTTCGCTAACGAACTTAGAAGTTCCCAAGTGATCAGAAGTAGCAGGCGATGCAACCACAGTGTCAATTAGGAGTGCCCAAATCAGGGACGCACCTGAGGGATACGGACTGGCTCGTCTGCCAACTCCAGACTGACTCCTTTGAGACCGAAGCTGCTTTCAATCTTCTATTTATCTTCCTCATTCTTCTAGCCAGGCTGCGCTCCAGACCCCTTTTAACGCCTCCCATACTCGAAGTCCCTACTGATCTCCTCTGAGACAAACCTTATCTTCTACTTCTAGGCTTCTCATTGCCACTCGTGTAGTGTAGACAAAGCACGAGTTTTCTCCCCAAGGAGGTGGGTCCCGTAGGACCCGCCCCCCATTTATGAGAGGTACGTCCCCCATTTGGTCAGTGAATTGGATGGCTCCAGAGATAAACCTCGATCTTGGGATCCTCCACGGCTAATACCACTACTATTCATTTAATAGTAGTGGTATTAGCCGTGGAGGAGCTTGGCCACTGATGTTGACATATACTTAACTACACTTTCTGTGGTCCTTAAGAAACACACCAGGAACTATTGATCTCCATCGGACTATTGATGGTTGAGCCCCCTTCACCACCAGCCTGGTCCAATTTGGACAATGCTGGATGATGGATGGAACCAGTCTGTTCCCCAGGTAGGAATACATTGGTATTATAAAGGCAAGAATCAACACAGAAAGTCCTAGGACCTGCAAAGCCAGATGCAGGTGATAGCGTCTAGCTCATGTTGCCCTCTGCTGTTACTGGACACATGGGCAGCACGTCCAACAGCACGATACCATCATCAACACCATTGCTAGCTGGACTTGCAAGATGCTGTGATTGCCATCACCAGTGAGGAGATTAGGGAGTGTCATCTTCCCTTGTCTTCTGCCTTCGGAGTATGCCAATGGTAGTCCTACAGAAACTTTTTAAACTTATTTTGTTTCAAGGTACATTACTACCAGCACCTAAGAAATCAAGCACCATCTTCATCCCGAAGAATGACGTTGCATCATGTCATGGGAGCTACCACCTAATTACCATCTTACCAGTTCTCCTCCACCTCTATCATCAGATCCTAATCAAGTGCCTACAGAAGGCCATTTCCTTTGATGTGCAGCAATGCGCCTTCATTCCGATCGATGGCTGCATAGAGAACATATTTATTCTCTCTGCCCTCCTCGTGAATCACATCGCCTTCTGCGGTGACTCTGAATTTACAGAAGGCCTTTGACAGTGTTATCTTCGAGGCGATCCTTTCCAATAGCCTGTCCTATAGCTCTTCGTGGGTGGCTTGTTAGCTAATTATGGGAGTTGAATGACTGAGGCCAGATTTCTCTCTGCTATGAGGGCACCACTACATAAAAATCGACGAAGGAAGTAAGACAGAGGACCCTCTATTCCCTTGCTCTTCAATGCAGTCATCAACGAGATCAGTGCCATTTACCACAGAGATTATCATGGCAACAACAAAATAGCTTTTCGTTAGTTTTCGGGTTTTCTTGTATAGATTTCATGTGTGATCTGTTCCAGGATTTAGCATTGTGTAAAAATCAACATAATTAAGCATATTTTATTTATGTTAGCCGATATTTGGGTATTTTTAGGCCTGACTTTTCAATGTTTTAAGGGCATTCTTCTCCCTATGATCTAGAGCTTGGTTTGATCTTTTGAGTTGCTGTAAGATGACAAGCGACTCTGAGGATATTTCAGAGACTTCAGACACCACATATGAGCTACGAACACTTGTGACCTCAGGACAATATACAGATGTTCAAGGTCAATATCGCCTTTGAAAAGGCACTCTGTGATCCTAACAAGAACTTGACAGCAGCCTCAGCAAAGCTCATGAGATCGTATTTAGTCAGAATGCAGAAAATGTTCCCTCTGCAACAACTAAAGATTGCTGAACTGAGGAATCGTTGTAGTGCAGGAATTGAACAGCAAGAGGAGTTATATGCGGCAGCAAGCCGTGCTCCAGAGGTC
Source organism: Ryuthela nishihirai (assembly GCA_038380435.1). Lineage (NCBI taxonomy): Eukaryota > Metazoa > Arthropoda > Arachnida > Araneae > Heptathelidae > Ryuthela > Ryuthela nishihirai. The sequence continues at coordinate 93,749,458 of JAWZYU010000009.1, forward strand.
GTTAAAGTACAGCAAGAGAAGGCCAAGGAGGCTAACAACGTGCTGTTAGTTTACCTTATAAAGGAGAATAAATCCTCATATGAGCTAAAGTCGACCCTCAAGGAAGTGATTGACACCAAGACCTTGGAAGTAGGGATCCGACAAGCAAGATCAGAAACAATGGACTTGCCATTGAATTGGAGGATGCAAGAAAAGTAGAGAAGTGGAAGACGATTATCCATAAGAATAAGCTTAAAGAAGCCTGCAAAGTATGGAAGCCAGCACTCATCGACACGAAGGTAATCATCTATGACTTACCTGCACAGGTGGATACAGGAGAGATGATCAACTGTATTTATGAACAAATGATATCCAGGAGGAACATTTACATTTAGTCTTATGGCCAAGAGATAGAAGAATATAGTTCTCGAAGGAAAGTCTAAGATCTTTGTAAGCCAGATGCAGAACGAAAAGCTTACCATAGAGTGGACAAAGAATGCCGCCAAAGAGTACATTATATCTACGAAATGCTTCCATTGCTATGAATGACCTACAAGGTAATTCCCTACATAAAGTCAAAAACTAAAGACATGATAATGTGCTGCAACTGTTCAGGTCCACACTACTACAGAGAATGCACCACAGAAAAATACAGAAATTATGCCATAGCAATTGGCAGGTTCAGGGACATTTACAACACCGATCACATTGCAATGGACAGACTGTCACCGCCACATTCGTGAGATACAACATCTGAGAGATAGGATTTATTACGGATAGTTTCCTCACTCCACAGCCAACTGGTCCATTCTTCAGATAAAAGGTAATAAATCGAAAGTGGCGACAACCAACCTAAGGATATTAATTATCTCAATCAAGATATCAAAAATGACATTATTCGCGTACAAGAATCTTACAACCGCTAAAGAAAACCCACAGGCCTGCCTGTACAGTCGCTCAAAAAATATCCGAACACTATGGTTGATTACAGAATTCAGAAAAATATCTGGCAACGATATTTTTAGAAATAGAAATCTGCCAGATCACTATTTTTTTTGAGCGACTGTACACTGATAAACGGCGTGCAGCGAAAACTACAAAGTTCACATCTTAATAACCACAAATACAATACATTTTACAATTCTAATTACAAGCGAAAATATAATAGTTATCGAAGCAAAAGATTCCGATGTAAAATTATTACAATATCTATTTCCCCACCATCGGATGATCTAGAAGAAACTGCACAATTAGGAAATCTAGTAAGAAAATAGCGAAATAGGAAAATTTTGATAAATGGTGATTTCAACACGCCATGTGTGGGGAAATCATATGACTGAGATAAAAGGAATATTAGAATTTATATTTTAAAAATAACCCGAGATTAATTAATGATCAGCACTCTCCCGACTTTTGAAACTGTAAATAGCAAGAGGTGGATCGATCTCACGTTAGCTAACGAAAAACTAGGAGACGAAATCACCAAATGGGAAATACGTAATAACAGAAGATTCTCTCAGCGACATAAACACGCCATTAGGAGAAAAATATTAACACATAGAGATACAGGCTAACACACGAGGACTGTCAAGAATATCCCAAGAAATCAAAAAGAAACAAAACAAATATAGATGAAAACCTAAAACATATGGACGGCATAGAAGAGCCGGGCTAATTTGTTAATTTTTTATCCACACCATATCTAATATAAGCGACAAGCACTTAAAATAGAAGGGAACAGATAATAAAAACACGGTTCCATGGTGATCAAGAGTTACATGTAAAAAGAAGAAAAAATGCAGTGAAATAGGACATAGAGATCTCAGGAAAAAGGGATATGAGAAACAAGTAGCTGTATAGAAAAGATTGATAAATTTCAGCAGAAAAAAAATTCTTGGAACTTTTTCTGTGTGAAATATTCAAAGGAAACCCATTCACTTTACCATGAAAGATAACAAAAGTTGGGAACACACTGAATATCACAGCTTTGGAAACAAAACAGAAGACAATGTAATTATTGATTATTATAAGAGAATAATTAAGAGAATATTACAAAAAATACTTATGGACGATAATCCGAACGACGATTTAGAAGAACAAAAAATAATTCGGGCCCAGCTGCTAAATAATTACAAAAGCCATAAGAATGCATACTTTACAAAAGACGAGATGGCAGATATTTAATCTATGCCTAAAAGCAAGGCTCCAAGTCCAGTTAGAATCGAAATTATAGAAGCCATAAACTCCACAATCCATAACATACTACTGGTATTATTTAATCTCTGTCTTAGATTTGATAATTTCCCCACAGGCTGAAAGAGAGCAAGAGTTATTTAATAAGCACGGCAATAACCCAAGTAAGGCAAAATGTTTTTGGCCTATCTGCCTTTTAACATCGCTAGGTAAAGTTCTCGACAAATGATCACTACAAGAATATATTATAACTTGCACAAACAAAAGATTTAAATGCAGAACAAAACTGATTTCGAACAGATAAATCAAAACTCTGCATTATATCAGCTGAATCAAAAACCGAACAGAAGAAATGTAAATTAATTAAATAATAGCGACGCATTTGACAGTCTGCTGGGAAGCAATATTGCTGGAATTACGAAGCAAGAATTCCTCGGAAATATATATATATATATAAATTAGTACAGAGTTATTTTACTCGGAGAAGCATCGTTTGCAAAACAAATACCTTTCAATATGCATAGAAGATAACATGGTTTCATTAAATAATAGCGACGCATTTGACAGTCTGCTGGGAAGCAATATTGCTGGAATTACGAAGCAAGAATTCCTCAGAAATATATATATATATTATAAATTAGTACAGAGGTATTTTACTCGGAGAAGCATCGTTTGCAAAAACAAATACTTTTCAATATGCATAGAAGATAACATGGTGCTGCCCCCAGGACTCATGTAGAGGTTACAGGAATAAGATTATCAAGAAAATTCTCTGACAAAGAAGATATAAAAGTACAGGCCTATGAATGCAACCTACTGGTAATCATAGGAGATAAAACGTGGTGAGAATTAGATTTTAGAAAACCCTAGACACAGTAACATTCAGTTCAGGAAAAGGCCAAGCAATGACATTAGTACAGCAAAAGCGAGTGGTAAGACCGCCGACACAAATTGGGAAACAAATTAATAAAACATGTAACAGAAATAAATATCCTAGGAGTACTAGTGGATATCAAATTCCATTTTGGAAGTACCTATAAAATTTTAAGAAACGAAGTCTCAGAAGTAATGTATTGTCTATTAAGAATTGAAAGAGATTTGTATGATAAAAGGAGAGATGCTGACGGCCATGGAATATGGAGCAATAGGATTGAAGAGAAAAAAGTTCGCAGCTACATTCTTAGCGCTCAGCGACATCCAGCATTGCTAATTACTGGAGCTTACAAGACCGTTGCAATAGAATCCGCGCTTGCTCTGGGATGTCTAATTCCAGCTCACTTTAAAAGCCCTAGAAGAATTTAAACTCTTCCACATCACTGAAAGAAAACAACACTGCTCAATATACAAGGCAATGTCCATGACGGAGAACAGCCTGAAGACCAATGGTTCATACATCCGGTTTACAGAATAGCGATCCCTTATGATAAAGAGCTACCCATCGGTTTTGGAACAATCTAAAGAAGAGCATATAGTAGGAGCAACATTTGTAGTCAAATACTACGGAATAGCAATAGATTTGGAACAATTCAGGCTACCTGACAACATCTCCAACTATCAAGATGAAATATTCGCTATTTCGAAAGTTTTAGACTTTGCACTCCATGTGAAAGAAGCAGAATATATTAACATATTTAGTGATTCACTCTCAGCCCTAGGGAACAGCAACAACAGAAATAAGATCATAAACGAAATCAAACGAAAATATACAAGGCTCAAGAAGTCGGAAAATATTAAATTACACTGGATCTCGGTGCATAAAAGATGGGATGCAAACGAACTAGCAGACGTAAAGCAAAGACAATTAACAAACTGGAAAATATAACAAACAAGGTTTCACTACCTCTCAGCCATGTGAAGAATAAATTTAGAAGCAGAATAATAGAAGAATGGCAAAATATGTGGAATATCAGTGAAAAGGGCAGAATGTTATATGGGTTCTTAAAGAAGGTAACAGAAACCAATAATTTTTGAGATCATTTCGCTAATCAGATTCTGAACTGACATGGGAAGTTCCCAGAATATTTTATCCGCGTAGGAAAGTCTCAAAACTCCATTTGCGAAAGGGAGAGAAACAATGCATATTTTCTATTAGAATGCAATATCTTGAATCTCAAAAACCAGCTTCAGAACCTTGATGAAGATTACTCAAGTATCACAAAAAAACCTAGCAATCGTTTCAAAGGCAATCAAGACACTCAGAGAGCATTATGTAAATTTTGCTGGTGGAATGCGAATGTCATGTTTCCATTGGCAGCAATCAATTGACCTCGTAGACCTAGTAGGGTAGGAAAACGTTGTTTTAGCAGATAATTGTGTTCAGAGATAAATGAAAATTTTTTAGGGTAGATAGGAACTGATAAATTATGATTCGCACTTTCCGAATCTTTTGAACACTATAATTGGGTCCTCTAAAGTGTAAAAGATTGCAAATTCCAAACGAATATTGCAACGATATATTAATGATAGAAATATGAAATTTTGATGGTGAAATGTGAACGTCATTAAGTTTCTATTGGAAAAAGATGAAAATGATAATAGAAAACCCTTTCTGTTTGTTTGGTACTAATGAAATATAATTCTTATTTTTCAAATACTTAGTAGTTTCAATAATAGTATACTGTATATGTCTTTTCAGATCACTGAAATGATAAAACAGCAAAGCTGTTTCCGCGTTTTACAAAATATATAACAGAAATTGAAAAAAAAATAGTGGTAGTTTTTAAGAGATATTGCACTGAAAGCAATAATTTTGAACACAACATTTAATTAATTTTGAAAACAACCACACAATTTTGGAAATGTACGAGGTATGGAAGAGTTTTTGTTCGAAATTAATATTATTTGAAACTGACATAAAAACTAAAATATTTCTTTACTTTCCCTTACTAAAAACCCAACATGAGAAATAAAATTTCGATTAAAGCAATCTAAATATGTTCGAAAGTTGTATTTTGAAGATTAAAAGTGAATTTGAAAGTAGATTACAAAGTTTTAAGAAGCACGGCGAAACGTTTACATTTATAACAAAGCACGACGAAATAGAGGAAAATGTTTTAGATTTGCAGTATTTTGAATATCTTAAAATTGACAATTTAAGTTTAGAAATGATTGATTTTAAAAGTTCAAAGTTGTGTACGGACAAATTCAAGACATTGCGGAAAGATTTAGAAAACACGGAAGATAATCATCTTCTCATGATATCATCGTTTGGGCATCACTTCCTACGAAGTTTTCATTTTGAAAAAAAATGGCTTTGCCATTTTGTCCGCGTTCGGTTCTATTTATAAATGTGAACAAATATTTTCACATACGAAATTTATTTTAAGTAGGAACAGGAGCAGATTAACTACCGAAAATTCAGACGCTTGTATTTGTCTTAAGGTGACTTAAGTATAAACCAGACGACTAAATTGACGTCACAAATTCAGCATCAGGGGAGCCATTGATAACGAAGAGAACGCTTATAAATAAAGTTCATAAATTATTAATGAACTAAAACTTGACAATTATATTTGTTTTTATAATAATTATAATTTTTTTATGTTTTGAGTTTAAAAGCATATTGTAATAGTTTTCTCAATAAAATTTATTTTATTATTCACTAACGGACTGTTTTAGAATGAAAATACCCATTGACCCGAACTGTCTTCTTAATAGTCACATTTTGGTTGATTTTGACCCGCAGCCAAAAAAGGTTGTCGACGTCTGATCTAGACACTTCTCTGAGAGAAATGTGGGAAATGAAAGTTTTTAGAGTTAAGAATTAAGACTAATACTTTTATGCAGTATAATTACTAATGAAATACCATTTGCATTTTCACCCCCATCATCGCTAAGTCAAATTAAAACTTTTAAGGAATGAAATAGTAGGTAAAGGAAAAACTTCTTTCTCTTTGAAAACTAGATTCTCATATGCGCCAGAGGCGATATGAGTCCTTCTAGTTAATATCTGTATACACCAAAATGAGAAGGAAAGAGACAAGACAAAATAAAAAAAAGCAAATACTATCTACCGGAGGTAAGTTTGTGTCGTCTTGTGTTCAACTGTGTTTAATATAGGGAAAAAAATCAAAATAACAAAAACAGTGGATAGAATTGTTTCATGTTGCATTGTCCTATTTTCGTATTATTTTAATTTCATTTGTATATCTTCCCTATTCTTTGCGCTTCCCTCACTATCTTTACTAACTCAAATACCCTTACGATCACATTATTCATCGTCTTCCCTTGGATTGGATGTCACTTAAGAACCACACTATAAAATCAATGGTGGATTACGTAACCCAGATTTAATTGTGAAGAAGGGTTCTTTGAATGTTATAGTCATCGATGTCCAGGTTGTTGGAACAGGGTGATCGTTGGATGTGTAACTGATAATTCTCAGGCAGCTATCCTCCGCGTCTAGTGACATATTGGCTTACTTTTTTTTATAAGTTATTGTGTAATGTCTTTTGTTGCCTTTATTTCTTCACTTTTAAAGCCTATTATGGCTGAGGCTTCTTTATCACATCCTTTTGACACGATCTGTGTTGAGTGTGGTCGGGCACACTCAACCTTATATTCAGTGCATGCGGAGATCTCATGGAAGAATATTTGCTACTTTCCCTTGTTTTAAGTCTACTTCAAGCTAACGTCCATGTGCTCCCATTACGCCATTTACCAGAGGACAGGATGATAACCTACCAATCTTTGTCTGGGAGCAGCCCTGGAAGAGTACTCTTGTAATTTCTGTGAGAGGAGCTTTACCACCAAGGCCAGATTATCCATTCACTGTAAGTCTAAACACCCTGTTGAATATAGGCAGAACATGAAAATTTCTACACAGGAACAGTGGAGCGAGTCGGAACACTTGGAAAATTAGAAACCCTTGCCTCCCTGGAACTCAACGCTCCGGCAGGTACTCTACTAATCAGTATCTTGTCCCATTATTTACAGCTCCCTCATATGATGCCATCAAGAGTTATAGGCATTCGTGTAAATATTTAAAAATCATAGATAGACTAAAGCAGCAAATGGCAAGTCCTCAGTCATGATCTATGGAACATGTCAACTTAGGCAGACTTCTTTTCAAATCATCCGTGTTGAGGGCCATGCTGTGTTTTTTTTTTTTTTTTTTTTTTTTTTCTTATGCTTGGGGGCATCTTGGTATCTCGTGCATTTGACGACCTATGCTGGGTCTTTTACACCACTTCCAAATTACCGTGTCTAATCTGGCCCTTGTCGAGCAGACAGGGAACCGAAATTCAAAGAGGAGAGCGGTGTACAAATGTCATAAGGCTTTTACACCAAGAGTCCACGATTGTTGATCGAATCCATGACAAATGATGTGGCTACTACACATGGTGTCTATTTGCAAACTTTTCACGATATCTACAATCCAATATTTGGTTCACAATATCAGAATCTTTCAGCGCCCTTTCTGAGATCTCAACAAACTGGGGCATCACTCCCATGTCGAGCGCTGAATTGCGTTCTGCCATGTCTGGATTTAAGCCATCAATGGCGAAGATCCAGACAGCATCCAGTTGATTGATTTAAATTCCCATTTGCGTGCTGGCTGGGATCTTCAATAATTTCCTACCATTTGGAAATATTCCTAGATCTTCTCTCAGAGTAGGACTACTTCTATCCCCCAAAAAAGTGAGATTCTCCCCACCTCGGATTATAGGCCATTTGCACAGTGTCATTAATAGTCCTAAGGCTTTACCTCCTTCCAGTAGGTTTTTGCCACAGATAACTCAATAGCAAAAATTTTGCTTGCCATGCAGGCTATTATGAGTGCCCAGATGTTGGGGTGAAAGCACTTCCTTTCTCTAGGAATTGATATTTCCAAGGTTCAGAGTCTCATATCCATCATGAAGGCTCTAGAGGCCATTGGCTGCCCACCAATGTATGCTTAAGCTTTGCATGAAATGTATAGATCAGCAATGACGACTCTTCCTTAACATTACTATCAAAGTTTTGAGAAAGCCGGAGATCGGACCTCTCAGTGAGCGTGAAGTTAAACCAACCAACCAATCTTCCTTAACATAAAATGGACAGGAAGATGTAGCATCCAACAGAGCAACCCCTTATCCGCATTTCTATTTAAACTGATTTTAGGTTGATCTGTCGCATTTAGCTACGCAGATGACATGATTCTTTTACCTGATACTGTACCAGGCTTGCAGTGCCTGGTTGATATTGGTTTCAAATTTTTGGGGGAGCAGCACCTGAAAATTAATGTTTCCAAATGTCACTCCAGATGGTTATTGTATTCTGGCAAGCAGGAATTCTTCTACAATCTCCAAGATTTGGTTTCGTTAAGCCAGTTTTTTCGTGCTGCAAACCCACTGTCTAAATTATGATATCTAGGGCTTAGCATTGGAGTAATATATCCAGCAGCTCCTGATAAAAAAGAATATTTTATAAAGCTGTTGGTCAGGTTTGTGGTGCTCATCTGAAACCAGTACAGAAGCTTGTGTGCCGGAACACCATTCTAATCCCTCGATTACGATATCAATTAGTCACTTATACAAATGTTCGTCCATTTCTGGAGTAGCTAAGTATGGACGTCCTCACCTGGGCGTGTGGACCACTGCATCGGAGAGTCCTCGGTGACGAAAGCACGTGTAACGAGCGAGAATTCCAGGGCGACGTCATCAAGAATCCTACAATGACACAGACACCTTTATCAGAGGCTTCATCATAGAGCTATGTACGTCTGGTTAGTCCCTGCATCGCATCGTGGTGGAATACATCATGATGCAACAACTGTCGGCCGAATTTGGCCACAATGGTTGGAGAAATATAACGTGCATCGTAACTGGTGCACGTGGAACTGGTGCACGTAAGTGAATGTCCGAATGCCTCGATCGACGGGCTTCCGGGGGGAGGTTCACAAGGAAATATTTAAGCGGAACAGTGAGGATCCTGACATATTGAGCAGGCGCCTAGTGGCGCCCGACATACCACTCTGTAATGTGCAGAAAGCTGCTCCCAGCCCAGAGACCAGCTTTATTGTGAATCATCAGGGCTTATAGGACCATATCAACGTATGCACTCTTAGTGATCGCAGGGATCCCACCTCTATATTTAACAGTTGGCAAAGAAGCGACCATATTTAGAGTACCATATTAGAGAAAGCAACATTCCTTGGAGTCCAGTTTGACCACGAGGTCTACGAGACAAAATCTGCTAAGTGGGATAAACAGCCCACTAAAAGACTGCGTGTGCCATGGTCTATGGAGTTACCGAGGAATAGACGTCTGCAGTATACAGGAGGTTCCAAGAGCGAGGATGGTGTGGGACTAGTCTACACTGTCTACAATCAAGGAGCCAAAGTGTATGAATATAAGAGAAAGGTATCAGAAAATGACTCAGCCTTCCAAGCAGAGTTGCTTGCTATCAGAGAGACACTTAAGTGGGCCCTCAATGACGGCAGTCATTGAGGGCCCACTTAACCACATTCGGCTGAATACCGACAACCAGACAGCTCTGCAAGTGTTTGAAGATGAAAACAGGCAAATGGTAAACGAAATCGAGAGACTCTTAGGCAATCAGAACATACCCAGTATCTCCTCCTGAATCAAGGCATGCGTATGTCATGAAGGGAACGAGTGGGCAGACCAACTGACCTGCTCAGCAAGTACTGACATCCAACCTGAGATAGCGGTTAAAATTTCTTAAAACACCCTGAAGTTATATCTAGGCAGACAGGTAATGGACGAGTGGCAGAGGCTCTGGGACATGACTGCGAATGGTCTTCAAACGAAAACATTCTTACAAAGGATCAGTCTGTCCCTGATATCTTCTGACCACTACCTCACTCAGGCACTGACAGGACATGGGAACTTTTCAGCGTATCTGGAGTACTTTAAAAACTCTGCCCAGTTACTGCAGTTGTGGGGTTCCAGAGGCAGACATCGGGCACTATAATCCTCCAATGCCCAATATCAGAGGGGTTCTCTTGGGAACTTACATGTTCCAAAGCGATCAGAGAGGTAGCAGGTGAGACGATCACAGTGTCCATTATGAGTGCCCAAGTCAGGGCGCACCTGAGGGACATAGGTTGGCTTGTCTGCCTGCTCTGAAACTCTCTCCTTTGAGACCAAAGCTGCTTTCGCTCTTCTACGTATCTTACTTATTTTTCTAGCCGGGCTGTGCTCAGCACTCCACTTTAACGCCACCCATATTCCAAGCCCCTACTGTATTCCCTGAGACAAACTGTCTTCTACTTCCAGGCTCTCGCCACTAGTTTAGTGTCATGCAGACGGTGCACGAGTTTCTCCCCAAGGGGCCTGGCCCATCGGGACCTGCACCCCCATAAATATGAGATCGCCATATTTGAAGACAAGCCATAGTATCCTCACAATAGTAGTAGTGACATTCGATGCAGTGTACAATCTTCGTGTTGACCGGGACTGAATCGCAGATTGTCTGAGACAGTTTATTTTTTTGCTGCTCACATGCATAGCGGGTACAAAGACAGCATGATACATGATGCCCAGTAAACATAACTTCTGCCAGCATACCGCCAAAATCAGCAGAGTGACTACAAGGTGTCCAGGTACAGTCGCTCAAAAAATATCCGAGCACTATGGTTGATTACAGAATTCAGAAAAAAATATCTGGCAACGATTTTTTTTAGAAAATAGTGCCAGATTACTAATTTCTAAAAATATTGTTCCCAGATATTTTTTCTGAATTCTGTAATCAACCATAGTGTTCGGATATTTTTTGAGCAACTGTACTGCCTTGGCCAGCGTGATCCCCAGCTTTTCCCAAATAGAGAACTGGTGGGATGTCATTGCCAGATGATTTTACGCCTCTGAACAACTTCCTTGCAATGTTGAATTATGGACACAGGTTAATGATGCATGATCCGCGATACCTCAGCACACAATCCAGGGATTTTCCCAATCTATGCCACGCCCTGTTGCTGAATGTATTAGCCCAGCATTGTGGTCGTACGCCCGACTCAGTCACATTATACTGTCTCATCGCCTCGCATGTAATCCCTCAGAAATAAAATCACTTCTTTCCCACCTACTTGTCTACATGCTTCAAGTTTCGTATCACTTCGTTGTTGTGGCATTTTCTATGTCGAGCAATGTATTAGTTTTTGAATACCTAATATATATATTTTAAGAAATGAGGAATTTTTCTACCATTTTCATTTTCACTTCTGAGGCCGAGATCCAGGAGCCTGCAGAGAATATCTGAGTGGGACAGGGAGTCGAATGCCTTCTGAGTATCGAAGAAGACAGTGACTGTAGTCTGTCCATCGGACAGCGCCTGATCAGCAGCGGAGGTTAAGTCAATAAGATTATCAGATGTGCACCTCCTTTTGCAGAAACCTGACAAGCTGTCAGTGAAGAGGCTCTTGGATTCTAGAGACCATTGTAGGCGTCCAAGGACTAGTCTCTAGGATATTGCAGAGGTAAGATAAGAATGGGCCTGTAAGAGGACAGCTCAGTGGCAGGTTTTCTCTGCTTCAAGATAGGCATGATGTGTGTTGATTTTCATGAATCAGGTGGTCCAAGATTTGATTGAAGGCTTTAAAGAAGTACATGCAGAGCCTCAGGTGACAGGTTATAGCTAACTGAGTATAGCTGACGCCATCAGGCCCTGGAGCAGACGAGTGCTTCGAAGCCCCAATTGCAGAGACTAATTCCTGCAAGGTGAACGGATCGTTATAGAAAGGCTAAGTCCCAGAGCAGGGCTGCAATAATTTTATTCCAAATAATTTTATTAACTGATTTTTTTCTTCCGAGGAAGAAATAATATTTTGTTATCGATTGTTAGTGGTATAGCGTTACTTCCTAAGGAAAGAGTAATATTTTACATAAGTGAATCGTGTTGAATTGGGGATACAGCGACAATAAGTATTACGAATAAAAAGTTTTAAACTTGAGACCAAGTCGCATAACGGATATACGTGAATGAAAAAAGTTAGTTTTATTGGTTATTCTTTTGCTGATGAAATCGCGATTTCTTTGAGCCGGTTTAGTAATAAACTATTGAAATAAAAAATAGGAAGGTGAGTTTTATCTGTGTTTTTTTTTTGTGCTGTTGCAATCACGATGTCTTTGAAATGACTTAGTATTAAAAAGGGAAAATAAGTTAATAAATTGGGAGGGGATTGAAATTAGTAAGAAGGAATTTTTTTTACTTCTGATTCCTATCGTGAGGTTTTTGAAATGGTTTAGTATTAATATGAAAATACGGTGAGTAATGAATTGAGACGTGGCAGAAATAAGAATTTAACGTAAGTGTTCACTTCATCGTTCCAAAACAAGTCCTGGCGGTAGGGGATGCGGAAAGTGTGGTGCAGAATATGTCTGAAAACAAATATCTGATGGCATCATCCTTCAAGCAGATGGAGGCTAATTTTAATAAGAGAGTCACAATACTTGGAGGTTTGGAGGCGCGAAGGGAAATTTCAAGATGGATTGTCTTCTTCCGATGGGGTACTTTGTTTATTTACAAAACAGTTGATCTATCATAAAGGAGAGATGGGTTAATAAGTTTTGATAAGAGGATGAAGATTATTTCTAAAATATTGTTTCCATACCCTATCTCCAGTGATGGCCTGAAACGAAATGGGTTGAAGTGGGGGTTTAAGTGGGTTTACTGTTAATCGGTGACATCATCCGACGTCAAAGAAATTTCGAGATGGGTCCGAAAATGGCGGTCAAGGGTGTGAGGGGGATGAACTTTTCCAAAACGTCTTGTAACACATCATGTCTGATGCAATGCAGAAACTGAGGGGGATGAGCAGCGTGGTGGGTGACGTCATCCAAGATGACCGTCGATGGAAATTTCGAGAAGGGTTGGCCATTCAAGATGGCGGATCAAGGGGAGGGGGGTGAAGGGGTGGAACTTTTGCTAAGAGTTTTAATAAATGAGGGTTTTTTAATAAAGGGGGATTGGGGGACTTTTTAATGAATAACGAGTTATAGGTTGCCCATCGAAGACAGCTGCCAAAGGAATGAGGGGGGGATGCCTTAGACGTTGCCACTGAAAGTTTAGTTGGACTTTGCAAATATTTTGAGGATTGCATTATCCATTCCGGAATTGCGCCATTTTCTGGGACTTCGCTAGAATGTGCAACGTTTTCTAGGTGTTTCTAGAATGTTCTATTACGTCATAGAATGTGAGTTTCGCAAATTTTTGAGGACTTTGTCGGGAGTGTGATGACATCAGAACCAAGATGGCTGACGATGGACTTAGAATAATTTCGAGTGTTGAGTTTGTCGGTGACGTCATCCAACATGGCCGTTGTGGGACTTAGAGAAATTTCAAGAAGGGTTGGCCATCCAAGGGGGTGGAACGTTTGATAAGTGTTTGAATAAAGGGAGGCTTTTTAATGAATAACGAGATTATAGGTTGGTCAGTGAAGATGCCCGCCAAAGGGCAAGGAGGGAGAAAACTTTGATAAGTGTTTAATAAAGGGGCGTCACTTTTGATAAGTGTTTGATTAATAAGTAATAAAAATAAATACAAGAAAAAAATATAATTTATTCATAAGTTTATTTATAAGAAATAAAAGAAATTCATTTATAAATAATTTATTCCGAAGTTAAAGGTGATTTACAAAAAATATAATTTATTCGTAAGTTAATTAATAAGGAATAAAAAATTCGTAGGTTAATTTATAAAATAAAATGATCGGTTATTCCTTCCTCACCGAGATCATCTACCATTAAACGTTGCAATCACATACTACTCTTGGTGTAATGGGTAAACGCAAGGGACACGGGTTCGATATGAGCTGTGAAAAATCTATATTTCTTTTAAATAGAGTATTGTGTTAAACACTAGATGGTGCTGCAGTTAGCCAGACTTGGAATATTTCAGGACTTTGTGCTGAGTGTGATGACTTCAGAAGGCAAGATGGAGGACTTAGAATCATTTCGAGGTTTTACTTCGAATGGGTTATGATGTCATAATACAAGATGGTGGACGAACGGCAAAGTTTGTGGTCTGAAGGTGATGACATCAGAATTCAAAATGGCGGACGTAAGGTTTTTTAATGAGGGGGGCACTTTTGATTTTAATGGGAGATTTTTAATTAATAAATGAGTTATGAATATAAAAATGGGTTTGGTTAGTTATGAATATTAATAATGGGCTTGGGTAGTTATGAATATTAATGATGGGTCGTGGTCAATTTTAAATAATAATAAGGGGGCGTGTTCAGTTATGAATATTAATAAGGGGACGTGATCCTTTATGAATATTAATAAGAGGTAGTAGTGAGGGAGCATAAAGGTGACGTCATAGGGGGAAAGCCCTGTGCGTAGGGGGGACTATTCTGGGATGCTTAATCGCTTAATTGTCTTGAGGACAGACTAATATTAGAAAAAAATCTGTTCTTTATATTTGGACATACAATATCTACGCCGGCCATCAAACACTCTTTTACAAATTCCCCCTAAAGTAAAAAGTAAAAAGCTTCATACTTTTATCTATTAAGAAATGAGTGCATAGTTGGCACGTGTTTTCCTTTCAGATTCTGCACTTTGTTTTCTGAGTACCAAACTGTGCTCTCAAACTTTTCCATGGTGTATTAATTATATCTTTTTCTTAATTGTCCAGTCAAGTCATTCCTATTTTGTTGTTTTTTCTCATAGTTACGTTTAACATTAAATTCCTCATTAAGAGTTACTAATACATAACAAATTAAACGTAATTATAACCTATTGTCTTTCGCTGCGTTGAAAAAAATCTTTTTAAGAAACAGAGTTGCCAGAGAGTTCAAGTATTTTTTCAATTGTACTAAATATGAGGAGCACATTCTGAAAGGGCGCTATGATATTTCAGTACAAGATTAAAGAAATGCAAATAATTTGCTTTCATATTTTTTATATTGACCAAGTCCGGGGGCTGGACAAACTCAATTACCGGCCGCGAGGTGCAGTAGGTTGCCGACCCTTGATCTAAGGGACTGCTAGTCGCAAGTTCCTTTACTATCAGATGTGCAAAAAAATTGTCTCCCACTCTTGTTTCTTGCTAATAAAAAATATTTTGTCTTATATAAGAGATTTGGCTTTTTCAGTTTATTCTCAATATTAGAAACTTCTGCGAAAGTTTGAATCTGTTTAAGGTACATAGTATATTGCACTCCCTATGGCAGAAAATTTCATTTGGCATAAAGCCCATTTTCATCCCCCCCCACTAACCCCATCTCCATCAATAAAAATTTCAATCTCCTCTCTTAGACGAGTTCTGAAACTTCCTAACTCTCTTAAGTATGTAGTACATGGCGTCCCGCAGTTTGATATTGGATTCCGCTAGAATCTAAGATGAACCAAAATATTAAACGATGTTTTCAACTCACATTATAATCCATCTAACTACAAACCATTACATACAAAATACAACTTCCGAAAATAGCGTAACACTAAAGTTTCAGCTGGAAAAGTAAAGCTTATTTCAAAAAACTTCCACTGAACTAAACAGCATGATTTGAAATAAAATCTTAGATCTTCTTCTCTCTTTCTGCTCCAAAAATAAAACATAAATGGCTATTTGTGCCCGAAGAGTGAAATATTATACTTAAATTTTCATTTGCTGGTACTTCATTGAAGTATAGACTATAATTGAAGTAACGCTTTATTTCATCAAATCCCGGCAACTTTGTTCATGCTTCGCTCCCAATTGTTGGCAGCTTCAGAAGATCCAGTTCATGACGTCATATAGTCAATCCTTGGGTGTTGAAAAATCTAACATATATAACAAAGGTAAATAGAAAACCTAAATTTATACCCAATATAATTTCCAAAAAAATAGCACAACCAATAAATTATTTAAAAAATCGGCTATAAGTACTTAAATAAATACACCTGACAATCGTTGCTCTGCTTCCTCGAAGTCGATGGAATAGCCAAGTCTGGCTTTGTTACCTTCTCTCCCGTAGTATGGAATTTATGGTAATCTATTCGTAGTCCTCCTCATCTCGTTATTGAAGGCTCTTCTTCCTCATTAGAGGAGACTCAAATCTCAGTGGTTGAAGGTATCCAGGCCCACGTCTCAAAAATACTCCAGTGTTCATGAACTAATTCTAATTGGTTTGTTGTAAACGGAAGACCATGGGTTTAAGAAGAGTGTGTCCCAATGGGATCACTACTCTCTGGACTCATGGGTAATGTAGTAAGAAGCATGTCGAATAAATTGCACTACAAAAAGCAGAACTGAAACCATCTTTATACTTCCGTTACATAGACATTGTCATAATTTTCTGGGATCACCATGTATTAAAATTAGTACCGTTTATAAATAAATTTCATAACTTGTCGTCTATAATAATATTTGCCCATAAAGCAGAAGAAATGTGGAATTACCTTTTCTGGGTATATTAATAAAGCGGAAGCGGTTATTTCATCAAATCACGGATACTTTGTTCATGCTCCGCTCCAAATTTAGGCTGCTTCAAAAGTTTCAATTCGTGACGTCATATAGTCATTCCTTGGGTGCTGAAGATTCTAAGATATATAACAAAGGTAAATATAAAACCTAAATTTATACCCAACATAATTTCCTAAAAATCAGCACAACCAATAAACTATAAAAAAAAAGGCTATAATATATAAATAATGCAGATATTGTACTGAAAAAGCAAATTTAAAGAAAGAAATTGACTTTATTTGAAATATCGGTAAAAGGTCAGTTATGCAATTAAATTTTTAGAATATACAGATCTGTAAAACATAAAACAAAACTCGCGATTAGTCCTGTCCAAAACACCGAATACCAGTAGTATACACGTAGGTTCCCATTCATACCGAGAATATTTCGTACGTTAAAAAATATATATATATATTATTTAAAATTACCTAATACAATAACTAATAATATAAAGCAACTAGTGAGAAATGACAGAGATAAAATCAGAACTACCAAAGGACTCTATAAAGTTAAAATCGCAGACCCACATAATAAATTACAAGGAAAAACCTACAAGACGATAGAACAAAAATTGACAGAACATAAACGAGATAGAGAAAAACAGAATCCAACAACATCTTTGATACAAGCAAGTGACGTTTGAAAAAAAAATAGCTCAGCTCACTGTGGTGTGCTGAGATGACGAACGATTAACCACTCTATAGTACAGGATGATCAATTAATCCCTTGATTAGCTTCACCATTGCTTAGATCATAGATTCCCAACTGGGGCGATACCGCCCCCCAGTGGGCGCTGGAGCCTTCCATGGGGGCGGTAGCGGATCCAGAGGCAAATGGGAGGCGTTGAGGCAGTAAAGAGGGGCGGTCAAATAAATAAATAAATTTAATGGAATTTTTTGTGACAACTTTTTTTATCTCTTCTGTAAGGCAGTCAAGAGGGGCGGTCAAATAAATAAATAAATTTAATGGAATTTTTTGTGACAACTTTTTTTTATCTCTTCTGTTCTGTGGTGTCTTCCTGGTGATTCTGGTCATCCACTACCTCATCCGTCATGTACAGCTTTTCAACTGCAGCTTGGACAATAAGTTCCCTGCTACCGCCTACTGGCGTACTGGTACGTCTGAAGTCGACTGAGATGCTCTCAAAAGTTCTCTTCAAGTTCACAGATTGGATACAAGCTTCAATATTTTTTCCCACTCCAAGTCGCTTTGAGTATGCTTTATGGTACGTAGTTACAATACCATCCCACGTCAGAACATAAGGTATAATATTAACATTACACTTGTAAATTAGGCTCAACTCATTAGCCAGCAGATCATACTTCCTCTTCTTTTCAACCTCTACTGTCTGCAGGTTATCCTGAGATGTTATTCCTACTTCAATAATTGTAATCTCATTCAATACCTTAACATGCACTACTATATCAGGCTTATTATGTTGGACATGTGTGTTCGTCCTGATAGGCAAATCAATCTTGATGTAATAATAATATAATAATAATAAATTTATTATATTTAATATTTTTAATATAATAAAATGCTTTGAAAATACCTGTTTTCATGAATAAATATTTTATCTAGCTATGTAAATTATCTTATTGTTATCGCGTTAATAAGCATTTTTAAATTAGCATTAGGTATACCTATACCTAATTTGTTTTAGTTTAGAATAGATTGACGGTGACAAGTCCTTGCAAGTTGGTAAGTAAACACGCGGTTCATGCAATTTAACATGTTTCGACAAGAATATGGGAGCTTGAAATGACTTGTTTACGGAGCAAGTGCACCGGCATCGCAAACATACAAGTTAATGCGTGCACAAAATCAAATCTATAAAACGATAGCTCTAGGAATGTTTTATTATTTTTATGTGCTTCGCCGTGATAAATAGTCGTGAGTGATAAATGTTAGAAGTCATTATAAACATTATTTTTATAATTATCTATAAATCTGTTGAGAAGTTAATTTGTATTTGAAAATGTCTGAATCTACACCTAAAAAGAAATGCCGGCAGTACAGTATTGAGTATTTGAAATATGGATTTACTACTCTCCTACAAACCAATCATTACCTACGTTTTTAATTTGCCGAAAAGTTTTTTCAAATGAAGCTATGAAACCTTCTAGGCTACAAGAACATTTAAATAAAATGCATGCTGATAAGAAGAACAAAGATTTATCCTATTTTCAAGAACTGGAAAAGCAATATTTAAAACAGCCAACTATGTCAAACCTTTTTGCTTCGTCTTCTAAACAAGATGATGATGGACTACGAGCCTCAAATAACGTTTCATTGTTAATCGCAAAAGCAGGAAAACCACACACATTTGGCGAGGAATTAATTTTGCCGGCAGTCAAAGAGATATCAAAAACTGTTCTTCATCATAAGACACCGTCAGATATCATCAAAAAAATTCCTCTCAGTAATAATTCAGTGCAAAGAAGAATAGATAAAATGGCAAAAGACGTTGAAATATCATTATGTGATTACTTATTAAAGACTTGCAAATTTTCCATTCAACTCGATGAATCAACTCTACCAAATAACTAAGCTCTTATCATACGTACGATTTATAAAAGAAGAAAAAAATGCATGAAGAGTTATTATTTGCTAAAAATTGGAATCTGATACAAAGGGAGAATCTATATTTAATACCATGCAAAGGTTTTTTCAAGAGAAAGAAATTCCTATTTGCAATATTTTGTCTGCTGCTACTGATGGTGCTCCAGCAATGACAGGGCGTCATAAGGGTTTCATAGTGTATTTGAAACAAGCAGTACCAAATGTACTCACTGTACATTGTATTATTCATCGACAGCATTTGGTTGCAAAAAATTGGAAAGCACGTCTGCATACGTCGCTCCATTACGTTATTAAAGCAATCAATAAGATTAGAAGCAATTCATTGAATGACCGATTATTTGGTAAGCTTTGTAATGAAAATGATGAAGATTACAATCGCTTGCTGCTGCACACAGAAGTACGTTGGCTCTCTAAAGGTGTTTGTCTGAATCGTTTTTTCAATCTATTTGACTCAGTACTGGACTTTCTTGAAGACAGAGACGAAAAATTGCGCGAAAACCTGATGACGTTAAAAAATGACATCGCTTATTTGACAGACCTGTTTAAAATATTTAATCAAGTCAATTTACAATTGCAAGGTGATGAGTTGAATTTAATTAAAACAAGAAACGTCATAGCTGCTTTTGCGGGAAAACTTCTATTCAAAAGAAATCTAGGTAGAGGTGAATACAACCACTTTCCCACATTGTCAGCAGTCTCTGCAAAACCGGAAGATTTACTTACTTACTGCCAACACTTGGAAGTTCTTCATGTTGATTTTACGGAGCGTTTCCAAGATATTTTAAACATGAATAAACCGAGTTGGGTTTTAAATCCTTTCGCAAACATAGATACTGAAGAATCATCAAATTTGGAAGAGGAACTGTTAGAACTCACGACTAACGAAGCAATCAAAGTAAAATTCAAACGTGGTTGCCAAGAGTTCTGGCTTCAAAAATCAATACCAGTTCTCTACCCTGGATTGTGGGCAATAGTACAGAAGTTTTTAATCGCATTTCCTTCGTCCTATATGGCTGAGCGTGGATTCAGTGCAGTAGCTAATTTACTGTCAAAGAAGAGGAACAGACTACACATCACTGAACGTGGCGATCTGCGATTGATGTTAACGAAATTGGAACCGACATTAACAAATTGTTAACACTCCACCAGCCTCAACCATCTCATTAATTTTTTTTATTATTAATTTTGTGTTTATCTCATTATTTTTTTATATCTTATTGATTCTGTGTTTATTTTTAAAATTTTAATAAACAATTTTATTGTACATTTGGTTGCCGTTTTATTAATTTCTGCTTTATGATTTTTAATTGATAAATAAACGGATAAATTAGGTCCAGATAATATGCAACAATATTTTAATATTTCATATAAAATTAACTATTATGGACTAGGGGGCGTTGAAATTTTTGTTCTTTTCAAAAGGGGGCGATGGTCCAGAAAAGGTTGGGAATCACTGGCTTAGATGAAATAACAGGTTCGCGGATTGTTACACCCGTACTGATGTATGCCTCAGACTTAAAATATAATATAAAGATATAAATATAATATATATAAGTATACTTATAACTGTAATGCTTTTTCATCTAAATACTGACCATGGGCAAGATGTGGAATTTTGTGAAGAAAAATCTCAATGTTGGCCCAGCTGGGATTCGAACCCAGAAATTGCAATTACGAGCCTGGCACGCTATCGGCTAAGCCACTCCCACCACGAAGTGCCCAATTCCAATATCTGTTAGTGGAGGGGGAGATGGCACATTATTTATATTCAACTTGAACATGGAGATAGGACTTTATGTCGCATTCCTCGACGACCTACTTTACGGAACACTTCATGCATTTAGTCTTTGGGTTGGATCCCAAACTCAGTTTTTAAGCACGACACCATTTCACTGTCAGAGAAAATCTTAAGTGATTTCTTAAGAGTATATGAATGTTATTGATAGAGTGGTAAAATTTCTCTGTAAATCCTAACATAAATTTCGTATTAAGTTTTGAAAGGAAGTTGAAATTTGTTACGAAATAAAAAACATCCTTTCAGTTTCTTATTTAAAGTTTTACCACCTAGACAGTTTTGTATTTTCAATAGATGTTACTGAATCATTCGTCCAGAATGTGTTTTTGCAAAGTTATTGCAGATACCTATGTTAAATCAATGCTAGTCAGATTTCTTCCTACCGTACTTTTCAGAAAATTTCAAATCATTAGCTCACAAAGTTCTGTTCTTATATTTTTTTGGTAAGTTAAAATTTGTTATGAAATAAGGACATGTTTTCAGTTTCTTGTTTAAAATTTTACCATCAAATCAGTTTATATTCTTAATGAATGCAACTGACTGAACGTTTCGAATGTAAAATACTTCCTGTCTATGTTTTTGTGCATGCATAGCAGATTCTTATGGAAAATCAGTGAGGGTTAATTTCATGGTTTTTTTTCTGCACGTTTCAAGTCACTAGCTCACATAAATTTTGAATATAATTGCATATAATTTTCTGCATGTAATATCATTCTTCCCTATTCTGCTTTTCCCAATTATAGCTTATTCTTTTTTAATTCAATGAGGGCCCAATTTCCTTCCATCCATTACTTTAAGAACATTTAAATCACTATCTCGCATAAATTCTGTTCTTAATTTTTCTAGCAAACTAAAATCTGCTCTGAAATAAAAGAACATTTTCGGTTTCTCGTTTAAAAACTTTTCCACTGCACAGTTTTCTAATCTTAATATTTTAATTCTGTCTCCCAACAAAGTCCCCTGATATCGCGCTTTCGATCACGCTCACTACTCAAAAGGTCTCCCTCTTTTTATGGGGATAGTTCCTCGCCTCATAAATTATATATGTGTGTGATTGTATTTTCTGTTTGAAATATCATTCCTCCCTGCCAACTTACAGAAAGCTCTTTTGTTAATTCAACAAGAGTCAAATTTCTTTACATAATTTTTTTCAAGGTTTAAGAAGCTCTATCCATTAGGTCCGAATTTCATCACATAGTCATTCTCAGTGGCGAAAAAGCAATAAGTTCGAATCCTGAATTGACTTTCAGGAAGTGTTCCCCTGGGGACCTTGAGGAATTATCACATGGTTGAACTGTGGATTTCGCTAAGTAAACATCTCACGGTAAAAGTTCATGTGTTTACTTCCTTGTGTAGAATTAGAACTCATGCAAATAATTTTCCTTTCGTTCAAACGTCTCCTGATGATCTTTAGAGTGTAAATTGCACTTTACCGAATAATCAGATCTAGGGTATGACGATAATGAAGAAAACAATGTCAATCGAATTATGGTCTTATTAGTATCAAAGATAAATATTGCAGAGCGAGATGTTCACCTAGCTACCTTCAAGAGTTCCACCCATGGACTTGCATGTCAGAGTGTTCCTAGGACAACATACTGATAAGAAATGATGAAACTCAAATTGTTAGTTAATTGATCTGAAATATTCACTGGTCTTAAAAGCATTTATCGATAAGTTCCGAAGATTTGCTGATATGTCATCAGATGTTTGAAATAAAAAATATGTATTTTAAAATGCGAATAGTCTTTCAAACAAACATGTGAACTAATTTTTTATGGATCACCATGAAAACATTACATTCGTTATATTCTATTTCATGTAGCCCCTTTTCAATGAAGTTTTGAATCTTTTCATCCCTCTAAGTATTGGAATAATAGCGCATTAATCACATGGGTAAGGAATGTAGTTAACAGATTGGAAAAAATATTACTCGCAATTAAATTACGATGTTTTTTATTCAGAGCAAACAGTAATACCCAAAAAATAGAGTTTGAAAGCTTTTCCTGCTCTCTTTCATGGTGCTGTCCGTCAATAAAGCGTGGTACTTTGTAAACAGGGAGAGTATGAAAATAAATGCTAGTTTTTATCAGATGGGAGAATTTTGTGGTTCATAGATTGGGAAAGTTTATTCCTAAAAATATTTATTTCCAAATAAATTACGCCTCTAATTCATAGCAAAGATTGTAATTCGCAGTTCGGAAAAATTTGTTTATTACTAAAATTGTTATGGCCTGGAACGCTGGATGTTCAAAGTTCTATACTAAAAGTATTTCTCAGAAAAAAATTACGCCGATAATTATTATTCAGAGCAAGCAATGTAATCCCAAATTGAAAAAATAATGTTTAAAAATATTTCTCTTTAGTAGCTACGTCGTCATAAAACGTGGTCCCGTTGAAAACACTTGAGGGATAAGATAGAAAGTTGAAGTATGAGAATAAATGTGGTTCTTTGCAGAGTTGGGTTGTTTTTATCTCTGAGGGCACTTTTTTTGCACACAATGGGCTAAATGGTAAGGTTACAAAGGCCCGAGACTCAGAGAAGGTTGGAAGCAGGAGATCCACTGGACAGCTGTTGGGAGACAGATGATCCAGCAAATATTTTAACGTGCACAGTGTAAGGCTCTCCCACATGGGACCACAGCTTAATGCCCCATTTGATGGACTGTAGTCTTTCCAAGCCCATCGGTGTCCCCTACTATCCTAGGGCAGGGCGAGGGGAGGGGTTGCAGAGATAAATCTCAATGCTAGCCCAGCTGGGACTCGAACCTGGGAACAGCAGATTACGAGCTTAGCGCACTACTGACTGAGTCACCCCATCCCTTTCTGCGAAGAGGTTATAAATATATTTCTAGGTTAAAATGTTTGTGATTTACAAACACTGGAATAAAAATTTAATAAAATTCCTTCTTCAGTCTTATTGAGGTCATCCACCTCTAGAGCTTTAAGTATATAGCATACATGACGTTGTCGCTAAACGCGTCATGCGCTGATAAGCGTGGGGTCCCAAAATTGAGACCAGGTTAGTTGACTTAGGAGATAACGAAAACCAAAATACTTAGAATTATTCGGAACATTTAATGTTGATTACTTCAAATGGGTTCCGGCGATGATGCAATCCTGGACTTGATAAATTTCAGAATCTTTAGAGTTGTTTACTTCGGAATAGATTGGGCGGAAAATCGGGGGTCCTTTTGAGGGAGGCGTGGAACTATCCCCATAATAAGAGGGAGACCTTTTGAGTAGTGAGCGTGATCGAAAGCGCGATATCGGGGGACTTTGTTTGAGGTCATAGATCAAATCACTGATACGAGAAGCGTCTTCTAACATATCGTCTATAGCACAAGAGAAATATCTCCTTTCTTGATAGAATTCAAAATATCTGGGGTTGTCAGTAAAATCAATCTTTCTCATCCTCATCAGAATTCTCTGTGGGGACATAACAGCATATAAGATTCAAGTCTTTAATCTTAGTTTAAAAATTAGCTCTAAGAAATCTTTCATTAATACAGTCATATCCTAGAAGAGCGTCACTGGCGTTTCTGCTGAGAAGGAAACCTATACCTTGGAGATGCTTTCTATCCTCCCTCTCTGAAAAGAGAGCCTATCCATCTGGTCTCTTGCAAGCATGAAATACACTGCTGGCCATTAAAAGTGCAACACCAGGAAAGACAAGAGATATCAAAGCCATATTTAGTGAATACATAGTTTATGTTACAAGGATCAAATGATTACAAATACAAATAAATCAGTATCTTGTGTAGCCATCACGAGCGGCAATAACCACTGCTACACGGTCCGGCATTGAAAGGATGAGACGTTGGATGTATGTTTGGGGAATGTCAGTCCATACAGTTTTGATACGTAGCCAAGGTTCATCTGTTGTAGCAGCTGCTGGTGTCTGGTGCGCTAGTGGTCGTGAGATCATGGACCAGACATGTTCAATTGCAGACAGATATGGTGAATGTGCAGGCGAAGGCAGAAGTGTCACATGGTGGCTATCTAGGAATTGTTGGACGATGCATGCCACATGTGGTCTGGCATTGTCCTGTTGGTAAATGGCACCAGAGAGCCCCTCATGATACGATACGACCACAGACTCCAACACCTCAGTGATGTAACGCTGGCTGTTCAAAGTACCTGTGATGCATATGAGGCACATGCGTGAGTGAAGTCCAATGACACCCCATACCATAACACCAGGGGTGCACCTGTATGGCGCTGCATCAGGCATGTCTCACTGAGCCTGTCACTGCAGTACCTGCCAGATATGGCAGTACTGCGGCGACAGGCTCAGTGATCATGGTAGGGTTTAGATCATCATGGACAGGCTCAGTGATCATAGTGCTGCATACTGAAGTGGAATTCATCCGAAAAAACGGTACAATGCCATTCGCACATCCATGTGCGATGTTCTTGGCACCATTGCAGTTGCTTACACCTGTGTTGTAGAGTCAATAGCAGCCGAAGCAATGGCTGCCTAGCAAAGATGCCCCGATGCTACACACGCTGTCAAACCATATGTGCAGACACTGGTTGATGTGTAAAACACCCTAACTGTTGAGCTAAGGTGTTTGATGTGGTTGTCGATCAATCAAAGCCATGTGCACGAGATGTCTGTCCTCTCATTCGTTTGTGTGACAGGCCCGTTGAGATCCCTCACATCGGTGAGTTCGTTCCTCCTCCACCCACTGATGCCATATTCTCATCACTGTGGCAGCATTCCGTCCAATTCGAGCACCAATGCCTCGGTACGATAATCCGCCTTCCCGTAATCCCACAATTCTTTCTTGATCAAAGTCGGAAACCTGGTCGTATAAATGACATGTTCTTCAACGGGGCATGCTTCCACAATTCCAGTAGTTTACACCGACTCTGTAATTTCCTCTTACACCACTTCTAGGAGGCGTTTATCACACATGATGTACATATGTGCTGCGCTTTCAATCATGGGTTACCCATCTTGCATATTACGGGACAATCTGATGAGTTCTTCCTGGTGGAACACTTTTAATGGCCAGCAGTGTATACAGATTATAGCGCTGGAATTCTCGCGCGTGGATGCCAAGAATATAATCTCTAAGAAACGTCCTCACATTCCACATACCTGTAGTGATAAATGTTTTGCCCGCCCCTAAAAGAATTTTCGCCCCCCGCTATCCTTATCCTTGAAAAAATTCCTGCAGAAGCCCAGTACACATAGTGACCAATTTTTAGATACCTGTCTTTTCTTGTGTGTGTGATTTCATTATACTTATAACTCTTATTCTTTTTCCTTTAGGACTTTCATCTTGTAAAAGTTATCGAATCTACGTTTTTGACATTTTGTTTGTAGAATCTGATTTTACAATTCTTACAAATTTCGGTGTTACAAAACTATTGCATACAGGTCTTCAGTAAATTATAAATTAATGGCAATAACCTTGAAAAATCCCCTAATTCCTTTCAGATTTATACAGATATGATCAGGGAAACGAGATTAGATTTGAAATATAAATCTTCAGACTTAGTGCATGGAATAATATTTTAAGAAAAGTTTAAATTTGGCTTTCCCTCGATTTGGTAATGTCTCAGTACGCTTATCAACACAGAAGAAACTGATTATTTAAATTGAAAGCTAGAATAATTATACTGAAAGGTTATCTACAACGTACAATTCGCAGTTTTCTGATAATTCAAGAGCTTTAGGCTACGACGATTTTCAAGTGTTCGCAATTTATCTTATTTAGCAGGCCCGCATGTAAAAAAATAAAGGGAGGGAAGAAGCAGGTAAACCGAGGAGGACATCGAGCAGAAACGAAGCGGAATGTCGTTCCAGCATAATTTTATTCCTTCTATTATAGTAGTCTTTAACAGATTTCTTGAAAAGAAAAAAAAACAAGTATTATATGTTTAATATTTTCCCCCATTTCGTTTACTAGCATTTTCAAGGGGGATGGGGAGCATGTCCTCTCTCCCTCAACCCTCTAGAAAGAACCTATTATTAGGATTAAAATTTTGACATCTCGTTAACCTGATTTAAAAAAAAGTGTTTTTAAAGAAGAAATAAACATAAATGTATCGATAGTTATGGGAAACTATTCAGTATTCGTCTCGAGAGTTTGACATTTCTATCTTAGACGCTGACGAATTCCACGAGGCGTCGTAAATGGAATAAAAGAGGAGCAGAAGGAAACAGAGAGAAAACACTCCCACTTTCCTTCGAGTTCCTTTCGGCATTTCAGTGTCCAAAATATTTGCTAAAAAAAGAGCGTAAAAAAAATACCGGGAAACCCACATGCCACGACATAAGGCAAAAGCAACCATTAGGCATTATGATGTTAGGGCTCGGCATCCTTTGTGCGGTGATGGATCCCATCACTGTCGCATCTGCCTCGCGTGGTCGTGATGTTTACCAATCACCAATCTGCTAAAGATCAAAGAAACGAAATTCTGCGGAGCCCATTACTGCAATCATAACCGTAACAGGACTCTGCTTCAGCAACCCTTTCCGATCACAGCTTCGAATAAGGTGGGCTGAACTAGGCTCGTATAAAAGCTTGTTGGCAGATGCAAGAACTCAAAGATTCGGTTGATTCGGTTCCTTCGCCATCACCTTGCTGACTGCTGTTTGAGAAAGTAACAGGTAAAGCTTTACTTACATTTATACCAGCTTGTTGTATTGAAAACTTGCAGGTACAGGTGGCCTTAGATTTGGGAAAGTGGGACAGTCACCCAGAGCGCGCTTACGGATATCACTGATAATAAACTACTTCGAAAATTCCCGTTTGAAAATGATTGAAATGGGAGAGAGATTGATTAGAGCTCATTGATCATTATTATGCTCCGCATTATCTTCTGATTGAAAAGGGGATTCCTTTTTTTAATTTAAATACGTGTAGATACAGAAATAAATCAGAGCTCAAAGTCAGCACCATATTTTAAAAGCGGGAAATTTATTGGGCTATATTTTTGTTTAGTGCAATGACATAGCTAGTCGAATATCTTTCCCAAGAAGAAAAGTTAGTGTTGGGTTTTCTATCTCTGAGCGGTACTTTTTTTTCTCGCAATGGGCTATTTGACTAGGTCGCAAGGACCCCAGGACTCAAAGAAGCGGGGGGGGGGGGAGGATCCACCGGACCTCTGTTAAGAGATATATGGTAGCTCACGTCAAGGCCATCTAGTTTGTTCTTTAACGTGCATATGGTATGGCTTTCCAAGTCCATCGAACTTACCGAGGCCAAGGTGGAGGGTTAGCGGAGGTAAATCTCAACGCTGACATAGGTGGAAAAGGAAAGGGAAATATTCGACAGTCTGCTTCAGACAGAGTAATGGGCTTGTAACTGGAGGTTTGCAGATAGCAACTCACCTTTCAGATTTAGAAGACACTGCTTGTTGTTGCGACGCCCAACAACTTTTTTTTTTTGAAAAAGAAAACAACTAGTGGCACTAGAGGATCGAGATTTCCGAGTTGATCGATATTACGGGGTTTATTTCTTCTGTCAGCAATTCCACTCAAAATTTTTAATAAATTACCCAAGGCAAATTATTGGAGGAGGGGGAGTTTGACTTCTAAGACAGATATTAAAACTGCCAAACTTTATATGCGTTTATTTTGAAAATTTCTATGCACAAAAAGATTAACCATAAGAATGTGACACATCTGTTATTTAGTGTTAGAGTTAAATATGCTGATTCTTTGCATCTATATGTGTGTATGTGAATTGGTAGCTTCTCAGGCTTCTAATCGATGTTCCGAGGTTCGAGTCACCACGATGTAAGTATTGAAATTTTCTCCGCCAAACCTCGCTTTGCTATGGGTAAGAAAAGAACACCGATGAGATTGGTAAAGTCGTTATCACACAACGTTGCGAAACAGTGAAGAAATTGTGTAATAGTTAAAAACGTTTTCCATATCCAAGTCGTATTGAAGAAATGTCCAATGTTCTATGTCTATGAAACTGTTCTATGTATGCATTTAATTTGTTGAAACTCACTTTTTATCTAAACTTCAAAGATAAAAAAATGTAATTTTTTTCGTTTAAAACATAGTAGTTTGAAGATAAATGTTTTATTTTTAAATCTGTGCAACTATTCTTAAAGATTTCGAAAGCATGTTTATAGGCCTAAAACAAAAATAAATTCTGGAAAATTATTTTTTCTTGTCATAGTTTTCTGACAGTTAAAATAAGATACACTTTTGTGAGAAATTCAAAATGGAGAGCCATACGAGGTGCTAGGCTAAATTTAGTAACGGCTACGGGTTAGAATGTAACATCTTAAAAATACAAAAAAAAATACGTGCAACTGTGAGAAAAGGAGACCTTGATATTTTGGTAGAATGAATGTCCATAAATAAAGAGGCAATCCCATGTCAAAGATCGGAGCTTCGTAACTCATTAAATAAGATTTGTAGGGAAAAAATATGGCTTAAATTTATATAAATCTTTATTTTCAACAATATTCATTCAATGTTTAAACAGTGAATTGAATGATATTGAACAGTGCATAAAAATATTCATTAAGTTATCGAACAAGAAACTCTTAAAATATATGCTTAATTTCTTAAAAAAATAAACTTTTGCTTTACTTTTTAATATTTTTTTATCCTGAAGTAGCTAGAAACGATTGAAAACTTTTATCCATTAAGATTTCTGCAGTGCAATTTTCAAGTAAATCCCATTAATACGTATTATTTCAGATTTCAGAGATATAACATTAAGTTTATTGGGAGAAAACTAGCACAGAGTACTATTAATATTTCGAATTGAAATCAAAATTCTGTAGTTACCAAAGTATCTTAATTTTTTAAAGTTAAAGAGTGACAGGCTATCTCCCATCATTTCGCACTTTAATACGACACTGATCATTTCTATTCCTGTTAATATCTCACAGATCTTCCTTATTTCGTATTAAACTGACAAGCTCCTGCCATGCTGCCATTCTTGAGAGGGAATTTATTCATTTATTTTCCATGGTATCACGACGAAATGACGCCGGAAAAACACCGACACAAAAACGCCAACTGTGCAATTCGCCGACAGCAAAAAGGCAGACAAAAACGCTGTCGCGGCATAACGCCGAAAGCAGACACTGCAAAATGTGCCGACAATAATACGTGTTGTAAGAAAAGTATCAACGAATAAAAAAGAATTTACTACTGCTATTAATTTAAATTAAAATTTTCACTTTATTCGTAGGCCTGTCCGTCTGTATACATTCAGCAGGTTTCTTTTCAGAGATGTATGCTAAAACATTTTTGTCTCAGATAAGGTATCAAGAAATATTACGATTCGCATTTTCGGCATTCCCCAAAAGTTTAAATTAGCCGTCTAATGTTGGAAAAAAATTTCAAATTGCAAAATTTCAAACGCTTATTACAAAACGATGTATTTATGCTAGAAATCTGAATTTTTGTTTTTTCGAAATTTTGATTGGTGGATTTTTTGAAAAATCCTTTTTGCATTACATCATCATCATCATCCTCAAGCAGCCATGGGATACGGAGGTCCAACCAGACCGTGCAATTTAGTTCTCCAAGCAAGTCTATCCTGAGCCATATCTACTGCATTTGGCCACTGCACACCAATTCTAATAAGGTCCTGTTTGACATTGTATGCCCACCACATCCTAGGTCTCCCCTTCTTTCTGAGGCCTTTAGGCACACTGTTCATAAATCTATTCGCCAAACTATAATTATTCATACGGGCAACATGGCCAAAACAACGAAGTCTCTCTCTGCACAATATGCTGCTTAAAGGAGGTTGCAAACTCCTTTGCCTAGCCTCATCATTAGTTACAAAGTTGAACCACCTAATGCCCAAGATACTGCGTAAGCATCTAGTTTCCTGTTATCTTGTTTACAAAGTGTCCAGGTTTCACTACCATAACTAACCCTAGAAAGAACCAAACTATTATACAGCCTAATTTTAGTCTTTAGGTGTATACGCCTATTTCTCCACACTCTCCATAGATTCTTAAAAGTCCCAGCAACAATCCCTATTCATGCCGCACATCACCATTATCTGTTATATAGCTCCCACGATAATTAAACTGTGACACCTGCTCAAGACTGTAACCATTCAGATGAACTGAATCACAGCCTGCCTGACCAATTTTCATCACTTTAGTTTTCTCTCTGTTTATAACCAAACCTACTTCAGTTTCATCAACAGCTCGAATGAAAGAGTTCATCTCATCAACATCATTTGCCAAAAGGGCTAAATCATCAGCATAATCTAAATCAGAAATTTTCGTATCTCCAGTCCATTTAAGGCCACAATCTTTCCCTTGAAGTGAATTTCGCATAACATAATCAATAACCAAGCTAAAGGGAAAAGGAGACAAAATGCACTCTTGTCGAACATCAGAAGTAATGCTAAACCAATTGCTACAAGCCTTACCAACTCTCACACATGACTCATTGTTATTATAGAGAGCTTTCATTATGTTAACTAACTTGTCAGGTATACCATATGATTTCACAATCAACCACAAATTATGACGATCAACAGAGTCGAAAGCCTTTTTGAAATCAACAAAGCTACCAACCAAAGGTTTCTGAAACTCTAAACATTTCTCAAGAATCTGCCTAAGTGAAAATATCTGATCGACACATCCCCTACCACTTCTGAATTCACACTGCTCATCAAGCAATTGACTGTCAACCAGATTCTTAATTCTATTAAGCACAATCATGGAAAGAACTTTACCTGGAACAGAGAGTAGGCTGATACCCCTATAGTTATCACAAGAACTGTGATCACCTTTTTTGAAAATAGGGATAACAATAACTGTGGTAAAATTCTTAGGAACCATGCCTTTATTATAAAAGATATTCAGAATTTCAGTCATCCAAGTGGTAACTGGAACATTACCAGCTCTAAGCATTTCGGTGGCAATTTCATCTACCACTGGGGATTTATGTAGTTTAAGTTTAGAAACAGCCAAAATAACTTCAGATTGTGTTATAGGGCCAACATTAAAGCCACCAATACATCTATCATCATTGCAAACAATGGAAGTAGAACTAACTACATTGTTTAGAACATCATTGAAATGCTCAGCCTACCTAACCATGACAGAATCCTCCCCTTCTATAACCTTATCTTGTTTATCCTTCAATTCTTATATGCCTGTCCGTTTTCTACCACACAAAACATTAACTATCTGGTACAGCTCTCTGCTGTTGTGCTGTCTAACAGCTTCCTCGGCTTTGTCAGCCAAACCATCAAGCCAAAGATTCTTATCAGCATCTAACTGATCTTTTACACGTTTATTAAGTTCTCTGATGAGTACTTAAAAATTATGGTTCACATTTTTTAAATTTTTAGGATTTTAGGAATTTACAGGCGATTCATTTATCCTAGAAATTTGAAATTTTGATGGTAGAACGTGGTGGTCAAGAGGCTACAAACTCATTTAAAACTTTTGAATTGAGGAGCATAAGCTGGAAGTTATATTTGACTTTTCTTGAAAATGTCAAATATTTTTTAACCTTTAATTAGCGGGATTGTTTAACCTTTGAGTGGTACTTTTCTGTATATAATGGGCAAAATTGCCAGGTCACAATGACCCAGAAGACTCAGAGAAGGTTGGAGTAAGGGGACCCACTAGACAGTTGTTAGGAAACAGATCTTAGCCTCCCGTCAAGGCCATGTAGCGATATCTTTAACGTGCACAATGTATCGCTCTGATGCACACAGAACCACGGCTTTACAAGCAATTCCTTGCAATCCGATGCAAGGAACAGCTGTGGATTTTCGGTATGCGAGGTGATCTTGATAAACAGGTGTTACTCTGTGGGTCAGCTTTGGAGCAGAAGAAAGCAGAGAGCACCAGCGGCTGCTATTGATCTTGAATGAACGAATATAATTCAGTTTAACGGAAATGAGTTCTCTGCGTTTCAACAAGAAGAGTTTAAACGTTAAAAAATATAATTAAAATTTGTAAAGAGCTGAAACAAGAAAAGGTTTTTTGAAATTAATAGGGCATAGTTTCATAGTTTTTAAAAAAATATTCATAATGAAATATGGGATTTAAATATGAAATCTTATAAACTCATTTTCAAAGAAATTAAGTTTTTCGTTTACCTACATTTTCACTTCTTAAAAAATTTAATTCGAATTAATGGATGATGGGGGAAAATGAAAACAGTTCTATTCCATTAGTACTTTTACAACATAAAAAGCATTTGCCTATTATTCTTCGAAATTAAAACGTTACTTTTCTCACACTCTTCTGATAAAATGAGGCGGATTGTGCAGTCAATGTAATATCTTTTGATACGGATATTTTAAATTTCTATCCTGAGAAGATCACTTGCATTATTCGTTATAACTTCGCTTTTTTCACCTTTAGTAATTTCTAACGATGAAAATTCAAACTAGCTGAGAATTTGAAAAACCCCAATAATAATGTTTCATTAGTAACAATCCAACTTAAAAAAATTCCGTGTTATGTGTAAAAAAAAGTTACATTTTCCCATCTGCCTTGTGATAAGAGCCAAACTCATTGTTGCCAATCCAAGCTTCTAACCTCAACATTCCATCATCAAAATTTAAAATTTCTAGTAAATACATCCTTTGCAATATACGTCCAAACTTTTGAAATTTCCAAATTTTCCCAACGTTAGAGCAGCAAATCATAATATTTCATAATGTGTCCATCCGAAAGACCCAGTTATAGTTAAAGCTTACCATGATAGCTTTCTTAATCACTATGACAGTCATTACTACTGATGTTGAGGAAGAATGGGACCGTTTTAAACAGGCTTTTCTCGAAAATAACAGTACTCTTTTAGGAAAAAAGAAGCAAAGGAGACAGAATTATTTGAATAATAAGGCACTTGATCTTATTTTAGAAAGAAAGAACTGCAGGAATGTCCTTAATCAATACCCTACTAGTCCTAATAGAAAGGATTACAGAGAGCTTAATAAACGTGTAAAGGATCAGTTAGCTGCTGATAAGAATCTTTGGCTTGATGACTTGGCTGACAAAGCAGAGGAAGCAGTTAGACAGCACAACAGCAGAGAGCTGTACCAGATAGTTAATGTTTTGTGTGGTATAAAACGGATAGGTATACAGGGATTGAAGGATAAACAAGGTAAGGTTATAGAAGGTGAGGATTCTGTCATAGCTAGGTGGGCTGAGCATTCCAGTGATGTTCTAAACAAGTGATTAGTTCTACTCCCATTGTTTGCAATGATGACAGATGCATTGGTGGCCTTAATGTTGGCCCTATAGCACAATCTGAAGTTATTTTTGGCTATTTCTAAACTTAAACTTCATAAATCCCCAGTGGTAGATGAAATTACTACTGAAATGCTTAGAGCTGGTAATGTTCCGGTTACCAATTGGATGACCGAAATTTTGAATATCTTTTATTATAAAGGCATGATTCCTAAGTATTTTACCAGAGCTATTATTATTCCTATTTTTAAAAAAATGATCACAATTCTTGTGATAACTGTAGGGGTATCAGCCTACTCTCTGTTCCAGGGAAAGTTCTTTGCATGAATGTGCTTAATAGAATTAAGATGCTGGTTTACAATTACGTGATTAGCAATGTGGATTCAGAAGTGGTAGGGGATGTGTAGATCAGATATTTTCACTCAAGCAGATTCTTGAAAAATGATTAGAGCTTCAGAAACCATTGGTTATTAAATTTGTTGATTTCAAAAAGGCTTTTGACTCTTTTGTTCGTCATAATTTCTGGTTGATGGTAAGATCGTATGGCATACCACACAAGTTAGTTAACATAATGAAAGCTCTTTATAATAATATAGCGACAGACAAACGTACTGCAGTGACTTTATGATAAACGTGACAAGAACGCTCCTGTATGCTTTAGCGAGAGATTTATATAACAAACGAATTTGAACATAGAACCGATCTAAAATTTAAGAATGATGGAACTACAATGCTAAAGAGTGGAGATCTGAAAGGAGGCGTAAAATAGTCTTAATCAGTGCACGATAATCAAAAAGAAAATATATTTTTATGTGGTGGGTGCGCGGGTGGTTGTTAATTTTATTAGTGTAAAATCCAGTGATATAAAAGGATTGTTTACGCCTGAAGTAAATACATTCAAGAGACATGGTAATCAAAGTGAAAAGGCAATAATTTCAAGAGACATGGCAATCAGAGTGAAGAGACAATAAATTAGTTGAACAGACAGAGCTTGACTACAGAACAGTTAGACTGTTCTACAGAACAGTTATTACTTTATGAAAGAAAAAGGTTATTACTTTATGTACAAGAGTATTTAGTTTGTTTATGTTATTTCATCTACACTTTTGCAATAATTTGCATTGTATTGTAATTTGTATTGTAAAATATACTTATTTATACTCACGCTCAGAGATCATCCATTTTAAATTCGCAACATTGGTGCCAGGAGTACGGATATTATTAATTTAACTGAATGCCTTTTACTAGAAGTATGGATGAGTTAATGAAACTGACGACTGATATTAAAGGTGATATAGCTGCCCAAATCAGTAAAATTAGTGAACTTTCTTGTCAAGATAATGACATAAACAGCAAAATTGGTGATCTTCTAGACAAAGTGATGACTTGAAAGCCGAAATGGTTGCACAAAATAATAACTTTAGAGCTGAAATAGCCAGCCAAAGTAATGATCTGAATATAAAATTCAGTAAAACTGACTAGTTTAACGCCTGGACAAAAGCAGAAATTGAAGAGTGCATTTGTAAATAAGAATCCTATAACTTTAAGTATTGATCCACAGAAGAAAGGTAATGATACTTTGAAACTGACAAAGAGACAAATCATTAAACTGAAAAAAATCTACAACGCCAGTTCGACTGCGTTTCAGTAAAACACAGCTAGGTAGATTTCTGCCGTTCTTAATACCTGCACTCGTAGCATTGGGAAAAGCAGCTGCAGTTGGAGCTGCGGGATATGCTGGTAGTAAGCTTGCACAAAATGTTCTAGGAAAGGGGTTATACGTTCCTGGAAAGCAAAGAGCAGCTGGCTTATCTAAAAAGAAAGGGTTGTACATTCCAGGAAAACAAATAGTTCAGGGACTAAAAAAAAAGAGCCATTAAGTAACTTAGATATCGAAAAAATAATGAAAAACGAAAAAGGATTCCGTGGTGTATACTCTGTCGATTCTTTGCCAAAAAAAATATTTAAAAACGAAAATGGTATAGTGAACTTTGACGTTTCCCGTGGTTCAGGAATTCATTGGGTAGCTTATTTCAATGATGCGAAGTTACCTTACGTCGAGTACTTTGATCCATTAGGTTTATCGCCCCCAGAAGAAATAAAACACTATTTACTTTCATCTTCAAAGTCGATCGTGTATAACTTTCACGGCCAAGGGAAACATTTTTCCCATTTTAAAATTGGTGATTGTCGTATTTAATTATAACCTTATCTGCATTTTTATACAGAATGTCAAAATAGAACGTATGCCGAACGCAATTACGTAAACGGGAACGTTTAGAAAACAAACACAGAACTGTCAGGACGCATAATATATGTACTATGTGCAATGTCCATCTTTGCCTCACTACCAGAAGAAATTGCTTCGCAGAATATCATAATTAGCACATCATTTTGCATAGTAATTTTATTTCATAATTTTGTATTATTTTAGTTAACATTTTGTTCTAATAAACCAATAAATAAAAGACATTGCATAATAAGCCTAACTATAATTTGTGTTACCTTTATAGTCCATTGGGGAAAATATTTCCCATAAAATTCCAAAAAAACTGCACATTGTTATGTATTTTTCTTATGATTTTTATTTATTTTACGTCTAAACAAACTAAAATAAACAGTTACATACTAATATTTACTCTTAGAAACCTTATGGTCCTGAAAGGGTTAAACAAAGGAATAATAACATAAGCCCATATTATGTATTGTATCAGTTTGAACAAACTCCTAACGATAGGAATGAATTGTTGGTAACAACTAGCATATAAATACTACATAGTACTACACTATATTAATAAAGATGGTACTCATAACTATCAATTCCTCTACTATTACGGCATACAACCCCGAAAATTTGGAAATTAATTTTGAAACGCCGATCACACTCAATGGTGAATACGAGATAGCAGTGATCGGTAGCAATATGTGATATTCCTGGTACAACATCAGTGATAAATATAACAATAACACTCTGAAATACTTCAATGAAAGACAATGGAATAAAATAATTTTCTTGATGGAATGTACGATATAGACGGATTTAATGATGTTTTGAAAAATGTCTTTGGGGATACTAGCCCTAAAATACTAGAAAGCAACCTTCCCACATTAAGATTTGTTTTTCGTTTGGCAAGAGGATATAAAATAGATTTTTCTGAAGGAAAGTTACAAGAAATACTAGGGTTCGAATCGAAAATTATCGATGCAGCAAAAAACGAAGGAAAGTTCCCACCCAACATAACGAGAGGTGTCGATCGCATTCTAATTGACTGTTCTATTGTCGAATCTTCCTATCTGAATAACCAGAAGAGCGATGTGTTGTACAGTTTCGTGCCTCAAAAACCGCCTGGCAGTTTAATCGACACACGTCCTTTCTTCCCCATATTTTTACCGCTGAATAAAACTGACTACATTTACAACGTTAGAATGATAGTAATCGATCAGAACAATAAAATAATTGACTTGAACAAGGAAAACGTGACTTATATGTTACACATCAGACCCAAATAAAGATGAAGATACTGAGAAAGCGAATTAAAATATTTTATACAAATCCGTCGCCTATCATTCGAAAAAACGAGAAAATATCCCCTAAAAGCGCAAATATTCTTAATCAGTTAATTTACGAAAATGGCCTAAAAATCATAAAGTAACTATAGGATGAACTTTGAAGCTACTTACTGGAATTTGTTCGAAGACTCAATAGACGATAATTCCACGACAAAATATGAGTACTTAGAATATCGGGAAACCAATGTTAATGTTAAAAATCTCGAAAAATACGAAATATTTACCAAAGATATGGACGTTTTCCTACATCTGCATAACAGTTATATACACGTCAGAGGCAAAATACTGAAATTAGATGGGTCTGATATCGGCGGCAATGATGTAGTTACGATGGTCAATAATGGGTACAACATTTTTAAGAGAGCTCAATATTATATAGAAAACAGAACAGAAGATATTGAATTGCCAGGAGTGACGACCACGATTCACAATTTAATTGATTTTACCGAAGACCTTTCACACAGTGCTGCCACAAGTATGATGTGGTTCAAAGATACCGCTAACAGTTCGAAAATGAATAAGTATTTGTACGATGGAGGCGAAGATAAACTGGACACGAATAATAAGATAAAGGATTTTGCACAAGCATTGAAGAGAAATCCCGAATTCAATCAAGGATTCTCGGGCAGATATGAAATTACAAAAAATAGTCAAAACGTAAGTTTATTCTTACCACTGCTGGTGGGCCTCTGTTGTGGAAGAATCTGTGTTTTCTGTTTGCTTTTGGGTTGCCAGCTCTAAGTGAACAGAGGCATGGGATACCTTATATCAGCTGGTGGATAATCCTAATCAGAGGCCATCGCAGGTACCTGAACCTTACTTAGCTAGTTGGGCATCGTCAAGCCTAAACTGGAGTAATGTGTCTCAGGCAGGCTATATGGCTCTTGAAAAGGTCCACTTGAAAAGGTGGTGCCTGAAGTTCCTACCAGCATCGGTGACTTCAGCCTTTAGCAGAGGAGGAACAGGTCTTTGCCCCATGTCTGCGATCAGGGGGCTGTTTGATATTGTTGGCCCTACCAATCTCAATAAACCTAATTTCTTTAAAAATCCTACTAACATTTTCTCTCTGCAGGAACGTGGAACGTGAGGACATTACATAGAGATTATTCTCTTGATGTCCTCATGCAGGAATTCCAGCGCTATAACCTAGATATTCTAGGCTTGCAAGAGACCAGATGGACAGGTAAAGGTGAGATACTTAAAAATAACTTTAAATTTCTCTCTACAGGGAGGGAGGATGGAAAGCATCACCAAGGCGTGAGTCTGCTGCTCAGCAGACATGCTAGTGATGCTCTTCTAGGATGTGAGGTGCATTAATGATAGGTTTCTTACAGCAAAATTTCACACAAACATTAAAGACTTGAATGTTATCTGCTGCTATGCCCCCACTGAGGATGCTGATGAGGATGAGAAGGATAGGTTTTACGGACAACTTCAGGATATTTTGAATTCTGTCAAGAAAGGAGATATTACCCTTGTTCTTGGTGACTTCAATGCCAAAGTTGGTACCGAATCTGACCTTTGGGGAGGAGTAATAGGCCCTTTTGGTATTGGTAGCTGCAATGTCAATGGGCAACGTCTCCTACAGGTAAGTAAACTCAATGGTTTCAGAATAATTAACACATATTACAAACACCGCGACATACATAAATACACATGGGTTTCACCTGATGGGCTGCATAGGAATATGATTGATTACATATTAATTAACAGCAAATGGACTAGTTCTGTTAGAAATACCAGGGCATATAGGGGAGCTGAAATTGGATCTGACCATTACCTTGTTGAAAGTGTCTTGCAACTTAAACTTAAAAAGTGTTGTGCTAGGGTTAAAAAATTTACCTTTGATACTGAAGCTCTGAAAGACCCAGTTATAGCTAAAGCTTACCATGATAGGTTACTTAGTCATTATGACAGTCATGGTTTGTTTAATACTGAAGTTGAGGAAGAATGGGGCCATTTTAAACAGGCTTTTTAGGAAACTAACAGTACTCTTTTAGGGAAAAAGGAGCAGAGGAGACAGAATTATTTAAGTGATAAGGCATTTGAGCTTATTTCAGAAAAAAGGAACTACAGGAATGTCCTTAATCAGTACCCTACTAGTCCTAATAGAAAGGATTACAGAGAGCTTAATAAACGTGTAAAGGATCAGTTAACTACTGATAAGAATCTTTGGCTTGATGGCTTGGCTGACAAAGCTGAGGAAGCAGTTAGGCAGCACAACAGCAGAGAGCTGTACCAGATAGTTAATGTTTTGTGTGGTAGAAAACAGACAGGCATACAAGGATTGCAGTGTAAACAAGGTAAGGTTATAGAAGGTGAGGATTCTATCATGGCTAGGTGGGCTGAGCATTTCAGTGATGTTCTAAACAATGTGGTTAGTTCTACTCCCATTGTTTGTAATGATGATAGATGCATTGGCAGCTTTAATGTTGGCCCTATAACACAATCTGGAGTTATTTTGGCTATTTCTAAACTTAAACTTCATAAATCACCAGGGGTAGATGAAATTACTACAGAAATGCCCAGAGCTGGGAATGTTTCGGTTACCACTTGGATGACTGAAATTTTGAATAACTTTTATGATAAAGGCATGGTTCCGAAAGATTTTACCAGAGCTATTATTATCCCTATTTTCAAAAAAGGTGATCGCAGTTCTTGTGATAACTATAGGGGTATCAGCCTACTCTCTGTTCCAGGTAAAGTTCTTTCTATGATTGTGCTTAATAGAATTAAGAATCTGGTTGACAGGCAATTGCGTGATGAGCAATGTGGATTCAGAAGTGGTAGAGGATGTGTAGATCAGATATGTTCACTTAGACAGATTCTTGAGAAATGTTTAGAGTTTCAGAAACCTTTGGTTGCTAGCTTCGTTGATTTCAAAAAGG
The DNA here is from genome assembly GCA_038380435.1 of Ryuthela nishihirai. Classification (NCBI taxonomy): domain Eukaryota; kingdom Metazoa; phylum Arthropoda; class Arachnida; order Araneae; family Heptathelidae; genus Ryuthela; species Ryuthela nishihirai. The sequence goes on from JAWZYU010000009.1 coordinate 93,790,027, forward strand.
CTTTCGACTCTGTTGATCGTCATAATTTGTGGTTGATTGTGAAATCATATGGTATACCAGACAAGTTAATTAACATATGAAAGCTCTCTATAATAACACTGAGTCATGTGTGAGAGTCTTGTAGCAATTGGTTTAGCATTACGTCTGGTGTTCGACAAGGGTGCATTTTGTCTCCTTTTCTCTTTAGTTTGGTTGTTGATTATGTTATGCGAAATTCACTTCAAGGGAAAGATTTTGGCCTTAAATGGGTTGGAGATACGAAAATTTCTGATTTAGATTATGCTGATGATTTAGCCCTTTTGGCAAATGATGTTGATGAGATGAACTCTTTCATTCGAGCTGTTGATGAGACTGGTAGTAGAGTAGGTTTGGTTATAAACAGAGAGAAAACTAAAGTGATGAAAATTGGTCAGCAGGTTGTGATTCAGTTAATCTGAATGGTTGCAGTCTTGAGCAGGTGTCACAGTTTAATTACCTTGGGAGCTATGTAACTGATACTGGTGATGTGCGGCATGAGATTAACAGACGAATAGGTATTGCTGCTGGGACTTTTAAGAATCTATGGAGATTGTGGAGAAATAGGCGTATACACCTAAAACTAAAATTAGACTGTATAATAGTTTGGTTCTTTCTAGGGTTAGTTATGGTAGAGAAACTTGGACGCTGTGTAAACAAGATAACAGGACTCTAGATGCTTTTGATTCTAGATGCTTACGCAGTATCTTGGGTATTAGGTGGTTTAACTTTGTAACTAATGATGAGGTTAGGTAAAGGAGTCTGCCACCTCCTTTAAGCAGCATATTGTGCAGAGAGAGACTCCGCTGGTTTGGCCATGTTGCCCGTATGGATAATTATAGATTGGCGAATAGGGTTATGAACAGTGTGCCTAAAGGCCTCAGAAAGAAGGGGAGACCTAGGATGCGGTGGGCAGACAATGTCAAACAGGACCTTGTTAGAACTGGTGTGCAGTGGCCAGATGCAGTAGATGTAGCTCAGGATAGACTTGCTTGGAGAACTAAATTGCACGGTCTGGTTGGACCTCCGTAGCCCATGGCTGCTTGATGATGATGATGATGATGATGATGATGATGATGATGATGATGATGATGATGATGATGATGATGATGATGATGATGATGATGATGATGATGAATCGGCTGTTTGGATTCTGCCGAGATGTGGATAAAGTGTTTCGCGGTGTAAAACACCATAAAACTAGAAAAAAGTGACGACAAAGACATTAATTCAGAGAGTTGGGGCTACGTTGCATAAATTTTTAATATCTCACGTACCTTGGTTTATTCCAAAAGTGGAACCATCACTACAAGTACTTGCAAAACTAGAATCTCAGTTAGCAAGCGGCAATCCACATGAAATCTTTTGGGAATCCTGCAAACTGTACAAATTTGATACTCGAATGGACACTCATGTCAGTTGGCGGGTTACTACAACTCAAAATAAACCCTTCCATCTTTATGTCGTCTTACAAAAGTCTAACCGATTAAATAATCAAACCAGAAACAATATGGTGTTTGATCACGTTACTAGAACGGATTCAGATCAGAGTGAATAGCAAACAGTTTCCCGAACAAGAATTCGAGTTCAACTTTGAACCCAACAGTTTAGATTATGCGCGAGTTTACAACAGCTTTTTAGCTGCAAAAATTATGGACATCGACTCGGATACACAAGTCAGTTACCAAGATTTTATGAAACTATCCGATATTCCACTTCGATGTCAGCAAATACGAATCACGTCTATATGAATTATCAGCAACTGCTGACATCGAAATACGATTTAAATTAAATAGACCACCAAACGAATTTTACCACGTATATTGCATAATTGTCTCAGAACGAAAAGCAACTTTGCAACTACTAGAGGGAAAACTTTTAGTTGTTGGCTAAAAAAACTATTTTAAATACAATCAAAATTTACATCTATTTGCACGTTTAAAAAAAATACGTATGATCCTCACTTCTAATTGAATCTGATGAAATGTTTCAGTTCTGTTCAAATGTTAAGGATTTTTTTCTCACTTCATGAGACATTCTTTTCAAACTTCTCTAGTGAATGCTGGGCTTTGAATATTGACGGCCGCCCGAGCCAACGGGCGACCAGCGATTCAACTAAGCAACTTTGAAAAAACATACAAAAATAACTAGTTCCTCTTCGGGAGGGGAAAATCAAAGTGACTTGGAATTGCTTGAGACCCTTCTTAAATACTACACAGAACCAAAACTGAATCTTGAACTTCGGTTTTGGATAAAAATTTCGATTTCATAGCAAAATTATTACTTGGACTTTGCTACTGAATCTTGAACTTTGGTTTTGGATAAAAATTTCGGTTTAATAACAAAATTATTGCTTGGACCTTGCTAATCAATCTTGAACTTTGGTTTAAAAATTTCGGTTTGATAGCAAAATTATTACTTGGACTTTGCTACTGTATCTTGAACTTTGGTTTTGGGTAAAAAATTTCGGTTTGATAGCAAAATTATTACTTGAACTTTGCTACTGAATCTTGAACGGTTTGATAGCAAAATTATTACTTGGACTTTGCTACTGAATCTTGAACTTTTGTTTTGGATAAAAATTTCGGTTTGATAGCAAAATTATTGCTTGTACTTTGCTACTGAATCATGAAATTCGGTTTGATAGCAAAATCACTTGGACTTTGCTACTGAATCTTGAAATTCAGTTTGATAGCAAAATTATTGCTTGGACTTTGATATTGAATCTTGAACTTTGGTTTTGGATAAAAATTTTGGTTTGATAGCTTGGATAAACATTTCGGTTTGAGAGCAAAAATTATTACTTGGACTTTGCTATCAAACCAATTTTTTTTTTTTATATCCAAATCAAAAGTTCAAGATTCAGTTTTAATCTGTTGAGTATTTAAGAAGGTCTCAAACGATTCCAAGTCACTTTGACTTTCCCCACCGGTATAGAGTCCCAATCTAAGGTAAGTACGATTTAAATAGATTTAATTGTAAAGCTGGAATGGGAATTATTACGTGGACTTTAGTTAGATAAAAGTTTTATTATGCTTATAGAAAATTATTACTTGAACATTGATTAGATAAAAATTTTAATATTCTTCTATGATAAGAAATTTATTCAGTTTTGGTTTTTAAATTTCGGTTGAGCATTTAAGAAAGATTTCAAGCGATTCGAAGTCAGTTTGAGTTCTCCCTTCGGTATAGAGTCCCAATCTAAGATAAGTACGATTTAAATACATTTAATTGTAAAGCCTTAAATATAAAGCTGGAAAACGGGAATTATTACGTGGACTTTCGTTAGATAAAGTTTTAATATTCTTGTAGCAAAATTATTACTTGAACATTGATTAGATTAAAATTTTAATATTCATCTATGTTAAATTATCATACACTTCACAAAGTTTCGGTTTGATAACAGAATTATTACTTTGGGCTTTTATTAGATAAATGTTTTAATATTATTGTAGAAAAATTATTACTTGAACGTTGCTTAGATAAAAGTTTTTAATATTCTTGTAGCAAAATAATTACTTTGGACTTTGATTAAAAGTTTTAATTTTTTTTCTATGATAAGAAATTTATTCACGTTTGGATAAAACTTTTAATATTCTTCTTTGATAACATAATTAATACTTTTAACTTTGCTTAGAAAGTTTTGATTCTGCTGTATACAGTGAAGTGTACGATAACTCAACAAACCACACCATTATTTATCTCATACACACAACCTTCATTTCAACCTAATTCATTTAAACTAATTCACAAATTAGTTTAAACCTCATCTTTAAAAAAAATCTTAAATTAGTTTTTCACATGCTAAAAAACACCCTGGTTTTTTCTAATTTTCACACATATTTTCACAAAAAACCACATGAAACATACTTTTTCCCTCATCCCCCATAACTTTTCCCATGTATTTTCACAGAATTCTTTGGCCCCATTTACTGGCCCAGAATTCTCATTTATGCTACTACTACCACACTCCATATTGAACCACTTGGGCGATATCAATTGGCCATCACCTTTTAACAACGTGTCTCTATTCGTATACAATTTTCGGAATTAAAAGTGTTATTACATTTTTCTACTTTTCCTTACGCACAGTGTTTATAATATACCTATCTTCCGATTCACTTGTAGCAGATCCAAATAGTTTTCATGTTATTCCTTAATTTATGAAACCACTGTAGTTCGTAGTCATGTGTTTTCATAATTTTATGTAGAACTTTCAAAATGGTAGTTGTCCTCTAAGCATATTGCAAAGGTGAAATATAAAAATATCACAATGCATTGTACTCGAGAAAAAAAGTGAATAAATTGTATATGTTGCAACTTTATTATATTGTTGCAAATTTTAAATGGATAGGCACTGAGCGTGAGTATCAATAAGTATATTTTAAAACATTTTACAATACAATGCAAATTATTACAAAAATATGGATGAAATAACTTATAAACAAACTAACTACCTACCTTCCTTCTACAGGACGATCATATCTGCCCATACCATTAGGGTGGTACACACATAAGTCAATAACCAAGGATTATTGACTTATGTATGATAATACATAAGTCAATAACCCTTTTTCTACAGAGCATACAAGACCAGCTCTGTCTGTTCTACTAAACTACTACCTCTTCACTTTGTCTGTCATATCTCTTGAATACCTTCACTTCGGGCGTAAACAATCCTTCGTCTTTTGTTAGATCACTAAATTTGTCTTACTAGCAACACAAAACAACCACCCGCGCACACACCAATAAAGATACTTCTTGTTTTGACTTATCGCGCACCGACTCAGACTATCAACCTCTTTTTTCGATCTGCACAACTTTTTAACATTAACATTCTATCACTCTCTTTTCAGATCGGTTCTACATTCAAATTCGTTTGTTTTATAAATTTCACGCAGACGAGCGTTCATGTCATGTTTTGTCATGAAGTCACTGTAGCGCGTTCATCTGTCGTAACAATATTTATTCTTATTTTTTGTTTATTGCTTGAGTTGTACCCATATCGTTTATTGCTGTAGATTTCCTACCAATTTTATATATATTTTATTTCTTAACTTTAAAACGCTGGAGTTGATTTTTTTAACTAAGCTAATAATTTTAAATAAATTTCATACCCAAAATGAAATACTAAATTCAAAGACATAAGATCTGTATTTTGAAATTAAATCATCGAATGCGAGAAAGAAAGATAACAGTCAAAACAATGTTGTAAATATTGCCAAAACAATTCTGAATAATAAACAAGAAGTGATATTAAATAGCGGACTCAAATTTGGTTATAAACCTAAAGCACGAGCTTCATAACTTAATCCGTTTACAGAAAATAATCTCCCCTCTACTATAAGTTATATCACAGTAAGCTAGGTTTCAGATACATAGTATTACTATCACAAATGAACATCAAATCGAAAATAATCTTAAAATTTCCAAACAAATTTCATTGTTCAGAATATTTTAGAATAACAAAATGGTTTAAAGGTAGATAAAACGAATCAAATAGTTCTATTTACGAACGAACAATAAGAGAAAAAATTAGATTGAAGAATGTAACGCTAAAATATTTAATCGCAAAACCTATTTACTTCGAAAACTTCCAAACACAAGAAACGAAGAATCTTTACAATAACTAGCTGCAGTCTCACCAATGTACTTGACTTTGCCACAATTGTTTGACAAAGGTACAAACTACATAAATTAAGCCTACCTAGTATGCTGTGTGTAAATACAATATATGTAGCAATAAATATGTGCCAAAATACGAAAGCAAAATATTACATACATTAGGAAGACCAAAATATTTTGAAAATTCGAAAAATGGGGCTGAAAATTAAAGGGACGAGAGGTAAAAAATATACGACGTTCAGAATTAAAAGTAATACAATCGATTAAAATATGACAAATGGTTAAAATGTTGTCACGAAACTTTGCCCAAAGAAGAATGAGCTTCAAAATCCATGATCTATATATGCTAAGATGAGCAAGTACAATTTCCTCCTTGTGATTCCTTCGAAAACATGACTACCACAGTTTGACAACAGGCTTGATCTGGAATAATTTTTAGTTTATTATCTGTCCTGACCAAGATATCTGACACCGTGGCCAGAGATTGCTGGGAAAACACAGCCTGTAGCGAATTAGTGAGTTGGTGTGATGCACACCAGAAGGTGATGATTAGTCATTATGTGATCCAAAGCAACTGAGATAGCTTGTAACTAACTCTACAGTGAATATATAACTTTCAGGTGGCATCTAATTCACTATGATGACGTCAGAGCAGATCATTACTGATCCACCGAGGGCACAGACATCAAGCCATCCAAGAAGACAGTCACGCAACCCGAATGGATAGTGAGATGTCATTCAAAGCATTTCTGCATATGTGATAGGGAGCAAAGGCCGTCCAAGGCCTGCAAAATGAAAAAAAATCATAGGAAGAGGAAATGGTCGAAGTGGCGTTGCTGTCGACTGGGTAATGCTATCGAGACTATCAGAATAAGCAAACCGAAAAGACGAATGGTAGTATTATTTCCTATCATATACCATATCAAACGTTATGTCTAAAACATCTTATTGGTTTTCTCTGCAGAAGATTTGTGTTCATTTTAAATAACGATCTGACAAAATCAGAATATGACCGGAAGTCACGATATGATATTTCACAAATTCATAAGAGCTTTTTCCCTCTGGTGTTATGTACAATATTATAACAATCCTATAAATCTTCACTTTTATTCAAAATCTTTTCTGAACATGTACAGTTTTGTTGTAAAATAGAAAATCAAAAAAGAGGGCAAAAGTTCACTTCTGCAGTACAGTCAAAGGTAAAAATTTGGCACACATTGTCATATTATTAAGCGGTTCCTACAATAATAGCGATACCTAATTTTCTGAGGTATACTAATGGGTTCTCAAAAATAGCCCAATTTTCACATGACTTCTGCAATATAATCACAGAAATATTAGTTTGTATAACTAAAAATTGTAAAAAATTGTTAAATACAATTATAAAATTATAATTTTGGTTTTCCAAATCACACATAATTTATAACTTCTCCAGTTTAGAATGAATACGGCACTCGAATGTTTGAAACTCTAATTCTCATAATAGAAAAACAATAGCATTTTTTTAAAGCAATATAAACTAAATTTTATAAAAGACTCAAATGACTAGTTGTTCTTTCAAAACTGCTTATGATATCTTAAATTCATATTTAGTTTTTCTTTAACCATTTCCTAACTACTAAATAAATTTTCATTTGTATGACACTGAAGATGCCACTTAAATAGCGACACTTAAACAGCGGTCGTACCATCTGGTAAGATGATCGTCATTTCCACTCATGGACACAAAAGATGCAACACTCATAAAAGGATGAATGCAGTGACAGCAAATCATTATCACATGTAGACATTTTGCCTGAGGTCCTCTGCAAATGATTCCAGTGAAGACAGCATGAGGTCACATGGAACCAGAAATAGAGGTGGAGCTGTCAGTCCGGAGACCACAATGTTGCGGACCATTAGTAACTTTCAAAAGAGATACTCTCTTCTGGAAGTGAACGGAAGGGGAGGGCTGCCAGATTAGTGTGGCCTACTGATCTGGACAACTATGGCTACTTTTCTTTTTTTTCTACCTTGCTGAGGAGTGGTCAACCACACAGGGTCCTGGTGCTGACCATATAAACCTACTGGACTGGACAGATATATGGCTCTGAGCTTGATTATGGATCCTGATTTTGCTGCACTGGTGGGCTTCTGTGGAGGGAAAATCTTCCGCTGTGTTTTCTGTTTGTTTGTGGGTTGACAGCCCCAAGTGCATAGATTCACAGGACATGTTTATCAGCTGGTGGATAATCCTGAGCAGAAGTCATCGCAGGCACCTGAATTTGCTTCTATTGGCATCGTCAAATTCTACATTGGAGGAAGTCTTCCACTGTAGATGGCTTCAGCCTTTAGTGGCGGGGGAACGGGTCTTTGCCCCATGTCTGCGATTAGGGGGCTGTTTGATATTGTCGGCATTCCCTCTCTCAATAAACATAGTTTCTTTAAACATCCCACTAACCATTTTCTCTCCATAGGTAGTTGGAATGTGAGGACTCTTCACAGAGCTTTTTCTCTTGATGTCCTCACACAAGAATTCCACCATTATAATTTAGATATTCTCGGCTTGCAAGAGACCAGATGGACAGATAAAGGTCAGATTCTTAAAAATAATCTTGAATTTCTCTTTTCAGGGAGGGACGACAATAAACATCACCAAGGCGTGGGTCTGCTTCTCAGCAGACACGCTAGCGATGCTCTTCTAGGATATGAGTGCATAAATGAAAGGTTTCTTACAGCAAAATTTCAGACAAGCCTTAAAGACTTTAATGTTATCTGCTGTTATGCCCCCACTGAGGATGCCGATGAGGATGAGAAGGATAGGTTTTACGGAAAACTTAAGGATATTTTGAATTCTGTCAAGAAAGGAGATATTACCCTTGTTCTTGGTGACTTCAATGCCAAAGTTGGTACTGACTCTGACCTTTGGGGAGGGGTAATAGGCCCTTTTGGTATTGGTAGTTGCAATGGCAATGGGCAACGTCTCTTACAGATAAGTAAACTCAATGGATTCAGAATAACTAACACATATTACAAACACCGCGACATACATAAGTACACATGGGTTTCACCTGATGGGCTGCATAAGAATATGATTGATTACATATTAATTAACAGCAAATGGGCTAGTTCTGTTAGGAATACCAGGGCATATAGGGGAGCTGAAATTGGATCTGACCATTACCTTGTTAAAAGTGTGTTGCAACTTAAACTTAAAAAGTGTTGTGCTAGGGTTAAAAAATTTACTTTTAATACTGAAGCTCTGAAAGATCCAGTTATAGCCAAAGCTTACCATGATAGGTTACTTAGTCATTATGACAGTCATGGTTTGCTTACTACTGAAGTTGAGGAAGAATGGGATCATTTTAAACAGGCTTTTATGTACACTAACAGTACTCTTTTAGGAAAAAAGGAGCAGAAGAGACAGAATTATCTGAGTGATAAGGCACTTGAGCTTATTTCGGAAAGAAAGAACTGCAGGAATGTCTTTAATCAATACCCTACTAGTCCTAATAGAAAGCATTACAGAGAACTTAATAAACGTGTAAAAGATCAGTTAGCTGCTGATAAGAATCTTTGGCTTGATGGTTTGGCTGACAAAGCCGAGGAAGCAGTTAGACAGTACAACAGCAGAAAGCTGTACCAGATAGTTAATGTTTTGTGTGGTAAAAAACGGACTGGCATACAAAGATTGAAGGATAAACAAGGTAAGGTTATAGAAGGGGAGGATTCTGTCATGGCTAGGTGGGCTGAGCATTTCAGTGATGTTCTAAACAATGTAGTTAGTTCTACTTCCATTGTTTGCAATGATGTAGATGCATTTGTGGCTTTAATGTTGGCCCTATAACACAATCTGAAGTTATTGTGGCTGTTTCTAAACTTAAACTACATAAATCCCCAGGGGTAGAAGAAATTACTACCGAAATGCTTAGAGCTGGGAATGTTCGGTTACCAGTTGGATGACTGAAATTCTGAATATCTTTTATGATAACGGCATGGTTCCTAAGGATTTTACCAGAGCTATTGTTATCCCTATTTTCAAAAAAGGTGATCGCAGTTCTTGTGATAACTATAGGGGTATCAGCCTACTCTCTGTTCCAGGTAAAGTTCTTTCCATGATTGTGCTTAATAGAATTAAGAATCTGGTTGACAGTCAATTGCGTGATGAGCAATGTGGATTCAGAAGTGGTAGGGATGTGTGGATCAGATATTTTCACTTAGGCAGATTCTTGAGAAATGTTTAGAGTTTCAGAAACCTTTGGTTGCTAGCTTTGTTGATTTCAAAAAGGCTTTCGACTCTGTTGATCGTCATAATTTGTGGTTGATTGCGAAATCATATGGTATACCAGACAAGTTAGTTAACATAATGAAAGCTCTCTATAATAACACTGAGTCGTGTGTGAGAGTTGGTAAGGCTTGTAACAATTGGTTTAGCATTACTTCTGGTGTTCGAGAAGGGTGCATTTTGTCTCCTTTTCTCTTTAGTTTGGTTATTGATTATGTTATGCGAAATTCACTTCAAGGGAAAGATTTTGGCCTTAAATGGGCTGGAGATACGAAAATTTCTGATTTAGATTATGCTGATGATTTAGCCCTTTTGGCAAATGATGTTGATGAGATGAACTCTTTCATTCGAGCTGTTGATGAGACTGGTAGTAGAGTAGGTTTGGTTATAAACAGAGTGAAAACTAAAGTGATGAAAATTGGTCAGCAGGTTGTGATTCAGTTAATCTGAATGGTTGCAGTCTTGAGCAGGTGTCACAGTTTAATTACCTTGGGAGCTATGTAACTGATACTGGTGATGTGCGGCATGAGATTAACAGACGAATAGGCATTGCTGCTGGGACTTTTAAGAATCTATGGAGATTGTGGAGAAATAGGCGTATACACCTAAAACTAAAATTAGACTGTATAATAGTTTGGTTCTTTCTAGGGTTAGTTATGGTAGAGAAACTTGGACGCTGTGTAAACAAGATAACAGGACTCTAGATGCTTTTGATTCTAGATTCTTACGCAGTATCTTGGGTATTAGGTGGTTTAACTTTGTAACTAATGATGAGGTTAGGTAAAGGAGTCTGCCACCTCCTTTAAGCAGCATATTGTGCAGAGAGAGACTCCGCTGGTTTGGCCATGTTGCCCGTATGGATAATTATAGATTGGCGAATAGGGTTATGAACAGTGTGCCTAAAGGCCTCAGAAAGAAGGGGAGACCTAGGATGCGGTGGGCAGACAATGTCAAACAGGACCTTGTTAGAATTGGTGTGCAGTGGCCAGATGCAGTAGATGTAGCTCAGGATAGACTTGCTTGGAGAACTAAATTGCACGGTCTGGTTGGACCTCCGTAGCCCATGGCTGCTTGATGATGATGATGATGATGATGATGATGATGATGATGATGAGCAGACAAGCCAGTGGAAGTGAAACACTGCACGTAAGCATAAAGGAACAAAAAAGCGGGAGCATAATCAACAGCTAGGACTGTTTGAATAGAACATATCATGGGGATGAATGAAGCAGGTTGATCTGCTGTCGTATTGTCAACCATCTCGATCATGCAGTACGCACTGTAACACGCTGTTTGGAGCAGTGATGAGGGCAGGTATGGAATCACATCACCATAGTTCAGGTGCACACAAATGTATTACACAGAAGATGATCGGCAGCTGAAATTCATACAGCGGTGTCCACAAACACCATCTGATGATGTTTGAATGAAGCTGAATTATAGCCATGGTGTCCCTTGCACAAGGTTATCTCTGACCTGCTAATCCATCGCTAGGCACGTCATCTGTGGCGCATCGTGAATGTCATTCCCACAAACTAAGTGTTCTAGTGTGGGGGTGTCATCAGTTATGACTTCAGAACTACTTTAGTGTTTGTCCAGGGAACTTTGACAGCTCAACAATATGTCAACAATATTCTGATACCCCACTGTGCCAATTTTTAGCAGCATAATGCATTAGCTGTTATATTATGTGCAATATTAAAACAATCCTATAAATCGTCACTTTTATTCAAAATCTTTTCTGAACATGTAGTTTTTCTGTAAAATAGAAAATTTAAAAAGAGTGCAAATGTACACTTCTGCGGTAGTCAGATGTAAAAATTGGCACGTACTGTATTATATAGCATGCTGTCCCGTGGCCAAGACACTATATTAAGTGCCTTAAGACACTATATTAAGACCTGTATGCATCGATGCCTCGACATCTGGCTTCATGCATAGCCATCAATAAGGGTCATATCTTATACCGAGATCATATTTGGGGACCCTAAATACACCTTTAATATGTACGTAGATGATTCTGCAAGTTAATCATTACTACTTTGCAACGTGCTGTATCACCATGCTCAGTTTTATCGAGGTTTGAGGCTTGCCTTATGGTGTTGCAATTTTGGTGTACATGAGTATAAATGAAAAAAATATAATATGAAATAACATAGGCCTCTATATAGCAAAATAAATGCCTTCGAAATTATTTCATAGTCTTTAGTATAATAAGCAATGGTTATTACTAAAAACTGAGAGTGATTCATCTTTTTTTTCTTCACAGATGACTCCATTGGGGAAAGGATCCCTTCTCCTGTCTCTATTAATTCTATCCTTTGTAGGAGAAGGAGTTGAGACTAAGAGATCAAAACTTCCGGATGAACCCAATACCAGCATCGGAAGTGACGCCGATACGGAGCAGTCAACAGAGCACAGCTCGAACAGCAGGAAAAGCGATGACGTGAAAGTTTTGTACGGACTTCCTTTCACACTCTCTGATTTGCTCCACATAATGGCTAGCCAGTCCTCATTCTCATCAAAGCGTCAATTCGATCCTTGGGGAGGAAAACGATCCGAATTACGTTCCGGCGATGGGCAAGTAATGCAGAACTATATTAAGAGACAGTTCAGTCCTTGGGGAGGAAAACGAAGTATCGGTGACACTGAGAAAGAAGAAGTGGATCCTTTAGGTGAGAACAGGGGTGAAAATCATTGGGATGAAAAGGCAACATTAAATTCCAGGGAAAATAAAAGAGCTTTCAATGCTTGGGGTGGTAAAAAGGCTTTTAATGCCTGGGGAGGTAAAAGAGCTTTCAATGCTTGGAGTGGTAAAAGAGCTTTCAATGCCTGGGGAGGTAAAAGAGCATTTAATGCTTGGGGAGGTAAAAGAACTTCTGACGTTACAAATGATAAAAGGGCATTTAATGCCTGGGGAGGTAAACGCGGTTTTAATGCATGGGGTGGAAAACGTTCTGTTCGTGATGGGGAAAAGCTAGCAACTGACGCTGAAAAGAGAAAATTCAACTCTTGGGGAGGTAAACGTGATGACGAATTATCAGTGTCTGGTTTTTATACTCCGTTAAAAGAGACAGATGCTTCCAGTAATGCTTGACGCCTAGGTTCTCTTATCTCAACAACCAAGCTGATATCAGAACAGAGCGTTACTCCAAACCGGTGTGTCCTATCACACTATATAAAGTGAAGAGATCTTCCTCCGTTTTCGTTTATGAAAGTTAAAGGAACACTATAGAGAGTGACAAACAAAACTTTGAAAACTGTTTCACGGAAAAATCTTCGATGCCATTGAAGCTTTGTAAAACAATTCAAATTTGAATAAAATAATTTGAAAAACAATAATCTGATATTAAACTATTTTTGTGCCATGTATGACTGATAGCATAGTTATTTGAAATTTAAGGAACTTGGATTCCAATCCATTGTAAGATGTGGCCTATGCAATTGACATGTATTAAAATGAAGGCGGACTCAGGATGAAATGACGAAAATGGTGTAAACAATTTTTAATTTTCGTTACTAGCTTCTTAGTTCGAACTAAAGGCAAGATATTATTTTTACTCTCTTCATCAATTGATTTTCATTTGTTAATGGTCAGTTCGTGACACCAGATCTCACAAAACTGAGCAACAAATCTTAACGTAGCAAACGAAATCTTCTGATGTGGAGGAATTTATAAAACTAGAAGAATAACATATCGCCTGTGGGAAACAAGGGGTGCTGGTTTATAAAGAGTATGAAATTGTTTTTGTGTTACGCTTTTAATGCTCTCTAACAGTGTAAATTCGAACAAAAGGATTATCGAGAAGATGGAAAAAATTATCGTATTTGCCGGCTTATAGGATTTAAGCCGGGCACTTTAACCTAGGCCCCTTTTTTAGACACATTTTTAAGGGGGGAAAAAATTTCCACATTGTTTGATGAATTTCCATAAATATTTACTGTACTCATTTTATAGTTATTTATGTATACAAAAAATGTAACTAGGGAACATTGTAGTTAGGTACCTTTTAATGTTCATCCTCAAAACCCAGAAATTCATCTCCAGAACTAAATGAAAAACCACTTGAAGCCTCTTTTTCAGAAACTGAGTCTTCGTATAACAAATCATTCTCTGTGCCATCAAGTGAGTTACTAATACCACATTTCTTAAATTACTTTACAACTGTCTCATGTTTCACAGCATTCCATGAAGTTTTGACCCATTCACAAATCTGCAAAATGCTAGGTCTCTTCCTTCTTCCTGATGGTGTCACTTCAAAATCTGTAGACTGCATCCAACTGTTTCATTTCTCCTTCATGAATCCTTTAAATGGTTTATTAATGCAGACATCTAAAGGTTGAAGCTGGCTCGTTAGTCCACCTGGAATTACAGCTAACCGAGTTTTCAGTTGGTGGATTTTATTTTTTACAGCTTCTGTTCTGACTCCGAAACTGATCCCATACCAGCAAGGCAGGTTTCTTTAACAGTCCACCAGGACGCCTAGACCACACATTGTCTATACACAACTTCACCCCCCCCCCCTTCATCCATCCAGCCCTTAGGATGAACGTGCAAAAACACACCTTTAGGCAGTTTTTCCTTGGGCAAGGTTTTTCTTTTGAAAATCAAAAGAGGCGGCAATTTTGTTCCATTGGCACAACAAGACAACACGACTGTGTAGTGCGTTTTCTCATGTCCACAAGTTTTAACAACACTTCTTGCACCTTTGGAATCTACTGTTTTGTTTGAGGGTACATCGAACGTCAGTGGGACCTCATACATGTTTCTTATTTGTGAAAGTTCAAAATTTCCACTTTTTCTTGCATTAATGACAATTTTATGAAACTCGATAATCTTGTCTTCATATTCTGTTGGCATCTTTTGTGCTATTTTTGTTTTAGTCCAATACGTTTTTTACAGAACAAAAAAAAATATGGAAACGATTTATTTGAAACTACTCTATCACAAAAGGACAAAATGCAAAAGAATACTTATATATGTATATTGATATAAACCAAAAGTTTTAGACTGAAATTTCAACTCATAATTTTGATTACCGGCACATAAGACGCACCCCATATTTTAGGCGTATTTTGAGGGGGGAAAAGTGCGTCCTATGCGCCGGCAAATACGGTATATTTTAATATCAAACACGAAAAATAATTTTTTACTCATCTCGTGAAATAAAAAATTTGCGTTTTCTAAGGCCCTATAGTACAGGAGCTTATCATTGTTACCAAAATAAACCTCTTGCCCTTCAGACTCCATCACCAAAATTTAAATATTCTACCACAAATATATTGGTCGAATATTTGTTTTAACTTTTTCATTTCCAATTTTTTCCGCCGTTAGAGAGGAAAATTATTGGGTGATTGTAAAAATGCGAGTCATATCCACCCTAAATTGTTCTTTGAATTATCATTAAAAGAAAAAATTAAATGTTTTTCATTTAATTCTGAAAACGAGCTAAAAATCCATTCTCTTCCAAAAGAGCAATAGATTTTGCAATGAAAGCTTCGCTTTCACAAGAAAAAAGTAAAATTATATTTAAAATACAGTAAACCCTAGTTAATCCTAATGAACTGGAGGAAGGCGGGAATGGATTAGAGAAGTAAAAGATGGCCCTAAACGACGAAAAGCGTAGAGCACAAATAAATGGAAAATTTAGTGATATAGTACTGGATCTGATATTAGTGATATAGTACTACTCTGTAAATGGTAGCTAGGTAGTCACTGGAAGAAGAGCTATGCACCAACCCCTGTGATGATGCATAGAACCGGCCAGGCCTAGCACCTAATGTCCGATCCCGCCTTCTCGTGGTGCAGACCGTTAGTACCTTTCAAAAGAGATACTCTCTTGTGGAAGTGAACGGAAGGGGAGGGCTGCCAAATTAGTGTGGCCTACTGATCTGGACAACTATGGCTACTTTTCTTTTTTTTCTACCCTGCTGAGGAGTGGTCAACCATACAGGGTCTTGGTGCTGACCATATAAACCCACTGGACTGGACAGATATATGGTTCTGAGCTTGATTATGGATCCTGATTTTGCTGCACTGGTGGGCTTCTGTGGAGGGAAAATCTTCCACTGTGTTTTCTGTTTGTTTGTGGGTTGACAGCCCCAAGTGAATAGATTCACAGGATATGTTTATCAGCTGGTGGATAATCCTGAGCAGAGGTCATCGCAGGCACCTGAACTCTTTGCTTCTATTGGCATCGTCAAATTCTACATTGGAGGAAGTCTTCCAGTGTAGATGGCTTCAGCCTTTAGTGGTGGGGGAACGGGTTTTTGCCCCATGTCTGCGATTAGGGGGCTGTTTGATATTGTCGGCATTCCCTCTCTCAATAAACATAGTTTCTTTAAACATCCCACTAACCATTTTCTCTCCATAGGTAGTTGGACTGTGAGGACTCCGCACAGAGCTTTTTCTCTTGATGTCCTCACACAAGAATTCCACCATTATAATTTAGATATTCTCGGCTTGCAAGAGACCGGATGGACAAAGGTCAGATTCTTAAAAAATAATCTAAAATTTCTCTTTTCAGGGAGGGATGACAATAAACATCACCAAGGCGTGGGTCTGCTTCTCAGCAGACACGCTAGTAATGCTCTTCTAGGATATGAGTGCATTAATGAAAGGTTTCTTACAGCAAAATTTCAGACAAGCGTTAACCCTTTCGCTACCGTTCCGGCCGTCCCGGCCGAATTCCTTTCGCTACCATAGCGGCCCTTCGGCCGGGAGAAGGTAGGTTGAACGGGTGAACTCTCCCTCCCCTCTTTGTGCATCTCCCTCTCAGAGGGTTCAAACGACCATCAATTAACATCTAAATGACAAACTGCTTGCATCCCTCCAGGCAACAGGGGGACTGTAAGTGTCGACTGCAGAATGTGGTGTGTTTATTTCCTTCTTCTAACTTGCATTTCAGCAAAAAGCAAAGGAAAGATGGAATAATTCTTTCGGATTTGAAGGGGAGATCAAAAAGTGTTAGGACTGAATAACAACTTCATGCATTGATAGGTTCTCAACAGAAAGTAGAAACAGTTAAATGTAACTGTATGAAAGTAGAAACAGTTTAATGTAAAGTTGAAATAATTAAATGTTTGAACAAGAGGGGATCAAATTCACAATTTTACAATTTCTTAAAAGCGCTTTTTATAGAAAAATGTGATTATTGGCAATCACATTTGAAGATCTGACTGCGGTCTGCCTAAATACCTACTTTTGATATTTTTAATATTTAATGAGTTATAAAATCTGGAATATTTAACATTAACTTACCTTGTTAACCAAAAAATCATTCAAAATTCATATACTGTTCAATCATTACATATGCAGCTAAAATATACATTTTATTAAAGTTTACAGAATGTTTCTTTTTCATTTTAATATGTTGCAATAATTTTTCAGGTTTTGAGTACATTTTCCAGCTTACAAAATTATTTGGATATTGAACGATTATTTGTGAATAATTCAACGTTTAAAGAGATTTGATAGAGGCCTCAAGTATAACTATAGTCATATTTTGTCCATATTAATATTACTTAAGAAGTTACTGATATCTGAATATGACTCCATATTCAAATAACATGAAACGTTTTTTCTGTTCAGTACCTACGTATAGATATAATGCTTAGACAACGATATAAAAGAATTTCCACATTTTTATAAACAGAATGCTAACTTTTGAAGCTTTCTAACTTGAAGTATAAGACTTTATGGAAAAATGCTACAACAAAACAAAAAATGAAGATCTACATTTAGTGGAGCTAATTCTTAAATTTCAATAATATTCTCTTATTATTTAAGGAGTTGCATATGCTGGAATATTTAACAGAAGCAATGCGTAAGGAACTTACATAATCTTTACTAATAGAGCAATAATTATTTATAGAAATGTCCAAAATAAACAATTATTTGATAAAATTGGTTACATATTTGTTTCATATTATTTTTCATTCATTTTCATTTATTACTGGGGTCGAGGGGAGGGCATGTCCCTCTTTCCCTCATCTTCAAAATGTTAGTAACCGGATTGGAGATGAAAATAATATGAAACAAATACGCAACACGATTTTTCAAAAGAATTTTTAGACCACTGCAACGGAGTGACAATTTCATACTGAAACACCAATTCAGTTATTTTCCATCTTTTATTTCTTTTCCGGTTCGATCCAGTTAATTGCTCTTCCCATATTTTTTTTTCTAGATCCGACCTATATAAAATTATTGTATAATTTTAAAGTACTTCTGAAATAGATTTCTGATACAATGAGATTGTTAAATGTTTAAATTTCTATAACCCTTTAAATATTGAGTGAATTATGTTGAAAATATGGAATTAAAGAGTCACGTGTTATGATGACTAATTTATCTTCAATAAAACACTTTACACTAAAATTTTACATTACCTACGAATATGCTTTCTTTTCATGTCATGAAATGCTCTTTCTAAATCGGCAATGGATATATTACTGCAAATGGCGACATTCCGAAAAGTTCCAACCCACTTTTCCTTCACCAATCCACTTTTTATTCGATACTAACCAAGGCCTATGGAAATATGTTATATATAACATAAGTTTTGTGCGAACATGCCGAAAACGTGCTCCAAGAAAATTCTCTCATAAAGCTTAGGTAGTTAGTATTATTTATAGCACTCTAAAAATAAATAAAATATTAAATTATTAGAGCAGCCTGTCACAGAGATGTGAGAGAAGCCTGTTAGTACGCATATTATGCGTACTAACAGGCTGGAAACACTATGGAAAAGAACTGGGATGAAGGCGAAACATCAGTAGAAAGACAACACAGAAAAAGAAAGACCCATGCCTCATCAGGGATTCGAACCCACGTCCCGTTGGTTATTAGCTACACGCACTTCAGTAATAATGAAAATTCAAGGATGAAAGATTATTATACCCTAATAAATGATTATACGATGTGCAAATTCGTGTACCTCTGATTAGGAACCAAGTAAATAGTAAAGAGACAAAGTTATTTTACTCAGCACTTGGGGTGGTTAAGTCTTAGGTTTAACCTCTAAGCTGCACCCTTTTGCACACAACAGGCTAAATGGCCAAGTCGAAAGGGCTTACAGAAAGTTGGTGTAGGAGATCCACTGGGCAGCTATTAGTAGGAGACAGATGGTAATCTCCCGTCAAGAGAATTCAGTGCATTCTTTTACTTATATAGGGTATGGCGTTTTACCCACAGGTTAATGTCCCATCTGACGGACGGCAATCTTCAGAAGCCCAACGGGGGTTAACTGGGGTTAACGGAAGAAAATCTGAATGCAATCGATTTGGGAGTAGAAATTGGGAAAATAAAATATTGGGTCTGGAGCTCTGTCAAATGGATCAACCTGCTCCCTCCACACACACACACACACACACAGACACCCCATGCTGTGAGGGGGGGGGGGGGGCAGAGCCGTAACTGCTATCTATATTAGAGCCGTAACTGCTATGAAACTATATAGTTTCATAGCAGTCTTTTTCTGAGCCTCCTCATCTTGTATTTTTCTGAACCCCTCATTTTGTATTTTTATGCGCCCCTCATCTTGTGCGCCCGAGGCCAATGCTTTACTTGCCTCACCGTTGTTACGGCCTAGGTATTTCTGGGGAGAGCTGAAAAGGTACCATATTGATTTTCATGTACCGTACACATACTTTGGAATAATACTCTTTGAAAGATCTCTTCCAAGGTGAGAAAAATCATACGCTGCCCTTTTCGGTAAGAATAATTTCTGTCAAAACACGAAGAACATATATCGCATCTTTAGAATATAGGATGTTCCTTTTCAAAGAGAACGAAATTTATCGTTTTCCAAATTTTTACTCTTTAACAGTGATAATTCGAACCAACAGATGATTTGGAAAATTTAAATAATAATATTTTATTAGTACTTACAAAGAAAAAAAATAAAATTAAACGTTGGGTTTTCCCAGTGAATATGATCGTTTTTCGTGGGGGAGGAGTATATAAGTTCCGTACTGTAGCTTGGGATTACGGTTCGAAAAAATAGCAAAATATGTTGAAAATCTTAGCAGAAGTGTTGTTTTAAAATCCAGTTTTTACAACAAGCATTGTATTCTTTAAGGTTTTGAAGGAATACACTCATAATTAATGAGAAATGTGTCTGGAAGTTTAAGACAGGAAATTATAAATTCACTACCAACATAGCATGCCATACTTGACAATCTAGAAATAGCGCCCCCCCCCCCCCCCCGTCTCACAGCTTCCAGTAAGTTTGCCATAAAAGCCGTAGAAGGACATTAGTCAGCTCGAAATATACTTCGATATAAATTTCAAATAAATAACTTAGCTGATTGTTAGTAACATTTACAGAGAGGCAACATTGCCCCCTCCCTTTCCAAATAAGAAGAAAAATACATTTCGACATTCTGATAATAAAAAATCTTTAGATCGATAATTTTCGTAAATTTTCCATATAACTTACGAGAGAAGGAAATGGAAAACAATAGGCAACTAGGCTTATTCAACCCATATCGCCTCTGGTGAAAAAGGGATACTCGTTTTCAAAAAGAATGAAGTTCTGATTTTCAATCTTTACATTCCTCTCATATTAGAAATTTGATGTAATGGATGATTGGAAAAATGCAGGCATTAATATTTTATTAGTACCTTACCACACAAATGGAGTTTCTCATTAAACAAAAAATTGCATTTTCCCAGTTATATTTTGGAAGCACGAAGCAAATCATTGCTGCCAATGTAAACTATGTAACCACCATAATCTATCATGCAAATTTCAAATTTCTATCATAAACATATCGTTGGCAATGTTTGTTAAATATTGTGGCATTTTCACACTTTTTCCACCATTTTAGGACGTGCGATTGCGATTGTAATATTTCATCAATACCTATCTAATCAAAAATAAAAAATAATTTTTATCTACTCTTTTTCAAAAGCATAGAAATGCCAAAAAAATATGTAACATGTACATTTTGGGAGCAGGGGAGAATTCCCCAAACCTCCTCATTAAACACCGCCACTGGGTGGGCAGTGAACAACTCTTAAAAACCGAACTCTTTATAACTGCGCAATAGTTCTCTTTGATTTCTCATAGCTTTTGTCAGGCTTGGCCGCTCTTCTGCTTGAGACCGCCACTGACACTGGATAATATTCCTAGATAAGTAATTGTCGTTAATACCTCGTGTAAAAAATATTAATATCTATTGGGTTGTTCTACATCTTAGTGGCACTTATGTGACTTACACTTTGTGAACATAAGGGGCTAAATGACTTGGTCACAAGGACCCCAGGAAAAGAATAGAAAGCCATCCAGCGTGTTCTTTAATGGGCACATGGTATGGCAGCTGACAAAAATGAAGTTGATATAGAAAGAGTTGAGCGGCTTTATCTCTGAGCGGTACTTTCTTTTGCACACAATGGGCTAAATGGCCAGGTGACAAGGATCCCGAAGACTCGGAGAAGGTTGGGGGAGGGAACCCAACCTTATCTCAGAGAGCTGTTGCGAGACAGATGAAATCTTGTCAAAGCCATTTGGCAGGTTCTTTAACGTGCACAGAGTATGGCCCTCCAGCACACGGTCCCACGGCTTAACGTCCCACCAGACAGACGGCGACCTTTCCCCGCTCATTTGTGTCCCTTACTGACCGAGGGCAGGGTGGGGAATTTTGAAGACATAAATCTCAACATTGGATCAGCTGGTACTCGAACTGCAGATTACGAGCCTGATGCACTCTGACTGAGCTACCCCTGTGCCATATGGGAAAAAAATCTACTAAACAAATTTAAAGCGTCATGATTCATTTTGCGTTGCGTTGATTACTTTCCTGGTCCTATTTAAGGGTACTCTTTTAAAGAAGTTGCAGGGTCGGCGTCAAAACTAATTCGATGTGCAGCATGCTAAGATATGTAGTAAGCATTTTTGAGGAGCCTATTACGATCTTAACCTATGAACCAAACTCTCAGGACTGCCTGCCTGTTAAACGTAAACTTAAAGGGATAAATATAGTACATACATAAATGTGACGCACAAAAATTCAGTCTTGGTTACGACGACAGCTTCTACTCGTACCAAACGATTATTGACTCGAACAAAAACGCAAATGAGTGTTGAAAAAATAAATCAATAATCCTGAAAACTGGGACAATGTGCCCAATAAAAAAGTAGCATTTTCATTGGCAATTGATAATTTAAATACCTCAGCTTATAGTACACTGATCAAGAGAATAAAAACTTATTGTCAGTGCGTCAAAATCAGAAAATTAAAAAAATTACCCCTAGTTATATATAGGGGGGACAAGGGGGCCAGGTTCCCTTGTCCTCGCCTATATCCGGTCCCGTGGCCGAGTGGTTAGCGTTCTTCCCTACTGATCAAATGGACTTTGGTTGTAGCCCCGAATAAGGCATGAATGTTTGTGTTGTTTTTCTGCTGAAGTCCTGCCATCCTCACGGATCTGCTGTGTCGTATTAAACTGACGGGCTCCTGTCGGACCTCTGTGGCAAGCAAGCTGCTTCAGGGAATATTTATTTTTATGTAGTTACCGAAATAAGTGCCAAACAGTAATAGCACAACAATAGTTTTCATCACTTGTGTGCAGAGTAATTGAGAACTAGCTCTACTGCTTTAAATATTTATCTCTTTTTTGGGACGGAATTGGCTCAGTCAGAAGAGCTCTAAGCTTCTAATCCAGGTTCAAGTCTTAAGTGTGCTTGCTTTGAGCCATCGCCCTTCGGCTGAGGCATTAAATCCTGGTCCCATGTGCAAGAGAGAGCCATACCCTGTACATGTTAAAACACACCGGATGGCCTTGACAGGAAACTTCCATCTGTCTTCTTCCAATTGGACAGCTGTGAAGCTGTCCAATTGGTCGCCTTCCCCAAACATCTCTTGAGCCCTTGGGATCCTTGTGACTTGGCCATTTATCCATTGTATGCACAAAAGCACTGCTCAGAGGTATAAATTGTCCAAACCACTTTATTTCCCAAATAGAAAGAAAATAAAATACATGGCAAATGAAGAAAATGTACGAAGAGTTTAGGGATGTTCAATATGAGCGCCGTAGATAATGCGGCAAATATCCAAAGGTTTTCAACTACCTCCCGCACTCTATGGAGCATATTAAAAGTTACTTGGGTGATGACTAATAGTAATCTGTCATTCAGTTCATTAATGGACTATGATAAAGATGGGTGATGAGCTGCATCTTGAAGGAAATCCCCACAGAAAAAATCGAGTGAGGGTTTGATGGATTTCGTCAAACTAAAATACAAACTGTGCTTTATGTGCATCTGCACAATCCCTCATTTCATTTTTCCTCAATCCCACAGAAGCTCCTCCAGAAAAAATAGCAAACACTGCAAACCAATGAAATCAAATTTGATATATTTGTATATCCTTTCATTGTTATATTTGTTTTCTTTTCGTGTGACAGATAAAGTAGTTATATTTATATTTGTTTGAAGATGTACAGCTACTTTGTCATTATCCAGGGGCGGTGGTGGCTCAGTCGGTAGCGCATTAGGCTCGTAATCTGCAGTCCCCAGGTTAGAGCCCTAGCTGGGTCAGTGCTGAGATTTATCTCAGCAAAACTCCCCACCATTCCCATGGTCAGTAGGGACGTAGCTTGCACTTAACCTATGAACCGAACTCTTAGGCTGACACCGATGGGCTTGGAAATGCCGCCGTCCATTGGACGGGACATTAAGCCGCGGCCCCTTTTGTGGGAGAGCCATACTCTCTGCACGTTAAAGAACATGCTGGATGGCCTCGATGGGAGGCTACTACTGTCGCCCAACAGCTGTTTGGTGGGTCCCCTTTCTAAGCCTTCGGGGGTCCTTGTGATCTGGCCATTTTGCCCATTGTGTACAAAAAAGCGCCGCTTAGAGGTAAAACATCCCAACTCATCAGTCTCCCCATTGTCACATCAAAAGTCTCAGCCATTGAACGTCAAGAAATGCTTCCTCGTGCAATGACACCTTCATTCACCCTGGGAAACCCTGTCTCTTGGTTCCTCACCCCCTTTGCTCTTTTTCGGTGCAATTGCGTCACTTTGCCATCCTCTCCCACTTTAAATTTTTTTTTTTTTTTTTTTTTTTTTTTTCTAGATCCGAGCTTCGTACAGGATAAGACTGCTGCACATTGGACCACGGCTTCGTCCCTCATTAGGGGATGGCGGCCTTTCCAATCCCATCAGTGTCCCCTTTCTCACCGGGGACAGAATGGAATTGCACGCTGGATGGCCTTGATGGGAGACTATCATCTGTCTCCATAGAGCTGTTCCAGTGGGTCCCTCAATCTTCGGGGTCCTTGTGACCTGGCCATTTAATCCATTGTCTTCAAATAAAGTGCTGCTCAGTGGTAAAAAAAAAAAAAAATTGTCATTATCATGTATAATAGTGTATATGATCATAATTTGATATAAATTTCATATGTGAGGGACTCTTGCTTTACTTTATTCTGGAAGAGGCTATTCACTGACTCTGTTCTTGATAGCATTCTTGATCTACCTAAATGACAAGCCAAAAAACTTTATAACTCTGTGACAAACAGCTGTTTCAGCAGAGTGGGTTGTTTTACCTCTAAGCGGCAGTTTCTTTGCACACGGTGAGTTAAACGCCAGGTTAGACATACAAGACAAGTTAGTTAACCTAATAAAAGCTCTATTATCTAATAGCACTGCGTAGTGTGGGAGAGTTGGTAAGTCTTGTAGCAATTGGTTTTGTCTCCTTTTCTCTTTAGCTTGGTTATTGATTATGTTATGCAAAATTCACTGCAAGGGAAAGATTTTGGTTTTAAATGGGGTAGAGATTTCAAAATTTCTGATTTAGATTATGCTGATGATTTAGCCCTTTTGGCAAATGATGTTTATGAGATGAACTCTTTCATTCGAGCTGTTGATGAGACTGTAATAGAGTATTTTTGGTTATAAACAGAGAGAAAACTAAAGTGATTAAACTTGGTCAGACAGGCGGTGATTGAGTTAATCTGAATGGTTGCACTCTTGAGCAAGTGTCTGAGTTTAATTATCTTGGGAGCTATATAACAGATACTGGTGATGGGTGGCATGAGATTAACAGACATATATAGGGATTGCTGCCGGGACTTCTAAAAGTCTATGGAGAATGTAGAGAAATATGCATATACACCTAAAGACTAAAATTAGACTTATAATTGTTTGGTTTTTCTAGGGATAGTTATGGTAGTGAGACTTGGATGCTTTGTAAACAAGATAACAGGAAACTAGATGCTTTTGATTATAGATGCTTACACAGTATCTTGGGTATGAGGTGTTCAACCTTGTAAGTAATGATAAGGTTAGGCAAAGGAGTCAGCAGCCTACTTTAAGCAGTATATTGTGCAGAGAGAGAGAGATACTTCGTTGTTTGGCCATATGAATATTATATATTATATACAGCTTAGTGAATAGAGTTACGAACAGTGTTCCCAAAGGCTTCAGAAAGAGGGGGAGACCTAGGATGAGGTGAGCAGACAATGTCAAACAGGCCTTGTTAGAATTGATGCGTAGTGGGCAGATGTAGTTCAGGACAGATATGATTAAGCACTGTCTGGTTGGACCTCCGTAGCTCATGGCAGTTTGAGGAGGATGATGACTTAGATTATGCTCATTTGTTTATTTTCGAAAATGATGTTGATTAGATGAATTCTTTTATTAGTGCTGTTGATAAGACTCCCCCTCGAAGGGAACCACCTTGTCGTGGTGGTAGGGCTTGCGTGCCTTAATGAAGTCGAGGGCTATGCCGACCAGAGTTACTCATGTCGGACAGGCCGAGATGGAAAGGCCAGACTAAGAGTTCCCAAGTAAGGACTGAGATGATTAGAAGTAAGTGAATAAGATATGGTGGATGGCGGTGAGGAAAGTTGGGACCCCACAAGAACACCAAGGTATGTGGTGGTCGGTTGGCAAGGCCAACAATGTTGTTACTTGAGTACAGCTGGAGGTGGGCTGTAAAAGAGGACAAGAGAATTGAAGAGAAGTGAAATGGAGTGAAGATAGTGAAGGAGAGATGAAACAGTGCAGAGGGCAGCACAAAAGATTGGGTGTATGATTGGAATGGAGGTGTGAAATTACGTTGATGAGACGGACGAAAAAGTTGAGAAAATTTTAATTACTGCAGTCAAGGTTCTTAGAATGACTGCACTAAAAGTTTAGGAAATGGAAAGTGTGGAGGGTGAGCACACTATAAAGGTAAAGGCGTACAGACGCCTGTGGCTATGGTGAGAGCCAATATTACAGGTCTGTTGTTAGAGGGGAGAGGAGGTCTGTATCGAAAGGCACAGGCCCCTCTCCAACCCGTTTTTATTTTCTTTTTAGGTTCACTGGTCTCAAAATCAAATCATTCGTAGAGATTAGGCTGAGGTCGTTTCATTAACACGGGGGAGGATGGGAGTCCTGGTCCTTTGGACAGGGGATTCCCGTCCTCCCCCATTTTTACGCCTCTGATTTTTCCATTTCCGGGTGGAGGGTAGGATGGGCTCTACCCGGAATACGCGCCTCAAGACGTCCCTGGGGCGTGGGCCTACTTCCTAGTTGGACTCAAGGGAGGAGACTGGCCGAGTTTGTTCAAATTGAACAACTTATCTAATAGGGAAAAGGTGACCAGTGTTTAGGTTTGGATTGTGCCCTGATGGGCGAGGTGGGGAGAATATATCATGGTCGCCACACCTATGAGTGGCCCACCTGTTTACCGTGGGTGGAGACCCGTAACATGGAAAAGAGGGTCCTGGCGGTTGAGGGACAGGCAAGCTGGTATCCCAATACACCGTCCTTGGCCTCCGCTTCATTAAAACGGGAGGTCCTAGCTGGCTCACTCGGATCAATCGGTACGTGAGGCATCCCCTGTCCCACCCCTTGACCGGGATGGGTCAGGGGCGGTTGCTGAGTCAACCGGGTGGAGGTGATTCTTGACGATAGGGGTTGGGTCCGGGAGTTCCGGGCCTCGGCCCGGATCATGCTCTGGTCCGAGGGTAGATCCAAAGTCTGGGTATAACCTGGGCGTATCTCTGAGGTACCTCGAGCGACGAATTTAACTCTGAGGCCTCCCCTTGTAGGGCTCCGTTGTGGGTGGAGACCGCCTGGGTCGAACAATATAACTCAACATGTGATATAAACGAGTGATGACGGCTTCAGGTGATAGTGACAAAAGGACCGGTAGAAAAGACAGCACGCCCAAGGAGGCTGCTGATCTCGAAGTGGTAGTGGAGGAAGTCCCAGAGACTCCCCCTCCCACCACAAGCTGTACTGAAGTGGTAAAGGGGCCTCCAAAGGAAGGAGAGAACCCAGATAGAGGCAGGGATGAAGGGTGCTTAGCCAAAGAGGCAGCCCCGGATACGCAGAAAGAGCCCAACGGAAACGAGATGGGCTCAGGTAGGCTGGCCAATGCGGCTGGCCTGCTGGAGGAACTCGCGGTGGAGTTGTTCCGCCACAGGGTAGATACAGATCTGAAGAGCATGGTCATGGGTGCAGCACGAAAGCTGCACACCATAATTTGCGAGCAAGAGTTAGAATTCGCGACCATGAGTGGACAGTTGAAAGAGCGAGCTACACGTCCACAAGTAGTAAAGGAAAGGCCACCAACTTATGCGAAGGCAGTTGGTGGTCAAGGAAAGGGAAAGGGAGGTTCGGTGGTAGCTCAAAAGCCCCCCCCCCCCCTGCAAATAAAACCAGGCATACCCTGCTGATCTATTCCAAGAACAAGGAAACGACAGCACTGCAGGTGAGGGATAGCCTGAAGAGTAACATCAACCCCGCAGACCTGAATCTGGGGGTTATGACCGTAAAGCCAATGAGGGCTAACGGCGTAATAGTGGAATGTAGCTCAGAGAGCGACATGGCCTGTCTTAAAAACGCAGTGGACAGCCATGAATCGCTCAAGGATACTCTAGAGGCTAAATCTGCCGTACGGCTGAAGCCTAAGTTAATGATCTGTAGTGTGGATAAGGACGTTCCCCGCGGGGACCTCCAGAAGATCATCCGCAGCCAAAATAGTCTAGGTGAAGAAGAGGTGGACATAAATCCACTCTTTTCGGTAAAGGCCCGAGTGGAAAACACGGTCCACTGGATGGTGGAGGCCACTAGTGCCTCACACAGAAAAATTTTAGCAGTAGGTAAGCTAAATGTGGGATGGTCTAGATGTATAGTCAAGGACTATATCAGGGTTCTGCGGTGCTACAAGTGCTATGCATTTGGGCACAAGCAGACCGAGTGCGAGTTAAAGATGCAACGGTGCTCACAGTGTGCGGGCAAGCACTCTTACAAGGAGTGCACGAAGCCCAAACCGAAGTCATTGTTTGTAAAACCGCCAATAGGGAGCATGGGGCCAAGTATGATATTGGCCACGGTGCGATGGACACAAAGTGCCCGTCGTACTGTCGTGAGTTGAAGTTGTTGCGCAGACGCACCGACTATGGGCAGTAGGCCTCCAGGTGTTCGAGGGGTAAGTCTTAAATTTGTTCAAATAAATCTAAATGGGGCTAGGGCCGCAATGGCCCAGTTCAGCCAGGTGATAAAAGAGGAAGGAGTCGATGTTGCTCTTGTGCAGGAACCCTACTGCACAGAGAACGTTATTAGAGGACTCCCTCTGACTAGCAGGCAATTTTGCGAAAAAGGCACCAAGCTTAAAGCTGGAATTGTTGTTTTGAACCCCAAGGTGAATGCCATCCTGGCATATCACACAGATAAAATTGTAGTAGTGGAGATTGGGTACGGACGATTAATAGTACACGCCATCTCCATTTACTGTCCTCCAAACAACAACATTGAGGACTTGTTAACCGAGCTGCAAAACGTCCTGGCTCGGGTTAACTCTAAGACCGTAATTATCGGTGGGGACTTCAACGCGAAGCATCCCCTGTGGGGTTCAAACCGACAAGATGTTAGAGGTGATATGACTCTTGATTTTATCAACTCGGCTGACTTATATTTATTAAATGATTGGGACACTCCAGCTACTTTTACTGGCCCAAGAGGGCAGAGCTGGATAGACTTGACCCTGGTATCACCTCGGTTGTTTCCCCTGATTCAGGGCTGGTGCGTCAGCGACATGGTCTCTAACAGCGACCATAATTACATCATGTTCCAGGTGGGTGGAACATCATCTCCACCACAATATGCACGACGGTTTGCGGTGGGCAAAGCTCCTGTTTGGTGCAAGCTCATGCGCTGTGTGTCACCGTAACTGGCGAAGATCGGCCAGCGCGTCGGTGACATAGGAGATTGCGGTTCTCTAGATAACATCTTGGGAGAACTGACTGAATGTTTATGTACTGGATGTGAGACGACCTTCGGGTTCAAAAGGCGACCCAGAGTAGGCAATAAATCAGTGCCCTGGTGGACACCTGAGCTCACAGTTAGAAGAAAAAGAGTAAGAGCTCTCAGAAGGAGATATCAAAGGTGCCACAATGTGGAGAGAAGTGCCAGAGAGGAACTGTACAGGATGGAACAAGCAAAGTATAAGCTCGCCATGCAAGAGGCGCAGCTGACTTCCTGGCAGAAGTTCTGCAGCGAGGTCTCTGCACAGAACCCTTTCACATTACAGTACAGGCTAGCTACGGATAAAGATTTTAAACCCCTGGAAATTGCTTACGTTCGCAAGGAAGATGGATCCAAGACCACTTCCTTTGGCGAGACCATCCAGGTACTTTTAGATAATTTATTCCCCAAAGATGACAGGAGCACTGATGATGCAGAACATCAACTCCTTAGGGAAAACTGCAGGACTCCACCGGATACGCCGGATGACGTCCCGTTTACAGAAGAGGAGGTGAGAGAGGTAACCAGGGAAATGGCCCGGGGCAAAGCCCCGGGTAACGATGGTCTGACAGTGGAGATCGTTTCTCAGGTGTTTAATGAACATAAAAGCCTGTTCACCCAGCTCTTCAACAAATGCTTGAATCTGGGAGCCTTCCCAACCGCCTGGAAACAGGCAGACCTTGTCCTCTTTAACAAGGCAGGTAGGGATCCGGCAGATGCAAGATCTTACAGACCAATATGTCTGCTGCCGGTGTTGGGAAAGGTGCTGGATAAACTCCTGACAAACAGGATGTACTACCACTGCCATAAGAACGGATTCCTGAATCCCAAGCAATTTGGGTTCAGAACAGACCAGTCCACCACCGCTGCTATCAAACAGGTGGTGGACATTGTTCAGATAAATAAAGTGCACAAGTTGCACACCTCTCTTATTGTCTTGGATGTGACAGGCGCGTTCGACAATGTCTGGTGGCCTGCAATCTTGAATAAATTGAAGGAGTGTTCCTGCCCTAGGAACATTTTCATTCTAGTGGCCAATTACCTCAGTGAGAGGATGGTCACATATTCACATGCTAGCGGGACTGCCTCAAGAAACTTGGAAAGAGGCTGCCCACAAGGGTCGTGCAGCGGACTGTTCCTCTGGAACTTAGTCGCTGATTCTGCTCTGGAGTTGACTATGCCCGAGGGAGTCTGGCTCCAGGCGTATGCAGATGACTTGCTGCTTGCCATAACAGCGTCCTCCAGAGCTAAGCTGGAGGATGCTGGCAACGCAGCAATTAAAATACTGGAAGGATGGTGTCTGCGCAATAAGCTTGGGTTCAGCGTTGCAAAGACAACATCAATGACTATTGCAAAAGAGGGTGTCCTCAAGAAGAGGTATCCTATTTTTAAACTAAAAGGTGAAAATATCTGCCATGCGACAACATTAAAGTACCTGGGGATCACTCTGGATGAGAGGATGAGCTGGATCCCACACCTGCAGGACCTGAAAGCTAAATGCACCAATGTTATGTGTAAGCTGGGGCGTATGGCTCGCGTCTCATGGGGACTTAGAAGCGAGGTCCTCAAGGAAATTTATCTTAGGGGAACGGAGAGGATCCTAACATATGGTGCGGGTGCCTGGTGGCGCCCGATGGACCACTCCATAATGTGTAGAAAGCTGCTTGCAGCCCAACGACCAGCTTTACTGCGAATTACCAGGGCTTACAGGACAACATCTACGGATGCCCTCCTGGTACTTGCAGGGATCCCTCCTCTATTTTTGATGGTCGGTAAAGAAGCGACCATATTTAGAGTCCTGCAGGCTAAGGAAAAAGCAACATTCCTTGGAGTCCAGTATGACCCTGAGGAATTTGAGGTAAATACCGCTAAATGGGATCTGCATCCCACAAGGAGACTATGTGTGCCCTGGTCCACGGAGTTACCATCAGGTACAGATATTGAAATATACACCGACGGTTCCAAGAGCGAGGAGGGTGTGGGCTTAGCCTTCACTGTCTTCAATCAAGGGGCCAAAGTGTATGATTTTCAGAGGAAGGTTTCAAATAATGGGCCTTCCAAGCAGAGCTGCTCGCTATCAGAGAGGCCCTTAACTGGGCCCTCAATGACGGTGGTCTGGACAACGACATAAGGCTGTACACGGACAGCCAAGCAGCTCTGCATGCACTTGAAGATGCAACCAAGAGGCATCAGATAGTGAATGAGATCAAGTGCATCCTGGGCAGTCAGAGCATGCCCAGGGTATCCTTCTCCTGGATCAAGGCACATGTAGGGCATGAAGGAAACGAGTGGGCCGACCAACTGGCCCGTTCCGCAGGTAATAACACTCAACCTGTGATAGCGGTAAAGACTTCAAAAACTACCCTGAAGTCTGTAATTGGCCAAGGTACCATTCAGGAGTGGCAGAGGCTCTGGGATACGACTGAGAATGGTCATCAAACAAAGACATTCTTGAAAAGGGTCAGTCTATCCCTGAGATCCTCTGACCACTATTTGACGCAGGTCCTAACAGGACATGGGAGCTTCCCCAAATACCTGGAGCGTTTCAAAATCTCTGCCCACATTTACTGCGGCTGTGGGGCTCCAGATGCAGATGTCGGGCACTATATCCTCAGATGTCCGATCACTGAAGGGTTCGCTAACGAACTCAGGGACTCCCAAGCGATCAATGAGGTAGCAGGCGAACTGGTCTCTGTGTCCATTGAGAGTGCCCGTGTCAGGGCACACTTGAGGGACATAGGCTGGCTTGTCTGCCGGCTTCGGGACTCTCTCCTTTGAGGTCCGTGGCTGCTGTCTCTCTTTGACTTATTTTCCAACCTTCTTCCCGGGTTGCACTCAGCACCCCCTTTAACGCCACCCATACTGCATGTCCTGACTGGTCTCCTCTGAGACAAACTTCATCTTCTATTTCCAAGCCTCTAGTTGCTATGCACATGTAGTGTCGTGAGACGGAGCACGTGCTTTCCCCATGGGGAGTGGGTCCTTCGGGACCCACTCCCCACCTCGTATTAACCAGAGGTGTGTTGATAAGACTGGTAATAGAGGAGGTTTGATCATAAGCAGAGAAGAACCTAAAGTGAAGAAAATTGGTCAGCTTGGTTGTACTTCAGTTCTTTTGAATGGTTGCCACGAGCAATTCTCTCAGTTTAATTATCTCCGGTGATGTGCGACATGAGAGAAACAGAAGAACTGAGATTTTTCCGGTGCCTTTAATAGTCTATGCAGAGTGTGGAAAAATTGGAGTATACATTTAAAGAGCAAAATTAATTTGTATAATATAGTAGTATAATAGTTTGGTTCTTTGTAGAGTTAGTTATGGTATTCAATATTATTTTTAATCAAGATAACAGGAAACTTTATATCTTTGATTCTGGATGCTTACGCAGTATCTTCGGAATTAAAGGGTTTCACTATATAAGCAATGGTAATGTTAGACTACGCAGTCTGCAACCACATTTGAGGAGCACATTTTGCAGAAAGAGAATGCGCTGGTTTGGCCACGTTGCCCGTACACATAGCGACAGATTAGAGAATAAGATTATGGACGATGTGCCTAAAGGCCAGAGAAAAAGGCCAGAGAAAAATAGGTTGCGGTGGGCAGACAATGTCAAATAAAACCTTGTTAGAATTGGCTTTCAGTTACCAAATACAGCAGCTCTGCACAGGACAGACGTTTGGAGAACTAAATTGCGCAGTCTGTTTGGACCTTTTTACTCCAAGGCTGCTTAAGACTATATATGTAATAACGTTTAAGGCGGATCTTTCTGATAAATTTTGCAATTTATGATTTATTTCCTAGTAAATTACTTTTCTTAATGTTGTTATTTTTCTTTTCATGCAAAGTGTGAAGTACTCTGAAAAATGTATCATATTGAAATTTTAGAGTGTACAACGTGTTTTGCAGAAATGACGACAGAGCTAATAGAAGCTAACTTATTAGCAGTATAATGGTAATAACTAGGAGATATCACTGAGAAGACAGAAATTCAGATTAAATTTTTAAGTAGTTACATGCATGTTTGTCATTGTCTGATGATTCTACAAATGTCAATGTTTTATAATTATCTGAATCAGGATATAAAGGATGCTTAGCTACAATTCCTCTCCTCCGTGTTATCCTAAAGAAATTGCGTCACTATACCATGCAAATCAACTGATAGAGATAAGGCTAAGATAAATTTAGTTGCAGTGCTGAAATAGAATCAGAGAAGGACAGAACAACACTTAAGAGTACAAGATTGGCATTCCTTTATCAAATTTAGGGGCCCTGAAAAGGGCCGTTTTCTTTTGATGTGGGACAACTAGAACATTCAAACAACTACCATGTCATCTTTCTTCCGTTTGCAGCATGCGGAACACAGCAATCGACGTAAGGTAATGCAGAATCGACGAAATCTCCATTGTTTCCTTTGACGTACCTTCTCTCTTATGGCATAAATCCGCCCTGTTTTATAAAAGGCATCAGGATCAAAAGGTACAGTCTCTGTCTGCTTAAGGATTTCGGGAAAGGTGAAATTGCGGTCGGTCGTGTCGAGTGGCCCCCATCCTATGTACCACTGATTTCTTTCCTTGATCAAAGATTATTTCATCAATTTCACCTACTTCTTTTCGATGATGGCAGAGTAGAGATTTATTCTGTTGTTTCTGCTACCTTCCTGGATGGAAGAAAGGCAAAGACTTTCCTCCACTACGTCATAATATCCCTCGGAGATTTAATGACTTTTAGCATCGATTTCCTCTCCCTCCTGGGAGGATCCTTTCTTCATTTCATCTGTATCTAGTGGTAGTTCCATTGTTCTAGTTCTAATATTCTCTCTATCCATTTAATTAACTGAAGTCTTCCTTCTAATAAAGTTCCTTTACTAACTGACTTCTCCAGATTATCGTTTCACTAAAAAGCAGATAAATTATATTCCTCTTACGTAAAGATCAGCACAATATCGCTATAACACGCATTCCACTCATAAGCATTCCTTTAGAATCATTCTTTCATTAAAGCTATGCTTTCATTTCAACAATGATAGTCTTCATTAGCTACGTTTCACTGAGATTTCGTGACGTCAGATGTAACGAAAGGCACCATTTTCGTTCTTTCTTTCCGCCATGACTAATGTTTTTTTACGACTGAATTTTGAAGTAAATAAATAATCCAGTGAATTCCTCAAAGACATACTGAGACGTATTTTCTTTTCACGACATAAAAAATAATTTGGGCGGGGTGGCTCAGTCGGTAGTGCGCCAGGCTCCTAATCTGCAGTTTCCAGGTTCGAGTCCCAGCTAGGTCAGCGTTGAGATTTATTTCCGCAAAACTCCC
Organism: Ryuthela nishihirai; assembly: GCA_038380435.1. NCBI lineage: Eukaryota > Metazoa > Arthropoda > Arachnida > Araneae > Heptathelidae > Ryuthela > Ryuthela nishihirai. The sequence goes on from JAWZYU010000009.1 coordinate 93,824,494, forward strand.
CGCCCTGCCCACAGTCAGTAGGAGACACCGATGGACAAGTCCATCGGTGTCCCCTACTGAGGGTCGTCGTCCGTCGGATGGGACGTTAAGCCGTGGCCCCCGTGTGCTGGAGGGCCATGCCCTGTGCACGTTAAAGAACATGCTGGATGGCCTCGACGGGAGGCTACCATCTGTCTCCCAACAGTCGTTCCAGTGGGTCCCCTGCCCCAACCTTCTCTGAGCTTTCGGGGTCCTTGCGACCTGGCCATTTAGCCCATGGTGTGCAAAAACAGTGCCACTCAGAGGTAAAACAACCCAACAACTCAAAATAATCTGTATATTAAAATTGGTCATTGGGTAGTTTTATCACTGAACTTCACTTTCTCCTTCTTTTGCAGACAATTGGATCAATGGCAGGTCTCAAGGACCCCCAAGCGCTCCTCGAAGGTTGGGGAAGACGACCCACTGGACAACTGCTATGATTCAGATAGAAGCCACCCATAAAGGTGCACAGGATTATAGCTGTCTGTTACACACGGTGCCACAGCTTAACGTTCCATTCGATGGGCGGCTGACTTTTCAAGCCCATCTGTGTTCCCTTTCTAACCCAGAACAGAAATGGGGTTTAAAGGAGGTATTGGCAGGGTTTTTGGATGATGGCACAGTATGGACATGGTAATGTGGACGCTGGCCTATTTGGAACCCTGTCCCTACTCTTCTCAGGGGAGGGAGGGGGGGGGGTGAGAAAAGCAACTTTTTCATTTTAAGGGATGAGGAAAATACTTTTCATGTTGTAAAAGTGCTAATAAAATACTACTCTTTCCATTTCACAGTCATCCATTGTTTCCTTTACAATTTTTAAAGCGTAAAAAAGTAGGTAAATGAAAAACGTCTTCCATTTGAAAACGAGGTTCACCAGAGCAAATATGGATTCTTCTATTTAAAATATATAATTTCGCTTATTAATAATGTCGTGCCCGCATGCTTGCAATGCGAGCCCGATGTTCTCGTACAGATTCTGCCTGGCACATCTCTCGGAATAGACTGCCCTATCTGTCCCCCATCCGTCTGTGAAGAAGCCTGTAGGGGCAAACCCAGTCACAGAGATAATCGACTCGAAACTTCTTCTCTTCCTCCCGTTTTTACTCCTTCATCCCAACCACATTGATATCCTCCAAGCACTTTCTTATTATGCACACTGATGACCACCGATGGCCTTTTACCACGAATTCAACTAGACCCCGCTCCCCCAAGAGGGCATTGGCCACCTTGCCAACCATCGACACCGGACTTGGTGGCGGGCTTTGTTTGTTCTTGTAGTCTTCGAGCCAGTCCAGTAAACGTCATAGTGAGAGTGTGGATGCCCCTAACAAAAGGACCATGGCCTAGCAAGGGATAAACTGATTTTGATGTCGTGGAGGTCGCATGCCAAGACTTTTGTGCTATCCTCGTCCTTTTGAGTAATGAACATCAAATTGTCAGTGAACAGAAATATTGAAAAGAAAGACAACTGAAGGAACTGAACAGAGCGGTTGCCAGAGCTACCGAAAAAATCACTGCCACCCTGGTCAACGGGTGGTTTCGAAAGACGAGTCAGAAAACATTTCACCTACTCCTTATTTTCCTAGTTTGCCCCCCAGTGCCCTAAACCTGTAACTTTAAGCTTTGTTCTGTATCTAGCAGTGGGACCAGTGGGGCTCATTATAACCTATGTTGTATTTGGCCAGTGACTGTACCCGGTGGGCAGTCACTGTATGTATATATAGTTTAAAGTGTAAATAAATGTGAATAGATGAAATAACTAGGTTTGTGTATTCGGCCACCTGAGCAAATCCTGACGAGGTAGGGACAGGTACCCTTCTGCAAATGCTCTCACATACATAGGAAACAACCCAGACATGACAGACAGAGAAGGAGCCTGTCTACAGGTGTAATTTCGCTGGACAAAAGGCTTAAAAAAGAATAAGAATGGATAACTTTTTTTACCATTTGGATTTATTTATACAAGTATAAACGAGGCACTGCAATGTGACAAAGCACCGAACTTCTGCTATTTCTGCTATTCACCGAACTTCTGCTAGTTACCTAGTTGCAGGGGTCGCGTGCTTTCAACTGCACTCAGCAGTCATCTTCAAGACATCGTACAGTTCCCTGGGAAGCGGATCGTTGGTGATAGATTAAGATAAGCAAAAGTAATACCTTTTTCTTGATGATATTATCACTGACGAGAGTTCTGCAGTGGGAGGAAATTCCAGCATGCTTGCAGTGGAGCAAACTCACGGAATAGCAGAAGTTCGGTGCTTTACCAGTAGCACTTGAATGTACACCAGACGACAGTGGCATGCACTTCGTGACACTTGCGTCGTTAAAGCGGCCGAAATGGTATTTGCATTCTTGGGCGGTTCAAGGAATTTCGGATTTGCTCACCTCTTATCGGACTCTGGTACAGTCGCTCAAAAAAGTATCCGAACACTATGGTTGATTACAGAATTCAGAAAAAATATCGGAAGCGTGTACAGCAACTGTACACGCTCCAGTTACCGTTCACAGCAAACTGGAACGTGTGCAGTTACTGCACACGCTCCAGTTTGCTGTGAACGGTAACTGCACACGCTCAATATTTCCGTGAGTGAGCCCACACGATCTAGTATCAAAATAATATGACCACCTACAGTCGCTCAAAAAAAGTATCCGAACACTATGGTTGATTACAAAATTCAGAAAAAATATCTGGCAATCTTCGTGTCACGTGACTTCGTGTCCCATGTGCCGGTCACTAACTTCAGAGGAGCAATGATGGGCAGTTGAAGTGTCGGATTACTCTTCTGCAGTTGGGAGGTGGGGTCGGCCAGTTGCCCAATAGTGCTGAAGAAAAAAATGTTTTCATGATGAACATTTAAAAGCGACGTCACTGTTAAATGTTTCAGCTTCCCTAAATTATTGAAGAAATATTTTTGTAAATTGAAATTCCCAAGAAAAGTTCAGTTATACAAAAATGGCACTGGAGGTAACAGTGACATAATTTGTTGTAAAAACGTCATTTACTAAAATAAATTTGAAGTAATTAAATTCATTCAATTATTCAATTAATTTTGAAAATGTTAGAATTAGTAGAACAGCGGATTTTCACAACATTAAAAGAATGTTATGAAAATTGAGAATTAGAAAGATTTGCGCGAGATCTTCAATTTATTTCTAGTGACATTTTTTCCGTAAAAACTTGTTTTCGCAGTTAAGGAGATTGAGGATGCTTCATTAAATGCACTAAACTATAAAGAAAATTCTTTGGTGAAAGTTAGTTCCGAAATTTATAACGTAATCGTATATAATTACATAACAACATACAACAGATGAACATACAATACATGAACATAATGTTCATGTGTGAAAAATGTTTTCATAAACTTCAACAGATGTACAAACTTGAAAAATTCCCAACATCGAAAAGCATTTTTTTCACAGATTTTAAAAGAAATTGCCTCACAAGTTCAGCTTCCAAACTATCATAATATTAAGCAAAATCTAATGCATCGTTTTATCGTGTTTCGTATTAGAATTTGTACAGTAGAGAGGAAGCGGCATTTAAAAAGGCAGAAACAAAATGAAAAGGCAACCAAATGTATTGCAATGAGATTGATTATTACAAAAGTAAATTAATTACCAAAACTGGAAAGGTGGAATTTTTCTCAAGTAATATATATATTTTACATATCATAGTGTAATAAGGGAAAAATTGATTTAAAATGTTCTAGTTTTTTATATGTAGCATAATTTTGATAGATTTTAGAATATGTGAAAATGTTTATGAAGCTTGCTTATGCCAAAGATTATGCTACAAGTGTCCAACTATTATTTTTGGAACAAAATTTTAGTATTAATTTTGTAAAGGCATAAATCATGCTGAAATAAAAAATTTTATCATATCTTTTCAGGAATTTTTGCTTTTTAATTAAAACTAATATCTGAGACTGAACGTATGAAGGAACAGTTTTTGCTTAAATTTCAAAATTAATGAATTGACGGAATTGTAATATAATCAATCAATAAATATTATTGTAAAATACTGAGAAGAGAAAACATTTCCATTATTTTTAAGTAACAAAATCGTATTATAAAGTTGTTCCGTCCCCATGTATGAGTTGACGAGCTAGAAATCAGTCTGCTACACTATGTCACACTACTAGAAATCAGTCTGCACTCGCAGAGCCCAAACATGGCGCCCATTCACTCTGTTTGCCAACCTCTCCATATATAGGACCACTAACTTTGGTTACCATGGACCCTATGAGAGTTGCATATCTGGTCCTCCTTTATCTGTGGCATAGCGTAACTGGTGATGATACTCCATATTGAACCAATGGGCTATCAGTTGACCTTCATCTTTCTACCATGTGTCTATATTCCTTTGCAATTTGGGAATTAAAAGTTTCATTCTATTTTTCAACTGTTACTCTTAGACACAGTGCTTATATATATATATATCTTCTCACTCACATGAGGCAGAGCCAATGAGTTTCCAGGTTGTTCCTTACTTTATGGAAAACAGTATATTTCCTCGTTTAGCTAGAGGCTTTATCTAAACTAGAGCATGAAATTATTACTATGGAATACTGAAAAGCAGAAATCACCATTAAAATTTTATCGACCATTTTTTTTAAAAACTTAGTTGTTTTTCGTATATTTAAAAGAAATAAATACCCCCTCAAGCAGCTGCTTGCCACAGAGGTCTGACAGGGGCCTGTCAGTTTAATATGTCATAGTAGAAGTTCTGTGAGGATGGCGGGACCTGAGCAGAAAAACAGCACACACATCCATTACCCTGGGTTCGAACCCAGGTCCCGTAGGTCAGTAGCGAAGCGTGCTAACCACTCGTCTACGAGACGGCATATATTTTTTAACCTAGCAATTGATATATCGAAATTATTTTAAAATAAAAAATAAATACCCCCCTCAAGCAGCTGCTTGCCACAGAGGTCTGACAGGAGCCTGTCAGTTTATATGCCACAGTAGAAGATCTGAGAGGATGCAGGACCTCAGCAGAAAAACGACACATACATCCATGCCTTACCGGGGCTCGAACCCAGGTCCCGTAGATCAATAGCCAAGCGCGCTAACCACTCGGAAGAGATGTTGAAATCTTTTTAAAATTTCCTATATTACTTTTACAGTAGCTGCCATTCCTCTAGCTATGCATCATTAGGTTTCAGAGATTTATGCACTGGAATTATTCTTTGTAAACTACTTTGGCATGGCAGCTGAATTTGATGTGACTCACCAATGAACTGATGCCAGCAAATCATTTTCTGTATGGGAGAGACATCATGTGAGCCTGATTCAATGTGACTCAGTTGTCTACATTTCTTTTAGCCATTTGAAAGCCAGTCCGTATCTTTGCCGGCCGTCATGCACGGAAACATACATGGAGAGAGTCGAGGCGGCCGACTGCCGCCTCGACTCTCTCCTGCTTGTTTCCTTCCCCCCCCCCCCCGATCATAAGCAGCCGCTAATTGAACAAACCGTAACGCCACTCCTTGTGTTCGATCTTCAGGCAGAAATCTTCCCGTCTACCCTTCCCATCCTTTTCGATATACAGAGAGCACCGAGAATAGCAATGTCACCTCTATGTCTTCCAAACTGTTCTGATGTGTTCAATAGTTTTCTGTTTTAAAACCTTTGCGTGCTATGGTAGATCTCAGTGCTTATTTCAAAATTATCTTCATATTTAAATTATTATTTGACGAAATCAAATAAGTGATTATCGCTTTGTTATGACTTTTAAAACGAAAAACAGGTTTATTAGAAGTTCAGATTCATAAATTATTTTTAGTCATTCTCATATGTCAGATTCTGAAACTATACTAGATAAATCTCAAAAATATATCCAAAGATTTTGGTAATTTAGTCAGTTACTGGTATATTCATGAACTACAATTGCAACGAGATAGTACGATTAAAATTATTTACCTTATTTATAATTTATTTGAAAATGTTATAATCATATGTACACCATTTTTTAAATCAGTCATTTGTGACTAAATTTGAAAAATTATTTAAATATCTTATTCACAAAGAGTAAAAATATAATGCATTCGTTTCGAATTCCATAATAAAAAATGCCTTGAAAAAAAGAATCGTAATTATCATTATTTTTCATATTACCCTAAGCAACTGGAAATGTACCAGAAAATCGTTTATGAAGGACTTAGAGATTAATATCGAGATGGGGATGGGAATAAAAATATAATATAAACCTACCTAAAATAAATAAATAATATTAATGCTATGTATAATGACTTGCAATGGAATAATAATAATGATAAACTTCTTAAAACTAATTAATACCCATGAGGTAGGGGGCAAGTGTGTAATCCTCCCCTTTCAAAGGGTAAAAGAGATAAAAAAATAATGATAATTTTTTTTTACTTTATGCATTTTTAAAAATCTCTAAAACGGAGGGAGAAATTTCATACTGCAATGGAAATCGTAGATCGTAGATCGTATAATCATTCATATTTGATGTACCGGGCAATAATTTTACCCCTAACTATTTTCATCATAAAGATTTGGCATGAGTAAGAAAAAAATATATAAGTAAACAACCCTTAGGTAGGCCCCTAAGGGCAAACATAAGAAAAGCTAAAAATAGCAGTAAAAATGTATCATCATCATCATCCTCAAGCAGCCATGGGCTACGGAGGTCCAACCAGACCGTGCAATTTAGTTCTCCAAGCAAGTCTATCCTGAGCTACATCTACAGCATCAGGCCACTGCACACCAATTCTAACAAGGTCCTGTTTGACATTGTCTGCCCACCGCATCCTAGGTCTCCCCTTCTTTCTGAGGCCTTTAGGCACACTGTTCATAACCCTATTCGCCAATCTATAATTATTCATACGGGCAACATGGCCAAACCAACGGAGTCTCTCTCTGCACAATATGCTGCTTAAAGGAGGTTGCAAACTCCTTTGTATAACCTCATCATTAGTTACAAAGTTAAACCACCTAATGCCCAAGATACTGCGTAAGCATCTGGAATCAAAAGCATCTAGTTTCCTGTTATCCTGTTTACAAAGTGTCCAAGTTTCACTACCATAACTAACCCTAGAAAGAACCAAACTATTATACAGTCTAATTTTAGTCTTTAGGTGTATACGTCTATTTTTCCACACTCTCCATAGATTCTTAAAAGTCCCGGCAGCAATCCCTATTCGTCCGTTAATCTCATGCCGCACATCACCATTATCTGTTACATAGCTCCGAAGATAATTAAACTGTGACACCTGCTCAAGACTGCAACCATTTAGATTAACTGAATCACAGCCTGCCTGACCAATTTTCATCACTTTAGTTTTCTCTCTGTTTATAACCAAACCTACTCTACTACCAGTCTCATCAACAGCTCGAATGAAAGAGTTCATCTCATCAACATCATTTGCCAAAAGGGCTAAATCATCAGCATAATCTAAATCAGAAATTTTCGTATCTCCAGCCCATTTAAGGCCAAAACCTTTCCCTTGAAGTGAATTTCGCATAACGTAATCAATAACCAAACTAAAGAGAAAAGGAGACAAAATGCACCCTTGTCGAACACCAGAAGTAATGCTAAACCAATTGCTACAAGCCTTACCAACTCTCACACACGACTCAGTGTTATTATAGAGAGCTTTCATTATGTTAACTAGCTTTTCTGGTATACCATATGATTTCACAATCAACCACAAATTATGACGATCAACAGAGTCGAAAGCCTTTTTGAAATCAACAAAGCTAGCAACCAAAGGTTTCTGAAACTCTAAACATTTCTCAAGAATCTGCCTAAGTGAAAATATCTGATCCACACATCCCCTACCACTTCTGAATCCACATTGCTCATCACGCAATTGACCTACCTAAAACAGGTAGGTCTCCTCAGAGAACGCTACCGTTTTAGGCCTCTTGTACTTGTTCAAAATAGTATGATCGTAAAGAATCAGAGAAGAAATAATCTCATTGGGATTATTGCTTACAGCCTCAAAAAAACTTTTTGAGGTGCGTTTTATATGTGTATATATATATGGTCGATGCCCAGGTCTTTACGGAGTTGTCTGTTAGTTACAAACCAGGGGACATCGACCGCAGTTCTCAAAATCTTGCTCTGTACGAATATTGGTGGGTGTAGTATTCGCCCATATGGGTAAAACATAGAGAATTACTGGTATGATGATCATATCACAGAGTAAAAGCTTATGATCAATCATTAAAATGGAATTTCTCCTAAGGAGTGGGCCTATCTGGTCCCTCAATGAATTGACTTTGGAGATTATATTATTTATGTGATAGTCCCTCTTTAACCTCTTATGTATAACAACCCCAAGATATTTGACTGAATCACTCCAGTCAATGGGAATATCTTGTAAATGGAGGCAAGTGGGATTCATAATACGCTTTCCAGTAAAAAAGATGGCAGAACTCTTGTCAGAGTTAATCTTTATCTTTCATTTTTCGTACCACGTGCCCAGCTCGGTCAAGCTATGCTGCAGCCTCTTCACATCGCTTTCGAATTGTAAATTAATTTTTAAACTAAGTTTTAATTTTCTCAATAACAAAAAGGGTGATTATTGTAATTATCAATTCGTCGAATCTTCAATCTATCATGTTAAGTTTTTCGCAATATTTAAAAATGCAGCAGGAAACCGTGAAATAATTTTAAAACGAGTGAAAAGTTTTATAAAAATATGTGCACTGAAATTGAAATAGTTATTAGGCTAGAGATCAATAAATCTGTTGTCGTTTTGTCTCTTTTTATTCATGTATATATAATGCTGATTGATATAAATAAAAATTTACATAATTTATTTTTGGGAAACAGAAATATTTTTATGGCAGGGCTGAATTTTTTTTTTCTGAACTCGAAAGCCATAGAATAATGTTTTTTGATATATTGATTAAAAAAATGAAGTGTCGGTGTTAACCTTTCCGAAATATATCACAACTTTTAGCCAGTTTCATAAAAACCAGCACCGTACTACCGCATTTCTCGGAAAAGCTTTTGAGTAGAATATAATGAAACACTGTTCATTTGTTATGATACAGTCGCTCAAAAAAGCATCCGAACACTATGGTTGATTACAGAATTCAGAAAAAATATCTGGCAACGATTTTTTTAGAAATTAGTAATCTGGTAACCTTCGTGTCACGTGACACGAATGTTGCCGGATCACTAATTTCTAAAAAAATCGTTGCCAGATATTTTTTTCTGAATTCTGTAATCAACCATAGTGTTCGGATACTTTTTTGAGCGACTGTACTATAAATCAAGTGTCAAACATTATTTGGTTTGCGAATGTATAAATTGTACAAAAGAGAATGCGAATAACTTAATGTTAAGTAAAGTGACGTTAATCTTCCATGTATAAATATTTCCCAAAAGAAGTCACTATACTCTTGTTTGAGAGAAAATCTGCTTTTTTTTAAATGAAAAACTGGAAAATTTTCTTAGTGGCTGAAATGCGAAGGCAAATATTTTCCCTGCAATTCTGTAAAGATTCACACGCATCAGAATAAAATGCTCTGATGTATCGTTAAACGATATCTAAATTCGCAGACTATCTGCTAGTTTGAAAACGCAAATGTAATCTTACTCTCATTAAAAATCTACCTTACAATAACATGATAATGGGTGTCTGTTTTCTTTTTTTCGTTACTAGAAGATTGTCCATAAAATAAAAATATTTTTAACTCTCAAAAGTTTTTACTACGTTGATTAAAATTATTGTCTTACTCTAATAATGAAAAAAAAACACAGAAATCTTAAAAAGCACTAAGTTAATAAGTGTACTTACGATGTATAAAAAAAGTTTAACAGAGCAACTGAAAAATTACTCTGATTCAGGTGGGAGCAAACTACAATAATGTGTTCGATATTTCGCCATGTCTTCCCCCTTTGAGAATGAGTATGTGTAATGGATGCAAAAAAAAATATTAAACTTATTTACATTTCAATGCATTTTTCAAGAAATTTTTAAAGACTTGTAAAACAAGGGGAAAATCTTGTACTGCTTTAGAAAACCACCCTCCTGCTCACTCTTTACGTTTGTCTGACTCGATTGCATTTCCTGCTCTCCCCCCCCTTTTTTTTCTAGATCAGAGCCCGTATGTGCATATTTCACACATTTTTCAAGAAATTTTAAAGACCTCTAAAGCGGAGGGGGAAATGTTATACTTCAATGTAAAGCCAGTGTCTTGCCTTCCCCATTTTTTTTACCTTTTTCGGCTCCGTTGATTGACTTGCACTCGCCCCCCCCCCCATATTTTTCCCATCCTCTTTATATTTTTTCAGATCCTGGCCTGAATGATACTTATATGATATCTCGTGGTTATATGTGTACACTGCACAATTAAATTAAGAAAACGATAAAACACAGGTGTTTCTATTTCATTAAAAAATGTTTTCCTAATTTTTTTTCCAAAATATGTTTTTAAGGAGGAGGAAGAGGCTCAAAAAATAAGTATCGCGAGAAGGCCCAGTCACCTTGCTGCGTCACTGTTAGGAACCCGGTCACTGAGTTAGGATACCATTATAACGGAATAAGAAATACTATCAAGGATTTAGAAACCATTGCGCGGAATATGCATTAAAAAGATTTTGTCAGAATGTATCATTTGTTTAGTCCAAAACATTTTACGGATATTTAGTTCATGGTGCAGTCTTTCATCTCGAACAGATGTATTTAATTTTAACAATAAACAACGTAGGTAAAGCAAAATAAAAATAACACGGAATTTGGTAACCTTGCCTCCAGTTCCATTAGACTGCCAAGCATTGTTTGAGTTGTGACTGAGGCAGTGGTCAAACAAACTCTCAAGTTTGATCAGCATAGTCAGTATGCTTTGTATACACTTGAAAGTATGCTTTGTATATTTTGAACAGTATATTCTTAATGATAGGGCATGTCCTTGTAGGGGAAGTCCTGGAAAATCCAGGAGTAGGATTCTTTGCCCGAAGTGTTGCGAATTATTAGAAAACCAAAGTCGGCAATCCAATGAAGCTTTTTGGAAAATTTAATTACCAGAATTAACATCCAAGAGCAAAAAGAAAGTTCTATAATAGGTGTTTTTAAAAACGCTCCTGACATCTATTGCAGACTACAGTTCGAATGGAATTAGGGAAAAATAAAACAAGATTAGAAATAGTTCGCTTAACCCAATAACATGAAAAGATCATACTATGTTGCACACAAAAACTATAATATAGATCAGTGGTTCTCAAACTTTTATGCTTCACGTACCCCCTGAAAATATGTATGCAACTGGCGTACCCCTTATATAGATAGATAAATCTATAGTTATAGTATAACAATTGGAATAAAACTTGGTTACTAGATCTAGCGACTTTTGAGCTCTCATGACGTACCCCAAAATTTTTTACCCCTACGTTGAGAACCCCTTCTCCAGTGCAGCGGTTCTCAACCTTTTATGCTTCACTTATGTGTATGTAACTGGCGTACCCCTCGTATAGATAGATAAAACTATAGTTATAGTATAACAATGGGAATAATATAAAACGTATATATCAGTGGTTCTCAACCTTTTATGCTTCACGTACCCCTGGAAATGTGTATGTAACTGGCGTACCCCTCGTATAGATAGATAGAACTATAGTTATAGTATAACAATGGGAATAAAATAAAACATATATATCAGTGGTTCTCAAACTTTTATGCTTCACGTACCCTCTGGAAATGTGTATGTAACTGGCGTACCCCTTGTATACATATATAAAACTATACTTATAGTATAACAATGGGAATTATATAAAACGTATATATCAGTGGTCCTCAACCTTTTATGCTTCACGTACCCCTGGAAATGTGTATGTAACTGGCGTACCCCTTGTATAGATAGATAGAACTATAGTTATAGTATAACAATGGGAATAAAATAAAACATATATATCAGTGGTTCTCAAACTTTTATGCTTCACGTACCCTCTGGAAATGTGTATGTAACTGGCGTACCCCTTGTATACATATATAAAACTATACTTATAGTATAACAATGGGAATTATATAAAACGTATATATCAGTGGTCCTCAACCTTTTATGCTTCACGTACCCCCTGGAAATGTGTATGTAACTGGCGTACCCCTCGTATAGATAGATAAAACTATAGTTATAGTATAACAATGGGAATAAAATAAAACATATATATCAGTGGTCCTCAACCTTTTATGCTTCACGTCCCCCTGGAAATGTGTATGTAACTGGCGTACCCCTTGTATAGATAAATAAAACTATAGTTATAGTATAACAATGGAAATAAAATAAAACGTATATATCAGTGGTTCTCAACCTTTTATGCTTCACGTACCCCCTGGAAATGTGTATGTAACTGGCGTACCCCTCGTATAGATAAATAAAACTATAGTTATAGTATAACAATGGGAATAAAATAAAACATATATATCAGTGGTTCTCAACCTTTTATGCTTCACGTATCCCCTGGAAATGTGTATGTAATTGGCGTACTCCTTGTATAGATAGATAAAACTACAGTTATAGTATAACAATGGGAATAAAATAAAGCATATATATCAGTGGTTCTCAACCTTTTATGCTTCACGTACCCCCTGGAAATGTGTATGTAACTGGCGTACCCCTTGTATAGATAGATAAAACTATAGTTATAGTATAACAATGGGAATAAAATAATACATCTATATCAGTGGTTCTCAACCTTTTATGCTTCGCGTACCCCCTGGAAATGTGTATGTAACTGGCGTACCCCTCGTATAGATAGATAAAACTATAGTTATAGTATAACAATGTGAATAAAATAAAACATATATATCAGTGTTTCTCAACCATTTATGCTTCACGTACCCCCTTGAAATGTGTATGTATCTGTCGTACTCCTTGTATAGATAGATAAAACTATAGTTATAGTATAACAATGGGAATAAAATAAAACATATATATCAGTGGTTCTCAACCTTTTATGCTTCGCGTACCCACTGGAAATGTGTATGTAACTGGCGTACCCCTAGTATAGATAGATAAAACTACAGTTGTATAGATAGATTAAAACTATAGTTATAGTATAACAATGGGAATAATATAAAACGTATATATCAGTGGTTCTCAACCTTTTATGCTTCACGTACCCCCTGGAAATGTGTATGTAACTGGCGTACCCCTTGTATAGACATTATGGGAATAAAACGTATATATCAGTGGTTCTCAACCTTTTATGCTTCACGTACCCCCTGGAAATGTGTATGTAACTGTCGTACCCCTTGTATAGATAGATAAAACTGTAGTTATAGTATAACAATGGGAATAAAATAAAACATATATATCAGTGGTTCTCAACCTTTTATGTTTCGCGTACCCCCTGGAAATGTGTATGTAACTGGCGTACCCCTCGTATAGATAGATAAAACTATAGTTATAGTGTAACAATTCGAATAATATATATATCAGTGGTTCTCAATCTTTTATGCTTTACGTACCCCCTGGAAATGTGTATGTAACTGGCGTACCCCTCGTATAGATAGATAAACTATAGTTATAATATAACAAGGGGAATAAAACATATATGCACATAACAGTAGTTCTCAACCTTTTATGCTTCACGTACCCCTAGAAATGTGTATGTAACTGGCGTACCTCTTGTATAGGTAGATAAATCTATAGTTATAGTATAACAAGGGGAATAAAATAAAACATATGTATATATAAAATATATTTAGCGACTTTTGAGCTCTGACGGCGTACCCCAAAAAATTTTACTGCGTACTCCACATTGAGAACCCATACTTTAAAGTGAACTAATGGCATCTGTCGGACGAATAGAAAATGTGAAATTCATTTCAATATTTTTTGCAAACTTTTGCGGCCTTACTTAATTACTGACCTCGATTTTTACCATATTCTGTTAAAAATCGAGTCCAACTCAAACTTAGTGAAGAGCCACTAAAAAAAAAACTATATTCTGAAAGAGCCGCAGGAAAAATTATTCCTCTAAAAATGAAAAAATACAATTCTAATGAGTAATGAATTGCAAAAAACACTCTACTTTTTTGCAATTATTAAAATATTTTGATTAAGAACCAAAAATATACATTTTTGATGAGTACTATGAACTGATTATTATGCACCTAAAAGCATTTGGTCAAAACATTTTCTAGAAATGGATCAGAATCGGCATTTTCATTGTTTGTATTATATGCCTAGGTTTGGTATGAAAACTATTGGGATATGCGAAAAATACGAATCGTAATATTTCATCAATATTTATCCAACTCAAAAAGAATTATCTGTAAAAACAAAAAAGTGAATATCTACAGACGACAAAGTGAAAACATTGATGGCTTTTTTTTTGAAAATGAACTAAAAATTCTGTGAGCTGTAATGAATTATGTTTCTATTCTTCCACCAAAATCGTATTCCACTGTTGTCTGTCTTGAGACACTTTAATAAACTGACAACGGTTATGGATCTGGAAGAAGAATTCAAAAATTCTTTGCTCATAAAAATTCCTACAAAGCGTGAACAACTCATCCCATATCGCTTGAGACGTTCTTACGTTCATCACATCAAATCTCTCATTGGTATAGTTGCAATGAAGCTTAGCAGAAACGAGATCAGGACGGGATCAAATTTACGAGTCCGTGCTCAAATCTGCTGAATCTGAGACCGTCCGAGCCTGAACCATTTCGTCAATTATTGAGCCCGAGTCCATCCGAGCCTGAACCATTTCGTCAATTATTGAGCCTGAGCCCGGAGTCCATTTCGTCAATTATTTGAGCCCGAGACCGGTTTGGAGAAAACATTCTCTGACGCATCATAAGACCTATATAGAGAAATGCATGTCGCTAATCATTTATTTTATTCTTATTAATAATAATCATTTTATAATAAAATTAAAATATTAATGCTATTTGGAACGAAAAAATGGAAATACTAGTAGAAAATGAAAATTCGTAGGCCTCCTGCTAAACGCAAAGAGCTATTTATGTATTAACGCTAGAGAATATGTAAAAAAAAATCGAAACCCACATGGTGCTTATTTCAAATTTTTATGTATTTGAAACTTAAATCAATCTGAGCCCAAGATCGCTCGAGCTCGAAATCATCTCAGAGAGCCTAAGTTCAATATATATAGAGTTAGGAATCTGAAAAAAAAAATATTATATATTTGAGCATTTGAATTTCATTTGCTCATTTATCACGTTCATTTGCTCATTATCATTATATTACAAATTTCACGCAAAAATTTAAAATTTAACAAAGGAAAGGTATTTAGAAAAATGTTGATAATCGGTATTGCATTTCTTACGATATTCAAAAACATTCAGAGATTATTTTGTACAGTTCTTTTCGCATACGTTAGATGTCAAATTTTTGTAAAACGATTTCGAATTAGGGCAAGGCAACGCACTAAATATTTCAGCTAGAAACTTCGAATGGGCATTAGGAAAGATTTTTTCAGAGGGTGGGTTAGGGGGTGGATCTTTCAAGGGCTGCAATAGGCTTCCAGGAGAGGGGGATAAACAAATCAATGTTTCAAGAGTGAAATGTTTAAGCCGTTCACTAATGAGCGCAGTTACAAATACAGCAATTATGCCTACATCTTACTCTAACGCAACTACGGATAGCCGAAAACGAAAAAATAGGATCGTCATTGGTTTTATCTCTGAGTTACACTTTTTTGTCCAAAATGGGCCATTTAGGCCAGGTCACAAGAACCCCGAGGGCTCAAAGACGGTTGAGGGAAGATAATTCACTGGACAGATTGTAGCTCCCGTCAAGGCCATCCAGCATATTTTTAAGGTGCACAGGGTCTCCCACAGACGGGGCCACGATTTTACGTTCCCATCCGACGGACGGCGACTTTTCCAAGTCCATCGGTGTCCCCTACTGACTGAGAGTTTTGCGGATATAAATCTCAACATTGGCCCAGGCGGGACTATGTACGTAGATTACGAGCCTGGCGCGCTACCGATTGAGTCATATAAGCAGCTAGCATTGGAGGAAAAAGAGGGATAAAAGATAATACAAAGTCGCATTAAAGTGTCAATCAGCATTTTCTGTTACATAGAAGTATGTCTGCCAGATGGTTTAGTGAAAAGCTCTGACGCCATGTCAAGGCATCATCCATGTCAGAGTGTTTTGCTCTAACCAGGAGAAAACCCCTCCACACACAGGCAGCTAGTGTGGAAGGAAAAAGAGGGATCAAGAACCACAAAGTTGCATTAAATTGTCAAACAGCATTCCCTGTTGAGCGCATTTAATGGAATATTTTGCAGCATCTTGTGCAAGATCTAATTAAAAAAAAGAAAAAAATTAGACCATGCCCCCATCCCTTCCAGTGGCAGAATCCTTCTATGATGCACCTTCCCTGATCTGCAGGCGACAGTCCACTAGGGCTTTCACCACTAGTGGCCGGTGATCAGAAAGTACTGCTAAGTCACCGGAATGAATGGTTCCGTGTGACCATTTAGCCACTTTGGAATTTTGGTTTAGCCATGAAGAAAAAATAAATAAAATATACTTTCCTATACTTACCCAGAAGAGCTTGCTGATGAAGAGTGTCTTTACTTACCTATTCCCTCCCCATGCTGAGAAAAGAGCGACTGATAGTCTTAAAAAATCCACCTTTCGTTGGTTGAATACTTAAAGTTGTGGCCCTGTATACAGGAAAGCCACATATTCTACACACGTTTTAAAGTATTTTGAATGGCATTAATGGGCGGCAAATATCTTCCCCTAACAACTCTGTATAAAAGTTATTAGAGGAACATATTTGCTTCCTATTATTCCACTCCCAAACCTTTTCTGAGACTTATGAGGATCCTTGTGACCTAAATAATTTCTTTGCTCGTTACGGAGCAAAGAAATGATGCTCAGATTAAAAAAAAACAACCCAACAGCTCCAAAGGCTAAAGCTATCTGATCAACAAAGACCGAAAAATATTAATCCATTCTAACAATCCTGCTATTATTTAAAACTAAAAGTGACTTCAAATAATTGACAAGAATCTCCAAGTGTTGCGTTGGTAATTGTTTAGTTACTTGTATTCTGTTTCGTTTGGTCTAGTTCAGCGGTTAATAAAATTTTTAACCTAAACCCACTTCTTGGAAATCAAATTAATTTTTCCTGTATAAAACTAATTTGAAAATGTATTTACCTTGCGTAAAAATTTGCGAAAATTTTTAAAGTGTATCCATCAATTTCTAAGTTTTTCTGTCGAAATAAAGCATTCCTAAATATTTATCATAAATACAAAGAATCATTAGTAAATAATTAAATACACTGCCCTGTCAAAATATTACAAAATTTCCGTGTTATGTCAATGGGAATCTAACTTCGAAGTACTATAACTTTCAAAATATGCATTTTGTGGAAAAACGTGACTGAAGATGAAGATCCTAATGAAATTTATGAATCTCGATTTTCAACAGTATTTGTTCAGTATTTAGAATAATGGAAGTTGAAATATTTAACAATAAATTAATTCATATTTGTCTAACATTGAAATAATCGTTGCGAAAACTTCTAAAATGCATATTTAATTTATTAAATGATTTGAAACTGTACTTATTCAATAAGTCTTAATTAATTCCTGGGGTAAATCTAGCCTTCCATAACTATTTAACTACTGAACGAATAGCGTTGAAAATCAAGATTTAAATAGATTTGTTTTTGATCATTAATTTATTTTAAATCAAAAATTTCCATTAAATGCACATTTTTAGAAGTTATAGCAAACTTCGAACAGTGGTGTACTGATTAGCACCCGCGCACTGCCACAGAGCTCCCACAGGAAACTGGAATAGCGAACAATAAATTATTTACCCAAACATAATGTTAAATCCCCAACCCCCATATACATATATACACACTAACCGCGGGGAAAAGCTATGGAAATACTTTTACGACATTTATGGAGAAACTTAATATGTAATTATTTAAAGCAGTGGTTCTCAACCTTTTATGCTTCACGTACCCCCTGGAAATGTGTATGTAACTGGCGTACCCCTTGTAAAGATAGATGGATAAAACTATACTTATGGTATAAAAATATGAATTAAATAAAACATATCTCAATCAATTATTTTGTTTTCGCAAACAGCTGATTATATTTTTGTCACCTTCACCTAAAGGTACATTAAAAGGGTTAGTTCGAATTATCATACCTATAGTCATATCCTAGGGAAAAGGAAACGGTACTCATGGCATCTGATTTTGGCCATCATTTGACTACACTAACCTATTTAAACCCTCCACTCATTTGTTTTGTATTAGACAATGAGTGTCTTATCCTACCTAAGCAATGTTAATTGCAATAGCAGTTACCCATAGACCCTCGCTAATACAGGTCCGAAACGAAACTTGTTAAACCAGATGCTATGCTACCTAACGATTCATTATCTTTCATTCCTAAAAGGATATATTGATATACACGGAGAACGATTCTCAATCAATTATTTTGTTTTCGCAAACAGCTGAATATATTTTTGTCACCTTCACCTAAAAGTACATTAAAAGGGTTAGTTCGAATTATCATACCTATAGTCAGATCCTAGGGAAAAGGAAACGGTACTCATGGCATCTGATTTTGGCCATCATTTCACTACACTAACCTATTTATACCCTCCACTCATTTGTTTTGTATTAGACAACGAGTGCCTTATCCTACCTAAGTAATGTTAATTGCAATAGCAGTTACCCATAGACCCTCGCTAATAGAGGTCCGAAACGAAACTTGTTAAACCACATGCTATGCTATCTAACGATTCATTATCTTTTATTCCTAAAGGGATATATTGATATACACGGAGAACGATTCTCAAGCAATTATTTTGTTATCGCAAACAGCTGAATATATTTTTGTCACCTTCACCTAAAGGTACATTAAAAGGGTTAGTTCGAATTATCATACGTATTGTCAGATCCTAGGGAAAAGGAAACGGTACTCATGGCATCTGATTTTGGCCATCATTTGACTACACTAACCTATTTAAACCTTCCACTCATTTGTTTTGTATTAGACAATGAGTCCTTATCCTACCTAATCAATGCTAATTGCAATAGCAGTTACCCATAAACCCTCGCTAATACAGGTCCGAAACGAAAACTTGTTAAACCAGATACTATGGTACCTAACGATTCATTATCATTCATTCCTAAAGGGATATATTGATATACACGGAGAACGATTCTCAATCAATTATTTTGTTTTCGCAAACAGCTGAATATATTTTTGTCACCTTCACCTAAAGATACATTAAAAGGGTTAGTTCGAATTATCATACCTATAGGCAGATCCTAGTGAAAAGGAAACGGTACTCATGGCATCTGATTTTGGTCATCATTTGACTACACTAACCTATTTAAACCCTCCACTCATTTGTTTTGTATTAGACAATGAGTGCCTTATCCTACCTAAGTAATGTTAATTGCAATAGCAGTTACCCATAGACCCTCACTAATACAGGTCCGAAACGAAACTTGTTAAACCAGATGCTATGCTACCTGATAAGCATGATTGGCCGATTGTATATATGTAACGCTTCGCAGGCAAAACTAATCAAACGGTAGATAACAAATAAATTCCTGATATATGTGTATAGTAACCTAATTAATTATTTTGCACTTTTTCTGCCTTTAGATCTACCATTGAAATTTTAGATAAATATTAATATAATTTTACTATCCCTATCATTTATTTTTTTTCTGATTGCCATTGCCAAATGAATCAAAACAGAAAGTATGGAACTTGTAATTTTGTAATAATATCTTTAATCCTTTCACCTGTATAGTTTATAGTGATAAATAATGAACTTGTGAGAGAGATGTTCAACAGAATTCCATTATTCATGCCTTATACAAAATTTGATCCAGGTCACTTTTAAATGGAATATGTCTTCAACCATCACTGACATTTCACTCTGACGCGGGCATGTTTAGCTTTCTCCTTGACAAAAACTTCTTTTAGAGTCAGTAGTTCAACTGTATAATTTAAAATATGCTTGACGTCTTTTTCAAAATGAATCTTAATCTTTTATTTCTAAAGTGATATACTGAAGTACTGGAAGAACGGTTCTCAATCAATTATTTTGTTATCACAAGCAACTAAATATATTTTTTATTCAGCTTTACTTAAAAGCATAAAAACATTGAAAATTTTAATTCAAATTATCATACCTATACTAACCTATTACCTTAGGAGAAAGAAAACGGTACTCATAGCATCTGATTTTGGCCATCATTTGAATACACTAAACCTGTTTAAACCCTCCACTCATTGAACTTATATTAGCATTGAGTGCATTATCCTATCTAAGCAATAGTTAATTGCAATAGCAGTTACCCATAGAACTTCGCTAATACAGGTCCGAAACGAAACTTTTTAAACCAGGTGCTCTGCTACCTGATAAGCATCATTGGCCGATTGTATATATGTATCGCTTAGCACCTAAGGAAATCATCCTGAAGAGTTCAGGTACTCTCCTGCCCAGACAGGCAGAGATGGAGCCTATCTACATTGGCGTCATCAGCGGGATCTGTATTGTGAGAGTTCGGTACGAGGTGGCGTTACATTAAGGGACAATTTTAGCAAATGTTGAGTGCTGGCAGGAAAGTAAATCATCGCTGCGAGAACTTCACATCAGGTGCGGTAAGATCTAGTATGTAGAACCAGTTTTTTGTCTTGTTATTATTCTACGCTATGCCATAAAATACGCGAGGGAAGGCGATAAACGGTTCTAAATCGCACTACGTGGACACTACTCGACACAGATCAACGCAAAACATGGAGGCTATTGCGTCTGATTTGGCAGTAGATGCTGTCAGCGACTGACAAATTCGACTCAAGAAATAGCAGAGCAATCCGATGACGCTAGAAAGCTCGAATTGGAATTGAGGAAACTCGAATTTACGCAACTCGAACTAGTTGATAGACAAGCGCAAAGCGAGGCCGAGGCCGAAGAATGACCCTTGCGACTGGAATCGAAGAAAGACAAGCGCAGCGCGAAGAAATGCAAGCACAACGCGAGCATGAACTGCAAATGAGGCATCTTGAGCTTGAGACAGCAAAAGCAAGTGGCGTCAGATCTCACGGTGCGTCGTGTGATGGTTATGATTCGCCTGGGTACGATTCCCATAGCACCGCGAAAAGGAAGGAGCATGAGGTACTGAAATATTGGATTTTGGTTCTGCACACTACGTTGGGATCGCCCCAGAAACTCTCCTCTACATTCATTTGTATTTCAAGAGGATCAAGAGCGTTTTCGCTAATCAGGGCGTGCCTGAAAAGGTTAGGAGCCAGGTAGTCCTCTCCATTTTTCGGGAGAAGCTGAACGATCTTTTAGCTTTATTGTCTGACGAGGATGCTAGCGATTACAGTAAGCCCAAAGCTTACATTTTGGCGAGGTGTAAAGTCTCTGCAGTTTAATACAAGAGGCAGTTGGATAGGGCATAGAAGCTTGCATACGAAACGTGGAACACGTTTTCGGAAAAATTAGAGAAATATGGAGAAGGTATATTGAAAGCAGAATATTGTCCACATTGAGGAATTGGTCGACCTGCTGTTGGCCGATCGAATTAAATCAGAGGTACCGAGTAGCACTAATGAATACATTGCACTGCAGGAGCGCTGGGACTGGTTTAATCCAAGAGACCTCATAGATTACATATTAAATCATTTAGTGAGCAGTCGAATTAATGCGCGTCCACGGGACTCTGATCGACAGATGGCCAGGTACATTCCTCCTCCCAGGCGCGAGCAATGAGAACAAAAAGCGCCCATGCAATTTGCGAAGCGATCAGTTGCTACCACTATAAGCGCGCGTGGCTGTTTTTGGTGCGGCTAGAAGCAGCATCTTCGCAGAGATTGTCCTCAATGGCGGGCAAAGAGGATATCTCCCAGTGTTGGATTTAATACAGTGTATACTGTATGAGACGAGCAGGAAGAGGCATGATCTACCCGCGTTTCAACGCACATGTTTGAAGCTCAGGACGAAGGGCAATTAACAACGGTTAGACTTACCCAACTTCAGACGGCGAATGTGCGATGTGGCCAGAATGCTTTCACAGCTGTGATTGATTCTGGCGCTGAAATCTCCGTGATTAGAAGAGATGTTGTCCCAGAGCAGTTTTTCACGCCGAAGACGACGATCAAGCTGAGGACAGCATTTGGAGATTTCGAGATAGCTGCAATGATCCACGTTCCTGTGCAGTTAGTGGGGGAATGCAATTCCCCCATGACTCCATGATTAGGCCAGAAATTAATTTAGTGATTGATGTTTCATTACGTCTGGCACTTCCCGCACTTCTGACGAAGGACGATTTTAAAGCGCTTTCTGCCGTTAATTTAAGCGCGATTTGGCGGAGAATGGGCATAGAAGGAATTTTGGCGGAATATGGGGCATAGAAGGAATTTTGGCGGAATATGGGGCATAGAAGCTTGGATAGGGCATAGAAGCTTGCACACGAAACGTGGACCACGTTTTCGGAAAAATTAGGGAAATATGGAGAACGTATATTGAAAGCAGAAAATTGTCCACATTTGAGGAATTGGTCGACCTGCTGGTGGCCGATCGAATTAAATCTGAGGTACCGAATAGCACTGATGAATACATTGCATTGCAGGAGCGCTGGGACTGGTTTAATCCAAGGGACCACATAGATTATATATTAAATCATTTAGTGAGCAGTCGAAGTAATGCGCGTCCACGGGACTCTGATCGACAGATGGCCAGATACATTCCTCCTCCCAGGCGCGAGCAATTAGAACAAAAAACGCTCATGCAATTTGCGAAGCGATCAGTTGCTACCACTATCAGCGCGCGTGGCTGTTTTGGGTGCGGCAACATGCACTACGTCTCGGAAGCAACATGCACTACGTGACATCACTTTCCGAGACAAGCGAGGGACTGTCTGCTTCGACTGTGGAGGTTACTATGGCAACATTTTAATTCAACCAATTCGTCAAACATTTTAGGTCAGTATTACATTATAAAATAGATTTTTATACATTCAATACTAAAAGTTAATATAATGTCTCCAGAGTTAAAAAGTCGTTGAAATTTTAACTCTTATTTTACACTCGTATAATAAGAGTCGTCACTTCCAGTTGATGTCGATTCCCGTCGTTTAAACAGGTTTAGTACGGATAAATAACGGAAACGTTCAGTTTATTTAGAATATAGTGATTTAATATAATCGACGCCGTTACTTTATCTATTTTTTACCTATTAAATAGAAAATGGAAGGAATGGAATGACGTAACGCAAAGGGTCAATGCTATGGTTAACCCAACCAACATATCTTTTGTTCTGTTTCTAAGCATCATATGGAGAAATAATGCCCGCCCATTCCATTTGCCTGTAGTTATTCTTACTGACTCTGATGGCGATGAGATCGGCCAAGAAATGGCCCAAACTCATTGTAACAACTAAAGTATCATATCTAAATGAAGACACTCTATAGCCTAATTTTGCTAACAATTTAAGTGTTCGGTGTTTTTACATCACGATATGTTAGAAAAACATTTTTGTGAACGAAATTTAAGTGATTTCCTTCCCTTCCACTCAAACTTTAAACTTGAATTTAGAAATATTTATAATGTTATGCACAATTAGGTAATGAGTTATCGGTTGCATTAAAGTCAGCAGCTTTTTATTTGGATCCAACTTGATAAATAAGACACGTTCAATACGCATGACAAAACTTGCTTTGTGCAAGTGTGGAGAGCATTTATACCTATTTCGAGAAAAAATGATCTATAGGTTACATTTGTGAAGTCTACTCTATTCGTAAACCATTAAGACTGTTCTTTTCTACAGGAAAAACTAAAAATGAAAGATTTTGATACTAACGATCACTTTAATTTTAATTTCACAATTTATATTTTTTAAGCTTAAAGAAGTCAATCATAATGAAATATTTGTATCGCCTTGGGAAGCAAAAGAATTGATTTTAAGATTAAAACATTTCTTCATTTTTATAACTCTAAAATCCGAATGTTTTCAATTTTACAAGTTTCAACGCAGCCCAAGTTGGCAAAGCGTTCTGCTCCGTAGAAGTAAACTATATGATAAACATTCGGATTTTAGAGTTATAAAAATGAAGAAATTTTTTAATCTTAAAATCAATTATTTTGCTCCCCAAGGCGATACAAACATTTCATTATGATTGACTGCTTTAAGCTATATGATATATATGATGAGATGCTCAGTTTCTAATAATCATATTCCACTTACCTCATGACTTACCCTCTCACCTGCTTGATGTCGATTCCCGTCGGATGTCTCCAAGGATCTGGGATGACTTGATTCTACTTCCTGGAAGTGACGACTCTAATCAGAGCACAGCGAAAAACAAACATTGCAGTTAAAACTTGTATTCTGTTTCGTCAAACGGAATTTAATTGTTATTCATCGATGTGGTATCATCTATAGAGTAACAATCGCGATATGACGTCAATAGCAAATGCCTCGTAATAATCGTATAAGAAAACATTCGTTTGCTCTGCATCTGGCATCTTAAAAAATACTAAAGCTTTGAATTAAACCATGAGAAAAGACATTAAAATAACTTATGATTCATAATATAGAAAACAAATATATTTTAGGTTGTTTTAAAACTAAGTATCTATCTATCGTGTACGTGGGAGAGATTGGGTTGCTAATTCCTCTGACATACTGAAATACTGAGCTGCACTTTTATTTCCACCTAATAGGCTAAAGATCCAGATTACAAAGGTCTCAAGGACTCAGAGAAGGTTTGCGAAGGGGAGCCACTGTACAGCTCTCAGGAAACATGGAAACCTCCTGTCAAACCACACAGTCTGTTTTTTAAGGGACACAGGGTATGACCCATCCAACGGACGGCAGCTTTCTCAAGACCTCTGGTGTCACCTTACTCACCTAAGTAGTTTGGTACATTTGTTACAAAAAACTACTTAGTTACTATCTTTACCCTTTAACTTACTGCTTAATTTACCCTTCTACATTTCATAGTAACCATTAAGTTACTATGAAATGTTTCAATGAAATGCGAAAGTTTTCAATGAAATGCGATAATATCGGTTATCTTTTAATCATCTCTAAGTCTCTTATATTTATTCAACTTTTCTTTTCTCTTGGACATATAAAATCCAAAAGGCATTGACTTCCAGACTGTCTTTATGTCTTGTATTATACTATCTGTCAGACCTCTTTTCAAGGAATTGTTTAAAGGGTAAAGCTGGATCGATAATTTGGGGGCCCTGGAGCCCAGTAGTAAATGGAGCCCTCTCTATCATGATAAAGTCAAGGATAATGGATTTTGCACAACTTTATACAACGTTATCTATTAGACGATTGAAAAATAATATAATGAGTACCTTAAACAAGTAATTAGAAAATCGAGGCGTTACTCTAGAGTAGGGGTTCTCAACGTGGGGGGTAAGCGGTAAAAATTTTTTGGGTTTGCCGTGAGAGTTCAAAAGTTGCTAGATATATGTTATAAATAAATATATTTTATTTTATTCCATTGTTATACTATAACTATAGTGTTTTATATCTATACAAGGGGTACGCCAGTTACATACACATTTCCAGGGGGTGCGTGAAGCATAAAAGGTTGAGAACCACTGCTCTAGAGCAATATCTTCGCCTTTAGTGCTACCCAATTGAAGGGTAATTTCTTCTAATCTCTCATAACTCTTTCTTCTAATAATTAAATTGCATTTATGTAGAAAAACTTGCAAAAAGCGCGGATTCTTACACCGAATAATTACAAATGCAAGAGGGTAATGATTAATACGTTTAGTACAATGGGGGTATTAATTATTAATTGATTGAAAGTTGGATTTTTATATGACCCTGAACCTGGGAAAAGAAGTCTCTAGAATGGATCTCTTGTCGCAGGCTGCAAGAAAATTATGTTTCATATGAATGAATTGCTAATAAAAATCTGAAGATTTCGTACAGCTATTGCTATAATAATTATCGTTCGCAAAATCTTGAATTGAGTCACCAGAATATTTTCAGGGTGTTCTGAAATCAAATACCATTTGTCGTAATATGATCAGAATTTGTAACTAGAAGAACAATATATCACCTCTCGTGAATATCAGATTTTCGTTTTCAAAGGAATGAAATTTTATTCCAAAAATTTAGGATCATCTAATATTGGAAATTCAAACTAACAGTTCATTGCGTAAATGCAAATTTTAATATTTCTTCTGTACCTATAAAACATAAAATAATTCCTAAATTATCTATTAAAACAAAAAAAAAGCTTCCTCCCTCCATCACAGTGGAAATGAGGCAAATGATTGTTGCAAATGTAAAACCGATTGCACATCATACTCTACCACAAAGATTTCAAACTTCTATAACCAGTAGGTCGTGTGCAAAATTTAATTGAAACTTCAACATTTTCCAATGTATTCCATCATTACAGGTCACAATTGGAATTTTCATCATTTTCCGCATTTATTGGGTCAAACTGTAGAAATTGGAAGCAGTAGATTAGGGGTTCTCAATGTGGAGTACGCGGTAAAACTTTTGGGGGTACGCCGTGAGAGCGCAAAACTAGCTAGATCTAGTAAAAAAGTAAAAATAACCATTGTTATATTATAACTATAGTTTTATCTATCTATACAAGGGGTACGTCAGTTACATACACATTTTCAGGGGGTACGTGAAGCATAAAAGGTTGAGGACCACTGCAATTGATGAGTGGAAAAATGCAAATAATAATAGTTTATTAGTATCTGTTTGGCACAAAATTAATTTTTTTGTTTATCTCTTAAAATAAAAGTGTTATTTTTCCACTACTCCCTGGAGGTAAGAGGAATGATTAGTTCCAATATAAAGCTCTTGATATTGGCACTAATCTTTCCTCTTACCTCTACAACCAAAATTATTCTCCGCACCCAAAATTTAAAATTCCTATTACAAATACATCGTTCGTAAATTACAATATACGCTCAGCATGCAAATACTGTGAATACTTAGCATGCAAATACGATGAAGAGGGAGCAAAGTTTCAACATTTCGCATAGAACAATATCTCAGTGGACAGGAACCTCCTACTGGAAGTGAAAAATATAAAATCTACTTTACCGTGAGACTGTCGCATTTTGTGATCTCTTTTGAATCTAATATTATAGTAGCAGGTTATTTAGGTGGTATGGAACACGATATTAGTTACTAAAATTTAAATGAAATTAATAATACTTTATGTTACTTTGTGTATTTTTGGTCAATTTCTATTTCAAATTTTAATTTTTGTTAACTGTTATTTAATAGATAGTGTATAATTATATGATATATTCCACATTATGTTCTTCAATTTAGATTATTTTTAGTTGCAACCACATTGAAATATTTTGAGAAACATTACAATGACATTATTGAAATTATTGCGTATAAAAACATTATAAATATATTCTATTATCCACTTCTATATTCTTTAGTTATATTTGAATCGAGAAATCAAAATTGCATATAAGAATGATGTTCCGCACCTCTTGATTTCATGACCATCACCCTTATCGCTATTTGGCCGTGAACATGACACAGGATCTGAAATTTCTTAAAGTTTCTGAGATCTATGACCTGAAGAACCACTGAGCACCAAATCTCACCTCTCTAGCACAAGGAGGAATTTGACCTTTGACTTCAAGGAATCTAATGGATCAGAAATTTCGTAACGTTTCTAAGATATTGAAAAGAAATACCAACAGGCATCAATTGTCATATTTAGCATATATAGATTTAAATTTGACAACTGACCTCGATAGACTGATCAAATTCGTAATATCGTTTAGAAGATGGAAACCAAATTGTTTCTAGCGCTTACAGGTCCAGCCTTGGCCTCTATTTGATCTGGAAGAATACTTCGAAGGCCAATTTTTTTGCGAAATCTACTGTTAGGATTACCCTTACGTGCAAATTGTAAGAGCTCTTCGATTTCTGCATCTTAGTTAGAATAAGACATACCCCCTATCAGTTATTCAGTCACTACCTCACTTACAATCGGCTGCATACACTCAGTCACTACCTCACTTACTCACAATCAGATGCAAGTATCACAGTCCTATTTGGGGCGGGGGTGGCTCAGTCGGTAGCGCGTCAGGCTCGTAATCTGTAGTTCACAGGTTCGAGTCCCAGCTGGGTCAGCGTTGAGATTTATCTCCGCAAAATTCCCCGCCCTGTCCACGGTCAGTAGGGGACACCGATGGGCTTGGAAAGGCCGCCGTCCGTCAGATGGGACGTTAAGCCGTGGCCCCGTGTGCGGGAGAGCCATACCCTGTGCACGTTAAAGAATACACTGGATGGCCTTGACGGGAGGCTACCATCTGTCTCCCAACAGCTATTCCAGTGGGTCCCCTCCCCCAACCTTCTCTGAGCCTTCGGGGTCCATGTGACCTGGCCATTTAGCCCATTGTGTGCAAAAAAGTGCCGCTCAGAGGTAAAACAACCCAACCCATAGTCCTATTCCAGTGCTTTCCTCCTATGACGTCGTGGACCACGCCCCTTTATATTATTCATAATTGACAACTCCCCCTTATGCATCCCACTACTTTCTCCCTTATTAATAACTTATTATTATTCATAATTAATATTCATAACTCATTAATTAACTCCTTAGGGCCATCCTCCTTTATTAAAAAAACCCTATGTCCGCCATTTTGACCACAAACTCCCGAAGTAACTCAAAGTCCCGAGTCCGCCATTTTGAAGTCTAACGTCCGCCATATTGGTTTCCGCTATCATCTAAAATTCCGAAATATTCCACCTAATTGTGGTGACATCTAGTGTTTAACACACATATATATTTAAAATAAATTTCCTATAGTGGGACGTGATCCTGCGACCCTCACATTACTAGCACATTCCATTACACCAATCTTAGAGTGTTGAAATGTGGATGAAGTTGAAATAACTTATCTTTATAAAATATCTAGGTAATGTTATATTTCCGGCATTTATTTTTTATTACAATTTAACGTGCGAATTTCATATTTCCTGCATTTATTTTTCTTGTAAATTAAGCTATGCAATTTTAATTTCTTATAACTGATCGTGCGAATGTTTTTTTTTATGATGATTTTTTACTTCTTGTAAATAACCTACGTATTTTAGTCCCAGTAAAATAAGAATTTGTATTTCTTATAATTTAACGTGGGAATTTTATATTTTCGGAATTTATTTTATATTATAATTTAACGTGCGGATTTTTTTTATTTTTTGTATTTATTTTTTATTAACTTTTTTTTTATTTTTTATAACTCGCGAATCTCTTTATTAGTTGTAAATAAACCTACGAATTTTTTATTCCTTATAAATTAACCTACAAATTTTTTATTTCTTTATAAGTTAGCTCTCGATTTTTTTTTATTTTTTTACAATTTAACTTGCGAATATTTATAAATGAATTTTTTAAATCCTTATTAATTAAACACTTATCAA
Organism: Ryuthela nishihirai; assembly: GCA_038380435.1. Lineage (NCBI taxonomy): Eukaryota > Metazoa > Arthropoda > Arachnida > Araneae > Heptathelidae > Ryuthela > Ryuthela nishihirai. The sequence continues at coordinate 93,853,927 of JAWZYU010000009.1, forward strand.
AAGTGACGGCCCCTTTATTAATATGAGCTCCCTTAATTAAAACGCTTATCAAAAGTTCGACCTCCTCATTAAAAAACCCTTAATAATATGCATCCACCTTTATTAAACACCTATCAAAGGTTCTGCCCCTCACGCCGGGCAATCAAATCAATTTATTTTTTTATTAAAAAATATATTTTGCGGGCAATTTATTTTTTAAAAATAATATTCATCTTCTTATCGAAACGTATTATCCCATCTCCCCTTTATGATAGATCAGCTATTTTGTAAATAAGCAAAGTACCCCATCGGAAGAAGACATTCCATCTTCAAATTTCCCTTGGCACACCTAAACCTTCAAGTGTTGTGCCTCTCTTATTAAAATTAGTCTCCATATGGTTAAAGGATTATATCTTCAGATATTTGTGTTCAGACGTATTCTGCACCACACTTTCCACGTCCCTTACCACGTCAGGACTTGTTTTGAAACGATTAAGTGATTTTATGTTAAATTCCTATTTTTGCCATGTCTCAATTCATTACTCTCCATATTTTCATATTAATACTAAAGCATTTCAAAAACCTCACCACACTAATCAGAGGTAAAAAATTCCTTCTTTCTTACAAATTTCAATCTCCTCCCAATTAATTAATTTATTTTCCCTTTTTAATACTAAGCCATTTCAAAGACATCGTGATCGCAACACCACCAAAAAATCACATATAAAAAAATAAACTCACCTTCCTATTTTTTATTTCAATAGTTTATTACTAAACCGCCTCAAAGGAATTGCGATTGCATCAGCAAAAGAATAACCAATAAAACTAATTTTTTAATTCCCGTATATCCGTTACGCGACTTGGTCTGAAATTTAAAACTTTTTATTCCTAATACTTATATTTGCTGTATCCCCAATTCAGCATAAGATTCACTTATGCAAAGTATTACTCTTTCCTAGGAAGTAACTCTGCTCAGTAACAATCGAAAACAAAATATTATTCCTTCCTCGAAAGAAAAATCTGCTAATAAAAAATTATTTGGAAGTGAGATATCATATAAAAAAATCTGGAATTATAAACACTCTTACAGTTTTAAAAATCGTCTTTTCCTCCGTTTACTGGAGAATAAATTGTGTGATCACAAGACCAACGACTCATCATGTTGATGAAATTTAATTTTGCGCTACGAGTTACGTTTGTTTGCAAGGTCGGGTATTCGGTTGTCTTTCATCGGATAAAAAATAAATCTGTAAAGAGCTTTCGTACACGGTTTAGTTTTATAGAAAGTAAGCAATGCTAAAAGTAGAAAACGATTCATACGTTTGCAACTACCCTTGCGTTTTCGCTTGCGTTGCGTAAAACATCTATCTTTAATTCTACATCCAAGCACAACATTAACTTCAGTGTATGTTAATGGAGATCTGATGAATTTTTTCCTATTATCGCGAACGGTTGGATCAGCGATGGATTGCCGCATCCACAAGCATGGATGTGCAGCGGGCCAAATACGTCACAGGTCGGTGAATTTTGTGCTTAATTTTCATAGTCGCCCCAATAATGCCTTTTCACAACCTCAGTGAGACTCGATGGCTCGCACCGGTGAGGGACGGAGTCGTTTGCTTTGACATATATGTTGCTATCGGACCTCAGAAAAAGAATTCTGCACTTATAGATATGTCACAAAAAAATCGATGTTCTCTCGTACAACGTACATTGGATATATCTTTACAAACTAAGAGTCACTCGAAGTAAAACATTCGAAGTCCAGAATTTTATCCGTGAATTTTATCTTCCTCAAGGATCTTTTCAACCCTAATGTCGAAGTGAAATAATTAATCGCTTTCAATCATGACGAAATGTAGAGCCCAATCGCTTTGCTGGGCTGGTCGACGGAAGGTCCCGTATGCTGGCATCTTATCTTCGAGGAGATCTTTTAAACTTAACGACGCATTTCAACAGTTAGCTGCTTGCAAGAGTTCCAAGAGGTCAGCTAATTTTAAAATGTCCTCTTACACTGTTCATCACAATTTAAAGATATTTAGCAGTTACCGGGAGAATATGGTTTTATCCCACCAGAAAAGGAAATAAAGTACATTAGAAAGGAAAATCAATGTTAGAAGGAACCCCGACTGAAAATTGTTAATATCATAAGAAATGTGTGAATGTTTAGAAAACGGCGCCGATGTAACAAAACATTTCAGTGTAAAAATGGAAAAACAAGCAAAAAAAGTATCGATTAATACGAGTTTCATAGAATAATAGAATGTGTGAAAGTTTCGATCCCGGTGTGATATGAAGTAGAAGTAATGCGAAAAGAAATCTGCAGCAGCATAAATGCTATTCCCCACGTCATTTGTTAGGTGGTGATAGCGTTAACATGCACCAACATCAACGGATTTTCAAATGACATTCATGGTGTATCATTCCCATCACTTAAGTTTCATCTCCTTTTATTTTTCCAATTAATAACATTCCAACCCCCAATAGCACACAGTTTCTCTGGGACAGTGCCTTTCCGGGAGTGACTTCAATGCCAAAATGGCACAGGGGACGCTCTTTCTCACAGTAGCGATATGACCATGCACTTTGCTAAAAAGCAAACCTGCTCATTGAACGATGCATTTCTCATAGACAGGGTACAATTAAGATGAACTAAAAAGTCATGGATGAAATTAAGAGTGTGTGGAATATTTTCATGCATGAGCATGTAAAGTATAAGCCTATGTTGAAAAGGTAGATTTGCACTACGGATGTGTATATTTTCGGACCCATTCTCATCCCGTTTTCAGGGTTCCGTGTGCATTTCTACAATTATTTTCCCTGCTATGTTTGAACAAGAGTATTAAATGAAAAAAAGTTAAAAAGTACCTATATTTCTATATGCGTCCTAGAAAGTAGAAAATAAACTTAAAATATATCGATGGAGAAAACAATCACCAAGTTCGTATTCACTTCGAAAGGAAGATACGACGCCGATTTACCTACTCAACAAGATTGGCGGCGTATTTAAAGGTATTTAGCAGTTACCGGGAGAATATGGTTTTATCCCACCAGAAAAGGAAATAAAGTACATTAGAAAAGAAAATCAATGTTAGAAGGAACCTCTATCTTCCTTTGAAGGAAAATAGGGAATTTCCAATTGCAGTTGAAACTACTGATTTCACTGATCACTGATTTCTGATAGGTTACTATTGATTTTCAGATATTTAACAAATTATTTGAATTATTGATTATTTGAACTATCAAGAAAAATAATAGCGCTGGGGTCTGGTAGACCCCGCATACCAGTTACTGGTTAAGAATGCGAACACTGAGAAATATTAAGAATGCGAACATTGGGAAATATTAAGAATGCGAACACTGGGAAATATTAAGAATGCGAACTACTGAGAAATATTAAGAATGCGAAGCATTTTTTTAATCAAAAGGAAGAAGAACATTGCAAAATATTTCACCACTGATTTGAACTTGAATATTCATATTTCGGTAGGTGTAAGGATTTTTCTTCAACGCGTTTGAATATTTTCGAGCACGACGTCATACGTTACGTTTTCTGTCAGATGTCTCGTAACAAAAAAAACGTGTGTGTTTTTGTTAATGCAGGAGATGATAATGAGAGTGGTTAGGTTTAAGAACCTGGAAAGAAACAGCCAATAACGGAGCTTTTTTCAGAGCGCGAAATACGATGGAAACTACCGACAGCCCGAGAATTTTCAAACTTAGAAAACCCAAAATCTTGTAGTGGGCACGAAACAACCATCTTGTAGTGGGCACGAAATATGTTAAGAATGCAGCGGAGGGATGGTAAAAGGTGAATCATGACCTGACACGGGTTAAATCCTTGTTGCTTCGCACAAAGGGTGAAGAGGTGATAAAACGTAATATCCATGAAAAGGGACAAAATCCTGTGACACGAAAGTGTCGCTCAGTCCTATTTTATGAAACAACTGGATTTCCCTTTTCAGATTATTACATGTTTAATCATCTCCTGTGATGGTCTGGAACAAAGGGGGTTGAAGTGGGGTGAAAATGCGGATTTGAGGAGAAGGGCTGTTTACTCTCAATGGGTGACGTCATCCGATATCTCTCGCCAGAGAAATTTTGAGATGGGTTCGAGAACAGCCGTCAAGGGTGTGAGGGGGATGAACTTTTCCAAAACGTGTTGTAACACATCACATCTGATACGGAAGCAAAGGGGGTCCACAGCGTGATGGGTGACGTCTCCAAGATGATCGTCGATGGAAATTTCGAAAAGGGTTGACCATTCAAGATGGCTGCTCTGGGGATGAAGGGATGGAACTTTTGCTAAGAGTTTTAATTAATGAGAGTTTTTCAATAAAGAGGGATTGAGAGGACTCTTTGATGAATAATGAATTTATAGGTTGGTCATCGAAGATGGCCACCAAAGGGATGAAGAGGATTCCCTGAACGTTGCCACCGAAAGGTTAGTTGAACTTTACAATTATTTTGAGGATCCATGATAACATCCATGATAACACCTGAGAGGAGGGTTGAATTATTCAGTGGTTTACAAGTCTGGACATGGTGAATGCATCATACATTCCAGATTTGCACCATTTCCTGGGACTTGGGTAGAATGCGCAAATTTTCTAAGACTTTTTCTAGACCTAGGACTACTTACGATGACGTCATAACTTGTCCATCAGCCTTCTGTTATGGGAGATGTTGTGTTTGGGTGTCCCATTCCCTGATAATAGATGGCGCCACTGGCGAATCAGCAAAAATTCCGGAAATGCATATAATATTATTTCCCAAAAAGAATTGTCAGCTTATGAATGTCCAGCGGTTTGAACGCCTGGCATGTTTTGGTAGTCGTGGGTTCGGGTTCCACTCAGGAGAACCGAATTTTTCAAAAAATTATTTCAAGTCACTGTATGATATATAGAGTAAGGAAATACAGAGAGTCATTCACCTACTTTTTAGCAATTATTTGAGCCACCAACGTCAGGCTATGGAACCAGTGTTTTCTGTCATGATCTTGTGCAGAACCACAGACTGCTACGTTATATAGAGTTAGAAACCAGTATGAAATAGAAGAATTAATTTATCATGATTATATAGAAGTAATATCGAATAATTTGAAAATATTCACTTCTTTTTAAAAAGCCAATAACTTGTACTAAATTTTCAAAATTAAAAATATATATTTAATTATTTCCGCCAGAATTTCAGTAGGAGAAGTAAATAAATGTAGAATGCTATGGATTTTGTTTTCCTGAGACGTAGTTCCCTAGTCCGCCCCGGGAGCGATGCTCTATGAAAGTTTAACATTGTAGAAAAGTTGCCATAATGGTATAGCGAGTGGAATTTTGTACTTTCTTTCTCTATGATATGATAAGTCAATGCATGATGCCTTTCTCCAAAACATATAAATAATAATATTTTGCCGTCCACCCTCTTTGTATATGCGTGAGTTGAGAATTTTCTCCAATTAACCCCGTATTTCCTTTGGTCACAATAAGAACATTGATGTGCTTCGAAAGGCTCTCACAGATGGGATGTTAAGCCATCTTATGGAGGAGAGGGTGAATGGGTTGATGGATAATGGAAAAAGGTAGAAACTAAATCCAGTCCTTCGAATGGGACATTAAGCCGTGATACAATGTGCACAATATCCATACCTTAGATACAGGTTAAAGAAGAACCTAGATGCCTTAACGAGAAACAACTATCTGTCACCTAACAGCTGTTTTCGGTGGGTCCCCTTTTCAACTTTCTCTAAACCCTAAGGGTCCTTTTGACCTGGCCATTTAGATCACTATGTGACTATAATTCTAATGAAGACATGATCAACGAAAGACCAAAGCAGACTTGTCATTCATTTAGATAAACACGAAGGTCCTTCTTCACACTTTCCACCCAACTCTAGGATTATCCCTGCTCCACGAGGGTCCTTCTTCACACTTTCCACCCAACTCTAGGATTATCCCTGCTCCTCCAGTTATCTGAAAATAACTTATTCCTTAATCTAAGTTTATGGACAAATATAAGCCATCCAGAGGATGCTCTCCTATCAATGTGATTAAAATGGGTCCAATAATTTAAAATCATTTATAGACGTACCTTAATTGTCAGCCATATTAATATTCTTCCCTTCACGGGGCACTTCTGAGTCCCGATGACTCCTACCGGAACTTGCGAAGAATATTGTCATCTGAACGGAAAGAACAAGCATAAAACGTTAAAGGAAATAGCTGATTTATTTGACATGTTTCAGAACATTAACAAAACTAGGATTTCCATTTTTTTAACTAAAAACCTTTAAAATATACACGCTTTATGTAAATGATTTTAATGTTGGAAAATTAAGAAAACGAGAAGTTCTTATTAATAAGAAGAGCAAAGCGATTTAAGCATTAGAAAACTATGGTTAACTATTATTTATTGTTTTTAATCGGCACTAGATATCAACCAAATGAATGGAGAAAGAACAGCCAACGAAGAGTTACCCAAAGAGATTTTACCCTTTGAGGAGAGATGGAAAATTATATTTAATTTAAAAAGGTGACGGTAATTATGAAACGTGAAAGTAAACTATATTTTAAAGTATCAACAGTTGTTAAATCTGTTCAAAGTTAGATACATTCCCCAAAATTTAAAGGGAACGTTTCTTTACGTTCGAGTAAATTTTGCAACATTGAGCTAAATGGCAGTTGGGTTGTTTTACCTTCAAGCGTCATTTTTTGCACACAATTAGCTAAATTGCCAGGTCATAAGGACCCCGAATACTCAGAGAAGGTTAATATGTTAGTTGAACATCTGTTAGAAGACAGTTGATAACCTCCCATCAAGGTCATCCAGTGTGTTCTTTAAAGTGCAGAGTGTATGGCTCTGCTGCACACTGAGCCACGGCTTTATGTTTCATCCGACGGACGGTGGCATTTCCAAGACCATTGGTGTCTCCCTACTGAACGACGGCAGGGCGAGAGTTTTGCGGAGGTAAACCTCAACCCTGGCCCAGCTGGGACCTTAATCTGGGAACTGCAAATTACGAGCCTGGCGCGGTTTCACCTGAACCACCCCTGCTCAGTAAATAGCAGTAGCTAGGGACGGATTAACATAATGCTCGTATAATTGCTCGTATAATAGCATATTCAATTCATACAATTACTTAACCGCAGCAACATAATAACCACTTGCTCAAGGAGGACCTCACTTTTAAGTGAAAAAATACCTAAAAATTATTGAAATGTTCGAATGGAAGAGAGAAAAAGGCAGAAAGATTAAAGAATAATATAACGACATATTAATAAAAGAACAATGTTTTGGGAATCCGGCAACAAAACCGAGGCATTATTCCGCGAACAGTGGTATACGAATGCAATTTTCCGCGAAAAGTGGTATGACATTGCAGCATTTTTAGCAAAGGAGATTGCTAGCAGCGAAAAGAGCAATGAAATTTACATTCAAAGCCATTTTAACCAACGGTGAGTTACATTTTGATAAGCAATTAGAAACCTTTAACCGCTTAAATATTTAGAATCGAGACTATTTACATATTTGAAATTTAAATATCGCTATCATACGCTACAAAATATAAAACAATTATATGTATTTCTCTCGCGACATATATCTTATAAAAATTATTTTACCATATGAATATAGTTTTGTATTACCGTATTATTAACGTATGAGAATAGTTTTGACGACAATTGTTTTTTTTATTTCATTAACAGTTCTATTCTGTGGCAAACAGCTGCTTGAGGCGGTATTTGTTGATTATTCTGATATACAGTAAAGTGTGAATCTGTAGGTGTTGAATTCGGCACTTCAAATACAATGCCAAACTCAAGGTCTGTGTTATCGGGGAGTTTTCCAAGGACTAATAGACAATCCACAACTTCCCCTACCATCTAAATCAAAAAGGAAATATGATTGATTAGATATAAAATTGAGTAAATTCAAGTCAGAGAAAGAATTGATTTCGTACCTTATTGCCGAAGAACAGAATATGTTGCTGTTGAGGTAAAGTCCAGCACGATCCTTCCTAAATGATATGACTGAGGTGAAAGATGAGCTTTCGATGGAAAGATGTTAGAAGAGGAAGCCGCCTTGCACTCAAAGGAAATTAGCACCGGAATTTCTAAACAATTCATTTTATTAGCCCAATAATCCAAATTGACAATGGATTCTGTTTGGTGTTTATGGAATTCTTTCGAAACAATCGAACGCTAGATATGAATTTTTGAGAATATTTGTGACGTATTACACGAGTATTTCTAATATTTTTCGTTACCTCTTAAAGTCATTCCTAATCTTGCTACAAAAAATAAAAATTAATTTGAGATGATTAATTTCAAAGTTATGCTTATTTACTTATGATTTCTAGTGTTGATTGGTATAACCCAATGTTACTAAAATTAGAAATAGATTCTTCTTCATCAAACAACACTGCAATTTGAGTCTTTAAAAATATATTAAAGATATTTTACTTTGAAATATTTATTTAAAAAAGGAAAAAGAGCACGGCAATTTTTTTTTCGATAGGCTACTTAAAAATATTCGAAGGCGGATCCAGGAATAATGGCACTCAAATCCAAAAAACTGCCCAAACTTGAACCAGAAGTAGAAATTCACTTTTTGTGTAGTAACGCATGCTTGGAGAAACTGTCAAGATTTGTCTGAACAGACTCTGTAACTGCTTTTATTACTTATCTCCCTATTGTTCTTTGCCCGTCATTTGTCGGTTTGTGTGCTTTTCACACAAAACGTTGTTCCATCATATCTTTCGGACGCCACGTTCAAACTTAATGATTTATGTATCAAATCAAAGCTTACAACGCGAGGAATGTCATGGGTTATAAAAAAATATGTATATTCCCTCCCCGTCCATGTTCCCTTCTCCCCTAAAAAAGTAAAATATGAAAACCATTATTCCGCTATATCTTCCGAACGTGAGGACCTAAATTAGGAGTTATTTGTCAAATGAAAGTTGATATGAGAATGGTCGTAGACTATTTCGAAATTTCCCACCTCCCACCATTTTCCTCCCTCAAAAAGGGGGCTGATTTTCGCGGGAGATTATATTATTTAATATAATTTTCTTTACTATAATAGAGAGCCCTTAACGAGTTACGTCTCAAATTAAATGTAGTGATGTCTCCAATCTCATGGTCTATTTTGAACACTACTCCAAAAATTGGCGTAGGAAAAATGTGATCAATGTTTATGAATATCATATCAAAGTATCTCAAGTTGGTGCTTTTAGTAATAAAAATATAAATAAATTTAAAATTTTAATTACCTATCATCCAGTATGGGCCCTAAAAAGTAGATAATAAGCCTAAAGCCTATCGAGGTGCAATCAGTCATGAAATTCGCATTCACTTCAAAGGAAGATAGGGCACAGGCAATCTTGTTGAGTAGGTAAATAGGACTCACAAGAACATTTATTTAACCCCTAACTCGTAACTGTAGGTCCTTGCGTTCGGAAGATATCATCATCATTTTCAAGCTGTCATGGGCTACGGAGCTCCAATCACATTGTGCAACTTAGTTCTCCAAACACATCTGTCCTGAGCTAAATCTGCTGCATCTGGTGACTGTAGACTAATTTTAACACGATTCTGTTTGACATTTCTGCCCCCCTCCCTGCATCCTAGATCTTCCCCTCTTTCTGAGGCCTTCAGGCACACTGTTATGATCCTATTCGCTAATCTCCAGTTATCCATACTGGTAATATGGCCAAACCAACGGAGTCTCTCTCTGCACAATATGCTGCTCAAAGGAGGTTGCCGACTTCTTTGCCTAACCACATCATTATTTACACACAAACTTATGTGGTTCACACAACAAACCGTTGTGAACCACCTAATACGCAAGATACTGCGTAAGCACCCAGAATCAAAAGCATCAAGCTTCCTGTTATTTTGTTTATAATGCGTCAAAGTTTCACTACCATAACTAACCCTAGAAAGAGCCAAACTAGTATATCCGCCTATTTCTCCACACTCTTCACAGATTCTTAAAAGTTTTGGCAGCAATCCCTATTCGTCTGTTAATTTCATGCCGTACGTCACTAGTATCTGCTACATAGCTCCCAAGGTAATTAAACTGAGACCACTCAGATTAACTGAACCACAGTCTGCCTGACCAATTTTCATCACTTTAGTTTTCTCTCTGTTCATCACCAAACCTACTTTGCTATCAGTCTCATCAACAGCTCAAAATGAAAGAATTTCCCAAAGGGCTAAATCATCAGCAAAATCCGAATCAGAAATTTTCTTATCTCTAGACCACTTAAGGCCAAAATGCTTCCCTTGCAGTGAATTTCGCATAACATAATCAGTAACCAAACTAAAGAAAAAAGGAGACAAAATGCACCCTTGTCGAACACCAGAAGCAATGTTAAACCAATTGCCACAAGCCTTACCAACTCTTAACACGACTCAGTGTTACTATAGAGAGCTTTCATTATGTTAACTAACTTGTCTGGTATTTCATACGATCTCACAATCAAACACAAATTATGACAATCAACAGAGTCGAAAGCCTTTTTGAAATCAACAAAGCTAGCAACCAAAGGTTTCTGAAACTCTAAACATTTCTCAAGAATCTGCCTAAGTGAAAATATCTGATCCACACATCCACTACCACTTCTGAATCCACACTACTCATCACGCAATTCTCCATTAACTAGATTCTTAATTCTTTTAAGCACAGTCATGCAAAGAACTTTATCAGGAACAGAAAGTAGGATGATACCTTACAGTTATCACAAGAACTGCGATCACCTTTATTAAATCAAAAAAAAAATTAAAGAAAAAAGCATTAAGAAAGGTGGCTGCAAATGTCATGAAACGGGTACGAACCTGCATCTAGGTTGCAGGAAATCACTTTCAACATATGTTGTTATGGTACATATATGTCTAATTTGCATGTTTTGAAATTTGTGTCTTTTCTCAAGCTTAAATAGAAAAAATACAATATAGGGTGATTTTTTGTAGATATCATGTTCATATTTTAACATATTTGGTAAATATCTCTATGAAATAAGGCTTCTTTATTGATGCTTTGAAATATGCTTTAATTTTTCAAATATATAAAAATGGGAATATAAATTTAGCAAATAATTACAGACCAATTTCCATCTTACCAGTCGTTTCCAAAATTATTGAAAAAGTATATATATATATACACACAGAGTATAACGCTTAGTAATATATATTTCTTTTTAAGTTATCTGGGTATTTGTTCTTGATCGATACTTACTACCAGAATTTCTAGCTTAAATATTTCGTTTATAACACTACTTCAGGTTTTACATTTAGCGCTCTCTAACGATGCAAGTTAAAGCCTTTTGAAAACTATGAATCTTCATATTTCGTTAGTATTTAATCAACTCAAAAAGAGATTTTCATTTTTCTCTTAAAGCAAAAAGTTCCGTCCCCGCCAGGAATGATGAGACGATTTGTTGCCACCACTCTAAACACCTTGATCATCACACTCCACCAATAGTCACATTTCTAGCACAAATAGTTCGTTTGCAATATGCGTTAATTTTTTAAAATTTTCAAATTATCCCACCGTCATAAATCACAATTAAAACTTTAGAAAAATAGGAAATTATGAATCGTAATAGTTTATTAATACCTATCCAACGTAAAAATAACTTTTAATTTATCTCGAAAACTAGAATTATTTGTAAAAGCAAAAAATATGGATGAAATCGTTGATGGTGAAATGTCACCATCAACATTTCTAATTTCGAAATATAATTACATTGCTCATAATATTCCTTCAAATGTTTGCCATTTTCAACTCTTTCACCGTTAGAGAGATTGGTTTGGTTTGTTTCACCTCCCAGTGACACTTTTTTTGCACATAGTGCGGTCACAAGACCCTGAAAGCTCAGAGAAGGTTGGGGGAGGGGACCCACTGGAACAGCTGTTGGGAGATAGATGGTAGCCTCCCGTCAAGACTATCCAGCGTGTTCTTTAACTTGCACAGGTTGCTATCCCGCACACGGGGCCACGGCTTAACTTCCCATTCGACAGACCTTTCCAAGCCCATCGGTGTTCCCTACTGACCGTGAACAGGACGGGGATTTTTGCGGAGATAAATCTCAACATTGACCCAGCTGGGACTCGAACCTGGGAACTACAGATTACGAACCTGGCGCGCTACCGACTGAGCCACCCCCGCCCCTGAAAGCTCAGAGGAGGTTGGGGGAGGTGACCCACTGCAACAGATGTTGGTAGATAGATTCAGTCAAGATCCTCCAATGTGTTGTTTAACGTGCATAGGATATGGCTGTCCAACACAAGAGACCACGGTTTAAGGTATCATGCGACGGACGGCGGCCTTTCCAAGCCCATCGGTGTCCCCTACCCCTTAGAGAGCGCAATTGACGCTATAGAGAAATTTCAGAAGTACGGATCGTAATGTTTCATCAATACCTAAAGAACCTAAAAATATTTTGAGATTTGTTTCCGAAACGAAAAATGTCTACAGACAGATATTAGCTCTTTTGTTTATGAAAAAGAGCAACATTGTGCCGCTCAAAAGTAAATTGTCCTTTGGACGCTGCTTCAACGTATTGGATTCAGAGCAAACTGATTCTTACTTGACACCCAAAATTAGAATATCTTTTGGTCCTCTAACTTATATATATATATAGCCTTTTGTTTGTTAACAGCTTCATATTTTAGTGAATTTTGATAAACAAGAAAATTTATCTTGTGTTGCTCGGATTTCAAATTCTAAAGCAATGGTTCTCAAACTTTTTTGCTCACGGTACATTATTTATCGCCGTGAATATGGTGACACTGCGGAAGACTCGGGCATGCGCAGTTTGTTTTCAACTGTCAACGTTACACTCCCCACAATATATCAATTGAACTACACGAAAAGTATTCACATTGATATGCAAAAAGAATAATTCAAAATAACCTAAAGTTCTCTGTTGTTGAGCAATAAAATTTTAAAGTTTATCCTTCAAACTATTTGATACCCGGATAATAATTGCCCTGACAAATACCCAGATAACTTCAAAAATAGACATTTCTGTGGAAATATTTCTAAACGAAGCGCTGTTAAGTTCAAGTTTTGATTTGTATTGAGACGGTGCATAGTCGTACGTGTTATGGGAATTTTTTGCGTTAATTTTGGTTTTAACATTTAGTACCGGTAAGTTTTTGATTAAACGGAAGATGTTAAATGAAGAATCAATGTCAGAAAGTAGCAACAAAATGATTTATAAATTTCCTTTTCTTACAATAACATCCGTAATATCGCTGCACACACTGAGAGAACCACTGCTCTAAAATATATGATATTTCAGTTTCCATGTCGCAAGCTGTAATTTGGAATAAACTGCATTATGATTGATAAATTATATTGACACATAAAATAATAATAAAAAACTCTTTTACGGTAAGAGAGAAGTGGACATATTTTGAGGTACAGAACGGTAGTCTCCACGTCAGGTGTTCCTAAACCCGAAAAAACAATATCACCTCATTCAAAACACGAATTTTTCAAACCATTTCGTAGTCAGCAGAGTTACTTCCATTCAAGTTGCGGAACCTTGGATACAATTTTTCAGTCATAGGAACTTTATAACGAAATAAAATTAAATAGGAGCAAATTTGTATGGTACGTGTAAGTTTAAAAAACATTGTAGTAGTAATAATGTGCAAAGAAAAGAAAAAGCATTATTTAGAATTTAATGCATTATCTCATATGTAAGAAGAAAGTTTGTTTGTGTGTTATATGTCTGCCTGTCCGCTTCTGTACCATTCTCTATTCATCAATCGAAAATGCTAATTTCAATTTCTAAAACGATACTAAGTAGCTCGGATAGTATTAAATTTTAATTTAATTCAGCAGTGTTAAATCGATTATACAAATATAGTGACTACTTTGCATCCTGTTAGCTGCCTAAACGAAGGTCGGATAACCAAGAGTGTAAGCCTTCAACGTCTCCGTCTACTCGGCTAACACAGAGATATTTTAATTATACTCGTGAAAAATAACTCCTGAGCTAAAGTATTTTCAACTAATAACAGACATTGTATTCCAACTGAAATCCCAATACATTAAATATTCCCCAATATATTACCATTTCTTAAAAACGCGATTTTACAAACGTCCACACTTAATGAGGTGCAACCAATCTTCCGGGCGTCGAATGCCCGACAAACAACAAGGATATACACTAAAAAAAATAACAAGTATGCGCTACATATATTCACTACGGCATACACACATAAACTCCCTTACTAAAGAAATAAGATATTGAAAATCAGGCCTACCTTGTTTAGATGAGGATATAATAGGACGACCCCGAAGACAAGGAAGCTGCGGTTCTAAACAATTCTAACTTCACAGAGGCATGGACCCTTTTTCAACGTTAACTCATTTTTCATTGTTTCGTAATGATTTGTTCTATTGTGTACAACAAGATTCTACGACTTGGTTTCTTACGAATAACAACAGTGAAGTCAACGCAACAAATATTTTCGTTATTTACAATGTATTATCCCCGTTTCCAATGGTTATGCGCAGAAACTTAGAGTGGTAATTCTGATGTTTTTGGTAAATAATATAATAAATAAATAATAATATATATTAATATATAATAATAAATAAATAAATAATAGAAAGTTGCCTTCACTTATTATAGATGGCGCGAGGTCAGACACATTCAGCGAAATATATAAATGTCCCATTCTGGAAGCAAATCATCGTCCTATGGTTGGTTTAACTTGTAGGGTGCTCTGGCATGTCACTGAAGAATCGCGGTTTCCAATACCGTACTGATAGCAATAATCATTTTCCAAAATAATTATTTATTAAATTACACTACAGAAAAAAAATAATGCAACACCTTGAAGGATTAATGCCGTTTTATTGAAACTCAGGCAGCCGTTAGCATACTCTGATATGTACGATTGATTACATTATCAAAAAATATGAAAAATTACCACTGTACCTACCCGGTAAAGTGGTATAATTAGTATGATTGCCGCTCCGCACAGCAATGCATTCATAAACATGGCGGGGAAGGCTATCGTACAGCTCTATAATGTCCGCCTGAGGGATAGAACGACAAATAGCGCGAACTTTGACTGGCTTACTCAAAGCTACACCTTTACCACTTGTTTATGCTGAGACGGGAGCATTTCCGCGCTCTTCACTGGTTCTTCTTATATCTGATAGGACCACAATAAAGGAAATGATATCACTGTTACCATAGGATCTACGAACAATCTTTCGTCAGCCACATTTTTACAGGTTCATCGCTGGAACCGGTAGGAAAATCCCTTCCCACTATTAATATAGACTCGATAGGAATCATTAAATATTTAGTCACTCTCTTTCAATCAGACAACCGACTGAAATTCCGTCATGGATCTGTCCACCATACAAAATTATTACTAACTCTCTCAGTTTTCAGCAGCTATTTTCACAGTCTACTGCCATTATCATATCCCATTTTGACTCTGAATTAAAACAGAAATGGCCAGAGGCTGACTGGATCGGAACTGACGCTTCAGTATCTAAATAACAAACTGGAATCGGCAGCGCCTCTCCTTCACGCACAATCTTCATATGTGAAAACTTACCAACAGAAACATCCATATTCTCAACTGGAGCTACAGCACTGATCAGGTCGAGTTGTTTTACCTCTGAGCTGCCCATTTTTGCACACAATGGGCTAAATAGCCAGGTCACAAGGTCCCCGAAGGCTCAGAGAAGGTTGGGGGAGGGGACCCACTGGAACAGGAGACAAATGGTAGTCGCCCGTCAATGCCATCCAGTGTGTTCTTTAAAGTGCACATGCTATGGCTCTCCCGCACACGGGGCCACGGCTTAACGCTCCATCCTACGGACGCGGTCTTTCCAAGCCCATCGGTGTCTCCTACTGACCGTGGGCAGGGCGGGGAGTTTTGCGGAGATAAATCTCAACGCTGACCCAGCTGGGACTCGAACCTAGGTACTGGAGATTACGAGCCTGGCGCACTACCGACTGAGCCATCCCCGCCCCGCACTGATTAGGACCGTCACCTGTATTATTAAAAAAATGTAATGTTTTTTCGTAATTTGTAATTTGTAATTGTAAATTCGTAATTTGAAATGAGATAACGAATTTTCCGATTCCAAATCGGTACTCTTAGCACTTCATATCGACAAATCACATAAGGCTATTTTTGATCTCCATCATTCTCTTCAACAAGCTACGCTTTGGGCTTCATCGATCACTTTACTTTGGAGTCATGAACCTTGAGATCAATGAGTCAGCCGACTCCCTGGCAAAAGAGAAAGAACTCTTTCATATTTGCACCCTGGATCAACGTTGCATGCAGAGGACATGATCACTCTATGTCGTAAAATATTATATACCGACCTGAGGATGAAATGGGAAATCTCTTCTCTGCCAAATATGTTCCCCCATCTAAATCGATTCCCTGTTAAAACAACCAATGTATACATTTCAAAAAGTATGGAAACCTTAATAACTCACCTACGTCTCGATGTGGCACTCTTCCAAACATTCCTCCACAGATGCCATCTAGTCAATAACACTTAGTGTCCCGAGTGTGGACAAAATGAAACTACAGATCACTTCATTCTTCATTGCCCAAGCCTGGATCACATAAGAACTTCAATGAACACATCCTTCAAACTCAATGGACTGAAAATATATGCCCCTTATACCAGCCGGGACATTTTCTCCCTACTGAAAATATCTACTTTCCCAAGCTAGAAAACTTCATCAGACTTACAGTTCATCATCATCATCATCATCATCAAGCAGCCATGGGCTACGGAGGTCCAACCAGACCGCGCAGTTTAATTCTCCAAGCATATCTCTCCTGAGCTACATCTGCTGCATCCGGCCACTGTACACCAATTCTAACAAGGTCCTGTTTGACATTGTCTGCCCACCGCATCCTAAATCTCCCCCTCCTTCTGAGGCCTCTAGGCACACTGTTCATAACCCTATTCGCCAATCTATAATTATCCATACGGGCAACATGGCCAAACCAGCGGAGTCTCTCTCTGCACAATATGCTGCTTAAAGGAGGTTGCAGACTCCTTTGCTAACCTCATCATTAGTTACAAAGTTAAACCACCTAATACCCAAGATACTGCGTAAGCATCTAGAATCAAAAGCATCTAGTTTCCTGTTATCTTGCTTACACAGCGTCTAAGTTTCACTACCATAACTAACCCTAGAAAGAACCAAACTATTATACAGTCTAATTTTAGTCTTTAGGTGTATACGCCTATTTCTCCACAATCTCCATAGATTCTTAAAAGTCCCGGCAGCAATACCTATTCGTCTGTAAATCTCATGCCGCACATCACCAGTATCAGTTACGCAGCTCCAAGGTAATTAAACTGTGACACCTGCTCAAGACTGAAACCATTCAAATTAACTGAATCACAACCTGCCTGACCAATTTTCATCACTTTAGTTTTCTCTCTGTTTATAACCAAACCTACTGTACTACCAGTCTCATCAACAGTTCGAATGAAAGAGTTCATCTCATCAACATCATTTGCCAAAAGGGCTAAATCATCAGCATAATCTAAATCAGAAATTTTCGTATCTCCAGCCCATTTAAGGCCAAAAGATTTCCCTTGAAGTGAATTTCGCATAACATAATCAACAACCAAACTAAAGAGAAAAGGAGACAAAATGCACCCTTGTCGAACACCAGAAGTAATGCTAAACCAATTGCTACAAGACTTACCAACTCTCACACATGACTCAGTGTTATTATAGAGAGCTTTCATTATGTTAACTAACTTGTCTGGTATACCATATGATCTCACAATCAACCACAAATTATGACGATCAACAGAGTCGAAAGCCTTTTTGAAATCAACAAAGCTAGCAACCAAAGGTTTCTGAAACTCTAAACATTTCTCAAGAATCTGCCTAAGTGAAAATATCTGATCTACACATCCCCTACCATTTCTGAATCCACATTGCTCATCACGCAATTGCCTGTCAACCAGATTCTTAATTCTATTAAGCACAATCATGGAAAGAACTTTTCCTGGAACGGAGAGTAGGCTGATAGTTATCACAAGAACTGCGATCACCGTTTTTGAAAATAGGGATAATAATAGCTCTGGTAAAATCTTTAGGAACCATGCCTTTATCATAAAAGTTATTCAAAATTTCAGTCATCCAAATGGTAACAGAAACATTCCCACCTCTGAGCATTTCCGTAGCAATTTCATCCACCCCTGGGGATTTATGAAGTTTAAGTTTAGAAATAGCCAAACTAACTTCAGATTGTGTTATAGGGCCAGCATTAAAGCCAACAATGCATCTATCATCATTGCAAACAATGGGAGTAGAACTAACCACATTGTTTAGAACATCACTGAAATGCTCAGCCCACCTAGCCATGACAGAATCCTCACCTTCTATAACCTTGTCTTGTTTATCCTTCAATCCCTGTATACCTGTTCGTTTTCTACCACACAAAACATTAACTATCTGGTACAGCTCTCTGCTGTTGTGCTGTCTAACTGCTTCCTCAGCTTTGTCAGCAAGGCCATCAAGCCAAAGATTCTTATCAGTAGCTAACTGATTCTTTACACGTTTATTAAGTTCTTTGTAATGCTTTCTATTAGGACCAGTAGGGTACTGATTAAGGACATTCCTGCAGTTCCTTCTTTCTGAAATAAGCTCAAGTGCCTTATCACTTAAATATTTCTGCCTCCTCTGCTCCTTTTTCCCTAAAAGAGTACTGTTAGTTTCCAAAAAAACCTGTTTAAAATGGCCCCATTCTTCCTCAACTTCAGTATTAAGCAAACCATGACTGTCATAATGACTAAGTAACCTATCATGGTAAGCTTTAGCTATAACTGGGTCTTTCAGAGTTTCAGTATTAAAGGTAAATTTTTTAACCCTAGCACAACACTTTTTAAGTTTAAGTTGCAAGACACTTTTAACAAGGTAATGGTCAGATCCAATTTCAGCTCCCCAATATGCCCTGGTATTTCTAACAGAACTAGCCCATTTGCTGTTAATTAATGTATAATCAATCATATTCTTATGCAGCCCATCAGGTGAAACCCATGTGTATTTATGTATGGCGCGGTGTTTGTAACATGTGTTAGTTATTCTGAAACCATTTAGTTTACTTACCTGTAGGAGACGTTGCCCATTGCCATTGCAGCTACCAATACTAAAAGGGCCTATTACTCCTCCCCAAAGGTCAGAGTCGGTACCAACTTTGGCATTGAAGTCACCAAGAACAAGGGTAATATCTCCTTTCTTGACAGAATTCAAAATATCCTGAAGTTGTCTGTAAAACCTATCCTTCTCATCCTCATCAGAATCCACAGTGGGGGCATAACAGCAGATAACATTCAAGTCTTTAATGCTTGTCTGAAATTTTGTTGTAAGAAACCTTTCATTAATGCACTCATATCCTAGAAGAGCATCACTAACATGTCTGCTGAGCAGCAGACCCACGCCTTGGTAATGCTTTCCATCCTCCCTCCCTGTAAAGAGAAATTTAAAGTTATTTTTAAATATCTCACCTTCGCCTGTCCATCTGGTCTCTTGCAAGCCTAGAATATCTAGGTTATAGCGCTGGAATTCCTGCATGAGGACATCAAGAGAATAATCTCTATGTAATGCCCTCACGTTCCACGTTCCTGCAGAGAGAAAATGTTAGTAGGATTTTTAAAGAAATTAGGTTTATTGAGATTGGTAGGGCCAACAATATCAAACAGCCCCCCTGATCGCAGGCATGGGGCAAAGACCTGTTTCTCCTCTGCTAAAGGCTGAAGTCACCGATGCTGGTAGAAACTTCAGGCACCACCTTTTCAAGTGGACTTTTTCAAGAACCATATGGCCTGCCTGAGACACATTACTCCAGTTTAGGCTTGACGATGCCCAACTAGCTAAGTAAGGTTCAGGTACCTGCGATGGCCTCTGATTAGTTTTATCCACCAACTGATATAAGGTATCCCATGCCTCTGTTCACTTAGAGCTGGCAACCCAGAAGCAAACAGAAAACACAGCGGCAGACTCTCCCTCAACACAGGCCCACCAGTGCAGCAAGTCCAGGATCCATAATCAAGCTCAAATCCATAAACAAGTCCAGTGTAGTAGGTATAAATGGTCAGCACCAGGACCCTGTGAAGTTGACCACTCCTCAGCAGGGTTGAAAAAAAAGAAAAAAGTGGCTATAGATGACCAGATCAGTAGGCCATACTGAACTGGCAGCCCTCCCCTTCCGTTCCCTTCCAAAAGAGAATATCTCTAGGTTTTGCTAAAAACTCTCAATTGCAGCATGAAATCCATTCATCTTCTGTCTTTATGATACTCATAATTATCCTTAGCCATTTCTGCCAGCCTCTTAGGTACTCTACAGATTGGGATATAAAGCCGCAGAGCTGAACATCTCATGAATAAAACAAAGACAAAATAATCGAAGCCTAACGGCTCTACCATTACAAGAGTCAGGTATACATTTTAAGTGCACTACAATAGTGTAAAATTAGTAAATATTTAAGAGTATTCTTATTCAATACTGATTTGTTCGATAATTATTATTTGATAATTTTGATTCCTAAACTCTCTGAATTATGTTTCATTATATTCATCATCCTCAAGCAGCCATGGGCTACGGAGGTCCAACCAGACTGTGCAATTTAGTTCTCCAAGCAAGTCTATCCTGAGCTACATCTACAGCATCTGGCCACTGCACACCAATTCTAACAAGGTCCTGTTTGACATTGTCTGCCCACCGCATCCTAGGTCTCCCCTTCTTTCTTAGGCCTTTAGGCACACTGTTCATAACCCTATTCGCCAATCTATAATTATTCATACGGGCAACATGGCCAAACCAACGGAGTCTCTCTCTGCACAATATGCTGCTTAAAGGAGGTTGCAAACTCCTTTGCCTAACCTCATCATTAGATACAAAGTTGAACCACCTAATGCCCAAGATACTGCGTAAGCATCTGGAATCGAGCATCTAGTTTCCTGTTATCTTGTTTACAAAGTGTCCACGTTTCACTACCATAACTTACCCTAGAAAGAACCAAACTATTATACAGTCTAATTTTAGTCTTTAGGTGTATACGCCTATTTCTCCATACTCTCCATAGATTCTTAAAAGTCCCGGCAGCAATCCCTATTCGCCTGTTAATCTCATTCCGCACATCACCATTATCAGTTACATAGCTCCCAAGGAAATTAAACTGTGACACCTGCTCAAGACTCCAACCATTCAGATTAACTGAATCACAGCCCACCTGACCAATTTTCATCACTTTAGTTTTCTCTCTGTTTATAACCAAACCTACTCTACTACCAGTCTCATCAACAGCTCGAATGAAAGAGTTCATCTCATCAACATCATTTGCCAAAAGGGCTAAATCATCAGCATAATCTAAATCAGAAATTTTCGTATCTCCAGCCCATTTAAGGCCAAAATCTTTCCCTTGAAGTGAATTTCGCATAACATAATCAATAATCAAACTAAAGAGAAAAGGAGACAAAATGCACCCTTGTCGAACACCAGAAGTAATGCTAAACCAATTGCTACAAGCCTTACCAATTCTCACACACGACTCAGTGTTATTATAGAGAGCTTTCATTATGTTAACTAACTTGTCTGGTATACCATATGATCTCACAATCAACCACAAATTATGACGATCAACAGAGTCGAAAGCCTTTTTGAAATCAACAAAGCTAGCAACCAAAGGTTTCCGAAACTCTAAACATTTCTCAAGAATCTGCCTAAGTGAAAATATCTGATCCACACATCCCCTACCACTTTTGAATCCACATTGCTCATCACGCAATTGCCTGTCAACCAGATTCTTAATTCTATTAAGCACAATCATGGAAAGAACTTTACCTGGAACAGAGAGTAGGCTAATACCCCTATAGTTATCACAAGAACTGCGATCACCTTTTTTGAAAATAGGGATAACAATAGCTCTGGTAAAATCCTTAGGAACCATGCCTTTATCATAAAAGATATTCAGAATTTCAGTCATCCAAGTGGTAACCGAAACATTTCCAGCTCTAAGCATTTCTGTAGTAATTTCATCTACCCCTGGGGATTTATGAAGTTTAAGTTTAGAAACAGCCAAAATAACTTCAGATTGTGTTATAGGGCCAACATTAAAGCCACCAATGCATCTATCATCATTGCAAACAATGTGAATAGAACTAACCGCATTGTTTAGAACATCACTGAAATGCTCAGCCCACCTAGCCATGACAGAATCCTCACCTTCTATAACTTTACCTTGTTTATCCTTCAATCCCTGTATACCTGTCCGTTTTCTACCACACAAAACATTAACTACCTGGTACAACTCTATGTTGATGTGCTGTCTAATTGCTTCCTCGGCTTTGTCAGCCAAACCATCAAGCCAAAAATTCTTATCAGCAGCTAACTAATCTTTTACACGTTTATTAGGTTCTTTGTAATGCTTTCTATTAGGACTAGTAGGGTATTGATTAAGGACATTCCTGCAGTTCTTTCTTTCCGAAATAAGCTCAAGTGCCTTATCACTCAGATAATTCTGTCTCTTCTGCTCCTTTTTTCCTAAAAGAGTACTGTTAGTGTACATAAAAGCCTGTTTAAAATGATCCCATTCTTCTTCAACTTCAGTAGTAAGCATACCAAGACTGTCATAATGACTAAGTAACCTATCATGGTAAGCTTTGGCTATAACTGGGTCTTTCAGAGCTTCAGTATTAAAAGCAAATTTTTTAACCCTAGCACAACACTTTTTAAGTTTAAGTTGCAAGACACTTTTAACTAGGTAATGGTCAGATCCAATTTCAGCTCCCCTATATGCCCTGGTATTTCTAACAGAACTAACCCATTTGCTGTTAATTAATACATAATCAATCATATTCCTATGCAGCCCATCAGGTGAAACCCATGTGTACTTATGTATGTCGCGGTGTTTGTAATATGTGTTAGTTATTCTGAAACCATTGAGTTTACTTACCTGTAGGAGACGTTGCCCATTGCCATTGCAGCTACCAATACCAAAAGGGCCAATCACTCCTCCCCAAAGGTCAGAGTCAGTACCAACTTTGGCATTGAAGTCACCAAGAACAAGGGTAATATCTCCTTTCTTGACAGAATTCAAAATATCCTAAAGTTGTTCATAAAACCTATTCTTCTCATCCTCAGCGGGGGCATAACAGCAGATAACATTCAAGTCTTTAATGCTTGTCTGAAATTTTGCTGTAAGAAACCTTTCATTAATGCACTCATATCCTAGAAGAGCATCACTAGCGTGTCTGCTAAGAAGCAGACCCACGCCTTGGTGATGCTTATTGTCATCCCTCCCTGAAAAGAGAAATTTAAGATTATTTTTAAGAATCTGACCTTTATCAGTCCATCTGGTCTCTTGCAAGCCGAGAATATCTAAATTGTAATGGTGGAATTCTTGTGTGAGGACAGCAAGAGAAAAAGCTCTGTGCAGAGTCCTCACATTCCAACTACCTATGCAGAGAAAATGGTTAGTAGGATGTTTAAAGAAACTATGTTTATTGAGAGAGGGAATGCCGACAATATCAAACAGTCCCCTAATCGCAGACATGGGGCAAAGACCCGTTCCCTCACCACTAAAGGCTGAAGCCGTCTACACTGGAAGACTTCCGCCAATGTAGAATTTGACGATGGCAATAGAAGCAAAGAGTTCAGGTGCCTGCGATTACTTCTGCTCAGGATTATCCACCAGCTGATAAACATATCCTGTGAATCCATTCACTTGGGGCTGTCAACCCACAAATAAACAGAAAACACAGCGGAAGATTTTCCCTCCACAGAAGCCAACCAGTGCAGCAAAATCAGGATCCATAATAAAGCTCAGAGCCATATATCTGTCCAGTCCAGTGGGTTTATATGGTCAGCACCAGGACCCTGTGTGGTTGACACATAAATCCGTGAGCACAGAGATAATGTATTTGGCAAACTCAATTTCAAAACTTATATACTTTGGTACACGATACAAGGTTCTACTCGGTCCGAGAAAATTTTCAATAAAACCGCACATATTTTAATATAATATTTATTTCATTATTCTTAACATACATTTTAAAAACTTCACATATATATTTTTTTTATTTGCTGAGATAACAATCATTTGCTCATCAGGAATATTCGTTCAAAAAATTACAAAATCCAGTCAATAGCAAACTGTTGTCATTAATCCGTGCAAAAATATAATTTAAAACATTTACCACTATAAAATCAATAAATTAGGCTACGGATTCATTCGGTTACAATAGTAGTTTTAAAATTATACTTTTTATGAAACAGAAAACAAAAATCTCTGTACAGTGTATAGTAAATATGATGTCCCACAACCACATCGGCACACCAAAGATTCCCTCGATCCCTTAATAGGTCAATCCTCCTCTGATACAAAGCAAATGAAATGTTAAAAGAAATGAACTTTGTTGTGGAAGCTTAATAAAACACAATGGAAAAGTACTGTGAATGAAAATGCGTTCATCTCTTATCTACCTTGCATATTCGACAAAGGAAATGCGAGTACAGCTGGTTCGTCACCATAATGAGGAGTATAATTTTCGAAAGAAACTTCACTCTTAGTTTAAGATGCCATGACGATGATAAGTATGTTGCTAGGATACGTTGAATAGATCAAAGAAATTTTTCGGCGCTCATGTTCATCTGTCAAAGGAAACATCACTCTTAGAGTAAGTAGATATCAAAGGTTAGAGGAAAAAGTGACTGAGCCGGGTGGGATACGAGCACATGTCCTCTTGTTAACAAGTCTGATATCCTGACTGATGAGCCACTGGCCCCCCCGTTCAAGATCTCCTCAAATTGATGTTAAAAACTGTCTACCTATATACCACCATGTCCGGACATAAGCGTCGAGAAATTTCTTTGAGCTATTAAATGTATCCTCGTAACATACTTACCGTAGTCATGACGAACTTATCATCTGTTTCTAGACGATGTGAGAGTCTGGGCCAATGCCTGCATGAGACACACAGAAAACTGTAGGTAGACAATACTTAACATCAATTAGAGGCGATCTTTATTGGCATCCGGTAGATCAGCTACTATAGCACGTGACATATTATCAGGAGAATGTAGGTTCGTATCCCATCAGACTCAGACAATGTTTTCCTATAACATTTGATATCGACTTTAATATGAGTGGTGTTCCCTTTGAGAGTTGAACATAAGCGCAGCAAAATTTCTTTGAGCATAATTTTACTTGACAGACAGGCTGCACTTAAACAAACAGTCCCTGATTCCTCTATGAAACTTAGAGATCAGTTGTCTTCATATATTCAAGCTCCCTCTTTTTGGA
The DNA here is from genome assembly GCA_038380435.1 of Ryuthela nishihirai. Taxonomy (NCBI): domain Eukaryota; kingdom Metazoa; phylum Arthropoda; class Arachnida; order Araneae; family Heptathelidae; genus Ryuthela; species Ryuthela nishihirai. The sequence continues at coordinate 93,879,238 of JAWZYU010000009.1, forward strand.
GAATAATTCGTAATTCATGTGAGATTTTAACAAGTGGCTGAAGTGTTTCTACCGAGAGAGTATCACACATACTCAATAGCACTAAGGTATGGATATCTCGGAAATGAGTCTATTCGGCCATTTTGAAGAAATTCTTCTATCAAATGGACTTTATGTGCATGAGCAATGTCCTCCATCAGAAAGAACTGAGAGCTCAGTGCACAAAAAACTGATATATGATGCAAGAAATTTCTTCCCTCTATCTTAGATCAGGTAAAGTTCATTTCAAAAAGGTTCGGTTATTGATTGAACATTATGCCTGCTTATTCCATTTGATCTTTTCCCCTATATATAAGTTAACTAATAAGTGTAGTTAATTAATGTTATTAATAAATCTCAGTAATAACATTTCTGTTGTGTTTGACATGCTATTGAGTCCACACTATTTCTACAGATGAGGCATCTATACTAATTATGTAACGTTATATTATACATTGAGGGGCCAAAAGTATTGGGAATATCAGTTAAAGTAGAACTAGTGCGCTGTATTCGTAACTGATGCGTTTGACGTCAACAGCAGAATGGCGCTGCAGTAGCCTACAAACCCAACATTCATTTCGGAGTAGTTGTTAATTCAGCATGGCTGCACGAGTCATGAGTTGTCTGACTTTGAACGTGACTCGATGGTCAGTGCCAGAAGGATGGGTCATGCAATATCGGAGATCGTGCGGGAATTCGGTTTTCCCAGGTCTATGATGTCAAGAGTTTATAATCAGAATTCTATTGATGGCATTTCCACACACGTAAACCAGCGAAAGGGATGGCCACGGGCAATTGACGAACGGAACTCACGTTGGCTGTCACGAATGGTAACGACCAACAAATGGGCTATCAAAATCGAAATTTGGACTAATGGTAATATACTGAATCCCCCTTTTCTGTGTCAATAAATATTATGTATAGTTTAAATATTACCTTACAAGTGGGAACCTAATTTAACGAATATTTTAAAAGCAAAATTAGTGAAATGAATCTTGGCATTAATAAATAAATGAAAACTGACAAAAATAATTAAAGACATTAAGGACTAGAGACTATGACCAGAATCAACAGTGATAATAAAATTCTACAATTAATATGAAAACATCAAATGAATGCATGAGGATAATCATTTGTACATTTTGCCAAAATGGTTATCCTCATGCATTCATTATCGTTGATATTCTGAAAATGCTTCCAGTCTGAGAGTTTGAAATAAATTCTGCTATTCTTAAACTTTGGACGTATCATTTCAGATATATCCGTAATATAACGCTTTTTGTTGCTGATAATCTGACTATGGATTGACGAAAGATTTTTCTTTAAATTTTTATATTTTATAAAATTAGTGGTAGATCAGAGTAAAAATTTTATTCACCATATTAATTATTTTTCTTTTTGTTTTCCCATAATTTATTTGATGGTTTCTCAGTTTATGTGTCAGTTAAGCTTTCATTTGAAAGCTTGTGACGTGAGAACTGTCAGACTACTAATTTCACCCATATGGAGTGGCAGCTCGTGAGCATCTAGACTCGTGGAGAACAGTAAATTTATTTGCCATCAACACCTTAGCTGAAAACATCAGATGAAGTAGAAATTCACTTGAGGAATACGAGATTTGAAACTAAATATAATAATTCAATTTATTTTTTATTTCCTCTAAATTTGATACCTACTAATCATTTTTTCTCTGCAGGAACATGGAACGTGAGGACATTTCATAGAGATTATTCTCTTGATGTCCTCACGCAGGAATTCCAGTGCTTTAACCTAGATATTCTAGGCTTGAAAAAAACCAGATGGACAGGTAAAGGTGATGTAATTAATAATAACTTTAAATTTCTCTTTTCTTGGAGGGAGGATGGAAAGCATCACCAAGACGTGGGTCTGTTTCTCAGCAGACACGCTAGTGATGCTCTTCTAGGATATGAATGCATTAATGAAAGGTTCCTTACAGCAAAATTCCAGACAAGAATTAAAGACTTGAATGATTATATATTAATTTACAGCAAATGGACTAGTTCTGTTATATAGGGGAGCTGAAATTATATGTGATCATTATATTGTTTAAAGTGTCTTGCATCTTAAATTTTAAAAGTGTTGTGCTAGGGTTAAAAATTTTACCTTTAATACTGACGCTCTGAAAGACCCAGTTATAGCTAAAGCTTACCATGATAGGTTGCTTAGTCATTATGACAGTCATGGTTTGCTTACTATTGAATTTGAGGAAGAATGGGACCATTTTAAACAGGCTTTTTTGGAAACTAACAGTACTCTTTTAGGGAAAAAGTAGCAGAGGAGGCAGAATTCTTTGAATGATAAGGCACTTGAGCTTATTTCAGAAAGAAAGAACTGCAGGAATGTCCTTAATCAATACCCTACTAGTATTAATAGAAAGCATTACAGAGAGCTTAATAAACGTGTAAAGGATAAGTTAGCTGCTGATAAGAATCTTTGGCTTGATGTCTTGGCTGACAAAGCCGAGGAAGCAGTTAGACAGCAGTAGTATCAATTACTGTTTGGCGTGTCAAATCAATTACTGTTTGGCGTGTCTTCAAAAGGCCTCCTGAGCATAGAAATAGGTTGAGAGAAGTTTCGCTAACCTCTAAGTTTCTGTTGCTAGGTTTCCCTCCATTCTTGAGTAGCATCATTCCACCATCGGTGAAGAGTTCGACATCCTAGGATGGGGCTACGAAATTTATTGGTTGTCACCTTTCACTGTCGCTTGAGAGATAGGTTTCCCACGAACGGTTCACACAGGTGTACTGTAAACGCGACAGCATCAAGGAAAATGTCATAACTCGTGCCAGAATTGAAAGGTAGGCTAACAGTCCAGATTTTATCTCTCTTATTGTTTCGTGAGTGTCATTCCTATTCTAAGAGCTTCCCACATTCAAGAGTGAGGTGCTTTGAGAAGCGTTCTGTTGGGAAGCAGCATTGTACTTAGGAAACGTGAAAATAAGCGCGAATGTAACAGTCAAGAAGGCGTGACTCTGAATAGTGTCATCCCTGTGTGTTCGGAGGATGCTTCTGCTGCTAGGTTTTCCCCCATTTCCCCCAGTGGCGTCCTAACTTGGATTCCACTGTTGATGAAGAGTTTAACATCCTAGGATGGTGCTACGGAATTTATTGGTTTCCCCCCTTCACTGGCACTGGAGAGATGGAATTTCCATGATCGGTTCGACCAGGAGCGCAGTGAAATGTCCACGCGAATCGCCCCAGGTGTTTTCTAAACGCGATAGTATCAATGTGAAATATCCGTAACTCACGTGTATCTTTAGCTCACCTCCCCCCTTCAAGGGGAGGGAGGGAGCGTATCGTACACTTGGGAGAAAGCAGCATGGTTTGTTTGAGTAGAGAATGCTATTCAATGACATGTTCCACTTAACAGAAGGGACGCTAGCGACAATGGAAGCCTCTCCAGCGAAATGTCATGTCGATGTAACAGAAAGGGAATTTCGTTTTGAGGAACTGCAGACTGTCTGCAAGGGTCGAGCACGTTGACTGTTAATTGACGAGTTAATTGGTCGAGCACGTTGACTGTTACTTAGCTAGAGAGTGTGCCCTTAGGTGTCCGTGGCTTAGTCGAGAGAAATGGTGCATTCTGTAGTAAGGGAGGCGTAGTTCAAGACGTAAACGAGTCAATAAGGGCGAAGCGATAGAAGGTACGAACAGCTATGGGGTTGGGAGCGTGACAATGGTCTTGAAGGAGGTGTGCCATGGAACTGCTTCCGTGTAGAGTACGAAGAATAACACGCGGGTTGCAATGAACTGTCACTAGGCCAAGTGCCGACAGACATATCAACAAACTTCAAAAATCGATTTAAAATATCAGACAAAGAGATTTTGTATAACTCAAGACGAAGAAGATTTTCATTAAATTTGAAAACAAACGTATAGAATAAAAGTGGAATATACTTACGCGTTTTACGAAAAATTTACAGGGAATCAGGCTTTTAGAGCGATTAACAGGTTTTATGGTTTACATAAAACTTCGGTCCCGAAGCAAAAGTCTAGTTAAAATACAACAGGTTGAAGCATTAAACCGAAAAAGATGCAAATGAAGTATTGGGTATATATAATAAAAATACAGGAAATCCAACGTCAAAATATCCAGTTAAAAAACAGGGAACAGTCATTGGAAAACATATCCACCTGTAAGGTACGCAAAATAAATACTCCGTTCAGGATTAAAAGCAGAACGCCCAAGCAAAATATGTTCAATGATGTCATACTTCGGACCCCGACGTAATAAACGAATGACCGAACACCACTACCTCTTAGCGAAAACATGACGGTTTCAAATTTATTACACACTTTTGATGCATTACAGACATGTAATTTAAAACTTATAATATAACAAAAGGAATAAATGTTTTTCCAAAGTAAATAGACAATTTTTAAAATGTGAAATATAAAACTCCACAGGAGCCAAAGCGCATTTCTGGAGATATTACATTAAGAAAACATAAAGTATGTAAAGTAACAGTGCCAATTTATTTAACACTGACATATAATAAACCCGTTAACAATATGACTTAAAATATATATTTAGACACTATAATCATGCAAGGCATAATCACTATAACAAATTTTCTATATTTTGCTCAAGTATCCATTTCATAATTAATTTTTAAAAAGATTTCTTTATGTCTTATTGTTATGTTATATTCCTTTCATTCTTATGTTATGAGGTTTGACAATGATCTCAAAACGTATTGATTATGGTGTTAATAAAACTGATATTTTTCCCACTGTCAGGTAAATTACGCTGGGTAATAGAAGGCTCTACATTTTGAATGACTGATTGATTTTTCCTCCAGAATCATTCCTCAGGAAACCAGTGCATTTGGGTAAATTTTGATTCATATTTCGCAGGGGAACCAAATAGGTATTTCCCTGTAACACACCACCCCAAGGGCTAAAAAAACATTCTCAAACAGTATAGCTTTGATGTAGGTTCTTGTATCGAAGACGGAGTGCTTTCTCTGCAACGCACCACCCCATGGGCTAAATAAACTTTCTCAAGCAGTATAACTTTCCCGCAACGCTCCACCCCATGGGCTAAAGAATCTTTCTCAAACCCATTCACAGCGTGTTTTTTCACGGATCGCTATCTCGATAGATTTAAATGCGACAATGGAGTGCACACGTCTTTGTACGAAATCGTTTATAATGTGATAATATTACCTCTAAAGTTGAACTGAAAAAAGCAAAGGCTCTCTGGTTAAATATTTAGACGATAATACTGAGACTTTTCCTGCATCCAAAGCATAAAGAAACAATGAAATCGATCGATTGGTTACAGAGATATTGAATACACAGATAGATGGACGGACAGTCGGACCTGACGATGCCATTAGCAAATTTTGCTTTTAAAGAAATGTGTTAAAAGCAAATGAAAAAACAAATTCTTGATTCACAATAATACCAACGAAATATAACAGTCAGGTCCTGATCTAGAAAAAAAAATAAGAGTAAGGGGATAGGGGTGATGGTAAGAAATTGAATTCTGTTGCAGTAAAATGCTTTCCCCTTCGTTTTAGAAGTTTTCCAAACATTGCTTGAAAAGTGTATACCGAAGAGCCAAAATATTTTGACCAGCGCATCTTTATGCAAATCGAAGCAACTGCAGGTAAATGAAGATGCCTATGAAGGTCATGTAACTGTATAAACAACACTGAGCTCTGTATCACACATTTAGGTGGTGTACCTAACAAATTGGCATCTCAGTGTATACTATATGTTTATGATTTTGTCTCGATTCTGTACTGGTTACTGACATTCTCAAAGGGGACAACAGCTCCTGTAACGAACTGAAATGGATACCTCTCACATGGTATACAATTGAATCATATTATTGCCAGAAGCAATAGCATTATAAGTTGCATTATCCTTATCAGATAGATTGCATTTATTGCCTTTTTTCACCACTCGTTTTATGGCACTTCACACACTTTTTCTCTTTCCTTGCATTTCTTGGTTCATTTTACTGAAAATTACTTCGAATGTTCCTAAATGGAACTTTAATTCATACTTACTAGAGTGCTGCAGTGTTTTTAGCTAATAATCACCATCAACAACACCAACATGGTCATCATCAAGCAGCCATGGTCTACGGAGGTCCAACCACACTGTGCAATTTATTTCTCCAAATCACTACTGCATAATTCACGTAAATCGTGCCTGGATTTATCCCTCTGAATACTCTCTTTACAAGATTTTAAGTCAGATTTTTTAATTAACACCAGCGAAATATCAAATTGAAGCAGGATACGAAAGCGTAACTTTCAAAAATGGACGAAGTTATTAAACTCCACAGTGAGCCACTCACTAACGATGAACTTCAGGATTTAGAATTCAACGCTACTTTTGAAGAAAGACAAGAATCTGAACCAGAAATAGTGTTGGCGTTGAAATATTTAGATTTCACTGCACAAATAACGCATGGATTTGTTGAAGGATCATGATATTGATATTTAGTGATTGGATGCCATAAGACGATGTTGTGACCAGTTAATGGAATGCTACAAATAAATATTAGGCGCAAAACAGAGCCCAGCAATGCAAACCCGCTAGTTTCGTTCCTTATTAAGAAATAAACTGTAAAATTAATTAATCGATCACATATTTATATACATAATTATGCATATATGTAATCATTAAATGAATATTGAGAATTATAATTATTTTTGTTGAAATAAAACATCTATTACGAAACCAAGAAAAGGAAAAAGATCAATAAAATAGGGGAAAATGCCAACAAATAAAAAATCCCCTCGTTTTACACGGACATTCGTTTAACGATGATCTTCCCGGAACCATTTCTGAATTATCCATTAATTGGTATTTTCAGAGTTAAACTACCACCAAATATATATATTAATTTAATAGAATTCTTTGCCTTTCGTTCAATTACTTAAGATCCATGTGGAACATCAGAAGACTGTATATCACGGATGTATCTTAATGATACGTCCAAGGTTTAAGAAAAACAGATTTTCATCAACGTTATTTTCACGCTTTCAGTACCGAATGTTGGATTATCATCACTACAGCTACTGATACTGTCCTCCCTATGTGATACTGATGTTACCAGGTTTGGATCACAAATTAGCCTGCATTGCAAATTTTCTCCACTAACGCTTCTGGTCAGTAAATGTTCGCCACAAACTGGAAGGATAGCTGTGTAGCAATTCCCAGTGATGACGCATAGAACCTTCCGGGTCTGGCACATAATGTCCGACCCCGCCTTCCCTTGGTGCATGCTGTTAGTACCTTTCAAAAGAGATATTCTCTTTTCGAAGGGAACAGAAGTGGAGGCCTGTCAGACCAGTGTGCCCTACTGATCTGATCATCTTCGGCAACTTTTTTCTTTCTTTCTGCCCTGTTGAGGCGTGTTCAACTTCGCAGGGTCGTGGTGATGACCATTTATGCCTACGGGACTGGACTGGTTTACGGCTTTGAGCTTGATTATGGATTCTGGACTTATTGCAGTGGTGGGCATCTGTTGAGGGAGAATTTGCCGCTGTGTTTTCTGTTTGCTTGTGGGTTGCCAGCTCTAAGTGAACAGAGGCACGGGATACCTTATATCAGCTGGTGGATAATCCTGATCATAGGCCATCGCAGCTACCGAACCCTCACTTAGCTAGTTAGGCATCTCTAATCCTAAACCGGAGTAAAGTTTCTCAGGCAAGCCTTATGGCTCTTCAAAAAGGTCCACTTCAAACGGTGGTGTCTGAAGTTCCTAGTAGCATGGATGACTTCAGCCTGTAGCGGTGGAGGAACATCACTTTTTCCCATGTCCGCGATCAGGGGGCTTTTTGATACTGTTGGTCCTACATTTCTCAATAAACCTAGTTTCCTTTTAAAATCCTACTAATCATTTTCTTTCTGCAAGTATAAGGAACGTGAGGACGTTACGTTGATTTATTCTCTTGATGTCCTCACGCAGGAATTCCAGCGTGAGGACACCTATATATTCTAGGCCTATCGGTTTGCTTCTTAGCATAGATACGCCAGTGACGTTCTTTTAGGATATGACTGCATTAATGAAAGAATTTATAAAACAAAATTTAAAACAAAAATTAAAGACTTGAATGTCATCTGTTGTTACGCCACCACGAAGTGCACTGATGAGAATGAAAAGACTATTTTACAGACAGCTACATGATATTTTGAATTCTCTAAAGAAAGGAGATATTGCTAAGGTTGGTACTAACTCTGACCTATGGGCAGGATTTTTAGGTCCCTTTGACATTGATAGTTTCAATGGCAATGGAGAACGTCTCCTGCAGGTAAGTAAACTTAATGGTTTCTGAACAACTAATGCATACTACAATCACCGGGACATTTATAAATACACGTGGGTTTCACCAGATGTTGCACAGGAATATGATAGATTATATTTTAATTAATAACAAATGGGCTATTTTGATTAGGATACCAGACATTACAGAGGAGCCGAAATTGGGTCTGACCATTACCTGGTAAAAAGTGTCTTGCAACTGAAGTTTAAGAAATGTTTTGCTAAGGTTAAGAAAATTACCTTTAACGCTGAAGGTCTGAAAGATCCAGTTATAGCTAAAGCATACCATGATAGCTATGTGGTCATTATGACAATCGTAGTTTGCTTACTGCTGAAGTTTAGAATAAATGGGATCAGTTTAAACAGGATTTTCTTAAAACTAACAGTACTCGTTTAGGTAAAAGGGAACAGAGGAAACAAAATTATTTGAGTGATAAGACATGGAACTTATTTTTGAAAGAAAGAAGTGCAGGATTAATATGAATCAACACCCTACTAGTCGCAACAGACAACATTATAACAAGCTTAAAAAACATGTAAAAGAACAGTTAACAGCTGATAAGATTCTTTGGCTTGATAACTCGGCTGATAAAGCAGAGGACGCTCTTAGACAGCACAATAGCAGGGGATTATACCAGATTGTTACTGTTTTGTGTGGGAAGAAACAGGATACGTACACTGATACACAGGGACTGACGGAGAAACATGGTTAAGTGGGTGAAGATGAGGATATATTCTCTGACGACAAGATGAGCTTAGCATTTCAAAGATGTTCTAAACAATGTGATTATTTCTACTTCCGTTGTTTGTAATCAGGATAAATGCATTATTCCATCTATCCTCAGTTAATGATTGCAGCTGTTTATTCATTTAATGATGGTTTTATGGTTTTAATGTTGGCCTTGTATTACATTCGGAAGTTTTTTCGGCTCTCTCTAAAATAAAACTAAATAAATCTTTAGGGGTCGATGAAATCACCACTGGAATTAATAGAACTGGGAACACTTGTCTTGACAAATGGTTGACAGAAAGTTTGAATATTTTTTATGATAAACCTGTTGTTTCTACAAATTTTACTAGAGATATTGCTATCCCTATTTTTTCAAAAAGGCATTCGCTCTTCTTGTGATAACTATAGAGATATCATCATACTTTCTGCTCCAGGTAAAGCTTTTTGCATGGTTGTGCTTAATAGAATTAAGAATTTGGTTGATGGACAACTGCGTGATGAACAGCGGGGATTCAGAAGTTGTAGGGGATGTATTGGTCAAATATATTCACTTAGGCAGATTCTTAGGAAAAGTTAGAGTTTCAGAAACCTGTGGTTGCTAGCTTTGTAGATTTCAAAAAGGCTTTTGACTCTGTTGATTGGCATAATTTGTGGTTGATTGTTAGATCATATGGAATACCTGAAAATTTAGTGTAATCAGAGCTCTCTATAATAGCACTGAGTCGTGTGCGAGAGTTGGTACGTCTTGTAGCGATTGGTTTAGCATTGCTAGTGGAGTTAGACAAGGGTGCGTTTTGTCTCCTTTTCTCTTTTGTTTGGCTATTGATTATATAATGCGAAATTCTTTGCAAGGGAAAGATTTTGGCCTTAAATGGTTCAGAGATTTCAAAATTTCTGATTTAGTTTATGCCGATGATTTGGCTCTGTTGGCTACTGATGTTGATGAGATGAATTCGTTCATTAGGGCTGTTGATGAGAATCAGTAGGTTTATGATAAAGAGAGAAAAACCTAAAATGATGAAAACATGGTCAGTCAGATGGTGCTTCAGTTTCTTTGAATGACTACTCATGAGAAAGTGTGTTAGTTTAATTTTCTTGGAAGCTACTTAATAAATACTGGTTATGTGTGGCATGAGAAAAATAGAAGTGTATGGATTGCTGCTGGGACTTTCAAGAATCTACGGAGAGTGTGGAGAAATAGACATGTAAACCTAAAGACTAAAATTAGGCTATATAACCGTTTGGTTCTTTCTAAGGTTAGTTATGGTAGCGAAACATGGACCCTTTGTAAACAGGATAACAATAAACTTGATGCCTTTGATTCTAGTTGTTTGCGCGGTATCTTAGATATTAATTGGTTTGATTTTATATATAGTGATGAGCTTAAAACGATTCATCAACCTCCTTTGAGCAGCTTATTGAGAAGAGAGAGACTGCGTTTGTTTGGTCATGTTGTCCGTATGTACAGCTGCAGATTGGCAAGCAGGATGATGAACAGTGTGCGTAAGGGTTGCAGAAAAAGGGTGACAATTAGGTTGCGATGGGCAAACAATGTCAAAGAGAACTTTGCTAGAACTGATCTACAGTGGCCAAATGAAGCTGCTGTAGTTCAGAACAGATATGTCTGGAGAGGAAAATTACACTGTCTGGTAGGACCACAATAATCCATGGCTTCAAGAGGTATTTGTATGTATGTATGGAGATACATATTTAAATAATTTAAGAAAAATCAGTTTCTCTTAATTTATCAGTATGTCATTTCGTCATACAATTTATAGTTGATTGTGTTCAGGTAATTTAAAACAGAAAGTAAAAGTTTGAAATCTGATTAAAAAATACTTTACAGTTTTACGTATTTAATGATTATTTGTCTTCAAATTTTTAGAACAAGATAAACATGTGAAAACTACTATGTGTTAAGGACTATTAACCCTCAGTAAATATTTTTTTAATAGTCATTATGCCAGTTTATTCAACAACGAAAAGACATACATGTTTCACATTGCATTTGCTATTACATGTCATGAAAAGTTTATAAAATCTTGAAATAAATGAAAAAAGAAGCAAAATTCTGAGCTCTATTTATCCATAACTTCCACTCGAGAAGTACTCACGTGTGAGATCAGTGAAGAGTTATGTTATAGATTCCTATAACAGAGTGAAGACCACAAATTATAGTGATGATGAAAAATTAAATTAAATCACAAATCAAGAGATCTCACGCAGGAAATTGTAGCAGCCAATAAGTATATATATAATTTATTCTTGATATCAGAATTTATTCAGAATTAGTTTTTATATTTCTATTATTTCTCTTTTCAAATGAAAAACAAAAACAGAATTGGAGGAATATTCAAAGCTTATTCGTAAAAAAGCAATAAGGTAACCCATCCTTCATAGGGTTGGGTTGGGTTGTTTTACCTCTGAACGGCACTTTTTTGCACACCAAGGGCTAAATGGCCAAATCTCTCTGACCATGAAGGCCCAGAGAAGGTTGGGGAAGGATACCCACTGGAACAGCTGTTAGGAGACAGATGGTAGCCTCCCGTCAAGGCCATCCAGCGTGTTCTTTAACGAGCACAGTGTATAGCTCTCCCACACACGGGGCCACGACCTAACGTCCAATCCGACGGACGGCGGCCTTTCCAAGCCCAGCGGTTTCCCCTACTGACCGTGGGCAGGGAGGGGAATAACCTTCATAGGGACTATCAGAATTCTCTCTAATCCGACTTTCTTTAAAACCAACATTTTATGAGTCTTTTTCTTCGAATGAAACTATGGGAAATCAAAGGAATGCGTTTAAAGAGATCTAAAGAGCATACATAAACTCTTTTTTCTATACGTCTATAAGAATAAAGAATTTAAATGCAGTCTTTCCAAATTGATATTTCAGTACAAGGAATTATTTTTCTTCTAAATCTATTCTTTCTAAGCGACGTAACAGGAAACTAAAAAAGATGAACTAGCGAAAAAATTCATTTCCATTCTCTCTAATTTAACTTTCAATAAAGCATTTGCATCTGTTCTTTCTAATCCAACAGCTCAGTACAAAGAATATTTTTCAATGGGTATTTATTCTTAATGAAATGAGAGGAAATCTAAATAATACAAACAGGAAATCAAACCGTACCTCTATCAGTAGTCTCATTAAGCCGACTTTCAATAAAAAAATTATTTGCTTCAGAACAAGAAATCAAGCAAACACACTGCAAGAAAGCAGCAAAATAATGTATATATATATTTTTATCTCTAAATCAGTAAGCAGAGTTTGTTTTATATCTGCGTTTCACAAAAAAAAAAGTTCGAATGCTTAAAAACGTTTTATTGCAAGTCAGGTTACAGAGAAAAGTTATAAATGTCAGATTTTCCGGTTTTATTTAATCATCTTTATTACCATTCGATTTCCTATTCTGTAGTTCAGAAGGATTGGAATTACAAAACAATCAGTTTCAATGAATAGTCGGATTAGTTAGGTCACGTAGTCATAACTCGTCATTAGCGAGCACTGCATTGCTCGCGAAACTGGTAAACGTTTACGCGAATGAATTTAGTTTTTCCTTCTCACGAGAACAATCAGAGAGAAACCTTTTTCTGCTGTTACGTAAACGTTATATTTGGCGCTAAATCGCGAAAGGACTTCCAGCAACCAACATGCAGACAAAAGCAACAATTGTTACATGTCATTTATTAATTCAACGTACTGAATATTCCATAATTGTAAAGCCACTGGAAAAATTAGTTAAAATAAAAAAATAACATTACACTGATATTAAAATAGTAAATCATAACTTACAATTTTTATTTGGGTGAGGGGTCGTAAAAAAGCATTTTCTCTCGCCAAGTTCGTCTTTTTACCTCTCAGAAACGTTGTATAATCCTGAACTTTGCAATTTGGTTTCTTTAATGCGATTTCATTTCAGGTTGTTTCGGTTAAAAGGACTAGATAATAAAAGCATCGTTTAAACAGAAAAATTTAGTAGAGTGAACAAGTGTAAACACCGGCAATATCCGTATCTTGGGATGATTTCATTCTATTTCTGAGTGCTCCATTCATAAAATATGCTTTAAAAATATCGATTCCAATGAGATATATGAATAGAAACAACAGATTCAAAACTTTGTAAAAAATAGAATAAGGGTAAAATAAGAGTAATATCGGATGTTTACATTTTACTTTGCGTTTCTAATTGTTTCATTCCCAAGAAGAAGATGGAAAAAAATATTGAATGTCGTAGTAGTGAGAATACTTACAGTTCTAATATGTTTGATTTTCTCTGGTGCTATCTTTTAATATCACTATTCTTTTTCGTTCAGATAATTTGCCGCGGAAAATAAAATTCGTTTCAATCAAATTCAGTTCAAAGAGAATGAAAATTAACGTTCATGTACTGCGTAAACTTTCATTTCAGATAGTTTATTCAAAGGTGTTTCCAAAAATATTCAATGTATTCAAATATAGAGAGAGTAGATGTAAAAGCTTAAATGAGTATTGGACCAGATACAATAAATGGTGATGTTGGCCCTGAACGTATTCTTTCCTGGGTTCCTTCGATTAACGATATCCAGTTAATATGTTTTAATCAAAGTCGTATTATAGAGAATAAATACAAATGCATCATTAATCATGGATTACCTAAAATACATGTAAATATCGGCTGTTTTACCTTTCGTTCGTAAGAAGAAAACAAAAATAAATTATGATTTTATTGAACGTCGTACTAGTGAGAGCATTTATAATTTTAATTTGTTTCATTTCATTTGATGCTTGCTAAACGTAGTGTTCAACGACATTCCTTTGATATCCGATTGGTTAGTTTAGAGATGATCTTTCCTTTTTTTCAATGTAGGATTAGTGAGAACACATTCTTATGCAGATTGTTTTCTTTTTACCGTTTAGAAGAAACAGATATATGGAAATCCGCTTTGAGCAAAGATCGATTAGCAAGAATAAATATAAATATTCGTAGCTATTACCGTTCGTTTGTACATGCTTTTCTCTTTCCGACTGTGTCTGTCAGATTAAAAGAACCTTCAAAATATATTTTTATTTAATGCTGGCTTAATTAGAATACCAATAGCCTTTTATTTAATGCTGGCTTAATTAGAATACCAATAGCCTTTTATAGTTTCATTTTCTGTAGAGCGTATTTTTTATTCAAGATCGTTTTACGTGGAACGAACAGAATGGAACAGAATTGCAAAATTCCATTGTATCGAAAGTCAGATTAGCGAGAATAATAGTAAATATAGTCTGTTTTGATTTCCTGTAATACAACTGATTTGTTTCCGATACTTTCTTTTGTAAATAAAAGATTTTTTTTTAATATTCGTTTCATTTTGGCAGGATTATTGAGAATACTAGTAGCCTTATACATTTTCGTTTCCTGTAGTCGTTCCTTTTATTTGAGAATGCATCACCTAATTATTTTTAATTACCTAACTCGCTCCAGGAATGTTGAGTCTGTAGCAACCCCCTGGTTCCCGTGTCATATTGATGAAGAGAATGAATGCCCTTGAAGGACAGCTTAATCTTCTAGGTTGAGGGTTAGAAGACGTTCTTGGCCATGTGGGCAAAATTTGACTTTTTTTTCAAAACGTGATTTCACACTATCGGCCACAGGGAACAAAACAAAGTAAATGTATTGAGCATTTTTTAGTTGTTTATGCATGACCTAGAACGTACAGAATGGAATAGAAATATATTAATTAGACAATAGCGGTTGTTTTGATTTCTTTTAGTACATTTGATAGATTTCCGGTTGTTTCTTTCAGAAATAAAGTATCTTTTAAATATTCATTTCATTTAGTCACACATTATTAAGAAGAATTATGCATTTAGTGTAGAATTATGCATTTTTTTCCTATGGCTGTTATAAAGTAAGTCGGAATAGCGAGAAAACTTGTCATTCTCAGTTGTTTTGATTTCCTGTGATAGATTCGATTGATTTCCGATTGTTTCTTTTAGAAGGAAAGGATTTTTTAAAATTTCGTTTTATTGAATGTCGTATTACCGAAAAAGCAGATTATACCATGTAGCTTTGTTTACAGTTGTGCATTTCTTTCATCTTTTGCTTTCTATGTTTAGAAGGAACTGACTTCATAAAAATCCGCCGTAGTGCAAAGTCGGATTCAATACGTTAGATGCAAACCATTTGTTGAAAAACGGATTAAAGAGAATACACTCAAATATTACAGTGCGTTCGCGTAAAGTAGTATTGTTTCGGTCAGAAGGAATAAAATTGTTAAAAAATTTCGCTGTATTCAATGTCGGATTAAAGAAATAGGTAACGATTTTGTTCATATCTAAAAAATTTCGTTGTATGAAGTGCTTGGTGAAGAGACTTTCCGAGAAGCGAATTTGTTTGCTCTAAAGAGAAATTTCAGTAATAATGTTAGCAATCCAAATTTTTCCCATCTTTTCCTTTTTCCCACACAATTGTCGTATCCACCCAATTTTCGTACCCTTCCAATCTTTTTCCCAATTGCCGCATCCACCCAATTGTCGTATCTTGCCAATTGTCGCATCCACCCACTTTACTTCCATCCAATTAATGTGCTTACGTAATACAATATTGCATATTAATAATTTGTTGATATCATTTTCTACGGAATATTACGTCATGTCAGTTCGGCACGCCTCTAATCATTTTACAAATTTTCCTCGTCATTTTTTTCATGCGAACTAAAACATATGTGTCATCCATGCCATAATGAATGCTGATTATTTTATTCATTCGGCGTTAGCGCTTGGCTGCTGATCAGAGGGACCTGGGTTCCAGTCTAAGGTAAGGCATGGATGCCCGTGTTGTTTTTTCGCTGAGATGCAGCCAATCTCACAGACCTTCTAGTATGATGTGTAAACTGAGAGTCTCTGTCAGACTTTTGTGGCAAGCAGCTGCTTGAGGGGTATTTATTATTTTACAAACAAATGCACCATAGATGCTTCCTAGAATATTTCGATTTCATACAGAGAACGCCTCTAATGGCAAGAAGGAACAGTGCAATGACTTTACATCAACTCTCTCTCTCTCGAGGTTTGTGAAGCACATATGAAAAGATTTCCATGAAAACAGTGCCACGAATGCTTAATGCGAGAGGACTGTGACAGGAGATTAGTGATTTGTGTCTCCCTAATACCCAACATACTGAAATGCTCCTCTAAAAATGGTGCCGCCAACATGTCATTTGGAGCCTGAAAGATCGACTAATGTTTTGTTTTCTAACAAGTCTCGATTTAGACTATAGCGATTCTAGCTGCTGTTTAATCTGAAGGAAACTAGGAATGCGATACCATTCCTCCAATATCAGAGATCAGTGGTGGAATTGGTGTGCTGCTCTGCAGTGGCCATACTTCAGGTATTCGATGGAGCTCCACAATTGCTCAGCGATATGGAGAAGATATCTTGAAACCTATATGTAAATTTTTCGGGTGCGTTTGGAGCTGATTTCCTGCTCATGGAAGACAATGTCCTTCGACATAGAGCTCACCTGTTGCAGGGGTACTTAGAAACGGAATTTATTCAAAGGTTGACCTAGTCGGCTGTGTTGCCAGAACTAATTTCCATACTTCAAGTGTAGTATGCCTTAGGAAGACGCATTGCAAATCGTCAGCCACCTCTTTTGTCACTCAATGAGATAAAGTAGGTTCTTGTGGGATGCCATTCTGAAGAACCTTACATCGAGCCTGGAGCAACTCTGCCAGGCCTGTTTAGAAATGGGAGAGAATCATACTGCATATTGATGTTTATATGTGCATATTTTGAAGCATCTGAATTCAACTTTTGCGATGCTTAACATTTCTTGTTATAATGATGGTTTTGTAATATTTTCTTCAAGGGTATGAACGCTCTCATTTTCTATAGCTTTTCCAGTTATGCTAAAAGTACATATCTAGCGAATTTTCTCTTAATTAGATCCTACAATAAGGTTAGGACACTTTATTGTTGTTACCATAATTTTGCCAATCAGTGTATTTCAATCAGATTTCAATCACCATTGTACCTGTAGCGAAACACCTAACTAATCTAGTAGCCTAACTAATCTGTAGCGAACACCTAACCAACCAATCTATCTATCTATTAAGATATCCTATCTATTAAGCCAATCTATTAAACCAATCCTATCTATTAAGATATCCATCTATATCTCGGAAATTGCAACATGCCATAAATCTCCCATGTTGTGCTGTAAAAGTCTTTATAGGGGAATCGATCACCAGTAGAAGCAGATTCATATGTAACCATATGATTAAATATTTTAACATGAACTTGTTAATATAAGCGGTGAATATTCCACATCGCTTATTGTTTGAAAATTAAGCGATGAAAATGGCGACAGTTATCAGTAAGAGCTATCAAGAGAAGTAATGAATTTTTATAGTTATTTTGTGATAAATATTCAAAAGTACAATTATGAATTCTTGTTACATGTGAATTCGCTGGTTTTAAGGCCAGGTTTTAAGAAATTGTTTCATTTGAGGTGAGCAGCCGCTTCAGACTTGGTTTAATAAAAGATAGTTATAGTTATGTTTTATACATCATATTTCATTTAGAAATAATTCTCACGAACCTTTGACTTAGTCTTTGGGTTTTCCCCAAAACGTGCTGTCATCAAGAAATGACGTCAGTTTATTGGTTAAAAATGACGTAATTTTTTAATTAGAAAAATACTTTCACAAAGTTCCTTCTATTATTCTAAAACAAAAAAATTATTTAGTATAATAATGAGAAAAATAGCTGTTAAAATCCCTTATGGCTTTTCCAATTAAGGGGAAATAAATCTATATATTTTTTTATTGAGAAATTGAGAGAGGCTGGTTTAACAGTTTCATTACGGATTTAGCCTGACACTTTAAGAACATAGTAGCAGGTCTGACTACCAACTGTAAATTAGTTATGTAAACTGTTGGGACATGTTCAAAATCTGACTCATTAGGCAAAACTGTCCAGCTAGTAATGAAAGGTTTAAAGTATGTATAAAGAATTGTTTTTAAAATGTATATAACAGTGGCTTTCTTAGACCTAATGAGTTTTTACAAAGTACAGTCTCCTCAAATATTTATTTTTTTATCGCTTAAAATATCTCGATTACATTTCCTGAGAGAATTAAAACTATTACTTTTTTTTGTTGGGAAATATCTGATTCAATCTCTTCTTCAAGTGGTTTAAATACGTGTGATGAGTCTTGGAAAAATATCTTGTCGTCATTCAAGAGAGTACTGCACGAGTAATTAAAGATAAGCATGTGATATTCTAGAACATGAATCACCTTCTTGGGCGTCGGTGTGATTTTTTTCGTTTTGATTATGCTTTCTATGTGACTCTTTCTCAGTTTCTGGATATATTTGAAATTTAGGCCCGTCACTAGAATAATTAGAATGATCAAAGATATGTCGTTGTGATGATAAGTACTATTGGCAGTTTCGTATAATAATAATATTTCCTCATCTGTGAATGAATCAGCATTTTCTCTTTCCTTTTTTTCTTCGACCAATGGAGGTAAGACTAGAGAATAATATTTACCTACAACATTGACACAATATTTTATATAAGACCTAGCACGGTCGTTATTTATTAAATAATTTCGAAATGTCACTAGACTAGAGACGTCTTTCTTTGGAAACTGATTTCTCTGATAACATTTATTGTAACTATTGATATAATCGTTATGAGTCTTTTGTGTAATGTCTTTAACCATTTATACTTTATTATGTTTGAAAAACTGATGACAGTCAAAGAGTGGAAGCACATTATAAATTTTAATTGCTCTATATTCAAATCTCCCCTGGACATCAAATACGTGGTTTTGATCCCCAATACTGCGAGTTTCGACCTCTTGTAAGATTTAAAATATTATGTGGACAAGAATAGAATGAATCTGCCGAGTTTTCAGCACTTGTGTAAACAGAGAGAAATGTGTGTTCTTTATTTTACGATATTCACCAATGGCGAATTGGAAGCATTGGGACCGATAGCTAGAGACACTTCTGAAAACATAGTACTATTTTATTAAAAGAATTTTTATCACCTCGGCACATAACTGTCGTCACACCTGCCTTTGTGTACAAACTAATTAAATTCAAGGCGAATTTATTCCTCACGATATTTTTTTCATTCAATATTTCTATACTTAACTTTCTGACATTGAATGTAAACTATTTTTTCTCTTCAATTTTCACTTGGAAATATTTCATTAATTTATGCAGGAAATCAGTTATTTCTTGTGTGCTAGGCACTATTGAATTAATGTCTGGCATATTTAGTTTCTGTTTCAAGTGAAAACAAATATCTATCATTTTAAAAGTGTGTATTTTCACATTTTCCAAGTCTATACCGTCTGATTTCGATAATTCTAACTTGTCAGATAGTTCATCAATAAACTCGTAAGATATTTGCATATCTTCTTCGGTGTCTGTGTCTGTGTCATAAATATCCTTTTGAAGTAGACTCTTGTTGTATTTTTGCAGTTTTACATTTGATTCTTTCAATTTCTTAATTTCTTTATTTAAAACTGCTACGTCATCGGAACATTTCCTCTTTAAGCTTCTCTGGGAAACATAAGTTTTTAACTCTTGCAAATTGTTTATGAGTAATTCGGTTTTTAGATAGGAATAGATATGTCATTTCTGAAAAGAGAATGTTTACTTCTTTTAGACTGAAAGGAGAAAGAGTTTGTTCCCATAGAAGTTTTATGACCCTTTCAGAAATGTAAGTTTTCAAATTGGCTACAGTTGGGTCTATCGATAGTTTTTTTATTTAGATAATTGGTACAGCTTTCGTAAAATGTTTTTATTTCGCTTAGTAATTTAAACAAATTTTCTATATTTTTACCTTGAGATTGTATACTAAGAGACTTGAGTATAATATACATGTTTTCAACTATACTTTTTCGTTTGTCTATTTCCTTTTGTAAATCGCTTTCCAATTGTAAATTATTAATTTTCAATTCTTCGTTGTCCTTATGGCAAACGGTTATTTGGTTTTTGAGTTGCGATTCGTTTTCTTTGATCAGTGTCAAGTTGATATCGCATTCCACCCTAGTATTATTGAAGTTTAGGCGTTCTTGTTCTAATATTCGTTGAATTTCGTCCCTTTCCAGGTTAGTTTGTTTGAGCACAGCCGAAATCTTGGAACATTCTTCGGTTGTAGAGGTCATGCTTTCGCTATATTGGTCCTGAATTTTTTTAAATTCCCCTTGAGCCTTTTCCAAATTATCAAATAAAACATTTTTTTGCTTCCATATTTCTTCTGTTTCGCTCTTGACTTGCTGTACTAAAAGAACCACGTAATCAAAAATTTTATCGATAATGTCCTTAAGAAAATCGTGTTCTTTTTTAGTAACATGAGATAGTAATTCCTGTTTTTTTCCATAAAGTAATTCAATGAAAAGTATATGTTTTGATTCAATCGAATTTGTATTAGGCGTAATTCTCCTATTACAAAATTTTGTAGAAAAGTTGTAATCTCACCGCCCCCACTGGAGTTTTGTAAGGTGTCCAGCAATTGATTAAAGGAATAAGTAGTTCGACCCAATTGTTCTTTGGGAAAAGAGGTGGCTTTTTCCAATATCTCAAAATTTAATTCCATGTACTTTAAGCTTAGCATGTTTGTGTAAATTTTAAGCACATTAAACATATTTTTATAGATAAGATAAGATAAGATAATTTTTATTTCAGATAATGTTTTACAGTATACAAAAACTTTTGAGTACTCACAAGAGCAGGCTCGTTAGTGAGATCTCCATACAGAAACAATTTCAATTCTTCACCAAGCATTACTACATCGCTTTGCTGTTGCTGCAGTTGTCGCTGTGACTCTTCCAATTTACATTTCAGCTCGGAATTTGTCTCCATCAAATTTTTTATTTGCATACTTGAGCTTTTTGTTTTGAATTTTCAATTTCGTATAGTTGAGCATTTATAATTCTTGTGTGATCTGGCCCGGCTCTAAGAAGAAGTAGGGGGGGGGGGGTGCAAGGGACTGGATTCCGATTACAGAGCGATATTCAGAAGTTTAATCATTTTTGATCGTCATCAGCATTTCTAGCAATACAAAATCGCGCGGGAGGTCCATAATTACACACGCTAGCTTGCGAAATCAAATGATTTGAAAACACAGAAAATGCGAGCGAATCGCAATATTTTATTCACACTTTTCCATTTAAAGGAGAATTCTTCATTCACTCCTAAAATAGAAGAGATGAATATCTAGAAACCGACAGACATAGAGACCGCAAACTAAAATCAGTAACATTCGTTTAAAGAAAAATATTAAATAAAAGTTGATAGTTGAATGATTAGTATTAGTTTTCACATTTAAAAATATTAGATTGTAACAGACGTGGATCTCGAGGGAAAGTGGATGGGGGGAGGAGAAACAATTGAACTGAGAAAAAGGGAAGGGTTAAGAGACTGCATTTCCGTTGCAATATAACATTTCCTCTTCCGTTTTAGAAATTTCCGCTTTAGAGGTTCTTGAGAACTGCATGAAATATACAATGTTTATCAAATATTTTGCTTCTATTACTTATATTAGCATTTTCAAGGAAGGGGGTGTCTCCATTCCCCCCCCCCCCCCCCTAGATTCTGCCCTGGTTTGGAATATTACACATTGGCACATAAAAGTGCACAATTTAGTATTTTTAATATTTGGAATGCAATCTTTGTAAGAAGTCCAGACCCAAAGTCAAAGGATCCAGTTTCGAGCCCAAAATCTAAGAACTAAGATACGAGCACCAGACCAAAAGACCCAGGTTCCATCACATAATTAAAGGACCCTGGTTCCATCCCAGGAACTAAGAACCCAGGTACGAACACCGGAATAAAAGACCCAGATTCCAGCACCGGTTCAAAGGACTCGGATTCCAGCAATCGTTCAAAGGCCCAGATTGCAGTACCTGTACAAAGGACCCAGATTGCGGCACCGGTTCAAAGGACCCAAATTACAGCACCAGTTCAAAGGACCCAGTTTCAAGCCCAAAATCAAAAACCCAGGTTCCAGACTAATATTATAGTACCCAGGTTCCAGATTAATATTAAAGGACCCAGATTCCAGTCCAGGATTATACGCCTTGGTACGGGAATCGGAACAAAGGACCCAGATTCCAGCACAGGATCAAATGACCTATATTGCAGCACCGGTTCAAAGAACCCAGTTTCGAGCCCTGAATCAAAAACCCAGTTTCCAGCCTAAAATCAGAGTACCTAGGTTCCAGTCCAGGATTGAACACCTTGGTAGGAGCATCGTAACAAAGAATCCAGATTCCAGCACCGCTTCAAAGGATCCAGATTCCAGAACCGAATTAAAGGTCCCGATTCCAGCAACAGATCACAGGATGAGTCCAGCACTGGTTCAAATAACTTATTTATAGACGATTACTCATAAAATAGTCGAAACATTTTTCAATTTTCGATTACTCAATTCTACGGCCTTGCTAATTTATTGCGAGAGAATTTGCGCATGCGCAGAAATCTCTCCGGTATTTTTGTAGTGACAAAAGCCAAATGAATAATTAATGGAAGTGAAATTATTTGAAAAAAATTCGTTTAAACTCATTGAAGTTAGATTAAATGGCGCAGAAAATAATGCTTTAATTCTCTAATAAAAAGATAAAAATATTGGGCTTTATTTTTTTTCATTTAGCATTTGCATAAAAAAATACTGAGTCTCATTAATATTTACCATAGTTTTTTTATTCTACTTTCCCGAAATCTATGCAAAAATTTACCCCTTATGAAAACAGAAGTCCAATGGTAGCCCGTCAATTTAATATGCAATAGAAAAGTTCAGTGAGTACAGCGAGAGCTCAGCAAAAAGACATCAGAAAAGAAAGATCTATGCCTTATTCGATGCTCGCCATTTAAAAATTATACCTTTTACTAAATTGCATCGTTTACTCTGGAATTTAGTATCAAAGGGGTGGCGGTTGATCCAGTCCGTAGTGCGCCAGGATTGTAATCTATAGTCCTCAGGCTCCAGTCCCACCTGGGCCGCAGTTGAGGTTTTCTCAGCTAAATCCTACGCTGCTCTCCATTGGCACCATCATTCTCTTCTGTTGAGTGCCTGGTTACGTGGCACTCAGAGGTCATTTAGCCCACTTTGTGCAAAAAAGATAAAAAACCCAAGCCATACCCTGTGCTCGGGAGGGGGTGGCTCAGTCTGTAGCGCACCAGGCTCGTAATCTGCTGTCCCCAGGTTGGAGTCCTACCTGGGCCAGCTTTGAGATTTATCTCCGCAAAACTCCCCACATTACCCTCGGTCTGTAGGGGACACTGAGGGGTTAGGAAGGCTTCCATCCGTCGGATAAGATGATAATCCGTGGTCTGCGTGTGTGTGAGAGATTCTTCATACATATTAAAGAACATGTTGGATGGCCTTGATGGGAGGATTTCATCTATCTCCCAACAGCTGTTCCAGTGGGTCCCCTCCCCCAACCTTCTCTGACCCTTCAGGGTCCTTGTGACCTGGCCATTTAGCCCATGGTGTGCAAAAAAGTGACGCCGAGAGGTAAAATAACCCAACCAACATACCCTGTGTTCATTAAAGAAGAACCTGAATGGATTTCATAGGAGGCTATCATCTGTGTCCTAACAGCTGTCCAGTGGATCCCCTTTCTCCCCAACCAAAGAATATATAAGTCATCAAGAGAGAACATCTCCACAGAACTAATGTAAGACCGTACTGCTAGACGTTTCCTTTTGTACATTACTATTTGACCCCTGAAGTGAAACTGACCACCAGAGGGCGCTTTCATCTTTTCAACACCTTCTTTCCCGTTATTTAATAAGTGGAAAAGAATTAAACATTCTTGAGGTACACAATACCGGTGACATCAGAGAATATTATTATCGATAATTTGTGCAAAGGAAAGCATTTTAAATATTTTAAATGTAATGAATAATTTTAATAGCGTAGTTTTAAAATAATGCATATATTACATTTTTAAAGTGTACAGTTGATTTTCTTACTTATTACTTCAACAATAATATTTTTACATTTTATAACCGCTAGCATAGAACTAAAAGAAATGAGAATTTAATAAAACATTCGGAGATTTGTTTGGAACTTTTAAAGGTTTCAATGTTATAAGCCCCTAAAAAGTAAACTTTTCTGCATTACTGTTTGAACCCTCGAGTGAAATTTGCCGCAAGAGGTCACACATTGTGGTTTTGTTCGCTGACCATTCTTATCAATTATACTTTCTTTGCCGCAACCTTCTCATGGTTCGGAAATTTAGCCCATTGTACGAAAAAAAAAGGGCTGCTCCGAATAAATCAACCCATCCATTGCTCGTTTCCGATCCTTAAATATATATATTTTAGTTTCTGCAAGCGCAGAAACATCTCTTGAATGTGAGGTGTAATAAATGCAAGTCGTTTGATTAAACGAAAATAAAACATCTTCTATTAATTTATCTAAACTTTATGCAGGTAGCTTTATTCAAATATGAAAAAACAGCAATCCTAATTACATTAATAAGAAGAATCGAGAACTCTATTTATCATTTCTCGCTTGGTATTGTTAAAACAAAAACTGATGTCATATTATGATTAGACTAGTTATTTTCTGATGCTATGTAATAAATTATACACTGCGATGCCAGTTTATTTAGTTCATCACCTTCATCAGATGTATGGTTCATTCCAACACGTAATACGTCATGTGATCGTGGTGAGACAGACCAGCTCTTCGTGCACCAGTTAGAGTTGGATTGAGTCTCAAAATGAGCAAAACGAGCGACTTTAAAATTCGCATGACAATTGGTGCTATGCGTGCCGATTCTGCGTTCTCAATCCTTCTGGGCTTTTCACGCAAAACCGTTTCAAGGGTTTACCGAGAATGGTGTGAAAAGCAGAAAAACCACCAGTGATCGGCGATCCTGTGGACGAAAATTTCTCGTGGATCAGATTGGTCAAAGGAGACTGGCGAGAATTGTGCAAGTATCGTGAACAGAATGCCATATCCGAACGAATCACATAACGGACCTTTTTGCGAATGGACTATAATAGCTGCCGACCATGTCGAATAGAGATATTGTCAGTGAAGAGCACGAAAAGGCATCTCCAGTGGGCGCTGGATCATCAACACTGGACCATTAAAGGCTTGAAAAATGTAGCCTGGTCAGACGAATCAAGATTCTTTTTGCATTATGCTGACGGAAGAATCAGAATATGGTGCAAGAAACATGAGACCATGCAGCTATCTTGTCTGGTGACACATTAGGCGTCCTGATACCCATCAAAAGGCATCTGAATTCCACAGCGTATTTGAACATTGTTGCTGACCAAGTTCACCCTTCATTTTTATAGTTTATTCCCAAATTCGGAAGGATAGGTTCAGCATTACAATGCACCTGCTAACAAAGCACACATATCGTCAACGAATGGTTCCAGGAACATATTGGGAAATTTTATTTGCTTTATTGGCCTGCACAATCTCCAGATCTGAACCTTATTGAGCATCTTT
Organism: Ryuthela nishihirai; assembly: GCA_038380435.1. NCBI lineage: Eukaryota > Metazoa > Arthropoda > Arachnida > Araneae > Heptathelidae > Ryuthela > Ryuthela nishihirai. The sequence goes on from JAWZYU010000009.1 coordinate 93,904,757, forward strand.
GGAATGAGGTGGTAAGGCTGTTCCAACGCCCCCCAACAAGAGAGCCAATTGAACAAAGAAGGTCTAAGGAGAAGTAGGCTAGCTTCGCACAAGCGTAAGTGTTGCCGCTCTGCGGAATTTTGGCGAAGCTGAACGTGGCAAATTGGTGTACATGCACAAAAACAACTGTAAGGGGGCGATCTGTGCATGCGCAGTGCAATTTTTTTAGCCCGCTGCAGCTATGGTTTGTCTTACTCTTGAAATATTTTTGATTCGATAGATTACAAAGCACTTTTATATAATATTAGGAAATTAAAAATATGTGGTAACATTTATAATTTTCTTTTACATTTTATTAGAAAGAGATCTTATAAAGTAAAATTAGGAAATAACACTTCTACATCAAACAAATTACTAAATGGTCTTGTACAAGGAGATATATTATCCCCGCTTCTTTTTAACCTATACTTAAACGATATTCAGAAAATTTTTAAACCAGAAATAAAATTTGGAACATATGCAGACGATTTAATCTTCTGGACATTTCATGAAAATATAGATGTAATACAAAAAACAATACAAGACACAATCAAAAAAGTAAACAATTACTGTGAAAATTGGAATCTAAAAATTTCAAATGAAAAAACTGTCATTTCATACTTTCACCCTAATAGAAAACTACCAGAAGATTTCATAATTAAAATAAATGAAAAAAATATAAATATCGTAAATCATTTTAAATATCTAGGAGTTCACTTTGACTCAAAATTGAACTGGAATAAATTTATTACAGAAGCTAAAAACAAAGCAACCAAGCTTTATCATTTTCTAAGATTTCTTGGCAACTCAAAATGGGGATGTAATCAAAAAAACCTACTATTATTATACAATTCTATTATTCTACCCAAATTTACTTATGGAATTGAACTGATATATGATATACTTGATATACTGATACTTAACAAAAAGAAATTATAAAATTTTAGAAAATATACAAATAAAAATTTAAAAATTCTGTTTAGGTTTATTACAAAATACAAATAAATTAAATATTTATGCAAAAACATCCATACCTCCATTGGAAATAAAAAAAATATCTTTTACATAATCTTTTATTTAGAATAGTATTAAAAAATAATGATCATCCAATCACTGATAAAATAAATGAAAATTTTAATGATAATATTATAAACCTATTTAACGATAACGAAGAATTAAAACATATTATACAAAATAATCTTAGTGGTGACAAACAAATTTTGGCTCCTTTTTGGAAGTTTTGTTTCTCTATTTTGGAAACTGAAGTTAAAGGAATTACATCAAAAAAATATATAGACAAAGAAAACCTAAAACATTTGGCGGAACTTTACATTGAAGAACAATACAAAGATTTTATACACATATACACGGATGGTTCAGTGAATGCTGAAAACAACAATTCATCTGGAGCATATTATTGCCCAATAATAAATTATGAATTTCAATTTAAACTAAATAAATTAAATTCAATAATTATAACAGAACTAACTGCTATAATATTAGCCATTCATTGGGCACTTTACTTTAAAGGGGAAAAGATTGTAACCTTTACTGATTCAAAAACTTCTATTGATACTATATTTCAAAATCCAAATAATAATAATTTTAAAGTTCTAATAAATGACATCCTTATTTTAACAAAACAACACATAGAAAATAATAAAAAATTGTATATTCAATGGGTGCCAGCTCACACTGGTATTGAACACAATGAAAGAGTTGATATATTGGCAAAAGATGCAATATATTTTAATAACACTATGGAATCATTAACATTTATAAATATAATTAAAAATAATAATAAAATAAAATTACTAGAAGAAACACAAAACTGGTATGATTTAACTGCTATAGATACTCATAGACATAACATTTCAAATAAAATTACAACCTTTAAAAACTATGGATTGAGCAAAAAAGAGAACACTATTATACTAAGAATAAAAGTAAATGCTGCAATAACAAAACCATTTTTATTTCACTTGAAAAAAGTAAACTCTCCTAGCTGCACAATATGTAATCAATATGAAACTATTGAACATTTAATATTTCATTGCAAAAAATATAAAACAGAAAGAGAAAAATACTTCTCCAACTTAAAAAATTATAATGTTAACATGTTCTCATTTAAAACCATTTTGGAACCTGAAAACAAAAATCTGAAAAGAAAGTTCTACAAGCTTTTAATTTAATATCTAAAAGACATTGATATGTTTGATTTCTTATTAAAAAAAAGGAAAATATATATATATATATATTTAACTTGTGACTGAATGTGTCTGCATAGTAATTTTCTATGTAGGAATATTCATTTGTTGAATTTCTTTCAATTCAATTCTTGAAATATTTAATGTGATTTATTCAGTGTTTCAAACTCTAACACTCATGGCTATTTGCGTACAGTGGTAGCTGGTCCTAAATTTATTCAATGAATATTTTATCCCGTTCAGGAGTATATTTCACGATAGCTGGGAAAGCCATTGTATGTTTATTTTGAGTAACTTTGAAGAATATTTAAAATTAATATGTAAATTAATACATTTAATCATCTTGAAAATATGTCAAAGTATGTTGCAGTTTTGTTCTCCCGGAGCATATCGATGCATATAGGTTTCTGCACTTTGTTCTGACTTTTTTTAATGGTTGATACGAGAAGTGCTTTCTGCCATCGGTTGAGAGTTTATACAAGTAAGGAACCGATATGATTTTTATTAAAAATATCTGCAACTGTATATTATATAATTATATAAAACATATTAGCCTGCATTGACACATAAATCTCAATTTATTATAATATACAAAAAATTATTAAGTGTAGAAAATCTTAAAATTTTCTTGTTGAGCACAGCTACCTATTTTACAAAATGCGACTTCATTAACAAAAATAATTTTCGTTGTTCGTTTATATTTTCTCTTTAAACGAAAAGAAAATTATAATGGTGCCTCACGAAAGAGTCACCCCCACTCAGTAATACAGAGGGCAATTTCGTATTGCAGACAGGCAAATTTTAATATCTGATTAATTCCAGCCTCCTGCATGGTATTTTCGTATTATTCTCTTAAATTATTATTAACTCGATTCTGCAAAAGCCAACAACTTTTAAGAGCGAGCGAAATCTTATTTTTCCTCAACCCCGCACACAATCGCGGTTGGCAGCCAATAATAATTCTCATTTTCGCGATTCTCATTGGCTGAAGGATCGGTAACGCAATGGCCGTTCATAACTGTACAGAATGACCGATATTTCACCAGGACAAGAGAAATTTAATATATAACGCCCGTTCAGAACAATATTCGGTTAAAACATTGATATACAGAAATTATCCACATTTTGAGGCACTTTCATTTTAGCAAATTACCCAAATAAACCATCGCCCATGTTCCATTTTATTTCCCAGTTGCCATGTGAACCCTCAGCAATATTGTCAGGGACTCGTGAAAATTAGCTAGAATTTGTTAACATTAAAATTAGCTAACATGGCGAATTTTATTGGTCACAGACATGGTGATGACATTTTCGATAGATCGCCGCAGATCGGGAAACTTTATCTGCCCTTTGTAAGAACTAATGGAATTATTAACTAAAAATACAAATAGATTTGAACAAATTTGTTCAAAAATAATTAAACCCTGGACTTTAATAGAAAGTGTATTCCCAACAGTCATCCTAATCCTAGGAAATAATTTTAACTTATCTTCATCCTCTCTTAAGCCCAGCATCCAGGAGCCCTGAGAGACCGGGAGGACCCTTTGGGTCACTTAGATGATACTGGAACCGGACTGTCCACTATATCGGAATAACCCCACTGGTATCACCATCCCCTCTGTATTTTCATTCTTGTGCCAAGATTATCCCCTTTCCTCATCACTGATTTCTACTACCGCTTCTTCCAGTCGAAAGATGGCTGGCCAAGGTCCAGGGCAGCTTGGACCCAACTTGACAAGCCACCGGCTGACATCATGGCCTGAGCCACTGGCGAACCTTTCTCCTTCCTTTCTGCTCACGACTTCTTCTCTGCCACCCTCCCACCTGTCCACAGAAACTTTTGGAATCCAGACTTATAGAGGGCTCAAACCATTGATAGAGGCATGTTTTCAACTCTCTCTGGAGGTGGCTGGTGAGCATGTTCACCAGTCACTTTTGGAACCCTCTCCTTGGGGTCTTGGCGGGGTGGGGGAGGGAAGGGAGCCGCAATGCACGAATTTGTTAGGTTTAGTGGACGCTGCAATCGGAAAGTTTACATTACGCCTTGAATTGACCAAGTTATTACCTGCATTAGTAATCGTCTAAACTAGATATCTCTTATATATCTATTTATATTATTACTACTGGTGTATATTTTTTGTAATATTGAAATTAAGGTTTAATTAAAAATATACCATATTTAGAAGGAAAATTATTATTTCACAAATGGCCGAGACGTAATCTCCAGCCATATGGCATGAACCCAAGGATGGGGCTTTGCCCCCTCTGTTGAATATAACATATGTAGTAGTTGCGTGATTGTGCATGTTCTTTGTGATGTATATTTCTACTGTGTACTTCTCTTTGGACACCTCACATACTTTTCTCTTGTACATGCTAGAAGGGGATGGCCTTCTGGGATATATACACCAGTGAGTACTACCATAATCCGTATATTGTGAGGTAGAAAATGTGATGGAGATGAATGAATGATCTGTGTGTGTGTGTGAGGGAGGAGGTTGCTGACAGGGGACAGTTTGTCCAGCTTAGGTACACTCACCATACACATTAATTCAACTGAGTGTTGCTCCGCCCGGCTTTTTTTACTTCGGTTCGTCGACACATAGGATTATAAAAGAAGCTTTCTTGGTGGCGTTTCAAGATCTAATCGGCTTTCCGTGAGTTTGTCATAATTAAAAAGGGTTTTGGAAATTAACATTTTTCGGAGTCAAGGGGTATGGAAAATTAGTCACGTAGTGTAAGCAATTGAAAACCTTGCTCGGCTGTGAAAAAATAACGCAAAAAACTACCTCTTCTCCCTGGTTATATGGCTTCACTGCAATGCAGGAATTCGCCATGTTTAGAGGGCGCTGCAATCGGAAAGTTTACATTACGCCTTGAACTGACCAAGTTAAGACGTTTGCATTAGTAGTCATCTAATCTTGAAATCTCTTCTATATATATATTTATATTATTACTACAGGTCAATATTTTTTGTAATATTTATTTTAAAGTTTATTTAAAAATATACCATATTTAGAAGGTAAATTATTCGCATATATTCATCATCATCATCATCATCCTCAAGCAGCCATGGGCTACGGAGGTCCAACCAGACCGTGCCATTTAGTTCTCCAAGCAAGTCTCTCCTTAGCTACATCTACTGCATCTGAACACTGCACCACCAATTCTAACAAGGTCCTATTTGACATTGTCTGCCCACCGCATCCTAGGTCTCTCTCTCTTTCTGATGCCTTTAGGAACACTGTTCACAACCCCATTCTCCAATCTATAATTATTCATACGGGCAACATGGCCAAACCAACGGAGTCACTCTGTGAACAATATGCTGCTTAAAGGAGGTTGCAAACTCTTTTGCCTAACCTCATCATTAAGTTACAAAGTTGAACCACCTAATGCCCAAGATACTGCGTAAGCATCTGGAATCAAAAGCATCTAGTTTCCTGTTATCTTGTTTACAAAGTGTCCATGTTTCACTACCATAACTAACCCTAGAAAGAACCAAACTATTATACAGTCTAATTCTAGTCTTTAGGTGTATACGCCTATTTCTCCACACTCTCCATAGATTCTTAGAAGTTCAGGCAGCAATCCCTATTCGTCTGTCAATCTCATGTCGCAGATCACCATTATCTGTTACATAGCTCCCAAGATAATTAAACTGTAACACCTACTCAAGACTCCAACCATTCAGATTAACTGAATCACAGCCTGCCTGACCAATTTTCATCACTTTAGTTTTCTCTCTGTTTATAACCAAACCTACTCTACTACCAGTCTCATCAACAGCTCGAATGAAAGAGTTCATCTCATCAACATCATTTGCCAAAAGGGCTAAATCATCAGCATAATCTAAATCAGAAACTTTCGTATCTCCAGTCCATTTAAGACCAAAATCTTTCCCTTGAAGTGAATTTCGCATAACATGATCAATAACCAAGCTAAAGAGAAAAGGAGACGAAATGCACCCTTGTCGAACACCAGAAGTAATGCTAAACCAATTGCTACAAGCCTTATCAACTCTCACACACGACTCAGTGTTATTATAGAGAGCTTTCATTATGTTAACTAACTTGTCTGGTATACCATATGATTTCACAATCAACCACAAATTATGACGATCAACAGAGTCGAAAGCCATTTTGAAATCAACAATGCTAGCAACCAAAGGTTTCGGAAACTCTAAACATTTCTCAAGAATCGGCCTAAGTGAAAATATCTCATCCACACATCCCCTACCACTTCTGAATCCACATTGCTCATCACGCAATTGACTGTCAACCAGATTCTTAATTCTATTAAGCACAATCATGGAAAGAACTTTACCTGGAACAGAGAGTAGGCTGATACCCCTATAGTTATTACAAGAACTGCGATCACCTTTTATGAAAATAGGGATAACAATAGCTCTGGTAAAATCCTTAGGAACCCTGCCTTTATCATAAAAGATATTCAAAATTTCACTCATCGAAGTGGTAACAGAAACGTTCCCAGCTCTAAGCATTTCCATAGTAATTTCATCTACACCTGGTGATTTATGAAGTTTAAGTTTAGAAATAGCCAAAATAACTCTAGATTTTGTTATAGGGCTAAAATTAAAATGAGTAATGCATCTATCATCATTACCAACAATGGGAGTAGTACTAACCATGTGTTTAAAACATCACTGAAATGCTCAGCACACCTAGCAATGACAGAATCCTCACCTTCTATAACCTTACCTTGTTTATTCTTGAATCCCTGAATTCCTGTCCGTTTTCTACCACACAAAACGTTAACTACCTGGTACAACTCTATGTCGATGTGCTGTCTAATTGCTTCCTCGGCTTTGGCAGCCAAGTCATCAAGCCAACGATTCTTATCAGCAGACAACTTATCCTTTACACGTTTATTACGTTCTCTGTAATGCTTTCTATTAGGATTGGTAGGGTATTGATTAAGGACATTCCTGCAGTTCTTTCTTTCCGAAATAAGCTCAAGTGCCATATCACTCAGATAATTCTTTCTCCTCTGCTCCTTTCTTCCTAAAAGAGTACTGTTAGTGTCCAAAAAGTCTGTTTAAAATTATCTCATTCTTCCTCAACTTCAGTAGTAAGCATACTATGACTGTCATAATTATTAAGTAACCTATCATGGTAAGCTTTGTGTATAACTGGGTCTTTCATAGCTTCAGTATTAAAAGTAATTTTTTTAACCCTAGCACAACACTTTTTAAGTTGCAAGACACTTTTAACAAGGTAATGGTCAGATCCAATTTCAGCTCCCCTCTATGACCTGGTATTCCTAACAGAACTAGCCCATTTGCTGTTAATATATAATCAATCATATTCTTATGCAGCCCATCGGGTGAAACCCATGTGTACTTATGTATGTCGCGGTGTTTGTAATAAGTGTTAGTTATTCTGAATCCGTTGAGTTTACTTACCTGTAGGAGACGTTTGCCCATTGTCATTGCAGCTACCAATACCAAAAGAGCCTATTACTCCTCCCCAAAGGTCAGAGTAAGTACCAACTTTGGCATTGAAGTCACCTAGAATAAGGGTAATATCTCCTTTCTTGACAGAATTCAAAATATCCTTAAGTTTTCCGTAAAACCTATCCTTCTCATCCTCATCGGCATCTTCAGTGGGGGCATAACAGCATATAACATTCAAGTCTTTAACGCTTGTCTGAAATTTTGCTGTAAGAAACCTTTCATTAATGCACTCATGTCCTAGAAAAGCATCACTAGCGTGTCTGCTGAGAAGCAGATCCACGCCTTGGTGATGCGTATTGTCGTCCCTCCCTGAAAAGAGAAATTTAAGATTATTTTTAAGAATCTGACCTTTATCTGTCCATCTGGTCTCTTGCAAGCCGAGAATATCTAAATTAAAATGGTGGAATTCTTGTGTGAGGACATGAAGAGAAAAAGCTCTGTGCAGAATCCTCACTCTAACTACCTATGGAGAGAAAATGGTTAGTAGGATGTTTAAAGAAACTATGTTTATTGAGAGAGGGAATTCCGACAATATCAAACAGCCCCCTAATCGCAGACATGGGGCAAAGACCGTTCCCCCACCACTAAAGGCTGAAGCCATCTACACTGGAAGACTTCCTCCAATGTAGAATTTGACGATGCCAATAGAAGCAAAGAGTTCAGGTGCCTGCGATGACCTCTGCTCAGGATTATCCACCAGCTGATAAACATATCCTGTGAATCTATTCACTTGGGGCTGTCAACCCACAAACAAACAGAAAAGACAGCGGAAGATTTTCCCTCCCTAGAAGCCCACCAGTGCAGCAAAATCATGATCCATAATCAAGCTGAGAGCCATATATCTGTCCAGTCCAGTGGGTTTATATGGTCAGCACAATGATTCAGTGTGGTTGACCACTCCTCAGCAGGGTAGAAAAAAAAAAAAGAAAAGTAGCCATAGTTGTCCAGATCAGTAGGCCACACTAATCTGGCAGCCCTCCCTTTCCGTTCACTTCCACAAGAGTGTATCTCTTTTGAAAAGTACTAACGGTCTACAACACGAGAAGGCGGGGGCGGACATTAAGTGCCATGCCTGGCCGGTTCTATGCATCATCATAGGGGATTGGTGCATAGCTCTCCTTCCAGTGACTTCCTAGCTACCATTTATAGACCAGACAGACATTTTTACCGGGTTTTAAAATTCCCTGTACAGTAGCTCAAAAAATATCCGAACACTATGGTTGATTACAGGATTCAGAAAAAATATCTTTGCAACGTTTTTTTTTTCAGAAATTACTGATCTGGCCATCTTCGAGTACACGAAGGTGGCCAGATCACTAATTTCTAAAAATCGTTGCGAGAATTCAGCAAAATTTTGCAACAAATAAATTCTATTTAAATGGCTATTATTTAATGATAAATTCACTGTCATGTGGTTTACAGTTACCTGCAACGGATGAATCTTTCAGGATGCATCCGAAATTTCAAGCATGAACATATAGCATATAGCAATGTGTATTTAGCGCGCTTGGCTACTGATCTAAGGGACCCAGGTTCGAGTCCCGGGTAAGGCATGGATGTTCGTGTTGTTTTTCTGCTGAGGTCCTGCCATCCTCTCAGACCTCTGGCATATAAACTGACAGGCTCCTGTCAGACCTCTGTGGCAAGCAACTGCTTGAGGGGGTATTTTTTTTATTTTTATACTTTATCACAAAAATAAACCTGATAATTCCATGGGTTTTGAATGGAATTAAAGTTTGAACAGTTTTTTTTAGTAAAATGACAAGGGAAATTAATTGAAAGCCTCACTCAACTCTGTTTAAATATCTATTTCTTGCAATGCTCCTTTAATATTTATTTTATTTTTTAATTATTCATTATTCATTATTTCTTTATTTTATTTTTTCTTCATTGTGGAATCTTCTGCCATGTTGCTGTATTTTCTCAGGGCTACTACTGGATTGAGGATAGCACTGCTCCGACCCAAACTTTAATGTTCACCTGTTCAATAGTTGGTACTGAACTCAAAAACTATACTTTTCTCGATAGAGAAAAACGTTTCGGAAAAATCAACAAGACACGTTTCAACAACAAGCGTTCAATATTTGAATATTTGAAAAATGGATAGAAATGCAGAAGAATGCATTTCTTCTAACATAGGAGCAAAACACAATCTTGGTTTCATCTGGTAATAAATATACTATTTCGTAACATTATACGAATTTCTCTAATATGTTTTTAAAGCATTAACATTTTTATTTAACCGTATTGTCTACCGATTTAAGAAACCTGGGTTCGAACCCCGGGTAAGGCATGGATGTATGTGTCGTTTTTCTACTGTGGTCCTGCCATCCTCTCAGATCTTCTACTGTGTTCAAATAAACTGTCAGACCTATGTGGCAAGCTGCTGCTTGAGGGGGTAGTTATATATTTTGAAATTTATTATAACCTTTCAATCTCGACATGCTAAAATAACTTTATTTATTTTCTGCACGTTTTCGAATTCACCCACGGTGTTGTTAAATAAACATAGCCAAAAATTTGCAAGTATCTTTATAGTAGTGTTGTCTAGCGGTTCACATATTACATCAAATAGGTTGTTAAAGAGCAAATAAAAATTAAAAAAATAGCTGTAACATAAAATACTAATAAAACATAGAATAATATTACACATTATGACATTCCGAATCTCTATTTGCTCTTTCTGCCATATTGTTTTATTAGATCAGAGCATAACATTTTACCTGCATAACATTTTACCAATGATAATGATGAAATGGGACAGCAAACTCAGGGGAGCCAGAAAAAAGTAAAGGTGTGCAAAAGAATTAGTTTATTTGCAGTGTAACATTTCTTCTTCCGTATTAGAAGTATTTAAACATTTTCTTGAAAAATGCATGAAAAAACACGAAGCTGTCTAATATTTTCCTCTATTATCCTCAGTATCATACTTAATAATCGGCGGGGCACTAAATACTGGTGGCGAGATTATTTCGTTAGAAGAATGCTTCCCAAATGGACGATTCTACACTGCTTACAGTCTGAAGACAGACATACAAACTTTGACAAATATTATGCGACAGACAGACAAAAAACTTCGACAAATAATGTGTTGCAGATATACAAACTGTGATAAAAAATGTGTGTTAGACAGACCGACAAACTACTTAATGTATAGATGTATTGAGAAATTTAAACCACTAGAATTTCGTATAGAGCTAAGCGTGCTTTTCAAGAGGTGATTCATCATTACCTAAGTTTTATCTGCTAAAAATGGTTTAGAAATAAATATTTTTCCTGTATAAATAAATAATTTACAGTAGAGAATAGAGTTATACACCCTTCACTTTCCTATCCAGTAGATAAAAACTAAACATAAAATAAAAGACCTAAGTAACAATTGCTTGAATAAAAAAATTATTATTTTTTTCGATTAATTGAGTTTTTAAGCAATTGTGTAAACGTTAATATTTTTCTGTCTCTACAATACCAATGATATATTTTAGGGGTTCTCAACGTGGGCTACAGTCGCTCAAAAAATATCCGAACGCTATGGTTGATTACAGAATTAAGAAAAAATATCTGGCAACGATTTTTTTTAGGAATTAGTGATCTGGCAACCTTCATGTACAATCACTCAAAAAATATACGAACACTATGGTTGATTTCAGAATTCAAAAAAGATATCTGGCAACGAATATTTTAAGAAATTAGTGATCTGGCAACCGTGCACTGTACACAAAGGTTGATTACAGAATTAAAAGAAAACATCTGGCAACGATTTATTTTTTAGAAATTAGTGATCTGGCAACCTTCGTGTACTCACATGAAGGTTGCCAGATGACTAATTTCTAAAAAAAATCGTTGCCAGATATTTTTTCTGAATTCTGTAATCAACTGCAATGTTCGGATATTTTTTTGAGCGACTGTACGCGTACCCCTTGGGGATATGCGGTAATTTTTTTGCAGTACGCCATGAAAGCTCAGAAGTCGCTAGATCTGATTACCCAGTAAAATGTTTATAATTTTATAAGATTTGTTAAATTGGTTATGTCAATTTTTATGTTTATCGATATATGTAATTTATGAATTCAAAATTTAATGTGCATATGTGTGTGTGTTTTGTTTTATTCCCATTGTTATACTATAACTATAGTTTTATCTATCTATACAAGGGGTACGCCAGTTACATACACATTTCCAGAGGGTACGTGAAGCATAAAAGTTTGAGAACCACTGATATATATGTTTTATTCCCATTGTTATACTATAACTATAGTTTTATCTATCTATACAAGGGGTACGCAGTTACACATTTCCAGGGGGTACGTGAAGTATAAAAAGGGAATACCACTGATATATTTGAACGGTTTTGAAAAATTTGCATGAAAAACAACCAGTAATGTTATAAAAAAAATAACAGTTTCTGTTTAATCGCAGACGACAACGTGTGAAGAATTCGATATCGTGTTACGGATGGATCTTTCCGGATGCATCCCAAATCAAATAACCGTTTTCTGCTGAAGCAAGGAGACTTTTATGTCTCGTGGTTTCGCATAAGACATCAATGATATTTGAGTGCCCTATTTAGGAGTTCATAAAGTGATATACTCTGTATATGTGTCACGATGGCCGAGTGGTTGGTTGGCGTGTTTGGATGCTGTTCAACCCCGCACAAATTATGAATATTTCTCTTTCTGTACTCTCTGCTCATGTCTCCCCTTACAGATCTTTTTCTATGCTGTAATAAATGAAATGTTTCTGTGAGACTTCTGTGGCAAGATTCTGCTTGAAAGCTCATTTATTTTGTTACCATTACTACACTGTAAATCAAAATCAATTTTCACTACATTTCGGTGGTAGTTATGTCACCACCACTTCATGGTAGACAAAGGGAATTGCATTCTGGTGAAATATTTTATGAATAACAATTAAACCGACTTTTAGTTTTAGAAACTTTTGCAATAGTTCCTGTTTTTCTTCGTTCACCACTGCAACACATGATACTGGAAAACGGAGAAGAGACGAAAAGATTTTTCTTCTGATGCCAGAGTTCGAAAAATAAATAATGATTCATAAAAATTTCAAACCATAATTTTTTTCCATTTCAGCTTTTATAGAAATTCATAGTAACGTCGAATACTAATCTCAGTAAGAAATTTCGCATGCTTTGGCATGTATCATTTTTTAAATTTTAATTGCATATTTTTTAAAACAAAATAAAAAAAACTTATTTTAGACGTTATAGAGCGTTAGCTTCTCATTGACTTAACATAGAAATTTTCCTTGATTTATGGAAACCATACATACATACGTACAAAATCCTCATGCAGCCATGGGCTACGGAGGTCAAACCAGACTGTGCAATTTTCCTCTTCAGATTGTCTGTTATGAGCTACTGCTGCTGCATTTGGCCACTCTAAGCCAATTCTAGCAAGGTCCTGTTCGACATTGTCTGCCAATCGCATCCTAGATCTTCCCCTTTTTCTGAAACCCTTAGGTACACTGTTCATAATCCTGTTTGCTAATCTGCATCTATGCATACGGGCAACATGGTCAAGCCAACGCAAGTCTCTTTCTGCAAAATATGCTGCTCAAAAGAGGTTGATGACTCCTTCTTCTAACCTCGTCATTACTTGCAAGTTCATCCCACATAATGCGCAAGATACTGCGTAAGCATCTAGAATAAAAGGCATTAAATTTCTTGTTATCCTGCTTACAAAAGGTCCATGTTTCGCTACGATAACTAACCTTAGAAACAACCAAACTATTATGCAGCCTAATTTCAGTATTTATCTGTACACGCCTATTTTTACACACTCTTCATAGATTCTAAAAAGTCCCAACGGCAATCCCTATTCTTCTATTTATCTCATGTCGCACATCAGCAGTATCTGTTGCATAGCTACCAAGAAAATTAAACTGATATACCTTTTCAAGAGTGCGGCCATTCAAAGCAACTGAAGCACCATCTGCCTGACCAATTTTCATCACTTTAATTTTTTCCCTGTTTATCACCAAACCTACTCTATTACCATTCTCATGAACAACCCTAATGTAGGAATTCATCTCATCAACATCATTAGCCAACAAAGCCAAATCATATGCATAATCTAAGTCAGAAATTTTGAAATCTCCAGACTATTTAAGGCTAAAAAATTTCCTTACGAAGAATTTCGCATAACATAATCGATAACCAAATAAAACAGACCCTACTGTTAGTACTAGTAGGGTGTTGATTCATAGTAATCCTACATTTCCTCCTCTCAGTACTAAGTTCCATAGCCTTATCACTCAAATAACTTTGTTTCCTCTGTTCCATTTTACCCAAAAGAGTACTGTTGATTCCAAGAAAAGCCTGCTTAAATTGATCCCATTCTTTCTCAACTTCAGCAGTAAACAAACCACGATTCTCATAATGACTAAGTAGCCTATCATGGTATGCTTTGGTAAAATCTGGATATTTCAAGTATTCAGTGTTATAATTGATTTTTTCAACCTTAGCACAACATTTCTGAAGCTTCAGCTGCAAAACTCCTTTGACCAGGTAATGTCCAGACCCAATTTTGGCTCCCGTGTATGATATGGTTTTCCTAACTGAACTAGCCCATTTACTGTTAATTAAAATATAATCTATCATATTCCTGTGAACCCATCAAGTGAAACCAATGTATATTTATAAATGTCCCGATGTTTGTAGTATGTGTTACTTATTCGCTCTGAATTTCAAGTCTTTAATGATAATGTTTCAAGTCTTCAATGATAAATTTCAAGTCTTCAATTTTTGTTTAAATTTTGCTGTAAGAAATCTTTCATTTAATGCCCTCATATCCTAGAAGAGCATCACTGGCGTGTCTGCTGAGAAGCAAACCAACACTCGGAAATGATTTCCATTCTCCCTCTCTGAAAAAAAAATTATTTTTTAAGTATGTCATCTTTAACTGTCTATCTGGTCTCTTGCAAGCCTAGAATATCTAGGTTATAACGTTGGAATTCCTGCGTTAGGACTTTAAGGGAATATTCTTTATATAAGTTCCACGTACCTGCAAAAAGAAAATGATTAGTAGGATTTTTTTTAAAAACTAGGTTTAATGAGAGAGTAGGGCCAACAATATCAAACAGCCCCTGATCGCAAGCATGAGGCAAAGACCTGTCCTTCTTCCGCTAAAGGCTGAAGTCACCGATTTTGGTAGGAACTTCAGGCACCACCTTTTCAAGTGGACCTTTTCAGGAACCATATGGCCTGCCTGAGACAGATTACTCCAGTTTAGGATTGACGATGCCCAACTACCTAAGCGAAGGTTCAGGTACCTACGATGACCTCTGATCAGAATTATCCTCCATCTGATATAAGGTATACCCTGCCCTATTCACTTAGTGCTGGCAACCCACAAGAAAACAGAAAACACAGCCATTATCAAGCTCAAATCCATAAACTAGTCCAGTCTAGTGTGTATAAATGGTCATCACCAGGACCCTGGGAGGTTGACTGCTCCTCAGCAGGATTGAAAACAAACAAAAAAAAAGTTGCCATAGATGACCAGATCTGTAGGCCACATTGAGCTGTCAGCCGTCCCCTTACGTTCTCTTCTAAAAGAGAATATGTCTTTTAATAGGTACTAGCGGCCTGCACCACGAGAACGCGAGGTCGGATATTAGGTGCTAGACCTGGCCGATTCTGTGCATCATCACTGGGGATTGGTACATAGCTCTCCTTCTAGTTTATGCCTAGCTACCAAATATGAGTGCATTAATGAAAGGTTTCTTACAGCAAAATTTCAGACAAGCATTAAAGACTTGAATGTTATCTGCTGTTATGCCCCCACTGAGGATGCCGATGAGGATGAGAAGGATAGTGTTTTATGAACAACTTCAGGATATTTTGAATTCTGTCAAGAAAGGAGATATCACCCTTGTTCTTGGTGACTTCAATGCCAAAGTTGGTACTGACTCTGACCTTTGGGGAGGAGTAATAGGCCCTTTTGGTATTGGTAGCTGCAATGGCAATGGGCAACGTCTCCTACAGGTAAGTAAACTCAATGGTTTCAGAATAACTAACACATATTACAAACACCGCGACATACATAAGTACACATGGGTTTCACCTGATGGGCTGCATAAGAATATGATTGATTACATATTAATTAACAGCAAATGGGCTAGTTCTGTTAGGAATACCAGGGCATATAGGGGAGCTGAAATTGGATCTGACCATTACCTTGTTAAAAGTGTGTTGCAACTTAAACTTAAAAAGTGTTGTGCTAGGGTTAAAAAATTTACTTTTAATACTGAAGCTCTGAAAGATCCAGTTATAGCCAAAGCTTATCATGATAGGTTACTTAGTCATTATGACAGTCATGGTTTGCTTACTACTGAAGTTGAGGAAGAATGGGATCATTTTAAACAGGCTTTTTTGGACACTAACAGTATTCTTTTAGGAAAAAAGGAGCAGAAGAGGCAAAATTATCTGAGTGATAGGGCACTTGAGCTTATTTCGGAAAGAAAGAACTGCAGGAATGCCCTTAATCAATACCCTACTAGTCCTAATAGAAAGCATTACAGAGACCTTAATAAACTTGTAAAGGATCAGTTAGCTGCTGATAAGAATCTTTGGCTTGATGGTTTGGCTGACAAAGCCGAGGAAGCAGTTAGACAGCACGACAGCAGAGAGCTGTACCAGATAGTTAATGTTTTGTGTGGTAGAAAACGGACAGGCATACGAGGATTGAAGGATAAACAAGGTAAGGTTATAGAAGGGGAGGATTCTGTCATGGCTAGGTGGGCTGAGCATTTTAGTGATGTTCTAAACTAAGTAGTTAGTTCTACTCCCATTGTTTGCAATGATGATAGATGCATTGGTGGCTTTAATGTTGGCCCTATAACACAATCTGAAGTTATTTTGGCTGTTTCTAAACTTAAACTACATAAATCCCCAGGGGTAGATGAAATTACTACCGAAATGCTTAGAGCTGGGAATGTTTCGGTTACCACTTGGATGACTGAAATTCTGAATATCTTTTATGATAAAGGCATGGTTCCTAAGGATTTTACCAGAGCTATTGTTATCCCTATTTTCAAAAAAGGTGATCGCAGTTTTTGTGATAACTATAGGGGTATCAGCCTACTCTCTGTTCCAGGTAAAGTTCTTTCCATGATTGTGCTTAATAGAATTAAGAATCATGTTGACAGTCAATTGCGTGATGAGCAATGTGGATTCAGAAGTGGTAGGGGATGTGTGGATCAGATATTTTCACTTAGGCAGATTCTTGAGAAATGTTTAGAGTTTCAGAAACCTTTGGTTGCGAGCTTTGTTGATTTCAAAAAGGCTTTCGACTCTGTTGAGCGTCATAATTTGTGGTTGATTGCGAAATCATGTGGTATACCAGACAAGTTAGTTAACATTATGAAAGCTCTCTATAATAACACTGAGTCGTGTGTGAGAGTTGGTAAGGCTTGTAGCAATTGGTTTAGCATTACTTCTGGTGTTCGAAAAGGGTGCATTTTGTCTCCTTTTCTCTTTAGCTTGGTTATTGATTATGTTATGCGAAATTCACTTCAAGGGAAAGATTTTGGCCTTAAATGGGCTGGAGATACGAAAATTTCTGATTTAGATTATGCTGATGATTTAGCCCTTTTGACAAATGATGTTGATGAGATGAACTCTTTCATTCGAGCTGTTGATGAGACTGGTAGTAGAGTAGGTTTGGTTATAAACAGAGAGAAAACTAAAGTGATGAAAATTGGTCAGGCAGGCTGTGATTCAGTTAATCTGAATGGTTGCAGTCTTGAGCAGGTGTTACAGTTTAATTATCTTGGGAGCTATGTAACTGATACTGGTGATGTGCGGCATGAGATTAACAGACGAATAGGTATTGTGCCGGGATTTTTAAGAATCTATGGAGATTGTGGAGAAATAGGCGTATACACCTAAAGACTAAAATTAGACTGTATAATAGTTTGGTTCTTTCTAGGGTTAGTTATGTTAGTGAAACTTGGACACTTTGTAAACAAGATAACAGGAAACTAGATGGTTTTGATTCCAGATGCTTACGCAGTATCTTGGGCATTAGGTGGTTCAACTTAAGCAGCATATTGTGCAGAGAGAGACTCCGTTGGTTTGGCCATGTTGCCCGTATGAATAATTATAGATTGGCGAATAGGGTTATGAACAGTGTGCCTAAAGGCCTCAGAAAGAAGGGGTGACCTAGGATGCGGTGGGCAGACAATGTCAAACAGGACCTTGTTAGAATTGGTGTGCAGTGGCCAGATGCAGTAGATGTAGCTCAGGATAGACTTGCTTGGAGAACTAAATTGCACGGTCTGGTTGAACCTCCGTAGCCCACGGCTGCTTGAGGATGATGATGATGGTGATGATGACCATTTACAGACCAGCGAAAGACAGCTCACCAACAATCAAATTCGAAAACGTTCTGTACCTATATCTGCAGCCATATTTTGAACGACAGAATTTATAATCACCGCTACAAGAGATCTTCACCATAAATCAAAAAACATGAATATCGAGCGCGAACACCGAATGGCATCATTTGACATCATTTTACTTTTACCACGAACACCTGAATGAGAAGTAATAAAAATTATACAGACAAGAATAGAAGCTTGCAACGGTGACCTCAGCCCACAAACTTGTGGTCTCATAAGAGCATCAATTTTCGCAACCGAGAACAATCACTTTAAAAATCAACAACCAAATTTACCGGCAGAAGCAAGGCGTAACCATGGGCTGCCCTCTCTCATCCCTCCCAGCGGATATTGCACTTATGCACATTGAGGACAAAGTGCTGAAACAACCAGCATACTAACTTAAATACGGGGGTCGATTTGAAGACGACATCTTGTCATTTTCAAACACCAAACTACAAAGCTGAAAGAAAAATGCAACAAGAACTATTCCAAATCATTCCCACCATAAAATTTAACATTGAAAACGAAAAGTAGCGAAGGAAGCCATTTCTCGATATGATGATACATCGAAGAAACCAAAACTTAGACGTCGAATTATATCATAAACCATTTGCACCAACTATCGTTATCCCATATAATTCAAGCCGAACGCTAAACTATAAAAACCAGGCAATAAAAACTGCATTTATAAGAAACGGCAAATAATCCACAACCAGAAATTCCACGAAGCAGATAGAAGAAACATTTTGGAAATGGCACTAAACGCAGGACACCCAAGGAAACTGATCAACGACATCGAAATACTGCTAAAAGTACAATAAACCAAGCAACTCAACCCACTCCAGCACAAAGATCCGATGCATAAAAACCAAAATTTACAAAACGTATACCGAATATACCATGGTTTGTCAACACCATGCGTAACGTAATGAAACCTTATGGGAATCAAGTACCAGTAGCCAGCACCCCACGCATATTAAATATAATAAAAACAGACAGGGATAAAAAAAAACAAACTGGCGGTGTATACAAAATACCAATGGCAACTTGGCAGCAATACAGAAGGAAAGCCATACTTCGGAAAAGCAAAAAGATCAACTGAAATACGTATGAAGGAGCATAGAACGGATGTACGACTGAAACGAAAACCACCTTCCTTGTTAGAGAGGCAGAACAAGCAGGACAACAACCTGATTACGAAAATGCCGAAATCATTACCGCACCACCCACAAATTTTCAACTGGATGTCGCGGAGCAAATGATCATATACCAAAATAGAGATCATTGTTGCAATGACGAAATATATCACACCCTAACACCGTGGAAATTATTACTAGATCAGTAAAGAGAAAACTTCACCAAACAAAGGGGCGGGGCTGGCTCAGTCGGTAGCGCGCCAGGCTCGTAATCTGTAGTTCCCAGGTTCAAGTCCCAGCTGGGTCAGCGTTTAGATTTATCTCCGCAAAATTTCCCGCCTGCCCACGGTCTGTAGGGGACACCGATGGGCTTGGAAAGGCCGCCGTCCATCGGAATGACGTTAAGCCATGCCCTCGTGTGCGGCAAAGCCATATCCTGTGCACGTTAAAGAACACGCTTGATGGCCTGGACGGGAGGCTACCAACTGTCTTCCAACAACTGTTTCAGTGGGTCCCCTCTCCCAACTTTCTCTGAGCCTTCGGAGTCCATGTGTCCTCCATTTAGCCAATGGTGTGCCAAAAAGTGCCGCTCAGAGGTAAAATAACCCAAACTACTCACCAAAAAAAATAATAAAGGCATTAAGACGGCACAAGTTCGAAACACCTCCCCCTCTGGAACATCAACAAACCGTGAGCAAAAGATCGCAGATCCAAACTGCTTCCAACAACCCCCACCCTCCTCCGTGGCACAAACAGGAAGCAGGGCGAGGGAGAAGAAATGCACGCGCAGTGGAAGCTTGTAGGTATAACTTACGCATAACTCGAAAAACTAGGACTGCCGAAGAAGGCTGCCCAGCAGCAGAAACGTGTTGGGTAACAACCATATTTTTCACTTATTTACTGGATTCACACGTATCCCAAGTTTGTGCTAAAAGACCTACAGTGCCCCTTTGTAACTAGGGCAGTGTCATCGCAACTGAAGACGGCACTGCTAACTACCGCCGGAAGAAAGACAAAACCCAAACTGTGGAATAACAGTGTAAAATCAAGGGACTGACTAAATTATGGATTACATGGGATTGTATCCTTGAAAACTATGCCAAAGTGAATCAAAGATGTGATGATATCTGTTATATAGATTTGATATATATATATATATATATGATATATACGATATATATGACATACTCAGATATATATATCATATATATCTGATATATATATGATCTATAGATGATAAAAATGTGTTGGTAACCACATCTTTATCATCTATACTCTAAATACAGCGTAATAATGATAATGTACTGAGTATGCGTAGTCGTGTGGTTACTTTGGAAATGTGTTAGGTAATGTGTTGTCCAACATACTAGACAGCACGTGTAGGTCATTTATTGTTTTCCTTCACAAGCTATTCCAAAATAAATAAAATAAGAAAAAAAATTAGCATTTCAATTTTGGTCTACGTCATCATAGTATATATTAACGCAAAAATTCTTTGCATTGACACGCGACACATATTCGTGATAAGTAGTCATTAAAAGAATTATGTACACCGCTTAGTGAAAAAAGCAGAAAACTTAATAAATGTGGGATCCTCCCTTCTGCATCGAGATCTGTGCCTTCACAACAGTTTGATTTTGATGTGATATGCATTGCGTAAGCACTCGGTGGGCATTTTTTTGTTGGCGAGCTTTGTCTACTTGTCAGCCATATTAGGGACTCAGTTCATGACGTTGACAATCTACATGATCTGGCTTCCCTTTAGCAGCTTGTAAAGTGTATGTGACATATTAAGTTTTGATTTTACATACTATGGTGTTGACACCTCATTGTGTCATCTGCAAAAAAGACTGCATATCCCGATTCATCTGATCGCATGTACTTTCGCCAGCCATGCATAGTCCACTGAATCGTTTCTTAATAACCACTGAGTTCATAGTTTCGAATATCTTGTGGATAATAATAGTTCGCGAATAGGGTACTGAATGTCTAATCTCATATATCAGCATTCTCTGTGTATTATTTTGAGTTAATATGAGGATCATTTGAAGAATGGTTTAATGTTGATTTGAATTCACAATCTTCTACAATGCTATGTCCTATCTTTCAATAATGGACGTCTCCATAATACTACTATTAATGCATATTATATTATATATGTCCTCCATCGAGATTCCGTCTCCTAAATATATTTATGTACTTTATAATTTTTTATCTAGAACAGTCTTGTGATTTCCATTTTTTTATAGTTACCCTAGCCCACTATTCCGTATTTATTGACAGTGTTTAAGAATATTCCTGTGTAAATAAGATATATCGGAAGTCGTAATTTAGGAGTCGGCCTATCGTAATTTATTATGTTAATCACACACGAATTAACACAGTGTTTAAGATTATTCCTGTGTAAGTAAGATATATCACAGGTCTTTCCAAATTTCATAGTCTAGTGTACGCAGGTGGTTGTGATACTTTTATTTAAAGTTGCTCAAAAACAATGTCAATGTGAATGTTTAGCAAAAAGTGAATTGGACTCATTGATATGAGGGAGAAAATCGAATTTCCGTAATTGACAATTCCTTTTGAAATAAGTAAAAGAGATGTGCACAACCTGGAAAGTCCCTTTTACACATGTCTTCATTCGAAGTGAAATGAATTCCAATGACTGATTATATGGTATAATGTTTAAAGCCACCAATAGAGGAGATCTCCATCAGCGTTGGCACCTTAGCTGTTAGAGCACCTGATATGTCATCATGGAATCGTGGGTTCGGATCCCACCCGGCGAATGACTATTTTTCCTCTATACTCAAAAAAAAAAGGATTTAAGTAGCTTTTAAAATAATTTCGAGTTCGGGCTAATTTTGGAGTTATTCAAAGTGGTCAAACATATACTTCTTTGTTTAATTTTTTTTCTTTTTTATTTCAGAAGATTTATGTCATTTTCAATTCCTTTTGTAAATTAAAAAGCGATAGGTATTATATGATGTACAAATTTTTAACTAACCGGGTTAAAAGTTTCACTTGGCTCAGGATACACGTGTTTGGAGTAAAATGCACAATTTGGTTGGATTTCCGTAGCTCCTGGCTGCTTGAGGATTATGTATACATATATGTACGTATTCTGCTTTTAATGTTGCTATTTTCTGCTTTTAATGTTGAATGTGTAAATTTTCGTGATTGCTGATAGAACAATAAATTCTATTATCACCTATTACTCAATGGCATTTACTATGTTATACCAATGAATTAAAATAAATCTAATCAACAATTAATGATTTAAATCTTAAAGCTAAAGTTCACATGCCCACAATGGTTTCACAAAATCAAAATGTTCGCACAAAGTTCAAGCTGAATCAATATTCTTTGATTTTACTAAAGAATTTACCTGTATCCCCGACTTAAAGCGGTAGTTGCGTTTCCGAACACTGGTCTAAATTCACTTTTTTATTTAAAATTATTTTCTATCAGTTATGAAAAAAATATACATATAAAGATATGAAGCATGCATGCTTTTGTGTTTTTTTTGGGGGGGAACACATATAATTTCATTTAAATGTGTTCTTTTATTGACAGTGTTTACCGAATGAAGCTGACTGTTATGATTCATCGTCATTTAATCTTGTTTCCCACGTTTAAAGAATTTGTTTAAAAACAGCTATGCACCAATCCCCTGTGATGATGCATAGAACCAGCCAAGCCTAGCACTAATGTCCGACCCCGCCTTCTCGTGGTGCAGACCATTAGTACCTTTCAAAAGAGATACTCTCTTGTGGAAGTGAGCGGAAGGGGAGGGCTGCCAGAATAGTGTGGCCAGATACACGGCCAGATATTCGGAAAGGAGTCAAACATTAATGTCGGACCGCCCTAATACTAAAGGGGGTTCACGGCAGTATATCTGATATTTGCCAATTTTCATTTCTTATTTTTATAAAAATTCTTTACCCAGCTCCCTATAATTTCCAACGCCCCCACTACAAATGCTCTAAAGTGTATGCTTTTGATTGGTTATACGCCTGGTGCAAAGAAAGTATCGTGATGTGATTTGGAATCATTTCAAACAAGCACTGCGAATGAAGCTCTGTTCAATACTCAGATGAAAAGGACAAAATGGTGGTGCGCGAGTGTATATCTACTTCCAACTACAAATCTTCTTCTCCTGTGAGGATTCAGGCCATTTTGACGAAACTTTATGGAATATAATGAAGAGAACATTAAAGCTTATTTTGAATATTTTCCTTTTTGCTTCAATAAACTGTTTTCACTTAAATTTTTAGTTTTCTTCTGAATGACTTTCCTGCAATACAATTCATAATTTTGCTATTTTCAAGTGAAGTAACTTCTAAGCGTCAGTATCTACCCTTAAAAAGTTTATAGAAAACTTCAGGAAAATTAATTTGCATTAAATAACACCACGCGCACCAAACATTAACGTCATTGCTTCTTTACAAAATATTAAAATTGCTTTTTTAAATTATTTTGTTTTGTTTCCGAAGCAATACCATTTAAAT
Organism: Ryuthela nishihirai; assembly: GCA_038380435.1. Lineage (NCBI taxonomy): Eukaryota > Metazoa > Arthropoda > Arachnida > Araneae > Heptathelidae > Ryuthela > Ryuthela nishihirai. The sequence goes on from JAWZYU010000009.1 coordinate 93,928,506, forward strand.
TTATTTACTGAGATGAAAAAATATCGAGTATGATCGAAATTTAAATTTATGTCATTTGCGGCGAATTTGTAAATACGAATATATCCGATTCTGTAGAATACACTGCGTCAACAAAATATTTCGAGTTCCACAGTACTCCCCACAACTCCAGGAATTCAATAAATATTTTAGAGAAAAAAATATTATTTATTCAATATTTCTATATTGCTTCAAATAGTTCCATAATTTTTACTTTGTAAATTTCTATTCTTGTTATTTAACGACGGAAAGGAAATCTAATATTCCAGAACACATTACGATATATCTTAGAGTGAAATTTAACATCGAATTGCTTCTGTGCAAAACGTACCTGTCAGATGTAAAACCAGGAAATCGAATGAACGAATTCATCTCATCAACATCAGTAGACAACAGAGCCAAATCATCTGCATAATCTAAATCAGAAATTTTGAAATCTCTGGACCATTTAACACCAAAATCTTTCCCTTGCAAAGAATTTCGCATTACATAATCAATTGCCAAACTAAAGAGAAAAGGAGACAAAACGCACCCTTGTCTAACTCCATTAGAAATGCTAAACCAATTGCTGCAAGACGTACCAACTCTCGTCAACGACTCAGTGTTATTATAGAGAGCTCTCATTACACTAACCTTTCAGGTATTCCATATGATCTAACAATCAACCACAAATTATGTCGATCAACAGAGTGAAAATCTTTTTGAAATCTACAAAACTGGCAACCACAGGTTTCTGAAACTCTAACATTTCCTAAGAATCTGCCTAAGTGAATACATTTGATCAATACATCCCCTACAACTTCTGAATCCCCACTGTTCATCACGCAGTTGTCCATCAATCAAATTTTTAATTCTATTAAGCACAATCATGCAAAAAACTTTACCTTGAACAGAAAGTATGGTGATATCTCTGTAGTTATCACAAGAACTTCGATCACCTTTTTTAGAAATAGGGATAGCAATAACTCTAGTAAAATTTGTAGGAACAACACGTTTATCCTAAAAATATTCAAAATTTCTGTCAGCCATTTGCCAAACACAAGTGTTCACAGCTTTAAACATTCCAGTGGTGATTTCATCGACCCCAAGAGGTTTATTTAGTTTTATTTTAGAGAGAACCGAAACAACTTCCGAATGTGATACAAGGCCAACATTAAAGCTATAAAACCATCATTAAATGCATTACAGCTGCAATCATGCATTACAGCTGCAATCATTAACTGAGGATAGATGGAAATGCATTTATTCTGATTACAAACAATGGAAGTAGAAATAATCACATTGTTTAGAACATCTTTGAAATGCTCAGCTCACCTTCTCATCAGAGAATCCTCATCTTCACCCACTTAACCATGTTTCTCCCTCAGTCCCTGTGTATCAGTGTATGTATCCTGTTTCTTCAAACACAAAACATTAACAATCTGGTATAATCCCCTGCTATTGTGCTGTCTAAGAGCGTCCTCTGCTTTATCAGCCAAGTTATCAAGCCAAAGAATCTTATCAGCTGTTAACTGTTCTTTTACACGTTTATTAAGCTTGTTATATTGTGTCTGTTACGACTAGTAGGATGTTGAGTCATATTAATCCTGCACTTCGTTCTTTCAAAAATAAGTTCCATGTCTTATCACTCAAATAATTTTGTTTCCTCTGTTCCTTTTTACCTAAAAGAGTACTGTTAGTTTTGAAAAAATCCTGTTTAAACTGATCCCATTTATTCTAAACTTCAGCAGTAAGCAAACTACGATTGTCACAATGACCACATAGCTATCATGGTATGCTTTAGCTATAACTGGATCTTTCAGACCTTCAGCGTTAAAGGTAATTTTCTTAACCTTAGCAAAACATTTCTTAAACTTCAGTTGCAAGACACTTTTTACCAGGTAATGGTCAGACCCAATTTCGGCTCCTCTGTAATGTCTGGTATCCTAATCAAAATAGCCCATTTGTTATTAATTAAAATATAATCTATCATATTCCTGTGCAACATCTGGTGAAACCCACGTGTATTTATAAATGTCCCGGTGATTGTAGTATGCATTAGTTGTTCAGAAACCATTAAGTTTACTTACCTGCAGGAGACGTTCTCCATTGCCATTGAAACTATCAATGTCAAAGGGACCTAAAAATCCTGCCCATAGGTCGGAGTTAGTACCAACTTTAGCAATATCTCCTTTCTTTAGAGAATTCAAAATATCATGTAGCTGTCTGTAAAATAGTCTTTTCATTCTCATCAGTGCACTTCGTGGTGGCGTAACAACAGATGACATTCAAGTCTTTAATTTTTGTTTTAAATTTTGTTTTATAAATTCTTTCATTAATGCAGTCATATCCTAAAAGAACGTCACTGGCGTATCTATGCTAAGAAGCAAACCGATAGGCCTAGAATATATAGGTGTCCTCACGCTGGAATTCCTGCGTGAGGACATCAAGAGAATAAATCAACGTAACGTCCTCACGTTCCTTATACTTGCAGAAAGAAAATGATTAGTAGGATTTTAAAAGGAAACTAGGTTTATTGAGAAATGTAGGACCAACAGTATCAAAAAGCCCCCTGATCGCGGACATGGGAAAAAGTGATGTTCCTCCACCGCTACAGGCTGAAGTCATCCATGCTACTAGGAACTTCAGACACCACCGTTTGAAGTGGACCTTTTTGAAGAGCCATAAGGCTTGCCTGAGAAACTTTACTCCGGTTTAGGATTAGAGATGCCTAACTAGCTAAGTGAGGGTTCGGTAGCTGCGATGGCCTATGATCAGGATTATCCACCAGCTGATATAAGGTATCCCGTGCCTCTGTTCACTTAGAGCTGGCAACCCACAAGCAAACAGAAAACACAGCGGCAAATTCTCCCTCAACAGATGCCCACCACTGCAATAAGTCCAGAATCCATAATCAAGCTGAAAGCCGTAAACCAGTCCAGTCTCGTAGGCATAAATGGTCATCACCACGACCCTGCGAAGTTGAACACTCCTCAACAGGGCAGAAAGAAAGAAAAAAGTTGTCGAAGATGACCAGATCAGTAGGGCACATTGGTCTGACAGGCCTCCACTTCTGTTCCCTTCGAAAAGAGAATATCTCTTTTGAAAGGTACTAACGGCATGCACCAAGGGAAGTCGGGGGCGGACATTATGTGCCAGACCCGGAAGGTTCTATGCGTCATCACTGGGGATTGCTACACAGCTATCCTTCCAGTTTGTGTCGAACATTTACTGACCAGAAGCGTTAGTGGAGAAAATTTGCAATGCAGGCTAATTTGTGATCTGGTAAAATCAGAATCACATAGGGAGGATAGTATCAGTAGCTGTAGTGATGATAATCCAACATTCGGTACTGAAAGCGTGAAAATAACGTTGATGAAAATCTGTTTTTCTTAAAACTTGGACGTATCATTAAGATACATCCGTGATATTCCGGGAGGTTAATTAAGTGATTGAACGGAAGGCAAACAATTCTATTAAATTAATATATATATTTTGTAGTAGTTTAACTCTGAAAATACCAATTAATGAATAGTTCAGAAATGGAACAGTTATACAGGGAACTCTCATTTAATGCGGGAGATGAGTTCCGGGAAGATCATCGTTAAACGAATTTCCGTGTAAAACGAGGGGATTTTTTATTTGTTTGCATTTTCGCCTATCTTATTAATCTTTTTTCCTTTTCTTGGTTTCGTAATATAAGTTTTATTTCAACAAAAATAATTATAATTCTCAATATTTATTTAATGATTACATATGTGCATAATTATGTACATAAATATGTGACCGATTAATCAATTTTACAGTTTATTTCTTAATATGGAGCGAAACTAGTTGGTTTGCCTTGCTTGCCTCTGTTTTGTGCGTAATGTTTATTTGTAGCATTCCATTAACTGGTCACAACATCGTCTTATGGCATTAAATCACTAAATATTAATAACATGATCCTTCAACAAATCCATGCGTTTTTTGTGCAGTGAAAGGGCTTCATCTAAAAATTTAAATGTCAACAATATTTCTGTTTCAGATTCTTGTTGTTCTTCAAAAGCAGCGTTGAATTCTAAATCCTATAATAATATGATTCAATTGTATACCATGTGAGAGGTATCCATTTCAGTTCGTTACAGGAGCTGTTGTCCCCTTTGAGAATGTCAGTAACCAGTACAGAATCGAGACAAAATCATAAACATATAGTATACACTGAGATGCCAACTTGTTAGGTACACCACCTAAATGTGTGATACAGAGCTCAGTGTTGTTTATACCGTTTCATGACCTTCATAGGCATCTTCATTTACCTGCAGTTGCTTCGATTTGCATAAAGATGCGCTTTTCAAGCAATGTTTGGAAAACTTCTAAAACGAAGGGGAAAGCATTTTACTGCAACAGAATTCAATTTCTTACCATCACCCCTATCCCCTTACTCTTAATTTTTTTTTCTAGATCAGGACCTGACTGTTATATTTCGTTGGTATTATTGTGAATCAAGAATTTGTTTTTTTATTTGCTTTTAACACATTTCCTTAATAGCAAAATTTGCTAATGGCATCGTCAGGTCCGACTGTCCATCCATCTGTCTGTGTATTCAATATCTCTGTAACCATATCGATCGATTTCATTGGTTTTTTTATGCTTTGGATGCAGGAAATGTCTCAATTTACACGCATATGTTTTTATATCTGTTTTTCTATGGACGCAATGTTTCTGCAACTAATCAACCGATCTCGATATGCTTTTTTCATTCCGTAGAAGAAAGAATCTAGTTTTGCACGCACATATCTTTAATTGCCAATAAGGAGGGGGTAGGGTACTTAAAAAGTTGTTACATCTTTAGTTGGACCATTAGAAGTGAAATATACCAAGGAAACGTGCACTTTCATCCGTCCAGAGCAAATGAAATTTCACTTTTTTCTGCAGAGATTTTTCATTCCCTCCTAAAATCGTAACTATTTGTTATCTTTTTTTTAAATGTACCTAAAAGCCGTGACCCTGTGTGCCATACCCTGTGCATGTTAAAAAACACGCTGATGTCCTTGATGGGAGGCTAGCATCTGTGTCCCAGCAGCTGTTTCGATGGGTTCCCTCCCCCAACCTTCTCTTAGCCTTCGGGGGACTTGAGATCTGACCATTTTACCCATGGTGTACAAAAAAAGCACCGTTCAGAGGTAAAACAGCTGAATCAAACCTAAGCATGGGTATTACTCAATTAATTAAATCAAATAATAATCATAAAACTCATTCATGTTTGAGCAAGCTTCTGTATGGACGAAACTTTAGTCATACCGAAGTTAATCCGATACTGGTTACATTAAACGGTTCTCCTCACTGGGTTGCAATACATTATGGGTTTGAGTCATCTCAGCATATTTAACTTTTATTTACGGCAATACTCAAGAAAAACCTTTGCCTTCATATTTGAATTATAAAGCTTTCATAATATAGCAATTAATGCAGCAATTCTTGGACGTCTCCGAGATTCAGAGTCGTTAATTTTGCTAAATGAATTGTATCAATTGTATTTCGTCCTATTGTTATCTCGGTAATACAACACAACTATCAAATTATATTAGCAATGGCTGAGGTTACGCACTGCAATTGATTCATCGAAAAAAAATTAAGTAACGATCTTTACAGACATATAATATTGACGAATTTAATAATGAAAACAGAAGCAGTAACAGATTTTTAAATTCTTCTTAATTTTGTACTATTAATTTTTTCCAGACATGAAATAGGTATACAACAGTGACCGAAAAATGAAATTGTGGACCCGCCATCCTCATAGATTCCTCTACCATGGCGTATTAAACTAACAGTCTCCTGTCAGACCTCTGTGGCAAGTAGCTGCTTGAGAAGGTATTTATTTTTATTATTTTTTTTTATTTTTATAAAGCGGCGAAATGGTGACAAATGTTGTTGACATAGAATCAGTAATGAAATATTCAAAAACGTCTCTTTGCTTTGGAATTAAATTACTGTTTGTAACAAATGACTTTTATAATTTCACATACATGACTTTTATAGCAAATGGGTTCGTACATGAAGAGAAACACTTTCTAGTGTCAGAGAAGCTTTCTACAGAGTACTGCAACGAAATGATCATTCTCCTCTGTGGATACGTAGATGCCCTTCAAGATTTTTCTTATTCTGCGATGTTCTCCATTTGCTATGACAATCTCTAAAATCAGTGGGCACATCATTCTTGATGTTGGTTAGACAATTGGTAGAGCAAGGACACCCGAAGACTAGGAATCCTCGACTTTTTTCGTCCTTTCGATGTCTCTTCTTGCGTTTAATGAGGAATTTGGATGATGTAAACCTATATTGGCAATTGTCACATTCGTAAAAGCTCTGGCCTATTTCACGGAAAGGAAACAAATAAAATATTATATCGTTTTAATTCAAATTAATGTACTGATAAAAAGTAAGCAACGAACTAGTTATTATTTCAGTGAAATATAAGTTGACACAAAAAATTTAAACCGAAGTAAGAAATTTTGAGAACAAATGAAATATTTCAAGGTCCGCAGGCAGATTTGATTTTCTAAAAATATACGGTAACAACATTATGGTATATTTCTTACTCTACTCTTTACTGATTCACTCCCTCAGTGACCTTATACTTTTTTGGTGGCTTTTTGAAAAATGAGACCTTCGTTATTCACATGAAATTAGAATTCACAATTGTACGTTTGAATATTTATCATAAAATAATTCTAAAAAATGTTTTTTTTTTCTGGAGTAGACTAGCAAATGTTTTTTTACCATTTTTATACCTCGCTGCTCTTCGAACAATGCGATGTGGAATATGCACTAAATTCGCTAATAAGCTTAAAATTGAAAAAAAACATATTTTATCGTATAATCATGAATTTTGGCTCATATTCCGCAGACACCTGCTGGACAATTTTTGGCGAATTTCGGAAAACATGCGGAATCGAGTTTATGAGCGATATTTTGATTCCATACTTGGTTGACTCACTCTCTCTGTGACCTTATATTTTTGTGGCGAGCGAAAACGGCGTACTTTCAAAAAGTAAAATATTAATCTACTTAAATTTTAATTAATTTTATCATTAGATTAATTTATCATTAGTATTAATTATAATATTTAGTATTAATTATTATCATTAGTATTAATTATTATCATTTTTATAGTCTTAAGATGTACTTCCTATTTTCTCATTAGTATATAAATTAATTAATAAGATATTAATTATATGAAAATAGATTTATTATAGATTTTATAGATAAAAGACAAATTAATCATAGTAGTGGCTTGAGTAATATATATATAACATTAAGATTTATATATTATTACTCTTAATAGTTTCGAAAAGATTATAGTTCTTTTAAAGAAACTATAGAAACATATATTTGAATTAAAATTTTCTTTTTTACCTTTAGATGTACTCTTGTTTTTCATTTTAGTTGCTTTTTCTTTTAGCCCTACTTTGAATAAAGGAGAATTATACTCTAAAGACTATAGAAACAAGTCTTTATAGATTTTATTATTAGTCATATCCTTAAAAATTTGCACTTAATTTCCCTAATAGTTACTCTTTCCTCAATGCTTATTTCAAATTCTTATAGTCCTTTCACCCTCTAACAATCCTTTAAAATATGCAAGTTGTTTTTCATAAATACACATGTACCATGAAAAAACCTCTTCAACGAAATAATTTAAGGTGAGAGTCTAGATTTTTCTTCCAATGTTATATTTTACTAAAAGAATATATATATATAAGAGTTGAATACTGCTCATACTGCTCATTTTTTATTTAGGATTAGTGAGACAAGAGTCAAGAATAGTAGATTTTATAAATGAAACTAAATTCTTAGTTATACAATTGGAAATCTTAATGGAGCAAATAGAATATTTTATAATGGAGTTGGAAAAATTACTAGAACGTAGTAACAGAATGCAAGATTAAAAAGTATATATATTGAAGAGATTTACAGATTAAAAATGTCTAATTTTACTAAGAACTCTACGTTTGACTTTACTAGTAATTTCACTGGTAATTCTACTGAAGCAAATGAATATAATGTATTTATAATTTTATTAATTGTGGGAATTATTTTGGTTTATATGTCTGGGATTTTGGGAATTATTCAATAGCATATCACAGGAAATAGGAAACAGGAAAAATAACAAGAAATGACGTACAAAAGTCATGTGAAAAAGTACATATATAGAAAGTGGAATTTGCCCTCGTTTTGTCACAACTGTAACGAGTAACTTCTGCAATTCATCCAAAACCTGTACTTGCTACTGTTGACTGCTATTGATTGCTACAACTGCTTTGCTATTGTGTAGTCTTGAAAATCTACAGAATCTATTGTTGATTGCTAGGACTAAGGCTAGGATTTGTTATTTAAAATCTTGCAGACTCTTTCTACTACTGTTGATTGCAGCTATTGATTGTCACTGTTGACTGCTAGGACTAAAATCTTGTTTTACTACTGTGGCCCGCTACTGTTGATTACTACTGTGGCCCGCTACTATTGATTACTACTGTGGCCCGCTACTATTGATTACTACACTGGCCCGTTACTGTTGATTACTACTGTGGCCCACTTGTTGACTGTGTTTGCTACTGTTCACTCTGTTTGCTAGGACTGTGGATTTGCTATATCTGCAGACTTTTTCTACTACTGTGGCCCACTACTGTTGATTACTACTGTTGTCCACTGCTGTTGATTACTACTGTGGCCGGCTACTGTTGACTGTGTTTGCTACTGTGGCCCGCTACTGCTGATTACTACCTGCTATTATTGACTGTGTTTGCTAGGACTGTGGATTTGCTATATCTGCAGACTTTTTCTACTACTGTGGCCTACTGCTGTGGCCCACTACTGTTGATTACTACTGTTGTCCACTGCTGTTGATTACTACTGTGGCCGGCTACTGTTGACTGTGTTTGCTACTGTGGCCCGCTACTGCTGATTACTACCTGCTATTATTGACTGTGTTTGCTAGGACTGTGGATTTGTTACATCTGCAGACTTTTTCTACTATTGTGGTCCGCCACTGTTGAATGCTACTGCTTTTCTGCAACTCTGTCCTGCTACTGGGGATTTTTCTGCATACTTTTTCTACTACTGTTTAAAAACTAAGTCATTATCATGTTTGCAGTTAGAAAAGACGATTACCATTAATTTTTACTGTAGTTTTTGTAAATCTCATGTCAAAACCCATAATGTTAAAACTTTAGTGGACAATTTAAATCATGGTTTAAAATGGTCCACAGTCATGAAAATTTTAGGTTTTTATGCTTGTAAATTTGGTAATTATAAAGATTTTGTTTACGTACTACATTATATTTATAACAAATATAATTGTAAAGAAATTAGTCCAAAATGCAATGAAACATGCAAATATTTATTTCAAAAATTTTTAGAATTTAATTATTATTTTAGGATAAAATTATGAAATATGAAATGTATTTTAATATAATACATTATTTCACTTTACATAAAAAGAGATGTAAAATATACATGGACACTGAAGGTGTTGAAGATAACTCTAAAATTAATTTTGTAAATTTTTTTAAAATATGTGCCGCAAGGTAAATCTACTGGTTTAAATGTGCAGAAATTGGATCTGTTTATGCAAAATATCTACTGGATCTATTTTTAAAATGTATTCTGTATCTACTGGATCTGTTTTAATGTCAAGACTGGTTTTATTTTAAAATGTATGCTCTATCTGTTTTAGTGTGCTGCAAAATATCTACTAGATCTGTTTTGGTGTGCTGCAAAATGTCTACTTGATCTGTAAATAAACCTCTTAAACTATAAATTTGTCTTGGTAGTGAATGAAGGAATCCTCTGGCAGTTACGCCCGCTTTTGCTCAATGGGTCTATTCTGGGTTTTGTTAATTCAAAAAAAGGGGCGGACTTTTGAGAGTGAAATTAACACGTTGGAACCAGGATGGATAATTACTGCTCTAAGAGATGTGAAAACATCCATTACCCTTTTACAGTAAGCTTATTGAGCAAAGATTTTTTTACAATTGCTTTCAAAAAATATTCATCACCTTCTGTGGGTGCAAAATAAGAAAATGAGTCTAGTCTCTTGTTCCTCTTTCACTTGCATTTTTTTCGAAAGATGTATATGCATTTTTAAGCAGATAATATTATGGGTCTTTGTTTATATAGCAAATCTGATGGGTATCATTTTTTTAAAAACCGTTCCATCCATACCTCCCGCTACTACAATTCCATCAAGCGATCGGTAGTGACTATTAAATATTGATGGTTTTTATTGCACTTTGTGCACATATGACATAGGTAAAAGCTATGTGGCGTGTAATAACTTTTGAATTTACCGTCAGAATGAAAACATAATGCTTTAGCTTCATCAACTCGTATTATATAATGAGATTCTATTGCTATAGTATAGTTTAGGTGCATAGAATTTCGAAAATATCGAATAATTCCCCAAAATAGCAGTTTCAATGATGTGTTTAAATGCCTAAAACAGAGCTAAAAGCTATTCCTGTTCTAAAAACTCTTCAATTTACAGTCAGAGTGATAATCTGCTGGTTTGCTGCCATCAAGGCGTGATATAGAATGACATTCTCTGTCTAAAAAATATTTTCACTGAAACTCTTTGAAAAAAAAAATCGATTTATGTATCAAAATAACTGTTTTAACGCTGTTTTTTACGCATATCACATAGGTAAAAACTTTATGGTGTGTAATAACTTTTGATTTTACCGTCAGATTGACAACCTGATGCTTCATATTCATCAACTTGTACTATATAATGGGATTCTATCGCTAAAGTATAATTAGGTGCATAAAATTTCGAAAATATCGAATAATTCCCCAAAATATCACTTTCAATGATGTGTTAAATGCCTAAAACAGAGCTGAAAGCTATTCCTGTTCTAACAACCCTTCAATTTGCAGTCAGAGTGACAATCTGATGGTTTGTTGCCATCAAGGCGGGATATAGAACGATATGCTATGCCTTAAAAACATTTTTACAGCATAGAATTTTTAAAAGAATCAATTTATGTATCAAAATAACTGTTTTAGCGCTGTATTCCGAGCATAAACCACAGGTAAAATCTATATGGTGTGTAATAACTTTTGAATTTACAGTCAGATGGACAATATGATGCTTTACAGTCATCAGCTCGTATATATAATGAGATTCTATGGCTAAAGTACAGTTTAGGTTCATAGAATTTCGAAAATATCGAAAAATTCACCAAAATATCAGTTCTAACGCTGTTTTAAACGCATAGAACAGAGCTAAAAACTGTTCGTGTGCTAACAACTTTTCAATTTAGAGTCAGAGTGACAATCTCATGGTTTATTTCCATTAAGGCGTGATATAAAATGACATTCTGTGCCTTAAAAAATTTTTCACTCTATTGAATTTTGAAAAAAAAAATCAATTTATGTAACAAACTAGCTGATTCAGCGCTGAATTCTGCGTATGAAACATAGGTAAAAGCTATATATGGTGTGTAATAACTTTTGAATTTACAGTCAGATTCACAACCTAATGCTTTATTCTCATCAACTCGTGCTATGTAATGAGATTCTATGGCTAAAGTATAGTTTTGGTGAATAGAATTTCAAAAATATCGAATAATTCACAAAATATCAGTTTCATGATGTGTTAAATGCTTGAAACAGAGCTAGAAGCTATTCCTGCTTTAACAACTCTTCAAGTGACAATCTGATGGTTTGTTTCCATCAAAGCATGATATGGAATGACATTCTATGCCTCAAAAATATTTTTGCAGAATAGAATTCTTAAAAAAATCAATTTATGTATCATAAGAGCTGTTTTAGCGCTGTTTTCCTGGCATAAAACAGGTAAAAGCTATATGGTGTGTAAACACTTTTGAATTTACAGTCAGATTGTCAATCTGATGCTTTATAGTCATCAGCTCGTATTCCATAATGAGATTCTATTTCTAAAGTATGGTTTAAGTGCATAGAATTTCGAAAATATCGAATTATTCACCAAAATATTAGTTTCAGTGCTGTTTTAAACGCGTAAAACAGAGCTAAAAGCCACTCCTGTGCCAACAACTTTTCAATTTACAGTCAGAGTGACAATCTGATGGTTTAGTTCCATCAAAGCGTGATATAAAATGACATTCTTTGCTTTAAAAACATTTTCACTGTATTGAATTTTGAAAAAAATCCGATTTATGTATCAAAATAGCTGTTTTAGCGCTGTATTCCGCGCATAAAACCTAAACATTTTACCTATGTAAAAGCTATATAGTGTACGGTCAGATTTACAACCTAATGCTTTATATACATCAACTCGTATTATATAATGAGATTCTACGGCTAAAATATAGTTTAGGTGGATAGAATTTCGAAAATATCGAATAATTCACCAAAATATCAGTTTCAACGCTGTTTTAAACGCATAAAACAGAGCTAAAAACTATTCCTGGGCTGACAACTTTTGAATTTAGAGTAAGAGTGACAATGTCATGGTTTAATTTCTTCAAGGCATGATACAAAATGATATTCTTTGCCTTAAAAACATTTTCAGTAAATAGAATTTTGAAAAAAAATCGATTTATATATCAAAATAACTGTTTAAGCGCTGTGTAATTACTGTTTTACGCTATATGGTGTGTAATGGCTTTTGAATTTACCGTCAGATTGACAACCTAATGGTTTAGCTTCATCAACTCGTATTACATAATGAGATTCTATCGCTATCAGGTGCATAGAATTTCGAAAATATCGAATAATTCCACAAAATTCCTGTCAGGCTAGGGGCCTTTTTAAATATTTTTTTTGTTCATGTTTTGTATGTTATTTTGGATGTCACCAAAAAGGCATATGCTACGTGGGAGACCCTCTGTCCCAGCATCTGGAATGTTAATTAAAGTAGCAGTGTCCGGGGGACGGAGGTCACCCACGGCTGGCGTCCGCTGACAAGTGACCCTGGACCCGGGGGCCAGCGGCCTTTGCCAGATGGCCGAATCAGAGAGGGAAGGGAGAAGAGGTTTGGCAACGACGAGGAGGAGACAGCCAGTCGAAGGACGAGCGCGGAAAGACGCAAAATTGAAAAGCTCGTGAGTGCCGACTGGTATTAGCGGCACTCGGACTCTCGTGAAAACAGCTGAACGGGAATAATAAACTGGTTTTGTAATGTATAGTAAATGAGTGACGAGTGTGTTTTTCCTCACCCAGTCAATGTAATTCATATCAATAAAGGATTGTTGTTGTTTTACCAAGGACTAAGTTGAACCATTTATTCGGGGAGGAGCCTCAGTATTGAGTCCCTTCAATTGCAATAAGATCTTTGATTTTTGTTCTGAAAGACTCTTTCACCCGTCGCGTATTGCGATCGAACCGGAGGGACATTCCTAAGTGATCCCAATAGACGGACAACCGAAGAAGTAACATCACAAAGTGCCATCGCCAGTACGCAACAGAGGTGAAAGTAGCGGCGATGGGACCTGAAGTGTTCTGCATCACGATCGAGCTGTGAAAAAAGCTGCGAAGGCGAAGGAAGAGTTCTGACATCCATGGTAAGCTGACCAGAACAAGGCTGATACTGCCAAGAGTGTTCTGCAGTGTGCTTCAGGCGATAGGATAGCTGTGAAGGTACCTGAAGAGTCGTGCATCACGTTCGAACTGTGGAAAAGCTGTGAAGGTGATGGAAAAGTTCCACATCCACTGGGAGCTGACCAACGCAGGGCTGATACTGCCAAGAGTGTTCCGACTGTGTGCTTCAGGTGGCAGACTGACAATCCTGTCGTCACATCGGAGGTAAGTATCCTCTTACTCTAAGGGGGAGTAGATACGGTAGAGGTCTGTACGAGCTAAAATGGAGCTTAGGAGCGGTCGCGATAGGGAAAGGGATGAGTTAGGATGAAGGCGAGGCTACACAGTCACAGAAAGGGATAGCGCGCACGGTGGTGCTTCAGAGAGTGACCTGGGAAGCGAGGAGGTGACAATAGACAGAGAGTCTGATGCTGCGGAAGACATTATGGCAATGACAACGATGCGGATATGCTGCGGAGCGGGACCAGAAAGCAGAGAGCTAAAGAAAGGATTGGAGATGATTTTGAATTACAAAAGATGAGGTTAGAGATGCAGCTGAGAAGGGAAGAGAGAGAGGCGGCAGAAAGGGAAAAGGAGAGAGAGGCAACGGAAAGGGAAAAGGAGAGAGAGCATGGGTATAGAATGCTGGAACTGCAAATGAAGAATGCAAACGAGGAGAGGGGTGATGTGCGAACGGTGGCAGTTTCTAGTAATCCAAGCTGATGCGCGGCTGGCTAATTATATAAAATTATTGCGAAATATATTAGCTGGAAGCCCTAAAAACCCAGAAGAGGTGATAAATCTCTTTGAGACAGCGGAAAGGGGATTTAAGATATATGAAGTACCAGAGGAGTTTCAAGGCAAAGTCATCATTTCTTTTTTAGACGGTAAATATGCAAACCATGATTTTCGAAAATTAAGTGCTGATGGTTTGTTTCCATCAAGGCGTGATATGGAATGACATTCTATGCCTTTGAAACATTTTTACGACATAGAATTTAAAAAAATTCATTTATGCATAAAATATTTCTGTTTCAGTGCTGTTTTCGTCGCATAAAACATGGGTAAACGCTATATAGTGTATATATCTTTTGAATTTACAGTCAGATTGACCAATTCCTAGCACAGGAATCAGCTATTCCTGTGTAATGAGATTAGAATATCCCTATGTAATGAGAGGCTAAAGTATATTTTAGGTGCATAGAATTTTGGAAATATCGAATAATTAACCAAAATGTCAGTTTCAACTCTGATTTAAACAGAGGTAAAAGCTACTCCTGTACCAACAACTTTTGAATTTAGAATAAGATTGACAATCTCATTGTTTATTTTCTTCAACGCGTGATACAGAATGATATTCTATGCCTTAAAAACATTTTCACTAAATAGAATTTTGGAAAAAAAAATCGATTTATGTTTTAAAATTGCTGGTTTAGCGTTGTTTTCACGCATAACACATAGGTGAAAGCTATGTGGTGTGTAATAAAGTTTGAATTTACAGTCAGAATAACAATCTGATGCTTTATATTCATCAACTCGTATTATATAATCAGATTCTATGGCTGAAGTACAGTTCAAATGCAAAGAATTTCGAAAATATCGAATTATTCACCAAAATATCACTTTCAACGCTGTTTTAATCGCCTAAAACGGAGCTAAAAGCTAAACTGTGCTAACAACTTTTCAATTTACAGTGATAATGACAATCTGATGGTTTATTTCCTCAACGCGTGATATAAAATGACACTATGATAATGTTTAAAAAAAATAATAAATAGTGAATTTAAAAAAATTCAATTTATGCATAAAATATTTCTGTTTCAGTGCTGTTTTCGTCGCATAAAACATGGGGGAAAAGCTGTATAGTGTGTAACAACTTTTCAATTTACAGTCGGAGTGAAATTCTGATGGTTTATTTCCATCAAGGTGTATAAAATGTCATTCTATGCCTTAAAAAATATTTTCAGTGCATAGAATTTGAAAAATTTCAATTTATGTATCAAAATAGCACTTTTAGCGTTGCTTTACACGCATAATACATAGGTGAAAGCTATATGGTGTGTAATAACTTTTAAATTTCAGTTAAATTTCAACTCGTGGCTAGAGTATAGATTAGGTGCATAGAATTTCCAAATTTTCTAATTATTCACTAAAACATCAATTTCGCCTGAAACAGAGCTAACAGCTATTCCTGTGCCAACAACTTTGGAATTTACAGTCAGACTGACAATCTGATGGTTAATTTCCATCAAGGCGTGATATAAAATGACATTGTATGGCTTAAAAACATTTTCACTACATAGAATTTTAAAAAAAATCAATTTATGTATTAAAATTTCTGGTTTAGCGTTGTTTTACACGCGTAACACATAGGTGTATGATGCGTAAAACTTTTGTATTTAGAGTTACATTCACAACCTAATGGTGAATTTTCTCAGATTTATCAACTCGTACTATTTAATGAGATTATATGGCTAAGGAATAAATTAGGTGCATAGAATTTCAAAAATATCCAACTATTCACCAAAATATCTGTTTCAATGCTGTTTTAAGCTCTTAAAACAGAGCAAAAAGCTATTCCTGTGCTAACAACTTTTCAATTTACAGTCGGAGTGAAATTCTGATGGTTTATTTCCATCAAGGCGTGATATAAAATGACACTATGATAATGTTTAAAAAAAATAATAAAATGTCATTCTATGCCTCAAAAAACATGTTCAGTGCACAGAATTTTCAAAATATCAATTTATGTATAAAAATCGCTGTTTTAGCGCTGTTTTCCACGGAAGAAACATAGGTAAGAGTAAAAATATTTGATTTTTAGCAACTCGTACTATGTAATCAGATTCTGTGGCTAAAGTATAGTTTAGGTGCATCTAATTTCAAAAATATCCAACTATTCACCAAAATATTAGATTCTACGCTGTTTTAGACGCATAAGACAGAGCTAAAAGCTATTTCTGTGCTAACAACTTCTCAATTTACAGTCCGAGTGAAAATCTGATACTTTGTTTCCATCTAGGCGTGATATAAAAATGATATTCTATGCCTCAAAAAATATCTTCACTACAGAGAATGTAAAAAAAAAAAATCGATTTATATATCAAAATAGCAGTTTTAGCGCTGTTTTCCACGCATAACACATAGGTAAAGGCAATATTTTCTGTAATAACTTTTGAATTAGTCAGATTCACAACCTAATGCTTTACATTCATTAACTGTACTATGTAATAAGATACGCCAGAAACAGAGCTAAAATCTACTCCTATGCGAACTTTCCAATTTACAATCAGAGTGACAATTTGATTTCCATCAAGGCGAGATATAAAATGAGAGTGTATGACTTAAAAAACATTTTCACTCTATAGAATTTTGAAAAAAAAATCGATTTAGTATGAAAATAGCTGTTTTAGCGCTGTTTTCCACGCATAAAAAATAGGTAAAAGCTATATGGTGCGTAATAACTTTCGAATTTACACTCAGATTCACAACCTTGTAGTATATAATGAGATTATATGGCTAAAGTATAGATTAGGTGCATAGAATTTCGAAAATTTCTAATTATTCACCAATCCATCAGTTTCATTGGTGTTTTAAACGCCTAAAACAGAGCTAACAGCTATTCCTCTGTCAACAACTTTTGAATTTACACCCAGAGTCACAATCTGATGGTAAATTTTCATCAAGGCGTGATATAAATGCCATTCTACGCCTTAAAAACATTTTCACTGCAAAGAATTTTGAAAAAAATCGATTAAAATTGCTGTTTTAGCATTGTTTTACTAGGTTAAACTATAAAGTGTTTAATAACTTTTGAATTTACAGTCAGATTCACAACTTAATGCTTTAGATTCATGAACTCGTAGTATGTAATGAGATTCTAAGGCTAAAGTACAGTTTGGGTTTATAGAATTTCGAAATTATCGAAATATTGAAGAAAATATCAATTTGACAACTTTTAAATTTACAGTTAGAGTGACAATCTGATGATTTATTTCCATCAAGGCGTGATATAAAATGACACTTTATGCCGCAAAAACCATTTTCGTTTCATATAATTTTGAAAAAAAAAAAAATCGATTTACATGTCAAAAGAGCAGTTTTAGCGCCCTTTTTTCCACTCTTAACACACAGGTAAAAGCTATGTGGTGTGCAATAACTTTTTTTTGAATTTAAAGTCAGATTCACAATCTAATGCTTTATAGTCATCAACTCGTACTATTTGATGAGATTATATGGCTAAAGAATAGATTAGGTGCATAAAAATTCGAAAATATAGAATTATTCACCAAAATATCTGTTTCAACGCTGTTTTAAACGCCTAAAACAGAGCTAAAAGCTATTCCTGTGAAAACAACTTTTCAGTTTACTGTCATAGTGAAAATCGGATGTTTAATTTCCATCTAGGCGTCAAATAAAATGACATTCTATGCATTAAAAACATTTTCGTTACATAGAATTTTGAAAAATATCAATTTATATATCAGAATAGAAGTTTTAGCGCTGTTTTCCACGTACAAAACAGGAAAAAGATATATGGTGTGTAATAATTTTTGAATTTACAGTCAGAATGACAATGACTTTATATTCATCAACTTGTACTATGTAATGAGACACAATGGCTGAAGTATACGTGCATAGAATTTCGTGCATAAAATTACGTGCATAGAATTTCGAAAATATTGAATTACTCACAAAAATATCAGTTTCAACGCTGTCTTTAACGCCTAAAACAGAACTAAAAGCTATTCCTGTGCCAGCAACTTTTGAATTTACAGTCAGAGTGAAAATCTGATTTTTTATTTCCATCAAGACATGATATAAAATAAGATTCTATGCCTTAAAAACATTTTCACTGCATTGAATTTTGAAAAATTCGATTTATGTATTAAAATTGTGTAAAGCGTTGTGTTACACGCAGGTAAAAGCTATATGGTGTTCAATAACTTTCGAAATTACAGTCAGAATCACAACCTGATTCTCTACATTCATCAACTCGTACTATGTAATGAAAATCTATGGCTAAAGTATAGTTTAGGTGCATAGAATTTCGAAAATAGCGAATTATTCACCAAAATATCAGTTTCAACACTGTTTTAAACACCTAAAACAGAGCTAAAAATTCTGATAACAACTTTTCAACTTACAGTCAAAGTGACAATCTGATCGTTTATTTCCATCTAGGCGTGATATAAAATGACATTCTTCGGCTTAAAAACATTTACACTGCACGGAATTTTGAAAAATATCAATTTATATATCAAGATAGCTGTTTTAGCGCTGTTTTACACGCAAAAACACAGGTAAAAGCTATATGTTGCATAATAACTTTCGAATTTACAGTCAGGTTCAAGCTTCATATTCATCAACTAGTATTATATAATGAGATTCTATGGCTAAAGTAGGAATTTCGACAATATCGGAGAATTCACCAAAATATGAGTTTCAATGTTGTTCGTGTGTTGTAAAAGCTATTCGTGTAATTACAACTGTTCAACTTACTGTCAGAGTGAGAATCTGATGGTTGGTTTGCATCAAGGTGTGATATAGAATGACATTCTATGCCTTAAAAACATTTTCACTGTATAGAATTTTCAAAAAAATCGATTTATATGTGAAAATACCTATTTCAGGACTATTTTCCTCGCATAAAACATAGGTAAAAGCTTCATGTTGTATAAAAACTTTTCAATTTACAGTCAGGTTCATAACCTAATGCTTCATATTCATCAAATGGTAATTTAATTACAGCTATTTTGATACATAAATCTATTTTTTTTCAAACTTCTATTCAGAGAAAATGTTTTTAAGCCTTAGAATCTCATACATACTACGAGTTGAAGAATCTAGAGAATTAGGTTGTGAATCTGACTGTAAATTCAAAAGCTATTAAACGCCATATTGGTTTTTTATGGGTTATGCGTGTAAAACAACGCTAAAATAGCAATTTTAATACATGAATTTCTTTTTCAAAATTCAATGGAGTGGAAATGTTTTTAAGGCATAGAATATCATGTTATATCACGCCTTGATGGAAATGAATCATTAGATTGTCATTCTGAATGTAAAATCAAAAGTTGTTGGCACAGGAATAGCTTTTAGATCCAAGGTAAATCCATCTTTAAATCCATCAACAAGGTTGAAACTGATATTATGTTGAAAAATTCGATATTTTTGAAATTTTTTGCACCTAAGCTTTACTTCAGCCGCAGAATATCATTACATAGTACGAGTTGGTGAATCAGAAGCATTAGGTGTGAATCTGACTGTAAATTGAAAAGTTATTACACACCACAAAGCTTTTACCTATGTTTTTTTGCGTGAGAAAGAGCGCTAAAACAGATATTTTGATATATAGATATTATGAGAATCGATTTTTTTCAAAATAGTACGTAGCGTAAATCTTTTTAACGCATAGAATGTCATTTTATATTTTGATTTGATAGAAATAAACCACTAGATTCTCATTCTGACAGTAAATTGAAAAGTTGTTACCTCATGAATAGCTTTCAGCTCTATTTTAGGCGTTTAAAACAGCGTTGAAACTGATATTTTCGTGAATAATTCAATATTTTCCAAATTCTATGCAGCTAAACTATATTTTCGCCATAGACTCTGATCACATAGTATGAGTTGATGAATATAAAGCATTAGGTTGTGATTCTGACTGTAAATTTAAAAGTTATTAGACACCATATAGCTTTTTCGTAGGTGGTTTGCGTGGAAAACAGCGCTAAAACAGCTATTTTGATACATAAATCAATTTTTTTTCAAAATTCTATGCAGAGAAAATGTTTTTAAGGCATAAAATGTCATTTTATATTGCCCCTTGATTAAAAACAACTTCATCAGATTGTCACTCTAAGTGCAAATTAAAAGATTGTTACCACAGAAACAACTTTTACTTCTATTCTAGGCGTTTCAAATAGCGTTGAAACTGATTTTTCAAAATTCGGTATTTTTTGAAATTCTATGCACCAAAACTATAATTTAGCCTAAGATATTCATTACATACTACGAGTTGATAAATACAAATCATCAGGTTGTGTATCTGACTATAAATTCAAAAGTATTACAAACCATACAGCTTTTACCTATGTGTTATGCATGGAAAATAGCGGTGACAGCTATTTTGATATATGAATCGATTCGTTTCAAAATTCTATGCAGTGTAAATGTTGTTAACGCATAGAATATCATTTATATCACGTCTCAATGGATATTGATATTTTTGAAATTATATGCATGTAAACTGTACTTTTAGCCATAGAATTTCATTACATAATACGAGCTGATGAATATCGAGCATTAGGTTTTGAATCTCACTGTAAATTGAACAGTTATTAGACACCACATAGCTTTTACCGGCTATGTGGTAAAAGTATGATTTTTTAGCTCGGAAAACAACGCTAAAATAGCTATTTTTATACATAAATCGAATTTTTTCAAAATTCAATGCAATGAAAATGTTTTTAAGGCATAGAATATTATTTCATATCATGCCTTGATGGAAACAAACCATCAGATTATCACTCTAACTGTAAATTGCAGAGTTATTAGCGCAGTAATTGCTTTTATCCCTGTTTTATTCGTTTAAAACAGCGTTGAAACTGATATTTTGGTGAATAATTCGATATTTTCGAAATTCTATACAGCTAAACTATATCTCATTATATAACAAATCTCATTATATAACAGGAGTTGATGAATGTAAAGGATTAGGTTGTGAATCTGACTGTAAATCCGAGTCATTAGAGGCCACGTAGCTTTTACATATGTTTTATGGCGGGAAAACAGCGCTAAAACAGCTAAGTTGATATGTAAATCGATTTTTTTTTTTAAATTCTATGCTGTAAAAATAAGTTTAAGGCGTAGAATATCATTCTATATCACGCTTTGATGGAAAAAAAACATGAGATTCTCACTCTTACAGTAAATTGAAGAGTTGTTAGCACAAGAATAGCTCTAAGCACTGTTTTAGGCGTTTAAAGAGCATTGTAACTGATATTTTGGTGAATTATTCGATATGTTTGAAATTCTATGCACCTAAAGTTATACTTTACCCATAGAATCTAATTATATAATAGTAGTTGTTGAATATAAAGCATTGGGTTGTGAATGTGACTGTAAATTCAAAACTTATTAGACACCACATAGCTTTTACCTATGTTTTATGCGCGGAAAACAGAGCTAAATTAATTATTTTTATACATAAATCGAATTTTCCAAAATTCTACACAAAGAAAATGATTTTAAAACATAGAATATCATTGTATATTACGCCTTTCTCGAAATAAACCATCAGATTGTCACTGAGGCTGCAAATTGAAAAGTTGTTAGCAGAGCTTTTAGCTCTGTTTTCGGCGTTTTAAACAGCGTTGAAACTAATATTTTGCTGAATAATTCCATGCTTTCGAAATTCTATCCACCTAAATAATAGTTTAGCCATAGAATCTTATTATACAAGTTGATGAATATAAAGGATCAGGTTGTGAATCTGACTGTAAATTCAAAAGTTATTAGACACCACATATCTTTTTCCCTATGTTTTATGCGCGGAAACAGCACTAAAATAGCTATTTTTATAACTAAATCGATTTTTTTTTTCAAAATTCTATGCAGAGAAAATGTTTTTAAAGCATAGAATGTCATTCTATATCAAGCGTTGATGGAAACACAACATAAGTTTCTCAATCTGACAGTAAATTGAAGACTTGTTAGCACAGGAATGGTTTTTAGCTCTGTTTTAGGCGTTTAAAACAGCGTTGAAACTGATATTTTGGTGAATAATTCGATATTTTCGAAATTCTTTGCACCTAAACTATACTTTTATCACAAATCTCATTATATAATAGGAGTTGATGAATATAAAGGATTAGGTTGTGAATCTGACTGTAAATTAAAGAGTAATTAGAGGCCACGTAGCTTTTACATACGTTTTATGGCGGAAAACAGCGCTAAAACAGCTAATTTATTATGTAAATCGATTTTTTTTCAAAATTCCATGCTGTGAAAATATTTTTAAGGCATAGAATATTATTTTATATTACGCCTGGATGGAAGATTGTCACTCTAACTGTAAATTGAAGAGTTCTTAGCGCAAGAATTGCTTTAGCACTGTTTTAGGCGTTTAAAACAGCGTTGAAACTGATATTTTGGTGAATAATTCGATATTTTCGAATTTCTATGCACCTAAACTACAATTTGGCCATTTTTTTTTTCAAATCGATTTTTTATTCAAAATTGTATGCTGTGAAAATGTATTCAAGGCGTAGAATGAAATTCTGTATCACCCTTTGATGGGAAAAAAAAACCATCGTTAGATGCATAGAATTTTGAAAATATCAAATAATTCATCAAAATATCAGTTTCAACGCTGTTTTAAACGCCTAAAATAGAGCTAAAAGCTATTCCTGTACTAACAACTTTTCTATTTGCAGTTTGAGTGATAATCTGATAGATTTTATTCATCAAGGCATAATATAAAATAATAATCTATGCCTTAAAACTATTTTCACTCCATAGAATTTTGAAAAAATTCGTTTTATGTATTAAAATAGCTAGTTTAGCGCTATTTCCCGCGCATAACACATAGGTAAAAGCTATGTGGTGTCTAATAACTTTTGAATTTACAGTCAGATTCACAACCTAATGCTTTATACTGATCAACTTGTATTACATAATGAGATTCTATGAGAAAAGTATATTTTAGGTAATAAAGTTTTGAATTTACAGTCAGATTCATAACCTAATGCTTTATATTCATCAACTCGTATTATGTAATGGGAATCTATGGTTAAAGTATAGTTTAGATGCATGAAATTTAGAAAATATCAAATATAATTTCGAAATATCAACGCTATTTTAAACGCCTAAAACATTCCTAAAATAATCAATTTATAGTTAGAATGAAAATCTGATGGGTTTTTTTCCCATCAAAGGGTGATACAGAATTTCATTCTACGCCTTGAATGCATTTTCACAGCATACAATTTTGAATAAAAAATCGATTTGAAAAAAAAAATGGCCAAATTGTAATTTAGGTGCATAGAATTTCGAAAATATCGAATTATTCACCAAAGGTAATAAAGGTTTCGAAAATATCGAATAATTCACAAAAATATCAGTTTTGACGCTGTTTTAAACGCCTAAAACAGAGCTAAAAGCTATTCCAGTGATGCAACTTTTCAATTTACAGTCTGAGTGACAATCTGATGGTTTCTTTCATCAAGGTGTAATATAAAATGATATTGTATGCGTTTGAAATATTTTCACTGTATAGAATTTTGAAAAAAATTGTTTTATGTATAAAAATAACTATTTTCGCGCTATTTCCCACGCATAAAACATAGGTAACACCTATATGGTGTTTAATAACTTTTGAATATACAGTAAGATTCACAACCTAATCTTTATATTCATCAACTCGTATTATATAATGAGATTCTATGGCTCAAGTACAGTTTAGTTGCATAGAAATTCGAACATATCGAATTATTCACCAAATTATCAGTTTGAACGCTGTTTTGAAGGCCTAAAACAGAACTAAAAGCAATTCCTGTGCTAACTCTTCAATTTATTGTCAGAGTGAGAATCTGATGGTTTTGTTTACATCAAGGCGTGATATGAAATGACATTCTAAGCCTTAAAAACATTTCCACTGCACAGAATTTAAAAAAAAAATCGATTTTATCCATGAAAATAGCTATTTTAGTGCTGTTTTCCGCGCATAATAAAACATAGACATAACAAACATTAAAGTTATTATCACTGCATAGAATTTTCAAAGAAATCGATTCATGTAGCGCTGTTTTCCGCGAGAAAAACATAGAAAAAAAAACATAGGAAAAAGCGATATCGTGTGTAATGACTTTTGAATTTACAGTCAGGTTCATAAACCTAATGCTTTATATTCATCAGCTAGTATTATATAATGAAATTCTACGGATAAAGTATACTTCAGGTGGATAGAATTTCGAAGATATTGAATAATTCACCAAAATATCAGTTTCAATTCTCTTTTAAAACGCTTTAAACAGACTATTCTTGTGCAAAAAAAACTGTTCAATTTACTGTTAGAGTGAGAATCTGATGTTTTCATTCCATCAATGTGTGATATAGAATGATATTCTCTGCCTTAAATTTATTTCACTCCATAGAATTTTAATCCTTTATATTTATCAACTCGCATTGCACAATGAGATTCTGTTGTAAAGTATAGTTTAGGTGCATAGAATTTCGAAAATATATCTAATTATTCACCAAAATATTAGTTTCGACGCTGTTTTAAACACCTAAAACACAGCTAAAAGCTATTCTTGTACTACAACTTTTCAATTTACAGAATGAGGGACAACCTGATAGTTTATATCCATCAAGGCGTAATATACAATAATATTATTTTCCTTAAAAATATTTTCTCTGCATAGAATTTGAGAAAAAAAACGATTTACGTATAAAAATAGTTGTTTCAGAGTTATTTTAACATAGGTAAAAGCTGTGTAGTATCTAACGACTTTTGAATTTACAGTCACATTCACAATCTATTCCTTTATATTCATTAACTCGCAGTACTCAATGAGATTCTATTGCTAAAGTATAGGTTAGGTGCATAGAATTTCGAAAATATCAAATTAATCACCAAAATATTAGTTTCAACGCTGTTGCAAACGCCTAAAACAAATGCTAAAAGCAATTCGTGCGCTAACAACTCTTCAATTTAATGTTAGAGGAAAAATCTGATGGTTTGTTTCAATCAGAGCGTGATATAGAATGACATTCTACGCCTTAAAAACATTTTCCCAGAATAGAGTTTTCAAAAAAAAAATCGATTTTTGTATCAAATTAGGTGATTTAGCGCTGTTTTTCAGGAACAAAACATGGGTAAAAGCTATATGGTCTATAAGAAGTTTTGAATTTATAATCAGATTCACAACGTAATGCTTTATATTCATCAACTCCTCCTACTATGTAATGAGATCTACTATGTAATGTACTCCTACTATGTAATTGCGAAAATATCGAAATATTCATCAAAATATCAGTTTCAACGCCGTTTTAAACTCCTAAAACAGAGCTAAAAACTATTCCAGTGCCAACAACATTTAAATTTACAGTCAGAGTGACAATCTGAAGGTTTGTTTCCATCAACGCATGATTTGAAATAATATTCTATGCCTTAAAAACATTTTCACTGAATTGAATTTTGAAAAAATTCGATTTATGTATTAAAATAGCTAGTTTAGCGCTGTTTCCCGCGCATAAAAAATAGTTAAATGCTATGTGGTGTCTAATAACTTTTGAATTTACAGTCAGATTCACAACCTAATGTACTATATAATGAGACTATATAATAATATCTCAGACGTAGTATTATATAATGTGATTCTATGGGAAAAGTATACTTTAGTTGCATAGAATTTCGAAAATGTCGAATTATTCACCAAAACATCAGTTTCAACGCTGTTTTAAACTCTTAAAACAGAGCTAAAAGCAACTCCTGTGTTAACTCTTCAATTTACAGTTAGAGTGAAAATCTGATAGTTTGTTTCCATCAAGGCGTGATATAGAATGACATTCTATGCCTCAAAAACATTTTCACTCCATGGAATCTTCAAAAAAATAGATATATATGTGAAAATACATATTTTAGGGCTATTTTCTTCGCATAAAACATAGAGAAAAGCTATATTGTGCGTAATGACTTTTGAATTTACAGTCAGGTTCACAACCTAATGCTTTATATCCATCAGCTAGTATTATATAATAAAATTCTATGGATAAAGTATACTTCAGGTGGATAGAATTTCGAACAGATCGAATAATTCACCAAATTGCTCTTTTAAATGCCTTAAACAGTGCTTAGGCTATTCTTATGCTCTTTTCAATGCTCTTTTAAATGCCTTAAACAGTGCTTAGGCTATTCTTGTGCAAACAACTGTTCAATTTACTGTCAGAGTGAGAATCTGATGTTTTCATTCCATCAATGTGTGATATAGAATGATATTCTCAGCCTTAAATTTATTTTCACTGCATAGAATTTTGAATAAAATCAATTTATGAATCAAAATAACTGTTTCAGAGCATAAAACATAGGTAAAAGCTATGTGGTATCTAATGACTTTTGAATTTAGAATCAGATTCACAGCCTAATCCTTTATATTCATGAACTCGCATTTCACAATGAGATTCTATTGTATAGTTTAGGTGCGTAGAATTTCGAAAATATCGAATTATTCACCAAAATATCAGTTTCAACGCAATTTTAATTCCCTAAAGCAGTGGTAAAAGCTATTCGTGTGGTAACAACTGTTCAGTTTACTGTAAGAGTGAGAATCTTAAGGTGTGTTTTTATCAAGGCGTTATACCACCCCCTAAAGTTTTGCCCACTTTTTCAGATTCACCCTGTATGGAATGACATTATGTGCCTTAAAAACATTTTCACTGCACAGAAGTTTCAAAAAATCGATTTATATTTGAAAATACCAATTTTAGCGATATTTTCCTCACATAAAACATAGGTAAAAGCTATATGTTGTGTAATGTCTTTTGAATTTATAGTCAGATTCACAACCTAATGATTTATATTAATTAACTAGTATTATGTAATGAGATTCTATTGGGGAAAGTATACTTTAAATCGATAGAATTTCGAAAATAACGAAATATTCACCAAAATATCAGTTTCAACGCTGTTTTAAACGCGTGAAACAGAGCCTGGGCTAACAACTTTTGAATTTACAGTTTGAGTGACAATCTGATTGTTACTTTCCATCCATCCGTAATATAAAATAATATTCTATGCCTTAAAAATAATTTCACAGCATAGAATTTTCAGAAAAATCGATTTATATATAAAAATAGCCATTTGCGCTGTTTTCCAAGCTTAAAACGTACGAAAAAGCAATGTAGTGTCTAATAACTTTTGAATTTACAGTCAGATTCACAACCTAATGCTTTATGTTCATCAACTACTATTATGTAATGAAATTCTATGTTTAAAGTATACTTTAGGTCATAGTTTCCCAACGGGGGCGACATCGCCCCCCAGTGGTCGCTGGAGCCATCCACGGGGGCGGTAGCGGATCCAGAGGCAAATGGGGGGCGTTGAGGCAGTCAAGAGGGGCGGTCAAATAAATAAATAAATTTAATGGAATTTTCTGTGACAACTTTTTTATCTCTTCTATTCTGTGGTGTCTTCCTGGTGATTCTGGTCATCCACTACCTCATCCGTCATGTACAGCTTTTCAACTGCAGCTTGGACAACAAGTTCCCTGCTACCGCCAACTGGCGTACTGGTACGTCTGAAGTCGACTGAGATGCTCTCAAAAGTTCTCTTCAAGATCACAGATAGGATACAAGCTTCAATATTTTTTCCCACTGCAAGTCGCTTTGAGTATGCTTTATGGTACGTAGTTACAATACCATCCCACGTCAGAACATAAAGTATAATATTAACATTACACTTGTGAATTAGGCTCAACTCATTAGCCAGCAGATCATACTTCCTCTTCTTTTCAACCTCTACTGTCTGCAGGTTATCCTGAGATGTTATTCTTACTTCAATAATTGTAATCTCATTCAATACCTTAACATGCACTACTATAACAGGCTTATTATGTTGGACATAATAATAATAAATTTATTATATTTAATATTTTTTTATAATTATTTTTTAATATAATAAAATAATTTGAAAATACCTGTTTTCATGAATAAATATTTTATCTATTTATGTAAATCATTTTATTGTTATCGCGTTAATAATCATTTTTAAATTAGCATTAGGTATACCTATACCTAATTTGTTTTAGTTTAGAATAGATTGACGGTCCAAGTTGGTAGGTAAAACACGCTGTTCATGCAATTTAACATGTTTCGACAAGAATATGGGAGCTTGAAATGATTTGTTTACGGAGCAAGTGCGCCGCATCGCAAACATACAAGTTAATGCGTGCACAAAATCAAATCTATAAAAGCGATAGCTCTAGGAATGTTTTATTATTTTTATGTGCTTCGCCGTGATAAATAGTCGTGAGTGATAAGTGTTAGAAGTCATTATAAACATTATTTTTATAATTATCTATAAATCTGTTGAGAAGTTAATTTGTATTTGAAAATGTCTGAATCTACACCTAAAAGGAAATGCCGCAGTACAGTATTGAGTATTTGAAATATGGATTTACTACTCTCCTACAAACCAATCATTACCTACGTGTTTAATTTGCCGAAAAGTTTTTTCAAATGAAGCTATGAAACCTACTAGGCTACAAGAGCATTTAAATAAAATGCATGCTGATAAGAAGAACAAAGATTTATCGTATTTTCAACAACTGGAAAAGCAATATTTAAAACATCCAACTATGTCAAACCTTTTTGCGTCGTCTTCTAAACAAGATGATGATGGACTACGAGCCTCACATAACGTTTTATTGTTAATCGCAAAAGCAGGAAAACCACACACATTTGGCGAGGAATTAATTTTGCCGGTAGTCAAAGAGATAAAAACTGTTCTTCATCATAAGACACCGTCAGATATCATCAAAAAAATTCCTCTCAGTGCAAAGATGAATATGTAAAATGGCAAAAGACGTTGAAATATCATTATGTGATTACTTATTAAAGACTTGCAAATTTTCCATTCAACTCGATGAATCAACTCTACCAAATAACTAAGCTCTACTCTTATCATACGTACGATTTATAAAAGAAGGAAAAATTCATGAAGAGTTATTATTTGCTAAAAATTGGAATCTGATACAAAGAGAGAATCTATATTTAATACCATGCAAAAGTTTTTTCAAGAGAAAAAAATTCCTATTTGCAATATTTTGTCTGCTGCTACTGATGGTGCTCCAGCAATGACAGGGCGTCATAAGGGTTTCATAGCGCATTTGAAACAAGCAGTACCAAATGTTCTCACTGTACATTGTATTATTTATCGTCAGCAGCAGGTTGCAAAAAATTGGAAAGAACGTCTGCATACGTCGCTCCATTACGTTATTAAAGCAATCAATAAGATTAGAAGCAATTCATTGAATGACCGATTATTTGGTAAGCTTTGCAATGAAAATGATGAAGATTACAATCACTTGCTGCTGCACACAGAAGTACGTTGGCTTTCTAAAGGTGTTTGTCTGAATTGTTTTTTCAATCTATTTGACTCAGTACTGGACTTTCTTGAAGATAGAGAGGAAAAATTGCGCGAAAACCTGATTACGTCAAAAAATGACATCGCTTATTTGACAAACCTGTTTAAAATATTTAATCAAGTTAATTTACAATTGCAAGGTGATGAGTTGAATTTAATTGAAACAAGAAACGTCATAGTTGCTTTTGCGGGAAAACTTCTATTCAAACGAAATCTAGGTAGAGGTGAATACAACCACTTTCCCATATTATCAGCAGTCTCTGCAAAACCGGAAGATTTGCTTACTTACTGCCAACACTTGGAAGTTCTTCATGTTGATTTTACGGAGCGTTTCCAAGATATTTTAACATGAATATATCGAGTTGGGTTTTAGATCCTTTCGCAAACACAGATACTGAAGAATCATCAAATTTGGAAGAGGAACTGTTAGAACTCACGACTAATGAAGCATTCAAAGTAAAATTCAAACATGGATACCAAGAGTTCTGGCTTCAAAAAACAATATCAGTTCTCTACCCTGGATTGTGGGCAATAGTACAGAAGTTTTTAATCGCATTTCCTTCGTCCTATATGGCTGAGCGTGGATTCAATGCAGTAGCTAATTTATTGTCAAAGAACAGGAACAGACTACACATCACTGAACGTGGCGATCTGCGATTGATGTTAACGAAATTGGAACCGACATTAACAAATTGTTAACACTCCACCAGCCTCAACCATCTCATTAATTTTTTTTATTATTAATTTTGTGTTTATCTCATTATTTTTTTATATCTTATTGATTCTGTGTTTATTTTTAAAATTTTAATAAACAATTTTATTATACATTTGGTTGGCGTTTTATTAATTTCTGCTTTATGATTTTTAATTGATAAATAAACAGGTAAATTAGGTCCAGATAATATGCAACAATATTTTAATATTTCTTATAAAATTAACTATTATGGACTAGGGGGCGTTGAAATTTTTGTTCTCTTCAAAAGGGGCGATGGTCCAGAAAAGGTTTCGAATCACTGCTTTAGGTGGATAGAATTTCGAAAATATCAAATAATTCAACAAAATATGAGTTTCAATGCAGTTTTAAACGCCTAAAACAGCGCTAAAAGCTATTTGTGTGGTAACAACTGTTCAATTTACTGTAAGAGTGAGAATCTGATGGGTTGTTTCTATCATGGCGTGATATAGAATGACATTCTATGCCTCAAAAACATTTTCACTTCATAGAATTCTCAAAAAAATAGATTTATATGTGAAAAATACTTATTTAAGGGCTATTTTCCTCGCATAAAACATGGGTAAAAGCTATGTGGTGTGTAATGACTTTTGAATTACAGTCAGATTTACAACCTAATGTTTTATATTCAACAATTAGTATTATATAATGAGATTCTATTGGGTAAATTAAACATTAGGTGGACGGAATTTCGAAAACATCGAAATATGTTAAAAAATATCAGTTTCAACGCTGTTTTAAACGCGTAAAACAGAGCAAAAAGCTATTCCTGTGATAAAAACTTTTGAATTTAAAGTTTGAGTGACAATTTAATGGTTTATTTCCATCAATCACTAGTATAAAATTTTCTATGCCTTAAAAATATTTTCACGGCATAGCAATATGTACAAAATCGATTTATGTATCAAAATAGCTATTTATGTGCTGTTACATCATAAAACATATCATAAAACTTAGTAAAATGCTATGTGGTGTTTAATAACTTTTGAATTTACAATTAGATTCACAACCTAATGTTTTAAATTCATCAACTGTTATTATATAAGATTCTACGGCTAAAGTATAGTTTAGGAGCATAAAAGTTCCAAAATATCGAATAATTCATCAAAATGTGAGCTTCAGTGCTGTTTTAAATGCCTAAAACAGAGCTAAAAGCTATTCTTGTGGTAAGAACTGTTCAATTTACTGTCAGAGTGAGAATCTGACGGTTTATTTCTATCAAGGCGTGATACAGAGTGACATTCCATGCCTTAAAAACATTTTCATGTATAGTTTTTTCAAAAAAATTTATTTATATGTGAAAATACCAATTTTCGCGCTGTTTTCCGCGCATAAAACACAGGTAAAAGATGTGTTATGTGTAATAACTTTTGAATTTACAGTCAGATTCACAATTTACAGAGCTAAAAATTGTTCGTGTGCTAACAACTTTTCAATTTAGAGTCAGAGTGACAATCTCATGGTTTGTTTCCATTAAGGCGTGATATAAAATGACATTCTGTGCCTTAAAAAAATTTTCACTCTATTGAATTTTGAAAAAAAAAAAATCAATTTATGTAACAAACTAGCTGATTCAGCGCTGAATTCCGCGTATGAAACATATAAAAGCTATATATGGTGTGTAATAACTTTTGAATTTACAGTCAGATTCACAACCTAATGCTTTATTCTCATCAACTCGTGCTATGTAATGAGATTCTATGGCTAAAGTATAGTTTTGGTGAATAGAATTTCAAAAATATCGAATAATTCAAAAATATCGGTTTCATGATGTGTTAAATGCTTGAAACAGAGCTAGAAGCTATTCCTGCTTTAACAACTCTTCAATTTACAGTCAGAGTGACAATCTGATGGTTTGTTTCCATCAAAGCATGATATGGAATGACATTCTATGCCTCAAAAATATTTTTGCAGAATAGAATTCTTAAAAAAATCAATTTATGTATCATAAGAGCTGTTTTAGCGCTGTTTTCCTGGCATAAAACAGGTAAAAGCTATATGGTGTGTAAAAACTTTTGAATTTACAGTCAGATTGTCAATCTGATGCTTTATAGTCATCAGCTCGTATTCCATAATGAGATTCTATTTCTAAAGTATGGTTTAAGTGCATAGAATTTCGAAAATATCGAATTATTCACCAAAATATTAGTTTCAGTGCTGTTTTAAACGAGTAAAACAGAGCTAAAAGCCACTCCTGTGCCAACAACTTTTCAATTTACAGTCAGAGTGATAATCTGATGGTTTAGTTCCATCAAAGCGTGATATAAAATGACATTCTTTGCTTTAAAAACATTTTCACTGTATTGAATTTTGAAAAAAATCCGATTTATGTATCAAAATAGCTGTTTTAGCGCTGTATTCCGCGCATAAAACCTAAACATTTTACCTATGTAAAAGCTATATAATGTACAGTCAGATTTACAACCTAATGCTTTATATACATCAACTCGTATTATATAATGAGATTCTATGGCTAAAATATAGTTTAGGTGGATAGAATTTTGAAAATATCGAATAATTCACCAAAATATCAGTTTCAACGCCGTTTTAAACGCATAAAACAGAGCTAAAAACTATTCCTGGGCTGACAACTTTTGAATTTAGAGTAAAAGTGACAATGTCATGGTTTAATTTCTTCAAGGCATGATACAAAATGATATTCTTTGCCTTAAAAACATTTTCAGTAAATAAAATTTAAAAAAAAAAATCGATATATATATCAAAATAACTGTTTAA
The DNA here is from genome assembly GCA_038380435.1 of Ryuthela nishihirai. Taxonomy (NCBI): domain Eukaryota; kingdom Metazoa; phylum Arthropoda; class Arachnida; order Araneae; family Heptathelidae; genus Ryuthela; species Ryuthela nishihirai. Next base: position 93,961,667 of record JAWZYU010000009.1, read on the forward strand.
GCGCTGTGTAATTACTGTTTTACGCTATATGGTGTGTAATGGCTTTTGAATTTACCGTCAGATTGACAACCTAATGCTTTAGCTTCATCAACTCGTATTACATAATGAGATTCTATCGCTATCAGGTGCATAGAATTTCGAAAATATCGAATAATTCCACAAAATTCCTGTCAGGCTAGGGGCCTTTTTAAATTTTTTTTTTGTTCATGTTTTGTATGTTATTTTGGATGTCACCAAAAAGGCATATGCTACGTGGGAGGCCCTCTGTCCCAGCATCTGGAATGTTAATTAAAGTAGCAGTGTCCGGGGGACGGAGGTCACCCACGGCTGGCGTCCGCTGACAAGTGACCCTGGACCGGGGGGCCAGCGGCCTTTGCCAGATGGCCGAATCAGAGAGGGAAGGGAGAAGAGGTTTGGCAACGACGAGGAGGAGAGAGCCAGTCGAAGGACGAGCGCGGAAAGACGCAAAATTGAAAAGCTCGTGTGAGTGCCGACTGGTATTAGCGGCACTCGGACTCTCGTGAAAACAGCTGAACGGGAATAATAAGCTGGTTTTGTAATGTATAGTAAATGAGTGACGAGTGTGTTTTTCGTCACCTAGTCAATGTAATTCATATCAATAAAGGATTGTAGTTGTTTTACCAAGGACTAAGTTGAACCATTTATTCGGGGAGGAGCCTCAGTATTGAGTCCCTTCAATTGCAATAAGATCTTTGATTTTTGTTCTGAAAGACTCTTTCACCCGTCGCGTATTGTGATCGAACCGGAGGGACATTCCTAAGTGATCCCAATAGACAGACAACCGAAGAAGTAGCATCACAAAGTGCCATCGCCAGTACGCAACAGAGGTGAAAGTAGCGACGATGGGACCTGAAGTGTTCTGCATCACGATCGAGCTGTGAGAAAAGCTGCGAAGGCGAAGGAAGAGTTCTGACATCCATGGTAAGCTGACCAGAACAAGGCTGATACTGCCAAGAGTGTTCTGCAGTGTGCTTCAGGCGATAGAATAGCTGTGAAGGTACCTGAAGAGTCGTGCATCACGTTCGAACTGTGGAAAAAGCTGTGAAGGTGATGGAAAAGTTCCACATCCACTGGGAGCTGACCAACGCAGGGCTGATACTGCCAAGAGTGTTCCGACTGTGTGCTTCAGATGGCAGACTGACAATCCTGTCGTCACATCGGAAGTAAGTATCCTCTTACTCTAAGGGGGAGTAGTTAGATACGGTAGAGGTCTGTACGAGCTAAAATGGAGCTTAGGAGCGGTCGCGATAGGGAAAGGGATGAGTTAGGATGAAGGCGAGGCTACACAGTCACAGAAAGGGATAGCGCGTAGGGTGGTGCTTCAGAGAGTGACCTGGGAAGCGAGGAGGTGACAATAGACAGAGAGTCTGATGCTGCGGAAGACATTATGGCAATGACAACGATGCGGATATGCTGCGGAGCGGGACCAGAAAGCAGAGAGCTAAAGAAAGGATTTGGAGATGATTTTGAATTAGAAAGGATGAGGTTAGAGATGCAGCTGAGAAGGGAAGAGAGAGAGGCGGCAGAAAGGGAAAAGGAGAGAGAGGCAACGGAAAGAGAAAAGGAGAGAGAGCATGAGTATAGAATGCTGGAACTGCAAATGAATGCAAACGAGGAGAGGGGTGATGTGCGAACGGTGGCAGTTTCTAGTAATCCAAGCTGATGCGCGGCTGGCTAATTATATAAAATTATTGCGAAATATATTAGCTGAAAGCCCTAACAACCCAGAAGAGGGGATAAATCTCTTTGAGACAGCGGAAAGGGGATTTAAGATATATGAAGTACCAGAGGAGTTTCAAGGCAAAGTCATCATTTCTTTTTTTAGACGGTAAATATGCAAACCATGATTTTCTAAAATTAAGTGCTGATGGTTTGTTTCCATCAAGGCGTGATATGGAATGACATTCTATGCCTTTGAAACATTTTTACGACATAGAATTTAAAAAAATTCATTTATGCATAAAATATTTCTGTTTCAGTGCTGTTTTCGTCGCATAAAACATGGGTAAACGCTATATAGTGTATATATCTTTTGAATTTACAGTCAGATTGACCAATTCCTAGCACAGGAATCAGCTATTCCTGTGTAATGAGATTAGAATATCCCTATGTAATGAGAGGCTAAAGTATATTTTAGGTGCATAGAATTTTGGAAATATCGAATAATTAACCAAAATGTCAGTTTCAACTCTGATTTAAACAGAGGCAAAAGCTACTCCTGTACCAACAACTTTTGAATTTAGAATAAGATTGACAATCTCATTGTTTATTTTCTTCAACGCGTGATACAGAATGATATTCTATGCCTTAAAAACATTTTCACTAAATAGAATTTTGGAAAAAAAGTCGATTTATGTTTTAAAATTGCTGGTTTAGCGTTGTTTTCACGCATAACACATAGATGAAAGCTATGTGGTGTGTAATAATGTTTGAATTTACAGTCAGAATGACAATCTGATGCTTTATATTCATCAACTCGTATTATATAATCAGATTCTATGGCTGAAGTACAGTTCAGGTGCAAAGAATTTCGAAAATATCAAATTATTCACCAAAATATCACTTTCAACGCTGTTTTAATCGCCTAAAACAGAGCTAAAAGCTGAACTGTGCTAACAACTTTTCAATTTACAGTGATAATGACAATATGATGGTTTATTTCCGTCAACGCGTGATATAAAATGACACTATGATAATGACACTCTAATTATTCACCAAAACATCAATATCGCCTGAAACAGAGCTAACAGCTATTCCTGTGCCAACAACTTTGGAATTTACAGTCAGACTGACAATCTGATGGTTAATTTCCATCAAGGCGTAATATAAAATGACACTATGATAATGTTTAAAAAAAATAATAAAATGTCATTCTATGCCTCAAAAAACATGTTCAGTGCATAGAATTTTCAAAATATCAATTTATGTATGAAAATCGCTGTTTTTGCGCTGTTTTCCACGGAAGAAACATAGGTAAGAGTTAAAATATTTGATTTTTAGCAACTCGTACTATGTAATCAGATTCTGCGGCTAAAGTATAGTTTAGGTGCATCTAATTTCAAAAATATCTAACTATTCACCAAAATATTAGATTCTACGCTGTTTTAGATTTTAGACGCAAAGCAACGCACACTTCTCAATTTACAGTCCGAGTGAAAATCTGATACTTTGTTTCCATCTAGGCGTGATATAAAAATGATATTCTATGCCTCAAAAAATATCTTCACTACAGAGAATTTAAAAAAAAAAAATCGATTTATGTATCAAAATAGCAGTTTTAGCGCTGTTTTCCACGCATAACACATAGGTAAAGGCAATATTTTCTGTAATAACTTTTGAATTAGTCAGATTAACAACCTAATGCTTTACATTCATTAACTCGTACTATGTAATAAGATACGCCTGAAACAGAGCTAAAATCTACTCCTATGCCAACTTTCGAATTTACAATCAGAGTGACAATTTGATTTCCATCAAGGCGAGATATAAAATGAGAGTGTATGACTTAAGAAACATTTTCACTCTATAGAATTTTGAAAAAAAAATCGATTTATTATGAAAATAGCTGTTTTAGCGCTGTTTTCCACGCATAAAAAATAGGTAAAAGCTATATGTTGCGTAATAACTTTCGAATTTACACTCAGATTCACAACCTTGTAGTATATAAAAAGATTATATGGCTAAAGTATAGATTAGGTGCATAGAATTTCGAAAATTTCTAATTATTCACCAAACCATCAGTTTCATTGGTGATTTAAATGACTAAAACAGGAATAATCAATTCAAAAGTTGTTGACACAGGAATTCCTGTGTCAACAACTTTTGAATTTACACTCAGAGTCACAATCTGATGGTAAATTTTCATCAAGACGTGATATAAAGGCCATTCTACGCCTTAAAAACATTTTCACTGCAAAGATTTTTGAAAAAAATCGATTAAAATTGCTGTTTTAGCATTGTTTTACTAGGTTAAAGCTATAAAGTGTTTAATAACTTTTGAATTTACAGTCAGATTCACAACTTAATGCTTTAGATTCATGAACTCGTAGTATGTAATGAGATTCTAAGGCTAAAGTACAGTTTGGGTTTATAGAATTTCGAAATTATCGAAATATTGAAGAAAATATCAATTTGACAACTTTTAAATTTACAGTTAGAGTGACAATCTGATGATTTATTTCCATCAAGGCGTGATATAAAATGACACTTTATGCCGCAAAAACCATTTTCGTTTCATATAATTTTGAAAAAAAAAATCGATTTACGTATCAAAAGAGCAGTTTTAGCGCCCTTTTTTCCACTCATAACACACAGGTAAAAGCTATGTGGTGTGCAATAACTTTTGAATTTAAAGTCAGATTCACAATCTAATGCTTTATATTCATCAACTCGTACTATTTGATGAGATCATATGGCTAAAGAATAGATTAGGTGCATAAAAATTCGAAAATATAGAATTATTCACCAAAATATCTGTTTCAACGCTGTTTTAAACGCCTAAATCAGAGCTAAAAGCTATTCCTGTGAAAACAACTTTTCAGTTTACTGTCATAGTGAAAATCGGATGTTTAATTTCCATGTAGGCGTCAAATAAAATGACATTCTATGCATTAAAAACATTTTCGTTACATAGAATTTTGAAAAATATCAATTTATATATCAAAATAGAAGTTTTAGCGCTGTTTTCCACGCACAAAACAGGAAAAAGATATATGGTGTGGATTCAATTTTTGAATTTACAGTCAGAATGACAATGACTTTATATTCATCAACTTGTACTATGTAATGAGACTCAATGGCTGAAGTATACGTGCATAGAATTTCGTGTATAAAATTACGTGCATAGAATTTCGAAAATATTGAATTACTCACAAAAATATCAGTTTCAACGCTGTCTTTTTAACGCTTAAAACAGAACTAAAAGCTATTCCTGTGCCAGCAACTTTTGAATTTACAGTCAGAGTGAAAATGTGATTTTTTATTTTCATCAAGGCATGATATAAAATAAGATTCTATGCCTTAAAAACATTTTCACTGCATTGAATTTTGAAAAATTCGATTTATGTATTAAAATTGTGTAAAGCGTTGTTTTACACGCAGGTAAAAGCTATATGGTGTTTAATAACTTTCGAATTTACAGTCAGATTCACAACCTAATTCTCTACATTCATCAACTCCTACTATGTAATGAAAATCTATGGCTAAAGTATAGTTTAGGTGCATAGAATTCCGAAAATAGCGAATTATTCACCAAAATATGTTTTAACACTGTTTTAAACACCTAAAACAGAGCTAAAAATTCTGATAACAACTTTTCAACTTACAGTCAAAGTGACAATCTGATCGTTTAATTCCATTAAAATGACATTCTTCGGCTTAAAATCATTTACACTGCACGGAATTTTGAAAAATATCGATTTATATATCAAGATAGCTGTTTTAGCGCTGTTTTACACGCAAAAACACAGGTAAAAGCTATATGTTGCATAATAACTTTCGAATTTACAGTCAGGTTCACAACCTAATGCTTCATATTCATCAACTAGTATTATATAATGAGATTCTATGGCTAAAGTAGGAATTTCGACAATATCGGAGAATTCACCAAAATATGAGTTTCAATGTTGTTCGTGTGTTGTAAAAGCTATTCATGTGGTTACAACTGTTCAACTTACTGTCAGAGTGAGAATCTGATGGTTTGTTTGCATCAAGGTGTGATGTAGAATGACATTCTATGCCTTAAAAACATTTTCACTGTATAGAATTTTCAAAAAAATCGATTTATATGTGAAAATGCCTATTTTAGGACTATTTTCCTCGCATAAAACATAGGTAAAAGCTACATGTTGTATAATAACTTTTCAATTTACAGTCAGGTTCATAACCTAATGCTTCATATTCATCAAATGGTAATTTAATTACAGCTATTTTGATACATAAATTTATTTTTTTTCAAACTTCTATTCAGAGAAAAAGTTTTTAAGCCTTAGAATCTCATACATACTACGAGTTGATGAATCTAGAGAATTAGGTTTTGAATCTGACTGTAAATTCAAAAGTTATTAAACGCCATATTGGTTTTTTTATGGGTTATGCGTGTAAAACAACGCAAAAATAGCAATTTTAATACATAAATTTTTTTTCAAAATTCAATGGAGTGGAAATGTTTTTAAGGCATAGAATATCATGTTATATCACGCCTTGATGGAAATGAATCATTAGATTGTCATTCTGAATGTAAAGTCAAAAGTTGTTGGCACAGGAATAGCTTTTAGATCCAAGGTAAATCCATCTTTAAATCCATCAAAAAGATTGAAACTGATATTATGTTGAAAAATTCGATATTTTTGAAATTTTTTTGCACCTAAGCTTTACTTCAGCCGCAGAATATCATTACATAGTACGAGTTGGTGAATCAGAAGCATTAGGTTGTGAATCTGACTGTAAATTGAAAAGTTATTACACACCACAAAGCTTTTACCTACGTTTTTTTGCGTGAGAAAGAGCGCTAAAACAGATATTTTGATATATAGATATTATGAGAATTGATTTTTTCAAAATAGTATGTAGCGTAAATCTTTTTAACGCATAGAATGTCATTTTATATTTTGATTTGATAGAAATAAACCATTAGATTCTCATTCTGACAGCAAATTGAAAAGTTGTTACCTCATGAATAGCTTTCAGCTTTGTTTTAGGCGTTTAAAACAGCGTTGAAACTGATATTTTCGTGAATAATTCAATATTTTCCACATTCTATGCAGCTAAACTATATTTTCGCCATAGAATCTGATCACATAGTATGAGTTGATGAATATAAAGCATTAGGTTGTGAATCTGACTGTAAATTTAAAAGTTATTAGACACCATATAGCTTTTTCGTAGGTGGTTTGCGTGGAAAACAGCGCTAAAACAGCTATTTTGATACATAAATCAATTTTTTTCAAAATTCTATGCAGAGAAAATGTTTTTAAGGCATAAAATGTCATTTTATATTACGCCTTGATTAAAAAAGAACTTCATCAGATTGTCACTCTAAGTGCAAATTAAAAGATTGTTACCACAGAAACAGCTTTTACTTCTATTCTAGGCGTTTCAAATAGCGTTGAAACTGATTTTTCAAAATTCGGTATTTTTTTGAAATTCTATGCACCAAAACTATAATTTAGCCTAAGATATTCATTACATACTACGAGTTGATAAATACAATCATCAGGTTGTGTATCTGACTATAAATTCAAAAGTATTACAAACCATACAGCTTTTACCTATGTGTTATGCATGGAAAATAGCGGTGACAGCTATTTTGATATATGAATCGATTCGTTTCAAAATTCTATGCAGTGTAAATGTTGTTAACGCATAGAATATCATTTATATCACGTCTCAATGGATATTGATATTTTTGAAATTATATGCATGTAAACTGTACTTTTAGCCATAGAATTTCATTACATAATACGAGCTGATGAATATCGAGCATTAGGTTTTGAATCTCACTGTAAATTGAACAGTTATTAGACACCACATAGCTTTTACCGGCTATGTGGTAAAAGTATGATTTTTTAGCTCGGAAAACAACGCTAAAATAGCTATTTTTATACATAAATCGAATTTTTTCAAAATTCAATGCAATGAAAATGTTTTTAAGGCATAGAATATTATTTCATATCATGCCTTGATGGAAACAAACCATCAGATTATCACTCTAACTGTAAATTGCAGAGTTATTAGCGCAGTAATTGCTTTTATCCCTGTTTTATTCGTTTAAAACAGCGTTGAAACTGATATTTTGGTGAATAATTCGATATTTTCGAATACAGAATTTCATTCTACGCCTTGAATACATTTTCACAGCATACAATTTAAACAAAACATTCCTAAAATAATCAATTTATAGTTAGAATTGAAATCTGATGGGTTTTTTTCCCATCAAAGGGTGATACAGAATTTCATTCTACGCCTTGAATACATTTTCACAGCATACAATTTTGAATAAAAAATCGGTTTAAAAAAAAATGGCCAAATTGTAATTTAGGTGCATAGAATTTTGAAAATATCGAATTATTCACCAAAGGTAATAAAGGTTTCGAAAATATCGAATAATTCACAAAAATATCAGTTTCGGTGCTGTTTTAAACGCCTAAAACAGAACTAAAAGCTATTCCAGTGATGCAACTTTTCAATTTACAGTCTGAGTGACAATCTGATGGTTTCTTCCATCAAGGTGTAATATAAAATGATATTCTATGCGTTTGAAATATTTTCACTGTATAGAATTTTGAAAAAAATTGTTTTGTGTATAAAAATAACTATTTTCGCGCTATTTTCCGCGCCTAAAACATAGGTAACACCTATATGGTGTTTAATAACTTTTGAATATACAGTAAGATTCACAACAATACTTTATATTCATCAACTCTTATATTAATGAGATTCTATTTCTCAAGTACAGTTTAGTTGCATAGAAATTCGAACATATCAAATTATTCACCAAATTATCAGTTTGAACGCTGTTTTGAAGGCCTAAAACAGAACTAAAAGCAATTCCTGTGCTAACTCTTCAATTTATTGTCAGAGTGAGAATCTGATGGTTTTGTTTACATCAAGGCGTGATATGAAATGACATTCTAAGCCTTAAAAACATTTCCACTGCACAGAATTTAAAAAAAAATTGATTTTATCCATGAAAATAGCAATTTTAGTGCTGTTTTCCGCGCATAATAAAACATAGACATAACAAACATTAAAGTTATTATCACTGCATAGAATTTTCAAAGAAATCGATTCATGTAGCGCTGTTTTCCGCGAGAAAAACATAGAAAAAAAAACAGATTAAAAAGCGATATCGTGTGTATGACTTTTGAATTTACAGTCAGGTTCATAAACCTAATGCTTTATATTCATCACCTAGTATTATATAATGAAATTCTATGGATAAAGTATACTTCAGGTGGATAGAATTTCGAAGATATTGAATAATTCACCAAAATATCAGTTTCAATTCTCTTTTAAAACGCTTTAAACAGACTATTCTTGTGCAAAAAAAACTGTTCAATTTACTGTTAGAGTGAGAATCTGATTTTTCATTCCATCAATGTGTGATATAGAATGATATTCTCTGCCTTAAATTTATTTCACTCCATAGAATTTTAATCATTTATATTCATCAACTCGCATTGCACAATGAGATTCTATTGTAAAGTATAGTTTAGGTGCATAGAATTTCGAAAATATATCTAATTATTCACCAAAATATTAGTTTCGACGCTGTTTTAAACACCTAAAACACAGCTAAAAGCTATTCTTGTACTACAACTTTTCAATTTACAGAATGAGGGACAACCTGATAGTTTATATGTATCAAGGCGTAATATACAATAATATTATTTTCCTTAAAAATATTTTCTCTGCATAGAATTTGAGAAAAAAAACTATTTACGTATAGAATTAGTTGTTTCAGAGTTATTTTAACATAGGTAAAAGCTGTATAGTATCTAACGACTTTTGAATTTACAGTCACATTCATAATCTATTCCTTTATATTCATTAGCTCGCATTATTCAATGAGATTCTATTGCTAAAGTATAGATTAGGTGCATAGAATTTCGAAAATATCAAATTAATCACCAAAATATTAGTTTCAACGCTGTTGCAAACGCCTAAAACAAATGCTAAAAGAATTCGTGCGCTAACAACTCTTCAATTTGATGTTAGAGGGAAAATCTGATGGTTTGTTTCAATCAGAGCGTGATGTAGAATGAATTTATATCAAATTAGGTGATTTAGCGCTGTTTTCCAGGCACAAAACATGGGTAAAAGCTATATGGTCTATAAGAAGTTTTGAATTTATAGTCAGATTCACAACGTAATGCTTTATATTCATCAACTCCTCCTACTATGTAATGTACTCCTACTATGTAATTGCGAAAATATCGAAATATTCACCAAAATATCAGTTTCAACACCATTTTAAACGCCTAAAACAGAGCTAAAAACTATTCCTCTGCCAACAACATTTGAATTTACAGTCAGAGTGACAATCTGAAGGTTTGTTTCCATCAACGCATGATTTGAAATAATATTCTATGCCTTAAAAACATTTTCGCTGAATTGAATTTTGAAAAAATTCGATTTATGTATTAAAATAGCTAGTTTAGCGCTGTTTCCCGCGCATAAAAAATAGGTAAAAGCTATGTGGTGTCTAATAACTTTTGAATTTACAGTCAGATTCACAACCAAATGTACTATATAATGAGACTATATAATAATATCTCAGACCTAGTATTATATAATAAGATTCTATGGGAAAAGTATACTTTGGGTGCATAGAAATTCGAAAATATCAAATTATTCACCAAATTATCAGTTTGAACGCTGTTTTGAAGGCCTAAAACAGAGCTTAAAGCAATTCCTGTGCTAACTCTTCAATTTATTGTCAGAGTGAGAATCTGATGGTTTTGTTTACATCAAGGCGTGATATGAAATGACATTCTAAGCCTTAAAAACATTTCCACTGCATAGAATTTTGAAAAAAATCGATTTATCCATGAAAATAGCTATTTTAGCACTGCTTTCGGCACATTAAACATAGGTAAAAGCTATATCGTGTATAATAACTTTTGAATTTTTAGTCAGATTGAGAACCTAATGCTTTATATTCATCGTACTATATAATGAGACACTATGGCTAAAGTATAGTTTAGTTGCATAGAATTTCGAAAATGTCGAATTATTCACCAAAATATCAGTTTCAACGCTCTTAAAACAGAGCTAAAAGCAACTCCTGTGTTAACTCTTCAATTTACAGTTAGAGTGAAAATCTGATGGTTTGTTTCCATCAAGGCGTGATATAGAATGACATTCTATGCCTTAAAAACATTTTCACTGCACAGAAGTTTCAAAAAATCGATTTATATTTGAAAATACCAATTTTAGCGGTATTTTCCTCACATAAAACATAGGTAAAAGCGATATGTTGTGTAATGTCTTTTGAATTTATAGTCAGATTCACAACCTAATGATTTATATTAATTAACTAATATTATGTAATGTGATTCTATTGGGGAAAGTATACTTTAAATCGATAGAATTTCGAAAATATCGAAATATTCACCAAAATATCAGTTTCAACGCTGTTTTAAACGCGTGAAACAGAGCCTGTGCTAACAACTTTTGAATTTACATTTTTAGTGACAATCTGATTGTTATACGTAATATAAAATAATATTCTATGCCTTAAAAATAATTTCACAGCATAGAATTTTGAGAAAAATCGATTTATATATAAAAATAGCTATTTGCGCCGTTTTCCGAGCTTAAAACGTACGAAAAAGCAATGTAGTGTCTAATAACTTTTGAATTTACAGTCAGATTCACAACCTAATGCTTTATGTTCATCAACTACTATTATGTAATGAAATTCTATGTTTAAAGTATACTTTAGGTCATAGTTTCCCAACGGGGGCGACATCGCCCCCCAGTGGTCGCTGGAGCCATCCACGGGGGCGGTAGCGGATCCAGAGGCAAATGGGGGGCGTTGAGGCAGTCAAGAGGGGCGGTCAAATAAATAAATAAATTTAATGGAATTTTCTGTGACAACTTTTTTTATTTCTTCTATTCTGTGGTGTCTTCCTGGTGATTCTGGTCATCCACTACCTCATCCGTCATGTACAGCTTTTCAACTGCAGCTTGGACAACAAGTTCCCTGCTACCGCCAACTGGCGTACTGGTACGTCTGAAGTCGACTGAGATGCTCTGAAAAGTTCTCTTCAAGATCACAGATAGGATACAAGCTTCAATATTTTTTCCCACTCCAAGTCGCTTTGAGTATGCTTTATGGTACGTAGTTACAATACCATCCCACGTCAGAACATAAAGTATAATATTAACAATTACACTTGTGAATTAGGCTCAACTCATTAGCCAGCAGATCATACTTCCTCTTCTTTTCAACCTTTACTGTCTGCAGGTTATCCTGAGATGTTATTCCTTCTTCAATAATTGTAATCTCATTCAATACCTTAACATGCACTACTATAACAGGCTTATTATGTTGGACATGTGTGTTCGTCCTGATAGGCAAATCAACCTTGATGCAATAATAATATAATAATAATAAATTTATTATATTTAATATTTTTTTATAATTATTTTGTAATATAATAAAATACTTTGAAAATACCTGTTTTCATGAATAAATATTTTATCTAGTTATGTAAATCATTTTATTGTTATCGCGTTAATAAGCATTTTTAAATTAGCATTAGGCATACCTATACCTAATTTGTTTTAGTTTAGAATAGATTGACGGTCCAAGTTGGTAGGTAAAACACGCTGTTCATGCAATCTAACATGTTTCGACAAGAATATGGGAGCTTGAAATGATTTGTTTACGGGGCAAGTGCGCCGCATCGCAAACATACAAGTTAATGCGTGCACAAAATCAAATCTATAAAAGCGATAGCTCTAGGAATGTTTTATTATTTTTATGTGCTTCGCCGTGATAAATAGTCGTGAGTGATAAGTGTTAGAAGTCATTATAAACATTATTTTTATAATTATCTATAAATCTGTTGAGAAGTTAATTTGTATTTGAAAATGTCTGAATCTTCACCTAAAAAGAAATGCCGCAGTACAGTATTGAGTATTTGAAATATGGATTTACTACTCTCCTACAAACCAATCATTACCTACGTTTTTAATTTGCCGAAAAGTTTTTTCAAATGAAGCTATGAAACCTACTAGGCTACAAGAGCATTTAAATAAAATGCATGCTGATAAGAAAAACAAAGATTTATCGTATTTTCAAGAACTGGAAAAGCAATATTTAAAACATCCAACTATGTCAAACCTTTTTGCGTCGTCTTCTAAACAAGATGATGATGGACTACGAGCCTCACATAACGGTTCATTGTTAATCGCAAAAGCAGGAAAACCACACACATTTGGCGAGGAATTAATTTTGCCGGTAGTCAAAGAGATATTAAAAACTGTTCTTTATCATAAGACACCGTCAGATATCATCAAAAAAATTCCTCTCAGTAATAATTCAGTGCAAAGATGAATATGTAAAATGGCAAAAGACGTTGAAATATCATTATGTGATTACTTATTAAAGACTTGCAAATTTTCCATTTAACTCGATGAATCAACTCTACCAAATAACTAAGCTCTACTCTTATCATACGTACGATTTATAAAAGAAGGAAAAATTCATGAAGAGTTATTATTTGCTAAAAATTGAAATCTGATACAAAGAGAGAATCTATATTTAATACCATGCAACAGTTTTTTCAAGAGAAAAAAATTCCTATTTGCAATATTTTGTCTGCTGCTACTGATGGTGCTCCAGCAATGACAGGGCGTCATAAGGGTTTCATAGCGCATTTGAAACAAGCAGTACCAAATGTACTCACTGTACATTGCATTATTTATCGTCAGCAGCAGGTTGCAAAAAATTGGAAAGAACGTCTGCATACGTCGCTCCATTACGTTATTAAAGCAATCAATAAGATTAGAAGCAATTCATTGAATGACCGATTATTTGGTAAGCTTTGCAATGAAAATGATGAAGATTACAATCACTTGCTGCTGCACACAGAAGTACGTTGGCTTTCTAAAGGTGTTTGTCTGAATTGTTTTTTCAATCTATTTGACTCAGTACTGGACTTTCTTGAAGATAGAGAGGAAAAATTGCGCGAAAACCTGATTACGTCAAAAAATGACATCGCTTATTTGACAAACCTGTTTAAAATATTTAATCAAGTTAATTTACAATTGCAAGGTGATGAGTTGAATTTAATTGAAACAAGAAACGTCATAGTTGCTTTTGCGGGAAAACTTCTATTCAAACGAAATCTAGGTAGAGGTGAAAACAACCACTTTCCCATATTATCAGCAGTCTCTGCAAAACCGGAAGATTTGCTTACTTACTGCCAACACTTGGAAGTTCTTCATGTTGATTTTACGAGCGTTTCCAAGATATTTTAACATGAATATATCGAGTTGGGTTTTAGATCCTTTCGCAAACACAGATACTGAAGAATCATCAAATTTGGAAGAGGAACTGTTAGAACTCACGACTAATGAAGCATTCAAAGTAAAATTCAAACATGGATACCAAGAGCTATGGCTTCAAAAATCAATACCAATTCTCTACCCTGGATTGTGGGCAATAGTACAGAAGTTTTTAATCGCATTTCCTTCGTCCTATATGGCTGAGCGTGGATTCAATGCAGTAGCTAATTTACTGTCAAAGAACAGGAACAGACTACACATCACTGAACGTGGCGATCTGCGATTGATGTTAACGAAATTGGAACCGACATTAACAAATTGTTAACACTCCACCAACCTCAACCATCTCATTAATTTTTTTTATTATTAATTTTGTGTTTATCTCATTATTTTTCTATTTCTTATTGATTCTGTGTTTATTTTTAAAATTTTAATAAACAATTTTATTGTACATTTGGTTGGCGTTTTATTAATTTCTGCTTTATGATTTTTAATTGATAAATAAACAGGTAAATTAGGTCCAGATAATATGCAACAATATTTTAATATTTCTTATAAAATTAACTATTATGGACTAGGGGGGCGTTGAAATTTTTGTTCTCTTCAAAAGGGGCGATGGTCCAGAAAAGGTTTGGAATCACTGCTTTAGGTGGATAGAATTTCGAAAATATCGAATAATTCAACAAAATATGAGTTTCAATGCAGTTTTAAACGCCTAAAACAGCGCTAAAAGCTATTTGTGTGATAACAACTGTTCAATTTACTGTAAGAGTGAGAATCTGATGGGTTGTTCCTATCATGGCGTGATATAGAATGACATTCTATGCCTCAAAAACATTTTCACTTCATAGAATTCTCAAAAAAATAGATTTATATGTGAAAAATACCTATTTAAGGGCTATTTTCCTCTCATAAAACATGGGTAAAAGCTATGTGGTGTGTAATGACTTTTGAATTACAGTCAGATTTACAACCTAATGTTTTATATTCAACAATTAGTATTATATAATGAGATTCTATTGGGTAAATTAAACATTAGGTGGACGAAATTTCGAAAACATCGAAATATGTTCCAAAATATCAGTTTCAACGCTGTTTTAAACGCGTAAAACAGAGCAAAAAAAGCTGTTATATCATAAAACATATCATAAAACTTAGTAAAATGCTATATGGTGTTTAATAACTTTTGAATTTACAATTAGATTCACAACCTAATGTTTTAAATTCATCAACTGGTGTTATATAAGATTCTTTGGCTAAAGTATAGTTTAGGAGCATAAAAGTTCCAAAATATCGAATAATTCATCAAAATGTGAGCTTCAGTGCTGTTTTAAACGCCTAAAACAGAGCTAAAAGCTATTCTTGTGTTAAGAACTGTTCAATTTACTGTCAGAGTGAAAATCTGACGGTTTATTTCTATCAAGGCGTGATATAGAATGACATTCCATGCCTTAAAAACATTTTCATGTATAGTTTTTTCAAAAAAATTTATTTATATGTGAAAATACCAATTTTAGCGCTGTTTTCCGCGCATGAAACACAGGTAAAAGATGTGTTATGTGTAATAACTTTTGAATTTACAGTCAGATTCACAACCCACAGAGCTAAAAACTGTTCGTGTGCTAACAACTTTTTAATTTAGAGTCAGAGTGACAATCTCATGGTTTATTTCCATTAAGGCGTGATATAAAATGACATTCTGTGCCTTAAAAAAATTTTCACTCTATTTTAGGTGCATAAAATTTCGAGAATATCGAACAATTCAAGAAAATATGACTTTCGATGTTGTTTTTAACGCTTAAACAGTAGAAAACGGAATTCGTGTGCTAACAACTGGTCAATTTACTGTCAGAGTGAGAATCTGACGGTTTATTTCTATCATGGCGTGATATAGAATGACATTCCATGCCTTAAAAATATTTTCACAGCATAGAAATTTGGAAAAAAAATTAATATGTGAAAATAGCTATTTTAGCGCTATTTTCCTCACATAAAACATAGGTAAATGCTATGTGGTGCGCAATGACTTTTGAATTACAATCAGATTTACAACTTAATTCTTTATATTCATCAACTGGTACTATATAATGTGATTCTATGGGGAAAGTATACTCTAGGTGCATAGAATTTCGAATTTCCATCAAAACGAAATATAAAATGGTCTATGCCTTAAAAATATTTTCACTGCATAGGATTTTGAAAGAAATCGATTTCCATATCAAAATAGGTATTTTAGTGCTGTTTTCCGCGCATAAAATATAACAAAAAAATATATGTTGTGTAATGACTTTTGAATTTACAGTCAGATTCACAACGATTCTAGTATTATTTAACAACGATATATTCTAGTATTATTTAACAACAATATATTCTAGTATTATTTAACAACGATATATTCTAGTATTATATAATGAAATTCTGTGGGCAAAGTATACTTTAGGTGAATAGAATTTCGAAAATATCGAATTATTCACCAAAATATCAGTTTCAACGCTGTTTTAAATCCCTAAAAGAGTGCTAAAAGCTATTCGTGTGGTAGCAACTGTTCAGGTTACTGTAAGTGTGAGAATCTGATGGTTTGTTTCTATCAAGGCGTGATATAGAATGACATTCTATGCTTTAAAAACATTTTCACAGCGTAGAATTTTGAAAGAAATAGATTTATGTATCAAACTAACTGTTTTAGCGCTGTTTTCCGCGCATAAAACACATGTTATGTTGTGTGCAATAAATTTTGAATTTATAGTCAGATTCACAACCGAATCCTTAATATTCATCAAGTAGTAGTATTTAATGAGATTCTATGGCTAAAGTATAAATTAGGTTCATATAATTTCGAATATATCGAATAATTCATCAAAATATGAGCTTCAATGCTGTTTTAAACGCCTAAAAGAGTGCTAAACGTTATTCGTGTGCTAACAACTATTCAATTTACTGTCAGTGTGAGAAACTGATGGTTTGATTCTTTCAATGCGTGATATAGAATGATATTCTATGAGTTAAAAACATTTTCACTGCATAGAATTTTTAAAAAAATCGATCTATATGTGAAAATACCAATTTTAGCGGTATTTTGCTCACATAAGCATAGGAAAAAAGCTATATGTTCTGTAATGTCTTTTGAATTTACAGTTAGATTCACAACTAATTGATTTATATTCATCACTTAGTATTATATAATGAGATTCTATTAGGTAAAGTATACTTTAAATCGAGAGAATTTCGAAAATATCGAATTATTCGCCAAAATATCAGTTTCAACGCTGTTTTAAACGCGTAATATAGAGCAGAAAGCTATTCCTGTGCTAACAACTTTTGAATTTCCAGTTTGAATGACAATTTGATTGTTACTTTCCATCCATCCATAATATAAAATAATATTCAATGCCTTAAAAATAATTTCCCATCATAGAATTTTGAAAAGAAAAATCGATTTATATATCAAAATAGCTATTTTTGCGCTGTTTTCCCGCGGATAAAACGTACGAAAGAGCTATGTAGTGTGTAATAACTTTTGAATTTACAGTCAGATTCAAAACCTAATGCTTTATATTCATCAACTAGTACTATATAAGGAGATTTTATGTCTAAAGTATAGTTTAGATGCATAGAATTTGGAAAATATCGAATTATTCACCAAAATATGAGTTTCAATGCTGTTTTAAACGCCTAAAACAGTGCTAAACGCTATTCGTGTGTGAACAACAGTTCAATGCACTATCAGAGTGAGGATCTGATGGTTTGTTTCCATCAAGTCGTGATATAGAATGACGTTCTATGCCTCAAAAACATTTTCACTTCATAGAATTTTCAAAAAAAAATCGATTTACATGTGAAAATACCTATTTTAGCGCTATTTTGCTCGCATAAAATATAGGTAAAAGCTATATATGGTGTATAGCGACTTTTCAATTTACAGTCAGATTCACAACCTATTGCTTTATATTTATCAATTAGTATTTTATAATGAGATTCTATGGGTAAAGTATACCTTATGTGCATAGAATTTTGGAGATAACGAAAAATTCACCAAAACATCAGTTTCAATGCTCTTTTAAATGCCTAAAACAGTGCTTAGACCAATTCTTGTGCTAACAACTGTTCAATTTATTGTCAGAGTGAGAATCTGATTCTTTGTTTTCATCAAGGTGTGATATAGAATGATATTATTGCCTTAAATTTATTTTCACTGCATAGAATTTTAAATAAAATCAATTTATGTAACAAAATAACTCTTTCAGCACTGTTTTCCGCTCTTGAAACATAGCAAAAAACTGCGTAGAGTGTAGCAACTTTTGAATTTACAATCAGATTCATAACCTAATGCTTTATATTCATCAACTAGTATTATTTAATGAGATTATATGGCTAAAGTATTGTTTAGGGGCATAGAATTTCGGAAATATCGAATTGCTCACCAAAATATGTTTCCACGCTCTTTTAATCGCCTAAAACAGAGCTACAAGCTACTTCTTTGCTAACAAATTTACAATTTAAAGTCTGAGGTCATGGTTAATTTTCAACAAGGCGTAATATAACATGTTCAATAACTTAAAAATATTTTCAATGCATGGGATTTTGAAAAAAATCGATTAGTTGCATAGAATTTCGAAAATATCAAATAATTCACCAAAATATGAGTTTTAATGCTGTTTTAAACGCCTGGAACACTGCTAAACGCTATTCGTGTACTAACAACTGTTCAATTTACTGTTAGAATGAGAATTTGATGGTTTGTTTCCATCAAGGCGTGATATAAACCGACGTTCAATGCCTTAAAAATATTTTCACTGTATAGAATTTAAAACAAAAACTGATTTATATGTGAAAATACCAATTTTAGTGCTATTTTCCTCGCATAAAACATAGGTAAAAACTATATGGTGTGTAACGTCTTTTGAATTTAGACTAGATTCACAACCCAATGCTTTATATTCATCAACTACTATTATATAATGAAATTCTATAGGTAAAGTATACTTTATGTGGATAGAATTTCGAAAATATGGAATTATTCACCAAAATATCAGTTTCAACGCTGTTTTAAACGACTGAAACAGAGCTAAAAGCTATTCTTGAGCTAAAACCTTTCAATTTACAGTCTGAATGATAATTTGGTCGTTAATTTCCATCAAGGTGTAGTGTAAAATGTTATATGCCTTAAATATATTTTAACTGCACATGGTTTTGAAAAAAAATCTATTTCTGTATGAAAGTAGCTATTTTAGCACTGTTTTACTACGCGCTTGAAACAAAGGTAAAAGATATGTGGTGTGTAGCAAATAAGCCTAATGCTTTATATTCATCAACTACTATTATGTGAGATTCTATGGGAAAAGTATACTTTTGGTGGATAAAATTTAAAAAAAAATCGAATTATTCACCAAAATATCATTTTCAACGCTGTTTAAACCACTAAAACAGAGAGAAAAGCTATTCCTCTGCTAACAACTTTTCAATTTTCAGTTCCAGTGACAATCTGATGGTTTATTTCCATCCAGTCCTATTATAAAATAATAGTCTATGCCTGAAAATTATTTTAACAGCATAGAATTTTGAAAAAAAAAAATGATTTATGTAATCAAAATAGCTTTTTTTGCGCTGTTTTCCGCGCATAAAACTTAGGAAAAAGCTATGTTGTGTAATACCTTTTGAATTTACAGTCAGATTCACATCCAAATGTTTTATATTTATCAACTACTACTATATAATGAGATTCTATATGAAAAGTATACTTTAGGAGGATTGAATTTCGAAAATACCGAATAAATCATCAAAATATTAGTTTCAATGCTGTTACAGTGTTAAAAGCCCTATAACAGTGTTAAAAGCTATTCCTGTGGTAAACAACTGTTTAATTTACTGTCAGAGTGAGAATCTGATGGTTTGTTTCTATCTAGGCGTGATATAGAATGACATTCTATGCCTTTAAAACATTTTCACAGTAGAGAATTTCCAAAAAAAAAATTATTCATATGTGAAAATATCTATTTTAAGGGTATTTTCGACACATAAAACATCGGAAAAAATCTATGTGGTGCGTAATTACTTTGAATTTACAATCAGATTTACAACCTAAAGCTTTGTATTTATCAACTAGAATTATGTAATGAGATTCTCCGGCTAAAGTACAGTTTAGGTGCATGGTTTGTTTCTATCAAGTCGTGATATAGAATGACATTCTATGCCTTAAAAACATTTTCACTGTATTCAATTTTGAAAAAAAGGATTTGTATGTGAAAATACCTATTTTACCGCTATTTTCCTCACATAAAACATACGAAAAAGCTATGTGGTGTGTAATGACTTTTGAATTTACAGTCGGATTCACAACCTAATGATTTCTATTCATCGACTAGTGTTATGTAATGAGAATCTATAGCTCAAGTATAGTGTAGGTGCATAGAATTTCGAAAATATATTCATCAATATTTGAGTTTCAATGCTGTTTTAAACGCCTAAAACAGTGCTAAAAGCTATTCGTTTGGTAACAACTGTTCAATTTACTGACAGAGTGAGAATCTGATGGTTTGTTTTTATCAAGGCGTGATATAGATATAGGTTGTGAAGCAACCTATATCTATATCACGCCTTGATATAGATATAGCCAGTTTAAAAAACATTTTCACTGTAGAGAATTTAAAAAAAAACGATTTATATGTGAAAAAAACAATTTTACCGCAATTTTCGTCACATAAAACATAGGTAAAATCTATGTGGTGTGTAATTACAGTTGAATTTACATTCACCTTCACAACCTAATGCTTTGTATTCATCAAACAGTAATTAAATCATCGAAATGAGTTTGAATGCGGTTTTAAACGCCTATAAATGTGCTAAAAGCCATTCGTGTGGTAACAACTGTTTAATTTAATGTCAGAGTGAGAATCTGATGGTTTGCTTCTATCAATGCATGATATAGAATGATATTCTGAACCTTAAAAAAGCTTTCACTGTATAGAATTTCCAAAAAACGATTTGTTTGTTAAAATACCCAATTTACCGCTATTTTCCTCACATAAAACATAGGAAAAAGCTATGTGGTTTGTAATAACTTTTGAATTTAGAGTCAGATTCACAAACCTAATGCTTTATATTCAACATCTTGTATTATATAATGAGATTGTATGTCTAAAATATAGTTTAGGTGCATAGATTTTCGAAAATATGAGTTTCAATGCCTCTTTTAAACGCCTAAAACAGTGATAAAAGCTATTCGTGTGGTAACAACTCTTGAATTTACTGTCAGAGTGAGATTCTGATGGTTTGTTTTTATCAAGGCGTGATATAGATATAGGTTGTGTGAAGCAACCTATATCTATATCACGCCTTGATATAGATATAGCCAGTTTAAAAAACATTTTCACTGTAGAGAATTTAAAAAAAAAACGATTTATATGTGAAAAAAACAATTTTACCGCAATTTTCGGCACATAAAACATAGGTAAAATCTATGTGGTGTGTAATTACAGTTGAATTTACATTCACCTTCACAACCTAATGCTTTGTATTCATCAAATAGTATTATGTAATGAGATTCTATGGTAAAGTATAGTTTAGGTGCATAGAATTTCGAAAATATTGATTAAATCATCGAAATGAGTTTGAATGCGGTTTTAAACGCCTAAAACAATGCTAAAAGCTATTCGTGTGGTAACAACTGTTGAATTTACTGTCAGAGTGAGATTTTGATATTTTGTTTCTATCAAGTCGTGATATAGAATGACATTATATGCCTTAAAAACATTTTCACTGTATTCAATTTAAAAAAAAGAACGATTTATATGTGAAAATACCTATTTTAGCGCTATTTTCCTCACATAAAACAAAGATAAAATGACATCGTAATACTTTATATTCATCAACTACTATTATATAATGAAATCTCATTATATAATGAGATTTCATTATATATTCTATGGCTAAGATTCTATGGCTAAAGTATAGTTTAGGTGCATAGAATTTCGAAAATATCGAATAATTCATCAAAATATGAGTTTCAATACTGTTTTAAACGCTAAAACAGTGCTAAAAGACATTCGTGTGGTA
Source organism: Ryuthela nishihirai (assembly GCA_038380435.1). Classification (NCBI taxonomy): domain Eukaryota; kingdom Metazoa; phylum Arthropoda; class Arachnida; order Araneae; family Heptathelidae; genus Ryuthela; species Ryuthela nishihirai. The sequence continues at coordinate 93,983,759 of JAWZYU010000009.1, forward strand.
ATAATGTTTAATTTACTGTCTGAATGACAATCTGATGGTTAATTTCCATCAAGGTATAATATAAAATGTACAATAACTTAAAAATATTTCCACAGCATAGAAATTTGAAAAAAATCGATGTATCTATCAAAATAAATAAAAATCTGTTTTACGCGCTTGAAACAAAGGTAAAAGATATGTGGTGTGTAGCAACTTTTGAATTTACACTCAGATTCACAACCTAATGTATTATATAATGAGATTCTATTGGGTAAATTAAACATTAGGTGGATAGAATTTCGAAAATATCAGTTTCAACGCCGTTTTAAACGCGTAAAACAGAGCTAAAAGTTATTCCTGTGCTAACAACTTTTGAATTTACAGTTTGAGTGACAATCTGATGGTTAATTTCCATCAAGGTATAATATAAAATGTACAATAACTTAAAAATATTTCCACAGCATAGAAATTTGAAAAAAATCGATGTATCTATCAAAATAAATAAAAATCTGTTTTACGCGCTTGAAACAAAGGTAAAAGATATGTGGTGTGTAGCAACTTTTGAATTTACACTCAGATTCACAACCTAATGTATTATATAATGAGATTCTATTGGGTAAATTAAACATTAGGTGGATAGAATTTCGAAAATATCAGTTTCCACGCCGTTTTAAACGCGTAAAACAGAGCTAAAAGTTATTCCTGTGCTAGCAACTTTTGAATTTACAGTTTGAGTGACAATCTGATGGTTAATTTCCATCAATCTGTAATATAAAATAATATTCTATGCCTTAAAATTATTTTCACTGCCTAGAATTTTGAAAAAAATAGATTTATGCATAAAAATAGCTGTTTTAGCGCTGTTTTCCGCGCATGAAGCACAGGTAAAAAAGATATGTTGTGTGTAACAACTTTTGAATTTACAGTGAAATTCACAACCTCATGCTTTATGTTCATCAACTAGTCCTATATAATGAATGACATTCTGTAGGGTAAGTTTGCTTTAGGTGGATAGAATTTCGAAAATATCGAATTATTCACCAAAATAACAGTTTAAACGCTGTTTAGGGTTTTTACTAAAACAGAGCGAAAAGCTATTCCTGTACTAACAACTTTTGAATTTGCGCTTGGAGTGACAATTTGATGGTTTATTTCCATCAATCCGTAATATAAAATAATATTATATGCCTTAAAAATATTTCCACAGCAGAGAACTTTGAAAAAATTCGATTCATGTATCAAAATAGCTATTTTTGCGCGGTTTTCCGCGCATAAAACTTAGGTAAAAACTCTGTGGTGTTTAATAACTTTTGAATTTACAGTCAGATTCACAACCTAATGCTTTATATTCATCAACTACTATTATACAATGAGATTCTGTGGGTAAAGTATACTTTAGGTGGATAGAATTTCGAAAATATCGAATTATTCACCAAAATATCAGTTTCGACGATGTTTTAAACGCCTAAAACAGAGGTAAAAGCTATTCGTGTCGTAACAACTTTTCAATTTTCAGTCTGAGTGACAATCTGATGGTTAATTTCCATCAAGGTATATATAAAATGTACAATAACTTAAAAATATTTTCACTGCATAAGATTTTGAAAAAAATCGATTTCTGTATCAAAATAGCTAATGTAGCGCTGTTTTACGGGCATGGAACAAATGTAAAACCTATATGGTGTGTAGCAACTTTTGAATTTGAAGTCAGATTCACAACCTAATGCATCAAATAATATTATATAATGAGATTCTGTGGCTAAAGTATAGTTTAGGTGCATACAATTTTGGCATATGAATAATTCAAGGAAATATGAGTTTCAATGCTGTTTTTAACGCCTAAAACAGTGTTAAAAGCTATTCGTGTGGTAACAACTGTTCAATTTACTGTGAGAGTGAGAATCTGACGATTTTTTTCTATCAATGCGTGATATATTCTATGCTTAAAAACATTTTCATTGTAGAGAATTTTCAAAAAAAGCGATTTATATGTGAAAATAGCTATTTTACCGCTATATTCGTCACATAACACAAAGGTAAAATCTATGTGGGGTGTAATTACTGTTGAATTTACAATCAGATTCAATCTAATGCTTCGTATTCACCAACTAGTATTATTGTAATGAGATTCTACAGTGTAAATTAACATTAGGTGGATAGAATTTCGAAAATATCGAGAATATAGAACCCCAAAATATCGGTTTCAACGCTGTTTTAAACGCATAAAACAGAGCTAAACGCTATTCCTGTGCTAACAACTTTTGAATTTACAGTTGGAGTGACAATTTGATGGTTTATTTCCATCAATCCGTAATATCACAGCATAGAATTTTCAATAAAATCGATTTATATGTGAAAATTGCTATTTTAGCGGTATTTTCCACGCATAAAACCTAGGTGAAAGATACATGGTTTGTAGTGACTTTTGAATTTACAGTCACATTCGCAACCAAATGCTACTAGTATTATATAATGAGATTCTATGGGTAAAGTATATTTGAGTTGCGTAGAATTTCGAAAATATGGAATAATTGTCCAAAATACGAGTTTCAATGCTGTTCTATAAAACGCCTAAAACAGAGCTAAAAGCTATTCCTCTGCTAACAACTTTTCAATTTACAGTCTGAGTGAAAATCTGATGATTAATTTCCATCAAGGCGTAATAGAAAATATTCTATGCCATAAAACTATTTTCACTGCATAGGATTTTAAAAAATATCGATTTATGTATCAAAACATCTATTTGCGCTGTTTTAAGCGTTTAAAACAGAGTTGATGCTGATATTATAAACTGATATTTTGGTGAATTATTCGATATTTTCGAAATTCTATGCACCTAAACTATACTTTAGCTATAGAATCGCATTATGTAATACTACTTGATGAATATAAAGCATTAGGTTGTGAATCTGACTGTAAATTCAAAAGTTATTACACACTTTATAGCTCTTACCTGTTTTATGCGCGGAAAACATCGCTAAAATAACTATTTTGATAGATAAATCGATTTTTTTGAAGACTCTATACAGTAAAAATGTTTTTAAGGCATAGAATATCATTTTACAATACGCCTTGATGTAAATAAACAATCAGATTGTCTCTCAGAGTGTAAATTGAAAAGTTGTCAGCACAGGAATAGCTTTTAGCTCTGTTTCAGGCGTTAAACGCCTGAAACAATATGTTTGAAAAGTTGTCAGCACAGGAATAGCTTTTAGCTCTGTTTCAGGCGTTAAACGCCTGAAACAGAGCTAAAAGCTATTGCTGTGCTGACAACAGTTTCAACTTAAAAATATTTTCAACGCTGTTTCAGGCTGTTTCAGGCGTTAAACGCCTGAAACAGCGTTGAAACATATTTTGGTGAATATTTCGATATTTTCGAAAATCTATACGCCTAAGGTACACTTTACCCATAGAATCACATTATATAATACTAGTTGATGAATATAAATCATTTGATTATGAATCTGACTGTAAATTCCAAAGGTGTTACACACCACATAGTTTTTACCTATGTTTTATGTGCGGAAAACAGTGCTAAAATATATATAATGTATGAAGTGTAATATATATAAAATATTATATATATTACATTTCTTACATTAATCGATTGTTTTCCAAATTTTATGCAGTGAAAATATTTTTAAGGCATAGAATATCATTTTATATCTCGCCTTGATGTAAATAAATTGTCAGTCAGACTGTAAATTCAAAACTTGTTAGTACAGGAATAGCTTTTACCACTGTTTTAACCGTTTAAAACGGCGTTGAAACTGATATTTTGGTGAAATATTCGATATTTTCGAAATTCTATGCACTTAAACTATACTTTAGCCATAGAATCGCATTATATAATACTGGTTGATGAATATAAAGATTGAATAAAATGCCACATACTGAAGAAAAGCTTAAAAAATTAATTGCAAATCCTACGTACGTTTTTTGTGTTAAACGTGCAGAAAATTTCGTAATTCTCCATATGGAAAAAATATACTATATTATATACTATATTATATATTAGATAAACCATATTACATTGGTGTAACGATTTTGGAGTTGAGTAAATTACACATGTATAATTTCTTCTACAATTTTCCGAAATCAAAATTTAATGCAGAATTGTTATTTACCGATACTGATTTTTACATGATTCAGACAGATGACATATATGAGAAATTTAACTCAGACTACTTTGATTTCACAAATTACCCTACAAACCATGCATAATACAGCGAATCAAATAAAATGGTTCCAGGAAAATTTAAAGACGAATTAAAAGGTCTTCCAATCAAAGAGGTTGCTGCGTTACTTCCAAAGCACGCTTGGCTACTGATCTAAGGGACCTGGGTTCGAGCCCCGGATTTAGGCTATGGATGTGTGTGTCGTTTTTCTGCTGAGGTCCTGCCATCCTCTCAGATCTCCTACTGTGGCATATAAACTGACAGACTCCTGTCAGACCTCTGTGGCAAGCAGCTGCTTGAGGGGGTATTTATTTATTTTTTATTATTTAGTCACGAAGATTATCGTCAATGTCTATTTGATGAAAAAATCTTATATGCGCAACAAACAGAATTTCGATCTGAGCAACATGATATACACGTATACCATATTAAAAAAATTGCTTTTTCCCAAGAATATACAAAACGACATGTCATCAATGGTATTTATTCTTACGCTTTTGGAAACTATCTGATATCGGATATGTATAGTAAAGTAGGAAATACCATTTACAAAATATTGAACTGAAAACAGCAGATGTTAAAAAAAAAAAATAGAATATTTGCATAATCGGAATTTGAAATAGATATGACTATAGTGTCATATTCCTTTTTCTCAATAATATCGTTTTCTAGTAAAATATCCAAAATTTCGAAAATTTCATTTGATACTTCAGAACTATTGTTTCCAGCTCATTTACTGGCACCCAAAATTGATAATTTTTCGCATATGTCGTCGAAACTCTTGTATAGTCCAGAACCAAACTGTTGACTTTCTATTACCGTGAACATCATTTTAATCGACTTTAAATATTTTTCAAGTGCCTCAATGTGATTATCGATAATTCGATATTTCTCAGTAGTTCTACCATAACGTTTGGTTTCTGTAGCCCCAGTTTCTGAAGATGCCCGATTGTTTGGTGAATCATTTCTTTCAGCTCAGAAATGGGATTTCTCCCCTGTAATTTCACTCGGAAGTTTTAGTTTGTATTGGTTTAATGTTTCATCTTGGAAGTTGGAATCTGGAATATAAACGAACGTTTTTCTGGCATCTCAGTGGGCTCTTCTTGGCTCTAAAGTTTTCACTACATCTTACATGTTTTTCTTGGTTTCTTCACGCACAGTTTCCAGACATTTTAACTGTTCCGCCACTGGTTTGTGAAATTCTTCGAGCGTTTCCTTAACTCGTTCTTCTCCCAAAATAGTGTCTTCAATTTTCCATTTTGTAGTTGCTCGCGATTTCAAGATTTCATCTATAATACTGTGAAATTGCTTAAGATCTTTCATCTTTATTCATATACAATAAAGACCCAGTGACGAAAGTCTGAAACAAGACTTCCAAGCACTTTTCTTCTTCCTTTTGGATCTGGATAGTGTCTAGCAAGTGACACACTAATCTTGCTACTCTTGTCAGCTTTCTTGTTTACTGGAGTAACAGGAAAAAACTGCTGAAGTTGTGGTCTTACTACTTCAACGAATTTTTGATCGTCCAAGTTGATATTGTTGCAGATATTGTTTTGTCACAGAGTCCGAACCCTCTTCGGGATTGGCTACATTTCTCAATTTTTTTATTACTCATGTCGTAGTCCCCATCGTGTGTCAATTTAAAACCGACACCTGGAAGTCTCGCTAGTCCTCTTTCGGAGCCAGTCTCAGAGCTGATGACGCCAAACTTTGTCAAGTAATTCATCTTTATATACTAAAGTTTTTTCTGCACTTGAGAGGCATGTGCTTGGTTTTTTTTTTATCGATTAATAAGAAACCATGTGGTTTTGAAACTGCATATGCATAAAACTGCATAAAAATATCCTTCCTGATTTCTGTTGCATAATCCATTTGTATCTGCAACATTTCTCTCTCGTTCTGCATATTAAAGAATATTAAATAATTACACTGTAGTCGAATGTCTTGCGGAGTCGAAAAATACTCTGTGTCAAGTAAATCAATGATATGTTCTTTTTCCTTCCTCTGACGAATAATTCTTCGATGAGTTTTTGATCTTTTTCCGTTACGAAATCGTCGAAAACAATTAAATTTTGCATGTCGGATCCATGACGTTGACGATATCTTCTTTACTGGCAGAGAAAGTTGCAATTGAGATTTTTTCGCCAAATGTTTTCTCCAAAATTTCGTGCAAATCGTCGAATATTTCTTGCATAAACTGATATTTCGACTCGTTTAAATCTTTGGCATATAAAAAGATTTTATTATAATAGAGATGTTTAAATATTAAGTTCAACAAAATGTGCGTCTTCCCTGAACCCGGTGGACCACAGATTAAAAGTCTAAAAGGCCAGAGAGGTGCTAATATGTTTCTGTTCAAGAATTTCTCATCTTCTTCAAAGTCAAAATTTTGAATCTCCATTTGCTTTATTTAAAAAGATCATCCTCTTTGACCCAGGAATTAAACGTATTATCATAACCTAACCATTTAACATAATACTCTTTTTTATTATTCTTCACTCTAGTTTTCAGAATGGTTTCAACTTTATAAATGTCATCTTGCTTTTCGTATTTCACCATTTCTTGGGTGTAAAAACTACCAATGACTGGTTCTCCTTCCAGATCCTTGATCTTATAGGTTATGGGATCTGTATTCAGAACTTGAGCAATTTCAAAAATCTCTTCTGTAAAATTCGGCAGATAACCTTTTCTAAACGGTGTCTTGTACTTGGCGATTCTCACTCTGTCGCCAATTTTAAATTTTGGTGCTGTAATAGATTTTACCAAACAGATTACAATGCACAATATCTTTGTTTTTCTGCAAGCTTGCCTCTTTTGGGATCATTCTTATTGATCTGTGATAAGAAGTATTGTAATTCTTAACGAGTTTTGGTATAACATCGATCCATTTTCTAGTGATAGCAGTCAAATATTTCCACATTTTTGTCTTTAGAGTCCTTACATCGTTCCACAATTTGAGCTTTAGTCTCATTTCTGTGGCAAACCAATGGACACCTCGTTGGTTAAACAATGCTTGAGTTTCTTTATTGATAAACACAGTTCCCTTATCCATATGTAACTTGGATGATTTACGTTGTTTAAAAAATTGTACAAATGCTTTGGTAATCTCGCTACTCGTTTTCTTTTAAATGATGAAAATGTCAATCATCATTAATGATGAAAATGTCAATCACGGTTAAAATGTAATTCGTGTGGTTATTCTGAAATTTAAATTTGTGCATGTCGATTAAATCACTCTGCCACTGGTCGTCTACATTCGAGACGTAAACCCGTCTGGTTTGGAATTTTTTATAAATGGGTTTGTGTAACGTATACACATCTTGTTGATCGACAAATCTTTTTACTTCGTTTTCCGTCAATCCAGTTTTGTGCATTAGATCTTTATGCCGGAAATCCCTTTAATGGGTCACGCCTTGATAGAAACCATTAGATTCTCACTCTGACAGTAAATTGAACAGTTGTTCACGAATAGCTTTTAGCACTTTTTTAGGCGTTTAAAACAGCATTCAAACTCATATTTTGATGAATTATTCGATGTTTTCGAAATTCAATGCACCTAAACTACACTTTAGCCACAGAATCCGATTATATAATAATAATTCATGAATATGAAGCATTAGGTTGTGAATCTGACTGTAAATTCAAAAGTTATTACACACCACTTACCTTTTTCCTAAGTTTTATGCGCGGAGAATAGCGGAAAAAAAGCTATTTTGACACATAAATGTTTTTTTTTAAAATGCTATGCTGTGAAAATATTTTTGAGGCATAGAATATTATTTTATAATACGCCTGGATGGAAATAAAAAATCTGATTGTCACTGAAACTGAAAATTCAAAAGTTGTTAGCATAGGAATAGCTTTTCGCTCTGTTTTAGGCGTTTGAAACAGCATTAAAACTCATATTTTGATGAATCATTCGCTATTTTCGAAATTCTATGCACTTAAAGTATACTTTAGCCATACAAACTTAATACATAATAATAGTTCACGAATATAAAGCATTAGGTTGTGAATCTGACTGTAAATTCAAAAGTCATTACACACCACATAGCATTTACCTATGTTTTATGTGAGAAAAACAGCGGAAAAATTGGTATTTTCACATATTTTTCACGTTTTTTTTTTAAATTCTCTACTTTTTCACTGTATTTTCACTGTATAGAATTTAAAACAAAAACTGATTTATATGTGAAAATACCAATTTTAGTGCTATTTTCCTCGCATAAAACATAGGTAAAAACTATATGGTGTGTAACGTCTTTTGAATTTAGACTAGATTCACAACCCAATGCTTTATATTCATCAACTACTATTATATAATGAAATTCTATAGGTAAAGTATACTTTATGTGGATAGAATTTCGAAAATATGGAATTATTCACCAAAATATCAGTTTCAACGCTGTTTTAAACGACTGAAACAGAGCTAAAAGCTATTCTTGAGCTAAAACCTTTCAATTTACAGTCTGAATGATAATTTGGTCGTTAATTTCCATCAAGGTGTAGTGTAAAATGTTATATGCCTTAAATATATTTTAACTGCACATGGTTTTGAAAAAAAATCTATTTCTGTATGAAAGTAGCTATTTTAGCACTGTTTTACTACGCGCTTGAAACAAAGGTAAAAGATATGTGGTGTGTAGCAAATAAGCCTAATGCTTTATATTCATCAACTACTATTATGTGAGATTCTATGGGAAAAGTATACTTTTGGTGGATAAAATTTAAAAAAAAATCGAATTATTCACCAAAATATCATTTTCAACGCTGTTTAAACCACTAAAACAGAGAGAAAAGCTATTCCTCTGCTAACAACTTTTCAATTTTCAGTTCCAGTGACAATCTGATGGTTTATTTCCATCCAGTCCTATTATAAAATAATAGTCTATGCCTGAAAATTATTTTAACAGCATAGAATTTTGAAAAAAAAAAATGATTTATGTAATCAAAATAGCTTTTTTTGCGCTGTTTTCCGCGCATAAAACTTAGGAAAAAGCTATGTTGTGTAATACCTTTTGAATTTACAGTCAGATTCACATCCAAATGTTTTATATTTATCAACTACTACTATATAATGAGATTCTATATGAAAAGTATACTTTAGGAGGATTGAATTTCGAAAATACCGAATAAATCATCAAAATATTAGTTTCAATGCTGTTACAGTGTTAAAAGCCCTATAACAGTGTTAAAAGCTATTCCTGTGGTAAACAACTGTTTAATTTACTGTCAGAGTGAGAATCTGATGGTTTGTTTCTATCTAGGCGTGATATAGAATGACATTCTATGCCTTTAAAACATTTTCACAGTAGAGAATTTCCAAAAAAAAAATTATTCATATGTGAAAATATCTATTTTAAGGGTATTTTCGACACATAAAACATCGGAAAAAATCTATGTGGTGCGTAATTACTTTGAATTTACAATCAGATTTACAACCTAAAGCTTTGTATTTATCAACTAGAATTATGTAATGAGATTCTCCGGCTAAAGTACAGTTTAGGTGCATGGTTTGTTTCTATCAAGTCGTGATATAGAATGACATTCTATGCCTTAAAAACATTTTCACTGTATTCAATTTTGAAAAAAAGGATTTGTATGTGAAAATACCTATTTTACCGCTATTTTCCTCACATAAAACATACGAAAAAGCTATGTGGTGTGTAATGACTTTTGAATTTACAGTCGGATTCACAACCTAATGATTTCTATTCATCGACTAGTGTTATGTAATGAGAATCTATAGCTCAAGTATAGTGTAGGTGCATAGAATTTCGAAAATATATTCATCAATATTTGAGTTTCAATGCTGTTTTAAACGCCTAAAACAGTGCTAAAAGCTATTCGTTTGGTAACAACTGTTCAATTTACTGACAGAGTGAGAATCTGATGGTTTGTTTTTATCAAGGCGTGATATAGATATAGGTTGTGAAGCAACCTATATCTATATCACGCCTTGATATAGATATAGCCAGTTTAAAAAACATTTTCACTGTAGAGAATTTAAAAAAAAACGATTTATATGTGAAAAAAACAATTTTACCGCAATTTTCGTCACATAAAACATAGGTAAAATCTATGTGGTGTGTAATTACAGTTGAATTTACATTCACCTTCACAACCTAATGCTTTGTATTCATCAAACAGTAATTAAATCATCGAAATGAGTTTGAATGCGGTTTTAAACGCCTATAAATGTGCTAAAAGCCATTCGTGTGGTAACAACTGTTTAATTTAATGTCAGAGTGAGAATCTGATGGTTTGCTTCTATCAATGCATGATATAGAATGATATTCTGAACCTTAAAAAAGCTTTCACTGTATAGAATTTCCAAAAAACGATTTGTTTGTTAAAATACCCAATTTACCGCTATTTTCCTCACATAAAACATAGGAAAAAGCTATGTGGTTTGTAATAACTTTTGAATTTAGAGTCAGATTCACAAACCTAATGCTTTATATTCAACATCTTGTATTATATAATGAGATTGTATGTCTAAAATATAGTTTAGGTGCATAGATTTTCGAAAATATGAGTTTCAATGCCTCTTTTAAACGCCTAAAACAGTGATAAAAGCTATTCGTGTGGTAACAACTCTTGAATTTACTGTCAGAGTGAGATTCTGATGGTTTGTTTTTATCAAGGCGTGATATAGATATAGGTTGTGTGAAGCAACCTATATCTATATCACGCCTTGATATAGATATAGCCAGTTTAAAAAACATTTTCACTGTAGAGAATTTAAAAAAAAAAACGATTTATATGTGAAAAAAACAATTTTACCGCAATTTTCGGCACATAAAACATAGGTAAAATCTATGTGGTGTGTAATTACAGTTGAATTTACATTCACCTTCACAACCTAATGCTTTGTATTCATCAAATAGTATTATGTAATGAGATTCTATGGTAAAGTATAGTTTAGGTGCATAGAATTTCGAAAATATTGATTAAATCATCGAAATGAGTTTGAATGCGGTTTTAAACGCCTAAAACAATGCTAAAAGCTATTCGTGTGGTAACAACTGTTGAATTTACTGTCAGAGTGAGATTTTGATATTTTGTTTCTATCAAGTCGTGATATAGAATGACATTATATGCCTTAAAAACATTTTCACTGTATTCAATTTAAAAAAAAGAACGATTTATATGTGAAAATACCTATTTTAGCGCTATTTTCCTCACATAAAACAAAGATAAAATGACATCGTAATACTTTATATTCATCAACTACTATTATATAATGAAATCTCATTATATAATGAGATTTCATTATATATTCTATGGCTAAGATTCTATGGCTAAAGTATAGTTTAGGTGCATAGAATTTCGAAAATATCGAATAATTCATCAAAATATGAGTTTCAATACTGTTTTAAACGCTAAAACAGCGCTAAAAGACATTCGTGTGGTAATAATGTTTAATTTACTGTCTGAATGACAATCTGATGGTTAATTTCCATCAAGGTATAATATAAAATGTACAATAACTTAAAAATATTTCCACAGCATAGAAATTTGAAAAAAATCGATGTATCTATCAAAATAAATAAAAATCTGTTTTACGCGCTTGAAACAAAGGTAAAAGATATGTGGTGTGTAGCAACTTTTGAATTTACACTCAGATTCACAACCTAATGTATTATATAATGAGATTCTATTGGGTAAATTAAACATTAGGTGGATAGAATTTCGAAAATATCAGTTTCAACGCCGTTTTAAACGCGTAAAACAGAGCTAAAAGTTATTCCTGTGCTAACAACTTTTGAATTTACAGTTTGAGTGACAATCTGATGGTTAATTTCCATCAAGGTATAATATAAAATGTACAATAACTTAAAAATATTTCCACAGCATAGAAATTTGAAAAAAATCGATGTATCTATCAAAATAAATAAAAATCTGTTTTACGCGCTTGAAACAAAGGTAAAAGATATGTGGTGTGTAGCAACTTTTGAATTTACACTCAGATTCACAACCTAATGTATTATATAATGAGATTCTATTGGGTAAATTAAACATTAGGTGGATAGAATTTCGAAAATATCAGTTTCCACGCCGTTTTAAACGCGTAAAACAGAGCTAAAAGTTATTCCTGTGCTAGCAACTTTTGAATTTACAGTTTGAGTGACAATCTGATGGTTAATTTCCATCAATCTGTAATATAAAATAATATTCTATGCCTTAAAATTATTTTCACTGCCTAGAATTTTGAAAAAAATAGATTTATGCATAAAAATAGCTGTTTTAGCGCTGTTTTCCGCGCATGAAGCACAGGTAAAAAAGATATGTTGTGTGTAACAACTTTTGAATTTACAGTGAAATTCACAACCTCATGCTTTATGTTCATCAACTAGTCCTATATAATGAATGACATTCTGTAGGGTAAGTTTGCTTTAGGTGGATAGAATTTCGAAAATATCGAATTATTCACCAAAATAACAGTTTAAACGCTGTTTAGGGTTTTTACTAAAACAGAGCGAAAAGCTATTCCTGTACTAACAACTTTTGAATTTGCGCTTGGAGTGACAATTTGATGGTTTATTTCCATCAATCCGTAATATAAAATAATATTATATGCCTTAAAAATATTTCCACAGCAGAGAACTTTGAAAAAATTCGATTCATGTATCAAAATAGCTATTTTTGCGCGGTTTTCCGCGCATAAAACTTAGGTAAAAACTCTGTGGTGTTTAATAACTTTTGAATTTACAGTCAGATTCACAACCTAATGCTTTATATTCATCAACTACTATTATACAATGAGATTCTGTGGGTAAAGTATACTTTAGGTGGATAGAATTTCGAAAATATCGAATTATTCACCAAAATATCAGTTTCGACGATGTTTTAAACGCCTAAAACAGAGGTAAAAGCTATTCGTGTCGTAACAACTTTTCAATTTTCAGTCTGAGTGACAATCTGATGGTTAATTTCCATCAAGGTATATATAAAATGTACAATAACTTAAAAATATTTTCACTGCATAAGATTTTGAAAAAAATCGATTTCTGTATCAAAATAGCTAATGTAGCGCTGTTTTACGGGCATGGAACAAATGTAAAACCTATATGGTGTGTAGCAACTTTTGAATTTGAAGTCAGATTCACAACCTAATGCATCAAATAATATTATATAATGAGATTCTGTGGCTAAAGTATAGTTTAGGTGCATACAATTTTGGCATATGAATAATTCAAGGAAATATGAGTTTCAATGCTGTTTTTAACGCCTAAAACAGTGTTAAAAGCTATTCGTGTGGTAACAACTGTTCAATTTACTGTGAGAGTGAGAATCTGACGATTTTTTTCTATCAATGCGTGATATATTCTATGCTTAAAAACATTTTCATTGTAGAGAATTTTCAAAAAAAGCGATTTATATGTGAAAATAGCTATTTTACCGCTATATTCGTCACATAACACAAAGGTAAAATCTATGTGGGGTGTAATTACTGTTGAATTTACAATCAGATTCAATCTAATGCTTCGTATTCACCAACTAGTATTATTGTAATGAGATTCTACAGTGTAAATTAACATTAGGTGGATAGAATTTCGAAAATATCGAGAATATAGAACCCCAAAATATCGGTTTCAACGCTGTTTTAAACGCATAAAACAGAGCTAAACGCTATTCCTGTGCTAACAACTTTTGAATTTACAGTTGGAGTGACAATTTGATGGTTTATTTCCATCAATCCGTAATATCACAGCATAGAATTTTCAATAAAATCGATTTATATGTGAAAATTGCTATTTTAGCGGTATTTTCCACGCATAAAACCTAGGTGAAAGATACATGGTTTGTAGTGACTTTTGAATTTACAGTCACATTCGCAACCAAATGCTACTAGTATTATATAATGAGATTCTATGGGTAAAGTATATTTGAGTTGCGTAGAATTTCGAAAATATGGAATAATTGTCCAAAATACGAGTTTCAATGCTGTTCTATAAAACGCCTAAAACAGAGCTAAAAGCTATTCCTCTGCTAAAAACTTTTCAATTTACAGTCTGAGTGAAAATCTGATGATTAATTTCCATCAAGGCGTAATAGAAAATATTCTATGCCATAAAACTATTTTCACTGCATAGGATTTTAAAAAATATCGATTTATGTATCAAAACATCTATTTGCGCTGTTTTAAGCGTTTAAAACAGAGTTGATGCTGATATTATAAACTGATATTTTGGTGAATTATTCGATATTTTCGAAATTCTATGCACCTAAACTATACTTTAGCTATAGAATCGCATTATGTAATACTACTTGATGAATATAAAGCATTAGGTTGTGAATCTGACTGTAAATTCAAAAGTTATTACACACTTTATAGCTCTTACCTGTTTTATGCGCGGAAAACATCGCTAAAATAACTATTTTGATAGATAAATCGATTTTTTTGAAGACTCTATACAGTAAAAATGTTTTTAAGGCATAGAATATCATTTTACAATACGCCTTGATGTAAATAAACAATCAGATTGTCTCTCAGAGTGTAAATTGAAAAGTTGTCAGCACAGGAATAGCTTTTAGCTCTGTTTCAGGCGTTAAACGCCTGAAACAATATGTTTGAAAAGTTGTCAGCACAGGAATAGCTTTTAGCTCTGTTTCAGGCGTTAAACGCCTGAAACAGAGCTAAAAGCTATTGCTGTGCTGACAACAGTTTCAACTTAAAAATATTTTCAACGCTGTTTCAGGCTGTTTCAGGCGTTAAACGCCTGAAACAGCGTTGAAACATATTTTGGTGAATATTTCGATATTTTCGAAAATCTATACGCCTAAGGTACACTTTACCCATAGAATCACATTATATAATACTAGTTGATGAATATAAATCATTTGATTATGAATCTGACTGTAAATTCCAAAGGTGTTACACACCACATAGTTTTTACCTATGTTTTATGTGCGGAAAACAGTGCTAAAATATATATAATGTATGAAGTGTAATATATATAAAATATTATATATATTACATTTCTTACATTAATCGATTGTTTTCCAAATTTTATGCAGTGAAAATATTTTTAAGGCATAGAATATCATTTTATATCTCGCCTTGATGTAAATAAATTGTCAGTCAGACTGTAAATTCAAAACTTGTTAGTACAGGAATAGCTTTTACCACTGTTTTAACCGTTTAAAACGGCGTTGAAACTGATATTTTGGTGAAATATTCGATATTTTCGAAATTCTATGCACTTAAACTATACTTTAGCCATAGAATCGCATTATATAATACTGGTTGATGAATATAAAGATTGAATAAAATGCCACATACTGAAGAAAAGCTTAAAAAATTAATTGCAAATCCTACGTACGTTTTTTGTGTTAAACGTGCAGAAAATTTCGTAATTCTCCATATGGAAAAAATATACTATATTATATACTATATTATATATTAGATAAACCATATTACATTGGTGTAACGATTTTGGAGTTGAGTAAATTACACATGTATAATTTCTTCTACAATTTTCCGAAATCAAAATTTAATGCAGAATTGTTATTTACCGATACTGATTTTTACATGATTCAGACAGATGACATATATGAGAAATTTAACTCAGACTACTTTGATTTCACAAATTACCCTACAAACCATGCATAATACAGCGAATCAAATAAAATGGTTCCAGGAAAATTTAAAGACGAATTAAAAGGTCTTCCAATCAAAGAGGTTGCTGCGTTACTTCCAAAGCACGCTTGGCTACTGATCTAAGGGACCTGGGTTCGAGCCCCGGATTTAGGCTATGGATGTGTGTGTCGTTTTTCTGCTGAGGTCCTGCCATCCTCTCAGATCTCCTACTGTGGCATATAAACTGACAGACTCCTGTCAGACCTCTGTGGCAAGCAGCTGCTTGAGGGGGTATTTATTTATTTTTTATTATTTAGTCACGAAGATTATCGTCAATGTCTATTTGATGAAAAAATCTTATATGCGCAACAAACAGAATTTCGATCTGAGCAACATGATATACACGTATACCATATTAAAAAAATTGCTTTTTCCCAAGAATATACAAAACGACATGTCATCAATGGTATTTATTCTTACGCTTTTGGAAACTATCTGATATCGGATATGTATAGTAAAGTAGGAAATACCATTTACAAAATATTGAACTGAAAACAGCAGATGTTAAAAAAAAAAAATAGAATATTTGCATAATCGGAATTTGAAATAGATATGACTATAGTGTCATATTCCTTTTTCTCAATAATATCGTTTTCTAGTAAAATATCCAAAATTTCGAAAATTTCATTTGATACTTCAGAACTATTGTTTCCAGCTCATTTACTGGCACCCAAAATTGATAATTTTTCGCATATGTCGTCGAAACTCTTGTATAGTCCAGAACCAAACTGTTGACTTTCTATTACCGTGAACATCATTTTAATCGACTTTAAATATTTTTCAAGTGCCTCAATGTGATTATCGATAATTCGATATTTCTCAGTAGTTCTACCATAACGTTTGGTTTCTGTAGCCCCAGTTTCTGAAGATGCCCGATTGTTTGGTGAATCATTTCTTTCAGCTCAGAAATGGGATTTCTCCCCTGTAATTTCACTCGGAAGTTTTAGTTTGTATTGGTTTAATGTTTCATCTTGGAAGTTGGAATCTGGAATATAAACGAACGTTTTTCTGGCATCTCAGTGGGCTCTTCTTGGCTCTAAAGTTTTCACTACATCTTACATGTTTTTCTTGGTTTCTTCACGCACAGTTTCCAGACATTTTAACTGTTCCGCCACTGGTTTGTGAAATTCTTCGAGCGTTTCCTTAACTCGTTCTTCTCCCAAAATAGTGTCTTCAATTTTCCATTTTGTAGTTGCTCGCGATTTCAAGATTTCATCTATAATACTGTGAAATTGCTTAAGATCTTTCATCTTTATTCATATACAATAAAGACCCAGTGACGAAAGTCTGAAACAAGACTTCCAAGCACTTTTCTTCTTCCTTTTGGATCTGGATAGTGTCTAGCAAGTGACACACTAATCTTGCTACTCTTGTCAGCTTTCTTGTTTACTGGAGTAACAGGAAAAAACTGCTGAAGTTGTGGTCTTACTACTTCAACGAATTTTTGATCGTCCAAGTTGATATTGTTGCAGATATTGTTTTGTCACAGAGTCCGAACCCTCTTCGGGATTGGCTACATTTCTCAATTTTTTTATTACTCATGTCGTAGTCCCCATCGTGTGTCAATTTAAAACCGACACCTGGAAGTCTCGCTAGTCCTCTTTCGGAGCCAGTCTCAGAGCTGATGACGCCAAACTTTGTCAAGTAATTCATCTTTATATACTAAAGTTTTTTCTGCACTTGAGAGGCATGTGCTTGGTTTTTTTTTTATCGATTAATAAGAAACCATGTGGTTTTGAAACTGCATATGCATAAAACTGCATAAAAATATCCTTCCTGATTTCTGTTGCATAATCCATTTGTATCTGCAACATTTCTCTCTCGTTCTGCATATTAAAGAATATTAAATAATTACACTGTAGTCGAATGTCTTGCGGAGTCGAAAAATACTCTGTGTCAAGTAAATCAATGATATGTTCTTTTTCCTTCCTCTGACGAATAATTCTTCGATGAGTTTTTGATCTTTTTCCGTTACGAAATCGTCGAAAACAATTAAATTTTGCATGTCGGATCCATGACGTTGACGATATCTTCTTTACTGGCAGAGAAAGTTGCAATTGAGATTTTTTCGCCAAATGTTTTCTCCAAAATTTCGTGCAAATCGTCGAATATTTCTTGCATAAACTGATATTTCGACTCGTTTAAATCTTTGGCATATAAAAAGATTTTATTATAATAGAGATGTTTAAATATTAAGTTCAACAAAATGTGCGTCTTCCCTGAACCCGGTGGACCACAGATTAAAAGTCTAAAAGGCCAGAGAGGTGCTAATATGTTTCTGTTCAAGAATTTCTCATCTTCTTCAAAGTCAAAATTTTGAATCTCCATTTGCTTTATTTAAAAAGATCATCCTCTTTGACCCAGGAATTAAACGTATTATCATAACCTAACCATTTAACATAATACTCTTTTTTATTATTCTTCACTCTAGTTTTCAGAATGGTTTCAACTTTATAAATGTCATCTTGCTTTTCGTATTTCACCATTTCTTGGGTGTAAAAACTACCAATGACTGGTTCTCCTTCCAGATCCTTGATCTTATAGGTTATGGGATCTGTATTCAGAACTTGAGCAATTTCAAAAATCTCTTCTGTAAAATTCGGCAGATAACCTTTTCTAAACGGTGTCTTGTACTTGGCGATTCTCACTCTGTCGCCAATTTTAAATTTTGGTGCTGTAATAGATTTTACCAAACAGATTACAATGCACAATATCTTTGTTTTTCTGCAAGCTTGCCTCTTTTGGGATCATTCTTATTGATCTGTGATAAGAAGTATTGTAATTCTTAACGAGTTTTGGTATAACATCGATCCATTTTCTAGTGATAGCAGTCAAATATTTCCACATTTTTGTCTTTAGAGTCCTTACATCGTTCCACAATTTGAGCTTTAGTCTCATTTCTGTGGCAAACCAATGGACACCTCGTTGGTTAAACAATGCTTGAGTTTCTTTATTGATAAACACAGTTCCCTTATCCATATGTAACTTGGATGATTTACGTTGTTTAAAAAATTGTACAAATGCTTTGGTAATCTCGCTACTCGTTTTCTTTTAAATGATGAAAATGTCAATCATCATTAATGATGAAAATGTCAATCACGGTTAAAATGTAATTCGTGTGGTTATTCTGAAATTTAAATTTGTGCATGTCGATTAAATCACTCTGCCACTGGTCGTCTACATTCGAGACGTAAACCCGTCTGGTTTGGAATTTTTTATAAATGGGTTTGTGTAACGTATACACATCTTGTTGATCGACAAATCTTTTTACTTCGTTTTCCGTCAATCCAGTTTTGTGCATTAGATCTTTATGCCGGAAATCCCTTTAATGGGTCACGCCTTGATAGAAACCATTAGATTCTCACTCTGACAGTAAATTGAACAGTTGTTCACGAATAGCTTTTAGCACTTTTTTAGGCGTTTAAAACAGCATTCAAACTCATATTTTGATGAATTATTCGATGTTTTCGAAATTCAATGCACCTAAACTACACTTTAGCCACAGAATCCGATTATATAATAATAATTCATGAATATGAAGCATTAGGTTGTGAATCTGACTGTAAATTCAAAAGTTATTACACACCACTTACCTTTTTCCTAAGTTTTATGCGCGGAGAATAGCGGAAAAAAAGCTATTTTGACACATAAATGTTTTTTTTTAAAATGCTATGCTGTGAAAATATTTTTGAGGCATAGAATATTATTTTATAATACGCCTGGATGGAAATAAAAAATCTGATTGTCACTGAAACTGAAAATTCAAAAGTTGTTAGCATAGGAATAGCTTTTCGCTCTGTTTTAGGCGTTTGAAACAGCATTAAAACTCATATTTTGATGAATCATTCGCTATTTTCGAAATTCTATGCACTTAAAGTATACTTTAGCCATACAAACTTAATACATAATAATAGTTCACGAATATAAAGCATTAGGTTGTGAATCTGACTGTAAATTCAAAAGTCATTACACACCACATAGCATTTACCTATGTTTTATGTGAGAAAAACAGCGGAAAAATTGGTATTTTCACATATTTTTCACGTTTTTTTTTTAAATTCTCTACTGTGCAAATGTTTTTAAGGCACAAAATGTCAATCTATATCACGCCTTGATAGTAACAAACCATCAGATTCTCACTCTGACAGTAAATTGAACAGTTTTTACCACACAAATACCTTTTATATATCAAAATATGAGTTTCAATGCTGTTTTAGGCGTTTAAAACAGCATTGAAACTCATATTTTGATGATTTATTCGTTATTTTCGAAATTCTATGCACCTAAACTATACTTTAGCCATACAATCTTATTACATAATAATAGTTCAAGAATATAAAGCATTAAGTTGTGAATCTGACTGTAAATTCAAAAGTTATTACACAACACATAGCTTTTTCCTAGATTTATGAGCGGAAAACAGCACAGAAATAACTATTTTGTTACAGGAATCGATATTTTTCAAAATTCTATGCCGTAAAAATATTTTTCAAGCATAGAATATTATAATAGTCGTGGATGGGAATAAACCATCATATTGTCACTGAAACCGAAAATTCAAAAGTTGTTAGCATAGGAATATCTTTTCGCTCTGTTTTAGGCGTTTAAAACAGCGTTGAAACTGATATTTTGGTAAATATTTCTATATTTTCGAAATTCTATCCACCTAATGTTTAATTTGCCCAATAGAATCTCATTATTATAATAGTCGTGGATGGGAATAAACCATCATATTGTCACCAATTGTGGAATATAAAACATTAGGTTGTGAATCTGACTGTAAATTCAAAATCATTACACACCACATAGCTTTTACCTATGTTTTATGTGAGGAAAAGAACGCTAAAATAGTTATTTTCACTTTTAAATTGTTTTTTTTTTTTGAAAATTGTATACAGTGAAAATATTTTTAAGCATAAAATATCATTCTACATCACGCCTTGATAGAAACAAACCATCAGATTCTCACTGTGACAAAAAATTGAACAAGTTGTTATCACACGAATAGCTTTTAGCAGTATTTTAGGCGTTTAAAACAGCATTGAAACTCAAATTTTGATGATTTATTCGATATTTTCGAAATTTTATGCACCTAAACTATACTTTAGCCATACAATCATATTACATAATAATAGTTCATGAATATAAAACATTAGGTTGTGAATCTGACTTTAAATTCAAAAGTTTTTACAGACCACGTAGCTTTTTCCTAAGTTTTATGCGCGGAAAACAGCGCAAAAATAGTTATTTCGATACATAAAATGATTTTTTTCAAAATTCTATGGTGTGAAAATATTTTTAAGGCATAGAATATTTCCACAGCATAGAAATTTGAAAAAAATCGATGTATCTATCAAAATAAATAAAAATCTGTTTTACGCGCTTGAAACAAAGGTAAAAGATATGTGGTGTGTAGCAACTTTTGAATTTACACTCAGATTCACAACCTAATGTATTATATAATGAGATTCTATTGGGTAAATTAAACATTAGGTGGATAGAATTTCGAAAATATCAGTTTCCACGCCGTTTTAAACGCGTAAAACAGAGCTAAAAGTTATTCCTGTGCTAGCAACTTTTGAATTTACAGTTTGAGTGACAATCTGATGGTTATTTTCCATCAATCTGTAATATAAAATAATATTCTATGCCTTAAAATTATTTTCACTGCCTAGAATTTTGAAAAAAATAGATTTATGCATAAAAATAGCTGTTTTAGCGCTGTTTTCCGCGCATGAAGCACAGGTAAAAAAGATATGTTGTGTGTAACAACTTTTGAATTTACAGTGAAATTCACAACCTCATGCTTTATGTTCATCAACTAGTCCTATATAATGAATGACATTCTGTAGGGTAAGTTTGCTTTAGGTGGATAGAATTTCGAAAATATCGAATTATTCACCAAAATAACAGTTTAAACGCTGTTTAGGGTTTTTACTAAAACAGAGCGAAAAGCTATTCCTGTACTAACAACTTTTGAATTTGCGCTTGGAGTGACAATTTGATGGTTTATTTCCATCAATCCGTAATATAAAATAATATTATATGCCTTAAAAATATTTCCACAGCAGAGAACTTTGAAAAAATTCGATTCATGTATCAAAATAGCTATTTTTGCGCGGTTTTCCGCGCATAAAACTTAGGTAAAAACTCTGTGGTGTTTAATAACTTTTGAATTTACAGTCAGATTCACAACCTAATGCTTTATATTCATCAACTACTATTATACAATGAGATTCTGTGGGTAAAGTATACTTTAGGTGGATAGAATTTCGAAAATATCGAATTATTCACCAAAATATCAGTTTCGACGATGTTTTAAACGCCTAAAACAGAGGTAAAAGCTATTCGTGTCGTAACAACTTTTCAATTTTCAGTCTGAGTGACAATCTGATGGTTAATTTCCATCAAGGTATATATAAAATGTACAATAACTTAAAAATATTTTCACTGCATAAGATTTTGAAAAAAATCGATTTCTGTATCAAAATAGCTAATGTAGCGCTGTTTTACGGGCATGGAACAAATGTAAAACCTATATGGTGTGTAGCAACTTTTGAATTTGAAGTCAGATTCACAACCTAATGCATCAAATAATATTATATAATGAGATTCTGTGGCTAAAGTATAGTTTAGGTGCATACAATTTTGGCATATGAATAATTCAAGGAAATATGAGTTTCAATGCTGTTTTTAACGCCTAAAACAGTGTTAAAAGCTATTCGTGTGGTAACAACTGTTCAATTTACTGTGAGAGTGAGAATCTGACGATTTTTTTCTATCAATGCGTGATATATTCTATGCTTAAAAACATTTTCATTGTAGAGAATTTTCAAAAAAAACGATTTATATGTGAAAATAGCTATTTTACCGCTATATTCGTCACATAACACAAAGGTAAAATCTATGTGGGGTGTAATTACTGTTGAATTTACAATCAGATTCAATCTAATGCTTCGTATTCACCAACTAGTATTATTGTAATGAGATTCTACAGTGTAAATTAACATTAGGTGGATAGAATTTCGAAAATATCGAGAATATAGAACCCCAAAATATCGGTTTCAACGCTGTTTTAAACGCATAAAACAGAGCTAAACGCTATTCCTGTGCTAACAACTTTTGAATTTACAGTTGGAGTGACAATTTGATGGTTTATTTCCATCAATCCGTAATATCACAGCATAGAATTTTCAATAAAATCGATATATATGTGAAAATTGCTATTTTAGCGGTATTTTCCACGCATAAAACCTAGGTGAAAGATACATGGTTTGTAGTGACTTTTGAATTTACAGTCACATTCGCAACCAAATGCTACTAGTATTATATAATGAGATTCTATGGGTAAAGTATATTTGAGTTGCGTAGAATTTCGAAAATATGGAATAATTGTCCAAAATACGAGTTTCAATGCTGTTCTATAAACGCCTAAAACAGAGCTAAAAGCTATTCCTCTGCTAACAACTTTTCAATTTACAGTCTGAGTGAAAATCTGATGATTAATTTCCATCAAGGCGTAATAGAAAATATTCTATGCCATAAAACTATTTTCACTGCATAGGATTTTAAAAAATATCGATTTATGTATCAAAACATCTATTTGCGCTGTTTTAAGCGTTTAAAACAGAGTTGATGCTGATATTATAAACTGATATTTTGGTGAATTATTCGATATTTTCGAAATTCTATGCACCTAAACTATACTTTAGCTATAGAATCGCATTATGTAATACTACTTGATGAATATAAAGCATTAGGTTGTGAATCTGACTGTAAATTCAAAAGTTATTACACACTTTATAGCTCTTACCTGTTTTATGCGCGGAAAACATCGCTAAAATAACTATTTTGATAGATAAATCGATTTTTTTGAAGACTCTATACAGTAAAAATGTTTTTAAGGCATAGAATATCATTTTACAATACGCCTTGATGTAAATAAACAATCAGATTGTCTCTCAGAGTGTAAATTGAAAAGTTGTCAGCACAGGAATAGCTTTTAGCTCTGTTTCAGGCGTTAAACGCCTGAAACAGAGCTAAAAGCTATTGCTGTGCTGACAACAGTTTCAACTTAAAAATATTTTCAACGCTGTTTCAGGCTGTTTCAGGCGTTAAACGCCTGAAACAGCGTTGAAACATATTTTGGTGAATATTTCGATATTTTCGAAAATCTATACGCCTAAGGTACACTTTACCCATAGAATCACATTATATAATACTAGTTGATGAATATAAATCATTTGATTATGAATCTGACTGTAAATTCCAAAGGTGTTACACACCACATAGTTTTTACCTATGTTTTATGTGCGGAAAACAGTGCTAAAATATATATAATGTATGAAGTGTAATATATATAAAATATTATATATATTACATTTCTTACATTAATCGATTGTTTTCCAAATTTTATGCAGTGAAAATATTTTTAAGGCATAGAATATCATTTTATATCTCGCCTTGATGTAAATAAATTGTCAGTCAGACTGTAAATTCAAAACTTGTTAGTACAGGAATAGCTTTTACCACTGTTTTAACCGTTTAAAACGGCGTTGAAACTGATATTTTGGTGAAATATTCGATATTTTCGAAATTCTATGCACTTAAACTATACTTTAGCCATAGAATCGCATTATATAATACTAGTTGATGAATATAAAGATTGAATAAAATGCCACATACTGAAGAAAAGCTTAAAAAATTAATTGCAAATCCTACGTACGTTTTTTATTTATTTTTTATTATTTAGTCACGAAGATTATCGTCAATGTCTATTTGATGAAAAAATCTTATATGCGCAACAAACAGAATTTCGATCTGAGCAACATGATATACACGTATACCATATTAAAAAAATTGCTTTTTCCCAAGAATATACAAAACGACATGTCATCAATGGTATTTATTCTTACGCTTTTGGAAACTATCTGATATCGGATATGTATAGTAAAGTAGGAAATACCATTTACAAAATATTGAACTGAAAACAGCAGATGTTAAAAAAAAAAAATAGAATATTTGCATAATCGGAATTTGAAATAGATATGACTATAGTGTGTGTCCAAGAGTAAATTTATAAATAATACCGTTGTTATTGAACTGGTCTTATGTTCCTTTTTCTCAATAATATCGTTTTCTAGTAAAATATCCAAAATTTCGAAAATTTCATTTGATACTTCTGAACTATTGTTTCCAGCTCATTTACTGGCACCCAAAATTGATAATTTTTCGCATATGTCGTCGAAACTCTTGTATAGTCCAGAACCAAACTGTTGACTTTCTATTACCGTGAACATCATTTTAATCGACTTTAAATATTTTTCAAGTGCCTCAATGTGATTATCGATAATTCGATATTTCTCAGTAGTTCTACCATAACGTTTGGTTTCTGTAGCCCCAGTTTCTGAAGATGCCCGATTGTTTGGTGAATCATTTCTTTCAGCTCAGAAATGGGATTTCTCCCCTGTAATTTCACTCGGAAGTTTTAGTTTGTATTGGTTTAATGTTTCATCTTGGAAGTTGGAATCTGGAATATAAACGAACGTTTTTTCTGGCATCTCAGTGGGCTCTTCTTGGCTCTAAAGTTTTCACTACATCTTACATGTTTTTCTTGGTTTCTTCACGCACAGTTTCCAGACATTTTAACTGTTCCGCCACTGGTTTGTGAAATTCTTCGAGCGTTTCCTTAACTCGTTCTTCTCCCAAAATAGTGTCTTCAATTTTCCATTTTGTAGTTGCTCGCGATTTCAAGATTTCATCTATAATACTGTGAAATTGCTTAAGATCTTTCATCTTTATTCATATACAATAAAGACCCAGTGACGAAAGTCTGAAACAAGACTTCCAAGCACTTTTCTTCTTCCTTTTGGATCTGGATAGTGTCTAGCAAGTGACACACTAATCTTGCTACTCTTGTCAGCTTTCTTGTTTACTGGAGTAACAGGAAAAAACTGCTGAAGTTGTGGTCTTACTACTTCAACGAATTTTTGATCGTCCAAGTTGATATTGTTGCAGATATTGTTTTGTCACAGAGTCCGAACCCTCTTCGGGATTGGCTACATTTCTCAATTTTTTTATTACTCATGTCGTAGTCCCCATCGTGTGTCAATTTAAAACCGACACCTGGAAGTCTCGCTAGTCCTCTTTCGGAGCCAGTCTCAGAGCTGATGACGCCAAACTTTGTCAAGTAATTCATCTTTATATACCAAAGTTTTTTCTGCACTTGAGAGGCATGTGCTTGGTTTTTTTTTTATCGATTAATAAGAAACCATGTGGTTTTGAAACTGCATATGCATAAAACTGCATAAAAATATCCTTCCTGATTTCTGTTGCATAATCCATTTGTATCTGCAACATTTCTCTCTCGTTCTGCATATTAAAGAATATTAAATAATTACACTGTAGTCGAATGTCTTGCGGAGTCGAAAAATACTCTGTGTCAGGTAAATCAATGATATGTTCTTTTTCCTTCCTCTGACGAATAATTCTTCGATGAGTTTTTGATCTTTTTCCGTTACGAAATCGTCGAAAACAATTAAATTTTGCATGTCGGATCCATGACGTTGACGATATCTTCTTTACTGGCAGAGAAAGTTGCAATTGAGATTTTTTCGCCAAATGTTTTCTCCAAAATTTCGTGCAAATCGTCGAATATTTCTTGCATAAACTGATATTTCGACTCGTTTAAATCTTTGGCATATAAAAAGATTTTATTATAATAGAGATGTTTAAATATTAAGTTCAACAAAATGTGCGTCTTCCCTGAACCCGGTGGACCACAGATTAAAAGTCTAAAAGGCCAGAGAGGTGCTAATATGTTTCTGTTCAAGAATTTCTCATCTTCTTCAAAGTCAAAATTTTGAATCTCCATTTGCTTTATTTAAAAAGATCATCCTCTTTGACCCAGGAATTAAACGTATTATCATAACCTAACCATTTAACATAATACTCTTTTTTATTATTCTTCACTCTAGTTTTCAGAATGGTTTCAACTTTATAAATGTCATCTTGCTTTTCGTATTTCACCATTTCTTGGGTGTAAAAACTACCAATGACTGGTTCTCCTTCCAGATCCTTGATCTTATAGGTTATGGGATCTGTATTCAGAACTTGAGCAATTTCAAAAATCTCTTCTGTAAAATTCGGCAGATAACCTTTTCTAAACGGTGTCTTGTACTTGGCGATTCTCACTCTGTCGCCAATTTTAAATTTTGGTGCTGTAATAGATTTTACCAAACAGATTACAATGCACAATATCTTTGTTTTTCTGCAAGCTTGCCTCTTTTGGGATCATTCTTATTGATCTGTGATAAGAAGTATTGTAATTCTTAACGAGTTTTGGTATAACATCGATCCATTTTCTAGTGATAGCAGTCAAATATTTCCACATTTTTGTCTTTAGAGTCCTTACATCGTTCCACAATTTGAGCTTTAGTCTCATTTCTGTGGCAAACCAATGGACACCTCGTTGGTTAAACAATGCTTGAGTTTCTTTATTGATAAACACAGTTCCCTTATCCATTTGTAACTTGGATGATTTACGTTGTTTAAAAAATTGTACAAATGCTTTGGTAATCTCGCTACTCGTTTTCTTTTAAATGATGAAAATGTCAATCATCATTAATGATGAAAATGTCAATCACGGTTAAAATGTAATTCGTGTGGTTATTCTGAAATTTAAATTTGTGCATGTCGATTAAATCACTCTGCCACTGGTCGTCTACATTCGAGACGTAAACCCGTCTGGTTTGGAATTTTTTATAAATGGGTTTGTGTAACGTATACACATCTTGTTGATCGACAAATCTTTTTACTTCGTTTTCCGTCAATCCAGTTTTGTGCATTAGATCTTTATGCCGGAAATCCCTTTAATGGGTCACGCCTTGATAGAAACCATTAGATTCTCACTCTGACTGTAAATTGAACAGTTGTTCACGAATAGCTTTTAGCACTTTTTTAGGCGTTTAAAACAGCATTCAAACTCATATTTTGATGAATTATTCGATGTTTTCGAAATTCAATGCACCTAAACTACACTTTAGCCACAGAATCCGATTATATAATAATAATTCATGAATATGAAGCATTAGGTTGTGAATCTGACTGTAAATTCAAAAGTTATTACACACCACTTACCTTTTTCCTAAGTTTTATGCGCGGAGAATAGCGGAAAAAAAGCTATTTTGACACATAAATGTTTTTTTTTAAAATGCTATGCTGTGAAAATATTTTTGAGGCATAGAATATTATTTTATAATACGCCTGGATGGAAATAAAAAATCTGATTGTCACTGAAACTGAAAATTCAAAAGTTGTTAGCATAGGAATAGCTTTTCGCTCTGTTTTAGGCGTTTGAAACAGCATTAAAACTCATATTTTGATGAATCATTCGCTATTTTCGAAATTCTACGCACTTAAAGTATACTTTAGCCATACAAACTTAATACATAATAATAGTTCACGAATATAAAGCATTAGGTTGTGAATCTGACTGTAAATTCAAAAGTCATTACACACCACATAGCATTTACCTATGTTTTATGTGAGAAAAACAGCGGAAAAATTGGTATTTTCACATATTTTTCACGTTTTTTTTTTAAATTCTCTACTGTGCAAATGTTTTTAAGGCACAAAATGTCAATCTATATCACGCCTTGATAGTAACAAACCATCAGATTCTCACTCTGACAGTAAATTGAACAGTTTTTACCACACAAATACCTTTTATATATCAAAATATGAGTTTCAATGCTGTTTTAGGCGTTTAAAACAGCATTGAAACTCATATTTTGATGATTTATTCGTTATTTTCGAAATTCTATGCACCTAAACTATACTTTAGCCATACAATCTTATTACATAATAATAGTTCAAGAATATAAAGCATTAAGTTGTGAATCTGACTGTAAATTCAAAAGTTATTACACAACACATAGCTTTTTCCTAGATTTATGAGCGGAAAACAGCACAGAAATAACTATTTTGTTACAGGAATCGATATTTTTCAAAATTCTATGCCGTAAAAATATTTTTCAAGCATAGAATATTATAATAGTCGTGGATGGGAATAAACCATCATATTGTCACTGAAACCGAAAATTCAAAAGTTGTTAGCATAGGAATATCTTTTCGCTCTGTTTTAGGCGTTTAAAACAGCGTTGAAACTGATATTTTGGTAAATATTTCTATATTTTCGAAATTCTATCCACCTAATGTTTAATTTGCCCAATAGAATCTCATTATTATAATAGTCGTGGATGGGAATAAACCATCATATTGTCACCAATTGTGGAATATAAAACATTAGGTTGTGAATCTGACTGTAAATTCAAAATCATTACACACCACATAGCTTTTACCTATGTTTTATGTGAGGAAAAGAACGCTAAAATAGTTATTTTCACTTTTAAATTGTTTTTTTTTTTGAAAATTGTATACAGTGAAAATATTTTTAAGCATATAATATCATTCTACATCACGCCTTGATAGAAACAAACCATCAGATTCTCACTGTGACAAAAAATTGAACAAGTTGTTATCACACGAATAGCTTTTAGCAGTATTTTAGGCGTTTAAAACAGCATTGAAACTCAAATTTTGATGATTTATTCGATATTTTCGAAATTTTATGCACCTAAACTATACTTTAGCCATACAATCATATTACATAATAATAGTTCATGAATATAAAACATTAGGTTGTGAATCTGACTTTAAATTCAAAAGTTTTTACAGACCACGTAGCTTTTTCCTAAGTTTTATGCGCGGAAAACAGCGCAAAAATAGTTATTTCGATACATAAAATGATTTTTTTCAAAATTCTATGGTGTGAAAATATTTTTAAGGCATAGAATATTATTTTATATTACTGATGGATGGAAATAAACCATCAGATTGTTACTCAAACTGTAAATTCAAAAGTTGTTAGCACAGGAATAGCTTTTAGCCCTGATTTCGGGGTTTAAAACAGCGTTAAGCAGCTAAATAATTAGATATTTTCGAAATTCTAACCACATAAAGTATACTTTACCCATAGAATCTCATTGTATAATACTGGCTGATGAATATAAAGCATTAGGTTGTGAATCTTATTGTAAATTTAAAATTTATTACACACCATATATCTTTTTCCTGTGTTTGATGGGCGGATACCAGCGCTAAAGTAGTAATAGCTATTTTGATACATAAGTCGATTTTTTTCAAAATCCTATGCAGTAAAAATATTTTTGTTATTGAAAATTTTATATTACGCCTTGATGGAAATTAACCATCAGATTGTCACTCACACTGCAAATTAAAAAGTTATTAGCACAGAAATAGCTTGTAGCTCTGTTCTAGGCGAATAAAACAGCGTTGAAACTCATATTTTGGTGAAAAATTAGATATTTTCGAAATTCGCAATCTTTTTTCCTATGTCTTACGGGCGAAAAACAGCTATTTTGATACATAAATGGATTTTTTTCAAAATTCTATGCCGTAAAATTATTTTTAAGGCATAGAATATTATTTTATATTACTGGTGGATGGGAATAAACCATCAGTTTTTCAATGAAACTGTAAATTCAAAAGTTGCTTGCACAGGATTAGCTTTTAGCTCTGTTTTACGCGTTGGTGAATAATTTTGGTGAATAATTCCATATTTTCGAAATTCTATCCACCTAAAGTATACTTTACCCATAGAATCTCATTATATAATAGTAGTTGATGAATATAATCTGAGTGTAAATTCAAAAGACATTACACACCATTTAGTTTTTACCTATGTTTTATGCGAGGAAACTAGCGCTAAAATGGGTATTTTCACATATAAATCAGTTTTTTTTTTAAATTCTATACAGTGAAAATGTTTTTTAGGCATTGAACGTCAGTTTATATCACGCCCTTGATGGAAACAAACCATCAAATTCTCACTCTAATAGTAAATGGAACAGTTAGCACACAAATAGTGTTTAGCACTGTTCCAGGCGTTTGAAAGAGCATTGAAACATATTTTGGTGAATTATTTGATATTTTCGAAATTCTATGGAGTGAAAATATTATTAAGTTATTGAAAAAGTTATATTACGCCTTGTTGGAAATTAAACATCAGATTGTCACTCAGACTTTAAATTGAAAAGTTGTTAGCACAAAAGCAGCTTGTAGCTCTGTTTCAGGCGATTAAAACAGCGCGGAAACTGATATTTTGGTAATTCGATATTTTCGAAATTTTATGCACCTAAATTATACTTTAGCCATACAATATCATTAAATAATACTAGTTGATGAATATAAAACATTAGGCTATGAATCTGATTGTAAATTCAAAAGTTGCTAAACTCTACGCAGTTTTTTGCTATGTTTCAAGAGCGGAAAACAGCGCTGAAAGAGTTATTTTGTTACATAAATTGATTTTATTTAAAATTCTATGCAGTGAAAATAAATTTGAGGCATATAATATCATTCTATATCACACCTTGATGGAAACAAAGCATCAGATTCTCACTCTGACAGTAAATTGAACAGTTGTTAGCAGAAGAACAGGTCTAAGCACTGTTTTAGGCGTTTAAAAGAGCATTGAAACTGATATTTTGGTGAATTTTTCGTTATCTTCAAAATTCTACGCACGTAAGGTATACTTTACCCATAGAATTTCATTATACTAGTTGATAAATATAAAGCAATAGGTTTTGAATCTGACTGTAAATTCAAAAGTTATTACACACTACATAGCTTTTTCGTACGTTTTATCCGCGGGAAAACAGCGCAAGAATAGCTATTTTGATATATAAATCGATTTTTTTTTTTCAAAATTCTATGCTGGGAAATTATTTTTAAGGCATTGAATATTATTTTATATTATGGATGGATGGAAAGTAACAATCAAATTGTCATTCAAACTGTATATTCAAAAGTTGTTAGCACAGGAATAGCTTCCTGCTCTGTATTACGCGTTCAAAACAGCGTTGAAACCGAAATTTTTGCGAATAATTCGATATTTTCGAAATTCTATCGATTTAAAGTATATTTTACCCAATAAAATCTCATTATATAATACTAATTGAAGAATATAAATCTTTAGAATATAAATTTATAAAAATTAAGTTGTGAATCTGACTGTAAATTCAAAAGACATTACAGAACATATAGCTTTTTCCTATGTTTATGTGAGCAAAATACTGCTAAAATTGGTATTTTCACATATAAATCGATTTTTTGAAAATTCTATAGTGTGAAAATGTTTTTAAGTCATAGAATGTCATTCTATATCACGCCTTGAAAGAATCAAACCATCAGTTTCTCACTCTGACAGTAAATTGAACAGTTGCTAGCACGCGAATAACGTTTAAAACAGCATTGAAGCTCATATTTTAATGAATTATTCGATATTTTAGAAATTATATGCACCTAATTTATACTTTAGCTATAGAATCTCATTAAATAATATTAGTTGATGAATATTAAGGATTCGGTTGTGAATCTGACTGTAAATTCAAAATTTTTTGCACACAACACATCTTTTACATGTGTTTTATGCGCGGAAAAGCGCTAAAACAGTTAGTTTGATACATAAATCTATTTTTTTCAAAATTCTATGCAGTGAAAATGTTTTTAAAGCATAGAATGTCACTCTATATCAGGCCTTAATAGAAATAAACCGTCAGATTCTCACTCAGACTGTAAATTGAAAAGTATATAGCACACAATAGCTTTTTACTCTGTTTTACGCGTTTAAAACAGCGTCGAAACATATTTTGGTGAATTGTTTGATATTTTCGAAATTCTATGCACCTAAAGTATACTTTACCCATAGAATCTCATTACATAATAGTAGTTGATACATTAGGTTGCGAATCTGACTGTAAATTCAAAAGTTGCTAAACTCCACATGACTTTTACCTTTGTTCCATGCGCGTAAAACAGCGCTAAAATAGCTATTTTGGTACAGAAATAGATTTTTTTCAAAATCCTATGCGGTGAAAATATATTTAAGGCATATAAATATTTTACATTACGCCTTGATAGCAATTAACAATGATAGAAAATAACGAATGTGTCCCACTTTATTAAACACCTATCAAAGGTTCTGCCCCCCTGCTCTTTGGCGGGCAATTTATTTCTTGGAAATAATCTTCATCCTCGTATTGAAACTTTTTAACCCATCTCCCCTTTATGATAGATCAGCTATTTTGTAAATAAACAAATTACCGCATCCGAAGAATGCGGTTGCGGTTATTTCTTGGAATTTTCCTTGGCCCGCCTAAAACTCCACGTGTTATGCTTCTCTTATTAAAATTAGTCTCCATCTAGTTGAAGGATGATGTCAGCAGATATTTGTGTTCAGACATATTTTGCACCATACGTTCCGCGTTCCTTAGCACGTCAGGACTTGTTTTGAACGATGAAGTGATTTCATGTTAAATTCTTATTTCTCCCATGTCTCAATTTATTACTTTCCGTATTTTCATATTAATACTAAAGCGTTTCAAAAACCTCACAACCAATCATGAATTCTTTTTTCCTTACAAATTTCAATTTTCTCTCAATCCATTAACTTATTTTCCCTTTTTGATACTAAGCCATTTCAAAGACATCGTGATCGCCACAATACAAAAAAGTCACAGATAAAAAATATAAAACTCACCTTCTTGTTTTTTATTTCAATAGTTTATTACTAAACTGGCTCAAAGAAATCGCGATGGCATCAGCAAAAGAATACCAATAAAACTAACTTTTTTAATTCCCGTAGATCCGTTACGCGACTTGGTCTTAAGTTTAAAATCGTTTATTCCTGATACTTATTTTCGCTGTATCCCCAATTCAGCACTTGATTCACTTATGCAAAATATTACTTTTTCCTAGAAAGTAACTCTGCTCAGTAACAATCGATAATCAAATATTATTTCTTCTTCGGAAGAAAAATCTAATAAAAAATTATATGGAAGTAAGATATCATTTAAAAAAAATCTGCAATTATAAACACTCTTACAGTTTAAAAAACGTATTTTCCTCCATTTACTGACTAACGTGTGATCACGACACCAACATTTTCTCACGCTGATGAATTTTTATTTTGCGTTGCGACCCGTCGTTAGTGCATGCGTCGTTAGTTATTAGTGCAAGGTCGGGTATTCAGTTGTCATTCATCGGATAAAAAATAATTCTGTAAATAGGTTTGGTACACGATTGAGTTATATAGAAAGTAAACAATGCTAAAAGTAGAAATCAATTCATACGTTGCAGGTACCTTTGTGTTTTCGCTTGAGTTGTGAAAAATATTAACTTAAAAACCTTATTAACCAAACACAACATTAACTTAAGTGTAAGTTAATGGAGATCTGAAGATTGGATCAGCGATGGATTGCCGCATCCACAAGCATGGACGTGCAGCGGGCCAACTACGTCACAGACTCCCGACTGAAAATTGTTAATTTCATAAGAAATGCGTGAATGTTGCATGTTTTAGAAAACGGTGCCGAGTAACAAAAAAATTCAGTGTAAAAATGGAAAATCAAGCAAAAAAAGTATCGTTTAATACGAGTTCCACAGAATAATAGAATGTGTGAAAGTTTCAATCCCGGTGTGATATGAAGCAGAAGTAATGCGAAAAGATATCTGCAGTAGTATCAATATTAATCCCCGCGTCATTTGTTAGGTGGTGATAGCGTTAACATGCTCCAACATTCACGGATTTTCAAATGACATTCAACGTGTATCATTTCCATCACTTTCATCTTCTTTTATTTTTTCCAACCAGTAACATTCCAACCCCCAAAAACATACAGTTTCTCTGGGACAGTCCCTTTCCGGGGATGACTTCGATTGGAATTACTTCGATTAGTTTTAATCGAAAATCTAATCGATTTTAAAATTCGATTAGATTTTTTCCGGGAGTGACTTCGATGGGAAAATGGCGCAGGGCACGATCTTTTGCACAATAGCAATATGACCATGCACTTTGCTAAAAAGCAAACCTGCTCAATGAACGATGCAGTTTTCATAGACAGGGGGCAATTAAGATTTGAACTAAAAAGTCATGACATGGATGAAATTTGGAGTGTGTGGAATATATTCATGCATGAACATGTAAAGTATTAACGTGTGTAGAAACGGTTGATTTGCTCTAAGGATGTCTTTATTTTCGGACCCATTATTTCGGGTTCCGTCTGCATTTCTACAGTTATTTTCTCTGCAATGTTTGAAGAAAAGTTTTAAATGGAAAAAGTTAAAAAGTACCTATCTTTCTATATGCTTCCTAGAAAGTAGAAAATAAACTTAAAATATACCGATGACGAAATCAATCACCAAGTTCGTATTCACTTCGAGAGGAAAATATGGCGCCGATTTACCTACTCAACAAGATTGCCAGCGCTCTATCTTCCTTTGAAGGAAACTAGGAAATTTCTAATTTGCATTTTGAAACTACTGAGAAATATTAAGATTGCGAACTACTGCGAAATATTAATAACCATATGCTTGTTCCGCCGCATTTAAACCTAGTAAACGCATTCTTAATATTTCTCATCAATTTCAACTGCAATTGGAAATTCCCCATTAAAAACACAATTGACTCATAATTGGTTTTCATTACGACAACACCCATCTTGTACCAAATATTAATTTATGGAACAAAATCATTTCTAGCGCTAAACCATCACATTTGATTTGCACAATGTAAACTCATTCATAAACAGCAATTATGCTACAAGTTGAATTCCTAAAACACCAGATTTAGACTTAATACATTTAATCAAATTCAAACTTAAATGAGACTGTGCTTAACTAAAGTACCTCCTACTCCTCAATTTATGCATAGAACAAAGTTATTTATAATATTAAATTATCACATTACATTGGCATAATAACAGGAACAGCGACTATGCATTTACCATAGTCGCTGTTCCTGGAATTATGCTATATTTATGTGATAACCTTGTAATGCTCAAAGGGGAACCTAAACTTAAGGCAATTAAATTCAAACATAGATGGGACTTGAGGATGATCGAAATCAAATATCTTACCTATCTTTTGGTATGCAGCAGGCTCGACCCGGCAGCCCAAGGGATGAGGCCTCCATCTCGGCAAGGTTTCCTGGCGACTAAAGAATTTTGGGAATATTACGAAGGTTTGAGGGGGTATTTTTTTTATACAGACGGGGAGACATTGTGATGATTTCGTTCTTATACTAAGCGATGAAGTTTTCTTAGAGGAAAGAATGAACAAAACTCATTGTTCCATTTTCCGTTCTGACGTTCATTGTGTATTTCGGAAATATTTGGATTTAAAATATATTAAAACAGATAATTCTTTCGTAACTTAAGCTGATGAAGCGAATTATATTATTCAAATATTAACATAGATTAAATTAATGGTATTTTAAAGACATAAAAATATATCAGATGTTAGCGAAAAATTAATTTAACATCATCATGCAACAATTAAATAGTTAAACCCTAAGTACCATTTGAGCTTTTGATGTAGGGTTATATCCAATGGTTGATTTGAAAAGTTTAAACGTTTTGGGTTTTAATAAGTTTTCAACTGAGGAAGATGGTAGTGCTCTTCTTAGTGTTTGTCTTGACCTTCAACGTATCGTACCACCCCTTGACTTCATCAAGGGATGTCCGCAGCCTGTCTATAGCAATAACTGGACCCAATAAAGGGGAGAGGAGGGCGATATCGTCAGCATATTGGGTTAACAGGATGCGAATAAAAACACTACCTACTATATTATTATGATATCATAATAATAGAGTGAAATGAGAGAAGGGCATAGGAGAGAGCCTAAGGGTACCCCAGCGACCATTACTCTCTTCGAAAATAGAAAAATTTTAACTTGCACTTGAAAAGTTTTATTTGACAAATATGACTCTAAAATGTTGGTGAGATTCTAAGATACACCCATCTTAATTAACTTGTAAAAGAAACCATCTGTCCATACGCGGTCAAAAGCATTAGCCACGTCTAAAAAGACAGCAGCAACTGTTTTTTCTTATTGAAAGATTAGTAGATTTTCCCCACTACTCTGAGAATTTGATGCTCAGTTGATCTTTTTCGCCTAAAACCAAACTGGGTTTCAGGTAAGAGAGGATGCAGAGAGAGAAAATCGTGAAATCTGGTCAGAATGATTCGCTCAAACAGCTTGGCCAAACAAGACAGCAAGCTGATTAGGCGATAACTGGCTTGCGGATAGCTCGAACAAAGGTAGTTTTTCAAACATCAAGAAAAGTTCGGTTTCTCAGTAGTATGTTAAAAATAGAGAAAAGATGTGTCATGACTTTCTTGGGAAGATGCCTAAACATCCTCTCCGATACCTTGTCATGACCACTAGCTTTATTTAATTTAAGCTTCTTGATAGCCTGTATCAATTCCTGAGGAGAGGTAAATAAATGTTTTGTGTGTTTTTTGTGTCTGATCAAAACATAAAAGTTCATCCTGTACCTCCTCGCAGGTTTCATGGTCGGAAAGGTCAAAATTCTCTTGAAATTTTAGCTCAAGAGCATCTGCAAATGCTTCAGATTTATCTTCTTGACTATAACAAAGTGACTATAACAAGTGAGGATTTTTCAATACCCTCACCATCTTCCAAATGGAGTTATGAAGCGTAGAAAGTGAAGAGACCTTTTTATTCCAGGAGTTACTTCTATCTTCCTGGAGTTTTTGTCTCACCTCTGTCTTGAGGGAGTAATAAATCTCTTTATCAGATTTATTCCGAGTTCTTTACCATGCATGTCGGGATCTGTTCTCCTTTTTGATGAGACAGGAGAGATGCGCTGGAAGAATTTAAAAATCATTCTTGGGTATTATTTCAGTACTGGCTTCACTTCTTGAGTCGTGCAACAAATCAGTAAAGTCCCAAATGGAATCATTAATAGATCTTAATGTAAGAAGTGAGCAAGATCCAGAAATTTTATTATTGAGAGTAACTTTGTAGAGTTCCCAATTTGTAA
This sequence comes from Ryuthela nishihirai, assembly GCA_038380435.1. Lineage (NCBI taxonomy): Eukaryota > Metazoa > Arthropoda > Arachnida > Araneae > Heptathelidae > Ryuthela > Ryuthela nishihirai. The sequence continues at coordinate 94,021,492 of JAWZYU010000009.1, forward strand.
GACTGTGTGATTCTGTGGTAAAAGTTGTAGGCAGAAACGAAGTCAAACAAATTGGCAAGTGATCCGAATTCAGCTGATTCAGAACACAAAGTTCATAGAGTGGTAGAAAATTGCCAAAGTCGACCATATCCAAAACATCTGGTCTGTGCATGGTGTTAAAAGGGTAAAAAGTTAGCTTGCTTGGAGCATTAACAATAAGTCTTTTCTTGGTAGCATAATGTAGTAGCAATCTGCCGTTCTTGTTGCAGTTTCTAGATTGCCAAACACAGTTGCCAGCACAGTAGGAATTCTTATATCAAAAATGGAATTATAATCATCGCATACAAAGTCAGAATTTGGTAGCTTGTATGCAACCATAAAGTTAATAGTACCAGATTGGTACTAGTAACTGCTACTGCAGCAATTTCTAAAATATTGAGATGTGTTATAGGAAGTAGGTGATGTTTTATGGATTTCTTGACAATGACAGCAGTACACCCTCCATTGTTGTATAAGGATCTGTCTTATGTACTTCGAAGTTAAGATATTTAGGTAAATCAGAAGAACGTAGGTGCGTCTTGCCCAATAGGATTATGTCAACCTGAGAATCTGCTAAAAAGCAACAGAGCTCAGGGAGATCGGTAAGAATACAGGGACTATTAAATACAAATTTCTTAAGATTATTTTTCTGAATTGCATTATCCATCAAAGTTTAGAGTAGATATTAAATAGCCGAAAGCCTTTAAGCCAACTGTAAGTTTTCCCATTAAACAGTTAGCTTTTCCATACTCCGCAATGAGAGTTTTAAAAGTGAGCAGAATTTTAGAAACATTCAAACTCTTAATAATCTGAAATATCTCTTTTAGATCGTTTAAGATATTAGCATCAAAATGATCACTAGTAGGAGGTGTTTGATAAGAAGGTTTTTTGGTTGGTAGTTTATTTATTGGTAAAGGTTTCCCTTTATCACTTGTATTTGCTAAAGGTGCTTTATTTGCAACTGCATTAGCATAAGAAACCTGTGGAATAACAGGCTTACTATTTGTCTTCTTTAAAAGAATGATCTTATCCTTTGAAGCAGTCACAACGTCCCGTTCGGGGAAGTGGGTATATCCTTTATAATTAGCTGTATGATAGGCCACAATTGGCACATTTGGGAGGAATATCGGATTTATGTCGAGCGCAATCTTTAGTAAGATGCTCACCCGCAAATTTCAAACATCTCGGGAGATTGTAACACCCACTTTGAGCATGTCCATACCTCTTGCATCTGTGGTACTGAGTTGGGCTCTTTTTGGCTCGATGTCGTATATTTTCTTGTTAACTGCATTTTTGGGAACTCCACAAGAAAAACTGTTATCTAGATTTGCTCTTTCCCATGCTTCAGCTGGGGCTCAGTCGGTAGCGTGCCAGGCTCGTTATCTGTAGTTCCCAGGTTCGAGAGCAAGCTAGGTCAGCGTTGAGATTTATCTCCGCAAAATTCCCCGCCCTGCCCTCGGTCAGTAGGGGACATCGATGGGCTTGGAAAGGCCGCCGTCCGTCAGATGGGACGTTAAGCCATGTGTGGAGAAGCCGTCCGTCAGATGGGACGTTAAGCCAGATGGGACGTTAAGCCAGATGGGACGTTAAGCCATGTGTGGGAGAGCCTGTACACGTTAAAAAACACGCTGGATGGCCTTGACGGGTGGCTACCATCTGTCTCCCAACAGCTGTTCAGGTGGGTCCCCTCTTCCAACCTTCTCTGAGCCTTCGGGGTTCATATGACCTGGCCATTTAGCCCATGGTGTGCAAAAAAGCGCCGCTCAGAGGTAAAACACCTAACACCCATCCCACGCTTCAGCTGAGATATCTTTATGACTGAGAATCCTAGGTCTACTAGTTCACGTTATATTTCCTCAGAGTCAACATCAGTAGGTAGGTTTTTCAGCAGAAATTTCAGGGGTTTTTTTTTCAGGCTTTAATTTGTAAGTATGAAACTGTTGTTTGGTTGTTTCAGATTTTTTCAGAAATGCACAATAGTCATCAATATATTTGGTTTAAATGCGGATCGAGTCTCCTGCATTTTTAATAGTGAAACCTTCTACTGCTATCCTGGTTAATTCCCGTTAAATAGTTGTTCAGTTTTTAGGAGATCGGAGTATAATGGGGGAAATTTTTTCTCTCCTATTTCCCTTGCTTTGGATTGAGCAAGATCTTCATTTTCCTCCATTTCAGACTCATTTGGATACAGATTTTCTTCATCTCAGACAGAAAGTCTGGCTTTTGAGATATAATTAGTCTCAGGCTCCTGTCAGACCTCTGTGGCAAGCAGCTGCTTGAGGGGGTATTTATTTATTTTTTTTTTTAATTAGTCTCAACAGAAGGCGAGAGGGCTCTTTTATGCCCTTTCTTGACCTTCTTAAAATCATCAATGCCTGCAACAATTTCTTTCAAAGATTCAATATGAGTGACATTTGAGTGATCAACATTATTTGTAAAAGTCTCCATATTATTCAATGGGATACTAGTGTTCAATTCGCCGGTTGAAGTATTTGCCAATTTAGCAACGTCAGAGACATGGGAGGAAGGTCGGGGATATCTTTCATATTCGGGATGTTGTTTAAAATCTAATTAACATCATAGTATAATAGAATATTTTTCTCAGCTAAAGAGTTATCTGTTGCCAATCCCTTTGCAGTTGCGTTGTAGTCGTGAATATATCACACTATGCCATGTGTTACAAATGGCGGTCCTTTCGCTTCGTGGTCCTACGTCGTCTTCCTGATCCTTGTTGGCGTGTGCTGGATCCTTCTTGAACCCACTGGCACCATATGTGTATGATGGTGCTGAGATTGCGGCCAACAAGGTTGGCCACATCTATGTACGACAAACCAGCTTCTCTAAGGCTGATGATACTTCCACGCTCAAAGTCTGTTAACTGTTGGAAAGACTGTCGACGTCTGCAAAAGGGCATCTTTAGCGGTTTAGAACAATTTTCAGAATGTTTTGTCAACCAGGGAGCCTTGGTTGCCTTTATCTGTGTTTGACTGCTCCGCACCTGTGATGTCAGCTCGCGCCTGTCTAATCGTTTCGATTGTCCTGCAAACCTAATCACTTTTATGATTTTCATATATTACCGCCTCCTTAAATTTCGCCACATTTACATAAATTCTTTTAAGTGTTGAATTTTTATTTCTTGTAGTGTATATTCCGCGTGACGTCCAGTGGCCGAGTGGTTAGCACGCTTGGCTACTGATCTAAGGGACCTGGGTTCGAGCCCCGGAATTAGGCATGGATGTGTGTGTCGTTTTTCTGCTGAGGTCCTGCCATCCTCTCAGATCTCCTACTGTGGCATATAAACTGACAGGCTCCTGTCAGACCTCTGTGGCAAGCAGCTGCTTGAAGGGGGGTATTTATTTATTTATTATATTCCGCGTAATATGATTAATAAGAACTAAAGAGAAAAGGGTACTTTCCTTGTCGAACTCCAGTGACAATGCTAAACCAATGTCTACTATACTTATTATTTCATATGAGCTAACGATCAACCACAAATTATGTCGATCAACAACGTCAAAGTGTTTTTGAAGCCTATAAAGCTAGTAGCTACAGATTTCTGAAACTCTAAACATTTGTCAAGAATCTTCCTGTGAAAAATTATGATCTATAGATTTGAATCCACGCTGATCATCACGCAATTGTCTACAACGAAATTATTAATTCTATTAAGCAAATCATGTAAAGAACTTTACCTGGAGAAAAAAAAAAGTATGCTTTTAACCCAACAGTTTTCAGAATAATTTTTATCTAAATATGTATAATAATACTCTAGTAAAATCCTTAACAACAGATTTGTCATAAAAGGTTTTCAAAATTTCAGTTAACCACGTAACACAGAAACATTCCCAGCTCTATGCATTTTAATGGCAATTTCGTCTTCTGCTAGTGATTTATGAAGATTTCGTTTAGAACTAGTCACAGCAAGCTAAGAGTGTGATGTTGGGCAATACTGAATTTGTATGATGTTTATTCCTGAATTCTTTGCACCGGTTAGTTTTTTCCTCCCACAAATAATTCACTTTCTTGGAGCTTTTCCTGGTTTTGCTAATCTGCTGTCTACCAGTTTTCTCTAATTTGGTAGCCAAGCTGTCAAGCCAAAAACTCTTATCAGCGTCCAAATGATCAATTGCACATTTACTACACTTTGTATAATACCGTCTGTTAGGACTAGCAGGGCATTATATTATATTATAATATTTCATATTATTCCTATAGTTCCGTTTCCAAAAAGTAAACTCCAATATGCAAGAAAATTATAAATAAATATTTTCAGTATATTAGTGATAATGTGATTTTTGAACTTTTGCTGTAGTTAAATTTTCATTCGAAAATATATCTAACGTGATTAGAGGTCGAATTCTTTAATCTATAAAAGGCTAAATACTGTACCTTATGCCTATTATTTAGTTTTTTAATACTCTCTCTTATTTATTATGAAATAGTTCACGTTTTGAATCACTTGATCATTCTAACTTTAAAACATGATTTTATTGGCTACAGAAGTCAATCAAGTCTGTTGTACAGGTGCACAATGTGATATTGAAATTGCGCCATACAGCAGAAGCTATTTTTATGCAAATTCCCGTGATATGAAAATGATTACAATTGTTGCGCACACCCACCCTTCCATTTGCATGTTTGTATAACTATATGTTCTATAACTATGCATTATTGCTGAGATATGCAAATGATGATAACCGAAGCCAATGATGTGTGTGGTTCAAGAGATAAAAGATGCAAGAAGAAACAGGGATGGTATTGTGTTTATACAGGTGGAAGTCGTGCGAACGGTTGAGATTAAGTGGTTGTACATGGAAATTGTTCAGCGAAGGCTGAAAATGCCTGGTACAAGTCATCGACAGCCTTTTGGATGCTTTTGAGAGAGGAAGAATTATAGGCCTGTGTGAAGCTCGATGGACTACACATTGTGTCACTGCCCATGTTCATCGGGATGCATGAACTGTTGGATGCTGTTGGCAACAGTAGCGAAATGAAGGTTCTAGCACGCGTCGCAGAGGGAGAGGTGCCATTTGACAGACGTCAGCATGGCTTGATAAGCTCATTGTTCGACATTGCTCATTCGTTACCCCAGAGCACTGCACGCAATATTCGATGGGCTGTGTCAGCAGCCATTGACGTCCCCATAACAACCCAAATGGTAAACCGAAGGTTGCATGAGGTACGCCTGTGCCCTCGGCAACCGTTACGTCGACTGCCATTGACTGCAAACTATCGCAGCGCTCGTCTGGCTCGGTGCCGAAGCCGTGCGAACTGGGGTCCGAATGGAACACTATTGTGTTTAGTGATGAATCTCGTTTCTGTCTAGGTGCTGATGATTGACGGAGATGACGGATCCAGCTTTTGTTCGCGACCAACAACAGTCTGTCAGCCAGGCATAATGGTATGGGGTGCTATTGGATATGATAGAAGGTCACCTCGTCCATATCACCAGAACACAGACAGCTGCACGATACATTAGAGCGGTTCTGCAGCCCGTTTTACTACCATTCCTGGAAGGCATGCAACAGCCCATTTTCAGTATCACAACGCCCGTGTACATACTACTAGGGTCTCCAGACAATATTTGTAATATGTTCAAGTATTGCTCCAGATTTTGCAACATGTCCGATCTCCAGACTTCTCAATAAATAATCTGTGGGACCACATTGGATGACGTGTGCAATTCTTTCACCGGCTTGCCTTCATTTCGCCATTGTATAATACATTTTTCTTAATATTCTTTGAATTTTTCTGTCATGTGGCATTATATAATAAATAGGAAACCAGTCTGCCAGGTAAATCGACCTAGGAGTGTATTAGGCTGTTGCAAATGTTAGTGAATAAGTCGAATTGTTAGTGAAATATTGAACAGTTATAACTTCGTTAAAAATAACTTAATCAAAATACGCAACAATAGAATGAATACACTTCTGCAACCGCGAAACAATTGCATTTATGTTGTTGGTAAAAAAATCTGAGTTACTGGAAGCGATGGATTCATCGAAGGCTTTTTAACTGCTGTGACCACTAAAAATGGTCGAGATGCTTGAAGAAATGGAGGTCAGTTGGTGATAGATCTGGTGACTACCCCGTAATCTCATACTGTAACTGATGGAGTTTCAGGGCCGTCATTTGTGAGAGGTAAGGTCGAGGATTTACATGTAGCAGCAGGACGACATGTGTATTGACCATTGCAGGTTGCTTCTTACGTAATTGGTCACGCATTTTTTTGTAGTTCTGCAGAATATTTCTCTGTATGTATTGTTTCACCTGGTTTTAGGAATGAATAATGGATAACACCTGTTGCAAGACCAACAAGCGGTCACCATAGCCTTCTTCAAGTGAAGATTAGGCCTTGGCATGTGTTTGGGTGCCTCGGCGATTTGCAGCCATTGAGCAGAACGTCGATGATTGTCATATACGATCCACCTTTCATCACACGTTGCAACTCTATGCAAAAAATGTATCCCTTTGGTTTCGTGTAAGAAGGGAAGTGCACACTTCAAGTTGACTTGTCTTATGAGTGTACATTAATTCATGCGGAACCCATGTTCGAAATGCTTCACTCTTCCCAAGGTCTTCCAGGTGCCGGGAAACTGTTGAATAATGCACGCCTAATTTGCCTGTATGTCTCGTACGGTTTGGCAGGATTAAGTTACAACCTTCAATCGATCGTTATCAATCGTTTCTTCAGGTCGACCACGTGGCTTATTTTGAATGTTGGATGTCACCGAATCGAAATTTTCCAAACTAACGTCGTGTTTTCCGTCACTAACTGTGCCTTCTCCAATGTTGCCTTAATGTTGCAAAAGAACAAGAATTTGACTTTGACCCATTGTTCCAATTAAGCTCTTACAATCCATTTACCACAAAAGCCACTGGCGAAATGACTACTGTGTTATCGTGAGCAGGCTTCATGATTTAATGCAGCGTATCACGAGCGTTACTAGTAACATTTTCAGCCCTCAAAATATGGAAAACCTCCTGCATCTGAGAAATCGGCCATCGGATACGCAACAACTAACATAAAAAATTTCGCTTCACTGCTTCTGCATTGGGCATTGTATCACGAAAGCTGAAGTTAGTTTCCATCATCAGCAAACAGAAATCTTCAGCTAAGAGGCTATATTTCCGATCGCTTCTTATGTATCAGTCCCCGTTCTAAACAATTTGTGTTCTGCTACAGACGTACAGCGCATGCGCCACTCCGATCTTGAAAGCAATTAGCGTCTGTTAACGATTTTCTTAGATACTTAGGCGAAGCCATAATTGCAAGTGGAAGCTTGGTAAATGTAAGCATTTTTAGCCTATTTATAAGAAGACGCGCTTCCTTTTTCCATTTACTATTTTATGTCCGGTGGCCGAGTGGTTAGCACGCTTGGCTACTGATTTAAGGGACCTAGTTTCGAGCCTCGCATCAGGCATGGATGTGTGTGTCGTTTTTCTGCTGAGGTCCTGCCATCCTCTCAGATCTCCTACTGTGGCATATAAATTGACAGGCTCCTGTCAGACCTCTTGTGGCAAGCAGCTGCTTGAGGGGGTATTTATTTTTTTTAATTTAGGCATTTTAAATGTACGTAATATAGTTTAGTTTTCCCTACTCTATCGCAGGGGTTCTCAATTTGGGGTACTCGTACCCCTTGGGGGTATGCGGTAAAATTTTTGTGGTACGCCGTGAGAACTCAAAAGTCGTTCATCACACCACCAAAACGTGTATGACGTAGATCAGCCGTTGAAGTGATCTGTAACTTCTGTGGCAATGTTTCCATTATAGCCGTAATAGCCGTATCCCAAGACTCTACGGGTATCCATAAGTTATTTACCCCATTGTAAGCTTGAATAAATTTGTTATTTTGGGATCTATCTTAAAATGGTTTGCAGTAATTAATAACACAACTTAAAACATTTTTTTATCTTTATTTCTCAAACCATCCACTAAGGCAGCGTTTCCCAAACTTTCCCTACGACGGAACACAACAAATCTTGAAATTTTAACGGAACACCTTGGTTATTTTGTAGGGTAGGTAGATATAAAAAATAAATAAAATAAATGAGTACAACATTTATTCTCCAATGGTAATTATTAAAAAAAATACTAAAAGGAACTCATCATCATCATCATCATCCTCAAGCAGCCATGGGCTACGGAGGTCCAACCAGACCGTGCAATTTAGTTCTCCAAGCAAGTCTATCCTGAGCTACATCTACTGCATCTGGCCACTGCACACCAATTCTAACAAGGTCCTGTTTGACATTGTCTGCCCACCGCATTCTAGGTCTCCCCTTCTTTCTGAGGTCTTTAGGCACACTGTTCATAACCCTATTCGCCAATCTATAATTATCCAAATGGGCAACATGGCCAAACCAACAGTCTCTCTCTCTGCACAATATGCTGCTTAAAGGAGGTTGCCAACTCATTTGCCTAACCTCATCATTAGTTACAAAGTTGAACCACCTAATGCCCAAGATATTGCGTAAGCATCTGGAATCAAAAGCATCTAGTTTCCTGTTATCTTGTTTACAAAGTGTCCACGTTTCACTACCATAACTAACCCTAGAAAGAACCAAACTATTATACAACCTAATTTTATCTTTAGGTGTATACGCCTATTTCTCCACACTTCATACTCTCCATAGATTCTTAAAAGTCCCGGCAGCAATCCCTATTCTTCTGTTAATCTCATGCCGCACATCACCATTATTTGTTATATAGCTCCCAAGATAATTACACTGTGACACTTGCTCAAGACTGCAACCATTCATATTAACTGAATCACAGCCTGACTGACCAATTTTTATTACTTTAGTTTTCCCTCTGTTTATAACCAAACCTACTCTACTATCAGTCTCATCAACAGCTCGAATGAAAGAGTTCATCTCATCAATATCATTTGCCAAAAGGGCTAAATCATCAGCATAATCTAATCAGAAATTTTCGTATTTCCAGTCCATTTAAGGCCAAAATCTTTCCCTTGAAGTGAATTTCGCATAACATAATCAATAACCAAAATAAAGAGAAAAGGAGACAAAATGCGCCCTTGTCGAACACCAGAAGTAATGCTAAACCAATTGCTACAAGACTTACCAATTCTCACACACGACTCAGTGTTATTATAGAGAGCTTTCATTATGTTAACTAACTTGTCTGGTGTACCATATGATTTCACAATCAACCACAAATTATGACGATCAACAGAGTCCAAAGCCTTTTTGAAATCAACAAAGCTGGCAACCAAAGGTTTCTGAAACTCTAAACATTTCTCAAGAATCTGCCTAAGTGAAAATATCTGATCCACACATCCCCTACCACTTCTGAATCCACATTGCTCATCACGCAATTGACTGTCAACCAGATTCTTAACTCTATTAAGCACAATCATGTAAAGAACTTTACCGGGAACAGAGAGTAGGCTAATACCCCTATAGTTATCACAAGAACTGCGATCACCTTTTTTGAAAATAGGGATAACAATAGCTCTGGTAAAATCTTTAGGAACCATGCCTTTATCATAAAAGATATTCAGAATTTCAGTCATCCAAGTGGTAACCAAAACATTTCCAGCTCTAAGCATTTCTGTAGTAATTTCATCTGCCCCTGAGGATTTATGAAGTTTAAGTTTAGAAACAGCCAGAATAACTTCAGATTGTGTTATAGGGCCAACATTAAAGCCACCAATGCATCTATCATCATTGCAAACAATGGAAATAGAACTAACCGCATTGTTTAGAATATCACTGAAATGCTTAGCCCACCCAGCCATGACAGAATCCTCACCTTCTATAACTTTATTGTTTATCCTTCAATCCCTGTATACCTGTACGTTTTCTACCACACAAAACATTAACTATCTGGTACAGCTCTCTGCTGTTCTGCTGTCTAACTGCTTCCTCGGCTTTGTCAGCCAAACCATCAAGCCAAAGATTCTTATCAGCAGCTAACTGATCTTTTACACGTTTATTAAGTTCTCTGTAATGCTTTCTATTAGTACTAGTAAGGTATTGATTAAGGACATTCCTGCAGTTCTTTCTTTCCGAAATAAGCTCAAGTGCCTTATCACTCAGATAATTCTGTCTCTTCTGCTCCTTTTTTCCTAAAAGAGTACTGTTTAGTGTCCAAAAAAAGCCTGTTTAAAATGATCCCATTCTTCCTCAACTTCAGTAGTAAGCATACCATGACTGTCATAATGACTAAGTAACCTCTCATGGTAAGCTTTGGCAATAACTGAACTAGCATATATATATTGTAAAATTACGATCTTAATGATTATTTTTGAGTCTTTGAATTACAAATTTTTCATAGAACACTTATTCATTTTCCACGGAACATAGTTTGGGAAACGCTGCACTAAGGACACAATGACAAGAGTAATGGAGAAAGCAATATGTGTGCTGTGGCTGTGGAAAAACAAATCTCCAAATATGTACAGAGGCGTTTTTTGTAAAAGATATCAGAAAACTTCACCAACAAATCAATCACTCAAGCATGGCAGAAAAATTTCATAAAACTGGTAGTCAGAAAGGAGTTGATAGGCCTTGTGTATCTGAAGATAGGACAACAGAAATTCAAAATGCATTTATTCGAAGTCCTAAAAAATGAATCTGTCGAGCAAATTGAGAATTGAAAATACCGCGTTCAGCAGTGCATAAAGTGGTTCAGAAGCGTTTGAAACTGGACGCCTACAAATTGAAACCTTTGAAGAAACATCTACTAAATGACAAAGCCCAAAGGATATAGTTTGCTGGTGACATTCTTGACCGTATGGATGAGCATTTTTTTTAACAGTTCGTTTTCAGTGACGAAGCAACATTCCATGTCTGTAAAGTCAACAGAGACAATTGCCGCATATGGGGATCAGAAAATCCGCATTAATTCATTGAACACGAGGAACAAGATAAATGTTATGTGTGACCTCTTCCATACCTGTCTGATTGAACCATTTTTCTTCCATGAGAAACGTGTAAAGACTACAAATTACTTAGATATGATTGAATCGTATGCTGCACCTCAGATAGAGGATATGCTGCCCCATGTGTTCTTTCAGTAAGATGGGGCATCGCCAAAATGGGGATTAGAAGTAAGCAGGATCCTCAATGAAAAGTTCCCTTCTCGTTGGATTGGGTGAGATGGTTCTATTCCATGGCCATATAATTAAAACACCGGATTGAAGAGACATTAGCTTCCATCACGTAGGACATGCTTAACGTTTGGAACGAAATCATCTATCGCTTTGATGTTCTGCGTGCTATTAATGGGACTCCAACGTAAGTTTACTGAATTCTGTTTTAATAAAGTATTGAGTGAGCTGTGGTAGTCTACTTAATTAAAACAAAACTGTCTTGAGTTGTGTTATTAATAACCGCAAAGAGTTTTAAGATAGCTCCTGAAATAACGAATTTATTAAGGTTTATAATGGGGTGAATAATTTATGGACACCCTGCATATATTATTATGATATCGATTTAAATAATAGGTGGTAATAAAAGGTTGTTCTGTAATAGGCATAACCTGGAAGGAGAATTGTGTACTAATCCTCGTGATGAGGCACAGAACCAGCCAGGTCCAGCACCTAATGTTCTACTCCGCCTTCTCGTGGTGCAGGCCGTTAGTACCTTTCTGAGGAGTATTCTCTTTTGGAAGGGAACGGAAGAGGGACAGCTGCCAGCTCAGTGTGGCCTACTGATCTGGTTATCTATAGCCACTTTTTCTCTTTTCCAACCCTGCTGAGCAGTGGTCAAGGATTTCACAGGGTCCTAGTGCTGACCATTTATACCCACTAGACTGGACATTTATACCCACTAGATCTGCCGCTGGGTTAACAGAGGTATGGGATACATTATATCAGCTGGTGGATAATCTTGATCAGAGACCATCGCAGGTACCTGAATCTCACTTACCTGGTTGGGCATCGTCAATCTTAAAGTGGAGTAATAGTCCACTTGAAAAGGCGGTGCCTGGTCTGTAAATGGTAGCTAGGTAGTCACTGCAAGGAGAGCTATGCACCAATCCCCTGTGATGATGCATAGAACCGGCCAGGCCTAGCACCTAATGTCCGACCCCATCTTCTCGTGGTGCAGACCGTTAGTACCTTTCAAAAGAGACTTTTTTTTTTCCTACCCTGCTGAGGAGTGGTCAACCACACAGGGTTCTGGTGCTGACCATATAAACCTACTAGACTGGACAGATATATGGCTCTGAGCTTGATTATGGATCCTGATTTTGCTGCACTGGTGGGCTTCTGTGGAGGGAAAATCTTCCGCTCTGTTTTCTGTTTGTTTGTGGGTTGACAGCCCCAAGTAAATAGATTCACAGGATATGTTTATCAGCTGGTGGATAATCATAAGCAGAGGTCATCCCAGGCACCTGAACTCTTTGTTTCTATTGGCATCGTCAAATTCTAGATTGGAGGAAGTCTTCCAGTGTAGATGGCTTCAGCCTTTAGTCGTGGGGGAACGGGTCTTTCCCCCATGTCTGCGATTAGGGGGCTGTTTGATATTGTCGGCATTCCCTCTCTCAATAAACATAGTTTCTTTACACATCCCACTAACCATTTTCTCTCCATAGGTAGTTGGAATGTGAGGACTCTGCACAGAGCTATTTCTCTTGATGTCCTCACACAAGAATTCCACCATTATAATTTAGATATTCTCGGCTTGCAAGAGACCAGATGGACAGATAAAGGTCAGATTCTTAAAAATAATCTTAAATTTCTCTTTTCAGGGAGGAATGATAATAAACATCACTTAGGCGTGGGTCTGCTTTTCATCAGACACGCTAGCGATGCTCTTCTATGATATGAGTGCATTAATGAAAGGTTTCTTACAGCAAATTTTCAGACAAGCGTTAAAGACTTGAATGTTATCTGCTGTTATGCCCCCACTGAGGATGCCGATATGGATGAGAAGGATAGGTTTTACGGACAACTTCAGGATATTTTGAATTCTGATAAGAAAGGAGATATTACCCTTGTTCTTGGTGACGTCAATGCCAAAGTTGGTACTGACTCTGACGTTTGGAGAGGGGTGATAGGCACTTTTGGTATTGATAGCTGCTGTGGCAATGGGCAACGTCTCCTACAGGTAAGTAAACTCAATGGTTTCAGAATAACTAACACTTATTACAAACACCACGACATACATAAGTACACATGGGTTTCACCCGATGGGCTGCATAAGAATATGATTGATTATATATTAATTAACAGCAAATTAGCTAGTTCTGTTAGGAATACCAGGTCATATAGGAGAGCTGAATTTGGATCTGACCATTACCTTGTTAAAAGTGTCTTGCAACTTAAACTTGAAAAGTGTTGTGCTAGGGTTAAAAATTTTACCTTTACCACTGAAGCTCTGAAAGACCCAGTTATAGCTAAAGCTTACCATGATAGGTTACTTAGTCATTATGACAGTCATGGTATGCTTACTACTGAAGTTGAGGAGAATGGGACCATTTCAAACAGACTTTTTTGGAAGCTAACAGTACTCTTTTAGGGAAAAAGGAGCAGAGGAGGCAGAATTGTCTGGGTGATAAGGCACTTGAACTTATTTCGGAAAGAAAGAACTGCAGGAATGTCCTTAATCAATACCCTACTAGTCCTAATAGAAAGCATTACAGAGAGCTTAAGAAATATGTAAAGGATCAGTTAGCTGCTGATAAGAATCTTTGGCTTGATGGCGTGGCTGATAAAGCCGAAGAAGCAGTTAGATATCACAACAGCAGAGAGCTGTACCAGATAGTTAATATTTTGTGTGGTAGAAAACGAACAGGTATACAGGGATTGAAGGATAAACAAGGTAAGGTTATAGAAGGTAAGGATTCTGTCATGCCTAGGTGGGCTGAGCATTTCAGTGATGTTCTAAACAATGTGGGTAGTTCTACTCCCATTGTTTGCAATGACGACAGAAGCATTGTTGGCTTTAATGTTGGTCCTATAACACAATCTGAAGTTATATTGGCTGTTTCTAACCTTGAACTTCATAAATCCCCAGGTGTAGATGAAATTACTATGGAAATGCTTAGAGCTGAGAATGTTTCGATTACCCCTTGGATGACTGAAATTTTGAATATCTTTTATGATAAAGGCATGGTTCCTAAAGATTTTACCAGAGCTATTATTATTCCAATTTTCAAAAAAGCTGATCGCAGTTCTTGTGATAACTAGTGGTATCAGCCTACTCTCTGTTCTAGGGAAAGTTCTTTCCATGATTATGCTTAATAGAATTAAGAATCTTGTTGACAGACAATTGCGTGATGAGCAATGTGGATTCAGAAGTGGTAGGGGTTGGGTTGTTTTACCTCTGAGCGGCACTTTTTTGCACACAAATGGGCTAAATGGCCAGGTCACATGGACCCCGAAGGCTGAGAGAAGGTTGGGGGAGGGAACCCACTGGAATAGCTGTTGGGAGACAGATGGTAGCCTCCCGATAAGTCCATCCAGCGTGTTCTTTAACGTGTACAGGGTATGGCTCTCCCACACACGGGGCAACGGCTTAATGTACCATCCGAGGGACGACGGCCTTATCCAAGCCCATCGGTGTCCCTTACTGACCTTGGGCAAGGCGGGGAATTTTGCGGAGACAAATCTCAAAGCTGACCCAGCTGGGACTCGAACCTGGGAACTACAGATTACGAACTTAACGCGCTAGCGACTGAGCCACCCCCGCCCCAAGTGATAGGGGATGTGTAAATCAGATATTTTCACTTTGGCAGATTCATGGAAATGTTTAGAGTTTCAGAAACCTTTGGTTTCTAGCTTTGTTGATTTCAAAAAGGCTTTCGACTCTGTTGGTCGTCATAATTTGTGGTTGATTGTGAAATCATATGGTATACCAGAAAAGCTAGTTAACATAATGAAAGCTCTCTGTAATATAACACTGAGTCGAGTGTGAGAGTTGGTAAATCTTGTAGCAATTGGTTTAGCATTACTTCTGGTGTTCGACAAGGGTGCATTTTGTCTCCTTTTCTCTTTAGTTTGGTTATTGTTTACGTTATGAGAAATTCATTGCAAAGTAAAGATTTTGGCTTTAAATGGTCTGGAGACTAAAATTTCTGATTTAGATTATGCTGATGATTTAGCCCTTTTGGAAAATGATTTTGATGAGATGAACTCTTCCATTTGAGCTGTTGATGAGACTGGTGTAGTAGAGTAAGTTTGGTTATAAACAGAGAGAAAACTAAAGTGATGAAAATTGGTCAGGCAGGCTGTGATTCAGTTAATCTGAATGGTTGGAATCTTGAACAGGTGTCACAGTTTAATTATCTTGGGAGCTGTATAACAGATACTGGTAATGTGCAGCATGAGATTAACAGATGGATACGGATTGCTGCCGTGACTTTTAAGAATCTATGGAGATTGTGGAGAAATAATACACCTAAGACAAATATTTGACTGTATAATAGTTTGGTGCTTTCTAGGATTAGTTATGGTAGTGGAAACGTGGACACTTTGTAAACAAGATAAGAGGAAACTACATTCTTTTGATTTTAGATGCTTGCGCAGTATCTTTGGCATTAGGCGGTTCAACTTTGTAAATAATGATGAAGTTTAGCAAATGAGTTGGCAACCTCCTTTAAGCAGCATATTGTGCAGAGAGAGAGACTGTTGGTTTGGCCATGTTGCCCATTTGGATAATTATAGATTGGCGAATAGGGTTGCTAACAGTGTGCCTAAAGGCTTCAGAAAGAGGGGGAGACCAAGGATGCGGTGGGCAGACAATGTCAAACAGGACATTATAAGAATTGGTGTGCAGTGGCCAGATGTAGCAGATGTAGCTAAGGACAGACGTGCTTGGAGAACTAAATTGCACAGTCTGGTTGGACCTCCATAGCCCATGGCTGCTTGAGGATGATGATGATGATGATGATGAAGTTCCTACCAGTATCGGTGACTTTAGCCTTTAGCTGAGGAGGAACGGGTCTTTGCCCCATGCTGCGAACAGGGGGCTGACTGATATTTTTGGCCCTACCTCTCTCAATAAACCTAGTTTCTTTAAAAATCCTACTAATCATTTTCTTTCTTCAGGAACGTGGAACGTGAGGACGTTAGACAGAGATTATTCTCTTGATATCCTCGCGGAGGAATTCCAGCGCTGTAACCTAGATATTCTAGGCTTGCAAGAAACCAGATGGACAGGTAAAGGTGAGATACTTAAAAATAACTTTAAATTTCTCTTTTCAGAGAGGGAGGATGGAAAGCATCTCCATGGTGCAGGTTTGCTTCTCAGCAGACACGCCAGTGATGTTCTTCTAAGATATGTCTGCATTAATGAAAGATTTCTTACAGTAAAATTTAAAACAAAAATTAAAGACTTGAATTTCATCTGTTGTTATATCCCCACAGAGGACGCTGATGAGAATGAGAAAGATACGTTTTACAGCCAGCTTCAGGATATTTTGAATTCTGTGAGGAAAGGATGTATTTCTCTTCTGCTAAGTGATTTCATTGTACTGACTCTGACCTTTGGGCAGGAGTTTTAGGTCCCTTTGGCATTGGTAGTTCCAATGGCAATGGGGAACGTCTCCTACAGGTAAGTAAACTTAATGGTTTACGAATAGCTAACACCTAGGTCTGTAAATGGTAGCTAGGTAGTCACTGGAAGGAGAGCTATGCACCAATCCCCTGTGATGATGCATAGAACCGGCCAGGCCTAGCACCTAATGTCCGACCCCGTCTTCTCGTGGTGCGGACCGTTAGTAACTTTCAAAAGAGATACTCTCTTGTGGAAGTGAACGGAAGGAGAGGGCTGCCAGATTAGTGTAGCCTACTGATCTGGACAACTATGGCTACTTTTCTTTTTTTTCTACCCTGCTGAGGAGTGGTCAACCACACAGGGTCCAGGTGCTGACCATATAAACCCACTGGACTGGACAGATATATGGCTCTGAGCTTGATTATGGATCCTAATTTTGCTGCACTGGTGGGCTTCTGTGGAGGGAAAATCTTCCGCTGTGTTTTCTGTTTGTTTGTGGGTTGACAGCCCCAAGTAAATAGATTCACAGGATATGTTTATCAGCTGGTGGATAATCCTGAGCAGAGGTCATCTCAGGCACCTGAACTCTTTGCTTCTATTGGCATCGTCAAATTCTACATTGGAGGAAAAATCGTCAAATTCTACATTAAGTCTTCCAGTGTAGATGGCTTCAGCCTTTAGTAGTGGGGGAACGGGTCTTTGCCCCATGTCTGCGATTAGGGGGCTGTTTGATATTGTCGGCATTCCCTCTCTCAATAAACATAGTTTCTTTAAACATCCCACTAACCATTTTCTCTCCATAGGTAGTTGGAATGTGAGGACTCTGCACAGAGCTTTTTCTCTTGATTGATGACACACAAGAATTCCACCATTATAATTTAGATATTCTCGGCTTGCAAGAGACCAGATGGACAGATAAAGGTCAGATTCTTAAAAATAATCTTAAATTTCTCTTTTCAGGGAGGGACGACAATAAGCATCACCAAGGCGTGGGTCTGCTTCTCAGCAGACACGCTAGCGATGCTCTTCCAGGTTATGAGTGCATTAATGAAAGGTTTCTTACAGCAAAATTTCAGACAAGCTTTAAAGACTTGAATGTTATCTGCTGTTATGCCCCCACTGAGGATGCCGATGAGGATCAGAAGGATAGGATTTATGAACAACTTCAGGATATTTTGAATTCTGTCAAGAAAGGAGATATTACCCTTGTTCTTGGTGACTTCAATGCCAAAGTTGGTACTGACTCTGACCTTTGGGGAGGAGTAATAGGCCCTTTTGGTATTGGTAGCTGCAATGGCAATGGGCAACGTCTCCTACAGGTAAGTAAACTCAATGGATTCAGAATAACTAACACTTATTACAAACACCGCGACATACATACACATGGGTTTCACCTGATGGGCTGCATAAGAATATGATTGATTATATATTAATTAACAGCAAATGGGCTAGTTCTGTTAGGAATACGAGGTCATATAGGGGGGCTGAAATTGGATCTGACCATTACCTTGTTAAAAGTGTGTTGCAACTTAAACTTAAAAAGTGTTGTGCTAGGGTTAAAAAATTTACTTTTATTACTGAAGCTCTGAAAGATCCATTTATAGCCAAAGCTTACCATGATAGGTTACTTAGTCATTATGACAGTCATGGTTTGCTTTCTACTGAAGTTGAGGAAGAATGGGATCATTTTAAAAGGCTTTTTTGGACACTAACAGTACTCTTTTAGGAAAAAAGGAGCAGAAGAGGCAAAATTATCTGAGTGATAAGGCACTTGAGCTTATTTCGGAAAGAAAGAACTGCAGGAATGCCCTTAATCAATACCCTACTAGTCCTAATACAGAGACTATTACAGAGATACATTAGACTATACATACAAACTATTACATTACTATTACAGAGACCCTACTAGTCCTAATAGAAAGCATTACAGAGAACTTAATAAACGTGTAAAAGATCAGTTAACTGCTGATAAGAATCTTTGGCTTGATGGTTTGGTTGGCAGTACCGAGAAAGCAGTTAGACAGCACAACAGCAGAGAGCTGTACCAGATAGTTAATGTTTTGTGTGGTAGAAAACGGACAGGCATACAAGGATTGAAGGATAAACAAGGTAAGGTTATAGAAGGGGAGGATTCTGTCGTGGCTAGGTGGGCTGAGCATTTCAGTGAAGTTCTAAACAATGTAGTTAGTTCTACTCCCATTGTTTGCAATGATGATAGATGCATTGGTGGCTTTAATGTTGGACCTATAACACAATCTGAAGTTATTTTGGCTGTTTCTAAACTTAAAATCCCCAGGGGTAGATGAAATTACTACGGAAATGCTTAGAGCTGGGAATGTTTCGGTTACCACATGGATGACTGAAATTCTGAATAACTTTTATGATAAAGGCATGGTTCCTAAGGATTTTACCAGAGCTATTGTTATCCCTATTTTCAAAAAAGGTGATCGCAGTTCTTGTGATAACTATAGGGGTATCAGCCTACTCTCTGTTCCAGGTAAACTTCTTTCCATGATTGTGCTTAATAGAATTAAGAATCTGGTTGACAGTCAATTGCGTGATGAGCAATGTGGATTCAGAAATGGAAGGTGATGTGTGGATCAGATATTTTCACTTAGGCAGATTCTTGAGAAAGGTTTAGAGTTTCAGAAACCTTTGGTTGCTAACTTTGTTGATTTCAAAAATGCTTTCGACTCTGTTGATCGTCATAATTTGTGGTTGATTGTGAAATCATATGGTATACCAGACAAGTTAGTTAACATTATAAAAGCTCTCTATAATAACACTGAGTCGTGTGTGAGAGTTGGTAAGGCTTGTAGCAATTGGTTTAGCATTACTTCTGGGGTTCGACAAGGGTGCATTTTGTCTCCTTTTCTTTTTAGCTTGGTTATTGATTATGTTATGCGAAATTCACTTCAAGGGAAATATTTTGGCCTTAAATGGGCTGGAGATACGAAAATTTCTGATTTAGATTATGCTGATGATTTAGCCCTTTTGGCAAATGATGTTGATGAGATGAACTCTTTCATTCGAGCTGTTGATGAGACTGGTAGTAGAGTAGGTTTGGTTATAAACAGAGAGAAAATTAAAGTGATGAAAATTGGTCAGTCAGGCTGTGATTCAGTTAATCTGAATGGTTGCAGTCTTGAGCAGGTGTCACAGTTTAATTATCTTGGGAGCTATGTAACAGATAATGGTGATGTGCGGCATGAGATTAACAGACGAATAGGGATTGCTGCCGGGACTTTTAAGAACTTTTAAGAACCTATGGAGAGTGTGGAGAAATCGGCGTATACACCTAAAGAGTAAAATTAGACTGTATAAATGTTTGGTTCTTTCTAGGGTTAGTTATGGTAGTGAAACTTGGACACTTTGTAAACAAGATAACAGAAAACTAGATGCTTTTGATTCCAGATGCTTACGCAGTATTTTGGGCATTAGGTGGTTCAACTTTGTAACTAATAATGAGATTAGGCATAGGAATTTGCAACCTCCTTTAAGCAGCATATTGTGCAGAGAGAGACTCCGTTGGTGTGGCCATGTTGCCCGTATGAATAGTTATAGATTGGCAAATAGGGTTATGAACAGTGTGCCTAAAGCCTCAGAAAGAAGGGGGTGGCAGACAATGTCTGCCATCCCCTTCTTTCTAGGATGCGGTGGGCAGACAATGTCAAACAAGACCTTGTTAGAATTGGTGTGCAGTGGCCAGATGCAGTAGATGTCGCTCAGGATAGACTTGCTTGGAGAACTAAATTGCACGGTCTGGTTGGACCTCCGTAGCCCATGGCTGCTTGATGATGATGATGATGATGATGATGATGATGATGATGATGATGATGATGATGATGATGATGATGATGATGATGATGATGATGATGATGATGATGATGATGATGATGATGATGATGAACACCTACTACAAACATCGGGACATTTAATAACATTCATGCGTTTATCATTCATCTATCATATTCCCGTGCAACCCATCAGGTGACCTGATGGGTTGCACGGGAATATGATAGATTATATTTTAATTAACAGCAAATTGGCTAATTCAGTTAGGAATACCAGATCATACAGAGAAGCCGAAATTGGGTCTGACCATTGTGTCTTGCAAGTGAAGCTTAAGAAATGTGCTAAAGTTAAGAGAATTACTTTTATCATTGAAGGTATGAAAATCCAGATATAACCAAAGCATACCATGATAGGCTACTTAGTCATTATGACAATCGGGATTTGCTTACTGCTGAAGTTGAGGAAGAATGGGCTCAGTTTTTACAGGCTTTTCTTGAAACCAAGAGTACTCTTTTGGGTAAAAGGGAACAGAAGAAACAAAATTATTTGAATAATGAAGCTATGGAACCTATTTCTGAAAGAAGGAAGTGCAGAATTAATATGAATCAGCACATCCTAATGGTTCTAACAGAAGGCATTAGAAGGAGCTTAATAAACGTGTAAAGGATCAGTTAATAGCTGGTAAGAATCTTTGGCTTGTAGCTTGGCTGACAAAGAAGAGGGAGTAGTTAGACAGCGCAACAACAGAGGATTGTACCATATTGTTAATGTTTTATGTGGGAAAAAACAGACCATATAAACCCACTGGAGGTAAAGTTCTTTGCTCCAGGTAAAGTTCTTTGCATGATTATGTTTAATAGAATTAAGAATTTGGTTGATGGACAACTGTGTGATGAACAGTGTGGATTCAGAAGTGGTAGGGGATGTATTGATCAAATATTTTCACTTAGGCAGATTCTTGAGAAATGTTTAGAGTTTCAGAAATCTGTGGTTACCAGCTTTATAGATTTCAAAAAGGCTTTTAACTCTGTTGATAGACATAATTTGTGGTTGATTGTTAGATCATATGGAATACTTGTTAAGTTCATTAGTGTAATGAAAACTTTCTATAATAACATTGAGTCGTGTGTGAGAGTTGGTACGTCTTGCATGAATTGGTTTAGCATTGCTAGTGGATTTAGACAAGGGTGCATTCTGTCTCAGTTTGCTCTTTAGTTTGGTTATTCATTATGTAATGCGAAATTCTTTGCAAACGAAAGATTTTGGCCTTAAATGGTCTAGATCAGGCGTGTCCAAACTTTTGACTTCCCTGGGCCACATTGAGTGAAGATTTGACTTCCTGGACCTCACTGAGTTTTTTGGCCGCACATAAAATATATAATATAGTTAATATATATGAATAATAAAACTTCATTTATTTTCTTATGTTTTTTATTATAAAATTAAAAAAAGGGCAACATTAAACTAGTGGGATATCAAAAACTCGCTGATAATCACATAATCATGTTGAAAGCTTATGTCGTAAACACGTAAACTTTACGATTTTGTGGGCCGCATTACTAGATGTCCAGGGCCGATATCCATCCTCATGCACCATTGGCTACGGAGGTCCAACCAGACTGTGTAATGTTCCTCTCCAGACGTGTCTTTACAATTAAATCTATTTAAATCGTACTTACCTTAGATTAGGACTCTATACCAGAGGGGAAAGTCAAATGAATTGGAATCGCTTGAGACCTTCTTAAATACTCAACAGAACTAAAACTGAATCTTGAACTTTGGTTTCGGATAAAAAAAATTTCGGTTTGATAGCAAAGTCCAAGTAAAAAGTTTTGCTATCAAACCGAAATGTTTATCCAAAACCAAAATTTAAGATTCAGTAGCAAAGTCCAAGTAATAATTTTAGCTATCAAACCGAAATGTTTATCCAAAACCAAAGTTTAAAATTCAGTTTTTTTCTGTGGAGTATGTAAGAAGGTCTCAAGCGATTCCAAGTCACTTTGACTTTCCCTTCCTAAAGAGTAAATAGTTATTTTTGTATGTTATTTCAAAGTTGCTTAGTTGAATCGCTGGTCATCCGTTGGTGCGGGCGGCCGTTAATTTTTCTAGTCCAGTAAGAAGTTTGAAAAGAATGTCTCCTGAAGTTGAAAAAAATCCTTAAACAATCTTAATGATCAGAATTTTTAGGATCTTCAACAATATTTGAACGGATTAATTGAAATTTTCTCTTAAAAACATTTCATCAGATTCAATTAGAAGAAGGGAACATACATATTTTTTTAAACGTACAAATAGATGTCAATTTTGATTGTATTTAAAATAGTTTTTTAGCCAACAACTAATAGTTTTCCCTCTAGTGGTTGTAAAGTTGCTTTCCATTCTGAGACAATTGCGCAATATACGTGACATAATTCGTTTTGCGGTCTATTTAATTTGAATCATATTTCGATATCAGCAGTTGCTGATAATTCATACAGACGTGATTCGTATTTGCTGACATCGAAGTGGAATATCGGATACAGTTTCATAAAATCTTGGTAACTGACTTGTGTACCGAAGTCGATATCCATATTTTTTGCAACTAAAAAGCTGTTGTAAACTCGCGCATAGTCTAAAGTGTTGGGTTCAAAGTTGCACTCGAAATCTTGTTCGGGAAACTGTTTGCTATTCACTCTGATCTGAATCCGTTCTAGTAACATGCGATCAAACACCATATTGCTTCTGGTTTGATTATTTAATCTGTTAGACTTTTGTAAGACGACATAAAGATGGACAGGTTTGTTTTGAGTTATAGTAACTAGCCAACTGACATGAGAGTCAATTCGAGTATCAGATTTGTACAGTTTGCACGATTCCCAAAAGATTCCATGTGGATTGCCGCTTGCTAACTGAGATTCTAGTTTTGCAAGCACTTGTAGTGATGGTTCCACTTTTGGAATAAATCAAGATACGTGAGATATTTCAAATTTATACAACGTTACCCCAACTCTCTGAATAATGTCTTTGTCGTCACTTTTTTCTGTAATGTCTTTGTCGTCACTTTTTCCTCACAGAAAACATGGGAAAAATCTGTGTGGTGTGTAATGACTTTTGAATTTACAGTGCGAAAAGCTATTCCTATGCTAACAACTTTTGAATTTTCAGTTTGAGTGACAATCAGTTTTTTTATTTCCATTCAGACGTATTATAAAATAATATTCTATGCCTCAAAAATATTTTCACAGCATAGAATTTTGAAAAAAATCGATTTATGCATCAAAATAGCTATTTTTCCGATGTTTTCCGCGCACAAAACTTAGGTAAAATATATGTCGTGTGTAATGACTTTTGAATTAACAGTCAGATTCACAACGTAATGCTTTATATTTATCAACTACTATTACATAATGAGATTCTATGGAAAAAGTATACTTTAGGTTGTTAGAATTTGGAAAATATCCAATTATTGAACAAAATATGAGTTTCAATGCTGTTTCAAATGCCTAAAACAGTGCTAAAAGCTATTCGTGTGGTAACAACTTTTCAATTTACTGTCAGAGTGGGAATCTGATGATTTATTTCTATCAATTCGTGATATAGAATCATATTCTGTGCCTTTAAAACATTTTCAGTGCAGAGAATTTAAAAGAAAAACCATTTATATGTGAAAATACCTATTTTACCGCTATTTTCCTCACATAAAACATAGGAAAAAGCTACGTGGTGTGTAATAACTGTGTAATAAATCTGAATGTAAATTCAAAATTTATTACACAACACATAGCTTTTTCCTAAGTTTTATGCGAGCAAAACAGCTCAGAAATTGCTATTTTGATACATAAATCGTTTTTTTTTTCAAAGTTCTATGCTGTAAAAATATTTCTGAGGCATTTTTTTAATATGCCTGGATGGAATTAAACCATCAGATTGTCACAAATTCAAAAGTTGTTAGCACAGGAATAGCTTTTCGCTCTGTTTAAGGCGTAGAATTATTCGATATTTTCGAAATTCAATGCACCTAAACTATACTTTCGCCTTACAAACCTGTTATGTAATAATAGGAAATATCAAAATATGAGTTTCAATGCTGTTTTAAAGGTGTTAAACAGTGCTAAAAGCTATTCGTGTGGTAACAAGTGTTCAATTTACTGTCAGAGTGAGAATCTGATGGTTTGTTTCTATCAAGCCGTGATATAAAATGACATTCTATGCCTTAAAAACACTTTCACTGTATAAAATTTAATAAAAAAACCATTTATATGTGAAAATACCTATTTTGCCGATATTTTCCTCACCTAAAACATAGGTAAAAGCGTTGGGTTGTTTTACCTCTGAGCAGCAATTTTTTGCACACCATTGGCTAAATGGCTAGGTCACATGGACTCCGAAGGCTCAGAGAAGGTTGGGGGAGGGGACCCATTGGAACAACTGTTGGGAGACAGATCTTAGCCTCCCGTCAAGGCCATCCAGCGTGTTCTTTAACGTACACAGGTTATGGCTCTCCCGCACACGGGGCAGCGATTCCAAGTTCATCGGTGTCACCTACTGACCGTGGGCAGGGCGGGGAATTTCGCGGAGATAAATCTCAACGCTGACATAGCTGGGACTCGAACCTTGGAACTACAGAATACGCGCCTCACGCGCTACCGATCGAGCCACCCACGCCTCATAGGTAAAAGCTATGTGATGTGCAATCACTTTTGAATTTCATGTCAGATTCACAACCTAATGCTTTATATTTATCAACTACTATTATATAATGAGATTCTATGTGAAAAGTATACTTTTGTTGGATAGAATTTCGAAAATATCAAATTATTCACCAAAATATCAGTTTCAACTCTGTTTAAACCCCTGAAACAGAGCAAAAATTCCTGTGCTAACAACTTTTGAATTTTCAGTTTCAGTGACAATCTGATGGTTTACTTCCATCCAGTTGTTTTACCTCTGAGCAGCATATTTTTCACACCATTGGCTAAATGGCTAGGTCACATGGACCCCGAAGGCTCAGAGAAGGTTGGGGGAGGGGACCCATTGGAACAACTGTAGCGCTTAAACAGTTATTTTGATACATAAATTGATTTTTTTTTTTCAAAATTACATGCAGTGAAAATGTTTTTAAGGAAAAGAATATCATTTTATACCACGCCCAGATGGAAATAAACCATCAGATTATCATTCTGACTGTAAATAAAAAAGTTGTTTGCAAAGAAATAGATTTTAATTCTGTTTTCGTCGTTTGAAACAGCATTGAAACTAATATTTTTGTGAATAATTCGATATTTTCGATATTATATGCACCTAAACTATACTTTCTTCATAGAATTTCATTATATAATACAAGTTAATGAATATAAAGCATCAGATTGTCAATCTGACGGGAAATTCAAAAGTTATTATACACCATATATCTTTTATCTATGTTTCATGCGCGGAAAACAGCGCTTAAACAGTTATTTTGTTACATAAATAGATTTTTTTTTTCAAAATTCTATTTAGTGAAAATGTTTTTAAGGCATAGAATACCATTCTGTATCACGCGTTGAAGAAAATAAACCATGAGATTGTCAATATTATTCTAAATTCAAAAGTTGTTGGTACAGGAGAAGCTTTTACCTCTGTCTTAAGCGTTTAAATCAGAGTTGAAATTGATACTTTGGTGAATTATTCGATATTCTCGAAATTCTAATCACCTAAACTATACTTTAGCCATAGAATCTCATTACACAATACGAGTTGATGTAAATAAAGCATTAGGTTGTGAATCTGACTATAAATTCAAAAGTTATTACACACCATATAGCTTTTACCTATGTTTTATGCGCGGAATACAGCGTTAAAACAGCTCTTTTGACACATAAATCGATTTTTTTTCACAATTCTATGCAGTGAAAATATTTTTAAAGCATAGAATATTATTTTATATTACGCCTGGATGGAAAAAAACCATCTGATTCTCATTCTGACAGAAAATTGAAAACTTGTTAGCACACGAATAGCGTTTAGCACTGTTTTCACATATAAATCGATTTTTTTAAAATTTCCATGCAGTGAAAATGCTTTTCAGGCATAAATGTGATTCTACATCACGCCTTGATGGAAGCAAACCATCAGATTCTCACTCTCACAGTAAATTGAACAGTTGTTAGCACACGAATAGCTTCGAGAACTATTTTAGGCGTTTATAAAACAGCATTGAAACTCATATTTTGTTGAATTATTCGATATTTTCAAAATTCTATGCACCTAAACTAAACGTTAGCCATAGAATGTCATTACATAATACTACTTGATGAATATAAAGCATTAGGTTGTGAAACTGACAGTAAATTCAAACGTTATTACGCACAACATATGTTTTACCTGTGTTTCATGCGTAGAAGATAGCGCTGAAATAGATATTTTGATACCTAAATCAATTTTTTTCAAAATTCTATGAAGTGAAAATAATTTTAACGCACAGAATGTCATTCTATATCAGGCCTTGATAGAAACAAACCATCATATTGTCACTCAGACTGTAAATTGGAAAGTTGTCAGCACACGAATAGCTTTTAGCTCTCTTTTAGGCGTTTAAAACAGTGTTGAAACTGACACTTTCTTGAATAATTCGATATTTTCGAAATTAAGTGCACCTAAATTACACTTTAGCCATAGAATCTCATTACATAGTACCAGTTGATGAATATAAATCATTAGGTTGTGAATCTGACTGTAAATTCAATAGTTATTACACACCACGTAGCTTTTACCTATGTTTTATGCGCGGAAAACTGCTCTAAAATAGATATTTTTATACATAAATCGATTTTTTTCAAAATTCTATGCAGTGAGAATATTTTTAAGGCATAAAATATCATTTTATATTACGCCTTGATGGAAATAAACCATCAGATTGTCACTCAGAATGTAAATTGAAAAGTTGTTAGCACAGGAATAGTTTTTAGCTGTCTTTTAGGCGTTGAAACTGACGCACCTAAATTATACTTTAGTCATAGATGCTGATTATATAATACTAGTTGATGAATATAAAACATTAGGTTGTGAATATGACTATAAATTCAAAAGTTATTACACACCACATAAATTTTTCCTATATTTTATGCGCGGAAAACAGCGCAAAAAAGTTATTTTGATACATAAATCGATTTCCTCAAAAATTCAATTCTGTCAAAATATTTTTAAGGCATAGAATATTATTTTATATTGCGCATGGATGGTTTATGCGTAAAAATAGTTTACGCTGTTTTACGCGTTTAAAACAGCGTTGAAACTGATAATTTGGTCAATATTTCGATATTTTCGAAATCCTATCCACCTAAAGTATACTTTTCCCAATAGAATTTCATTACATAATACTAGTTTATGAACATGACTGTAAATTCAAAAGTCGTTACCCACCATACAACTTTTACCTATGTTTTATGCGAGGAAAATAGAGGTAAAATTGGTATTTTCACATATAAATCGATATTTTTGGAAAATTCTATGCAGTGAAAATATTTTTAAGCCATGGAATTTCATTTTATATCACGCCTTGATGGAAGCAAACTATCAGATTCTCTCTCTGACAGTAAATTTTAAAGTTGTTAGCACAGGAATAGCTTCTAGCTCTGTTTTACGCGTTTTAAACAGCGTTGAAACTGATATTTTGATGAATAATTCGATATTTTCGAAATTCTATCCACTTAAAGTATAATTTACCCAATAGAATCTCGTTATATAATAATAGTTGATGAATATAAAGCATTAGGTTGTGAATCTGAGTGTAAATTCAAAAGTCATTATACACCCTACATCTTTTACGTTTTATGCGCGAAAACAGCGCTGAAACAGCTCTTTTGATACATAAATCTATTTTTTTCAAAATTCTTCGCAGCAAAAATAATTTTAATGCGTCGTATATCATTTTATGTTACGCCTTAATGGAAATGAACGAACAAATTGTCACTCAGAATCAAATTAGCACAGGATCAGCTTCGATCTCTGTTTTAGGTAATTGAAACTGCGTTGAAACTGAAATTTTGGTGAATAATTAGATATTTTCGACATATTATGCACATAAACTATACTTTAGCCATAGAATCTCGTTATATAATACTGGTTCATGAATATAAAGCATTAGGTTGTGAATCTGACTGTAAATTAAAAAGTTATTACACACCACATAGGTTTTTGTTCTGTTTTACGCGCATAAAACAGCGCAAAAATAGCTATTTTGATACATAAATCAACTTTTTTCAAAATTCTCTACTGTGAGAATATTTTTAAGTCATAGAATATTATTTTATATTACGCCTGGATTGAAATAAACCATCACATTGTCACTCAAACTGTAAATTGAAAAGAATAATAAAGAATAATAGAAGAGCTTTTTGCTCTGTTTCAGGCTTTCACCTATGTATAATGTAATTTTTCACCTATGTATTATGTCAGGAAAATAGCAGTAAAATAGGTTTTTTTCACATATAAATCGTTTTTTTTTTAAAACTCTAAAAACAAACCATAAGATTCTGACTCCGACAGTAAATTGAACAGTTCTAACCACTGTTTTAGGCGTTTAAAACAGCATTGAAACTCATATTTTTATGAATTATTCGATATTTTCGAAATTCTATGCACCTAAACTATACTTTAGCCATACAAACTTATTGCCTAATAATAGTTCATGAATATAATCATTACGCTGTGAATCTGACTGTAAATTCAAAAGTTATTACACACAACATAGCATTTTCCTAAGTTTCATGCGCCGAAAAGAGCGCAAAAATAGTTATTGTGATACATAAATCGATTTTTTTCAGAATTGTATGCTGTAAATAATAATTTTCAGGCATAGAATAGGCCTGGATGTAAATAAACCATCAGATTGTCACTGAAACTGAAAATTCAAAAGTTGTTAGCACAGGAGTAGCTTTTCGCTCTGTTATAGGGTTTAAAACAGCATTGAAACTGATGTTTTGATGAATAATTCGATATTTTCGAAATTCAATCCTCCTAAAGTATACTTTAGCCATAGAATCTCATTACATAATACTAGTTGATGAATATAAAACATTAGGTTCTGAATCTCACTGTAAATTAAAAAGTTATTACACACCACATTAGAGCTGCAGAAAACAGCTCTAAAATAGCTATTTTGATACATAAATCGATTTTTTTTTCTGTGAAAAAATTTTTAAGGGAGAGAATATTATTTTATATTACTCGTGGATGTAAATAAACCATCAGATTGTCATTCAAATTGTAAATTCAAAAGTTGTTAGCAGAGGAATAGCTTTTAGCTCTGTTTTACGCGTTTAATACAACGTTGAAACTGATATTTTGGTGAATATTTCGATATGTTCGAAATTCTATCCATTTAATATTTAATTTACGCTATAGAATCTCATTATAAAATACTGGTTGTTGAATATAAAGCATTAGGTTGTGAATCTGACTGTGAATTCAAATGTCAATACACATCACATAGTTTTACCTATGTTTTATGTGAGGAAAATAGCGGTAAAATAGGCATTTTCACATATAAATAAATATTTTTTGAAAATTCTATGCAGTGAAAACGTTTTTAAGGCATAGAATGTCATTCTATATCACGCCTTGATAAAAATGAACCATCAGATTCTCACTCTGACAGTAAATTGAACAGTTGTTACCACACGAATAGCTTTTAGCACTGTTTTAAGCCTTTTAAAACAGCATTGAAACTCATGTTTGGATGAATTAATCGATATTTTCGAAATTCTATGCACCTAAACTACACTTTAGCCATAAAATCTCATTATATAATGGGGCTTGGGTGGCTCAGTAGGTAGCGTGCCAGGCTCGTAATCTCTAGTTCCCAGGTTCGAGTGCTTTCAACGCTGACCCAAAGGGGTTGGGTCAAGCGTTCAAATTTATCTCCGCAAAATTCCCGGCCCTGCCCACGGTCAGTAAGGGACAAAGATGGGCTTGGAAAGGCCGCTGGCCGTCGGATGGGACGTTAAGCCGTGGCCCTGTGTGCGGGAGAGCCCATCCAGCGTGTTCTTTAACGTGCACAAGGTATGACCTTGTGCACGTTAAAGAACACGCTGGATGGGCTTGACGGGAGGCTACCTTCTGTTTATCAACAATTGTTCCAGTCGGCCCCCTCCCCCAACCTTCTCTGAGCCTTCGGTGTCCATGTGACCTGGCCATTTAGCCCATGGTGTGCAAAAAAGTGCCGCTCAGAGGTAAAACAACCCAACAACCCAAACTCATTCCTCGATTTACTTATTCCCTCGATTTACACTGAAGATAGGTTGCGCACAAAAACGTGTAAATCGAAATCTTGAATTTTGCCGTGTAAAACGAAAAAAAACACAAGAATGTGTATAATTCAGTCATTTATTTACGTAAAATAAAAGCAAGACATTTTGAAAAACATAAAATTACACTTTATTCATAAAATAATAAATATATGTAGGTAATATAAGTACATATTTAATTCATTATATATTAGGAACAAAAAATATAAAATCCTTAAAAAAATTAAGAATAAGTTTAATTACTGTCATCACTTTCACGGACTATCAGTCTTTTCTTCCTCATTGGTGTGATGTCATTATCACTCGATAGTTCTTAATGCGATTTTGGTTCAATGGTTGATGTATTAGGGACAATTTCAGATCGACGAGACTTTGTAATGAAATCCGTAATTAAAAATTGTGTAGGTTTTTTTGTTAAATCTTTATAGACCTCCTCATATTGATTTAAGCACTTACTAATATCCCGCTGGAATCGGAGAGCTCGTTCAACATTCGGGTCATTTTGTAAAAAATGATTACCAATTTCTCCCCAATTCAAGTCCTACGCTGGTGACTCTTGCTGTGAACACAACTGGTTCAGATTGCTTTTAAAAAAGATATTTTGAATTCAGTCAAGAAAGGACATATTACCCTTGTTCTTGGTGACTTCAATGCCAAAGTTGGTACTGACTCTGACCCTTGGGGAGGAGTCAGTACCAACAACCAGCTACCAATACCTTTTGGTATTGGTAGCTGCAATGGCAATGGGCAACATCTCCTACAGGTAAGGAAACTCAATGGATTCAGAATAACTAACACTTATTACAAACACCGCGACATACATAAGTACACATGGGTTTCACCCAATGGGCTGCATAAGAATGCGATTGATTATATATTAATTAACAGTAAATGGGCTAGTTCTGTTAGGAATACCAGGTCATATAAAGGAGCTGAAATTGGATCTGACCATTACCTTCTTAAAAGTGTCTTGCAACTTTAACTTAAAAAGTGTTGTGCTAGAGTTAAAAATTTTACTTTTAATACTGAAGCTCTGAAAGATCCAGTTATAGCTAAAGCTTACCATGATAGGTTACTTAGTCATTATGACAGTCATGGTATGCATACTACTGAAGTTGTGGAAGAATGGGATCATTTTAAACAGGCTTTTTTTGGACACTAACAGTATTCTTTTAGGAAAAAAAGAGCAGAAGAGACAGAATTATCTGAGTGATAACGCACTTCAGCTTATTTCGGAAAGAAAAAACTGCAGGAATGTCCTTAATCAATACCCTACTAGTCCTAATAGAAAGCATTACAGAGAACTTAATAAACGTGTAAAAGATCAGTTAACTGCTGATAAGAATCCTTGGCTTGATGGTTTGGTTGACAGTACCAAGAAAGCAGTTAGACAGCACAACAGCAGAGAGCTGAACCAGATAGTTAATGTTTTGTGTGGTAGAAAACTGACAGGTATACAGCGATTGAAGGATAAACAAGGTAAGGTTATAGAAGGTGAGGATTCTGTCATGGCTAGGTGGGCTGAGCATTTCAGTGATATTCTAAACAATGCGGTTAGTTCTATTCCCATTGTTTGCAATGATGATAGATGCATTGGTGGCTTTAATGTTGGCCCTATAACACAATCTGAAGTTATTTTGGCTGTTTCTAAACTTAAACTACATAAATCCTCAGGGGTAGATGAAATTACTATAGAAATGCTTAGAGCTGGGAATGTTTCGGTTACCACTTGGATTGCTGAAATTCTGAATATCTTTTATGATAAAGGCATCATGGTTCCTAAGGATTTTACCATAGCTATTGTTATCCCTATTTTGAAAAAAGGTGATGGCAGTTCTTGTGATAACTATAGGGGTATTAGCCTACTCTCTGTTCCAGTTAAAGTTCTTTCGATGATTGGCTTAATAGAATTAAGAATCTGGTTGACAGTCAATTGCGTGATGAGCAATGTGGATTCAGAAGTGGTAGGGGATGTGTGGATCAGATATTTTCACTTAGGCAAATTCTTGAGAAATATTTAGAGTTTCAGAAACCTTTGGTTGCTAGCTTTGTTGATTTCAAAAAGGCTTTCGACTCTGTTGATCGTCATAATTTGTGGTTGATTGTGAGATCATATGGTATACTAGACAAGTTAGTTAACATAATGAAAGCTCTCTATAATAACACTGAGTTGTGTGTGAATGTTGGTAAGGCTTGTAGCAATTGGTTTAGCATTACTTCTTGTGTTCGACAAGGATGCATTCTGTCTTTAGTTTGGTTATTGATTATGTTATGCGAAATTCACTTCAAGGGAAAGATTTTGGCCTTAAATGGCCTGGAGATACGAAAATTTCTGATTTAGATTATGCTGATGATTTAGCCCTTTTGGCAAATGATGTTGATGAGATGAACCCTTTCATTCGAGCTGTTGATGAGACTGGTAGTAGAGTAGGTTTGGTTATAAACAGAGAGAAAACTGAAGTGATGAAAATTGGTCAGGCAGGTTGTGATTCAGTTAATCTGAATGGTTGCAGTCTTGAGCAGTTCAATTATCTTGGGAGCTAGGTAACAGGTGATGGTGATGTGCGGCATGAGATTAACACACGAATAGGGATTGCCGCTGGGATTTTTATGAATCTATGGAGAGTGTGGAGAAATAGGCGTATACACCTAAAGACTAAAATTAGACTGTGTAACAGTTTGGTTGTTTCTACGGTTAGTTATGGTAGTGAAACTTGGGCATTTTGTAAACAAGATGCTTTTGATTCCAGATGCCTTCGCAGTATCTTGGGCATTAGGTGGTTCAACTTTGCAACTAATGATGAGGTTAGGCAAAGGAGTCTGCAACCTCCTTTAAGCAGCATGTTGTGCAGAGAGAGACTCCGTTGGTTTGGCCATGTTGCCCGTATGAATAATTACAGATTGGCGAATAGGGTTATGAACAGTGTGCCTAAATGCCTCAGACAGAAGGGGAGACCTAGGATGCGGTGGGCAGACAATATCAAACAGGACCCTGTTAGAATTGGTGTGCAGTGACCAGATTCAGTTGATGTAGCTCAGGATCGACTTGCTTGGAGAACTAAATTGTAAGGTCTGGTTGGACCTCCGTAGCCCATGGCTGCTTGAGGATGATGATGATTATGATGATGATGATGATGAATGGTAATCTATAATTCTCACCTTCAACAGCATCTGGCCATTTGCTTTCCAGCAGGCGTTTCAGGCGTTAAAAATAGCATTGAAAGTCATATTTTCTTGAATTGTTCGATATTTTCGAAATTCTACGGACCTAAATTATACTTTGGCTACAGAATCTGATTACATAATACTAATTGATAAATATAAAGCATTAGGTTGTGAATCTGATTGTAAATTCAAAAGGTATTACACACAACATATCTTTTTCCTGTGGTTTTTTTTTTTGCCGGAAAACACCGCTAAAATAGGTATTTTCATATATAAATCGATGTTTTTGAAAATTCTATACAGTGAAAACGTTTTATAAGGCATAGAATGTCATTCTATATCACGTCTTTATGGAAATAAACCATCAGGTTCTCATTCTGACAGTGAATTACTCAATTCAGTAGTTGTTAGCACATGAATTCCATTTAGCACTATTTTAGGCGTTTAAAACAGCATTCAAACTCATATTTTCTTGAAGTATTCGATATTTTCGAAATTCTATGAACCTAAACTGTACTTTAGCCACAGAATCTCATTACATAATACTAGTTGATGAATATAAAGCATTAGGTTGTGAATCTGACTGTAAATTCAAAAGTTATTACACACCAAATAGCTTTTACCTATGTTTTATGTGAGGAAAATAGCGTTAAAATGGGTATTTTCACATATAAATCGTTTTTTTTTTTAAATTCTCTACAGTGAAAATATTTTTAAGGCATAGAATGTCATTCTATATCACGCCTTGATAGAAACAAACCATCAGATTCTCACACTGACAGTAAATTGAACAGTTGTTACCACACGAATAGCTTTCAGCACTTTTTTAGGCGTTTAAAACAGCATTGAAACTCATATTTTAATGATTTTTTCGGTATTTTCGAAATTCTACGCACCTGAACTATATACTTTAGCCATAGAATCTCATTATATAATGGGGCTTGGGATTAAACTGCTGGGCTGATATTGATTTAAGGGCTGGCCTGATATTGATTTAAGGGCTGGGCTGATATTGATTTAAGCGCTTACTAATATCCCGCTGGAATCGGAGAGCTCGTTCAACATTCGGGTCATTTTTTAAAATATGATTACCCAATTTTCTTCCCAATTCAAGTCCTACACTGATGACTCTTGTTGTGAACGCAACTGGTTCAGATTGCTCTTCATCAGGATCATTGTCTTCATCACGTTTATTCGTTTCATGAATCATGTTAACTAAATCATCCTCATCTAGTTCTTTATCAGCCATTATTTCTTCAATATCTGCCTCAGCTAAATCCTCAAAACCTTCTCCTCCTATAGTATGCGCCAACTCAGTGATCTGAGAATATTCATGCTCTAATGGTAATCTATAATTCTCACTTTCAACAGCATCTGGCCATATTGCTTTCCAGCAGGCATTGGGCGTTGATTGTTTAATCTGGGTGTCTGTGACAGTCGAACATGCTTAACACAATCTAAGATTGTAAATTTCTTCCAAGCATCCATAAGAGTAAGAGATCCATCATTCTCCATTTGTTTTGAAATATACCTGAAGGTTTGCTTTTTATACAGTGCCTTGAAAGTCGAAATTATCCCTTGATCTAGCTATAATAAGGAAGTTGTATTCTTTGGTAAAAAAGCAATTTGTACATTTTCGTGTTGTAAATCTTGAGGATGACCTGGTGCATTATCAATTAATAGAAGGGCCTTAAAAGGCAATCCCCTTTTACTTATATAACTTTTGACATCTGGGACAAACAAGTTATGAAACCATTCATTGAAAACCATGGCAGTGACCCATGCTTTCTTATTAGCCATCCAATAAACGGAAAGGTTTCTGATGTTTATTCCTTTAAATGAGCGAGGTGTTTTGGATTTGTTAATAACCAATGGTTTCATTATATGATCGCCTGAAGCGTTGCTACAGAAAAGAACTGTTATACGACTTTTCGCTGCCTTAAGACCACTAGCTGATTTGTGAGCTTTAGCCAAATTGGTTCTTTCTGGAATTTTTTTCCAGAATAACCCGGACTCGTCAGCATTGAAGACCTGGTCAGGAGTGTAGGAATTGGCGGCAATGATTTCAGCAAATTTTGCTGGATATTGTTGTGCTGCATCCGAATCAGCAGATGCTTTCAATCTGCTGATTTCTGCCTTTCAATCTTAGATTATGTAAAGAATGTCTTTGTTTAAATCTCTCGAACCAACCATGGCTTGCTAAAAAGATACCTTCTTTTCATCTGGCGAAGTCGACGGTAACTGATTCTTAAGTGTTTCATAAATCTTTAAAGCCTAATTTGTAATGGCACTGGTATCAATTGGAACCCGCTTTTGAGTTTGGTCTTCTAGCCATATCACTAATGCCTTTTCCATATTTTCCATTGTAACATTTCTTACATATGAAATTGTACTCATACTCGTGCAAGATCCAGCTGCTACACTTTTTCTAATGGAGTCCATTATTTCTTATTGTCCTTATGGTGGCTTCATTCATGGAGTAAAATTTAGCGCCATCTGTTACTCTTTCTCTATTACGTAGACGATCTAATATTTTAATAATGCCAGAAAAACTATAAATGCTGGAAACTTACCAGTAGCTATTTAAATAATAAAATAAAAAAACCCACAATGATGTAAAGCTTTGCAGCTGAAATGATACTGCACTACTTCACATGAACCAGATAGGTTTACTATTGTGAAATACTACGGGGATTCCCTGTGTTGTAAAATATAGGGGAATCCCCGTCCCCGTTCTTGCCAATGTTACGTAAGGCATGAGATTAAAAAATAACTTGAAATATATATGCAGCCGAATATACATTTTTACCAGATTTTTGAAATCCTTTATTTTATTAATCATGTAAAACCGAAATCGTGTAAAACAAGTACCGCGTAAATCGGGGGATAAATAAAGGTTGTGAATCTGACTGAAATTCAAAAGTTATTACACATCATACAGCTTTCACCTATGTATTATGTGAGGAAAATAGCAGTAAAATAAGTATTTTCACATATAAATCGTTTTTTTTTAAAACTCTACAGTGAAAATTTGTTAAGGCATATAATGTCATTCTATATCACGCCTTGATAAAAACAAACCATAAGATTCTAACTCCGACAGTAAATTGAACAGTTCTAACCACTGTTTTAGGCGTTTAAAACAGCATTGAAACTCATATTTTGATGAATTATTCGATATTTTCGAAATTCTATGTACCTAAACTATACTTTAGCCATACAAACTTATTACCTAATAATAGTTCATGAATATAATCATTACGCTGTGAATCTGACTGTAAATTCAAAAGTTATTACACACCACATAGCATTTTTCTAAGTTTCATGCGACGAAAACAGCGCAAAAATAGTTATTGTGATACGTAAATCGATTTCTTTCAGAATTGTATGCTGTAAATAATAATTTTCAGGCATAGAATAGGCCTGGATGTAAATAAACCATCAGATTGTCACTGAAACTGAAAATTCAAAAGTTGTTAGCACAGGAATAGCTTTTCGCTCTGTTATAGGGTTTAAAACAGCGTTGAAACATGTTTTGGTGAATAATTCGATATTTTCGAAATTCAATCCTCCTAAAGTATACTTTAGCCATAGAATCTCATTACATAATACTAGTTGATGAATAGAAAGCATTAGGTTGTGAATCTGACTGTAAATTCAAAAGTAATTACACACCACATAGATTTTACCTATGTTTTGTGAGTAAAATAGCGTAAAAATCGGTATTTTCACATATAAATCGTTTCTTTTTTAAATTGTGTACCATGAAAATGTTTTTAAGGTATAGAATGTCATTCTATATCACGCCTTGATACAAACAAACCATCAGATTCTCACACTGACAGTAAATTGAACAGTTGTTACCACACGAATAGCTTTCAGCACTTTTTTAGGCATTTAAAACATCATCGAAACTCATGTTTTCATGAATTATTCGATATTTTCGACATTCTATGCCCCTAAACTATACTTTAGCCATACAGATTTATTACATAATTACAGTTCATGAATATAAAGCATTAGGTTATGAATCTGTCTGTAAATTCAAAAGTTATTATACACCACATTGCTTTTTCCTAAGTTTCATGCGCGGAAAACAGGGCAAAATTAGCTATTTTGATATACAAATCGATTTTTTTACAAACTTCTATGCTCTAAATAATAATTTTCAGGCAAAGAATAGGCTTGGATGTAAATAAATCATCAGATTGTCACTGAAACTAAAAATTCAAAAGTTGTTAGCACAGGAATAGTTTTTCGCTCTGTTATAGGGTTGAAACAGCGTTGAAACTGATGTTTTGTTTAATAATTCGATATTTTTGAAATTCAATCGTCCTAAAGTGTACTTTAGCCATAGAATCTCATTACATAATACTACTTAATGAATAGAAAGCATTAGGTTGTGAATCTGACTCTAAATTCAAAAGTGATTGCACATCACATAGCTTTTATCTGTGAGGCGTGGGTGGCTCGGTCGGTAGAGCGTGAGGCTCGTAATCTGTAGTTCCAAGGTTCGAGTCCCAGCTATGTCAGCGTTAAGATTTATCTCCGCAAAATTCCCCGCCCTGCCCACGGTCAGTAGGTGACAACGATGAGCTTGGAAACGCTGCCGTTAGTCATATGTGACATTAAGACGTAGCAACAGAGAGTAGGCTAATACCCCTATAGTTATCACAAGAACTGCGATCACCTTTTTTGAAAATAGGGAAAACAATAGCTCTGGTAAAATCCTTAGAAACCATGCCTTTATCATAAAAGATATTCAGAATTTCAGTCATCCAAGTGGTAACCGAAACATTTCCAGCTCTAAGCATTTCCATAGTAATTTCATCTGCCCCTGGGGATTTATGTAGGTTAAGTTTAGAAACAACCAACATAACTTCAGATTGTGTTATAGGGCCAACATTAAAGCCACCAATGCATCTATCATCATTGCAAACAATGGGAATAGAACTGGCTGAGCATTTCAGTGATATTCTAACCACATTGTTTAGAATATCACTGAAATGCTCAACCCACCTGGCCATGACAGAATCCTCCCCTTTTATAACCTTACCTTGTTTATCCT
Source organism: Ryuthela nishihirai (assembly GCA_038380435.1). Classification (NCBI taxonomy): domain Eukaryota; kingdom Metazoa; phylum Arthropoda; class Arachnida; order Araneae; family Heptathelidae; genus Ryuthela; species Ryuthela nishihirai. Next base: position 94,060,270 of record JAWZYU010000009.1, read on the forward strand.
TCAATCCCTGTATACCTGTCCGTTTTCTATCACACAAGACATTAACTATCTGGTACAGCTCTCTGCTGTTGTGCTGTCCTACCTGCTTCGTCGGCTTTGTCAGCCAAACCATCAAGCCAAAGATTCTTATCAGCAGCTAACTGATCATTTACACGTTTATTACGTTCTCTGTAATGCTTTCTATTAGGACTAGTAGGGTATTGATTAAGGACATTCCTGCAGTTCTTTCTTTCCGAAATAAGCTCAAGTGCTTATCACTCAGATAATTCTGTCTCTTCTGCTCCTTTTTTCCTAAAATAGTACTGTTAGTGTCCAAAAAAGCCTGTTTAAAATGATCCCATTCTTCCTCAACTTCAGTAGTAAGCATACCATGACTGTCATAATGGCTAAGTAACCTATCATGGTAAGCTTTGGCCATAACTGGATCTTTCAGAGCTTCAGTATTAAAAGTAAATTTTTTAACCTTAGCACAACACTTTTTAAGTTTAAATTGCAATACGCTTTTAACAAGGTAATGGTCAGATCCAATTTCAGCTACCCTATATGACCTGGTATTCCTAACAGAACTAGGCCATTTGCTGTTAATTAATATATAATCAATCATATTCTTATGCAGCCCATCGGATGAAACCTATGTGTACTTATGTATGTCGCGGTGTTTATAATAAGTGTTAGTTATTCTGAATCCGTTGAGTTTACTTACCTGTAGGAGACGTTCCCCATTGCCATTGCAGCTACCAATACCAAAAGGGCCTATTACTCCTCCCCAAAGGTCAGAGTCAGTACCAACTTTGGCATTGGTCACCAAGAACAAAGGTAATATCTCCTTTCTTATCAGAATTCAAAATATCCTGAAGTTGTCCGTGAAACCTATCCTTCTCATCCTCATCGCTTGTCTGAAATTTTCCTGTAAGAAACCTTTCATTAATGCACTCATATCCTAGAAGAGCATCACTAGCGTGTCTGCTGAGAAGCAGACCCACGCCTTGGTGATGCTTAATGTCGTCCCTCCCTGAAAAGAAAAATTTAAGATTATTTTTAAGAATCTGACCTTTATCTGTCCATCTGGTCTCTTGCAAGCCGAGAATATCTAAATTATAATGGTGGAATTCTTGTGTGAGGACATCAAGAGAAAAAGCTCTGTGCAGAGTCCTCAAATTCCAACTACCTATGGAGAGAAAATGGTTAGTGGGATGTTTAAAGAAACTATGTTTATTGAGAGAGGTAATGCCGACAATATCAAACAGCCCAATAAATCGCAGACATGAGGCAAAGACCCGTTCCCCCCACCACTAAAGGCTGAAGCCATCTACACTGGAAGACTTCCTCCAATGTAGAATTTGACGATGCCAATAGAAGCAAAGAGTTCAGGTGCCTGCGATGACTTGAGAAATGAAATGACTGAAAAAAATGAAACGATGACGGATTATCCACCAGCTGATAAACATATCTTGTGAATCTATTCACTTGGGGCTGTCAACCCACAAACATACAGAAAACGCAGCGAAAGATTTTCCCTCCACAGAAGCCCACCAGTGCAGCAAAATCAGGATCCATAATCAAGCTCAGAGTCATATATCTGTCCAGTCCAGTGGGTATATATGGTCAGTACCAAGACCCTGTGTGGTTGACCACTCCTCAGCAGGGTAGAAAAAAAATGAGAAAAGTAGCCATAGTTTTACAGATCAGTAGGCCACACTAATCTGGCAGCCCTCCCGTTCCGTTCACTTCCACAAGAGAGTATCTCTTTTGAAAGGTATTAACGGTCTTGCACCCCGAGAAGGTGGGGTCGGACATTAGGTGCTAGGCCTGGTCGGTTCTATGCATCATCACAGGGGATTGGTGCATAGCTCTCCTTCCAGTGACTACCTAGCTACCATTTACAGACCTAAAACAGGAGTAGATAATAGAATATTTTAGGAATTTTTAAACATTGCAATAAACTCTTCGAAATAAATAACGTTTCTGCATCTTAATATCAATTTACTTTGCTATTCTTACCAGAGCAAACACTACAAGATATAAATTTCAAAGAAAGTGATACATGCAATAGTCAAAAACGGAATAAATCTGGAATTCTTTTGACCATGACTAAAGGTCCTGTATAGTTAGAGGCTAGCCATCTCGGTGATTCACTGCCTTTGGTTGATTGAGGCACGTGGTTCATGGGCGCCACGTTTTGTCGTACCGTGAGACGAAAGCCTATGAGTTAGTATGTGTACAAAGTTAAAACTTCTAAGTTGTTATTAATTTTATATGTTTCTACCACTTTCTTTGTGTATAAAAGCTGTCATATTTTACGAATGGCCTCACTGCCCTGCATTTGGGTGTAAAAATTTCACTCAAAGAAATAAATTAATCAATATTTTTTCCGAGAAACTCTATCAGAAGACGGCAAAGGGCTGCAACAGTGAAACGAGCTAACTGAAAACCAACAAATAATTTCTTTTAAGGTTCGTTTGAAAATCGAGCTAATGCTTCCACTTTATCATCTGCCTATACCAATATTTATTTGTCTGTTTGTCCGTCTCTCTGTTAACTGTTGTCTGTCCATCTGTCTTTCCACCTGTCTGTCCATCTATAGACAATCAGTTTTTTTACTTTTAGAGCTAAATGAAAAATTCTTTTTGGATGGAATATGTGTCGAAGAAATATTGTGATTCGGAATTTTGAAAAATTTCAATAGCTTTAATAGCGCCCTCTAGCGGTGGGGAAAGATGGAAAATGCTAAAATTTCGAATGAATATTGCCAACTATTTACACTGGAAATCTGACATTTTGGTAGTAGAGTGTTATGGTCAGAAGGTTTACATTGGCAAGCAGACTGCCGTCTTTTCCAAAAGTGGGGGGGGGGGTGCGAAAATGAAGCTTTTTTTTAAAGAGATGAACGAAACAATATATATATATTTTTTTATTTTACAGGCACTAAGAAAATATTAAGGATTTAAACAATATTTGATGATCTCAGCGTTACCTGTCGACGTTAAACGTCTATAAATCAATAAAAGTTTTCTGTAAAAAAAATCAGCATTAATTCAACAGTTACTCTGGCATATCTCTGGAGAGATGCGGGTCCGAATCCCGTATGTCGGCAAAATGTTTTTCCTCAAATATAATATTTACATTTTTCGAATCCTCATTAGTGGAATTTCCAGTATAAGAGAGTGCTAAAGGCGGTATATAAAAACTCGAAAGGCGAGCTGTAGCGGCGGAAAAAAGCTGGAAAATACTAAATCTTTAAATAAATATTGCAATTGATCAATTTTTGCTAGAAACTTAAATTTTTCTTCTTACAGGTTAATGGTCTTGTGGTTCACACTAACAGTAATAATTTGTTCCATTGGTAAAGCGCAACTTTTCTGCTTTAAGAGATAAATTAAAAACTATTTTTTGCACATTACAGGTACAATAAAATATTAATAGTTTATTTTCTCAATTATACACTAGTTCGAATTTCCACTGTCAGAGGGTATTGAAAGTGTAAAATAATTAGAAGAACGCATATCGCCTCTGGCGCATATGGGAATCTCATTTTCAAAGAGAATGAAGTTCTTGCAATGCATAGTTGAAGAATGACCTTCTACTATGGCGTATAAATTGACAGGCTCCTGTCAGATCCCTGTACAAGCAGCTGCTTGAGGGGTTATTTATTTATTTTTTTAATGTATGATGGGAGAAATGCACATAGTAGTATTTAGTTTAGTCACATTCTAGTTTAGTCTGATATATTCCATTTTTCAAAATTATTGGTGGCAACAGTTATTTTGAATAAATTTAATGCTTTAATGTTAATTCTATGGGGTTTTTCAGAAATTCAAACCCGCTCATCACAATTTTGGTTGAGCCCAGCGAATTCGCACATAGTCTATATCCTTCCACTGGGTGAAGGAAACATTCATGCACAGGTTGGTGTCTCTTAGCTTTCTGGGGGCAGATAGCATAAGCTGACAGACACACAAACAAACAAACAAACTTTCTTCTTTATATATTAGATGTGCGAACTCGCTGGGGTCAGCTAGAGGTCCTGTATAGTTAGAGGCTGGGCATCTCGATGATTAACTGTCGTTGGTTGATTGAGTTACATGGTTTATGGGCACCATAATGGCACCATTATGGACACCATTTTGTCGTATCATGCGACGAAAGCCTATGAATTAGTGTGTGTACCAAGTTAAAACTTAATCAGATTTGCAATTTTATACATTTCTACTGCTTTTTTATGCCTATAAAAAAAATACCCCTCAAGCAGCTGCTTGCCACAGAGGTCTGACAGGAGCCTGTCAGTTTATATGCCATAGCAGAAGATCTAAGAGGATGGCAGGACCTCAGCAGAAAAACGATACATACATCCATGTATCCGGGGGCTCGAACCATCCATGTATCCATCCATGTACCCGGGGGCTCGAACCCAGGTCCCTTAGATCAGTAGCCAAGCGCGCTAACCACTCGGCCACGGGACGGCCTATAAGAGCTTCTATATTTTATCACTGCCTTACTGAGCTGCATTTGGGTGTAAAAATTCCACTGATAGAAATAAATTAAAGAATATTTTTTCCAAGAAACTCCGCCAGAATACGGCAATCGGCTGTAAAAGTGAAAGGATTAACTGAAAACGAAAAAATATTTTTTTTAAGGTTCGTTTTGAAAAACGAGCTAATATTTCCACTTTATCGTCTGATTATGCCAATATTTGTTCGTCTGTCTGTTTTTCGTTTCTCTGTTAACTATTGTCTGTCCGTCTGTTTTTCCATCTGTCTGTTCGTCTATAGACAATTAACTTTTTTTACTTCTAGAGATAAATAAAAAATTATTTTTGGGTTGTATAGATTTCGAAGAAATATTGCGATTTGCAATTTTAAAATCTTTCAGTTGTTTTAATAGCGCCCTTCAACGGTGGAAAATGTTAAAATTTCAAAAGAATATTGCAAACAAACTATTTACACTAGAAATCCGAAAATTTGGTAGTACAGTGTTGTGGCCAGAATGTTTACAACGGCAACAAGGCTTTACCCTCTTAACCAAACGAGATGCGAAAATGAATCTTTTTTTATTTTAAGAGATAAGCGAAACAATCTTTTTTTTTTTTTGGTGGGGGGAGGTTTAGAGGTACCATTGAGGTATGAGAGGTACTAAAAATATTAATATTTACATTTTTCGAATCTCATCAGTTTGAATTTCCACTGTTAGAAAACACTACAGTGGTAAATAAAAACTCGAAAGGCGGCCTCTGGCGGTTAAATAAAGCTGGAAATACGAGATTTTCAAACAAACAAAATTTATTTATGATAGAAATTTAAATTTTTGGTCATAGAGTGGTTTACACTAACAGTAATAATTTGTCCCGTTACAGCAAGGGGGTGTTGGTAAAATGAAACTTTTCTTCTTTAAGAGATAAATGAAAAACATTTTTTGTGCTTGCAGGTACTAATAAAATATTAATAGCTTATTTTAGAAATTATGCAGTAGTTCTAATTTCCACTGCCAGAGGGTACTGAATGTGTAAAATAACTAGAAGAACGCATATCGCTTCTGGCGCATCTCGTTTTCAAAGAGAATGAAGTTGTTCCTTTTCCTACTTTTCACTCCTTAAAAGTTTTAATTAAGGATATTCTTATTGTTTTCTGTCTGAGGTCTCCCCATCCACGTGAACCTTCTACTATGGCATACAATCTGACAGGCTCCTTTCAGATCTCTGTGGCAAACAGCTGCTTGAAGGGTTGTTATTATTTTTGTTATGTGTGATGGGGAGAAATGCACATAGTAGTATTTTATTAGTAATTATAAAACATAAAAAGTATTTCTCTTTTAGTTCTTAAATTTAAAAAGTTGCTTTTCTCCCACTCCTCTGAAAAGAAAAAACTCTGTAGGCAGATCATTGCTGTCAGTGAAATTTTTACCATAACAGAACTCTACAGCCAAAATTTCTACCATAAACAGACCACTTGAAACATCCGTTAAAATTTTGCCTTTTGAATATTTAGTGATCTCTAATGATATAAATTAAAACTACCTTTGAAAATGCGAATTACATTTCATTAGTACCAACCAAAAAAAGAGATTTCCAACTATCTCTTAAAATAAAACCGTTATGTTTCGTACCTACCATGGGCGTAGGGTTCAACTGAATATTGTCACTAGAATCTTCAATACTATCACATTCCACGACCAAAATTTAAAATTTCTAACATTATTACATCGTTTGAAATATTCGTTTGATATTTTGGAATTTACATTTTTTTCCACCGTTAAAGGGCGCAGTTCTAATCTTTGGGAGATTCGAAAATTTCAAATCGTAATATTTCATTAATACCTATCCATCACAAAAGTATTTTTCTATTTATCTGTGTAAACAAAAAAAAGTTCGATGTCTATAGACGGACAGACAACAAAGCGAATTAGCTTTTTTTCAAAAAAAAAAACAAAGCCCAAAAATTCTCTTACTCTTTTTATCCGTTTTCTAAATTGCTTCCAGTCGTGAACACGGAAATCTGTATCAAATATTACCGTACCCTTTTCCGGAATCCGTAAGTATCCGAGCAGTACCATTCAGCTTTGCATGCCAAACAATCCGAGCTACGACAAAACATGGCGCACAATTTCGAGATGACCCACCTCTACCTATGTAGGGCCTCTAGCCATGACTATTAATTCGCGCCATCTAGGGCGAAAAAAGTGATCATAAGGACTAACTGATAAAAGTTCCTCTTCAGTAGAAGGAAAACCAAAAAATATTAGTATGTTAGGGTCTCACTCTAGAAAATCACGGTCCATTGCATAAATTATTATATATGAATGCCTGAATATCACAAAATACCTTTCAATGGAAGAGAAAACAACAGTAAAAAAAACACAAAAACAATGGTTTGTAGAATTGCTTGAACGACACTAAACTGCAGTGAAAATCAGCTATGCAGGTCTGAAATACATCAGCAGCGTACATGGGAGTGGATCAGAAAATTTCTTCGAATGAGATATATGGAATAGATGACAAAATATCTTCAAAACATACTCTGATGGGAGAGAAAACAAGTGCAAAATTGTTCAAAGGAGTAAACTACAGTGAAATCGATTACTTAATAACTAAAAAATCTCACACAGGACAAAAAAAGAATGGCCAAAAAATGTACAGAGTACACGGGAGTGGATGACAGATTATCTTAAAAAAATACAGGAATGAAAACACAGTAGAATATTTAAAAGTGTTTAAAAACATCACCGTAAACTTTTTGAAACATAAAATGTGTCTGCTTCTTAATAGCGATTTAGTTTCCTGTTCTTTCAAGCACAAATGCTAAAAGATAGAAATTTCAAAGGAAGATGGTACATGCATCAGTCAGAAAAGCGGTAACTAAGGAATTTTCTCGGTTATTACATTTAATCCACGCCATCTAATGGGTGAAATTAATCCCGAGAACTAAGGCAAAAAAGCGGACGACAGGATAAAAAATACTACATACACTGCTCTATCTTTCTCTCTATAAAAGTATAAATTAGTTCTTCTACTGTTACTACTACATTGTCCAGTTCTGGTGTATCAAGGTGACCTTCCCAAACCACCGCGTGTGGACACGATAAGCTCTCGGAGACCACAAGGAATGCCTACTAGATTATTTCTTGCATCGAGGCAAGAATTATAACTGATTGACCGCTGATGTTCGAATGAGCATTATTTATAAATGGTTTCAGTTCGAGCATGGAATCTATAGTAGATACAGACTTGACGTTTAAAGTAATACTTGAGGAATACTCATACGTGAAATCTGATACCGGGCAATGAAGTGTTTGGAAAGCAGTAATGGGAGAGACACCAGGCCTGGACAACCTTGAACAAAAGAAGGCGGAAAAAAGAAGAAAATTAATTAAGCATAAATATATAACTGATTCAGTTGGTGTAAAATTTAAGTTAAAGCCATTTATTTTAAAACTAGTTAAAACAAAATAATTTATTCATTAGAATTTTATTAAAATATTTGAGTATTTGTTGTTTTTCTTCAATTTCTTGGCAAATATTTGTTTCTGTTTTTAAATAGCGAATCTTTCTGTGGCTTTTCGCTAAGTTTAGGATGGCATTTCAACTTTAAACAAATAATTGAACAGTATATTAATAGGAAAATTTTTAATTATTGTTGGTAAAGTGTGGTGATCAAGTGTTTTACAATGGGTGGGTTGTTTTCCCTCTCAACAGCCCGTTTTGTGCACACAAGGGACTAAATGACCCTGAGGGCTCAGAGAAGTTTGGGAGAAGCGAACCCACTGGACAGCTGTTAAAAGACAGATGGTAGCCTCCCATTAAGTCTCAAAATTTAAACGCATTTTTAATATCAGTTCATATGCGTAATCATTAAGTATACGTCTCTTTTTAGAATAATAATAATAAAAGGTGTTGCATTCAAATAAAATTAATTTCATTCAGCTTTTTGAATAATTTTCACAGCAATGCGTTATACTCAGATATTGCGAATATTGGATCCATTATGGGGGGCGAGGGGGGCTTAGTCGGCAGCGTGCCAGGCTCGTAATCTGTAGTTCCCAGGTTCGAGTCCCAGCTGGGTCAGCGTCTCCGCAAAATTCCCCGCCCTGCCCACGGTCAGTAGGCGACACCGATGGGCTTGGAAAGGCCGCCGTCCATCGGAACGCCGTTCGGAAACCATTCTTTGCCTTTAAAGCAAAGAATTGTAAGATGTCCCGCATAATAGAAGTAACTGTATTACGTGTTCTCGGTCATATAAAGGGGCAAGCCACAGAGTATAAGACACAAAATTTTCAATTCCCTAGATACCTCCAATAGTGGCATTTCCCCAATGTTAGTTCTTCTAGAGCAGTGGTTTCCAAACTGTTTTGATCAAACATCCCTATATCAGTGTGGAGAGAGCCATACCCTGTGCACGTTAAAGAACACGCTGGATGGCCTCAATCTGTCGGCTACCATCTGTCTCCCAACAGCTGTTCCAGTGGGTCCCCTCCCCCAACCTTCTCTGAGCCTTCGGGGTCCATATGACCTGGCCATTTAGCCCATGGTGTGCAAAAAAGTGCCGCTCAGAGGTAAAACAACCAACCCTTAGATCCACTATAATTTTTCAAGAAGTTTCTTCAATGGTTCCCATATAAGCGAAGGCTTACCTTTAAGGCAGTGTGTTTTATTCTATCGTCATTTGCCACTCTCGTGACTACAATAAAAATGTTCGCGCCATCCGCGAAAAAATACTGACCAAAGTCTCTATTATCTCTCTCTAAATCTGAAGCTATACTCTAGTTACAAATTTTAATTTGAAATTTTAAAAATTTATCTCGACTAGAATTTTTTTTTATATACAATGAGAGATTATTGAATTATGATCACCTTGTCGCATGTTAAGTCAATGTGACACTAATTTTGAATTTCTACACATATAAACATACAAAATCCACATGCAGCCATGGGCTACGGAGGACTGTATAATTTTGCTCTCCACAGCTGTCTGTCCTGAGCTAATAACTATACAGCAACTACATTTGGCCATTGTAGCTCAATTCCAGCAAGGTATTGTTTGACATTGCCTGCCCAACGCATCCTAGGTCTCCCCCTTTTCCTGAGGCTTTTGGACACACTGCTCATAATCCTATTTGTCAATCTGTAACTATGCATACATCTGTAACTATGCAAACCAACTCAGTCTCTCTCTGCACAAAATGCTGCTCAAAGGAGGTTGCTGACTCCTTCTTCTAACTACATCATTACTTAAAAGTCAAATCACTTAATTCCCAAGATTCAAGATAAATTAGCGTTTTATAGGACAATATGACTAAGGGTAAATTAAAGATCTCAATCAATTCTATCTGAATATCGATTTCCAACAATATTTCTTCGGGATTCAAAGACTTATGGAAGTTTAAGCATTGAACAACAACGATGCTAGACAAAAGAGTTTATATTTAAAGTTAATTGAAACTGATATAAGTATTATTATTTGAAACCATTTCGGAAATATCTATAGATTTTTAAATTGTGGGTAAATAATATTTTCTTAATTTTTTGATAAATTTATTAGAATACATTACTGCTCTGAAATATATAAACCTCCATATCTGTTTAAAACAGTTAAGGAATATTGTTGAAAATCGCGATTTAGATTAAATTCATGGCGATCTTCAATCCCATTTTCCCATAAATGCTTTGTTTAAAAATTAAAGATATCCGAAGTTAGCATCGCATTAATATACCATGGGATGGATATAATGATTGCTCAGTGTATATCTTTACGATTTTTATAAAATTTAATTTGGGAATGCATAGTAAAACTATTAACGTATTAACGTTCAGGCGAAATCGAAAGATGAAATATAAAGTTTATTACACATGCTTTTTGAAAAAAAATGAAACATTTTTAAATAGATAAAGCTCTTTACAGTTTATTAGACATAGTTTTTCAAAAGAAAAACCCAATTTCCCAAATATAGCATAAATTTATGCTCAACGCCGTTCGGAAACCACTTATTGCCTTTAAAGCAAAGAATTGTAAGATGTTCCGCATAACAGAAGTAACTGTATTACGTGTTCTCGGTCATATAAAGGGGCAAGCCACAGAGTATAAGACGCAAAATGTCAATTCCCTAGATACCTCCAATAGTGGCATTTCCCCAATGTTACTTCTTCTAGAGCAGTGGTTTCCAAACTGTTTTGAACAAGCATCCCTATATCAGCAAAAATATATGTATATGTATCATATACTAGTTATACCCTGCTAAACCTTTGACAGGTTTTCTATCCCTCAATATATTCAGAGTGGATTTAGTGATTCGTTCATATTCTTTTCCTTCGTTTTTGCTAGTTTTTCTTAGAGATCGCAATCATTCTTATATCTGAGACATGCCCCTCGCGTGAATGTCCTTTGCACTATAAAAGAACCTGCGATAACGGAACAAATCATCGCTGCAATGAATCTGGCTCAGTGCTTTTAATTTTTTGACGAATCCTTTTTTCGAAGCAAAACTAAATGATTTTCTTAATTCCCATCCTTCATTAAAATTAAAACTTATAATTTTGTATTTTAATAAACATATTTTCATATTCCGTAAAAGATTTCTTTTCCATTCATTCCTCAATTAAATTTTTTTTTTTTTGGTTTTAAATACAGAATTTTTCCCTGTGGGTATTAATTAATATAGTTTACCTTCTAGTGGGACTTCGCAAAATTTTGATTGGTCAGCCCAAGTATAATTCTATCGAAATAATGATAATTAACATAGTAGACGTTTCTCGATGTGTTCGGGAGATCGCACACCGCCGCAATTTGCAACAGCAAAGCGACATGATCCTCTTTAAGGTGAATTTTATGAATGTTCCTAAAGGTTCTTAGAATTTAAAGGCTTATGAATATTGTTGATGAAAATCACTTAGAATATTCTATGAACGTTCTTACAATGCATTTTAAAGAAACAATCATCGTCGTATTGCTGTTGCAAAATGCGGCGGAATTCGCCCTGCCTCAGTGTTTTTCAATTTAAGTTAAAAATATGATCTCTGCCTTCACAGAGAGCTTTCTTGAACGACACTCATTTATGAGGAAAATGTTATGCTAAACGAAACTATTCTATATTAATTTTTATTTTATTTCGCTACCGGTAAATATTGGATGCTATAAGAAACCGAAATTTTATCATAAATATAAATTCAAAGTAGTAGTATTAAAGTAGTAGTATTAAAGAGAGATGCAATTTCATATTTTGGACTAAGTAACTAAAATAATTTCTTTTTTAAATTTAGTAGATGAAATCAAATTAATAACAGAGCGGTAATACCATTTCAATTCAAGCCATTTTGTATTATAAGAAGTATTTGCTCTCAGACTCCATTAAATACTACCAAACTATAAACCGCAGTCAGTATCAATGCAACTTTCCAAAAAAATATCTAAAGTAGGGGTTCGCAACTTACGCGGTAAAAGTTTTTCGGGTACGCCGTGAGAGCTGTTTCACTGATTATCCAGTAAAATGTTTATAATTTTATAAGATTTGTTAAATTATTTATGTCATTTTTTGCATTTATCGATATATGTAATTTATGAATAAAAAATTTAATGTATATATACATATTATTTTATTCCCATTGTTATACTATAACTATAGTTTTATCTTTCTATACAAGAGGTACGCCAGTTACATACACATTTCGAAGGGGTACGTGAAGCATACAAGTTTGAGAACCACTGGTCCAAAGGATGTAAAAAAAATAACATTTACATTTATCTGGCTATTCAAACTCGGGTAAATGAAATCATTAAAAGACGAAATTATCTCTATAACGTTCTTTTACTTGATTTAACAATTTAATATAAGGTAATTTTCTTTGTTAATCCTCGACGATCCCTTTTACATTTATGCATACACAACAAAAACTCAGGCGAAACAGCGGTAATCATTTTATGTTGCAAAATGAACTTTTCAGTTTCATTTAAACTCAGCAGAAGTCATAAGATATCAATACGTTGTGAGTGTTTCTACAAAACGAATGATCCTCATTCAATTTCTGAAGATTTAATTTCATTCGATCTGAACAAATGACATCTTGTGGTAAAATTTTATAATACAAGAAATAAAAAAAATCGAAAACTTTACCTAATATAAAACACGTTACGGTAGCAATTATGATTTTAATTGTAACTGACATTTTTGGATGAGTTAACATCTACATGTATTTTAATATATATATAGTGTCTTTTTGCTTAAAATATGTATAGTCTAGAACAGTGATTCACGCGGGGACAGTGATTCACTCAGTCGGTAGCGCAGCAGGCTCGTAATCTGTAGTTCCCAGGTTCGAGTCCCAACTGGGTCAGCGTCGAGATTTATCTCCACAAACATTCCCCGTTCTGCCAACACTTACGTCATAGAAAAATGCAAACATCTAGAGCCCCTATATACCAGGCCGACTTATCCGCCATTCTTATGCTAACTGGTGATGTGACTTAGTGTTACAGTCAATGCAGTCGCCGTGTGCGCGCAGTTTTACGAATCCTTAGTATATAAAAAACAATTATCGTAAGATATTCAACTGCGAATTGTCTAAACAGCTATAGGAACAATTGCGCAGTGTTTAAATTCCAGGCTGATCAAAATTAAATTAAAAAAAAAGTGGGTTGAAAGAATTCGACCGAGAACGTGCGTTAGGATTACAGCGTTCTATAATATATTCGTCTGACTATTGCTTTTGTATTTTAATGTTAATATATGTGATATATCGATCTACTATGTAATATGTAGATGAATGATATCTACATATAAGTTAGTAGTCATTCATCGTTAACGATTAAGTTTAGTTTGGTTAATATCATAAAATATGCATGCGGCAAACTTCGATCGTGACGGACGTAACCCTCCGTTTCCCGTGCGAGCATACCAAGATCAGCGACTACCATAGTCGCTAAACGCCGATCGTCGCTGGTCGGCCTGTTATATAGGGGCTCTAGAAGTAGGCATTTTTCTATGACGTAGTTGTATGGCCTTCTATTGTAGGAGGTGTTGGCTCTGCCCACGGTCAGTAGGGGACACCGATCGGCTTGGAAAGGCCACCGTCCATCGGATGGGATGCTAAGCCATGGCTCCGTGTGCGGGAGAGTCATAACCTGTGCACGTTAAAGAACACGCTGGATGGCCTTGACGAGAGGCTACCATCTGTCTCCCAACAGCTGTTTCAGTGGGTCTCCTCCCCCAACCTTCTCCGAGCCTTCGGGGTCCATTTTGCACATCATGGGCTAAATGGCCAAGTAACATGGACCCCGAAGGCTCAGAGAAGATTGGGGGAGGGGACTCACTGGAACAGCTGTTGGGAGACAGATGGTAGCCTCTCGTCAAGGCCATCCAGAGTGTTTTTAAACGTGCACAGGTTATCAGAGGTAAAACAGCTCAGAAGTAAACAACCCAACCCAACAACTGATTCACGCCGTTTCTAATGCCTCTTTACTCTGCAATGTCCTCTTTCATGAAAGCTAAATGTGTTTTCCTGTATAAATCTAGATTTAATAATATTTAATCCAATAAAAATTTATTTAAAAAATTTATGATCCGTCAATTTCAAACCTGGATATGGGAAACATGCATAACTATATTATTCTGAGGAGTGTTCGACATTCTATTTATTTCATCCATTTCTTCTATCGAAGAACTGAAGAATACGCCCTCCTAAATTTACAAATCCCTCCCCCCCAATTTTGAAAACCATTGTTTTAAAGTGGCGATTCTTTTATGATTTTTAAATTGATAGTTTTTATCCTTTACGGCTTATACAATAAAACCTAATGATATTTAACTATCTAGTTTTTAGGTTAAAATAAAATTTTTCTCATTGGGAAATTTACATACTAAAAGAAGTTCTATTCTATTCCAAAATTAGCGCTTGCAAGATCTCTTCACCATGTTAGGTTTGTAGCTGCCACTGTTTGGCAATCTTAGATTTGAGAGAGAACTCTCATTAACTCATAAATGATTGGTATTTGTTTTCATAAAATAGGTCAAATGACCAGGACACATGGGCAGGGGTGGCTCAGTCGTTAGCGCGCTACGTTCGCAATCTGCAGTTCCCAGGTTGGAGTATTTATTTTAGTTACTTAGTCCAAAATATGAAATTGCATCTCTCTTTAATACTACTACTTTGAATTTATATTTATGATTAATTTTACTCATAACAGACTCAATTCTAATATTTAAAATTTCGGTTTCTTATAGCATCCAGTATTTACCGGTAGCGAAATAAAATAAAAATTAATATAGAATAGTTTCGTTTAGCATAACATTTTCTTCATAAATGAGTGTCGTTCAAGAAAGCTCTCTGTGAAGGCAGAGATCATATTTTTAGCTTAAATTGAAAAACACTGAGGCAGGTCGAATTCCGCCGCATTTTGCAACAGCAATACGACGATGATACGATGCAATACGATGGGGCGGGGGTGGCTCAGTCGGTAGCGCGCCAGGCTCGTAATCTGTAGTTCCCAGGTTCGAGTCCCAGCTGGGTCAGCGTTGAGATTTATCTCCGCAAAATTCCCCGCCCTGCCCACGGTCAGTAGGGGACACCGATGGGCTTGGAAAGGCCGCCGTCCGTCGGATGGGACGTTAAGCCGTGGCCCCGTGTGTGGGAGAGACATACCCTGTGCACGTTAAAGAACACGCTGGATGGCCTTGACGGGAGGCTACCATCTGTCTCCCAACAGCTGTTCCAGTGGGTCCCCTCCCCCAACCTTCTCTGAGCCATCGGGGTCCATGTGACCTGGCCATTTAGCCCATGGTGTGCAAAAAAGTGCCGCTCAGAGGTAAAACAACCCAAACAACACAACAACGATGATTGTTTCTTTAAAATGCATTGTAAGAACGTTCATAGAATATTCTAAGTGATTTTCATCAACAATATTCATAAGCCTTTAAATTCTAAGAACCTTTAGGAACATTCATAAAATTCACCTTAAAGAGGATCATGTCGCATTGCTGTTGCAAATTGCGGCGGTGTGCGATCTCACGAACACATCGAGAAACGTCTACTATGTTAATTATCATTATTTCGATAGAGTTATACTTGGGCTGACCAATCAAAATTTTGCGAAGTCCCACTAGAAGGTAAACTATATTAATTAATACCCACAGGGAAAAATTCTGCATTTAAAAGCAAAAAAAAAAAAATTTAATTGAGGAATGAATGGAAAAGAAATCTTTTACGGAATAAGAAAATATGTTTATTAAAATACAAAATTATAAGTTTTAATTTTAATGAAGGATGGGAATTAAGAAAATCATTTAGTTTTGCTTCGAAAAAAGGATTCGTCAAAAAATTAAAAGCACTGAGCCAGATTCATTGCAGCGATGATTTGTTCCGTGATCGCAGGTTCTTTTATAGTGCAAAGGACATTCACGCGAGGGGCATGTCTCAGATATAAGAATGATTGCGATCTCTAAGAAAAACTAGCAAAAACGAAGGAAAAGAATATGAACGAATCACTAAATCCACTCTGGATACATTGAGGGATAGAAAACCTGCCAAAGGTTTAGCAGGGTATAACTAGTATATGATACATATGCATATATATATATCTTCATACATATATTTTTGCTGATATAGGGATGCTTGATCAAAACAGTTTGGAAACCACTGCTCTAGAAGAGGATTGGAGGTATCTAGGGAATTGACATTTTGTGTCTTATACTCTGTGACTTGCCCCTTTATATGACCGAGAACACGTAATACAGTTACTTCTATTATGCGGAACATCTTACAATTCTTTGCTTTAAAGGCAATGAATGGTTTCCGAACGGCGTTGAGCATAAATTTATGCTATATTTGGGAAATTGTGTTTTTCTTTTGAAAAACTATGTCTAATAAACTGTAAAGAGCTTTATCTATTTAAAAATGTTTCATTTTTTTTCAAAAAGCATGTGTAATAAACTGTGAGAGTTATATTTTTTTTAACCAAATCTCTTTATATTTCATCTTTCGATTTCGCCTGAACGTTAATACGTTAATAGTTTTACTATGCAATCCCAAATTAAATTGTATAAAAATCGTAAAGATATACACTGAGCAATCATTATATCCATCCCCTGGTATATTAATGCGATGCTAACTTCGGATATCTTTAACTTTTAAACAAAGCATTTATGGGAAAATGGGATTGAAGATCGCCATGAATTTAATCTAAATCGCGATTTTCAACAATATTCCTTAACTGTTTAAACAGATATGGAGGTTTATATATTTCAGAGCAGTAATGTATTCTAATAAATTTATCAAAAAATTAAGAAAATATTATTTACCCACAATTTAAAAATCTATAGATATTTCCGAAATGGTTTGAAATAATAATACTTATATCAGTTTCAATTAACTTTAAATATAAATTCTTTTGTCTAGCATTGTTGTTGTTCAATGCTTAAATTTCCATAAGTCTTTGAATCCCGAAGAAATATTGTTGGAAATCGATATTCAGATAGAATTGATTGAGATCTTTAATTTACCCTTAGTCATATTGTCCTATAAAACGCTAATTTCTCTTGAATCTTGGGAATTAAGTGATTTGACTGATAGGCTCCTGTCAGACCTCTGTGGCAAGCAGCTGCTTGAGGGGGTATTTATTTTATTTTTATTTATATTAATCTTAAAGGAGACATTTTGTTAGATGATAATATTTTTATTTCCCATTTAAGGTTCTTTCAAATACAAGAGTAATGATACGAAGCGACACTGAAAATTCTGTCTTAGCCATCTATTTAGGGTAAGTAGTTTTTCATTATCAAAAAAAAATATATTTCTCTTTGTTTCATATTATTGCAGCATTTTAAGGCGATAAAATTATTGTAAAACATTTGTAGTATCATAAAGTCCCATGTAATTTAAATAAATAAGTCTTAATTTCTGTTTGTTAGAAATTTTGGAATAGTTTTAACCTCAATATATGTTTTCGGATATTATCGGTTTTAATCTCAATATATATTTTCGGATATTATCGGTTTTAATCTCAATTTGGATTTTGGATATCGATCATATTGAGTTTAATCTCAGTATGGATTTCGGATATCGATGTATACCTGTGGGATTCGGTTAGTTCAATTATACATGTATTTTAAGATTTATTACATATAGTTCCACCTTAGTTATCCATGTCATATTATCAATGTCATAACTATGACTAATCGTCATAGTTATAGACGATTAGTGTCCTAATTTAAAAATTATAACACTAGACAAAAATTTAAATTTTTTTATAGCATTGGTCAAATAGGATGTTTTGAATAATTTTGCGATGCTGAATTCAAAAATGGCTGTCAAAAATCTGCAGTATGTACAGTTTTATTTCAATTACGTATTGATGCATTTCAAATTGCAATGAATATTCGTATCTGGGAAACGAAAATAAATGTGACTCTTTTAGTAAATTGCAACTTAAAACTCATTAATTAATTACATGATTACAGTGAAAAAGTTAGAAACGTCATAGTTATAGACCACTGAATATAAAGTAACAAATAAAATAATATTAAAACGCAAAATAAGAAAACACCTTTAAGGATCTTTTATATTTATAAGAAGTTAATTCTGGTCTTTTATGTGCTGAGGTACTTTCCTTCGACAAGGACCAGCAGTAGTCACCCATCAGTGCTGGGTCCCACCTGCCTTGGTATCTCTCCTCCATGGTTCGAATATCCTGGTGAAATCTTTCCCCTTGCTCATCACTGACAGCTCCTAAGTTCTTGAGAGAAAAAAGTCGATATGCGAGTGCAAGAAAAGGATTTTCATAAACATTCGATAGCCAAGATTTTCATAGTTTTTGAGACGATCTTAAATGAGCTGATGCTAGTTTTCCGCTTTTTGATTCCCCATAAAACCCTAGACCATAGACGTGAAGTCATGGGAAAAACCCTTTACCAATTTTGTCCATAACATTTACAATATTTTTCATAAGTTCCAGTTTGATGTGTAGTAGTGGGAGCAGAACATCAGAATGGAAACTAGAGGATTATACCTTACATTATTCTTTCCAGAAATAGAAACACTCTTTCGCAGTGTTCCAATTCTGGCCCCAAGCACAGTAAACAGCAAAATTTTGTGAAGACTCCTTGAAGCCGAGCAAGAGAGATATGACTTTTAGGTAACCACATATTGTCCATTTAAGACTGGTCATATTTTGTAGCAGTGAGTATTATTCCATGCTTTCATAAGTTTCCTTCATTCCCACAGCGTGTGTCACTGGAATGGAGGTGTTTGGTTTCCTTTATGCAAAAGGACAGCTTTTAAGCTAAATTTTGACGAATCTATAAATAGACGCCATTCCTTAGGATCATGAGTTGTTCCAATTGCTTCCATCAGCCTGAAATATCTGTGCAGAAACACAAACCTTTATCTTGCATCTCGTAATAAGCAGATAAAGCCACATTTCTCTTTCTGAACAGAGAAACTCCGGTACCCTTTGCTAGGAGATCGCACTCTTGAAGTCTTGAACCTAAAACCTCAGCTTGTTGTTAGAAAATTCCTAGGTCTCGAACAAAATCATTTTTCTGAATCAGATGAGGCTCGTCTAACTTTTTAGGTGTGTGTATATAGGATCAGGATCTGTATGTGCCTCAAAGTCTTCCTCTGATGAATGTGAATCTATCTCCTCCCAGTTGGTTGGAGGTGTTGGTATAGGAAGATCTTCTAAATGAGGAACTGGCCTTATGGCTGAAGGCACATTTGGGTATTGTATTTTGCTTTTGTTCTTTTTTGAAAAGCCCGACACTTTAGTTAAACAAAAATAACAATCATACGAGTGATTAGTTGGCTCACGCCAAACCATTGGAACTGCAAAGAGCACGGATTTTATCTTATCTTTCAACCATTCACTCAGGCCAGTAAAGCACGAAATGCAGCACACATGTGGTGCCCATGTTTTGTTCTGATCTCCAACACGACATCCAAAATACAAGTTTAGGCTTTCTTCACAATCGTTGTCAAAGAACGATCCTGTGATTTTAAAATATAATTTCCACACACATAACAAAACTTATCCAGTACATTAACACATCCACGACGCTGCCTTTATGGCATTTAAACGCCAAAATTCACTCTGCAACGTACAGCACGTGTTCCCCCTACAATGAAAAAAACAAGAATTGCAGTCTGATGTTAGGTTACTGTTGCATGTTTTTCTCCCACTTGGCAATGAGGTTGCCAGCCACAAAAAGTAAAATATCTAGTATCCCCCAGTTGCCTGGAGGTGTTGGTATAGTAAGATCATAATAGGAGACAAAACGACCCATAATATAAAATCATGAGGTGCTAGCCATTTTTTAAGGCAAGATCTGAAATCATCATCATCATCATCCTCAAGCAGCCATGGGCTACGGAGGTCCAACCAGACCGTGCCATTTAGTTCTCCAAGCAAGTCTGTCCTTCGCTACATCTACTGCATCTGGCCACTGCACACCAATTCTAACAAGGTCCTGTTTGACATTGTCTGCCCACCGCATCCTAGGTCTCCCCTTTTTTCTGAGGCCTTTAGGCACACTGTTCATAACCCTATTCGCCAATCTATAATTATTCATACGGGCAACATGGCCAAACCAACGGAGTCTCTCTCTGCACAACATGCTGCTTAAAGGAGGTTGCAAACTCCTTTGCCTAACCTCATCATTAGTTATAAAGTTGAACCACCTAATGCCCAAGATACTGCGTAAGCATCTGGAATCAAAAGCATCAAGTTTCCTGTTATCTTGTTTACAAATTGTCCAAGTTTCACTACCATAACGAACCCTAGAAAGAACCAAACTATTATACAGACTAATTTTAGTCTTTACGTGTATACGCCTATTTCTCCACACTCTCCATAGATTCTTAAAAGTCCCGGCAGCAATCCCTATTCGTCTGTTAATCTCATGCCGCACATCACCATTATCGGTTACATAGCTCCCAAGATAATTAAACTGTGATACCTGCTCAAGGCTGCAACCATTCAGATTAATTGAATCACAGCCTGCCTGACCAATTTTCATCACTTTAGTTTTCTCTCTGTTTATAACCAAACCTACTCTACTACCAGTCTCATCAACAGCTCGAATGAAAGAGTTCATCTCATCAACATCATTTGCCTAAAGGGCTAAATCATCAGCATAATATAAATCAGAAATTTTCGTATCTCCAGCCCATTTAAGGCCAAAATCTTTCCCTTGAAGTGAATTTCGCATAACATAATCAATAACCAAACTAAAGAGAAAAGGAGACAAAATGCACCCTTGTCGAACATTAGAAGTAATGCTAAACCAATTGCTACAAGCCTTACCAACTCTCACACACGACTCAGTGCTATTATAGAGAGCTTTCATTATGTTAACTAACTTGTCTAGTATACCATATGATTTCACAATCAACCACAAATTATGGCGATCAACAGAGTCGAAAGCCTTTTTGAAATCAACAAAGCTAGCAACCAAAGGTTTCTGAAACTCTAAACATTTCTCAAGAATCTGCCTAAGAGAACATATCTGATGCACACATCCCCTACCACTTCTGAATCCACATTGCTCATCACGCAATTGACTGTCAACCAGATTCTTAATTCTATTAAGCACAATCATGGAAAGAACTTTACCTGGAACAGAGAGTAGGCTAATACCCCTATAGTTATCACAAGAACTGTGATCACCTTTTTTGAAAATAGGGATAACAATAGCTCTGGTAAAATCCTTAGGAACCATGCCTATATCATAAAAGATATTCAGAATTTCAGTCATCCAAGTGGTAACCGAAACATTTCCAGCTCTAAGCATTTCTGTAGTAATTTCATCTACCCCTGTGGATTTATGAAGTTTAAGTTTAGAAACAGCCAAAATAACTTCAGATTGTGTTATAGGGCCAACATTAAAGCCACCAATGCATCTATCATTATTGCAAACAATGGGAATAGAACTAATAGCATTGTTTAGAATATCACTGAAATGCTCAGCCCACATAGCCATGACAGAATCCTCCCCTTCTTATAACCTTAACTTGTTTATCCTTCAATCCCTGTATACCTGTCCGTTTTCTACCACACAAAACATTAACTATCTGGTACAGCTCTCTGCTGTTGTGCTGTCTAACTGCTTCCTCGGCTTTGTCAGCCAAACCATCAAGCCAAAGATTCTTATCAGCAGCTAACTGATCTTTTACACGTTTATTAAGTTCTCTGTAATGCTTTCTATTAGTACTAGTAGGGTATTGATTAAGGACATTCCTGCAGTTCTTTCTTTCCGAAAAAGCTCAAGTGCCTTATCACTCAGATAATTCTGTCTCTTCTGCTCCTTTTTCCCTAAAAGAGTACTGTTAGTGTCCAAAAAAGCCTGTTTAAAATGATCCCATTCCTCCTCAACTTCAGTAGTAAGCATACCATGACTGTCATAATGACTAAGTAACCTATCATGGTAAGCTTTGGCTATAGCTGGGGCTTTCAGAGCTTCAGTATTAAAAGCAACCTTTTTAACCCTAGCACAACACTTTTTAAGTTTAAGTTGCAAGACACTTTTAAGAAGGTAATGGTCAGATCCAATTTCAGCTCCCCTATATGCCCTGGTATTTCTAACAGAACTAGCCGATTTGCTGTTAATTAATATATAATCAATCATATTCCTATGCAGCCCATCAGGTGAAACCCATATGTACTTATGTATGTCGCGGTTTTTGTAATATGTGTTAGTTATTCTGAAACCATTGAGTTTACTTACCTGTAGGAGGCGTTGCCCATTGCCATTGCAGCTACCAATACCAAAAGGGCCAATCACCCCTCCCCAAAGGTCAGAGTCAGTACCCTTGTTCTTGGTGACTTCAATGCCAAACATTGAAGTCACCAAGAACAAGGGTAATATCTCCTTTCTTGACAGAATTCAAAATATCCTGAAGTTGTTCATAAAACCTATCCTTCTTATCCTCATCGGCATCCTCAGTGGGGGCATAACAGCAGATAACATTCAAGTCTTTAACGCTTCTCTGAAATTTTGCTGTAAGAAACCTTTCATTAATGCACTCATATCCTAGAAGAGCATCACTAGCGTGTCTGCTGAGAAGCAGACCCACGCCTTGGTGATGCTTATTGTCGTCCCTCCCTGAAAAGAGAAATTTAAGATTATTTTTAAGAATCTGACCTTTATCTGTCCATCTGGTCTCTTGCAAGCCGAGAATATCTAAATTATAATGGTGGAATTCTTGTGTGAGGACATCAAGAGAAAAAGCTCTGTGCAGAGTCCTCACATTCCAACTACCTATGGAGAGAAAATGGCTAGTAGGATGTTTAAAGAAACTATGTTTATTGAGAGAGGGAATGCCGACAATATCAAACAGCCCCCTAATCGCAGACATGGGGCAAAGACCTGTTCCCCCACCACTAAAGGCTGAAGCCATCTACACTGGAAGACTTCCTCCAATGTAGAATTTGACGATGCCAATAGAAGCAAAGAGTTCAGGTGCCTGCGATGATCTCTGCTCAGGATTATCCACCAGCTGATAAACATATCCTGCGAATCTATTCACTTGGGGCTGTCAACCCACAAACAAACAGAAAACACAGCGGAAGATTTTCCATCCACAGAAGCCCACCAGCGCAGCAAAATCAGGATCCATAATCAAGCTCAGAGCCATATATCTGTCCAGTCCAGTGGGTTTATATGATCAGCACCTGGACCCTGTGTGGTTGACCACTCCTCAGCAGGGTAGAAAAAAAAGAAAAGTAGCCATAGATGTCGAGATCAGTAGGCCACACTAATCTGGGAGCCCTCCCCTTCCGTTCACTTCCACAAGAGAGTATCTCTTTTGAAAGGTACTAACGGTCTGCACCACGAGAAGGCGGGGTCGGACATTAGGTGCTAGGCCTGGCCGGTTCTATGCATCATCACAGGGGATTGGTGCATAGCTCTCCTTCCAGTGACTACCTAGCTACCATTTACAGACTAGTATTGAATCTGAAATCAGCACCTGAAAAATAGTTAAAGATAGCTACAATTGTTCATGCTATAAAAACCTTGTAAAAACAGTATCATTAAAGGAAATTTTGTTCCAACTGTGTTAGCGCTGACACAGTAATGAATTTCGAAAATCAACTTTCCATGTTATTTATTTTTAAGCTGTGGTGTTCCGTACTTTCAAAATCAATAGTACCCGTCCTTTTTCATAGTTTCTGTCTTTGAGCTTGACGGTTTTCCTATACCAGTTCTCAACCTTGATGGTCAACTAATCTTATCAAACTCCTGTTATAATAGTGAACTAATTGCAGATTAGTGCCAACCTCCTTAATGGAAAATTCAATAGATGTCGCCAAATACCCCTATTCTAGCATTTTGTAGTAGAATTTAAAAATAACTTATTTAGCTGCGTAAT
Organism: Ryuthela nishihirai; assembly: GCA_038380435.1. Lineage (NCBI taxonomy): Eukaryota > Metazoa > Arthropoda > Arachnida > Araneae > Heptathelidae > Ryuthela > Ryuthela nishihirai. The sequence goes on from JAWZYU010000009.1 coordinate 94,084,106, forward strand.
TTCTCTTTCACACATTTCCCCCGAATTATTGTACCCTGAAATAACTTTCAAAAGCCCCCTTTTTGGATGGAAATTTTGAAAGGGTTGGGTTGTTTTACCTCTGAGCGGCACTTTTTTGCACACCATGGGCTAAATGGCCAGGTCACATGGACCCCGAAGGCTCAGAGAAGGTTGGGGGAGGGGACCCACTGGAACAGCTGTTGGGAGACAGATGGTAGCCTCCCGTCAAGGCCATCCAGCGTGTTCTTTAACGTGCACAGGGTATGGCTCTCCCGCACACGGGGCCACGGCTTAACGTCCCATCCGACGGACGGCGGCCTTTCCAAGCCCATCGGTGTCCCCTACTGACCGTGGGCAAGGCGGGGAATTTTGCGGAGATAAATCTCAACGCTGACCCAGCTGGGACTCGAACCTGGGAACTACAGATTACGAGCCTGGCGCGCTACCGACTGAGCCACCCCCGCCCCAGGAAATTTTGAAAGGCTATGTTGTTTGTCGCCAAAGGTATATTAATTGTTAAGGTCCCAAACGTTTGGCTCCAAACATTGTTCATTGATAATTTCATTTACAGCGCTCCACACGCCTACACCATTCACAAGGTAGGCGACAGAAGCGTCTCCATAAACTCCTGACCCACGGCAGCCAGGAACACTATTTATTACTCCAACAGGATAATGGGGTCACCTCGAAAAATTTCGGACCTATAGCTCAAGGAGCCGGAACCACGGGGAAATTGCCTATTTCTGCCACCGATGACGTCAGACGTCAGGGGCGTAGCGAAGCGACTATGGATAGTGGGGAGCGAACGTAAATTCGCCAACGCGGAAATCAAATTTTTCCAACTTAAAAAATAAGAACATTACAGATTTTTAATTATGTATCTACTGTCCTGATGTACCTTGCTTTTTCGTTCAGTGGGGGGAGGAAGGGATGGAAAATTTCATCTTTTTTGGGGTTTGCTAACTTCGTCGATTTTGCTACCTTGCCATGAGTTTATCAATTAAAACACATATTTCATTCCCATTTCTACATTTACCACATTCCCGTTGAATTTTGCTAACTCTACTTGGTTTCGTTAAGTTTTCAACAATTTATACCGAATTTCTTTCACAAAACTTATTCCATTCTTCACAACTAACCTGTATATTACCAAATGACTAGAAAGTTTGACAACTGCCCTACCTTTGGAAAAGTTTTTTCGATTGCGACAACAGTACTGAATTTCACAAAACCAATTCCACTTGTAGGTCTACATCTTGTAGATCTACATTGCTTTTTGGCTTTGACATTTGTCGTTTTTTGGATTTCACAAGGAGTTGTTCCACCATATCTTTCGAAAGTGATAGAGATACTTAACGATTTATGCGTCAAACGAAAACTTGTGACTCGAGGAGTGTCGTAGTCTATAAACATAGACCCCAATGCTTTCTTTCGTACCTAAAAAAGGGGGAAATATGAAAACAATTCTTGTCCAATATCTCTAGAACGGGAGTGCCGAAAGTAACAACCAATACATCAATTGAGTACTTCTGACGCCGGTAATGTCATAGGCTGTGAAAAATTGAATCCCTCATGCTTTCTTCCACCCTAAAAAATGAGGGAAACATGAAAATGATTGTTCCCCTGTATCTCCTGAACCCGAATGTTGAAAGCAACAGGCTATGTGTCAAATGAAAGCTTTTGACGTGGTGAATGTCATAACCTATAAAAAATTGACCTTCCGGCAAGTAGCAAGTAGTCGACTGGACAGACACCTCTTTTAAGGCTCCTGTGAAGGTGCTCCCATTCATCGTAAGCGGCACGTCCTAATTCCCGGAGCAACAGCGTTTCAGCTTTCCTTGGCTGTTTTTGTCGACGAAGCGGAGGAACTTTTAGGATTCTGCTCTTGATAGAAACAGGCATGCTTTTCTCGATTTTGCTTTTTTCCGAAGAATTGGTGGCACCCTATAGGTAACATAATATTATTACTCATGATTCGCATTCGCTTCAAGCCTCCACAGCTATATCGGCTAGAGGCCCAGAGCTTTCAACTTATTCATCAACATCTACTTCCTGCCCTTCAAATGATTCTCTAATTAATTCAGACCCCCCGCCCTTTAACATTCTGAAGAACACAAAATAACCAACACTTTGGATCTTGAGCACCTTTTCGGAACCAAATACAAAATTCGGAATGCTCAAATATAATCCTAACGACAATTCCCTCCCCCTACAGAAAAGCCAGCCTTTAGAAGATGCTGATGATAATGAAGAAATCCCACATACTGATAATATATCAGACAACCCCTCATCTCAAGAAAGCACTTTTTCTTCACATTCTGATGATACTAGAAGAGACCCCAACGACTATTGTAAGGAACCTGTCACCATAATCATTCAGAGTTTGACGACTTCGTTGCCAGATTCAATACACGTATAAATAAAACTAAAATCCACAAATTATGTGACAGGCCAGTAAAGATGAGATTTACCAGAAACGGAAATGTATTATTGGAAGTTATGAAAAAGAGTTAGCATTTGCGCAAAGTTAAGACGTCTAACATGGTTGCCTGTAGAAGTCAGAATACTCTCTTCAGCCATCTATTCACGTCTTGGCGTATTGGCACCATTTCAGGAGTGCCTATCTCAATGTCAAAGGAGGAATTACTTCATGCACTTGAAGATCAACAAGTTGTGGACGTCAGTAGAGCCATGATTTACAACAAGGATGATTCACCCTTGAATTAATTCCTACTGACACTAAAAAGGTATTTAGTAAATTCAAAAATAATTTCCAGCCTAAGGTGGTCTACATAGATAACTTCACTTTCACAGTTGAAAAGCACTTTTCTCCCACCTTACACTGCAAGAACTGTTGTAAATTCGGCCATCACACACTAGACTGCAGAGGTCGTCTCACATGCAAATTTTGCAGTGGCCCACATAAATTTTCCTACTGTCCCAATTGCGGGGGCCGGCATTCAGCCACCTACAAAAGTTGTGAGACGTCAAGGGGCTACCGAAGTCCGCAAAGTACAGGTCAGGTATAACTTGACGTTGGCCCAAGCTGCGCAAAAATTTAAGCTTCGAGACTGTAGCACTGACAACAACTATAAGGCAAACTCTTCAAACCCTTCCTTACAAAAAAATTCACGCACACTTAATCAACCAAATTTCACACCTCAACCTTCAAGCCAGTCCAAATATCTCTTACCAGACAACAAATTGAGAATATGGAACTCTCTTCACCCCACACTAACTATGACACTCCTCCCTCCCCTGATTCACATTCTCACACAAACCCCTCTCACTCCCCATCCTCAGATACTACCCATAATGTAAATCAAGCACGTAACACTCATATATCTAGAGACAGAACTAAATTGGATGAACTGTTTCATAAGGTTTAATAGCAAATTCATCATATCCTAACAAAATTCACCTTAGAACTATCCAATTACAGGAAATGAAAATGCTGAATATATATCAAGGGGAACGATCCTCAAGTCCTAGCAGCCTTAGAGGCTCTACATAAATTTATAAGAAAGAGGACTTCAATTGCTTTCCACCAGCTACTGCTGATTTTGGCCCCCCACACTCTGACAAGGACTCCTCCATTATGCAATGGAATAGTAACTCGAGGGGTACAGAAGAAAGTTCCTTTTCTTTCTTAACTAGTCAATGACCACAATATTTTACCTTTGTCATCCAGGAGGTTACCTCCTCACCCAAGATCCCCACTTTTGAAACTACCTAACTTTGTAACTTATAACGAAAAAAAAAAATCCACAGGCAGAAAAGGTGTAATTTTCTTCATAACAAACATATCCACTAGTCCAGACTTTATTCACGACAAACTCCACTAAACTGGAAGGTATAGTCATACGCCTACAGATTAGATCAGACACTTTATTCAATATTTACAACCTTGGCCAGAATATAACAAAAAAATCTTCTTTCATTTGATTGGTGCCTATCCTCCACCCATAATTTTTTCTGGGAATTTCAATGCCCACCACGCTTTATAGAGGGGCTCACATATAACAACTAGAGGTAAAGCATTAGAAAATAATCCATAAATACAACCTCATAATGTTAAATGATGGATCCCCAACATTTTTACAGACTACATTCAAATCCCTCAGCACTCGATCTCATTTTTGCCTCCCCTCATCTTGCTAGTTCTCTCCGTTGGTCCACATTTCCTGACTAAATAGGTAGCGACCATGTCTCTGTTATTATATTTGGATTCACACCCAAACAGATTCAGATAATAGACTGGAAGAAATTTAAAAAAAAAAATTCACAGCACACTTGTCACTGAGACACCCGTGATTCACATCTCTCTTAATGAATTATTTAACCTCATAATTGGAAAAAGCATTGAAGACAGCAAAACAACTGTCACACATTACACCAATGCACATACCATTTTCATCAGGAAACTCATCGCCATTAGAAGGGATGGAAAAAGAGCCAGATCACAAAATCATAGAGTTATTTTTTTTATTAACTACAAGAGAATAGTAGCCTCTGTTAAGAAAAAGATGCAATACATCAGGAAACAAGAATGGCGAAGCATCTGTGACAACATCAATATTTTTACCCTTTTTACGGAAGCCTGAAGACTCATAAAAAATATAGGCAAATCAATTGAGACCAGTAAACCCTGGCAGGCTATTATTTTAACTCAGAATCTTAGTCTGGCTGATTTGCAGATAACTTTGCGCATTCTTTCATCACAACACCTCAGATAACTTTCCCCTCACAACAGACCCAAGAGCAATGCATAGACAAATGGATAAATAATACGAAAAAGCAACCAACAAATATATGAAGCAGTATAGAAACAACAAACAAACAAATCTATGAAGCGAAATAGCAATCAACAACATAAATATGAAGCAGTTCTAGATCTTGAATTTACTCTCCAAGAAATAGCAATAGATATACAGTCAACAATTTCAGCGTGCTTTCTAAATCTACAGCTGGACCTGACCAGATCATAAACTTACCAAAACCAGCTATACATAGACTATTTGACATCATAAACTTCCACTGGATGATAAGAGATACTTTCCCTGAATCTTGGAAGTAAAGTTATATCATCCCACTACTAAAACCTGGCAAAAATAAAACTGAGTGCTCCTCATACAGGCCCATTACACTTTAAAACAATACCTCATAGCTGGCAGAAAAAATGGTAAAATCTAGACTGGACTGGCACTTCACAAAATATCACACACTACACCCGCAACAAACAGGATTTCAAACACATCTGCAATAGACAGTTTTTTAAAAAAATTTTAACAGATATCCAAACTTGCTTTTGCATTTGGCCACCAATCATTGCCATCTTCTTAGACATGAAATAGGCTTTCGGTAATGTTTGGCAAAAAGGCCTATTTAAGTTAGCCCATAATGGCATTGGAGGCCATACCCTCTCTTTCATTCGTAACTTCATCTCCAATAGACAGATTTCTATTAGATTAGATAAACATTTCTCCAAAACCTACATCGCAAATCATGGTGTTCAACAGGGGACATTCTTTCCCTGACGCTCTTCAATATTATTTAATCATTAACATTTAATCAGTTACACAGATGGTTCTCTTGATATAGACAAGAACACAGCTACAGGTAGAGTTTTTATTCCCTCACAAAACATAAAACAGGGTTACAAATATAACCTTAATCTTAATAATATGGAGACTGAACTAGAAACTATCCAACAGCCCTTTAAACTTTCACACACATTTGTAGAAATTCAACACACAGACTTCATTATATATGCAGACAGCAGAGCAGCCCTATTCAACCTACATAAGAATCCTGCAAAAATACACAACAAAAGCACTATAATATACTCGTCGTATAATATTACTGTCGGAAAGCTCTCTAATATACTTTCCGACATTCATAATTATACCCTAAAACACAATATCCATCTCAAATAGATTCCTGGTCATTAGTGGCTTAATAGAATATGAGATAGCGGACACAATGGCCAAACATGCTGCAAATCTCAGCTCCATCTCCTGCATTTCCCACAGCAGACAATCACTAACTAACAGATTTGAAAACCTCACTGACACTCACTTCTACACATACATACAAATGCATGAAAATAACTCTCATAACTTTAGGATAGCCTTAAATTCAAACCCCACACCTAAACATTTCTTCCCACCTAACTGGCCACGCCCCCTTCAAGTTAAAATCACAAGATTAAGAATTGGTCACCCTAAATTCAATCAATTCCTCCATACTATACGCAAAAACCCTACACCTTACTGCCCTCAGGTAGAATCACCAGAACATGCCCTCCTTCAATGCCCACATTACCCCATGGGCCAGGGCACTAATCTTCACCACCCTAACTTCAACATTCCTCAACCCACTCTACCAAACGTTCTATATCTCTCTTCAAGTTCTACTAGAGAACGCAATTTGAACTCACTCCTTTTATTTTTTCAAAGAGGCTGGTGTCTTCCATCTCATTTGATTTTTCCATTTCGTTAAGAGTTATTTAAAACGTACCTCTTTCTTTAAAGAAGTAATACTTTTATACTCTCCTAATCTGCCCACCCACTGCCCTGGTTCACTTCTGTCACTTGATGATACTGATCACTTTCTAAACCCCTCCATCCCATCATTGACCGTCATCCTACCATTCCACATGACCTCACATTACTTTAGCTCACCATGTTAGCTGATTATAATCTCACCTGTGACCTTCCTACACCGCTACCCAAATGAAATCTTGCAATTTTTTCCACTTCATTTTTTTTCAATACAAAAGGATTACAGGCCATCTCCTAGCCTTTGTTTACTTCCCTTTAACACACTTCCCACTCCTCTGGCAACTGTCACTCATACAATAGGATTAACCCAAAGCCAGTCCAAACAGTCTGTAAATTTCAGTGGGCGATATCTGAGACTTTCACATAGCTTCGAAACGTGAGTGTTCCATCGAAAGGTTGAATCGAAATATAAACCCAGATACTTAAAATTATCCACTATTTCAATGCCATGACAGTTACAAATATTTTTATAAGTTTCGGATTTATTGTATACAATTTATATTTTGGGTATTAATTACATGGTTTGATGTTTTCAAAGTACCTGGCGAGTGGAAGTTCATACATTTAGTTTTATCGTTATTTAAATATATTAAGTTAATATTCAGCCATCTCACCAAGCAATTACATTCATCCTGTAATTCTCTTATTGCTGCGTCCACGTCGCCATTGTTGTTTAAAATAACGGTATCATCAGCATAAAGAAATATTTTACTTCTTAAATTTAAATTAGTTATATCATTAATATACAAGAGGAACAACAAGGGTCCAAGTATAGATCCTTGTGGAACTCCAACATTTAATTTTCTTTCGCTACTTAATGCATTTCCAATTTTGGTTATTAGTCTTATTACTTAGGTAATGTTTGAACCACATAAGAGCTGTCTCTCTAATTCCATAGTTTTTAAATTTTGAAAAAAAAATATGTGTCGAATGCTTTACTAAAGACGGCAAAGAGAGCAGCAATCTTTTCTCCAGAGTTCAAGGGTTTATTAACACATTCTGCGAAGATAGACAATAGAGTTCTAGAACCTCTTTTCTTCTGGAAGCCATATTTGCCTAAGAGAGATAATTTTGTTTTAAGAAAAAGCTACGGAGAGTGTCATCGTTGCACCTCTCTGAAATTTTGTTTACGGTAGACAAGATAGCAATAAGCCTATAATTCATATAATTACCTTTAACACCATTTTTATAAATAGGTCTTAGTGTTGTAATTTTTAAAGTGGAGGGTATATTTGCAGAAGTAATACTAAAGTTAAATAGTGTAGCAATATATTCTGTTAATTGATTCATGCATGCCTTTACATGTTTGGTGTGTATGTTATCAACTCCACATGATTTGCGTTCATCCAAAGAGGTAACAATTTTTTTTAACTGGATGTCCGAAATAGGAGGTACGTAAATGGATTAGCTCAATGGATATGAAGCGCCAGCATATGTCTTTTTGGGTTGGATTGTTCTCCCGTAATTTATCAACCATGTCTGCAAAATAATTATTTAAATTCGTAGCAATTTGAGAATTTGTCATATTTTTGAGCATATGGTTAATTATTATATTATCTAGTGGATTTTTTTTTCTTTTCTCCATCTAATATAGTGTTAATCATATCCTAGGATTGTTTTGTATTTTCAGTAATGGATTTGAAGCGCTTTTTTGTAAAATTTAGATTTTTCTTTTTTTATAAAATCGGTTGATAAAGTTTTTTGCTAGCATTGTAGTTTCTGTTGTTTCTAAAAGTAACCCATGCTGCATCTCTCTTTTCAATCATATTTATAATTTCGAGAATCATCCATTCTTTGCTGTTTTTCCGAAATTTGATGTGTTTTAAAACTATTATACATTTCATCTGCAAACGTGTTGATTTCTGCAGTATTCCAATTAGTCTTAATTTTTGAATTAATAATATTTTTATGATCATATTTCAAATAATTTTCATCACTTGTTGTATATTCTCACACTGATTTATTCGAGCTTAGTAATAACGAAATAAAATAATGGTCTGCAACTTTGATTCGTGAGATTAAGGATTTATAATTAAAATTTCTATCTAATTTTGCATTAATGTGATCAATGCACGAGTGAGTAGTGGAGCTTCCCAAAATCTCTTCTCTAGTAAATCCTCTTATTGTAGGGACAAGGCCAAACTCAGAAAGAGCGTTAAGATATTTTTGAACTCCATTCTTTCTATGACTAGAAATATCGATATTGAAATCTCCAATGAGTATTATATTCTTAAATTTATGGGTCTCTCCCATCCATCTAGTCAGAGAAGAAAGAAATTCATTAATATCGGTACCCGGAGATCGATAAACAGATATCAAGTTATATATTATTTTGTTTTTGATAATCCTTAAGTGCCCAGATTCTGCTGGTGAGATATGTACGCTAACATTTTCAATTATCAAGGTTTCTCTACAGAAAATAATAATACCTCTTGTTTTCTTACCGTTAATATTTAAAGAAATTTGGTTAAAATTACTTATATTATATGAGGATTTTTGATATTCTTTAACATTAGTTTCTTTTAATACGGTTACAACTAGAAAAATCTAAGATATTAATTAAATAGCAATATAAGAGATCCCAGTTTCTTTTTTAAACTTCTGACATTAACATGTATAACTGATAACTATTCTATTGTATCATATGTTACGTTTTTATCTTCTTGGAACCAGTTTTTAACTTCAACAATACTGTCCAGTTCATAATGATTCTGACTATTCCACTCCGTACCAAGATCGTTTGCTTCGTCAAAGAAGATCATTGTGGAGATTACAGTTCGTTAGCCATGGCCGATATGATGCAGCAATTTCAGACAGAAAATTCAAAGCCTAAGTTGCTATGAATATGAAGTTTTATGATATCTCACCATCTGATTTTCTGAAGAAAAGTTTTCCTTGTTTTGTTTTATAGGGGTGGCTTACAACGAAAAATCCTGGATCACGGCACCAGTGTTTTATACTGGGGCCAACCCATATAATCCTGGCTCACAGCAACAATGTTTTACCTGAAGGTAATAATAAACTTATTGCGGAGTTACTCTTACTAGAGCATCAACTGTTTTAAGGTTGCCGCGAACATCCTGGCTCACTGTACCAACTGTTATAAGGGTATAACTTAGGATAAACATATCTCTTAACATTAAGGATTTTCTCTTAGCCCCATATTTGTTTTTTTTACCGTTATCGTATAGTATTAATTAAATAATTAATGGCCCAGTATCCAATTGGGCCATTAATTAAGACTCCATAAACATGCTCAACAGAACTTACAGATTCAGTAGACTGTTGTGATCACGTCGTTTTACTTCCACTGCCCCTTCTCTACTAAGCTAGCTTTTCAAGTCCATCGAAAGCCAACTGTCCAATCTCTCTGTGCTCTCTCATTGTCACCACCAGAAGAACTCTACTGTCCTCTCTCAGTCATCACTAGAAGCAGGAAGAGAAAAAATAATTCTACTATCTCTCACCACATAGTCACCAAGGATCGCTATCGTGGAGAATTCTCATTGGCTCTCTCAACTCTCCGCCAGGGGGGTGCGATAAGCTGCCGGACGAAAATTAGAAACTTCCAGAGTCCATGTCTTTGGCCACAACCACGTGACTGTCCTTCATGAGTCAGCTGTGCCGTGAGCTGGGGGAATTCTCTCTCAGGGCTGTCAGACAGGAGCAGTTCTGGCGTCATACTTCTTTCCTTCAAAGGAGTATCGCTGAGGCGTGGACGCTTCCCTTTGTAACTGTTGCCCGGGATTACGCTGGCTGCCGACAGGTAAGTGGTCGGCTTAGCTAGGCGGCGCATCAATGGAATGGTCCTTCGAGATAATCCCTCGTATGGCGCCGCTCCGATGGAAAGGAAACTGCAGACTGGAACTTGAATACCGTTCTGCGCGAACTATGCAAATTCAGGCAGAACATCCCTATCCACCACGGGGATGGGGGGGGGAGAGAAATAGTAGTGAGAGCACCTTCACTATGTAACCGTGGTACACTACCCATGCCCTCATGGGCTATCTGCTGAAAATTCATGTAACAGTCCCAAAGTTTTTGAAAATTATACAGTTCCAGAATTTTTCACTCTTTTAAAGTTGCACAATCCCTTAGGTGAAATGTCCACACACTGAAGGCAGTCCATAATGACGAGGAAGTTCGTCACATAAAGTCCCATTGTCTCTGAAAAGAAATCACTGCACTAAACACAATCTTATGACGTACCACATTTGACAGCTCTAGGGACACCGCACGTCCTGAGCTGAAATGAATACTTTGGTCGCCTAAAGCGGCCAACCTCCGGTTCAGCAAAATGAACATGAAATATAAAACAAGAGAGAAAACCTGTAAGTATCCGTTCTTAACCACTGACATAAAACAAAACTCATTTTCACATAACAAATTCGCATGACGTTATTATTCTGCTAAGTCCACAATAAACAAAAACAAATTCAAAATATAACTCACATCAATCGTCGTTACAAGCAACTACGCATGGGTCCTGCGGCTACATCAATGACACATGCGAACTAAGAAAGTGACGGTATTTACAACAGTTACGCTTACGTGGCAAAATTCTCATGACTAAAAAGTGGCAGTAACCTTCACACAAACTATCAAAATAACACTCAATCGATCGGAGTCCCATTGTCTCGGAAGCAGCCTCACAGGACCTGGCAGCTTATCTCACTTCGTTAATTAACCGACTATGCCACAGAATAGTTTTAGCCATAGTCAAAACAAACTTCTCGAGTCACGTAAGCGTAAGCTGTTCACGTAAGCGTAACAGTATATAATCCGATTTACCCCACCCTCGACTCTCTTCGAGGGCAACTCTATTTGGCTTACTAGTAAGCACGATGCAGCTATCACGTGACAGTCACTTTCGTTTACCCCGACTGCCCTGCAGTGGGTATTAAAAAAGGGGGTGTGTCTGTTGACAAACACCGATAACTGCTAACAAACTCAGGTGATTACATTGATTATTACTTCAGATCAAAACACAGCCATTATTTCTTTACAAGACACTAAAATATTTCTTCCTCTTAATTATAATAATAAAATGCTTAATAATTCCCTAATACACGCTTTTCAAGCCCATGTGTGCGAAGTATTCTCTCGGTTGTGAGCTCTTACAACTCAAATTTATTCCACCATAATTTTTGAATGTTTATGTCAAATGAACAAAAAAATGGCATAAATTGTGAAATTACTTTTACTAAATTTTTACTACATGACAGTTGAATTTTCACGAAATAGAACCCATAAAATGAATTTCAAACATAGATCGTGACAACACTTAAAAAAAATTACATCATCTTACTTAACTAAATCAATTACATATAACAGTATCCAATCAATAACAATAAAAAAAAAAAGTTTTTTTTTTATTTTAGAACATCAACTTTAGTGACAAAATTTGACAATAAACAAGAGAACCAGATAATTAAACAATAAAACTGAAAATACATATTACTCCCTTTTTTTTACAACTGTATGTACTGGTTTATCTGATAGTTCCTAAAACACCTTTAACTATTCTTCCACATAATAAAACAAGATTCTAGCATATACTAAAGTGGCAGGTTTGATTAAACTTATGCGTGATCACCGAATGGGCTTAGTCAGCCAACACAAAAACCAATGTATGTGAGTGTGTGAGGGGGGGATCTCAAAAGCGTCCTGTCGTATTCCTAGTGCTGCACAAACTATCTCTGTCCTGTACCCCTTTGATGTGAATGCGACACCTCTACAAACGTGGCTGCGCTGGGATAGTTGCCGGCGTAGGTATAACATATCCAGCATTATCTCCAGGTCTCAAATTGTAGGTATGACTGGATTGAGGTGGAGGTTCGTTATTTGTTTCTCTATTTATCAATTCTCTCGGAATCGAGACAGACAACCTAACTTCTCTATGACAAACAGGTGCTCTCGGAAGGTAATCTTCTATTTCCTCATGCTCCTCCTCATTCTCTTCAATTACTACCCTAGGCTGAATTGTCGATTGCGGCGGAACGAGCTCCTTTGGCTCTGTCTGATCTTCGCCCACTTCAGTTGGGTTAAGGAATGCTTTGCGCGCTCTCAGCTTCGTTAGCTTATCGACGTGTACTATCTCCGTCTTCGTAGGTCGGACTACAAGGCTTATTTTGAAGTTCATTGGATATAATTTTTTAATCACCCTCCACGGTCCTGTAGAAAGCCTTGCCAGTTTTTTTGCATTGCCCCGCTTAACTTTTGAGTAAAAAGGAAGACTAAGTCTCTTTCCTTAATCTGTTTTTCGTATGCCAGCTTTCTCCTTTGACCTTCCCGTCTTTCCGCCGCTTTCTCTAAATTGACACTTACGATTTCATACGCCCTCTGCATTTTTGCCGTGATGTATTCTCCATAGTTTTCTGATGCGAAATACGGGGGTGCCCTCTGCGTCGCACATATGTGATAAGGAAGTACCAAGTCGCGTCCATAAGTCAGATAATATGGGGATTCTTTGGTGGACGTATGAACTGCGCTCCTATAAGCCATTAGCATAAAAGGTATAAACTCATCCCAGTGTACTTGTGAAGAATCTACCATGTGCGATATTATGTTGAGAATGTTTGCATTCATATGTTAGCATAATCCGTTGCTTTGGGGCCGATATGGAGTTGTTCGGTGCTTGCAAATGCCTAGCTTTTAAAATGGAAGTCATTACTTTCCCAGTGAAATTTCTTGCATTGATGACAAACTGCGGGATGTCATGTTTGACCACGTAATCTTCCACGAATATTTTTGCTACCCCTTCTGTTGTCTCATCCTGCATAGGGTACACTTCGGGACATTTGGTAAAATAATCAGTAATTACCAGAATGTATTTTTTCCCTTTTTCGTCATGGGTAGGGGCCCTAGGAAATCCATTGAAACTCTTTCAAATGGACGGGAAGCAAGCGGAACTCTTTCTAGATTTGCCCTTGGCCTGGCCACGTAGCCTCGTCGCTCCAAGCAGGAGGCACAAGTCTGCACATAGTTCCGTACATCTGCATACAATCCCCGCCAGAAATATTTAGATCGAACGCGCTGTAGCGTCTTCAGTTCCCCCAAATGACCAGAGCATGGCAGGTCGTGAAGGAGTTCCAAAATCTGTCCCACTAAACTCTTGGGTATAACTAGTTGTTGTACGATCTCATTTCTGACGTCCTTCCCTTGTGGCACTGAGTAATGGAAAAGCAGACCGTCTTCCAGGTAAAACTCATCAGACATCTTTTTCTGAATCTTGCTGTTAGCCCCCTCTAAAAATTCTATTATATCCCTTAACTGGGGGTCCTCCCTCTGTAGATCCCGAAGCTGTTGCTTATCTGTGAACTTGTTAGGCAAAACTACATTCTCCTCAATGGTATTTATATTACGAGATAATACATCAGCAGGGATATCATGTTTTCCAGGTCTATAAATAATAATAATATTTATTTCCATTCTCATTTACAGAAAAATTACACACAAAAATTTGGCATAAAATTTGGATGAAAATTGCAAAAGAAAAATAATATAAAATAAAATTAAAAAAAAAGATTAAAATAAAAAAACTAACACAAATCATTTTACAAAAACTGAAACAGATCATTTACATTTTACAAGTATTTCTGTGTAATCTAGGAGTTACAAAACAACTCTTACAGATTACAAAAACAAAATTCTACTGTAAACGAAAATCTTTGGCAATGGATAAAAAAAACTAAGAAATTACATTAAAAGCGTCTTCAATATCTTCAGTATTTACCAAAAAAATTTTCGTTTTTTTCTTAAAATTACAATCACTTTTTTCTTCTTTTAAACTATTTGGTAAATAATTATATAATTTTGGTGCAATAAAATTGAAATGCTTATGCATGATTTCTTTTTTTGATTTCACAACATGAAACATGTTTGTAGAACATCTGGTATCGTATGGGATGAACCGCTTTTCGATCCAATTGTTTTTATGTAGAAACAAAAGACTTCTATATAAATATAACTTTCTCAAGGGTATATATTATTGCTTATGTAATGATAATTTACATTGCTAATATTGTTATTTGAAACTAGATTTACAATTTTATTTTACAATTTCACTAGAGGGAGTAGGTTTGATATATAATCTCCCCCCAACATGTGATTCCATAGCTTAAAATTGAGTAAACCCAAGCGAAATAAACTAAAATTAACAACTTCTTATGAGAACATGATTTAAGATAATATACAAAATAAATCTTAATTTTTTACACACTGTATCTACTTGTTTCTTCCATTTTAGATTTTGTTCAACATAAATGCCTAGATATTTAACACTTTCAAATTGTTCAATAGTTTTACATACACAACCATTTACCAAATTACAACCAGAATTATGGTATTTTATGACAACCTCTTTACTTGTATTCAATAAGCCGAAATAGATAAAATTAGTTTTATCCACATTTATTTGCAGTTTATTACTACTAAACCAGTTTCTTATACTTTTTAAGTCATTGTTTATCTTGAACACTAACTCATTATTAGTTTCAGTCGAATACACTATCGCTGTGTCATCCGCATAAGCTGTGATTTTGCCGAATAAATTTAAATTGCAAAATCATTAATATATATTAAAAACAATACTGGCCCAAGAATAGAACCTTGCGGTACACCACCATTCAAAACAAGCATATTACTTTCCAGTTTATTTATAGTCACATATTGTTTCCTGTTTTCCAAATATGATTTAAACCAATTGAATGCAAGTCCCCTTATTCCTATTATACTTAATTTTTGCATTAAAATTTCATGATTTATTGCGTCGAAAGCTTTTTTTATGTCAATAAATAAGGCTAAAGTTTTCCTGTGTTCATTTACGTTGTTCATTACGTTTATTATAGACGTTGCCGGTAAGTTGTAACATAGCATGTTCTGTACCCAATTTATCTCTAAATCCAAACTGTTTATTTGATAAGAAATTATATTTCGATAGAAATTTCATTAATCTCTCTTTCATGAGTTTTTCAATTATTTTTGAAAAGATAGGGAGTATGGAAATTGGTCTATAATTATTAAAATCCGTATTTTTGCCTTTTTTGTAAATTGGCTTTATTTTAGCAATTTTTAAAGGATCTATGAACATTCCAGTAGAAAAAGATAAATTTACAATTTTTACAAAAAATATGAGGTTTATATTTAAAAACAATTTTTAACATATGGGCATTTATTTCATCATAACCTCAAGATTTATTATTCAATTGTGATATTATATTTTTTAGTTCCGTTTGATCTCCTTCAAACAGAACCATTGAGTTATCATTATGGTTTACATATTTTTCAATTTCAGTATTAAAATTATTTGTAGTATATTGATGCCCCTGGTTAACTTCTATGAAATGTGCATTAAATTTATTTGTTAGATCTTCATCAACATTTTTTGAAGGATATATCTCAGGTTTTTTTCGATCCCTAAAATACTATTTATTGTTGCCCATTGCTTTTTCACATCACTATTACAATTATGGAACTCTTTTAAATAATGAAGTTTTTTTGCATACCTAGTTTTATTTGTTAGTTGAGTTCTTAATGATTTATATTGCTTTTCAAGCGATTTATCAAAAGGGCGTTTTTTATATTTGTTGTATAATTTTTCCTTTTCTTTTTGTTAAAATTATAATTTCATTTGTTATCCATTTGTTTTTGCTCCTCTGAGTATGATTTGAGCTTGATTATGGATCCTGGACTTGCTGCACTGGTGGGCCTCTGTTGAGGGAGAGTCTCTGCTGCTGTGTTTTCTGTTTGTTTCTGGGTTACCAGCTCTAAGTAAACAGAGGCATGGGATACCTTATATCAGCTGGTGGATAATCCTAATCAGAGGCCATCGCAGGTACCTGAACCTTACTTAGCTAGTTGGGCATCGTCAAGCCTAAACTGGAGTGTCTCAGGCAGGCCATATGGCTCTTGAAAAAGTCCACTTGAAAAGGTGGTGCCTGATGTTCCTACCGGCATCGGTGACTTCAGCCTTTAGCGGAGGAGGAACAGGTCTTTGCCCCATGCCTGCGATCAGGGGGCTGTTTGATATTGTTGGCCCTACCAATCTCAATAAACCTAATTTCTTTAAAAATCCTACTTATCATTTTCTCTCTGCAGGAACGTGGAATGTGAGGACATTACATAGAGATTATTCTCTTGATGTCCTCATGCAGGAATTCCAGCGCTATAACCTAGATATTCTTGGCTTCTTTTTCTTTCAAGAGACCAGATGGACAGGTAAAGGTGAGATACTTAAAAATAACTTTAAATTTCTCTTTACACGGAGGGAGGATGGAAAGCATCACCAAAGCGTGGGTCTGCTGCTCAGCAGACATGCTAGTGATGCTCTTCTAGGATATGAGTGCATTAATGAACGGTTTCTTACAGCAAAATTTCAGACAAGCATTAAAGACTTGAATGTTATCTGTTGTTATGCCCCCACTGAGGATTCTGATGAGGATGAGAAGGATAGGTTTTACGGACAACTTCAGGATATTTTGAATTCTGTCAAGAAAGGAGATATTACCCTTGTTCTTGGTGACTTCAATGCCAAAGTTGGTACCGATTCTGACCTTTGGGGAGGAGTAATAGGCCTTTTTGGTATTGGTAGCTGCAATGGCAATGGGCAACGTCTCCTACAGGTAAGTAAACTCAATGGTTTAGAATAACTAACACATATTATAAACACCGCGACATACATAAATACACATGGGTTTCACCTGATTGGCTGCATAGGAATATGATTGATTATATATTAATTAACAGCAAATGGGCTAGTTCTGTTAGAAATACCAGGGCATATAGGGGAGCTGAAATTGGATCTGACCATTACCTTGTTAAAAGTGTCTTGCAAATTAAACTTAAAAAGTGTTGTACTAGGATTAAAAAATTTACCTTTAATACCGAAGCTCTGAAAGACCCAGTTATAGCTAAAGCTTACCATGATAGGTTACTTAGTCATTATGACAGTCATGGTTTGCTTAATACTGAAGTTGAGGAAGAATGGGGCCATTTTAAACAGGCTTTTTTGGAAACTAACAGTACTCTTTTAGGGAAAAAGGAGCAGAGGAGGCAGAGTTATTTAAGTGATAAGGCACTTGAGCTTATTTCAGAAAGAAGGAACTGCAGGAATGTCCTTAATCAGTACCCTACTAGTCCTAATAGAAAGCATTACAAAGAACTTAATAAACGTGTAAAGGATCAGTTAGCTACTGATAAGAATCTTTGGCTTGATTGCTTGGCTGACAGAGCTGAGGAAGCAGTTAGACAGCACAACAGCAGAGAGCTGTACCTGATAGTTAATGTTTTGTGTGGTAGAAAACGAACAGGTATACAGGGATTGAAGGATAAACAAGGTAAGGTTATAGAAGGTGAGGATTCTGTCATGGCTAGGTGGGCTGAGCATTTCAGTGATGTTCTAAACAATGTGGTTAGTTCTACTCCCATTGTTTGCAATGATGATAGATGCATTGGTGGCTTTAATGTTGGCCCTATAACACAACCTGAAGTTAGTTTGGCTATTTCTAAACTTAAACTTCATAAATCCCCAGGGGTGGATGAAATTACTACGGAAATGTTTAGAGCTGGGAATGTTTCAGTTACCACTTGGATGACTGTTATTTTAAATAACTTTTATGATAAAGACATGGTTCCTAAAGATTTTACCAGAGCTATTATTATCCCTATTTTCAAAAAAGGTGATCGCAGTTCTTGTGATAACTATAGGGGTATCAGCCTACTCTCTGTTCCAGGTAAAGCTCTTTCCATGATTGTGCTTAATAGAATTAAGAATCTGGTTGACAGGCAATTGCGTGATGAGCAATGTGGATTCAGAAGTGGTAGGGGATGTGTGGATCAGATATTTTCACTTAGGCAGATTCTTGAGAAATGTATAGAGTTTCAGAAACTTTGGTTGCTAGCTTTGTTGATTTCAAAAAGGCTTTCGACTCTGTTGATCGTCATAATTTGTGGTTGATTGTGAAATCATATGGTATACCAGACAAGTTAGTTAACATAATGAAAGCTCTCTATAATAACGCTGAGTCATGTGTGAGAGTTGGTAAGTCTTGTAGCAATTGGTTTAGCATTACTTCTGGTGTTCGACAAGGGTGCATTTTGTCTCCTTTTCTCTTTAGTTTGGTTGTTGATTATGTTATGCGAAATTCACTTCAAGGGAAAGCTTTTGGCCTTAAATGGGCTAGAGATACGAAAATTTCTGATTTAGATTATGCTGATGATTTAGCCCTTTTAGCAAATGATGTTGATGAGATGAACTCTTTCATTCGAGCTGTTGATGAGACTGGTAGTAGAGTAGGTTTGGTTATAAACAGAGAGAAAACTGAAGTGATGAAAATTGGTCAGGCAGGTTGTATTCAGTTAATCTGAATGGTTGCAGTCTTGAGCAGGTGTCATAGTTTAATTATCTTGGGAGCTACGTAACAGATACTGGCGATGTGCGGCATGAGATTAACAGACGAATAGGTATTGCTTTCCGGGACTTTTAAGAATTTATGGAGATTGTGGAGAAATAGGCGTATACACCTAAAGACTAAAATTAGACTGTATAATAGTTTGGTTCTTTCTAGGGTTAGTTATGGTAGTGAAACTCGGACGCTGTGTAAACAAGATAACAGGAAACTAGATGCTTTTGATTCTAGATGCTTACGCAGTATATTGGGTATTAGGTGGTTTAACTTTGTAGCTAATGATGAGGTTAGGCAAAGGAGTCTGCAACCTCGTTTAAGCAGCATATTTTGCAGAGAGAGACTCCGCTGGTTTGGCCATGTTGCCCGTATGGATAATTATAGATTGGCGAATAGGGTAATGAACAGTGTGCCTAGAGGCCTCAGAAGGAGGTGCAGACCTAGGATGCAGTGGGCTGACAATGTCAAACAGGACCTTGTTAGAATTGGTGTACAGTGGCCGGATGCAGGAGATGTAGCTCAGGACAGATATGCTTGGAGAATTAAACTGCGCGGTCTGGTTGGACCTCCATAGCCCATGGCTGCTTGATGATGATGACGACGACGACGACGACGACGACGACGACGATGATGATGATGATGATGATGATGATGATGATGATGATGATGATGATGATGATGATGATGATGATGATGATGATGATGATGATGATGATGATGATGATGATGATGATGATGATGATGATGATGATGATGATGACCCAAAACATTATTGTTTTTAGTAACTTTAGTACTTCCTGTTTTGGCCTCATTTATCATGTATATGAATTTATCATATAATGCATTTACATTATCAGTTTTATCATCTTAATTGTTCCATTGATATTCTTTAATATATTTCTCGAATAAATTATAATCTATACAGCTTTTCACTAAAGGTATAGGGTTAAAAAAATTTCTTTCCCACTTACGCATACAAGTATCTGTAATATTTTTTGGAAGACAGCTGTATTGTAAGTATAATCATTATTCTTATTACGTATAAATACATGATCTATACAAGTATGAGGGGAAAAGGTAGATCTCGTAGCAATATTCACAAATGACTTTAAACCGTTTAAAGACATTAATTACATCAAGATAATCTGACACCTCCGAGCTGTTGCTTAATATATTAAGATTTATATCCCCAATTATTATTAGCTTATTATTTTTAACATTTTGCAAAGTACTACTAAATTCAGTTATGTATTCTTTGACGGAGGCTTAGTTTTCTCTATTGCATTTACATACTCCACCTGCGTTGCCTGCAGGGTTTCTAAAGTCGCCAATTTCACACCCTTGTTTATCAACACTGGCTGCTGCAAGACATTCGCGACTCTAATATTATCCATTGTTATCACCAACATTTAAGGACCTTGCTACTCTTATTGTCTCGTTTCTCATTCCTTCCCATTGCTGTGCTAAGACTGTCTTGGAAGCAAAGTCTCCCTGGGTGCTCCTAACTAAAACAATCCTTTCCGTACGAGGGGCTATCGTTACCTTATTTACAGCTCTTCCCATCGTGGCTGAAATGGCTTTACTGTTAATTCCGTGAGACTCATTTTCCAAATTATGACAGGGTACATCTCCCTTGGGTTCAGGGGCATAGCGAAGCGGGCATGACTGGCCCTCTCTTTTTAATATTTGATTCTTCAAATTCCACACAAAACCTTGAGCTCTCAACAAATCATAACCAAATATGGCTTCATATTTTTCACTAAATTCCTTGTCTACTACAACGAGAGGGTGTAAAAATTTGGCTGCTGTCACTTCGATTTCTAACTCAAATTTGCTCAAGATGGGCAGATTTATTTCACTAATCCCTTTCAATCCGACATTAACTGGCACCATTTTGCCACGCAATTCTGGGCTTATTTCCTCAAAGGCTCGCTGTGCGATAAGAGAAACAGTTGTTCCTGTGTCCAATAAAATGGCGCACCTTTTACCTCCAATTTTCCCACTAATCACAGGGTATCATCGACGCATCCTGCGCTTTCCCGGACTTGGCCCTAAAAGTTTAAAGAACCCCTGGTTCGAGTACCCTGGCCATATCTCTGTTGTAACTGACGCCTAGTAGGGTTGTTTGGGGTTCCCTGCGAGAAGACAAGTTAGTTAACATAATGAAAGCTCTCTGTAATAACACTGAGTCGCGTGTGAGAGTTGGTAAGGCTTGTAGCAATTGGTTTAGCATTACTTCTGGTTCGACAAGGGTGCATTTTGTCTCCTTTTCTCTTTAGCTTGGTTATTGATTATATTATGCGAAATTCACTTCAAGGGAAAGATGTTGGCCTTAAATGGGCTGGAATACGAAAATTTCTGATTTAGATTATGCTGATGATTTAGCCCTTTTGGCAAATGATGTTGATGAGATGAACTCTTTCATTCGAGCTGTTGATGAGACTGGTAGTAGAGTAGGTTTGGTTATAAACAGAGAGAAAACTAAAGTGATGAAAATTGTTCAGGCAGGCTGTGATTCAGTTAATCTGAATGGTTGCAGTCTTGAGCAGGTGTCACAGTTTAATTATCTTGGGAGCTATGTAACTGATAATGGTGATGTGCGGCATGAGATTAACAGACGAATAGGGATTGCTGCCGGGACTTTTAAGAATCTATGGAGAGTGTGGAGAAATAGGCGCATACACCTAAAGACTAAAATTAGACTGTATAATAGTTTGGTTCTTTCTAGGGTTAGTTATGGTAGTGAAACTTGGACACTTTGTAAACAAGATAACAGGAAAGTAGATGCTTTTGATTCCAGATGCTTACGCAGTATCTTGGGCATTAGGTGGTTCAACTTTGTAACTAATGATGAGGTTAAGCAAATGAGTTTGCAACCTCCTTTAAGCAGCATATTGTGCAGAGAGAGACTCCGTTGGTTTGGCCATGTTGCCCGTATGAATAATTATAGATTGGCGAATAGGGTTATGAACAGTGTGCCTAAAGGCCTCAGAAAGAAGGGGAGACCTAGGATGCGGTGGGCAGACAATGTCAAACAGGACCTTGTTAGAATTGGTTTTCAGTGGCCAGATTGCAGTAGATATAGCTCAGGATAGACTTGCTTGGAGAACTAAATTGCACGGTCTGGTTGGACCTCCGTAGCCCATGGCTGCTTGAGGATGATGATGATGATGATGAACGTGTACACATCTTGTTGTTGGAGAAATCTTTTTACTTCTTTTTCCGTCAATCCAGTTTCGCGCATTAGATCCTTTATACCGGAAAATCCATGGGTCATAGTAAACGGATCATAGTAACATCAATGGGTCATAGTAAACGGAAGAAAGCATCTTATTTCTTGTGCCCTAAACCGAACCGTTTCTTTGTTTTAATGATAGGTTTGATTATCGTTCTTGAAATTCTTTCTCCTAAAGTTGGATGCTGAATTTCATCCAAATCATTTAATAATTCTTGGCCGGCTTCGTGTCTCTTTTTAGTTTCTGTAGATTTGCTGTAGGAAATGTCGTGCTTCTTGCAGGCTTTGTCCACACGATTAATACCTGGATCTCCTCGCATTAACCTTTTCTCCAGTTTCGTAAACGGTTCACAATACTGGTAACCTGGAATGTGTATTTCGGGTGGATTAAACTTTTCTTGAATCCAGCTTACTATGTCTCCACTTTTTACAAATTTTCCTTTCTGTTTCACAGATTTATACATCATTTTTCCACACGTTCGGCATCTACCTCTCATCATGACTCTTTTATACTCTGATGTGACATATTCAACGTTATCCGTTAAAATTTTCGTTTTACACTTTACACAATACATGCTTAATTTTTATATATAAAATATAAGAACGTTATACTTATAAAAATAAAGTATAATGTATCACATTTATCTAACTAGTTTAACGCCTGGACAAAATCAAAAATTGAAGAGTGCATTTGTAAATAAGAATCCTATAACTTTAAATATTGATCCACAGAAGAAAGGTAACGATACTTTGAAACTGACAAAGAGATAAATCATTAAACTGAAAAAATCTACAACCCAGTTCGACTTCGTTTCAGTAAACACAGCTAGGTGGATTTCTGCCGTTCTTAATACCTGCACTCGTAGCATTGGGAAAAGCAGCTGCTGGTGGAGCTGCGGGATATGCTGGTACTAAGCTTGCACAAAACATTTTAGGAAAAGGGTTATATATTCCTGAAAAGCAAAGAGCAGCTGGCTTATCTAAAAATAAAAGAAAGGGAAAAGGTTCGTACATTCCAGGAAAAGAAATAGCTCAGGGATTAAAAAAAAAAGAGCCGTTAAGTAACTTAGATATCGAAAATATAATGAAAAACGAAAAAGGATTCCGTGGTGTATACTCCATCGATTCTTTGCCAACAAAGTTCACTATACCATTTCAAGAACGAAATGGTATAGTGAACTTTGACGCTTCCCGTGGTTCAGGAACTCATTGGGTAGATATTAATCCCATAACCTATAAGATCAAGGATCTGAAAGGAGAACCAATCACTGGTAGTTTTTACACCCCAGAAATGGTGAAATACGAAAAGCAAGATGACATTTATAAAGTTGAAGCCATTCTGAAAACTAGAGTGAAGAATAATAAAAAAGAGTATTATGTTAAATGGTTTGGTTATGATAATACATTTAATTCCTGGGTCAAAGAACATGATCTTTTTAAATAAAGCAAATGGAGATTCAAAATTGTGACTTTGAAGAAGATAAGAAATTCTTGAACAGAAACGTATTAGCACCTCTCTGGCCTTTTAGACTTTTAATCTGTGGTCCATCGGGCTCAGGGAAGACGAACCTTTTGTTGAACTTAATATTTAAACATCTCTACTATAATAAAACCTTTTTATATGCTAAAGATTTAAAGGAGCCGAAATATCAGTTTATGCAAGAAATATTCGACGATTTCCACAAAATTTTGGAGAAAACATTTGGCGTAAAAATCTCAATTGCAACTTTCTCTTCCAGTAAAGAAGATATCGTCAAGGTCAATGAACTGGATCCCGACATGCAAAATTTAATTGTTTTCGACGATTTCGTAACCGAAAGAGATCAAAAACTCATCGAAGAATTATTCGTCAGAGGAAGGAAAAAGAACATATCATTGATTTACCTGACACAGAGTTATTTTTCGACTCCAAAAGACATTCGACTACAGTGTAATTATTTTATATTTTTTATTATGCTGAACAAGAGAGAAATGTTGCAGATACAAATGGATCATGCAACAGAAATCAGGAAAGATATTTTTATGCAGTTTTATGCATATGCAGTTTCAAAACCACACGATTTCTTATTAATCGATAAAAAAACCAAGCACATGGCTCTCAAATACAGAAAACTCTTTGGTAAATAAAGATGAATTACTTGACAAAGTTTGGCGTCATCAGCTCTGAGACCGGTTCCAAAAGAGGACCAGCGGGGATTCCAGGTGTCGGTTTTAAATTGACACACGTTGGGGACTACAACATGAGTAATAAAAAATTGAGAAATATAGCCAATCCTGAAGAGGGTTCGGACTCTGAGACGAAACAATATCTGCAACAAGAGTCTATAACACTGAATCACACGGGGAATTATGACGCAAATACTAAAAGAATATCGAATGTAGGCAGACCTATAGAATATGGAGATGCCGCTACCATTCAATACGTTAATAACACTTCTTTAATTTTTCGGAACAATCGCTATGATGCGCGAATCAAACAAATAATCAATGTTACTGAACCCGATGCAGATTCTGGAGTAGTTACAAAACGATATTTGGAAAAAAGAGCACTTTGCAATGACAATGATAATTGCGATGCAAGCAATAAACTCATTAGAAACCTTGCAGAACCGATCGATTCTTCCAATGCCACTACGAAACACTACGTCGACAACTTGACCACTGCTCAAAACAGTCCAATGAATACATTGGTGAGAAATAAAGATGGGCTTTACGTTCCACGAAGCATTGCATTCGACGGTCATAGTTTCAATGCAGAAAAAAAAATCTTCCTTGATATTGCCGATCCCGAGTCGGATTCTGCTGCTGTAACTAAGGGTTATTTGGAAAAAGTTGCATTAACTGGCGAGGATCTTATTGTTCTCGTTAAAGACAATGCGAACAATAAGATAATAGGAAATCTCGGGGAACCGAGGCACAACAGAAATGCAACAACAAAAAGTTACGTTGATGGCTTGACAAAGTTAGATCCTAACCCATCCAATGCTCTATTGAGAAATGAAAATGGACGTTTTGCATCAAGTGGGAACAGTTTCAATGATGATGCAAACGGAAAACGAATTACGAATGTTGGCACCCCAATTCTAAACAATGATGCTGCTACGAAACTATATGTTGCTGAAAATACTGTAATTTGCCCTACCTATGGTGATAAAGAAGTGAAAAAAGGCATATTGCAGTCTCATCCAATTATACAGATAAACACAAAATTCGACCTACTAACGCCACCTATTTTCAAAGATAATAATCATCTATGCATTTCTAATGGATATGTAAGCAAGGTAATCTGCTGCGCAACAAATCCCTCTTTTAGTAAAAATTATATTATCAACTTGGACGATCAAAAATTCATTCAAGTGATAAGATTTCAGCAGTTTTTTTCTGTTATTCCAGTAAATAAGAAATTTGACAGGGGCAGCAAGATCCAGATCCAAAGAAAGAAGAAACGTCCTGGAGGTCTTGTTTCAGACTTTCATCACTGGGTATATGTCTTTATTGTATATGAATAAAGATGAAAGATCTTAAGCAATTACACAGTATTATAGGTGAAATCTTGAAATCGCGAACTACTACAAAATCGGAAATTGAAAACAATATTTTGGGAGAGGAACGAGTTATGGAAACGCTTGAAGAATTTCACAAGCCAGTGGTCGAACGGGTAAAAGGTTTGGAACCTGTGCGTGGAGAAACCATGAAAAACGTACAAGATGTAGTGAAAATTTTAGAGCCAGAAGGGCCCACTGAGATGCCAGAAAAAACTTTCGTTTATAATCCAGATTCCAACTTGCAAGATGAAATATTAAACCAATATAAACTAAAACTTCCGAGTGATATCTTACAGGGGAGAAACCCCATTTCTGAGCTGAAAGAAATGATTTACCAAACAATCGGGCAACTTCAGAAACTGGGGGGAATAAGGCTACAGAAACCAAACACTATGGTAGAACAAATGAGAAATATCGAATTATCGATAATCACATTGAGGCACTTAGAAAATATTTAAAGTCGATTAAAATGATGCTCACAGTAATAGAAAGTCAACAGTTTGGTTTTGGACTATACAAGAGTTTCGACGACATATGCGAAAAATTATAAATCTTTGTTGCCAGTAAACGAGCTGGAAACACCAGTAAAGTAGTAAATGAAATTGTCGAAAATTTGGATATTTTGCTAAAACAATGATATTATTGACAAAAAGGAACATAAGATTACGTTCAATAACATCGGTATTGTTTAGAAATTTATTCTTGGAACACTACAGTCATGTCTATTTCAACCTCCGATTATGCAAAATATTAGATGTTTTGCATTATCGGACCATGATTTTTAGCTACTGTATATAATAAAGAGGGTATAACTGTTAACTCAAAGATGAGCGCAACTATTCAATGTACAAAATGTGGGGTATTTATTCGCAAATCCAATATGAACCGTCATATGAAAACTGCATGCACTTCTTGCACATTTGAAAAATACGAATTTTGCAATTCCAGCTTTAACAGAAAAGACAATTACAATCATCTTCTGAATCAATATCATATAAATAAAAGCAGTGCTCTTCGGAAAAAGTTTCGCACGTATCAAATTGATAACATAAATGTCAGAGAACACATAAAAAGTTTTCTGGAGAAGAATAACTATAAATGGAAACAAATAATTCGCAGGAAACTCAGTCAGCCTCTAAAAGTTAGATTAATATTACAAATAAAATTTAAAAAGCAAACGGATCATGAAGGACAGAAAGAAATATGTGCAGATTTTTCGACATGTAACGAAATAATCAGTTTGCCTACCTATCTCAATGAATTACTACGAAATGCTTATGAGAAAATTGATAACGACTTTGAAAATTTTATACGAAAGAGAAGTGGATGGGTGTTTGACAAAATAATTTCTATGGAAATTCAAATGTCTCAGTATAATGCAGTTGGAGCATCTGCTTTCGTAAATTTACCAGAACATTTGAAATCTACAAACGGAATAGTGAATGTTAAAAACTACGACAACAAATGTTTCTTGTGGTCAATATTATCAGCTCTACATCCTGCTAAAGACAATGCGCAACGTGTGGAAAAATATATAATATTTGAAAACGTCTTAGACACATCTTCATTGACTTATCCAGTAACCCTCGGTCAAATCCCGAAGTTCGAGGTTTTAAATAATATTTCTATAAATGTTTTCAATTCTAAGAAAGATGGTTTGCATACGTTATATGTTTTTCAGAATCCTGTTAAAGAACCAATACCACTTTTACTTTTAAAAGACGGCAATAATTCTCACTATTGTTGGATTAAAAATATTAGTATGGTTACAGCATACCTTTCAAGATATAATGGTAAATCCTATCCCTGACCATACTCTCTTCATAATTTCACTCGCGACAATTTATTAAAGAATCACGTAGATAATTGCAAATCAAACACTTTACAAACTATCAAGTTTCCCGAAGCGAATAGTACGAAATTCCATACAATTAAAAACGGTTTGAACAACCCATATGTGATTTATGCAGACTTCGAATGCTTTTCGAAATGCAGAAGAATTGAGAATAATCCATGTAGGGTGCGAACTAAGTATTTAGTACCGTCAGGATTTGCATATATTATAGTTAGACCGGAAGGTAAACTGATCAAAACCAGAATGTACAGAGGGAAAAATGCAACAGAACAATTTTTGAATGAAATGATCGATGATTTGAAGAAAAGAAATGTTAAGATGACTGATTTTGACTGGCAAAGTTTTACTGGAGCAAAATATTGTAATAGTTTTGGGGAAATTCTAGGAACTGATAGAGTAAGGGACCACGATCTGGACTGGAAAATACAGAGGTGCTGTTCACAACAAATGTAATCTTCAATACAAATTCTCACTTTAAATACCAGTGTTGTTTCATAATCTCAAAGGAATTGATGGCCACTTTATAATAAAAGATTTGTGGAAATTTAAAGAAGAAAATTTCTTGTATTCCACAAACTAAATAAAAAAAATAAAATAAATACCCCCTCAAGCAGCTGCTTGCCACAGAGGTCTGACAGGAGCCTGTCAGTTTATATGCCACCAAATTAAATTTCTTGATTCATTCATGTTCCTCAGCTCTTCACTGGATTCACTGTCGAAAAATTTGGAAAATTTCTGCATCCTAAATCAATACTGCAGACAACATAATCTGAATGACTCACAGAAAGAACTTCTGAAAAGCAAAGGAAGTTTTCCATATGAGTACTTGCAACAGAGTGCTCAGTTTTTGCAAACGTCACGTCCATCCAAAGAGAATTTTCAAAACCATGAACAATACGAAAGAGCTCAAATTTTGTGGAAAGCCTTTTCTAATGCTACCTTCGGGGAATATCACGATCTGTATATGATCACTGATGTATTACTGCTAGGAGATATATTTGAAAAATACAGAAATTCGTGTATGAATAACTACAACTCGATCCTTGTCATTATTTTAGCTCTCCTGGCTTATCCTATGCTGTCTGTTTAAAAATGACAGAAATTGAGCAGGAATTTATAAAAGGTGATATGTATTTTTTCATAGAAAGAGCACTGCGAAGAGGAATATGTTTAGTGTCTAAGAAGTTTGCACAGGCCAACAATCCTTTAGCAGATCCATATGAGAGAAATAAACCACAAAACTATATCATGTACTTTGATGCAAACAATTTATATAACTGGGCAATGTCTCAACCTCTTCCACTTGGTAATTTTAAATCGGTAAATGATATTGACCTGTTTAATATTCCAGACGACAGCAAAAAGGGTTATTTCTTTGAAGTTGATCTAGAATATCCGGCACATCTACACGATTTACACAATGATCCCCTTGGCTCCTGAAGAATTGAAACTTTCTAAAAGTAGTGTCTCATTCTTGATTCAAAATCTGTTCGACAAGCAAAATTATGTCGTTCACTATAGGTTACTTAAACTCTATGTGGAACTGGGACTGAGGATGAAACAGGTGCATAGAATCTTGGAATTTGATCAAAAACCATGGCTGAAACCTTACATAGATTTTAATACAACAAAACGAATTAATGCCATAAATAATCTTGAAAAAGACTTTTTCAAACTGATGAACAATGCTATATATGGCAAATGTTTAGAAAATAAGAGAAAGAGAATAAAATGCCACATTGTGAATACTGAAGAAAAGCTTAAAAAATTAATTGCAAATCCTAGGTACGTTTCTTGTGTTAAACTTGCAGAAAATTTCGTAATTCCCCATATGAAAAAGAAAAATATTATATTAGATTAACCATATTACATTGGTGTAACGATTTTGGAATTGAGTAAATTACCCATGTATAATTTCTTCTACAATTTTCTGAAACCAAAATTTAATGCAGAATTGTTATTTACCGATACTGATTCCTTCTGTGTCGATATCCAGACAGATGACATATATGAGAAATTTAACTCAGATTACTTTGATTTCTCAAATTACCCCACAAACCTGGGGCAGGGGTGGCTCAGTCGGTAGCGCGCCAGGCTCTTAAATCTGTAGTTCCCAGGTTCGAGTCCCAGCTGGGTCAGCGTTGAGATTTATCTCCGCAAAATTCCCCGCCCTGCCCACGGTCAGTAGGGGTTAATATTCCAGACGACAGCAAAACGGTTTATTTCTTTGAAGTTGATCTAGAATATCCGGCACATCTACACGATTTACACAATGATTTCCCCTTGGCTCCTGAAGAATTGAAACTTTCTAAAAGTATGATGGGCTTGGAAAGGCCGCCGTCCATCGGATGGGACGCTAAACCGTGGCCCCGTGTGCAGGAGAGTCATACCATGTGCACGTTAAAGAACACGCTGGATGGCCTTGACGAGAGGCTACCGTCTCTCTCCCAACAGCTCTTCCAGTGGGTCCCCTCCCCCAACCTTCTCTGAGCCTTCGGAGTCCATGTGACCTGGCCATTTAGCCCATGGTGTGCAAAAAAGTGCCGCTCAGAGGTAAAACAACCCACAACCCCACAAACCATGCATTATACAATGAATCAAATAAAATGGTTCCAGGAAAATTTAACGATGAATTAAAAGGTCTTCCAATCAAAGAGGTTGTTGCGTTACGTCCAAAATTATATTCCAATTCCTAAAAAAAGCGGCCAATGGAGTTACAAATGAATTTAGTCACGAAGATTATCGGGAATGTCTGTTTGATGGAAAAATCGTATATACGCAACAAATGGAATTTCAACCGGAACAGCATAATATACATGTATACCAAATTAAAAGAATTGCTTTATCCCAAGAATACACAAAACGACATATCAATGGAATTCAAACTTACGCTTTTGGGAAATTATAGAATCTCAGATGTGTATGGTAAAGCAGGGAATACCATTTACAAAACTTTGAACTGAAAACAAATGCAAAAAAAAAAAAATTTAAATAGTAATAAAACATTTTGAAAATTGTACCAATTTGTAACTCTTTAGAAATGTTAATAATCAGTGTATATATCTCTCTCAGTTAGAAGAGGAGACATAGGGATTCAAATTTAAGTGGTCTCGACTCAATTTCTGTGAAATCCTATGGTCTGAAACCCTTTGTAATAAAATTAAGAATAATAAACTGTTCAGAACAACTTTGTACAAGCGACAAAGGATTAAACATCCCAGCAGTTTATCTATCTAGAGTCAAATATATGTTATTTTTATTGTGTCAACACTAATTATTTTTTGCCAAATTAGAGAACTTGATAAATCATAACTATCAAAATAACATCATAACATAAAAACCAAGCTTCTAGTTCGATTAGAACAAAAGTTATTGTAACACAAAATCTAAAAGTATCGAACCTGCAAAACTTAAAATAATGGGTTGAGACCGCTTCCAATACATGTAACGTATAGTATTTGCCGAATGGAACACAATGATATTAGTTTGAGTTCTGTAGCTCTATTAGAAGCTGAGCTATGAAGCCGCAAAATTTAGAGAGGTTCGACCCACTTTGTCGGCTAAAAAACGGTTTCAGACCGATTATTCTTTCGTCGGATTATAGAACTTGATAAACCCCATCTATTAAAATTAAAACCAAGATCCTAGCACAATTAGAATGGGCGTTATAATTGGACAAAATCTTAAAGTGTCGAACCCAGAAAACACAAATTAAGAGGTTGAGACTTCTTCCCATACGTTAAACGTATAGTGCTTCCCGAATGTAATCTTCACACATTAGTTTGAGATGTGTGGCTCAATTAGAAGCAGAGTTATAAGGATGCAAATTTAGGAGGGTTCAACCCAGTTTCTAGACTAGGAAATGGATCCGACACCGTTTCCAGTTGAGCTAACGAAATGAGTTCCAGTACTAGAACCTGATGTTGATGAAAAAAACCGAAAATGTTTCGAAATCTTAGATGAGAATCAGCAATGTGTGGTATGCAAAAGGTTTTGAACCCAGAAGACCTTAATTAACGACGGGGTCGAGACCAATACCCACATGTTCAAAGTGTAGTACACCCCGAATGAAATCCAATAATATTAGTTTCAAATCTATAGATTGATTACAAGACAAGACATGAGATCATAAATTTAAAAGGGTTCGACCCACTTTCTCGGCTAGGTAAGGGGTCCGAAACCGAATCTGGTCAGTTTGGAAAATAGTGTCTGATTGCTATTACTGAAGATAACCAGAAATAGCTCTGTAGCATAATTAGATCAAAAGATATTTCAACTTTTGTAAATTGCAAAGAATTAACTCTCCCTCCTCGCCTCCCTCCTCCTCCCCTCTCGCATAGAATCAGTGTTATTTAAAATACTGAGCAATATTACAAAG
Organism: Ryuthela nishihirai; assembly: GCA_038380435.1. Lineage (NCBI taxonomy): Eukaryota > Metazoa > Arthropoda > Arachnida > Araneae > Heptathelidae > Ryuthela > Ryuthela nishihirai. The sequence continues at coordinate 94,116,086 of JAWZYU010000009.1, forward strand.
TTATTTAATCGCACTGGTTTAATTTTTTCGCAGCTAGATATCCAAAACACTGCTACAAAAACTTATTATTTGAGATTTGAGTTAAAGTTCATAATACTGTTTTATTTTTAATTTTGTTTCTCAGTAGAATATGAGTTGCTGCCGAGTATGGTATATAAGACAATTAGCTTTAAACTTTTTTTCACATGAAACACCGTTTTTTTCTGATTTTCACACATATTTTTAGAAAAAACCACAAGAAACACCGATTTTACATGGCTTTTACAACCGACTAATCCAGTAAGTGTACGATAACTCAACAAACCACATCATTTTTTATCTCATATACACACACCTCATTCCAAACTAATCGATTTAGACTAATTCACAAATTAGTTTAAACCTCATCTTTAAAAAATACTTAAATTAGTTTTTTCACATGCTAACAAACACCCCAGTTTTTTCTAATTTTCACACCTATTTTCACAAACAACCACAAGAAACATACTTTTTACCTCATCCCCCATAACTTTTCCCATGGATTTTTATAGAATTCTGTGGCTCCATTTACTGTGCCACAACTCTCATTAATGCTACTACTCAGAGTCCGTACCAATTTTACATTTGAAGCATTTGAAGTCACCTAGCATTTGAAGTCACCTAGCACAAGAGAAATATCTCCTTTCTTCACAGAATTCAAAATATCCTGAAGTTGTCCGTAAAACCTATCCTTCTCATCCTCATCGGCATCCTCAGTGGGGGCATAACAGCAGATAACATTCAAGTCTTTAATATTTGTGTGAACTTTTGCTGTAAGAAACCTTTCATTAATGCACTCATATCCTAGAAGAGAATCACTAGCATGTCTGCTGAGCAGCAGACAAAACTGATATAGTGAACTTATCAAACTGCCTTAGTGATGCTTTCCATCCTCCCTCCCTGTAAAGAGAAATTTAAAGTTATTTCTATGTATCTCATCTTTACCTGTCCATCTGGTCTCTTGCAAGGCTAGAATATCTAGGTTATAGCGCTGGAATTCCTGCGTGAGGACATCAAGAGAATAATCTCTATATAATGTCCTCACGTTCCACGTTCCTGCAGAGAGAAATGATTAGTAGGATTTTTAAAGAAACTAGATTTATTTAGATCGCTAAGGCCAACAATATCAAACAGCCCCCTGATCGCAAGTATGGGGCAAAGACCTGTTCCTCCTCCACTAAAGGCTGAAGCCTCCAATGCTGGTATGTGGACAACCAGCATTGGAGCTCAAGTGGACTTTTTCAAGAGCCATATTGCCTGCCTGAGACACCTTACTCCAGTTTACGATTGACGATGCCCAACTAGCTAAGTGAGGTTCAGGTACCTGCGATGGCCTCTAATCAGGATTATCCACCAGCTGATCTACGGTATTCCATGCCTCCGTTCACTTAGGGCTCCGTTCACCCAGAAGCAAACAGAAAACACAGCGGCAGATTCTCTCTTAACAGAGGCCCACCAGTGCAGCAAGTCCAGGATAGCTATTCATGTGCTAACAACTTTTGAATTTTCAGTTTGAGTGACAATGTGATGGTTTATTTCCACCCAGGCGTAATATAAGATAATATTCTATGCCTTAAAAATATTTTCATAACATAGAAATTTAAAAAAAATCGATTTATATATCAAAATATCTATTTTAGCGCTATTTTCTACGCATGAAACATATGTAAATAAATGCATGAAACATATGTAACACATGTAAAAAAATAAAATAACTATTCAATTTACAATCAGATTCACAACCTAATGCAACTAGTATTATACAATGAGATGTTGGGTTGTTGGGTTGTTTTACCTCTGAGCGGCACTTTTTGCACACCATGGGCTAAATGGTCAGGTCACATGGACCCCGAAGACTCAGAGAATGTTGGGGCAAGGGGACCCACTGGAACAGCTGTTGGTAGACAGAAGGTAACCTCCCGTCAAGGCCATCCAGCGTGTTCTATAACGTGCACAGGGTATGGCACATGGCCACTTAATCCCATCCGACGGACGGCGGTCTTTCCAAGCCCATCGTTGTCCCATACTGACCGTGGGCAGGGCGGGGAATTTTGCGGAGATAAATCTCATCGCTGACCCAGATGCGACTCGAACCTGGGAATTGGAGATTACGAGCCTGGCGCTCTACGGACTGAGCATAGAATTTCGAAAATATCGAATAATTCATCAAAATATGAGTTTCAATGCTGTTTAAAACGCCTAAAACAGTGCTAAAGCTAAAACAGTGCTATATGCCACTGTTCAATTTACTGTCAGAGTGAGAATGTGATAGTGTGTTTCCATCAAGGTATGATACAAATGATATTCTATGCTTTAAATTTATTTTCACTGGAAAGAATTTTGAATAAAATCAATTTCTGTATCAAAATAACTCTTTTACTGCTGTTTTCCGCGCATGAAACACAGGGAAAGGATATGTGGTTTGTATTAACTTTTGAATTTACAGTCAGATTCACAACCTAATGCTTTCTATTCATCAACTAGTATTATAAAATGAGATTCTATGGCTAAACTATACTTTATGTGCATAGAATTTCGAAAATATCGAATATTTCACCAAAATACGAGTTTCAATAGTGTTTTAAATGCCTAAAACTGTGCTAAAAACTATTCGTGTGGTAACAACTGTTTAATTTACTGTCAGAGTGAAAATTTGATGGTTTATTTTTATCAAGGCGTGATATAGAATGACATTCTATGCATTAAAAACATTATCACTGAATAGAATTTTCAAAGAAATCAATTTATAAGTGAAAATGCCAATTTTAGCGCTATATCATCGAATAAAACATAGGTAAAAGCTATATGGTGTATAGCAACTTTTGGATTTACATTCAGATTCACAACATAATTCTTTATATTCATCAATTAGTACCATATAATGAGATTCTACGGGGAAAGTATCCTTTAGATGCATAGAATTTCGAAAATATTGAATAATTCACCAACGCTGTTTTAAACCCCTTAATCAGAGTATAAAGATATTGTGTGCTAAAAACTTTTCAATTTACAGTCTGAGTAACAATCTGACGGTTTGTTTCCATCCAGGCGTAATGTAAAATAATATTCTATGCTTAAAAATATTTTCACAGCATAGAAATTAAAAAAAAAATGGATTTATATATCAAAATAGCTATTTTAGCGCTGTTTTCCGCGCATAAAACTTACGAATAAGTTATGTGGTGTGTAATAACATTTGAATTTCATGAACTATTATTATGTAATGAGATTGAATGGCTAAAGTATAGGTTTGGTGCATAGAATTTCGAAAATATCGAATAATTCATCAAAATGTGAGTTTAAATGCTGTTTTAAACGCCTAAAACAGTGCTAAAAGCTATTCGTGTGTAACAACTGTTCAATGCCTTAAAAATTACATTCTATGCCTTAAAAACATTTTCAATATAAAGAATTTTCAAAAAAATTGAATTATATGTGAAAATACCAACTTTACCGCTATTTTTCTCACATAAAACACAGGTAAAAGTTGTGTGGTGCGTAATGACTTTTGAAATTACAGTCAGATTCACAAAGTAACGCTTTATATTCATCAAGTAGTATTATATAATGAGATTCTATGGGTAAATTAAATATTAGATGGGCGGAATTTCGAAAATATCGAATTATTCACCAAAATATCAGTTTCAACGCTGTTTAAAATGCGTAAAACACAGTGAAAAGCTATTCCTGTGCTAACAACTTTTGAATTTACAGTTTGATTCACAATCTGACGGTTTATTTTCATCAATCCGCAATATAAATGTAAATGTAAAAAAAAACTGTAAATGTAAAAGTTGTTAGCACAGGAATCGCTTTCAGCTCTGTTTCATGCGATTAAAACAGCGTTGAAACTGATATTTTGGTGACTATTTCGATATTTTCGAAATTCCGCCCACCTAATATTTAATTTACCCAATAGGATCTCATTATATAATACTGGTTGTTGAATATAAAGCATTAGGTTTGTGAATCTGACTGTAAATTCAAAATCATTACACATCACATAGCTTTTACCTATGGGACGGGAGTGGCTCAGTCGGTAGCGCGCGAGGCTCGTAACATGTAGTACCCACGTTCGAGTCCCAGCTATGTCACCGTTGAAATTTATCTCAGCAAAATTCCCCGCCATGCCCACTGTCAGTAGACGACAACGATGAGCTTGGAAACGCCGCCGTTAGTCGGATGTGACCGTTAAGACGTAGCCCCGTGTGCGGGAGAGCCATAACTTGTGCACGTTAAAGAACACGCTGGATGTCCTTGAGGGAGGCTACCATCTGTCTCCCAACAGTTGTTCCAATGGGTCCCCTCCCCCAACCTACTCTTAGCCTTCGGGGTCCATGTGACCTAGCCATTTAGCCAATGGTGTGCAAAAAATTGCCGCTCACAGGTAAAACAACCCAACCCAATGCTTTTAACTATGTTTTATGTGAGGAAAATATCGGTAAAATAGGTATTTTCAAATGTAAATCGTTTTTTTCTTTTAAATTCTCTGCAGTGAAAATGTTTTTAAGGCACAGAATGTGATTCTATATCACGAAATGACAGAAATAAACCATCAGATTATCACACTGACAGTAAATTAAACAGTTGTTACCACACGAATAGCTTTTAGCACATTTATAGGCTTTTAAAACAGAATTGAAACTCATATTTTGATGATTTATTCGGTATTTTCGAAATTCCATGCACCTAAACTATACTTTAGCCATAGAATCTCATTACATAATACTAGTTGATGAATAGAAAGCATTAGATTGTGAATCTGACTGTAAATTCAAAAGTAATTACATACCAGATAGATTTTACCTATGGTTTATGTGAGGAAAATAGCGGTAAAATCAGTACTTTAACATATAAAACGCTTTCTTTGAAAATTCTCTACAGTGAAAATGTTTTTAAGGCATAGAATGTCACTCTACATCACGTTTTGATAGAAACAAACTATCAGATTCTCACTCTCACAGTAAATTGAACAGTTGTTTACCACACGAATTTCAGCACTGTAGCGCCTAAGCGTTTAAAACAGCATTGAAACATATTTTGATGAATTATTCGATATTTTCGAAATTGAATGCACCTAAACTATATTTTAGCCGTACAAACTTATTACCTAATAATAGTTCATGAATATAAATATTATGTTGCGAATCTGACTGTAAATGCAAAAGTTATTACACACCACATTGCTTTTTCGTAAGTTTTACGCGCGGAAAACAGCGCAAAAATAGCTATTTTGATACATAAATAGTTTTTTTTTTAAATTCTCTACAGTGAAAATGTTTTTAAGGCATATCACTCCTTGATATATCACTCCTTGATAGAAACAAACCGTCAGATTCTCACTCTGACAATAAATTGAACAGTTGTAACCACTGTTTTCGGCGTTTAAAACAGCATTGAAACTCATATTTTGATGAATATTTCGATATTTTCGAAATTCTATGAACCTAAACTATACTTTAGCCATACAAACGAATTACATAATAATAGTTCATGAATATAAAGCATTAGGTTGTGAATCTGACTGTAAATTCAAACGTTATTACACACCACATAGCTTTTTCTTATAATAATAAATAAAAATAATATAGGTATTTTCAAATATCAATTGAAAATTGTACAGAGTGAAAAAGTTTTTAAGCCTTGCTAGAAACAAACCATCTATATCACGCCCACGCATTCTATATCACGCCTTGCTAGAAACAAACCATCAGATTGGACCCATCACTCGGACAGTAAATTGAATAGTTGTTACCACCCCAATAGATTTTAGCACTGTTTTAGGCCTGTAACACAGCATGAAAACTCATATTTTGATGAATTATTCGATATTTTCGAAATTCTATGCAGCTAAACTATACTTTAGCCATACAAACGTATTGCATAATAATAGTTCATGAATATAAAGCATTGGGTTGTGAATGTGATTGTAAATTCAAAATTTATTACACACCACATAGCCCTAAGTTTTATGGGACGAAAACAGCGCAAAAATAGCTATTTTGATAGACTAATCTTTTTTTACAAAATTCTATACTGTAAAAATATTTTTCAGGCGTAGAATATTATTTTATACTATGCCTGGATGGAATTAAAGCATCAGACTATCACTGAAAGTGAATATTCAAAAGTTGTTAGCACAGGAATGGCTTTTCGCTCTGCTTTACGGGTTTAAAACAGCGTTGAAATTTATATGTTGGTGAATAATTCGATATTTTCGAAATTCTATTAACCTAAAGTATACTTTTCCCATAGAAACTCGTTACATAATAGTAGTTGATAAATATAAAGCATTAAGTTGTGAATTTGACTGTAAATTCAAAAGTTATTACACAACACAAAGCTTTTACCTATGTTTTATGTGAGGAAAGTAGCGGTAAAAATAGGTATTTTTACCGCTACTTTCCTCACATAAAACATCATTTAAATCGTTTTGTTTTTAAATTGTATACAGTGAAAATGTTTTTAAGGCATAGAATGTCATTCTGTATCACGTCTAGATAGAAACAAACCATCAGATTCTCACTCTGACAGTAAATTGAACAGTTGTTACCACACTAATAGCTTTTAGCACTGTTTTAGGCGTTTAAAACAGCATTGAAATTCATATTTTGATGATTCATTCGGTATTTTCGAAATTCCATGCACCTAAACTATACTTTAGACATAGAATCTCATTACATAATACTAGTTGATAAATGGGAAGCATTAAATTGTGAATCTGACTGTAAGTTCAAAAGTAATTACACACCACATCAATTTTACCTATGTTTTATGTGATGAGAATAGAGGTAAAATAGGTATTTTCACATATAAACCGTTTTTTGTTTGAAAATTCTCCAGTGAAAATGTCTTTAAGGCATAGAATATCATGCCTTGATAGAAACCATCGACCAGTTGTAATCACTGTTTTAGGCGTTTAAAACAGCATTGCAACTCATATTTTGATGAATTATTCGATATTTTCGAAATTCTATGCACCTAAACTATACTTTAGCCATACAAACGTATTACATAATAATAGTTCATGAATATAAAACTATGTTGTGAACCTGACTGTAAAGTCAAAAGTACCACGTAGCTTTTTCCTAAGTTTTATGCGCGGAAAACAGCGCAAAAATAGCTATTTTGGTATATAAATGGATTTTTTTCCAAATAATGTGCTGTGAAAATAAATTTCACGCATGCTATATTATTTTATAATAGGCCTGGATGGAAATAAACCATCAGATTGTCACTGAAACTGAAAATTCAAAACTTTGTTAGCACAAGAATAGCTTTGCGCTCTGTTTTAGGGGTTTAAAACAGCATTGAAACTCATATGTTGGTGAATAATTCGATATTTTCGAAATTCAATCATCCTAAAGTTTACTTTTCACATAGAATCTCATTATATAATAGTAGTTGATAAATATAAAGCATTACGTTGTGAATCTGAGTGTAAATTCAAAAGTCATTATAAAACACATAACTTTTACAATTGTTTTATGTGAGGAAAATTGCGCTAAAATAGGTATTTTCACATATAAATCGTTTTTTTTTTAAATGTATACAGCGAAAATGTTTTGAAGGCATAGAATGTCATTCACTATCACGCCTTAATAGAACCAAACCATCCGATTCTCACTCTGCAGTAAATTAAACAGTTGTTACCATACGAATAGGTTTTAGCACTGTTATAGGCGTTTAAAACAGCACTGAAACTCATATTTTGATGATTTATTCGGTATTTTCGAAATTCTATGCACTTAAACTATACTTTAGCCTTAGAATCCCATTACATAATACTAGTTGATGAATACAAAGCAATAGGTCTGTATTCATCAATCAAGCAATAATCTGATTGTAAATTCAAAAGTAATTACACAACATATAGATTTTACCTATGTTTTATGTGAGGAAAATAACGGTGAAATAGGTATTTTCACATATAAATCGTTTCTTTCTTTGAAAATTATGTACAGTGAAAATGTTTTTAAGGCTTTGAGTGTTACATCACGCTTTGATAGAACATCACGCCTTCTACATCACGCCTTGATAGAAACAAACCATCAGATTCTCACTCTGATAGTAAACTGAACAGTAGTTACAACACGAATAGCTTTTAGCACTTTTTCAGTCGCTTAAAACATCATTGAAACTGATATTTTTTTGATGATTTATTCGGTATTTTCGAAATTCTATGCACCCAAACTATACTTTAGCCATAGAATCTCATTACATAATACTAGTTGATGAATACAAACCATTAGGTATGGAATCTATTGTTTTACGTGAAGAAAATAGCGGTAAAATAGGTTTTTTCCCATATGAATCGTTTTTTTGAAAATTCTCTACAGTGAAAATGTCTCCAAAGCATAGAATATCATTCTATATCATGCCTTGATAGAAACAGACCATCAGATTCTCACTTTGGCAGTAAATTGAACAGTTGTAACCACTGTTTTAGGCGTTAAAACAGCATTGAAACTCATATTTTGATGAATTATTCGATATTTTCGAAATTCTATGCACCTAAACTATACTTTAGCCATAAAAACCTATTACATAATAATAGTTCATGAATATAAAGCTCAAACATAAAGCTCATGAAAATAAAAGGTTGTGAATCTGACTGTAAATTCAAAAGTTATTATACACCACACAGCTTTTTCCTAAGTTACATGCGCGGAAAATAGCGCAAAAATAGGTATTTTGATACATAAATCGACTTTTTTCAAAATTCTATGCTGTAAAAATATTTTTGATGCGTAGAATATAATTTTGTAATAGGCCTGGATGGAAATAAACCATCAGATTGTCACTCAAACTGAAAATTCAAAAATGTTAACACATGAATAGCTTTTAGCTCTGTTTCATGCGTTTAAAACAGAGTTCAAATTGATATTTTGGTGAGTATTTCGATATTTTCGAAATTCCGTCCACCTAATGTTTAATTCACCCAATAGGATCTCATTATATAATACTAGTTGTTGAATATAAAGCATTAGGTTGTGAATATGACTGTAAATTCAAAAGTCATTACACATCACATGCTTTTACCTATGGGGCGGGAGTGGCTCAGTTGGTAGCGCGCGAGGCTCGTAAATCTGTAGTTTCCAGGTCCGAATCCCAGCTATGTCAGCATTGAGATTTAATCTCCGCAAAATTCACCGCCCTGCCCACGGTCAGTAGGGGACACCGATGACTTGAAAATGCCGCCGTTAGACAGATGTGACGTTAAGACGTAGTCCCCTCCCCCAACCTTCTCTGAGCCTTCGGGGTCCATGTGACCTGGCCATTTAGCTAATAGTGTGCAAAAAAAGTGCCACTCAGGTGTAAAACAACCCAACGCTTTTACCTATGTTTTACGTGAGGAAAATAGTGGTAAAATAGGTATTTTCACATAAAAAAAGCTACTCATATTTTGATGAATTATTCGATATTATCAAAATTCTATGCACCTAAACTATTATTTACCCATACAAACTTATTACATAATAATAGTTCATGAACAGAAACCATTAGGTTGTGAATCTGACTGCAAATTCAAAAGTTATTACACACCACATAGCTTTTCCCTAAGTTTTATGCGCGGAAAACAGCGCAAAAATAGCTATGTTGATATATAAAACGATTTTGTTCCAAAATTCTATGCTGTGAAAATATTTTTTAGGCATAGAATATTATTTTATATTACTGGTGGATGGAAATAAACCATCAGATCTTCACTCAAATTGAAAATTCAAAAGTTGTTATCATAGGAATAACTTTTCGCTCTGTTTTAGGCGTTTAAAACAGCGTTGAAAGACATATTTTGGTGAACAATTCGATATTTTCGAAATTCTTTCCACCTAAAGTATAATATCCCCAATAGAATCTCATTATATAATAGTTGTGGAATATAAAACATTGGGTTGTGAGATTGATGGTTGTAGAAGTATCAATATAAAACATTAAGTTGTGAGATTGATGGTTGTTTCTATCAAGGCGTCATATAGAATGACATTGTACACATAGTTTTTCCATATGTTTTATGTGAGGAAAATAGCGGTAAAATAGATATTTTCACATATCAATCGTTTTTTTTTAAAAATTCTCTACAATGAAAATGTTTTTAAGGCATAGAATGTCATTCTACATCAGGCCTTGATACATACAAACCAACAGATTCTCACTCTGACAGTAAACTGAACACTTCTTACCACACAAATAACTTTTAGCACTGTTTTAGGCGTTTAAAACAGCATTGAAACTCATCTTTTGATGAATCATTCGATATTTTCGAAATTTTATGTAACTAAACTATACTTTAGCCATAGTTTTGGTGCACAGAATTATAAACCCAAATCATATATAATAAAAGTTCCTGAAAGCATTAGGTTGTGAATCTGACTGTAAATTCAAAAGTCATTTCACACCACATAGCTTTTACCTATGTTTTATGTGAGGAAAAGAACGCTAAAATAGTTATTTTCACATATAAATCGTTTTTTTTTTTGAAAATTGTATACAGTGAAAACGTTTTTAAGGCATAGAATGTTATTGCATATCACGCCTTGATAGAAACAAATCATCAGATTCTCACTGTGACAGAAAATTGAACAGTTGTTATCACACGAATAGCTTTTAGCACTTTTTCAGTCGTTTAAAACAGCATTGAAACTCATTACTTATGCACCTAAAGTATACTTTAGCCATACAATCTTATTACATAATAATAGTTTATGAATATAAAACATTAGGTTGTGAATCTGAGTGTAAATTCAAAAGTTTTTACACACCACATAGCTTTCCCTAAGTTTTATGCGCGGAAAACATCGAAAAAATAGTTATGTTGATACATAAATCGATTTTTTCAAAATTCTTTGCAGTGAAAATATTTTTAAGACAGAATATTATTTTATATTACAGATGGATGGAAATAAATCATCAGATTGTCACTCAAACTGTAAATTTAAAAGATATTAGCAGAGGAATAGCTTTCAGCTCTGTTTTAGGCGTTTAAAAGAGCGTTGAATCTGATATTTTGGTAAATATTTCGATATTTTCGAAAGTCTAACCAGCGAATGTTTAATTAATACTATTAGAATCTCATTATATAATTCTAGTTGTTGAATATAAAGCATTAGGTTGTGAATCTGACTGTAAATTCAAAAGTCATTACCCAACACATAGCTTTTACCGATGTCTTATGTGAGGAAAATAGCGGTAAAATAGGTATTTTCACATATAAATCGTTTTTTTTTTCAATTTGTGTACTGTAAAATTATTTTTAAGGCATATAAAAACTATACTTTAACCATAGAATCTGATTATATAATAATAGTTCATGAATATAAAGCATTAGGTTGTGAATCTGACTGTAACTAGTTGTACTAGTTGTTGAATATAAAGCATTAATATTACACACCACATACCTTTTCACACCACATACCTTTTTCTTTTTTATTACACACCACATACCTTTTTCGTAAGTTTTATGCGCAGTAAACAGCGGAAAAATAGCCATTTTGATACATAAATCGATTTTTTTCAAAATTCTATGCTGTGAAAATATTTTTGAGGCGTAGAATATTATTTTATAATAGGCCTGGATGGAAATAAAAAATCAGATTGCCGCTGAAACTGAAAATTCAAAAGTTGTTAGCATAGGAATAGCTTTTCGCTCTGTTTTAGGTGTATAAAACAGCGTTGAAACTGATATTTTGGTGAATAATTCGATGTTTTCGAAATTCTTTCCACCTAAAGTATAATGTCCCCCAACAGAATCTCATTATATAATAGTTGTTGAATATAAAACATTGGGTTGTGAATCGGACTGTAAATTCAAAAGTCATTACACACCACATAGATTTTACCCATGTTTTATGTGAGGAAAATAGCGGTAAAATAAGAACTTTCACATATGAATTGTTTTTCTTTTGGAAATTTTCTACCTTGAAAATGTTTTTAAGGGATAGAATGTCATTCTATATCACGCCTTGATAAAAACAAACCATCAGATTCTCACTCTGACAGTAAACTGAACAGTTCTTACCACACAAATACCTTTTAGCACAGTTTTAGGCGTTTAAAAACAGCATTGAAACTCATATTTTGATGAATCATTCGATATTTTCGAAATTCTATGTAACTAAACTATACTTTAGCATAGTTTAGGTGCACAGAATTATATAGCCTAATTATATAATAAAAGTTCCTGAATATAAAGCATTAGGTTGTGAATCTGACTGTAAATTCAAAAGTCATTACACACCACATAGCTTTTACCTATGTTTTATGTGAGGAAAAGAACGCTAAAATAGTTATTTTCACATATAAATTGTTTTTTTTTTTTGAAAATTGTATACAGTGAAAATGTTTTTAAGCATATAATGTCATTCTACATCACTCCTTGATAGAAACAAACCATCAGATTCTCACTGTGACAAAAAATTGAACACTTGTTATCACACGAATAGGTTTTAGCACTGATTTAGGCGTTTATTAAAACAGCATTGAAACTCATATTTTGATGATTTATTCGGTATTTTCGAAATTCTATGTACCTTAATTATATTTTACCCATAGAATCTCATTACATAATAATAGTTCATTAAGTTATGAATCTGACTGTAAATTCAAAAGTTTCTACACACCACACATCTTTTACCTTTGTTTCATGCGCGTAAAACAGCTCTAAAATAGCTATTTTCATACAGAAATAGATTTTTTTCAAAATCCTGTGCAGTGACATCACATTTTACATTATGCCTTGATGGAAATTAACAATCAAATTATCATTCAGACTGCAAATTGAAACGTTCTTAGCTCAGGAATAGCTTTTAGGTCTGTTTCAGTTGTTTAAACAGCGTCGAAACTGATATTTTAGTGAATTATTCGATATTTTCAAAATTCATGACACCTAAAGTACACTTTCCCTATAGAATCTCATTATATAATACTAGTTGATCAATATAAAGCATCAGTTTATGACCCTCACTGTAAATTCAAAAGTTATTACACACAACACACCTTTTACTTGTGTTTTACGCCCCGAAAACAACGCTAAAATAGGTACCAATCAATTTTTTTGAAAATTCTATGCAGTGAAAATGTTTTTAAGGCATAGAATGTCAATCCTTGTCACGCCTTGTTGGAAATAAACCATCAGGTTCTCATTCTGATATTTTCTTGAATTTTTCGAAATTTTCGAAAAACTATGCACCTAAAGTATACTTTCCCCATATAATCTAGTCGATGCATATAAAGCATTAGGTTGTGAATCTGACTGTAAATTCAAAAGTCATTACACACCATAGATCATGTTTTATACGAGGAAAATAGCCTTAAAATTGGTATTTTCACATATAAATCAATTTTTTTGAAAATTTTATGCAGTGAAAATGTTTGTAAGGTTTGTTGCAAATAATATGTCTCCAAAATATGAGTTTCAATGCTATTTTAAAAGCCTAAAACAGTGCTAAACGCTATTCGTGTTCTAACTACTGTTCAATTTACTGTCAGAATGAGAATCTCATTTCTGGTTTCCATCAAGACGTGATATAGAATGATATCATGTCTTGATGGAAACAAAAATAGCTATTTTGATACAAAAATCGATTGTTTTCAAATATATATATTATAATATTTTTAAGGCATAGAATATTATTTTATATTACTAATGAATGGAAATAAGCCATCAGATCGTCACTCAAACTGTAAATTCAAAAGTTGTTAGTACAGGAATAGCTTTTAGCCCTGATTTCGGGGTTTAAAACAGCGTTCAAACTGATATTTTGGTTAATAATTAGATATTTTCGAAATTCTATCCACATAAAGTTTACTTTACCCATAGAATCTCATTGTATAATACTGGCTGATGAATATAAAGCATTAGGTTGTGAATCTTACTGTAAATTTAAAATTTATTACACACCATATATCTTTTTCCTGTGTTTGATGGGCGGAAACTAGCGATTTTTGAAAAAAAATTGATTTTTTTCAAAATTCTATGCAGTAAAAATATTTTTAAGTTATTGAAAATTTTATATTACGCCTTGATGGAAATTAACCATCAGATTGTCACTCACACTGCAAATTGAAAAGTTATTAGCACAGAAATAGCTTGTAGCTTTGTTCTAGGCGAATAAAAAAAACAAAAACAAATAAATACCCCCTCAAGCAGCTGCTTGCCACAGAGGTCTGACAGGAGCCTGTCAGTTTATAATGCCACAGTAGGAGATCTGAGAGGATGGCAGGACCTCAGCAGAAAAACGACACACACATCCATGCCTAAATTCCGGGGCTCGAACCCAGGTCCCTTAGATCAGTAGCCAAGCGTGCTAACCACTCGGCCACGTTGAAACTCATATTTTGGTGAATAATTAGATATTTTCGAAATTCGAAATCTTTTTTTCCTATGTCTTACGGGCGGAAAACAGCGGTAAAACAGCTATTTTGATACGTAAACGGATTTTTTTCAAAATTCTATGCTGTAAAATTATTTTTAAGGCATAGAATATTATTTTATATTACTGGTGGATGGAAATAAACCATCAGATTTTCACTGAAGCTGTAAATTCAAAATTTGCTTGCGCAGGAATAGCTTTTAGCTCTGTTATACGCGTTGAACAGAGCATTGAAACTGATATTTTGGTGAATAATTCCATATTTTCGAAATTCTATCCACCTAAAGTACACTTTACCCATAGAGTCTCATTATATAATAGTAGTTGATGAATATAAAGCATTAGGTTGTGAATCTGAGTGTAAATTCAAAAGACATTACACACCATAAAGTTTTTACCAATTTTTATGCGAGGAAACTAGCGCTAAAATGGGTATTTTCACATATAAATCAGTTTTTTTTTTAAATTCTATACAGTGAAAATGTTTTTAAGGCATTGAGCATCAGTTTATATCACGCCTTGATGGAAACAAACCATCAAATTCTCACTCTAACAGTAAATTGAACAGTTGTTAGCACACGAATAGTGTTTAGCACTGTTCCAGGCGTTTAAAACAGCATTAAAACTCATATTTTGGTGAATTATTTGATATTTTCGAAATTCTATGCAACTAATCGATTTTTTCAAAATCCTATGCAGTGAAAATATTTTTAAGTTATTGAACATGTTATATTACGCCTTGTTAGGAATTAACCATCAGATTGCCAGTCAGACTTTAAAGTGAAAAGTTGTTAGCAAAGAAGTAGCTTGTAGCTCTGTTTCAGGCGATTAAAACAGCGTGGAAACATATTTTGGTGAGTAATTCGATATATTCGAAATTCTATGCATCTAACCTATACTTTAGCCATACAATCTCATTAAATAATACTAGTTGATGAATATAAAGCATTAGGTTATGAATTTGATTGTAAATTCAAAAGTTGCTACACTCTACGAAGTTTTTTTCAATGTTTCAATAGCGGAAAACAGCGCTAAAAGAGTTATTTTGATACATAAATTGATATTATTTAAAATTCTATGCAGTGAAAATAAATTTAAGGCATATAATATCATTCTATATCACACCTTGATGGAAACAAAGCATCAGATTCTCACTCTGACACTAAATTGAACAGTTGTTAGCACAAGAATACTACTGTTTTAGGCGTTTAAAAGAGCATTGAAACTGATATTTTGGTGAATTTTTCGTTATCTTCAAAATTCTATGCACGTAAGGTATACTTTACCCATAGAATCTCATTATATAATACTAGTTGATAAATATAAAGCAATAGGTTGTTGAACTGTTGTTAGCACACGAATAGCGTATAGCACTGTTTTAGGCGTTTAAAACAGCTTTGAAAATCAGATTTTGGTGAATAACTCGATATGTTCGAAATTCTATGTACCTAAACTATACTTTAGACAAAAAATCTCATTATATAGTACTAGTTGATGAATATAAAGCATTATGTTTTGAATCTGACTGTAAATTCAAAAGTTATTACACACTACATAGCTTTTTCGTATGTTTTATGCGCGGAAAACAGCGCAAAAATAGCTATTTTAATATATAAATCGATTTTTTTCAAAATTTTATGCTGGGAAATTATTTTTAAGGCATTGAATATTATCAAATTGTCATTCAAACTGTAAATTCAAAAGTTGTTAGCACAGGAATAGCTCTGTATTACGAGTTTAAAACAGCGTTGAAACTGATATTTTGGCGAATAATCCGGTATTTTCGAAATTCTATCGATTTAAAGTATATTTTACCCAATAAAATCTCATTATATAATACTAGTTGAAGAATATAAATCATTAAGTTGTGAATCTGACTGTAAATTCAAAAGACATTACAGAATGTCACGCCTTGAAAGAATCAAACCATCAGTTTATCACTCTGACAGTAAATTGAACAGTTGCTAGCACACGAATAACGTTTAAAACAGCATTGAAGCTCATATTTTAATCAATCATTCGATATTTTCGAAATTATATGCACCTAATTTATACTTTAGCCATAGAATCTCATTAAATAATACTAGTTGATGAATATTAAGGATTCGGTTGTTAATCTCACTGTAATTTCAAAATTTATTGCACACAAAATATCTTTTATATGTGTTTAATGCGCGGAAAACAGCGCTAAAACAGTTAGTTTGATACACAAACCTATTTTTTTCAAAATTCTATGCTGTGAAAATGTTTTAAAGCATAGAATGTCACTCTATATTACACCTTGATAGAAATAAACCGTAAGATTCTTACTCAGATTGTAAATTGAAAAGTTTATAGGATACAATAGCTTTTTGCTCTGTTTTACGCGTTTAAAACAGCGTCGAAACTGATACTTTGGAGAATTATTCGATATCTTCGAAATTCTATGCACCAAAAGTATACTTTATCCATAGAATCTCATTACATAATAGTAGTTAATACATGTAAAGCATTAGGTTGCGAATCTGGCTGTAAATTCAAAAGTTGCGCGTAAAACAGCGCTAAAATAGCTATTTTGATACAGAAATAGATTTTTTTCAAAATCCTATGCGGTGAAAATATATTTAAGGCATATAACATTTTACATTACGCCTTTATAGGAATTTTCGACGATGAGAGAAAATAACGAATGCGTCCCACTGTATTAAACACCTATCAAAGGTTCTGCCCCCCTGCTCTTTGGCGGGCAATTTATTTCTTGGAAATAATCTTCATCGTATCGAAGCTTATTAACCCATCTCCCCTTTATGATAGATCAGCTATTTTGTAAATAAACAAATTACCGCATCCGAAGAATGCGGTAATTTCTTGGAATTTTCCTTGGCCCGCCTAAAACTCCAAGTGTTATGCTTCTCTTATTAAAATTAGTCTCCATCTAGTTGAAGGAAAATGTCAGCAGATATTTGTGTTCAGACATATTTTGCACCACACTTTCCGCGTTCCTTAGCACGTCAGGACTTGTTTTGAACGATGAAGTGATTTCATGTTAAATTCTTATTTCTCCCATGTCTCAATTTATTACTTTCCGTATTTTCATATTAATACTAAAGCGTTTCAAAAACCTCACCACACCAATCATCAATTCTTTCTTCTTTACAAATTTCAATCTACTCCCAATCCATTAACTTATTTTCCCTTTTTAATACTAAGCCATTTCAAAGACATCGTGATCGCCACAATACAAAAAAGTCACAGATAAAAAAATATAAAACTCACCTTCTTGTTTTTTATTTCAATAGTTTATTACTAAACTGGCTCAAAGAAATCGCGATGGCATCAGCAAAAGAATACCAATAAAACTAACTTTTTTAATTCCCGTATATCCGTTACGCGACTTGGTCTTAAGTTTAAAACCGTTTATTCCTAATACTTATTTTCGCTGTATCCCCAATTCAGCACTTGATTCACTTATGCAAAATATTACTCTTTCCTAGGAAGTAACTCTGCTCAGTAACAATCGATAATCAAATATTATTTCTTCTTCGGAAGAAAAATCTAATAAAAAATTATATGGAAGTAAGATATCATTTAAAAAAAAATCTGCAATTATAAACACTCTTACAGTTTAAAAAACTATTTTCCTCCATTTACTGGATAACGTGTGATCACAAGACCAACGTTTTCTCACGCTGATGAATTTTTATTTTGCGTTGCGACCCGTCGTTAGTGCATGCGTGTTCGATACGCTTGTTTGCAAAAAAAAATTCTGTAAATAGTAAATCCACACGATTCTGTAACTGTAAATCCACACGATTGAGTTATATAGAAAGTAAGCAATGTTAAAAGTAGAAAACAATTCATGCGTTGCAGGTACCTTTGTGTTTTCGCTTGCGTTGTGAAAAATATCTATCTTTAATTCTACATCCAAACACAACATTAAGTGTAAGTTAATGGAGATCTGATGATTGGATCAGCGATGTATTGCCGCATCCACAAAGCATGGATGTGCAGCGGGCCAACTACGTCACAGGCCGGCGAATTTTCTGTTTAATTATCATAGTCGCCCCAATAAATGCCTTTTCACAACCTCAGTGACATCTCGATGGCTCGTGCTCTGAGAGACGGAGTCGTTTGCTCTAATATATATTCTCTGATCGTACCTCAGTAAAAGAATTCTACACTTATAAATATGCCACAAAAGAACGATGTTCTCATATAGAGCGTACATTGGATGTAGGTGACAGAAAAAATAATGTCTTTTCAAACTAAGAATCACTCGGAGTGAAACATCCCAAGATTAGAATTTAATCCATGAATTTTATCTTCCTCAAGGAACTTTTCAACCCTAATGGCGAAGTGAAATAATTATTCGCTTTCAATCATGGCGGAATGCAGCGCCCAATCACTTTGCTGAGCAGGTCGATGGAAGTTCCCGTATGCTGGCATCATACCTTGGGGGAGATCTTTTCGGCTTAACGACGCATCTCAACAGTTTACTGTTTGCAAAAGCTCCAAGCGGAGAGCTAATTTTAAAATGCTTTCTTTACACTGTTCATCAAATTGAAAAGTATGTAGCAGTTAAATGGGGAATATGATTTTATCCCACCAGAAAGGGAAATAAAGAACATTAGAAAGGGAAAATCACTGTTAGAAGGAATCCCGACTGAAAATTGTTAATTTCATAAGAAATGCGTGAATGCTGCATGTTTTAGAAAACGGTGCCGAGTAGCAAAAAAAATTCAGTGTAAAAATGGAAAATCAAGAAAAAAAGTATCGTTTAATACGAGTGTGAAAGTTTCAATCCCGGTGTGATATGAAGCAGAAGTAATGCGAAAAGATATCTGCAGCAGCATCAATGTTACTCCCCGCTTCACATGCTTAATATGCTCCAACATTCACGGATTTTCAAATGACATTCAACGTGTATCATTTCCATCACTTAAGTTTCATCTTATTTTATTTTTTCCAACCAGTAACATCCCAAAACCCCCAAAAATATACAGTTTCTCTGGGACAGTTCCTTTCCGGGGATGACTTCGATTGGAATTACTTCGATTAGTTTTAATCGAAAATCTAATCGATTTTAAACTTCGATTAGATTTTTTCCGGGGGCGCAGGGGACGATCTTTTGCACAGTAGCGATATGACCATGCACTTTGCTAAAAAGCAAACCTGCTCAATGAACGATGCAGTTTTCATAGACAGGGGGCAATTAAGATTTGAACTAAAAAGTCATGACATGGATGAAATTTGGAGTGTGTAGAATATATTCATGCATGAACATGTAAAGTATAAACGTGTGTGGAAACGGTTGATTTGCTCTAAGGATGTCTCTATTTTCGGACTCATTATTTCGAGTTTCGTCTGCATTTCTACAGTTATTTTCTCTGCAATGTTTGAAGAAAAGTATTAAATAGAGAAAGTTAAAAAGTACCTATCTTTTTATATGCTTCCTAGAAAGTAGAAAATAAACTTAAAATATACCGATGACGAAATCAATCACCCAAGTTCGTATTCACTTCGAGAGGAAAATATGGCGCCGATTTACCTACTCAACAAGATTGCCAGCGCTTTATCTTCCTTTGAAGGAAAATAGGAAATTTCTAATTTGCAGTTTGAAACTACTGAGAAATATTAAGATTGCGAACTACTGCGAAATATTAATAACCATATGCTTGTTCCGCCGCATTTAAACCTAGTAAACGCATTCTTAATATTTCTCAGCAATTTCAACTGCAATTGGAAATTCCCCATTAAAAATACAATTGACTCATAATTGGTTTTTATTACGACAACACCCATCTTGTACCAAATATTAATTCATGGAACAAAATTATTTCTAGCGCTAAACCATCACATTTGATTTGCACAATGTAAACTCATTCATAAACAGCAATTATGCTACAAGTCCAAAAACACCAGATTTAGACTTAAAACATTTAATCAAATTCAAACTTAAATGAGACTGTGCTTAACTAAAGCACCTCCTACTCCTCAATTTATGCATAGAACAAAGTTATTTCTAATATTAAATAATCACATTACATTGGCATAATAACAGGAACAGCGACTATGCATTTACCATAGTCGCTGTTCCTGGAACTATGCTATATTTATGTGATAACCCCCTTTGGCTAATCATGTAATGCTCAAGGGGGAACCTAAACTTAAGGCAATTAAATTCAAACATAGGTGGGGTTGTACTTGAGGATGATCGAAATCAAATATCTTAACTATCTTTTGGTATGCAGCAGGCTCGACCCGGCAGCCCAAGGGATGAGGCCTCCATCTCGGCAAGATTTCCTGACGACTAAAGAATTTTGGGAATATTACGAAGGTTATACAGACGGGGGAGATATTTGTGACGATTTCGTTCTTATTGTTACTAAGCGATGAAGTTTTCTTACAGGAAAGAATGAACAAATCTCATTGTTCCATTTCCCGTTCTGACAGTCATTGTGTATTTCGGAAATATTTGGATTTAAAATATATCGGATTAAAACAGATAATTCTTTCGTAACTTAAGCTGATGAAGCGAATTATAGTTTTCAAATATTAACATAGATTAAATTAAAGGTATTTTAAAGACATAAAAATATATTAGATGTTAGCGAAAAATTAATTTAACATCATCATGCAACAATTAAATAGTTAAACCCTAACCTGCATGTATGAAATTCATTTTTCCTCGAGTTTCGAAAAAGCAGAAGCATTGTTTTATTCAAAAGGTGTTATTGCAAAATATTTCACCGCTGATTTGAACTTGAACCAAGCAAGCTAACTTTTTACCCTTTTAAAAGGGTAAAAAGTTAGCTTGCTTGGAGCATTAACAATAAGTCTTTTCTTGGTAGCATAATGTAGTAGCAATCTGCCGTTCTTGTTGCAGTTTCTAGATTGCCAAAATGCGTTCTTGGCATTTAAATCGCTTGCCAGTACAGTAGGAATTCTTATATCAAAAATGGAATTATAATCATCGCATACAAAGTCAGAATTTGGTAGCTTGTATGCAACCATAAAGTTAATAGTAGCAGATTGGTACCAGTAACTGCTACTGCAGCAGTTTCTAAAATATTGAGATGTGTTATAGGGAGTAGGTGATGTTTTATGGATTTCTTGACAACGACAGCAGTACACCCTCCATTGTTGTGTAAGGATCTGTCCTATGTACTTCGATGTTAGGATATTTAGGTAAATCAGAAGCACGGAGGTGCGTCTTGCCCAATAGGACTATGTCAACCTGAGAATCTGCTAAAAAGCAACAGAACTCAGGGAGATCGGTAAGAATACAGGGACTATTCCATACAAATTTCTTAAGATTATTTTTCTGAATTGAAATGAAATGAATTGAAAAAAAAATGAATCCATCAAAGTTTAGAGTAGATATTAAATAGCCGAAAGCCTTTAAGCCAACTGTAAGTTTTCCCATTAAACAGTTAGCTTTTCAATACTCCGCAATGAGAGTTTTAAAAGTGAGCAGAATTTTAGAAACATTCAAACTCTTAATAATCTGAAATATCTCCTTTAGATCGTTTAAGATATTAGCATCAAAATGATCATTAGTAGGAGGTGTTTGATAAGAAGGTTTTTTGGTTGGTAGTTTATTTATTGGTAAAGGTTTCCCTTTATCATTTGTATTTGCTAAAGGTGCTTTATTTGCAACTGCATTAGCATAAGAAACCTGTGGAATAACAGGCTTACTATTTGTCTTCTTTAAAAGAATGATCTTATCCTTTGAAGCAGTCACAACGTCCCGTTCGGGGAAGTGGGTATATCCTTTATAATTAGCTGTATGATAGGCCACAATTGGCACATTTAGGAGGAATATCGGATTTATGTCGAGCGCAATCTTTAGTAAGATGCTCACCAGCAAATTTCACACATCTCGGGAGATTGTAACACCCACTTTGAGCATGTCCATACCTCTTGCATCTGTGGTACTGAGTTGGGCTCTTTTTGGCTCGATGTCGTATATTTTCTTGTTAACTGCATTTTTGGGAACTCCACAAGAAAAACTGTTATCTAGATTTGCTCTTTCCCATGCTTCAGCTGGGGCGGGAGTGGCTCAGTCGGTAGCGTGCCAGGCTCGTTATCTGTAGTTCCCAGGTTCGAGACCCAGCTAGGTCAGCGTTGAGATTTATCTCCGCAAAATTCCCCGCCCTGCCCTCGGTCAGTAGGGGACACCGATGGGCTTGGAAAGGCCGCCGTCCGTCAGATGGGACGTTAAGCCATGGCCCCATGTGTGGGAGGCTACCCTCTGTCTCCCAAGAGCTGTTCAGGTGGGTTCCCTCTTCCAACCTTCTCTGAACCTTCGGGGTTCATATGACCTGGCCATTTAGCCCATGGTGTGCAAAAAAGCGCCGCTCAGAGGTAAAACACCCAACATCCATCCCACGCTTCAGCTGAGATATCTTTATGACTGAGAATCCTAGGTCTACTAGTTCACGTTGTATTTCCTCAGAGTCAACATCAGTAGGTAGGTTTTTCAGCAGAAATTTCAGGGTTTTTTTTTCAGCCTTTAATTTGTAAGTATGAAACTGTTGTTTGGTTGTTTCAGATTTTTTCAGAAATGCACGATAGTCATCAATATATTTGGTTTAAATGCGGATCGAGTCCCCTGCATTTTTAGCAGTGAAACTTTCTACTGCTATCCTGGTTAATTCCCGATAAATAGTTGTTCAGTTTTTAGGAGATCGGAGTATAATGGGGGAAAGTTTTTCTCTCCCATTTCCCTTAGCTTTGGATTGAGCAAGATCATTTTCCTCCATTTCAGACTCATTTGGATACAGATTTTCTTCATCTCAGACAGAAAGTCTGGTTTTTGATATATAATTAGTTTCAACAGAAGGCGAGAGGGCTCTTTTATGCCCTTTCTTGACCTTCTTAAAATCATCAATGCCTGTAACAATTTCTTTCAAAGATTCAATATGTATAACATTTGAGTGATCAACATTATTTGTAAAAGTATCCATATTATTCAATGGGATACTAGTGTTCAATTCGCCGGTTGAATCATTTGCCAATTTAGCAACGTCAGAGACATGGGAGGAAGGTCGTGGATATCTTTCATATTCGGGATATTGTTTAAAATCTAATTAACATCATAGTATAATAGAATATTTTTCTCAGTTAAAGAGTTATCTGTTGCCAATCCCTTTGCAACTATTTGCTTTTTTTTGTAGTCGTGAATATATCACACAATGCCATGTGTTACAAATGGCAGTCCTTTCGCTTCACATGGTCCTACGTCGTCTTCCTGATCCTTGTCGGCGTGTGCTGGATCCTTCTTAAACCCACCGGCACCATATGTGTATGATGGTGCTGAGATTGCGGCCAACAAGGTTGGCCACATCTATGTACGACAAACCAGCTTCTCTAAGGCTGATGATACTTCCACGCTCAAAGTCTGTTAACTGTTGGAACGACTGTCGACGTCTGCAAAAGGGCATCTTTAGCGGTTTAGAACAATTTTCACAATGTTTTGTCAACCAGTGTTTGACTGCTCCGCACCTGTGATGTCAGCTCGCGCCTGTCGAATCGTTTCGATTGTCCTGCAAACGTAATCACTTTTATGATTTTCATATATTACCGCCTCCTTAAATTTCGCCACATTTACATACATTCTTTTAAGTGTTGCATTTTTATTTCTTGTAGTGTATATTCCGCGTAATATAATTAATAACAACTAAAGAGAAAAGGGGACAAAAAATTTCCTTGTCGAACTCCAGTGACAATGCTAAACCAATGTCTACTATACTTATTAATTCTCACATGTTATTCAGTGTAGTATGGAAAGCTTCCTTATGCTGACTAAGGTATCAGGGATTTCATATGAGCTAACGATCAACCACAAATTATGTCGATCAACAACGTCAAAGTGTTTTTGAAGCCTATAAAGCTAGTAGCTACAGATTTCTGAAACTCTAAACATTTGTCAAGAATCTTCCTGTGAAAAATTATGATCTATAGATTTGAATCCACGCTGATCATCACGCAATTGTCTACAACGAAATTATTAATTCTATTAAGCAAATCATGTAAAGAACTTTACCTGGAGAAAAAAGTATGCTTTTAACCCAACAGTTTTCAGAATAATTTTTATCTAAATATGTGTAATAATAGTCTAGTAAAATCCTTAACAACAGATTTGTCATAAAAGATTTTCAAAATTTCAGAAACATTCCCAGCTCTATTCATAGTCCCAGCGTAACACATAAAACATTCCCAGCATTTTAATGGCAATTTCATCTTCTGCTAGTGATTTATGAAGTTTTCGTTTAGAACTAGTCACAGCAAGCTGAGAGTGTGATGTTGGGCAATACTGAATTTGTATGATGTTTATTCCTGAATTCTTTGCACCGGTTAGTTTTTTCCTCTCACAAATCATTCACTTTCTTGGGGCTTTTCTTGGTTTTGCTAATCTGCTGTCTACCAGTTTTCTCTAATTTGGTAGCCAAGCTGTCAAGCCAAAAACTCTTATCAGCGTCCAAATGATCAATTGCACATTTACTACACTTTGTATAATACCGTCTGTTAGGACTAGCAGGGTGTTGTTTCATATTATTCCTATAGTTCCGTTTCCAAAAAGTAAACTCCAATGCTTTATCACTCCAATTATTTCATCTCCTCTGCTCCTCTTTACCCAAAATAGTAATGATACTTTTAAGAAGATCCTGTTTAAAAAGGTGCATTTCTTTATTGCTTTCCGTAGTAAGTAAAGCATGATTGCATAATGACTAATTATGGTGAAAAGCTTTGCTTATGTCCATCAATTGCATTAATTTTTTCCGTCACAATAGGGCATCTTACTAATTACCAATTTAGAAATATGCAAGAAAATTATAAATAAATATTTTCAGTATGTTAGTGATAATGTGATTTTTGAACTTTTGCTGTTAAATTTTCATTCGAAAATATATCTAACGTGATTAGAGGGCGAATTCTTTAATCTATAAAAGGCTAAATACTGTACCTTATGCCTATTATTTAGTTTTTTAATACTCTCTCTTATTTATTATGAAATAGTTCACGTTTTGAATCACTTGATCATTCTAACTTTAAAACATGATTTTATTGGCTACAGAAGTCAATCAAGTCTGTTGTACAGGTACACAATGTGATATTGAAATTGCGCCATACAGCAGAAGCTATTTTTATGCAAATTCCCGTGATAGGAAAATGATTACAATTGTGTTGCGCACACCCACCCTTCCATTTGCATGTTAGTATAACTATATGTTCTATAACTATGCATTATTGCTGAGATATGCAAATGATGATAACCGGAGCCAATGACGTGTGTGGTTGAAGAGATAAAAAATGCAAGAAGAAATAGGGATGGTATTGTGTTTATGCAGGTGGAAGTCGTGCGAACTGTTGAGATTAAGTGGTTGTACATGGAAATTGTTCAGCGAAGGCTGAAAATGCCTGGTACAAGTCATCGACAGGTTTATCGCCTTTTGGATGCTTTTGAGAGAGGAAGAATTATAGGCCTGTGTGAAGCTCGATGGACTACACATTGTGTCGCTGCCCATGTTCATCGGGATGCATGAACTGTTGGATGCTGTTGGCAACAGTGGCGAAATGAAGGTTCTAGCACGCGTCGCAGAGGGAGTGGTGCCATTTGACAGACGTCAGCATGGCTTGATAAGCTCATTGTTCGACATGCTCATTCGTTACCCCAGAGCACTGCACGCAATATTCGATGGGCTGTGTCAGCAGCCATTGACGTCCCCATAACAACCCAAATGGTAAACCGAAGGTTGCATGAGGTACGCCTGTGCTCTAGGCAACCGTTACGTCGACTGCCATTGACTGCAAACCATTGCAGCGCTCGTCTGGCTTGGTGCCGAAGCCGTGCGAACTGGGGTCCGAATGGAACACTATTGTGTTTAGTGATGAATCTCGTTTCTGTCTAGGTGCTGATGATTGACGGAGATGATGGATCCAGCTTTTGTTCAGCCAGGCATAATGGTATGGGGTGCTATTGGATATGATAGAAGGTCACCTCGTCCATATGACCAGAACACAGACAAGCTGCACGATACATTAGCGCGGTTCTGCAGCCTATTACTACCATTCCTGAAGGCATGCAGCAGCCCATTTTCAGCATCACAACGCCCGTTTACACACTACTAGGGTCTCCAGACAATGTTTGTAACATGTTCAAGTATTGCTCCAGATTTTGCAACATGTCCGATCTCCAGACTTCTCAATAAATAATTGGATGACGTGTGCAATCCTCTCACCGGCTTGCCTTCATTTCGCCACTGTATAATACATTTTTCTTAATATTCTTTGAATTTTCCTGTCATGTTGCATTATATAATAAATAGGAAACCAGTCTGCCAGATTAATCGACCTAGGAGTGTATTAGGTTGTTGCAAATGTTAGTGAATAAGTCGAATTGTTAGTGAAATATTGAACAGTTATAACTTCGTTAAAAATAACTTAATCAAAATACGCAACAATAGAATGAATACACTTCTGCAACCGCGAAACAATTGCATTTATGTTGTTGGTAAAAAAATCTGAGTTACTGGAAGCGATGGATTCATCGAAGGCTTTTTAACTGCTGTGTGTTTCCCCACTAAAAATGGTCGAGATGCTTGAAGAAATGGAGGTCAGTTGGTGATAGATCTAGTGACTACCCCGTAATCTCATACTGTAACTGATGGAGTTTCAGGGCCGTCATTTGTGAGAGGTAAGGTCGAGGATTTACATGTAGCAGCAGGACGACATGTGTATTGACCATTGCAGGTTGCTTCTTACATAATTGGTCATGCATTTTTTTGTAGTTCTGCAGAATATTTCTCTGTATGTATTGTTTCACCTGGTTTTAGGAATGAATAATGGATAACACCTGTTGCAAGACCAACAAGCGGTCACCATAGCCTTCTTCAAGTGAAGATTAGGCCTGGGCATGTGTTTGGGTGCCTCGGCGATTTGCAGCCATTGAAGCAGAACTTCGACGATTGTCATATACGATCCACCTTTCATCACACGTTGCAACTCTATGCAAAAAATGTATCCCTTTGGTTTCGTGTAAGAAGGGAAGTGCACACTTCAAGTTGACTTGTCTTATGAGTGTCCATTAATTCATGCGGAACCCATGTTCGAAATGCTTCACTCTTCCCAAGGTCTTCCAGGTGCCGGGAAACTGTTGAATAATGCACGCCTAATTTGCCTGTATGTCTCGTACGGTTTGGCAGGATTAAGTTACAACCTTCAATCGATCGTTATCAATCGTTTCTTCAGGTCGACCACGTGGCTTATTTTGAATGTTGGATGTCACCGAATCGAAATTTTCCGAACTAACGTCGTGTTTTCCGTCACTAGCTGTGCCTTCTCCAATGTTGCCTTAATGTTGCAAAAGAACAAGAATTTGACTTTGACCCATTGTTCCAATTAAGCTCTTTACAATCCATTTACCACAAAAGCCACTGGCGAAATGACTACTGTGTTATCGTGAGCAGGCTTCATGATTTAATGCAGCGTATCACGAGCGTTACTAGTAACATTTTCAGCCCTCAAAATATGGAAAACCTCCTGCATCTGAGAAATCGGCCATCGGATACGCAACAACTAACATAAAAAATTTCGCTTCACTGCTTCTGCATTGGGCATCGTATCACGAAAGCTGAAGTTAGTTTCCATCATCAGCAAACAGAAATCTTCAGCTAAGAGGCTATATTTCCGATCGCTTCTTATGTATCAGTCCCCGTTCTAAACAATTTGTGTTGTGCTACAGACGTACAGCGCATGCGCCACTCCGATCTTGAAAGCAATTAACGTCTGTTAACGATTTTCTTAGATACTTAGGCGAAGCCATAATTGCAAGTGGAAGCTTGGTAAATGTAAGCATTTTTAGTCTATTTATAAGAAGACGCGCTTCCTTTTTCCATTTACTATTTTATGTCCGGTAGGCATTTTAAATGTACTTAATATAGTTTAGTTTTCACTACCTCTAACCAGGGGTTCTCAATGTGGGGCCCAAAGGATATAGTTTGCAAAGGATATACAAAGCCCAAAGGATATAGTTTGCTGGTGACATTCTTGACCGTATGGGTGAGCATTTTTTTTGAACAGTATCGTTTTCAGTGACGAAGCAACATTCCATGTCTGTAAAGCCAACAGAGGCAATTACCGCATATGGGGATCAGAAAATCCGCATTAATTCATTGAACACGAGGAACAAGATAGATGTTATGTGTGACCTCTTCCATACCTGTCTGATTGAACCATTTTTCTTCCATGAGAAACGTGTAAAGGCTACAAATTATTTAGATATGATTGAATCGTATGCTGCACCTCAGATAGAGGATATGCTGCCCCATGTGTTCTTTCAGTAAGATGGGGCATCGCCACACTGGGGATTAGAAGTAAACAGGATCCTCAATGAAAAGTTCCCTTCTCGTTGGATTGGGTGAGATGGCTCTATTCCATGGCCATATAATTAAAACACCGGATTGAAGAGACATTAGCTGCCATCACGCAGGACATGCTTAACGTTTGGAACTTTGATGTTCTGCGTGCTAGTAATGGGACTCAAATGTAAGTTTACTGAATTCTGTTTTAATAAAGTATTAAGTGAGCTGTGGTAGTCTACTTAATTAAAACAAAATTGTCTTGAGTTGTGTTATTAATAACCGCAAAGAGTTTTAAGATAGCTCCTAAAATAACGAATTTATTAAGGTTTATAATGGGGTGAATAATTTATGGACACCCTGCATATATTATTATGATATCGATTTAAATAATAGGTGGTAATAAAAGGTTGTTCTGTAATAGGCATAACCTGGAAGGAGAACTGTGTACTAATCCTCGTGATGAGGCACAGAACCAGCCAGGTCCAGCACCTAATGTTCTACTCCGCCTTCTCGTGGTGCAGGCCGTTAGTACCTTTCAAAAGAGATATTCTCTTTTGGAAGGGAACGGAAGAGGGACAGCTGCCAGCTCAGTGTGGCCTACTGATCTGGTTATCTATAGCCACTTTTTCTCTTTTCCAACCCTGCTGAGCAGTGGTCAAGGATTTCACAGGGTCCTAGTGCTGACCATTTATACCCACTAGACTGGAGTTGTTTATGGATTTGAACTTGTTATGGATCCTGGACTTGCTACACTGGTGGGCCTCTATTGAGGGGTCTGCCGCTGGGTGAACAGAGGTATGCGATACATTATATCAGCTGGTGGATAATCTTGATCAGAGACCATCGCAGGTATCTGAATCTCACTTAGCTGGTTGGGCATCGTCAATCTTAATTTGGAGTAATGTGTCTCAGGCAGGCCATATGGCTCTTGAAAAAGTCCACTTGAAAAGGTGCAGCCTGGACTGTAAATGGTAGCTAGGTAGTCATTGAAAGGAGAGCTATGCACCAATCCCCTGTGATGATGCATAGAACAGGCCAGGCCTAGCACCTAATGTCCGACCCCATCTTCTCGTGGTGCGGACCGTTAGTAACTTTCAAAAGAGATACTCTCTTGTGGAAGTGAACGGAAGGAGAGGGCTGCCAGATTAGTGTGGCCTACTGATCTCGACAACTATGGCTACTTTTCTTTTTTTTCCTACCCTGCTGAGGAGTGGTCAACCACACAGGGTCCTGGTGCTGACCATATAAACCTACTGGACTGGACAGATAATATGGCTCTGAGCTTGATTATGGATCCTGATTTTGCTGCACTGGTGGGCTTCTGTGGAGGGAAAATCTTCCGCTGTGTTTTCTGTTTGTTTGTGGGTTGACAGCCCCAAGTAAATAGATTCACAGGATATGTTTATCAGCTAGTGGATAATCCTGAGCAGAAGTCATCGCAGGCACCTGAACTCTTTGCTTCTATTGGCATCGTCAAATTCTACATTGGAGGAAGTCTTTCAGTGTAGATGGCTTCAGCCTTTAGTAGTGGGGGAACGGGTCTTTGCCCCATGTCTGCGATTAGGGGGCTGTTTGATATTGTCGGCATTCCCTCTCTCAATAAACATAGTTTCTTTAAACATCCCACTAACCATTTTCTCTCCATAGGTATTTGGAATGTTAGGACTCTGCACAGAGCTTTTTCTCTTGATTGATGACACACAAGAATTCCACAGTTATAATTTAGATATTCTCGGCTTGCAAGAGACCAGATGGACAGATAAAGGTCAGATTCTTAAAAATAATCTTAAATTTCTCTTTTCAGGGCGGGACGACAATAAGCATCCCCAAGGCGTGGGTCTGCTTCTCAGCAGACACGCTAGCGATGCTCTTCTAGGATATGAGTGCATTAATGAAAGGTTTCTTACAGCAAAATTTCAAACAAGCGTTAAAGACTTGAATGTTATCTGCTGTTATGCCCCCACTGAGGATGCCGATGAGGATGAGAAGGATAGGTTTTATGAACAACTTCAGGATATTTTGAATTCTGTCAAGAAAGGAGATATTACCCTTGTTCTTGGTGACTTCAATGCCAAAGTTGGTACTGACTCTGACCTTTGGGGAGGAGTGATAGGCCCTTTTGGTATTGGTAGCTGCAATGGCAATGGGCAACGTCTCCTACAGGTAAGTAAACTCAATGGATTCAGAATAACTAACACTTATTACAAACACCGCGACATACATAAGTACACATGGGTTTCACCTGATGGGCTGCATAAGAATATGATTGATTACATATTAATTAAGAGCAAATGGGCTAGTTGTGTTAGGAATACCAGGGTATATAGGGGAGCTGAAATTGGATCTGACCATTACCTTGTTAAAAGTGTGTTGCAACTTAAACTTAAAAAGTGTTGTGTTGGGGTTAAAAAATTTACTTTTAATACTGAAGCTCTGAAAGATCCAGTTATAGCCAAAACTTACCATGATAGGTTACTTAGTCATTATGACAGTTATGGTTTGCTTACTACTGAAGTTGAGGAAGAATGGGCTGCGGAAAGAGAGAACTGCAGGAATGCACTTAATCAGTACCCTACTAGTCCTAATAGAAAGCATTACAGAGACCTTAATAAACTTGTAAAGGATCAGTTAGCTGCTGATAAGAATCTTTGGCTTGATGGTTTGGCTGACAAAGCCGAGGAAGCAGTTAGACAGCACAACAGCAGAGAGCTGTACCAGATAGTTAATGTTTTGCATGGTAGAAAACGGACAGGCATACAAGGATTGAAGGATAAACAAGGTAAAGTTTATAGAAGGGGAGGATTCTGTCATGGCTAGGTGGGCTGAGCATTTCAGTGATGTTCTAAACGATGTAGTTAGTTCTACTCCCATTGTTTGCAATGATGATAGATGCATTGGTGGCTTTAATGTTGGCCCTATAACACAATCTGAAGTTATTTTGTCTGTTTCTAAACTTAAACTACATAAATCCCCAGGGGTAGATGAAATTACTACGGAAATGCTTAGAGTTGGGAATGTTTCGGTTACCATGGATGACTGAAATTCTGAATATCTTTTATGGTAAAGGCATGGTTCCTAAGGATTTTACCAGAGCTATTGTTATCCCTATTTTCCAAAAAGGTGATCGCAGTTCTTGTGATAACTATAGGGGTATCAGCCTACTCTCTGTTCCAGGTAAAGTTCTTTCCATGATTGTGCTTAATAGAATTAAGAATCTGGTTGACAGTCAATTGCGTGATGAGCAATGTGGATTCAGTAGTGGTAGGGGATGTGTGGATCAAATATTTTCACTTAGGCAGATTCTTGAGAAATGTTTAGAGTTTCAGAAACCTTTGGTTGCTAGCTTTGTTGATTTCAAAAAGGCTTTCGACTCTGTTGATCGTCATAATTTGTGGTTGATTGTGAGATAATATGGTATACCAGACAAGTTAGTTAACATTATGAAAGCTCTCTATAACAACACTGAGTCGTGTGTGAGAGTTGGTAAGGCTTGTAGCAATTGGTTTAGCATTACTTCAGGTGTTCGACAAGGGTGCATTTTGTCTCCTTTTCTCTTTAGCTTGGTTATTGATTATGTTATGCGAAATTCACTTCAAGGGAAAGATTTTGGCCTTAAATGGTCTGGAGACTCTAAGATTTCTGATTTAGATTATGCTGATGATTTAGCCCTTTTGGCAAATGATGTTGATGAGATGAACTCTTTCATTCGAGCTGTTGATGAGACTGGTAGTAGAGTAGGTTTTGTTATAAACAGAGAGAAAACTAAAGTGATGAAAATTGGTCAGGCAGGCTGTGATTCAGTTAATCTGAATGGTTGCAGTCTTGAGCAGGTGTCACGGTTTAATTATCTTGGGAGCTATGTAACAGATAATGGTGATGTGCTGCATGAGATTAACAGACAAATAGGGATTGCTGCCGGGACTTTTAAGAACCTATGGAGAGTGTGGAGAAATAGGCGTATACACCTAAAGACTAAAATTAGACTGTATAATAGTTTGGTTCTTTCTAGGGTTAGTTATGGTATTGAAACTTGGACACTTTGTAAACAAGATAACAGGAAACTAGATGCTTTTGATTCCAGATGCTTACGCAGTATCTTGGGCATTAGGTGGTTCAACTTTGTAACTAATGATGAGATTAGGCAAAGTAGTTTGCAACCTCCTTTAAGCAGCATATTGTGCAGAGAGAGACTCCGTTGGTTTGGCCATGTTGCCCGTATGAATAATTATAGATTGGCGAATAGGGTTATGAACAGTGTGCCTAAAGGCCTCAGAAGGAGGGGGAGACCTAGGATGCGGTGGGCAGACAATGTCAAACAGGACCTTGTTAGAATTGGTGTGCAGTGGCCAGATGCAGTAGATGTAGCTCAGGATAGATTTGCTTGGAGAACTAAATTGCACGGTCTGGTTGGACCTCCGTAGCCCATGGCTGCTTGAGGATGATGATGATGATGATTATTATTATCCCAATTTTCAAGAAAGGTGATCGCAGTTCTTGTGATAACTAGTGGTATCAGCCTACTCTCTGTTCCAGGGAATGTTCTTTCCATGATTGTGCTTAATAGAATTAAGAATCTTGTTGACAGACAATTGCGTGATGAGCAATGTGGATTCAGAAGTGGTAGGGGTTGGTTTGGGTTGTTTTACCTCTGAACGGCAATTTTTTGCACACAATGGGCTAAATGGCCAGGTCACATGGACCCCGAAGGCTGAGAGAAGGTTGGGGGTGGGAACCAACTGGAATAGCTGTTGGGAGACAGATGGTAGCCTCCCGACAAGGCCATCCAGCGTGTTCTTTAACGTGTACAGGGTATGGCTCTCCCACACACAGGGCCACGGCTTAATGTCCCATCCGAGGGACGACGGCCTTATCCAAGCCCATCGGTGTCCCCTACTGACCTTTTGCAAGGCATGGAATTTTGCGGAGACAAATCTCAACGCTGACCCAGCTGGGACTCGAACCTGGAAACTACAGATTACGAGCTTAACGCTCTACCGACTGAGCCACCCCCGCCCCAAGTGGTAGGGGATGTGTAAATCAGATATTTTCACTTAGGCAGATTCATGAGAAATGTTTAGAGTTTCAGAAACCTTTGGTTTCTAGCTTTGTTGATTTCAAAAAGGCTTTCGACTCTGTTGATCGTCATAATTTGTGGTTGACTGTGAAATCATGTGGTATACCAGACAAGTTAGTTAACATAATGAAAGCTCTCTATAATAAACTGAGTCGTGTGTGACAGTTGGTAAGGCTTGTAGCAATTGGTTTAGCGTTACTTCTGGTGTTCGACGGGTGCATTTTTTCTCCTTTTCTCTTTAGTTTGTTATTGATTACGTTATGAGAAATTCATTGCAAAGTAAAGATTTTGGCCTTAAATGGTCTGGAGACTCTAAGATTTCTGATTTAGATTATGCTGATGATTTAGCCCTTTTGGAAAATGATGTTGATGAGATGAACTCTTCAATTCGAGCTGTTGATGAGACTGGTAGTAGAGTAAGTTTGGTTATAAACAGACAGAAAACTAAAGTGATGAAAATTGGTCAGGCAGGCTGTGATTCAGTTAATCTGAATGGTTGCAATCTTGAACGCAAGTTTAAACTTGTCACAGTTTAATTATCTTGGGAGCTATATAACAGATACTGGTAATGTGCAACATGAGATTAACAGATGGATAGGGATTGCTGCCGTGACTTTTAAGAATCTATGGAGATTGTGGAGAAATAGGCGTATACACCTAAAGACTAAAATTTGACTGTATAATAGTTTGGTGCTTTCTAGGATTAGTTATGGTAGTGAAACGTGGACACTTTGTAAACAAGATAACAGGAAACTACATGCTTTTGATTTTAGATGCTTACGCAGTATCTTTGGCATTAGGCGGTTCAACTTTGTAAATGATGAAGTTTAGCAAATGAGTTGGCAACTTCTTTTAAGCAGCATATTGTGCAGAGAGAGAGACTGTTGGTTTGGCCATGTTGCCCATATGGATAATTATAGATTGGCGAATAGGGTTGTTAACAGTGTGCCTAAAGGCTTCAGAAAGAGGGGGAGACCAAGGATGCGGTGGGCAGACAATGTCAAACAGGACATTATAAGAATTGGTGTGCAGTGGCCAGATGTAGCAGATGTAGCTAAGGACAGACTTGCTTGGAGAACTAAATTGCACAGTCTGGTTGGACCTCCATAGCCCATGGCTGCTTGATGATGATGATGATGATGATGATGATGATGATGATGATGATGATGATGATGATG
Source organism: Ryuthela nishihirai (assembly GCA_038380435.1). Lineage (NCBI taxonomy): Eukaryota > Metazoa > Arthropoda > Arachnida > Araneae > Heptathelidae > Ryuthela > Ryuthela nishihirai. The sequence continues at coordinate 94,151,073 of JAWZYU010000009.1, forward strand.
ATGATGATGATGATGATGATGATGATGATGATGATGATGATGATGATGATGAAGTTCCTACCAGTATCGGTGACTTCAACCTTTAGCTGAGGAGGAACGGGTCTTTGCCCCATGCTGCGAACAGATATATTTGGCCCTACCTCTCTCAATAAACCTAGTTTCTTTAAAAATCCTACTAATCATTTTCTTTCTTCAGGAACGTGGAACGTGAGGACGTTACACAAAAATTATTCTCTTGATGTCCTCGCGGAGGAATTCCAGCGCTGTAACCTAGATATTCTAGGTTTGCAAGAAACCAGATGGACAGGTAAAGGTGAGATACTTAAAAATAACTTTAAATTTCTCTTTTCAGGGAGGGAGGATGGAAAGCATCTCCCTGGTGTAGGTTGCTTCTCAGCAGACACGCCAGTGATGTTCTTCTAAGATATGTCTGCATTAATGAAAAATTTCTTACAGTAAAATTTAAAACAAAAATTAAAGACTTGAATTTCATCTGTTGTTATATCCCCACAGAGGACGCTGATGAGAATGAGAAGGATACGTTTTACAGCCAGCTTCAGGATATTTTGAATTCTGTGAAGAAAGGATGTATTTCTCTTCTGCTAGGTGACTTCAATTGTACTGACTCTGACCTTTGGGCAGGAGTTTTAGGTCCCTTTGGCATTGGTAGTTCCAATGGCAATGGGGAACGTCTCCTACAGGTAAGTACCTACAGGTAAGTCTCCTACAGGTAAGATCATACAGAGGAGCCGAAATTGGGTCTGACCATTATGTCTTGCAAGTGAAGCTTAAGATATGTGCTAAAGTTAAGAGAATTACTTTTAACATTGACGGTATGAAAGTCCAGATATAACCAAAGCATACCATGATAGGCTACTTAGTCATTATGACAATCGTGATTTGCTTACTGCTGAAGTTGAGAAAGAATGGGCTCAGTTTTTACAATCTTTTCTTAAAACCAGAGGTTTTGGGTAAAAGGGAACAGAAGAAACAAAATTATTTGAGTAATAAAGCTATGGAACTTATTTCTGAAAGAAGGAAGTGCAGGATTAATATGAATCAGCACATCCTAATGGTTCTAACATAAAGCATTAGAAGGAGCTTAATAAACGTGTAAAGGATCAGTTAATAGCTGGTAAGAATCTTTGGCTTGATAGCATGGCTGACAAAGAAGAGGGAGCAGTTAGACAGCGCAACAACAGAGGGTTGTACCATATTGTTAATGTTTTATGTGGGAAAAAACAGACAGATACACAGGGATTGAGGGATAAACATGGCAAGGTAGTTGAAGGTGACGATTCTCTGATGGATTGGTTGGCTGAGCATTTCAGAGATGTTCTAAATAATGTGATTAATAATCCCATTGTTTGTAATGAGAATAGATGTATTACTGACTTTTATGATGACCCTATATCACATTCCGAAGTCGCATTAACTATTTCTAAATTGAAACTGCATAAATCCTCAGGGGTGGATGAAATCACAACTCAAATGCTTAGAGCTGGGAACATTTGTGTTGTCACATGGCGGACTGAAATTTTGAATATTTTTTGTGATAAAGGTGTTGTTCCTAAGGACTTAACTAGAGCTATCATTGTTCCAATTTTTAAAAAAAGGTGATCGCAGTTCTTGTGATAATTATTGGGGAATTAGTTTACTTTCTGTTCCAGGTAAAGTTCTTTGCATGATTATATTTAATAAAATTAAGAATTTGGTTGATGGACAACTGTGTGATGAACAGTGTGGATTCAGAAGTGGTAGGGGATGTATTGATCAAATATTTTCACTTAGGCAGATTCTTGAGAAATGTTTAGAGTTTCAGAAATCTGTGGTTACCAGCTTTATAGATTTCAAAAAGGCTTTTGACTCTGTTGATAGACATAATTTGTGGTTGATTGTTAGATCATACGGAATACCTGTTAAGTTCATTAGTGTAATGAAAACTTTCTATAATAACATTGAGTCGTGTGTGAGAGTTGGTACAACTCTCACACACGACTCAATGTTATTACGTCTTGCATGAATTGGTTTAACATTGCTAGTGGATTTAGACAAGGGTGCATTCTGTCTCAGTTTGCTCTTTAGTTTGGTTATTCATTATGTAATGCGAAATTCTTTGCAAACGAAAGATTTTGGTCTTAAATGGTCAAGATCAGGCGTGTCCAACCTTTTGACTTCCCTGGGCCACATTGAGTGAAGATTTGACTTCCCTGGACCTCACTGAGTGAAAATGAATTGTTTTTGGCCGCACATAAAATATATAATATAAAATAAAAAAAAATAATAAATACCCCCTCAAGCAGCTGCTTGCCACAGAGGTCTGACAGGAGCCTGTCAGTTTATATGCCACAGTAGGAGATCTGAGAGGATGACAGGACTTCAGCAGAAAAACGACACATACATCCATGCCTAAATTCCGGGGCTCGAACCCAGGTCCCTTAGATCAGTAGCCAAGCGTGCTAACCACTCGGCCACGGGACGGCCTAATATGGTTAATATATATGAATAATAAAACTTCATTTATTTTCTTATGTTTTTTATTATAAAATTAAAAAAAGGGCAACATTAAACTAGTGGGATATCAAAAACTCGCTGATAATCACATAATCATGTTGAAAGCTTATGTCGTAAACATGTAAACTTTACGATTTTGTGGGCTGCATTACTAGATGTCCAGGGCCGATATCCATCCTCATGCACCATTGGCTACGGAGGTCCAACCAGACTGTGTAATTTTCCTCTCCAGACGTGTCTGTTCTGAGTACTGCTGCTGCATCTGACCACTCTATGTCAATTCTAGCAAGGTCTTGTTTGACATTGTCTGCCCATCGTATCCTAGATCTCCCCCTTTTTCTGATACCCTTAGGCACACTGTTCATAATCATCTTTGCCAATCTGCAGCTATGCATATGGGCAACATGGCAAAACCAGCGTAGTCTCTCTCTGCATAATATCCTGCTCAAAAGAGGTTGATGACTCCTTCTAATCTCATCATTACTTACAAAGTCAAACCATTTAATTCCTAAGATACTGCGTAAGCATCTAGAATCAAAGGCATCAAGTTTCTTGTTATCCTGCTTACAAAGGGTCCACGTTTCGGTACCATAACTAACCCTAGGAAGAACCAAATTATTATACAGACTAATTTTAGTCTTTTGGTGTATACGCTTATTTTTCCATACTCTCCATAGATTCTTAAAAGTCTCAGAGGCAATCCCTATTCTTCTGTTTATCTCATGCCGCACATCATCAGTATCTGTTACATAGATCCCAAGATAATTAAACTGAGACATTTGCTCAAGAGTTTAGCCATTCAAAGCAACTGAAAAACCATCTGCCTGACCAATTTTCATCACTTTAGTTTTTTCTTTGTTTATCACCAAACCTACTCTATGACTGATAGCCTACTCATAGCCCTAATGAACGAATTCATCTCATCAACATCAGTAGCCAACAGGGCTAAATCATCTGCATAATCTAAATCAGAAATTTTGAAATATCTAGATCATTTAAGGCGAAAAAAGGAGCTTGGCATCCTACCAACTAAACCACCGCCCTATTTGTGGAGGTGGAACCATTTGCAGTGTCATCCAGAATGCATATTCTTGCCAAGTGCAAAGCAAGCTCAATCGAATCATTGGCATCACTGAGGAAGGCAGAATTCCATGTTAGCTCAATAGTAACTCAGTACAAATTTCAGTAACTTCTTCAATATGCTTTTTATGAAAACATGTGACTAATGATAATTTAAAGATTTCAATCAAATCAGTTTCGATCTCTATTTTCAACAATATTCTTTCGCTATGTAGAGAGTTATGGAGATTGGAATATTTAACAGCAGTAATACCAGTTTATATCATTGCTCTGAAAAACATAAAAACAAAACGAAAGCAATAATCGTTAAACTAAACTAGCAAGTGAAAAGAATATTTTTAGCAATTCGTGTAATAATTGTGAAATTTCCCAAATTTGGAATGACTTTTTGCAGACGGAGCTAACTTACTAAAATTTCCAATTTATCCAAAATTATATAATTTTGGAATTATATAAATTTGGAATTATATTATATTATAGTATCCAAAATTGGATTAAAAAATTGCAACTATATTGAATTTAGCCGTCCCATGGCTGAGTGGTGGCTACTGATCTAAGGGACCTGGGTTCGAGCCCCAGATAAGGCATGGTTATATGTGTTGTTTTTCTGCTGAGGTCCTGCCATCCTCTCAGATCTTCTACTTTGGCATATAAACTGACAGGCTCCTGTCAGACTTCTGTGGCAAGCAGCTGCTTGAGGGGGTATTTATTATTTTTTATTATATTGAATTTCTCGTTTACTTTGAAATATAGAATATGCACACTGGTTTCCAAAACTTAAGAAATAAAACAAAAATAATATATATTTATTTAGAAAACAACGTTAAATTTCAATATCATATGTAAATTGATATGGCCCCATTCTCTGTAAATAAATTTTTATTTACTTCTGAAATATTTTCTGAGTTGGGTTGGGTTGTGTTACCTCTGAGCGGCACTTTTCTGCACACAATGGGCTAAATGACCAGGTCACAAGGACCCCGATGGCTCAGAGAAGGTTGGGGGAGGGGACCCATTATAACAGTTGTTAGGAGACAGATGGTAGTCTCCCGTCAAGCCCATCCAGCGTGTTTTTTAACGGGCACAGGGTATGGCTCTCCCGCACATGGGGCCACGGTTTAACGTCCCATCTGACGGACGGCGGCCTTTCCAAGCCCATCGGTGTCCCCTACTAAGCGTGGGGAGGGAGGGGAATTTTGCGGAGATAACTCAGAACGCTGACCCAGCTGGGACTGGACCTTGGAAATACAGATTCCAGCCTGGCGCGCTACCGACTGAGCCACCCTCGCCCCAAATACTTGCTAAGATGATACAGGAATATTTTCTGATAAAGGACTAAGTGGAGAAATCAGCTCACTAGGAATCTATTAGGTTTCATACTGAGGGAGGACCAAGGAGAAAAAATCTAAAGAAATATTTGTTGGCTATAATTTTGAAACACAATCATTTACATCTAAATCCTGCCACGTAGCAAGCTTATGAAACAGATATAATAACATGTTTACGTTACTTTGAATTGATTGAATGAAAACACTCGAAAGAAACAGGGCATAGTGATTAGAGCAGGATTTTACCAAATGGCAAGCAAGTTTCTTTACATCACTAGAAAAGAAGTCGTTGAAATAATCGTCACTTGAATCATAACGCTTATGACGATCAGTTGAACAGATTTTCGTGTTGGAAATGAATATTCGAATTTCGAAGTCTCCTTACCTTTCTTGGTACAAGGAAAGGGATTCCCAAGGAACAATCTAAGGACTTAAAATGAGTTTATGAACGCAACACATCTGTGTCTTATGATGTCATCTACAAAGCATCACAGAAGATCATCCAAAGATTCCAACATTACTTCCAGCTCAATTTATCCTTCAGCACTTGATGAATCATGAAATACTTCCAATGTGACACGTACAATAAACAATTTCCGATGAAGAACTCACAGATATTTTCATAAATATAATACAGTAGTCCCGATTTACGGAACTTTTTATGGAACTTCAGACTTACGGAAATTACATCCCATTACTCAGGTTCGATCCACGGCAAAATTTCTCCATTATCGAATTTTTTTCGGAAAAGTTTTTTTTAAAAATTGATTTACAGCTCTATTGTGGAGCAATGAAACGCCAATGATGTTGTCATAGACCGGTGTGATAACTCCCGAACGATTTCTCTTCACCTGAGTTATAAGTGAAACAACAGATCTGCTGGTTGCTACGTCCTTTCTTAGGTGTGTATTAGAGATCACGTGTTTCTTTGTAATTAATGGAAATGTCCACTGCACTATGGGGAACACGGCAACGCGATTATTGGGTGGAAGTCAACTGGGTGGATGACAACTGTGATGGCAACAGTTGGGTGGAAGTCAACTGAATTGGACAACTGGGAGGACGACAGTTGGGAGGGAGACAATTGGGTGGAAGTCAACTGGGTGGATGTCAACTGCCTGGATGACAACTGGGAGAGCGACAATTGGGTGGAAGTCAACTGGATGGATGACAACTGGGAGGGCGGCAGTTGGGTGGAAGTCAACTGGGTGGATGACAAATGGGAGGGCGACAGTTGGGTGGAAGTCAACTGGGTGGATGACAACTGAGAGGGTTGCAGTTGGATGGAGATCAACTGGGTGGATGACAACTGGGAGAGCGACAATTGGTGGAAGTCAACTGGGTGAATGACAAATGCGAGGGCGACAGTTGGGTGGAAGTCAACTGGGTGGATGACAACTGGGAGAGCGACAATTGGGTGAAGTCAACTGGATGATGACAACTGGGAGGGCGATAGTTGGGTGGAAGTCAACTGGGAGGGAGACAGTTAGGTGAAAGTCAAGCCGGAGGGCAGCAGTTGGGTGGAAGTCAACTGGGGTGGCGAGATTTGGGTGGAGGTCAACTGGGTGGATGACAACTGGGAGAGCGACAATTGGGTGGAAGTCAACTGGATGGATGACAACTGGGAGGGCGGCAGTTGGGTGGAAGTCAACTGGATGATGAGAACTGGGAGGGCGATAGTTGGATGGAAGTCAACTGGATGATGAGAACTGGGAGGGCGATAGTTGGATGGAAGTCAACTGGGTGGATGACAACTGAGAAGGCGACAGTTGGCTGGAAGTCAACCGGGAGGGAGACAGTTAGGTGGAAGTCAAGTCGGAGGGCAACAGTTGGCTGCAAGTCAACTGGGAGGGAGACAGTTAGGTGGAAGTCAAGTCGGAGGGCAACAGTTGGGTGGAAGTCAACTGGGATGGCGTGATTTGGGTGGAGGTCAACTGGGTGGGTGACAACTGGGAGATCGACAATTGGGTGGAAGTCAAATGGGTGAATGACAACTGGGAGGTCGATAGTTGAGTGGAGTCCAACTGGGTGGATGACAACTGAGAAGGCGACAGTTGGCTGAAAGTCAACTGGGAGGGCAACAGTTGGGTGGAAGTCAACTCGGAAGGCAACAGTTGGGTGGAAGTCAATTGGGTGATGACAACTGAAAGGGCGATAGTTGGGTGGAAGTCAACTGTAAGGGAGACAGTTGGGTGGAAGACAACTCGGAGGACAACAGTTGGGTGGAAGTCAATTGGGTGGATAGCAACTGGGAGGGCGACAGTTGGGTGGAAGTCATCTGAGTGGATGACAAATAGGAGGGCGACAGTTGGGTGGAAGTCAACTGGGTGGATGACAACTGGGAGGGCGACATTTGGTGAAAGTCAACTGGTTGGATGACAACTGAGAGGGCGACAATTTGGTGGAAGTCAACTGGGTGAATGATAACTTGGAGGGAGACAATTGGGTGGAAGTTAACTGGGTGGATGACAACTGGGAGGGCGACAATTGGGTGGAAATCAACTGGTGGATGACAACTGGGAGGGTGACAATTGGGTGGAAATCAACTGGGTGGATGAAAACTGGGAGGTTGATTATTGGGTGGAAGTCAACTGGGTGGATGTCAACTGGGAGGGCGACAATTGGGTGGATATCAACTGGGTGGATGACAACTCGGAGGTTGATTATTGGGTGGAAGTCAACTGGGTGGTTGACAACTGTGAGGGCAATAGTTTGGTGAAGGACAACTGGATGGATGACAAATAGGAGGGCGACAATTGAGTGGAAGTCAACTGAGTGGATGAAAACTGAAGGGCGACAGTTGGATGGAAGTCAACTGGGTGGATGACAACTGGAGGGCGACAGTTGGGTGGATATCAACTGGGTAGATGACAACTGGGAGGGCAACAGTTGGGTAGACGGCAATTGGGTGGATACAATAACTGGGAGGATACGACAACTGGGTGGATACAATAACTGGGAGGATACGACAACTGGGTGGACCACAGGAGGTTTAACGAGACATTTGGGAATATACGATAATTGGATGGACGACAACTGGGACACAGACAATTGGGACGGTACAACAGTTGGGAGGAAATAAGGAAATGATGAGATGTAATTTGGATTATTACCAGTTCTCCTAAAATTTTTGCGGAGAGCAAAAAAATTCAAGAATCTCGGAAGTCTCTTATACCACGACGCCCTTAGTAAAATGAATTTGCTTAGATTTCTACTACATAGTAGACAACTACCTCTATTCTCTTTAATCCGACTTCGAATATAGGGAATTTATTTTGTAAATGTAACCTTCTGACCGATATAATTATAAATTACACGAACGCAATGCAGTATTTCTATGTATTCTCTGTAATCCATTTTTTAATAAACGATTTGTATTCATCCCCTTTAATCCGACAACGTAATAAGGCGAATATTTTATGAAGTCTGTTCTTCCTAAACGTAGTAAAAGGAAAATGAAAGAAATGCACTACTGCAAAACAAAATTTCATAGACTAATCTGCAACCTCAACAACCAATATTCAGAATTATTGTCACTAAGACCCTCAACAACCAATATTCAGAATTATTGTCACTAATTCGACTTTCGATAAAACGGATTCTGATATTCCATTTTTTATTCTGTCCGTTTCAATGGAAACAATCTGAAATAAAGGAATGACTACAGGAAATGAAAATACATGACTACCAATATATTCTCAGTTATCAGACACTCAGTGAAACGGACATTTTAAAGATCCTTTACTTCTAAATGACTACCATTATTCTGAATAATCTGACACTCAATAGAATGAATGTTTACTTTTCCTATATGTAACACTTTTCTTATAAAGGAAATAATTGGAAATCAATCGAACACTAATGAGATTGTGAATAATTCTCGCTAATCCGACTTTCGATACAACGGATTTTTACATTTCTGTTCCATCCTGTTCGTTCCAAATAAAATGATCTGGAATAAAAATAACGTATCCTAGAAAACCAAACTCCGTAAGACAATTAATATATTGATTAAGACAGCATTAAATAAAAGTATTTTCAAGGTTCTTTTCTTCCTATAGATACAGGCGGAAATCGAATAACATATAAAAGGAAATGATAACATCCACCAATATTATTCTCGCTAATCAGGTTTTGCTCGAAATGGATTTTCACGAATCAATTTTATTATGTTTCTTCTAAACGGAACAATCTTAAGTCAAAGTAAAGGAGCTGCAGGAACGTAATCAGAATAAGAATTTTATATTCTCACAAATCCTACATTGAAGAGAACGAAAAATCCTTTCCTTTCTGAACTAACCAATCGAATATCAAAGGAATGCCTTTGGAAACTAAACCAACCGTCATTTACAAGTGTTTTAGCTAATCCATGAGTCTGACGCATTTGTCTCTATTCTCTATAATACGACATTGATTAAAATATATTAATTGATTATTTGAATTCGAAGGAACCCAGAAAAGAAATTGCAAAGAACAACATTTATTACATCTGGTCTTTTGCTCATTAAAGCATTTACATCTACTCTCTCTAATCTGATAATTCGATATATCGAATTTTTTGAAAACTCGTTTGAAGGAATCTATCTGATATTATATTTTACGCATTTTCTCTACATGAACGATAATTTTTACTACTCATTGAACTGAATTTGATTGAAATGAATTTTATTTTCCACAGCCGATTTTCTGAACAAAAAACAATAGGGATATCAAAAGATGGCACCAGAGGCAACCAAAGAGATTAGAACCGTAAATACTCTCACTAGTACGACATTCAATACAATGGTGTTTTATTTCCTATGTAATGAAACAATTAGAAATACACAGGGAATTTTAAACATCCTGTACAACACCTATTTTTTTCTTTCTCGACTTTTAATAAAGCTTTGTATCTATTCTTTCTAATGCAATATATCAAAGAAATCGATATCTTTAAAGCACATTTTCTGAATGGAATACTCAGAAATTGATCGAAAACATTACAAGATGCGGAACATCCGATGCTTACAATTGTTTACTGTGATAAAACTGATTTGGATGATATTTTTCATTTTCTACTCCATTTAAACGAAACATCACATGACTGACTAGCAGCAGTCTTAAATAGCTGCCTAGATCACGTGGCGATGCACGTGATCACGTATTTTGGATATACACTGCGCAGTGACGTTTACGTACAGTCCCTAAAAAAACTATCCAAACGCTTTGATTGTGTGTCAGAGGAGTAATTTTTAACACCCCCTCTTTTTTTCCGATACGTTGAAAAGATTTTCACCTCAAATGATTCACCATCTTTTAACGCTTCTTTGCATGGTGCTACAAATTCTCAAATGCCATCTTTTAACGCTTCTTTGCATGGTGCTACATATTCTCAAATGATTCACCATCTTTTAACGCTTCTCGGCTAATACTAAGTTGTTGAGACTGCTCGAGCAATCTCAAATGATTCACCATCTTTTAACGCTTCTTTGCATGGTGCTACAAATTCTCAAATGCCATCTTTTAACGCTTCTTTGCATGGTGCTACAAATTCTCAAATGATTCACCATCTTTTAAAGCTTCTCGGCTAAGTTGTTGAGACTGCTCGAGCAATCTCAAATGATTCACCATCTTTTAACGCTTCTTTACATAGTGCTACAAATTCTCAAATGCCATCTTTTAACGCTTCTTTGCATGGTGCTACAAATTCTCAAATGATTCACCATCTTTTAACGCTTCTTTGCATGGTGCTTCTCAAATGATTCACCATCTTTTAACGCTTCTCGGCTAATACTAAGTTGTTGAGACTGCTCGATTCTGCCCCTTTAACACTGTCGAGACTGCTCTCTCTCAAAGTAATAACGCATTTTTATCACTCTGGTGATTCACCATCCCCACTGTCGAGACTGCTCTCTCTCAAAGTAATAACGCATTTTTATCACTCTGGTCTCAATGATTCACCATCCCTTTAACACTGCCGAGACTGCTCTCTCAAAGTAAAAACGCAAAGTAATAACGCATTTTTATCACCGGAAGCCTGCCGTTCAAGATGTCTTCTCTCTCAAAGTAATAATACAGCACAATAATCTCTTACAGCACAATTTTTATCACCCTGGTCTCAATGATTCACCATCCCCACTGTCGAGACTGCTCTCTCTCTCAGCCGAGAAGCGTTAAAAGATGGTGAATCATTTGAGAATTTGTAGCACCAGGCAAAGAAGCGTTAAAAGATGGTGAATCATTTGAGAATTTGTAGCACCATGCAAAGAAGTGTTAAAAGATGGCATTTGAGAATTTGTAGCACCATGCAAAGAAGCGTTAAAAGATGGTGAATCATTTGAGATTGTTCGAGCAGTCTCAACAACTTAGTATTAGCCGAGAAGCGTTAAAAGATGGTGAATCATTTGAGAATTTGTAGCACCATGCAAAGAAGCGTTAAAAGATGGCATTTGAGAATTTGTAGCACCATGCAAAGAAGCGTTAAAAGATGGTGAATCATTTGAGGTGAAAATCTTTTCAACGTATCGGAAAAAAAGAGGGGGTGTTAAAAATTACTCCTCTGACACACAATCAAAGCGTTCGGATAGTTTTTTGAGGGACTGTATTTTTGTAGATGACTGGTTTTTAAAGCAGGCTCTACCTCTTTAACTTAAAAAGGAGCTAAAAATTATTCCCTCTAAAGTGTTCGGATAATTTTTTGAGGGACTGTATTTTTGTAAGATGACTGGTTTTGAAAGCAGGCTCTACCTCTTTAACTTGAAAAGGAGCTAAAAATTATTCCCTCTAAAGTGTTCGGATAATTTTTTTGAGGGACTGTATTTTTGTAAGATGACTGGTTTTGAAAGCAAGCTCTTTAACTTGAAAAGGAGCTAAAAATTATTCCCTCTGTTTGGATAAATTTTTTTGAGGGACTAGATGACTGGAAGCAGGCTCTTTAACTTGGTGCTAAAAATTACTTCTCTAAAAGTGTTTGGATAATTTGAAAGCCATCCCCCCTTCCTCCGCATTCGAGTGAATCAGGCTTCTTAGAAAGAGAGAGAGAGGACGGGGAAGCGGCGCCCCAGGCAGCGACTCAACCCTTTTGTGGGGAACACGTGGCCAAGTGTCTGGGCGTCAGTTTCTCTCAAACTGGTTTTTTTTTGAAATGGAGCAAGCTCGTTTCCAACGTATCAAGAGTGCTAAAATTACTTCCCCCCGACACACAATGGATAATTTTTTTCGAGAGACTGCAATCAAAGTGTTCGGATATTTGTTTTTAAAACTTTGAGGCATATTCACGTTTTTCGAAATGAGACACAAGGGAGTCACGTGACCGCATTCTTGAAGGGGGAGTTTGAAAGAGAGAGAGAGGAGAGAATTCTAAGAACCGTTGGTAGAGAGGCACAGTCAGAAAGCATTGGAGAACGATTGTGAGGAGTTTTGAAGAGCGGTTGTGAGTTTAGTATTGAGTTTTTTGAAGAAGCAGCACATTTTTTTGAAGAAGCAGCAATGTTTTGAAGCAGCAGCAACGTTTTGAAAAAGAAGCAACGTTTTGAAAAAGCAGCAACGTTTTGAAGAAGCAGCAACGTTTTGAAGAGCGGTTGTGAGTTTCAGCAACGTTTTTGAAGAGCGGTTGTGAGTTTCAGCAACGTTTTTGAAGAGCGGTTGTGAGTTTTTGAAGAAGCAGCAACGAACATTTTTTGAAGAGCGGTTGTGAGTTTCAGCAACGAACATTTTTTGAAGAGCGGTTGTGAGTTTCAGCAGCGAACATTTTTGTGAAAAAGCAGCAACGAACATTTTTTGAAGAGCGGTTGTGAGTTTTTGAAGAAGCAGCAACGAGCATTTTTGTGAAAAAGCAGCAACGAACATTTTTTGAAGAGCGGTTGTGAGTTTTGTGAAAAAGCAGCAACGAACATTTTTTTGAAGAGCGGTTGTGAGTTTTTGAAAAAGCAGCAACGAACATTTTTTGAAGAGCGGTTGTGAGTTTTGAAGAAGCAGCAACGTTTTGTGGATTTTTGAAGAAGCAGCAACGAACATTTTGTGAAGAGCGGTTGTGAGTTTTAAAGAAGCAGCAACGTTTTGTGGATTTTTGAAAAAGCAGCAACGAACTTTTTTGTGAAAAAAGCAGCAACGTTTTGTGGATTTTTGAAGAACGGTTGGGTACGTTTTTTCCTTAACTGGTTGCTTTTAAATAGTTAACCTTGAAAAAATCCCCATAGTGTGTGTCTTCCCTAAAAAAAAATTTTTAGTGCACAGTAAGTGACACGACGAGAAAAAAAAAGGCCTTACTCGGAAGTAGTGTAGACACAGGCGGGCCCAATAAGGGGCTGTGTGTGTCCCAACGGTCCCAACCAGCCATTTCATATACTTAATTAGTTTTGTATTAAGTTTTGTATTAAGTATTATGCTTATGAGAAACGAGGCCTTGGGATACTACTTTGGAACGTTCCAAAGTGGTAAAAATACCACCACTTTGGAACGATGGCAGCGCGTGTTTTTCTATAAGGACCAGTTTTAATCGACCCATGTGAAAAGAAGCGTTTCGTAAGCGTTTCGTAACTCCTTCCAATGCACTACTGAAAAATTCTAAACACTCTTTTTTTCGACAAGTCATGCGTTCTAAATTGAGGGATGGCAGGCGTAATTGTACATGTATATTGTAGCCGTAGAGCTGAGTGTAGGCATCTGGCTCACGTTTTTAAAAAAAAGGGTGTGTGTGTTGAATCCCCCCCATCCCAATAATGTTCTACCTTTTTGAAGAGAACTCATTAAAGGAGGAGGGCCACACGGGTCCAGTGCAATATCCGGTAACTGTCCTCTCTCCCAAAGTCCCACGACACTTTTGCACTATTCTGTATAGCCTTAGTTCATGTCCTAAGGATATACAGAATCTCTTATATAGAGAATCACAGTAGTTGTAAACCTCCCCAGGTATGCTAGAGCCTATATATACCATTTAGTAAGTAATTATTTAAAAAAAATTAACCTTTCACTCTCTTAGAAAAACGTTAATATTGAAAGCTATTAGCGTCACGGTCAAGCACTTCCTTTTAGCACAGAGAGTTATAAATGATGGAAATAGAGAGCTCTTTTTTAAAAAAAAGTAAATACCGGGAAAGAACTGGTGTTAAGGGGGGTACTCACGGGTATTTTAAAATTGATGGTCCGTAATTGATGGTCTGTGATTGGTTCTGTACTAGTTCCTTGTCTGTGATTGGTTCTGAAATGGTTCATTTCCTTGTCTCTGATTGGTTCTGAACTAGTTCATTTCCTTGTCTCTGATTGGTTCTGAACTAGTTCATTTCCTTCTCACTGATTGGTTAGATTCTGAAATGTACTTTCGGACACTGTTTGAAGCTCTGTGAGAATCTGACTTGATAGAAAAAAATATATACTATATACTATATACTCTAAATAAATTAATATAGCCCTCCAAGAAAAGAGAACCGATCGGGAAGGCGGTTCATCCCATAATGAGCAAATTTTAAAAGGGGCCATATATATATGAGGCTAAATTATTACGTCATAAGAAATTCGCAATTTGATTGGTCGACTAAATTACAACTTGAAATCTGATTGGTTGAAAATTTAAGTAAAATTTTACATTTAACATTAAAAAATTAATATTAAAAATTATTATTAATTAGTATAAGTTATTAATTAATAAGAAATTAATAAGAAATTAGTATTAAGTATTAATTAACAAGAAATTAGTATATGTTATTAATTAACAAGAAATTAGTATTAAGTATTAATTTATTCTTTACTCTCTTTCAAATAGGTCATAAAAAACTTTCCTCTCTCTTTCAAAGAAAGTTAATTAAAGATTTACTCCAAATAGGTCATAAATTCCTCTCTTTCAAGAAATAGATCATAAAAGAATTTCCTCTCTCTCTCCTTTCCCAAATAAAGTTAATTAAAGATTTACTCCAAATAGGTCATAAATTCCTCTCTTTCAAGAAATAGATCATAAAAGGATTTCCTCTCTCTCTCCTTTCTCAAATAAAGTTAATTAAAGATTTACTCCAAATAGGTCATAAATTCCTCTCTTTCAAGAAATAGATCATAAAAGAATTTCCTCTCTTTCCAAATAAGTTATTATTAAAGATTACTCAAATAGATCATGAAAGAATTTCCTCTCTTTCCAAATAGATCATAAAAGAATTTCCTCTCTTTCCAAATAAGTTATTATTAAAGATTATTCAAATAGATCATAAAAGAATTTCCTCTCTTTCCAAATAGATCATAAAAGAATTTCCTCTCTTTCCAAATAGATCATAAAAGAATTTCCTCTCGTTCCAAATAGATCATAAAAGAATTTCCTCTCTTTCCAAATAAGTTATTATTAAAGATTACTCAAATAGATCATAAAAGAATTTCCTCTCTTTCCAAATAGATCATAAAAGAATTTCCTTTTTTCCAAATAAGTTATTATTAAAGATTACTCAAATAGATCATAAAAGAATTTCCTCTCTTTCCAAATAGATCATAAAAGAATTTCCTCTCTTTCCAAATAGATCATAAAAGAATTTCCTCTCTTTCCAAATAAGTTATTAAAGATTTATCAAATAGATCATAAAAGAATTTCCTCTCTTTCCAAATAAGTTATTAAAGATTTACTCAAATAGATCATAAAAGAATTTCCTCTCTTTCCAAATAGATTATAAAAGAATTTCCTCTCTTTCCAAATAAGTTATTCAAATAGGTGTTAAAAGAATTTCCTCTCTTTCCAAATAAGTTATTAAAGATTTACTCAAATAGATCATAAAAGAATTTCCTCTCTTTCCAAATAAGTTATTAAAGATTTACTCAAATAGATCATAAAAGAATTTCCTCTCTTTCCAAATAAGTTATTAAAGATTTACTCAAATAGATCATAAAAGAATTTCCTCTTTTTCCAAATAGATCATAAAAGATTTACTCAAATAGATCATAAAAGAATTTCCTCTCTTTCCAAATAAGTTATTAAAGATTTACTCAAATAGATCATTAAAGAATTTCCTCTCTTTCCAAATAGACCATAAAAGAATTTCCTCTCTTTCCAAATACTCAAATAGATCATAAAAGAATTTCCTCAAATAGATCATAAAAGAATTTCCTCTCTTTCCAAATAAGTTATTAAAGATTTACTCAAATAGATCATAAAAGAATTTCCTCTCTTTCCAAATAGATCGAATCATTACTTTCCAAATAGGTCTTTCAAATAGGTCTTAAAAGAATTTCCTCTTTTTCCAAATAGGTTATTAAAAGAATTTCCTCTCTTTCTAAATAAGTGATAAAATCGGCGTGTTTTTATTCACTTAGGGGGGGGGGGATTACATGGGTTAATGAGTGGCGGTTTTAATGAATCTCCCTTTGGGTGACAGTCGCTAACCTTAGGATAAAGAGTGAAATTTTATAAAGCTGTCGAAGGTTATAGAAACCTTGGATGTCACTGAAAAACTTTAGGAAGCCTTGGGATTTATTTAGAGAGTGGAAAAAGCTGTCAAAGGTTATAAAAGATAACCTTGGGACGTCAACCTTGAGTTGATTTAGAAAACCTTGGGACATCAAGGAAAACCTTGAGACGTCAACCTTGAGTATCACTGATTTAGGAAACCTTGGGAAAGAAACTTTGGGACGTCAATCTTGAGTGTCACTGATTTAGGAAACCTTGGGAAATGGGTCGTGGGAGACCCTTCTCGGTGAGGTAAGAATTTTTTGGGGGGAGGGGGGATAAGTTGTTTAGGGGAGGACGTCTTTTTCGAAGAATGGCTCCTTGAGTGTTGTGTCAGCCGCACCTGTTGGGCACAAGGTTACGGGCACTAATAACCTTCGAGACAACTCATGGAAGAGCGACCTTGAGATGACAAGTCTCTAAAGAATGGATGTGGGAATTCTTAAGGACTTAAATTTTATATGGGAGCTGCTTTAGAACATAGGAATGATCCTTGGAATTAAATCTGTTGACCGTAACGTTTAAAAACAAGAAATATCCCTATGCTAAAACTTATTCAACCCCCCCCCCCCATAGATTGGGAACATGAGGTTTATTGTAAAAATTCCCATTTGAAATATACAGGGGTTAAAACTATAGCAAGGTTTCTCAAGCTACCTCCCAAGTGATCATTCACTTTTTGCTCGCCCCTTTTTAAATTAAGCATTGGAAAGAGGCTACTATAGACAAGAACTTATAGAGTGGTGGTAAAATTCTTAGGTGTCCAAGTGGTTTTCTCCTCCCTCTTCAACTCTGAACTACCTCTGGGGAGGGGGAAGAATTTATTGTCAGAGTTCAATATTTCTATCAGGCTCCAAACTGGTGTGCTCTTACACTTTGTAATCAAGAAATAGCGATGGCTCCTTTACATTGGCTCCCAACATTGTGATCAAGAAATAGCGCTGGCTCCTTTACATTGGCTCCCAACATTGTGATACAGTAAAAATGCCAGATTTTGAATAAAGCACACTTCCCTCCCGTTATACTTCAAGATCCGTCTCTTATACGTGTTATAGAGAGCATCCCCTTCCTAAGCAGTAACCGCTGTGTTCCTTATTGCTGACACACCGGGAGGGTGACTAATATCACTCTTTCGCTTTAGCAGCCTCGGAGCTCCAACGTATCGGAAAGAAAGGGGAGGAATAATCTCTCAAATGTATGTAAAAAAAAAGACAAATTGAAGATTATTAAAAGGTGTGGAATTATTTGTTAATGCGGGTTTTTTAAACTAAGGAGGATGTTTGTTACAAGAGCAAAATGTTTGTTATAAGAGCAATTGTTATAAGAGTAAAATGTTTGTTATAAGAGCGTTCAAAATGTTTGAGAGCATTCAAAAAGTATGTAGGTCTTTCCCCATTTACTCGGCGCGCGTGCTTTGAGTTCCCTCCCCCCCTATTCTTGGGAGATGATTGGTGGGCGGGCGGACACACACTCAAGCCATCGGACAGGTTCTCCCCCCCCTCGGAGGAGCGTCTACCTCCTCCCCTCGGGGGGGGGGGAAGGAAACCACTCGTGACGCCCGCTTTAAAAGTGTATCATCTGAGGTCAGTGCTTTGGACTGGTTTGAGCATTTTTTTTCTCTCTCGTCAACCGGCGCTTACTCCTCAGGACTTTAAACAGTGTAACAAAGTGTGCATTTTAAAAAGCTTGATTAGTAAAAAAAATGAGATAATTTTTTGCAGGATTTTAAAAAAGCTAACAGTGATTAGTAAAAAAAAAAAGCTAACAGTGATTTAGTAAAAAAAAAAAGCTAACAGTGATTAGTAACAAGCTAACAGTGTTTAGTAAAAAAATGTAAATGGATAATTTTTAAAAAAAGCTTACAGTGTTTGGTAAATGGATAATTTTTTGCAGGATTTTGAAAAAGCTAAAAGTGATTAGTAACAAGCTAAAAGTGTTTGGTAACAAAGTGTATTTTTTAAAAAAAGCTTACAGTGTTTGGTAACAAAGTGTATTTTTAAAAAGGCTTACAGTGTTTGGTAAATGGATAATTTTTTGCAGGATTTTAAAAAAGCTAATAGTGTGTTTAGTAACAAAGTGTGAGGTTTTTAAAAAAGCTTGTTTGGTAAATGGATAATTTTTTGCAGGATTTTAAGAAAGCTAAAAGTGTGTTTGGTAACAAAGTGTATTTTTTAAAAAGGCTTAGAGTGTTTGGTAAATGGATAATTTTTTGCAGGATTTTAAAAAAGCTAACAGTGTGTTTAGTAACAAAGTGTGAGGTTTTAAAAAAGCTTGTTTGGTAAAAAAAAAGTGTATTTTTAAATGTCACAGTGTTTGGTAGTGATAATTTTTTTGAAGGTTTGTCTGTTTAAAAGAGGGAAGAGAACATGTCTTTAAACTGGGGGGAAACAAAGTGATCATTCGAGACGCAGTTACCAACTTTGGGAGGACTTTTAACCCATTTAACTGAGTCTCGTATTTTAAAACACGAAATGAGACACACAAGGAGGTCAAAAAAGAAATAAACTAGGATGTTGAAAGGGTTTAAGAAGGAAGGAGGGAGGAGGCTCTGAAGAGTTGGCTCACAAGAAGCGTATGGCAAGTGAGAGTAAGAAGCAAGTGGCCACAGTGGTTTTTTGAAGAAGTGATAGCCACATTGGGTTTGAAAAAGCAAGTGGTGAGTAAAAGAAGCAGTGGGTTTTGAAGAAGTGGTAGCCACAGTGAGTAAAAGAAGCAGTGGGTAAGTTTTTGAAGAAGTGGTAGCCACAGTGGGTTTTGAAAAAGCAAGTGGCCACAGTGAGTAAAAGAAGCAGTGGGTAAGTTTTTGAAGAAGCGGTAGCCACAGTGGGTTTTGAAGAATCGGTGAGTAAAGCAGTGGGTAAGTTTATACCTGGTTGCCTAAAGAACTCGGATCCAACTGTTAAAAAGATGCCCTTGATCCCCCAATGTGTCTCGATCCCTAAAAAAAAATGTCTTAAACAGTGAAAGGAGTGACGTTTTATGACAGAGGGCCCTCAGTTAATATTACAGTAGTTTTAGACACGGGATTCATCAAGCAAAGTGTGTAGCAAATTGTATAGTGTATAGCAAATTGTATAGTAAATTGTATAGTGTATAGCAAAGTGTATAGCAAATTGTATAGTGTATAGCAAAGTGTATAGTAAATTGTATAGTGTATAGCAAAGTGTATAGTAAATTGTATAGTGTATAGCAAAGTGTATAGTAAATTGTATAGTGTATAGCAAAGTGTATAGTAAATTGTATAGTGTATAGCAAAGTGTATAGTGTATAGCAAAGTGTATAGCAAAGTGTACTTTTAAAGTCATTGGGCTCCCCATGATGTGGCTAAATAATTATATATAGCAACTCTTGCCAACTAAAATGACTTTTATTAATGTCATATTTATACTCTTAAAATTTTACTATTATTAAATTTTATTAGATTTACTTTTTTGTACTATATTTAACTCTTTGCTTAAGTAGTTAAAAGGTGACTGGCCTTTAAAAACGTTTGTGGAGGGACTCTAATGGATTACGTAATTTCGACATTTTTTCTGGAAACATTACTGGGAACACTATGGAAAATCTAAAGGGATTAACCACTCTTGGTCTTGGTATAAAATCGAGAACGAGCAATTTAAAAAATTTAGAAAGGACGGTTGGTATCAACTTGAAAACGAGTATCTTGAACTATTCTACGACTTCGAAGAAGTGGGTAAACTAGCAAGTGTACTGAGTGACAATACCGATAGAAGATATTATGTAATGAGGAAACTTTATTATAATAGGTCCAGAGAAAATGTAATTGGAGATCTGATTGTAAAATTCTATCGCGACTACACGAATCGATCGTCAGAGTACTTTTGCAATAAGAGAACTGTTTAATTTCGGAAGAGATCAGGAACTCATATTAGATTTTCTAAAAGTGGTAGGAGACGAGATTTAAAATACGCGTGTCTGTATTTGGAAACATGGTCAATATTCGATAAGGAATGGAAAATTTGGAGAGTATTTGAAACACTGGCGCGCAATAGGAACTTTCGAGTGCCTAAAAATTCTTTTAAAAATTATGAGCGACACGGCGTTTTACAACTGCCACACCCAAAAGTGTATTCGAATAATGTCTATTTTAATGCATAAATGTATAGTTACATTACCGAGAAAGAGGAATAAGAAGATTACGGGTTACATAAATACTCGAAAAATTAAAGAATGTTTATTGTTTAAAGGAATTCAATAAGAATGTAAATTTACAATGTCTAGCTGCATTAAGAGTAAATAACAATCGTCAAAATGTACCCAACTCGATACGAAAATTTATATCATTTCACACTATTGTAATAAACTAGGAGCTGTGTTTTTTTTTTTGGGGGGGGGGGTCTACACGTGCACTCTAGGGTTTTAAGAGCTGCCGAAAGCGCTCTCGACAGCTGCGGTGAACCGGCTCATCGTCAACAGTGAGCTATGGCCTTCTTCACAGCCAGCGCGCACGGGAACCCCCTTTTGTGGTGGGGGGTAGCAAACTATCTGAGGTCAGTGTGCTTTCCAAGTGACAAAGTATTTGACTGTTAGCAAGTTCATTTATAGTCACACACCCGATCTCCTTCAACAGATGCTGCTGTGTTTAGTGTGGCATTACACTCTTGTTGCCATCGTCTTTCTCACAAGATTCGTCGTTTGGATAATTTGGGACTCTTTGTGTCAAATGCCAGCAATTAGCACTTCCCCCTAAAGTATGACTTAAAGCTGCTCAAGCGTAGGCACATACCCTTGGAGTTGGGACTCGAGTGTGATAGGAGGAGACATAAGGAGGGAGGAAACTTTAAGGCCACTTGGCAACGGAGTTACTCGAGTGAGCCATGGGCTCCTTCTTAGAGGATGGCGTCAGCGCACGGCCAGCGACGCTCCTTTTGGGAGGGAGGGGCTCTGGGGGTCTCTCTCGGAGATGATTGGTTTCAACGAAGACTCGTTACTCCAACGAAGGTTCAAGCTTGTTACTCCAATGAATGTCTCGTCACACACAAGTGTTTGGATAATTGTGATATTGTGGTAATCAAAGTGATTAATTGTTAAATGTTCGTTATAAGAGTAAATTTTCAAGCGGTATTACATGGGGGGTTTTAAACTTAGGAACCACTATTGTTTTGTTTTTCACGTTTTTTCGAGACACACAAGGGGGTCACATGACCGGGGAGTTTAAAAGAGAGGGAAAGACGACCGTTGGTGGAGCCAGAGACAGTATGTTTTTTAAAGCATCTGAAGCAGCAAAAGACAGTATGTTCCTGAAGCAGGTAAGAAGTGGGGTTTTGAAAAAAAGTCAGGTCATACATTGACTGGTCGCTTAGTTGATGATCCCCCATGTGCTTCTATCCCTTAAAAAACATTTGTGAAAAAATTTTGAGTGACGAGGAAAAAAAAGACTTGTATTTACGAGTGTTGTAGGCGAAGTGGTGGCCCAATTGTGTAAATAATTTCTAGCTGTGGCACCCACGAACTATGCAACCATCTAAATAAATAACGCGTAAAAAAAATCCACGCGAGGAAGAACTCTATAGGAAAAGGATGGCATCAAACAAATGACAGGTGCCTCAAACACGTGTGCTACGACCTCAAAGACGTGGGTTGTAAGTGACCAGTCGTAAGATCCGATACCACACGATCGTACTTTTTTTGCAATAAGACGAAGATTATAATTTTAAGTAGCAAATGGTCAAATTATGAGCGACTTCAACACTCACAAAAGTGTGTCTAATGCTGTTACTCCTAGTAAAAGAACGAGTTACATCAAAAAAGTTTAAAGGGTTTTAACTGGCGTACACACTTCAGTATTGTGATACAGTAAAAAAGGGGGCCAGTGGTGAAGTATGCATTTATAGTCAGCTCCTCCCTAAGTCCGGCAGCGCTTGTTGGCACGGATGGCATCTCCCCTTTTAGGGGAGGGAGACCAATCACAAGGCTTCCTTTTGTCGCGTTAGTCTCGGAGAACTGGTTGCAACGGAGAGAAAGGGCTGACACACATTCTCGAGGTAAAAAGGAGGAGACAGTCTCGAATAACTGTTTAGGGAAAAAAAAGTTTGAAGGACTTGTTTAAAGACGGGTGTTCAAAATGTTCGACTCGTTAGTAAAAATGTTCAATTTAAAACTTGGGAGGACTTTTTAAAACTTTCGAGTGTCTAACTAGCAAGGTAAAAAAAGGGAGGAAACTCTGAGAAGGGGGGGGGAAACTCTGGTGGTGACTGTTTTAGGAAGTTTTTAGCCGTTCCAAAGTAGCGCGAGAGATAGTGGGTAACAGTGGGTGATTTTCCATGCATGGTTCTTACAAAGAGTCCAATTGCTGCTTTTTTTCTATCTTGAAGGGGAAAAACTCATCGGGGGGGGGGACTCATCTGGGGGGGAAAAACTCATCTGGGGAATAAAGTGATTTTTTCTCTTAAATCAGACTACCAACTGGGAAGTATAGTTTTTTTTTGACTAATCACAGGCATCTACGGTGACTAATTACAGGCATCTACGGTGACTAATCACAGGCATCTACGGTGACTAATCATCAGAGGCATGGGCTACGGAACCATCCAGTTTAATTCTTCAAGCGTCCTGAGCTCGGCCACTGCACACAAATTATAAACAAGGGGGTCCCGTTTGCCACCAAGGTCTCTCCCATCCCTCTGAGGCTTCTAGGCACACACTGTTCATAATCCTCCCCCTATTCGCCTTCATACAATATGCTTAAAGGAAGTTTGTCCTAATTATTAGTTACAAAGTTACCTAATGCCCAAGATACTGCGTAAGCATCTAGAATTAGTTTCCTACAGCAGCAACCCCCACTAACCCTAACTATTATACAGTCTTTTTAGATTTCTCCACATAGATTCTTTCCCGACGGTCACTTTAAAACACGAGTATCTTGCAGTTCCTCGAAGAAGTGGGTAAACTAGCAAGTGTACTGAGTGACAATACCAAGTTATTATGTAATGAGAAGGGTAAACTAGCAAGTGTACTGAGTGACAATACCAAGTTATTATGTAATGAGAAGGGTAAACTAGCAAGTGTACTGAGTGACAATAATAATGGAAGTGTAATGAGAAGGGTAAACTAGCAAGTGTACTGAGTGACAATACCAATAAAAGTGTAATGAGAAGGGTAAACTAGCAAGTGTACTGAGTGACAATATCAATAAAAGTTATTATGAGAAAAATTTATTGTAATAGGTCCAGAGAAAATATAATTCGAGACAAAAAAATTCTACTGTGACTAATCGAGTTTTTCACTTTTGCAATAAGAGAACCTGTTTGCACACGGATCAGGAACTCAGATTTTCTAGGACGAGATTTTAAGTTACGCGTGTCTGTATTTGGAAAAATGGTCAAATAAAAAAAACGGTCAAAAGAATATCCCTTACGACCGGTGTGTGGAAAGTTTGGAAGCACTGGCGTGCAATAGGAACTTTCGAGTGCCTAAAATTGTTTTTAAAAATTATGAGCGACGTAGCATTTTTCAACACCAAAAAGTGTATTCGAGTCTAACGCATAAATGTATACTTATCCCGAATTTATTAAAGAATAAGAAGATTACTGGTTACATAAATATCATACTTGAATGTTTATTGTTTAAAGAAAGAAGGATGTACAGTGTCTAGCCGCTTTAAGAGTAAATATGTCAAAACTTACCCAACACTATTCGGGAATTTACACAATGTATGATAATTAATAAAGAAGCCCCAAGAGCCTAAGGAAGTCTGTTTCTAAGGGGGCTATTGTGGTTTTTTTTAGTATCCACACGAGTGATTTTAGAATTTGTGTAATTTTATAAAATCTCGAATGATACACGGTAATTTATCACAATGTACTATTTTAGAAGCTACCAGACACTGTAATTTTAACACACCTCCCGTTATACATTTCTTCAAAAAGTCATTTTTCTTGAGTATGTTTTTTAAGTCACTGTCCTTTACGGGGAGCCTCTTCACGTCCCCCAATGTGTGCATGCATCTGTGAATTATAATACATAACGTGGTTTTACTACGATCGTCAGTGGGATGCACTAAATTCAAAATTCTCAAGAGCATAGTCATCTTTGATTCGGGTAGATTATCGCCACCCAAATTACAAGCCAGCACGTCCAACACTTTCCATATTTTCCACTTGTCGAGACACAATTCGTCGTGTATAGACCATTTCTCCAAATATAACCAGACGTATGCTAAAACTTCTTTATCACCTTCTCCCGTCTTCAAAAAATCCACGATGAGTTTCTGATCTCTGCTCTGACGCCGTCCCACTTGAAACAAATAAAGATCTCTCACCGCAAAAACGAAAAAACTCAGCGATCTGTTCGTGTGCAGAATGTAATACTGTTCAATCAGATTGCGAATTTGTAGTTCGGCAAGTTTATCACTGCATAATTCATACAGCACGTAGTCACTTTTTTCGTAGTCACAAAAAACATCGCACAAAATACTAACGAGCCTCAGTTCGTCTTCCCAATTATTCCAACTAAAATATTTTTTTTC
Source organism: Ryuthela nishihirai (assembly GCA_038380435.1). Classification (NCBI taxonomy): domain Eukaryota; kingdom Metazoa; phylum Arthropoda; class Arachnida; order Araneae; family Heptathelidae; genus Ryuthela; species Ryuthela nishihirai. The sequence continues at coordinate 94,175,878 of JAWZYU010000009.1, forward strand.
CTCTTCGGGTTTAAAATTTTCCCTGAAAAATGTTTGAAAATGTTTCACTGTCCACATCTATAACAAAAAACACAGCACGAGTTAAAACTGTTGGGCACAAACCACAGCACAAGCACAGCACAAATCACAGCACGAGTTAAGCACTTTCCAACAATTTAAAACTGTTGGATAGAAAGGCACAATTAGAAAGGCATAGTAGGAAAGGAATAGTTGGCATAGTTGGCACAGTTAGAAAGGCATAGTTGGCATAGTAGGCATAGTAGGAAAGGCATAGTAGGCATAGTTGGAAAGGCATAGTAGGCATAGTTGGCATAGTAGGCATAGTTGGCATAGTAGGCATAGTTGGCATAGTAGGCATAGTTGGCACAGTAGGCATAGTTGGCATAGTAGGCATAGTTTGCATAGTAGGCATAGTTGGCATAGTAGGCATAGTTGGCATAGTAGGAAAGGTTTCTCAAGAATTTCCCCAAGTGATCCACACATCTACTTCTAAATTCATATTGCCCCCCTTAATTCTATTAAACATTGGAAAGAGGTTCCTATAGACAAGCGCCTTGAAAATTAGGGTGGTATCCTTAGGTGTCCAAGTCCCCCCCAACTCTGAGCAGTAGTCATCTAACCTCTGGGGTGATTATAGTCAAATCTTAATATTCAGTCACCAAGTATTGCTAGTTGTTTTGAATATGTGTTTCTCTCTCTCTTACACTAATTTTTCCATTGTCACTAGAAAAATAATAGCGCTGGTAGACCTCTAACATTGACTCCCAGCCCCCCCCCCCCCCGCTTCTAATGTTAACTCCTCCCTCCAAGAAAACCAGTGACTACTCTTCGATTGGCCTCCAAGTGTTAGACGAGTTTTTTTTTAGAAACATTTACCAAACACGCTCCCAGCTAGAATTTCTCAAAGCCCTCTCAAAAGTTCCAGTTTCCCGTACCATGTAGCTCTCCCCCCCCAAAAAAAAGATTCCCAAAGGCTCCAGTAGGGGGGGGGGACACAACCGACCAATTATCTAGTCGAAAGCAAGCTAGACGCACCTAGAGACCCCTGAGTAGCCCCGTGCTCTAAGCAGCCTTTTAGAGATTACTCAACAAGGAAGAGGGAGAACTCTCTCTCCCCCCGCTTCCTCAGCACACGGGTAGCTAGCCCAAAGTGTACACAAGGCAATGATCCTCGCATCCCCGGTTAGCTCTGTTGTTTGCCAGTTCTCTTTGCATACACAAAGAGGGAAATCTTCACGGTGTTTTTAAGAGGATAAAGACTTGAATAACACTCACAGTTTTTAAAAGATTATGACGTCATTCTCAATCAACAGTTTATTGTATATGATTGGTCAGAATTCTGAAATGCCGGTTGGTGTTAGAAGGTCTCTGAGAATCTGATTTGAGAAAAAAAATGTAATTGATACTATATAATAAATAATTATTTAGTATATAGTCCTCAGCAATAAGAGGACCGACTGGGCAAGCGGTCCATCCACAATGAGCAAAGACCCCAAAGTTTCAGCTTATATAGTTGGCCAAATTACAACTCGAAATCTGATTGGTCGGCTAAATTACAACTTGAAATCTGATTGGTCGAAAATTTAAGTAAAATTTTACAATAATTTTAGCATTATGTAATAGGTTAAAAATTTAACTATTAAAAATTATAATTAAGTTAAATTTAACAAGCAATTAGTGTTAATTATTAAATTAACAAGAAATTAGCATTGTTCTTTTTTCTCTCAGATGAGTAGAGTGGTTCCTTCTTTCAAATGTATAGAAGCTTAAATTCCCCTTTTCAGATGAATTGTATAATAGAAGCTAAATTTTCTTTAGAGTGGTTCCTTCTTTCAAGTGTATAGAAGCTTAAATTCCCCTTTTCAGATGAATTGTATAATAGAAGCTAAATTTCTTTAGAGTGGTTCCTTCTTTCAAGTGTATAGAAGCTTAAATTCCCCTTTTCAGATGAATTGTATAATAGAAGCTAAATTTTCTTTAGAGTGGTTCCTTCTTTCAAGTGTATAGAAGCTTAAATTCCCCTTTTCAGATGAATTGTATAATAGAAGCTAAATTTTCTTTAGAGTGGTTCCTTCTTTCAAGTGTATAGAAGCTTAAATTCCCCTTTTCAGATGAATTGTATAATAGAAGCTAAATTTGCTTTAGAGTGGTTCCTTCTTTCAAGTGTATAATGGGTTATAAAAAAGTAAAATCCTTTTCTAATGGGTTATAAAAAAGTAATTCCTTCTCAGATGGGTTATAAAAAAGTAATTCCTTCTCTAATGGGTTATAAAAGAGTAATTCCTTCTCTAATGGGTTATAAAAGAGTAATTCCTTCTCTAATGGGTTATAAAAAAGTAATTCCTTCTCTAATGGGTTATAAAAAAGTAATTCCTTCTCAAATGGGTTATAAAAAAGTAATTCCTTCTCAGATGGGTTATTAAAAATTAATTCCTTCTCAATGTGTTATAAAAGAGTAATTCTTTCTCTAATGGGTTATAAAAGAGTAATTCCTTCTCTAATGGGTTATAAAAAATAATTCCTTCTCTAATGGGTTATAAAAAAGTAATTCCTTCTCTAATGGGTTATAAAAAAGTAATTCCTTCTCAGATGGGTTATAAAAAAGTAATTCCTTCTCAGATGGGTTATTAAAAATTAATTCCTTCTGAATGTGTTATAAAAAAGTAATTCCTTTTCAGATGGAAAAGTAAATCCTTCTCTAATGGGTTATAAAAAAGTAATTCCTTCTCTAATGGGTTATAAAAAAGTAATTCCTTCTCAGATGGGTTATAAAAAGTAATTCCTTCTCTAATGGGTTATAAAAAAAGTAATTCCTTCTCAGATGAGTTATAAAGATATAAAAGTAATTTCTTCTCAGATAGAAAAGTAATTCCTTCTCAGATGAGTTATAAAAAGTAATTCCTTCAAAGTTTATCCAAGTCGTAATCTTGGAACCAATAGTTGTGTCCCCTTAGATGGGGTACATGATATACAAATTTGCAAATGCCTGTTTGACTGGTCACTATGGCGTGTTTTTTTATTCACTTGGGGGAGAAGATTATATGGGTAAACGAATGAATCTTCCTTTGGGGGAAGTCGCTAACCTTGGGATTTATTTAAAGGTTTGGAATTTTAAAGCTGTTGAAGATTATAGAAGATAACCTGTCACTGTTTTAGATAACCTTGGATGTCACTGAAAAATTGTTGGTAGGAAACTTTGGGAGGAAACCTTGGGATGTCACCTGTCACTGATTTAAGGAAACCTTGGGATGTCACCTGTCACTGATTTAAGGAAACCTTGGGATGTCACCCGTCACTGATTTAAGGAAACCTTGGAATGTCACTGATTTAAGGAAACCTTGGGAGGAAACCTAGGAATGTCACCCGTCACTGATTTTTTTAGGAAACCTTGGGAGGAAACCTTGGGATGTCACCCGTCACTGATTTAAGGAAACCTTGGGAGGAAACCTAGGAATGTCACCCGTCACTGATTTTTTTAGGAAACCAGGAAAGTATGAAACCTTGGAGGGCTGTTAAAATGGGTCATGGCTGGCCTCTCTCTCTCTCTGTTGGCAGCGTTGGTTAGTTGTGGAGCGAATGGGTGTTGAGAGGTGGGCAGTTGGCACGCCTTCAACTTTTTTTGAGCGGGAGAGAAAGTCACTGGGTGGGAATTTCGAGCTTTAAGTAAAGACTAAAAACAATGAACGATACATATGAAAAAATATTAGTTCGTGATCCTTGGATTAAATATAAAATAACATTTATAAATCAATACATTCTATTGGAATATCCCGATTGTTTAATATTTACTACTCAATTAATAACTTTACGTTTAAAACAACTGAATGAAATTTATAAGAAATATCCCTATGCTAAAACTTATGATTTCCAGGAATTAAATACCATAGATGTGAAAAATACCATTATCGGGTTTGATTCCGATTATAGTTTTGTAAACATTCCCGAACCATTAAAATAATTTGAAAAATTAATACAAATTATTTGATCACGAGAAATCTTTTAATTATATATTTGGAATACATCTGTTTCCCTACATAAAAATAAATAGCATTCTGGTCATTTTATTAATATTAGCGGTATCGAGTTATTTTGCGATATATGGAAAGGGAAAATCAACTCGAGGTAATTAATTTTTTTGTTAGGATTTTATTCGAATATAAAAATCACAAGGACTTTATATTACAGTGGTTGGTCATATAAAATGATTACGCAAAACTGCCCCACTTTAAGGGTTCATTCCCAAAGTGCCCGTCGTAGAATTAATGAGAAGAGGAGCCAAGTCTGTGTTAATAGTCAACGTAATAGATAAAAAATTAAATGTCGGAAATAAAAAAATTACCATTTTTCCACTCTGCCCTTTTAGAATATAGGTTTCGGATAGGACAATAAAAGTACCGCAAGAGAAAATTATAGACATTTTATTCAAATATTTAGAACTCACAGGTATAAAAATTGTGGGCTTTTATGGTATAACGAAATATAAGGAACTACAAAGCGCTTTAAAGTCAAAAAATATAATCTGTTACCCTCCTAAGCTTTACTCTTTTTTCTTAAAAATGTCCCAGTGAAAAAAGCGCTTTTAAAAAAAGTGAAAAGTGCTTATGTCTCAGTGAAATTATAAAGCACTCTTTTAAACTTTTTTTCTTAATGTCCCAGTGAATTCAAGTTACACATCTAGGCTTCTTCAGTGAAGTACAAAGGACATGAAAATTTACTCTTTTTTCTTAATGTCCCAGTGAATTCTAGTTACCCCTCGTAAGCTTTTTTTCTTAATGTTCTAGTGAATTCTAAACAAACTAAACAGTTACATACTAATATTTACTCTTCCTTATGGTCCTGAAAGGGTTAAGAAGTTAACTGTGTTTGTGCGGATGATAGCTACTTCCTTAGGGTTTATTTAGGGTGGAAAAACGTTATTCTTGAGTGAAAAGTTTAAAGCTAGAAGGTCACAAATAATTATGGCGGTTCCTTGGGGTGAATAATTAGTTGTAGGAAACCTTGGGACGACATTGTGGGGCTGATTCTAAACAGGGGGGGGGGCTGATTACGGGGCTGATTCTAAACATGTTTAATGGCTGACGATAGTTCTAGACAGCTTTAAGAGATCCTTCCAGTGTTTTTTGTGTTGGGCGGTTGATAAGTTGGAGAAGGTCTCCATTGATTTGGCTTCTGAAGCGAAAAATGGCTTCTGAAGTTAACCTTGGGTTTCCAACGTGTTTCAACGTCTTTGGGGGAGGAGTCTAACGTCAGCCTTGAGAGATTGTTACCTGTGGGAGGGTGGTTGGGCACTTGGTCTCCTTCCAGACGTTCTGAGAGACACTTGTGGATGAAGAACATATCGGCCTTGAGAGATATTGACAAATATTTCCTCTAGAGAATTTAGGTTCTTAAGGATCTTGGAAGGTTCAAATTTTGTATGTTTGGTATACTCTACGTGTATACAGTTTTCATTGATCAATGAAAACTGTAACACGTGTATAACAAGTTTCACTATTATAACAAACCCTAGAAAGAACTAAACTATTATACAGTTTAATACATCAGTCATTATTACTGCTTCATTAGATTCATTTATCAATGAAAACTGTAACAAATCTGATTTAAGTTCTTTTAGACCCAGGTTAAGAGTTAATAAATAGCGCATTAATGAATTTATTAGTGGATTTAATCTTCCTTCTTGTTGAAGTTTTCTTAGTTTAAAAATAAAATTCTTTAAATAAAATGTTTTTAAACGCTTGACATCTCGTCTCAAATCATTAACGTCTTCCAACTTAAACTTGGCATACCTAACCATTTTAAGTACCTTGCACAGTTTTCAGTTCTTTGGGTCACTTGTGGCACTTTTTGTAATGAATGGGGTCCTGTTTTTCTATGGCTGATGGGTGAATTGGCTTGCAGCTGTAGTCCTCAAAAGTTGTCCAAGTTTTTTACACAAGACTAGCTACAAGTGCAGTGCGCGTGTTGACTTGTTCAAAAGAGAGTTTCTTTTGAGCATTCTGATTACTTTATATAAGTGTAGGAATTTTGCGTCAGGAATGCCTTCCCTCCCCGATTTTGATAGCGTCACGATTAATTTTAGCAGTTAGATTGTTTTAGCGGAAACAGCGGGAAGCTCATTAATTATATTTTCCAGTGTTGCGTAAAGGGCTTATAATTCCTAAAAATGTTTAAGCCCTAAAAATGATTAAGCGACTTCCTAAAAATGATTAATCGACTTCCTAAAAATGATTACTTAGCATTCAGAGAACGAACTACTATGAAGTAGAGGAATTTTTCTAACCCAAATAGTCATTTATATGTTATAGGATACTTATAGTTAAAATTACCTCACCGACAAACTATGGTAGTGAATACATCTATTGCGGCGTGAAAAAAACACACAGTTGGTCAAGAAAATGTATTTTGGGATAATTTTTAACTCGGTTTGTGTTGTAGGTTTGAATAAATCTTTTTAAAGTGGGTACTTTTGATATAAAATCATGAAAAAATGATTCGTTCACTGTACAATTTAATAAAGAGTGTATTTCACGTAATCTTTTAAACGAGTGCCGTTTTAAACTTGTTGTAAGTGGAATTTCTATTTCGAGAGGAGTTTCGTCTGTATTAACGATTACTAAAGTAATAACATTAGGTGTATTTGATAATATATTTTCTAGGCTAATTAAGATGTCTTTATCATTAGATAAAGTAATTATTATAAGAGTGGAAACTTTTGATAGAGTAACTTTTGATAGAAAGGGAACCATTTAAATTTAAAATTAAATGTTCTACGTTTTTACATTTATTTAATACACTTAGATTTTGTAAAGCTAAACTAATTATTTGATTGCCTCTATTATCAAAAAACGTATCGTCGTTTTCGAAGCAAGTCACAAATAAATGTTTTAAGTTTATTGGAAAATTTTGATTTAGATATTGCCAATAATTAAAATAGTAATTGTTTCTAATTTCCAAGAATTCTAGATCAGGTAAAGTGGGTAGAATTAAATCGAAATCGCCATCATAATATATGAAATATTTGAGATTTAATTTTATATTATTATTATTGACAATATATTCACATATTTTGTTGCATAAACTAATTTCATCAGATAAATTATCTTCAAAAAAACTTTCCATTGAAAAATGTTCTAGGGAGGGAATGTTTTTTAATATGGATTGTATTCGTTGTCCTTTGCTATAATCAATGAATAATTTTTTTAATTTAATAAATTTGTCTTTTAACAAAATACTTTCAAAAGTTTCTGTACTAATAAGTGTTCCTCTAACGTCTAATTTAGTTAATTCATTACAGTAATACAGTAATTAGCTACATGTTTTAAAAGATTAAGATCTGCATTGGTGTATCTTAAGTCTAGAATATTTAAATTATTAGATATAATTTTATATGTATTTGTGATTTCTATATGTGCATTGGGTTTAATTTTTATTATTTGTAAGATATGTTGTGAGATTTGTTTTAATAAAGATGGGAATGTTCCTTTGTATGAAATTATATAGTCTGTGAGATATACGATTTTTAGAAATTCATTTAATATAAATTCTTTTGATTTTATATCTGTTATGATTTTTCTATAAGAGAGGAAAGAGGTTTAAGTATTGAACTAAATAAGTATTGAGCTAAAGAAGTATTGAACTAAATAAGTATTGAACTAAAGAAGTATTGAACTAAATAAGTATTGAGCTAAATGTAAAGAAAATTTTACTTACTAAATGGTATATACAGAATAGGTTCTGCTCTAGCATGCCTTGGGAGGTTTAATATTATACTTTCAAATGCTAATTTATGCAATGTTTTAATGGGCATATTTTGTCTTTTTTAATTGGTATTCTTATTTATAATGATTTAGTATCTTTTAACTTTTGATAGAATAATATTAGTGTGTGGTTAGAGGGGAGGGAATGAATTGTTCTTTGGGATAGGTGGATCTTTTTGAATGTTTCAAAGCGAGTTTGAGTAGATTGTTTTTCTTAAGCTAGGGTGACATTCCTCTGATTCAAATTTATCAAAGCAAACCTTGTGTGACTTGTTTCATCCTTGGGACGTTAGAGGCGTTATTTAATGGTGTGTGAAGGTAATCAACGTCATTGATTTAAATATGAACCTTGTAACTGTTTAAAGAATAGTTTAGAGGTTATAGCCAAGTGACTTGTTTATCTCTTTAGGTGATGTGTCTAGATGGTTTTTTAGACAATGAAGAGTCATTTGTATATAGAGTGAGTCCTGAGAGATTAAGCAGATTTAACCTTCAATGGGCACAAGGGTGTGATTGCCATCATTACTTAATTTTGAGAGGTTTTTCCTAATGATTTATGGAGGGTGTTATTTTTTGCAGACAGTTTTTTGCTGATTACTTTTTTGTGAAAGAGTGTTGGTCATATTTCATAAGGTTGGATTTATAATGTTGAAAGGTGTTGGGTTATTAGGTTATTTGTTCTCTTTGTTACTAACGTGAATGATTTTGCACACAAATAAGTATTTAAGGCGCTTGGTGTGCTAATTACAAAGTGATTGACTAATAAGATTCGAGACAAATTTATTTATTCCATGCCTTAATAATATTACAGATATGTTGAGGCAAAAATTGGAAATATGCTTCCTCTTTAGAATAGCAATATGCATGATCAAAATATATATTTAAATTGTGATATTTAATATATTTTTCTGCATATTCTTTTATAACATCATTAAAGCCAATAATTTTGAGATACGTTAAATGCTGCAATTTTAATATGTCCACTAGACATTTATTTTCAATATTACATTGTAATGTTAATTTTTTAATGTGGAAAATATTTCTGTTATTTTAGTAATTTCATAACCAACAAATCTTAAATTATGAATGTTTTTCATTATACTCTGTAACTGATTTAAATGATACTCTGAATCTTTATTTTTTTATTATAGTACAGTAAAGTTTCTAAATCATATGATTTTTTAGCTTTACCATAAAAGGCAATATTTTTAATGCATAATTTTTTTATTGCCGGACAACATTTTAATATGTCTGATAGAAATGCTAGTGAAATATTAATGATATTGCCACGAGTATTGCGGAATTGTAACACTTTAAGGTTATGTTTTTTTCTCGATAAATATTGTAAATAAAATTTTTTTAAATCATTTTCGGAACAAATTATTAATTGTAATTCTTCCAGATTTTCTGGTAATAAATGGTAAACATCAATTGCTACACTACATTTTAATATTGTTAGATCTGGTAGGTAATGATTTATTTGAGAAAATGTTTGAGAGACTGTATGAATATTAAACGATGAAAGTTCTAAATTTTTCAAAGCTACACTTTGGTTTAAGAACTTGGCAAAGTAATGCATATGATATGCAATATAAATAGGTTTGCTGTTTGGAGGTTTATTTTTCAATAAAGAAAAAATTCCTTGTTCTGATACTCTTGTATTATACAGCTCTATATACAATACGTTTTTAGGTAAATGTAAAACCATATTGTCAGTGATGTCCCAACTATTAGAAAGAATTAAAACTTTTAAATTTGGACAATTAAGTATTAAATCATGTATTTTCATAAAACTAAGATCTATAAAGATTAAATTGTAGTGATTGAATTGAATTTTACCATAAGGATTATAACAATCAATTTGTAGAGCTTGTAGATTCTGTAAAAGGAAAAAAATTATAAGGGGAATAGGTTAGAAAAAATTATTTTTTTAAATTATAAAATTAAGAACTTACTTGACACGTTTCTAATTTTTTGATACATGTTTGGTAATTCTTGAAGCATTTTAAACATTTCTACATATTAAAACCTGTGCAGGGTTTACATTTATTTGCAATTGCGAAATGTGTTAATTGATTATTGAAAATTAAATCGGGAGGAGCACAATCTATTTGATCCAGCAGTTGAAGAAAAACTTCATCGCTATATAATTCTGTAAAAAAAGAAAAACATAAGTTACAAAGATAATTTTTTAAGAATAGAATTTGCCTATTTTGGGTTTTCTAAGGCCCTATATGTTTAAAGGATTACTTAGTGTTCTTGTTCACTACCCATCATAATTAATCCTAGAAAGAATCAAACTATCCATATATTCTTAAAAGGCTCTATTCGTTTGTTAAATATTAGTTACAGAATTCTCAATAAACTGTGATACTGTACTTAAAACTTATTCTATTACTAGTCTGATTAACGGAGAATTGATTATGGGGGGAAGTTAAATCATTATAGAGGGAGCTATTTTTCTCTTTGCAGTGTGTATTACTAAACTAAAGGAGGGGGGTAGCATTTGAGGAGTGACACTATTATTGCAAGTTAACTCTCATGTATGAATTAATCTAGCTCATTTTTTGTTAATCATACTATTAGGGAGAACCTATGTGTAGTATGAAAAGTTTCTTACGTAATATTAAAAAATCAAGTGGATTCTTTTTATAATTTTCATTATGGAAATCTATATTTTTTCTGATATTTTGAATGATATTAACAAGACAAGTATCTACCAGTTTTAAAACGGGTTTTTGATTCATTTTTATTATACAATTTTATTCTTGTTTATGTAATAATCTAATTTGTATACGTTATGTGTTAAATAACATATTGCTATACATTTCTATAATGGGTCACTTTTGAAAGTTTTCAATCCTACAACCAAAATATTAAGGAATAATGGCTCAAATGGTGAAATGCTTTATGTAGCTTTCAACCTTAACAGATGTTTAATTTTTATAGTTGGGCGACAACTTTTATGTGTAACTTAGTTTCTGAAGGTTAAAGCGGGTTTGTGTATTATTTTTTCCCCTTCTTGATTATTGAAAGAAATGTCCTTGGAGTAATGGCCTTGCAGGTTTAAAATGTTCAAGGCTTAGCGGATGATGGTTTGGCACAAAGCCAATTTTGTTTGGGGAAGTTGACGCAATCTATAAGGACGCGCAAACTATAAAAGGTTCCGTGTTTTTTAGTTAATTTGTATCAAATATGGAACCCGGTACTTTTAATGATTTTATAGACTTATCAAAAACCCCTTATGGGGATAATAAACTTTATCGTGGTGAGGCATGCTATATGTATCAAAATTTCATGTGGCTAAAATGTTCTTTTGTAGATTATGATCCCCGTGATTTAAGTAAATCAATTGGAACCGCTGATGATTTTGTATATTTAACAGATATTAAATTCGACAGAGATAGACTTTACCGTGGCGAAACTTGTCGTGTGCGTCAAAAGGATGACATGTGGCTAAAACTTTCTGTTGACGATAATGAAAATGTGATTTTTTAAGGATTTCATTGTTAAAGGTCCCAGAGATTCTAATGTTAAAAGTTCCAAAGGTTTCATTGTCAAGTGTCTTAGAAGTTTCAGAGGACTTAATGATAAGTGTTCCAGAAGTTCCAATGTCAAATGTTTCAGAAGTGTCAAATGTTGAAGTTTCAATGTCAAATGTTTCAGAAGTTTCAGAGGACTTAATGACAAGTGTCTCAGAAGTTTCAGAGGACTTAATGACAAGTGTCCCAGAAATTTCAGAGGACCCAATGTCAGATTTATCAAGTAATGTGTCAAGTGATATTTTCGACGATTTTCATTATGGTGAAATGTTTGATGAAAAAATATTTGATGAAATTTTTAATGATGAAATGTTTGATTTCCATCATGATATTTTTTCCCATAATGATGTTTTTTCCCATAATGAAAATGTTTTAAATAATATGAAAAAAGAGAATCTTGTAAACGAGTTATGTTGTAAAATTCAAAAATTGCCATTTGCTGTGAAAAAAAAAAAATTTCCAGTTTAACTTTACCTAAAAGGCTGCAGCCTAAAAGAACGTGTAATATTATAAAGAAAAAGATATGTCATGGTTGCAAAGATTGGAAAAGTGTAAAAGAGAAATAAAATATTTCTGTTAATCCTATTGGGTGGAACTTGTGTGTATTATGGAAAAAATATTCGCCTTAAGTGGGTTGATGTTTTATATCAGTTATAACATTATTTCCATACACTGACCGCTCATAAAAAATTGGATTGAGGAATAGTTAATTACCTCTGCACTTTTTTTATATCTCATGGGCTAAATGGCTACATGAACTCTGAAAGTTGTTGGGGAATAACTGTCGAGAGATAGATGCCGTCATCCAACATTTAACGTGCATTAGGCTTTTCTAAACACAGCGTTCTATTTGATAGATGGCGGTTAAATTCATTGGTGTCCCCTACTGACTGTGGACAGGGAGAATTTTTGCAGAAACACTGACCTAGCTGTACACGAGACTGGTGCCGAAATTACTTAGAGCTGGTGTGGCCGTCTAGAGTAGTTTTAAATAAACTATAGTATGGAAATAAAGCACATTTGAGTTTTTATAATCATCTTCAAGCAGCCATGGGCTACGGAGGTCCAATCAGACTGTGCAATTCTCCAAGCATCCTGAGCTACTGCATCCGGCTACTGCAAACCAATTCTAACAAGGTTTGACATTCCCACCGCATCCTAGGTCTCCCTCTTTTTTCTCAGGCCTTTAAGCACACTGTTTTAACCCTATTCGCCAATCTATAATTATTCATACGGGCAACATGGCCAACGGAGTTTCTCTCTGCACAATATGCTGCTTTAAAGGAGGTTGCAAACTCCTTTGCTTATACCTCATCATTAGTTACAAAGTTGAACCACCTAATGCCCAAGATACTGTGTAAGCATTTAGAATCAAAAGCATCTAGTTTCGTTTACATAGTGTCCAAGTTTCACTATTATAACAAACCCTAGAAAGAACTAAACTATTATACAGTTTAATTTTAATCTTTAGGTCGCCTATTTCTCCACACTCTCCATAGATTCTTAAAAGTCCTGGCGGAAATCCCTATTCGTCTGTTAATCTCATGCCGCATATCACCAGTATCTGTTACGTAGCTCCCAAGATAATTAAACTGTGATACCTGCTCAAGACTGCAACCATTAACTGAATCACAGCCTGCTTGACTAATTTTCATCACTTTAGTTTTTTCTCTGTTTATAACCAAACCTACTCTACTACCAGTCTCATCAACAGCTCGAATGAAAGAGTTTATCATTTGCCCAAAGGGCTAAATCATCAGTATAATTAGAAATTTTCGTATCTCTAGCCCATTTACGGCCAAAATCTTTTCCTTGAAGTGAATTTCGCATAACATAAACCAAGCTAAAGAGAAAAGGAGACAAAATGCATCTTTGTCCAACACCAGATGCTAAACCAATTGCTACAAGCCTTACCAACTTTCACACACGACTCGGTGTTATTATAGAGAGCTTTCATTATGTTAACTAACTTGTCTGGTATACCATATGATTTCACAATCAACCACAAATTATGACGATCAACAAAGTCAAAAGCCAAAATCAACAAAGCTATCAACCAAAGGTTTCTGAAACTCTAAAACATTTCTCAAGAATCTGCCCAAGTGAAAATATCTGATCTACACATCCCTTACCACTTCTGAATCCACATTGCTCATCACTCAATTGATGGAAAGAACCTGGAACAGAGGCTGATACCCCTATAGTTATCACAAGAACTGTGATCACCCTTTTTTGAAAATAGGGATAACAATAGCTATGGTAAAATCCTTAGGTGCCTTTTATCATAAAAAATATTCAGAATTTCAGTCATCCAAATGGTAACCGAAACATTTCCAGTTCTAAGTATTTCCATAGTAATTTCATCTACCCCTGGGGATTTATGAAGTTTAGCCAAAATAACTTCAGTGTACAGTCCCCAATTGCGTACTCCCACGTTGAAATAGTTGCTAGGATTCAGAGACATGCTCCGTATGTATCTTCTGACTGAATGCCCCTATCTGATTAATACAAGATTTACAATATTATTTTCATCTAATTAACTAATTTAATTCCTAGCTAGCTACCTCTCTGCTTACGGTCAGTAGGGGACACTGATGGACTACCGTCTGTTAGATGTTAAACAGTATGCAATGTTATGAATAATTAGTGTGTGACAGCTATCAGTAGTTTCCACTCTGCTTCCCTTTCCTTTAATCTGAGCCTTTAAAGTCTATGTAGTCATTTAGATTATGGTATGCAGCTTAGAGACAATTCTTAGAAAGTTTTTGGAATTACAGTTTACGTTACTAATCTTTCAAATTAGAAGATAATGGCAATCTGTATTCTTAAAAGTAAAAATTTGCACCTTAAAAACCCATGTCTCATTCACTGCTAGTTTCACCGGAAACTTTTTACGATGTTTACAAGGCCTGTTCTATTGATATGCTGAGCATTTGACTAATTTATCTTGTAACTAGTATGGCGGAGTTTATCAAACCCCAGAGCTATTATTTTTCTTGATAGTTGAAATATACCATACCAGTTACGGGTTAAACTTGAAGAAATATTTCTGGTCCATTTGCAAACGAACCCTATATAAGGAAAGAAGAGAGAGGTTATGCAACAGCCATTAACTATAGATTATTGTGATGAGATTAAATTTTTGTTTGAAAAGATTTTATTATGCTGTCGGACCTTGAAGAATTTAAACTTTAAAGTGATTGTTAGAGATTGGAAAGAAGATTTGGATGAAAATTATATTATCAATGAATCTTTTCCTAATATCGAGTGCTGTAGTGTCAAATTAAAAGTTGATAAGAACAAGAACTATAAATATATATTATTACTACTTGAAAACATCTTGAAGGCTCTTCCCGGCATTAAAATACTTCACGTGAAATGTTCAAGTGAGAATGATAAGAATAATATTATATTAGACGCTCCATTTAATAAAGCATTGGAGGAGCATAAGTTTCTTCAATTACGTGAACTTTATATTATAAAGGAACAATTTAGTCCACAGTTTTTAAGTACATTTTCGAGTCACTTGCCTTCCATTGTAAAGTTTAATGCTCAGTAAATTTGAAAGTAATTAGCTACACGTTTATTTGTTTCAAGTTTAATGTCATAATTTTATATATATTTGAATGTGTTGTTTAATAAAAACTAGTTCTGATTAAGTGTGAATGCAGCTCAGAAACAATCGAATGATTAAGTACTTTTGTTCAATCCTACAGACTTTGTGTTGAGTTACCTTTAAGCGGCACTTTTTTGCACACCATGGGCTAAATGGCCAGGCCACAAGGACCCCGAAGAAGGCTCAGAGAAGGTTTGGGGGGAGGGAACCCACTGGAACAAGCTGTTGGGAGACAGATGGTAGCCTCCCGTCAAGGCCATTCGGCGTGTTCTTTAACGTGCATAGGGTATGGCTCTCCCCGCACACACGGGGGCCACGGGTCCAGTCCGACGGACGGCGGCCTTTACCAAGCCCATCGGTGTCCTCTACTGACCGTGGGCGGGAATTTTGCGGATCTCAAAGCTGACTCAGTTGGAACTCGAACCTGGGAACTACAGATTACGAGCCTGGCACGTTACCGATCCTACAGACAGTTTGATTTATTGTCCATTACGGAAAAATTGAGGATCTCCTAAACTAATGGTTCTCAATCTTTTACTTCCTGTAATTAGTGTACGTTTTGTATAGATTGCTTATAACAATGAGAATAAAATCAGTAGTTTTCAACCCACGTACTCTTTCCTGGAAACTAGCACTTGTATAAATAAAAATTATAGTATAACAATGGGAATAAAGCATATTTCAGTTCTTACAGTCTCCCCAATTACGTACTCCCATGTTGAAATAGTTGTTAGGATCAGAGATTAGGATTCTCAGAGAGAGATCTTTTAATGCTCTCTGTATAAGAAGTTAAATTTCTAAAGAAAAATAGTAAAATTGCAATAGGACGGAATAGAAAAGTTATTCAACATTCAATGAACGAAACAGACAAGCAGAATACACTTCTTTCTACCAGATGTATATACACTGAAGTGCCATTGAATTACGGATAGGAAACGTTATCCAAAATTCAGTACTGCAAGTCCGGCATTTGCGCGCATGCGTGGCTGAAACTCTGGTTATACGTAGCTGTCAGTCTTGGCTTCCTCAAGAATTCGTTGTGAGAAGCGTAATGGGAAAGGCGTGGGATTTAGATGCATTTGACAGAGGGCAGATCGTAGGTGCCTGACGGATGGGACACTCGATCACCGAAATTTTCAACGAACTTGGAATTTCTCGTATGACAGTTTCAAGAGTGTTCCGGGAATATGAAAATTCCGGCGAAAAAACAAGCACTCGGACAACTGCAAAGGACAACCAGCCTTGAATGAACGTGAGCTTCGCCGTTTGGCCCGCATTATACGGATCGATAGGGGCCAGACATCTGAAATCACCTTACATCTGAATGGGGGTTCCAGTCGGGAAGTCAGTGCACGGACCGTGCAACACTCACCTCATCGTCTCAGCTTCTGGAACCACCAACCTACGAGAGTCCCACTTCTTATGGCACAACACAGGGTTCAATGCCTTCCCTGCGCTAAAGAACATCGAAACTGGACCATCTAAAATTGGCAACGGATAGCCTGGAGTGATGAATTCCGATTTACACTTCATCATGCCGATGGAAGACTGAGGGCATGGGAAAAGTTATGGGGGATGAAGGAAAAAGTATGTTTCTTGTGGTTTTTGTGAAAATATGTGTGAAAATTAGAAAAAAAACCTTTTTAGCATGTGAAAAACTAATTTAAGTTTTTTTTTTAAAGATGAGGTTTAAACTAATTTGCGAATTAGTTTAAATGAATTAGGTTGAAATGAAGGTTGTGTATACGAGATGAAAAATTATGTTTTGTTGAGTTATCATACACTTCACTGGATTCAGCAGAATCAAAACTTTCTAAGCAAAGTCCAAAGTATTAATTCTGTTATCAAAGAAGAATATTAAAAGTTTTATCTAAAAGTGAATAAATATCTTATCATAGAAAAAAAAGATTAAAATTTTTAATCAGAGTCCGAAGTAATTATTTTGCTACAAAATATTAAAAACTTTTATCTAAGCAACGTTCAAGTAATAATTTTGCTACAATAATATTAAAACATTTATCTAATAAAAGTCCAAAGTAATAATTCTGTTATCAAACCGAAACTTTGTGAAGCGTATGATAATTAACATTGAAGAATATTAAAATTTTAATGTAATCAATGTTCAAGTAATAATTTTGCTACAAGAATATTAAAACTTTATCTAACTAAAGTCCACGTAATAATTCCCGTTTTCCAGCTTTTCAATTAAAGTTTTACAATTAAATGTATTTAAATCGTACTTACTTACTTCGGGACTCTATACCGAAGGGGGAACTCAAACTGACTTCGAATCGCTTAAGGCCTTTCTCAAATATTCAACCGATATTTAAAAACCAAAACTGAATAAATTTCTTATCATAGAAGAATATTAAAATTTTTATCTAATCAAAGTTCAAGTAATAATTTTCTATAAGAATAATAAAACTTTTATGTAACTAAAGTCCACGTAATAATTCCCATTCCAGCTTTACAATTAAATCTATTTAAATCGAACTTACCTTAGATTGGGACTCTATACCAGAGGGGAAAGTCAAAGTGACTTGGAATCGCTTGAGACCTTCTTAAATACTCAACAGAACTAAAACTGAATCTTGAACTACGGTTTCGGATAAAAAAAATTCAGTTTGATAGCAAAGTCCAAGTAAAAATTTTTGCTATCAAACCGAAATGTTTATCCAAAACCAAAGTTTAAGATTCAGTAGCAAAGTCCAAGTAATAATTTTTGCTATCAAACCGAAATGTTTATCCAAAACCAAAGTTCAAGGCTTATTAGCAAAGTTCATAATTTTTGCTATCAAACCGAAATGTTTATCCAAAACCAAAGTTTAAGATTCAGTAGCAAAGTCCAAGTAATAATTTTGCTATCATACCGAAATATTTATCCAAAACCAAAGTTTAAGATTCAGTAGCAAAGTCCAAGTAATAATTTTGCTATCATACCGAAATGTTTATCCAAAACCAAAGTTTAAGATTCAGTAGCAAAATCCAAGTAATAATCTTTATCCAAAACCAAAGTTCAAGATTCAGTAGCAAAGTACAAGTAATAATCTTTATCCAAAACCAAAGCTTAAGATTCAGTTTTGGTTCTGTGGAGTATGTAAGAAGGTCTCAAGCGATTCCAAGTCACTTTGACTTTCCCCTCCTGAAGAGTAAGTAGTTGTTTTTGCATGTTTTTTCATAGTTGCTTAGTTGAATCGCTGGTCATCCGTTGGTGCGGGCGGCCGTTAGTTTTTCTAGTCCAGATAGAAGTTTGAAAAGAAAGTCTCCTGAAGTTAAAAAAAAAATCCTTAAACAATCTTAATGATCAGAATTTTTAGGATCTTCAACAATATTTGAACGGATTAATTGAAATTTTCTCTTAAAAACATTTCATCAGATTTAATTAGAAGAAGGGAACATACATATTTTTTTAAACGTACAAATAGATGTCAATTTTGATTGTATTTAAAATAGTTTTTTAGCCAACAACTAATAGTTTTCCCTCTAGTGGTTGTAAAGTTGCTTTCCATTCTGAGACAATTGCGCAATATACGTGACATAATTCGTTTTGCGGTCTATTTAATTTGAATCATATTTCGATATCAGCAGTTGCTGATAATTCATACAGACGTGATTCGTATTTGCTGACATCGAAGTGGAATATCGGATACAGTTTCATAAAATCTTGGTAACTGACTTGTGTACCGAAGTCGATATCCATATTTTTTGCAACTAAAAAGCTGTTGTAAACTCGCGCATAGTCTAAAGTGTTGGGTTCAAAGTTGCACTCGAAATCTTGTTCGGGAAACTGTTTGCTATTCACTCTGATCTGAATCCGTTCTAGTAACATGCGATCAAACACCATATTGCTTCTGGTTTGATTATTTAATTGGTTAGACTTTTGTAAGACGACATAAAGATGGACAGGTTTGTTTTGAGTTATAGTAACTAGCCAACTGACATGAGAGTCAATTCGAGTATCAGATTTGTACAGTTTGCACGATTCCCAAAAGATTCCATGTGGATTGCCGCTTGCTAACTGAGATTCTAGTTTTGCAAGCACTTGTAGTGATGGTTCCACTTTTGGAATAAATCAAGATACGTGAGATATTTCAAATTTATACAACGTTACCCCAACTCTCTGAATAATGTCTTTGTCGTCACTTTTTTCTAGTTTTATGGTATGTTTCACACTGAGAAACACTTTATCCACGTCTCGGCAGAATCCAAACAGCCGATTCGGTGCTAAGAATAAACTTACATTTTGACTATTTTTTGTGATTTCATGTCTGTCCGAGAATCCTTGATTGAATTCAAGATTTTTCTTCAATGCTTGTGCAAAATCCTTTATTTCATTATTCGTGTCTTCGCCTCCGTCGTACAAATACTTATTCATTTTCGAACTGTCTGCAGTATCTTTGAACCACATCATACTTGTGGCAGCACTGTGTGAAAAGTCTTCGGTAAAATCAATTAAATTGTGAATCGTAGTCGTCACTCCTGGCAATTCGATATCTTCCAATTCTCTGTTTTCTATATATCATTGAGCTCTCTTAAAAATGTTGTACGGTTATTGACCATCGTAACTACATCATTGCCGCCGATCAGACCCATCTGATTTCAGTATTTTGGCTCTGACGTGTATATAACTATTGTGCTGATGTAGAAAAACATCCATATCTTTGGTAAATATTTCGTATTTTTCGAGATTTTTAACATTAACGTTGGTTTCTCGATATTCCATTTTGTCGGTGAATTATTGTCTATTGAGTCTTCGAACAAATTCCAGTAAGTAGCTTCAACGTTCATCTTATATTTACTTTATGAGTTTATGATTTTAAGGCCATTTCCGTAAATTAACCGATTAAGAATATTTCTGCTTTTAGGGAATATTTTCTCGTTTTTTCGAACGATAGGCGACAGATTTGTATAATATTATTTTTATTCGCTTTCTCAGTATCTTCATCTTTATTTGGGTCTGATGTGTAACATATAAGTCACATATTTGTTGTTGAAGTCAATTATTTTATTGTTTTGATCGGTTACTTTCATTCTAACCTTGTAAATGTAATCAGTTTTATTCAGCGGTAAATATATGGAGAAGAATGAATGTGTTTGCTGCCAGGCGGGTTTGAGGCACGAAACTACAACACGTCGCTCTTCTGGTTATTGAGATAGGAAGATTCGACAATAGAACAGTGAATTAGAATGCGATTGATGTTGGGTGGAAACGTTTCTTCGTTTTTCGCTGCATCGATAATTTTCGATTCGAACCCTAGTATTTCTCGTAACTTTCCTTCAGAAAAAACTATTTTATATCCTCTTGCCAAACGAAAAACAAATCTTAATGTGGGGAGGTTGCTTTCTAGTGCTATAGGGCTAAGATCCCCAAAGACATTTTTTAAAAAGTCATTAAATCCGTCTATATCGTACATTCCATTCGGGAAAGTTATTTTATTCCATTGCCTTCCATTGAAGTATTTCAGAGTGTTATTGTTATATTTATCACTGATGTTGTACCAGGAATACCACATATTGCTACCGATCAGTGCTATCTCGTATTCACCATTGAGTGTGATCGGCGTTTCATAATTAATTTCCAAATCTTCGGGTTTGTATGCCGTAACAGTAGCGGAATTGATAGTTATGAGTACCAACTTTATTAATATAGTGTAGTACTATGTAGTACTTATATGCTAGTTGTTACCAACAATTCATTCCGATCGTTAGGAGTTTGTTCAAAGTGATACAATACATCATATGGGCTTATGTTATTATTCCTACGTTTAATGTAATAGATGCAATTGTAACCGCATTTTGCAGAGTAATTTGCTTGAATTTGCAAAGAGTTATACACGATCGGCTTTGAAGATGAAAGTAAATAGGGTTTTATTTCTTCAGGTGGCGATAAACCGAATAGATCAAAGTACTCGACGTAAGGTAACTTCGCATTGTTGAAATAAGCTACCCAATGAGTTCCTGAACCACGGGAAACGTCAAAGTTCACTATACCATTTTAGTACCATTTTAGTGGTATACCACGGAATCCGTTTTCGTTTTCCATTATTTTTTCCATTACTTAATGGCTCTTTTTTTTTAAATCCCTGAGCTATTTGTTTCCTGGATTGTACAAACCTTTTCCCTTTCTTTTATTTTTCGATACGCCAGCTGCTCTTTGCTTTCCAGGAAAGTATAACCCCTTTCCTAGAACGTTTTGTGAACCAGCATATCCCGCAGCTCCAACTGCAGCTGCTTTTCTCAATGCTACGAGTGCATGTATTAAGAACGGCAGAAATCAACCATCTGTGTTTTACTGAAACGAAGTCGAACTGGCGTTTTAGATTTTTTCAGTTTAATGATTTGTCTCTTCGTCAGTTTCAAAGTACCGTTACCTTTCTTTTGTGGATCAATTCTTAAAGTTATAGAATTCTTATCTACAAATGCACTCTTTAATTTTTGTTTTTGTCCAGGCGTTAAACTAGTTAGACAACTGTAATACATTATACTTTATTTTTATAACCATCACGGACTTAAATTATATATATATTGTGTAAAGTGTAAACCTTTCTTTTGTGGATCAATTCTTAAAGTTATAGAATCCTTATCTACAAATGCACTCTTTAATTTTTGTTTTTGTCCAGGCGTTAAACTAGTTAGACAACTGTAATACATTATACTTTATTTTTATAACCATCACGGACTTAACTTATATATATAAAAATTAAGCATATATTGTGTAAAGTGTAAAACGAAAACTTTAACGGATAACGTCAAATATGTCACATCGAAGAATAAAAGAATAATGATGAGAGGTAGATGTCGAAAGTATGGAAAAATGAAGTATAAATTTGAGAAACAGAAAGGAAAATTTGTAAAAAGTGGAGACATAGTAAGCTGGATTCAAGAAAAATTTAATCCACCCGAAATGCACATTCCAGGTTACCAGAATTATGGACCTTTTACGAAACTGGAGAAAAGGTTAATGCGACGAGATCCTGGTATTAACCGTGTAGACAAAGCCTGCAAAAAGCACGACATTTCTTACAGCATATCTGCAAAAACTAAAAGGAGACACGAAGCCGACCAAGAATTATTAAATGATTTGGATGAAATTAAGAATCCAACTTTAGGAGAAAGAATTTCAAGAACCATAATCAAACCTATCATTGAAACAAAGAAACGGTTCGGTTTAGGACGCAAGAAATAAGATGCTTTCTTCCGTTTACTCTTTTAGACGACCAGTGGCAGAGTGATTTAATCGACATGCAAAAATTTAAATTTCACAATAACCACACGAATTACATTTTAACCGTGATTGACATTTTCAGCAAATTCGCCTGGGCATAAAGATCTAATGCACAAAACTGGATTGACGGAAAACGAAGTAAAAAGATTTCTCCATCAACAAGATGGGTACACGTTGCACAAACCCATTTATAAAAAATTCCAAACCAGACGGGTTTATGTCTCGAATGTAGACGACCAGTGGCAGAGTGATTTAATCGACATGCAAAAATTTAAATTTCACAATAACCACACGAATTACATTTTAACCGTGATTGACATTTTCAGCAAATTCGCCTGGGCAATACCTAATAAGGGAAAACGGGTAGTTATTTTTCGACTCCAACGTAAACCATCCAAGTTACAAATGGATAAGGGAAGTGAGTTTATCAATAAAGAAACTCAAGCATTGTTTAACCAATTGGTTTGCCACAGAAATGAGACTAAAGCTCAAATTGTGGAAGGATGTAATAGGACTCTAAAGACAAAAATGTGGAAATATTTCACTGCTAATATCACTAGAAAATGGATCGATGTTCTACCAAAACTCGTTAAGAATTACAATACTTCTTATCACAGATCAATAAGAATGATCCCAAAAGAGGCAAACTTGCAGAAAAACAAAGATATTGTGTATTTTAATCTGTTTGGTAAAAGAATTAAATCTATTACAGCACCAAAATTTAAAATTGGCGACAGAGTGAGAATCGCCAAGTACAAGACACCGTTTAGAAAAGGTTATCTGCCGAATTTTACAGAAGAGATTTTTGAAATTGCTCAAGTTCTGAATACAGATCCCATAACCTATAAGATCAAGGATCTGGAAGGAGAACCAGTCATTGGTAGTTTTTACACCCAAGAAATGGTGAAATACGAAAAGCAAGATGACATTTATAAAGTTGAAACCATTCTGAAAACTAGAGTGAAGAATAATAAAAAAGAGTATTATGTTAAATGGTTAGGTTATGATAATACGTTTAATTCCTGGGTCAAAGAGGATGATCTTTTTAAATAAAGCAAATGGAGATTCAAAATTTTGACTTTGAAGAAGATGAGAAATTCTTGAACAGAAACGTATTAGCACCTCTCTGGCCTTTTAGACTTTTAATCCGTGGTCCACCGGGTTCAGGGAAGACGAACATTTTGTTGAACTTAATATTTAAACATCTCTACTATAATAAAATCTTTTTATATGCCAAAGATTTAAACGAGCCGAAATATCAGTTTATGTAAGAAATATTCGACGATTTGCACGAAATTTTGGAGAAAACATTTGGCGAAAAAATCTCAATTGCAACTTTCTCTGCCAGTAAAGAAGATATCGTCAACGTCATGGATCCGACATGCAAAATTTAATTGTTTTCGACGATTTCGTAACGGAAAAAGATCAAAAACTCATCGAAGAATTATTCGTCAGAGGAAGGAAAAAGAACATATCATTGATTTACCTGACACAGAGTTATTTTTCGACTCCAAAAGACATTCGACTACAGTTGTAATTATTTTATATTCTTTAATATGCAGAACAAGAGAGATATGTTGCAGATACAAATGGATCATGCAACAGAAATCAGGAAAGATATTTTTATGCAGTTTCAAAACCACACGATTTCTTGTTAATCGATAAAAAAAAAACAAGTACATGCCTCTCAAGTACAGAAAAAACTTTGGTAAAGATGAATTACTTGACAAAGCTTGTTCGTCATCAGTTCTGAGACCGGCTCCGAAAGAGGACCAGCGGGAATTCCAGGTGTCGGTTTTAAATTGACATACGATGGGGACTACGACATGAGTAATAAAAAATTGAGAAATGTAGCCAATCCCGAAGAGGGTTCGGACTCTGTGACTAAACAATATCTGCAACAAGAGTCTATAACACTGAATCACACGGGAAATTATGAAGCAAAGACTAAAAGAATATCGAACGTAGGCAGATATAGAAAATGGAGATGCCGTTACCATTCAATACGTTAACAATGCTTCTTTAATTTTACGGAACAATCGCCACGATGCGCGAAACAAACAAATAATCAATGTTACTGAACCGGATTCAGATTCTGGAGTAGTTACAAAACGATATTTGGAAAAAAGAGCACTTTGCAATGATGATGATAATTACGATGCAAGCAATAAACGCATTAAAAATCTTGCAGAACCAATCGATTCATCCAATGCCACTACGAAACACTACGTCGACAACTTGACCACTATTCAAAACAGGCCAATGAACATTGGTTAGAAATAAAGATGGGCTTTACGTTCCACGAAGCATTGCATTCGACGGGCATAGTTTCAATGCAGAAAAAAAACAAATCCTTGACAAAGTTAGATCCTAACCCATCCAATTCTCTATTGAGAAATGAAAATGGACTTTTTGCATCAAGTGGGAGCAGTTTCAATGGTGATGCAAAGGGAAAACGAATTACGAATGTTGGCACCCCAATTGTAAACAATGATGCTGCTACGAAATTATACGTTGATAAAAATACTGTAATATGCCTTACCTATGGTGATAAAGAAGTGAAAAAAGACATATCGCAGTCTCATCCAATTATACAGATAAACATAAAATTCGACCTACTAATGCCACCTATTTTCAAAGATAATTTCCATCTATGCATTTCTAAATGATATATAAGCAAGGTAATCTGCTGCACAACAAATCCCTCTTTTAGTATATATTATAGTATCAACTTGGACGATCAAAAATTCGTTGAAGTAGTAAGACGACAACTTCAGCAGTTTTTTCTGTAAACAAGAAATTTGACAGGAGTAGCAAGATTAGTGTTTCACTTGCTAGACACTATCCAGATCCAACAGAAAGAAGAAAAGTGCTTGGAGGTCTTGTTTCAGACTTTCATCACTGGATCTTTATTGTATATGAATAAAGATGAAAGATCACAGTATTATAGATGAAATCTTGAAATCGCGAGCAACTACAAAATGCAAAATTTTGGGAGAGGAACGAGTTAAGGAAACGCTTGAAGAATTTTACAAACCAGTGGCGGAACGGTTAAAATGTCTGGAAACTGTGCCAAGAAAAACATATAAGTTGTAGTGAAAATTTTAGAGCCAGAAGCAACTTGCAAGATGAAATATTAAACCAATATAAACTAAAACTTCCGAGTGAAATCTTACAGGAGAGAAATCCCATTTCCTGAGCTAAAAGAAATGATTCACCAAACAATCGGGCATCTTCAGAAACTGGGGCTACAGAAACCAAACGTTATGGTAGAACTACTGAGAAATATCGAATTATCGATAATCACATTGAGGCACTTAAAAAATATTTAAAGTCGATTAAAATGATGTTCACGGTAATAGAAAGTCAACAGTTTGATTCTGGACTATACAAGAGTTTCGACGACATATGCGAAAAATTATCAATTTTGGTTGCCAGTAAACGAACTGGAAACAATAGTACAGAAGTATCAAATGAAATTTTCGAAATTTTGGATGTTATTGAGAAAAAGGAACACAAGATTATGTTCAATAACATCGGTATTGTTTATAAATTTACTCTGGACACTATAGTCATGTCTATTTCAAATTCCGATTATGCAAAATATTCGATTTTTTTTTTAACATCTGTTGTTTCCAGTTCAATGTTTTGTAAATGGTATTTCCTACTTTACTATACATATCCGATATCAGATAGTTTCCAAAAGCGTAAGAATAAATACCATTGATGACATGTCGTTTTGTATATTCTTGGGATAAAGAAATTTTTTTAATTTGGTTACGTGTATATCACGTTGCTCAGATCGAAATTCTGTTTGTTGCGTATATAAGATCATCAAATAGACATTGACGATAATCTTCGTGACTAAATTCATTTTTAATTCCAGTAGCTGCTTTTTTGGGAATTGGACGTAAATGCATTTTGTTAGTTTCATGCAATTTTGGACGTAACACAACAACCTCTTTGATTGGGAAGACCTTTTAATTCGTCTTTAAATTTTCCTGGCACCATTTTATTTGATTCGCTGTATATATATCCAGATGCATAGTTTGTATGTAAATTGAGAAATCAAAGTAGTCTGAGTCAAATTTCTCATATATGTCATCTGTCTGAATATCGACATAGAAGGAATCAGTATCGGTAAATAACAATTCTGCATTAAATTTTGGTTTCGGAAAATTGTAGAAGAAATTATACATGTGTAATTTACTCAACTCCAAAATCGTTACACCAATGTTATATGGTTTATCTAATATAATATTTTTCTTTTTCATATGGAGAATTACGAAATTTTCTGCAAATTTAACACAAAAAACGTACCTAGGATTTGCAATTAATTTTTTAAGCTTTTCTTCAGTATTCACAATGTGGCATTTTATTCATTTTTATATTCATCAACTAGTATTATATAATGAGATTCTATGAATTTCGAAAATATCGAATAATTCACCAAAATATCAGTTTCAACGCTGTTTTAAACGGTTAAAACAGTGGTATAAGCTATTCCTGTGCTAACAAGTTTTGAATTTACAGTCTGAGTGACAATTTATTTACATCAAGGCGGGATATAAAATGATATTCTATGCCTTAAAAATATTTTCACTGCATAAAATTTGGAAAACAATCGATTAATGTATGAAAATATCTATTTTAGCACTGTTTTCCGCGCATAAAACATAGGTAAAAGCTATGTGGTGTGTAACAACTTTGGAATTTACAGTCAGATTCATAACCAAATGATTTATATTCATCAACTAGTATTATATAATGAGATTCTATGGGTAAAGTATATTTTAGGTGTATAGAATTTCGAAAATATCGAAATATTCACCAAAATATCAATTTCAACGCTGTTTTACACGCCCCGAAACAGAACTAAAAGCTGTTCCTGTACTGACAACTTTTCAATTTACACTCTGAGAGACAATCTGATGGTTTGTTTACATCAAGGCGTATTGTAAAATGATATTCTATGCTTTAAAAACATTTTTAATGCATAGAGTCTTAAAAAGAATCGATTTATCTATCAAAATAGCTATTTTAGCGATGTTTTCCGCGCATAAAACATAGGTAAGAGCTATAAGGTGTGTAATAACTTTTGAATTTACAGTCAGATTCACAACCTAATGCTTTATATTCATCAAGTAGTATTACATAATGCGAGTGACAATTTATTTACATCAAGGCGAGATATAAAATGATATTCTATGCCTTAAAAATATTTTCACTGCATAAAATTTGGAAAACAATCGATTAATGTATGAAAACCAAATATCAGTTTCAACGCTGTAATAAATCAATTTTTTTTTAAATCCTATGCAGTGAAAATATTTTTATGGCATAGAACATTTTCTATTACGCCTTCCCAAAAATAGATATTTTGATATATAAATCGATTTTTCGAAATTTCTATGCAGTGAAAATATTTTTAAGGCATAGAAAATTTGTTATATTACGCATAGATGGGGAAAAAAACCATCAGATTGTCACTCAAACTGTAAATTCAGAAGTTGTTAATACAGGAATAGCTTTTCGCTCTTGTTTTAGTGGTTAAAACAGCGTTGAAACTGTTATTTTGGAGACTAATTTCGAAATTCTCTCCACCAAAAGTATACTTTTACCATTGAATCTCATTATATAATACTAGATGATGACTGTTAATTCAAAAGTTATTACACGCCACATAGCTTTTACCTGTGTTTTATGCCCGGAAAACAGCGCTAACATAGGTATTTCATCACATAATTCGATTTTTTTGAAAATTTTATACAGTTAAAATGTTTTTAAGGCATAGAATGTCATTCTATATCACGCCTTTATAGAAAAAACCATCAGATTCTCACTCTGACAGTAAATTGAACATTTGTTACCAAAAGAATAGCTTTTAGCACTGTTTTAGGAGTTTAAAACAGCATTGAAGTTAATATTTTGATGAACTATTGGATATTTTCTAAATTCAATGCTCCTAAACTATATTTTAGCCATAGAATCTCATTATATAATACAAGTTGATGAATCAGGTTGTGAATCTGACTGTACATTCAAACATTATTACACACCACATAGCTTTTTCTTGTTTTATGCGCGGAAAACATCACAAAAATAGGTATTTTGATAAATAATTCAATTTTTTAAAAATTTCCATGTTGTAAAAATATTTTTTAGGCATAGCATATTATTTTATGTTACGCATGGATCATCAGACTGTAGGATGGACCATGAGATTGTCAGTCAAACTGTAAATTCAAAATGTGTTAGCACAGGAATAACTTTGCAAAAAGTAATTACACACCACATATATTTTTCCTATATTTTATCACCGGAAAACAGCACTAAAATAGCTATTTTTGATACCTAAATCGATTTTTTTCAAAATTGTATGCTGTGAAAATTTTTTTAAGGCATTGAATGTTATTTTATATTACGCCTCGATGGAAATAAACCATCAGATTGTCACTCAAACTGTAAATTCAAAATGTGTTAGCACACGAATAGCTGTTAGCTCTGTTTCAAGGGTTTAAAACAGCGTTGAAACTGAAAATTTGGTGAATTATTCGATATTTTCGAAATTTTATGCACTTGAAGTATTCTTTCGCGATATAATCTCATTATATAATAGCAATTGATGAATATAAAGCATTAGATTGTGTATCTGACTGTAAATTCAAAAGTCATTAAACACCATATAGCCTGCATATATTATGCGTTTTATGCGAAGAAAATAGCACTGAAATTGGGATCTATGCAGTGAAAATGTTTTATAAGTCATAGAATGTCATTCTATATCACGCCTTTATGGAAATAAACCATCAGGTTCTCATTCTGACAGTGCATTGAGTAGTTGTTAGCACACGAATTTCGTTTAGCACTGTTTTAGTCGTTAAAAACAGCATGCAAAGTCATATTTTCTTGAATTATTCGATATTTTCTACATTCTACGGATCTAAACTATACTTTAGCTATAGAATCTGATTATGTAATACTAGTTGTTAAATATAAAGCATTAGGCTGTGAACATGACTGTAAATTCAAAAGTTATTACACACAACATATCTTTTTCCTGTTTTTTGCCGGAAAACAGTGTTAAAATAGGTATTTTCACTATAAATCGACTCTTTTGAAAATTCTATACAGTGAAAATGTTTTATAAGGCATTCTATATCATGCCTTTATGGAAATAAACCATCAAGTTCTCATTCTGACAGTGAATTGAATAGTTGTTAGCACATTTAGCCCTGTTTTAGGCGTTTAAAACAGCATTGACTCTCATATTTTGATGAATTAATTACTTTACCCACAGAATCTCATTATATAATAGGAGTTGATGAATATAAAGCATTAGGTTGTGAATCTGACTTCAAATTCAAATGTTGCTACACACCATATAGGTTTTACATTTGTTCCATACCCGCAAAACAGCGCTAAAATGGCTATTTTGATACAGAAATCGATTTTTTTCAAAACCTTATGCAGTGAAAATATTTTTAAGTTATTGTAAATTTTATATTATACCTTGATGGAAATTAACCATCAAATTGTCACTCAGACTGTAAATTGAAAAGTTATTAGCACACGAATTCCGTTTAGCACTGTTTTAGTCGTTCAAAACAGCATTCAAAGACATATTTTCTTGAATTATTCGATATTTTCGACATTCTACGGACCTAAACTGTACTTTAGCTATAGAATCTGATTATATAATACTAGTTGATAAATATAAAGCATTAGTTTGTGAATCTGACTGTAAATTCAAAAGTTATTACACACATTTCTTTTTCCTGTGTTTTTTGCCGGAAAACAGTCCTAAAATAGGTATTTTCACATATAAATCGATTTTTTGACAATTCTATGCAGTGAAAATGTTTTATAAGGCATAGAATGTCATTCTATATACGCCTTTATCGAAGTAAACCATCAGGTTCTCATTCTGACAGTGAATTCCATTTAGCACTCTTCTAGGCGTTCAAACCAGTATTCAAACTCATATTTCCTTGAAGTATTCGATATTTTCCAAATTTTATGAACTCTTTAGCCACAGAATCTCATTACGACTGTAAATTCATATGTCATTATACACCACATAGCTCTTACCTATGTTTTATGTGAGGAAAATAGCGGTGAAATTGGTATTTTCACATTCATCAATTTTCTTGAAAATTCTCTACAGTGAAAATGTTTTTCACAAATGTTTTTCACACCTTGATAGAAAAAAACCATCAGATCTGACAGTAAATTGAACAGTTGTTACCAAACGAATAGCTTTTAGCTATTTGATAGGCGTTTAAAACAGCATTGAAACTCATATTTTGATGAATAATTCGATATTTTCGAAATACTATTCACCTAAACTACACCTTAGCCATAGAACCTCATTATATAATAGGGATTGGGATTAAGCTGCTGGGCTCATATTGATTTAAGGGCTGGGCTGATATTGATTTAAGCGCTTACTAATATCCCGCTGGAATCGTCATTTTGTAAAATACCCAATTTTCTCCCCAATTCAAGTCCTACGCTGATGACTCTTGCTGTGAACACAACTGGTTCAGATTGCTCTTCATCAGAATCATTGTCTTCATCACGTTTATTTGTTTCATGAATCATGTTAACTAAATCATCCTCATCTAGTTCTTCATCAGCCATTATTCCTTCAATATCTGCCTCAGCTAAATCCTCAAAACCTTCTCCTCCTATAGTATGCGTCAACTCAGTGATCTGAGAATATTCATGCTCTAATGGTAATCTATAATTCTCACCTTCATCAGCATCTGGCCATATTGCTTTCCAGCAGGCATTGAGAGTTGATTGTTTAATCTGGGTATATGACAGTCCAACATGCTTAACACAATCTAAGATGGTAAATTTCTTCAAAGCATCCATAAGAGTAAGAGATCCATCATTATCCATTTGTTTTAAAATATACCTGAAGGTTTTAAGTGCCTCGAAAGTCGAAATTATTCCTTGATCTAACGGCTGTAATAAGGAAGTTGTATTCTTTGGTAAAAAAAACAATTTGTACATTTTCGTGCTGTAAATCTTCAGGATGACCTGGTGCATTATCAATTATTAGGTTTTATCAATTATTAGGTATCTGGTTTTCGTAGCAACGCCAGAAGCGTTGCTACAGAAAAGAACTGTTATACGACTTTTCGCTGCATTATGACCACTAGCTGATTTGTGAGCTTTAGCCAAATTGGTTCTTTTTGGCATTTTTTCCAGAATAACCCGGACTCGTCAGCATTGAAGACCTGGTCAGGAGTGTAGGAGTTGGCGGCAATGATTTCAGCAAATTTTGCTGGATATTGTTGTGCTGCATCCGAATCAGCAGATGCTCTTTCATCTTTCAATCTTAGGTTATGTAAAGAATGTCTTTGTTTAAATCTCTCGAACCATGGCTTGGTAAAAAGATACCTTCTTTTCATCTGGCGAAGTAGACGGTTAGTAGAAGTAGATTCTTAAGTGTTTCATAAATCTTTAAAGCCTTATTTGTAATGGCACTGGTATCAATTGGAACCCGCTTTTGAGTTTGGTCTTCTAGACATATCACTAATGCCTTTTCCATATTTTCCATTGTAACATTTCTTACATATGAAATTGTACTCATACTCGTGCAAGATCCAGCTGCTACACTTTTTCTAATGGAGTCCATTTTTTCTTATTGTTTTATATTTTTCCTTATGGTATTATTTTTATATTTTTCCTTATGGTGGCTTCATTTATGGAGTAAAATTTAGCAAAATGTGTTACTCTTTCTCTATTACGTAGACGATCTAATATTATAATAATGCCACAAAAACTATAAATGTTGGAAACTTACCAGTAGCTATTTAAATAATAAAATAAAAAAACGCACAATGATGTAAAGCTTCGCTGTTAGAATGATACTGCACTACTTCACATGTGAGGCATTGAAACTGATATTTTGATGAATTATTCGATATTTTCGAAATTCTCTGCATCTAAACCATACCTTAGGCATAGTTTAGGTGCAAAGAATTATATAATCTCATTATATAATATTAGTTCATGAATATATAGAGCATTAGGTTTTGAATCTGACTGTAAATTCAAAAGTTATTACACACCACATGGCTTTTTCCTAAATTTTATGCGTGTAAAACAGCGGAAAAATAGTTATTTTGATATATAAATCGATTTTTTTTCAAATTTCTATACTGTCAAAATATTTTTAAGACATAGAATATTATTTTATATTACGCATGGATAGAGATAAACCATCAGATTGTCAAACAGAAAATTCAAAAGTTGTTAGCACAGGATTAAATTTTCGCTCTGTTTCAGGGGTTTAAAACAGCGTTGAAACTCATATTTTGATGATGTATTCGGTATTTTCGAAATTCTATGCACCTAAACTATACTTTAGCCATAGAATCTCATTACATAATACTAGTTAATGAATTGTCATTAGGTTGTGAATCTGACTGTAAATTCAAAAGTTATTACACACCAAATAGCTTTTGCCTGTGTTTTATGTGAGGAAAATAGCGCTAAAATAGGTATTTTCACATGTAAATCGTTTTTTTGAAAATTCTCTACAATGAAAATGTTTTTAAGACATAGAATGTCATTCTATATCACGCCTTGATAGAAACAAACCATCAGATTCTCACTCTGACAATAAATTGAACAATTCTTACCACACGGATAGCTTTTCGTACTGTTTCAGGCGTTTAAAACAGTATTAAACTCATTTTTTGATAGTTTATTCGGTGTTTTCGAAATTCTGTGCACCTAAACTATACTTTACCCATAGAATCTCATTACATAATAGTAGTTGATGAATATTTTTATGCGTAAAAGAGCGCTAAAGTAGAAATATTTTCAGACAAATCGATTTTTTTTCAAAATTCTATGCAGTGAAAATATATTTAAGGCATGGAATATCATTTCATGCCTTTCATTTCAATTTTTCTCTCTTAGGCGTTTTAAAACAGCGTTGAAACTGATATTTTGGTGAATAATTCGATATTTCCTTAATTCTATGCACCTAAATTATACTTTAGTCATAGATGCTCATTACATAGTACGAGGTGATGAATATTATGCATTACGTTGTGAATCGGAATGTTAATTCAATAGTTATTACACAGCACATTAGCTTTTATCTACGTCTTTTGCCCTGAACACAGATCTAAAATATCTATATTTATACATAAATCGATTTTTTTCAAATTCTATGCAGTGAAAATATTTTTAAGGCATAGAATATCATTTTATATTACGTAAAGATTGAAATAACCCATTAGATTGTCCGTGAGACTGTAAATTGAGAAGTTACTAGCACAGGAATCGCTTTTAGCTTTCTTTTAGGCGTTTAAAACAGCGTTGAAACTATTTTGTGAATTCTTCGATATTTTCGAAATTCTATGCACTTAAACTATACTTCACCATAGAATATCATTATATAATACTAGTTGATAAATATATGCTTTAAGTTGTGAACCTGACTGTAAATTCAAAAGTCGTTACACACCATATAGCTTTTACCTATG
The DNA here is from genome assembly GCA_038380435.1 of Ryuthela nishihirai. Lineage (NCBI taxonomy): Eukaryota > Metazoa > Arthropoda > Arachnida > Araneae > Heptathelidae > Ryuthela > Ryuthela nishihirai. The sequence goes on from JAWZYU010000009.1 coordinate 94,209,531, forward strand.
TTTTATCCGTAGAAAATAGCGCTAAAATTGGTATTTTCAAATATAAATCGACTTTTTTAATTAATAATTTTAATATTTTTGAAATTAGTATAATTCATGAATATAAAGCTTCAGGTTTTGAATCTGACTGTAAATTCAAAAGTTATTACACACCACATAGACTTTTCCTCAGTTTTATGCGCGGAAAATAGCGCAAAAAATAGCTATTTTGATGCATAAATCGATTTCTTTTAAATTCTATGCTGTGAAAATATTTTTAAGCCATAGGACATTATTTTATATTACGGATGGATGGAAGCAAACCATCAGATTCTACCCTTGACAGTATACAGTTACCACACTAACAGCTTTTAACACTCCTTTAGGCGTTTAAAACAGCGTTGAAACTGATATTTTGGTGAATAATTCGATATTTTCGAAATTCTATGTATCTGAACTATACTTTAGCCATATAATAAAAAAATAAATAAATACCCCCTCAAGCAGCTGCTTGCCACAGAGGTCTGACAGGAGCTGTCAGTTTATATGCCACAGTAGAAGGTCTGAGAGGATGGCAGGACCTCAGCAGAAAAACGACACAAACAGCCATGCCTTACCCGGGGCTCGAACCCAGATCCCTTAGATCAGTAGTCAAGCGCGCTAACCACTCGGCCATGGGACGGCTTTTACAATCTCATTATATGATAATAGTTAATGAATTAGTTTTTGAATCTGACTTTAAATTCAAAAGTTATTACACACCACATAGCTTTTTTCTAAGTTTTATGCGTATAAAACAGCGGAAAAATAGCTATTTTCATACATAAATCAATTTTTTTCAAATTTCTATACTGTCAAAATATTTTTAAGATATAGAATATTAATTTATATTACGCATGGAGGGAGACAAACCATCAGATCAGACACTCAAACAGTAAATTCAAAATGTGTTAGTACAGGAATAACTTTTCGCTCTGTTTTAGGGGTTTAAAACAGCGTTGAAACTGATATTTTGGTGAATAATTTGATATCTTTGAAATTCCATCCAATAAAACTATACTTTAGACATACACGCCTTAAAAGAAACAAACCATCAGATTCTCACTCTGACAGTAAATTGAACAGTTGTTACCACACGAATAGCTTTTAGCACTGTTTAAGGCGCTGTTAAAACAGCATTGAAACTCATATTTTGACGATTTATTCTGTATTTTCGAAATTCTATGTACCTAAACTATATTTTAGCCATAGAATCTCATTACATAATACAAGTTGATGAATAGAAAGCATTATGTTGTGAATCTGAGTGTAAATTCAAAAGTTATTACACACCACATAGTTTTTTTCCTATGCCTTTTCTGAGGAAAATAGCGGTAAAATAGGTATTTTCACATATAAATCGTTTTTTTGAAAATTCTCTACAGTGAAAATGTTTTTAAGCATAGAATGTCATTTTATATACGCCATGATAGAAACAAACCATCAGATTCTCACTCTGACAGTAAATTGAACAGTTGTTACAACACCAATAGCTTTTAGCACAATTTTAGGCGTTTAAAACAACATTGAAACTCATATTTTGATGAATTATTCGATATTTTCCAAATTCTATGCACCTAAATTATACTTTAGCCATACAAACATATTACATAATGATAGTTCATGAATATTACGCATTAGTTTGTAAATCTTACTGTAAATTCAAAAGTAATTACACACCACACAGCTTTTACCTATGTTTTATGTGATGAAAATAGCGGTAAAATAGGTATTTTCACATATAAATCGTTTTTTTTTTAATTCTCTACAGTGAAATGTTTTTAAGGCATAGAATATCATTTTATATCATCCGATTCTCACTCTGACAGTAAATTAAACAGTTGTTACCACACAAATAGCTTCTAGCACTGTTATAGGCGTTTAAAACATATCATCCGATTCTCACTCTGACAGTAAATTAAATAGTTGTTACCACACTAATAGCTTCTAGCACTGTTATAGGCGTTTAAAACAGCTTTGAAACTCATATTTTCATGATTTGTTCGGTATTTTCGAAATTCTATGCTCCTAAACTATACTTTAGCCATAGAATCTCATTACAAAATACTAGTTGATGAATAGAAAGCATTAGGTTGTGAATCTGACTGTAAATTCAAAAGTTATTACACACCACATTGCTTTTTCTAACTTTACGCGCGGAAAAGAGCGCAAAAATAGCTATTTTGATATATAAATCAATTTTTTTACAAAATTCTATGCTGTGAAAATATTTTTAAAGCATAGAATATTAATTTATATTACGGTTTGATGGAAATAAACCATCAAATTGTCACTCAAACTGTAAATTCAAAAGTTGTTAGCACGGGAATAGCTTTTCGCTCTGTTGTAGGGGTATAAAACTGGGTTAAAATTGATATTTTGGTGAATAATTCGATATTTTCGAAATTCAATCCTCCTAAACTACACTTTTCACATAGAATCTCATTACATAATACTAGTTGATGAATAGAAAGCATTACGTTGTGAATCTGACTGTAAATTCAAAAGTAATTACACATCACGTAGATTTTCCCTATGTTTTATGTGACGAAAATAGTAGTAAAAATAGTTATTTTCAAATATATATTTTCTTTTTTTGAAAATTCTCTACAGTGAAAATGTTTTCAAGGCATAGAATGTAATTCTATATCACGCCTTAATAGAAAAAGACCATCAATTTCTCACTCTGACAGTAAATTGAACAGTTGCTACCACACGTATTGCTTTTAGCGTTTAGAAACAGCATTGAAACTCATATTTTGATCAATTATTCGATATTTTCGAAATTCTATGCACCTAAACTATACTTTAGCCATACAATCTCATTAAATAATACTAGTTGATGAATATACATTAGGTTGTGAATCTGACTGTAAATTCAAAAGTTATTACACACCATATCCCTTTTTCCTAAGTTTTATGCGCGGAAAACAGCGCAAAAATAGCTATTTTGATACATAAATCGATTTTTTTCAAAATTCAATGCTGTAGAGATATTTTTAAGGCATAGAATATTATTTTATATTACGCCTGGATGGAAATAAACCCAAAACAACCCAAAAATTGTTATTTTGATACATAAAACCTTTTTTTTTTTCAAAATTCTATGCTGTGAAAATATTTTTTAATGAAATTATTTTTAATATTTTATTATTTTATATTACTGATGGATGGAAATAAACCATCAGATTTTCATTGAAACTGAAAATTTAAAAGTTGTTAGCAGAGGAATAGCTTTTCTTTCTGTTTCAGGGGTTTAAAACAGTGTTGAAACTGATATTTTGGAGAATAATTCGATATTTTGGAAATTCTATCAACCTAAAGTATACTTTACTCATAGGATCCTGGATGGAAATAAACCATCAGATTGTCACTGAAACTGAAAATTCAAAAGTGGTTAGCAGAGGAATAGCTTTTCTCTCTGTTTAATTGGTTTAAAACAGGGTTGAAACTGATATTTTCGTGAATAATTCGATATTTTCGAAATTCAATCCTCCTAAAGTATACTTTTCACATAGAATCTCATTATATAGTAGTAGTTGATAAATATAAAGCATTAGGTTGTGAATCTGACTGTAAATTCAAAAGTCATTACACAACACACAGCTTTTACTTATGTTTTATGTGAGGAAAATAGCGGTAAAATGGGTATTTTCACATATAAATGGTTCTTTTTTGAAAATTGTATAAAGTGAAAATGTTTTTAAGGCATAGAATATCATTCTATATCACGCCTTGATAGAAACAAACCATCAGATTCTCACTCTGACATTAAATTAAACAGTTGTTACCACAAGAATGGCTTTTAGCACATTTATAGGCGTTTAAAACCGCATTCAAACTCATTTTGATGATTTAATCGGTATTTTCGAAATTCTATGCACCTAAACTATACTTTACCATAGAATCTCATTACATGATACTAGTTGATGAATACAAAGCATTAGGTTGTGAATCTGATTGTAAATTCAACAGTAATTACACACCACATAGATTTTACCTATGTTTTAGGTGACGAAAATAGCGGTAAAATAAGCATTTAATATATAAATCGTTTTTTTTTTAAATTCTCTACAGTGAAAATGTTTTTTCTTTTGAAAATTCTCTACAGTAAAAAAATTTTAAAGCATAGAATGTCATTCTGTATCACTCCTTGATAGAAACAAACCATCAGATTCTCACTCTGACAGTAAATTGAACAGTTGTTAGCAATCCAGTAGCGTTTAGCAATGTTTTACGCGTTTAAAACAGCATTGAAACTCCTATTTTGATGAGTTATTGGATATTTTCGAAATTCTATGCATTTAAACTATATTTAGCCGTACAAACGTATTACATAATAATAGTTCATGAATATAAAGCATTAGGTTGTGAATCTGACTGTAAATTTAAAACTTATTGCACACCACATAGCTTTTCCCTGTTTTATGTGAGGAAAATAGCGGTAAAATAGGTATTTTCACATATAACTCGTATCTTGGAAATTGTATACAGTAAAAACTTTTTTAAGGCATAGAATGTCATTCTATATCACGACTTGATAGAAACATACCATCAGATTCTCACTCTGACAGTAAATTGAACAGTTGTTACCACACGAATAGCTTTTAGCACTGTTTTAGGCGTTTAAAACAGCATTGAAACTCTTATTTCGATGAATTATTTTATATTTTCGAAATTCTATTCACCTAAACTATACTTTCGCCATAGAATCTCATTACATAACACTAGTTGATGAATATGAAAGCATTAGGTTGTGAATCTGACTGTAAATTCAAAAGTTATTACACACCACATAGCTTTTTCCTAAGCTTTATGCTCCGAAAACAGCGCAAAAAGAGCTATTTTGACACATAAATCGATTTTGTTCAAAATTCTATGCTGTAAAAATATTTTTGAGGCAAAGAATATTACTTTATAATAGGCCTGGATGGAAATAAACCATCAGATTGTGACTGAAACTGAAAATTCAAAAGTTATTAGCACAGGAATAGCTTTTCGCTCTGTTTTATTGGTTTAAAACAGGGTTGAAACTGATATTTTGGTGAATAATCGATGTTTTCGAAATTGGATCCTCCTAAAGTATACTTTTCACATAGAATCTCATTATATAGTAGTAGTTGATAAATATAAAGCATTAGGTTGTGAATCTGACTATAAATTCAAAAGTCATTCATCAATGAATTGAATCACGGGTTTCTGTAGTCTTGCCCTACTTCTCAGGCGCTTGTCTAATCTTTCCGTCTTTCATTTTTCAGAGGATAGATTTATGGAGCCCCGTAAACTCGATCCCTTTCTATCATTTTTTTTTATTTTCTCTTTTTTTTTTACTTTCAATAGAATTTTTTTTAATGGCCGATTTCTGGAGCCCCATTATCTCGATCCCCTTGCACGCGTTGTTCCATATCTTTCCTTTTCTTTATATCACGGATTTCTGAAGTTCCTTTATTGAGGCATTAAGAGTTAAGTGTTATACCTAAAAACTTTAAAAACCACGTATAGCAATTAAATTACCAATGAACCTCACCCCTCAAAGAAAAAAAAATTGAAAATGCCATTCACAAGGTAATCAAGGGTACATCACTCATGCATTAACTTACAGCTACCTTCATAACTGAAAGACATTGATTTTTCATTTTTCACCGAATATATTAAATTCAAAAAACTTAAACACTAACATCCTCTGTGTTGGCAGTTCATTACCTACATTACAAAGCTATTTGTTTGCAGGCAGAAAATTGAATTGGAGCAAAAAAATATTAAGAGCTTCTCGAATACTATTATTTCTTGAACGCATATATCACAACACGAATGATACGCCACAGCAACAAAAAAGTCCGTTTAGGACTCGCACATAAAAGCCTTTCTCAGGGCCAAACCATAAACATGAAGACCTCCAGAACAACATTCCTTCCGCAGGAAACTAAAAAAGTCCTTCTCAGGACTGAAACAATTATACCAGTTCTGACTTAACATCTCACGAACACCAACACTCTTTTTCACTTATTCTCTGTCGACATTCCTTCACTATTTCTGAGCCTCATATTTGGAAACTTTACCAGCACACAGAGCAGTGTCATTATCAAAGCGAAGCAATTTTATTTAATTTGTCTTTCGCAAGCATAATGCCGTTTAAGACAATTTTTGTGAACGTTAAACCGACTAATGATAATACACAGAAACTACTTTGAAGGCAATAAACAATAAACGCTGCGACGTTAACTACTGTGCTCGTAGTAGTAGTATGTTGCACTATTTTTATGGTTGCATGCTCCAGCAGTAATTCAATACCTAACATATAACACAATCTTTCACACCACTTTCCTTTGACAATATTCGGGTTTACAAATACTAGTGGAGTCTTAATACTTGCTAAAGAAATAATTCGCTCGAATCAAACCCGACTTAGTAAGTGATGGATAGAAGTGGTGGCATTTTGGTACTACATCTAAATACAAATTAAAATATGAAAGCCTATTGCTATTAAATAACAATTAATGTGTAGCATGTTTAAATTACTATTTTCAACATTCTTTAAGTTTACGACTAAATATTGATAAATCATCTTGTTTGACGAATTGTAATAATTAACTGGATTCAATTAGAACCTTCTAAATTTTTACAATTCATTCAAACATTCTAGCTACCATCACAAATTTTGAAACGTCTTCACTCCTCAAATAATAATAGCGAACACTAATAAGCAATGGACCATTAGTACTAATAATTAGTCAAATCAGCATTATAATTCTAAATTTTTTAAGTATTTTACGTAAATCTATTCCTACCTCTTAACTCCTAACGTTCATGCCGTCCTCCAATCATTAAATAAGTTCTGTCTGAGGACACACACAACATGTCTGCCCTAAGCAATGGCTGGATCAGAACGGAAATGTTTAGGAAAAATGCTGGACAACGTTTCTTTCGATAAAACGGAAATAGATATTGTTACGTCAAACAGATATTGTTTAGTAGTTTCTTCTAGTTTGAATTAACTTTTTGTTGTTGATTAAAAAATTTGCCGTTAAAATTTAATTATTGTTGTTAAAATGACGTTTGGTATTCAAAATATTCATTCAAATATTTACAAGTAACCAACTCGAATAAAATTTTTTTTTCCTATCTTATCACCGTGAATTGCATCATATTCCCCACCAGATCTAGTTGATGATTGGTAAGAACTAGGGGCAACCGATAGGTCAGGCCCCAATATACTGCTGATGATTGCGTTGTGTTTTCTTTAATGCTTTTTTGTGAGGGAGCTTTCCTTCTCATAAGTAAACACTCATACGTACAGGAAGGTACATGGCAAGCATAATTTATTATTCAAAAATACATGACCTGTTATCTGAGGTCGGATCACAACACATCAACATGGTACACACCAGGCAACTGGGCCTCATTGGCAAAATATGCTGGGAGACACAGAGAGAAGGGGGGACACTCAGGGACTATTACTGGAGAGATAAAAACTAAAAGAATCTCAGAAGAACGGCTGCTGACCTTTTTACATTAGTCTGCTGCATCGCTGTGATCTTCCTGGTCTGCTGTGATAGGGCCTGGCAAAGGGGCGATCGTCCACGCTCTGGGAGTTGCAGTTCGGGCTCCGTTAATGGCACAAACAGTTCATCGAAGAAACACATCATAAGTCCGGTGTTGTCAAGGCTAGGGGTGCTGGCGGGTGACTTGGCAAGGGACTTCGTCTCTCCCTGAGCACAGGATGCTCCAGGGCTGCGTTGCTCACTGTATTCCGCGTTGGTGTCGGTTGCTCACAGGTTCTTTCGCTCCGTGAAGAGAGCCTCGAAGGCGGTTTGTGGGACTTGGCAAGCCGGCTGCATCGTGAGGGTGGGGTCCGCTCTTTCTTCACCCTTTTTCCTACTCGTCTGCTGCGGCACACGGGTTGTCTTCCCGCCGCTTGATAGCAACTATAATGTTGCTTATTTAACTACAGGTTTAGAAGTGGAGGCTTGGTTGGAAAATAATTATAGTAAACTTATTCACAAAAATAAATTAGGAATTGCTCATGTATTAACATGAGCAAAGAAAACATTGGGATTCATTAAAATTAAGTATTAACAATTACATGGAACACATTGATTTGCTTGTTTTAACTGAAACAAATAAATATAAAATTGCAAATAAATATGTAAATAAATATGAAAATTATTTATATAATATTGATAAATTTAATAAAATCACAAATGATAATATAAGCAAAAATATTAGGGGGATTTCAGTATACTATAAAGAAAATCTAGATATTGAAATTATTTCACAACAAATACTTCCAGCGTAAACTATATATATAAAAGTAAAAAAAATAATATAATATATCATGTTTTAGCACTATACAGATCGCCTAGTACAGATGTGAACTCTTTTCTGTTGAATTTCCGAAATTGGATAGAATATACAGAAAAAGATCAAAATCAGATTTTAATAGGTGATTTTAATATCGATACAATGAATACTAAAAAACATGACACAGAAAAATATATCACACTATTGGCTGAAATGAATTTTGAAAGATTAAGAGATTAAGATTAAGAGGGGAAGCTACAAGAGAAGAAATAGCAAAAAATAAAATTACCAAAAGCTGTATAGACCATATTAATATTAAACTGATTAAAAATATGTCAGCAAATTCAATAATTCAAACAAGCAAAATAGCAGATCACTATATGATTTTAACACTGATTAGCAACACCAATAACAATTTGAATAATACTAATTATAGTGATATAATATATATAATTATGCCGTCCCGTGACCGAGGTCCTGCCATCCTCTCAGATCTCCTACTGTGGCATGTAAACTGACAGGCTCCTGTCAGATCTCTGTGGCAAGCAGCTGCCTGAGGGGGTATTTTTTTTTATTAATTATAGTGAAACAGACCAGGAAAATAAGAATTGGTCATTTGACCATAACAATATAAACAAAGCTATTTCTGAAATGAATTGGACTTTAGAAAATTATGGAGACAACCCAATGGATGATTTAAACCTATATAAAGTATTTAAAGACATTTATGATGGAATTTTAGGAAAAAATAGAATATATATGAGGAGAGTTGGAAAGGTAAAAAGAAATCATAGCAAAAATTGGATAACACCGAACTTGATAGAATTAATTGAAGAAAGAGATAAAGCTTGGATTAAATTTAAAAACAATGATAAAAGTGATGCTTATAAAAATAACTATAAAATTTAAGGAATGTGGTTAATATTCAGATTAAAAATCAGAAACAACTTTATTATAGAAATAAACTTATAATGAAAAAAAATGATGTGAAGGCTACCTGGCAATTAATATATGAAATATTAGAAGGAAAACAGAAAAAATCATCGGACGATGTAATAATTGACAATATGGCCAAAAAGAAATTATCTGTGGAAGAAATAGCAAACAAATACAATGACATTTATAATACACTAATTTTACAAATAAGAAATACAAATCACCAAGACGATATAAATTATGTTCCAACCATGATACAAAGAATTTTGAAATCTATCTATATACATGAAATCACTGAAAAACAAACTGATGAAATATTTACTTCATTAGACACCAATAAATCACCTGGTTACGATAATGTTTGCATTAAACATATAAAATTTAATAAAGAGACGCTACTAAATATTATATCAAAAATTATAAATCAGATTATATTTACTGGGAACTACCTAGAACTCAAAACAGGTATTTTGAGACCTATTTTTAAAGGTGGTATTAAGGAGGATTTTTCTAACTATCGACGAATAACAATTCTGCCTATTTTTTCGAAAATAATGGAAAAATATATTCATAATACTGTTTATAACTTTTTACTTAAACACAACATAATTAATGAAAATCAGTTTGGCTTTCAAAAAGGAAAAAACGCAATTCAACTAATTTCCAAAATTGCAAATAATATTAATAAACAATTGAATAATAGGGAGAAAATTGTAACTATGTTCTTAGATTTAAAGAAAGCCTTCGATACAATAGATCATAGCATTTTACTAAATAAATTGGAAAATTACGGTATTCGCGGTATATTGTTAGATTGGTTTAGAAATTATTTATCAGACAGATACACAATTACTAAAATAAAAAACTGCTACAGCAGAAGAGTAATTACACGATGTGGAATTCCCCAAGGCTCAATTTTAGGTCCTTTATTGTTCCTAGTATACATAAATGATTTGTTCAATACAAAATTAAATAGTGCTATTTATCTATATGCTGACGACATTGTTTTAAAAAACAGTCAGAAATATTTAAATGATAGCATTTCAGAGGTTCAAACAAATTACAATAATATTATTAGATGGTTAAATCATAATAAAATCTATTCAAATGAGAAAAAAACAAAACTGATGATTATTCATTCACCAGGATTTCATATTCATCAAAACCACTTTATCAAAACTCATAAAATAAATTGCAGAAAAGAGGATGCTTCAAATTATGAATCATTATGCAGTTGCCCACTTGTTGAGCAAGTAAATAAAATAAATTACTTAGGAATCATTTTTGATGAATATTTTAGGTGGAATTTCGCATATATCCCACATATGTGAAAGCTTCAGAATATCGGCGATAAAAATTCAAAAATTGAAATACGTATTAAATATGGAAACATGTTTACTATTTTATAAAGCAATATGCGAATCTATTTTAAATTATGGAATAATTGTGCATGGAACAACTAACTTAACTAATATAAATAAAATAGAAAAACTGCAGTCTCTAATAGCTAAAAATATTACTCCATCTCATTTGCAAAAAAATTATAAAACTTCTACCGATAGATTAAAATTTTTAAATCTTTTATCCTACAGCAATTTATATAAATATAATGTAATAATTAAAAATTTTTTTGACGAAACTTACAAACTAAAAAATTACGGGAAACATACCTCCGAATATCAAGTACCACTTATATTTAATGCTATTCCAAAAGAATTACTAAATATAGATTCTTTTAGAAGGCTTAAAATGGAATTAAAAAATTACTTGGTATTTTCTAGTTAGCTGATTTTTATGTGTTGTGTTTTGTGGATATATTTGATGTACACCATTTTTGTGGCTAAATGACCTATGTTTACGCTAAATGACCTATGTTACTTTTTTTTTCTACCCAGCTGAGGAGTGGTCAACCATACAGGGTCCTGGTGCTGACTATATAAACCTACTGGACTGGACTGATATATGGCTCTGAGCTTGATTATGGATCCTGATTTTGCTGCACTGGTGGGCTGCTATGGACGGAAAATCTTCCGAGGTGTTTTCTGTTTGTGGGTTGACAGCCCCAAGTGAATAGATTCACAGGATATGTTTATCAGCTGGTGGATAATCCTGAGCAGAAGTCATCGCAGGCACCTGAACTCTTTGCTTCTATTGGCATCGTCAAATTCTACATTGGAGGAAGTCTTTCAGTGTAGATGGCTTCAGCCTTTAGTAGTGGGGGAACGGGTCTTTGCCCCATGTCTGCGATTAGGGGGCTGTTTGATATTGTCTGCATTCCCTCTCTCAATAAACATAGTTTCTTTAAACATCCCACTAACCATTTTCTCTCCATAGGTAGTTGGAATGTGAGGACTCTGCACAGAGCTTTTTCTCTTGATGTCCTCACACAAGAATTCCACCATTATAATTTAGATATTCTCGGCTTGCAAGAGACCACATGCACAGAAAAAGGTCAGATTCTTAAAAATAATCTTAAATTTCTCTTTTCAGGGAGGGACGACAATAAGCATCACCAAGGCGTGGGTCTGCTTCTCAGCAGACACGCTAGTGATGCTCTTCTAGGATATGAGTGCATTAATGAGAGGTTTCTTACAGCAAAATTTCAGACAAGCGTTAAAGAATTGAATGTTATCTTGCTGTTATGCCCCCACTGAGGATGCCGATGAGGTTCCTCAGTGGGGGCATAACGCTGACCTTTGGGGAAACGCTAACGCTGACGCTGACCTTTGGAGAAAAGTAATAGGCCCTTTTGGCATTGGTAGCTGCAATGGCAATGGGCAACGTCTCCTACAGGTAAGTAAACTCAATGGATTCAGAATAACTAACACTTATTACAAACACCGCGACATACATAAGTACACATGGGTTTCACCTGATGGGCTGCATAAGAATATGATTGGTTACATATTAATTGACAGCAAATGGGCTAGTTCTGTTAGGAATACCAGGGCGTATAGGGGAGCTGAAATTGGATCTGACCATTACCTTGTTAAAAGTGTCTTGCAACTTAAACTTAAAAAGTGTTGTGCTAGGGCTAAAAAAATTACTTTTAATACTGAAGCTCTGAAAGATCCAGTTATAGCCAAAGCTTACCATGATAGGTTACTTAGTCATTATGAGAGTCATGGTTTGCTTACTACTGAAGTTGACGAAGAATGGGATCATTTTAAACAGGCTTTTTTGGACACTAAAAATACTCTTTTAGGAAAAAAGGAGCAGAAGAGGCAGAATCATCTGAGTGATAAGGCACTTGAGCTTATTTCGGAAAGAAAGAACTGCAGGAATGTCTTTAATCAATACCCTACTAGTCCTAATAGAAAACATTACAGAGAACCTAATAAACGTGTAAAAGATCAGTTAGCTGCGGATAAGAATCTTTGGCTTGATGGTTTGGCGGACAAAGCCTAAGAAGCAGTTAGGCAGCACAACAAGCAGAGAGCTGTACCAGATAGTTAATGTTTCATGTGGTAGAAAATGGACAGGTATACAGGGATTGAAGGATAAACATGGTTAGGTTATAGAAGATGTGGATTCTGTCATGGCTAGGTGGGCTGAACATTTCAGTGATGTTCTAAACAATGTGGTTAGTTCTACTCCCATTGTTTGCAATGATGAGAGATGCATTGTTGGCTTTAATGCTGGCCCTATAACACAATCTGAAGTTATTTTGGCTGTTTCTAAACTTAAACTACATAAATCCCCAGGGGTAGATGAAATTGCTACCGAAATGCTTAGAGCTGGGAATGTTTCGGTTACCACTTGGATGACTGAAATTCTGAATATCTTTTATGATAAAGGCATGGTTCCTAAGGATTTTACCAGAGCTATTGTTATCCCTATTTTCAAAAAAGGTGATCGCAGTTCTTGTGATAACTATAGGGGTATCAGCCTACTCTCTGTTCCAGGTAAAGTTCTTTCCATGATTGTGCTTAATAGAATTAAGAATCTGGTTGACAGTCAATTGCGTGATGAGCAATGTGGATTCAGAAGTGGTAGGGGATGTGTGGACCTTTGGTTGCTAGCTTTGTTGATTTCAAAAAGGCTTTCGACCCTGTTGATCGTCGTAATTTGTGGTTGATTGCGAAATCATATGGTATACCAGACAAGTTAGTTAACATAATGAAAGCTCTCTATAATAACACTGAGTCGTGTGTGAGAGTTGGTAAGGCTTGTAGCAATTGGTTTAGCATTACTTCTGGTGTTCGACAAGGGTGCATTTGTCTTCTTTTCTTTTTAGCTTGGTTATTGATTATGTTATGCGAAATTCACTTCAAGGGAAAGATTTTGGCCTTGAATGGGCTGGAGATTCTGAAATTTCTGATTTAGATTATTAATTTTTTTTATGAATTTATTTAGAAACGAAAATTTCTGATTTAGATTATGCTGATGATTTAGCCCTTTTGGCAAATGATGTAGATGAGATGAACTCTTTCATTCGAACTGTTGATGAGACTGGTAGTAGAGTAGGTTTGGTTATAAACAGAGAGAAAACTAAAGTGATGAAAATTGGTCAGGTTGTCACAGTTTAATTATCTTGGGAGCTATGTAACAGATAATGGCGATGTGCGGCATGAGATTAACAGACGAATAGGGATTGCTACCGTGACTTTTAAGAATCTATGGAGAGTGTGGAGAAATAAGCGTATACACCTAAAGACTAAAATTAGACTGTATAATAGTTTGGTTCTTTCTAGGGTTAGTTATGGTAGTGAAACCTGGACACTTTGTAAACTAGATAACAGGAAACTAGATACTTTTGATTCCAGATGCTTGCGCAGTATCTTGGGCATTAGATTGTTCAACTTTGTAACTAATGATGAGGTTAGGCAAAGGAGTTTGCAACCTCCTTTAAGCAGCATATTGTGCAGAGAGAGACTCCGTTGGTTTGGCCATGTTGCCCGTATGAATAATTATAGATTGGCGAATAGGGTTATGAACAGTGTGCCTAAAGGCCTCAGAAAGAAGGGGAGACCTAGGATGCGGTGGGCAGACAATGTCGAACAGGACCTTGTTAGAATTGGTGTGCAGTGGCCTGATGCAGTAGATGTAGCTCAGGATAGACTTGCTTGGAGACTAAATTGCACGGTCTGGTTGGACCTCCGTAGCCCATGGCTGCTTGAGGATGATGATGATGATTCTTTACTGTTATGAATAAAAATTATATTCTAAAAAAAAAACTCACTCGTTATTGTACGTCCGCACTGTAGCACACGCACTTCTCTTCTCCCTCGGTCGCGCTTGTCGATTTGAAAAGGACCCCGCTGTCACTTCTCATTGGGCAGCAAAGTTCGTCGGTGACAACGGTGGCCAAAGTTCATTGGCGCGGTCCGATTTTTATTGGAGGTCCCAGCCTCTGCGTGATCCTGAGTCATCCATGTCCCGCTCTTGGTGACCATTCCTGCGCGTTTCGAAAACTCTTTTCTTTATTTCCTTGTTTACGCTTTCCTTGGACAGGGTGCCGTGTGCAAAAGGCCCAGATGGTCCGTCGTCCTCAACATGGCGGCCCAAGTTGTCTTTTCAGCCGTTTTGCTGAGGGAAAGGTCGGGTGGCTGGAAGAAAATGGCCACAGATAGTGACATCGAACTCGGGATTGCAAAATTCCGAGTAAAACAATATCACTGGTGTATTAAAGTGGAGGGAGGAGCAGTTCCCCTCTTCACACGGGTTTAATACTTTCCTGAAAAGACACACCAGCCAACTGGGCCTTATTGGCAAAATATGATGGGAGACGCAGAGAGAGGGGGAGACACGCAGGGACTATTACTGGAGAGATAAAAACTAAAATAATCTCAGAAAAACGACTGCTGACCTTTTTACATTAGTCTGCTGCATCGCTGGGAGCTTCCTGTTCTGCTGTGATAGAGCCTGGCAAAGGGGCGATCGTCTGCGCTGTGGGAGTTGCAGTTCGGGCTCCGTTAATGGCACAAAGAGTTCATCGGCGAAACACATCATAAGTCCGGTGTTGTCAAGGCTAGGGGTGCCAGCGTATAACAATTAAATACCAATGCCCCCCACTATACCCATAAACTATATTATCGGAATATTACATAAATGTTATTGCATGTATAAAGTGTATGTAGGAATGTAGGAATATTTCCTCCCTCCCACTTCAAGAAGAGTTTTTTTATGTGTGTGTAAGCCTGTGATTCGCACAATTTCAATTTCTTACTTACAGAGCAATACGTAAATGTACTTTACAATACAAATTCAGCTGTGAAGAAATGTTTCGTGTTTTTTTCCAATACGTTCACGTAAAACTTGTTTATCGAATTTTTATTCTACTCAGGTTCAATTCCGATTTAACGTTTTTGATTGTTTAAGCAGAAAATAATCCCTGAACAATGGGTGTTATGTTGACGAAATTCGAAGAATGTTGGGTAACGATTTTAAGATTTGACGAAATTCCAACTGTGACTTGACTTCAAAACAACATCACAAAAAATGTTCTCAACATTGCTAAATTTAAATTTCTAACAGGATTATTTTTCTTTTGAATGGGGAACAAATGGATGTAATGTTTTTTGGTGAACCCAACACTTTATTTTTTACTCGTTTTTGAAAAACGACCAATTGTTTTCACTTTGTCGTCAGTCTGTAGAAAATCTTTTCCTATTTCTGGCGATAAATGAAAAATTGTTTTTCGGTTGGATATGCATTAAAGAAACATTAGGGTTTTTACTTTTTTTTTAATTTCTCAGTAGGTTCAATATCACTCTCTAACTGTGGGAAAATGTGAAAAATTGCCAGTTTTTAAAATAATATTGCAAACGATCTGTTTGCTAGCTATTTTAAATTTTGGTGGCGAAATATGACGTTCAAGAAGTTTACGCTAACAAAAGTTAAGACACAACCTCCAGAAGAGTGAAATGCAAATTTTTTTTACAAAGGAACGATTTTTTTTATATAGGTGCTAATTAAAATATTATCTTTTGCATTTTCCAATTATTCGCTAGTTCGAATTCCCCTTATTAGGGAACGTATAATTCAAAAATAAAAGACTTATTCTTATGGAAAAGGAGCTTCCCGAATTTTCCAGTAGCTATGTACGGTTATAGCAATAAAGTTGCGGGTGGGGATGGGGGGATTACGCGACGCAGTCTAAGCGGGAAAAAGCCAAAGACGGGACAGGTGACTGGATTTCCATTGCAGTACAGCATTTTACCCTCTGTTTAAAGATCTTCAAAAGATATTTGAATACATGCCTTACTTCCCAGTAAATATTTTTTGCCCTCAAGTAGCTTCTTGCTACAGAGGACTGAAAAGGGTCTGTCAGTTTAATACGCCACAGTAGAAGGTCTGTGAGGATGGCGGGCCTAACACAACAATGCCTTACCCGAGGGTCAAACCCAGATCCCTTTGATTAGCAGGCAAGCATGTTAATCACTCGGCCATGGAACGGCATAGACTGGATCCAAAAGTCATTTTAAAATTCTTTACTTCACGTCTTATCTGAGGTCTCTGAATGGATTTCATTGCTGCTGATGAAAGGTGCGGAATGGTCTTGAATGCTCTTTCTGTCACGTGACGAAATATCTGCTATTCCGGGTGACCCCAAGGGCAGCCAGTTTGTATTAAAACTGAGACCATTTGTATAGCATGAAGTTCAACTTAATCATTGTTGAGAAGTGATAGTGTTTGAAGCAAATGTTTTAGTGATTTTATTGATAATCAGGCTCGGATCAACGAGGTCAAGGAATATAATCGAAATCATTTTAGCAAGTAGATAATCGGTCGTGGTAAGGGTAGAAAGGTACGGGGGCAAATTAAAGGGGAGCAAGAGATAAAACTCTATCACATCATTTCCTCCTCCATTTTCGAAGCTTTTAAAAAGTTTCTTCAAAGAGGCATGAAATTACATTATGAAATTTTGGCATCTGTTATCTTTCCTAGCGTTTTATAGGTAGGGCATTTATCAATAACAAAAATAGTTGTATAAAAATTATATTTTGGGTTACTCACTGAATCTTGCATAACTCAATACTTACGAAAGCTTCCTTTATAATCTTGGATATTTTGATTAAATTTTAATATTTCAATGTCAGAAAAATTGCATTTTTTATCATTACTTTTAGGTTTATATCAATATTTTTCAACTTTATACATTGTGTTCCCACTCTACATTTTTTCATGTATTTGCACCAAACGGCAAGAATATATAATTCTTTTTATATTTTTGCTAATGAAATTAAACCCTTCCTTTAACTTTTACACCGTTACAAATTACGTATACTTTGCTATTTCTTTAGTTAAAGAAGAGATGTTTGTAAGCAGTTAATAAATAAAATAAAATAAATACCCCCTCAAGCAGCTGCTTGCCACAGACGTCTGACAGGAACCTGTCAGTTTATATGCCATAGTAGAAGGTCTGTGAGGATGGCAGGACCTCAGCAGAAAAACAACACACACATCCATGCCTTACCCGGGGCTCGAACCCAGTTCCCTTAGATCAGTAGCCAAGCGTGCTAACAGTGTTCAGCATTTCTAAGTCTCAGCACAGAAATCATTAATAATGGCTAGATAACAGCACTGCAGGATTTTCTCAAATACAAATTAAGCAGCAGAATAGGATAGAGAGAGAAAGTTAAGATCAGAAAAAGGACCTCATATATCCTCTTTAGGTCGTTTTCAGAAAACGAACTTTTCTTCTCACGTTGTCGTTTGTCATTCTGTAAACATTCAAATTCTTTGTTTTCAGAGATAAATGAACAGTTATTTTTGGCCTCTATAGGTATTCGTTAAACACGAGATTCGAAATTTCCAAATCACCCAATAGGTTTAATAGCGCCCTCTGTTTTTGGAAATATTTGGGAAATGGCTAAATTTTAAATGAATATTGCAAGAGATCTGCTTATTCCAGAAATCGGAAGTTTTGATTTTCGAGTACATAGGTGAAAGGTTTAAACTGAGAACAAGAATTTGTCCTTTTAACTCTGGGATGGTGGTTTCATAGATATTAATAAAATATTACTCTTTGTATTTAATGATCATCTATTAGCTCGAATAGTAAGAAAAACAATCCCAACCTCTGATTTTTCAAAGTTTTCTATCGTTATCTAAAGAATTGCTCATCTTGGAACATTTCTATCTCTTTTAATGATAAATTTATTCAAAATTAAATAATTGAATTACATTTGTTTGAAATTTCTTAAAGACGTGTTTCCCTGTGCAGAGGAGAGGGAGACTTCTATCTTTCTTCCTAACAGCTGTTCAGTGAATCCCATTCTACCAACGTTACAATTCTATCAGTCCTTGTGACCTAGAAGAAAGTGCAGGTCAGAGGTAAAGCAACAGCGGAACTCATCGAGTGAAGGGAGGTTTCCGATTTCGTTGAACCTTTGGACATTTAGTATTCAGCAATTCATGTCAAAAAAGTATGCAATCAAATGATTCGTGGGCGTTTTGAAACAAAAAGGACTTGATCTATCTTTTGCAACGAAAACTGATATCGACAATCGGTCAAGGGTCACCCAATTAATCGATAGATAAAATTTGATAATCAAATTATATTGCAGTAAAATAAAACCTTGAATCAGAAGACCACGATTTTCTGGACTTCGAATTTTACAGACAACATCTATCAGTGTTTGGCCTCCGCTCTAAATTAATTTCGTCTGGTTAGCCCGCTTGGCTACTGATCTAAGGGTGGCTAGTGATACCTGGGTTCGAGCCCCGGGTAAGGCCTGGACGTATGCGTCGTTTTTCTGCTGCGGCCCTGCCATCTTCTCAGACCTTGTACTATGGCATATAAACTGACAGGCTCCTGTCAGACCTCTGTGGCAAGCAGCTGCTTGAGGGGGGTATTTATTTATTTTTATTTTATTTATGTTCAGTAAAACTGACAACTGACTCTTCATTTACCTTGAGCATTCTGCAAATGAATGGAATTTCTGAATGGAAAAAAAAGAGTTACCTAAAGATAAATATCTAGAATTTCTAATTGAAATCATTCTTTGCTTCAGGGTCGGGTTTAATCAGTCGGTAGGATGAAATGAGAAGAGATAGATAAAAAGAAAGTAAAAGGTAAAAGTGAAGTGTTCTGTGGTCTATGGATGGAATGAATTGGCACATTCCCTTTGAAGAAAGGCAACAGTAGGTGAAAGTTCACACTCCAGAATCAGGAGGGTTAAGCTTTAGTGCCATTTGCGAAGCGAAACCGGTGAGATACAGCTGATCAGTTGTGCAGCGATTTCAATGTAGGATGTGAGAGGCCAGTTTCGTCAAAAACAGTACGTCGAGAACTCCATAGAGCTGGATATCACGGTTAAATTGCACTTCACGAACCACTTATCACCCCTGTCATCTGTTAAACGAAATTCCATGTTTTTTGACATTTTTTCCGTCAAAGCAATCGTCGTGTAAAGCGGTGCAAAGAGCACAATCAGTGGAGAAATACCATACGCGTCTGACGAAGGTCTGACTGAAGGAAACTTACAACTCTATTGCTTGTTTCCTACTATTAAAGGTTCTGGCAGTTCTGTAATGGTGTGGGGCATGGTTTGGGTGCACTTATTCCGTTAGGAGCAAGATTAATGTCAGTCCTAATGTACATAACTTCTTCATCTAATGGTACATCATTTCTTTCATGAAGAGAGAGCTGTCTTTCAGGATGTTTTCTTCTAGCGGTGCACTCATTCCGTTCGAAGGCAAGATTAATTCTTAAAATTTAATTAATTGAAAAATAATTAAATTATTTTTTTATTTAATGCATCTATCTCATTGAGCGAATATAGAATGCTCTTTATCCAAGAAAATTAATTTGTTGTTCTCTCTAAAAAAGACAAATAACAAACTCAAACACTAACTTCCCTTTATGGCGGATAATTAGATTAATAGAAAGTTCGAAATATGGCAATAGTACCGTTTTATTGGTATTTCTATAACCTGAAAATAAAATAATTTTTTTTTCTTAAAACGAAACGTCCTTTTAGGGAATATTAACACACTGTTACTAACAAAACCCGTTTTCTCTCAGGAATAGGTAATTTTGTGTTAATATCCGTCAGATTTTGTATTAATTTCCTTCAGATTGGTACATGACGTCGATCATTCTGTTCACGCTACGTGTGGAGAATATTATGACTACTATGCAACAAGATTTAGTAATGGACCTCCACTGTTCTGCATTGCAAGATTTTACGCAAATAAGAGTTTCAACAAGAAACAATGTCTAAGAGTTCTTTTAAGTATTGGCGATGTGAGCAATTTCCTCGCGACGCCATCAAGATCCTGCCGTGATCCAAATGGGATTGCGAGCTCAAGGTTCTCGAATCCCACTAGCATAGATCAACTGCTTCAGGAAATGGGGACCTGTAGTTTTTCCGCAATCCGGAACATTCTCAATATTCCGGATTGCGGAAAAACACTCAATGTCAAGCCTATGTCAAGCAAGTCAAGGATTGCGGAAAAACACTCAATGTCAATGTCAAGCCACATCTGAAACAAAACAAGAAATAAGAGAGTTTAATAAATAATTTGATTATTTAAGAGAGAACTAAGAGACCTATAGACATAGAAGAACTTCTGCTGTTTCAAATATTTTGATCTAGATGTTCATACATTTCAATTATCTGCTTCCCATCAATTTATTTTAGGGAAACGTGTTAAACACAAGTTCTTGAATCACTGCGATACTTCAGACGTAAGGTCAAGGCTTTATCAGCAGAGCTAGGAAAGTCCACTCCCCATGGAAAATAACGATGCTTTAGATATAAGGTCATCATTATGAGAAGAACTGTGAAAGTCCAGTGGCTCTTTCGACACTGCATACTTCAGACGTAAGGTCGAGGTTATGAACAATTCTAGGAACGTTCACTTGTTCTGGAAACACTGAGATGCTTCAAATATACGCTTAAGGTTGTAAACAGAACTGTGAAAAATACTGCGATGTTTCAGATGTGAAAGCTATCAGCAGAACTGTGAAACTCCACTCGCCCCGGAAACATTGCAATACTTCAGACGTAAGGTCAAGGTCGTGATAAAGACTAGGAACGTCCACTTGTCCTGGAAACACTGAAATGCTTCAGCCGTAACGTCAAGATTATGAGAGGAACCGTGAAAGTCCACTCGCCCTCCTGGAAACGCTGCAATTCTTCAGACTTTAGGTGAAGGTTGTGAGCAGAGCTTTGAAAGCCCCACTCACCCAAGAAGCATTGAGATATCTTCAGACGTAAGGTCAAGGTTATGAGTAGGGCTGTGAACGTTTATTTGCCCTGGGAAGGATGCGATGCTTCAGAGGTAAGTCAAGGTCTTATGAGAAGGATTGTGAAAACTGACTCTCCCAGTCGCAACGGCGAGTTAATTATATTAACTCGCCGTTGCGACTGGGAGAGTCAGTTTCACAACAGTAAAATATTTCTAGGGAAAACTACATCAATTTTCGCTTTTGAATGCAACATTATTGATTTAATTACGCTTGGCATTTTATTGAATGTAAAAGAAAGAAAACATTTTTGGTCCTTTTTTTTTCAAATTCATTTCTAAATAATCACCTATACAATTATTTTACACGAAAAAAATATATCGCTAGGCCGAAGCTTATCAACGGGATTATATATGATTTTAATAAATAAGCGCTAGATGGCATCAGTATCATGATATAAAATTAAATAAAAATAAATATAACAGAATGAAGATAATGAAAACGAATGAAACGAAAAAATGTTTCCTATTTGAAATATCACATTTTCATCAACCATTAAAATATGTTTCCTTTGATATCAGAAATTCTTACATTTAAAAAAAAGTAACTTTACAATAATATATATAATCATAATTAATAAGGAAAGGAATTTTTTTTAAGAAGCAAGTTAAATAGATATCGTACTTCATATTCCTTGGAATTGGACCATAATTATTATGAATTTTGGCTCTATTAAGAAATCCTTAGACTTTTTTGCAATAAACTTAACGTGGCAAATATTTTCCCTACAGCGGTTATCAAATTATTCGTAACATAGACACATAAAAACTTTCAATATATAAAATCTTGAACAAACCAAAAACATAATCTTCTGTTGTAAGGCAATTTTTAACCTCAGGCTTACAGAATCTTTTTAGCAGACTAATTTACATTTAATTTTATTTAATTCTGTCTCATAGGCTGTTCTATAAACTGTTAGTATATATTTAATTATAGATTCAAAAAGCACTTTATGCACTAAAACAGTTATTTGTATATCGACAGCAAGTTACTAATTTTAAATTTAAAAAAAATTTACGTTTTCTAACTTTAAATACAACGTACCTTAGTCCAATCAATCAGTCGTATAATCTCGAATATCACTCACGGTAAAACTAAATATTTTTCAGCTAACTATTTCATCGGTCAATATGTTTATTCCATTTCATTTTTGATGTCATTTGCAAGCCTAGGGAAATTATTTTACTTACTTGTTCTATTTTACGACAATTGTATATATCAAGTAATAAATCATCCAACTTATAAAACTAATTTTATGTTTAGTAATACTTCTGTTACATGTACGTTGTCGAAAACCAATTTACATATTTTTTTCCGCATTCACACTCCGTTTTGTTAAGGACAAACCATTTGACTAAGTTATTAAAATCACTTTGTAGATTCAAAATAGCTGTTTCAAAATCTGAATGAAAGTTGTCTAGCACTATATCATCAACACACATGTATAATTTACCATTGAAATTAATAATAGGGAGATCATTTGTTTCTCTGAAATTCCATAGGACCGAGAATAGATCCTTGTGGAACTCCAAACTTAACCTGAAATTTAGCACTATAATTATCATTTATTTTCATAACTATTTCTCTATGTAATAGGTAGCTTTTAAACTATTTAAAAATATTCCCTCTAATAAATATAATTTCTGCAATAAGATGTCAATGACAACGGAATCAAATATCTCTATTTAAGTCCTTTCCTCTCAAATTCGTCTCTTTGGTCTGGCTTACAGTAAAAGCTGCTAATTCTTCAGATTTTTTTCCCGAATTTCCCTACCCCCTGTCATTAGCAATCAAAAGACGAAAGAAGGAGTATTATAGAAAACGCTCAACAACAAGCTCAAGCCTTGCAACGATAGCAAACACATCACACTTATAGCCGGCTGCCGAAAACAAGTCATTTTTTCATTTTAATTTACTTCAGCCTTGCAAATGCGTATAGAATTCTCTAGAGCAACTTTTTTTGGAGGAGTAATATTTTCAAATCATTTCTTTTTCTACCTTTAGCTCAAATGCATATTCTTTTACTTGTCGTAATAAAAATGCTTTAATGATTTCTATATAACAAAGTTATCTTTATTTATTTGTAATTTCTTTTTCTCTTTTGCAAAATATAGACGGAGATGGTTCCTAGAAACTACTCCTAGTATGTACAGGCCTTCTCACACAAGGACATACCCCACTAAGGCCGAATCACTGGTGACCACTGCGTCAGAGTTAACAGCACACAGAAAAACAATCATGTCATTATGGGACTCGAACCTGGACAGTTGCAGGGTCACTAGGAACCAAATCGATAACATTGTGCCACCTACATACAATGCAAGTAATTTTCAAACTATATACCTTCTGACCTGTGGCTTAAATACATGCTCTGATGTTTATGGTTAAGAAAAAACAACCAATGTTGTGTCACCATTAAAGGCGAAAACATAATAGATTACATTTTGTCAGAGAAAGTTTCCGTTTTCAACTTCTTAAAAGTTCAGAATCAAAATATTTTAAGAATGATAGGAAAGAATTAGTTAGTTAGGGAGGTCTCACTGTGATGGCTTAAAAAACAGATTTATCCCAGAAACTGTTCCTTAAGATGAGGATTGTTTATGTTGGATTGTTTTCCTTCTTAGCGGCACAGGCACACACCTCACACACTTAGCACACGCACGTCATTTGAATGGCACCCTGCTCAAATCTCATATATTTTAAAACGTTGTCTGTATATCTGTCTGTTTGTTCGAGAACTCCTCCTTTATTGGGAGAGCAAATACCACTAAGCTTCGTCTACAGCTTCATCTGATCGTGGTCGTCATCATCATCATCATCATCAAGCAGCCATGGGCTATGGAGGTCCAAACAGACCGTGCAATTTAGTTCTCCAAGCAAGTCTGTCCTGAGCTACATCTGCTGCATCTGATCACTGCACACCAATTCTAACAAGATCCTGTTTGACATTGTCTGCCCACCGCACCATAGGTCTCCCCCTCTTTCTGAAGCCTTTAGGCACACTGTTCATAACCCTATTCGCCAATCTATAATTATCCATACGGGCAAAACATGGCCAAACCAGCGGAGTCTCTCTCTGCAAAATATGCTGCTTAAAGGAGGTTGCAGACTCCTTTGCCTAACCTCATCATTAGTTACAAAGCTGAACAAACTAATGCCCAAGATACTGCGTAAGCATCTGGAATCAAAAGCATCTAGTTTCCTGTTATCTTGTTTACAAAGTGTCCAGGTTTCACTACCATAACTAACCGTAGAAAGAACCAAACTATTATACAATCTAATTTTAGTCTTTAGGTGTATACGCCTATTTCTCCACACTCTCCATAGATTCTTAAAAGTCCCGGCAGCAATCCCTATTTGTCTGTTAATCTCATGCCGCACATCACCATTATCTGTTACATAGCTCCCAAGATAATTAAACTGTGACACATGCTCAAGACTGCAACCATTGAGAGTAACTCTCAAGTAACTAAATAATCTCATGTGAGAGGTTTTGTGACATCTAATCAGAAAGTCGTGGGTTCTTATCCCACTCTGTTCAGGACAAGTTTTCCTCTGCACTTGAGTTAGAGCACCTTAATATGTTAAATAACATTAATTAAGAGCACCTTAATATGTTAAATAACTCCTCCACTACAGAGAAATTTTTACCGCAACCTTAATTCAAATATTTCTATTAAACTTATATATTGGCTCAATATAACCTAAAATCAATTATTTATTTCTTCTTCGTGGAAGTAGGAAATAAATTTGGATGAATGAAAATATCAGTATTAGTGATAAAAAGAATGCAATTTAGAAAGACAAAAAGCGTAGTCAGTTAAATTTCCGGAAGGAGCAAAATGCCTGTTCATGTCATTTCCAGAAAGAACGGGAATAAAAAGGTGGGCGGGTGGGGGGGGGGGGGGGTTGACGCTCTCTTCCCCCTTCATTTCAAAGATCCAACTCTCAACACTCTGCATTGAGGCTTATCTCCGCCCTTCTCACGGTCAGTAGGGGACACCGATGGGCTTGGAAAGGCCGCCATCCGTTGGATGGGACGTTAAGCCGTGGCCCCGTGTGCGGGAGAACCATACCCTATCACGTTAAAGAAGACGCTGGATGGTCCTTGACGGGAGCCTACCATCTGTCTCCCAACAGCTGTTCCAGTGGATCCCCTCCCCCAACCTTCTCTCAGCCTTCTGGGTCCTTGTGACCTGACCATTTAGCCCATGGTGTGCAAAAACGTGCAGCTCAGAGGTGAAACAACCCAACCCAACTCAACACTCTTTCATTTACTCTCCATTACAAATTTTGTCAACCAGAAATGGGTTAATCCACATATAACTTATTTCATATTTGGACGGGGTTGTCAATTTCAATTATTACCTTCCTTTACTTAAAGATTGAGGAATCTAAATGCTACAAAATGTCACTGAAGAAATTAAATGCTTGTATTGGGAAGGTTCAAATAATAGCAATTTAGCTTAGAAATTAGTGATCTGGCAACCTTCGTGTCACGTGACATGAAGTTTCCCAGATCACTAATTTCTAAAAAAAATCGTTGCCAGATATTTTTTCTGAATTCTGTAATCAACCATAGTGTTTGGATACTTTATTGAGCAACTGTATTCCGAATGCGATACTCGTTTCTTGTACTTCCAGGTTGACATAACTGGGGGGTGGAAGTTTATGGCTCCCTGTAATTCGGCAGACACTTGACCAATAGGTCCCAAATTTGACATGGTGGTCCCACTTGCGTCCTTCTGCAGAAGGTTTATTGATCGGGTTCCTAGTTGCTGTGGGTCGAGATTTAACCCGACTCAAGTGTCCGAAATCTATGTGGCGCTGCCTTCGCCAACCTTATGAATAGAGAGTTTAGAATTATGAATGGATGCGTTCTTCTCGATAGCGAGAGTTATCAGTGGACGAACGATTTGCGACAAACGTTTGGGGGAGGGTTTTCTAAAATTCAATAAGTTACGATCAGATGGGTCTGTAAATGGTAGCTAGGTAGTCACTGGAAGGAGAGCTATGCACCAATCCCTCTGCCAGGCCTAGCACCTAATGTCCGATTTCTTCTGTAGCAGACCGTTAGTACCTTTCAAAAGAGATACTCTCTTGTGGAAGTGAACGGAAGGGGAGGATTGCCAGATTAGTGTGGCCTACTAATCTGGACAACTATGGCTACTTTGCTTTTTTTTCTACCCTGCTGAGGAGTGGTCAACCACACAGGGTCCTGGTGCTGACCGTATATACCAACCTGAACGGAATTATGGCTCTGAGCTTGATTATGGATCCTGATTTTGCTGCACTGGTGGGCTTCTGTGGAGGGAAAATCTTCCGCTGCGTTTTCTGTTTATTTTTGTGTTGACAGTCCCAAGTGAATAGATTTACAGGATATGTTTATCAGCTGGTGGATAATCCTGAGCAGAGGTCATCGCAGGCACCTGAACTCTTTGCTTCTATTGGCATCGTCAAATTCTATATTGGAGGGTGTCTTCCAGTGTTAGATGGCTTTAGCGTTTATTGGTGGGGAACGGGTCTTTGCCCCATGTCTGCGATTAGGGGGCTGTTTGATATTGTCGCCATTTCCTCTCTCAATAAACATAGTTTCTTAAACATCCCACTAACCATTTTCTCTCCATAGGTAGTTGGAATGTGAGGACTCTGCACAGAGCTTTTTTTCTTGATGTCCTCACACAAGTATTCCACGTTATAATTTAGATATTCTCGGCTTGCAAGAGACCAGATGGACAGATAAAGGCCAAATTCTTAAAAATAATCTTAAAGTTCTCTTTTCGGGGAGGGACGACAATAAACATCATCAAGACGTGGGTTTGCTTCTCAACAGACACGCTAGTGATGCTCTTCTAGGATATGAGTGCATTAATGAAAGGTTTCTTACAGCAAAATTTCAGACAAGCATTAAAGACTTGATTGTTATCTGCTATTATACCCCCACTGAGGATGCCAATTAGTAATGAGGGTATTTTGAATTCTGTCAATAAAGGAGTTATTACCCTTGTTCTAGGTGACTTCAATGCCAAAGTTGGCACTGACTCTGACCTTTGGGGAGGAGTAATAGGTCGTTTTGGTATTGGTAGCTACAATGGCAATGGGCAACGTCTCATACATGCAAGCAAACTCAATGGTTTCAGAATAATTAACACTTATTACAAACACCGCGACATACATAAATATATATATGGGTTTGACCTGACGGGCTGCATAAGAATGTGATTGATTATATATTAATTAACAGCAAATGGGCTAGTTCTGTTAGGAATACCAGGTCATATAGGAGAGCTGAAATTGGATCTGACCATTACCTTGTTAAAAGTGTCTTGCAAGTTAAATTTAAAAAGTGTTGTGCCAGGGTTAAAAAATTTTACCCTTTAATGCTGAAGCTCTGAAAGACCCAGTTATAGCTAAAGCTTACCATGATAGGTTACTTAGTCATTATGAGAGTCATGGTTTGCTTACTACTGAAGTTGAAGAAGAATGGGACCATTTTAAACAGGCTTTTTTTGGAAACTAACAGTACTCTTTTAGGAAAAAAGGAGCAGAAGAAGCAGAATTATTTAAGTGATAAGGCAATTGAGCTTATTTCAGAAAGAAGGAACTGCAGGAATGTCCTTAATCAGTACCCTACTAGTCCTAATAGAAAGCATTACAGAGAGCTTAATATATGTGTAAAGGTTCAGTTAGCTACTGATAAGAATTTTTATGGCTTGGCGGACAAAGCCTAAGAAGCAGTTAGGCAGCACAACAAGCAGAGAGCTGTACCAGATAGTTAATGTTTTATGTGGTAGAAAATGGACAGGTATACAGGGATTGAAGGATAAACATGGTAAGGTTATAGAAGATGAGGATTCTGTCATGGCTAGGTGGGATGAACATTTCAGTGATGTTCTAAACAATGTGGTTAGTTGTACTCCCATTATTTGCAATGATGAGAGATGCATTGGTGGCTTTATTGTTGGCCCTATAACACAATCTGAAGTTATTTTGGCTGTTATTACACTTAAATTTCATAAATCCCCAGGTGTAGATGAAATTACTGCGGAAATGCTTAGAGCTGGGAATGTTTCGGTTACCACTTGGATGAGTGAAATTTTGAATATCTTTTAAGATAAAGGCACGGTCCCTAAGGATTTTACCAGAGCTATTATTATCCCTATTTTCAAAAAAGGTTATCGCAGTTGTTATAACTATAGGGGTATCAGCCTACTCTCTGTTCCAGGGAAAGTTCTTTCCATGATTCTGCTTAATAGAATTAAAAATCTGGTTGACAGTCAATTGCGTGATGAGCAATGTGGATTCAGAAGTGGTAGGGGATGTGTATATCAGATATTTTCACTTAGGCAGATTCTTGAGAAATGTTTAGAGTTTTAGAAACCTTTGGTTGCTAGCTTTGTTGATTTCAAAAAAGCTCTCGACTCTGTTGATCGCCAAAATTTGTGGTTGATTGTGAGATCATATGGTCTACCAGACAAGTTAGTTAACATAATGAAAGCTCTCTATAATAACACTGAATCGTGTGTGAGAGTTGGTACGTCTTGTAGCAATTGGTTTCGCATTACTTGTGGTGTTCGACAAGGGTGCATTTACTACATTCCTACATACACTTTATACATGCAATAACATTTATGTAATATTCCGATAATATAGTTTATGGGTATGGTGATGGCATTGGTATTTAATTGTTATACGCTGGCACCCCTAGCCTTGACAACACCGGACTTATGATGTGTTTCGCCGATGAACTCTTTGTGCCATTAACGGAGCCCGAACTGCAACTCCCACAGCGCAGACGATCGCCCCTTTGCCAGGCTCTATCACAGCAGAACAGGAAGCTCCCAGCGATGCAACAGACTAATGTGAAAAGGTCAGCAGCCGTTTTTCTGAGATTATTTTAGTTTTTCTCTCCAGTAATAGTCCCTGCGTGTCTCCCCTTCTCTCTGCGTCTCCCATCATATTTTGCCAATAAGGCGCAGTTGGCTGGTGTGTCTTTTCAGGAAAGTATTAAACCCGTGTGAAGAGGGGAACTGCTCCTCCCTCCACTTTAATACACCAGTGATATTGTTTTACTCGGAATTTTGCAATCCCGAGTTCGATGTCACTATCTGTCGCCATTTTCTTCCAGCCACCCGACCTTTCCCTCAGCAAAACGGCTGAAAAGACAACTTGGGCCGCCATGTTGAGGACGACGGACCATCTGGGCCTTTTGCACACGGCACCCTGTCCAAGGAAAGCGTAAACAAGGAAATAAAGAAAAGAGTTTTCGAAACGCGCAGCAATGATCACCAAGAGCGGGACAAGGTTGACTCAGGATCACGCGGAGACTGGGACCTCCAATAAAAATCGGACCGCGCCAATGAACTTTGGCCACCGTTGTCACCGACGAACTTTGCTGCCCAATGAGAAGTGACAGCGGGGTCCTTTTCAAATCGACAAGCGTGACCGAGGGAGAAAAGAAGTGCGTGTGCTACAGTGCGGACGTACAACAACGAGTGAGTTTTTTTTTTAGAATATAATTTTTATTCATAACAGTAAAGAATCATCATCATCATCATCCTCAAGCAGCCATGGGCTACGGAGGTCCAACCAGACCGTGCAATTTAGTTCTCCAAGCAAGTCTACCCTGAGCTACATCTACTGCATCTGGCCACTGCACACCAATTCTAACAAGGTCCTGTTTGACATTGTCTGCCCACCGCATCCTAGGTCTCCCCTTCTTTCTGAGGCCTTTACGCACACTGTTCATAACCCTATTGGCCAATCTATAATTATTCATACGGGCAACATGGCCAAACAGCGGAGTCTCTCTCTGCACAATATGCTGCTTAAAGGAGGTTGCAAACTCCTTTGCCTAACCTCATCATTAGTTACAAAGTTTGAACCACCTAATGCCCAAGATACTGCGTAAGCATCTGGAATCAAAAGCATCTAGTTTCCTGTTACCTTGTTTACAAAGTGTCCAAGTTTCACTACCATAACTAACCCTAGAAAGAACCAAACTATTATACAGTCTAATTTTAGTCTTTAGGTGTATATGCTTATTTCTCCACACTCTCCATAGATTCTTAAAAGTCCGGGCAGGAATTCCTATTCGTCTGTTGATCTCATGCCGCACATCACCATTATCTGTTACATAGCTCCCAAGATAATTAAACTGTGACACCTGCTCAAGACTGCAACCATTCAGATTAACTGAATCAGAGCCTGCCTGACCAATTTTCATCACTTTAGTTTTCTTTCTGTTTATAACCAAACCTACTCTACTACCAGTCTCATCAACAGCTCGAATGAAAGAGTCCCCTGTCCGTTTTCTACCACACAAAACATTAACTCTCTGATACAGCTCTCTGCTGTTGTGCTGTCTAACTGCTTCCTCGGCTTTGTCAGCCAAACCATCAAGCCAAAGATTCTTATCCGCAGCTAACTGATCTTTTACACGTTTATTAAGTTCTCTGTAATGCTTTCTATTAGAACTAGTAAGGTATTGATTAAAGACATTCCTGCAGTTCTTTCTTTCCGAAATAAGCTCAAGTGCCTTTCTTCCTCAACTTCAGTAGTAAGCAAACCATGACTCTCATAATGACTAAGTAAACTATCATGGTAAGCTTTGGCTATAACTGGATGTTTCAGAGCTTCAGTATTAAAAGTAATTTTTTTAATCCCAGCACAACATTTTTTAAGTTTAAGTTGCAAGACACTTTTAACAAGGTAATGGTCAGATCCAATTTCAGCTCCCCTATACGCCCTGGTATTCCTAACAGAACTAGCCCATTTGCTGTTAATTAATATGTAATCATATTCTTATGCAGCCCATCAGGTGAAACCCATGTGTACTTATGTATGTCGCGGTGTTTGTAATAAGTGTTAGTTATTCTGAATCCATTGAGTTTACATACCTGTAGGAGACGTTGCCCATTGCCATTGCAGCTACCAATACCAAAAAGGCCTATTACTCCTCCCCAAAGGTCAGCGTCAGTACCAACTTTGGCATTGAAGTCACCAAGAACAAGGGTAATATCTCCTTTCTTGACAGAATTCAAAATATCCTGAAGTTATTCATAAAACCTATCCTTCTCATCCTCATCGGCATCCTCAGTGGGGACATAACAGCAGATAACATTCAATTCTTTAACGCTTGTCTGAAATTTTGCTGTAAGAAACCTCTCATTAATGCACTCATATCCTAGAAGAGCATCGCTAGCGTGTCTGCTGAGAAGCAGACCCACGCCTTGGTGATGCTTATTTTCGTCCCTCCCTGAAAAGAGAAATTTAAGATTATTTTTAAGAATCTGACCTTTATCTGTGCATGTGGTCTCTTGCAAGCCGAGAATATCTAAATTATAATTGTGGAATTCTTGTGTGAGGACATCAAGAGAAAAAGCTCTGTGCAGAGTCCTCACATTCCAACTACCTATGGAGAGAAAATGGTTAGTGGGATGTTTAAAGAAACTATGTTTATTGAGAGAGGGAATGCCGACAATATCAAACAGCCCCCTAATCGCAGACATGGGGCAAAGACCCGTTCCCCCACTACTAAAGGCTGAAGCCATCTACACTGAAAGACTTCCTCCAATGTAGAATTTGACGATGCCAATAGAAACAAAGAGTTCAGGTGCCTGCGATGACTTCTGCTGAGGATTATCCACCAGCTGATAAACATATCCTGTGAATCTATTCACTTGGGGCTGACAAACAAACAGAAAACACCTCGGAAGATTTTCCGTCCACAGCAGCCCACCAGTGCAGCAAAATCAGGTTCCATAATCAAGCT
This sequence comes from Ryuthela nishihirai, assembly GCA_038380435.1. Lineage (NCBI taxonomy): Eukaryota > Metazoa > Arthropoda > Arachnida > Araneae > Heptathelidae > Ryuthela > Ryuthela nishihirai. The sequence continues at coordinate 94,241,759 of JAWZYU010000009.1, forward strand.
CAGAGCCATATATCAGTCCAGTCCAGTAGGTTTATATGGTCAGCACCAGGACCGTGTATAGTTGACCACTCCTCAGCAGGGCAGAAAAAAAAAATAAAAGTAGCCATAGTTGTCCAGATCAGTAGGCAACACTAATCTGGCAGCCCTCCCCTTCCGTTCACTTCCACAAGAGAGTATCTCTTTTGAAAGTTACTAACGGTCCGCACCACGAGAAGGCGGGGTCGGACATTAGGTGCTAGAATACAAATACATTTACAATTTGACCCGCAAAGCTAAATAGCTTATCTGCAGGAAAATGAATAAATTATATTAAACATAGGTCATTTAGCCACAAAAATGGTGTACATCAAATAAATCCACAAAACACAACACATAAAAATCAGCTAACTAGAAAATACCAAATAATTTTTTAATTCCATTTTAATTCTTCTAAAAGAATTTATATTTAGTAATTCTTTTGGAATAGCATTAAATATAAGTGGTACTTGATATTCGGAGGTATGTTTCCCGTAATTATTTCGAAAATTTGGCAATTTGTAATAACCCTGGTTTTGAAGTCTTGTATTTTTTTTTATGTTGAATTTTTAGTTTGTAAGTTTCGTCAAAAAAAATTTTTAATTATTACATTATATTTATATAAATTGCTGTAGGATAAAAGATTTAAAAATTTTAATATATCGGTAGAAGTTTTGTAACTTTTTTGCAAATGAGAAGGAATAATATTATTATTGTAATATTATTCCACCTAATTTGCAATATAAATATAATTATTGGTTAAATTAAACATTAGGTGGATAGAATTTCGAAAACATAGAAATATTTATCAAAATATCAGTTTTAATGCTGTTTCAAACGCCTAAAACAGAGCGAAAAGCTATTCCTATGCTGAGACTTTTGAATTTTCAGTTTCAGTGACTATCTGATGGTTTGTTTCCATCCATCAGTAACATAAAATAATATTCTATGCCTTAAAAATATTTTCACGGCACAGAATTTTGAAAAAAATCGTTTTATGTATCGAAATAGCTTTTTTTGCGCTCTTCTCCACGCATAAACTTAGGAAAAAGCTATGTGGTATGTAACAACTTTTGAATTTACAGTCATATTCACAACCTAATGCTTTATATTCATGAACTATTATTATGAAATAAGTTTGTATGGCTAAAGTATAGTTCAGGTGCATAGAAGTTCGAAAATATCGAATAATTCATCAAAATATGAGTTTCAATGCTGTTTTAAACGCCTAAAACAGTGCTATTCGTGTGATAACAACTGTACAATTTTCTGTCACACTGAGAATCTGATGATTTATTTCCATCAAGGCGTGATATAGAATGACATTCTATGCTTAAAAACATTTTCACTGTATACAATTTTGAAAAAAAACAATTTATATGTGAAAGTAACTATTTTACCGCTATTTTCGTCACATAAAACATAGGTAAAAGCTATGTGGTGTGTAATGATTTTGAATTTACAGTTAGATTCACAACCTAATGTTTTATATTTAGGAACTATTATTATATAATGAGACTATATACTTCTATGCACCTAAACTACGGCTAAAGTATAGTTTAGTTACATAGAATTTCGAAAATATCGAATGATTCATCAAAATATGAGTTTCAATGCTGTTTTAAACGCCTAAAACAATTATAAAAGGTATTTGTGTGGTAACAAATGTTCAATTTACTGTCAGAGTGAGAATCTGATGGTTTGTTACTATCAAGGCATTTATGCTTTTTATGTTTTTAAGGCATTCTATGCCTTAAACACATTTGCACTGTAGAGAATTTTCAAAAAAAAAAAATTTATATGTGAAAATACCTATTTTTTAACTGTTTTCCTCACATAAAGCATATGTAAATGCTATGTGGTGTGTAATGAATTTTGAATTTACAGTCAGATTCACAACCTAATGCTTTCTATTCATCAACTAGTATTATGAAATAAGTTTGTATGGCTAAAATATATTTTAAGTGCATAGAATTTCGACAATAGCGAATAATTCATCAAAATATGAGTTTCAATGCTGTTTCAAACGCCTAAAACAATGCTAAAAGCTATTTGTGTGGTAACAACTGTTCAATTTACTCTCAGAGTGAGAATCTGATGGTTTGTTTCTATCAAGGCGTGATATAGAACTACATTCTATGCCTTAAAAACATTTTCACTGTAGAGAATTTTCAAAAAAAAAACGATTTATATGTGGAAATACCTATTTTACCTCTATTTTCCTCACATAAAACATAGGTAAAATCTATGTGGTGTGTATCGACATAGATTTTACCTATGATGGTGAGTGACTATCTGATGGTTTTTATTTCTATTTCAGTGAATATCTGATGTTTATTTCCATCCATCAGTAACATAAAATAATATTCTATGCCTTAAAAATATTTTCACGGCAGAGAATTTTGAAAAAAATCATTTTATGTATCAAAATAGCTATTTTTGCGCTCTTCTCCGCGCATAAAACTTAGGAAAAAGCTATGTGGTGTGTAATAACTTTTGAATTTACAGTCAGATTCACAACCTAATGCTTTATATTCAAAAACTAGTATTATGTAATGAGATTCTATGGCTAAAGTATAGTTTAAGTGCATAGAAAAGTGCATAGGTTAAGTGCATTCGAAAATATCAAATAATTCATCAAAATATGAGTTTTAATGCTGTTTTCTACGCCTAAAACAGTACTAAAAGCCATTCGTGTGATAACAACTGTTCAACTTTCAAAAACATTGAGAATCTGATGGTTTGTTTCTATCAAGGCGTGATATAGAATAACATTCTATGCTTAAAAACATTTTCACTGTATACAATTTAAAAAAAAAAACAATTTATATGTGAAAGTAACTATTTTAGCGTTCTTTTCCTCACATAAAACATAGGTAACAGCTATGTGGGTGTAATTATTTTGAATTTACAGTCAGATTTACAACCTAATGTTTATATTCCACAATTGGTATTACATAATGAGATTCTATTGGGTAAATTAAACATTAGGTGGATAGAATTTCGAAAATATCGAAATATTTACCAAAATATCAGTTTCAATGCTGTTTTAAACGCGTAAAACAGAGCGAAAAGCTACTCCTATGCTAACGACTTTTGAATTTTCAATTTCAGCGACAATCTTATGGTTTATTTCCATCCACGCCTACTACAAAATAATATTCTATGCCTCAAAAATATTTTTACAGCAAAGAATTTTGAAAAAAAAATCGATTTATGTATCAAATAACTTAGGAAAAAGCTATATGTAGTGTGTAACAGCTTTTGAATTTACAGTCACCTAATGCTTTATATTCATGAACTATTATTATGTAATAAGTTTGTATGGCTAAAGTATAGTTTAGGTGTATAGAAGTTCGAAAATATCGAATAATTCATGAAAATATGAGTTTCAATGCTGTTTTAAACGCCTAAGACAGTGCTAAAAGCTATTTGTGTGGTAACAACTGTTCAATTTACTCTCAGAGTGAGAATCTGATGGTTTGTTTCTATCAAGGCATGATATAGAATTACATTCTATGCCTTAAAAACATTTTCACTTTAGAGAATTAAAAAAAAAAAAACGATTTATATGAGGAAATACCTATTTTACCTCTATTTTCCTCACATAAAACATAGATAAAATCTATATGGTGTGTAGCGACTTTTGAATTTACAGTCAGATTCACAACCTAATGTTTTATATTCCACAATTGGTATTATACAATGAGATCCTAATGGAAAAATTAAACATTAGGTGGATAGAATTTCGAAAATAGCGAAATATTTACCAAAATATTAACACTGTTGTTAACAACTTTTGAATTATCAGTTTCAGTGACAATCTGTTGGTTTATTTCTATCCACGCCTATTATAAAATAATATTCTATGCCTCAAAAATATTTTAACAGCATAGAATTTTGAAAGCAAATCGATTTATGTATCAAAATAGTTATTTTTGTGCTGTTTTCCGCGCATAGAACTTAGGAAAAAGGTATCTGGTGTGTAATAACCTTTGAATTTACAGTCAGATTCACAACCTAATGCTTTATATTCATGAACTATTATTATGTAATAAGTTTGTATGGCTAAAGAATAGTTTAGGTGCATAGAATTTCGAAAATACCGAATAATTCATCAAAATATGAGTTACAGTGCTGTTTCCAACGCTTAAAAAAGTGCTAAAAGCTATTCATGTGGTAACAACTGTTCAATTTACTGTCAGAGTGAGAATCTGATGGTTTGTTACTATCAAGGCGTGATATAGAATGACATTCTATGCTTAAAAACATTTTCACTGTATACAATTTTCAAAAAGAAAATAATTTATATGTGAAAGTAACTATTTTAGCGTTCTTTTCCTCACATAAAACATAGGTAAAAGCTATGTGGTGTGTAATGATTTTGAATTTACAGTCAGATTCACAACCTAATGTTTTCAAGGGGTGATATAGAAATGACATTCTATGCCTTAAAAACATTTGCACTGTAGAGAATTTAAAAAAAAAACGATTTATATTTGAAAATAGCCATTTTACCGCTATTTTCGTCACATAAAACATAGGTAAAATCTATGTGGTGTGTAATTACTGTTGAATTTACAATCAGATTCACAACCTAATGCTTTGTGTTCATCAACTAGTATTATGTAATGAGATTCTTTGGTAAAGTATAGTTTAGGTGCATAGAATTTCGAAAATACCGATTAAATCATCAAAATATGAATTTCAATTCGGTTTTAAACGCCTATAAATGTGCTAAAAGCCATTCGTGTGGTAACAACTGTTTAATTTAATGTCAGAGTGAGAATCTGATGGTTTGTTTCTATCAAGGCGTGATGTAGAATGATATTCTATGCCTTAAAAACATTTTCAGTGTAGAGAAATTAAAAAAAAAAAACGATTTATATTTGGAAATACCTGTTTTTCCGCTGTTTTCCTCACATAAAACAGGAAAAATTTTGAATTTACAGTCACATTCGCAACCTAATGCTTTATATTCATGAACGATTATTATGTAATAAGTTTGTATGGCTAAAGTATAGTTTAGGTGCATAGAATTTCGAAAATATATAATAATTCATCAATATTTGAATTTCAATGCTGTTTTAAACGCCTGAAACAGTGCTAAAAGCTATTCGTTTGGTTTTCCTCACATAAAAAATAGATTTAAGTTATGTGGTGTGTAATGATTTTGAATTTATAGTCAGATTCACAACCTAATGTTTTATATTCCACAATTGGTATTATATAATGAGATTCTATTGGGTAAATTAAACATTAGGTGGATAGAATTTCGAAAATATCGAAATATTATCCAATATATCAGTTTCAACTCTGTTTTAAACGGCTAAAACAGAGCGAAAAGCTATTGCTATGCTAACGTCTTTTGAATTTTCAGTTTCAGTGACAATCTGATGGTTTATTTCCATCCAGGCCTATTATAAAGTAATATTCTTTGCCTCAAAAATATTTTTACAGCATAGAATTTTGAAAAAAATCAATTTATGTGTCAAAATAGCTATTTTTGCGTTGTTTTCCGCGTATGAAACTTGGGGAAAAAAATGTGGTGTGTAATAATATGAATTTACAGTCAGATTCACAACCCAATGCTTTATATTCATGAAGTGTAATTATCTAATACATTTGTATGGCTAAAGTATAGTTTAGGTGCATAGAATTTCGAAAATATAGAATAATTCATCAAAATATGAATTTCAATGCCGTTTCAAACGCCTAAAACACTGCTGAAAGCTATTTGTGTTGTAACCACTGTTCAATTTATTCTCAGAGTGAGAATCTGATGGTTTGTTTCTATCAAGGCGTGATATAGAATGATATTCTATGCCTTAAAAACATTTTCACTTTATACAATTTTCAAAAAAAAACCATTTATATGTGAAAATACCTATTTTACCGCTATTTTCCTCACATAAAACATAGGTAAAAGCTTTATGTTGTGTAATGACTTTGAATTTATATTCTGATTCACAACCTAATGCTTTATATTTATCAACTACTACTATATAATGAGATTCTATGTGAAAAGTATACTTTAGGAGGATCGAATTTCGAAAATATTTGTTATTCCCCAAAATATCAGTTTCAACCCTGTTTTAAACCAATAAAACAGAGCGAAAAGCTATTCCTGTGCTAACAACGTTTGAATTTTCAGTTTCAGTGACAATCTGGTGGTTTATTTCCATCCAGGCCTATTATAAAGTAATATTCTATGCCTCAAAAATATTTTTACAGCATAGAATTTTGAAAAAAATCGATTTATGTGTCAAAATAGCTATTTTTGCGCTGTTTTAGGAGCATAAAACTCGGAACGAAAAAGCTATGTGGTGTGTAATAAGTTTTGAATATGCAGTCAGATTCACAACCTAATGCTTTCTATTCATCAACTAGTGTTATGTAATGAGATTCTATGGCTAAAGTATAGTTTAGGTGCATAGAATTTCGAAAATATAGAATAATTCATCGAAATAAGAGTTTCAATGCTGTTTTAAACGCCTAAAACAGTGCTAAAAGCTATTCGTGTGGGAACAACAACTGTTCAATTTACTGTCAGAGTGAGAATCTGATGGTTTGTTTCTATCAAGGAGTGATACAGAATGACATTCTATGCTTAAAAACTTTTTTTACTGTAGAGAATTTTCAAAGGAAAAAACATTTTCACTCTAGAGAATTTAAAAAAAAAATTTCGAAAATACCGATTAAATCATCAAAATATGAGTTTCAATACGGTTTTAAACGCCTATAAATGTGCTAAAAGCCATTCGTGTGGTAACAACTGTTTAATTTAATGTCAGAGTGAGAATCTGATGGTTTGTTTCTATTAAGGCGTAATATAGAATGATATTCTATGCCTTAAAAACATTTTCACTGTATACAATTTGGAGAAAAATCGATTTGTGTTTCAAAACAGCTATTTTTGTGCTGCTTTCCGCGCATAAAACTAAGGAAAAAGCTATGTGGTGTGTAATAACTTTCGAATTTACAGTCAGATTCACAACCTAATGCTTTCTATTCATCAACTAGTGTTATGTAATGAGATTCAATGGCTAAAGTGTAGTTTAGGTGCATAGAATTTCGAAAATATCGAATAATTCATCAAAATATGTTTCATTACTGTTTTAAACGCTTAAAACAGTGCTTAAAGCTATTCGTGTGGTAACAACTATTCAATTTACTGTAAGAGTGAGAATCTGATGGCTTGTTTTTATCATGGCGTGATATGGAATGATATTCTAGGCCTTAAAAACATTTTCACTGTATAGAATTTTCAAAAAAATTGATTTATATGTGAAAATACTCATTTTAGCGCTGTTTTCCTCGCATAAAACATAGGAAAATGCTATATGTTGTGTAATTACTTTTAAATTTACAGTCAGATTCACAACATAATGATTTATATTTATAAAGTAGTAATACATAATAAATTTCTATGGGAAAAGTATATTTTAGGTGCACAGAATTTCGAAAACATCGAATAATTCACCAAAATATCAGTTTCGACGCTGTTTTACACGCGTAAAACAGAGCATAAAGCTATTGTGTGCTATAAACTTTTCAATTTACAGTCTGAATGATAATTTGATGGTTCATTTTCATGAGGTGCAATATAAAATGTTCTATACCTTAAAAATATTTTCATTGCATAGGATTTTGAAAAAGATAGATTTCTGTATGAAAATAGCTATTTTAGCGCTGTTGTTTAACTTTTACGCGCAGCAACTTTTGAATTTACAGTGAGGTTCACAAACTGATGCTTTATATTGATCAACTGGTATTATATAATTCGATTCTATAGGGAAAGTATACTTGAGGAGCAATGAATTTCGAAAATATCGAATAATTCACTAAAATAACAGATTCGACGCTGTTTAAATGACTAAAACAGAGCTAAAAGCTATTCCTGAGGTAAGAACTTTTCAATTTACAGTCTGAGTTATAATTTGATGGTTCATTTCCATCGAGGTGGAATATAAATTATTTAAAATATTTTCATTGCATAGGATTTGAAAAAAATAGATTTCTGTATCAAAATAGCTATTTTAGCGCTGTTTTACGCGCATGGAACAAAGATAAAAGTTATGTGGTGTTGTAGCAACTTTTCAATTTACAATCAGATTCGCAACCTAATGCTTTATGTTCATGAATTACTATTATGCAATGAGATTCTATGGGAAAAGTATACTTTAGGTGCATAGAATTTCGAAAATATCGAATTATTCAGAAAAATATCAGTTTCAACGCTGTTTTAAACCGCTAAAACAGAGCTAAAAGCTATTCCTGTGGTTACACATTTTGAATTTACAGATTCAGTGACAATCTGATAGTTTATTTCCATCCATGCGTAATATAAAATAATATTCTATGCCTTTAAAATATTTTTACAGCCTAGAAATTTGCAAAAAATCGATTTATATATCAATATAGCTAATTTTCCGCTGTTTTATGCGCGTAAACAAGAGCAAAACGCTATGTGGTTTGTAGTAACTTTTGAATTTACACTCAGATTCACAACCTAATGCTTTATGTTCATCAACTAATATTATGTAATGAGATTCTATGGCTAAGTATAGTTTAGGTGCACAGAATTTCGAAAATATCGAATAATTCAAGAAAATATGAGTTTCAATGCTGTTTTAAACGCATAAAACAATGCTAAATGGTATTCGTGTGCTAACAGCTGTTCAATTCACTGTCAGAAGTATAAACCTTATGGTTTATTTCCATCCAGGCGTAATATAAAATAATATTCTTTGTCTTAAAAATATTTTCACAGCATAGAAATTTGAAAAAAATCGATTTACGTATTAAAATAAATTAAAAAAATAAAATTTTAAGTGCTGTTTTCCGCGCATAAAATATAGGAATAATAATCGGACTGTAAATAGTGTGTAATCACTTTTGAATTTACAGTTCGATTCACAATCTAATGCTTTATATTCATCAACTAGTAGTATATAATGAGATTCAATGGGGAAATTTTTTTTAGGTGCATAGAATTTCGAAAATATCGAATAATTCACCAAAATATCAGTTTCGACGCTGTTTTAAACGCTTAAAACAGAGCAAAAAGCTATTGTTTGCTAAAAACGTTTCAATTTACAGTCTGACTAACAATCTGATGATTAATTTCCATCAAGGCGTAATATAAAATGTTCTGTCTTAAAAGTATTTTCACTGCATAGAAATTTGAAAAAAATCGATTTTTGTATCGAAATAGTCATTTTTGCACTGTTTTCCGCGCATAAAACTTAGGAAAAAGGTGGTGTTTAATAACTTTTGAATTTACAGTCAGATTCACAAGCTAATGCTTTATATTCATCAACTAGTATTATTTAATGAGATTGTATGGCTAAAGTATATTTTAGGTGCATCGGGTGACTGTTTGTGTCGTTTTTCTGCTGAGGGCCTGCCATCTTCTCAGATCTTCTACTATGCGATAATAAACTAACAGTCTCCTGTCAGACCTCTGTGGCAAGCAGCTGCTTGAGCGGGTATTCATTTTTTTATTTTATTTATGTCGGTCTTCAACGTTGCGTACATAAGGCCGCAACGAATCTAACATCTGCAGCATAAAGGTTTAACAGAAGAAATTCGTCAAGACCTAGCATCAAGTGCTCCAATAATTGCTAATAAGACTTTGGTGAAGTTTGGAAAGGCTTTAAATGTATAGCTGGAAAATACGAATCATAAAAGTGTGCTTATTGATGGCAACACTTTGCGAAAAAAAAAAGCTCTTAGCCTCTTCAACCTCAAAAAGTTTCTTATTTATTCTTTCATTCTCCCTTCTCCCTCTCTCTTGCTTTATTAAAATGCTGGGAAATTATATTTTGCATACGTATTCTTCATTATACACTGTACATTACTGTATACATATTATTCTACAGGTTGTATTCACGAAACCATTTGAGGGATTTTCAAGCGTAATTTTGACTATATGCGATTTTCGCCTTACGCACTGAGTATAGAACTTAACCCCCGGATAACATGCGACTGGATTGTGATACCATCGTATACCTGCCACTACCGCCTCGCTAATTTCATAGCTTGTAACGTTTACATGAACTGACTATGAAACTGATTGTATCTTGTGACACGATGATGGCATTTGTTACATGTCCAGATATACGGGTCTTGTCCCCAGATGTTGCCACTTGTCACAAGTCTTATATACATCTAAATTTTGTAGTGGAAATAAAAGACTGATCGAGTACTACAGGTGGAGCTAAATCGAAAACTAACTGTTGTTCGTAATTTAAGGGAATTGAACAAAGCTGCAAATATTTCCAGAAAATTTTTTTTTCTAATTTAACGAAACTTTCAGGGAATATTTAACGGAAAATAACTAATATTTATCTCCTATTAAATTTACGTTTTTCAGTGCGAAAGACTCTGCAATGTGAAATTAACCTTAACTGGCATAGTTGTTAGGCAGCTAGCGACTGTTCCAGCAAGGCAAACTTTGCGTGTTGTTTTAGCTCTAACAGAGGCAGTTGTCAGCAGTGACTTCGGTCTTAGTAGGGCATGTCCTTGTATGTGAAGGCCTGTAAAAGCTAGGAGTAGCTTCTAGGATTCTTCTCTGTCCTAAATGTCGCAAATCAAATGTGAAATTAAACTGGTGATAAAAGCAGCTTCAGGAACGGCGATTCTTATTTCAGATCGAGAGCGGCTTTATCGATCGTTTCGGATTACAGTTTAGTTAAAATACCAAAGAGGAACCATTTGGATGACGGTCAGAAATGGAGAACCATCGGAAGGATGGAACCATGACAGTCACATAGGGAGATTGCGAGATTCTTGAAGGTGTTGGAAAGTGTAATTTCCAGACTCTGGAGATGTTTTCAAGACACTCGAATACGATCTAGGATAATGAACCAAGATAGGAAGAGCAACAACAGTTGAAGATGATCGTTTACAGTCCCTAATAGCAGGGCGCAGGTGGATATGATGTCAGCTCGCAAATTTGCATCAGAGCTGTCAACTGCCACAGGAAACATAGCATCCAGAGTGTTCTGAAGACTTCATACAAAGAGGTTTCTATGTTAGATGTATTGTAGTGTGCATACCACTAAGCTCATCGGAGGGCACGAATACAATGAAGAAGGGGGGTCATCTAATTATTGCTAACAGAAACTTCTTATCTAACGCATAATTTCTCATTGATAATTAAGGCATCGCCTCAATTCGACCTCAATTCGAGATGAGGACAGGTTCCTTTTTCGTATTCATCACGATATAGTTAAGTAGTGATTCTCAGCATTAATGCATTTGGAGAGACCGTGTGACAAGTTATCACCCCTCCCCCCTGAATATCGTGGGGAGAGACCGTTTTGGTGGAAATAATTTATTAGTCGGCCGCACTGACCTGCATGTCTTCTGAGGAGGGACTCTTTTAACTCTCGTAAGATCGAGATCCTAGATCCTTACGTGAGAATTTTTGGAGGTGCCATCGGATCAGAATTCATTTTTATCTCGTTTTCGAAAAGAAGCGAGTTAGTGGATGATATGTCCATCAGTCCGTTCTTCCCTCTGTATGTCCGTTCTCCCATCTGTCTCTAGACATTGAACTTTTTTTTTACAGAGATAAATAAAAAAATTGTGTTGGATAGGTATTGAAGATATATTGCGAACTGCATTTTCCTAATCTTCAAGAAGCTATAATTGCGCCCTCTAACGGTGAAAAAGTTGAAATTTCCAAAATTCGAAACGAATATTTGCAAACGATGTGGTTAGGCTAGAAATTTGAACTTTTGAAGATTACGAAGGTTATAAAGTTTTCATTGGCAACAAAGAGTTGACCTCTTAGATCCAGAGTGAATGGGAAAATGCAACTCATTTGTTTTGAGATAATTGTCTGCTTTTAGAGATAAGTTAAAAATTCTTTTTAGGTTCGATAGCTATTGCAGAAATATTATGATTTGCACTTTCCGAATATCCCAAAAGTTGTAACTGCACCCTCTGACATCGAAAAAAAATTGAAATTTTCAAAAATTTAGCGAATATTGCAAATGATGTATTTATTCTAGAAATTTCCAATAGGCCTGAACATGGGAGGAAGTTTTAATGCTAAATTACGAATTTTTTGTAGAGGAATGTGAAAGTCATGATGTTTTCATTGTCCAGCAATGAGTTGACCCATTTCCCCCACGGTGGGTGAAAAATGCAATTGTTTTGACTTGATTGGGAAACGCTTTTTTAGTTGTATTGGTACTAATGAAATATTATAATAGGAACTTTTCAAATACTTAGGAAGTTTTAATTTATGTCGTAGAGATCATTAAATATGGAAACGGTGAAACATTTAACGAATGCTGCAAGTGATCTGTTTAGGGTACAAATTTGAAATTTCTCTGGTAGACTGTTAAGAGATATTCCATTGACAGCAATAATCTACTCCCCCCCCCCCTCGCTTCCTCAGAGGGGTGTGAGAGAAACAACTTTCTAAATTTAAGAGATAAAACTTTTTTGTCACATTGTATAATTACTAATAAAATACTACTCTTTGCATTTTCCCCATCACCCATTAGCTCAAATTTAAATTTTTAAAGAGTGAAAAGTGGTAAACGGAATACTTCATTCTCTTTCACAAAAAAATCCCATATGCGCCAGAGGAGATGCGCATTCCTCTTATCGTGCATGATAATAGAGAGGAATGAGATTTACCCCTCCCACCTTCTGCATTATTGGATAACCTTGTTAGAAGCACGAGAGCTCGTTGTGAAAGCTGTATTACTGTTAGCGATAATCATACTTTTACATGTTAACTTCAATATCTACCATGATCTATAATTTTTCATAATTGGAAAACTTTTCCGACATATTTAGTGTGAAAATTAGTTTATAATTGGTTTATAATTAAGTATTATAATTAAGTTTATAATTAGTATTCCGATATAATCTTTGTTTCAAATCTAAATATTAATACATGTGATATTAAATATCCCCTGAAACTATCGTTAAATTCTAAAAAGGATTTTTTTTTATATTTGCATTTTTGTTCAACACTCTTAACTTATGAATAGCAGTGCATTTATACACTATATGAAATATTATTTACTGTCCGTTAAGACTCCAGAAAAACAAAACTTTTATCTAAATAGCAGGAACACGGTATTTGCTTAAATGCAAAAAGTTTTTACCCGCTGTGGCTTCCTCAGACTGGGGTTCTGTTCCAAAAGAGTTTCTTGGCTTTTATTACGATCAATGTGGGAAATATGAATTAAATATAACTCTTGGGAGATCAAACATTTCAGTTTTATCATGTTATAAAATTTTTGAATGTATTGCATAAGGAAACGAAATTTTAAATAAAACAAAATCGTATTCTTAACATTTTACCTTAAAATAATTACTATGTAGTTTTTGTAACGTAACCAGCTTCACCTTGCCCCATGATATGTCACGTGATTTCCCACTTCCTTCGAGATGTTCGGACAAGGAATGGACATCGCGTAACATAATAATGGATTGCATTGGGAATGAGTCAATTTTCCGAGAAGTGGCACTCTTTTTCTCAGGCCAATGCACCCGAATGTGTAAAACGCTGTCCTTATTTAAAAATGCAAACCCACTACACATAGAAAATTGAAAACAATAGCAGTTCGCTAGGATTAAAATGATTAAGTGCATTTTTTGCACAGTATATTACTCAGCTTAACTAGTAGCAATTCTGTTGTTATTACATGGAAGTCTTATTGCTTAAAGTAAGAGCAGTGCTGTTGCGTATTAAAGAGAGGTGTGACCAGAAAGTTACGATGATGAAGATGGGTCTAACATGCTAAAAGTCACAACAAGTTATCACGTACTTCTTACCCCGACCATCAAGTCATCATCCTACTATTATCCCCTTTCTTCGGCAGACCACTGCATTTAGCTTTAAATATATAATAGAAACAGTTAAACAAACTTAGTTCAAATATTAAACAAGTGTTGTTTTTCTACCAGTAAAGAATAATATAAACTATTTCCAACGTTTTTTCTAACGGTAAATAATAATATAAACTATTCTCAACGTTTTTTCTAACGGTAAGAATAATATAAAGTATTTTCAAAGCTTTGAAAATAATGAACAAAAAAGATGGCAAAATTTTAAATTGTTAAAATTAGTTTTTGGTATCGTTTTGAAACTAGCACTCACCTCATTCATCAATTCATCAATTACCTCCGTTACCGTTCTTAAAATATAACCATCTAGCTAGATCGCTAGCTATTTCTTCTCTGTCTTTCTGCTTCATCTTGCAACAACTAGAAATGAAAATACTTCTGTCATTTCAGAGATCTTTTTGAAAGTAAGTGGATTCAATCAGTTTGATATTTTTTTCATCGCAATGAACAACCTCAAATGCACAAGAAATAAACTAGATATTAGTATATGACTTTTTAAAATAACATTGGTAGCGTGAAATTAAAAGCAATATTTTGTAAGCCCAACTTTAAAGAATTAGAATCAAAAGCAAAATTATCTTGTTTGGATTTTAGTTATTTCGAAAACGAAATCCCGTGTCGATCATTACGAGTTACAGATCATTGAGAAGATGATGATGACTTAACCTTTACAAAGTCAATTTATTTCTTATATAATAAGAGTAATATAATAATTTTATCGCTGCCTTTTAAAACATTAATTTTTTAAATAAAACTTAAAATCAACTAATATTCTATTTATCAAATATCTTTCTACTTAATAAGAGCTGTATGAATTCTGAAATTGTACACCGTAGGAGACTAAGTGAATGCAACATTAGATCTACCATACCTAAATAAGGAACTGAATGTGAGTCCCAAATAAACATTATGCAACTGAAGTTTTCTGTTTTGGAGTCAAAAAAATACGAAGGAGAGATTTCTATTCAAGATTAGTGCTGAATATACATTCAAGATTCAAGATTAGTGCTGATCATTTGGAGGAAGTAAAGTTTAGTTTGCTTTTTTCCTGTGAAATACGAAAAACAAAGAAGTAAGTAATTCTTTATTTTGATTTAATCTATGTTTGGGATTTAAAAATATTAAACCCTGTTCGATGTTTGATTATTATTTTTCAAAATTTTTTCTTCCTCTCGTTAATGAATCGTTTTTAGAAATTACAATAATATAATTCAAAAATTTTCATCATAAAAGAATTATTTTGCACGTTTTAAATCTTGGAGAATTTTAATTTTGCTTTCAAATGAAAATGATTTTTACTCAATTCAGACTATACTATAAATAAGAAAAAGAAAAATAAAGTTCTAGGGCATATAATATGAATATTTATTTTAAGATTACGAGCAATTTTTTTCTCTAATCCATCTAAGAATTTTGATCCCATCTCATCTCTAATTTATCCGATTGGTTCCTTGATCGAACCCAGACTATTCTTTAAATAACGGCGATTAGAGGAATATTTGCGATAATTCGACAACTTTTTACATAAAACAAAAGGAGAGTTAAAAAGTCGCAACCATTCACTATTGTGTTATTTATTGAAACAAATTGTTAAGAACCTGTTCACTTATACAGAAGAGCCATACTTTGTGCATTTTAAAAAGCACTCGAGGTAGATTTAAGGAAGGCTATCATCTGTTTCCTAAGTATCCAGTGAATCCCTTTCCTCTTTCCAAATCATGAGTCCTTGTGACCTAGCCATTTAGCCCATTGTGTGCAA
Organism: Ryuthela nishihirai; assembly: GCA_038380435.1. Lineage (NCBI taxonomy): Eukaryota > Metazoa > Arthropoda > Arachnida > Araneae > Heptathelidae > Ryuthela > Ryuthela nishihirai. The sequence continues at coordinate 94,257,414 of JAWZYU010000009.1, forward strand.
TATAGACTCTAATAGTTGATAAAACAACCCAACCTAATCAAATTCGGATCCCTGAGTTCAACGTATAAATTCTATCATTCTAGTTAAACGGTTAGTTCTACTAATTGCTTAATGATATGAAAAAGTTACAAATGTTTAAAAAAAGAGTATATATGTTTTCGATTTATAATGCCAAGAATTGAAAAATAATGATTATTGTTTTGTGTCAATCTGATCAGAAATAATTATTTTAAAATAATATTGTGATTTGTTTTTAAAATTGTGTGAGGTATAAGATATTTTACATAATAAACATAATTATTATTATTGCTTAAACATACCTAACTATTCGCTTGATAATATATCTCCAAATATCTTCTATAAAAACCAGACAGTGCAATTTAGTTCTCCAAGCAAGTCTGTCCTGAGCTACATCTACTGCATCTGGCCACTGAACACCAATTCTAACTAGGTCCTGTTTGACATTGCCTGCCCACCGCATCCTAGGTCTCCCCTTCTTTCTGAGGCCTTTAGGCACACTGTTCATAACACTATTCGCCAATCTATAATTATTCATACGGGCAACATGGCCAAACCAACGGAGTCTCTCTCTGCACAATATGCTGCTTAAAGGAGGTTGCAAACTCCTTTGCCTAACCTCATCATTAGTTACAAAGTTGAACCGCCTAATGCCCAAGATACTGCGTAAGCATCTGCAATCAAAAGCATCTAGTTTCCTGTTATCTTGTTTACAAAGTGTCCAAGTTTCACTACCATAACTAACCCTAGAAAGAACCAAACTATTTTACAGCCTAATTTTAGTTTTTAGGTGTATACGCCTATTTCTCCACACTCTCCATAGATTCTTAAAAGTCCCGGCAGCAATCCCTATTCATCTGTTAATCTCATGTCGCACATCACCATTATCAGTTATATAGCTACCAAGATAATTAAACTGTGACACCTGCTCAAGACTGCAACCATTCAGATTAACTGAATCACAGCCTGCCTGACCAGTTTTCATCACTCTAGTTTTCTCTCTGTTTATAACCAAACCTACTCTACTACCAGTTGTGATGCCCCATCGTTCATTTTTGCTTTACCTTAACCAGTTTTGTTTAATTTACGTTATATTTATCATTTTGGGGATATTTTATTTCCTTTTTGGCATCGCAGCACTCGTTTCCAAGTTTCTAGGAGTTGCGCATGCGATGCAACTCCGATCTTCCGACTGTACCGTTAAAGCGCGTGCAAAGGACACGCCCCCTCTTGCGTCATAGCTTGCATCGTTCGTCATAGTATGCAAATGTCTTTCCCGGCATCGCCGGCTCATTGTCAAAAACCGGTGACATATGCGAGTCACTTAAGCATAAGCAGAAGCACTAGCAGTAGCTAAGCACAAATGAGTGCACGAGCACAAGGTGCATAGCACCAAGCACAGTGTGTGTAGCACAGGAGTTGGAGTTACGTTTTTTTCATTGATGTCTTGGTGAGTTGAATTATTTTGGAAATAAATCTGTTTTGTTATATTTAAAACATTTTGAGTCTGTACAATTTTTTTCTCTTGAGCAACGCGAATTAAGGATTTGTTTTATATTTAAAATTACTTGACAATCATTTTGATTCTTACTCATGAACGCTCGCTGGTATCTGAACCCTAAATCAACTTATTATCAACTTATTCTACTTTTGGCAATTTGTTAATTATGGCCTGGCGCCCGTCTAAGCTATCCGGAGCATAAAAACTTCAAGTATTTTGCATTTGTTTGGAGCGTTACACAGTCTCATCAACAGCTCGAATGAAAGAGTTCATCTCATCAACATCATTTGCCGAAAGAGCTAAATCATCAGCATAATCTAAATCAGCAATTTTCGTATCTCCAGCGCATTTAAGGCCGAAATCTTTCCCTTGAAGTGAATTTCGCATAACATAATCAATAATCAAACTAAAGAGAAAAGGAGACAAAATGTACCCTTGTCGAACACCAGAAGTAATGCTAAACCAATTGCTACACGCCTTACCAACTCTCACACACGACTCAGTGTTATTATAGAGAACTTTCATTATGTTAACTAACTTGTCTGGTATACCATATGATTTCGCAATCAACCACAAATTATGACGATCAACAGAGTCGAAAGCCTTTTTGAAATCAACAAAGCTAGCAACCAAAGGTTTCTGAAACTCTAAACATTTCTCAAGAATCTGCCTAAGTGAAAATATCTGATCCACACATCCCCTACCACTTCTGAATCCACATTGCTTATCACGCAATTGACTGTCAACCAGATTCTTAATTCTATTAAGCACAATCATGGAAAGAACTTTACCTGGAACAGAGAGTAGGCTAATACCCCTATAGTTATCACAAGAACTGCGATCACCTTTTTTGAAAATAGGGATAACAATAGCTCTGGTAAAATCCTTAGAAACCATGCCTTTATCATAAAAGATATTCAGAATTTCAGTCATCCAAGTAGTAACCGAAACATTTCCAGCTCTAAGCATTTCTGTAGTAATTTCATCTACCCCTGGAGATTTATGAAGTTTAAGTTTAGAAACAGATAAAATAACTTCAGATGTACAAACTTTACAAAATGTTAAATTTCCCGCATCATCAGGAAAGTTCTAAACAGGTTGCAACAGAACCTTCGACCGGAACTTCTTAAAATCTCTGTTCAAATGAGTGCGTCACAATTAATCATCTCAATCTATAGAGTATCAGAACTAGGTCATGAAAGTCTGCCCACTTGTAACTTTTTGTAACAATTGGGGCATATTTCATGCAATTTTCATGACATTTTTTTAAAAGCCTCTAAAACGAAGGGGGAAAGGTTACACTGCAATGGAAATCCGATCGCCTGCCCCCCCTCCCCCCACATACACACCCTTTTACTCTTTTCTGTCTTGATTGTGTCGTTCCTCACCCAACCCCTTATTTCTTTTCTAGATCGTAGTCTGCGTCTCACATTACATTAACTCACTTAACATTAAGTCTCTTAAACATCTTAGGTATAACAGAATTATCCAGTGTTTAGTAAAGGGTTTCTAACATCTAATTAAATATAATTTTAACAAGGATACGATTAATGCACTTAGTGGGAGATGAAATGATATAAACGGGAGCGGAATGACAAAGGGCAATGCGCGCTGTAATGCAGCGGACCCTCATAGGGACAGGTTCTTTTATCAATAAAGTTATAATAATTCTTATTTTATACAAGTTCAGCGGAATTGGGAGAAAAGCTATTTTAAGCGTTAAATGCTATTAGCAAAACAAGCATTGAAGTCTTCCAAAAAAAATCAAAATTAAGGTTTTCATAGCAGGCGCTGAGAACAGTGCCAGTCCACCTCTGGATATAAATTGGAAACGATTGGCCCAAGAGTCAACTCTTTTGCAACCACTACTTCCACATATCTTGTGCTACAAAGAAAATAATGCACATTCGCTTACATTGCCCTGTCAAAATATTAGTGAATTCCCAGGTTATGTCAATGGGAATCCTGAAATGTACATTTATCTTATTAAATGGTTTGAAACAATACCTATTTTTTAAGTATTAATTACTTTCTGAGGTAAATTCTTATAATGTATTACTGTTGTGAAATAATCTAGCTTCTATAACTTTATAAATACTGAACGAATATTGTTCAAAATCGAAATTTAAATACATTAAACTATGATCTTTAGTATATCTTTTCTGACATTTTTCCATAAAAAGCATTTTTAGAGATTTATAGTGAATTCGAAGTTAGAAACCCACTGACATAACCTGGAAATTCTCTAATGTGGAACTTTCATATTAGATTCCCATTGACATAACATGAAAAATGTCCTTTATTTTGTTAGTGCAATGAACAATAATAAAAAAATACATACATACATACATACATACACACACATATACATATAGAGGAGATCTGGTGGTCTACAAAGTCCAAAGAGACTGTATTTCCAGGTCTCCCAATTTTACTGAGGTATTTAAGCACACATTGGGGGTACGCAGTAAAATTTTTTGGGATACACCGTGAGAGCTCAAAAGTCTCTAGATCTAGTAACAAAGTAAAAATAACCATTGTTATTTTATAACTATAGTTTTATCTATCTATACGAGGGGTACGCCAGTTACATACACATTTGCAGGGGGTACGTGAAGCATACAAGGTTGAGAACCAATGGTCTATAAGAAACATGAGTTTTATGTGTGATGGACGGACATGTTATTAATTACGGACTATTATTAATTCGTAACGTTAGAAATGTTATGTCATCACAGGCAATTAGTTGGACACCAGCCTGAGATGTTGTCATACTTAAACTGACAAAATTCTAGCCAAACGAAATAAAATAACTAATAATCCGTTATGCAATCGCGTTAAACAAATAATCCGTTATGCAATCGCGTTAAATTTACAACTTCTGTTGATGCTTCTTAAAGAGTTATTTGAAATACTAAAATTACCTCGCAGACCCCTTGGGGTTCAGATACCACAGCGTAGGAGACATTGTTTTAGAAATTATAGTGCTTCGAATTTCGATACACGTTAGCATAATACGGAAATTTTTCTGTTATTTTGGTATTATAGCTTATATTAAAATGTAAAATTATTTTTTAGCAATTATGTATCAGGTACATAAAGAAAGTGACGTTGACTCGATTGGAATTTAAAAAAAATCATTTTAAACATGAAACTCAAAGTTGGGGAAAATATTGTCTTGAACCGGATGGAACAGGAACCCACGACCACCTGGTAACATTCGCATCTCACCTGACTCGAGACAAATTTTCCTCTAATTTTTGAGTTTGACGTTTAGATTCAGAAACTTGAGAGTGATTTCGTTGCATTTCCGTTCATTTATCACCTTACTTACTGTCAGTGGTCAATACTTGCAACCATCCCAATAAGTGTCAATACCTCACATTAATCTGATGAGTCTCTTACTTCTCTATTATAGAAAATTCATTCACTAGTGTATGTCTCCTGGAACCATAATTTGGTTATCAAACTGTTATGTCAGTCAAAGTCCTAAACAACTCTAACATCCATCACTTCTTAATCCACTTCATTAAAGTATGCTTAATTTAATGATTTGGAAAGTTCATATGGTTTGGTCATTACTTTGCATCTGTTGCAGTAGTGTGGAGTTTGTCCTGTGTGTAAGCTGCCCTTAAGTTACACCTGATTTTAGTGTAACTCTGGGTTGCATTATTCAACAGGTAGTGTTTGGCACTCTGCCTAGGACCTATGAAAATTAAAGGGCTCATGGAAAATGCATTAATCACGTTTTCTTCCTTTGCGTGATAAAATCTGTAACACATATCTCTTCTTGGAGAAATAATGATCAGTTCAGCTGCTGAGACCTGTTACATTAACCACTTTGCTATCCGAGAAAAATAAAGAAAATTCTGATCATCCATCTAACCATTGAAATCGACATACGTATAAAAATAAATCCGCCAAAGGGCCTAAAAAAATGCCTAAGGTTTACAGGGACCTTAATCCGGCCCAGCGGTTACTAGAAACCTGATGGTTGAAAAGTCGACATCAACAGCGGAAACGGGAGATACAAGAGGATAGGTTGACACGTTTTTATTTTTGACAAAATAGGCAACTTTGTTTTTCTTGTTTTCTTTTACCAACAACGCGTAAATGTTCGAGGTATTATCACTTGCCAACTCATTTTTTATATTTCATTATATTATAAAACAAATTGACACGTTAACGCCAAGGGTAAACTGCATTTGTTAAGCTTTGTTCCTCTTAGCGGGGAATGATGGATGACTCTTTAAAATATCAGGATCTGATGGGAAGAGAGAGGCGCTGCGATCGTTTCATTGTAAACATGGGGTCAACTCGGGTTATCTATCTGTACTCTTCTTTATCTGTTATTAAGCTCTGTGTTCCCAAATAAAACTTTTTTTTCTGAAATCGTAAAGTGCATTCACACATGAGGAAGTTGCGTGAAACAACCTGCACTGAGAGCAGACCTCAGAACTTGCAAAGCATTCTTTCGTTCTTGATATTTCATGAAAGAATAGATATGAACATTATTTCGGAAGAAAGACCAATTGCTAACCCTACGGGAGGAATAATATATCTATGTGAATGTAACGCGGTCTGTAAATGGTAGCTAGGTAGTCACTAGAAGGAGAGCTAGGCACCAATCCCCTGTAATGATGCACAGAACCGGCCAAGCCTAGCACCTAATGTCAGACCCTGCCTTCTCGTGGCGCGGACCATTAGTACCTTTCTAAAGAGATACTCTCTTGTGGAAAGGACTGAATGCGAAAGCTGTGTGGCCTACTAATTTGGAGTACTATGGCTGCTTTTCTTTTTTTTTTCTACTCTGCTGAAGATTGGTCAACCACACATTGTCCTTGATTATAGATCTTCAATTTGCTGCACTGGTGGGCTTCTGTGGAGGGAAAATCTTCCGCTATGTTTTCTGGTTGTTTGTGGGTTGACAGCCCCAAGTGATTCACAGGATATATTTTATCTGCTGGTGGATAATCCTAATCTGAGATCATCGCAGATACTTGAACTCTTGCTTCTACGGGCATCGTCAAATCCTACACTTCTTCGGAAGTGTAGGATTTCGGAGGAAGTCTTTAAATACAGATGGCTTCAGCCTTTAATAGTGGGGGAACGGGTCTTTACCCTATGCCTGCGATTAGGGGACTGTTTGATATTATCGGCATTCACTCTCTCAATAAACATTGTTTCTTTCAAGATTCCACTAACCATTTTCTCTCCATAGGGGACCACAGCTTAAACAGGGGACCACAGCTTAACGTCCCGTCAAAGATATCCAGTGCACAGGGGACCACAGCTTAACTCCCGTCAAAGATATCCAGTGCACAGGGGACCGCGGCTTAACGTTCCGTTAAAGATATCCAGTGCACAGGGAACCACGGCTTAACGTCCCGTCAAAGATGTCCAGTGCACAGGGGAACACGGCTTAACGTCCCCTCAAAGATATCCAGTGCACGGGGGACCACGGCTAACGTCCCATCCATAGACGATAGCCTTTCGAAACCCATTGGTGTCCAGTTTCTCACCGAGGGCAGGGAGGGAGGTTTCGGAGGTAAATCTTAACCACTTGTGGAAAATTCGAAGAGAACTGCAGATTACAAACCTGGGGTGCTACCGACTGAACCAACCCACGACCCACATGATGCATAGGCACCTGCAGAAAAACCTATTAGTAATAAATGCTATTTTAAGATTTCTAAAAGAGTGGTAAATAACTGCGTTTCGTTTTTTCTGTAGGAGGGGGATGATTTATATTAATATTATTGATTGCTTTTAAGCGAAGACAAAAGATTTTCCCTTTCCCCTCAAACATGTGCTGCTGCTGCTAACGTATTAAACGACTTGCATCCAAACTATGCAAATGAACACAATGCAATATGATGAAAAGGGTTGCTCAAAGAGAAAGAACAAAGAGGATATTAAAAAGTCGGAATTATAGAGATAAAAGTAAGAAAGAACATTCGTCTATGTTAGTCTCTCCTGCAACAAGTATTCGAAAATAGCAATTGAATTTGAGTACAAACCCTTTTGCCTGGATGGCGATCATCGAAATAGATTTTAATTTGATTTTGTCGGGCGTGATTTTCACACAGAGCAGTAATCGAGTGGGGAGAATTATTAATATATTCAGAAATACACAGCATTTATTAGTTACGTTCTAAAGATTTCAGCCATGGTATGGCAAGAAAAAAACATTTATGTCATTTTTGAATTCCGCAGAGTTTTAGGATGCGTATAACTCATCACATAGTCTGATTGCTCCTGAATAAACTCACGATTGCTTGAGAATTCTTATGTACTTGTATAGGGCCGGATCTAGGGGACGGAGGGACAGGGGGTCATCCCGGCCTTGAAAATGCTAGTGCATGTAATACAGGCAAGCAATCAACCATCTTATGCATATTTAACGCATTTTTAAAATTTTTAATAACCCTAAAAATGAAGAGGGAAAATGTTATAATGAAATAGAAATCCAGTCTCCCCCCCCCCCTCTTTACTTTTTCCGGCTCGATCGCATTTCTTGCCCGCCACCCCTTCTGTTTTTCTAGATCCGGGTCTGTACAGTCGCTCAAAAAAAAGTATCTGAATGCTATGGTTGATTATAGAATTCAAGAAATATATCTGGCAACGATTATTTTAGAAATTAGTAATCTGGCAGCCTTCGCGTACGTACACGAAGGTTGTCAGATCACTAATTTCTAAAAAAATCGTTGCCAGATATTTTTTCTGAATTCTGTGATCAACCATAGCGTTTGGATACTTTTTTGAGCGACTGTACTTTTATATATATTTTATTTAATATTAATTTACAATACCATATATTTCGCAAACCAGGTGTAAAGCTTATGTTTCATATTAATGTCATATGCGCGAAATTTTCCTTAGTTTTAGATTTACCTTTCCTTTAAGAAATCCCCTAAAATAATCACACAATACTCATGAAATAATTCTGTGCGTATCATCGGGGTTCTGCTATTTCTACTATTTCATAATTATGGGGTAATGAAGAGTGAGGCTTAAAAAAACTGAAATATGATTACGATATCTTAGTAGAAAAAATTGAAATCATTGATATAAATAAATGGTGAACGAGGGAGACCTACATGGATATTTTGATCAATTTTCAATAGACATCTGGTAAAAAAGGACAGATCCTTTTTATCTAGAATGGGTTGATTGGGTTGTTTTACCTCTGAGCGACACTTTTTTGCACACTATGAGCTAAATGGCCAGGTCACATGGACCCCGAAGGCTCAGAGAAGGTTGGGGGAGAGGGCCCACTGGGACAGCTGTTGGGAGACAGATGATAGCCTCCCGTCAAGGCCATCCAGCGTGTTCTTTAACGGGCACAGGGTATGTCTCTCCCGCACACGGCACCACGGCTTAACGTCCCATCCGACGGCCGACGGCCTTTCCAAGCCCATCTGTGTCCCCTACTGACCTGGGCAGGGCGGGGAATTTTGCGGAGATAAATCTCAACGCTGATCCAGCTGGGACTCGAACCTGGGAACTACAGATTATGAGCCTGGCGCGCTACCTCTAGAATGCGTATCATGCTAGTGAATAACAAATGACAACAGTAAATGTTCGAAGACTACAATCAATCTAAAGTATGGGGGAAGGTAGTTCAATTGCATTATTATTTGGATTCAAAGTTTTCCGTATCCGTTCGGAAATTGATATTGTTTAGTTTTCCCTCTTAAACTTCATCATTATGTAAAACGTAAATCTCGTAAAATTACGACCAAGTTGTGGTAAAGACTTTATCAGATATTACTACTGTTAGCTATCTAACGTAATTAAGACGCTTATAGGAATACCTCAGAGAAAGAATGGCACATGCGCAAGAGACTATTTTGTTTCAGCGATATTGGTGTCTTTGCGTAACAACTTACCCACCCAAAGTTCCTAATGTGTGGAGTTTGAAAAGTTCGTTTAATTCCGGATTTCGTCATCGTTTTCTCCCCAAAATTTAAACCCTGACAAACAGCTATTACCAGATTTAATCGTTTCACCTTTGCTTTTACACCTTTCAGTGCCATGCCCGCGTATAAACGAATTCATACTGAATTTCTCAATAGCATGAGATTGATAAGTTTCTCAACCTAAAGTTAGAGTTTCTTGCTCTAACGTTTCAGCTAAAATGATGGCATTATTACAATAGATGGATAAGCTTAAAGCGGAAAAAAAATCGACATATTTAATAATTGAGGAAATGTAAAAGTGGTCACCCAACCCATTTGATCTGGAGATCATAAAAATCTTCTTCTTTGTCTCGTAAATACATTTTATTTAACTTTTTTAAGAAAACTTATACTGCCACAATATATCACATGCAATGACTTAAGGGGCGGGGTGGCTCAGTCGGTAACGCGCCAGGCTCGTAATCTGCAGTTCCTCGGTTCGAGTCCCAGCTGGGTCAGCGTTGAGATTTATCTCCGCAAAACTCCCAGCCCTGCCCACGGTCAATAGGGGACACCGATGGGCTTGGAAGGGCAACATCCGATGGACGGCACGTCCATCGGATGGGACGTTAAGCCGTGGTCCCGGATGTCCCTATCCTCCGGATGAATTCTTGCGTGAGACTACATGTGAAATTCGATCCTCTATCGCTGGATATCACCTGAGGTACCCCGGTTCTAGCAAATATTTCAAATAGTGCTTCACAAGTCGCCTTAGCAGTTGCTGCTGAAAGGCAAACGGTCTCAGGCCATCTGGTATGCTGATCTATTAGGCACAGTATGAGCCAATGTTTCTGGCTTGACTCTGGCAATATTGGACCGATATTATATATATTATATTATATATATCAATATTCACAACTTGGAAGGGATGCTCAGGTCGAGTCACTGCCGTGATAGGAGGTACCTTTTAAAAAATTTTTATCACCGCCGGTAGTTGGCAATTCTGACAACGTTCGCAATATTTTCGAACATCCGCTTTGATGTTCGGTCAACAGATGGAATACTTCAATCTTTCTAGTGATTTGCGCAGCTTTAAATGACCACCCCAAAGTCTTTAAGAGGGTAATACCCCTTAAATATATGTTCATACGTTCAGAGGGTAATACCAGTTGATGTACCCTCTCTCCGAGGATCCGATCAGAATGGTGTAACAATCCATCTTTGAAGTGACAGGAATTCTTCCCTTTCCTTGCATCCTGTCGAGCTCTTTCCAAGGTTGGATCATCAGCCTGCACGACGGAACAATTCCGCCTCTCCAGACTCTCCTTTCACTTCCGGGACCATCTCCATATCTCCACTAGGACCTTGCTCTGACTGAGTAGTGATTTCACAACTAAGAGCCACTTGAATAGTTTCGTCAGCTAACTCTTTTTTCTTAGTTTTTTCTCCAACATCCGTACTTGCACTTGTGCTGTTTGCAGCTCCCGGTATATATCATGTGTCAGCAACATCTGACTTACCAATTCATCGGTCATTCCACAAGTGATTACTATCTGGGGATGAAAGGCATTCATATTATTGGGGTCAGCCTGGATCCGAATAAGGATGTTAATGATGGGTACCATGCGAGTATCCCCAAAGGCAGACATGAGAAGTATTTTCCCACTTGGCTGCCTGTACGATACTGTCACATGTTGCTGACGAAAAAGATTTATTTCTGCCCCGTATCCAGCACAGCATCGATCACTTGGCCTCCACACAAAATGGGAACCTTCTTATGCGTGATATTTTTAGTTCACACTGCTGTCGATACTTCTCCTTTTGCCACTTTACACCATCTCTTACCTCTGTAAATACCTGAGCAGTGACCCTAGCTACAGTACTGTGCGAATTAGTTGGGACAAGCGAAGGAACGCTAAGTCCGTTCCGCTGCAGAGTCTAAAACTGCTGCAAGTCTAAACTTGTTTGTAACCTTCTGCTGCAAGTCTAAACTTGCGCGTGTAGCTTCCGGCCACAGACGCTTCATCCCATTGAAGGAATGATGGACAGCAAAATGTACATAGGCGTACTGGAGGCGAAAATGGTCCCAACACTGCGGAAGCTGTTTCCTAACGGCGATGGGGTATTCAAACAGGATCTGGCTCCATGCCACAATTCTAAGCTTGCTAAGAGAACATTTGAAGGTATTGGAGTGCCCAGGAAATTCACCCGATCTAAACTCCATTGAAAATTTGTGGGCCATTATTAAAGCGCGCATATCTAAGATGGAATGCACGACGAAAACCAAAATGATAGAAAGTGTCATGAAAGTGTGGTACCACGACCCTGAAGTGAAGGAGATGTGTGGAAAGCTAGTGGCATCAATGGTTGAGAAGGTGAAAGAAATAATTAAAGGTAAGGGGGGTTCACATTCACTATTAACTACACTATTAAACAAATAAATATTTTAGTTGTGTCTTTGTTACTGCATTTTCCTATTGCCCCAACTAATTTGCACAGCACTGTACAACTAAATCACACTTTTCCTCATCGCTCTATTCATCGCCATCATCCTCTGCGATGGTTATCCTCCTTACCTCGGTAGTAGTTTCTTTCTTCTTATGTGGACATTCACGAGCAAAATGGTTATATTCCCCCACAATTAAAACATTCTTTCCTTTTTCGAAGAGGTCCCATTCTTTGGGACTCTCATTTTCTCTATAATTAGCGGTACTGCCATTCCCACTGTATCGTTTCATTGGGGGATCATATCTCCTCTCATTCACCCTCGATTCATGGTTTGCCTCCCAACCTGGTTCCACCAACTCTTGACTCCCGACGGTTATCTAAACGCAGCTGCACTACATCTACCAATTCCAGAGGCTTCATCCATCCATCTGCTTCTCTCTGTAATTCAAATTGTCTCGTAGCTGTTGGTAATTCCCGTTTGATCTTATCAGACACCATGAGATTCTTCCAGAACTTTAATTTTTCGACTGTCCAAATAATGAGAAAGCATAGCAGAAATTCTAGCCGAAAATTCCGTCCAGCTTTCGTTATCCACCTTTTTTGCTTCTTCGAAACGCCGGTGATACTCTGTGGCTGTCAATCAACACGGACGTAAAATTATCTTTTTCAGCTGCTCATACTCTCCTGCCTCTGCTGGCGGTAGCTGAGCGATAACTGGTCGCAATTTCTCGCCTAATAGTGTTGCTAACAGTTCTACTCCTATGGAGGCAGGGAAATAATGAGCCTCCACTTGCTGGAAAAACGAAGGTATCTCGCCAACCTCTTGTGGAGCCTTGCCCAATGTAAGCTTTAGTAACTGGGAATACCTATGCAGCCTATCCAATTCCCGAATTTTGGGGGCGGCTCCTTCCATAGCCAAGGCTGTCATATCGTCACCCGAGGCTGAGCTGTCTCTCCTGAGCCTCAATTTAGTTAGCAATTCATGTTTCATTTTAGTTAAAATTCATGAGCTCGGTGTAATTCTTCTTTCCTAATCTTATCTTGCCTTTCTTGCTCCCTTTCCCTTAGTTTATCTGACCTTTACTGAGCTCTTATTTTATCTTCTCTTTCTTGTTCTCTTATCTTATTTTCCCTTTCTTGCTCTCTTATCTTATCCTTCCTTTCTTGCTCCCTTGTTCTATCTTCTCTCTCTACCTCCTAAGTTGCATCTCCATCTGCTTCATATGATACGCATTCATCTCCCCAGACGTACCCACTCTCACAGACTGCGCTCTCAATGCAGTTAGTCGGGTCGCAAAAGTCGTATCATCCCCGTCTTCACTCCAAGGACAATCTTCCTCCCCTCCGTTAACATTCACTTCCCCCTCCATATCTGTGTCAGGTAATAGAGTCGAGTGTTGTGTGTCCTTTTCCGTGTTTGCATCGTCGCTGGTCTGATCCAGCGTTTTCGTTGCCCTCCTCGTTTTATACGTAATACACAATAGCAGGAGCGTAGAAATCGGGGGATGGGGAGAGGCTCCCCCCCAAAGTAACTCGGAGTTGGAAAATTCGAAGCTACTTTGTAGAATCTAGAGGAGGTGTGAATATTTGTAACCTTTTTTTGCAAAATTAAGGGGCAATTTGGTAAATCTAGGGCAGATTGGAAAATAGAGAGACGGTAAAATTTAGAGCAGTTGACAAAATTCGAAGCCACTTAGTAAAATACAGGTGAGTTGGCAAAATTCGGAGTGACTCTGCAAAATCGTGGGGAGTTTGCAAAATTCAGGTGAGATGTAAAAATTAGGGTTTTGTTTTGTAAAATTATGGCAAGTTGGCAAAATCTAGGGGCAGTTGGCAAAATTCGGAGTGACTTGGCAAAATTCAGGTGAGATGTAAAAATTGGGATTTTTTTTCTCTAAAATTATGACTAGTTGGCAAAACGTAGGGAGTTGGCAAAATTCGGAGTGACTTGGCAAAATCGTGGGGAGTTGGCAGAATTCGGAGTGACTTGGCAAAATCGTGGGGAGTTCGCAGTATTCAGTGAGATGTAAAAAATGGGATTTTTTTGTGAAATTATCGCAAGTTGGCAAAACTTAGGGAGTTGGCAAAATCTAGGGGAAGTTGGCAAATTTCAGAGTGACTAGGCAAAATCGTAGGGAGTTGTCAAAATTCAGGTGAGATGTAAAAATTGGGATTTTTTCTGTAAAATTTTGGCTAGTTGGCAAAACTTAGGGAGTTGGCAAAATCTAGGGGAAGCTGGCAAAATTCAGAGTGACTTTTCAAAATCGTAGGCAGTTGGCAAAATTCAGTTGAGATGTAAAAATTGGGATTTTTTTCTGTAAAATTATGGCTAGTTGGCAAAACTTAGGGAGTTGGTAAAATCTAGAGGAAGCTGGCAAAATTCAGAATGACTTGGTAAAATCGTGGGGAGTTGTCAAAATTCGGAGTGACTTTTCAAAATCGTAGGGAGTTGGCAAAATTCAGGTGAGATGTAAAAATAGGGATTTTTTTCTTTAAAATTATGGCAAGTTGGCAAAATCTAAGGGCAGTTGGCAAAATTCGGAGTGACTTGGCAAAATCGTGGGGAGTTGGCAAAATTCGGAGTGACTTGGCAAAATCGTGGGGAGTTGGCAAAATTCAGATGAGATATAAAAATTGGGATTTTTTTTGTAAAATTATGGGAAGTTGTCAAAATTCGGAGTGACTTGACAAAATCGTGGAGACTTGACAAAATTCAGGTGAGATGTAAAAATTGCAATCTTTTTTCTGCAAAATTATGTCGTGTTGGCAAAATCGAGGCAACTTCGCAATATTTAGGAGAATTGGCAAATCTTGGGGGAGCTGGCAAAATTCAGAATGACTTTGCAAAAATCAGATGAGATGTAAAAATTTGGATTTTGTTTTCTGTAAAATTGTGGCGAGATGGTAAAATCTAGGAAACTTGGCAAAATCTAGGACAGTTGACAAATTCGAATCCACTTGGTAAAATACGGGCGAGTTGCGAAAATTGGGATTGTTTTTACGAATTTAAGGAGAATTGACAAAATCGAGAAAACTTGGGAAAATTTTGGGGAGTTTGAAAAATTTGAAATGATTTGGCAAATTCAGGAGAGATGTAAAAATTGGGATTGTTTTGTGAAATTAAGGAGAGGTGCTAAAACCTAGAACTCTTGGCAAAATTCGAATCCACTACACTAAAGTACAGGTGAGTTGCAAAAATTGGGATTGGTTTTGTGAAATTAAGGAGAGTTGGCAAAATCGAGAACTCTTGGCAAAATTTAGGGGAGTTGGCAAAATTCGAAGCCAACTTGGTAAAAATACAAGGGATTTGTGAAAATTGTGCCTTTCTTGTGCAATTAAGGAGAGGTGTAAAAATTGCGATTTTTTTCTACAAAATTATGGCGAGTTGGCAAAACGTAGGGGAGTTGGCGAAATTCGAATCCAGTTGGTGAAATATAGGCGAGGTGTAATAATTGGGACTGGGTTTGTGAAATTAAGGAGAGTTGACAAAATCGAGAAAACTTTGGGAACTTTGGGGACTTTGAAAACGTTGAAGTGATTTGACAAAGAGGGAGAGATGCAAAGATTGGATTGGTATTAGTTTTGTGAAATTAAGGAGATTTGGCCAAATCAGGCAAAATTCACACTGGCTTGCTATAATTCCGACGAGATAATATTGGGATAATTTCCGTGAAATTACGGCTAGTTGGCAAAATTCAATAGAGTTGTGAAAATTTGCCCCCCCCCCCCCGAAAATCTAAACATTATTTGCTCAATTGGCAAAATTTGATTTTCGATTTGGAAATAGATGGAAGTCTCCCTGTTCTTCAACGTGCACAGAATATTGTTCTCCTGCATACGGGCCTATCTGATGGATGACAGTCTTTCTAGGACCATCAGCATCATAATTATTTTAGGGAATAATCAAAGTAGTTTAGATATACGTCGATGATTTGTAACAACTATCTAATCTCGGCTATCCCTTGCAAAACATATCCCTGATCTGTTAAAAATATTTTTCAAAAAGTCGAATCGATGAAGCAAGTGTAAACCAATCTGACTTATAAGTGTCATTTGAATACACAATGTGTATTGTTTGTCATGCACACACCCCTAATACGAGAACATTTATTCAAATAATTAATATCCCATTAAAGCATCAGGAGAAAGACCCATCCTGGCTCTGTGATCACGCTTTTTCAAGTGAAGGGTTGAATCGTTTGCATATCTCTTATAAATAGGTAAAGATAATTAATGTGATTTTGCAAGCAATGTGACGGTTCTGCAGATAGATTATGAGGACGAAAGAGATGCAATGACCACCAATGATATAATTCTAATATTATTGCACAAAATCTTTCCTATCTGAGCCCACATTTAAATATTGTAAGAGAAGAAATGATTTCGCCATCTCCAAAGTGAATGAAGTTCTCGCCGTGGATTTACCGTAAAGAGCTCACTTCGATAAGGAACTAGGCAACCGTTTGCAGTGGGTTGCGAATTTCTTTGGTAAATTGCTTTAAATCCCTTCAAGTGACCAATTGATTGCATGCAGCGTTGTTAATTAAGCCATTATCACTTCTCATTTCAAATTCTCATAATGGAAAAAAAAATCTCATAAAGAACGTCCAAAGTGTGTTGCAGATGAAGTGAAACATCGCTCAGATTGTTTCAATCCCAAACCTCTGGCTGATGGTAGGGATATTATAACATGGGAAGTTTCTGTTGGCATTCATTGCAACAGTGGACAAAATGGCAGTTATTAAGGACTGAGATCGATGTGGTTCCCTTTGAAATGGTAGTCATGATCACGTCCATATTTCAACGGGTCATGAGTGATTTAGGGAGCATCCCAGTGATCTGCTGTATCTATCTCGGCAGTTTCAATCCTTGATTCCAGTCTTATGGAATATATTTCAGATTGTTCTGAAGATTTATCGCATTGCACTTGGTATGAAATGCTTCTCAGAAATGTGTGAAACTTAGAAGCTTGAATTCCTGTGATCATAGTTAAGGAAGACTGGAGTGTGCAGGCGACGTCGATGAAAAACCTTTCTCCTCTTGTGCGCTATGGAGATGTTTACAGTTAGATCAAGTTTTATGGTAGTACATGGACGGTGTTGTCGCTTTGCTCAGTGGATATCCTCAGGGCAATTAGCGGTGGAAGAAATGGTTCAGTGATGTCACGAGCAGATTCGTAGTGGACGTCAAAGAGTTAAATCGTTTGTCTCTTGAGAGGAATTACAAGTGACTTAAAGTCTGTGGTGATAGAGAAGTCAATGGGATTGAGATCAGAGGCAAGATCTTAATGTTTCTAGCCCGAGTTAATAGACTGTGTGCGACTAAACTCATCATATATACCATCAAATTAAAATAAGTAGATATACCATCACTAAAATAGTGTTAAAACCTGTAGTTCCTGTAGTTAAAAAAATAGTTTCATTCGGAATTCCGCAGAAATTCTTTTTAATATGTATAAATGTAATATCATTATTTAATTAAAAAAATATTTTCTTATTTACAAATAATATTTAATAATGAATGACAACAAACATTTTAATCGCTATGAACCTTAACCTGTTACCTAGTTATACTGTATAACAACATTATATATCTATATACCTCTTATACAATATTATATATAATATATACCTATATAGATAAATATTTTTGATGGAATTTGCATATTTCTAAAATATGTAAATATCTCAGATTATCTGCTCTAAATATTCAAATATTATTACCATATCTCTTCGATTCTAAGACGTACTTTTTTTCCCATATAAACGTCTCTGAAAACAGGGTGCATCTTAGAATCGCAGTTTTTTTTGTTTTGTTTTTTCGAATTTTCCCGCACTTTGCACACGGCACCACACGTTTTGTTTTTACGCAGAATCCCCGCCTCCAAGTTTGACCGTTATCGCATTCTTCAATTCCATTGGAGAATAAAGTGGCGTGGGTATTTTCCCGCGCTTTCCAAATGTGAAACCACCGTTATTTCATTATAGTGGAGCTCATTCAGCGACAACTAGGAAGTTGGAACCTGGCTATTAATTAACTACCTTCCGCAAAAAATTAAGAAAGCGCCGGCATCAAAATTGGCGGAATGGGTATCAACAGCTTGGAAGCTGATCCCAGAAAAAAATAGTGCAGCACTCATTTAAAAAATGTTGCGTCACCAACTCTCTCGATGGCTCAGAAGACGATATATTATGAGATAATAGAGATAAAGATGGCTCAGAAGAATCAGACTATGAATGTGAAGTAGACTCTGATATTGATTCAGATGCAGATATCGACGACTCAGAAGAATCAAACTCTGATATTGATTCAGAAGGAAGTAATGAATAACATACCTACTGATAAATAGGTGGTATTGTTGTTATAAATATTTTAGCGTTTAATTTATTTTTTTTTAGAATCAAAATTTTTTTTGTTGGTGGTATTAAAATTAAGGTGCATCTTACAATCGATGGCGTCTTAGAATCGAAGAAATACGGTATATATACTTAATGCAAAAACATGAATTTTTTTCTACAAATCTATGCAAATGAATTATGATATATCCATTCCAGGTACGTTCCCAGGATTTTTGCGCGTGTGTGTTTTCGGGGGGATGGGCAGGAATTTAGTTTGTGTATTGTGTATGTGTGTGCGAGGTGGGTCTGAAAATGACACTTGAATAGAATTTCCCAATTACTAAAATATTCCACCGGACAGAAGAGATTAAAACGATATTCTATATCAATAAATGATATTCTATATTAATTTTATAGCTTATTTTTATATCTATTTCATAGTGTCCAACATATACTTTGGCGCTAAAATAAAATTATACAAATACACCTGTTTTAGATTTAAAAGTTTCAAAGCAGGTAGACAAGTGCGAAATTTCGTATAAGACAACCGGATTTTCAAGGGAGGGGTCCGAACCCCTTGGCTACAAGCCATCCTGGTACCTCCCCTACCGCTCACGGTATCTGAAAACAATAAATATAATTTCCCATTTCTTCAAGTTTATAAACAATAGTTTCATATTCTGCATTACATAATGCTTTTTTTTAACTCTATTGTTTCACACTCCTCTGATTATGAATATCAAATAGATCATTATTCTGATAAATTTGACAGTAGCTTAAAAAATAAATTTAAATTTATTTAAGTCAATTAATTTAAGGCAAATGTAATTTTACATTAGTGAACTCAAATGCATCAGCAAAAAATTTACCTTCGAGCTCCGAGCACAGTGGCAGAGATCGTGGTCAGAACAGCTTCAGAAGAAGCTCTTTGACATCAAATTCAATTCCTCTTAAGTTATTGGTTTATTACTCATTCGTCTTCTTCTATGGACGGAAAACGAACCTAAATCCGAGTTTCGCGACACCATTTTAACTATCAAGCATATTTTACTTGATTATATCACTTTTAACCTGGAACGGCATATATACACAGTCGTATCAGAATAATACGACCACCTACCATACATATACTATGGAAGGTGGTCATATTATTCTGATACGATTGTGTATTTTACCTTTCATGATTGTACATCGGAGTCTGTATAATTGGAATATTTTATTTGATTCTTCTTTTAACAAACTGTTTTTGTTTTGTTTTATTTTAGATGCAAATTGAAAATTCTCTTTGGGTTGGATAGGATTTGATAAATTATTATAATTCACACTTTTAGAATCTCCCAAAAGCTTTAATTGCGCCCTTGAAAATTTCAAAATTTTAAACGAATATTGCAAACGATCTATTTGGCAGGAAATCTGATACTTTAATGATGGTGTGTGATGATCAAGAATTTACAATGGCAGCAACAATTTATCCTTTCACCACCAGCGGGATTGGAAACGCAACATTTTGTTTTGAAAGTTAAGTGAAAATTTCTCTTTCAGTTGAATTGATACTAACGAATAGTGATGAGTCGTTCGCGAACGATTTGTTCACAATGAACGAATCAGGTAAGTGAGTCATTCGTTCGAGACTCCTTTCTGAAAGGAATCGATTCTTTGAATCATTTGCCCTCATCCTGAATTATTTTTTGCTTTTCATAACAAAACAGAAAGTCAGTAATTAACTGAAAAACTATTGTAATTAAAAATCACCTTTTTTTTAATGCAAAATTCCTTTCGAAGGAGATCAAAGAATCAGACTGAACGAATCGGCCGTACTCACTCAATGAATTCTTTCCTATCGTTCGCGAAAGAGTCGAATCAGAATGAACGAATCGGATGTAATGGCTCAATCGAATCCTTTGACTCCTTTTGTTCGCGAATCAGAGGGACTGACCTCACGACCTCTTCCAGACTAAAACGATGCTTTTGATTCCTTTGACTCTGCGAATGATGAGTCCTTCGCGGGAGATATTGATTTAACACCACATACCTTGAGCTACTTTTATTTATTAATAATAAATATAGGTAAATGAAATGAAGGGAAAGTTGACTAAAATAAATGAAGTCAATTTAATAGTTGCTATAATTTAATAATCTATAATTATCTTAAATATTTATTTCAGCAATTTCTTCAAATAAAGCAGTTATCTTATGTTTAGGCATTGAATTTCCATTGTTCAATTATAGCTTGTTAGATTTTTTCAGGTGATATTTTAATAACTGGTAAATGGAACAATTTCAAATCTATTAAGTTGTGTTTCAATCTCTACGTACATTTCAAAATATTCAAAATATTTCAAAATATATTCAAAATATTAAAGTTTTTAAAATATATTTAATTTCAAAATAACATAATTTAGTTATTGAAATTAAAATAATCGTTTTTTAATTAATTACTCCAATATTTAAAATAGTTCACCTATTAGATTACACCAAACAGCAACCGATTCGAATCACTCGGAGAATCAAATGAATCAAACCAACGAATCTTTTAAGTGAGTCGATTCCAATGAAATCCGACAAATCTACCGACTGAACCAACCCCATTCCACAATAGGCAATTAGTTCGCGACAATGGATTTCAAAGATCTTTGATAGTTGCCTACCTCGAACCTTCAGGTCAAAGTTTGCTTTTAGTAAATAAGAAAATCCTGATATTGTTATAAATATTCCACGTGACTGAAAAACAGATACATGCTTTCATACTAAATAACAAACACTAAGTCTTAAAATGTTTTAGCAATTGGAGTAAGTCTGACAGTCACCAACTCTGAAGAATTACTTAAAGTCACAACTATATAAATTTTCAGGACGAATGTACCGTATCATATGACTCTACAGAGGAAGCTTAAGGCAACTCAATGTATACAAGAGTACTATTTAAATATAATTCAAAGTAAATAAATTGCTACTTAAATACAATTCACAGTAAACAAAAGTACTACTTACACACAATAAGCCCAGTATAGAAATTTCAGTATTACTGGTTTACTTACGAATAACATTAATATTAAAATACTTCTTTTTAAGTTCCATTCTACATTTAAAAATGATTTAATTTCATTACATTGCAAAGAGACGCTTTGTACATTTCTTGAAAAGTCCTGGGTCTCCGAAGGAGAAGCATATTTTAAATGGCCATGGAATATTATTAGAGTTCCGTAACAGAATTTGGTCCCATTCTCTTCGGCTACCGGAAATTTTGATTCACCTTGAATATATATTTTCTATTTTTTTAATGCTGTAAAAATTTACGGTGCCAAATATATCATTGTCGTGTTCGCAAATATTATAAAATTTCATTTTAAGTAAAAAATGTTATTAAGAATTAAATGAACGTACTATATAAATACAACTTTAGATTAAATGGAGCATCTATGTAGATTGAAAAATATTTTTAGTCACTTAATCATGCACTATTACGTCGTTTCCTGATCATATCAATAGATAGGAATTGGACTTACTTTTATATCCCTTCTTGATGCAGAGACAGTTCCTCCAGACTAAAGATTTCGCATTCTTGTGTTTTTTTTTTCCGGATAAGGCTCCCAGTAACTAAAAGAGAAAGGATAATCATTGTATGAAAAACAAAAGATGAATTGTAACGAGACAGACTCAACGCTGGTGCAGCTGGAACTCGAAACTGGAAACTGCAAATTACAAGCCAAGCGCGATACAGACTGAGCCAATCGGGATCGGTTGGCTCAGTCTATATCGCGTCAGTTTGTATCTTCAGATAGTGAAATAACTTGTGTCTGAATTTGAGTTACATTCGGTATTTGAAGGTACGTCTCCAATTACATTGCGTAGATCGTCTGGAGTAAGAGTAGTAAGTATTCCTTTCACAAAGTTATTATTACTGGCTTAGTTTGCTTTCCGGGGGCGGATGAAAATGAATAAATCCTCCCGATTCTTATTATTTTGACCGTGATCGATTATTAATACATTACGTTGTACCTTTTTAACTATTTATAATTTTTTGGGTCTCTAAATGGTAGCTAGGTATAAACTGGAATGATGATGCACAGAACCGGTCAGGTCTAGCGCCTAATGTCCGACCCTGCCTTCTCGTCGTGCCGGCAATCAGTACCTTTCAAAAGAGATATTCTCTTTTAGAAGGGAAAAGAAGGGGTGGGCTGCCAGCTCAGTGTGGCCTACTGATCTGGTCATCTATGGCCAATTTTTCTTTTTTTCAACCCTGCTGAGGAACTTCATAGGATCCTGGTGCTGACCATTTATACTCACTAGACTGGACTGGTTTATGGATTTGAGCTTGATTATGGATCCTGGACTTGCTGCACTAATGGGTCTCTGTTGAGGGAGATCTGCCGCTGTGTTTTCTATTTGCTTGTGGGTTGTCAACCCTTATTGAACAGAGGCACGGGATACCTTATATCAGCTGGTGGATAATCTTGATCAGAGGCCATCGCAGGTACCTTAACCCTCATTTAATTAATTGAGCATTGTCAATCCTAAACTGGAGTAATGTGCCTCAGGCAGACCATATGGCTCTTGAGAAGGTTTACTTGAAAATGTGGTGTCTGAAGTTCCTACCAGCATTGGTACTTCAGACTTTAGCGGAGGAGGGACAGGTCTTTGCCCCATGCCTGCGATCAAGGGGCTGTTTGATATTGTTGGCATCTACCTCTCTCAATAAAACTAGTTTCTTTAAAAATCTTACTAATCATTTTCTCTCTACAGGTACGTGGAACGTGAGGGTTTTATATAGAGATTATTCTCTTGATGTCCTCACGCAGGAATTATAACCTATTCTAGGCTTGCAAGAGATCAGATGGACAGGGAAAGGCGAGATACTTAAAAATAACTTTAAATTTCTCTTTTGAGGCAGGGAGAATGGAAAGTATACATCCAAGGTTAATAAGTTTGCTTCTCGGCAGACATGCCAGTGATGCTCTTCTAGGTTATGACTGCATTAATAAAAGATTTCTTAGAGAAAATTAAAAAAAAAAAATTAAGACTTGAATGTCATCTGTTGTTATGCCCCCACAGAAGACTATGATGAGAAGAAGAAGGATAAGTTTTACAGCCAGATTCAAGACATTTTGAATTCTGTGAAGGAAGGAGATATTTATCTTGTGCTAGGAGACTTCAATGATAAATTTGGTACTGAGTCTAATCTTTGGGCAGGAGTTTTAGGTCCCTTTGGCATTCGTTGCTCCAATGGCAATGGGGAACGTTTCCTATATGTAAGTAAACTTAATGGTTTGCGAATAACTAACACATACTAGAAACACCAGGACATTTATAAATATACATGGGTTTCATCTGATGGGTTGCAAAGGAAAATGATGGATTATATTTTAATTAGCAGAAAATTGGCTAGTTCAGTTGGACCAGATCATACAGGACAGCCGAAATTGGGTCTGACCATTACCTGGTCAAAAGTGTTTCGCAGCTGAAGCTTAAGAAATGTTGTGCTAAGGTTAAAAAATATCTATAACACTGAATGCATGAAAAATCCAGATTTAGCCAAAACATACCATGTTAGGCTACCTGGTCATTATGGAAATCGTGGTTTGGTTACTGCTGAAGTTAAGAAAGAATGGGATCAGTTTCAACTGATGGACGGAAAACGAAGGCTTTTCTTGAAATCAACAGTGCTCTTTTGGGTAAAAGGGAACAGAGGAAACAAAATTATTTGAGTGATAAGGCTATGGAACTTATTTCTGAAAGAAGGAAATGCAGGATTAATATGAATCAACACCTAAAGAAGGCATTACAACGAACTTAATAAACATGTAAAGGATCAGTTAATAGCTCATAAGAATCTTTGGCTTGATAGCTTGGCTGACAAAGCTGAGAAAGCAGTTAGACAGCACAACAGCAAGAGGTTGTACTAGATTATCAATGTTTTATGCGGGAAGGAACAGACAAGTACACAGGGATTGAGGGATAAACATGGCAAGGTGGTTGAAAGTAAGGATTCTGTCATGGCAGGTGAGCTGAGCATTTCAGAGAAGTTCTAAATAATGTGATTATTTCTACTACCATTGTTTGTAAAAAGGATAGATGTATTAATAGCTTTAATGATGGCCCTATATCACACTTCGGAGTCACTTTGGCTATCTCTATTAAAACGCTATATTAAATCCCCAGGGGTGGATTAAATCACCACTGTAATGCTTAGAGCTGGAAACATTTGTGTTGTCACATGGCGGATTGAAATTTTGAATATTTTTAAGATAAATGTGTGGTTCTTAAGGATTTTACTAAAACTATTATTGTCCCAATTTTTAAAAAGGTGACGGTAGTTCTTGTGATAATTATAGTGGAATTAGTTTACTTTCTGTTCCAGGTAAAGTTCTTTGCACGATTATACTTAATAGATTTAAGAATTTGGTTAATGGACAACTGCATGATGAACAGTGTGGATTCAGAAGTGGTAGGGGATGTATTGATCAAATATTTTCACTAAGGTAGATTCTTGAGAAACGTTCAGAAATCAGAGTTTCAGAAATCTGTGGTTCCTAGCTTTATAGATTTCAAAACGTCTTTTGACTCTGTTGATCGACATAATTTGTGGTTGATTGTTAGATCATATGGAATACCTGATAGATTAGTGAACATAATGAAAGCTCTCTATAATAACACTGAGTCTAGTGTGATAGTTGGTACGTCTTGCAGCGATTGGTTTAGCATTGCTAGAGGAGTTAGACAAGGGTGCATTTTGTCTCCTTTTCTCTTTTGTTTGCTTATTGATTATGTTATGCGAAATTCTTTGCAAGGGAAAGATATTGGCCTTAAATGGTCTAGAGATCACGAAATTTCTGATTTAGATTATGCAGATGATTTGGCCCTGTTGGCTACTGATGTTAATGAGATGAATTCGTTCATTAGGGCTGTTGATGAGACTGGTAATAGAGTAGGTTAGGTGATAAACAGAAAAAAACTAAAGTGATAAAAATTGGTGAGGCAGATGGTGATTCAGTTGCTTTGAATGGCTGCACTGTTGAGCAAGTATCTCAGTTAAATTATCTTGGAAGCTATGTAACATACTGGTTATGTGCGGCATGAAATAAGTAGAAGAATAGGGATTGCCGTTGGGACTTTTAAGAATCTATGGAGAGGGTGGAAAATTAGGCGTGTACACCTAAAGACTAACATTAGGCTGAATAATAGTTTGTTTCTTTCTAAGATTAGTTATGGTAGCGGAACATGGACCATTTGTAAGCAGGATATTACGAAACTTGATGCCTTTGATTCTAGATGTATGTGGGGCATTATGTGGTTTGACTTTGAAAGTAATGATGAGGTTAGAAGAAAGAGTCATCAACCTTCTTTGAGCAGTATATATTGTGCAGAGAGAGACTGCGTTGGTTTGGTCATGTTGCCCTTATGCGTAGCTGCAAATTAGCAAACAGGATTATGAACAGTGTGCTTAAGGGTTTCAGAAAAAGGGGGAGACCTAGGAAGCGATGGACAAACAATGTCAAACAGGATCTTGCTGGAATTGTCCTAGAGTGGTCAAATGCAGCAGCAGTAGCTCAGAACAGATATGCCTGGAGAGGAAAATTTCACAGTCTGAGGATTTTGTATGTAGTATGTATGAATAAGCAACTTTCGTATTGCAGTAGAAAACGTCCAGCTCCTCTGCTCACTAAAACTCTTGCGCTCTCTCCTGACTCCCAAAACGTTCTGGCCACTCTCCAATACAGCTCTCCATCCTCTCTCCATCCTCTCTGCTCCTCACTCTTTAAAATACAAAGGGCAGCTATCTCGAGTCTGATTGGCCGACGCAATTCTTTCTGCAAAAGAGAAAGGGGTTGGTGGTAAGAGATGATAATCCGCATAATTCTTGCCGCAAAATCCTTGTCCCGAAACCATGTGGCCTGAGGTTATGCTGGAGACGTCTTGTGTTGCAGTAGTTTGCTTACAGCAAAAAAATATATATTTTTCAGATTACCATTTTATGAGTCCCATGTCCACAATACATCTCCTGTGATACTTTACTACTGAATTTTTGGTAACTATTTTTATCATTAAAATTCTCACATCCGTTTCGATTCATCATCATCATCATCCTCAAGCAGCCATGGGCTACGGAGGTCCAACCAGACCGCGCAGTTTAATAATCCAAGCATATCTGTTCTGAGCTACATCTGCTGCATCCGGCCACTGTACACCAATTCTAACAAGGTCCTGTTTGACATTGTCTGCCCACCGCATCATTAGTTACAAAGTTAAACCACCTAATACCCAAGATACTGCGTAAGCATCTAGAATCAAAAGCATCTAGGTTCCTGTTATCTTGTTTACATAGCGTCCACGTTTCACTACCATAACTAACCCTAGAAAGAACCAAACTATTATACAGCCTAATTTTAGTCTTTAGGTGTATACGCCTATTTCTCCACACTCTCCATAGATTCTTAAAAGTCCCGGCAGCAATCCCTATTTGTCTGTTAATCTCATGTCGCACATCACCATTATCTGTTACATAGCTCCCAAGATAATTAAACTGTGACACCTGCTCAAGACTGCAACCATTCAGATTAACTGAATCACAGCCTGCCTGACCAATTTTCTTCACTTTAGTTTTCTCTCTGTTTATAACCAAACCTACTCTACTACCAGTCTCATCAACAACTCGAATGAAAGAGTTCATCTCATCAACATCATTTGTCAAAAGGGCAAAATCATCAGCATAATCTAAATCAGAAATTTTCCTATCTCCAGTCCATTTAAAGCCAAAATCTTTCCCTTGAAGTGAATTTCGCATAACATAATCAATAACCAAGCTAAAGAGAAAAGGAGACAAAATGCACCATTGTTGAACACCAGAAGTAATGCTAAACCAATTGCTACAAGCCTTACCAACTATCACACACGACTCAGTGTTATTATAGAGAGCTTTCATTATGTTAATTAACTTGTCTAGTATACCATATGATCTCACAATCAACCACAAATTATGACGATCAACAGAGTCGAAAGCCTTTTTGAAATCAACAAAGCTGGCAACCAAAGGTTTCTGAAACTCTAAACATTTCTCAAGAATCTGCCTAAGTGAAAATATCTGATCCACACATCCACACATCCTGAATCCACATTGCTCATCACGCAATTGCCTGTCAACCAGATTCTTAATTCTATTAAGCACAATCATGGAAAGAACTTTACCTGCAACAGAGAGTGAGCTGATACCCCTATAGTTATCACAAGAACTACGATCACCTTTTTTGATAATAGGGATAATAATAGCTCTAGTAAAATCTTTAGGAACCATTCCTTTATCATAAAAGGTATTCAAAATTTCAGTCATCCAAGTGGTAACCGAAACATTCCCAGCTCTAAGCATTTCCGTAGTAATTTCATCCACCCCTGGGGATTTATGAAGTTTACGTTTAGAAATAGCCAAACTAACTTCAGATTTCCGTTTCGATTACATTGCTTTTTTTTTCAAATTTGTGAAAGAAAATAATCATTTCTTTTAGAAAACTGGAAAAAAAAAAGGACCGACCATACTGAAGTGCTCACTACCGCTTCTTGTGCCTAGGGTTAGAGGAAAGGTAACTATGGGCCTTCGTGTAGAGTTTATGCCAAATTTCAAATTCTTATGTGCATACTGTAGCATTACTCGTTTTTACTGTTCAATTTTAGTAATCTAAACTTCTAAACTGTTAGTAATCACACTGGCTTTAAAAAAAAATTGTTTCCTAACTCCTTCTTGCAAAATCCTTACAGAATTATATAAAAAACTCAGAAACTAATATCAAGAACCTAAGTTGAAACAATGCAAAATCTTTGGGTTGCAAATTCCATGTTAAACCGAAAACAAAATTGTCTGTGTATCCATAGTAAATACACAGATTACCTGTAGAAATAGACTAAAACAATAGTTAAAACTTCTGAGAAAATTATCGCCGACACAGCGGGAATCGATCCCGAAACTCTACATTGATGCAACAGAAAACTGAAATTTAATAAAGTGTGCTTTAAAAATTTTACCTTTATTACTGAAGCTCTGAAAGATTCAGTTATAGGTAAAGCTTACCATGATAGGTTACTTAGTCATTTTGACAGTCATGGTTTGCTCACTACTGAAGTTGAGGAAGAATGGGAACATTTTAAACATGCTTTTTTGGAAACTAACATTACTCTTTTAAGAAAAAAGGAGCAGAGGAGACAGAACTATTTGAGCGATAAGGCACTTGAGCTTATTTCAGAAAGAAAGAACTGCAGGAATGTCCTTAATCAATACCATAGTAGTCCTAATAGAAAGCATTACAGAGAGCTTAATAAACATGTAAAGGATCAGTTAGGTGCTGATAAGAATCTTTGGCTTGATGAATCTTGGCTGACAAAGCGGAGAAAGCAGTTAAACATCATAAAAGCAGAGAACTGTATCAGATAGTTAATGTTTTGTGGGGTAGAAAACGGACAGGTATAGAGGGATTTAAGGATTAGCAAGATAAGGTTATAGAAGGTGAGAATTCTGTCATGGATAGTTGAGTTTAACACTTCAGAGATATTCTAAACATTGCGATCATTACTTCCACTGCCTTTAACGTTGGCTCTATATCACAGTCTGAATTTGTTATGGCTATTTTTGAACTTTACCTAAATCCCCAATGTAGATGAAATTACTACTAAAAGTGCTTTGAATGACTGACTGAAATCTGAATATGTTTTGTGATAAATGCATGGTTCATAAGGATTTTACCAGAGCTATTATTATTCCTATTAAAAAAAAGCGTCTTGACCAGATGGAGGGGCGGTACGATAAATGGAAAATAAAGATAAAAGCCGAGAAGAGCACTGCTATTCTCTTCATTCAGTGGAAAAAAAAGGATAAAAAATCCTACATGTTTGCAATTTTTAGACAAGCGTATTAGAAGGCAGGAAACTGTCAAGTATTTGGGTATAACTTTACACGAGGAGCTAAGATGGGATTCTCATATTCATGAGATTATCTCCAAGGAAAATGAATGAGATGTTAATTGGGACCTCTCCTTAGGAGAAATTCAATATTGATGACATACCATAAACTATTATTATACACTATGTTCATTCGCCCTATCATCACATATGCCTCCCCAATTTGGGCAAAAACCACTGCATCCAATATTCACAAGATCCAACAGGTCTTGCAGAATAAAATATTGTGATCTGCGGTCAATGCCTCCTGGTTTGTAACTAGCAGACAAACCTGGTCATCGACCATATCTACACTCATATTAATTTCATCTCAAAAAGATTTTTTGAGGCTGTTCAGAGGAATCTTCATGAGATTATTTCTACACTGATTCGACTATGACCATGAAGTAAATGATGGCTAAATGAGGTCTAAAATGATGGCTTTCTCTGCACAAAGCTATCCATTTTAGGTCCCTTGTACGTCATATCTGCTACTTAAAGTTTTTGTAATATGTTTGACCCTAGAGGCCCATCCAAGGGTGGTTCATTCTTTACAAGTTCTACAACTGAAACCAATTAAGCCTAACAAGAGGTGAAGGGTGAATTTTTACCTCGTACTTCAAAGATGTTATAACGATCTAAGATACAAGTTATATTCAATAACAATTTTTATCACTTGTTAAAACAGGTTACAGGTATATCAAAAACGGTTGCAATGCAGTTTGCAGTTTAAGACACAGTAAAATACTAACTAGTATTTACTCAAATTAACGATCAGAGAATTTATCTACAAACTTGTAGATAAATATAGAAAATAATGCAACAACAATGTGCACTATATAATACAATGTGTACCCTATAAACATAAAAGTAGACAAAGTAAATTCAAATAATTCCGACTTACATTAATTAAAGAAGATTCCTTAATCTGAACTGTATAACTTGTAAAAAAGTTTCAACGGAAGTTTAAACGTTTCTAAATCTGACATTCGTAAAATTGTCAGTTAGAAACAGAAAATATACTTAATCTTCAAGAGAGATTAAAAGCGAACAGTAAAATATACATTCAAAAGACTGCAATTGAAGGGCTTGCAGCAATAACGAGTCAGCTCCACCTTCTGCCAATTTTGAGTAAGCAAAAAATACCATTTAAAATTCAAGTTTTTTTTTTCAAACATGCTATAAATTGATAATGCTATTAAATGAGAACGAAGGTAACTATAACTCGGAGCTGGCTCCTTTTTGCACCAACTAAAAGGCTTTACTGGAGAGCACATATAACTAAAAAAATGAGTAACAATTGCAGCTGCCTCCTTTCTGCTGCAAGCCCTCAATTCAGAAAAATGTAGAGATTTCAAGTTGAAATCTCTAAAATCCTAAACATATACTAACAATTTAAATATAAAATTAAGCTAAACTATCCTATTCTGCCGACCAAGGGCTCTGCCTGGGTTGGATATCCGATCTCTCCCAAGGCTATTAGGCAATTTAAATAAAGGTTTAGCTAACTAAAGTTCACTTCTTGGAGCTAAGCAAAAACACGTCCGCTCTCTTCAACGTCTGAGCTTCAAGTCTCAAAGTCCAGGTCACATTATTCCTCTGATATCTGATATATTAAATTAATTTTATGAACTCCAAGACTAGAGCTTATATCTCGAAGTCTAAAATAGTGCTTGATTGGCAATAACAAAATTATAACTCATAAACCCCAAAGGGGCCACAAGGGCAAAACAAATTTTCTATAAGAAGCACAACTAAAAGTTAAACATGTGGGTTTAAGGACGCTTAGGACGCTTGAATTGGTTCAAAACCAAATGGATCATAATCAATCAAAGATCTAATTATATCATAAGGATTATCTCCCACTGCCTCGAAAAAGGTCTGCGCGAGCTTCCGAATATGAGTGTATATGTGGTCAGTGCTCAAATCAGTGTGAATGATCTTGTTTTTCGCAAACAAAGGAGCACTGACCACAAATCTGAGAATTTTATTTTGGAAGCTCTGAAGCCTCCTGACATTGCTGTTAGTAGTATTACCCTATACTGGTGAGGCAAAAATCAGGACTGGCCGCACAAGAGTCATAAAGAAATAATTTCTTTACTGGGGGCAGTTTTGAGCTCCACCCTATCAATGGTGCAAGTTTACATCTGATGATTTGAACCTTTGAGAACACATGATCAATATGTGGAGTTACAACAAAGTTTTTATGTAGAATGACACCAAGGTATTTCACCGTTGGTGTCCAGGATGTTTCAACTCGAAAAGGTTTAGGAGAATCAGGATTAACAATCCTCTTTCTAGAAAAGAGAACTGACTGGCTTTTATCTGAGTTAATATTGAGTTTCCATTTGGAGCACCAGTGCTCTATTTTGTCCATTCCAAGCTGCAACCTTCTGATGGATGAAGAGAGTACAGCATTATCATCAGCGTAAAGTGCCGTCATGAGAGGATGGAGATCTGAGAGATCGTGAATATAGAAGTTGAATAGAGCAGGGCCCAACAAAGAGCCGTGTGTGACACCTGCACCTACGTTTCTTTCAGTGGTAAGGCAGTTGCCAATCCTAACACAAAATGTTCTTTCATTCAGGTATGACTATAAAATATGGGTCATACCCGAAGGGAAGTTGGCTTGAATCATTTTAAAGATGAGGCCGTCAATCCAGATCTTATCAAAAGCTTTCTCCACATTCACAAAAGTAAAGGCGACGGTCTCTTTCTAATTTCAGGATTCGGCAACACTTTTCACTAATCGTAGTAGGTGAACTGTAGATCGCTTCTGCCTAAAGCCAAATTGTCCTTCTGCAATTAGTCTATTCTGATCAGTGTGCTCCATTAGGCAATTTAAGATAATTCTCTCAAAAACTTTACCTAAACATGGGAGCAAACTGATCGGGCGATAACTCTGCAGAGAGGTTGGAATTTTCCCTGCTTCATGTATCATTTTATTAACAGCCCTTTACCAGATCGATGGGAAGTGTTTCAGACGTAAAAGGCTGTTAAAAATAGAACAGATGTAAACAATGGCTCTAGGCGGAAGTTGTTTGATCATGGTGATTATTCCTCTTCTAAAAAGCTCTAAATATAGCTTATAATAATAGTAAAAACAAAGTGGAAGTAAAAATTGTCTAGATCATTTGTAAAACAAGTAATGTTTAATTCTGCCAAATCTAAAAGTGAGCCTTCTTTTCTGTCGCTTCTCTTCAAAGATCCCTCACATCTCGCATTGATTTCTTAGTAACAATTCAGAAGCACAGAACCAAAAGAGACCTTATCGAGGAATACGCCCACTAAGCTACCTCCCAATATTCTCAATTCTCAAACTTTCAACAAATTGTTCATCGAACAAATTTCCGTTTCGAACAAATTTCCGTCGAACATATTTCTGTCGAACAAATTTCGGTCGGGCAAATTTCCTTCGAACAAATAATCTGTCGAATAAGTTTCCGTCGAACAAATTACAAAACCCTAGCCAAATGTAACAGCTGCAGTTGAGAACAGACATGTTAGGAGAGAAAAATTACAGCCTGGTAGGACCTCCGTCTACGAGGCCCATGGTTGTGTCCGTAGCCCATGGCTACATGATGATTTTGTATGTATATACAGGGTGATTCAAAACTATTGTGCCAAACTTTAAGGGATGATAGAACACGCCTAAACAAGCACTTTTCGTCATCAATGCATGGTCGGAACTTAAGCGGTGAAGCGCTAAGGTTTAGCAGTTACTGTGTCAGGAAATGGAGAAACACAAGAATGACAGAAGAGGTTTGAAACAATTGCAGAAATTACAGGACATAAAGTACAGAATTTTATTGAACAATTTACAGAAACTGCTCAAAAGAGCGACCGCCAACATTCATCAAAAGGCTTCACACCTTCGACATAGTGATCGGCGTACATGGACGAAAACACCAGGCATTTCTCGGACAGCGGCAGCGGCAATAGAAATCCTGGCAACAAGGTCCTCATTGGAATCGATGGGGCTATCGTATATGAGGCTTTTCATATGGTCCCATAATGAAAAAGTCCAGGCATGAGAGATCGGGCGATCGTGGCGGCCAAGCGATGGGACCACCCCGAACAATACATCGTCCTGGAATTGTTGCATCCAAGGCTTCAGCACATCCACGCTGAAATGGGGTGGTGCTCCATCGTGTTGGAACCACATACGAGTTTGAATGTTTGCTGGAACAGGGTTCAGTAATTCTGGCAAAACGTTTTGTAAAAATGCAAGGTACATTCTTGCTTTCAGTCGGGCTGGCAGAAGGTATGGGGCAATCAAATGGTCATGGAGGATTCCAGTCCAAACATTTGTGGAGAAACGCTGCTGGTACGAATGTGGACGTATGGCATGCGGATTACTGGTGGCCCACATATGTGAATTGTGGGTATTAAAAATGCCCTCATGTGTAAAGGTGCATTCGTCAGTGAATAAGACATGTGCATAAAAGTTCGGTTGCACTGCAGTTTGCTGCAGGACCCACTGTGCAAAATCCACACGAGGCCGATAATCTGCAGGTGTCAAGGCGTGCACCCTCTGTGCATGGGTAGAGATGTAATCGTTCGTCTCATAGAACTCGCCACACCATCGATTTGAGCACACATATGGCATGGGAAATTGCTCGCGTGCTACATTCGGGACGATCTCCAACCCTATGTAGAATTTGCTCCGTAACACATGGCATCCTCACACTGCTTGCACGCCCTGTATCCTGCAAGCTGCTGACAAAGAAGCCCGTTTCGCACAGATAACAGTGCAATCGCTGAAAGGTTTCACGATCAGACATGCATCTGGTCGGAAAGCGCTCCCAGTACAGTCTTTGGGCTTCCCTCGCATTCACATCCACAACTCTGTATGTGAAATGCATGTCTGCCTTCTCCTGATTCGTGAAACAATTCATTCGTTCTGCAATCTACGGTAGAAATGACGACGAGTGCGAAAACCAGCGCTTATAAGTGTTTACTAGAATGCGCCCTCTAACGCTTCACCGCTTGAAGTGCTTGTTTAGGTGTGTTCTATCACCCCTTAAAGTTTGGCCCAAGAGTTTTGAATCACTCTCTCTATATATACTTGTGTATAAAAAGGAGGAGAAAGTGTTATACTGCATTGA
Source organism: Ryuthela nishihirai (assembly GCA_038380435.1). Lineage (NCBI taxonomy): Eukaryota > Metazoa > Arthropoda > Arachnida > Araneae > Heptathelidae > Ryuthela > Ryuthela nishihirai. Next base: position 94,291,648 of record JAWZYU010000009.1, read on the forward strand.
AAATCCAGTCTCTTGGCTCCCTCTCTACCTTTTCGCATTTTTTTTTTCGGTTCGGATGCGTTTCTTGTCCCCCCCCCCCAATCCCACCGTCACTTTTTTCTAGATCCGGATCTGAATACAGCTAATATATTTATATAGATGGATATATATATATAGCAAAATGAGCCATAGCGTTCGAAATCTTCTCCCATTAGAGGAGCTAAACAGTTAAATTTTTATTTTTTGATACGTCACTAATTCCATGAGTTTGGTGTAAATGACCTAAATATTAGGTCAACGTGCATTGTAATAAGCCCAGTTGCAAATGAAGGCTATTATTAATAACTCTTTACGCTTACTCATCATTACATATTAATCCGTTTTTGATAATGATACAGATTTTTTTTGACAGAAATTAAATGATATTTAATTAATCCTTATAGTGCACTACCTGTTTTAATTAAATTTGTAGCCAATTTTTGTAGCCTGTTAAATATTCTAGAGCTCATAACTGAATTCTGGACAAATGTTGTCTAAATTCTAGATTTAGATATATTTTATTGATCTTTATCTTTAGACATGTTTATTCATTAAAAATCATATTGACGAATATATTGAGCTTTGAATGCGAAATTCTATTGTGATAACATGGAACTGTTTCTATTTTTCTGTCCTGTACCTTTATGTACTAAACACATATGATAATTAAATTACACCAGGAAACGTAGAGTGCAAAAGTGCTTGAGTGGCTTCACATCTGGATTTCTTCGAAGATTTCTAGCAAACATAAAATTGTGCTTTCACCCTCTGTATCGAAATTAAAAATTCTCTTCCACCCAGCCAGTCCACATAAACATATGAAATCACACTACAAAAAAAAAAAACATTTCCGGGCAAGGGAAAGATACATTCAGAGCTAATTTCGAAAATAAGCTTTTTACGAAAAGTGTCACTAGCGATAAATTGATCTCAGTAACTATAACAATATATATAATATAACATGCTATAATAAGCATATTCATCGAAGAGCCAAAACATTATGACCACCTGCCTAATATGATGTTGGTCCTCCACGAGCCGCCAAAAACAGCTCTGACTTGGCAAGGCATGGGTGCTACAAGATTTCTAAAGGTATCAGGTACCAACACGTTATCAGCAGATCCTTTAACTCTTGTAAGTTACGTGATAAGATTACGTGATACTTATAAGATCGGATATGCTCTTCCAACACGTACAACAGATGCTCAATTGGATTGATGTCTGGAGAATTTGGAGATCAGGGCAATACCTGGAAGTCTTCCTCATGTTCTGTGAACCATTATCGAACAATACGGGCAGTGTCGCATGGCGCATTATATGCTGCTGAAAGAAGGCACTACTAGAGGGATATACCGTTGCCCTGAAAGGATGTAGCTGGTCTGCAATGAGCTTTTCGTAGGTGGTAGACGTCATAGTTTCCTACACATGAATGACTGGATCCAAGGTTTCCCAGCAGAACATTGCCAAAGCATTACACTTCCTCCACTGGCTTGATTTCATCCCACGTTGCATCCTGGTGCCAACACTTTCCCAGATAAACGATGCACACGTACCCAGCCGCCCACATAGTGAAAGAGGAAACAAGATTCTTCGGACCAAACGACATTCTTCCAATCATTCAAAGTCCAGTTTTGATACTCGCGTACGCATTATAGGCGCTTTCGACGATGAACCAAGGTTAGAATGAATACTCAGAGCAGTCTCTGGCTACGCAGCTCCATTTTCTGCAGGGTTCGATGTACTGTGTGTTGTGACACATTACCTCCGTCACCAGTATTCAAATTACGGGCGAGTTGTGTCACAGTATCCTCTACTCATCTCTTGCATCAATGAGCTGTAGTCGGTCCACACCTTGGCAGGGGTTCGTGGTTTTTCCCTCGTCGGACCACATTTTGAAAGTACTAATCACGCCTGACCGTGAGCACCCCACAAGCCTTGCCGTTTCGGAAATGCTCTGACCTAGTCGTCTGGTCATAACAATTTGGCCTCTGTCAAACTCACTTTGGTCCGCTGCCATTCCCATCTGAAGAACAAGAATAACACTGATTATCAGAGTTCAGTATCAGGTGTTATTTATACCGTTTCATGACCTTCACACGCGTCGTCGTTTAATTGCAGTTGCTTCGATTTGCTTAAAGATGCTCGGTTCATAATGTTTTGGCTCTTCGGTATGAAAGAGGCGTTACTAGTCATAAAAGTTTACTACAAAAAGCCCACTAAAACACAAATTATAATTGTTAAAAGAAACTGCGTACTAAAATAGATGAAAGTTTAGAACTTTGTGTAATGATTCAATTAATTTTGAAACTATTTAGAATGAGTAAAACTGCAGTTTGCTGCTAAATGTTTCCAACATATTAGGATGTTGCAAATGAAATGGCTTAAATGTTAATGAAATATTCAACAGCTCTAATTTTGTTAAAAATAACTTAATCAAAATATGCACGAACAGATAATACACTTCTGACACCGCAAAACAAGTGCATATATGCCTTTATGCCGTTGGTTAAAAATTCTGCGTTCCTGGAAGCGATGAATTCTTCGAAGACGTTTTTAACTACTGTCTCAATGCTGAATGCTTTGCCCATTAAAAAGAGTAGTCAATTTGCGACAGCTCTGGTGAATAAGCCGGGTGAGCAAGAGTCTCATACTGTAAATTGTGGCGTTTCCAGACCATTATTTGTGAAATGTGAGGTAGAGCATTATCATAGAGCAGTAGGACGCCATGTCTATTATCCAATGCAGGCTGCTTCTTGCATAATTTGTCATGCATTTTTGGAGTTCCGCATATTTCTCTTGCATTTATTGCATTACCAGATTTTAGGAATGAATAACGGATAACACCGGCTGCAGACTACCAAACGTTCACCATATGTTTCTTAGGGCGAAGATTAGGGTTTGTCGTATAGGATCCATTTTATTTTCACACGTTATAACTCTATATGAAAACAGATCCCTTTGGTTTCGTTTGAGAAACGAAGTGCACACATTAAGTCGAAGTGTTTTGAGTGTACGTTAATAGACGAGGAACTCATTTGTCCAACTTCTTCACTTTCCCAATGGCTTCAAGGTGCCAGGAAACTTCAATAATGCACGACTATTTGCCTGCGAATCTCGTACAATTTGGTGTGTATCGGATTCAATTAAAGCCTTCAATTGATCATTATCGATTGCTTCTTTCCGTCGACCACGTAGCTGATTTTGAAGGCTGATGTCGCCAGATCGAAAACTTTCAATTTAGATCTGGATTTTAGATCTGCAAACTTCATTAGCTGCACATTCCACGAGAAAAACGTAAAATATCTAGCATAAATATATCGTTTGCAACATGCATTTAAATTTTTTTAATTTTCCCCCTTTCCACCGTTAGAAGGCGAAATTACAACTTTCGGCGATTCGAACAGTGCGAACAGTAATTTCATCCATACCTATAAAATACAAAATAATTTTTTATTCTGAAAATGATCAATTAAGCCTTAAACCTACCCACCATGTGGTAACGAGGCAATTCATTGTTGTCAATGCAAACTCATAACCTTCACATTCAACCATTAAAATTTCAAACTTCTATCGAAACTTGTTCAAACAAAATACATCGTTTGTAATATTTATTAAAATTTTGCAAAATTCAACTTTTTTTCCAATCGTTAGAAGGCGCAATTTAAAATATGTGAAGATTAGGTAAATGCGATTCGCAATAATTAGTCAATACCTATTGAACACAAAATTGTATTTCTAAAAACTGACAACTGTCTCTTAGAATAAAACTTGTGGGTTTCGGGCAACGCCTTTTGGTTAGGGAACAACTAATTGTTGCCAAAAAAACCTCAGAAACTTTGCATTTCATCAAGAAATTTTCAAATTTCTAGCACAAATACGCCGTTTGCAATATTTATTCAAATTTTGAAATTTTGAAATTTTTTTGCAGTTCCCAGGTTCGAGACCCACCTGTGCCAGAGTTGAGATTTATCTCCGCAAAACTCCCCGCCCTGCCGTCGATCAGTAAGGGACACCGATGGCTTTGGTAAGGCCGCGGTCCTTCGGATAGGGCGTTAAGTCATGGCCCCGTGTGCAGAAGAGACCATACTCTGTGCACGTTAAAGAACATGCTGGATGGCCCTAACGGGAGGCTACCATGTCTCCCAATAACTGTACAAGTAAGTTCCCTCCCCCAACCTTCTCTGAGACTTCAGGGCCTTGTGACAAATAAATGTTCTCTGAGACTTCAACAGAATCGCAACAAATAATGTTGAAATTCTAGATTTGATTAAGATCTTAATATTCAGTTATATTTTTCCATAAAAATTTTTTTTAAAAGTTATAGAACTTTAAAATTAAACATTTAGTAATTATTCCACAGTAAATATAACATAAAAAGGGAATGAAATATAACTGCAATAATGCATTAATCTGTACCTAAAATATGCTTTTTCTGAAGGAATTTGGCATCATGTTTGCTGCAATGCTTCAAATTTTCAGTCCCGAATTTTAAGTCCGGATTTCAGTCCCGGATTTTAATGTATGGACGTAGAATTTCTTTTTGAATATCAATGAACATAATTGTTTAGTATGTGAATCCTCTCTGTTTCGAGCGGGCGGGGTGGCTCTAGTCCGCAGTACCCAAGTTCGAATAGTACTTGGACCAGTGTTGAGATTTATCTGTGAAAAACTCCGCACCCTCGGTCAATAGGGGACATCGTTGGTCATGGGAAGGCCATGGTCCGTCGGATAGGACGTTAAGCCATGGCCCCGTTTGCAGAAGTGCCATACGCTGTGCACGTTAAAGGAGACGATGGATCAACTTAACGAGAAGCTATCATTTGTCTCCAAACAGCTATTCCAGTGGTTCCTTCTCGCAACCTCCTCTGAATTTTCGGGGTCCTTGTGACCTGGGTTGTTTCATCTCTGAGCGGCACTTTTTTGCACACCATGGGCTAAATGGCCAAGTCACATGGACCCCGAAAACTCAGAGAAGGTTGGGGGAGGAGACCCACTGGAACAACTGTTGGGAGACAGAATGTAGCCTCCCGTCAAAGCTATCCAGGGTGTTCTTTAACGTGCACATGGTATGGCTCTCCCGCACACAGAGTCACGGCTTAAAGTCCCATCCGACGGACGGCGGCCTTTCTAAGCCCACCGGTATCCCCTACTGACCGTGGCAGGGAGGGGAATTTTGCGGAGATAAATCTCAACTCTGACCCAGTTGAGACTCGAACCTGGGAATTACAGATTACGAGCCTTTCGCACTACTGACTGAGCCACCCCCGCTCCTCCTTGTGACCTGGGCATTTAGACCATTGTGTGCAACAAAAGTACCGCTCAGAGGTGAAACAACCCCAACTTTGCAATTGCCAACTTTTTCCACCGTAGAGGGCGCAATTTGAACTTTCGGGAGATTAGAGAAATGCGAATCGTATTATTTCATGAATATCCATCCAACTAAACTTTTCAATTTATATCTGAAAACTACTTGAATGTCTACAGACGGACAGCCAGACGACAAAGTGGAAACATTGGATCTCTTTTTTTTTTAAATGGGGGAAAATTTAAACAAAACAAGAACATTTACCACGAAATTTCTCGTTACTTCCTGCTATCGAAATTAACGCCTTAGTGGGTTTTTACCTTAAAGGGAGTTCTAGGCCAACTATTTGGTTTTTTTCACTCGGTACGCGATAATTCACGGCACCATCTAGTGCAGGTCTGGGCAAACGTTTCAGCTGAAGGGCCGTATACAAAGCTGAAACTGAATGGCGGGTCGCATATGAAACTGATATGGAATGAAGGGCAGCCAAAGAAATAAGTTATCTGTTACGTATGTATAACAAAAGCAAAAACATCTGAAGTGAAATTTAAACAATATAATTTTAATTGATTATATTAACGAGAATTCGCTTCGCCGAAGTTTGGCTTCCTGTCCTCTATATTTTTTTTCCCCTTTTACAATTTTTTTGTCATCAGTAGCTTGCAGGCCGTAGTTTCCCGAGGCCTCATCTAGTGTGAAGTCGTAATGTGCCCAGGTCGCATGTAGCGTGAAGTCGTGCCCCTATGACAAAATTATGCCCTGATGATGTAAAGAAAGTGCCTCTTCAATGACTTCGATAGTCATCATTTTCATCAGGATCTGCTTTACCACAGCACGAGGTAAATTTGTCAATAAAGCTCGTAGATTTATTCAGCATTAATATATAAGAGTAGACAGGGATGGGATAGCAATGCCTAAGTTCGTTCCAGGGGACAAATAAGCTAGCACCTGTCCTACTTTCATGAGCCCTCCAACTAAAAAAAATACTGCATTCTCTCCGTAACACATTGTTGCCGACCGAAGCGAAGTTGAGAATCTACCGCTCCTTCAGGTATTAATAACTTATGCTCTTCATAAGTAATAAAATTATCGTCGAATCAGTTGCATTTAAAAAATTTGCCCAGAACTCCTTCAAGCGTAGAGATGCTATGCATGAAAAAAATTACTTATTTTTTGCAAATTTCGAAGGGAAATTAACATTTTTAATAATCCAACAATAACTTCCTTTAAATCTCCATTCTTAATTTTAAAATATAAAATATTTATCCAATATAATATTTTTGTTTAAAACAAACTCTTCCCTTCATATGTCCCTTACCCACTTTTTTTCCGGCGGCATTGTCTCAATTTGAAGCGCGTAAGGCTCGCATTCTCTAGTTCAAAGTTTCGAGAACAACCTGCGCTAGAATTGAGATTTATTCCGCTGAAGTCCCGTCCTGCCCTCGGTCAGAAAGGGGCACCGATGAGCTTTGAAAGGATGCCGTCCATCCCTCGGTCAGAAAGGGGCACCAATGAGCTTTGAAAGGATGCCGTCCATCGGATGAAAGGAAAAGCCGTGGTCCAAGTGCAGGATAACTATACCCTGTAAAATATCATTTTAACCTTTCCTGTTCGGTGGAATATTTCAGCATTTTGGAAACCCTATTCAAGTCTTATTCTCTGCTTAAGAGTTAAAGTGTGAGGTCATGAAGTTTAAATGAAAGTAGGAAAACTGAGAAAAATGGACCCTTCCCTCTCCCCCTCCACCGAAAACTAAAATCTGAGTACGTGCCTGTACGGACGTACAGACAGACTACAAAGTGAAAACGTTATCCCGTTTTCGTTTGAAAGAGATATAAAAGCGATGAGAGAAAAGCAAACGGAACAGAGATACTTCTTAATTTATATATTCTATTATGCATCTTCCAAGATGCACCCTAAAATATCCACGAATTCATTCACTGAATTTCTGTTAATTCCAAAGCAAGATAGGGAGGGAACAGTAGATTTTTTACGATCGGCATGCTTTTTTTTTAAGGCGTGTAAAGAAAAATTTTTATTTTAAAATTTTTCAATTTATGTATTTTACTTAGTACCAAATAATATCTATTTGGGTTGCGTCAGCTCTGAGGAGCACTTTTTTTTGCACACAATTGGGGCATCCTATGACCGAGCTGTTGGCACGCTTGGCTACTGATCAAAGGATCCCTGGTAAGACATGGATACTTGTGTTGTCTTTACGCTGAGATCCCGTCATTCTCACAGACATTCTACTGTGGCGTATTAAACTGGCAGGCTCCTGTCAGGCTACTGTGGACAAGCAGCTGCTTCAGGGAATATTTATTTATTTTTATAGGTTAAATGGCCAGTTCATAGGAAACCCAGACTCAGAGAAAGTTAATGGCAACTGCCAACTTCCCATCAAGGCTATATAGCTGGGCGATTTATTCGAAACTGGAAACTGCAGATTATGAACCTGGCACGCAACTTACTGAATCAAACCCCATCCCCAATTATTTCGAACACCCCTTTTTTAAGGGTCCAAGAAATCATGGAGGGGGTATTTTTATAACCTATGGCACTGCTTTACTTGCTTTCCTTTAATATAACTCGTCGGAAATAGATGGGGAATAAACATTCTCACAAACCAACAAATGACGACCAAAAATATTACGAAAATAGGTAAATATAAACTTTATTCCTCTTGTTTCTTTGTTGATGATGCATCATCAATTAATTTTTCGACAAATATCTCCTAAGAAACTGTCTTCCGTTTATGCTTTCGGAAATCAACGAAATTAGGCACATCGTTTTCAGGAATAAAAATATTTATCACGCAGTTATTTAGTTGAAACAATTTTCATTTAATTATTAATCTCGAATCTCTTTTAGGGAATTATCTGGCACCGAGTTTAAAAAAATAAATAGAACATCCGGCTAGGCTACATAGAACAAAGAATAACGTCACTGAAACAACGCGGTGAAAACAATGGATGAGACGTTGTCCAAAAGACGCAACAAAGTAACAATTCGAAACGACCGTTACCTCGAGTAGAACTTCACTTCATGCTTTTTCGCTGTGCTAGTAAAACGTGCTTTAATATTGCTATCATATAAAATATCGCTAGATATTACTGCAATGAATGATTCTGCGAGTTACTTAAAGTGTCAGAAGGAGTTTGAATATGTCCGAGACCTGGGGGAATGAGGATTTGGTCAGGTTTTTGAGATGCTGGATAAGAAGACAGGAAAGAACGTGGCAATAAAAGTGGTGAGGCGACCTTCCCCAGGTGAAGAAATATATTGGCCACAACTTCATCATAGATGTGTTGTTTCTCTGTACAAGACTTTAGTACTTGGAGATAGAATGGCCTTCGTAATGCCTTTGATGAAAAGAAACTTACATGATACGATTTACGATTCGGATTTTATTAATGACGCTAACAGTTTCATCAGGAAGAGGAAGTATACTTTTCACATACTAAGTGGGCTTGCTTATTTGCACGGTCGTAACTTAGCTCATATGGACTTGAAGGAAGAGAACATCATGATCCATCTAACTTCAGATCGTGCGCTCCTGACAGATTTCTCGTTTCTGGCGAACATTGAAAGTGTGGATAACTACACGTTCGGGGCGCCCTGCACTTATCTACCTCCTGAAGTATTGTCAACCCGTTGGCAAGGCCCAGTTCATGGTGTATCATTTGAGATGTGGACATTTGGAATCACCTGTCTTCAGTTTTTCACTCGAATGGCCTTTACAAGAATGTTGGACATCATTTCTAAGTAACCCACGTTCGATGACCATATGTTTCCTATTTTGAGCGAGTTGTTCGTCAGCCGGAATATGCATCTGGTGTTAGCTAAAATGCATCCCTCTGCTTCTGTCTCTCTGGAAACTGCTGAAAACTGTTCGTTGAGTTCCTCGGAAAGTTCCTCTGCATGGAACCAGCAATGAGATTAGGTGCAGAACAAGGTCTCAAGCATCCTTTCATGAATATTCCAGAAAGCATGCAGGAATTGGAAGATGAAGACGGATCAGAAAAAGATGATATAGTTGTTGCTGAAAGTGGTCCCCCAAGAGATGATGAACCTCCGAGAGAGATGAAAGTAAGGAGGGTGATCGGAATGTGCTTACGAGCAAGGATGTGGTTATCGAAGAAGAAAAGAAAGTTAAGTGCCAGAATCAGAAGAATGATCTGCTATTTGCAGCCCAGAACGTTCTTGATGGAATAAATTATATCTTGTTTAGGAAATGTTAAAAAGAGACATCTTAGTCCACAAAAGAAAAAGAGACAAAAATATATGTTCTATTATTGTGGCCAATATATTTCCAGTGATGATATCTGTGAAAGTAAGAGAAAAAAAATGAAAGGAAAAGAGAAAAAAAAAAGAATAAAGAGATTATTTTATTCTTTTCAGGGCCCCCCGGCCTGCGAATGGTTGCTACACTTTAGCTGGAGACAGCATTGAATATAAAGAAAATTGTGTTAGCAACCTAACGTCCTACCCCGCCTTCTCGTGGTGCAGGCTGCTAGTACCTAACAGAAGATGTAATGTTTCTTCTGTTGGGGAACCGAAGGGGAGGGCTGCCAGATTAGAATGACCAATTCATCTGGTGTCATTACTTCATTTTAATCACAATCCTTCCAAATTGCACATCCTTTCTCAAGGTATTGACTTTGCTATGGTTTTAATACAAAATGCATTACTAAAAACTGTTGAAATCTGTTTCAAAATTAAGATTATTACAGAGAATGCTCGAATAACTGCCATTGGAAATATTGCAAATGTTGCTGGGTTACCATTAATTTTCAGTGGGAGATATTGAGGATTATGAGCATAGCCATAATATGACACACAATAATAGAAATATTTTCTATTGTTCAAAGTAACATGTTGAAGGTTACAGTATTTATGGGTTGGATGTTTTACGTTTTAGCAGCATTTTTGGCACACAATGGGTAAAATCGTCAAGTCTCAGTGATGGTTGGGGAAGTGAAACTAGGAGAGCTAGAAATCCCGTACCGATGCCATCCAGCACATTCTTAATGTGCACAAGGAATGGGCTCTGTTAAACATGGGTAAACTTTATGTCCTAATGGACGGCAGTCTTTCAATAGTGCCATCGGTGTCCTCTTTCTGACTGAGGGCAGGACTTTAGCAGAGATAAATCTCAACACTGGAATAGTTGGAACTCGAACCTGGGAACTACAGATTATGAGACTGGTACACTACCATCCCTGTCAGCGAGGAATCACTCATATAAACGTGATGAAGAAAAGTTACACTCCACTGAATGTTAATAAAATTAAATGTTAATAAAACGAAAATCTAAAATCTAATTCTTGAAAATACTCTAGCAATTTTCCAAACATAACCTTGTCCATCCCAGGCAGCTCAGGTACACTAACGTAAATAGGTATGGAAAGTCACATTCAGAGCTCCCTAATTTTGAAAATAAGCTTTTTCCAGAAAAATGTCACTAGAGATGAATTGAAGATCCCAGTCAAAGCTTTCTTTGAATGAGATTTATTTGAATTTCTTGTTCTTGATTTTCAACAATATTCGTGTGATATTTAAAGAGCTTTAGCGCCTGAAGCATTTAAAAGCAGCATCCCTGAAGGTAAAATTTACTTCAAAAACCCATTAAAACATACATTATAATTGTTACAAAAAAACTGCTTACTAATTTAAAAATTAATTAGTCACAATACGAATATTTGCAAATTAAATTTATGCATAATTACTGTATATATACTTGATCAAATATATTCAGTGGGCTACTTCTATCCAGATATTTAATTTTCCATCTGTTATTTTACATTATAAGGAAATTGATTCTTGTTCCAATTAGCAAACTTCCTAATTCTGCTTGGGGGATAAACTTTTAAAAACGGCACCAGGAGCCCACTATCCAAGGAAGTCATGATTGATTATCGAGTCCGACTTGGGCCAGCATTGGGATTTATTTCCGCAAAACCCTCATCCTGCCTCGATCAATAAGGATGCCAGATAAAATGTCAGTTCACTTAAGCTGTGTGAGAGTTCTATTATGGTAAGTTTTGGCGCCGTATCTGTCTAACACTAGGATAATCTGCCCAATCCATTCCCATGCTCTTCAAGGCTTCTGGATTACCAGACAATCTTTTCTTGGTCCATGCAGGGCTACTTCTTCGCCTAGACACTCTAGGCACGTGCTTAGAGCCCGTAAATCTGAGGGGCCCGGAAAGAACTCGGAACGCATCGAAAAATAATAATAGATTTTATTTTTTGTGGCAAGTAAATTTATAATTGTGATGAAAATGCATATGGGAGAAACGATTCATGTCTCATTATCATATACCCAGGGTCAATGGTTCCTGATCCTTGGCGGCGTGTATTGGATCCATCTTGAACCCACTGGCGCCATAGATGCACGATGGTGCTGGGATTGTGGCCAAGGTCGGCCACATCTCTGTACGACAAACCAGCTTCTCTAAGGTCGATGATTCTTCGACGCTCAAAGTCTGTTAACTGTTGGAACGGCTGTCGACGCCTAAGTAGAGGTTTAGAACAATTTCCACAACGTTTTTCGACTAGGGAGCTTTGGTTGTCTTTATGTGTCTGACTGCTCCGCACTTGTGAAGTCAGCTAGCGCCTGTCCAATCGTTTCGATTGTCCTGCAGACTAATAATTTCCATGCATTTACATCCCTAAATTTCATCACATTTGCTTAACTTCCTGCAAGTGTTGCATGTTTTATTTCCTATAGTTTTATTTCCTGTATATCATAATTTCCGATATCTATGACTCAAAACGCACCAAGAACCAATTTTTCGCCCTCCACCTCCTGTGATTTACGTATATTTGACCTCTGATCTCGAAAGATTCATCACATCCAAAATTTCGCAACATTTCCGATAGCTAAGACCCAAAAACCCTCCTGGAATCAGTTTTTAGTTTTCGAGCATCGATAGATCAAATTTTGACGTCGAACGACCTTGCGAATCTGAAATTTAACAAATTTTCTGTCACTTACAACAGAATCATCCCTGGACACCAACTTTCATGTTTCCAGTATTCTATACCCCTATGACTTATATTTGACCTTAAAGGACACGTCGGAGGGCAATTTTTTTTAATTCTCAGCGCAAGAGACTAGTGATTGCAGCACTGAATACCATTTAGCCGGTTACTAGATGTTTCCTTTGATTTTTCGAGTATCCGAGTACCTGGGTAATTTTGTTCATATATTCAATTATAATCGGAAAATTTTCATAATTACATTATTGTCGGAAAATTACAGACAAAATTAAATAAGTAAAATACAAAATACCACCTCAAGCAGCTGCATGCCACAGAGGTCTGACGGGAGCCTGTCAGTTTAAGACAGCATAGTAGAAGGTTTATGAAGATGGCGAGAGCTCAGCAGAAAGACAACACAGACATCTATGCCTTACTCGGGGATCGAACCAAGGTCACTTTGATTAACAATCAAGCGAGCTAATCACTCGGTCACGGGACGGCTAACACAGGCACAATTATAATAATTAAAATCAGAAATTCTTGTCTTAAAATTTCAATAAAATAATCTGGAGATCTTTGTTAAAAGATGCAAAAATATATCTGTAAATAGTGCCACCATGCATTCGCCTTCGAGGCATAGAAAACTTCAACTATTAATGAGCTTTTCTTTCGAGTGTGAAATGTTTAAACCTCCACACCTGTTTAAATACGAAAAGAACATTGGGAATATTGATATTTAGATAGAATTGATTGAGATCTTTAACATGCTTTTAGTCACATTTTTCTATAAAACACCTAGTTTAAAAGTTCCATTGCTATAACATGGGGTGGGATGGTCTTAATTCAATGATCACTCAGTGTATATTCACTCTGTTACTCTGCATGCCCAAAAGTTACGTTTGTCACAAAACTTCTTGTGATTCGTAACTGTACAGCGTGACATTATGAAAGAATCGTTTATCTATCCTTTTTAAAGGATAACGAAATGAGGGACGAATTCTTTATAAGCTTCATTACTCCTTTCGCTATAAGCTTTCATTCGACATATAACGCGTTACTATTGGCTCCCTTATTTGAAAACTATAGTGGTACAGAAGTTTGCCACCATTTTGTAGCAAAACACACATAGTAGTAGGGTTGGGTTGTTTTATCTCTGAGCGGCACTTTTTTGCACACCATGGGCTAAATGGCCAGATCACATGGACCCCGAAGGCTCAGAGAAGGTTGGGGGGAGGGGACCCACTGGAACAACTGTTGGGAGACAGATGGTAGCCTCCCGTCAAGGCCATCCAGCGTGTTCTTTAACGTGCACAGGATATGGCTCTCCCGCACACGGGGCCACTGCTTAACGTCCATCCGACGAAAGGCGTCCCCTACTGACCGTGGGCAGGGCGGGGAATTTTGCAGAGATAAATCTCAACGCTGACCCAGCTGGGACTCGAACCTGGGAACTACAGATTACGAGCCTGGCGCGCTACCGACTGAGCCACCCCCGTCCCCATAGTAGCCTAACCACTGTGTAGCTGCCTCTGTAATTGCCCAACTTTAATTCCACTAAACATATATTTTATAAAACAGGAGTATTATGAAGAATTACTGTACAAAGAAAAGTATTATATAACAATGAAAAATTCATGCTACCTGCAGACATGTGGATTTCTGATCAGGTGACTCACTATTGGAATAACTTGACCTCCATTACAAGATGAACCAAAAGGGCAGGAAACATCATGCAAACAGATGTAAGCTCCTGTATGATGCGATCTTGAGTGTAAAGGGAAAAACCTTCTTGGGCAGGGTGGATAGGAACACACCACCTCCTGAAATATAGGAAACACCTTTGTTTTAATTCTATCACTTACGACATAGAAAATACTTTTAGAAACACTTACAGGTCTTTCAAATGTAGTTTTATTTTAACGTTTCAAGTGAAGTCAGTTCTGCAATAAAATTGATAGTCAGATTACGTTGATTGATTACATTGTAAAATAAAAAAGATTCACAACTGAACAGAGTTTCATAAACAAATATTAACCAGAAAACTTTGTTAAACTCTAACATTATATATACAATACTTCATTTTAAACACTCGATCCTGAAAGCAAACGGCTTATCAATAGATGAGACATGGGCCAGGCACGTACCCAGGATTCAGCTTCGGGGGAATCCGGAAATTTTGTTTCGGTGGGGATCCGAGAATTTTGTTTCGTTAGAGGTCCGAGAATTCCGTTTCGGGGAAGCTCTGAAAATGTAGCTTCAGGGGGTGGCGGGGGAAGGAGTATCTGAGAATAAGACTTGAGTAGGATTTCCCAATTACTAAAGTATTCCCCCGAACAGGAAAGGTTAAAATGATATTCTATGCACAATGAGATGTTATAATTTTTTAATCTATTCTTGTCGGCAGACATTAAATACGGGACTGAGATAAAATTATACAAATGTTGTGGATTTCAAATCAGGTAGAAAAGTTTGAGATTTAGTATAAGACGCCAAGATTTTAAGGCCCCCCCCTCTGAATCATCATCATCATCATCATCATCATCATCATCATCATCATCATCATCATCATCATCATCATCATCATCATATCATCATCAAGCAGCCATGGGCTACGGAGGTCCAACCAGACAGTGCAATTTAGTTCTCCAAGCAAGTCTATCCTGAGCCACATCTACTGCATCTGGCCACTGCACACCAATTCTAACAAGGTCCTGTTTGACATTGTCTGCCCACCGCATCCTAGGTCTCCCCTTCTTTCTGAGGCCTTTAGGCACACTGTTCATAACCCTATTCGCCAATCTATAATTATTCATACGGGCAACATGGCCAAACCAACGGAGTCTCTCTCTGCACAATATGCTGCTTAAAGGAGGTTGCAAACTCATTTGCCTAACCTCATCATTAGTTACAAAGTTGAACCACCTAATGCCCAAGATACTGCGTAAGCATCTGGAATCAAAGCATCTAGTTTCCTGTTATCTTGTTTACAAAGTGTCCAGGTTTCACTACCATAACTAACCCTAGAAAGAACCAAACTATTATACAGTCTAATTTTAGTCTTTAGGTGTATACGCCTATTTCTCCACACTCTAAATAGATTCTTAAAAGTCCCAGCAGCAATCCCTATTCTTCTATTTATCTCAAGCCGCACATCACCAGTATCTGTTACATAGTTCACAAGATAATTAAACTGTGACACCTGCTCAAGACTGCAATCATTCAGATTAACTGAATCACAACATGCCTGACCAATTTTCATCACTTTAGTTTTCTCTCTGTTTATAACCAAACCTACTCTACTACCAGTCTCATCAACAGCCCGAATGAAAGAGTTCATCTCATCAACATCATTTGCCAAAAGGGCTAAATCATCAGCATAATCTAAATAAGAAATTTTCGTATCTCCAGCCCATTTAAGGCCAAAATCTTTCCCTTGAAGTGAATTTCGCATAACATAATCAATAACCAAGCTAAAGAGAAAAGGAGACAAAATGCACCCTTGTCGAACACCAGAAGTAATGCTAAACCAATTGCTACAAGCCTTACCAACTCTCACACACGACTCAGTGTTATTATAGAGAGCTTTCATTATGTTAATTAACTTGTCTAGTATACCATATGATCTCACAATCAACCACAAATTATGACGATCAACAGAGTCGAAAGCCTTTTTGAAATCAACAAAGCTGGCAACCAAAGGTTTCTGAAACTCTAAACATTTCTCAAGAATCTGCCTAAGTGAAAATATCTGATCCACACATCCACACATCCTGAATCCACATTGCTCATCACGCAATTGCCTGTCAACCAGATTCTTAATTCTATTAAGCACAATCATGGATAGAACTTTACCTGGAACAGAGAGTAGGCTGATACCCCTATAGTTATCACAAGAACTGCGATCACCTTTTTTGAAAATAGGGATAACAATAGCCCTGGTAAAATCCTTAGGAACCATGCCTTTATCATAAAAGATATTCAGAATATCAGTCATCCAAGTGGTAACTGAAACATTCCCAGCTCTAAGCATTTCGGTAGTAATTTCATCTACCCCTGGGGATTTATGTAGTTTAAGTTTAGAAACAGCCAAAATAACTTCAGATTCTGTTATAGGGCCAACATTAAAGCCACCAATGCATCTATCATCATTGCAAACAATGGGAGTAGAACTAACTGCATTGTTTAGAACATCACTGAAATGCTCAGCCCACCTAGCCATGACAGAATCCTTCCCTTCTATAAACTTACCTTGTTTATCCTTCAATCCCTGTATATCTGTCCGTTTTCTACCACACAAAACATTAACTAACTGGTACAGCTCTCTGCTGTTGCGCTGTCTAACTGCTTCCTCGGCTTTGTCAGCCAAACCATCAAGCCAAAGATTCTTATCAGCAGCTAACTGATCTTTTACACGTTTATTAAGTTCTCTGTAATGCTTTCTATTAGGACTAGTAGGGTATTGATTAAAGACATTCCTGCAGTTCTTTCTTTCTGAAATAAGCTCAAGTGCCTTATCACTCAGATAATTCTGTCTCTTCTGCTCCTTTTTTCCTAAAAGAGTACTGTTAGTGTCCAAAAAAGCCTGTTTAAAATGATCCCATTCTTCCTCAACTTCAGTAGTAAGCAAACCATGACTGTCATAAAGACTAAGTAACCTATCATTGTAAGCTTTGGCTATAACTGGATCTTTCAGAGCTTCAGTATTAAAAGTAAATTTTTTAACCCTAGCACAACACTTTTTAAGTTTAAGTTGCAAGACACTTTTAACAAGGTAATGGTCAGATCCAATTTCAGCTCCCCTATATGCCCTGGTATTCCTAACAGAACTAGCCCATTTGCTGTTAATTAATATGTAATCAATCATATTCTTATGCAGCCCATCAGGTGAAACCCATGTGTACTTATGTATGTCGCGGTGTTTGTAATAAGTGTTAGTTATTCTGAATCCATTGAGTTTATTTACCTGTAGGAGACATTGCCCATTGCCATTGCAGCTACCAATACCAAAAGGGCCTATTACTCCTCCCCAAAGGTCAGCGTCAGTACCAACTTTGGCATTGAAGTCACCAAGAACAAGTGTAATATCTCCTTTCTTGACAGAATTCAAAATATCCTGAAGTTGTTCATAAAACCTATCCTTCTCATCCTCATCGGCATCCTCAGTGGGGGCATAACAGCAGCTAACATTCAATTCTTTAATGTTTGTCTGAAATTTTGCTGTAAGAAACCTCTCATTAATGCACTCATATCCTAGAAGAGCATCACTAGCGTGTCTGCTGAGAAGCAGACCCACGCCTTGGTGATGCTTATTGTCGTCCCTCCCTGAAAAGAGAAATTTAAGATTATTTTTAAGAATCTGACCTTTATCTGTGCATCTGGTCTCTTGCAAGCCGAGAATATCTAAATTATAATGGTGGAATTCTTGTGTGAGGACATCAAGAGAAAAAGCTCTGTGCAGAGTCCTCACATTCCAACTACCTATGGAGAGAAAATGGTTAGTGGGATGTTTAAAGAAACTATGTTTATTGAGAGAGGGAATGTCGACAATATCAAACAGCCCCCTAATCGCAGACATGGGGCAAAGACCCGTTCCCCCACTACTAAAGGCTGAAGCCATCTACACTGGAACACTTCCTCCAATGTAGAATTTGACGATGCCAATAAAAAGCAAAGAGTTCAGGTGCCTGTGATGACTTCTGCTCAGGATTATCCACCAGCTGATAAACATATCCTGTGAATCTATTCACTTGGGGCTGTCAAACCACAAACAAACAGAAAACACAGCGGATTTTCCCTCCACAGAAGCCCACCAGTGCAGCTAAATCAGGATCCATAATCAAGCTCAGAGCCATATATCTGTCGAGTCCAGTGGGTTTATATGGTCAGCACCAGGACCGTGTGTGGTTGACCACTCCTCAGCAGGGTAGAAAAAAAAGAAAAGTAGCCATAGTTGTCCAGATCAGTAGGCCACACTAATCTGGCAGCCCTCCCCTTCTGTTCACTTCCACAAGAGAGTATGTCTTTTGAAAGGTACTAACGGTCCGCACCACGAGAATGCGGGGTCGGACATTAGGTGCTAGGCCTGGCCGGTTCTATGCATCATCACAGGGGATTGGTGCATAGCTTTCCTTCCAGTGACTACCTAGCTACCATTTACAGACCCTCTGAATACGTTCCTGATAATGGCATTGGTATACCGCATAGTCAGTCGAAACCTGAATATTGCTAATTAATCATACAGTGAAAATGTTATTACGGTTTCATAGGCTAGTTTTTTAATTTCAACTTCCATTTCTTTACGCGTTCAGAAACAAAATATCTCGGAGCATAATAATATCATTAATATCTCTGGGGTTAATGGAAAATACTGGATTTTTATAACTTCGGGGTTTTTACCAATACCAGTTTCCTGTTTAAAGAATCTAGCAGCTGTTTGATACAGAGGTCTGACAGGAACCTGCCAGTATGATGCGCAAGAGGGAATTTATGCGAGGAAGGCGAAAAACAAGAAAGGCAACAGAGAAAAGAAACATCCGTACCTGATCCAGAGTTCGAGTCTAGGTCCCTTTGATCAGTAGTCAAGCACGCTAATCACTCGTCCACCGGGACTATAGTACATATATAAATATAATCTCAAATGTTTTATAGAAACATATTTGACCTCTAGAAAAAGGGATAATTGAAATTAAATTCTAGACCAGCAAGCATCTCTGCCTACAACAGAGAGTAGGCAAAACACGATACAATGTGAAACGGTTAACATGAACATCAGAGGGCTAGTGTAAATATTTCGTTTTAAAGTTATTCCATGTCAGATCAACTGAGATCAAGACCTCGACCTCTCCGAGTAAACACTCGTAATTATAAACAGAAAGAAACTAATTTATTTTGTCTTTGTGTCCAATAGTTTTCATGATATAACCGTTCAATATTTCCAAAGAAAACTTCAATATTTGAACTACAGTGCAAAACCCATTAACACGAAAGTTCAGGGACCATTGAAAATACTCATGTTAACAATATATTGATAAATTAGATATATTATTGTTGAACTGATGGTCAGAGAGGGGCCGGAATGAGAGTCTAGAAATCAAGAGGCGCCTTGATTTACAACCCCTAGCTATCAAATAGAACGAAACTTTAGTTTGAACGCGACGTCCGACCAGGGGAGTTGCAACACGTGACGTGCATAATGCGTTTCTACTGTTCGTGAACGATGGCACGTCAACTCAGTTGTTACTCCAAATTAAAAGCCCACGGAACAGTTAATTTGTTGTGGGCGAAAAACTTAAATTGTACGGAAATCCATCGAGAAATATCAGCCATATACGGGGAAAATGCGGAATCAATATCTCCTCAGGGTATTATTAAGTGTTGCCAACAGTTTGAAAACTGCCGTACAGATTTGACAGACAAATACCGCAAAATTAGGCGTGAGATGATTCAGGAAGATTTCTGGATTAAATTTAGTAGCAACTACAATTTATTCGGTAAATTCCAAATACGAAATAAGCATCTGGGAGAGCATAGGTTTGGTTAGATGAAGAAGCAAAAAAGCGGTTTTGACCTGATTCGTAGACACTGCAGCTGACATTGCACCCTCAGGGAATGGGCAAATTAATCATATGTTCGGATAAGTTTTTACCTAACTTGGACTACTATGAGGAGAAGTATATTCAGATTGTATCGTCACAAAACATATATGCCGTTCTCATACACTTTGTTGTTGTAAACTAGCAAATTTTTCCTGTTTCTCCGATATTTGAAACAGATTACAATCCTCACAACAGAAAATTTTATTTCAAACATAACTCATCACATTGAACCACCTTTTATTAATTTTTCCACTTTTTTATTATTTTTTTTGGGAGGGGTGAAGGTTCGAGGAGCGGAAACGAAGGTTGTGGCAGAACATTTATGTAAGTTAAATAAAGAGGAGCCTCATACCGATTTGTCAGTCCTAGCTCCTGTCTTTTGATAGTTCTTGATCAAAGAGTAAACAGGCAGACCAGCAGAGAAACTCTCCAAAATATTACATATACGTTTACAGTAGGTGATCACAACGATTTTTAGCGCAATAAACCTTATATGAAGCTAAAATGAAAAAATTATTTTCAATTATTTTTACATTATATTTAAATTAAGTAAATTTGCCCTCTTTTATTCTTCTTTTGTTAGCTAACCTTAACTTGAATTAAAAGGATGTTGTCAGATTTCCATGCCAAGTGGCTATTAAACAGAAAACAATTTTCTAAAGAAATTTACACTCTATTTGGATAATTAAAAATATTGGTTGGGAGCTGTAGCGATGAACAAATTACGCTTTGCTAACTGATATTTAGTCAATTGAAATTCGATAAAAACACTCTTGAACATCAAACTCAAAGTTAGAGAGTGTGACTTTAAATTATCTTCTGACGAGTGGGATACCAACTCTTGGACAGATGTTTCAAGCCGTGTGGTTGGTTAGTTCAGGAAGTTCCCATGAGTTCGCATATCACACGGTTGAAGACAATTTTTCCTCTAACTTTGAATTTGATGTTCAAGATTGTATTTTCATTGAACTACAGTGATAAAAAATAATAACAGCTAACTCATCACAATGCTCATGGAAAAATCTAAAAAATTCTAAACTAATTTGAAAATTTTGCTTTTAATTATGAATGAAAAGTTTATTTGAAAAACAAACTTCATATAATCTAAATGCAAAATAAAAAAATTTGTTAGCTTAAAACAAAAATTTAATCTGCGATATTTCATTTTACACTGTAAAACACGCCACAGAAATGTTATTGCAAGAACATGAATTTCAATGTGCTATACATAAAAATAGAGTTCTCTTTAAACTCTGATCATACTGCTATGTCAGTTTGAACAATGAAAATCTCACCTTCCAGTTGTCCGATCTTCTCAATATTGTTCAAAGTAAAGTTAATATATTCGAGCTTCTTCAGTCGACCTATATTTTCTAAAACAACAAAGAGACGTTAATTTAATTTTAAAATAATTTTAACTTTAATATAAAGATAAAAGTTATGTATATCAATAAAAGTTGTGAAATTTTCAAAACATCTGGTCATTAGACTTTTAGTAGAAAAGTGGTCTCCAAAATCGGATGAGCGAAAAAAAATAATGATTTTGAATTGCTAGAAAAAAAATATATATTTGCTAATATATTTAAATTTCGAGGTCATTTTTCCTATGCGCTTGAGAATCTGGTGGAATTCGTTTGAGGATTTTCTCTGGAAACACGTTCAATCAGACCTGACTAGTACGTGGTTAAAAGACAGTTTCATAAAGATGTCTGGGCATACAATGTGGAGCGCAGAGAGAGCACGGTTGCCAAGTTTAGCCTTTTAATGTATTTATCATCCGGCAACCCTGAGAGGAGGGGGTCACTTACTCATTCGATCTCAACTAGTAACAGTAGATTAGCACTAATCAAAACAGCATTGCGTTTTTAGTCTTCTGAGCCTTTTATCAGTTTTCCTCGTTTACTTCAATACGGATAAATTAATTTTTGAATTATATCTAGTTTTTCAACCTCATAAGATGTAACCAATAGAAATAACTGAACGTAGAACTCGACCTTCGAATCGTGATATTATAAGGTGTCAAATCAAGTTTATTAGAAATTTATGAAATAGTCACATTGTTCTAATTAAATTATATTTTATGTTTATTTTCATCCTATCTTATTTCAATTGTATACTTATAAGTTTTAAACGCTATATTTTAAAGTCTGTAAGGATTGCAGGACTTCAGCAATATAATTAACATAAACATCCATGTCTTACACGGGGCTCGAACCCAGGTCCCTTTTATCAGTAGCGAAACGTGCTAACCAATGAGCCACGGGATGGCCTACTTACAAATAAATGTATGAAACATAAATATAAATATATCTTCATACATATTGGAGGTTGATATAGTGGTGCGTGATGAAATAAAGTTTGCATACCACTGCAGTAGACAGTTAATTATGACAACCCACTTAATAAGCAGGAGGCCGCCTCGAATTCCAATAACTGATTAAAGACTTGGCATGGATGCCATTAGGTTATATCTCTGGAAATACGCTGAGCCAGACTACACTGTAAAATCACCCCTTCCCCACAGTTGAGTAACTGTAATCGATGGGGTTCAGACCTGGTAAGTTGTGGCCATGTAAAAGGGTTAAGCCGTCGTCTAATGTTTTGAAAAACCAATCTTTTACAATACGAGCTCGGATATGGTTGAAAGATTCCATCACCATTGACGAACGTTAGCTTTTTAGGGTGTACTTAATCTACAGATACTTAACACTCTCTGTACCTCGTCTCACCTATATCAGATGAACCAAATCCTCCCACCTGACCAGTATTTCTCAAAATTTTTCTCTCATGGTCTCCTTCTAAGCTTATTCATTTGCCTTTGTGGCTCCTCTTACAGCCACTGTTAGTTGAAAACCTGTTCCATGTGGTCCCCCTAGAACTGTGGCGTGACCACCTGGAGGATGGCATATGGACCACGTTGAAAGTCACTTCCCTAGACGATGAAACCACCGTCACTTCCTTGCATTGCACTCAATCAATTGCTTCATTCTTCTTTTGCAATACATGTAGCCGTCAGTCTGCAATATAAATTCGATTCATCAGACTACAACATTTCCAATCGTCCATGATCCATACCTGATGTTTCAGACACCATTTAAGGTGCAGATTTCAATGTTTTTGAGTTACAGAAATCTATCGTGACATTAGAAACGATAAAGAGTTCGACTGAATTCTCCTACTGAATTTTGTGATTTTCAGCGTTGAACTCTCAGGTGAGAGTCTCAACTATTACCTGCCTGTTGGAGGATTTTTAAACCTGCAGAATGAAATCCGTCTTTCACCTTATACGCGCACTTTCTATTTCCCATCAAAAACACTCTTGTAAATCAAAAAAAGAATCCTAAGAAAGAGGCAGCCACATACCAACCCATATCTCCAAGTAACATCTCTTTAAAATTCTAACGTTTTTACTTAGACAGATTCTTGATAAATGTTTAGTTTCGAAAAACTCTGATACTAGGTTCTATAGATTTCAAAAAGGCTCTTCACTCTATTGATTGTCATAATTTGTGGTTGATATTGTGATCGCATTGCATAAATAAAAAATAAATACTCCCTCAGCAGCTGCTTTCCACAGAAGTCTTACGGGAGCCTGCAACTTTAATACGCCATAATAGAAGGTGTGAGGATAGCGGGACCTCAGCAGAAAAACGACACAAACATTCATGCCTTACCCGGAGCTCGAACCCAGGTCCGTTTGATCAGTAGCCAAGCACGTTACCCACTCGGCCACTGTGACGGCTTCGTATTGCATACCTGGTCAATTAGGTAGCATAACGATGGCTTTCTAAAATAACATTGACACTTATATGAGAGTTGCCTTGAATTCCAGATGCTTGCACAGTATTTTGAGCATTAAGTGGTTTTCCTAATAAATAAAAAATAAGCGAAGATTAAGCCAGGTGTAGGAGTCAGCAACCATCTTTGAGGAGTTTGGTTTGGTTATGTTATCCTATGTACGCTGCAGATTATGGAATAGAGTTAGGAACATTATGGGAGGACCAAATTGCATAGGTTGGTTGGACCTTCGTATTGTATGGCTGCTCAAAGATTATGTACATGTATTCTGTATATTCTTAGTGTTCGTATCTTTTTGCTTTCTACACAATGACGAAACAAAACAATGGCACCAAAATGCAAGCAAGTCTCTTACATTTTGAATTGGAGGAGACCATTTGCCACTCTCAACTGTAAAAACATTACAGCATATAATATGGTAGCAGTTTAAATTCCGAGGTAAAATCTGCAGGGCTCCAAATTTCGCTTAGCCTCGGACCTTAACATCATAATTAGGCTCTGATTTTATCATCCTTTTGAAACGTACAATGTACTACCTAGTTGTCCTTTGTAAAACATTGCCAAGGAGTAATTTTATCAGTTTTTAGTAGATTAATTTTAAACAAACCTTCATTTCTTAAAGTGTGAAATACCTAACAGAAATAAAGCCTCGCCATTTATTCAGTTAAAACAATATTAACGTCTCAAAGGGCATTTACATTTCCCCAAAAGGAATAAGATGAAATATTTTTTAATTTTCATATAATTTCTTCAAGCACAACATTTATGCACCTATTTTATACATCAAATTATTATAAAGAAGTAATATCTTGAAATCACAACACCGCTTGTCAATATGCTCAATCCTGAAAAATAGATCTACAATTACCATTGCCTCGCTGAGAAAAACAAACATTATTAAAAATCAATATTAGGAAAATCTTTAACATTTTAATTTCATAAAAATCCGACATGGTATCAGAAAACATTATTTTGTTTTTAGTAGGATCGTTGTTTGATTTCTCAATAGCACTATTTTGCACTTACTAAAATAAATATCCAGAGTTCCCAAAGACTCAATCTGCTGGACAGGAAAAGGGACTAGCTAGAAGACATGGAAGCATCTCGTCACGGCCATCAAGTGAGTTCTTTCTTTAACTTTCACTGATATTGAAGAAGGACCATGGGATATTGAAGGACCTAAGAAGAGAGGACCATGGTTTAATGTCTCCTCCGATGAATCAGAATCCCCTTGACATACAGTATAGCGCGAAAAATTCAAATCTCTGCCTATGATAGAATCAGAGTTCGAGTTTAAAATCAGTTTATTTTTTCACTTTTAGAGAGGGGGACGGTCAATCACTGAATTTCTACAGGAAATTTGCTGCGTTAAATTTATCTATAACAAAATCCGAGTTGGAAAGCTTAAATACTCTTTCCCTCTCCTTCCCATACTGTCAAACATTTTGAATTCCTTCATTCGAGACCAAAATCTAAAACATAAAGAGGTTTGTGCCGCTATCTATCTGTCCGCTTACGCACCCTAAAGAGATTCTCCTGAACTATCAAAAGAAAAGGAATTTTATATTGATACATTTAATATGTCAATAATATTCAGTTACACTTTATTTTTGTTTGATCCTTCTCGATAATTGTTTCTATCAAAAAGAAAAATTTGCAGTAAAACCTGGATTTTTACGGCCAAAGTTCTTTCACTCAGCGACAAAGTGAGTTCTATGCAAGAGACTCTTCTAATTACTTTGCTTTCGTTTGCTGTCTGAGATTTTGGTTTTATGACTTACTGTATATATCAATTGTCTTTTTGTGCCCCAAAGCTGTTATTGTTCCTGCTAATAAATTAATCGAATAGGAGCTCATAAGACCTCAAAGAAGAGTGGCGAGAACTAGAAGTGCATTTCTCTAGTATTAAGGAAAAGTTCAAAATAATTGAGAAGTTAGAGGCTGGTTATCTGTTGCTAATGCAGTATATATGGTGATATTATGTTATTAAAGAAACTGTCTGATATGAAGAAAAGTGCAGACAAGGCAAAACAATATGCTCTTAAATCTGATGATGATGCTTTTAGAAGTCGAAAAAACGTTATTCATGATAGCTTAAATACTTGGCATTACCTGTCAGTTACTATTGCCAACTTTACAAAACAGGAGAACCGTATGTTTTGTTTCGAAGCGATCCCTCCCTCCGAAATATTTTCTCTCTTCCATTGAAAAGTTTAGAAATTTATATACCAAAACTCAAAATTGCTTTAGAGATATTTTTATTCAAAATTCAGATACCCCAGTCCCCCGTAAGTTTGGTCTGGATCTTCCCCTCGTTCTGAGCATTGGCGTCCCCAGAACCTTTCTAGCTCATAATCAAGTAATGAGAACCTAAAAAAAATGTTGCTATTTCACTGTCTCGTCACGTCTAGAAAACGTAGGAGAGACCCTCCCCACCTTTTTTCCCTCTCGGGTGCGCCCTTACCACTGAGAGGTAAAGAATGCATTGTTATGAATTAATCACATATTAAAAAATAAAAAAAATATGTATTATTTGAGAAACTAAACTTTAATAAAAATTAAACAAATTTCCAAAAAATGTTTCAAACACCTTTCTTGAACTGTTTTCACAAACCACTTTATACTCTGCTAGCGTTTCACAGTTATGCTGATCCTTGCAATTGCTATTCTTTTGTTAATTCCGTTACTTGATTAAGTTTCAGACATGGTGCAATATATGACAGATTATAAAAATACGCAACACAAAAGAGTTCTAATCATTTTGAGCAGCAAGTTCTATACAATTCGACGAGTTCATCTCGCGGTTACGGATTTTTGTGAGCGATCTTTCTTAAATATTAGACCTTCTTTTGCATATCTCACCGAACCTATAACGTACGCTGGTGGATAAAAGTTGAGTTGTAACCCTATGTTATGGAAAAGGGAAGCTAACATTGAAACTCTTTAGCTTCTAATCTTTTTTTTTTCTTTTTGTAAAACGTGATAGCATCTCAATCAAATACATCAATTTCTCGATTACCGGCAATTTTCCTTCAGTATTTAATGAGTCATGAAAGTTTGAATATTTAACAACAATAATGCCATTTCTAAGATATTGTACAAAATTGACAAATACTGAAAGATTAATTTGCGAAACTTCTAAATTATACTTATTTCAAATAATTAAACCGTTTGAAATAATAATGTTTAGTAAGTCGTAGGTCTGAGATAAATTATTATGACTGGTATTTTTAATTTTAAATATTCAAACTTCCATCACTCATTAAATACTGAATGAGCATTATTGAAAATCGAGATATTTAAATAATATTTAAATCAGATCTTTTTTCTGCTATAACATATTTTTTTTTAAATATATATTTCAGAAGTTATAGAGCTTCGATGTTAGCTTCCCATTGACACAATATAGGGTTGCAAATTAACTTTTGTCCACCAATGTACTACAACTTCCCGCTACCCGATTGAAGCAAAAATATGCGTCAGTTTAAAGCCGAAGGTATAAAAATAGGACAAAGTGCATTCGATTGAAGGTAAAAACCGGACGCAGCATATTTTCGTGGAAAACCGGATAGTTGGCAACACTACTCTCAATAAAACCCAACTTTGTTGAATCAACCCATGAATTCAGGCATCATAGTGGGTTGGGTTGTTTTACCTCTGATCGGCAACTTTCTGCAACAATGGGCTACATAGTCAGGTCACAAGGACCCCGAGGGATCAAAGAACGTTGTGGGAAGGCGATCCACTCGACATCTGTTAGGAGACAGATGAATGCATCCCATCAAGGTCATTCAGTGTGTTCTTCAACGTGTACAGGGTATGGGCTCTCCGGCACCATCCTTTACGCCCCATCAGAGAGACAGCGGCCTATTCAAGTTGTCCCTTACCAAGGGCAGGACAGGGAATTTGGCGGAGATAAATCTCAATGCTGCTCAGGTAGGACTCGAGCCTGAGAATTGCAGATTGCGATTCCGCTGCCACCGCCATCATCATAGTGGTACAAGTTTTTCTACAGAAGGAATTTTACTAATGAAGAGATTCTCTTTGGCAAAGATCTGAGTGTTGCATTTCATCGTTTGGGATCAACTGATTATCACAAAATTATTATGATGGCAGAAGGGTCTGGTGCTACAGATGTTGTAGAATGGCAGAATGCAGATGAGGAAATTTGGTGTACCAATTAGGCACGCCCCTAGGATTTTTGGTTGATATGGCTCCTGATTTTTCAAAGTTATAGGGGTTTATCAGAATAATGGAAACACGTACTGTTTTTGGAGAACGTTTCATTAATAAGCTGTAGGCCCACCTCTGGCTTTCAGAAAACGCATTTCGACGTGGAATAAACCTATACAAGTTATGCACATACGGTGGAATGTGGGACCATTCTTTCTATAAAATATGGACCCCAACTGTGCCAGTGATGCTGGAGGTGGAAAGTGTGATCTGACCTTGCGCTCCAGATATTCCCACAAATGTTCAATAATATTGTGGTCTGGAGATTGAGGTGGTCAGGGTAGCTGCTGTACCTCATCCTCATGCGCTGGAAACCACAATTTGACACGTTTCGCACAATGCACGTGTGCATTATCCGCTTGAAACCAGGGACGGTCATTAGGGAACAATGACTGCAACATTGGGTGCAGATTGTCTCCGAGAATGGTTTCGTACGTTGCGGATGTGACACCACCCTGCAGAATAACTAATGGCCCTAAGGAATGCCATGATATGGCACCCCACAGCATCAGGGATCCATCTCCATGCTTCACAGTCAGAACCAAACAGTCGGGGTGGTATGCTCCTACAGGTTTTCGCCAGACGTACACTCTACCAGTGGTAGGAAACAAGTTTATCACGATTCATCAGACCAGTGACACGTTGCCAGTCTTTAGCATCCCAGTTTTTATGTGCTTTTCACCACCTTATACGTTTTGTTGCATTCATGTTGGTAGTCAGAGGTTTGTGGATTGCAATACGGCCATACACACAGGCAGAATGAAGTTTCCGACGAACTGTTATGATGGAAACGGGATCATTCCGACTGGTGTTCAGCTCTGCTTCTGTTTGCGGTTCAGTGGTCTTGTGCTTCCGTTGTACAATTGCCAACGTTCTGCTATCCCTATCTGACAACTTCATATGGCGTCCACATTTGCACGTTTGGAGGCAATACCCTGTCCTTTTTGATAGGTAGTCATAATCTTCGATACAGTTCCTCGTATTACATCTACTATTTCCGCCGTTGTGGTTACTGAAGCTCCTGCAAGACACCAATAATCATGCCCTTTTGGAGGTCACGGAGATCTGAGATTATTATTTATTATTTATTTATTATCAATTACACCACAACAACTGTTTCACCTGCGACAGTTGCTGGCTATGTGGTAATCGACGTCATACTATTCCCTTTTACATACCTCACATTGGGAGTGAAGTCGTCCCTGTGATATGCATACGGCACATTACGTGTACTCCAGTCGCTGTCGGTGTTTCCATTATTTTGATAAACCCCTGTATATCATCCAAAACTAAACATTAAATGCTGAAATACATTAAAAACATTTTTTTTCTAAATAATCGCTGTCAGAATGGGCGTGCATCTTATACCGCCGTGCAACTTATATGGCGTAAACTTACATATATGCTATAAAAGTAAGGTAATTTGTTTTCAAGTTTCTTTTGGTTTGAGTTTCTGGGGGGATGCAGTCTGAGGACAGCCACTACCCCCCACCCCCGACAACCCCTTTGACGAAGAGATTGGTCAATATGTATTGGTTGCTGCCTTGGAAGAACAATTCATTGGTGATGGGACTTTCCGAAGTCAGAGAAATTGTAGATCAGCGGTGCACGTGCCATTTTGGCATCGGGACGAATAGGAAAATATTATGTTTTCTGTGAGCTAATAATTAGGAGGGGATGCAATAAAAAGTACAAAATATATCTAACTGAATTTATAACATTTTATTTGCCATGCACAGGTGCAAAATAATAAGTAAAAATTAAATATCAATAAAGAGTTTATTTTAATGTCAAAACGGAAGTGGCTTGTCGAAGCAATATGTCAAAATTGGGAATGGATCCCACAAATGATCTGCTGAACATTCAGCTTTAATGACGTTCTAGCTAGTTTCATAATTTTATTTAAATTTTTGTCTTTCGTCTTTTAAAGCACCATTCACTTTCGTAGAACCACATAAAATATATATTATTTATACTGTTTTCACACGGGCCGGATGGAATCGTTAAATGAGCCGGAGTTTGTGCGTGCCTACCCTAGAAAAAGATGTGAACGTCAAGAATGTTATAGCAGGCAATGAAAGCGGATTTATCATCAGCATTTGAAGACTATAAAGCAGAGTGTAATTCATAATCAATAGCAGAAATCTATCTAGTTGAAACTTGATGTGTCTTAGGCCTGCACCTAAGACACTTGTTCAGGATTTACATGGCTTGGAAGCATTAGGTCATTAGCATGAAACACCACAGCAGATATTTAAGAACTATTTAGAATGATTGGTATTTGCAACATGTATCGTCATCATCATCGTAATGGCAACCAGTATTCCGCAGTGATAAATGCGAGGCTTAATGCTCTCATTATACATTATTCCATAATTCAGTAAAAATAAGGGCCATGAGATTTATTATTAAGAAGTCTGCCATCATAATTCATGCCAATAGCACAATATCATTAATACAGGAAATGTTTAAACAAGGGGCAATCACTGTTCGTTGTTTTACCTCTGAGTATCACTTCTTTCCACACAATATGCGTAACAGCCAGGTAACAATGATCCCAAAGGCTCACAGAAGGTCAAGGGAAGGGAACCATTGGACAGCTATTTAGGAGACAATAAAGGCCTCACATTAAAGTCATATATTAACATAATTATTTTATTTTATTTAACATAATTAAAGTCACAGGGTATGGATCTCGTGTACATGGGGCCACGGCTTTACCTCCCATCCAACGGACGGCGGCCTTTCCAAGCCCATCAGGGTCACCTTTCTGACCGAGGGCAGGTGGGGATTTAGAAGATATAAATCTCAATGCAGGCAGAGTTAAGGCTCGAACCTGGGAACAAAAGATTACGAGCCTGGCGTGCTACCGACTGAACAAACCCTATTTCAAAAGGGCAATCAGTTCGCGACAATGGATTTCAAATTTATTTGATAGTTGTCTACTTCGAACCTTTAGGTCAAAGTTTGCTTTTAGTAAAGAAGGAAATCTTGATATTGTCAGGAAAATTCCACGTGACTAAACGAAAAACGTATGCAAGCTTTCAAACTAAATAGCATAACAAACACTAAGTCTGAAAACTTTCAGTAAGTGGAGTAAGTATGACAGTCACCATCCCTAAAGCATTATTTAAAGTCATCACTATATAAATATTTGAGGACAAATGTACCGTGTCACACGACTCTACAAAGAAAACTAAAGCCAACTCAATGCATACAAGAGTGTTATTTAAATATAATTCGATGTAAACAAGGTGCTACTTATATACAATTCACAGTAAACAAAAGTACTACTTACACACAATAAGCCCATTATAGAAATTTCAGTATTACTGGTTTACTTACGAATAACATTAATATTAAAATACTTCACTCTTTAAGTTCCCTTCTACATTTAAAAATGATTTAATTACATTGCAAAGAGACACTTTGCATATTTCTTGAAAACTCCTGGGTTTCCGAAGGAGAAGCATATTTTAAATGGCCATGGAATATTACTGGAGTTTCGTAACGGAATTTGGCCCCATTCTATTCGGCTACCAGAAATTTTGATTCACCTTGAATATACTTTCTATTTTTTGACGTTGTAAAAATTTACGGTGTCAAATACATCATTCTCGTGTACGCAAATATTATAAAATTCCTATTTACGAAAATATTATTAATAAATGTACTCTATAAATTACCGGAGTATAAAGACAACTTTAGATTAAATGGAGAATCTAGATTGGTGAATATTTATTAGCCACTTAATCATGCACTATTGCGCCGTTTCCTAGTCATACCAATATTAGACTAGGACTCACTTTTCGATTCCTTCTTGATGCAGAGACAACTCCTCCAGACTAAAGATTTCGAATTCTTGAGTGCGTCTTTTTTCCGGATAAGGTTCTCAGTAACTAAAAGAAAAAGGATAGTCATTGTAGGGAAAAAAACATGAATTGTAACGAGACAACTTTTTATAAAGTTTTTCAAATATTATAAATGTTCAGATACAATAGTGAAATAATTGTCTAAAAGTGTGATACCTTTGGTTTTTGAAGGGGTGGCTGCAGCTATACTGCATGGAGGGTCTGGAGTAAGAGTTAAATATATTAATTTCACAAAGTTTTTATTAGAGGCTTAATCCGACAACACTCCGTGCGGGGCTGGCGCAGTCGGTAATGCACCAGACTCTGCGGCTCTGTTTCCAGTCCCATCTCGCCAGTGTTAAAATTTATGCCTCACTCTGCCCTCGGTAAGATAGGGTACACCGATGAACTTGGAAAGGCTGCCATCTGTCGAATGGGATGTTAGGCCATTTCTTCTTGTGCATTGCAACCACATTCTGTGCACGTTTGAACTCGTTGGATGTCCTTGAGGTATTTTTGAGGCTTGTTTCTCCAAATAGCTGTCCAATGCATTACCTACTTCAAACTTCTCCGAGTGTTTTGGGTCATTGTGATTTAGCAATTAAATCCACTATGCTATAATATATATAGCCACTACACTATAAAAGTGCAATTCAGTGGAAAATCAATACAACAACACTTAGCCTTTGTATAGGTGCGTTGTCAGGAGGTAGTTCTTAAACTCCCTAACCTCTCAGGTAAATAAAAAAAGAATTTTTATGTATTTAGTCTCTTAAGTCATTTATTGTTGTATATTTCTTTAAAATGCTCAAATTATTAGTAGATCACTTCCTGTATTTAATCCGCATTTAAATTATCTGCATTTAAATCTCACGGAGCACAAAAGATTAATGATAACATGGAGTGCGGATAAAACTGCGGGTAAAAAATTTAAGTTTAAGTGGATAGTGGAAAATCACGAATTTCATAAGAATAGCAGAAACACGGGCAAACATTACTACATTAAGGATGACTGATATGAGGGAAAATAAAAACACTACTTGAGATAATATAAAAACTTATATGAAAATTCAGTGATGATATTAAATTTAAAAAAAGAAACAATGCATTGGAATAAATCAACGAATTGGAAAAACGTGTCCTGTGTGAAAGAAAATAAAAATATTTGGTAACATGAAGAATTTAAGTTAAAAAATTACTGGAGTGTTGCGTAGAAAACTGGAATTAAATCTGTGAAAATTTCAGTCCTGGAGATTACAGTTTCCGTAATGTAATGAAGAGGGGAGTAAATGGGTAGTAATAAAATGGAATGTCGTCCATAATCGATGATAAATGCATTTAAAAGATTAAAATTAATCTAGAAAATTTTCAAAATTTGCATTTAATAAGCATTTGTCTAATATTTAATAAGTATAGTTTTCTGAAATAAAGGCTTATAGAGTATATTTTTATCATAGCATATTTTTTCAATTATTAATCATTAATAAACCATTAGGCTGATCTCTTTACTGGCAAACATGTATCGACGGTTGTTAAGTAGCCAATGTAAGAATGCTAATAAAGAATTGCGGATACCATTATATTATCGTCGCAGGGCTTAATAAGCTATTAGCTTATTCAGTGGGCCTGTATAAGTTTTGCCATAACTGATACAGATTATGACAAAACAAACAATCATAGGATCGGGGCACTCGAACACGGACCACAGCCGTTGACATCGTTTTGTTTCTCAATTAATACTTGCGCAACCAAATAATCCTAAAATTTATCATTCGTGTTCTCATGAATGCGAACATTTAGAGTTTAAAATTAAAATTCAACTAGTTTAGTTGACATCGTATACAAATTATCACCACTTAGAACTGGCATATGAAAAATTAAGTGATATCATAAAATACAGTAATGAAAATGTTTTCAACAATTCAGTGCTGATAAATGATGTATCTTCTTACTTTGACAATGCACACCATGAAGCTTTTCTACTAAAAAACAGAATGAATCTATACTTCCTAATTAGTAAATTAAACAAGTAACGTATTTCACATGTTAAGCCTTATCATTAAACTATTTCTTAATACTAATATTTTCACTTAACTTTTAAGTCTTGACATAGGAATAACTTATGCGCGACTAAAACAATGATATTTAAGATGCTGTTACTTACTCTTCGCACCATGATTTTAAATCCTAATGTCACTGGCAAAGAAATCTTCACTTTTCGCCTTGTCTGATTTTGCTGTTGTGGAAATATGCTAATAGATATTGCTAAGGATGCCATGGTTGCCAAGGATAGCTGTGA
Organism: Ryuthela nishihirai; assembly: GCA_038380435.1. Classification (NCBI taxonomy): domain Eukaryota; kingdom Metazoa; phylum Arthropoda; class Arachnida; order Araneae; family Heptathelidae; genus Ryuthela; species Ryuthela nishihirai. The sequence goes on from JAWZYU010000009.1 coordinate 94,325,734, forward strand.
TTCCTTTTCTCGTGCGCTGGAACGTGATCAGATGCTAAGGAGATTGTTAAGTTGTAGAACTGATTCAATGCAAAGACCTCTGGAGTTGAAATTTTCACAGATTATCAACGCCGATTTCTTTTAATGAATGTACGGAAGCATTTTAATCGAAAAATTAATTATTTGAATTGAAAATTCACATCGAATGCTAAAATTATGCTAAAAACGAGTCTATATTATTGCAATTAGGACAGTGAAAAACATGAAGTCAGGCTTTTTTAAGTTTGTTTAATTTGAAGTATTTTATTAAAACACGAAAGACGGAGAGAATCTGTAAGCTTTTGGCTTGTGTTGGTTTCTCATAAATAGATAAACACTTACACATGCTCTTTAGCTCAGCAGTTAGTTTCTCTAACCACTGGACCAATTAATGAAACTTGTCATCTATATATTTATGTAATGTGTTTTAACTAGAGACCAAGTGTAGCTGCAAATGCACATTGCAAAACATAAATTCAAAATAAAAAAATTCACAGAAATGAAACAAAATAATATTCTAAAAAATTCGTTTCACTTGGGAAATATCTTTTAACAAAATAGTAAACAAAAGTAGTGGTTTTTATCCGAATTTCACGAAACATGGGCATCGAGAAATAGAACTGCTAAAGAGACATTGAAAAAATGATCTTACACTGCAAAGTATGCTTTTTGTCAAGTTTGTTGTTCACTGGGAGTATTGCTTTGTGCTGCACTATGATTCAAGAGATTCAAAATTAGGGAATTTGCTTTATAAATAAAATTTTCATGATTTAATCCCACTGGTATGTTCGGGTCTTTTTTTAACAAAATTAGTTTTATTTTGGCTGTAAGTTTTTAAATATTGCAAATACATTCTTCTTATTCCTTGACTTGGATTTAGTATCATTTGGTAATATAATTACCTAACATTTATTTTCCCACCTACTAGTTGCTCTTCAGTAAGAAAAATTGCACAGAAATTGTTTAGGTCTATTTAGATCTTATACGTTGTTCTCTGAATGCTGCTGAAATACCATCTTCAAACCCATCTAAATAAGTAATTCATTCAATTTTCAGTTGCTTGATCATTGGGCTGAAAGACGAGAATCCTATTTTTGGAGATGGTGGTTGTGGGATTCTAAAATGAGGCAAAGATCCTGAGACGTAGCCATATACGTGGAGACTTTGATTTCTGTGTTTAATTCTTACTTTCACTTATTAATTATTCTTGTGATAGATTAGATCTCAGTGGTTTCATTAGAGCGATTTTTATTTCGGTGCTGCTTCTGTTGATAATGACTTTACGAGAAGAGGAAATACTCATCTCTAATTACAAATGAATTTCTGATGTTTATTCCTCTACCAGCGAACCTTAACCTTTTGCGTTCAGATACCGTCTAAGCCTAGTTGTCGCGATCTACATTTGCTAAAGTTATTAATAACTTCTTCACCACGTTTTACTGTTCTGATAATTACCTTAACTAGAGACTATGCTATTGCTACTATCTAAGATTAACTAAAGAGTATACTCTTACTACTATCGATATAACAGAAAGCACGAAAAAGGATTTTTTTTTGTGAATAGAGTAACTTACTAATACGACAATTTGATTATACCGATGTTTTCTAGTAACGTATTCCACAATCCTTCAAGGCAATACTCAGTATAATACGAAAAATATATCTTGTGAAACATTTCATTTACATCAAGATCAATTATCTTTTGATACATTTATTTGTTGTTTCGATTAACTTCGGTGTTTAAAAAGCAAATTGACGCATTGCACTACATTCACATAGATCTAATTAGATGCGTTGAAAAGTTTTGAACGTGTAAAAGACGCATATGGAAGTTTAAAAATGGAAAATAATGTAAACAAAAATTGAAATATTTGAAAACGTTGGCTTGGGTGTTTTACCTCTGAGCTGTGCTTTTTTGCACACAGTGGGCTAAATGGCCAGGTCACAAACACCACGAGAGCTCACAGAAGGTTGAGGAGAGGGAGCTCACTGGACAGCTGTTAAGAGTCAGATGGAATCCTCCCCTCATCGCCATCCAGCGTGTTCATTAGCGTGCACAGGGTATGGCTCTCCTGCCCATGGGACTTCGGCTTAATGTCCCATCCGACGGACGGCGGCCTCTCCAAGCTCATCAGTGTCCCCTACTGACCGAGGGCAGGGCGTTGCATTTCGGGGAGATAAACCTCAACGCTGGCTCAGCTAAGACTCTAACCTGGGATCAATGTATTTAGATCGCAAGCTTGGCGCGCTACCGACTGAGCCACCCCTCCCCCCGCCCCAAAATATTTGGAAAAGAACCAGAGGTAGTTGTATGATTCTAATTTATCAACAACTCTGTCTCTACACCCGTAATGTTTTATTTTACTATTATTTTTTAACGTAAAAGACGTAAAACGCATTTAAGGGAATTGCTCTGATACCTATCTTTTCGTTTATGCAATCAGTCTAATTACAAATCAACTACGTGATATAATCAACTACGTGATCTTCTAAATGAAATGTGAGAAGCATAAGCTTTAGGAATCGATGAATATCGGAAATTTTTCCAGATATTAAGTTTATCTAGAAAATTTTGCTCCTAATGTAACAAATTTATAACGTAGATTTCTGCATCATTTGGCTTTTTTCAGTATTCATGAATTACTATTGAGCGAACATAGTAGCACTTTTTTTTAAATTTATAAACATAATGTGGAAACTAGAGTTAACCACTTTTCCTATTAAAACAAGGTTTACTTATTCCGATGCTTTGCAATAACCTATCGCTCAGTGCAAGCCATATCATATTGTCTTAAAAATCAGTTCTTTACCTATAGCAGAATTCAGGTCGAATTTAAAACTAGTTTAAAGTACGATGTAAATTCTAAATAAATATCCGGAAATAAAAGACCGAAATATCGAAGTGGTAGGAACGTTTAAAGTAGTTCAAATAAAATATTCTGCCACGTTTCAAAAGTGATTGTTTAGAGTGAAATTACAAAATTAAAAACCCGCACCCAGCTCTCGGTGAGAAAGAAAACACCGATAAGCGTAGAAACACCGCCGTCCGTCGGATGAGGCGTTAAGTCGTGCCTTCTTGTTCATGAGAATTCTATTATGAGTACGTTAAAGGACACGCTAGATGATTTGAATGAGATTTCCATCACCCCTTAACATTTCCCCAATGGATCCTCTTCTTCTCAACTCTGAGGGAGGTCCTTGTGACCTAGTCATTTACCCTATTGTGTGCACAAAAATTCAGAGGTAAAACTGCCGAATTATGGCATAACAATCAGACATCTCAAATCTAAGGTAGAAGGCATGCCCCCAACCTCTTCGAGAATACTTGTAAGAGTAATGGGGGGAGAAATTATTAAACTTGTGCAGATTTCCAGCATTTTTCATGAAATGTTTTACCATCATAAATGGTACCTAGGTAGTCACTGGAAGAAGAGTTATGCACCAATCCCCTGTAATGATGCATAGAACTGATCAGGCCTAGCACCTAATATCCGACATCGCTGTCTTGTGGTGCAGGCTGTTAGTTCCTTTCAATAGATACTCTTTTGTAGAAAGGAACGGAAGAGGAGGGTGTCAGATCAGTGTGCCCTACTGATCTGGACAACTACGGTTCTTTTCTTTTTTTTTACCCTTCTGAAGAGTGGTCAATCACACAGAGTCCTGGTGCTGACCATATACACCAACCGGAATGGAAAAATGACTCTGAGCTTGATTATGGATCCTGAATTAACTGTGCTGGTGGGATTCTGCTGAGGGAGAATCTTCTGCTGTGCTTTCTATTCGTTTGTAAGTTAACACACCCAAGTGAATAGAGTTACAGTATATGTTTTACCAGATGATGGAAAATCCTGAGCAGAGGCCATCGCAGGCACCAGCACTCTTGCTTCTACGGGCATCGTCAAATCCTACATTGGAAGGAGTCTTCCAAGTGTAGGTGGCTTCAGCCTTTAGTGGTGGGGAACGGGTCTTGCTCCATGCCTGCGATTAGGGCACCGTTTGATATTTTCAGCATTCCCTCTCTCAATAAACATTGTTTCTTTAAACATCCTACTGACCATTTTCTCTCCATAGTTGGTTGCAATGCGAGGACTCTACACAGAGATTATATTATTCTCTTGCTGTCCTCACACAAGAATTCCACCATTATAATTCAGATATTCTCAGCTTGCAAGAGACCAGATGGAGAGATAAATGTCAGATCCTTAAAAATAATCTTAAATTTCTCTTTTCAGGGTGAGAAGATGGAACGCATCTCCAAGCGTAGTTTTGCTTCTCAGCAGAATGTTAGTGATGCTCTTCTAGCATATGATTGCATTAATGAAGAGTTTCTTAAGTTAAATTTTAGACAAACATGACCTGAATGTTATCAATTGTTATGCCCCCACCGAGGATGCTGATGAGGTTGAGAAGGATAAGTTTTACGGACAACTTCAGGATATTTTGAAATCTATCGTGAAAGGAGATATTACCCTTGTTCTAGGCAACTTCAATGCCAAAGTTGGTACATACTCTGACCTTTGGGGAGGGGTAATAGGTCCCTTTGCTATTGGTAACTGCAATGGCAATGGGCAACATTCACTTACAGGCAATTAAGCATAATTATTTGAGAATAACTAACATTACAAACCTCGCGACATATATAAGTACACATAGGTTTCACTAGATGGGCTGCATTAAGAATATGGTTGATTACACTAAATAACAAATTGAAACTTATTTTTATAACATTGGTCAAATAGGGTGTTTTTAACTAATTTTGGGGTGCTGAATTGAAATACGGCTGTGAAAAAACTGCAGTACGTACAGTTTTTTTTAAAATACGGATTGATGAATTTCAAATTTCAATGATTATGCATATCTGAGAGAAGAAAATAAATGTGACTTTTTTTTATTAAATCGCAACTTAAAACTCATTAATTAATTATATGATTCCACTGAAAAAAATTAGAAACATCATAGCTATAGACCACTTAATATAAAGTAACAAATGAAATAATATTGAAACGTAAAATAAGAAAACATGGGTCACACATCTTTTACATTTACAAGAAGTTCATTTTTGTCTTTTATGTGCTTAGGTATCTTTCTTCTGCAAGAACCAGCAGTAGTCACCCCATTATTGCTGGGTCCCACCTGCCTTGATATCTCTCCTCCATGGTTCAGACATCCTGCTGAAATCTTTTCTCTTAGTCATCACTGATAGTTTCTAAGTTCTTGGGAAAGAAGTCGAGATCCGAGTGCAAGAAATCGATCTTCAAAGACATTCAACAGCCTAGATTATCATAGTTGTTGAGGAGATCTTGAATGAGCTAGTTTTACTCTTTGTGATATCCCAGAAAACATCTCTTTTGTTTTGTAGTATTCCTTTCTGGCCCTACTGTCCCACAAACACAGAAAACAGCAACATTTTGTGAAGCCTCCTTGAAGCCCGAGCAAGAGAGAGATGACTTTTAGGTCACCACATATTGTCCACTTAAACTGGTCATATTTTATAGTAGTATTTTTTCCAGGCTTTCATAAGTGTCCTTCATTCCCACAGCGTATATCACTGGAATGGAAAGTTTTTGGTTTCCTTTATGCAAAAGGACAGCTTTTAATCTGAATTTTGACGAATCTATAAATAGACTCCATTCCTTAGGATCGTGAATTGTTCAAATTTCTTCCATCAGCCCTGAAATATCTGTGCAGAAACACAAACCCTCTTGCATTTCGTAATAAGCAGATAAAGCCAAATTTTTCTTTATGAAAAGATAAACTCTGGTACCCTTAGCCAGAAGATTCCACTCTTGAAGTCGAAAAAAATCTCAGCTTGTTTGTTTGGAATGTTGTTTGTTGGCCAAACGTGAAGTCCTAGGTCTCGAACAAGATCACTTAGTTCATTTTGTTGAATCAGATAAGGCTCGTCTAACTTTTCAGGGGTGTATGTAGAATCAGGATCTGTAAGTGCTTCAAAGTCTCCCTCTGATGAATGTAAATCCATATCCTCTCAGTTAGTTGGAGATATTGGTATAGTAAGATCTCCATGAGGAACTGGCCTTATGGCTGAAGACACATTTGGATATTGTATTTTGCTTTCGTTCTTTTTCGAAAAGCCCGACACTTTAGTTACACAAAAATAGCAATCATACAAGTGACTAGTTGGCTCACGCCAAACCATTGGAACTGCAAAGGGCATGGATTTTTTTTTATCTTACCTTTCAACCATTCACTCAGGCCAACAAAGCATCAAATGCAGCACACATCTGGAGCCCATGTTTTGTCCTGATCCAAAATACAAGTTATAGGCTTTCTTCACAATCTTTGTCAAAGAACGACCTTAGGATTTTAAAATATAATTTCACACACAAAACAAAACTTATCTGGCACATTAACACATCCGCGACGCTGCTTTTATGCCATTTAAACGCCAAAATTCACTCTTCAACGTACAGCACGTGTTTCTCCTAAAATGAAAACAACAAGAATGACGGTCTGAGGTTAGGTTACTGTTACATGTTTTCTCCCACTTGGCAATCAGTGATGCCAGCCATAAAAAATAAAATATCTATTATCCTCCTAGTTGCCTGGAGGTGTTGGTATCATGGAGGTAGGAAGACAGGGAGGCGCCCTATCGCTTGAAAACTGTAATCGAGCGTCGCCATATTGTCGCTACTCGTAATCGTGCTATCATTGTGTTAACGAACTACAGATTGCATGAAAGAAATGGATTTGGCATTGCATTTGAATGCATTAATGAACCTGCGAAAAAGATCAAAGGGATAACATTTCATAGGTAAGAAGTAATGCTAAAGTTTTGCTTTGTAAATTGAAAACTTTTTCGTCATTTCAAATAATTTATGACAGTAGCGTAGTTAGGCCTAGCGGAAGGCGGTGGGAAGAGTTGCGAAATTTTCCCACTGATTTTAATGTAAATTGATGAAATAAAGTGTTCTTATAAATTCATTGAAAGAGAAAAAAAATCAACAAACAGGGAAGAATGTAATACTAATATCATTCGTCATTTCCTATGTTTTTTGATGTACCTTATCGAAACGCTAGAGAATTTCCCTGTTATGTCAATGAGAATCTAATTTCGAAGCTGTATAATTTCTAAAATACGCAATAAATAAATATTTGACTAAAGATAAATTAAAAAACATAATTAAATCTATTTAAATCTCGATTTTATACACTATTCGTTAAGTATTTAAAGAGTTATAGACGCTAGAATATTTCATAATAAATATCGTGTGTGTTCCATATCGATGGAAATCTGTGAAATACTATAACTATTGAAATATGCATTTAATGGAAAAATACGACAGAAGGTAAATTAAAGAATCATAATCAAATCTATTTAAATCTCCGTTTTCAATGATATTCATGCAATTTTATGGAAAAATATGACTGAAGGTAAATAAAAGATCATAAATAAAAAAATACCCCCTCAAGCAGCTGCTTGCCACAGAGGTCTGACAGGAGCCTGTCAGTTTATATGTCATAGTAGAAGGTCTGTGAGGATGACAGGACCTCAGCAGAAAAACAACACACACATCCATGCCTTACCCGGGGCTCGAACCCAGGTCCCTTAGATCAGTAGCCAAGCGTGCTAACCATAATCAAAACTATTTAAATTTCTATTTTAAACAATATTCAGTAATTAAGCCTATATTAAACTCTGGATATTTCACAACAAAGTTCCTGCTTTTTATTCCAAAGAGATCGTGTTTGTTAATATTTACATTTTTTCTTACATAAGAGATATAACTTATCACAGTTTACTCTGAACATTATAAACTTTTATTACGCAATGATAGAACTTTGAAATATTATGCAGGGGAAGGGAATTCAGTCCCTATTTTATGAAAAAGATGGTGTAGCTTTTATTTGACATTTAATTGTCATTATTAACTTAAAGTGGGATTAAACAACTGTGTTTAAAAGTCATTAAAAACGTAAACAAGCGAAAACCTAAAGTGGGAAAAAGTACTTAAACATCTCTTTACCTTCCAAGAAAAAAAAATCGATTTAGCAATATTCGGCGAAATAATTTATTTTTTGCACCTGAAACAATTGCGATTTTATTGAGCAATATTCGTATAAAACAATAATTATATTGCAATTGACGTGCAGTGTGCGGTTTTCTGAGTAGCATGAACATGGCTACCGCCGTTTTGCGCGGCTACATTAGCGACCTATGTTAAGATATAGTAAGGGCGCCTCCCCCTCTTCCTATCTCCATGGTTGGTATAGGAAGATCTTAATAGGAGTCAAATTGATCAATAACATAAAAAAAGTGACGTGCTAGCCATTTTTTAAGGCCAGATCTGAAATTAGCACCTGAAAAATAGTTAAAGGCAGTTACAATTGTTCATGTTATAAAAACCTTCTAAAACTATTATTATATATATTATATATTTTAACTAACAGCAAATGGGCAAGTTCCATTAGGAATACAAGGTCATATAGGGGAGCTGAAATTGAATCTGAACATTACTTTGTTAAACGCGTCTTGCAACTTAAACTTCAGAAATGTTTTGCTAAGATTAAAAAAGTTACTTTTATCACTGAAACTCTGAAAGACCCAGTTATAGCTAAAGCTTACCATGATAGGTTACTTAGTCATTATGACAGGCATGATGATAGTTATAGTACTTATTGTTGAAATTGATAGTTATAGTACTTATTGTTGAAATTGAGGAAGAATTGGACCGTTTCAAACACGACTTTTTTTAAATTAACAATACTCTTTTGGGTAAATAGGTGCAGATGTCGCAAAATTATTTGAGTGATATGGCACTGGAGCTTATTTTGGAAAAAAACCTACTAATAATAACAGAAACGTTACAAAGATCTTAATAAGCGTGCAAAGGGTCAGTTTAGCAGCTGATAAGAATCTTTGGTTTGATGGAATGGCTGACAAAGCTGAGGAAGCGGCTAGACAGAGTAACAGTAGAGAGCTCTATGAAAATATATTAATGTTTTTGTGGAAAAAATGAACAGGTATACACGGATTTAAGGATAAACAAAGTAAGGTTATTGAAGGTGAGGATTCTGTCATGGCTATAGGTAGGTTGAGCATTTCACACATGTTCTAAACAATGTGGTTAGTTCTACTCACATTGTTTATAATGATGATGATATACCATTACTGGCTTTAATGTTGGCCCTATAACACAGTCTGAAATTTTGGCTATTCGTAAATTTAAACTACATAAATTACCAAGGGTAGATGAAATTACTACTGAAATGCTTTGAGCAGGAAATATTTAAGTTACCACATGGATGACTGAATTTTGAATATCATTTTTTTTTATTTGAGATATATAAGACAGGGGAGAATTCAAGAGGTTAACCCTAGCTTTTACAGGCCTTATACAAGGACCTGCCCTACTAAGACAGAAGTCACTCTTGACTACTGCCTTAGAGTTACCATAACACACAAAGTTTGCCTTGATGGAGCAATCGCTAGCTCCCTAATCATAACGCCAGTTTAGGCCTTGTGGTTACACCCTTGTTAAAGGCATTGTTCCTAAGGATTTTACAAGAGCTATTATTATCCCTATTTTAAAATAGGTGATCGCAGTTCTTGCGATAACTATAGGGGTGCAGTCTACTTTCTGTTCCAGGTGTAGTTCTTTGAATGATTGTACTTAATAGAATTAAGAATCTGTCAGATGGACAATTGCGTGATTAGAAATGTGGATTCAGAAGTGGTAGATGTGTCGATACGATATTTTCACTCAGACAGATTCTTGAGAAATGTTTAGAGTTTCAGAAAACTGTGGTTGCTAGTTTTATAAATTTCAAAAAGGCTTTTTACTCTGCTGATCGTCATAATTTGTAGTTGTTTGTGAGATCGTATGGAATACTTGTCAAGTTAGTTAACATAATGAAAGCTCTCTATAATAGTACCAAGATATGTGTGACAGTTAGTAAAGCTTACAGCAATTGGTTTAGCATTGCTTCTGATGTTCGACAAGGTACTTGCCATGCATCTGAAAAGTTGTAGGTGCTTTTTACTGGCCAAATGAATCCTCAATTTTAATATTAATAACTTTTAATTTATTAACTGGCTCTTCTTTTTCTACTGATTTGTAGCAATATTGTTTTATCTTTCGAAATTTTAATGTGCCATTTTTTGCAGCATTCTTGGAGCAAGTTTAAGGAAAGTTGCAGATTTTCTTGCTGTGGGAGGAAATGTTGCTACTGCATATATCAATGTCATCTTCCTAAACTGAAATTTTTGTGTGTGATGATAAAATATTTGGCAGGTCATGCAGATAAATATTGAATAATAGAGGCGAAATTATATTTACCTAGATGATGACTGTCTTGATATATTTTTTCTAAAGAGAGCTGTGTCTAATTTTATTTGCATAATTTTATTTTTAATGATTTGTTGAAGGGCATGGAACATATTTCCATGAATGCCTATTTTTTGTAGTTTGAAGAGGAAGCCATCTTGCCAGACTGCATCAAATGCCACCTTTATATTCAAAAAGATGACAGCTAGGCCTGTCATACTGCAGTGCTTTTTCAAGATCTAGGATACGATCTGTGAGGTTGTCTTGTGTACATCTATCTGGTCTGAATCCTGTTGAGTGCTCACTAAAGATGTTGTTTGTCTAAATGTACCAGTTGAGTCTAGATTACATATAATTTTGCAATGTTTTCGGAAGGCATGTTCTTTTTTGTTTCTATTTGGTGTATTCTCTTCTAAGACTTTTATGATTTCCTGATCTTATGTTAAGCGGACTAAACGGCCGCTTAGAGCCCCTTCTACTGAAGGACCCCCAAATCGTTCTCTGAATTAATAACTATTTGTTAACTTCGTACCATAAGGACCCTATATGTTGTTTCGCTTAGTGCTCCTGAACCTGAAATTCGCTACGGGCTGTATGGGGTGATATTATGGAAGATTTGCTTATACACAAGACTAACCTTTTTCATAAGGGGTAACAAAAATACGGGTTGATTTTCTTATAAGTTATCACTCTTTTCGTGATAAGCATTCATTCGACAAAACGCGTTACCATTGGGACAGGCTTTTTAATTTCAGCTTCGATTTCTCTACGAGTTCAGAAACAAAATATTTACGGGCAGTTAATTAAAAATATTGGATATTTATAAGTTTTTATAATAATAAATAATAAAATACCGACTCAAGCAGCTGTTTGCCACAGAGGTCTGACAGGAGCCTGTCAGTTTATAGGCCATAGTACAAGGTCTGAGAGGATGGCAGGTCCTCAGCAGAAAAACGACACAAACAGCCATGCCTTACCCAGGGCTCGAACCCAGGTCCCTTAGATCAGTAGCCAAGCGCGCTAACCACTCGGCCATGGGACGGCTTATAAGCTATTACCAATACCAATTTTTTATTTAAAGAATCAAACAGCTGCTTGACACAGAGGTGTGACAGGAACCTGTCAGTATAATACGCCAGAGAGAATTTATGTAAGGAACGCCACACACACTTCAACAAAAATAGAACAGAGAAAAGATACAAAAAACAAATCTCTGTTTGAAGAAAAAAATATTTATATCGAGTGATTAATTAATAAGCGCAGCTGTTAAGAGAGCAATAATGCAAAGGTCATACATAATACAACGAAGGATTCCCAATAACGAAACGAAAAAAGGGACGCTTTTTATTAAAAATACAGACACTGAAATGTCAGTTTATTAAGTACACCACCCATCGTCACATAAATGGTTCATTACAACATGTAAAACGTCACATGACCGCAGTGTGTAGTGTAAATTTTGGCAAGCAGCTCTTCGAGCATCAGTTAATCCAACTCATAGGAGTTGGATTGAGCGTCAGAATGGGCAAAACGAGCGATCTGAGCGACTTTGAACATGACATGATAGTTGGTGTTAGGCGTGCCGGTTATAGCATCTCCAAAACGGCCGTCCTCCTGGGCTTTTCACGCACAACCATTTCTAGTATTCTCCAGAATGGTGTGATAAGCAAAAAACTCTCATTGATCGGCGATCCTATGAACGAAAACAACTTGTGGATCGGAAGGATCAAAAGAGACTGGCAAGAATTGTGCAAGCTAACTGACGGGCCATAATCAGGCAAATCCCAACAGAATTAAACATTGATAAACAGAAGGTTATCTCTGAATGCACCACGTATCCGACCTTATTGCGAATGGGCTACAACAGCAGCCAACGTTGTCAGTGCAGAACACGAAAGCACATCTCCAGTGGGTGCGGGAGCATTGACACTGAAACGCTGAGGTTCATTCTGAGGACTGAAAGAAGGTAGAATTGTCGGACGAATCAAGATTCCTTTTGCATCAGTTTGATGGAAGGATCAGAATATTGTACAAGCCACATGAGGCCATAGAGTCATCTTGTCTGGTGTTAACAATACAGGCCGGTGGTGCCGATGTGATAACGTGGGGAATGTTTTCCTGGCACACATTAGACCCCCTGATACCCATCGAAGGGTATCTGAACGCCGCAGAGTATTTGAACATCGTTGCTGACCAAGCTCATCCTTTCAAGGCACGTTTATCCTCACTCATATGGACACGTTCAGTACAATACACCTGCTCACAAGACACGCATGTTCATCGAATGGTTCCAGGAACATGCCAAGGAATTTTACTCGTTTCATTGGCCTGTATAGTCCCCAGATCTAATCCTGTCGAGCATCTTTGTAATGAGGTGATAAGGGCTGTTCGTAGAGAGACTGTGCCGTAGTCAATCCAATTTGTAGCAACTGCGCGACAAATTCATTTTCCCATGGTAAAACTTTCTTGCACAATGCATCCAGCATCTTGTAAGCTCCATGCCCCGACGAATCAGGGTTGTTCTAAGGGCCACAGATGGCGCAACACGCTACTAGGTGGTACCTGAGAAATTGGAGTCTCTTTGTACAAGAGTGTTTTATAAAATAAAAATTTTATAATATAAAATAAATTATATTCTTCTGAAAACAGAAAACATTTTAAAAGATCAAAATTTCATTTCGTTAAGGCAAGTAATATTAATTTTTCTTAAACCTGATATTGCAATGCCGAAGTCCATGTCCATAGATAAAGTTATTAATCTACCTCCCAAGTGTTAAGTCTCAAACACTCTAATGTATTTCTTTTAAAACATTCCCCTCCAGAAGTTGCTTGCCACAGAAGTCTGACAGGAGCCTGCCAGTTTATACGCAATAGAAAATTATTTGAGGAAGGTGAGAAAGACAAATATCTAAAAAGAACAATATCTTACCCGGGGCCCAAACCCTTTGATTAGTAGCCAAGTATACGCTAACCACTCAGCACGGTACAGCCGTTGATAAAATAATTAATTAGCAAGTAATCTGAAACTGTTCAAAATTTATCCAACAGTAGTTGGGATTACTTATAGTATGTGTGTCTTTTATAAATATCGCGTTATCTGACGAAGTTTAAATAGAATTTCTTTCATCGGGCCAAACAAAATTTTCGCATTATGCGATTATTTCGTGTTATCCGTTTCCCATTATAAGAATATTTATGCATTTAAAAGTATTGTCGCTGGCACAAACGAAATTTGTGTATCATGCTAAAGCATGATACACAAATTTTTTTATATCTAAAAGGCGCGACGAATGAAACGCTGAGATTTGGAGTGACAATGCATTGCATTAACAGTGAGGCATAGAGTATTTTCGTGTGTTGTACAGATGAATGTAACAGTGTCCATAGCTAAGTGACCTGTTTAAACAGAACAGGGAGGTTAATATGAAGTATGATAACCCCGAACAAGCATTAAAGCGGCTTTTTACCACCTGGTCATAAGGTCTGGTGGCTGAACATTCCACTCTTCCTGGAAAGCAGATCGGGGAGCAAAACCTTGGATGGGATTGATAACCTCCAACGTTGGGTTGGGTTGTTTTACCTCTGAGCGGCACTTTTTTGCACACCATGGCCATCACAAGGACCCCGAAGGCTCAGAGAAGGTTGGGGGAGGGAACCCACTGGAACAGCTGTTGGGAGACAGATGGTAGCCTCCCGTCAAGGCCATTAAGCGTGTTCTTTAACGTGCACAGGGTATGGCTCTCCCGCACACGGGGCCACGGCTTAACGTCCCATCCGACGGACGGCGGCCTTTCCAAGCCCATCGGTGTCCCCTACTGACCGTGGGCAGGGCGGGGAATTTTTGCGGAGATAAATCTCAACGCTGACCCAGCTGGGACTCGAACCTGGGAACTGCAGATTACGAGCCTGGCGCGCTACCGACTGACCCACCCCCGCCCCAACCTCCAACGCATCTATCCAGTGCATCCATACATGTTCTATAATTTTCGGATCCGGAGACTAGGGTTGAGCATTTCTATCTGCTGGATATCCTCATTTTCGAAGAATTCATCCACTGTTCGAGTTGTATGAGGATGGGCATTATCGTCCATGAAAATCAGCGTTCCTGAAAAGTTTCACATAGGTCTGAAGGATATCATAGCTATACCTGCGACCAGTCAAGGTGCCATGGACAAAGACCTGGAATGGTGTGCGTCTGTGTGACATAATTTTGCCCCACACCATCAAACTACCACCTCCATAGTGATGTCGTTCTCTGACGATAGAGGGTTGGTAACCCGTACCTTGCTCTCTCCTGATGAAAGCACGTCTAGAATCAGTCCGAAGACTAAATAGCGAATCGTCGATGAAGAGTACATGCGCCCATTGCTCTCCACATCCAGTCACGATGTTGTCTGCCCCATATTAGTCGGTCTCTCCTGTAAAATTAATTAAGCAGACATCCTGCGCTATTGTCACTGTTGGACGACTATGAGATACTCTAACTCTATGGCTAACATCATCGTCAGTTGAAATTGTATCCAAAGTCTTGAACGCACTGATTGGAGGACGTCAAAATCGTAACGTAATCGATCTGGTATCGGCGGGACTCTATCATACCAGATGCTCTACAACATGTAAAAGCACCCACGTTTCTCTGTTCCATACCGTCGTTACAAAACGCTCTACCAACATCAAAATCATGTTTGGTGTTGGTGCTCAATATCAAATAAATGGTGCAGAATCATAGACAGATATCATAATACCCGGATTTGCTTTTTCTCTTAATTAGTAATTCAAACATATTCTGGTCAGATGATTTTAGAGCGGCAAACGACCTTGCATATATGTTTCTAAAACGAAAAAAATCTGTATCCGCGGGAAGTAGGACAAGGAACGAAATTTTCGGATATCCCTCTATGATTTTTATGCAAACTATGATGACTCTATGGAAATTATAGCATATATACAGGGTGATTCAAAACTTATCGTTCAAATTTCGTTAGGAGGTAGGGAATACGTCAGGAAACCGATTTCACATAGGAAAGTATGTCCGCAAACGTCATCTACATGAACAAAATGGACAAGTAAAGTGAACACAAGGAAACAGTACAGTTAAGTGGTAACGAATGTGACTTTTATTCCAACAAGGTAAAGTACAGGTTCACAGTAGGTGCTCAAAATTGCGACCATTTACACGGACACAGGATTCACAGCGCCGTTGCATTGACCGCCGAACATTTTCAAAAACGCCTGGCATATCACGGACAATGCCTGCGGCGGCCACTATTCGTGCAACAAGGTTGCCTAGCTCGGCGGCCGCTTTCGCCAGCTGCCCCATATGCGAGATGCATATCCGCTAGCTCTTGATGCGTAAAACGATTCATCTTATCACTAGTAAGTCAGCTCGTACACTGATGACAGCGGGAGTGGTCGGGCGAGCTGTACACTGGTTGGGTACACACAGCGCCCTCTACATACGCATGCGTACATTTGCGGACATACTTTCCTATGTGAAATCGGTTTCCTGAAGTATTCCCTACCTTCCCACGAAATTTGAACGATAAGTTTTGAATCACCCTGTATATGCGCTCTATGCGAATGAAACATAAAGATCACGAGCCCGTTGCTTCTATGATATTGGGCAGGTTGGAAACCAATTTCTACTCCGGCAGCAGAAGTAGTAAAAAGTAATGCCGTCTTAAACTATATATTTGGCTCTATTAGAGCTACAAACTCTAATTTTTAACTCAATACGAGGAATCCTGTAGAAGAAATGTGGGACCAGGGACCAAGTACTTGGGTATTTACGAGGTTTTCTAGCCAATTTAGATTAAAACAAAAAAAGCAAAAACATAAAAACGGTAAGAAAAATGATTTCTAAAATGTTATCTCCTATTCCATCATAAAGACTTGAATTTCGAAAGTAATATCGGGCGGTCAGAGGACTGCACTAAAATATTTCGAACCAATCACACAATTTTCTGAAGAAATACGGTGTATTAAAAGATCATAACATCTGTTACAATTTATCTAAAAATCTTTCGAGTGCCGCGATGACCAACTAAATAAATGAAATATTTTTTGGCTTCTCAGTTGATTGAATCATTTTTTTTTACCTACCGGTTAATGGACAATCGTCAGATACCGAAAATTACTATCTGATAACCGCAGTTATCAAAAATCCGGATATTTGGAAACCCTGCTTTTGTATATTCCATTTCATTGACACACGAAATGCAATGTTAATAATTTCATTTATTTATATGAGAAATTTAAGAGTTCAGAAATGATACTTAACCTTTGAATACCACTTTATTAAAATATCATGATTGCTATTTAAATTATCCCGTGATAGCTACCCTATATTTGGATTTAAAGGTTTGCAATAATGTAGCCTGTTGGCAAAATAATATTCGCAGAAAACATTTCGTTATGTGGTTAACTCGACAAGATACTACACAACATAATTTGAACCATAACAACTTCAAATAAACATACGTACATTGGTATATCAAAAGGTGACAGAGGGCAGAGGAAATTTCCGGAGATAAATCTCAACACTGGCGCAAGGCGGACTCGAACCTTGGAACAGCAGATTACGAGTCTGTTGCACGACCGACTGAGCCATTGGCCGGATGGTACAAACAGCTCGGCACACGTCCTGAAAGCTAAAGATATATTTCAAAGAAAACGAAAGTGTTACATACAATTCAAAGCAAACAAAAGTATTGCTTAACCCCAATATCCCCAGTCTAGAAACCTCTCTTACTGGTTTACTGACGGACAAAGTTAATTTTAAAAGAAAATCACTTTTAAAGTCCCATTCTACATTTAAAAAAGATTTTTATTTAAGTAAAATACAAAGAGACACTTAGTCCATGTCTTGAAAAGTCATGAAAGAGAAGCATATTTTTAATGACCATGGATTTTAGCATTACTAGTATTCTAGTTCGAAATTTGGCTTTCATTGTCCCCTCCAAGCAATGTCAACCTTGAACATACTTTTTATTTTTGCATACTTTAAATGTTGTTATTTGTATGATCGGTATGCATGTAATTATTATAAAATTATTATTTAGATAAAATCGTTATTAGATAAATGTTATTTAGAATTACAGGGAGCTATACACTATAAATCACCATAGTACAATGCCAACCTTAGATTTAATGGAACATCTAGATTGGAGAAAATTAACCATTTAAAACATTTGATCATGCATTATTACGTCGTTTCCTAGTTATACCGATAGATAGTAACTGGACTTACTTTTCACTCCCTTCTTGATGCAGAGACAGCTCCTCCAGACTAATGATTTCGCATTCATTGTGCTCAGCATTTTTCCGGAAAGGCTCTCAGTAACTAAAAGAGAGAGAATAATCATTTTAGAGAAAAAAAAGGATTCAAAAGTTTCAAATACTATAAAGGTCTATTCAGGTAGTGAAATAGCCTGTGTCTAAATCAGAGATATTTTCAGTTTTTCAAGAAGTGGCCCCAATTACATTGCATGGATAATATGGAGTAAGAGTGGTCTGTATTGATTTCACAAAGATTTATTACCGTCTTAGTCCAGCACATTCCGGCAGGGGACTGGCTCGGTCGGTAACACGCCAAACTCACAATCTGTGGGTCTCAGTTTCGATTCCTCTCTGCATCAGCGTTGAAATTTATCTCCTCTAACTGTCACTCTGCCCTCGGTGAGAAAGGCTATACCAATGAGCTTTGAAAGGCCGCCGTCTGTCGGATGAAATGTTCTGCGGTGCAGCATCAGCTGAACGTTAGAAAGCGCCGGATGCCGTTGAGGGGGCGGGGAGCCTTCAGTCTCTCCTAACAGCTATCCATCACCCATCCATACCTCGTCACCTTCTTCAAACTTCTCTGAGTGTTTAGGGTCATTGTGAATTAGCCGTTAAGTCCACTATGTGCATAAAAGTACAAGTCAGAAAAAGACAAAACAAGATCAGGTTCTAAATTTCAGGCCCTTCATTCACGTTTTTCCACCTATTTATTCAATGATAACCCGAATTCGGAGTTCCCTTTAGCTTTGGGATGCAATTGAAAACTTCTTCTCTAGTTATGTTACTTTTGAGCGGCACATATTTACACACGGTGATCTGAGAGAAGGGAACCCACTGGATAACTGTTAGAAGAGAGATGAAAGCCTTCCATCATGGCCATCTAGCGTGCTCCTGCACACGGAGTCATATGTTTGCGTCCAATCTGATGAACGGCTGCCATCTCAAGCGCATTGATATCTCCTATCTGACTGAGGCAGAGGAAGGAGATTTTGCAGAGATAAATCTCACGCTACCACAGTTGGTATCCGAACCTGAAAACTGCATATGATGAGTCGCTCCCCTCCGGTCTTGCCTATTAGGGGCACTCCTCCAAACTAGTGTAGAATTATCGTTGCTCTTTGCATTCCAATTTTTTCGTCTAATTTACTTTTCTATTGTGCTATATATTCAGAAAATTTTTATTGTTCACAAGTTCGAGTCCAACTGCTCCAGCATTAGTTATCTCCGCTAATCAGCATTCTGTTCTCAGTGAAAAAGAGGAGATGGACTTAGAAAAGCTCCGTCCGTCGGATGGAACGTTAACCCCTGGTAGTAACTGCAAGCGAACAGTGGCGTGCCCAGAAACTTCCAATTCGGAGAAGGAGAGTTTGACTTGTTTGGGTCTAATGAGGAAGAGTTGACGTCCTGAATCTCTGATTTTCGGGTACTTCGTTAGAAAATGTATTGACGCTCTCAAGGAATGTTATGTGACCATTCGTCCCGATTTTTTCTGTGCATGTCCTGTTTTCCCCCTTAAAGGCTTGCGGGATCCCAAGATGTCCTACTTTTAAATAGCAATATCTTCAGAGAATAAATCTCGTATAAAAATAAGGTATCATGTCGTAAAATATTAAAACATTGGCAGTTCGTCTAGAATGAAAGAAAACGGAAGGAAAACTTAATGAAAATTTATAAAGCTCATAGTGGGTAAAGCAATTTTCCGGCGTTTTTAAACAGTTTATTTAAATACTAAATTTTTATGCCACTTTTTGGCACTTTAACCGCCAGTTCATACAGACCTATATACACATGGAAGTACAAATGGCACAAGGATGCTTATATCACAAGACTCAAAGACTAATGGTAGTGTGGCTATATATGACAATATTATAAAGGAGCACACTAGTCAGTCGTTTCAAAGTGACAGGTGCTAACGAACGTAAATAGTTTTTGTAGTTTTTTTATTTGGACGTTATTGTTTAATATGTTAATAATTTATTATTATAGTTATTTATTTTATATTGTGCCTCGTCGTGGAAACGAGTAGGCAAAAATGGAAGTTTACTTTTAATACTGAGGTGCAGAAAAAATTTCCTATTCTTAGCACTGTTCCGTTCTTTCACTATTCTGCAAGATCGAAGTGGATCGTCTGATATCGAAACACACATCAAAACCAAAGTGACTATATGTATCCATTTTTTTTGCGGGAGGAAGTCTTACTGAAAGTATTCTTCTTTTGCGTCAAAGAAAACTTGCCATATCAGTTATAACCCCACCACTGGGTATATCACTGAAGGCGAGCCATTGGCCGTGCATTCTTGAACGGAAGACTCCACTTGTCACCTAACGGTTGTCCCGTGAGCCCCCTTCCTCAACTTCCCTTGGTGTTCTCCTGACCTTGCCATTTAGACCATTGTATTCAATGAAAATGTGGCGCTCAGATGTGAATCAAGTTAACTATTGTCAAATTAAAATACTTATTACAGAAGCTTAACCGGGGGGAGGGGGTGGTTCAGTCGGTAGCGCGCCAGGCTCGTAATCTGTAGTTCCCAGGTTCGAGTCCCAGCTGGGTTAACGATGAGATTTATCTCCGCAAAACGCCCTGCCCACGGTCAGTAGGGGACACCGATGGGCTTGGAAAGACCGCCGTCCGTCGGATAGCACTCTAAGCCGTGGCTCCGTGTGCGGGAGAGAGCACGCTAGATGGCCTTGACGGGCCATCCTAACACGGACCCCAACCTTCTCTGAAAGTTCGTGGTCCGTGTCACCTGGCCATTTAGCCCATGGTGTGCAAAAAAGTGCCGCTTAGTGGTAAAACAACCAAACCCAGAAGCTTAACCAGAGCATTTATTGATTCAACTTCGAATTGTTTCTGCTCCGAGACTGATTGCTGAATGGTGGCAGCCTTTTCAAGTCCATTGGTCTCCCTCTCTTCACCAAGGGTAGAACAGGAGTTCGACTCTAACTGAAGAACATCAGATGATGGAATTGGCATGCTAACAACTCAACTCCCCCCTCTCTTCTCATTACTTTATAACTATTTGTCTGCTCAGTCCTAAATTTCATTCACAACTGACAAGCTGTATTCAAAATTTAGGTAAGGTTTTGATTTTTGAACACAGTTTGTCAGTTGTGAAATTTGGGACTGGGTACACAACCATTTAGGATGTTAGGAGTGGGAGTCAAAAACTGTGAAGAAGACAGCAAACCAAGTGATGTACCACTGTTTGCATATCTTCGGTTTTCCCACATCCTAGCAACAGTGGTGCGAATGAGCATAGCAGGAATAGCATAAAAAATGTCATCTAGGCGAACTTCACAAATTTTATCCCAAATTTGGTGTATGTAACAATGTTTGGATTATCATTCTGTTTCATTTGGGGCCAAATATATATCTTTCAGGAGAAAAAAAAATATTGAAGATTAAAAAATAAACGAAAATCGGTTGAATTGTTTTACCTCTTAGCAGCACTTTTGTGCACACAATGATCGAAATGATCAGGTTACAAGGACCCCAGAGGCTCAGAATTGAGTAGGAACAATTTTATTTTACTAATCATTTTATGAGGAAAATTCAGTAGGCTTCTCCCAGTTTGCCTTGATGAAAAGTATGTCATATACTAGAATAGCAATGTCCTTGTAGCTGCAGAAATAGATAGATCATCTCATTAACAGCAATGGACAGAAAAATGGAAACATCCTCATCAATGGAGAATCAAATCCTAGGCACAGTAACTGAAGATATCTAGAAGATGTCAAACTGAATATCGATTTTCGAACAATATCGTTTCAGTACTCAGGGTTATAGAAGTTTGAATATTAAATAGCAAAGATAATCAATCATAAGTCACCTCAAAAGTTAAAACCTAAATAGAAAAAAATATTATTTCGAACTATTTAATAAAATGTGTTTTAGAATTTTTGTGCAAATAAATCAATGATTGTCAGTTTTACAAATCGAGTTTCCGTAGTTCTTTAAATACCGAAAAATATAGTTGAAAAAGAGATTTAAATTTATCACGTTCTATAAAAGATTTATAGTAAAAAATTACGGATCTTCCAATTAGATACTGGATAGAAAAAATGAAAACATCCCCATGTTAAGTCAATGGAGAGACAAATTAAGGTCTGACAGGAGCCTGCCAGTTTATACGCCATAGTAGAAAATAAACTAAATCATATCGATGGTGCAATCAGTCACCGAGTTCGTATTCACTTCAAAGGAAGATACGGCGCCGATTTTCCTAGTGCAAAGGAGGGGGCTTAGAGGAGATAAATCTGGACGCTGTCACAGGTGTGACTTGTACTTGGGAACAGCAGATTGCGAGCCTGGAGTGCTTCCTATTGAGTCAACCCCCTCCCCGCCTCGAACAGATGATAAGAATACAAACACGGTTTACATACTTATTAATTACTAACAATATTTATAAGCACAGTTATATGTTGCGCATTAAAAAAAACACTTATATATTACAAAATTACCTTAATTTTCACGCATACTGGAGATCAAGATTCACTTTTGTAAAGAGGGTTAGGGTTATTAAATACATTCTATTAGATCTAAAATTATCACTAAGTCATGTACGTTCCACGTGCTTTCACAGATGATACATCAGATGAGTTATCACGAGACACGTGAGGTGGTTGATATTGTTGTTGGAGGGCGCAGCAATGACATATTTCTATTCCAATGAATCTTAAATGATTATTTGGAAAGGCTTTTAATAACATTTTCCATGGAGCACTTGGCTTTGGAAATTTCAACATTGCAAGAGTAGTTTCGGTTCATAAAAATTAACCGATTTTCTGTACAAAGTAGTTGGAAGATGAGGATGCATTTGCACTTATGAATGCATTATTAAAATCCAATATGGCATCGTCAACTACGAATCTAATAGCAAGAGCTTCAATTGGCTGCTTTAGCCTGATGTTTTTCTGAGAGATTTCTTTTTTTTCCCTAAGAAAGCAAAGTAATTATTCGAATTGTGACAATCGATATCAAGATGTAGAACTGGCATTAAATATATTCCTCCGGACTTAACATACCCATTAAAAAATTAGCTCAATTTTTTTCCAGCCCAATTTGGGGAAACATTTTCTCTGACGCATCATAAGATATTTTATATACGGAAATTCACGCAGCTGATCATTTTTTTTTCTTATTATTATTAATTGTAACCGTTTTATGAACTGTTCCGTGGCCGAGTGGTTAGCATGCTTGGCTACTGATCAAAGAGATTGTTCACAGGGCCGGATTTCCCATAAGCACATTAGGCACTTTCCTAGGGGCGCCAACGTAGCGGGGAGGGGAGCAGCATTAACGAAGTACCTTTCGTTTATTCAAGTATAAGCAATTTTACGTCTTTTTCAATTCTTAGAAAGAATAAAAAAATTTCAAAATTGCAAATATTCATGGTACAAAAGCAGTTCAAAACCTTTTTCTGCTGTAATCGAAAGTGAACGTTTATTAGGATATGAATTGTGAGAATACACGGCGTATTATCAAACGTATTCGGTCTTCCATGTTATGTGAATGGAAAATCGCATTTGATGGTATGTAACTATAAAAAGTTTTTTTACCTAAGATACACGAAGAGATGGATTATAGATCTCGATACAATTTATACAAATCTTGATTTCAAACAACATTCGTTTAATATTTAAAGAGTTACTGAAGCCGAAATTTTTGACAACAGACGCTGTTAATACACTCATCCTAAACACTCTGTCAAAGTTTGTAGAAACTGAAAACAATTTATTCAAACTATTACAATCATATTTATTTCCGTAAACCAGATATGATTTTTGAGGTAAATTCTTACGATTCGCAACACTGCTGTTAAATGTTTCACCTTCTGGAACTATTTAACTAGCAAACAAATGTTGTGCAAAAACGAGATTTTTAGAATTTTTTTAAAAATTTACCGTGACATTTTGCTACAAAAGAGGCTGTTATGAAAATTAGGTAGGTTTGAGATTTTCTTCGATCACACAGCATGGAAAGAATATAGTTTTCATTCACACAGTACGGAAGTGTCACAATACATTTATAATTTAGAGCAATTTGCTCATTACCAGAGGAAGAAAAACCAAGGGCGAAACATGTTTCAATCTAAAAGTTAATAATTTGATTTTTAAATGTCATTGCAAACTTAATATATTAACTGTACATAATATTAATCTGTTACATTAATTTTTACAATATTTGGTAACAAAACTATTTTTATGATAAAAATTCCCACATCCATTTCAATTACATTGTTGTTTTTCTTCATGGTTGTAAGAGGAAAAAAATATTTTTTAAGAAACTGAAAGAATAACCGATTTCACATAACTGCATACTACCACTTCTTCTGCCTAGGGGTGCTTGAGGTGTAAATTCGAATATACAGTTTTTCGCCTAATTTCAACTGCAAGCTTAAATTCTTTTGCGCCATATCTGCATATTATAGTATTATTAGTTTTTATTATCTAGTTTCGTAATTTAAACTTATAAATTGTTAGTAATTAGAGTGACTTTAAAAAAAAGTTTCCCATTTCTTGCAAAATTCTTACAGAAATCTATTCCAAACCTCAAAAACTAATACAAAAAAATCTAAATTGAAATATTACAAAATTTTCCAATTGCAAATTCCGTGTTAAACCCAAAAAATTCTGTGTATGTCATGTGACCGGTTCCCCTCATGAAGTTGCTGCGTCTGCATAGTTCCTACATAAATATTGAGTACAGAAGAAATTCTACTATGAATGTTCACAAACCAGGACAAAAGACTTCCATTGTCTCCCATAAGCAGTATCCTTGATTATCTAAAATTTCGGTGAAAAAAGTTCTCTTATAGTAGTTCTAACAATCCAACTAACGGAGGCCTCTGTTCACAATCGATACCAAATGCAGGAATGTGCAAAAAAAACAGAAATCAAAAATAAAAACAAAAGCAGTTTTCTTTTCAGAAAAATAGTTTCTTATTGCTCATTATTTTCATCACTAATAAATTTAGTTAGTATATTTTTATGTCATTTTTATAAAACTTTACGTATATACCCTTACTTGAAAGGTTTTTCGGGAACCTTATGTTACTTTGTTATTACAAGAGTCTACAGATATATGTAAATACATACACACACACTGATTACTGGTGGTCCCAATTCTTTATTTTGGAGCAGTTTCGGTCATCTTTTTATCTGGAAATGAAGTACTCTCATGTATTTTGGATCACCCTCCGCTCCCCCAATTTTTAAGGTGATAAGATATCCCGGATCTAGAACAGTAAAGAGGGAACAAGGGATTGGATCAAGAAGAAGAAAGATGAAGGGGAGCCAAGTGATTAGATCGTCGTTCCAGTATACAATTTTTTCTTCCGTCTCAGTGCTCTTTAAAATCTTTCTTGAAACAGAGTAATATACAAATGTATAATTTTTTCACCTCCATTTTTGTTATTAGCATTCTCAAAGGGAGGAACGTGGCCCTCCCTGGATACTCAGCAGAATAAAGGAAGTTCTTTACCGAATTTGATAATCCTAGCTCTTAATGTTTTTTGTGGTCCTAGTTCTTACCATTTAGTTCTTTCACTTTTATGAGGGGGGGGGGGGGTAGAGATTTTGATGTTTCGATCAAACATAGAAAACAAAACACTCCTGATCTCAGGAAACAGGACTTTCTGCAAAATTTGATTACGATATCTTAAGACAATGGTTTCCAAACTTTCTCTGATTACACCTCCTCAGCTTAGTAAAGAATTCATCGCCACCCCTCCCCCAAAATATATGTGCAGTACCAAGAAATGTCAATTGTTCAGTCAATTGTTCAGTTTCGGTTTAAAAAATACTCATAGAGTAGTTCTTGATAACAAACCGCTGGAGATGCCCAAGTGCACAATCGATTACCAAACACAGGAAAATGCACGCACAAAAAAACAATAGAAATGATCACCTAAATTGCATGTATAATCAAGTATGGTGTATAATAAAATAATATGTGCAAAACGTTTTTTCTTTTCAGAAAAATTCATTTCATTAATTTCATTACTAATAAATTCAGCTTATATATTTTTATTGCCTTTTCCTAAAACTTTACTTATTTTTGCCTGTTTACTAGGATTTTTCTGAGAGAAGGAAAGTTGGGGGACAAACACTTATGCTAATAAAAAAAATAAAAAAATACCCCCTCAAGTGCAACACCAGGAAGAACTTATCAGATTATGTCGAAATATGCAAGATGGGTATTATATGCACATGGGAGAACATGTAAATGATTCAAAGCGCAGCACATATTGGGCGACATGTTGGGCGGAATGCTGCCACAGTGATAAGAAGATGGCGTCAATGGGTAGAGCAGGAACGAACTCACCGACGTGAGGGATCTCAACGGCCCTGTCACACAAACGAACGAGAGGGCAGACATCGTGTGCATGGCTTTGAATGATCGTAAAGCCACTTGTTGGGCACTACTTCTCTAAAATATGTAATTGACAACACCATCATCATCCTCATCCTCAAGCAGCCATGGGCTACGGAGGTCCAAACAGAACGTGCAATTTAGTTCTCCAAGAAAGTCTATCCTGAGCTACATCTACTGCATCTGGCCACTGCACACCAATTCTAACAAGGTCCTGTTTGACATTGTCTGCCCACCGCATCCTAGGTCTCCCCTTCTTTCTGAGGCCTTTAGGCACACTGTTCATAACCCTATTCGCCAATCTATAATTATTCATACGGGCAACATGGCCAAACCAACGGAGTCTCTCTCTGCACAATATGCTGCTTAAAGGAGGTTGCAAACTCATTTGCCTAACCTCATCATTAGTTACAAAGTTGAACCACCTAATGCCCAAGATACTACGTAAGCATCTGGAATCAAAAGCATCTAGTTTCCTGTTATCTTGTTTACAAAGTGTCCAGGTTTCACTACCATAACTAACCCTAGAAAGATCCAAACTATTATACAATCTAATTTTAGTCTTTAGGTGTATACGCCTATTTCTCCACACTCTCCATAAATTCTTAAAAGTCCCGGCAGCAATCCCTATTTGTCTGTTAATCTCATGCCGCACATCACCATTATCTGTTACATAGCTCCCAAGATAATTAAACTGTGACACATGCTCAAGACTGCAACCATTCAGATTAACTGAATCACAGCCTGCCTGACCAATTTTCATCACTTTAGTTTTCTCTCTGTTTATAACCAAACCTACTCTACTACCAGTCTCATCAACAGCCCGAATGAAAGAGTTCATCTCATCAACATCATTTGCCAAAAGGGCTAAATCATCAGCATAATCTAAATCAGAAATTTTCGTATCTCCAGCCCATTTAAGGCCAAAATCTTTCCCTTGAAGTGAATTTCGCATAACATAATCAATAACCAAACTAAAGAGAAAAGGAAACAAAATGCACCCTTGTCGAACACCAGAAGTAACGCTAAACCAATTGCTACAAGCCTTACCAACTCTCACACAGGACTCAGTGTTATTATAGAGAGCTTTCATTATGTTAACTAACTTGTCAGGTATACCATATGATCTCACAATCAACCACAAATTATGACGATCAACAGAGTCGAAAGCCTTTTTGAAATCAACAAAGCTAGCAACCAGAGGTTTCTGAAACTCTAAACATTTCTCAAGAATCTGCCTAAGTGAAAATATCTGATCCACACATCCCCTACCACTTCTGAATCCACATTGCTCATCACGCAATTGACTGTCAACCAGATTCTTAATTCTATTAAGCACAATCATGGAAAGAACTTTACCTGGAACAGAAAGTAGGCTGATACCCCTATAGTTATCACAAGAACTGCGAGCACCTTTTTTGAAAATAGGGATAACAATAGCCCTGGTAAAATCCTTAGGAACCATGCCGTTATCATAAAAGATATTCAGAATTTCAGTCATCCAAGTGGTAACTGAAACATTCCCAGCTCTAAGCATTTCGGTAGCAATTTCATCTACCCCTGGGGATTTATGTAGTTTAAGTTTAGAAACAGCCAAAATAACTTCAGATTGTGTTATAGGGCCAACATTAAAGCCACCAATGCATCTATCATCATTGCAAACAATAGGAGTAGAACTAACTACATTGTTTAGAACATCACTGAAATGCTCAGCCCACCTAGCCATGACAGAATCCTCTCCTTCTATAAACTTACCTTGTTTATCCTTCAATCCCTGTAAATCTGTCCGTTTTCTACCACACAAAACGTTAACTAACTGGTACAGCTCTCTGCTGTTGTGCTGTCTAACTACTTCCTCGGCTTTGTCAGCCAAACCATCAAGCCAAAGATTCTTAGCAGCAGCTAACTGATCTTTTACACGTTTATTACGTTCTCTGTAATGCTTTCTATTAGGACTAGTAGGGTATTGATTAAAGACATTCCTGCAGTTCTTTCTTTCTGAAATAAGCTCAAGTGCCTTATCACTCAGATAATTCTGTCTCTTCTGCTCCTTTTTTCCTAAAAGAGTACTGTTAGTGTCCAAAAAAGCCTGTTTAAAATGATCCCATTCTTCCTCAACTTCAGTAGTAAGCAAACCATGACTGTCATAATGACTAAGTAACCTATCATTGTAAGCTTTGGCTATAACTGGATCTTTCAGAGCTTCAGTATTAAAAGTAAATTTTTTAACCCTAGCACAACACTTTTTAAGTTTAAGTTGCAAGACACTTTTAACAAGGTAATGGTCAGATCCAATTTCAGCTCCCCTATATGCCCTGGTATTCCTAACAGAACTAGCCCATTTGCTGTTAATTAATATGTAATCAATCATATTCTTATGCAGCCCATCAGGTGAAACCCATGTGT
Organism: Ryuthela nishihirai; assembly: GCA_038380435.1. Lineage (NCBI taxonomy): Eukaryota > Metazoa > Arthropoda > Arachnida > Araneae > Heptathelidae > Ryuthela > Ryuthela nishihirai. The sequence goes on from JAWZYU010000009.1 coordinate 94,354,096, forward strand.
ACTTATGTATGTCGCGGTGTTTGTAATAAGTGTTAGTTATTCTGAATCCATTGAGTTTACTTACCTGTAGGAGACGTTGCCCATTGCCATTGCAGCTACCAATACCAAATGGGCCTATTACTCCTCCCCAAAGAACAAGGGTGATATCTCCTTTCTTGACAGAATTCAAAATATCCTGAAGTTGTTCATAAAACCTATCCTTCTCATCCACATCAGCATCCTCAATGGGGGCATAACAGCAGATAACATTCAAGGCCTTAACGCTTGTCTGAAATTTTGCTGTAAGAAACCTCTCATTAATGCACTCATATCCTAGAAGAGCATCACTAGCGTGTCTGCTGAGAAGCAGACCCACGCTTTGGTGATGCTTATTGTCGTCCCTCCCTGAAAAGAGAAATTTAAGATTATTTTTAAGAATCTGACCTTTATCTGTGCATCTGGTCTCTTGCAAGCCGAGAATATCTAAATTATAATGGTGAAATTCTTGTGTGAGGACATCAAGAGAAAAAGCTCTGTGCAGAGTCTTCACATTCCAACTACCTATGGAGAGAAAATGGTTAGTGGGATGTTTAAAGAAACTATGTTTATTGAGAGAGGGAATGCCGACAATATCAAACAGCCCCCTAATCGCAGTACTAAAGGCGGAAGCCATCTACACTGGAAGACTTCCTCCAATGTAGAATTTGACGATGCCAATAGAAGCGAAGAGTTCAGGTACCTGCGATGACTTCTGCTCAGGATTATCCACCAGCTGATAAACCTATCCTGTGAATCTATTCACTTGGGGCTGTCAACCCACAAACAAACAGAAAACACAGCGGATTTTCCCTCCACAGAAGCCCACCAGTGCAGCTAAATCAGGATCCATAATCAAGCTCAGAGCCATATATCTGTCCAGTCCAGTGGGTTTATATGGTCAGCACCAGGACCCTGTGTGGTTGACCACTCCTCAGCAGGGTAGAAAAAAACGAAAAGTAGCCATAGTTGTCCAGATCAGTAGGCCACACTAATCTGGCAGCCCTCCCCTTCTGTTCACTTCCACAAGAGAGTATGTCTTTTGAAAGGTACTAACGGTCCGCACCACGAGAAGGCGGGGTCGGACATTAGGTGCTAGGCCTGGCCGGTTCTATGCATCATCACAGGGGATTGGTGCATAGCTCTCCTTCCAGTGACTGCCTAGCTACCATTTACAACACCACCATGTAGCAAACTGTCATTTGACATACAAGTCATTGCGATAATTCCAGTGGAATTTCTCTCCCTCCAATTTTTTTTTTTTTTGAACGCATAATTTGAATTAGCCCATCTGACATCAGATGTTGGGATATAACTGGCTGCACTAAGTAGTTATTTACACATTTCCCTACTTTAGAAGGGGAAAGAAAAGTTAGGGAACCAAACCCTTATTTTGCTTTATGATAATAAGAAGTTGTATAACAAAGTCAATAGCCCTTGCTCTTACCATTTGGGAAACCCCCGTGTTTCTGAAGTGTGAGTGGGATATATTTTCGAAGGGATGAAGAAAAGTTAAGGGACAAACCTTTACTTTGAGTTATGGAGAAAGTTGTATAACTGAATTTGGCAATCCTACTTTTTATTATTTAAAAGTTATTTTTGTGGCGAAGAGAGTAAATGGGACCAAAACCCTTATATTGTTTTAAAACGAAATTTTAAATAGAATTTATAGGTCATAGCTTTTATGTTTAGTAGTTCTTGAAAAAACAGACGATATAAATCGAATACCTAAAAGCAAGGTCAGATCTAGGGAGGAGGTGGAAAGAGGGTAATATCCCCCAACTTCAGAATGCTAAATGAGGGAAAAATTTATTAATATATGTATATTTCAATAAAATTTGTAAATACCTCTAAAACAGAAGGGGAAGTGATTTTTCGCGATTTTCCGAAAACATGCGGTAGCGAGATTATGAGAAATTTTATGATTGCACATTTCACTGATTCATTTCCTCTGTGACTTTTTTCGTTGCTTTTTTTTATAAATGCGGGAGACGGATATTATTATTCTGATACGACCGTGTTTTACTAAATCGTTTACAATTTCTTTTAAATATTTGGTATTTTCCAGCTTTTTCCGTCGCTAGAGGCTTGTTTTTGAGTTTTAATTTACCACTTTTAACATTCTCTAACAATGGAAATTTCAACACACCGTTGATTCGAAAAATATAAATATTAATATTTTGTTAGTACCTGCAAAAAATAACTTTTTGTTTATGTCTTAAAATAAAAAAAAGTCATTTTCCCACCCCCTTGGGGGCAAGAGGGCAAACCCTTGTTGTCACTGTAAACCTCCTCACCATAACTCTCTACTACCAAAATTTCAGAATTTCTTTTAAATAAATCGTTTGCAATATTCGTTCGCAATTTTAGCATTTTTAATTTTTTCACCGCTAGAAGGCGCTGTTAAAAGCTATTGGGAGATTTCAAAATTGCTAATCGTAATATTTTTTGAGTACCTATGCAATGCAAATAGAATTTTTCCATTATCTCTAAAAGCAAAAAAAAACAGGATTTTCTACAGAGGGATAAACAGGTTCCAAACGTACAAACGAACCAATACTGCACGCAGCCTAGAAAGTGAGAACATTAGCCCGTTTTGCAAGCGAAATAAAAAGAAATTATTTTTTGGGTTTCAAGTTAGCTCGTTTCACTTTTGAGTCCATTGCTGTTTTCTGACGGAATTTCTTGAAAAAATCTTAATTTATATCCGAGTAGAATCTTTCCGCCGAATGAAACGCAGTGAAGCATTGATAAAATCTGGAAGGTTTACAGGCTAAAAAAAGTGGTAGAAATGTATAAAACTATAACTGAGAAGCTTTATCTAGGTACACACACTAACGCATAGGCTTTCGATTTGCTGTACCACAAAACATGGCGCCCATAAACCATGTGACTCAACCAACGAATGGCAGTCAATCACCGAGATGGCCAGCCTCTATACAAGACCTCTAGAGTTAACTACTTTTTCTGTCTCGATTTGGTTTCTTTCCCATCGCCTACTCTTCTTTTTAAGATCCGAATCTGCGTAGAAACAACTTGAATAGAAAGTATCTTTCAAAGTTTTATTGCTGTGTGTGTAACAAATCTCCAACTTGAATATTCCTACCAAGTATCAGGACCTTCATAGACTCATTCAGAAAACTTTTTGAGTGGATTTTAGATATGTAGGAATTTAATTAAAGAAGATTTAAGATGTTTATTTTTTTAAGGTATGAAATTAATATAGAATAAGAAATATATTTTTGTTTAGATTTGGAAGGTTCCAGAATATTTTTTAAGTTCATTTGTGTGATATTTATTTTTTTGAGTTTTTCATAGAATTCTTTTCTTTCTTTGTTATATTTAATACATTCGAATAGAATATGTTCAACATTATGTATGGAGCTGCAGAAGTTACAACTGGGAAAGTTTGTTTTTTTAATTTTGAATAGATAAGAATTTGTAAGTGCTTTATTTACTTTGATTCTGAGAATACCATTGATTTCATTCTTTTTTAATCCAAAATTTTTAAATTCAGAAAATAATGGTGAAATTTTGAATCTATGTGTATGTGAAGCAATATTGATGTACCATTCATGTAATTCATTTTGTCTTTTATTGCTGTTGTTAATCATGGCCTTTGATTTGTATATGGAAGTAATGGAAGTGTGGTCATGAGAAATGAACTCAACGGCCTTTAAAAGTGCCCTGTTTGGCTCTCAAGTTCCGCAGACACTTTGGGTTTTTGGCGATTTTCCAAAAACGTGTAATAATGATACTATAAGAGATTATTTTTTTATTCCAAACTTGACTAATTCACTCCCTTTTTATCTATAATGCAACCACACGAGAATTCATGACTATAACATTAAATATTAAAAATATTCAATATCAATTTATTAACACAAACGGTTCATATTTCACATTACCATTGTTCGAAAAATAACGAGCGATGAAATGGCGACCGTTACTAGCCAGCGCGAGCAATCATGAAAATAAATTTTTAGAATTTTGTGATAAACATTCCAACGTACAGTTATGAATTATCGCCTCAAATGAATCCGCTGGCTGCATTATAAAACAGCCATCAAAAGTATAAGGTCACAAATGGAGTGAATCAGAAAAGCGTGGAATATAAAAAAATCGTTTATAATCTCGACACTGCATGTTTTCGGAATATCGCCAAAGCCGATTAACAGGGTGTCTGCAGCTATAGAACGTGAGACCAAAATTGAATCCCTGATCTGTAATCAAGAGGTTAAAAAAAATGGCGGAACTTTTTCATACTTTATAAATCAATATATGACAAAGACAGTGAACGAACAATTTTCGACAAATTTATGACTTTTATTTTTGAAATAATACCTTTTTCAATAACATTATGCAAAACTTTTCAGCGGGCTATTAAGTTTAGTTCACATTGTATTCAAATTATCATTACAACTTTCATATGAAAATTTGTGATATCATTAAGAAATACTATAACGGAAACGTTTTGTTATTTAGTGTTGATAAATGGTGTGTTTTCTTAATGTGACAATAGTTTATCATTGAGCTATTCTACAGAAAAATAGCATTAACTTATATTCAGGTATTCATTATATACAGGTAACGCATTTTATATGCTAAGCCTTATAATTAAACTATTTCTCAACACTAATGTTTTCAATTTGACCTTTTTCATGACATAGGAATAACTTATACACGAATTGAAACAATGGGATTTAAGATGCTATTACTTACTTCGCACATGATTTTGAATCCTAACCTCACTGGCAAAGGAATCTTCAGTTTTCGCTTCGTCTGGCTTTGCTGTTGGGGAATATACTTCTTGGTGTTGCTAAGGCCGCCATGGTTGCCATCATTCTCCTGCGCTGGAACGTTATCGCATGCTAAGGAGATTATTAAGTTGTAGAACTGATTCAGTACAAAGAGCTTTGCAATTGAAATTTGCTGGAATATACAAAACGAGAATCTTCCAATAAATGTAAGGAAACATTTCAATCGAAAAATTAATTACCTGAATTGAAAATAATATCAAATGCTAAAATTAACCTAAAAAAATTACCTGTATTAATGCAATAAGATCAGTGATAAACCAAAAAATCAGGTTTTCTGAAAATTTGTATAAATTCAAGTAACCTTATATATTTATTTAATTATTAATTTTTTATTCAATGTAGAATTCAAATAGAGACCAAAGTTCAGCTGCAAATGCACATTGTAAAAGGTAAATTAAAAATAAAAACATCCACACAAAAGAGACAAAATAATATTATAAAAACTGGATGCAAAATTTGGTGTTGTAAAATAGCTTTAACAAATTAATAAGCAAAATTAGTGGTTTTTAATCAGGATTTCACGAAACATTGGTATTGGGAAATACAGCGGTCCTAGAGACTTTGGAAAAATAATCTTTTACTGTAGATTGCTTGTCAACTAAAGACAATCGTTTGAATTCCTTCACAGTGGCAACCGACTGAAAAATAACTAATAGCTACATAATTAAGAAAAAATAATATGTTAATCTTATTGCAGAATTTTTCGGTTCTATTTCGTACAAAGATGGGTTTACTCCAAGTTTACTAGGACTATTACTCGTAATCCTGCCTTTGGACAGAAGGGGACATAGATGGGCTAGGTAAGGCTACCGTCCGTCAGACAGGATTCAGCTGAGGGTTTTTTTTTTGGTGAAACTTCAAATGTTTGTTAATGGATGGAGGTGGACCTGTAAAGTTTTCGATAGGTGTATGTTTATGTGGGTTTTTATTAATACACAGTGATTATAAAGTCCTTGTGCAACTTTAAACTTTATTAACTTTGGGTGTACATATGATGGAAATGTAATGTAAACAGCATATAAAAGCTTAATTCCTACAGTTTTACTGCACTACAGTTCAAAGTTTTAATCTTAGAGTCATCTACGTTTTGTCTGTCACAAAAGATCACGAACCGTCATCTTTTGTGACACATCGTGCAAACTGGTTTTCCAACTCATTGAAAATATTCTACATTTGCTGATTAATGATTTCATGAATTACTTCTATGATCCTGTCCTTATCTAAATAATGTGACTTTTGATGACTAGACAACAGTCGACGTGACTCCATAAAAAAATAGTTCAATGGGGTCAGATCAGGCGAACGAGGTAGCCAAGTTATTGTTCCTACTCTACCGATCCACTTGTGTGGAAAAACATCATTCAAAAACCATCGCACATACAGAGTACAGTGGAGGGTGCGCTGTCTTGCTGAAAGAAGATACTATTTAAAATATTTAACCGTCATAGTTGATGAGGATGGATCAGAAAATTCTGCAACATTGCAAGCTAACATTCACCATCATTCATTCATCTTCAAAAAAGAAGGAACCGATAATGCATGACTTCCTGAAGATGCACCAGACATTGATTTTTGGAGAATCTCTTCCATGTTGCCAGACTTTTTGAAGTTTCTCTTTTACCCAACTGCGGCAATTGTGGCGGTTAACTTTACCACTAATCTGGAAAACTGTATCATCAAAAAACTTCAACTCGTCTAAAAACTCACGGGAACTGATCATTTTTAACATCATCTGTTGACAGGAATCCAATCTTGCATGGTGGTAGTCTTCCTGTAACATTTGAACCACCTGAATCATGTAAGCATGTTCATGCAGTTTAACTTTCAGAATTTGTGCACTATTGATGGCGGAATGTTTACTTCAGCAGATGCACGTCACACCAATTTTTGTGGACTCTTTTCAAATGCTTCCTGGGCTATGGTCACATCCTCCTTGCTGATTGGTGGTTTACCATTCACTGACCCAGTTTCCCTGTACTCTTTTCATCCAATTGTTAATTTCCTATAATGAGCAGAGAATCTTCCCACAGCTGCCATGGACTTCAATTATGCGAGACATAACATAGCCATGGTCATAATACTCAATCAGGGGCATAGAAAGAATTGGGTAGAAGACATCTAAAATTTACCAACTCGGACAAAAAAAATTGCCAACTGCGGAAATAAGACCTATACATACTACACAAAACTATTTCATCAAAATTTAAATTCACTTCGATTTTGGACAACTTCCCTACATTATGCAAAGTTTTCTCAATTCCACCAACTGTCCTTATTTTCACAACTAACCTGCAATTTGCAAACTTGTCTAGAATTCTGTCAACGACTGTTAAGTAATCTTGATTTGGACAACTAACCTTGATTTTGCCAACTGTCCTTACTAGCACAAAACCAATCCATTTTTCACAACTCGCCTGCATTTTCCCAAGTGGCTAAAAATTTTGGCAACTGCCCTAAATATGGCCAAGTTACCTCGAATTGGCCAAATTCTTTAGATTTTGCAAAGTTGTCTCGATTTCCACAACCAGCCATAATTTTACAGAAAAAATCCCAATTTTACAATTCCCCGAATTTGCCTAGTCACTTAGAATTTTGCCAACTCTACTTAACTGAACAAAAACAATACCAATTTTTTTCACAACTTGCCTGTATTTTATCAAGTTGCTTCGAAGTTTGCCAACTTCCCTAGATTTTCCCCAGTTTCCTCGATTTTTTCAACTACTCTAGATTTTGCCAACTCCTTAATTTTAGAAAAAGAAAATCTAAATTTTCAGAACTCACCTGTTATATTTAACTACAGAATTAAATATTTTTACAAAGACTTCTAAATTTGCCAACCAACTCTAATTAACTTTGAGGGAGGAGCCTCCCCCTCTTCCCATCCCCCCATAGTTAGGCCCCTTCACACAGTTAACTTTTCTTTAACTGTCGCCGTTTTCAATTAGCTAAAAAATCTAAAAATAAATTTAAATTAATTAATAAAAAAAGGACAACACTAATACATAGGAATAAAGCTTTTATAAGCGTTTACAGCATATTTCTATCATGGTAGACGTACAAAGTTATTAAAGTTGCACGAGGACTTTATAATTACCTGTATTTCACCCCGAGACAAGAAGTCTCGGGGGAGGGGAAAAGCAGAAGTGCATAAATCGACAATCCTGAAAACTAAATAATGTTCCCACTAAAAATATCATTATTGCAGACAATTAGTATTTTAAATACCTCGGCTTATAGTGCACTGATGAAGAAAATAAAAACATTGCCAGTGCGTCAATCAGATTATAAGATAACTAATTTATTAATTTTTTATAATTATTATTAAACAATTAGAGCAAACAGCTGAAAACGATTATTAAAAACTAAGTGAGGTCGCGGGGAAAATTTTTATTTAGCAATCAAGATTAAGATCAAAATTAAAAACAGTGGAATTTACATAAATACAATTTGATACATCACAATGACTCACCACGCTGCAAATCAGGATGTCAGTGAAGGTTTGAGGGAGTACCTGAACGGTTAGCGCGTTTGGCTACTGATCTAAGGGACCTGGGTTCGAGCCCCAGATAAGGCAAGGACGTTTGTGTTGTTTTTCTGCTGAGGTCCTGCCATCCCTACAGACCTTCTACTATGGAGTATAAACTGATAGGCTCCTGTCAGACCTCTGTGGCAAGCAGCTGCTTGAATCTTATCTATTTCTTTAAGGTTCGAGGATCTCATTGCAGTGCGTTACAATTGCTCTTGGGAAGACCTGAAGGTCTGGGCGGCGATTGAGAGTGATGCCTGTTCAAACCAACACACCACCAGCTCTAAAACTGTCTCTTTCCCGGATATTAATGGGATGAAATATGGTTCCAGGTGTCTCCAGCCCAATAGTTTGCAGACTAAATCGGGATTCATCAGTGAACACAACATTGCCCCATTGATGTTGAGTCCAGTTGCGATGTTGTCGAAATCAATTCAATCAGGCTTTGTGCTGACTCCACGTCAACGGGACACACACTGGCATGAAGCCTTCTGGTCACATAGATTCAGCGAGGTCGAAAGTGAGCTGGCGTGCTATATGGGTTCGATGGCACCTTGCATTTAGGAGCAACAGTGGTAGGAGGCAGTAGGTGTGGACAATAGATCTACCAATGTGGTTGATGGGCGATAGATCTAGGGAACGTGCAGGCCAAGAAAGCTTATCCACGTCCAGAACCATTTAAGAGCAGAATCCAGAACCATTTAAGAGCAGATGTTGTCCTGCTGAAGAAGGGTTAGGAGTGGCTCAGTCGGTAATGTGCCAGGCTCGTAATCAGCAGTTAAAAGGTTGGATTCATCTTTCAGATCTTTCAGCTTCATCTCCGTAAAACTCCCCGCTCTCCCCACGGTCAGTAGGGGACACTGATGGGCTTGGAAAGGCCACCATCCATCAGATCGGATGTTAAACCGTGTCCTTGTGTATGTGTGGACGAGCCATACCTTGTGCATGTTAGCATTCTGGATGGCCTTGACGGGAGGCTACCCATCTGTCTCCTAACAGCTGTCCAGTGGGTCCCCTTCCCCAACCTTTTTTGAGCCTTCAGAGTCTTTTGGCCTGGACATTTAGCTCATTGAGTGAAAACATTTGCCTCTCAGAGGTAAAGCAACCCAACCCTGCTGAAAAATGGCATTTGGGATGGACGGCAGAAAGGGCAACAGCTCAGAATGTTTTCAACATAATGTCTTGCTGTCAACACGCCATCATTTACCACCAGACGCGAACGGCTATTGTAACTGATGGCTCCAGGGACGGATTTCCAATTCCCATGCCCCTAGGCACATGAAGTGGTAGTGCCCCTTATGAACAGTAGTTCGTTCGATTTCGTATAAATATTACAAATATTCTTTCTTTCACAACCATTAAGAAAGGAAATAATCAAAATGGATGTAGGAATATTAATGATAAATAATAGCGTTTTGTGAATAAATAGCAAAATTAATGCAATAAATTAATAAGAAAGCATATAACTTGTAATATTCAATGTGCAGTAATATTTTAAAATCAAGTTATTGATTTGAAATTTAAACATTATTTTCCTCGCTTTTTTTGCTCCGAGAATGAACAAATTACACTAAGTGGTCAAAAGTATTGGGACAATTTCATGTTATGTGAATAGAAATGAACTTTGACTTAAGAAATGGAAAATCTCGAAATATTCTCCAAATCTAGATTTCGAGTAATATTTGCTTAGTATTAAAAATGTTCTGGAAACACATTTAACATCAGTGCTTCTACTTGTAAGAATTTACCATATAATTGTAAAAATCTTTTGCAAAATAAATGTCGTTTTAAAAATTTGGATAATGTTTTTCCTTTTGAATCAGTTTTGAAACAGTATTTACGAGAGGCAAAACAGTAGCATCTGCTATCGAATATTTCTGCTTTAATAATTCCTCGAAAATCAAACGAATATTTCCTAAAATCGAAACCTGGATAAACTTTGATAAATTTGATCTGTAACAAAAAGCTCATTGAATGTGGTTTTGCTTTCACACAGTATAGAAGTATCCCAATAAAAATAAAAAAAAAAAATACCCCCTCAAGCAGCTGCTTGCCACAGAGATCTATCAGGAGTCTATCACAGACCTTCTATTACGGCATAATAGAAGGTCTGTGAGGATGGCAGGACCTCAGCAGAAAAACAACACGGACATCCATGTCTTATCCGGGGCTCGAACCCATGTCCCTTAGATCAGTAGCCAAGCGTGCTAACCACTCGACATTTGATAATATAGTGCATTGCCTCACAATCCATATTCTCTTAAAAATTAATTTTCGATTATCAGGAGAGGGTGTACTTTAAAAAGAGAGTAATCACTCTCCACGAATACTTGCAATTAGTTAAAATTAACAGAGATATAATTTTATTGTTACTTAAATAAACTGTAGTATTTAGATTATGCCTGGATAGCTCCCCATATCACGATTGAGAATGTTGGCCTAACACTTCCTGATGCAAGCTGAATTACCTCTGCCCCCAGTATGTATCGTATATCTGTGTAATTCTATCCTAACGCATTAGGCGTTAGGATAGAATTACACAGGAAAAAATTACACGGAATAAAATTACACAACAAAAATTTCACAAGGAAGCAATCACACGAAGAAAAAATTACACAAGTCCAAAATTACACATAGCACAAAATTTGTAGCCTCCGTTGGCAAATTCGTTATTTTGTAACTATTCAGTTTAACCCGGAGACAGGGCTGGATTAAAGCCAACTGATGCCGTAAGCACAGCCCAACAATGGTGCCCCCTCGTCTCTTCCATCGCTTAACTGACAAGACATTTAAATATTATTTTGTATCTTTTGATCCATGTCTTCAAGGTTAGAAAGCAATGGAATAAAAGATGTTTTGTTTCGTACAAATAATGATATTTCTCCGTTAGAATATCTTTCTTAAAAATTGTCCACCAACATCGATTTCTGTAGAAAGAGGATTTTCAAAATTGAAAAGTATCTTCTCGAGATCACTCATCTCCTTTATTTCGAAAGTACATATGTTCGGGGTCGACAGCTGAGGAACGGCACTTACAGACAACCTCTATTTAATATTTCTATTTGGAACCACAAGCAATCTTCAGCCAACTCTATAGCAAGGACTACAAATTGTATCGAAGGATGGCACTACGGACTTCAGTCACTTTTTCAGTGTTCCAACTGTTTGGAAATTTCTGGACAACATCGTCAAAGAATTATCCTTACAACATACAAACTATTTGCAACATTTAACTGGTCAACGAAACCCCGGACGTGGTAGGTACATTTCTTTAAAACAACATATTTTAAATATTGTACAGAATTACGACTCTAATAGACGATTAGATTTCTTGCGTTGTATAGCTCATATGACTTAGTGTTTTTTATTTGATGTTTTATATTTAAATTTAATTTTATCTATGTATTTTTGTAAGTGAAAATTTTTGCAATTATAATAAAGTTTAAGTACTTGATATGACAACCAAATAGTTTAATAAATATTAAATAAATATTGAATTGTGTAATTTTTTCTTTGTATTTTTTACAAATATAAAATTAATAAAATAAACAAAAAAATTAATATTTGTATTTTTTTCCATGTGCAATTTATTCTTTGTGTAATTTTATCCATGTGTAATTTTTTCCTGTGTAATTTTATCCATTTCTAATTTTATCACGTGTAATTTTTTCCTGTGTAATTTTATCATGTAACCATCGTATACGACCTTCAGTGGATCCCAAATAGAAACGCGAATCATCACTAAAAATGCCAAGTTTTCAGTCCTTGCCCCAACTTCCTAGCTTTCTCCCTGCACTACTGCAGGACACAATGATGGAATCGCATCAAAGGACGCTGATCCAACGAATGACGTGAATGCAGCCCAAACTCTCGCAGTTATCTTCTAATCGGACTCATTGACACAGATGCAGACATAGATAGCATTAAGATGTTGAGAATCCGGCAGATTGTAATAGATGTGTCTTGTCATTATTAGTGGATCTCCATCGGTCATTCTGACGTTTTTCCGATACCCCCAGAGCTTTGACAATGTATCCAGGTACCGTCCTACATCCATTGTTGCCAAAAGCGTCCAACTCTTTGGACACACAAACAGTAAATTTGCTTGTGGACCATATATCAGACAACTCAATGGCCTCACCCCTTTCACATTTCATGTACATTACAACGCCTTAGGCATGTTAAAGCCATTGCACACTCTTCGCAAGTCATTCATTTGTTTGCCGCTGAAGGGGATATAGAAACGTTTGCCTCGTTTTTATAGCCCCTTCAGATTCTTACATTGGTGCAATAGTGAAATAGATATTAGATGTTCTGTTGCACCGATCCTCATGACACGCAAATTGATTTCGTCCATATACCTCACAACTCTGCATGTCAGTGTCGTCAGTTCAGTCTGTCCATTCTCTCTAGGTGGAGCAATATCAATGACGAGCAATGTATATGGGAGCAGGATTTCACTTAGACTCCTAATCTGATATTTCCAGTTTCAAACCGCCTGTGGCCACTCATGAGTTATTAAATAGGTGGGGGCGGTGATGGCTCAGATGGTAATCTAGAAAACTGGCGATTTCATCCGCTAATCCCAATTCTGTCCTCGCTGAAAAAAAGGAACATCGATTGGAAAAGAACATTATATATGTACGTGTAATAAAATTTCAATATATATATTGTGGCTTATGTCAGGCATGTACCCAAAGATTCTGTTTCAGGGTGGGGGGAGGCGGTAGAGAATTTAATCTCTGGTTGCGGAGGATGGGACTTAAAGCTTTCTCCTAATATTTCGCGCTGATGATTAAGGCGCATGATTTTAGGGTGCAATTATCCATGCAAAATATTATTTTCATTATTTATTCCAATTCGGAGTTAAATATTTTAGTATATATTCAAATATATTACAGAAGTATTATATTGGGGAGCCGATTCCTCTGGCCTCTGATGAGGAGCTGCCACTGAAAATCCCCATATTCTAGCTATTTGCATTTCTGTATTGAATTAAAACAAAGAAACTTTAAGATGTTTTTAGTAGAAAAAAAAGAACTGGTATGTTCGAAATGTATTAATTATTCTTAGTAACTCTTCTAAGCCTAAATCTAGTAAACAGCAGAAACCACAGCAACAAATATATGTGGGGCCCAGACCCGATCTTGCATCCAAAATAAAACTCATACGTCGCTTTCACTATTGGAGTGATGGCCCTTTTCTGACTTGCAAACGTCACTTCCTCGCAAATGTAACAAAATGTATCTGCACTATTAACACAGGTACGAGGCATCACTACTGCTGGATGCCGTGATGTCATGACTCAACTACATGGCATCAGACATGAAGCAATACCTCCGGGGGTTGTGTGTATGGTGGGCTGATGCAATACAACGCAATATGTTGCGATCTGGAGTATAAAATACAGAGGTGCGGAATGGTTACTTATGTACTCAATGCGGACTGAATCGTTTATACATGACCATCTCTGTCACTCCAAAACAAGAGTCAATCGACAAATTTTATTGTCATTTTCGTGTTCAGCACCTCGAAATTAGTAAAGATTGGCTATTTTCATTTCAAAGCCTTTCTGTGTGTTCGCCAGTGTGTCTGGGGGTCGAATATATGGATAGCCTATATAAGCGAATTATTTTAGACCAGGGCCGGATCTAGTGTAGGGGGGGGGCATGGCCCCTTTTCTAAGGTGAGATGCTTATAAGAGCTGAATAGCTCGAGACCCAAATAGTGTCATCTCTAATATAAGCGGTGTTATGATAATTGTTGATTAAGGGTTGAAGGCAGTGGTGGAATTTAGACACCTCACGGCACGGAAATTATATCAAGGTGTCCCAAGGGGCGACTGGTTTGTTAAAAATGCGAACTCTTTATGATGGAATTTTTAGATTCAAATGTTCTGTTTTACGGTATATAGAATATAAAGAACACATACATATTTCAAAAAAATTAAATTTATTTATATTTCATGCGTTTTTCAATAAATGTTTTAAATATCTCTAAAACGGAGAGGGTGATTGTCATACTGCATTGAAAATTCAGTCTCCTATTTTTCCCCCACCCTTTCCTATTTTTTCCCTTCGATTTTTTTTCTTGATCCGTACCGGTTTTATACTATTTGTGTTTCACACACTTTTTATAAGCAATTTCTGTAATGCAAAAAATTCTTTATCTACTACGTGAAAAGCTTTAAAATATTCGTTAATAGTTGTAAATAATACGAAAGTTTAATGGATTAGTGCGATAATTTATTTATGTTGATATTATCAATATGCGAAATTACATTTAAATAAACTTTCTATGGTAAATTGAAGAATAAAATTATGTTGAACTTAATATTAATAGACTAGAAAAATAGCCTATCACCTCTGACGAATATGTGACGCTCGTTTTTAAACAGAATGAAGTTTATTTTCTGCCTTTTGCGTTCCATCTCACAGTAACTTAGGGCACCGTCAGGGTCTCAACCCCACAAAATTAGGCCCTCTCCCAAAAGGTTGCCGCGAAACGTCTGTCCATTGCTACCTTCGCCAATCGGTATACTTCATTAAAAAGGTAGTCGGCAGCAGCGCCCCCCACAGGTTTCGGACACTTGCGGAGGATTGAATCCCGACACACAGCAGCTAGATGCCAATATTTGAACCCTACGTAGCCAGAACTAAGTGGAGCCACCACACCACTAACCCGCCACCGGTGACGTCACTGCGGACGCTAAAGGGTGTCTGCGTGCATTTTCGGAATACGCCTGCCACTCGGAGTCATTTTATGGATCAGAGCTACCCCGGTCAATTCCGTTGGTATTTTATTACGTAACACAAAAGAAGCTCTCATTTATCTGCTAAAACAAAAAAAAAAGCTCCTTCCTCCCACCAGTAACTTAGAACCCTTTTCCGAATCTCCCATAAGTTTTATTAGCACCCTCTGACGGTGGAAAAAGTTGAAACACCTAATATTTTAACGAATATTGCAAACGATCTATTTATGAAAGAAATCTGAAATATTTGTGTTAGAATATTGACATCAATAACAATGATTTGCCTTCTTACCCCGAGGGATGAGGGTGGGTTTTTTAACACAACTATTTTGTGTTAAAAAAATAAAATTAATTTTGTGTTTTAATTGTACTAATAAAATATTACCATTTGCATTTTCTGTATCATCAATTTGTTCAAATTTCCATCTATAGAGGGTGCTAAAGGCGGAAAATGAAAAAACTTCAGTAGCATCCCCTAACGGTGGAAAAGATTAGAAAATGCCAAAATCTAGATAAATTAAAAATTCCTTTTGTGTTTTAGGTACTAATAAAATATTAACATTTGTATTTTTCCAATTATCCATTAGTTCAAATTTCCATTGTTAGAGGGTGCTAAAGACGTAAAATTAAAAACTAGGTATTCTCCTTTAAAATGGGCATCCAATATTCGCCAGAGGCGAATGTGTTCCAGTTCAATTAACGATTCATATTATTACGGTAACCTTCTTCAACCTAAGTCGATGCTTTGGAAGTTGCACACAACGAAGTCTCGTTGGTTGCAAATGAAATTATATTGCCTGGCAAAATTGTTCCAAAAATGTCTCGATGTATTTTAAAAAGGAGCTTGACAACAGATCTCATACTTCTCCGCTAGGTAGGGATGATTTTTTATTCATATTGTAGAATTAATCATACCTATCGGAACTTTTTTTAAACACCAAAGTTTTTCATTTGTTAAAGAATGATAAAAAAAAACATCTAAAGGCTGAAAAAGTAATGCTCCAACTTCACATTATGAATTAATCATCGAACATAATTGAATGCATATTCAATGCATCTATGATTGCTGAACACTCTTTTGTTTTGTAAAAGTCTCTTTCAGAATCCGAAGCATTTATTATTCATTTACTTAATCTTTTTTAACAAATTTTTCTTAAGTTTTCGAAATCATTGTTGTCAATGACACAAATTAATAATTTCGTTTGGATTAAAATTTTTTTTTATTTGTATTCATGGCCAGAAAGAGATTTTATTTTTACGTAACTTTGAGCTAAATCACCTTAAAAAATTAAATACACTGCTGGCCATTAAAAATGCAACACCAGGAAAGGCAAGAGATATCAAAGTCATATTTGGTGAATACATAGCTTATGTTACAAGGATCAAATGATTACAATACACTCGGTTAGACTTGTGGAATACAAAGAAATCAGCATCTTGTGTAGCCACCATGAGTGAAAATAAACGCTGCTACACGGTCTGGCATTTAGAGGATGAGACGTCGGATATGTGTTTGGGGAATGTCAGTCCATGAAGTTTCGATATGTAGCCAAAGTTCATCTGTTGTAACAGTTGCTGGTGTCTGGTGTGCTAGTCATCATGAGATCATGGACCAGGCATGTTCAATTGGGGACAGATCCGGCGATGCGCAGGCCAATGCAGAAGTGTCACATGGTGGCTATCCAGGAATTGTTGGAATTTATGGTGGCTATCCAGGAATCATAATCAACAGGACAATTCCCCACCACATGTGGGCACCAGAGAGCCCCTGAAGATAAGGAACGACACAGGTTCCAACACCTGTGTTGTAACACTGGCTGTTCAAAGTACCGGTAATGAGTACGAGGTGCCATTGTAATATCATTAAAATGGCACCCCATTCCATAACAGCAGGGGCCGGACTTGTATGGTGCTGCATCATGCATCTCACTGAGCCTGTCACCGCGGTGCTGCCAGATACAGATTCGTCCATCATGGTGCTGCATACTGAAGCAGGATTCGTCTGGAAAGACGATGCGATGCCATTCGCACATCTATGCGCTACGTTCTTGGCACCGCTGCAGTCGCATGTGTTGAAGAGTCAATGGTGGCTGAAACAATGGCTGCCCAGCAAAGATGTCCCGATGCTGCAGACCATATTGAACCGTACGTGCGGACACTGGTTGATGTGCAACACACCTTAACTGTTGAGGCTGTACAATCATTCATAGCCATGAGCACGAGATGTCTGTCCTCTCGTTCGTTTGCGTGACAGGGACGTTGAGATCCCTCACGTCGGCGAGTTCATTCCTCTCCTACCCACTGACGCCATATTCTCATCACTGTGGCAGCATTCCGTCCAAAACGAGAGCAGATGTCTCGGTACGATAATCAGCATTCCCGTAATTCCACAATTCTCCTTCGATCATAGTCGAAAACCTTGTCCTACGGATGCCGTGTTCTTCGACAGGAGCTGTTTGTGTCTTGTATATAGCTGGAACTGGAGGAATTTTGTTTTTGCGCTCGGGAAGGAGTGGGAGAGGAATGAGGAGGAGATGACTACCAGTTAGCCTTCCGTATCAAAGCATATAGATGTGACCAGGATAAGTGTCCTATGTTTTCTTTTATATATTCCATCAGTCAATTGAACTTAAATAAATGAAACTGTCTCGACGAGAGAGGGGGTCGTCACTGGTTTCTATTTAATTTGAATTAAGTACGATAACATAAAAAAAACTTTTCTCTCTCTATACAAACTTTATACATTTTCAAAATTATTCTAACTACATCACTTTTCACTTCAAATTCAATCTTTAAAATTTTTTATATTTCACACACATACCATCATTCATACCCCATATTTCACTCTCCATTTCACTTAACCCAATGCTCTTCATCATTTTCAAAATTAATACAAATCCCATCTCAAGAAACTTCCCCGTTTTTTCTACCCCACATCACTTCAAATGTTCAATACAGCAAAAACACACAATTAACGCCTTAGACAATACTGAGAGGCATTTGGCCTATTATGCTTAAATTTGCAACTTTTATCCTGGCTGTTTCACGATTTCACCGTAATTTCATTACTTGCAATTTTTTCGAAACTGCATTCATCTCATACCCTCTCATCCATTGATGGAGCAAAGAAAATCCATACATTCACATATATCACTTTAAAGTCTATCTTTCCATCATGCTTTCTCTCCCAGCCCCCGAAAACGTCATTTTATCTGTTGATTTTGAATTGCCATATTTTTCAAACTAATTTCCCAAAACTATCTGGCATTTGTCGACTTCTCTGATTTACCTGGCTTTTACAACCCAACAGCCCCCAATTGTAGTTATCCCCCAAAAGTAGTACAGCCCCCAAAAATGTAGTTATCAGACACTTCACTGGATAATTATCCAGTGAAGTGTCTGATAACTACATTTTCTCAACAAAACCCATCATTTTATCTCTTTCACACACATCACCTTCTGAAAATTAGTTTAACCCCTCATCCCCCAAAAGTTCCCCCATAGGTTAACATGGCTTTCCCTGTACTTTAACATTGCGCCAGAACTCTCGTTCTTCTCACTACTGATAGGGCATACTTGATTCTTTAGTGCGCAAGAACTGCGAGCAAACACAATTCCAGTGTTTTGCACCGGAACGATTTCTATGGGGTCAAGCAGACATGTAACACTACCTCAGTGCTGCCACGTATTTACTTCTTTTGTTGGATGTATGTGTTGTCAATATATTTAGGTGGCCGAGTGGTTACTGCGCTTGACTACTGATCTAAGGGACCTGGGTTCGAGCTCTGGGTAAGGTATGATTGTTTGTATTGTCATTCTCCTGAGGTCCCGCCATCCTCACAGACCTTCTACTATGGCGTATAAACTGACAGGATCCTGTCAGACCTCTGTGGCAAGCAGCTGCTTGAGTGGGTATTTCAATTATGTGATTCAAAATAATCTTTGTATTAAAAATTTCACGTCATCATGTTTGTTAAACAAGCCTTTTGCTTTGGTATTTGTATTGGCGTTCATTTCAATTATGTGATACTGATGATTTAAATCTTAGTAAGATCATTCTAGTCTTATTAATAAAGTAATCGAATTGCACTAATGATTTGGTCAGGGGTGAATAAATTCTGATCTCAGTAGCTTTCTTCTTAGAACATAAACTATGTGAAATTTGTGATATTTATCAATATTGTTAAACCCTAACTGAAATTAGTATGAATATATTTTTCTAACCTGAGAATAGATATTCAGCTCTTTCAATATTTTTGAAAATGTAGCTCATATATTTCATTTGAAAAATTTTTTTGAAAAATTCAATAAATACAACTTTAAAATTCAGGTGTATTCTTTTTTTTAGAATGTCGTTTACTATTAAATATAATTAACAAAAAAATGTGTAACTATTTCTAGATAATATGTTTATTGAATATTTTTGACATCCAGAAATGTTTTTTTTTATGTCTGTGAAAACATTTCCTGCAAGAATGAAATGCTTCTCCGCATTTATGATAATTTGCTTCATAATTGGTATTTGATTCAATTCAGTACAGGAAATGAAATCATGTAAATAAAGCGCAAATCGAATTAAGAACGAATCAAATCCAGACTTAAAGCTATGATGCTCAGCTCCCCGCTTCTGTTGTCATTAGCTGTGCGGGTCACGTGACATCAGACTTTCCCTTCAGACGGCTTTGGCTTAACACGTCGCTAATGACGGATGCTGTAATTTAAAGGCTTAATTAATTCACTTATTCCTATCAGTTTAACTGAGGCAGAATGTTGTTCTTTCTCACACAGATATTCACTGGAACTAAGCGGAATCTTGTTCTTTTCCACACAGAAATCACCTGTGTGGAAAATAATATCGTATGTAGTTTTATTTTATACAGCATTCCTGGGAAAGAGGCAGAATCCTGTACGTTTTAACACCGGTCTTCCCTTTACTCATCTGATATTTCGGCGAGAGATAATCTTAAATCAAAAACATTTACTTTAGGGCACCATTTTTCCAAAAGTGTAAACCCAGCTTAGAAAATTCAATCGCATAATCCTGTTATTATCGAGCAACATTCATCACGAACAAGCCGAGTGGTTCACAGCACATCTTGTATTTTCTACTTAATTTTCTCTTAGTTGACTTCTTAGTTTCTCTTATTATTTAAAACCTACAAAATGCACATCTAAGGTAATTTGGACGCACAAATAATCCTCTCCATTCTTGTGACACGAGATATATAGGCAATCATGTTTAAAAAGATCAAAATTATGTATGAAATTTCGAATCTGAAAAAAGAATTTCTGTAAGAAACGCTATAATAACGGGATTCAATGGTGGTGATGGGAATAGGGTCCATTATATGGAAATTCGCTTTACGGCCAACTTCTTTGAAACGTAGCCTTTCCGTAAATCGAGTATTACTCATTGCTTGAAAATTAATGTAATTAATTAATATTCTGTATGCAATAATATTTAAAAATCATTCACTTTTTAAGCATCTTTCATCCTGGCTCATTCTTGCTCTGGAAATGAAGAAATTACTCTATGTTATCGATGTATTGAGATATTTCCATGCTGCATAAAAAATATCACATAAGCCTTTTAGTGTAAAATGTCCAATTATAATGTAATAATTGCTCTGGAAATGAAAAAATTACTCTATGTTATCGATGTATTGAGATGTTTCCATGCGGCATAAAAATATCACATAAGCCTTTTAGTGTAAAATGTCCAATTATAAGGTAATAATTCAAACTTTCCTCAAATCTCGTTTATTAGCAACATTTACTATTTAAAGAGCCGCGTTGCCAGCGGAAAAATTTTCTATAAAAATTACATATCGTTTACTGAAACAAATATTTGTAGCAGTTTGAACAGCTTGATTTCCCATCAGACACTTGCCTAGGAGAGCAAGCATTTAAATTTTTATAATCAACAGCAAAATTATGTCCTCTTAAATTCTTATTAGTAACAAACTACCTACAAATATCCTCGACCAAAAGAATGTTATAGTTAGGATGATAGTTTTCCTTTCACACATAAAAACGTCCCAATGTTTTTGATAATTTATTGTAATTTCTTCGTTCTCAGAGCAAAAACTGTTTAAATATGAAAAACAATAATTTGATTTTTAAATGTTACTGCATTGCAGATTATAAATTACATGCGAGGTGTATTATATTAAACTTTATAAGCATCATTAAAAATTCCACATCCATTTCAATTACATTATCGTTTCTACTTGGTTGCATAAGTAAAATAGATCTGCGTGTAATAAAAAAGTTTAATTATTTTTCCGAGCATAAAAACAACAGGCTACCGATCTTTATGGAATACTTCGATTTCAATAACTGTTTAGATATTGAACGAACATTGTTCAAAATCAAAATGTATAAAATGTATTGAGATTACTGTTATACTTTTAGGTACAAAAGTTCAAGTTATGTAGCTTCAGCTGCGATTTTCCATTCACATTAGATGGAAGTGTCCCAATACCTTCGATATGCTGAGGATCTCCACAGTCCATATCCTTTAAATGTTCACTTTCGATTGGCATGAGAGCTCTTTGAACTACTTTTGTACCATATTTTCTGTTTTTTTTTTATCCTTCCAAGAAATTAAAAGGACAGATTTGTTAATACTTAAATAAGCAAAATGTAGCACTTGAATGTTGGCGCCCCTAGGCAAGTTGGGTTGTTTTACCTCTGAGCGCACTTATTTTTTAACAAAATGGACTAAAAGCCAGGTCACAAGGACCCAGAAGGCTCGGAGAAGGTTGGGGAAGGAACCCATTGAAACATCTGTTTGGAGACAAAGGGTAGCCTCCCGTCAAGGCCATCCAGTGTTCTTTAACGTGCATAGGGTATGGCTCTCCCACACACGAAATCAAGGCTTAACATCCCATCCGACAGACGGCGGCCTTTCCAAGCCCATCGGTTTCCCCTACTAACCGTGGGCAGGACGGGGTTCTGCGGAGATAAAAACTCAACGTTGAACCGGCTGGGGCTCGAACCTGTGAACTGCAGATTACGAACCTGGAGCGCTATCGAGTCCCCCCACCCCCTGGAAAGTGTCTAACGAGAAATTCGGTTCTGAATAGCGAAGATTCATCAGGCTGGAACGTTACTGCCTGAATCAACCCCTGCCACTAAGGGACGGAGGCCGAAGTGAAAAGAGACTTCTTAAAAATTGGATTGTTTTATCTCTGAGCGGCATTTTATTTGCACCCAGTGGGCTAAATGGCCAGGTCACAAGAACCCCAAGGGCTCAGAGTAAGTTGAGGGGGGGAAGAGAACCTTTCGTTAGGAGACAAATGAAAGCCTCCTATCAAGGCCATTCAGCATATTCTTTAACGTGCACGGGGTATAGTTTTCCTGCAGGTGGGACTTTACATCCCATCCGACGGACGGAACCCTTTCCAAACCTACGGGTGTTTCCTTTCTGACAGAGGGCAAGGGTCTACTGGAGATAAATCTTAACACAAGCTCAGGTGGACTCGAACACGGGAGCTACAGATTACGAACCTGTAGTGCTACAACTCTTCAAGGCTGGAAATCAATATTCTAACTGTATTGGAAAAAAAGGAATAGTTCTTAAGAAATAAAAGATAGAGAATTGCAGAAAAACCGCTTTTATTAAAAATAATGTACAATGGGAACTATACAGTCCAGTTTCAGCACAACCTCGATTCCAATACTTTATCTTTGGTCCCATTCTGTAGCTTGCAACAATCCATATACTTCTCTCCACATAGAAAGGTTTGTTCTGTTTGATGTTGTTCAAATTGGAAGGTAATACGCCATCCTTGTTTTACACCGTCGTAATCAGTTGACATCAAAGTTACAAATGAATGCACTTTTGCTACTGCTAACAAAAGAATTCATAGCCTTTTCCAACAATTTCACCGTTACTAAATTATTCTACACTCCTTCAACTAAAGATACTGGATGGAAATGCAACTTATATTATCACTTATACAGGTTAATGTCTGTTGAAAAGCAACGGAATTCTTTTTAAACTTACATAAACCTACATATAATAAAAGTTCTATACTTATTTAGTAATTTATTAAAAGCTGATCATTACTTCAGCAATATTCATAGCTGTTTTCCCTGCAGAGTATTTCAACGCACTAGCTTATACAGCTCAAAATAATATTTACTCTTATTCCCAAAGCGTAAAATTTAAAATCAAGCATAATTCTTTGCTATAAAATTTATCAGATGAAAGAGGAAAAAAACTGAAATCAATAGGGGAAGATGGTCACATGAGCCCCAGTGTAATTGGCTGCTTACATCATAACACAGAGTATATTATACACTTCGATATATGCATTCAGGCGCGAACTGGCAAGGAACGCTGTCTGCACCAAGGCCCCCAGAAGCATTTTTTCAAAATAATAATTCTTATTTTACATATTATATGTAACGTTGGATGTAAAGTGTAATGCTTGCATTAATATTATTAATATTGATGATTATTGTTTTTGAGAGACCACAGTGATCCAAGGACTCTCGGAGTCGCTGTTAATCACTGAAGACGGCATATAACGCCTTCCATGAAGGAAATGAATCGACGAAGTTGGCAGTAGTTCTACGGAATTGAAGAAAAAACTACTGTAAGCGATAAGTACGAACAGAGTACCCACAGAGTAAAAATTGACTTCTTGCAAAAAATTGGATTCGAATTTGAAATCGCAACCAGAGTTCCCCTACTATAGCTGCGTCCCTGAAGGAAAGAAAACTACTAGTCCGTCCCTCTATGCATAATAATTTTAACTTTGTACCATAAAAACTAATGTGACAAGTACATTATACATCTAACAATAATTTTATTCAATTATTAATTCGAGAGGGATAATAACACACGTTTATGAAAAATCCTATTTCGCCTCGAATATCAAAAAAACTTCTGTAATTTTCCTGCGGGTTACCTGCTGTGACCTGTTACTATCTAAACATATTTTTCTCCCTACCTAAATATCGTATATTCCTAACTTCGTCATGCATTCCAGTAGAGAAGTTTTTTTTATTGCTGTATTTCAGGAAGATGCTCATCTCATTACGAATGTGTAAAATAATCATGTTCAACTTCAGATGAATTCTCAGAAGTTGCTAGAAGTAGACATTAATGAAATTTATTGAAAATTACATTAATGAAATTTAATACCCATGACAAGCAAAATGATCACCGGAATAAGCTGCTAGCGAGGACGTTCCCGGTCTCCATATTGGTGAGGTGCTCAGGAAAAACGTATCGAGGTGATATAATCACGTAACTGGACTTCCAGAACACGGAAATATATTTCACCGTAAGCTATGGCAAAATTTGGGGTTTCCAACATATAAATTGTGGACTCTTTCAAACGATCACTATAAATATCCAGAAAAACTTTTGAACCGAAGAAAATGATCATAACAGCTAATCAGTCTAAATTTTCCGTAATCTCGCAAGTCTTCAGTCAGATAAAATTGAATAAATATTTTGGACCATCTGACCTGTTTGGTACAAACAGAGAGAGAATATATAAAAACAAATTGAGTTGTCGGGAGTCCACTTTTGAATGTATAAGTGTTTGTAACATTTTTATTTCTCGGAAGTGATATATAACTACATGAAACTCCTGTATGATTGATTTCACATTGCAGGAAGCTTATTCGGAAATTGTTCTAATGATTATATTGCTCTCATGATTCAGAAATTGAATGGGACGCTACAGTTAGACGCACTACGATATAAATTAACGTTCTGTTGCTTTTATTATTTTTACATACATGCTCTCTCTTTATAAACGAATTACTATTTGTAGTAAGATTGGCAAATCTGATTTATGTATCGAAAATCACTTTTTATACCATTTTCTACAATTAAACTAACGAACCTCCAATTTTCCTGTTTTGTTTTTTACTTAACGCACACATTTAGAAATCATAATTATTTTCTCAAGGTCTAAATATTTACATAACAACTATCGCTATCTCCATAATGTAAAATTGTGCAAATTGTATTGCAAAAAACATGAGCAATACAGTTAAAAATGGCAGTTGGCTAAATGAGGCTAGTTGCCTCCTCCCGACTTGAAATCACAATGGAAACTGCACATTTTGGCAAAGTTTATCGTTGCAATAATGCTATTCAACAATAGTTCTGTAAAACAGTGATGAAAAATACTAACTTTGAAGTGCAGGAAAAATAAAATTTCAATAATTAAAAACAGGCATTTCAACTGTATAAGTTCGTATAAAGCTAATGTATGGTGCAATAGTTATAAATTCTCGTGTAGTGTACGATACTTAGGATAGTAAGAATACACTTTCAGCTAATTGGGTTAAGTATACGTCATGACATCTAAAGATGCGACATATTTTATTTATAGTTGACATTGAGGACTACTAAACAAATTAGAATAACCCTTTTGTTCACTCTCAGTACGTTAAAATGAGATCACAGTTCCCATCATTAAAATACGTTATTTCCCTTTATTTCAAAGTCATTTACTTCTCCCTGTTGATGGTTCCTTGTGACTCATTAGGAGCTAGTACCGTAGTATGTGTCAAATTTTCTGAATATTCTTTAACAAAATATTCCTTTATAGCAAATCTTAAAATTCTTTATGCACATTAACCCCGTATCCCACTTGCTAAAACCGCTAATATTGGCATTTTATAATTAGTCCACATCTTTTGACTGACTATCGATTCCAATCTGCATTGATGCACAAGAAAAACTAGTCAATTCTCGATTATTTGGGGAATAATTTTTCGTATGGAAGAATTAAAAGGAGATTTTGTAGATTTACACTTACATATATCGTATTATATACAGGCCAATTTGTTTACTTTATCTGTGAGCAGTTTCCGCAGATATTTTGTGACACCTATTCCATGTGTACAATATAAACAAGAGAAGAAATTCAGTTCAAAGTCACCATTTTTAGTTTCTGATATTGCTGAAATGCAAATTAACTTATTTCGAAATACAAAAGGCCAAACTATACATCAAAAGCAATCTAGAATGCGTAGCATAGCAATATGGGGAAGAAATATGGCACAGGCATTAGAGTGGACATTCCTATAAAGAATCAGAAAGTTAATTAAGTTACAATGTGGCACTGTAATGTCTCTACACCTTCTTCGATTGCATAACTGGCTGCTCATGATTAAAATTTTTGGTGGGGTACTTTGACTGCTACTACAATCAGGGTCGGGATATAGAAAAAAATTGGGGAGATACCTGATATTTAACTGAACCGAATAGGACCGAAAATTTCGTAATGCATATATCCCTTTTTTTCAGCTTTCTCAAAACACATCATTTAGCAAAAAATCCCAAAAGGTGTACTTGCCATTTTTACCTCACTGTAATAATTACCAATATAAATGCATTTTTCCTCTCCGCCCTACTGGTATTTTAAAATATTATTTGTGAAAATTACGTCTAATATATAGGCTTTAATATTTTTTTTGACTCCGTTTCTATTATAAATTTATATTTATTATTTTAAACTGAAAAGTAATTAATCACTCGTAAATTATCACTTGAAAAGTTGTCTATTTTGGTTATATTTAATTCACAATATTATATATGTAATATATTATTACATAAATTAATTTATTTTACAATGAATTGTAAGAAAAGGGATATGGTAATAAAATTATAAAAAAGAAAACTATAATGAGAGCAGCTGGCGTCGAACCGAACTTTAAGTTGCAAGTTCAAAAAGACAACACTGTATTTAACGAACTGAGCTACACATTGCTAAAGAGATGTAAAATTAAAATATTAACAAAAAATAACCTTTGAAAAAAATAACCTTTTAATTGAAATGAAAATGCAAAATTCGATATATTTTGCATTTTCATACCTAATGTTGTTCTTAAATTCTTCATACATATATGTCCTTCCTTGACAAAATAAAAATTTGGCAACTCACTTCAACACATCTTGTCAACAAAGTTTAAGCTTGTTGAGCTTGCCACAGTGAATGAAGATATATGCTAAGTAACAAGATCCTTGATTATTGGTTGGACTGATAGAATCAACCAAATGTCACGAACCAGTAAAAAATGGTGATCTGACTCATTGAAGTTCGTCGCTATTGTATTTCAGAGCATGCAAATTGTCATCACTATCATACTTTCATCATATTATACTTTCTAAAATATTTGGTGGGGTACTTTGACTGCTACTACAATCAGGGTCGGGATATAGAAAAAAACAAAATTATCATCACTATAACAGAAATGCAGATTGCGGATGGTGGCCGAAATTCGTATTGATAGTACAAGAGGAGTCAAATAGTACTGATTCGCAGAGTAAATGCTGTGATTGTCTAGTTAACACGGCGAATAATAATTACAAAACGAATGTAAAAATAGTATGTTGATTTACATATGACAAATAATGAATAATGAATTTGAAATTCCTTTTTTATAATTATTTTGTGAGCCCAAGTCATAGGGACCCCCAAGGGCTCAGAAAGGGGCCCACTGGACAGCTTTTAGAAGGCAGATGATAGCCACCTGTCAAGGCCAGCATTCACAGGTTGCATCTGACGAATGCAGCCTTTCCAAGCTCATCGGTGTCCCCAGGTAGCCCCATGGCCAGGCTTACGCATAAGGTAACTAAGCTACAGCTTAGGGCCTCACGAAATGAGGAACCTCAAAAATTTAAAGTTTGCAGTTTACTGTGGCGCAAACTGTTTTTTATATTTAAATGAATCTATTATGCAAACACTGTTCATCTCAGCTTTACATGGTATTTATTGTAGTGTAATGTTTTCACCACATCAATTTCATATTTATTTTTTAATGCTCCTTTCAATCAGAATAAATATATAACTTAGTTCGCTTTCGAAATTTAGGGGGCTCTTATTCTTGTCATAGATAGGACCTCAGAAGGTCAAATTCCGGCTCCGGGTGTCCCCTACTGACTGAAGGACGGCGATGAATTCTACGGAGATAACTCGAATCTGGGCACTGGATTTTGAGCCTGGCGTGGCCTAATGAAAGAATGCCCCCTGAATTGCATGAACAACAAGATTTGAATACAATGACATTACAGCAGACAAAATGCTACACAAAAAATGCAAATGTCTTCTAGGCAACTGCCGATAATGCACATGCAGATTCACTTGTACACTATATACTGAGTAATTCTCCCCACATGGTAAGTAGGGGTCGGCGACTTCTTGGCCATCTTATAAAAAGATGATTTTGTTTCGTTTCATAATCAAAGCAAAATTTCTTTTACACCTGTTTATCTTTCCTAGGTCAAAATGGCCTGGCCACAAGTTCCCGAAGTGTTCAGATGGGGTGGGGTAAGAATCTGTCGGATAACTGTTGACTTCTCCAGAGTTGGCAACTGACCAAAATTATTGTCATGTCCACACTTCACTAACAGGAGAAAGATATAAACCTTTAATGATTTCATCATTGGGCGGATGGATCGTGTAATTTATTATTTTTTATTATACACCACATAGCTTTTTCCTAAGTTTCATACGCGGAAATTAGCACAAAAATGGCTATTTTGATACATAAATCGATTTTTTTTCAAAATTCTATGTTGTGAAAATATTTTTGAGGCGTAGAATATTATTTTATAATAGGCCTGGATGGAAATAAACCATTCAGGCCTATTATATATCATCAGATTGATCATTAGACAATCATCAGATTGTCACTCAAATTGTACATTCAAAAGTTGTTAACACAGGAATAGCTTTTAGCTCTGTTTCACGCGTTTAAAACAGCGTTGAAATTGATAGTGGTGCATGCCGTTAGTAACTTTCAAAAGAGATATTCTCTTTTGGAAGGGAACGGAAGGGGAGGGCTGCCAGTTCAGTATGGCCTGCTGATCTGGTCATCTATGGCCACTTTTTTCTTTTTTTTCAACCCTGCTGAGGAGTGGTCAACTTCACAGGGTCCTGGTGCTGACCATTTATACCTACTAGACTGGACTTGTTTATGGATTTGAGCTTGATTATTGATCCTGGACTTGCTGCACTGGTGGGCCTCTGTTGAGGGAGAGTCTGCCGCTGTGTTTTCTGTTTGCTTCTGGGTTGCCAGCTCTAAGTGAACAGAGGCATGGGATACCTTATATCAGCTGGTGGATAATCCTAATCAGAGGCCATCGCAGGTACCTGAACCTTACTTAGCTAGTTGGGCATCGTCAAGCCTAAACTGGAGTAATGCGTCTCAGGCAGGCCATGTGGCTCTTGAAAAAGTCCACTTGAAAAGGTGGTGCCTGAAGTTCCTACCAGCATCGGTGACTTCAGCCTTTAGCGGAGGAGGAACGGGTCTTTGCCCCATGCCTGCGATCAGGGGGCTGTTTGATATTGTTGGCCCTACCAATCTCAATAAACCTAATTTCTTTAAAAATCCTACTAATCATTTTCTCTCTGCAGGAACGTGGAACGTGAGGACATTACATAGAGATTATTCTCTTGATGTCCTCATGCAGGAATTCCAGCACTATAACCTAGATATTCTAGGCTTGCAAGAGACTAGATGGACAGGTAAAGGTGAGATACTTAAAAATAACTTTAAATTTCTCTTTACAGGGAGGGAGGATGGAAAGCATCACCAAGGCGTGGGTCTGCTGCTCAGCAGACATGCTAGTGATGCTCTTCTAGGATATGAGTGCATTAATGAAAAGTTTCTTACAGCAAAATTTCAGACAAGCATTAAAGACTTGAATGTTATCTGCTGTTATGCCCCCACTGAGGATGCTGATGAGGATGAGAAGGATAGGTTTTACGGACAACTTCAGGATATTTTGAATTCTGTCAAGAAACGAGATATTACCCTTGTTCTTGGTGACTTCAATGCCAAAGTTGGTACTGACTCTGATCTTTGGGGAGGGGTGATAGGCCCTTTTGGTATTGGTAGCTGCAATGGCAATGGACAACGTCTCCTACAGGTAAGTAAACTCAATGGTTTCAGAATAACTAACACATATTACAAACACCGCGACATATATAAATACACATGGGTCTCACCTGATGGGCTGCATAGGAATATGATTGATTATATATTAATTAACAGCAAATGGGCTAGTTCTGTTAGAAATACCAGGGCATATAGGGGAGCTGAAATAGGATCTGACCATTACCTTGTTAAAAGTGTCTTGCAACTTAAAAAGTGTTGTGCTAGGGTTAAAAAATTTACCTTTAATACTGAAGCTCTGAAAGACCCAGTTATAGCTAAAGCTTACCATGATAGGTTACTTAGTCATTATGACAGTCATGGTTTGCTTAATACTGAAGTTGAGGAAGAATGGGGCCATTTTAAACAGGCTTTTTTGGAAACTAACAGTACTCTTTTAGAAAAAAAGGGACAGAGGAGACAGAATTATTTAAGTGATAAGGCACTTGAGCTTATTTCAGAAAGAAGGAACTGCAGGAATGTCCTTAATCAGTACCCTACTAGTCCTAATAGAAAAGATTACAGAGAGCTTAATAAACGTGTAAAGGATCAGTTAGCTACTGATAAAAATCTTTGGCTTGATAGCTTGGCTGACAATGCTGAGGAAGCAGTTAGGCAGCACAACAGCAGAGAGCTGTACCAGATAGTTAATGTTTTATGTGGTAGAAAACGGACAGGCATACAGGGATTGAAGGATAAACAAGGTAAGGTTTATAGAAGGTGAGGATTCTGTCATGGCTAGGTGGGCTGAGCATTTCAGTGATGTTCTAAACAATGTGGTTAGTTCTACTCCCATTGTTTGTAATGACGATAGATGCATTGGCAGCTTTAATGTTGGCCCTATAACACAATCTGAAGTTAGTTTGGCTATCTCTAAACTTAAACTTCATAAATCCCCAGGGGTAGATGAAATTACTACAGAAATGCTCAGAGCTGGGAATGTTTTGGTTACCACTTGGATGACTGAAATTTTGAATAACTTTTATGATAAAGGCATGGTTCCTAAAGATTTTACCAGAGCTATTATTATCCCTATCTTCAAAAAAGGTGATCGCAGTTCTTGTGATAACTATAGGGGTATCAGCCTACTCTCTGTTCCAGGTAAAGTTCTTTCCATGATTGTGCTTAATAGAATTAAGAATCTGGTTGACAGGCAATTGCGTGACGAGCAATGTGGATTCAGAAGTGGTAGGGGATGTGTAGATCAGATATTGTCACTTAGGCAGATTCTTGAGAAATGTTTAGAGTTTCAGAAACCTTTGGTTGCTAGCTTTGTTGATTTCAAAAAGGCTTTTGACTCTGTTGATCGTCATAATTTGTGGTTGATTGTGAGATCATATGGTATACCAGATAAGTTAGTTAACATAATGAAAGCTCTCTATAATAACACTGAGTCATGTGTGAGAGTTGGTAAGTCTTGTAGCAATTGGTTTAGCATTACGTCTGGTGTTCGACAAGGGTGTATTTTGTCTCCTTTTCTCTTTAGTTTGGTTGTTGATTATGTTATGCGAAATTCACTTCAAGGGAAAGATTTTGGCCTTAAATGGGCTGGAGATACAAAAATTTCTGACTTAGATTATGCTGATGATTTAGCCCTTTTGGCAAATGATGTTGATGAGATGAACTCTTTTATTCGAGCTGTTGATGAGACTGGTAGTAGAGTAGGTTTGGTTATAAACAGAGAGAAAACTAAAGTGATGAAAATTGGTCAGGCAGGTTGTGATTCAGTTAATCTGAATGGTTGCAGTCTTGAGCAGGTGTCACAGTTTAATTATCTTGGGAGCTATGTAACTGATACTGGTGATGTGCGGCATGAGATTAACAGACGAATAGGTATTGCTGCCGGGACTTTTAAGAATCTATGGAGATTGTGGAGAAATAGGCGTATACACCTAAAGACTAAAATTAGACTGTAGTATGGTTCTTTCTAGGGTTAGTTATGGTAGTGAAACGTGGACACTTTGTAAACAAGATAACAGGAAACTAGATGCTTTTGATTCTAGATGCTTACGCAGTATCTTGGGTATTAGGTGGTTTAACTTTGTAACTAATGATGAGGTTAGGCAAAGGAGTCTGCAACCTCCTTTAAGCAGCATATTGTGCAGAGAGAGACTCCGCTGGTTTGGCCATGTTGCCCGTATGGATAATTATAGATTGGCGAATAGGGTTATGAACAGTGTGCCTAGAGGACTCAGAAGGAGGGGGAGACCTAGGATGCGGTGGGCAGACAATGTCAAACAGGACCTTGTTTGAATTGGTGTGCAGTGGCCAGATGCAGCAGATGTAGCTCAGGACAGGTATGCTTGGAGAATTAAACTGCATGGTCTGGTTGGACCTCCGTAGCCCATGGCTGCTTGAGGATGATGATGATGATGATGATGATTTCGATATTTTCGAAATTCCGTCCACTTAATGTTTAATTCACCCAATAGGATCTCATATAATACTAGTTGTTGAATATAAAGCATTAGGTAAAAGCTATGTCGTTTGTAATGATTTTGAATTTACAGTCCGATTCACAACCTAATGTTTTATATTCCACAATTTGCATTATATAATGAGATTCTATTGGGTAAACTAAACATTAGGTGGATGGAATTTCGAAAATATCGAATAATTCATCAAAATTTCAGTTTTAATGCTGTTTTAAACGCCTAAAACAGTGCAAAATGCTATTCGTTTGGTAATAACTGTCCAATTTACTGTCAGAGTGAGAATCTGACATTCTATGCCTTAGAAACATTTTCACTTATACAATTTTCAAAAAAAAAATCGATTTATATATGAAAATACTTATTTTAGCGCTATTTTCCTCACATGAAACAAAGATAAAAGCTATGTGTTGTATAATGACTTTTGAATTTACAGTCAGATTCACAACGTAATGCTTTATATTTATCAACTGCTATTATATAATGAAATTGTATGTGAAAAATATACTTTAGCAGGATTAAATTTCGAAAATATCGAATTATTCACCAACATATCAGTTTCAACGCTATTTTTAACCCCTAGAACACAGCGAAAAGCTATTTCTGTGCTAACAACTTTTGAATTTTCAGTTTCAGTGACAATCTGATGGTTTATTTCAATCCAGGTTTATTATAAAATAACATTCTATGCCTGAAAATTATTTTCACAGCATAGAATTTGGAAAAATATCGATTTATGTATCAAAATAGCTATTTTTGTGCTGTTTTCCGCACGTAAAACTTCGGAAAAAGCTATTCGGTGTGTAATAACTTTTGATTTACAGTCCGATTCACAACCTAATGCTTTATATTCATGAACTATTATTATGTAATATGTTTGTATGGCAAAAGTACAGTTTATATGCATAGAATTTCGAAAATATCGAATAGTTCAAAATAATTTGAATTTCAACGCTGTTTTAAACCCTTAAAACACAGCGAAAACCTATTCCTGTGCTAACAACTTTTGAATTTACAGTTTAAGTGACAATTTACTGGTTTATTTCCATCAATCCGTAATATAAAATAATATTGTATGCCTTAAAAATATTTTCACAGCATAGAATTTTGTACAAAATCGATTTATGTATCAAAATGGGTATTTTTGCGATGTTTTCGGCGCATAAAACTTAAGGAAAAGCAAAAGAAATTTTGAATTTACAGTCAGATTCACAACCTAATGCTTTCTATTCAGCAACTAGTATTATATAATGAGATTCTATGGCTAAAGTATAGTTTAGATGCATGGAATTTCGAAAATGCCGAAAAAATCATCAAAATATGAGTTTCAATGTTGTTTTTAATGCCTAAAAAAGTGCCAAAAGCTATTCGTGTGCACAACTGTTCAATTTACTCTCACAGTTAGAATCTGATGATTTGTTTCTATCAAGTCGTGATATAAAATGACTTTCTATGCCTTAAAAACATTTTCACTGTATACAATTTTCAAAAAAAAAAAACGATTTTTATGTGAAAATACCAATTTTACAGCTATTTTCCTCACATAAAACAAAAGTATAAGCTATTTGGTGTGTAATTACTTTTGAATTTAAAGTCAGATTCACAACCTAATGCTTTATAATTATCAACTACCATTATATAATGAGATTCTATGGAAGAATTATACTTTAGGTGGATAGTATTTCGAAAATATCGAATTATTCAACAAAATACCACTTTCAACGTTGTTTCAAACGCGTGAAACAGAGCTAAAAGCTATTCCTGTGCTACCAACTTTTGAATTTACAGTTTGAGTAATAATTTGATGATTTATTTTCGCCAGTTCGTAATATAAAATAATATTCTGTGCCTTAAAAATATTTTCATATGATAGAATTTTCTAAAAAAAATCGATTTATGTATTAAAATAACCATTTTTGCGTTGTTTTCCCCGCATAAACTTAGGAAAAAGCTATGTGGTGTGTAATAACTTTTGAATTTACAGTCAGATTCACAACCTAATGCTTTATATTCATCAAGTATTATTATGTAATGAGATTCTATGGCTAAAGTACAGTTTAGGTGCATAGAATTTCGGAAATACCGAATAAATCATCAAAATATGTTTCAATGCTATTTTAAACGCCTAAAACAGTGCTAAAAGCTATTCGTGTGGTGTAACTGTTTAATTTACTGTCGGATGGTTTATTTCTATCAAGGCGTGATATAGAATGACATTCTATGCCTTAAAAATATTTTCATGTATACAATTTAAAAAAAAAAAAACGATTTATATGTAAAAATGCCCATTTTACCGCTATGTGCTATGTTTATATTTTATGTGTATATTACACATAAAACATAGGTAAAAGCTTTGTGTTCTGTAATGACTTTTGAATTTACAGTCAGATTCACAACCTAATCTTTATATTTATCAACTATTATTATATAATGAGATTCTATGTGAAAAGCATAGTTTAGGATGATTGAATTTTGAAAATATCGATTTATTCACCAACATATCAGTTTCAACGCTGTTTTAAACCCCTAAAACAGAGCTGAAAGCTATTGCTGTGCTTCCAACTTTTGAATTTCCAGTTTCAGTGACATCCAGGCCTATTATAAAATATTATTCTATGCCTGAAAAATATTTTTACAGCATAGAATTTGGAAAAAAAATCGATTTGTGTATCAAAATAGCTATTTTTACGCTGCTGTCGGCGCATAAAACTTAGGAAAAAGCTATGTGGTATTTTTGAATTTAGTCAGATTCGCAACATAATGTTTATATTCATGAACTATTATTTGCCAGTTTATGTGCATTAAATTTGGAAAATATCGAATAATTCATCAAAATATGAGTTAAAATCCTGTTTCAAACGCCTAAAATAGTGCTAAAAGCTATTCGTGTAGTAAAAACTGTTCAATTTACTGTCAGAGTGAGAATCTGATGGTTTGTTTCTATCAAGGAGAATATCCTTGATGGAATCATATAGAATGACATTCTATGCCTAAAAAACATTTTCACTGTAGAGAATTTTCAAAAAAAGCGATTTATATATGAAAATACCTATTTTACCGCTATTTTCCTCACATAAAACATAGGTAAAATCTACCTGGTCTGTAATTACTTTTGAATTTACAGTCAGATTCACAACCTAATGCTTTCTATTCATCAACTAGTATTATGTAATGAGATTCTATGGCTAAAGTATAGTTTAGGTGAATAGAATTTCGAAAATATGGAATAAATCATCAAAATATGAGTTTCAGTGCTGTTTTAAACGCCTATAACAGTGCTAAAAGCTATTCGTATGGTAACAACTATTTAATTTGCTGTCGGATGGTTTGTTTCTATCAAGGCGTAATATAGAATGACTTTCTATGCCTTAGAAACATTTTCACTGTAGAGAATTTAAAAAAAAAAAACGATTTATATGTGAAAATACCAATTCTACCGCTATTTTCCTCACATAAAACATAGGTAAAAGCATTGGGTTGGGTTGTTTTACCTCTGAGCGGCATTTTTTTGTACGCCATTGGCTAAATGGCCAGGACACATGGACCCCGAAGGGCCATCCAGCGTGTTCTTTAACGTGCATATTGTATGGCAAAAAAATCGATTTATGTATCAAAGTAGCTATTTTTGCGCTGTTTTCCGCGTATAAAACTTAGGAAAAAAGCTATGTGGTGTGTAATGACTTTTGAATTTACAGTCAGATTCACACCCTATTGATTATATTCATGAAATATAATTATGTAATAAGTTTGTATGACTAAAGAAATTTCGAAGAGAGAAAATTTCGTAAATAGTGAATAAAACAGTGCTAAAAGCTATTCGTGTGATAACTGTTCAATTTACTGTCAGAGTAATAATCTGATGGTTTTTTTTATGTATACTTTTCACATAGAATCTCATTATAAAATAGTAGTTGATAAATATAAAGCATTAGATTGTGAATCTGACTGTAATTCAAAATTAATTACACATCAGATAGATTTTTCCTATGTTTTATGTGAGGAAAATAGAGGTAAAATGGGTATTTTCACATACAAATCGTTTTTTTGAAAATTGAATACAGTGAAAATGTTTCTATGGCATAGAATGTCATTCTGTATCACGCTTTGATAGAAACAACCATAAGATTCTTACTCTGACAGTAAATTAAACAGTTGTTACCAAACGAATAACTTTTAGCACTCTCTTAGGCGTTTGAAACAGCATTGAAACTCATATATTTATGATTTATTCGGCATTTTCGAAATTCAATCCTCCTAAAGTATACTTTTCACATAGAATCTTATTACATAATAGAGTTGATGAATATAAAATATTAGGTTGTGAATCTCATTGTAAATTCAAAAGTAATTAAACACCAAAGAGTTTTATGTGTCGAAAATACCGGTAAAAATAAGCATTTTCACATCAAATCGTTTTTTTTTTAAATTCTCTACAGTGAAAATGTTTTTAGGCATAGAATGTCATTCTATAACACGCCTTGATAGAAACAAACCATAAGATTCTGACTCTGACAGAAAATTGAACTGTTGTTATCACACGAATAGCTTTTAGCAATTTTTTTAGGCCTTTAAAACAGCATTGAAACTCATATTTTAATGATTTTTTCGGTATTTTCGAAATTCTATGCACCTAAACTATACTTAGGCATACAATCTTATTACGTAATAATAGTTCATGAATATAAAGCATTATTTTGGCGAATAATTCGATATTTTCGAAATTCTATTCACCTAAAGTATACTTTACCCATAGAATTTCATTATATAATACTAGTTGATGAATATAAAGCATTACGTTGGGAATCTGACTGTAAATTCAAAAGTCATTACACACTTTTATTTATGTTTTATGCGAGAAAAATAGCCCTAAAATGGGTATTTTCACATATAAATCTATTTTTTTGAAAATTCTCTACAGTGAAAATATTTTTAAGGCATAGAATGTCAATCGATGGAAACAAATCATCAGATTCCCACTCTGACAGTAAATTGAACAGTTGTTAGCACACGAATAGCTTTTAGCATTGTTTTAGGCGTTTAAAAGAACATTGAAACTCATATGTTGATGAAGTTTTCGATACTTTTGAAATTCTATGCACTTAAACTATACTTTAGACATAGAATCTCATTATATAATATTAGTTGATGAATATAAAGCATTAGTTTGTGAATCTGACTGTAAATTCAAAAGTGATTACACAACACATATATTTTTGCTATATTTTATGCGCGGGAAACAGCACTAAAATACCTATTTTGATATAGCAAACGATTTCTTTCAAAATGCTATGCAGTGAAATATTTTTAAGGCATAGAACATTTTATATTACGTTTTGATGGAAATTCGAAATTCTATGTACCTAAAGTATACTTTCCCCATAGAATGATATTATATAGTACCAGTTGATGAATATAAAGAATTAAGTTGTGAATCTGACTGTAATTCAAAAGTCATTGCACACCTCATAGCATTTACATATGTTTTATGTGAGGAAAATAGCCCTAAAATAGGTATTTTCACATATAATGTTAATTGTATGACAGCTATTTATATTTTATATAGTAGTGTGGTAGGAATGGATCCATCACTAGGCGGATGGATCGTATAATTCTAATGACGTGATGTAACGAGGAAAATGTTTGAATCTCACCTCGAGGCAATGTGCGAAAATTCGCGTTAAGCTTTGGACGAAGCTGTTCTTATGAAAGCTCGTGTAATTCATTATTTTCATACATTTAATGTATTTCTACATTCTGTTCTTAGAACCAAAAAAAAGTGGTTTCACATTTATTAATTGTCAATTACGTGTCAGTCGTGACTGTCTTCTTTCTCCTATTTATTAATATTATATCAAACCAATGGTCCCCCTCATTTTTTTCAGGTTTCGAACCGAATACCCGTCATGAACTCAATCTCTCTCTTCGAGACTTTTGTAACCTGCTTATGGGGAGAAAAGAGATTTGACACTAGAAATGGAAATGACAGCGGAGAGAAACCTCTAGTTAACAGAAAAATGTTTGTCAGCCCAATACCGCGAAGTCTAAAAGCGAGAAAAATATTATATTACGAAATGAAATAATTATTGGAACAGAAATTCATTTCCGACGAATAATTTGCTTGAAGAATAATATTTTTGAAACTATTACTCGGCCTTCTTTATTGATCCTGTATCTGGTTCAAATACACAGGAAACTGAAATTATGCAGACACTAAATTTTAAAAAAGGAGGAAATACAACTTTTTTACATTTGGTTGAGCAACGGTGGTTAAAAATGATGATATGTGACTTTACCCATAGAATCTGATTATATAACAGTAGTTGATGAATATAAAGCACTACGTTGTGCATTTGACTGTAAATTCAAAAGTTGCTACACACCACGTATCTTTTACCTTCGTTTCATTCGCGTAAAACAGCACTAAAATTGCTATTTTGATACAGAAATAATTTTTTTTCAAAATTCTATGCAGTGAAGATATATTTAAGGCTTATATAACATTTTATATTACGCCTTGATGAAACTTTACGATCAGATTATCAATCAGACTGTAAATTGAAAAGTTGTTAGAATAGGAATAGGTTTTAGCACTGTTTTAGGCGTTTAAAACAGCATTGTAACTCATATTTTGATGAATCATTCGATATTTTCGAAATTCTATGCAACAAAACTAAGTTAGACATACAGTCTAATTACATAATAATAGTTCATGAAAATAAAGCATTAGGTAGAGTGAATCTGACTGGAAATTCAAAAGTTATTACACACCAGATACCTTTTTCCTAAGTTTTATGCACGGAAATCAGCGCTAAAATAGCAATATTACTACATAAATCGATTTTTTTTCAAAATTCCATGGTGTGAAAATATTTTTAAGGCATAGAATATTATTCCATATTACACCTCGAAGGAAATAAACTATCAAATTGTCAGTGGAACTGAAAATTCAAAGCTTGTTGGCACAGGAATAGCTTTTCTCTCTGTTTTAGGGGTTTGAAACAGCGTTGAAAGTGATATTTTGGTGAAAAATTTCATATTTTCAAAATTTTATCCATCTAAAATAGCTATAGAATCTCACCATAGAATCCCAAATCTTTACCTATTGAATCTCATTACATAACAGTAGTTGATGAATATAAATCATTAGGTTATGAATCTGACTGCAAATTCAAAAGTTGCTACACATCACATATCTTTCACCTTTGTTTCATGCGTGAAAAAAAGCGCTAAAATAGAAATAGTAAATACAGAAATAGTTTTTTTTTTTCAAAATTTTGTGCAGTGAAAATATATTTAAGGCATATAACATTTTACATTACACCTTGATGGAAATTGCGATCAAATTATCATTCAGACTGTAAATTGAAAAGTTCTTAGCTCAGGAATAGCTTTTAGCTCTGTTTCAGTCGTTTGAACACCGTCGAAACTGATATTTTAGTGAATTATTCGATATTATCGAAATTCATTGCACCTGAAGTATACCTTCCCTATAGAATCTCATTATATAATACTAGTTGATCAATATAAAGCATCAGTTTGTGAACCTCACTGTAAATTCAAAAGTTATTACACACAAAACACCTTTTACTTGTGTTTTATGCCCGGAAAACAATGCTAAAATAGGTATTTTCACACATAAATCAATATTTTTGAAAATTCTATGCAGTGAAAATGTTTTTAAGGCATAGAATGTCATTCTATATCACGCCTTGTTGGAAATAAACCATCAGGTTCTCATTCTGATATTTTCTTGAATTTTTCGATATTTTCTAAAGTATACTTTAGCCATAGAATCTTATTATATAATACTAGTTGATGAATATAAAGCATTAAGTTGATAATCTGACTGTAAATTCAAAAGTTATTAAACAACACATATATTTTTCCTATGTTTTATGCGTGAAAAACAGCGCTAACATAGGTATTTTTATACATATATCGTTTTTTTTTCAAAATTCTATGCTGTGAAAATATTTTTAAGGCATTGTAAATCAAACTGTAAATTGAAAAGGTGTTACCTCAGGAATAGCTTTTAGAACTGTTTTAGGCGTTTAAAATAGCATTCAAACTCACATTTTGATGATTTATTCGGTATTTTCGAAATTCTGTGCACCTACACTATACTTTAGACATAAAATCTCATTGTATAATACAAGATGTTGAATTTAAAGCATTAGGTTTGTGAATCTGACTCTAAATTTAAAAGTAATTACACACCATATAGCTTTCTCCTGTTTTATGCACGGAAAACAGCCCAAAAATAGCTATTTTGATACATAAATCGGATTTTTTCAAAATTCTATGCTGTAGAAAGATTTTTGAGACTTAGAATATTATTTTATAATAAGCCTGGATGGAAATAAACCATCTATTTTGGTATTTTTTCTGTATTCTCGAAATTCTATCCACCTAATGTTTAATTTACCCAATAGAATCTCATTATATAATAAAAATTGTGGAATATAAAACATTAGATTGTGAATCTGACTGTAAATTCAAAAGATATTACACACCACATAGCTTTTTCGTAAGTTTTATGCGCGGAAAAGAGCGCAGAAATAGCTATTTTCATACATAAATCGTTTTTTTTTTAAATTGTATACAGTGAAAATATTTTTAAGGCATAGATTGTCATTCTATATCACGCTTTGATAGAAACCATCACATTCTCATTTTGAGAGTAAATTCAACAGTTGTTACCACACGAACAGCTTTTAGCACTGTTTTAGTCGTTTAAAACAGCATTGAACTCATATTCTGATGATTTATAAGGTATTTTCGAAATTCTATGCACCTAAATTGTACTTTACCGATACAATTTCATTACATAATCCTAGTTGATGAACATAGATCATTAGCTTGTGAATCTGAGTATAAATTCAAAAGTATTTACACACCACATAGATTTTACCTATGTATTATGTGAGGAAAATAGCGGTAAAGTAGATATTTCCACATATATATCGTTTTTTTTGAAAATTGTATAGAGTGAAAATGTTTTTAAGGCATAGAATGTCATTCTATATCACGCCTTGATAGAAACCATCAGATTCTCACTCTGACAGTAAATTGAACAGTTGTTACCACACGAATAGCTCACTGTTTTAGGCGTTTAAAACAGCATTTAAACTCATATTTTGATGATTTATTCGGTATTTTCGAAGTTCTAAGCACCTAAACTATATCTTAGCCATAGAATCTCAATACATAATAATAGTTGATGACTAGTAAGCGTTAGGTTGTGAATCTGACTTTAAATTCATAAGTAATTAAACACCACATAGCTTTTTCCTAAGTTTCACGCGCGGGAAACAGCGCAAAAAAGATATTTTGACACATAAGTTGATTTTTTTTCCAAATTCTACGCTGTAAAAATAATTTTCAGGCACACAATATTAATTCATATTAGGCCTGGATGGAAATAAACCATCTGATTGTCACTGAAACTGAAAATTCAAAAGTTGTTAGCATAGGAATAGCTTTTCGCTCTGTTTTAGGCGTTTAAAACAGCGTTGAAAACGATATTTTGGTGAATAATTCTATATTTTCGTAATTCTTTCCACCTCACTATATAACAGTAGTTGTTGAATATAAAACATTGGGTTGTGAATCAGACTGTAAATTCAAAAGTCATTACATACCACCTAGATTTTACCTGTGTTTCATGTGATGAAAATAGTGGTAAAATAGGTATTTTCACAAATAAATTTTTTTTTTAATTTCGTACTCTGAAAATGTTTTTAAGGCATAGATTATCATTCTATATCACGCCTTGATAGAAACGAAAAATGAGATTCTCACTATGACAGTAAATTCAACAGTTGGTACCACACGAATAGCTTTTAGCACACTTATAGGCGTTTAAAACAGCATTCAAACTCATATTTTGATGACTTATTCGGTATTTTCGAAATTCTATGCATCTAAATTATACTTTAGCCATAGAATCTAATTACGTAATGCTAGTTAATGAATAGAAAGCATTAGGTTGTGAATCTCACTGTAAATTCGAAAGCAATTACACACCACATAGATTTTACCTACGTTTTATGTGAGGAAAATAATGGTAATATAGGTATTTTTAAATATAAATCGTTTTCTTTGAAAAATTCTCTACAGTGAAAACGTTTTTAAGGCATAGAATGACATTCTATATCACGCCTTGAGAGCAACAAACCATCAAATTCTCACTCTGACAGTAAATTGAACAGTTGGTACCACACGAATAGCGTTTAGAACTGCATTAAAACTAATATTTTGATGAATTATTCGCTATTTTCGAAATTCTATGCTCCTAATCTATACTTTAGCCATAGAATCTCATTAAGTAGTACTAGTTGATGAATAGAAAGCCTTAGGTTGTGAGTCTGACTGTAAATTCAAAATCATTACACACCACACAGCTGTTACGTATGTTTTATATTTAAGAAAAGAGTGCTAAAATTCGTATTTTCACATATAAATCAATTTTTTTGAAAATTGTATACAGTGAAAATAGTTTTAACGCATAGAATATCATTCTATATCACGCCTTGATAGAAACATACCATCAGATTCTCATTCTGCCAGTAAATTGAACAGTTGCTACCACACGAATAGCTTTTAGCACTTTTTTTTAGCTTTTTAGCACTGTTTTAGGCGTTTAAAACAACATTGCAACTCATATTTTGATGAATTATTCGTTATTTTCGAAATTCTATGCACCAAAACTATACTTTAGCCATACAAACCTATTACATAATAGTCGTTGATGAATATAAAGCATTTGGTTGTGAATCTGACTGTAAATTCAAAATTTTCTTCTTCCTAAGTTTTACGCGCCGAAAAGAGCGCAAAATTTGATACATAAATCGATTTTTTTCAAAATTGTATGCTGTAAAAATAATTTTCAGGCATAGAATATTAATTCATATTAGGCCTGGATGGAAATAACACATGAAATTGTCACTGAAATTGAAAATTCAAAAGTTGTTAGAACACATAATAGCTTTTCGCTCTGATTTTTTGGTTTAAAACAGGTTTGAAACTGGTATTTTGGTGAATAATTCGATATTTTCGAAATTCAATCCTCCTAAAGTATACTTTTCACATAGAATCTCGTTATATAGTAGCAGTTGACAAATATAATGCATTAGGTTTGTGAATCTGAGTGTAAATTCAATAGTCATTACGCAAACAC
Source organism: Ryuthela nishihirai (assembly GCA_038380435.1). Taxonomy (NCBI): domain Eukaryota; kingdom Metazoa; phylum Arthropoda; class Arachnida; order Araneae; family Heptathelidae; genus Ryuthela; species Ryuthela nishihirai. Next base: position 94,397,735 of record JAWZYU010000009.1, read on the forward strand.
ATAGCTTTTACTATATGTGAGGAAAATAGCGGTAAAATAGGTATTTTCACATATAAATCGTTATTTTTGAAAATTGAACAGTGAAAATGTTTTTAAGTCATTCTATATCACACCTTGATAGAAACAAACCATCAGATTCTCACTCTGACATTATATTAAACAGTTGTTACCACACGAATGGCTTTCAGCACATTTATAGGAGTTTAAAACTGCATTCAAATTCATATTTTGATGATTTAATCGGTATTTTCGAAATTCTATGCACCTAAACTATACTTTAACATACAATCTCATTGCATAATACTAGTTGATGAATACAAAGCATTAGGTTGTTAATCTGATTGTAAATTCAACAGTAATTGCACACCACATAGATTTTTATCTATGTTTTATGTGGCGAAAATAGCGATAAAATAGGTATTTTCACATAGAAATCGTTTTTTTTTTTTAAATTCTCTATAGGTGAAAATGTTTTTAAGGCATAGAATGTCATTCTATATCATGCATTGATAGAAACAAACCATCAGATTCTTACTCTGACAGTAAATGAACAGTTGTAACTACTGTTTTAGGCGTTGAAAACAACATTCAAACTCATATTTTGTTGAATTATTTCATAATTTCGAGATTCTATGCACCTTAACTATACTTTAGCCATACAAACGTATTACATAATAATAGTTCATGAATATAAAAAGCATTGCGTTGTGAATCTGACTGTAAATTCAAAAGTTATTAAACACCATATAGCTTTTTCCTATGTTTTATGTGAGGAAAAAAAGCGGTAAAATAGGTAGTTTCACATATAAATGGGTTTTTTTTGAAAATTGGATACAGTGAAAATGCTTTTAGGGCATAGAATGTCGTTCTGTATCACGACTTGATAGAAATATACCATCGGTTTCTCATTCTGACAGTAAATTGAACAGTTATTACCTCACGAATATCTTTTTGCACTGTTTTAGGCGTTTGAAACAGCATTTAAACTGACATTTTGATGAATATCAGTTTCAATGCTGAACCTAAGCTATACTTTCGCCTTAGAATCTCATTACATAACAATAGTTGATGAATAGAAAGCATTAGGTTGAGAATCTGACTGTAAATTCAAAAGTTATTACACACCACACAGCTTTTTCCTAAGTTTTATGCGCGGAAAACAGCGCAAAAATAGTTATTTTCATACGTAAATCGATTTTCTTCCAAATTGAATTCTGTAAAAATAATTTTCAGGCATAGAATATTATTTTATAATAGGCCTGGATGGAAAAAAACTATCAGGTTGTCACTGAAACTGAAAATGCAAAAGTTGTTAGCACAGGAATAGTTTTTCTCTTTTAGGTGTTTAAAACAGCATTGAATCTGATTGTTGGTGAATAATTCGATATTTTCGAAATTCAATCCTCCTAAATTATACTTTTTACATTATATTTCACTATATAATAGTAGTTGATAAACATAAAGCATTACGTTGTGAATCTGACTGTAAATTCAAAAGTCATTACATAACACGTAGCTTTTACCTATGTTTTATGTGAGGAAAACAGCGGTAAATAAGGCATTTTCACATATAAATCTTTTTTTTGAAAATTCTCTGCACTGAAAATGTTTTTAAGGCACACAATGTCCTACTATATCACGCCTTGATAGAAACAAACCGTCAGATTCTCACTCTGACAGTAAATTGAACAGTTATTACCACAAGAATAGCTTTTAACACTGTGTTAGTCGTTTAAAACAGCATTGAAACATATTTTGATGATTTTTTCGTTATTTTCGAAATTCTTGCACCTGAACTATACTTTAGCCATAGAATCTCATTACGTAATACTAGTTGATGAACAGAAGGCATTAGGTTGTGAATCTGACTGTAAATTCAAAAGTAATTACACACCACATATCTATTTCCCAAGTTTTATGTGCCGAAAACAGCGCAAAAATAGCTCTTTTTATACATAAATCGATTTTTTACAAAATTCTATGCTGTGAAAATATTTTTAAGGCATAGAATATTATATTATATTACGGGTTGATGGAAATAAACCATCAAATTTCACTCAAACTGTAAATTCAAAAGTAGTTAACACACGAATAGCTTTTAGGTCTGTTTCACACGTTTAAAACAGCGTTGAAATTTATATTTTGGTGAAAATTTCGATATTTTCGAAATTCCGTCCACCTAATTATTAATTTACCCAATAGGATCTCCTTATGTAATAGTAGTTGTTGAATATAAAAATTAGGTTTGTAAATCAGACTGTAAATTCAAAAGTCATTACACATGATATGCCTTTTACCTATGGGGCGGTGGTGGCTCAGTCGGTAGCGCGCGAGGCTCGTAATCTGTAGTTCCCAGGTTCGAGTCCTAGCTATGTCAGCGTTGAGATTTATCTCCGCAAAATTCCCCGCCCTGCCCACGGTGAGTACGGGACACCGATGAGCTTGGAAAGGCCGTGGCCCCATGAGCGGGAGAGCCATACCCTGTGCACGTTACAGAACACGCTGAATGGCCTTGACGGGAGGCTACCATCTGTCTCCCAACAGTTGTCCAATGGGTCCCCTCCCCCAACCTTCTCTGAGCCAGTGGTGTGCTCCAAAGTGCCGCTCAAAGATAAAACAACCCAACGCATTTACCTATGTTTTATGTCACGAAAATAGCGGTAAAATAGGTATTTTCAAATACAAATCGGTTTTTTTTTTTTTGAAAATTCCCTGCAGTGAAAATGTTTCCAAGGCACAGAATGTGATTCTATGTCACGCCTTGATAGAAACAAACCATCAGATTTTTACTCTGACAGAACAGTTGTAACCACTGTTTTAGGCGTTTAAAACAGGATTGAAACTCATATTTTGATGATTTATTCGGTATTTTCGAAATTCTTTGCACCTAAACTATACTTTAGCCATACAAACTAATTACCTAATAATAGTTCATGAATATAAACATTAGGTTGTGAATCACTGTAAATCCAAAAGTTATTACAACACACCACATATCTGTTTTCCAAGTTTTATGCGCCGAAAACAGCGCAATAATAGCTATTTTGATACATAAATCGATTTTTTACAAAATTCTATGCTGTGAAAATATTTTTAATGCATAGAATATTATTTTATATTACGGATTGATGGAAATCAACCATCAGATTGTCACTGTTAAAGTTGTTAGAACAGGAATAGCTTTTCGATCTGTTTTAGGGGTTTAAAACAGCGTTTAAAACAGATTTTGGTGAATAATTCGATATTTTCGAAATTCAATCCTCCTAAAGTATACTTTTCACATAGAATCAAATTATATAATAGTAGTTGATAAATATAAAGCATTAGGTTGTGAATCTGACAGGAAATTCCAAAGTTATTAAACACCACAGAGCTTTTTCCTAAGTTTTTTGCACGGAAAACAACGCAAAAATAGCTAGGTTCATACATAAATCGATTTTTTACAAAATTCTATGCCGTGAAAATATTTTTGAAGTATAGAATATTATCCATCAAATTGTCACTCAAACTGTAAATTGAAAAATTGTTACCACAGGAATAGCTTTTAACTCTCACGCGTTAAAACAGCATTGAAACTGATGTTTTGTAGAATATTTCGATATTTTCGAAATTCCGTCCACCTAATGTTTAATTTACCCAATAGGATCTCATTATATGATACTAGTTGTTGAATATAAAGCATTAGGTTTTTGAATCTGACTGTGAATTCAAAAATCCTTACACATCACATAGCTTTTACCTATGGGGCGGGGGTGGCTCAGTCGGTACCCGCCGAGTCTCGTAATCTGTAGTTCCCAGGTTCGAGTCCCAGCAATGTCAGCGTTGAGATTTATCTCCGCAAAATTCCCCGCCCTGCCCACGGTCAGTAGAGGACACCGATGAGCTTGAAAACGCTGCCGTTAGACGGATGTGATGTTAAGACGTAGCCCCGTGTGCGGGGAGAGCCATAACCTGTGCACGTTAAAGAACAGGCTGGATGGCCTTGACGGGATGCTACCATCTGTCTTCCTACAGTTGTTCCAATGGGTCCTCTCCCCCAACCTTCTCTTAGCCTTCGGGGTCCAGGTGACCTAGCCATTTAGCCAATGGTGTGCGAAAAAGTGCCGGTCAGAGGTAAAACAACGGAACAGAACGCTTTTACCTATGTTTTATGTGAGGAAAATATCGGTAAAAATAGGTATTTTCACATATAAATCGTTTTTTTTTTTTAATTCTCTGGAGTGAAAATGTATTTAAGGCACAGGATGTGATTCTATATCACGAATTGATAGAAACAAACCATCAGATTCTCACTCTGACAGTAAATTGAACAGTTGTTACCACACGAACAGCTTTTCGCTCTGTTTTAGGCGTTTTATTCGATATTTTCGAAATTCTGTGCACCTAAACTACCATAGAATCTCATTACATAATACTAGTTGATGAATAGAAAGCATTAGGTTGTGAATCTGACTGTAAATTCAAAAGTCATTACACACCATATAGCTCTTAGCTATGTTTTATGTGAGGAAAATATCGGTAAAACATGTATATTCAGATGTAAATCGTTTTTTTTTAAATTGTATGCAGTGAAAATGTTTTTAAGGCATAGAATGTCATTCTATATCAGGCCTTGATAGAAACAAACCATCAGATTCTCACTCTGACACTTAATTGAACAGTTACGAATACGTTTAGCACTGTTTTAGGCGTTAAGAACAGCATTGAAACCGATATTTTGATGATTTATTCGGTATTTTCGATATTCTATGCACCTAAATTATACTTTAGCCATAGAATCTCATTACATAATACTAGTTGATGAATAGAAAGCATTAGGTTGTGAATCTGACTGTAAATTCAAAAGTAATTACACACCACATAGATTTTACCTATGTTTTATGTGACGAAAATAGCGGTTGAACAGTTGTTACCACACGAATAGCTTCTGGCACTTGTTTTAGGCGTTAAAATAGCATTGAGACTGATATTTTGATGATTTATTCGGTATTTTCGAAATTCTATGCACCTAAACTATACTTTAGCCATACAATTTATTACATGATAATAGTTAATAGTTCATGTAATAAATTGAAAATATAATAGTAATAATTAGAAAATATAAAGCATTTGGTTTTGAATCTGACTGTAAATTCAAAAGTTGCTAACACAGGAATAGCTTTTCTTTCGGTTTTACGCGTTTAAAACAGCATTCAAACTGATATTTTGGTGAATTATTCGATATTTCAGATCTGAAGTGATAGTTGTGACTCTGAATGTAAATTCAAAACACACCACATAGCTTTTACCTGTGTTTTATATGCGAGGAAAATAGCGCTAAAATTGGTATTTTCAGATATAAATCGATTTCTTTGAAAATTCTATGCAGTTAAAATGTTTTTAAGGCATAAAAATGGCTTTTTTCACTGTTTTAGGCGTTTGAAACAGCATTGAAACTCATATTTTGATGAATTATTCGATATTTTCGAAATTCTATGCACCTAAACTATATTTTAGCCATACAAACTTATTACATAATTATAGTTCACGAATATAAAGCATTAGGTTGTGAATCTGATTGTGAATCAAAAGTTATTATTCACCACATAGCTTTTTCCTGTTTCATGCGTGGAAAACTGCGCAAAAATAGCTATTTTGGTAGATAAAACGGTTTTTTTCAAATTTTATGCTGTGAAAATATTTTTAAGGCATAGAATATTATTTTATATTACTGATAAATGGAAATAAACCACATAGCTTTTTCCTAAGTTTTATGCGCGGAAAACCGCGCAAAAATATTTATTTTGATACATAAATTGAATTTTTTCGAAATTCTATGCTGTGGAAATATTTTTAAGGCATAGAATATTATTTTATATTACACCTCGACGGAAATAAACCATCAGATTGTCACTGGAACGGAAAATTCAAAAGTTGTTAGCAGAGGAATAGCTTTTCCTCTGTTTTAGGGGTTTAAAACAGCGTTAAAAGTGATATTTTGGTGAATAATTCGATTATTTTCGAAATTTTATCCACCTAAAGTATACTTTACCCGTAGAATCTCATTACATAATAGTAGTTGATGAATATAAAGCATTTAGGTTATAAATTTGACTGTAAATTCAAAAGTTGCTACACACCACATATCCTTTACCTTTGTTTCATGCGCGTAAAACAGCGCTAAAATAGCTATTTTCCAGAGAAATAGATTTTTTTCAAAACCCTGTGCATTCGAAATTTATTTAAGGCATATAACATTTTACATTACGCCTTGATGTAAATTAACGATCAAATTATCATTCACACTGTAAATTGAAAAGTTTTAGCTCAGGTTTTAGCTGCAATTGAAGAGTTTCAGCTCTAATTTTAATCGTTTAAAACAGCGTCGAAACTGATATTTTGGTGAATTATGCGATATTTTCGAAATTCATTGCACCTAAAGTATACTTTCCGTATAGAATCTCATTATATAATACTAGTTGCTCAATATAAAGCATTAGTTTGTGAACTTGACTGTAAATTCAAAAGTTATTACACATAACACATCTTTTACCTGTGTTTTATGACCGGAAAACAACGTTAAAATAGATATTTTCACATATAAATCAATTTTTTTGACATATAAATCAATTTTTTGAAAATTCTGTGTAGTGAAAATGTTTTTAAGGCATAGAATGTCATTCCTTGTCACGCCTTGTTAGAAATAAACCATCAGGTTCTCATTCTGACAGTGTATTGAACAATTGTTAGCACACGAATACTGTATAGCGTATTAGGCGTTTAAAACAGCATTGAAACTGATATTTTCTTGAATTTTTCGATATGTTCAAAAATCTATGCACCTAAAGTATACTTTAGCCATATAATCTCATTATATAATAATAGTTGATGTATATATAGCATTAAGTTGTGAATCTGACTGTGAATTCAAAAGTTATTACACAACCCATATATTTTTCCTATATTTTATGCGCGGAAAACAGCGCTAAAATAGCCATTTCTGTACATATATCGATTTTTTTCAAAATTCTGTGCTGTGAAAATATTTTTAAGGCATAGAATATTATTTTATATTACTGATGGATGGAAAAAAACCCCATCAGATTGTCAATCAAACTGTAAAGATATTAGCACAGGATTAGCTTTTAGCACTATTTTAGGCGTTTAAAACAGCGTAGAATCTGATATTTTGGTAAATATTTCGATATTTCCGAAATTCTGTGCTCCTAAAGTATACTTTCCCCATATAATCTCATTATATAGTAGTAGTCGATGAATATAAAGCATTGGGTTGTGAATCTGATTGTAAATTCAAAAGTCATTATAAACCATAGAGCATGTACCTATGTTTATGCGAGAAAAATAGCGCTAAAATTAGTATTTTCACATATAAATCAATTTTTTTGAAAATTTTATGCAGAGAAAATGTTTGTAAGGCTTACAATATCATTCTATATCACGCCTTGATGGAAACCAGAAATGAGATTCTCATTCTGAGAGTAAATTTAACAGTAGTTATAACACGAATAGCGTTTAACACTGTTTTAGGCGTTTAAAATAGCATTGAAACTCATATTTTGGAGACATATTCGATGTTTTCGAAATTCTATCCATCTAAAGCATACTTTACCCATAGAAGTTCATTATATAAGAGTAGTGTTGATGAATATAAAGCATTAGTAGGATTTTTCTTGTTTTATGCGCGGAAAACAGCGCAAAAATTGGTATTTTGATACACAAATCGATTTTTTTCAAATTTCTCTGTTGTGAAAATATTTTTAAGGCATAGAATCTCCTTATATCCACACATAGAATTTCATTATATAATACTAGCTGATGAATACAAAGCATTAAGTTGTGAATCTTACTATGAATATCAAATTTATTACACACCACATATCGTTTTCCTGTGTTTGATGGGCGGAAACAAGCGCTAAAATAGCTATTTTGAAACAAAAATACTTTTACTGCATAGGATTTTGAAAAAAATCGATTCAGTTGTTGTTGAAAATTTTATATTACGCCTTGAAGGAAATTAACCATCAGATTGTCACTCACACTGCAAATTGAAAAATTGAAAAGCACAGAAATAGCTTGTAGCTCTGTTCTAGGCGAAAAAAACAGCGTTGAAACTCATATTTTACTGAATAATTAGATATTTTCGAAATTCGAAATCTTTTTCATATGTCTTATATAATGAGATTCTATGGTAAAGTATATTTTAGGTGGATAGAATTTTGAAAATATGGAATTATTAACCGAAATATCGGTTTCAACGCCCTGTTCAACGCGTAAAACAGAGCTAAAAGCTATTCCTCTGCAAGCAACTTTTGAATTTACAGTTTCAGTGACAATCTGATGAATATGAATATATGCTATTAGATACATAATTTAGATACATAAATGAATTTTTTTTCAAACTTCTATGCTGTAAAATTATTTTTAAGGCATAGAATATTATTTTATATTACTGGTGGATGGAAATAAACCATCAGATTGTCACTGAAACTGTAAATTCAAAAGTTGCTTGCAGAGGAATAGCTTTTAGCTCTGTTTTACGCGTTGAACAGGGCGTTGAAACTGATATTTCGGTTAATAATTCCATATTTTCAAAATTCTATCCACCTAAAATATACTTTACCATAGAATCTCATTATATAATAGTAGCTGATGAATATAAAGCATTAGGTTGTGAATCTGAGTGTAATTCAAAAGTTATTACACACCACATAGCTTTTTCCTAAGTTTTATGCGCGGAAAACCGCGCTAAAATTGGTATTTTCACATATAAATCAGTTTTTGTTTTAAATTCTCTACAGTGAAAATGTTTTTAAGGCATTGAAAGTCGATTTATATCACGCCTTGATGGAAACAAACCATCAAATTCTCACTCTAACAGTAAATTGTACAGTTGTTAGCACACGAATAGCGTTTAGCAGTGTTCCAGGCGGATAAAACACCATGAAAATTCAATTTTGATGAATCACTTGATATTTTTGAAATTCTATGCAGCTAATCGTTTTTTTCAAAATCCTATGCAGTGAAAATATTTTTAAGTTATTGAACATGTTATATTACGCCTTGTTGAAAATCAACCATCAGATTGTCACTCAGACTTTAAATTGTAAATTTGTTAGCAAAGAAGTAGCTTGTAGCTCTGTTTTAGGCGATTAAAACAGCATGGAAACTGATATTTTGGTGAGCAATCCGATATTTCAGAAATTCTATGCCCCTAAACAATACTTTAGTCATACAATCTCATTAAATAATACTACTTGATGAATATAAAGCATTAGGTTATGAATCTGATTGTAAATTCAAAAGTAACTACACTCTACGAAGTTTTCTGCTGTTTCAAGAGCGGAAAACAGCGCTAAATGAGCTATTTTGTTACATAACTTGATTTTATTTAAAAATTCTATGCAGTGAAAATAAATTTAAGGCATATAATATCATTCTATATCACACCTTGATGGAAACAAAGCATCAGATTCTCACTCTGACAGTAAATTGAACAGTTGCTAGCACAAGAATAGGTCTAAGCACTGTTTTAGGCGTTTAAAACAGCGTTGAAACTGATATTTTGGCGAATATTTTCGAAATTTTATTCACCTAAAGTATACTTTACCCATAGAATTTCATTATATAATACTAGTTGATCAATATAAAGCATTACGTAGGGAATCTGACTGTAAATTCAAACGTCATTACACACTTTTATTTATGTTTTATGCGAGAAAAATAGCCCTATAATGGGTAATTTCAAATATAAATCTATTTTTTTGAAAATTCTCTACAGTGAAAATATTTTTAAGGCATAGAATATCAATCGATGGAAACAAATCATCAGATTCCCACTCTGACAGTAAATTGAACAGTTGTTAGCACACGAATAGCTTTGAGCATTGTTTTAGGCGTTTAAAAGAACATTGAAACTCATATGTTGATGAAGTTTTCGATATTTTTGATATTCTATGCACTTAAACTATACTTTAGACATAGAATCTCATTATATAATATTAGTTGATGAATATAAAGCATTAGTTTGTGAATCTGACTGTAAATTCAAAAGTGATTACACAACACATATATTTTTGCTATATTTTATGCGCGGGAAACAGCACTAAAATACCTATTTTGATATAGCAAACGATTTCTTTCAAAATGCTATGCAGTGAAATATTTTTAAGGCATAGAACATTTTATATTACGTTTTGATGGAAATTCGAAATTCTATGTACCTAAAGTATACTTTCCCCATAGAATGATATTATATAGTACCAGTTGATGAATATAAAGAATTAAGTTGTGAATCTGACTGTAATTCAAAAGTCATTGCACACCTCATAGCATTTACCTATGTTTTATGTGAGGAAAATAGCACTAAAATAGGTATTTTCACATATAATGTTAATTGTATGAGAGCTATTTATATTTTATACCGTAGTGTGGTAGAAATGGATCCATCACTAGGCGGATGGATCGTGTAATTTTAATGACGTGATGTAACGAGGAAAATGTTTGAATCTCACCTCGAGGCAATGTGCAAAAATTCGCGTTAGCTTTGGAAGAAGCTGTTCTTATGAAAGCTCGTGTAATTCATTATTTTCATACATTTAATGTATTTCTACATTCTGTTCTTAGAACCAAAAAAAAGTGGTATCACATTTATTAATTGTCAATTACGAGTCAGTCGTGACTGTCTTCTTTCTCCTATTTATTAATATTATATTAAACCAATGGTCCCCCTCATTTTTTTCAGGTTTCGAACCGAATACCCGTCATGAACTCAATCTCTCTCTTCGAGACTTTTGTAACACTCCACAACCTCTCATTTTCGAAATATTGAATCTCACAATTTATCATTCTACGACAAATTTTACTTTTTTCTTTAATTTTAATAGATCGGTACTGACGAAATAGTTCTCTCTTCTTTTCAAAATGAGCAAAATATCAATCACCTTAAATTTAAATGTCTGACGCGACGGCAATTTATCTTTTGTTTTCCTTTTTTATCTCAAGTTCTGGAAATCAATTGCTATGTTAGATTTTATTTATATTCATAAAATTTAAGGGCTTTCTTTAGTCTGTAGAATTTTACGCAAATAGGAGTTTTGTCACACAGCATTCTAAACACTCTTTCATAGACTTCTATCACTACGCTACCAAAATCATATCACCCCAAGACTGGGGTCATGATTTTCTCTTAAAATACAAACATAATTAGCTTATTTGTTGATTTAACCTTCAGTTGCGAATTAAATTCTAAGGAAAGCAATCACATTTCATTTTTTTGTTCAAAATGATTTCGAAAGACGATGACAACAATGTTTCAAACAAAATGTACCAAACGATGATGGACTTCTTTTATGCAAGCTTATGAGAAGGGTTGTAATATCCAATAGACACTTTGCCGACGGAAAATGTTTTGACTTTTTTCTTTTGTTTGATCCAAATCAGCTGTTACATACCGTTTGGCTATACGAGAGACTTATTAATAATTTTGATCACTCATTCACCAACGAAATTTGATATGCACAAAAGCCAGAGGGACAACACGAAAGAGAAGTTTGCTACGGACTCCAAGGGATTTTAATTCGAACCTGCTTATGGGGAGAAACGAGATTTGACACTAGAAATGGAAATGACAGCGGAGAGAAACCTCTAGTTAACAGAAAAATGTTTGTCAGCCCATACTGCGAAGTCTAAAAGCGAGAAAAATACTATATTACGAAATGAAATAATTATTGGAACAGAAATTCCTTTCCGACGAATAATTTGCTTGAAGAATAATATTTATGAAACTATTACTCGGCCTTCTTTATTGATCCTGTATCTGGTTCAAATACACAGGAAACTGAAATTATGCAGACACTAAATTTTAAAAAAGGAGGAAATACAACTTTTTTACATTTGGTTGAGCAACGGTGGTTAAGAATGATGATATCTGACTTTTTCCAGATAAGAAATTCCTGTAAGTATTGCTTACTAATTTATGATTTAAAGTATCTATTTTTACAAATGATCATTTGTACGGTTCATTTTTAAATAACACATTGAGTAAAATTTTTTGTAAATAGAAATAAACTGCATAAGAAATACCTGTCAAGTTGGGCTGCTCTACTTCTGAGTGGCACTTACATGCACCTAATGGCCAGACCATGAGGGTGTTTTTTGACGTGCATAAGGAATGACTCTCTCGCATATGGGGCAATGGAATTAACTCCTATCTTTCCTTTTATATGCCTTTCCAATCCCATTACGTACTTTCCCTCCGAGGGCAGGGAGATTAGCGACGACAAATCTCAACGCTGGCACAATTGGGACTCGAACCTTAGGAATTACAAGTTTCGATCCTGCCGTGCTACCGGTTAAGCCAACGTCCATCTCCGTTGCTTGTCAAGATGTGCAGATTATTTCACAGCAATAACTCAGGTTCCATAGACAACACTTAGTGAGATTTGAGACCGTCATGGAACCGCTTTTATATATAAAGGCAACTTAATTTTTTTCCAATATAAAGAAACGTTGTAAAATTAATCAGTTTATTAGAAGAAATTTACACTTGGGAAATAAAAATATAGAATTTTTTTGATCAGTTCTTCGTCAAAAATTATCAGAATTCCGTTCCTACAGAAATAAATTCTAATTGCATGATTACGTGTGTCCCCATTTTTATTCAGCATTATACTACTTCATTGTTTTCATTAATTGACTATGACATTCATTCCAAGCGATAGGCAACGTTCCCAATCATTGTCTCCGCTTGGAATGAATGTTACCGGTTGTAAATGAAGCAGGAAATAATAATATTTTAAATATTATTTCTCACGAAATAATATTTAAAACTATCTGATAAATAAATATCTGATAAATAATATTTTAAATTTTTTTCTCACGAAAGGGTAATTCGAAATATAAAAATTTATGGATTATCCAAGTTTAGTTTTCTGATATTCGTACATACTATTTTGCTTTAGGATCCTGAAAAATCGAGAGTAACTATAGTTTTGCTCTTGTGCAAAAGGGTGAGAATTTGTATAGGTAGTTTGAGAATGAGGATTTTGCAAGTTTTTAAGTACTTATTTACCAGCATTCCATTTTCCATTCCTCATTGACCATTAACTGCATGTAATAGTAACTGTAAGGTAGCAAGACAATATATAACAGCCAGGGACTGATGATAAATGCTATAAGTACTCTAGTTTTACAGTAAATATTATCACTTATTCTATACGTTTTCTTAATTTCACATTTTTCTCGTGCATGTTACTTTACCTCTTTCAATACTACAGAGTTTAACTATATTTTGTAAAAATTTTAGCTCTCATATAAAAGACGGTGAAAAATTGGGTAGTAGTATTATTCTCTACAGTATGCGCAAACGCATATGAATTTTAATGTAGCTGCTCTCAAACCTATTTTAAGCCCTATCCTGCTACGAAATTATCCAAAATCTCGCTTATTTTGGATTCATTTTAAACATCACGCTTCCCTTTGTAGATATAAAAGGGTAAATTTTCATACATTAATTTTAATATGCATTCTTTGAAAATTTTGTGTGTGGTGAATATGCAATTCTCATTTTCAAAGAAAAAAAAAGAATATAATTTTCGAAATATGGTATCTCCTAAAGGCGGAAATAAAACCAATAATTTAGAAATTGCAATAAATAGTATTTTATTAACACCTATCTAACCTAGACTTATTTTTCACTTACATCTTAAAAGGGAAAAATTTAACTTTTCGGCTAAGGAAAAAAAGACAGATTTCTACTTCAATGCAAATCACTTGCCCCACAACACTTGAACTTCTAAATTTAAAACTTCTAGCACTGTGTGTCGCGTGTTCTTTTCTGTTTTCTCGCAAACTGTGTTCCGCGGCACAATAGTCTGCCGCGAGAGATTTTCAAATTGACTCTAGATATTCCAAAGATTTTATTTTGTCTTGACTTGTGTTATCGACGTGCTTTAATATCGACTTGTTATCGAAGTGCTTTAATAAAAATCTTTCAGATTTTATCAACTGGGATCTTGTATTTTTCAAGCTTTTTCCACATTTTAGTATTAATTTTTGATTATTTCAAGCCATAGAATGGACAAATATTTAAAACAAACACCGAGTTGTGATTAATTATATTTATTATTAGATTTATTTTAAATAAAATGCATTTAACGAAACTTCAATTTTCCTCATTTTACGCAACCATCAAAAATTCTTTTTTAGGTGTGCCGCGGAAAAAAAAATTAGATTCAGTGTGCCGCAGAGTAAAAAAGTTTGCGAGACACTGTTCTAGCAGGTAATGACTGTTTACAATATTGCCTTTAAATTTGCATTTTTCGACTTTAGTGACATCTAACGAGAAAATGAAATATTGAGAAATATGTGAAAACAATACCTTTTTGGAAAACTAGATTAAAAGAGAATTTTTGCGGCCATGTGAAGAGTGCCACTCTTTCGAACAAAATCATTTTCCTCTCGCGTATTCACAAAATTAACACGCAACCGCTGCTATATCTTATTACATTTAATAGGTAATTTTATGTGGTTTAATCTAAAGTCAGTTTTAGGTTTATTTTCACATATTTTTTTTATGGTCAATATGGTTTATGGTTTATAGGTCAATATTGTAGTGCAGTAGATTTATATTTACGTAAGGGTCAAGCTGAAAAATTATTTTGTTTTACTCTATGGAATTCAGTAATTATACAACCATAATTTAAAGCTTTTACAGCAGCTTTTGAATTTAGCACTATATTTACAAATCTGGAAGACACATACACACATATATATATGTACTATACAATAATAAATATACGCCTATTTCCTTAACGAATAGAAAAAAATAAAAGTGGCGAACATCAGTAATTTTTAGCCTTAAATCAATGAATATGTATATCCATAATCAGGGTCGGATCTACGGGAGTTCCTCTTTGAGAATACTAGTAAAGGTAATAGAGGCAAAAATGATTAAACTTATGTATATTTTATTTCAAGAACATTTTTGAACACATCTAAAACAGAAAAGAAAATGTTGCATTTCAATGAAATTCCAGTCTCCTGGATTTCCCAGCCCCTTTTACTTTTTTTCCCTCTCGATCATGCCATTTGTCCTCCCCCAGTTTATTTTTTCTTCTGGATTTGGGCTTACCCATAATTACATTCAAAAATATTTATATTATTAATAAATACAGTAAAGACTAATGAATTGGGATGACATCTTGTTTGAAGATCAGGACGGAGTAAAAACTGATACGGTATTTTGCAATATTAACTAAGCAGGTCTACCAACTAAACAAGTTAAGTAGTCCTTGATAAAAGTTCAGGAACCTTGTGGTTGAAGAATATTTGTGATTGATTTTTCCTCTATATCTTAATTTTGATCATTATTTTTGTTGAATGAAATAAAAATATAATTAGTTACGATCAAAGCTCAATTATTGTCGTTGTATGTATCAGTCGTACTTTATGTATTTTTATTCATTTTGTGAAATTGCACAAAATTCTGATGATGACCATAGTCTTTACTGTATTTATTATTAATATAAATATTTTTGAATGTAATTATGGGTAAACCCGGATCCAGAAGAAAAAATAAACTGGGGGAGAACAAATGGCATGACCGAGAGGGAAAAAAAGTAAAAGGGGGAGGACCAAGAGACTGGAATTTTATTGAAATACAACATTTTCTTTTCTGTTTAGGATGTGTTCAAAAATGTTCTTGAAATAAAATATACATAAGTTTAATCATTTTTGCCTCTATTACCTTTACTAGTATTCTCAAAGAGGAACCCCCGTAGATCCAGCCATGATTATGGATCTACATATTCATTGATTTAAGGCTAAAAATTACTGATGTTCGCCACTTTTATTTTTTTTCTATTCTTTAAGGAAATAGGCGTTAAGGAAATAAGGAAATATTCGTTAAGGAAATAGGCACTCTTCACATGGCCGCAGAAATTCTCTCTTTTAATCTAGTTTTCCAAAAAGGTATTGTTTTCACATACTTCTCAATATTTCATTTTCTGAACCAGTGTCCACCGTTAGATATCACTAAAATCGAAAAATGCAAATTTAAAGGCAATATTGTAAACAGTCATTACCTGCTAGAACAGTGTCTCGCAAACATTTTTACTCTGCGGCACACCTAATCTAATTTTTTTTTCCGCGGCACACCTAAAAAGAATTTTTGATGGTTATGTAAAAAGAGGAAAATTGAAGTTTCGTTAAATGCATTTTATTTAAAATAAATCTAATAATAAATATAATTAATCATGACTCGGTGTTTGTTTTAAATATTTGTCTATTCTATGGCTGGAAATAATCAAAAATTAATACTAAAATGTGGAAAAAGCTTGAAAAATACAAGATCCCAGTTGATAAAATCTGAAAGATATTTATTAAAGCACTTCGATAACACGTCGATATTAAAGCACGTCGATAACACGTCGATATTAAAGCACGTCGATAACACAAGTCAAGACAAAATAAAATCTTTGGAATATCTAGTGTCAATTTGAAAATCTCTCGCGGCACACTTGGAATCTCTCGCGGCAGACTACTGTGCCGCGGAACAGAGTTTGCGAGAAAAGAACACGCGGCACACAGTGCTAGAAGTTTTAAATTTAGAAGTCCAAGTATTGTGGGGCAAGTGATTTGCATTGAAGTAGAAATCTGTCTTTTTTTTCTTCCCCCAAAAGTTAATTTTTTTCCCTTTTAAGATGCAGGTGAAAAATAAGTCTAGGTTAGATAGGTGTTAATAAAATACTATTTATCGCAATTTCTAAATTATTGGTTTTATTTTCGCCTTTAGGAGATACCATATTTGGAAAATGATATTCTTTTTTTTTTTCTTTGAAAATGAGAATTGCATATTCACCACACACTATTTTCAAGGAATGCATAGTTAAAATTAATGTATGAAAATTTACCCTTTTATATCTACAAAGGGAAACGTGATGTTTAAAATGAATCCAAAATAAGCGAGATTTTGGATTCATTCAAAGCTGCGTGATTATTTCCTGCTTCATTTACAACCGATAACATTCATTCCAAGCGGAGACAATGATTGGGAACGTTGCCTATCGCTTGGAATGAATGTCATAGTCAATTAATGGAAGCAATGAAGTAGTGTAATGCTGAATAAAAATGGGGACACACGTAATCATGCAATTAGAATTTTATTTCTGTAGGAACGGAATTCTGATAATTTTTGACGAAGAACTGATCAGAAAAACTTCTAAATTTTTATTTCCGAAGTGTAAATTTCTTCTAATAAACTGATTAATTTTACAACGTTTCTTTTTTCTAGTGCGAGGAGAGTAAAATTATATATTGGAAAAAAATTACGTTCCTTTTATATCTAAAAGCGGTTCCATGACGGTCTCAAATCTCACTAAGTGTTGTCTATGAAACCTCAGTTATTGCTGTGAAATAATCTGCAGATCTTGATAAGCAACGGAGATGGATGTTGGCTTAACCGGTAGCACGCCAGGATAGAAACTTGCAATTCCTAAGGTTCGAGTGCCAATTGTGGCAGCGTTGAGATTTGTTGTCGCTAATCTCCCTGCCCTCGGAGAGAAAGTACATAATGGGATTGGAAAGGCATATAAAAGGAAAGATAAGAGTTAATTCCATTGCCCCATATGCGAGAGAGTCATTCCTTATGCAGGTCAAAAAACACCCTGAATGGCCTTTTGGAGAAGCTTCATCTCTCTCCTAACAGCTGTTCAATAAGTTTTATCTAATTCCGAGCCCTTGGGTCCTCATGGCCTGGCCATTAGGTGCATGTAAGTGCCACTCAGAAGTAGAGCAGCCCAACTTGACAGCTATTTCTTATGCAGTTTATTTTTATTTACAACAAATTTTACTCGATGTGTTATTTAAAAATGAACCTGTACAAATGATCATTTGTAAAAATAGATACTTTAAATCATAAATTAGTAAGCAATACTTACAGGAATTTCTTATCTGGAAAAAGTCAGATATCATCATTTTTAACCACCGTTGCTCAACCAAATGTAAAAAAGTTGTATTTCCTGCTTTTTTGAAATTTAGTGTCTGCATAATTTCAGTTTCCTGTGTATTTGAACCAGATACAGGATCAATAAAGAAGGCCAAGTAATAGTTTCATAAATATTATTCTTCAAGCAAATTATTCGTCGGAAATGAATTTCTGTTCCAATAATTACTTCATTTCGTAATATAGTATTTTTCTCGCTTTTAGACTCGGCAGTATTGGGCTGACAAATATTTTTCTGTTAACTAGAGGTTTCTCTCCGCTGTCATTTTCATTTCTATTGTTAAATCTCGTTTCTCCCCATAAGCAGGTTCGAATTAAAATCCCTTTGAGTCCGTAGCAAACTTCTCTATCGTGTGGTCCCCCTGGCTTATGTGTATATCGATTTTGGTTGGTGGATGAGTGGTCAAAATTATTAATGTCTCTCGTAATAGCCAAACAGCTGATTTGGATCAAACAAAAGAAAAAAAAAGTCAAAACATTTTCCGTCGCCAAAGTGTCTATTGGATATTACAACCCTTCTCATAAGCGTGCATAAAAGAGGTCCATCATCGTTTGGTACATTTTGTTTGAAACATTGTTGTCATCGTCTTTCGAAATCATTTTGAACAAAAAAATGAAATATGATTGCTTTCCTTAGACATTAATTCGCAACTGACGGTTAAATCAACAAATAAGCTAATTATGTTTGTATTTTAAAAGAAAATCATGACCCCAGTCTTGGGGTGATATGATTTTGGTAGCGTAGTGATAGAAGTCTATGAAAGAGTGTTTAGAATGCTGTGTGACAAAACTCCTATTTGCGTAAAATTCTACAGACTGAAGAAAGCCCTTAAATTTTATGAATATTGTTGCGGATCACAAAAATGGATAGCCACTGAGCGTGAGTATTAAAAGCTATATTTCAAAACCAAATTCAATACAAGGTAAATTGTTACAAAGGAAATATGGATGAAGTATCTTATTAACAAATCAACTATTAACATGCACAAGTCATCAATCTTCCTGCGTAAAGCACACAATATCAGCTCTGTGTATTTTACTAAATACTACCTTTTACTTGATTTACCAGGTCACCCGAAGATCTTCACTCGTAAACCAATTCTCGTCCTGTGCTAATAACTTTTCACACACTAGCCGAACAAAAAGACAGTCCGTGTAGACATTCGAAGTTAGCCATAAAAGTTCCCACTTTTATACTTCCGCGTATACACAACACATCAAGTTACTTCTTGATACTTAACGATAAAAGATCCCACTTTTATCCTTCCGCGTATACACAACACATCAAGTTACTTCTTGATACTTACGCGCACTGTCTCAGAACAACTCACCGTCCATTTTCGAACTCACCGACCGTTACAACACACAACGACCGTTACAATACAACGACCGTTAACGCTCCACTCTTCTTCTTCAAATTCTCCCAACGTTCTTCGTTGGCTGAAACTTTGCTTTCGGTTGCCAGATTCTTCTGTCGTAACACTGCCCCCTTCCTAGGTATTGTTCGTCCCGAACAATTCTGGATTCCAAAGCTTCTTCAGTTCTTCGATGAAACGGGGCCAAACGATCCACGTGAACCACCTTGCACTTTGTAGCTGGACATCGACGAATGCGATATACCACGTCTGTGTCAAAATGAAAGCGAATCTCATTATGACGTAGATTTCTTTTCTGACTGAAGCCTCGTCCACAAACATAATACGTGTAAGGCCTATAGCCCTTGTGAACACGTTTATGTCTCTGCAGGGAGAAGAATCGACTAAGAGTTTTCGTGCAATACCTGTAAAAAGTTTTCTTCTTTGTCGAAAGTTTTCTTCTTTGGATTTTTACTTCTATCAACAGTAACAAGGAATGAAAGTCATTAGTGACGTAAAATCTAGGGAGAATTTTCATCCTGCAATCTGACCCTTTTGTCAGTTGACTTTCACTTAATTCAGAACTGTCGTGATGAACCTTCAGCCATATTTCACCTGATTCAATTTGATCCCCAAGGTGCTTCACAAATATAATATCAGCTCCATAATTCTTTTTAGCTCTTCGGTCCATCTCCTCCTTCCATACTCTTGCTAGAACTGCAGCTTCTAATCCGACAACCTTACCTGTTTCTCCTGTATAAGTGAAATCAGTGATGTGTCGGGCTGCTAGCAATATTTTTTCTGTTTTACCTTCACATAGCCAGCTTGCAACATCTTCAGATACTCCTTGTTCTATTAACATGTTACGAAACTTGTTCAAAGCATTGCCGTTATGCAGAACCTTGCGGATACGTGATGCTTCATCTACCCTATTATCCACAATGTTCACCAAACGCAGAAGTTCTCCTCCTAACTCTTCGACGAGCTCTTGCAGTTCCAATGATCCGTCACCAAGGAAACACTGAACAGCTTCCATCACTTCCAGAGAGTTGTCAACAGAGTTTTCAAGAGGTGAATCCATGTTGCTGATAACAGCTGAACAACTCAAACTCTTCATTCCACGAGCTTGTGATGCTGCAACCATTTTCTTAACTAAATCAACAGCAACATCTTCTGTACTGATGAGATCAATAGCTCCTTTTCCGAATTCAACATCATAAACCAAAGCGCACACTCCTTCAGCCAGCTTTTTGGACACAATTGAGCATCTCCTTAGAGGAACGCTATCTACGGTAGCCGTCAGATCCTTGCAGCGGTAAATCTCCTTATCTGTTGGCACCAGCTCCTCTGTCTGTCCTACGATGCAGCATCCGACGTCTTCCATCATCTGCTCGATTTTATCTTTAGTGCAGTCGACTGTGAAGCCAGGGATGGATTCCAATTTGTCCAGAGTATCTCCCGTCAATTGGAGAGCACGACCGGAGATCATAGGGACCTTGAGACCTAAAGCAGCAAGTGCAGGAGCCAAGACAAGACTCACTTTGTTGCCGACACCTCCTGTGCTGTTTTTATCTACCATCCGATGGCACCACTCGGGTCTCCAGCAAAACACATGACCCGAGGAGGTCATATTTGCTGTTTCTTCCGAATTCACTTTCTTGGAGCTCTCATTGTAATTAGCCAGGGAAATATCAGTCATGATTGCCAAATTGTTCATTCTGGAGATCAGCGACGAGTTCTGTAACATGATATTGTCCACTTTAGAGCTCTTGTAGTCGTGATAAAACTTTTCTATATCCTTATAATCTAAATGGTTATAATGTCCAAATCTGCACATTGACTGTTCAGAAAAGAAATTCAGCATGGTTTCGTTGAGATTGTCTGAGGGCTTTACTTCTCTCTGATCGTAACTCTGAGGCTTAGTTTCATCCAGAAAGTTAGTCTTTGAAGTACTGTCTCTGCCTGAAGCTCTTTTACTAGCATCACCTGTTATGCTTCTAAGCCATCCTTCGGAATTCCTCTTCCTTAAATCCCCACTTTCTATAAACGATTCGAGTGTGGCTATATGCTTCGGAAAAATCTCTCCGACTTCCGCGGTAAAGTCGAATGGCACTTTGTATCTATGATGAATGGACGCCTCTTCTTTACTCGGACCACTCTGCGAAACGTAAACTCTGTTTCGTTCCCCTTCATTACCACTCGTTACTCTGCCTTTGCGATAATTGTCCATGACGCATTTTGCTGACAGCGAGGAATAGAATACCTTTCGTGTGGATCTCTCTTCAGATCGTGCCAGACTTGTATACCTAGGTATTTTGAAGTGCAAAGCGTACTGTATAGTCTCACAGCTCTCTGATCTGTGTGATTGTTCTTCACAGTTCCTAGACATGTCACCAGCGACATAGACACTCTGCCATGCATCACCAGTAGTTGCGTGGTCAAAGGCATTATCTGCGCTATCTCTACGATTCTTGATTTTCAGTAGCAGATCCACATTTTTATATGCGTTGCCTTTCTCTTTTTCTTTTCCATGTTTACAATCTAACTTAACACTATCAAGATCATCTTTTTCACTGACAAATTCAACATTTAAACTATTGCATTGTCTATTGAGTTCGGTTTTATTATCCTTGAACTGATCAATAATCTTACCAACTTGAGAAGCCACTTCAGCTCTCATCTCAGTATTTTGTGCGGCCAGGTCACCTCTTTTATTTCTCAACTCATTATTTTGTGCGGCCATTTGGGCTTTCAAATCATCTTTTTGAGAAACTATCTCAGTCCTCAACTCATTATTTCGTGCGGTCATTTCGGCTTTCAAATCAGTCATCAGCGTAGTCATATCGGCTTTGAAGCTATATATCAACTTTACTAATTCATCCATACTTCTAGTTAACGGTATTCAATTAATTAATCCCACTTCTGACACCAAATGTTGCGGATCACAAAAATGGATAGCCACTGAGCGTGAGTATTAAAAGCTATATTTCAAAACCAAATTCAATACAAGGTAAATTGTTACAAAGGAAATATGGATGAAGTATCTTATTAACAAATCAACTATTAACATGCACAAGTCATCAATCTTCCTGCGTAAAGCACACAATATCAGCTCTGTGTATTTTACTAAATACTACCTTTTACTTGATTTACCAGGTCACCCGAAGATCTTCACTCGTAAACCAATTCTCGTCCTGTGCTAATAACTTTTCACACACTAGCCGAACAAAAAGACAGTCCGTGTAGACATTCGAAGTTAGCCATAAAAGTTCCCACTTTTATCCTTCCGCGTATACACAACACATCAAGTTACTTCTTGATACTTACGCGCACTGTCTCAGAACAACTCACCGTCCATTTTCGAACTCACCGACCGTTACAACACACAACGACCGTTACAATACAACGACCGTTAACGCTCCACTCTTCTTCTTCAAATTCTCCCAACGTTCTTCGTTGGCTGAAACTTTGCTTTCGGTTGCCAGATTCTTCTGTCGTAACAATATAAATAAAATCTAATATAGCAATTGATTTCCAGAACTTGAGATGAAAAAAGAAAACAAAAGATAAATTGCCGTCGCGTCAGACATTTAAATTTTAGGTGATTGATATTTTGCTCATTTTGAAAAGAAGAGAGAACTATTTCGTCAGTACCGATCTATTAAAATTAAAGAAAAAAGGAAAATTTGTCGTAGAATGATAAATTGTGTGATTTAATATTTCGAAAATGAGAGGTTGTGGAGTGTTACAAAAGTCTCGAAGAGAGAGATTGAGTTCATGACGGGTATTCGGTTCGAAACCTGAAAAAAATGAGGGGGACCATTGGTTTAATATAATATTAATAAATAGGAGAAAGAAGACAGTCACGACTGACTCGTAATTGACAATTAATAAATGTGAAACCACTTTTTTTTGGTTCTAAGAACAGAATGTAGAAATACATTAAATGTATGAAAATAATGAATTACACGGGCTTTCATAAGAACAGTTTCGTCCAAAGGTTAACGCGAATTTTTGCACATTGCCTCGAGGTGAGATTCAAACATTTTCCTCGTTACATCACGTCATTAGAATTACACGATCCATCCGCCTAGTGATGGATCCATTCCTACCACACTACTGTATAAAATATAAATAGCTGTCATACCGTGACCCGTCAAAATAGCTCAAGACAAAACAGCCCCGACAAAATAGCCTGTTCTAAAATAGCCCAAGACTAAATAGCCCCGACAAAATAGCCCCGGAGAAATAGCTTAGCCTATTTCAATTCTAAATTTCGCATTTTAAAAATTGTATACAGACATATAAATAAAAATTCTAAATATGGTTTGGTAATTCTTTACAAGTCTTTAAGGTTTGTGTTCCTTGCCACATTCTTTACAAAAATTACATTTCAAGGTTATGTGAAATGCCACGAAGAAAGTCCATATGTTCCATAGTTGCATAATTTTCCACTAATGCTTCCAGGCGTCGATTCAGTTGCACATATTTAGTTTTGCTAGCATCTAGGTTGCGAATACCTGCAGCAAGACGGGTTAAGCGGATTTCTACCATATCCTGCTCTTTTCGGAAATGGTCGATGAGTTTGTAGACAGATGGATGATGGCAATCTACAGTTTGCTGGAATGCCCTATGCCACCCTTCTACCGAATTATTTGTCCTCGGAAGACCATTGACAACGCGCTCATGAACATTCCATATATGTATTGCAAATCGTGGTTGTGCTCGGCGATTGCGTCTTATTCGTCCTATATATGTATCTTCCCAGTAATCGATAATGGGGTCTAGTTCGTTTGGGCATTTTTCAATTAATTCTTCAAATACTCCTATAACATCATGTACCGGTACAAAACTCAACGCAAACAACATTTTTATATAAGCACGCACATTTTCATTATTTACATAAAGTTCCGCTAAATTCAGTTCTTGCACTTTTCGCCATAAGCACTGTCCCAAATGAAACAAACAGCCAACAACTTCTGTGTTATTAAAAACTTGTTGCACGGCGTTTTGAACCGCTTTCTCGTAATCACTTAACACACTTGTTGGATTTAAAGTTTCCTTCAACTGTAATAGTTTCTGAAATACGCGAACATATATTGCTTCACTTTTATTTCTTAACAATACATATATCAGTGGAATACAACACTTTTCTATTAGTCCGTGTATCGTGAATAATTGAAAAAACAGTTCAGGTGATACTTTAAACGTGCCATCAACAAACCAATGATGATTCTGTTGCAATATTCTCAAATTTTCCTCAGTGCCGAACATTAGAATTCGATCAGGATCGTTTTCTCCAGAATCCCACAGAATAAAATTTTCGTTTCTTGTGGTACTTTGAAGATGAACTGGAATTGCAATATTGGCAACACTTGCAGGATTTGGATATGGAAGATTCGTTTTTTTTCGTATACGTTCTATTGCTCTCTGGGAGGCAATATAATTTGGAAGCTGAATCGATGCTTCCAAAGATATTCCACTTGTGCAGGCTTGATATATTTGCCTAGGCTTCTCCACAGCACTCTGTGCTCTATGTTTCATTTCAGAAACGCATTTCAATGCCTGATTTTTAGCTGGATTTGGCGCATGGTTGTGTTCCGTCACGACCCGGAAGTCAGCACCCAATGTTCTTAGACGCCCTTTACAAGTCGGAACTACACACCTCCACGATGTACTTTCATCCCGGTTTTCCTTAGCCTTGCGATATCGATGACCATCTTTCAGCAGCAGATCTTTTCCTTTTTGCGACGAGATTTTCTCCATTTTTCTTGCAAAACACAAATAATAAAGGATTATAAGTTAATATCTATTAAATAGTTCTATATTATATCAATAAATAAACGCATCCGGTAAAATAGATATTAAAATAGCTTACTTATTTCCGTTAGAGATCTCTTGCAACGACTCCCGCAAGACACACGTGCGCCACGTGCGAATAAAAAACTAAAACTAGAAGCTAAACTAGAAGCATTGGTTTTAATACTAAAACTAAATCACATGGCTCCGCCTACCGGTGAGCCATGTGCCTGTCACGTGACTCATTTGTTACTATAATATTTCTAATTATAGATGCACTCAACGCAACTTGTTGCAAAGTTACCTTTATTTTACCAAAGTATAGGAAGACATATTACGCGAGTTTTCCGACGCGCAAGTTGGATTTTTACTTTGGATTTTAAATAGGCTAAGCAATTTCTTCGGAGCTATTTAGTCTTGGGCTATTTTAGAATAGGCTATTTTGTCGGGGCTATTTAGTCTTGGGCTATTTTAGAATAGGCTATTTTGTCGGGGCTTTTTAGTCTTGGGCTATTTTGACGGGGTACCCTGTCATACAATTAACATTATATGTGAAAATACCTATTTTAGTGCTATTTTCCTCTCATAACAACTTAATTCTTTATATTCATCAACTGGTACTATATAATTTGATTCTATGGGGAAAGTGTACTTTAGGTACATAGAATTTCGAATTTATATCAAAACGTAATATAAAATGTTCCATGCCTTAAAAATATTTTCACTGCATAGCATTTTGAAAGAAATCGTTTACTATATCAAAATAGGTATTTTAGTGCTGTTTTCCGCGCATAAAATATAACAAAAATATATGTGTTGTGTAATCACTTTTGAATTTACAGTCAGATCCACAAACTAATGCCTTATATTCATCAACTAATATTATATAATGAGATTCTATGTCTAAAGTATAGTTTAAGTGCATAGAATTTCGAAAATTTCGAAAACTTCATCAACATATGAGTTTCAATGTTCTTTTAAACGCCTAAAACAATGCTCAAAGCTATTCGTGTGCTAACAACTGTTAAATTTACTGTCAGAGTGAGAATCTGATGATTTGTTTCCATTGATTGACATTTTATACCTTAAAAACATTTTCACTCTAGAGAATTTTCAAAAAAATAGATTTATATATAAAAATACCCATTTTAGGGCTATTTTTCTAGCATAAAACATAAGTAAAAGTCTGTAATGACTTTTGAATTTACAGTCAGATTCCAAATGTAATGCTTTATATTCATCAACTAATATTATATAATGAAATTCTGTTATAAACTATACTTTAGGTTAATAGAATTTCGAAAATATCGAATTATTCGCCAAAATATCAGTTTCAACGCTGTTTTAAACGCCTAAAACAGTGCTTAGACCTATTCTTGTGCTAACAACTGTTCAATTTACTGTCAGAGTGAGAATCTGATGCTTTGTTTCCATCAAGATGTGACGTAGAATGATACTATATGCCTTAAATTTATTTTCACTGCATAGAATTTTAAATAAAATCAATTTATGTATCAAAATAACTCTTTTAGCGCTGTTTTCCGCTATTGAAACATAGAAAAAAACTTCGTAGAGTGTAGCAACTTTTGAATTTACAATCAGATTCATAACCTAATGCTTTATATTCATCAACTAGTATTATTTAATGAGATTGTATGGCTAAAGTATAGGTTAGATGCATAGAATTTCGAAAATATCGAATTACTCACCACAATATCAGTTTCGACGCTGTTTTAATCGGCTAAAACAGAGCTACAAGCTACTTCTTTGCTAACAACTTTTCACTTTAAAGTCTGACTGGCAATCTGATGGTTAATTTCCAACAAGGCGTAATATAACATGTTCAATAACTTAAAAATATTTTCACTGCATAGGATTTTGAAAAAAATCGATTAGCTGCATAGAATTTCGAAAATATCAAATAATTCATCAAAATATGCTGTTTTAAACGCTTGGAACACTGCTAAAGCTATTCGTGTGCTAACAACTATATGGTGTGTAACGTCTTTTGAATTTACACTCAGATTCACAACCTAATGCTTTATATTCATCAACTACTATTATATAACGAGATTCTATGGGTAAAGTATACTTTAGGTGGATAAAATTTCGAAAATATGGAATTATTCACCAAAATATCAATTTCAATGCCCTGTTCAACGCATAAAAACTAGTCCTGTGCAAGCAACTTTTGAATTTACAATTTCAGTGACAATCCACCATTTTGGTTTATTTCCATCCACCAGTAATTTAAAATAATATTCTATGCCTTAAAAATAATTTTACAGCAAAGAATTTTGAAAAAAAATCCATTTATGTGTCATAATAGCTGTTTTTACCGCTGTTTTCCGCCCACAAGACATATGAAAAAGATTTCGAATTTCGAAAATATCGAATTATTCACCAAAATATGAGTTTCAACGCTGTTTTATTCGCCTAGAACAGAGCTACAAGCTATTTCTGTGCGAACAACTTTTCAATTTGCAGTGTGAGTGACAATCTGATGGTTAATTTCCATCAAGGTGTAATATAAAATTTTCAATAACAACTAAATCGATTTTTTTCAAAATCGTATGAATTAAAAGTGTTTTTGTTTCAAAATAGCTATTTTAGCGGTGGTTTCCGCCCATCAAACACAGGAAAAAGATACGTGGTGTGTAATAAATTTTAAATTTACAGTAAGATTCACAACCTAATTCTTTATATTCATCAGCTAGTATAGTAAAGCTATTCCTATGCTAACATCTTTTCAATTTACAGTTTGATTGACAATCTGATGGTTTATTTCCATCCATCAGTAATATAAAATAATATTCTATGCCTTAAAAATATTTTCACAGCATAGAATTTTGAAAAAATCGATATATGTATAAAAATAGCTATTTTAGCGCTGTTTTCCGCGCATAAAATATAGGAAAAATATATGTGTTGTGTAATAACTTTTGAATTCACAGTCAGATTCACAACTTAATGCTATATATACATCAACTATTATTATATAATGAGATTATATGGCTAAAGTATACTTTAGGTGCATAGATTTTTGAAAATATCGAAAAATTCAAGAAAATATCAGTTTCAATGCTGTTTTAAACGCCTAAAACGCTATACGGTATTCGTGTGCTAACAATTGTTCAATACACTGTCAGAATGAGAACCTGATGGTTTATTTCTAACAAGGCGTGACAAGGAATGACATTCTACGCTTAAAAACATTTTCACTGCATAGAATTTTCAAAAAAATTGATTTATATGTGAAAATATCTATTTTAACGTTGTTTTCCGGGCATAAAACACAGGTAAAAGATGTGTTGTGTGTGATAACTTTTGAATTTACAGTCAGGTTCACAAACTAATGCTTTATATTGATCAACTAGTATTATATAATGAGATTCTATACGGAAAGTATACTTTAGGTGCAATGAATTTCGAAAATATCGCATAATTCACCAAAATATCAGTCTCGACGCTGTTTTAAACGACTAAAACACAGCTAAAAGTTATTCCTGAGCTAAAACTTTTCAATGTACAGTTTGAATGATAATTTGATTGTTAATTTCCATCAAGGCGTAATGTAAAATGTTATAAGCCTTAAATAAATTTTGACTGCACAGGGTTTTGAAAAAAATCTATTTCTGCATGAAAGTAGCTATTTTAGCGCTGTTTTACGCGCATGAAACAAAGGTAAAAGATATGTGGCGTGTAGCAACTTTTGAATTTACAGTCAGATTTATAACCTAATGCTTTACATTCATCAACTACTATTATGTAATGAGATTCTATGGGTAAAGTATACTCTAGGTGGATAAAATTTCGAAAATATCGAATTATTCACCAAAATATCACTTTCAACGATATTTTAAACCCCTAAAACAGAGGAAAAGCTATTCCTCTGCTAACAACTTTTGAATTTTCAGTTCCAGTGACAATCTGATGGTTTATTTCCGTCGAGGTGTAATATAAAATAATATTCTATGCCTTAAAAATATTTCCACAGCATAGAATTTTGAAAAAATTCGATTTATCTATCAAAATAGCTATCTTTGCACGGTTTTCCGCGCATAAAACCTAGGAAAAAGTTATGTGGTGTGTAATAACTTTTGATTCACAGTCAGATTCACAACCTAATGCTTCATATTCATGAATTATAATTATGTAATAAGTTTGTATGGCTAAAGAATAGTTTAGATCGTACAATTTCGAAAATATCGAATAATTCATCAAAATATGTATTTCAAGGCTGTTTCAAACGACTAAAACAGTGAGAAAAGCCATTTGTGTGGTAACAACTGTTCAAGTTACTCTCAGAGTGAAAATCTGATGGTTTGCTTCTATCAAGGCGTAATATAGAATGACATTCTATGCTTTAAAGATATTTTCACTATAGAGAATTTTCAAAAAAAAGATTTACATGTGAAAATCTTCATCATGTGAAAATCCTCATCATCTTTGCTCACATAAAACATAGGTAAAAGCTATGTGTTGTGTAATGACTTTTGAATCTACAGGCAGATTCACAACCGAATGCTTTATATTCAACAACTAGTATTATATAACTAGAATCTAATGGGTAAATTACACATTAGGTGGATAAGAATTTCGAAAATATCGAAATATTTACCAAAATATATGTTTCAACGCTGTTTTAAACGCCTAAAACAGAGCTAAAAGCTATTCCTGTGCTAACATCTTTTGAATTTACAGTTTCAGTGAAAATCTGATGGTTTATTTCCATTCATCAGTAATATAAAATAATATTCTATGCCTTAAAAATATTTTCACAGCATAAAATTTTGAAAAAAATCGTTTTATGTACCCAAATAGCTATTTTTTGCGTTGTTTTCGACGCATAAAACTTGGGAAATAATAATGCGGTGTGTAACAACTTTTGAATTTAGTCAGATTCACAACCTAATGCCTTCTGTTCACAACCTAATGCCTTCTGTTCATCAACTAGTATTACGTAATGAGATTCTATGGCTAAAGTATAGTTTAAGTGCATTGAATTTCGAAAATACCGAAAAAATCATCCAAATATGAATTTCAATGCTGTTTTAAACGACTAACACAGTGCTAAAAGCTATTCCTGTGGTAATTGTTCAATTTACTGTCAGAGTGAGAATCTGACGGTTTGTTTCTATCAAGGCGTGATATAGTCCTTAAAAACATTTTCACTACAGAGAATTTTCAAAAAAAAGATTTATATGTGAAAACGCCTATTTTACCGCTATTTTCGTCACATAAAACATAGGTAAAAGCTATGTGTTGTGTAATGACTTTTGAATTTACCGTCAGATTCACAACCAAATGTTTTGCATTTATCAACTACTATAATATAATGAGATTCTATGTGAAAAGTATACTTTAGGAGGATTGAATTTCGAAAATATCCAATTATTCACCAACTATCAGTTTCAACGCTGTGTTAAACCCATAAAACAGAGCGAAAAGCTATTCCTGTGCTAACAATTTTTGAATTTTCAGTTTCAGTGACAATCTGATGGTTTAATTCCACCTAGGCATATTACAAAATAATATTCTATGTCTCAAAAACATTTTTAGAGCACGGAATTTTGAAAAAAAAATCGACTTATGTATCAAAATAGCTATTTTTGCGCTCTTTTGAGCGCATAAAACTTGGGAAAAAGCTGTGTGGTGTGTAATAAATTTTTAATTTACAGTCAGGTTCACAACCTAATGCTTTCTATTCATCAACTAGTATTATGTAATGAGATTCTAAGGCTAAAGTATATTTTAAGTGCATAGAATTTCGAAAATATCGAATAATTCATCAAAATATGCGTTTTAATGCTGTTTTATACGCCGAAATCAGTGCTAGAAGCTATTTGTGTGGTACAACTGTTCAATTCAGTGTCAGAGTGAGAATCTGATTGTTGTTGTATCAAAGCTTGATATAGAATGTCATTCTACGCCTTAAAAACATTTTCACTGTAGATGAAATGTTCATTTTCACTGTAATAAAATGATTTATATGTGAAAATACCTCTTTTACCGCTGTTTTCCTCACATAAAGCATAGTTAAAGGCTACGTGGTGTGTAATGACTTTTGAATTTCACATTCACAAACCTAATGCTTACTATTTATCAACTACTATTATACAATGAGATTCTGTGGGAATAGTAAACTTTAGGACATTGAATTTCGAAAATACCGAAATATCAGTTTCAAGGCTGTTTTAAACACGTAAAACAGTGCTAAAAGCTATTCCTATGCTAACGACTTTTGAATTTTCAGTTTCAGTGACAATCTGATGGTTTATTTCCATCCACGGCTATTATAAAATTATATTCTATGCCTCAAAAATATTTTTACAGCATAGAATTTTGAAAGAAAATCGATTTATATATCAATATAGCTATTTTTGCGCTGTTTTCCGCGCATAAAGCTTAGAAAAAAGGTATCTGGTGTGTAATAACTTCTGAATTTACAGTCAGATTCACAACCTAATGCTTTATATTCATGAACTGTAATTATGCAATAAATTTGTATGACTAGAGTATAGTTTAGGTGCATAGAATGTCGAAAATATCGAATAATTCATCAAAACATGAGTTTCAATGCTGTTTTAAACGCCTAAAACGGTGCTAAAAGCTATTCGTCTGGTAGCAACTGTTCAATTTACTGTGAGAGTGCGAATCTGATGGCTTGTTTCTATCAAGGCGTAAAATAAAATGACATTCTATGCCTTAAAACATTTTCACTGTAGAGAATTTAAAAAAAAAAAACGATTTAATGTGAAAATACCTATTTTTACCGGTATTTTCGACACATAAAACATAGGTAAAAACTCTGTTGTGTTTAATTACTTTTGAATTTACAATGAGATTCACAACCTAATATTTTATATTCATCAACTCGTATTATGTAATAAGATTCTATGCGAAAAGTATACTTTAAGAGGATTGAATTTCGAAAATACCGAATAAATCATGAAAATATGAGTTTCAATGCTGTTTTAAACGCCTAAGAGAGTGCTAAAAGCTATTCCTTTGGTAACAACTGTTTAATTTACTGTCAGAGTGAGAAACTTATGGTTTGTTTCTATCAAAGCGTGATACATTCTATGTTGATATCTATCATTCTATGTTGATCAACGTTAATACATTCTATGCCTTAAAAAAGATTTTCAGTGTATTCAATTTTCAAAAAAACGATTTGTATGTGAAAATACCCATTTTACCGCTATATTCCTCACATAAAACATAGGTAAAATCTATCTGGTGTGTAATCAATTTTGAATTACAGTCAGATTCACAATCTAATGCTTTATATTTATCAACTACTATTTTATAATGAAATTCTATGTGAAAAGTATACTTTAGGATGATTGAATTTCGAAAATATCGAATTATTCACCAACATATCAGTTTCAACGCTGTTTTAAACCCCTAAAACAGAGCGGAAAGCTATTGCTGTGCTACAAACTTTTGAATTTCCAGTTTCAGTGACAATCTGGTGGTTTATTTAAATCCAGGCCTATTATAAAATAATATTCTATGCAACAAAACTATTTTCACAGCATAGAATTTGGAAAAAAATCGATTTGTATATCAAAATAGCTATTTTTACGCTGCTTTCGGCGCATAAAACTTAGGAAAAAGCTGTGTGGTATTTTTGAATTTAGTCAGATAGGCAACATAATGTTTATATTCATGAACTATTATTATGCAATAAGTTTGTATGGGTAAAGTATAGTTTAGGTGCATTCAATTTCGAAAATATCGAATAATTCATCAAAATATAAGTTTCAATCCTGTTTTAAACGCCTAAAACAGTGGTTACAACTGTTCAATTTACTCTCAGAGTGAGAATCTTATGGTTTGTTTCCATAAAGGAGTGATACAGAATGACATTCTATGCCTTAAAGACATTTTCACAGTAGAGAATTTAAAGAAAAAAACGATTTATATTTGGAAACACCAATTTAACCGCACTTTTCCTCACATAAAACATAGGTAAAAGCTATGTGGTGTGTAATTACTTTTGAATTTACAGTCATATTTACAACCTAATGCTTTCTATTCATCAACTATTATTATGTAATGAGATTCTATGGCTAAAGTATAATTTAGGAGTATTGAATATCGAATATATTGAATTATTCACCAAAACATCAGTTTCAACGCTGTTTTAAACCCTAAAACAGAGCGAATACATTCCTGTGCTAACAACTTTTGAATTTTCTGTTACAGTGACAATAACATGGTTTATTTACATCCAGGCCTATTATATGCCTGAAAATTATTATTTACAGCATAGAATTTAAAAAAAAAAAAATCCATTTATGTATCAAAATAGCTATTTTTGTGCTGTTTTCGGCGCATAAAACTTAGGAAAAAGCTTTGTGGTGTGTAATAACTTTTGAAAAAACAGCGTTGAAACTGATGTTTTGGTGAATAATTCGATATTTTCCAAATTCTATCTACCTAAAGTATTCTTTAGCCATAGAATCTCATTACATAATACTAATTAATGAATGGAAAGCATTAGGTTGTGAATCTGACTGTAAATTCAAAAGTTATTACACACCACATAGTTTTTTTGATGTTTTTTGTGAGGAAAATAGCGGTAAAATAGGTATTTTCACATATTAAATCGTTTTTTTGAAATTTGCATACAGTGAAAATGTTTTTAAGGCATATAATGTCATTCTATATCACAACTTGATAGAAACAAAACATCAGACTCTCATTCTGACAGTAAATTGAACAGTTATTACCACACGAAAGGCTTTTAGTACTGTTTTAGGCTTTTAGGCGTTTAAAACAGCATTGGAACTCATATTTTAATGATTTATTCGGTATTTTCGAAATTCTATGCACCTAAACTATACTTTAGCCATAGAATCTCATTATATAATACTAGTTGATGAATAGAAAGCATCAGGTTGTGAATCTGACTGTAAATTCAAAGGTGATTGCACATCACATAGCTTTTACCTATGAAGCGTGGGTGGCTCGGTCGGTAATCCGGTCCGAATCCCAGCTATGTCAGCGTTGAGATTTAATCTCCACAAAATTCCCCGCCCTGCCCACGGTCAGTAGGGGACACCGATGACTTGGAAACGCCGCCGTCATTCCGATGTGACGTTAAGACGTAGACCCAGGTGCGGGAGAGCCATACCCTATGCACGTTAAAAAACGCTGGATGACTTGACGTGAGGCTACCATCTGTCTCCCAATAGTTGTTCCAATGGAACAACTCTTCTCTGAGCCAACCTTCTCTGAGCTTTCGGGGTCCATGTGACCTGGCCATTTAGCCAATGGTGTGCAAAAAAGTGCCGCTGAGATGTAAAACAACCCAATCCGACGCTTTTACCTATATTTTATGTGAGGAATATAGCGGTAAAATAGGTATTTTCACATATAAATCTTTTTTTTTGAAAATTTTATACAGTGAAAATGTTTTTAAGGCACACAATATCATTCTCTATCACGCCTTGATAGAAACAAACCATCAGATTCTCACTCTGACAGTAAATTGAATAGTTGTAACCACTGTTTTAGGCGTTTAAAACAGCATTGAAACTCATATTTTGATGAATTATTCGATATTTTCAAAACTCTACGCACTTAAACTATACTTTAACCATAGAATCTCATTACATAACACTAGTTGATGAATAGAAAGCATTAGGTTGTGAATCTGACTGTAAATTCAAAAGTTATTACACACCACAGAGCTTTTTCCTAAGTTTTATGCGCGGAAAACAGCGCAAAAATAGCTATTTTGATACACAAATCGATTTTCTACAAAATTCTATGCTGTGAAAATATTTTTAGGCATAGAATATTATATTACGGGTTGATGGAAATAAACCATCAGATTGCCACTGAAATAGAAAATTGAAAAGTTGTTAGTACAGGAATAGCTTTTCGCTCTGATTCAGGGGTACAAAACAGCGTTGAAACTATTTTGGTGAATAATTCAATATTTTCGAAATTGAATCCTCTTGAAGTATACTTTTCACATAGAATCTCATTGCATAATACTAGTTGATGAATAGAAAGCATCAGGTTGTGAATCTGACTGTAAATTCCAAAGTTATTACACACCACAGAGCTTTTTCCTAAGTTTTATGCGCGGAAAACAGCGCAAAAATAGCTATTTTGATACACAAATCGATTTTCTACAAAATTCTATGCTGTGAAAATATTTTTAGGCATAGAATATTATATTACGGGTTGATGGAAATAAACCATCAGATTGCCACTGAAATAGAAAATTGAAAAGTTGTTAGTACAGGAATAGCTTTTCGCTCTGATTCAGGGGTACAAAACAGCGTTGAAACTATTTTGGTGAATAATTCAATATTTTCGAAATTGAATCCTCTTGAAGTATACTTTTCACATAGAATCTCATTGCATAATACTAGTTGATGAATAGAAAGCATCAGGTTGTGAATCTGACTGTAAATTCAAAAGTAATTACAACACCACAGAGCTTTTTCCTAAGTTTTATATGAGGAAAATAACGGTAAAAATAGGTATTTTCACATATAAATAGTTTTTTTTGAAAATTCTCTACAGTGAAAATGTTTTTAAGGCCTTGATACAAACAAACTATCAGATTCTCACTCTGACAGTAAATTAAACAGTTGTTACCACACGAATAGCTTTTAGCACTGTTATAGGCGTTTAAAACAGCATTGAAACTCACATTTTGATGATTTATTCTTTATTTTCGAATTTCTATGCACCTAAACTATACTTTAGCCATAGAATCTCATTAAATAATACTAGTTGATGAATAGAAAGCATTAGGTTGTGAATCTGACTGGAAATTCCAAAGTAATTAAAAACCGCACAGCTTTTTCCTTAGATTTATGCGCGGAAAACAGCGCAAAAATAGCTGTTTTGATACATAAATCTTTTTTTTTTGAAAATTCTCTCCAGTGAAAATGTTTTTAAGGCATAGAATGTCATTCTATATTACTCCTTGATAGAAACAATCCATCAGATTCTCACTCTGACAGTAAATTGAATAGTTGTAACCACTGTTTTAGCCGTTTAAAACAGCATTGAAACTCATATTTTGATGAATTATTCGATATTTTCGAACTTCTATGAATCTAAACTATACTTTAGCCATACAAACGTATACATAACGTGAACATAATAATAGTTCATGAAGGTTGTGAATCTGGCTGTAAATTCAAAAGTTATTACACCCCCACATACCTTTTTGCTATGTTTTATGAGGGGAAAACAAAGGTAGAAAGGTATTTTCACGTATAAATCGTTTTTTTGAAAATTTTACACATTGAAAATGTTTTTAAGGCATAGAATGTCATTCTATTTCACGACTTCATAGAAACAAAGGCGTTTAAAACAGCATTGAAGCTCATATTTTGATGCTTTATTCGGTATTTTTGAAATTCTATGCAGCTAAACTATACTTTAACCATAGAATCTCATTGCATAATACTAGTTGATGAATAGAAAGCATTAGGTTGTGGATCTGACTGTAAATTCAAAATTTATTGCACACCACATAGCTTTTTCCTAAGTTCTATGCGCGCAAAACACCGCAAAAATAGCTATTTTGATACATAAATGGATTTTTTTCAAAATTCTATGGTGTAAAAATATTTTTGAAGCATTTTATAATATGCCTAGATGGAATTAAACCATTAGATTGTTACTGAAACTGAAAATTCGAAAATTGTTAGCACAGGATTGAAAAACCGTCCGTCGGATGGGACGTTAAGCCGTGGTCCCGTGTGCGGGAAAGCCATACCCTGTGCACGTTAAAGAACACGCTGGATGGCCTTGACGGGAGGCTACCATCTGTCTCCCAACAGCTGTTCCAGTGGGTCCCCTCCCCAACCTTCTCTGAGCCTGCCGGGTCCGTGTGACCTGGCCATTTAGCCCATGGTGTGCAAAAAAGTGCCGCTCGGAGGTAAAACAACCCAACCCTCTTTTTCTTCCACACTAACTGCCTATGTGTGGAGGGGTTTCTCCAGGTTAGAGCAAAACACTCTGACATGGATGGTGCCTTGACGTGGCGTCAGAGCTTTTCACTAAACCATCCGGCAGACATCTTTCTTTTTTATGTCGTACTACTTGTATTAAACTTTGTAAACCTTCAATTTATTTCTTTATAGAACAGATCAATGAATCTCTTTTGTTGCGATCTTATGCAACCACGGCAATTCCCGGTTCCGCTTGTACAGCACTACCTGGTTATGAAAAGCCATGAGAGGCTGGGGTTGAGGTGCGCCCTGTAGGCGCACCTCAACCCCAGCCTCACATGGCAGCAGTCCTATTGAAGGAAAGCTGACCACCGGAAGAAACCTTACTTTAATCTATTCCCCGATTTGCAAATGTGCAAGGATATATAGCTCCAAGCTCGATCGGCACCCGGGGTGGAGACTCTTAGTAAGACCCAGACTTTTTGGACAGCTCTTGCCTACAAGGCGGGCTCAGACCTTTCGGCAGAGCCGTCGAACAGACCTGAGAGGTGAGGTCTCCGACGCCGTCACCATCCGACCGGCAATCAAGCCGGCCAGCAGCATCCTCAACCTCGGTTGGCCTTAGCCATGTCCAACCGGGACGCCAATCCTTCAGCCGGGTTGCCTTCAGCCGGGTTGCTGGGCCCTAGGCCCCCCCCACCACGACCACCACCACCCCTATCGGGGGGGGGGGGGGTATAGAATAGATCAGAAGTATTTCCTAGTAATTCAGTTTTATTTTACATTTTGAATACATATAACTTTATGAAGAACTAGCAGATTTACCCGGCGTTGCGCCCAGTCGTGTAGCGCCCCAGCCACGCAATCTGTAGTTTCCAGTTTCGAGTCCCAGCTGGTTAAGCGTTGAGATTTACCTTCGCAAAACTCCCCGCCCTGCCCACAGTTACTAAGGGACACCGATGGGCTGCCGCCATATCGGATGGAACGTTAAGCATACCATGTGAATGTTAAAGAACCCACTGGATGAGCTAGCAGATTTACTCGGCATTGCGCTAAATTCAAAATAATTGTTGCCACCAATAAATTTGAAATGATGAATGCATCAGAGTAATTTCTTTCTAATTTCGCGTGATAAACTCATTGTTCTGGGTCAAGAGCGCGAGCGTCTATGGATATTGAAGTCATTCTAATTAAGCAGGAGCAGAACACGAGATTCAAAAACTAAATTTGTATCGGAAGTTAAAATCGTTAACTTAATTTGAAAAATATGTAAAAGCTAATAAAAGTATACACAGATCATTTTCCCGATACGTTGTCACTAGTGCCATAAGGGAAATAAAAACAAAATACTTTATTAACAAATTTTCCAAAGAAAAAAGCTGTGGAATGTAATAAATGAAATATGTGGTAATTTTAAAGAGAAAGAAAACTATCCCCGTACAATTCAAAGTAAAAACGAGTTAATTAAATATGATGAAGACCCTTGTAAATTTGCAAATTTGTTCAATGATTATTTTGCGGGAATTGCATGAAATTTGAACCAAGATTTGGTTCAAACAAATGCTGATTGGGAGGGAGACGGAAAACAAAATGCGGTTAGTTCTTTCCTCTTAACGCCAGTAATAGCTAAAGATATTAGGACTCAAATTATACTTCTACCAAAAAATAAACCTCCAGGTTTTGATGTCTTAACCGCAGAAATAATTCATCTGTTGGAAGAGAAATTCATACTTGTAAATCTATTTAATCTATCCATTGAGCAAGGAATTTTTCCTGATATTTTGAAAACGCTACCATTGTTCCTATTTTTAAAGACGGTGACCCAAAAGAATTAGGGAATTATAGACCTATTGCATTACTCTCTGTAATATCTAAAATTTTTCAAAAATAGTGAAAAATAAATTACATGAATATCTGGAAAAGAAATGTTTTCTCAGTAGCAATCAGTTTGGGTTTAGAGAAAAAATAGGCACGAATGATGCATTATTGCAGGTAACAAATACGATTTACACAGGTATGAACAACAGTGATCATGCATTAACAATCTTTCTGGACATTACAAAAGCATTCGATACGGTGAATCATCAAAAATTAATACAAGCTGCTGGAGTTAGAGGAGTGGCATTGAATTGGCTAACAGAATGCAAAGCTAAAGAATGCAAAACATAAAATGTAAAGCTATCTACACATAAAATGTTAGCTAACAGAATGCAAAGAGTAAAAATAAACGATACATACAGTGCT
The DNA here is from genome assembly GCA_038380435.1 of Ryuthela nishihirai. Taxonomy (NCBI): domain Eukaryota; kingdom Metazoa; phylum Arthropoda; class Arachnida; order Araneae; family Heptathelidae; genus Ryuthela; species Ryuthela nishihirai. The sequence continues at coordinate 94,437,070 of JAWZYU010000009.1, forward strand.
TGAACTAAAATTGAATACGGAGTGTCCCAGGGATCTGTTCTGTGTCCCTTATTATTCATTATTTACATTAATGATTTAGGTCGAGTGGTTAGAACACTTGGCTACTGATCTGAGGGACCTGGGTTCGAGCCCCGGGTAAGGCATGGATGCATGTGTCGTTTTTCTGCTGAGGTCCTGCCATCCTCTCAGACCTTCTACTCTGGCATATAAACTGACAGGCTCCTGTCAGACCTCTGTGGCAAGCAGCTGCTTGAGGGGTATTTATTATTATTAATTTTTTAATTTATAACTTATTGTAAATTAACTATTTTTGCTGATGTCACTTGCCTGACATATACTGGTTCTGATTCTTCGAATATTTTTAAACAAGCAAATAGTGATCTAGAATTAATTAGAAAATGGGCCACAAGTAATTTTTTAACAATAAATCTGACAAAGACAAATACAGTTTATTTCTACTTAAAGAAAAATAGTTCTGTTACAGATATTTTGCACCGCAATAAATTGAAATATCATGATACAAACTGTTCATCGAAAAGTCACTGAACTGTCTTCAAATTCCTTTTGTGCCGTCAGTAAAATATTTAGGTATTTGGATTGATGCAGGCCTAACTTGGAAAGTACATGTAACATGGGTTAAAAAGAAGGTCATCCGTAACCTGGCCCGCTCCAGCCTATCTCGTAAGACATTTAGTTTCATTTAAATTTATGTGTACACTATATTATGCATTAATCCATTCTCAATTATCATATGGTATAAAATCTTGGGGAGGCATGTATTTCAATAATTTTAAACAACTTTTAGTGCTGCAAAAGAGATTTATTCGCTTATTAACTAAAAGCCCCAAATCGCAAAGAAGCATGGATTAAAAAAAATCATTATAATCAAATAATAAAAAAACATAATAATCATAATAATCAAAATAATCATAGCGTAAAGGCAAAAGCCTTTACGCTATGATTATTTTTTCGAAATTATTAAATACTTTTACTTTAGAAATGATAGCATTAAAACTGATACGAATAATTTACCAATTACGACGAGATAAAAACATAAATTATGAAATTCCTGCATTACATAAGGAAATTTTTAGGCACTATTATTTGTACTTAGCACCGAAATTCCTTTCCTCTCTCCCAGTCAGCATGAAAAATATCACGAATTTTCTTTTGTTTTCTAAAGTTCTCAAGAACTACATTTTGAAACTGGATGATGTTTAAACTTTTTTGAAACTGGATGATGTTAAACTGTTTATGTAACATAGATATTAAATGTTTCTTCCTTTCTTCCTTTCTCACTTCTGGATATTAGAATTTTTTTGTTTTGAGTAGTTTTTGTTTTTTGTGTTATATTCAATGTGACGACTGATGTTTTAAATTGAAATTGTTTCTTTATGGGGATCTCATGACTTGTGAGACCTCAAAAGTTTTTGTATACTGTAAAACATTATCTGAAATAAAAATTATCTTATCTATCTTATCTATCTAATTAATAAATGTTTTAAATATTAAGCTAATAAATAATTTTGTTTAATAAAAGTATTTTTGCACATATACATTTTTAATGCACCTCATATCACAGATAATATTCTTTTGCTATAAAGTTGCATATGCCTGAAAAATTGTATCCGAGGAACTCTGGTGGGTAAGAAGTGATTTGAAAAGTTCGATTATCTGAGGGGAATTCCGGTGTTTGGTTTAGAAACTTCTGACGTAGGGTTGATTATGGGTACCTCGAACTATGTCCATTTCTTTTCTCCCCTAAATGAGAGGGAGGAAATTTTAACCGAAGGGAGAGATTGGGTTGTTTCCTTTGAGCTGCACTTTTTTTCATACAATGAGATAAATGGCCAGGTCACAAGGCCGCTGTAGGCTTAGAGAAGGTTGGGGGAGGGGCCCCATTGGAACAGCTGTTTGGAGACAGATGGTAGTCTCCCATCATGACCATCCAGTGGGTTCTTTAACCCTTTAATGCCCATAACGGCCCAAAACGGCCGACATTTTGAAACGAAGTCGTGCCAGTAGTGTTATTCCATAGTCTTTAATACCCTCAATCCTTTTCTGAAAATTTCTTGACGTTATAGGGTTTAAATGCGCAGGGTACGGCTCTCCCGCACACGGAGCCACTGATTAACGTTCCATGCGATATGGCGGCAGCCCATCTGTGTTCCCTAGTGACTGTGGGCACGGCGGGGAGTTTTGCGGAGGTAAATCTCAACACTGAACCAGCTGGGACTCGAATCAGGGAATTACAGATTACGTGGCTGAGGCGCTACCGACTGAGCCACCCCCACTTCCCGGAGGGGAGAGCAGAATGGAATATAACGATATTTATGCCAAATGAGAGCTTGCGACGTAGAGGGGGGGGGCGCTATCTACTCTACATTCGAAAAGTTTCAGACCAGAGCAACGCCGGGTAAATCTACTATAGATTTATAGTGGTGGAAGCTAGAACGATAAGACATTATTCTACACCAATGTTACGGTTTGTGGTTAGAGTAACTCGCCATTCGATTAGATATAATTTTTAAAAATTCGATTTTAGTAAGTGCGCGAAGTTAAATGGGAATAAAAAGACCTCTTTCCAGGACACCATCTTTGGGATCCGGTGACGCTGAAGCTAAATTCTGTCCCAGTTTTATTCCCCTTTTGTTCCGACTACTGGAGTTAAAAATCTGTGGTTTGTAGAGCATTTAATGTCTTGAACCTGTTGCATTTGTTCAAAAACAACCCATTAATATAATTCAGAAATATTTTACCTGCACATTTAACCTTTTCAGAAACGGATTTTACGACACTTCAGAATACGGTATTGATTTTACATGTGATATTATTTCCGAGTCCAAGCATGTGTTAGTTGCTCACTTGAAAAAATATCTGTTCGTGTGATATTGCCATGTGATGTTTAGTATTGTTCGTATTGTAATTTGTAAGATGCAGCAGCCATTAAGGTGAATTACAATGAAACGTACATTTTATTGTAGAACAATAAAGTTTTTGAACGCCAAATGCATTATTACTGATTTTTGTAGAAACCCATAAGAGTGGCATGAGCATTGATAGGCAAAAGCGAAGATCGAATAGGTTATCTGTTCGCAGAGTTCTATATATACGCAATGAGTCCATCTACTTAAGGAAATAGGATCCCTGTAGTGTACACTGCGTGGTCAAATTAATATATATACCTAATACTTCGTCATATGTATCGTGGTAGCAAATTTTTCAATTCGTTCTGCATAGTACTCGTTGAAACCGTATCGTGATTTTCCATTCAGTTCCATCACCTCTGTTAACAGCTGCTCCTACCCATCGCACTCCAATGAGGAATCTCCTTACGAAGCCACTCAGATCATTCTACCTATGTCGCACATGACTTTGCTTTTCACTATGCGTTTACGGCTTTTATAGGACTTCATAGTGACGCAGAATACTTACGTCAGTAAGAAATTCTCCGCACATTAGCATGTTTCATGGCATCTCATATACGATGATATATAATTGCTAGGCAGTATACACTGAGATGCCAGTATATTTGTACACCTACCTAGATTAACAACACCAGAAATATAGACAGTCGTATCAGGAATTTCTCTACCAAGAGAACGACGGTAAGGGAAGGTGCAAGGATACATACACGACGTCATGTTCGTCATGACGTCATATATATATATATCCTTGTTTCCTCTTTGCTCCCTCACCCCGTTCCCTCATAGCTTCGGGGCACAAGGTTCTGAAGGTTGGGTTGTTTTTGCTCTGAGCTGCACTTTTTTACACACATGGGCTAAACGGCCAGGTCACAAGGACCCAGAAGGCTAAGAGAAAGTTGGGGGAGGGGATCCACTGAAACGCTGTTGGGAGACAGATGGTAGCCTCCCGTCAAGGACATCCAGCATGTTCTTTAACGTGCACGGGGTATGACTCTACCGCATACGGGGCCATGGCTTAACGTCCCATCTGAAGGACGGTGGCCTTTCCAAGCCAATCGGTGTCCCCTACTAATCGTGAGCAAGGAGGGGAGTTTGCAGTGATAAATCTCAACGCTGACCCAGTTGTGACTCGAACCTGGCAACTGCAGATTAGGAGCCTGGCGCGCTACTGCCTAAGCTAATCCCGCCTCAGGTTCTGAAAGTAATCCAATTTGCAGTCAGTTGTCTAACGTGAAGTCGTAAACTTCCTTTGAAAGCTAGATGTGAAGCTCTTTTGATCTTTCATTTTCAATTCCTGTGAGTTCGTCTTATTAATCATCGACGATTTTTGAAAGATGACAAAATTTTTGAATATTTTTACACTTTGGAATCTAATGTTAGTTCTCTAACATCCAGTGAAGAGGAGGCTAATAATGATATATTCGGTGGTGGAATTTGACCGGGGTAGTGCCCTAGAGCCCGTTCAGAGGGTTCGGATTGATTTTCGAGAATTTTTTTTTTAAACGGAAATGATTAGTTTAATATTAGTCAAATTGGACTGAGAACGTGTTAAAGCTCCTGGTCCCTTTGTAATGATTTCTACAGTAACCATTTATTTTTATTCACACAACAGAAGATACTTCAAACAGAGTAAAAATAAGTTTAATTTTGGTTATGTAAAATTTTCGCTCTCCCCTAATGAAAATTCTCGTCAATTAGAATTGAGCAACGGTTTTTAGGATTTTGGACAGCTATTGAACAATCTTCCCCTCACTTAAAGAAACAGATGGTCCGTTTTATCGAAGAGGCCTCGATTTAAAGAAATATGGTGAGGGTGTTATTGGGGTGTTCAAGCCAGGATTTCCAAGAAAGAAACTTTAGCTGAATATGAACGTATTTTATATGAACGTATACATATGAATGTGATATCAGCGTAATTTGAACCTCGCCCTTAATGACTTACAAACGTTTCATAATTAAAACATTTTCTACGAAATAATTGGAGAAACCTTGACGTTTTTTGGACAAAATACATAAAGAATAGAGGAACTAGGTTCACTATCTGACGTACTCAAAAAAGTAACATTTAAATTATACATTATAAAATGGGAGTACAACTAAATTCGGGGGGTGTGTTGTGATTAAAAATTATTGTTCTTTATTGGGATCATATAGTATAATTTATATGTAATCTTTTCTGGAGGTTCTTCGCCTCTCTCTGTCTGCTTAGATCTAACGGGCACCTGATGCAGCTTTTCTGTGATTTAGATTATATTGATGATTTAGTCCTTTTGGCAAATGATGTCAATGAGATGAACTCTTTCATTCGAGCTGTTGATGAGACTGGTAGTATAGTAGGTTTGGTTATAAACAGAGAGAAAACTAAAGTGATGAAAACTGGTCAGGCAGGCTGTGTTTCACTTAATCTAAGTGGTTGCAGTCTTGAGAAGGTGTCTCAGTTTAATTATCTTGGGAGCTACGTAACAAATAATGGTGATGTGCGACATGAGATTAACAGATGAATAGGGATTGCTTCTGGGAATTTTAAGAATCTATGGATTTATAGACTTATACACACCTAAAGACTAAAAGTAGACTATATAATAGTTTGGTTCTATCTAGGGTTAGTTATGGTAGTGAAACGTGGACGCTCTCTAAACAAGATAACAGGAAACTAGATATTTCTGATGCTAGATGCTTTTGCAGTATCTTGGACATTTTGGCTCAACTTTTTAAGCAATGATGAAGTTAGGCAAAGGAGTCCGCAACCTCCTTTAGCAGCATATTGCGCAGAGAGAGACAACATTGGTTTGGCCATGTTGCTCATATGGATTATTATAGTTTAGTGAATAGGATTATGAACAGTGTGCCTAAAGGCCTCAGAAGGAGGGAGAGACCTAGGTTGCGGTGGGCAGGCAATGTCAAACTGGACCTTGTTAGAATTGGTGTGCAGTGGCCAGATGCAGCAGATATAGCTCAGGAGATATATGTTTAGAGAACTAAATTGAGCGGTCTGGTTGAAGCTCCGTAGCCCATGGCTGCTTGAAGATGATGATGATGAGTATAAGTAAATTACGAACAAAAGTCAATGCCGCCTTTTTTCAACTGCAACTCAGACAAAAACAATGCCACCTTACTTCAACGTGTGACTGAAGACAAAGTAGTAGAGGTCCAGAGATCGCTCTTGCATCCCGGCTCCTTAGTTTCAGCCTTCCAGTTGGCGGCCCGTTGCTGGGACGCACCAAGTAGCAGAGGTATAAGCAGCTGTAACTGAAACACCTCTGGTTAATATGGGGTGGGGAAAGCACGTGCTCCGTCTCACGACACTACACGTGCATAGCAACTAGAGGCTTGGAAATAGAAGGTGAAGTTTGTCTCAGGGGAGATCAGTAGGGACATGGAGTATGGGTGGTGTTAAAGGGGGTGCTGAGTGCAGTCCGGGAAGAAGATAGGAAAATAAGTCCAAGAGAGACAGCAGCCACGGATCTCAAAGGAGAGAGTCCCGAAGCCGGCAGACAAGCCAGCCTATGTCCCTCAAGTGTGTCCTGACACGGGCACTCTCAATGGACACTGAGACCAGTTCGCCTGCTACCTCATTGATCGCTTGGGAGTCCCTGACTTCGTTAGCGAACCCTTCTGTGATCGGACACCTGAGGATATAGTGCCCGACATCTGCATCTGGAGCCCCACAGCCGCAGTAACTGTGAGCAGAGATTTTAAACCGCTCCAGGTATTTGGGGTAACTCCCATGCCCTGTTCAAAGAGTGGTCAGAGGACATCAGGGATAGACTGGACATAGGGCGATAGACTTTTCAAGAATGTCTTTGTTTGAAGACCATTCTGAGTCGTATTCCAGAGCCTCTGCCACTCCTGAATGGTACCTTGGCCAATTATAGACCTCAGGGTAGTTTTTGAAGTCTTTACCGCTTTCACAGGTTGAGTGTTATTACCTGCGGAACGGGCCAGTTGGTCGGCCGGCTCATTTCCTTCATGCCCTACATGTGCCTTGATCCAGGAGAAGGATACCCTGGGCATGCTCTGATTGCCCAGGATGCACTTGATCTCATTCACAATCTGATGCCTGTTCGATCTGCCCGGGTTCGAGTCCTAACTGTGTCAGCGTCGAGATTTATCTCCACAAAACTCACCGCCCTTCCCACGGTCAGTAGGGGACACCGATGGGCTTGGAAAGGTCACCGTCCGTTGGATGGGAAGTTAAGTTAACGTGACCCCGTGTGCGGGAGAGCCATACCCTGTGCACGTTAAAGAACACGCATGGCCTTGACGGGAGGCTACCATCTGTCTCCCAACAGCTGTTCCAGTGGGTCCCCTCCCCCAACCTTCTCTGAGCCTTCGGGGTCCATGTGACCTGGTCATTTAGCCCATGGTGTGCAAAAAAAGTGCCGCTCAGAGGTAAAACAACCCAACCCATCCCCCCCCACTTTTTATTTTTTTTTTTATCTTAGATCCGTGTCCCTAGATTGAAGCATAGAGAAGATGAATCGATTCCGCAAAGTCTTGTGACAGGTGAGAAAAGAAATGAAGAAATGAAACCATACCCCTTCAGGCAGCTCCCATATCAGAAAGTCTGTGAGGATGGATGGACCTTAACAGAAAAACAATACAAGCGTCCATGCCTTACCCAGAGCTCGAATGCAGATCCCTTAGATCAGCAGCCAAGCGCGATAACCACTCGGCCACGCGACGGGTGAAACCAGGAAGTAAAACCTATTTAAGGCACTTGGATGCGATTTGCATTGGTCGATAGAGCTGCAGGTTTGTTATCGTGGCCAGTGAGTGCTGATATTTTTCTCTGCTAGTCGAGTGGTTAGCGCGCTTAGCTTCTGATCAAAGGGAACCGGGTTCGAGCTCTTCATAAGGCATGAATGTTCCCTTTTTGCGTTGTCTTTCTTCTGAGGTCCCGCCTTCCTTACAGATCTTCTCTATGACGTATGATACTGACAGGTTCCTGTCAGACCTCTGGGGCAAACAGTTACTTTAGAGGCAAAGACGAAAACCTTCCTTTCTGCTCCTATTGAGAAAGGCGACACCAATGGTCTTCGAAATACTACCGTCCGTCCAATAGGATGTAATTCTTCCAATAGGATGTTAATTTTCAAAGCAATTTCATGCTTCAGGGAAGTGTTCCTTATTAGGGGTGGCTCAGTCGGTAGCGTTGGGTTTGGTTGTTTTACCTCTGAGCGGCACTTTTTTGCACACCATGGGCTAAATTCAATTATTCTGTATTTGAGGAAATTTGTTAAATCCAGAACTTTTCCTAAACGGTAAGATTACCAAGTTCTGTATAATGCTTCCTCTCATCATGACTTTAAACAGAACAAGACCTTGACTCCCAACTTTTATTGCCTTCCCCCAGAAAAGCCCGACCTCCAAATTGAACCGGAAGAAGAATTTCTCTTAAACTGTAGCAATTAGGATCGATGGATATTGTATTCAGTTTCCTTTCAATATAGCATTACCAAAATTCCTCCAACGCTCAAAGGAAATGAGAATTAACTAAATAATTGCGAGCGGAAATAGTTATATCTCAAATGAGAAATTAATCTCCTCCTAGAGCGACTCGTGATTTCTCGACTCTCATTTCGACTCATATTTCACCTCGAACGTTCTGTCGGATCTGAAATTTCGCATTATTTGGAGATCAACGAACCCAAATGCCGCTAGACACTCATTTTCGCTTTTCTAGCATAGCTAAATGGAAATCTGACCTTTCATCTCGATGGACATTCAGTAAAAGTTCCGGATTTATGTCACAAAATGCCCCCAGGCACCAATTTTCAAGTTTCTAACACAAGGCAGATCGAAATTTGACTTTTGACCTCGAAGGACCAGGCAGATGCGAAATTCAGAAGCATTTCCGAGATCTGTGGCCAAAAGTATCCCCACGCACTTATTTTCACGTAAGTAGAGCCAATTTTGACCTTTGACCTCAAATGATTTACCAAATCGAAATTCCGTAACATTGATCTTCCACTTTGAAGAGCCTCCCATATCCGAATTTCCGCAACGTTTCCGAGATCTATGACCTAAAATATCCCCATGAACCGATTTTCACACTTCTAGTAGTAGTTTGGATTAAAGTTTGACCGAAATTTTGCCTCTTACTTTGAAGGATCTGAAATGTTGAAAAGTTTCGAGAGATGCGACCTGAAATGAATGAATGAATACCCCCTCAAGCAGCTACTTGCCACAGAGGTCTGACAGGAGCCTGTCAGTTTATATGCAATAGTAGAAGATCTGTGAGGATGGCAGGACCTCAGCAGAAAAACGACACACACATCCATGCCTTACCCGGGGCTCGAACCCGGTTCCTTAGATCAATAGCCAAGCGTGCTTACCACTCGGCCACGGGACGGCAACCTGAAATACTTAAGGCATTCATTTTCAGCATTCTAGAACACGCAGATCTAAATTTGAGCTGTGACTTCGAGAGAATTGCGGATGCGAAATTTCATGTTTCCGAAGTATAAGTTCCTAAATACAACCTGGGCACCAATAAGCTCGTTTCTAGAATGTTTAGGGACTCCAGTATGACCGAAATTTTCTTTGGATGAGACACCAGATTTCAAATTTTGAATTTTCCAGAGATCTCGACCCGAAATTCATTCTATTGTAAAAGGTAACGGGATTTTTTCCATATTATATAAATGGGAAACGACATTCCAAGTTCCTTGACTTCGGAATTAAATGTTTTTTTTTATGAAAAAATGTTACAAACATATAAAATCGTCATGCATTTGTGGGCTAAAAGGGTGCAGCCTGACTGTGCAATTTTGTTCTCCAGACATGTCTGTCCAAGCACGTCGTTAATTTATGTTTGTCAAACCAAATGTTTTATTCAGAAAGGTGAACCGAAACATTGCATTTTGCAAGCTGTTATATACAGTGCTATCAGAACTGAACACATCAAAGAATTTATCTAATATATAAAGAAAAAAGTTGTTTTGTCTGCTTGCCTATGCACTCGGCATCCAGAAGAGCTGGATGCTTCAAACTTTGCATGAACGTTTATTTCCCCCAGTGGAAGAACGTAGGCTATGTGGGAACCCCTGGTGGCAAACAAAATTGGGGTGGGGATGGGGAGATTGAATTTCTCAAATTCTCCCTACACTTAACATTAACGGTTGAAAGTTATTCAAAATAACTGTTTCCATCAATAAATTTGAAAGAAGGAATGCGTAAAACTATCTTTTTGATTATCCGTGATAAAGTCATTGTTCAGTTTGTTGGGTCAAGAACACTAACATCCGTGAATATTGAAGTCATTCGAATTAAGCACGAGGGAAACACGATATCCTTTTTCGAAATAAAAGCTTCAAAAATTAAAAATTCGTATCGGAAATTAAATTCATTTATGTATTTTGAAAAAAATATGTAAAATTTGAAAAACGTGTACCTCATACGTTAATTAATAAACGGTTTAATATGTTAAGTAATAAATAATGTCTTCCAATAATAATAATAAAGTTTTCGCAGTAGCTGACCACTTTGTGGGCAACTCAAACCATATTTTTATTTTTCTATAAAGTTAAATATTCTTGGCACACTGTATTCGAGGAAATCTGATGAGTACAAAATGATTTGAAAAGTTTGGCTATCTGAGCGAGGCATTTTCGTGTTTTGGTTTAGAAACTTCTGATTTGAGGAGGGGTACATATGGTACCTCGAAATATGCCTAATTTTCTCCTTCCCTAAAACAGAGAGAGGAAATTAAACCTGAGAATATTTACTCCTTTTTTCCCTATCTTTGTATTGTTTTTTTAACTCGTCATTGGCCAATTTGTTAATTTGTTTCTCGGTTTGCTTTTATGTTTATAAAAATTTTTTTTTACCACATCTCCCTCTTTAAATTTTACCATATCTCCCTCTGTTGGGTTGGAATGTACACATCCGCCAGGTTCAAGTCCCAGCTGGGTCAGCGTTGAGATTTATCTCCGAAAAACTCCCCGCCTGGCCCAGGGTCAGTAAAGGACACCAATGGACTTGGAAAGGCCACAGTCTGTCGGATGGGACGTTAATCCTGTTTCCGCATGTGGGACAGCCATACTCTGTGCACGGTAAAGAACACGATGTATGGCCTTGACGGGAGGCTACGATCATTAGATGGGACCTTACATCTGTCTCCCAACAGCTATTCCAGTGGGTCCCCTCCCTCAACCTTCTCGGAGCCTTCGGGGTTTGGTGACCAGGAAATTTAGGCCACTGTGCGCAAAAAGATGATACAAAATACAATTGATATTAGATATTGTTATAAATATTATGTTTCAGTATTGTCATGAGCATTACTCTTCAGTTTTGATACAAGCATTACGTTTCAGTTTTGTCATCTGCATTATGTTTCAGAATTGTTATAAGCATTAATTTCGAATAACTCCTTTCACGTTACGATGAAATGACCAGGATGCAAATCAGAAGGAGACTACTTCCGTTTTCAAACCTTAGCTAGCGTCTTCAGGTATTGGAGGGCTCAGAGAAGGTTGGGCGGAGGAGATCCACCAGACAGCTGCTAGAAGGCAGATGGAAACTCCTGTCAAGGCCATCCAGAGTGTACTTTAATGTGTAAAGTGTATGGTTCTCTCCTGCAAACGGAACCAAGATTTAATGCTCCAACAGATGGATGACGACCTTCCCAAACCCATCGGTACATCCATACGTTACTGGGGCTCGAACCCACATCTTTCTTTTATTAGTTGCCAAGTGCGCTATTTATTAAATTTTAATAACCTTTGAGCAGTTTTTTATGTCTGCTGCTGTTCAAATTTCGAACTTCAAAAATTCTTCAAATATTGAAATAATATTGTTGAAAATTAAAATATACACCAAGGAGCCAAAACATTATGACCATCGCGTCTTTATGCAAATTGAAGCAACTGCAGTTAAATGACGGCGCGTGCGAAGGTCATGAAATGGTAGAAATAACACCTGATACTGAGCTCTGTTAATCAGTGCTATTCTTGTTCTTCAAGAATATGAAGATGGGATGAACAGCGGACGTAAGTGATTTTGGGAAAGGCCAAATTGTAATGGACAGATGACTGGGTCAGAGCATATCTGAGATGGCAAGGCTTGTTGGGTGTTCACGGTCAGCTGTGGTTAGTAACTTCAAAAAGTGGTCCGAGGAGGGAAAAACCACGAACTGGCAGCAAGTTGTGGGTCAACCACAGCTCATCGATGCTAGAGCTCAGCGAAAGCTATCCCCATGTGGTACGAGCCAACAAAAGGGCAGCTCCGAGTGCCATGCTATCTTCAGTTCACCATCGAAACTGCCTACAATGGGTACGCGACCATCAAAACTGAACCTTGAATGATTGGAAGAAGGATGTCTGGTGCGATGAATCTCGTTTCCTGTTGCACGATGTGGACGGTCGTGTACGTGTGCATCGTTTGCCTGGAGAAGTGTTTTTAGCATGATGCACTGTGGGACGAAAACAAGCCGGTGGAGGAAGCGTAATGCTTTGGCCAATGTTCTGCTGAGAAATCCTGGATCCAGTCATTCATGTGCAGTAAACTATGATGTCTAGCACCTACCTAAACATCATTGCAGAGCAGATAAATAATTTCGTAGCAACAGTATACCCGTCTAGTAGTGCCTTCTTTCAGCAGGATAATGCACCATGCCGCACTGGCCGGATTGTTCAAGAATGGATCGCGGAATATGAAGAAGACTTCCAGGTATTGCCCTGACCTCCAAATTATACAGACAACAATCCAATCGAGCATCTGTGATTTGTGTTGAAGCAGCATATCCCATCTGCGGCAGCTAAGCCACGTAACTTACAGGAGTTAAAGATTCTGCTGGTAACTTCTTGATACAAGATACCAGAAGACACCTTTAGAAATCTTGTAGCGTCCATCCTCGACGGGTAACAGCTGTTTTGTTGGCACGTGGAGGACCAACATCATATTACGCACCTGGTCATAATGATTTGGCTCTTCGGTGTAAATATATTAGACAGATAACTTTATATTCCGTCAAAATTTTCCATAAAAAGCATATTTTAGAGGCTGCGGAGCATCGAATTTGACTTTCTTCTGATACGACAAAAATTCGGTACTTTGTTATGGATCAGGAGGACTGTTTTGGTAATGCAACAAGTTGCATATCGATAAAAAAAAAGTTTAAAATGCTCCTTGTCTTAGTTAAAAAAAAAGTTAAAAAGTTTAAAAAAGTTCCTTGTCTCAAAACCATAAAGATAAAAAGGACCAGATTTCATTGAGAGTGGTTTCATTTTCGGCTGAAGGTGACCATGTTCGCGTGAGATCATTACAGTCGCTACCTTGATTATGATGAAACGTACTGCTTGTGAAGTACAAAAATGACTTCACGGGCCATATGTCCGAGTATCTCTACCTCACAGTATTTAAGGAGAATTAATGTCAAAGAATGTGAAATTCTGCCCCTTGGGGCTCATCGTTTGGTGAATTTTGTCTTGTCCTTTGCGACTCACGCCACTTATTGGACACCCACAGATGGAGAAAATTAGGGGATCTTTTATCCTAGTACTTCAAAAAATCATAATTATGCTACATGCTACATGCTAAAATTTCAAAACATTGCAAAAAGGGAAAGATATGGGAATTCCTTCACTGACAAATTTGAGATCATGTTTAAGTTTCAATTTGATGCTAAAGGACTCGGTTAATTGCATGGCGTGAATGAGTGATCAGATGTGATCTACTTAGGAATAGACTAATGAGGAAACCACCTCAAACTCCAAACGTAGAAGGCTTCCTAAACGGTTCTTTTTATTTACAATACACAAAATAGATTTAAGCGATGTACATTTTGGAGAAGTATTTTAAAAATTGCGATAAATAATATACATAAATATTAAAAAATATATTATTATTTAACTAAATGAAAATAATCGTAAATAATAAGCAGGATGAACAATCCTAAGCATAGAGGAAATTTTAACTTGATCTGGTGGATCTACGCCCTTCTGATGGCATGTCAGGTACTGCGATTCCTGAGCCACCAGCTGTCGACCGAGATATCTTCTATTGATTTCTTTATACCACGGAATCAGTCATTGCAAGTTGTCTTAACTACAGCTGAAGATGCTGACGACAAAACACTTTCCAGATATAACCCTGGGCTAGTTGCGATGAGTCCCAAAGTGTATAGGTCATTTTCTGTGCTTCTTCTAATGTTGAAAATTACATTCCCTCCAATTGCATAACACGAAACCTAAGGTTTTATGTATTGCTTCAACAGTGATTTAAAATGTATAAATTTAAAATATTTCTTATTTCCACTAAGTTATTACTATAAGCTTTCAGGAGTATTCTTAGTTTATTTTGTTTCACTTCATATATAAAGATAAAGGGACATAGTTTAGAAAAGTAATATTCTTCATTTTATTCTGAAGGTGATCAGTGTAATTACAAAGACAATTTCATAACTTTTAACTTACCATAAAAGTTTTAGATATTTCAGTATATCATTAAACGAAACGCTAAAACTTCATTTTATCTTATGCTTTCAGTTAAAGAAAGATCATTAAAAGAGGAGTAAAAATGGCTAGCAATATAAATCATAACATTTTAAGTAATATTTTAATTATTATATATTATTAAATATATTATTAAAAGGTAAGAATATATTATTAAAAGGTAAGGAGTTTTACATTAGAACATACCCTCTCCCCTGAAATCGTTAGTTACGAAATTTACGGACCAGTCCTTAAAGAGCACATGTACACTAAATGATACATGCACTCTTTAGGAACTCGTTCATGAAAAGACTAGAGGACATTTCATTAAGTATGTTAAGCCATGTTATGTCAATAGCATCTCAGATACAGAACTCATCATCGTCATCATCAAGGCAGCCATATGGGCTATATGGAGGTCCAATCACACCGTGCAATTTAGTTTTCCAAGCATTTCAATACTAAGCTACATCTGCTGCATCTGGCCACTGCACACCAATTCTAACAAGCTCCTGTTCAACATTGTGTGGCCACCGCTTCCTAGGTTTCCCCCTCTTTCTGAGGCCTTTAGACACACTCTTGATAACCCTATTCACTAATCTATAATTATCCATATGGGCAACACGGCCAAACCGAACTTACGAATCTTCTTTCCAGTTTTAAAATTCAAACTACATGCATCATGTGCGGCTCCTTGAAACTTTCCCGTAAAATGATTATAATCTCTTACTCGATCTCTTCCCAGGGGATTCTTGCATATATGGCAGTTTAAAGCATTTTCGTATAAGTTTTGCTCTTCGTCAGACAGGCACATAATACGATTTCTTCTCCTTGATTTAGCCATCGGCGCCTTTGCATTCGGCATTATATCATGGAAACATTCACAATAACCTAAAATTTTCTCTGCTATCAAATCAATTAGTATATCAATTAGCAGTTAAATTATCAGTTACCTTTATTTATTAAATAGACAGTTCTCCATTCGAATTCTCAATTAATAACCATTTGCAAATTAATCAGGAAAATTGGTATAAATCTATATGAAGAAAAATTGCAATTCTTCAATCTTCGATGTTCTTATCGTATTTTTATTGAGATCATCAATTTCACTTTGCATTACAAAGAGTATAAACAAAGTTTTGCAATAATCATACAAAAAGAAAAAAAAAAACATTTCCTTTATTGGAACGCGCAATAACTTCGTTCACCCATCCATCCCAAATCAGAGTTTTAACAGAAATTGTCTTCCCGATTGAAGATGAAAATGAAAATCTGTTTACCGCATAAAATAGAATATGTATAATTAGAATGTTCATGATTTGGAATGTTCATTTCACCAATTGAATCTCTGTCACTTTAAAATATTTCGCTCAAGAGAAGCAAAATGTTCAATATATTTAATTTTATTCAGTTGATTTAAGTTCTTATTTTAAAAATTTTTAAAGGTTAATTTAGATTTCTGTGAGGTTTGGGTCCTTGATATGGGTTCGACTGATTTCCAATTACTTTAAAACTACGAATAGAAAGGGATAAAAATATCAAAATCCAGTTTAACTAACGTCGGTTTAGAGTACAGAGGAAATTATCGCATCTTTCTTCCAAATGGATTCTGTTAATTTCCTATTGTTTTGTTCAGATAAAGATACTAAATATATTCGTGTTATTGAGTGTCGGATTAGTCAGGCTGACGATAGTGTTGTGCGGTTTAGTTCCCTGAAATGTATTCTTTTGAATTCCAATCGTTCCGTTTAGTAGGAACAGAAAGTTTAGAAGTATGAAATTCCGGTTTAACAGAAGTCAGATTAGGGAGTAAAGTTGTAAATATCGCATCTTTCCTCTAATGCATTCTGTTAATATATTGCTTTTTCGGATAAAAATGGCTGAAGATATTCGTTTTATTGGGTATCGGATTAGTGAGAGTGACAATAGTCTTATGCGGGCTACTTCCCTGAAGTGTATTCTTTTGATTTCCAATTGTTTCATTTAGAAGGAACAGGAAGTGATAAAAATATGCAATGATGTTTAAGAAACGTCGAATAAGAGGGAATAGATTTACCAAACATCGGCTGCTTCGATTTACCCTACTGCTACTTTGAGTTCGGTTTTTTTGTTCGGTAAGAAAAAAAGAAACATTTACAAATTTTGTTTTATTGAGGATCGGATTAAGGAGCATATTTGAAGTCCTGTGCAGATTGTATTGTGTTCTTTTGGCTTCTAACTGCTTCATTTAGAAGAAACAAACTTTAAAAAAAATCCGTTGTAGTGGAGTATCGGATTCGATTGTTTTACCTCTGAGCTGCACTTTTTTGCACACCATGGGCTAAATGGCCAGGTCACATGGACCCCAAAGGCTCAGAGGAGGTTGGGGGAGGGGATCCACTGGAGCAGCTGTTGGGAGACAGATGGTCCAGCGTGTTCTTTAACGTGCGCAGGGTATGGCTCTCCCGCACACGGGGCCACGGCTTAACGTCCCATCCGACGGACGGCGGCCTTTTCAAGCCCATCGGTGTCCCCTACTGACCGTGGGCAGGGCGGGGAAATTTTGCGGAGATAAATCTCAACGCTGACCCAGCTGGGATTCGAACCTGGGAACTACAGATTACGAGCCTGGCGCGCTACCGATTGAGCCACTCCCGCCCCATTTATCGGATTATAGAGAATAGATATATTCCTTTTATTGAAGGTCGGATTAGAGAGAATAGATGAAATTAAATATTACGTTGAGTTATAAATAACTCGTTCAAAGAGTGCCGGATTTCAGAGACTTCCGAGAAGGATTGGTTTTGTTCACTAATCGAATAGTGTCCGTTGAAACAGCGGCTCATAAAACTAGTAATACACAAAATCTCGCTCAGTTCTTTCAATTATTACAAAATATTTTTATGTGAATAAGTAAATTATTTTTTCCAATTCAAGGTACTCATTAAAAACGTATATTTTACTTTTTTAACTAAGATATTTGATCTGCTAAAAATATAGGATTTTTTTCTTGTTTATTACTCATTAGAACTGTGTTTTTTCTGTTTAGGTTAGAATTTTGCAGCTGCTCTTTAAGAATATAGTGACAGTGAATCTTGGATCCTGATTTTGCTGCACTGGTGGGCTTCTGTGGAGGGAAAATCTTCCGCTGTGTTTTCTGTTTGTTTGTGGGTTGACAGCCCCAAGTGAATAGATTCACAGGATATGTATATCAGCTGGTGGATAATCCTGAGCAGAAGTCATCGCAGGCACCTGAACTCTTTGCTTCTATTGGCATCGTCAAATTCTACATTGGAGGAAGTCTTCCAGTGTAGATGGCTTCAGCATTTAGTAGTGGGGGAACGGGTCTTTGCCCCATGTCTGCGATTAGGGGGCTGTTTAATATTGTCGACATTCCCTCTCTCAATAAACATAGTTTCTTTAATATCCCACTAACCATTTTCTCTCCATAGGTAGTTGGAATGTGAGGACTCTGCACAGAGCTTTTTCTCTTGATGTCCTCACACAAGAATTCCACCGTTATAATTTAGATATTCTCGGCTTGCAAGAGACCAGATGGACAGATAAAGGTCAGATTCTTAAAAATAATCTTAAATTTCTCTTTTCAGGGAGGGACGACAATAAACATCACCAAGGCGTGGGTCTGCTTCTCAGCAGACACGCTAGCGATGCTCTTCTAGGATATGAGTGCATTAATGAAAGGTTTCTTACAGCAAAATTTCAAACAAGCGTTAAAGACTTGAATGTTATCTGCTGTTATGCCCCCACTGAGGATGCCGATGAGGATGAGAAGGATAGGTTTTATGAACAACTTCAGGATATTTTGAATTCTGTCAAGAAAGGAGATATTACCCTTGTTCTTGGTGACTTCAATGCCAAAGTTGGTACTGACTCTGCCCTTTGGAGAGGAGTAATAGGCCTTTTTGGTATTGGTAGCTGCAATGGCAATGGGCAACGTCTCCTACAGGTAAGTAAACTCAATGGATTCAGAATAACTAACACTTATTACAAACACCGCGACATACATAAGTACACATGGGTTTCACCTGATGGGCTACATAAGAATATGATTGATTACATATTAATTAACAGCAAATGGGCTAGTTCTGTTAGGAATACCAGGGCATAGAGGGAGCTGAAATTGGATCTGACCATTACCTTGTTAAAAGTGTGTTGCAACTTAAACTTAAAAAGTGTCGTGCTAGGGTTAAAAAATTTACTTTTAATACTGAAGCTCTGAAAGATCCAGTTATAGCCAAAGCTTACCATGATAGGTTACTTAGTCATTATGACAGTCATGGTTTGCTTACTACTGAAGTTGAGGAAGAATGGGATCATTTTAAACAGGCTTTTTTGGACACTAACTGTACTCTTTTAGGAAAAAAGGAGCAGAAGCGGCAGAATTATTTGAGTGATAAGGCACTTGAGCTTATTTCGGAAAGAAAGAACTGCAGGAATGCCCTTAATCAATACCCTACTAGTCCTAATAGAAAGCATTGCAGAGACCTTAATAAACTTGTAAAGGATCAGTTAGCTGCTGATAAGAATCTTTGGCTTGATGGTTTGGCTGACACAGCCGAGGAAGCAGTTAGACAGCACAACAGCAGAGAGCTGTACCAGATAGTTAATGTTTTGTGTGGTAGAAAACGGACAGGCATACAAGGATAGAAGGATAAACAAGGTAAGGTTATAGAAGGGGAGAATTCTGTCATGGCTAGGTGGCCTGAGCATTTCAGTGATGTTCTAAACAATGTAGTTAGTTCTACTCCCATTGTTTGCAATGATGATAGATGCATTGGTGGCTTTAATGTTGGCCCTATAACACAATCTAAAGTTATTTTGTCTATTTTTAATTTAAACTTCATAAAACCCCAGGGGTAGATGAAATTACCACAGAAATCCTTAGAGCTGGGAATGTTTCTGTTACCACTTGGATGACTGAAATTTTGAATATCTTCTATGATAAAGGCATGGTTCCTAAGGATTTTACCAGAGCTATTGTTATCCCTATTTTCAAAAAAGGTGATCGCAGTTCTTGTGATAACTATAGGGGTATCAGCCTACTCTCTGTTCCTGGTAAAGTTCTTTCCATGATTGTGCTTAATAGAATTAAGAATCTGGTTGACAGTGATGAGCAATGTGGATTCAGAAGTGGTAGGGGATGTGTGGATCAGATATTTTCACTTAGGCAGATTCTTGAGAAATGTTTAGAGTTTCAGAAACCTTTGGTTGCTTGCTTTGTTGATTTCAAAAAGGCTTTCGACTCTGTTGATCGTCATAATTTGTGGTTGATTGTGAGATCATATGGTATACCAGACAAGTTAGTTAACATTATGAAAGCTCTCTATAATAACACCGAGTCGTGTGTGAGAGTTGGTAAGGCTTGTAGCAATTGGTTTAGCATTACTTCTGGTGTTCGACAAGGGTGCATTTTGTCTCCTTTTCTCTTTAGCTTGGTTATTGATTATGTTATGCGAAATTCACTTCAAGGGAAAGATTTTGGCCTTAAATGGGCTGGAGATACGAAAATTTCTGATTTAGATTATGCTGATGATTTAGCCCTTTTGGCAAATGATGTTGATGAGATGAACTCTTTCATTCGAGCTGTTGATGAAACTGGTAGTAGAGTAGGTTTGATTATAAACAGAGAGAAAACTAAAGTGATGAAAATTGGTCAGGCAGGCTGTGATTCAGTTAATCTGAATGGTTGCAGTCTTGAGCAGGTGTCACAGTTTAATTATCTTGGGAGCTATGTAAGAGATAATGGTGATGTGCGGCATGAGATTAACAGACGAATAGGGATTGCTGCCAGGACTTTTAAGAACCTATGGAGAGTGTGGAGAAATAGGTGTATACACCTAAAGACTAAAATTAGACTGTATAATAGTTTGGTTCTTTCTAGGGTTAGTTATGGTAGTGAAACCTGGACACTTTGTAAACAAGATAACAGGAAACTAGATGCTTTTGATTCCAGATGCTTACGCAGTATCTTGGGCATTAGGTGGTTCAACTTTGTAACTAATGATGAGATTAGGCAAAGGAGTTTGCAACCTCCTTTAAGCAGCATATTGTGCAGAGAGAGACTCCATTGGTTTGGCCATGTTGCCCGTATGAATAATTATAGATTGGCGAATAGGGTTATGAACAGTGTGCCTAAAGGCCTCAGAAAGAAGGGGAGACCTAGGATGCGGTGGGAAGACAATGTCAAACAAGACCTTGTTAGAATTGGTGTGCAGTGGCCAGATGCAGTAGATGTAGCTCAGGATAGACTTGCTTGGAGAACTAAATTGCACGGTCTGGTTGGACCTCCGTAGCCTATGGCTGCTTGAGGATGATGATGATGATGATGATGAATCTTCGTTAAGTTTGGATTGGACGGCTCTGCTTTATATGTTTTACATTTAAAACGATTTACATCTGTATGAAATATCTCGTTTTCGTCGCTAATGAATTTCGCTCTGCACGGTTTTGAAACGTGTCTTCAAGAACGTAAAGGAATGAAATATTTAGAAGGCATAAACTGGAATAGTGGTTAAGCAGTTAGCGACTGTTCCAGCAAGGCAAACTTTGTGTGTTGTGTTAGCTCTAACTAAGGCAGTGGTCAGCAGTGACTTCGGTCTTAGTAGGGCATGTCCTTGTATGAGAAGGCCTGTATTAAGGTAGGAGTAGCTTCCAGGATTCTTCTCTGTTCTATATGTCGCAAATCAATCAAGGTAAAAATATTGTCTCATCCTGACAACCCTATGAGCCACAATATTTATTCACAACATGAATAAATATTTTGGTTTCTATACAGGGTGATTCAAAACTTATCGTTCAAATTTCGTGGGGAGGTAGGGAATACGTCAGGAAACCGATTTCACATAGGAAAGTGTGTCCGCAAATGTACGCATGCATATGTAGAGGGCGCTGTGTGTACCCAACCAGTGTACAGCTCGCCCGACCACTCCCGCTGTCATCAGCGATCGTTTGGCCACCCAGGTCACCTGATTTATCGCCCATGGATTTCTTTTTGTGGGGGGCCATGAAATACCATGTGTACGAGACCCCCGTCGACAGTGAAATGGACGTTGTTGCACGAATAGTGGCCGCCGCAGGCATTGTCCGTGATATGCCAGGCGTTTTTGAAAGTGTTCGGCGGTCAATGCAACGGCGCTGTGAATCCTGTGTCCGTGTAAATGGTCGCAATTTTGAGCACCTAGGGTGAATCTGTACTTTACCTTGTTGGAATAAAAGTCACATTCGTTACCACTTAACTGTACTGTTTCCTTGGGTTCACTTTACTTGTTCATTTTGTTCATGTAGATAACGTTTGCGAATATGCATGTAGAAATCGGTTTCCTGACGTATTCCCTACCTCCCCACGAAATTTGAACGATAAGTTTTGAATCACCCTGTATAGTGACTTTCTAAATAGTGACTGTTATAGACTTACTGTAGAGAGCTCTTCTATCTGTGCGACTATATTTTATAGTCTAAATTAGGAGTTCTCAACGTGGGATATGCAGCAGTATTTTTTGGGGTACGCCGCGAGAGGTCGCAAGATATATTTTATATATATATGTTTTATTTTATTTCCATTGTTATACTATAACTATAGTTTTATCTATCTAGACAAGGGTTAGTTACATACACATTTCCACTGGGTACGTGAAGCATAAAAGGTTGAGAATCACTGGTCTAAATAATAGTGTATATTACACAAACATGAACAATTTTCCTTACTTTTCAGCAGTACTGTTTGGCACTCAACGGTTTAAGTGGCCAGGTCATAAGGGCTCAAAGAAGGTTATAGACTGACTGAACTCACTGAACAGCTGTTAGGAGACAGATGGAATCCTCTGGTCAAGGCCATTTACCGTGTTCTTTGAAATGTAGGGTATGGCTATTTGGCGTATGAAGACACGTCATAACGTACCAACCGATATGCCTATGGACACCTTTCCAAGCTTAAGGCCGCCCACTTTCTAACTGAGGTCAGGGTATGTATATTGGGTTGGGGGATTGTAGAGATAAATTTCTATGCTCACACAGTTTGACTAGAACTTGGGGACTGCAGGGTTTGAGCCTGGAACGCTATCGACTCAGTCAAGCTTCGCTTTAAAATATAGTGCCATCCTGGGATACTAATATTTAAAATATAAAGAAACCTGCAAGTGTTAACGAGTTTGACTTCCTGCTTTAGAACAATCTGGTTAGATTTATTCGCTGATACAATTTGAAATCGAAGATTTTGGTAAAATTGAACTTGTATGAGTCAAGTCTTGTATGAACAAACATCTCACTGTACGGGATTTTCATTTGGGATCCTTTCTTAGCGTTGATATCTTACCTTCAAGCTATTTTTACGTTGCCAGTTGAGATATAGGGAGTTGATAACGGAATAAATTTTATGTAAAATATATAAGCAACTTAGATCTTTTCAGATTTAATCTATTTTGATGTCATTTATAAATAAATCGAAATGAATTTCACTGTGAATTCTATAATTCAGCGCTGTCCAACTAGCGGCCCGCGGGTCGCATAAGGACCGCACAAGGATTATTTGTGGCCCGCGAACAAAATCAAGTTCTTACTAGAAATTTTAAATAAACATCTTTAACCCACCTTATAATTTTTTTCAACTTATATTACTCTACTTGATGTGCAATCTTCAACTTACTCATTTTATAAAGTTTACAAAAAATTCTTAAGCCGATCGGCAAACTTCTGAAACCTTTTAAGAGCGGTGCGGCGTCATCAAACAAATGTTTTTGATAAAGCTGCAGTAATAAGAAGCATCTAACGACAGCACGAATCGCTCTCACTGCGCATGCATATGGCATGCATTGTCGAATGTTGCACTGTATTGTACATCAGGAGACATTGTGTGGCATTTCGCTGAGACTAAACGACGTAATGGAAAAGGTTCTCAAAATTACCAGTTTAATTGGTTGCGGAAATCGTTCTCTTACACACAGAAAATTTAAAGCTTTTTTGGACGAACTGCATGCTGAGTATATCGATCTGCTTTTACATAGCAATATTCGCTGGTTAAATGCCGGAAAATGCCTCAAGAGATTTTTACACTTCGAAAAGAAATCCATCTTTTTCTCACAGAAGTGGGCACAGATGAAGATTTAAAGCAAGTTTCGTTCATGAAAAATTTCAATGTTCACTTGCTTTCCTAACAGACATTACAGATGATTTAAATGTCTTGAATAAATCCTTACAAGGAAAAGATCAAAACGTGTGCTGTCTTTATTATCATTTTACTGGGTTTAGAAACAAACTACAATTTTTGAAGTCAAATTTGCAGGAAAACAATTTAATTCCTTTTGAAACTTGTAAAGAGTTCTACGAAGAAATGAAGCGACTTAGTAAAACAGTTAAATTTGAAAAATTTGTTTCTATATTAGATATCCTAATTGAAGATTTTAATAGAAGATTTTCACAATTTGATGACCTTAAACAAGTTTAAATTTATTCAGTAATTCATTAAATATTGATATCAGCACCGTAGATCCTAAATATCAAATATAATTATGTGACCTTCAGGCAGACTCAATTTTTGCATCTAATAGAGAAACTGGAATAGAATTGTTCAAACTTTTGCCCGAAGAAAAATATCAAAAAATGAAAGGGTTTCGACTCCAAAGAATTTAATCTACGTTCCGAAGTACATATATCACTGTTTATATGGACTGCGAGCGCGCATTTTCTGACATGAAATATATAAAATCAAGATACAGAAACTGCTTGAAAGACTCTACACTTGAACATATAATTCGGCTCGCAACAACAAATATCGATATGCACGTAAAAGAAATTATTGCCCAACTACAGCCACAATGCTCCCATTACATTTATTAAATATTTGATAAGGTTTAGAAAATTTAAAATGGTTTATTATTACTTTTATTTTTCATATATATAAAATATTTTTTGAGGTTTTTGAGGTTTATTATTACTTATTATTTTTCGTATAAATAAAATAATTTTTTGAGGTTTTGTGGTTTATTATTACTTATTATTTTTCGTATAAATAAAAATAATTTTTTGAGGTTACATGAATTGACTTTTCTCTTACCAAACCTATTATTTTGGCCCTCGAAATATTGACAAAAGAAAAAATTGCCCGCCGTCTTAGAGAAGTTGGACAGCACTGCTCAATTCTTAAATCACATTATGTCTCTTTCACATTAACAGTGCTTTTCATCTAAACATGTTTTAAGTTAAACTTAATTTCGGCGTTAACTTTCATGTTATCATGTCAAGAAAATTTATATCCACGTTTTAACCGAAGGCTCAAACTCTCCTTGTTTAGAAAAAAGTTAAAAATGGTAAAAAAAAAAAGTGCATCGGAGCTTCATCAACACTAATCAAAAGTCAGCGTAAGGCGGAAATAACCGAAAACGAAACTCTTTTAGAAACGTATTCCCTGTGAACAGAATTGTAAAAAATAAAACGGACGAAGTGTAGAAACTCTAGTCACCACTTTTATGGATCCCGTTTCTAATCCGGTTTTCCGTAGAGGGTTAATTTTTTCCTTATTGAATTTCTCTCAACAGAATCAGTCGAAAATCAAAAAGAGCCGACACACTTATATAATATGCAAAATATGCATTTTCTCTTATCCGGGTCTCAAATGCATCGCAGATTTTTAAATTTGAATTTCCTGAAGCGAAAAAGTCGAAAATCAAGCCAATTCACTGAATGGGGAAAAAAAGAGCCGACACACTTATATAATATGCAAAATATGCATTTTCTCTTATCCGGGTCTCAAATGCATCGCAGATTTTTAAATTTGAATTTCCTGAAGCGAATAAGTCGAAATCAAGCGAATGAGCTCCAGAGACAAATCCTTCAAGAAATATATCCGATCTCTCTAATACGGACTTCGAAAACGGATAATTTTGCTGTTGTTTTGATTTTTAATTCCATTTTTCCCAAATTAATCAACTGCAAGACTTCCTCCAATATAGGTTGTACGATGCCATAGAAGCAAGAGATATGTATATTATCTGTAAATATGGAACTTGACCTCTATCTTGGTGTTTATTTTTTCTAGATCCGGGCTTTCAATTACATATGATTTCATTTGTGCACGATTAATTCAAAAGTCGTAACAAAAATGGAATGGAAATGTTTGTTTGTTTGTTCGCGACTTTTGAAGAACGAATTTTTTGCATCTCCTTACCTTTATGTCGTGACTATTCCTGTGTGCTTTGGGGGTGGCTGTACTTTAGGGACGAACCTAAAAAAATGAGGGGGCGAAGATAAAGCGCTGTGTTTCATCAAGGTAATTCGGGGAAAGTGGGCCTGATGCCGCAATTTTTATAATCATAAAAATGATGGGGCCTACCAATCCCAGGTCTAGGCTGTCCGCCTATCTCGATGTACAAGAACAAGATCAATATACAAAACAAATAAACAGATCGATGTGAGATCACTTTCTGGGAACATTTATTTAATTTTACTCTTATTCTCAGTTATTGTCAATTTACTCTTCTAATTCAAGTGAATTTCACACAAATGCCAAAAAAGTCCTCTTTCACGCCCTGCATCATTATTTGGGAGCATTGCAATTTACGGCTCAAACAGAAATGGTCGGGAGCAGCATGGCAGCGACAAATTGTCATTTAACCTGGGGGAGACCAGACTAGGAAAGAATGACCCTACCTCATTCCTTTGCCCTGTGTGGACGGAAGAAAATGGGTTTCCTTGTATATATAAAACTGTCGTCCTTTTGGTCGATGTCGGGATCCTACTGTTCATCAGCAAATTTGCCTTTTGTTAGTGTCCAAAGTTGCGCACCTCGATGCCGGGGGAAGAACATGTCAGGTCCTTCTTTGTGAATGAGGTAGAAGTATGTACAGTCGCCAAAAATCAACTTTTCACACCGAAAGTTCAGAGAAGAGTGTCCAAAAGTGCACTCGTTTTCTTGCTTTCCAGCTTCTCCGAGTGGTGGGCAAAAATCACCTCTGTTGCTGTGTCAGGTGGCGATCGGTGCATGCTGAACTGAACCGGCGTCAGGCCACCCATGTGGCACTTATTTTTCTTTTCGGTCGTGTGGTTGCTGCCAGATGTGACCGCTTTTTGACCGAGTTTCCTTGTACTAAGCCTGCGAGCTACCTGCTTCTTCGACATGAAAAATCCGAGAACTAAGATGAAAGAAGGTGGGAAGCTAAGACCTAAACAACAACAGCATGGCGGATGGGACTTAGCATACAGATACGTCGTGTCCACATTTTCAAAGAAATGCGAGCATTTATACCAAGTGCTACTGAAGAAACGCAGCTTATTTAATGTAGAGTTTACAGCCAAGATTTTTTTTTTTTACTTTATTTCTAGAGAACAGCATTTGAACATAAGAGAGAAATTACAAAATTAGTCAAACGCTAAGGTTCCAAGAATTTTTTATTGGTACATTTTTATTTCAAAGTAAATCGTTAATGGATACAACGAGTATTTTTATTTCCTCAGAAGGTAAAATCTCTTTGGATATAGCAATGTGATATTTAACTTAAAAATTACTTGCTGGATCATTAATGTCAGGTTTTTAGGGATGGCGAAGAAAACATTTATATCTGCACTGATACCTAGGGATTTAGAAAAAGTGTCTGAGGCGGTTGCACTTGTGGGAGCTTTAGTCCATGGTCAGCTGGAAAAGCATACGTAGTCCATGATCCATTGGATAAGCATATATAGTTCATGGTCCCCTGGATAAGCATATGTAGTCCATGATCCACTGGATAGGCATATGTAATCCGTGGTAACAATCTTATGCAACATAGCCTGAGGACATCTAATCTTTTGACATGTAAGAACTGATTGGACAGCTAAAATACATTTAATAATTTTAGTGTTCATCACATTCCGATTTTTATTTCTTGAGTAGGTTCATTTAGGTAAAGATCCATTTTACTTAAGCATTACTAATGAAAGCACAAGGAATTCAATGCAAAATTAGCATGTTCTTCAAGTCTTGCGAAGGTGATTACCTCAAGTCTTGCGAAGGTTAAGTGAATTCGCAAAATTAGCTATATATGGGGTCCCCAGGATGGGAATGTTTCTGGAATAGATACTTCGTTTTCTACCTGTAAGTCCATTTTGTTCTTTAATGTTGGTAGTGACTGATCACTACCAACATTAAACATATTATGTGGTCCTCCAGAGAACAAGGGAGGTGTGTACCCAGAGAGAAATGCAATTTTAACTAATATTAACACAAAAAATACATATCTCACTGTCATATTCAAACACACTTTCCGTTCCGAAAATCCTACACTGAAATGGATCCAATTCCTGACTAGAAACGTTCTTAACACATACAAAGGAACCTTACAAGCTAGTGACCTATTCCTTATCAATCAGGTGAAATTACGTATTAATATATATTTCCTTATTCTCTCTGATCATTTCACTCACTCTCTTCAACATTAAATGACAATTTCTGTATGTTGTTACTCTCTTAACTAAACACTACCCCCCTAAGTGACATGGTTAATATTTCCTTGCTTTAATGACACTTCTAGCTTGGCTCTTATGTACTTTTTTTCCCAATAATTATTCTTTTTAATACCAATTTGTGGAGGATTACCTTTGAAAATAGTGCATTCATATTTTAATGACTGCAATGACACAGCAAGAATATCTTGGCACATGACATCATTTTTTTAATGGCCGAAATAAGTTCACAGATTCGAAATCTCTGTTGCGGCACCAATTTGTTCTACACCCCAGTTCACGCGTAGCTGAAAAGGGGAAACAATGTGGGGAAAAATAACTCGGGGAATGCGTTGTGTTTGAAAGTCATTATCATCATCGTATAGAATAAAATATTTGTAATCGTTTCTAGAGATTCTTCACTTAGCTCTCTGCTAAGGTGATAACAAAGAAAATCACAAAAGTATTGCATGATATAACCAACACCTGATTCAACCTTTCTAGTATAAACAAAATTCTCCAAAACACTTGTGGATTAGTTGGCTGCTCTGTGTGGCCAGCATATGTAAGGTTAGGAATAGGAAACAAAATACACTTTTTAGTATTATTTTCTTGTATACAATCTTAGCCATCTTGACTTTGCTTACTTTCACCTGATTTCAAATTTCTGATATTCATAAACAGAAAGGAAAATAAGGCACTGGTCATCTTGTTGAGTAGCTAAATGGACGCCATATCTCTTTTGAAGTACAAATTCAGTAACTGATTGCACCATTGACATGTTTTAGGATTATTTTCTGCTTTTTAGGGTGGACAAAGGAAGATACGTATGTTTAAAATATTCTAATTTATTTATATTTTTTTCTCTGCCACTAAAATCACCTATTTTCAAAATTTTTTATTTCATATATATGACTCATAAACATCGTCACATTTTTCCTTCCCTTTTGTCATAGAGTCGTCGTGTTGGAGGTAGCCCATGATGTCAAAAGTTTTAATTTGTGATATAACCCGTTAGGTGGAACCCCTCCCTAGATTTCAATCCCTTTTTGGAGCATGGGGAGAATGATGGGGAGGGGGCATATTTCAAAGTACGTCTACGACGGTCTTCATGTGAGCTTTCATTTGAAAATTAACTCGTAACTGTCGGCCTCGCATTTGGAAGATATAGACCCACACCAAATTCATTTCCATAATTCTCCACACCAAATTCATTTATATAATTCTCCACACCAAAGACGAAGAAATGTGAACGATTTTCACATTTCCCCTTCTTTGGTGGGGATAATTCAATGGGGAATAGTTTTACTTTCCACAGCATTCCCCACGTCACAATATTTCATTTGATATGCAACGTGTTACGTTTGGCCCTTGCTTTCCGAAGATATAGCAGAACACTCGCTTTCATACTTCCCCTTTTGCAGGGGGGAAGAAAGCATGGTGGATCGATTTTTCTATATTTTAACACTCCCATATATCATAAGCTTTAATTTGAAGCATAGCATGTTACTTTCGCCACTCGCTTTCTGGAGATATAGAGGAATAATCGTTTTGATAATTATACTTTTTAGGGAGGATGCAAGTATAGAAGTAATACTTTTTTTCACAGCCTATGACACTTCACACATCACAAGCTTTCATTTCACGTTTAGGTTATTACTTTTGGCACTCACGTTTCGGAGCAATAGTTTTCATAATTCTCCTTTTTAGGGGTACACGTTTTCATAGCGATACAAGCTTTCATTTCACATATAAATTATTTTGTTTGTCTGTCTCGTTCGAAAGATATGATGGAACAACTGTTTTGACAAATCTACAAACCGATAAACCGACAAAGCACAAGCGAAAAGCAATAGAGAGATAATTGAAAACAAATATATTAGCCTTTATATTCTCATTAGTACATGTTATGTCTTGATTAATTTTAAATCTTTGTATCCTTATAATGACTCGAATAATAATTAAAAAACAGTCAAAGTGTTTTACTTATTTTTTTATGGAAAGGTTACCTAAAGGTTTGGTGCATCTAATGATATTGTACACCAGCACTGGTCCTGAAATTTCAAATTCGTCTACTACTGTTTTAGATTGACAAGAGTCAGTGGTGGATCCACGGGGGCGGGGGTGGAAGCATTGCCCGATTTGCTCACCCCCACTCTAGAGCCCCAAGAAGAACGGGACAAGAACTGATTACCATTTTAGAAACTATTGAATGCGATATGTTTATGCTCATGGGTGCACAAAACTTCGATCAGACAGGTTAAAATACCTCAGGATTATCGCCCTAAAAAATCTGTTATATATATTCTGGAATAGCAGCAGCAGAAAATTCTCAACTTTAAACGAAAACATGCATTTCAAAGGAAATAAAAAAAATACTTTTAAAGAATCAAAGGAAATATCTGGTTAGAAATAATAATAATATACATTTTAATTAGAATTACGAATTCGTGGTCTACCTGGTCTAGTGTTAGTGTACGTAACCGCTAAAATTAGCTAGTATGATATATGAGAAGTCTAATATAGCTTCTAGGTTATCTCTGACCATTTTGTACAGGGAAGTACTATCGTTTTTTCAAAAAAATGTACAATCTTATCCAATAACTGGAAGAAATGAGCCATATTCAGTATATTTTTGTATCGCAGATTGAGTGGGCCTGCTTTAGGAGATCAACATATCGGTTAGAATTGTTCATAATCAACCACGCATATTAACACTCGGCAATAATTTTAAAATTCCAAAGGCTTCTGATAATACGGAAAGATTATAAACTGGCCCATATCTATTTTCATGAGCCATCTAGGATATTGATTCCTTAGTGATTTGGTTGGACCATGAAATGACACTAAAATCATTTCTTATATAATCACTTTACAGGGTTGAAAAATCCTTCCTGCTTGCCATTCAGTGCAGCTGAATATTCTTGGTCGATTGAAACCTCTTTTCTCGATTGAAACCTCTTGCATTGAATGGCAACGCAAGAGGTCGTTTGAATTTGGTCGATTGAAACCTCTTTGTCTTCTTCAGATAATCTGAATTTGTTAACTTCTTGCATCTTTAATAATGTATCTGAGAGGAATAATATAAATAAACATAATGACTCAATGTCTTCTATTGGTAAGAAAATCAGATATCAGATTGATAATCAGAGATATAATTGATATAAATATGTATAAATAAAATTTCAATGTACCTTTTATTCATTAGAAGGATTTTTTTTGGAACCAATGCTTTTTTTTTCATTGGCTGTTGATCTCGATTTGTACGGTTTCTATTTATACGTGATATCCCGGAATTTATCTACGGTGAGAGGAACCTATCTTCCGTGTAAATCGAGGGATCTTATTTTATTAAATTACTTTTGTGTCCAAAAACAAAAATTTCGAAAAGGAATAGGCTGTTTTTCGGCCAAAAACGCCCAGAAAAGTTGGGAAATCCCTTTTTTCGCCAGAGGACCTCTTTAATTAGAAAAGAAGCCTTACTTCTTATATCGCACCCGCTAAATACATTTTCTGGACCGCCCTTGGTAAGAGAGAGACTCTTGAACTATTGATTCTTTCTAAAAGTTTTTTACTTTTCTAAAGGTTGCAGAGGATTTATTTTTTGCACTTGAAAAAAGGAAATGTAACACTAGAATATTGACTCATATATCAGATTGATACGTCTAGGCAAGAGTCCAACTCAGTGATGAGGATATTTTCATGTTTTTCATCTGCTATCTGTTGGTCGTGACAAGAACAGCCAATAAATAAATTTCTGATTTGAACACATGCAGTTTACAACTCACAACCAATAGCAATCATGGAACGGTTCAGTGTTCGTAAATATTCTCAAAACTAAATCACTTCAGTTCAAAAGCTATTCATCTAAAAAAGTGGCAGACCAGATAAAATATCTCCTAGAATTTACAGTTTGTACAAATAAATAAACTCTTTTAGTAAGTTTTATCTTGTAAACTGCATAGACACTTGGCAGTCACAAGAGATAAACATTCAGTAAATCCACTTAAGATTGAACTGTTTAACATTTGATCATTTATACAGTAATCTTTAACTGATGTAATGGATGTTCCCTAAAGCTTTGCTTATGTTATCAAAGTCTCTAGGCAATTTATAAGTGTGATAACTAATGTCTTTAGGTATTACTTGAATATATGGAATAAGATTTTAGTTACACAAGTTTTACATAAGTTTCACAAATAATTTTTTGTAACGGAAATTCTTTTGCACTCATGGAAATTCTTTTGCACTCTTTGCTAAGAGAATAACTAAAAGGCATCTTCCCGTTAGAGTAATTTGATAACAGCATGTTGTTCCCCCCCCCCCCCCGTGTCTATTTACTTTTATCAGATAGACACGAGAGAAAGACTTATTTTAAAATTTTGATTAGTAATGAGCTATTCTCCTAATTCAGAAAGCATTTAGAATACTATTAAGTAAAAATTTATCTAGTTTGCACAGTTAAAGAACTAGCATTTATTTATAGACATATGGGTATTTCTGCCTTATATTTTTGCCTTGGTTCTCTAAGCTTACACACACGTCTCTCGTACACTCGAGTCTGCATTGAATATGCACCAATCACGAGGAAACATTAATACTCAGACTTTGTTTCTTTAGTCATTAAGAAACAAAGTCTAAGCATTCACAAGTAAAAAATGTAAATGGGGGAATGTCTATGACTGGCAGTTGTTAGTGGTCTTTCGTAAATGGCTACTCAAGACTTTTAGTCATAGCCAGCCTAACTACTACCAGTACAGCTCAAAGAGTAACATTTGCTCAAAAAGCTAAATTTTCTTATTTGAACCCTGAAATATTATCTGTGTTAGCTGCAAATAACATCATGTTGAAATAACTAAGATTAATTCTTGTAAAAAAGCTCCATATTCTGCCTAGCGGCGTATTGGTCGATGTTAACTGCAGGGATGAGTGGTGGTGCATCATTGTAGTTTGTTCTGGCAGATGTTAAAATTACATTTTCTATAGTTTCCCAATAAGAGTTAATGCTTTCTTCATCAACTATTTTTCTCTTTCTACTAATTTTTGGTGGTCGTTCTGGTGGCTTAGCTAAAAGCTAATTTATTACTCAATTTAATATTAATTTTTTAAAATAGAACCTTGTTTTTTCTAGTTAATTAAAACTTATAACTTCCAATAATTTCCAACAAATACTTACTTTCTTATTTCCAACTTGCAATAGGTGAGTATACATTAGTTAATAATTCATCATATAAAAATTGTTCTGTGGAGGGTGTTAAAGGAAAAAAATTAAATACGTTGTCAGAGAGTTCAAAATTGGGAATCCGCTCTGATCGTCGGGGCGTATTCAGAAATATTTGTGGTGATTCAACTCTTGGGAGCGATAAGTTCAATGGCGATTCAACTCTTGGGGGCGATAAGTTCAATGGTGATTCAACTCTCGGGGGCGATAAGTTCAATGGCGATTCAACTCTCGGGGGCGATAAGTTCAATGATGATTCAACTCTTGGTGGCATTAAGTTCAATGGTGATTCAACTCTTGGTGGCGTTAAGTTCAATGGTGATTCAACTCTCAAGGGCACATTTGATTGTAAAGGGGGTACCTTTTTTTTCTTCATGATATTTTTCAAAAGGTTCATGTTTTTAACGGCGGTGGGTCTTTGAGGTGACGAGTAGAAAATCTGCGATGGGGAAGGCATTGGGGACACAAGTTCCATATTGGACTGCCGCACTGTAGTTTCGGTACTAGACTGCCGCACTGTAAGTTCCATATTAGACTGCTGCACTGTAAGTTTCGCATCAGTCACTGTAGTTGGAGACTCGGATGTTTCCATATTGGACTGCTGATACGTTGTTTGTTCGGGTTCCACATTAGTCATCATAGTTTGGGACTCGGATGCTTCAATGTTGGACTGCCGGTACGTTGGGCGGTTAACCGCGGTTTACGTGGTAAGGTTCCACATTGGCTCCCGACTGCTGGGATGAGTAAGGTGCATCATTGTAGTTGGGGTTAGTTGTTCTGGCGGCGTATTGGTCGATGTTAACTGCAGGGATGAGTGGTAGTGCATCATTGTAGTTTGTTCTGGCGTACTGGTCGATGTTAAAATTACATTTTCTATAGTTTCCCGATAAGAGTTAATGGTTTCTTCATCAACTATTTTTCTCTTTCTACTAATTTTTGGTGGTCGTTCTGGTGGACGTTCTGGAATATTTACCAAATTTAATTGCATCATCGGCTGAGATTCTATTGTTTGAGTTTCATCGCCCGAGATTCCATTGCCTGAGTTTCTATTGCTTGAGTTTCTATTGCCTGAGTTTCCATTGGTTCGGATTCCAAAAATAAAATTGCACTGGTGGTTTCTGCTTCATCTACTGGTTTAACAATTTTAACTTTTTCAATAAAAAATAGACAGTGGGTAGGTGCAATAAAAAAGTAAGCCTGAGGACCACACAAAGTGTATTCTGTGTTAGCTGCAAATAACATCATGTTAAAATAACTTGAAATGTCTTTGGAAACCAGGGCGATATTTTCAGTTCTCTCCCTTTTTTCTTTACTGATGAATTCTTGTAAAAAAGCTCCATATTCTGGCTTGCCGCTGTAGAAATATAATGGAACTGAACAAGTGAGTATTTTTAACATCTCATCGGGCTTGAGATGTTCTACTCCAGTTGAAAAATATTTATTAGCCAACCACCATTTTTTGTTTTTTGATTGGATTCCTGATATCGTATTTGCCGAACTTTGCAGATTCTTTAGAAAAAGTTCGTAAGAATATCTCTTGGGAATAGAAGTTTTTTTAAACAATTTACTTAAAAAATAATTTTTCTTTTTATTCTTACTAAATTTCTTGCCACTAGTAGGGTGAATGCAGTCATCTTCTTTAAACAAGAAAGTATGTTCACTTACAGAAACCACGTTGAAAGTTTTATGTTCGTTTTCAAATATGCCCTTCACTCTAGCTTGAAAATTTTCCATTTTACTAAATGTTGAGAGACTAATGGCAATAAGTTTTTCTCCTCTATATATACACACAAAATTTTACTAGATAAATTACGTATGGACTCAAGGGGATTCGTTTATTGGCTACATTCACGAGTGATTCGTTTATTGGCTGCAAGGGGATTCGTTTATTGGTGGCCAATAAGAGTTTACTATTAGAGTTAAAGGGGAATGGGAGTTGCATGAAGTTTGGAGTGACCAATGAGAATTAGGGAATGGTGGGAAGAGAAACATGAAGGGAAGTTACCAATGTCAAAGGATGAGGGTGGATTGAAAATTGTGAGATTATTCTGGGAAGAGTCTTGGGAAGGTGAAATGTAGGTCGTGAAGGAGGAAGTTACTAATAGACAATTATATCAAAGGAAGTTCTTGAGTAACATGGGGGTTAAAGTTATCAATAGTCATTACGACAAAGGGCCAATATTACAAGGTTATAGATTCTTGGAACATTGCCTATGCGTGCACGTGTTAGGAAATACGTAATTGACTGAAACCTATATAAAAGGAAAGACGGATTGGAGAAGGTTAATGATGAATGTTTATTTAACAAAAATTGTTTATCCCAGAACTGTAAGTTTTTATGAAACTTTAAAAGATGAGTTTCTAGTTTATGAAAAAAGCTTTTCGAGTTTTATAGTCATTTCTAAAGATAAAGACAAGATAATTGAAACCTGTCAAGTTTTTAGAGATACTCTACAACTAGTAGAGAGCATTGATGGTCCGTGGATTGATGTCGTAGAAATCGATAGACCATTTTTAGTGTAACCAGAGACTGATAAAAGATTCTTTGAAACATGCAACAGATATCTGAGGAACAAACTTTCAGAATCAATGAGTGTCTATTTCCAATAGATAGAAAAAAGAAAAAGATTCTGAGAAACAGTAATGGAGATAGATTGTGTATCAAATGCCGAAATCAAAAGATGGAAATTTTAGTTTTGCCATGTAATCACAAAACTTTCTGTCAAAACTGCTTACAGGAAAAATGTCCTAAATGTAAAATGTTTATTGTTGAATTTATCAAGTTTTATTAAAAGTGAGATGCAACATTAATTTTTGTCTGTTTTTAAAGCTTATGGTGAAAATGAGTCAAGGATGGGGGACAGCATTTATGATGCTACAAAGTTTCAAGAGGTTACTTTTGAGTGTACACCATGGGCTAAATGACTATCTCCGTAAAGGCTATGGGGTGGCTGAAACAGTTGTTGGGTGGCCGAAAGGGCTATTGGGTATCTGAAGGGTCTATTGGGTGGCTGAAGGGGCTATTGGGTGACCGAAACAGTTGTTGGGTGGCCAAAACAGCTATTGGGTCTATTGGGTGGTCGAAAGGGGCTATTGGGTGGCCAAAAGGGCTGTTGGGGAAGTCATCCAGCGTTGCTTGCATGTGGGACCATGGCTCAACCGATGGCCTTGTCTCAACTATTGATCGTGCCCTGATCCAACTGGATAGACAAACGTGCTACAGAGTTATCCCCCTGCTTTCAACCCTTGCCTTTTGAATGTTTTTCCAAGGCTCATAAAGCTTCTTTGGAATATAAAGAAATATAGAGTCCACGTTTAACACAAGTAACTCTACAAGTATAACTCTACAAGTATAACTCTTAATTTTTAATGAGTTTATAATAATCTTTTGTTTGAAGATTTACACTGGGTGTATAATATTCACTAGGAAAATTTCCAATAAATGTTGAATAACAGTCTTGATTTATACAAGCATGTGTACTAGGTACTAAATATCTCACATATTTTTTCATCTGTTGATACATTTTTTTACATTTCAAAGTAGAAATTACATAACAGTAATGTACGATGTTTTCGGCAATAAGGTTTTCGTTATTGTATGACAATAGCAAATCCATAAAATCTCTATAAATCTGAAACTTTGCAATCTTAATGCTCCCATTAGGGAAAAATGTTTTTTCTGTAATTTTAAGATTTTTCCAGATAGTGTAACATACTTGAGGGGGTATGTTGTTATTTGACTTTAGAGTAAAAGTTCCAGTTATTTCGTTATCCGTTTTAAAAATATTGTTTCTAGTTATGTAATATCGATCGTCATCAGAAAAGTCTTTTCTAAATGCCCAAATAACGCTCTTTTGGGGTGACCCATGCCACGTTAACTCGTGCCTTTTGTTAAAAGGTCTATCAGTCGCATTAATGCGTCTTCTGTTAAGTTGAATATAACTTCTTTTAAAAGTTCTTCTATTAACGTCTCTTTCATCATTTCTTCTATGAGAATCATAATATTTTTTGCGGCTCCTTTTTTCAGATACACTAGAACGGGGACTAGGTGATCGGGAAGGTTTATATGGTGGAGATTTATATGGCGGAGAATATTGCATAGCTTCATCTAGATTTTCTTCCTCAGGTTTTAAATTGAGAAGTTCATCGGGTTTCGAAAGTTCTTCGGATCTCAAAGAACTCAAGTTGAATTCAACTTTATTATCGAATGGTGGTTCTTTTAAGTAACTCTTGTAAGGATCAATCTGGGATTTATCCTTGTTATCATCATCGTTATAAAAACTAAAATTTTCTAACTCGCTTTTATAAACAGCATCTACTTCCATTTTTTAGTGTTTTTAACTCAAAGTATAGTTCGCAATATATATAAAAAATTTCCCTTAAAATTTTTGTCTTTTCGGATATATAAAAACCCCACACTCTTATCCTCTTAAATCATCAATGGATTTATTTACGAAACTGAAAACTTTTTTAAGAACAGACGGAACGATAATCGATAATGGTATTTTCCGATTGTATTACAGAGTCACCTGTTCGATTCTCTTGGCATTCTAGTGAGCAGTAAGCAATACATCGGAGATCCCATCGATTGCCTTCCACATAATAAAATTCCCACGAGGTTCTTGGACACTTACTGTTGGATACACACTATGTTTAGTTTACCCGATTCGTGGAAAAAAAATGTTCCTAGATATTTTTGGAAAAATATGGAAGGAGGGAAAATTAGAAATATCATTCTAGGTCTTCATCTCCCCATCTCCAAAGAAGTAGAGACCAATATCTCGCTATTAGTAAATTATTTAATAACTAATGTAAAAAATCATAATTTATATTATTTGTATTATTTTTTCTCTGAAATTTTAAACTTGGTCATCGTGATTGTTCAGATGATTTTAACCAATAATTTTTTGGGTGGAGAATTTTCGACTTATGGACTAGAAGTTGTTCGCTTTACAGAGTCGGATCCGTCTATCCGTTATGACCCAATGGTAAAGGTATTTCCTAGAATAACTAAATGTAATTTTTATAACTTGGGTTCATCTGGTTCGATTCAACGCTACGATACCTTGTGTATTCTTCCCATTAACATAATCAATGAAAAAATGTACATCTTTCTATGGTTTTGGTTTATTTTCCTCGCCCTGATTTCTGGTCTTCTCTTGATTTATCGCCTGTTTGAACTATACATTCACAGGAACGAAATTTTTGCCCAATGGCAGAAAACAGGTGATTAACACGAATTTGCGCGAAATCCCCCACGCCCTGAAAGCGATCAAGCACGACGGGGTGTTTGGTTTTGTCACTTGTCACGAAAATTACGTGATTCAAGAGTGGGAAGATCAAATAACCACTATAACTACGACGAATGATTTACTACCCCATTACGGTTTAGTATTTGCTGCAGAAAAACTAGAAAACGGTTCGGTCGTTCTGCTAGACGTTTATCAGGCCCACGGTTCGCCAGTGTACAGACAAAACGTGAGTCACATTCTCCTAGACTTTTTACCCAGTTTGAAAACATACTTTAAAGTTCAAAAATACAACACTTTTCTCTCTCCTTGAGATGAAATGATATTTCACACGCTGAATGATAAAATATACAAGTATAAGTCAAAGATCACCATCGATTTATTGTATCAAAATGGATATTTCATAACGGAAAAATGCAAATATCTCCATCGTGGCGGAGAATCGTTAGAGAATGGTAAAGTGTACGAATGCGAAATTATTTCTTCGACAGAGTTTAAGGTCTGGAAACGAAGAGAAGACAGGTTTATGAGTAATACGAGTAAACAGATCGCCAACATTATGAATGCCGCAGGCATCTCTTGCAATTGACGCATTGTTCGAAAACTGTGGGCATTTCGTCGCTTTTTCTAGTCTGTATGGTGAATCTCTTAATCTGAGGATTCTTACAACAGGGCTGAGTTTTTCTTCCCATTTCTTCTTTCCAAATGTCGCATAATTCTAATTCAAATAAAGTCTTCATGTTATTATTTGTTTCAGTCATAATACTCTTGTTATTACATTATTTTATTCTAGTTTATTCTAATGTTACCCTCTATCGACCAGATGCACCACTCCACAATTTAGTGGATTTAAATCACAAACTATTCGACAAAAAATTTAATTTTATGAGGAATTTAGATCCCGGGGAATATTACGACGAAGAGACGGGAGAGTCGTCTATCACATCCTACGACGTTACTGAAAATGGACTGTTGAATGTAGACGCTTGGCAAGTTTCTATACCCGAAGGATATTTTTGGAATGGGGACAGAATCAACAAAGTGAATCCCTGTCGAGGAATGCCAGATGACAAATTAATTATCGCCGAAGACGTTAGTGATATTTTACCCCTGACAGTCACCGATAACCATTTTTATTTTCAATGCAAAGACAACCGGGTTTTTAAACTGTTGCAATGTTCCCAAGGGCAAATATTTAACTTGAAAAGTTGCGAGCCCAAAGACATTTGCCTAGATAAACCCGATTTTTACAGATATAAATCTAACTCTTCTCAAACTCAATATTACGAATGCGTAAATAAAAAAAGCGTTTTAAAAGAGTGCGAAGAGGGTAAAATTTTCAGTGTTAATAGATGCATAACTTTGGGCCCCTGCACTGGGAAATCGGATGAAGAGGCCGTATCAATAAGCGGCGGTGTCAACTATGTTATTTGCAAAGAACAAAAAATTAAAGACTGGTAAATTATTTATTTCGTGGCCCCATTTCATCTTGGGTAAACATTCGTGTTTCAGTACGTCAAAATATTCATTTGCGCATTTTAAAAAGATTAAGGGAGTGCGACAAATTCGAATATTTTAATACAAAGTTAAAAACTTGTGTGGAATCCACTTGCAAGAATGCAAAAAACGGGCTTCGAATTTCCTTTACTAAAATATGCAAGAATTTGCGTTATATTTATGGCTATAGGGAATGTAAAGATGGGGTAGCCATTGTAAAAGTTAAATGTTTGAAAGAATGGGACCGTTACGATTTTCGACCCCCTGTAAATTTAAGTTTTTTCAGGCAACAGGTGTTTGAAAATGGCGTTTGTGTAGACCCAGTATTTTGCAAAACTTTATTGCCCATTACTCAGGTAACTCTTGCTGGAAGTTCTTGGCGAAGAAGAGCGCCACATTTCATACAGGCCGAAATCAGAGATAGATTGGAAGCCTACACTTGCAATGACCAGCGGAATATCGTCAAATACGAATTAAAAAATGATGAGATCGTAAACGAAAATACGTTGAAAGTCATCAATCAATGTCAAACGGGAGTGAAAGTTGCTCCAGTTCGTGACATTACAAAGTATTACGATTGTAGGGATAAAGTGACAAAAAGTTGTGAAGGCGCAAATAAATATTTTGGCGTACTGAAACACGAATGTTTACCCAAGATGAAATGGGGCCACGAAATAAATAATTTACCAGTGTTTAAATTTAGTAACTTATTGGAGAATTGGTACCTTCCTAGATCTTATCTCTCTGCCAGCGTACCACAATGTAATCCCCAGACAGAGACTCTCAAAAGTAATTATAACGTTTGCGTAGAAAACGAATGTCTCAAGTATCCTTTTCTAAAAGAAATTAAGTTTGGAGTCATTAAAATAGACGAAGAGTTCGAGTGCCATTACCACAAGGGAAAAATCAAGCGTAGAAAGTACGTTAGGAAACCGAAACCGTACACATTAGATTTTTATTCTCAAACTTTTAGAGTAAAACCCATTCCTTGCGTTCCAGGCAGTAAAATATTTTCGGGTATAACCTTATTAGATTCTACAATTTTCACCACTTGTGAAAAAGAACAACCTTTCGTTTTCTGTCCGTCCAGTTCTACGACTTCCATAGAAAAACACAGTCATTCGTGAATGTGCAATAAGGTCGATGATATTTATCCCTTAAATATACCCCCAGACACCGAGTACACTTATTATCTCAGTGACTCGGGTTATTTTGAAATGACTAAGGATACAAACTTTAGAAGGGTTTAAATTTTGCCAATAATTATAAGTAAATTATGCCATAATATTTTTATGCCAATAATAATAAGAAAAGCAAATTACTTGCAGATACGA
Organism: Ryuthela nishihirai; assembly: GCA_038380435.1. Classification (NCBI taxonomy): domain Eukaryota; kingdom Metazoa; phylum Arthropoda; class Arachnida; order Araneae; family Heptathelidae; genus Ryuthela; species Ryuthela nishihirai. Next base: position 94,478,140 of record JAWZYU010000009.1, read on the forward strand.
AATTTACTCAGGCTAATTTACTAAGCAGTAAGTGGGGTGAAACACTTGAGTATCTACTAGAAGCCAATTTATCTACTAGAGAGTAAGTCAGAGACCTCGTCATACCCGGGTTAAGCATCGGTACTATCAGATCTTTCGTCAATATATTGTTCCAATAATTTTCTTCTTTTTATCACGAAAAAAATAGCCATTGCTCTAGTCCATTGATTGCTTTCTTTAAATTGTTCCTCGAATTGTTTACTTTCGGGAAATTCATATAAAATGCACTTAACTAAACTTAAATCTCTGTAAAAACTTAGAGTCCTAATAGTTGATAATTCTAACCATCTGGAAAAAGATTCAGAATTTTCGTAAATACGAATTAGGAAATTTGCAGACGATGTTGCAAAAGGGGTGGAATATTTCCAAAACCCGATTCTTACTATAGTAAACATTATGAGGGTAAAATTAAAAATGTCTTTTCTGTATGATTTGTTAAATTGAGATAAGCAAAAATTACAATTCCGGCTAAAAATCCCTCAAGTGCAATAATTAAATATTTTAGGAGAAGCTTCAAGATATTTTGAAAAATTTTGTTCGAGGATTTTTCTGCTTCGAGCTGAAAGAGAGACAAAATCCTTTTTAGGGTAGATTGTGAGATGTTTTCAGTAATGAATAAAGTGTGTTTTATCCTAATTTTAATTGTACTCAAATTCTCGTTGGTAATATTTGCGATTACCGATTCGATATTTCCCATAAATATAAAATCTTTAATTATTATGAAAAGACATAAACATAAAATTAATTGTTCGTAAATATTATCTATTGATGCTTTTAAAAGGCACATAATATTAAGAAACGCAAATATAATCACTTTTAAGATATAGTTTAAATTATCCCACATTTTAAGTGTTTTATTTAGTGATTGAATGTTTCCTTTAGTTTTACAGTCCATGTGTGTGTATGTCTGTAGAAAATCACTTATTTCTCTTGCATTCACACAAATTTCCTCGATGATATTTTCAAATTTGTTTCGTGTTGAATCCATCTGTTTTTAAACAGATTTTACTGTATGTATATATAGATTTATCTTGTATAAAGGGACTATAAGGGGGGAAAAATAAACATGTATAGTGACTGTAGTAGCATGGGAGAGATAATATCATCCAGTGATTCTGAAGAGGAGTTATATGTAAATGATGAAAGGATATATATATTTCCCATGAAATGTGAAATTCAGTGTAAAATATGTAATAATACGGTAGAATTTGAAATATCTGAAAATAACTTTAAAATGCACGTTAATGATTATTTTAGATTAAATAAAATACTATTAAATTATGATTCAATTGAAAGTTGTTTTGGTAGTCAAAAATTTGTAATAATATCTAAAAGGGGAATGTTGTTATACGGGGATGAATTTAAACAGTTTATTTGCTTCGATGTAGAGCAGTTTAAGGCTTTGAAAAATATGTGCAATGAACTTTCTTATTTCATACTTTGTAAAAGATTAGAAAACTTATTTCCTTTATATGTTGAAAATTACATAAAGGTTATGAAATATCGTTCTATGGATGTAAACTTGGATAATTTAGAAATTTTATCCATATTAAAGGAGTTGCTTAAATTTAAAATATATGGGAAAATGGCAATTGAAATGAAGAAGGAATGCGAGGGGTGTATTAACAATAAATATGCGCAAGATATGCACACTTGTCTTTCATTTTCTCCATGTGACATTATTAAATATTATAGGGCTGTTTATAATTTTAATTTATCTGATCTCGCACGGAAATTTTATGAAGAAGTGTCAAAATTAGGATGTATTAATCATCTTTTGAAATTTATTGCTACTATAAACTATAAAATTTTATTAGAAGAAATATTTGAAGAGTTGTGTAATGTTTGTGAAACAGAGGTGTAAATTTTGAGTGTTGGTAAAATTGTCTTGAGTTTGAGTTTGAACTGTTGGTAAAATTGATTGCATTTTGAGTAAAGTTGATTGCATTTTGAGTAAAGTTGATTGCATTTTGAGTAAAGTTGATTGAATTTTGGGATAGTTAAAAGAATTCTTTTGGAAAATAAAAATGTTTTTGAGTTTATATATAAATGTTTATATAAAGAGGCGATATTTAATGGGGTTTTAGCTAAAAAACATGTCCATTTCTCTAGGTTTTAATATAAATTGTAAATTTTGTGATAACATTACATCAAGTGATGGGGACGAATCATGTAATGGGGAAGAACATGTTCAATTGTCGAATGATGATGGCGAATATGTTCAATTGTCAACTGATGAATGGTTTAAATTATATAGACTATTGTGTTTTGATTTAAAGAACTATCATTATCAAAAATGTAGCTCTCAAGTTATTGTATATGTATTTAAAAAGGGTATTTTAATAAGAAACAATGAACTAAACCAAGGTATTTTTTTAACAAGTGATATTTTAATAGGTAAAATTCTTTTGAAACAAAATTGCAATTGCATTTCCAGAAATATTGGAATTTCTAAGTTTAAGAAATTATATTTACTTATAAAATCTGAATATTCCAAATATTATAAATATTGGGAGAATTATAAACAATGTTTTTTATTTTGTCACAGCGAATTGTTTCCAGAAACTTATAAGGATGGAGATAAAGTATGTAATTTATTAAAACAATGCATAATTTTTCTAGTTACATATTATATTTTAGATAAAGGTTCAGCAAAAGCTTGTGCTTCTTGTGGAATTGTTCATCCTGGGGGCGTTTTAAATGTTTGTTTGTTTATAACTACGAATGATCTTGATCGATATTACTATGATGCAATTAATGCATTGAACTTGGAGATATTAGCGAAATGGTTTAATTATCGAATTGTTTATGAAATTGATAATTATGATGTTGTTGAAATTGATTGTGAAATTTTAATTGATCAAATTTATAATGATTTACTATATATGTGTAATAAAAACTTGAAATAATGGTGCGTTTCTGAGTTGCACTTTATGGGTTAAACGGGTTCAGGATTGAGGTTACTAGTGGAAATTGATGGGCAGTGTTTATACACGGAATTTTACACGTGGAGCTTATTTAATGAATGGTGGGACCATAGCTTAATAACCCATGGTGTACTACAGGGTCTCTTGCACATGGAGCTTCCATCTAATGGGCGGCGTGGGGGCTTTCCTGCACACGGAGTTTCCATCCAATGGGAGGCGCGGGGGCTTTCCTGCACACGGAGCTTCCATCCAATGGGAGGCGCGGGGACTTTCCTACACACGGAGCTTCCACCCAATGGGAGGCGCGGGGGCTTTCTTAAACACGGCTTAATGGATGGTGGCAACATGGGACCACAGCTCTTTTTGTACACGGCTTAATGGATGGTGGCAACACGGGACCACAGCTCTTTTTGTACACGGCTTAATGGATGGTGGCAACACGGGACCACAGCTCTTTTTGTACACAGCTTAATGGATGGTGGCAACACGGGACCATAGCTTAATGGACGACTGGACCATGTATTTAACTGATGGCAGTATCACGGGATACAATTTCATACAGTGGTTTTAATTACCACAGGACTTTCCCGCACATGGCTTAATGGGCCAAGCATCACAGGACTTTCCCGCACATGGCTCTCCTTTCAAGCACCATGGGACTTTCCTGCACATGGATCCCCTTTCAAGCACCATGGGACTTTTCCGCACATGGCTTAGTGGGCCAAGCATCATGGGACTTTTCCGCACATAGTATTCAAATGGATAGCGGCCTTTCGGTGCACTACAGGAATTTTACCACTTTCGGCAGCCTGCAGCTATACACAAATTGTGCCAAGACACTTGTCTCAAATGCTGAAAGTGTGTTTTTAGCTTAGAAAAATAAAGGACATGGATTCTATTGATAAACTTTTCAAGTTTTTATTGCAACAAAAAATATCGGTAGTATTTGGAAATTTAGCAAGAAACCCCTTACTATTATACAGATATTTAATAGAAAATTATCCTACACTAGAAGTAGTTATAAAATCGGATTATATTACTTTTCCCGAAAGGGGTAATATACACGTCAATACCGCTTTTGATAAATGCGACCTTTTAATTTATCTGGAACCACCAGCCGATAGCATCATATTGAGTTCTTCCCATATAGCCAGAATAATTATATTTAGCAGTCATTTGCTGTTTCAAGTTCCCGATGATGAAACCACCTATGTCTGTTACTACCACGGCCAAGATTTACAGAAAGACGTGGAAAAATCGATGGAGTTAATTAAACGCCAAGATAATTCAGTCACTCATAGAAATATGAATATTTGGAAAACTGCTGCTGAAACTCACGTGATAAAAACACTCTGCACTAAACCCGATGCGGATTATTTGGCCCTATACAACAGAGAATTACCAGATTTTTACGAAAATAAAGTGAACGTGGTTGTTGATTTGTCACATACGATTACCAGTTTCGAAGCATTTATTCATTTATTATACATCTTTGAGGTTTTAAAGCATAATAACCTTGTAACTCTCCAAACAAATGCTAAATATTTAAAGTTTTATGCTCCGGATAGCTTAGACGAGCGCCAGGCAATAATTAACAAATTGCCAAAATGTAGAATAAGTTGATTTAGGGTTCAAATGCCAGCGAGCGTTCATAAGTAAGAGTCAAAAATGATTCTTAACAAAATAAGAGTTAATGTAAAAAAGATCCTAAATTAGCATTGCTCAAGATAAAAAACTACAGACTCAAAAGGTTATAACAAAACAAAATAGATTTATTTTCCAAAATAACTAACTCACCAAGACATCAATGAAAAAACACCTCTTGTGCTACACGCACGGTGCTACGCACCTTACTACATCTCTCTGCTCTCTCTACAACTCTCCTCTCAGTGCTCTACAACTCTCAAGTGCTAAGTGCTTCCCTCAAGTGCTTCTAGTGCTCTCAGTGACTCGCAGGTCACGGTTTTGACAATGGGCCGGCGCATGCCGGGAAAGACATTTGCATACAATGACGAAGGACGCAAGCTATGACGCAAGAGGGGGCGTGTCCTTGGCACGCGCTTTAACGGTTACGGTCGGAAGTTCGGAGTTGCGCGTACGCAACTCCTAGAAACTTGAAAACGAGTGCTGTGATGCCGAAAAGGAAATAAAAATCCCCAAAATGATAAATATAACGTAAATTAAACAAAAACTGGTTAAGGTAAAGCAAAAGTGAACGATGGGGCATCACAACTCCCCCTTCCAAAGGGAGTCAAAAAGTTTGACCTAACAAATTTTGACGAGCAAATTTTGAATAAAGGACACATCTTACGTCATTTACACATGGCTGAACATAAATAAGTAAAAGTATGCTAGCGCAAATTTTGATATGATGAACTATTCTTACTTTGACACAATTTTCCAGCACAACCAAAAGGTACCTCCTCCCTTTTCCTCCTAACAAAAATATGTATTTAACAGCTAACCTAGTGTACTTACGTACCAGTGGCTGTGACAGTTAACTGTATACTAGCATCATCGGTCTAACTAGTATCACATTCTGATACAAACTCGAAATTGGCATATCTTGAACTGTACAGAAAAAACAGGTTAATAACTCCTAACTTTTCTAAGTTTAATAAATGTTAAAAAGATGAAAAGAAAAAGTGATTCATTACATTTGTTGTTAGCGGGGTAATAACTTCCGCTTTTCCCCTAACCACAATAAAAAATTCGTGAAAGCTAATTCTTCACCTAAATCACATAAAAAAACGGGTATTCGAACACCGTTATCTCCTCCTAATTACATTCAAATACGCAAAGCTAAGAAAATTCAAAATTTACAAACAAGCGGGATTGTAATCATCCGCTAATTCTTCTCCTATTCACAGAAATCGCGATCTAGCTGAAATAAAAAATCATTAGTTACCTCCCCCTTCAGAGCTAACGTCCCCCTCCCAAAGGAGTTATGCTGATAACAACTCTGTTATCAGACTAGGCCATTTGGGGACAGCTCCAAAAAGGTACACAAAAAAAAAACAAAATTCTGCAATCATCATCATGGTCATCATCTATATATACCAATAAATACTGCCAATGTCATCCACAAAAATTACGTATCATTGACACATAAATATCACTGATGACACTGAACAGATTTAAACACATATACATAAATCGTATCTAAGAATAAAGAAAAAAGAGTGTAAATAATTTATAATATACGATGATAACATTTCATCCAATAACTTTTACATTAATCTCCTTTTTTTTTTTTACATAAATTCACTTTGGAATGCACGTTATTCTACAATACAAATTCTTAAATCACTAATTCTCTTTCACTCTTCTCATTCATATCCAGAAACATTTTACAATTTCTAAACTTTAAAATATCGACTTACAAAATTTTCAGCTATCAGTCAGCTGAAAAAAATCTACAAAAATACATTTTAACTCATGTAAATACAATAACTAGAACCTCGATGAACAAGAATGCAAAAAAAATTCTATTCACACAAGTATAAACTCGAACTACAACAATTTCACTTTTCAAAAATAAATATCGAACTCTAAAGTTTCAACAAGAAATTAAACATCGCTAACTATATAATTCACAATAAGGCTGCTTCTTCGCCTTCATCTATTCCAGAAAAAAAAACATTTTATAACTCAATCAAGTGCCAAGTGAAAGAAAAATATACTTAAATTTCATTGTTGGCACTCCGTGGCGATAAATCATCTAGTCCATTTCCGATAACATCCTTCCGTCGTCGTTGGGTGGCTTCACGTAAAGTTGTTACTGAAGATCTCGTTCAAGTCAAGTCGTCGCTGTAGAGCTCTCTCGTGACGTCATCTTCCCGATGTTCGCTGCTTCGCTGCCGGTTGTCGCTCTGCAGGCTCTGGTCGTTTCGTCGGCTTTTCGTTGCTCCGTGCGGATTTTTGAAGAACCTTTTCTCGTACTTTCTAGGCTTATTGGTGTCCGCCTCCAAATGACGCTTTAATAGTTGAGGATCTCCAGACTTGTCAGGAATACTTACGGTCGGCACAACTTCTTGGTTGGTTTTTCCTTCACTTAAATCAGACTCAAAATTATTTTCATTATTATTACTTTCTTTTAAAACTTCTACTTTAAAAACCTTTTCAAAACGGCTTTCTCATACGGTTGTTCTACTTCACAAACTTCGTTATTTAAACTTTCATTATTTCCACTAACGGGACATTTTATAGGTGCTTCCGAAATAATCTGTTCTGGACCACAAGGTAAGTCAAAAAGTCCACGGGACCGCGGCTGCACTGTCAATTGACATTCGTCATTATTATCGTCGAAAACTTGTTCCTTAGCAAACGGAAGATCGACTTCTGTATCGTTTCGATCTGTTATTTTAGTTACTTCGTGGCAATCAGTAACAAAAGGTAAAGCCATAGTGGCAAGGTATAACTCCTGAGAGGGCTTTTCTTGAGGAACTTTGGCCTCTCGCTTCAAAGATCCCGATGAAAGTTTCCCGAATTTTCATTCCTTTTATAGCAATAATTCTCAGTATGTCCCAGTCGGCCACAAAAGTTACAAGTGAAAGATTGAGGTTGTTTAACCAAAGTTTTAGGTCTAGTGTTATGGTTCGAAGCTTGACGTGGCAAAAAGTCTCTACTTCGTTCATATTCTATAGTTCTAGGCGCGTTCGGCGCAAATTGTCGGGACCGTGTAAATTGCGGTCGTGCAGGAGTCATTCTACGCGACTCAACCTGATATCGCTGCTTTGGCGGGAATGGCATCCATTGTTGGTTATGTGTATTTGCTGCAGATTCTCTTCTTGCAGTGTATTGCCGAGCCAATTTGACTAACTCGGAAACGGAATTCACGTTTCGTATTTCTAGGAATTCTCGGATGGGCAAAAGTAATTGAGACAATATGCAATTTACAATATCAATTTCAGCGGCATCAGCATCGTACAGCTGGTATAACTCTACTGTACCCCATATGAATTTTTCTATGTCATCTCTTTCCCTTTGTCTTCGTGAAAACAACTCTGTAGCTAGTTCTGTAAAATCATTATAAGCCGGATATATGTCCATGATTTCGTTTTTAAATTCTTCCCAAAGTTCTATGCCATGACGACATCCTACGTTATTCCACCATTGCTTAGCACATCCAATTAGGCAAGATACTGCTAAAACAACTTTTTTGTTGCTTGGCACTTCATGTAAACGGAAGTGCTCCTCCATGGACTTGACAAATGTCCACGATGACGGACGTTTCGAACCATCGAACCTTATCTCAGGTAAAGGCCAATTAACATAAGGACTATAGTTAATGGATGGGTTGGCAAATCGTCGTTGTGGCGGTTGAAAATACTCTGTTCTATCGCTGGCTTCTGACGGAACAGAAAATGGAACCTTACGTTCAAAGTTTCTTCGTTGGTGAACTGACGTAGCATTGTCAGCAAATTTAGGGGTTGTTGTCGTTCCCCTTTTCTCCCGATTATCATCAAGCAGATTCATTAGCACTTCTGCTTCCATCATTACCTCTTGCAATCTACCCTTTACTCTTTCTATGTCGGGAGTCATTATGGCGGAATCGGCCATACTGTTGGCAGACATGTTTAGCGGTCTGCCGAAATTTTGAATTTTGGAAATTTTGAAAACTTTTTTATCTTGAGCAGCGCTCAAAGGTACTGCTATACAACAATAATAAAGCTATAACTAAGCTTTACAAAAATATAAATTTGCTTATAAAAAAATTTTCTTATCGTCCTACGTACTTGAGTGTCCGGACACTTCTAATCATTACATACGACAATTATCTTAAATATTCAGCAATATCTACGCTGAAACTTCAGTACCTTTGAATAATACACAAAAAATGTTAAGCTACTTGCTCAACAAAAAATTTTCGGCTTAAGCTGCCGTTAAATCTACAACTAGTACATACAACTATTGAGCTCAAAAAATTTACTGTCTTTGACAATCATACAAAATTTATCCACAAATATATATACTATCGTTAAATACTGGCGAGTCCCTGTTCGCTGCGCCACTTCTTTTATGTGACTCTGTAACGCTCCAAACAAATGCTAAATATTTAAAGTTTTATGCTCCGGATAGCTTAGACGGGCGCCAGGCAATAATTAACAAATTGCCAAGATGTAGAATAAGTTGATTTAGGGTTCAAATGCCAGCGAGCGTTCATAAGTAAGAGTCAAAAATGATTCTTAACAAAATAAGAGTTAATGTAAAAAAGATCCTAAATTAGCGTTGCTCAAGATAAAAAACTACAGACTCAAAAGGTTATAACAAAACAAAATAGATTTATTTTCCAAAATAACTAACTCACCAAGACATCAATGAAAAAACATCTCTTGTGCTACACGCACGGTGCTACGCACCTTACTACATCTCTCTGCTCTCTCTGCTCTCTCTACAACTCTCCTCTCAGTGCTCTACAACTCTCAAGTGCTAAGTGCTTCTCTCAAGTGCTTCTCTCTCTAGTGCTCAAGTGCTTCTAGTGCTCTCAGTGACTCGCAGGTCACGGTTTTGACAATGGGCCGGCGCATGCCGGGAAAGACATTTGCATACAATGACGAAGGACGCAAGCTATGACGCAAGAGGGGGCGTGTCCTTGGCACGCGCTTTAACGGCTACGGTCAGAAGTTCGGAGTTGCGCATACGCAACTCCTAGAAACTTGAAAACGAGTGCTGTGATGCCGAAAAGGAAATAAAAATCCCCAAAATGATAAATATAACGTAAATTAAACAAAAACTGGTTAAGGTAAAGCAAAAGTGAACGATGGGGCATCACAACCTGAGTATTACTAATTGGGTCATATGTTTTCCCAACAGAATGCTAGAAGCATTTGAGAGTTTGGTTCAAAGGCACGTGGATAAAATTTGTTGCGTAGACTTTTCTCTAGGAAATGTAAAAAATAAATGGGACATAATTCGAGCGTCACCCTTTCAAACGGTTAATGTTAACGAGGTCAGGTCACAAAGTAATATTAGTGTGGTAAATGGATTTTGTATTTTCAATCCAAAGAACGACGTTGAAAAATACAATATTAACATGTCTGAAAATTTAATTAAAATTACTAATCAACTGTGGGCAAAATGCTAGGTTAACCCGTAACTTAATGCTGGGGCTCAATAATTAAAATAATGCTCGAGTTATTTTTTTTGCTTTGCTTTTTCGAGTTCGTCCGGTTCTGATTTTCTTTTGAGAACACTTTTATCATCAATTTCCATTTTTACGTCAAAAAATTCTTCTTTAAAACTAGGTTCTGGGATCATTATGTCTAAATAAAACACGTCTGAATAGTTTAAGTCTGTATAATCTTTATAGTTTAAATTTGTAATTTCAAAAGTATTCCTGTTAATATGTTTATTAGAATTTTGTTTATAATAAGGTCTTTTAAAAGTATATGTTTTAAAGTGATATTCATTGCTAATGATATTTGCAGCTAATCGGTTCACGCAGAACGAACCCTTTTCTCTACGTTTAATAATATTCTTAATTGGTAAAACGTTTGTTCGTTTCATTCCGTAAAAAAATTTATCATACAAGTGATTCAAATTATTTTTTGTCACCAAATCAAAATTCACCAAAAATGTGTATAGTTCGTCGTATTCGGATTCTCGTAACAGATAATAAATGAATGACATTTGCATGCTTCTGATAATCTCACTGGTTGCAATGTAATATTCTAAATCCGATTCCATTATCTTATTTTAAGAACCAATTTGATAATTGGGATCGGCGTCGTTTGATTTTACCACAGTTGAATTTATATCTGTAGGGGGGACTATTTTGGGGGGTGTTAATTGACGTATTAAATCGTGATTTTTTATGAGTGTAGAAATGTGTAAATTAGAGAAATCGTGTTGGTAAGGAATAATGTTTTTAAACATTATTGGATAATTTATTTTAGAATATTCGTCTCTGTAAATGGATTTAAATATGCGAGACATATCTTGTACTTTCAATTTTTCACTGATCGCATTTAATGTGAAATCGACTCGATGTATTCCTGGGTAATAACGCTGAGTGTAATGGTCGGGTATAGATCTGATTTTTTTGTCAAAACGCAGTTTGTGCATATTTCTAAACTTATCGTTAAGTATGATATTGTTAGTTCCCTGAATTAACCTTAAATGTGGAATTTCCTCATATTCGTGTTTAACCAATAAATAATAAGTGAATGCTATTGCAGTTTGACATATTATTTCGCTCATAGCAATATGATCCATTCCATGATCTTAATTATTCCAAGTTCCTTATTCCCAATATTTGATCGCACGATTTTACTCTACTGAGAGCAGTGTAAACCAAATGGAAATCGCATTTTTTATCGAAATCTATAAATATGTTTCCATTGATTGTTTCCCCCTGGTAACGATGTATGGTAACTGTAAATCCTAATTTTACAGGAAACTGACCATGACATCTGGACAATTTGAAAAAAAGGCCGCATTCGTCTTGGACCACCAGCTTGTCATTGTGTTGATCAAAGCTTTCGTAAACCACCTTGGTTCCATTGGCGAGTTCGCAGGTTTTAGTGGTGATTAATAAGCAGTTGGGTTTAACTTTTAAAGCGCCATTAATATAGGCCACGTCTTTTAGTATTTTAGGAATGGTTAGGTTTTTACCCGGAAAGTGTTTCAGATACCTTTTATTGTATCTGTCCACTGTACAATTTCTATAGGCTAAGATGGCACTACAATTTTTTAACATTTCATCGCTCAACTGATTAACCATTTTATAATTCTGTTTAATCAATTGTATCATTCTTGGCTATTTTTATCTACTACGCACTTTTTAATCTGGATTATTAATTCATTATAGTCTTTGGTGAAACGATTATTTGTTCCCAATTCTATCAAGAGAGTTTTTACGGGATAATATACATCGAATGCATTATATTTACAGCGAATGGGTTGTAATTGAAACTTGTCTCCGCTAAAGATAAATAATGTATTGGGTTTCAGTGTTATAAAATAGTGGACAATCTGATGTGCAAACCAAAAGGGTATCATTCCAATTTCATCGATGTAGACGATATCTGTGACCCCGGGGTTAAATGAATTTGTATAGAATGTTTTGTGTAAGTCTTTGCTCAATTCCTGGCAGGATTCGACATATTTTTTATCAATCGTTTCTGATTCTGTATATATTTTGTCTAAGGCAGACCCCTTATCATAAGGAATTGTAAATGCGCTGTGTAGAGTTTTCCCCCCGATGCTGTTGGCTACTTTTTTTGTAGGTGCCAATTTGAGACCCTCGCATTTGATGAGATCCAAAGTGTTCAATACAGCATAAGTTTTACCAGTACCTGGGGCTCCACTCAATAAACAAATAGCGTTACATTTATCTTTGAACCAGCCGTTAATTAAAGCGACAATTTGCTTTTGGTCTTCGTTTAATTTCTCAAAATGTTTGTTGTACCCCACTGTGTCGATTACAGGAATAAATTCATACATGTCGATGGTGGACGGCTTTGCACTTGTATTAGCGCTCATCTCGTTTCAATATTCTTTAGAATGATTAATGCTAAAGAGGATGTTCCTTTTATAACTCTATTAATTTGTGAAAACACATCTTTGAACTATTTCATAGATTGCTACAAATTATACACCGAAAATGAAGTTGTTTCTGCTGAAGTGCGCTATAAGCCCAGTAACAAGATAGTAACTAACGGTCCAGTGTTTAAATCTAAAGAAAAAATTTACTTGACGATGCACGTGGAAGGGGAAATGCTGCCGCCTCTAACAGATTGGCTGATTCCCTGTTTTAAACCGATCAATTGTTACAATCACAGACGGATTGGAGATCACGAAAGTTTAGAAATGTACGTGGCAAGTAGCCAAGGAAAAGCTCAGTATTATTACATAGTGGGTAACCAAGATCAGTTATTAACAATCTCGTTGATAGACAATCGAGTTTTTACGTTATCTAGAGATACTGTGGAGCAATTAATTAAAGCTTCCTCTACCTACTGCTGGAGACCGTTCATATTAGAAATAGTTACTTCTGGACTCGAATAATTTTACCTGTTTCATTTCTGAAATCATTTGTTTAGTGACCAAACATTTAGTATTATTAATACATAGAGATAAATCACCTATACAGGGAGCACTCGACTTCCACCAAACTATAATGTAATCTTTAGTGAGGTAATCATAAACGAATGGATATTTAGTATTCATTAGTAGAGATAATTGATCTTTAAAGAACAAGCCTCCATACACACCCTCAAACATCTGATTCTCTATGAGAGCGAAATTTGCTTGGTCTCAAAGCGTGGTAAGCTTTTTCGTAATTGCCATTCTGAAATTGTGAGACGAGACTGGTCAAGTCTAAAAAATTTATTTTTACAAACGTCATTTTTCCCTTGGCGTGCTTTTTTTAGTCTTCTTATAGTTTACCCTTTGATCATTATTATTCTATCTCCTTCAAGTATTATGTTTTCTTCTGCTGGTGTATTAGCTGCTAACATCTTTTGTAATTGAGGTAACAAGAAAGGATCGATTCTATCTGGAAAAATGATCTCAAAATAAACTATTAAATCACCATTTGTTTCTGGGTTGAATCGAGTAGGTAACTCTTCATTTTTTATGCAATAAGAATATCCCGGTTTTATGACTTTTTCCGATATTAAAATTAAATTTCTACAATCTAAAGTTTTAATTGATTTTTTAAAACCACAAAGAGCGTCTTTTAGAGAAATGTCTATTGTTATAGATAAATTATCTTCTCCACTTACCTTGAAACGTTCGTGAGGTATCTGAAGAATGGTTATTTCTACATTTTGAACAATAATTCTATCTCCAGGTCTCATCCCCCTTTTAACATCTACGATTAGTTTATTAGACGCCATTTCTTTGCGACAACCATTGTAGAATTCTTCTAAAGTAACAAAAATTTCATCTTTGCATATAAACGTTTTATTAAAAGCAAAAGTGCTTCGAAGGACTGTGTTCTAAATAATGGGTTAAAGACGTGCTCAAAATATGTTTTAAACTGCGCTTTAAACGATGAATCATCAAAAGGTTGAAATTTAAGGCTGTCACGAGAACCATCGTCATATTTTTTTCTTTTTTGTGGATCGCGTAAAGTTTCGTAAGCTTTAGTAATCTGTTTAAATTTTTCACCTCCATCCGTAATATTCTTATCGGGATGATATTTCAATATCAATTTAAAATATGCCTTTTTAATTTCATCCTGATTAGCATTTTTTTCTACCCCTAATATATTATAAAACGATTCAGCCATAAATGTATTAATATTGGTGGAATTAATATTATTTGAATTAATAACTGTGTCATTGACATATTTATAGAGGGTAATGCGAATATAAAAAATAATAACATGTAGTAAAAGGGAATAGTTCTTATTAAAAAGTCCAAGTGCGTACTTGATACCCATAACGCGATTAAAATAAATGGAAATAAATATATTATTAAATATCTAGATAAAAAAGGAGGTACTGTTTTAAAAAGAATGGGGATTATTAATAAGCACCAAATGAACAAAATTGTCATAAATTGATTCATATCTTAAAATTTTCAAAGTTTCGGTTATAAATATGAAAGGGTAATTCTTCTCCTCAAACATAAATAGGTAATCCTCCAAGGGTTCTCTTCAAACATAAAAGGGCTCTCTCCAAACATGCAAAACGTGCAAGATGAACCGTTATTAAAGGAAAAACGATTTGTTTTACTTCCAATCAAATATGAGGATATATGGGAAATGTATAAAAAAGCTGAATTATCATTTTGGACGGTCGAAGAAGTTAATTTAGGGAGAGACTTGATTGATTGGAATGAAAAGTTGAATCGAGAAGAAAAATATTTCATTTCTCACATTCTAGCGTTTTTTGCCATCTCTGATGGGGTGGTTGGCGATAATTTAATTCAAAATCTCTGTTTTAAGATTGAAGTACCCGAAGTCAGATCATTTTATGGTTTTCAAATAGCCATGGAGAACATTCATTCCGAAATGTATTCCGTCTTGATAGACACGTACATTTCGGATAAGGAGAAGAAAGAATTATTGTTTAATGCGGTAGAACATTTTCCTTGCGTGAATAAAAAAGTACAGTGGGCGCTAAATTGGACAGAGGGGAAAAGCTTAACTGAATCCACGGTGGCCTTTGCCATTGTAGAAGGTATATTTTTCTCGGGATCCTTTGCTGCCATATTTTGGTTAAAAAAACGTAATTTACTTCCTGGCTTGGCATTTGCAAATCAATTAATATCCAAAGACGAAGCTTTGCACACAAAATTTGCATGTTTATTATACAATAGATACATAACAAATAAATTGCCAGAATCAAAAATTAAACAAATGGTACGAGAAGCTGTTGAAATCGAACAGGAATTTTTAACAGAAGCTATGCCGATTAACCTCTTGGGGTTGAATGCGACCTTGATGAAAGAATATATTCAGTTCATTGCAGACGTCCTGTTGACTCAATTAAAATGTTCCAAAATGTACAATACGAAGAATCCACTGGATTTCATGGAAAATATTTCTTTAGAATCCGTCTCCAATTTCTTTGAACGTCCAGGAGTGAATACCACAGAGCTGGGTTTAAAAGTAAAACATTCACTTTAGATGCAGACTTCTAATTTTTTCTTGTAAGCTTGAAACACTTTCATTTTTTCTCGATCCTCTTCACTGTAACCCAAGTTTTTCCTATTAAAATATTCATCATCCATACTTATTCCGTTGTTAATCAGTGATAGGAGCAGCAAATGAACGCAATCTTGACATTTTTGATATTTTATGTGGTGCACCCAGCAAAGTGTGATGAAAAGTGGCAGTGATCTTATGATCGGGAAATTGCTCCATAACGTACTTGATAGTGTCTGGATTTGCCGACATGAGACCGATGTCATACGTGTCCACAATGACACTAAATGTTTTTTCTGCACCGTGTTCCTTATTTTGCCGATTATTTTTGCGAATTAGTCGCGCCACGTGAAACTTTCCAAAATTATACTGGCACATCAACACTATGGTTTGCTTTGAAGGCAAGTTTCCTTTGATCTTCTCGTGTTTGCCTTCTAGTAAACATTTGCTATTAAAATTTAAATGCAGTTCACAACTGGTTAATTTTAAATCGTCGATATTCAGATAGGTCCAAGCATTTATCTTATTTAACCAATAAAATTTCCAGTAATCCATTGCGTGTATGAAGAGATGTGCGTGTGTAAAGAGATGTGCGAACTTGTTTATATAATACAGTTGAGGTGGGGGGAGAGGTAATAGGGATGTGAGTCTCCCCCCTCAAGCTGGACTTTCAAAAGGATTTCCTCCGAGTGGGATTTCAAAAGGATGTGAGTTCATTTCCTCCAAGCAAAAAATGAGCTCTCAAAAGGACGTCCTCTAAGCAAAAATGAGCTTTGGACGTCATTTCCTCCAAGCAAAAAATGAGCTCTCGAAAGGATGTGAGTTTATTTCCTCCAAGCAAAAATGAACTTAGAGGGGATACTATTGTGTTAGAATTTACAAAAGTTATATATAAGCGGTACAAGACATAGAACCAAAATATAGCTGGTAATAAAATTATAAGACCCGTACAAAAACTGAATATTAATAATGTATCTATATATTTCTTATACGTTTGTGGTTTGAGTACATTTTCGTGCTTTTTAATTAACAAATCGAACCCCTTATGTTCTAAAATCCACTTTTCTAATTTATCCTTATAATATAAATGAATCATTAACAGAATGGCATCTTCAAGTGCGGCACATCTTTTAGCTAAATCAATGGAAAATATTAAAAAATACGCTATTGAATCACAGTTTATTCCAAAATGACGAAACATGCCATTCAAAACATTATTAAATGCAAAATTTAATTTTATTATGTCGCAATTCATTTGCTTTACAATATCTATACCTCGATCTATATAAAATTTAGCATCTTCACTCGTTTTCTTAGTTTCAATTAATTTTTTCAGTATTTCAAATATTTGAATGTCTTGGTAATTTTTAAGGTCATGCTTTAAACTTTTCAAATGATAATTATATATTGCATCTATTATTTGTTCTTTCATTACTTATTTACTACTTCATTTGGAAAGTGTCGGGTGAGGTAATAGATAAACAAAGGAATTGTTGAGATTTTTAGGGTCTTGATATTTTTTAGAGAAAAGAGAGAGGCAAAAGTGCATCATCTTGTGCTGTAATTATGAACTCTTAGAAAGAAGGGAGGAGACCTGCGGGTCAAATAGAACCCCGTTAGGTGTGCAGCTTAGAATTACCCGGTTGGATTTTTCCGTGGCTGCATGGGTATAAAGGGGACACTACAGACATAATGCGTTACCTTAAAAATGCCCATTTTTAAAACAAATATTTATTATGATGGAATACATTTGTTAAGAGTTGTTGGCAAGAAAATTACAAGACTATCGGATGAAACTGATTGGGATGATATGAATCAGCCGTAAAACGTTTACAAAATGTAATAAAAATTACAGAATCGGCATTTGAATTTTCCAGAGTGTGTCATGATCAGCTTGAACAAGAAAATGCCACTATGGATGAACCAATAGTAAATGCCACTATGGATGATATAGAAAATGCCACTATGTATGAACTAACAGAAAATGCCACTATGTATGATAAACAATTGATACAAACTGCGGAAGTTATAAGTAATTTGGCGGAACAAACTGAAATTTTAATAAATGAATTAATAGAAAAAATAGTCACTGATGAAATGCAGGAAACTTTGCACATGAATATTTAACATATTGATTGTATATATAATTGATTGTATATTATAATTGACTAATAAATTTTCTTTTTAAAAATGAATATTGTTTATGAGAATGATAGTACAGACGAATTGGTCAGTTCAGACGAATATTCAGGCAACGAATGGGAAACCTTTAGTTCAGTTTGCCAAAGTAGATATAAAAATTATATTTTAAACAAATGTTTAAAACCTCATTCTTATGGTAGTAATTTAATTTCTCAATACGAAGTAGATTTAGAATGTAAAAATTACTTTAAAGACATTATGGTATTAACTTCAGTTTCCTATAGGGGATTAATTATTCAAAGAAAATTCTTTTCGGCAAACAATAAAAATTTATTCATGTATAAGTGCATAATTGAAGAACATGAAAATTGGACTGAGTCACTAAAACTACTAGCTAGTTTACCCGAATATTTTAAAGAAAAAACTCTTTCTGTTAACATCTGTGTTGTTATTTTAAACGAAGTCTTGAAACGATCTAACAACGTACTGGAATTGGTTTACATGGACGACTTAATTTCGGTGTTTGTTAGATTCGTTGGACTAATGGCTCTGAGACCAGATGCTTTTAGATTAAAAGATGTTTTTAATAAATTTATAATTAACAAGCGAAAACCCTTTTGCACATTCTCTGCGATTTAATCGCTTCTAAAAGGGGTGAAAAGAAAATGCTGCATTTTGCATTGCTTCAAACACTTTGTTGCCTTTGTGAATTTATTACTCCACTACAAGCCAACATGCAAGACTTGGATGGAAATATTCCCATTCAATCTTTTGATCGGGATACAAACGAAGAATTTTATTTTTTGTTACATTTAATGGGCGGCTCGGATCGAGATTTTAAAAATGTGCTCGACAGACAATTGACGGAGAAAACATTTTATTGTACTTCAAAGGAATAACAATGTGCTCGACAGACAATTGACGGGCATTTTATTGTACTTCAAAGTATAAAGAATAACAATCTATAGACAGTTTTTTCAACATTCTGCCTAGTGCTCTTTTAAAGTTTTTGCGTGAATTTATGGAACTACAGAGAATCAACTTTCTGGCATTTTCATCCTCGTAATTGGCAATCAGCTGAAAACTTTTCTTCACCTGGAGTTGGTTAATGATTAATTCTATATAAATATCCAAATTTGGTTCCCAGTAATGTTCGATAAAATGCGTGTAGGTTTCATATTTCGTATCTTCTTGGCACATTACACACAATTGAGGCATTAAAAACTTTTCGTATCTATATTGTATCAACATTGCATCGTAAACGTTGCCCTTAAAGTTTTTTAAAGCATATAAAGCATTGTTTTTTTCTTCTTCGCTTGGAGAAGCCTCTCAGCGACGTTGATGTGGGGGCCTATTTGAGGGCAGATAGTTGTTACTTAAAGTCACGCATGTAATTTTCATTTCCTTGGACAGTAGCGAAAGTCTTTTAGCAGTTAATTCCAAAATTTTAGGTATCTCCTTAAATGATCCAATTATCACTAATTTTAAATAATACTTATTACCGATTTTTTCAATGTTAATATTATCAAAATATTTATACTTGATGAGTAAATCTTTGCTTTCTGGGAAAGTGGCCCAGATACTTATTTCATTTTTTAAATCAGTCCCCAAATCATTCATTAATTGTCCCATTTTAAGATTTACAAATTTACTAAAGTCAAAAGTCACAGAATGTTGGCTGAGATGAACTGAATCCTCCATGTATTCATTGCAAAGATGACAGTTCCCCTCAATCCTAAAGCAATGACACAATTCCAGCATTTTTTTAAAATATGATGCAACGAGTTTTCTTTTTCTTCTTGAGTAACTCACTCGAATGATCTATAACCCACTCTTCCAAATATTTATCATAAAATGCATAAAAATGTTCAAGAACTTTTACAGTTTCACCTTTAGTTTTAGCCAATTGTTCTACAAAAAGAAATATAGTAGAAATCTTAGTCCAATTAATGCCACCATCAACAATTATCTCGTTTGTTATACACTTGAACAAATTTTCCAAGTGATCCTTTTTCTCTTTAATGTAGGTGTCACAAATCTGAGTAATAACGTGCGTTTCTTCTTTCTCTTGAAGAAAAGTTTCCAATCGTTCAATATCTCGTATTATTTCAAGACAGAGCCTATATTCTTTATAGGTCAATGCAGCTCTTTGATCTCTTCCAGTTAATCTATAATAATAAATATATTCAACTACTTTTGACATTTGGGAATGCAGTCATACTCGTTCCTTTATATAGATTTTGATGTTGCAATATGACCCTGAACAATCATTATTTACCTCGCAAATGGCAATGAGTCATTATTTAAACGGCAATGAGTCATAATCTTGAGTCTTTATTTGCATAACAGGTGTCATTTCCTTATTGCTTAGGGTGTACACAGGATGTTCTTAGAATTTTGCTTAAATTTTACTATATAAGCAGCAACCATTTGACTTGCTGCTTATGTTCTGCTGACATTTTAGTAGTTACAATGTGTAGAATGAATGAAGAACCGGTAACTTCAGTAGAGGGGAATGAATGGTTACCAGGGTTTGATGATAAGGATTTTTTTGATGGAGTCTTTGATGAAGATTTCCTTAATGATGATTTCCTTGATGATAATTTTTTACGAATGGAAAACATGGAAGAAGAACTAGAATGGAAATTACCATATTTGTCAACACATTCTAATTGGTGGCTGTCTCCCCTTCCAATTGATAAAAATTGGTTCATTAGTTTGAAAAGTGATATAGAAAAACTTCTCCAAACAAATGTTGAAACTGATTTAATTCAATTAGAAGAAGAACTTGATAGAATAATTTATCAATTGGAAGTAGTAGATATACCTTCTTTAAATATTGAAGATAAATTAAACATGGTATATCTATTGGTGGAAACAGCCATTGGAAATTTTGATTGATTTCTCCGATTGATTTCTCCATTAACCACGAGAGGTAACCATTAACCACGAGAGGTAACCATTAACCACGAGAGGTAACCATTAACCACGAGAGGTAACCATTAACCACGAGAGGTAACCATTAGCCACGAGAGGTAACCATTAGCCATGAGAGGTAACCATTAGCCACGAGAGGTAATCATTAGCCACGAGAGGTAACCATTAGCCACGAGAGGTAACCATTAGCCACGAGAGGTGTCATTAGCCACGAGAGGGTGCCTATCAGCCACGAGAGGTAACCATTAGCCACGAGAGGTGTCATTAGCCACGAGAGGGTGCCTATCAGCCACGAGAGGTAACCATTAGCCACGAGAGGTAACCATCAACCACGAGAGGTAACCATTAGCCACGAGAGGTGCCATCAGCCACGAGAGGGTGCCTATCAGCCACGAGAGGTAGCCATCAATCACGAGAGGGTGCCTATCAACCACAAGAGGTATCCATCAACCACGAGAGGGTGCCTATCAGCTACGAGAGGTGCCTATCAACCACAAGAGGTAGCCATCAGCTATGAGAGGGTGCCTATCAGCTACAAGAGGTGCCTATCAACCACAAGAGGTAGCCATCAGCTACGAGAGGTGCCTATCAACCACGAGAGGGTGCCTATCAGCTACGAGAGGTGCCTATCAATCACAAGAGGTAGCCGTCAGCTATGAGAGGGTGCCTATCAGTTACGAGAGGTGTCTATCAACCACAAGAGGTAGCCATCAGCTACGGAGGGTGCCTATCAACCACAAGAGGTAGCCATCAGCTACGGAGGGTGCCTATCAACCACGAGAGGTAGCCATTAGCTACGAGAGATGCCATATCAGCCACGAGAGATGCCATATCAGCCACGAGAGCTGCCTATCAGCTACGAGAGGTGCCTATTAACCATGAGAGGTAGCCATTAGTCACGAGAGATGTCATCAGCTACGGAGGATGCCTATCAACCACGAGAGGTGCCATCAGCCACGAGAAATGCCTATCAGCCACGAGAGGTGCTATCAGCCACGGATGTCTTTTAACTTATTAAAAGATAAATAAATATATTTTCTTTTACTAAATTGTTTTTTAATTATTTTCACATAGCCAATTAATGTTTAAAAAAGAGAAAATTTAAAATGGTTAGATATGCTAAATTTAGGTTAGAACTCATTAATGACATAAGACGAGAGGTTGGGCATTTAAAAATGCGGGTTTTAAAGAATTTTATTGTTAATCTAGGAAGACTTCAGCGAGAAGGAAGATTAACTCCACTAATAAATCATTAATGCGTAATTTATTAAATCTTAACTTGGGCCTAAGGAGAATTAAATCAAATCTGTCAAGGTTTTCAGTGATAAATGGAACCGATGAGGGTGACGGGTATGTAGATGACGAAATTGAAATCTCTGACGTCTCAGATGTTTCCGATGAAGAAATTGACAACGTTGAAGAACACGAAGAAACCGATGATGATGAAATTGAACGTTTTATCATGAATAGGGATTGCATCCAAGATCAAAATGTTTCCTCTACTTTCCCTTAAGGGTATTAGATTCTCTTAAGACGGAGATTGTTTTACGAATAAATAATTACTCTAGAATTTTTAGTTGTAAGTATAAAAGAGAACTTTTTTCTCTTTACAACTAAACATGAATTACGAAAAGAACAGGTTACAAAGTTTTAAGGATGTATGGTCTACTCAAACCATAGCTTCAAATAAATTAGCAGCGGCTGGATTTTTTAATTTAAAGGATAAAGATAGAGTTAAATGTGCCTTTTGTTGGGGAGTATTTAGCCATTGGAATATGGACGATGATCCGGGAAAAGAGCACGCCAAGTATTCCTTACACTGTCCTCTCTTATCGAACCGAGGGGGTAATATTCCAATGGGTCCCCTCAAAGATTGGAAAAGTAGTTTTCCTAAAAGTAAAGAATTGCTAAGTGCAGACATGAATTGCGAAAAGAACCGATTAGATAGTTTTAAGGATGGATGGTCTTCCCAATTTATAGCTCCAAATAAATTAGCAGCGGCTGGATTTTTTAATTTAAACGATAAAGATAGGGTTAAATGTGCCTTTTGTTGGGGAGTACTTAGCCATTGGAATATGGACGATGATCCATTGACAGAACACGCCAAGCATTTCCCACACTGTCCCCTCTTATCGAATCGGGGAGGTAATATCCCAATGGGTCCCCTTAAAGATTGGAAAAGTCCCCAAAGTAATCTTTCCCAAAGTAGTTATTTATTGGAAAGATTGTGTGAGATTTGTAAAAATTATGAAAGTGAAAGTATTTCATGTAACCACATAACCATTTGTTATAAATGTGTCATCAAGAAATGTTGTCCTCAATGTTAAAATAAATGTGAGTGAACAGACTTCCACATGTTGCTTGAGTTACAAACCGCTCCAAGCGTTTTTTTAGTCTAAAAGACTGTTACATGGACCCCACTCCAAGGTGATAATTTGTAAAACCTATTTGTAAAACCTGTTTATTATAAATGCATGTCTTCAATGTGTAAAGTGAACTATTAAAATAAGATGAAAACTTTGCATTCATTAGCTTGGAAAAATATATATTCTAATTTACTAAGATATGTGATAGGGGATGAAGAAACTTATTATCTCGCTTTTAGTAAGTTAGTATTTTTTATAGAGGGAAAGGGGGGGGGGTGATATCTTAAAGTCTCGTGTTTAATTTTTTTCTTTTTTTTACAGAAAAGAGGTATTCAAATAAAATAATGGAAAAAGAAATAATGGGAAACTTAAATATTAATGTCATTTTGTGGAAATTCTTATTAAGTCCATATTTGAAAATTATGGTTATTACAGAAAATTTTGCTCGAATCGTAAATGAATATGCGAAGGATGATTTATCACCAACATAAATTCTTTCTCACATTTCACAACCAGTAATAGACGCAAACGTCTATTATAAAATTATTACAAAATGTGTTACTGTTTTAGATTTAAAATATTCAAATGCTGATAATAACCTCTTGAGTTACATAGTAGAAAATTGTCCCCTTCTGACAGAATTAGACGTAGGCAATACATGTATCAACTTAAAAATGTTTAAACAGATTCTATGTGATAAAAAACAATCATCATCATCATCATCATCCTCAAGCAGCCATGGACTACGGAGGTCCAACCAGACCACGCAGTTTAATTCTCCAAGCATATCTGTCCTGAGCTACATCTGCTGCATCTGGCCACTGTACACCAATTCTAACAAGGTCCTGTTTGACATTGTCAGCCCACCGCATCCTAGGTCTCCCCCTCCTTCTGATGCCTCTAGGCACACTCTTCATAACCCTATTCGCCAATCTATAATTATCCATACGGGCAACATGGCCAAACCAGCGGAGTCTCTCTCTGCACAATATGCTGCTTAAAGGAGGTTGCAGACTCCTTTGCCTAACCTCATCATTAGTTACAAAGTTAAACCACCTAATACCCAAGATACTGTGTAAGCATCTAGAATCAAAAGCATCTAGTTTCCTGTTATCTTGTTTACACAGCGTCCAAGTTTCACTACCATAACTAACCCTAGAAAGAACCAAACTATTATAAAGTCTAATTTTAGTCTTTAGGTGTATACGCCTATTTCTCCACAATCTCCATAGATTCTTAAAAGTCCCGGCAGCAATACCTATTCGTCTGTTAATCTCATGCCGCACATCACCAGTATCAGTTACGTAGCTCCCAAGGTAATTAAACTGTGACACCTGCTCAATTCAGTTAATCTGACACTGCAACCATTCAGATTAACTGAATCACAACTTGCCTGACCAATTTTCATCACTTTAGTTTTCTCTCTGTTTATAACCAAACCTACTGTACTACCAGTCTCATCAACAGCTCGAATGAAAGAGTTCATCTCATCAACATCATTTGCCAAAAGGGCTAAATCATCAGCATAATCTAAATCAGAAATTTTCGTATCTCCAGCCCATTTAAGGCCAAAAGCTTTCCCTTGAAGTGAATTTCGCATAACATAATCAACAACCAAACTAAAGAGAAAAGGAGACAAAATGCACCCTTGTCGAACACCAGAAGTAATGCTAAACCAATTGCTACAAGACTTACCAACTCTCACACACGACTCATGCAAAGGAATTATTCCTTGCAAAGAAATAATTCCCAACAAGTTGCTTTTTCTGAAAAAGTTAACTATTAATCGTTAAAAGAATGAAGATAGTAGTGATTTTATTGTTTGTATATTAAGGCATAGACCTTCTTTAGAATATTTCT
This sequence comes from Ryuthela nishihirai, assembly GCA_038380435.1. Lineage (NCBI taxonomy): Eukaryota > Metazoa > Arthropoda > Arachnida > Araneae > Heptathelidae > Ryuthela > Ryuthela nishihirai. The sequence continues at coordinate 94,503,012 of JAWZYU010000009.1, forward strand.
CTATATACAAACATGATGATTTATTATATAAAGCTATTTTTTATCACTTGAAGGATATTAAAGCTTTAAATCTAACAAAACTAGTTTTAAGAAACGAATTAACAGATGATGCTTCTCAAATAAAATTATTAATAAAAGCATTTCCTAATTTGAAATGTTTACACATCGACCCGTTTTTTGATGGATGGCAATATTTAAATTGTCCCTTAGAAGAAATTATATTAGATTGTCACGATATACTGACATATTGGTTTTTAAGAGATAGTGCTCAAAATTTTTTTTCCAATGGAGGAGGTGAAAAAGTTACCTCTTTAACTGTAATAAATGGTTTCGATTTACATAGGCTTTTAAATGATGTTTTATTAACGTTTAATAATTTAAAAAGTTTAAAATTAATTATAAATCTTAATTTTCTCAGAAAAAATATTATTTTATATTATTCCTTATATTACTATAATGATTTCGTTAATTATGATAAGTTATGCAATTTTATAGATCGAACTGATGTATTTAGCGAAGCAATATTACCTCATATTACAAATTTAAACTTAAATATACGTGAATATGGTGATAATGGTATTTATAATAATAGTAATTGGCTATTGATTAAAATATTGTTAGCCATTCCCAATGTAATTCGATTGGAAATTGATTATGGTGATAGATTTTTTCCTAAATTAGAATGTGAGTTTAAAATGATATTGGGTTATGTTTGGAAACAACACGGTTTTAAAAAATTAAAATATTTAAAAATTAAATATTTAATAGCTTCTAAAAGTAAAAATTTTCAAACTTTTTTAATAAAGTGATTACACTCAAACAATTTACTATATTTTATTACCGCGAAGACAACCAATATGATACAGTTACTTATGAACGCTAGTTTTCACAAGGAAGGTAGCGCGTTCGTAAAGGGCAAAATTCTCTGCAACAGTTAGAGGGAGGAAATACATTTTAACCTGTAACTGATATGGCGGGGTCTATCAGAACTTTTTCTTAATAGTTTAAATATACCGGGGTTAACGAGACAGTAGATCTTCTAAGCCTTTGGGGGAGAAGGGGTTCCCCGTGACCTGCTAAAACAAGCCATCATAAAAAAACTATATAAAGGGAAATGATAAATCAATATGAGATATTTTTAAAATCTCTTTGGGGTCCTAATTATAAACATAATAAAAATATTAAATAATATTCATATTTATTGCGTTTTTGTGATAATTATTGTCATTTCTTTATGTACGCAGTTCATTTTTCAATTTGATTTAGATTGCGAAAATTCGTTTGCGAAAAAAGTTAGATTATTGAGATTAAAGACTTAAATGGACATTAAAAAAATTGCTGAAAATATAATTAGTAATTATGATCATTATACGGATCAATTAATTTGTATTCTCAATTCTTTAAACTGTCAATTGACCTTTACTCTAAAAAGTTTTGAAGAGTGCCTCTTACATAAAAAAAGTACTCTTGTAATGTAGTTTTGCAAATGAAAAAGAAACATTCTTTGGGTGATATTTGGCCTATAATGATCGGGTCGAAATTAGATATGGGGTTTAGGAAGTACGGCATGAGATCCTTTTTAACTCTGGGTGGAGTCGAGAATATATTACATCACGAATACGAATGGTCTACGGCGGACATTGCAATCACCTGTTTCATAATTACCGGCTCAGTTAAACAAATTCCCTGCTTTGTTCTTAACGATGTCAGTAACATTCACGTGGTTAAAAATTCAATTATAAGAGTTTATAGTTATGATAACGAGGAAAAGGGTACAGAACTTAATTTTTACAGGGAGCCAGACGAAACTTATGGGCGTGGAACTATGGTTTTGCGTGAGGCCGATGGAAAAAATATCATTAATCCAGATTTGCATGCCTTGCAAAAATTCTTGGACTCCACTTATCCATTATCTATGGAACCTCTGTTTAATTTCATATATGATCGCTTTCAAATAGATCATTTGGGGAACAAAATTACAGTAACACCAGCTTACCTCTTTTTTAAATTATTTCGTAAAAGTCTTTATATTATTTTAAAGAAAATGAATGGCGATTTAAAAGATTTGTTGAAGCTAATTAAAAAGAAACACAAGGTCATCTCCAAGTCCGTTGAAACTGGTGATTTGCTTCACGTCTTGTCTAAGAAGACCTTGTTTTACAAGGAGATATACGATAAATACAAAATGGTTTCTTCTACTCAAGAACTGAGTAGGGAAATTGGGATTAATAACCAGGTTTTCACCGAAAAGAAAACTGCTTGTTACAGAGATGTCAAATTTCAAAATTATCAATTAATTCCGTACTTAAGTCAAATGGTCTATTTACAAATTTCGTCTAAAGTTAAAAGTTTTAATGTGTTGACTTATAAGCAGGCTTATCTGGGATTCTTTTGTTTATTTGGCACGTCAGAGTCTAAAAATGTGGGAAGACAAATGATGCTCGCTAGAGAGGGTCACATTTCAAATTCTGATGACACAAAGTTAATATACGAAGCGCTAGACATAGAATGTGATCCCACCTCTGTATATTATGTCGTAATTAACAACGCTTGTATCCCCGTGACTAAAAAATATTGGTGTGATCTCGACGTGATAGCCCTAAAGCATAGATTCCTGTTTATTGAATGTTTCCGTCTAGAAAGCTTTCTATTCATTAACTTTAAGATAGGGATATTGTACAAATATTTAAATCACGGAGTATGGGTCACACCCAATGATATAAATTTTTGGACAGAAATCTTGGGTCACTGGAACAAAAACTTAAGAGACGGATTCACCTTCGTTACAAGCCACTACATAGACTTAATTCCTTATTTTAATCATAACGCTTTCCCCAAGAATGTTTTAGCTTTGAATGCATTAAAAAACGCCATACTATCAAATACTAACGAATACAGCCATTATTTTAGAGAGACGGTTTCAGTTTACACGCCCTCTTCTCCCCATCACAAGATGCTCTTATCACCAACGAATGAATTTTCGGAGAAATGGGTTATAAAGCTCCCAAAATTAAAAGTGTGGTTCACAACATTTCGAGGTTTAACCCAAGAAGACTGCATAGTTTGTAATGCGCAGACTCCGTCTACATTTGACTGTCACAAGATTTACACCATCAAGTTTAAGTTGGAAAACAAATTTCCTAAATATTTCACTCCATTTTATTATGACAACCGTAGTGACGAAGACAGTTTTTTAGGGACGTTAGTCTGTCCAGAAGCTCCCTCAATCATATTACTTCAGACCTTGCATTCTCGCGTGGAAAAAATAAATAATTTTATTTGCAAGTTATATAGTACGAAAATTATATAGTACGAAAATTATATAGTACGAAATCCAATTTCAAAGTGGTGAGATACGATTTATCGTTCGATTATTTATTTATAGTTATGGAAAGTTTTCATTCCTGTTGCAATGGAGATAAATTGTGTTCCCTACATGGTCAAAAGGGTGTAGTCTACGTTAGTAACGAAAAGCCATACGTTTTAAGCGAGAATGGAGAAAAGATCGTGCCAGATTTATTGTTGAATCCAGTGAGTATCACTTCGAGACAGACTATGGGCCAAATCTTTGAAATGTGGGAATCTGGTTCGGATTACACCAGCATTTACAACCCCAATAATGTTGCTCTTCGGGGAAGAGCTTTAGTGGGATCTGCATTTTATTTCTTGATCAATTATTTGAGCAGCGAACACATCTATGTTGCCGTGAATTGCATCAAGGATAAAATAACTGGACAACCCGTAAAAGGACGTTCTAGGAAAGGAGGGATGCGAGCGGGAAATATGGAAGTAATAAATGGATATCAAGGAAACGGAAATTCAGAATGTTACGAAAATCAATTACTGGATAATAGTGACCGATTAGTTCAGGCAGGGAGAATTAAGCAAAAATCTGAACTTTTGTGTTTCGAAGATGCTAAAATATTTAAGTGTAATTACGTCATAGAGACTGAGAAATTAATAACTTGTTTGAAACGTCCTCTTGAAGCCTCAAATGAAACTTCAAATTAAGTCCCCGAGAAGTCCCCAATGAAGTCCCCGAGAAGCCCTCAAACGAAGCCCTCAATGAAGCCTCAAATGAAGTCCCCGAGAAGTCCCAAATGAAGTCCCGAATGAAGTCCCTGAGAAGCCCTCAATGAAGCCCTCTCCCAAACATGCAAAGAAAAAAACAAGCCAATCTTGCAATAAAAATTTTTTTATTTTTTCAAAAATAATTTATAATCTATATGCGATGGTAAACTCTTTGTACAATAAGCATTTTTCAATGTTTGAAGCAGACTTTTTTCGTGTTGAATTACGGCATTTGCATATGGATGTTTAATGATCCATTCGTGCAACTCTTCTTTAGAACTAAAGGGGTTTGATTGGGGAGATGGGGTAGATTGGGAGGTGTTTACTGGGGAAAATTGGGAGGTGTCTAAGGGAGAAGTGCTGTTTAATGGAGGAGTGCTCTCACAAACACATCCGAACAATAGTTTTTCGATGTTATCATTTTTCATACATCGTATACATTTGTAAATTATCAGCAATTCACATAAAATGCACACCATTTTTTCGCATAAAGTACTAGAATTCAATAAATACAATATAATCTTAACTAAAACCCTTTGACTGTTTATAAAGTCCAGAAATAACAAGTAACGTCCGTTTTTTAACCAAATATCCTTATTTGTATATAGAGGAAACCAGACATTACATACTTTTTTTACTGTAGTCTGTAAATTCTACAATGCTTCCAGATTTCTTTGCGTTTAAAATATCTTTGTAAAATTCTAACGTGATTATCATTGTCGATACATAAGTCACTTGATCATTTTCCACATTATAAATGATACCGAAACAATCACTATTTCCTAGTTCTTCCACCTTTTTAAATGATAACTCGCACTGTAAATAATTTGATTCATAATAAAAATACGAGTCATTATTAATTGGGGGTTTACGATACATACATTCATAAATTTCAAAATCATGATCTCGAACATATAAATCTTCGTTGTATTCAGATCTCCTCATTGTATCAATCCGAATTGTTTTTTCCATTGTGTCCAAGATTAATTCGACAACATCGGTCCACATGCTATATTTGTTATGTTTCACCAAATGTTTATAATTTTCACAAATTCTTAAAAAGTTATCAAGATTTACATTTTTGTTATAAACGTCTGAGGCTATCTCTTCCAAAATGGTAAAAATCACCGCTTTTTTCTTATCTATCCACAAATGACGTTTAGGTAAATTCTTTTTCCTTTGAATCAGAAATAACCAACACCGATAACTGTAATAGACTGGAACGCATGTAGTATTCCTCTTAATCTTGAATATAGACAGGAGAATGGCATCTTTTATGCATCTATCAACGATATGTATATTAATTTCTTTAAAATTATACATTCCAAATTTCATAAATATCATGGGTCTATACTTGTTAAATTTGTTGCTGCATAATATTATAGGGACTGGTGAGGTCCATTTTTCATCTTCTCCCCTTTGTCATAAAGCACAGTTTGTTCAGTTTCGTAAACGATGATCGTATCTTTACAAACTGGACTTATCAGATTTCTTAAACTATTCACAATAGATTGACCATCATCTCGAAGTCTGTTTACATAAGTAAACGTAACGTTAGTTTTAAAACGATAAGCGAAAAAAGCAAAACTCTTAGATTCGTGTCTGTAAGCTTCGATATATGGAGCAAACATTATGGCTATACCTTTAATGCAAATTCTATCAGGCTATCATACTTTTTTATATGTACTCGAATGTCGTAACCGCGATAAATTTTTAAAGTCAAGTGTGACAAATTACTAGAAATGCTTTTTATGCTGGTAGTGTCAACATCCTTAAATGAATCATAAAATTCTAGTGTAACAGTTAATTCTTTCGGTAATTCCTCATTACCAACTACTTGAGTTATCGGAACCTGACAGGTGATTATTTTTGATGACTCAATATCATTTTCTATTGCATAAATAAACTCGGGAAGTAATAAATTAATCTCTATATTTTTTAACTTATTAATTTCTAAAGTTCCTCTCAAGTTTATCGTTGTTCTTAATTTATGTCAAAACATTTTAATAGGTTTTGAAAGGGAGTAAAAGGGGGGTGTAAAAAGTATATAAAGGTTTGCATTTCAGTTAAAAACTAACAAACATGACAGAAGAAGAACCTCCCATAGTAATTAATAGCGACGATGACGATTGGGTGCCCCCGTCACCCCCACCTCATCTGAAACCATACCATTCATCTTTTCCTTTGGAACACGAAGAAATTGAATATTTTACTCAACAGGGAGAAATTCCATAGGGTAGTGGAGATCAGCGGGGAGAAATTCCACAGGAAATTCCACAGGGCAGTGTAGGCGAAATTCAACAGGGCAGTGGGCAGTGGGGAGATGATAATCAACAGTGGATCAGCAGTGAGGGTCAACAAGGAGTTAGCAGTGAAGGTCAGCAAGGAGTCAGCAGTGAGGGGTCAGCAGTGGGGGTCAGCAGTGGGCAATGGGGAGATAGTAAGTGGGAAGATAATATTGAATCCTATACTGAAAAAAAGGAGGATTTTGTCTGTCCTAAAAGGAAAAGAAAAACGGCCATTTAGGGAATTAAGTATACTCAAGAAATTCCCAATTATACCATATACAATATTACTTTTAATAATAAGGGTAATAATAGAGGTAGATTGAGAGGTAAATTTTATCTATATTCAAAAGATTGTACACCTTATTACGAATTTACACTCTGAATGGTAAACGGGTAGAAGAAGAAAGTTATTTTGCAAATGGGAAATTTCACAACGTTATAGATTTGATCGATGAATTTGCTCATTATCTAAGTGACAATCAATTTCATAATTCCAAGGACCCGTATACTTTAGCGCAGGCTTGGAATTTATGGCCCATAAAAAAATGCTGGAATTGTGTCGTTGCTTTAGGATTGAGGGGAACTGTCATCTTTGCAATGAAATACATGGATCATTCAGTTCATCTCAGCCAACATTCTGTGACTTTTGATTTAGTAAATTTGTAAATCTTAAAATGGGACAATTAATGAATGATTTGGGGACTGATTTAAAAAATGAAATAAGTATCTGGGCCACTTTCCCAGAAAGCAAAGATTTATTCATCAAGAATAAATATTTTGATAATATTAACATTGAAAAAATCGGTAATAAGTATTATTTAAAATTAGTGATAATTGGATCATTAAAGGAGATACCTAAAATTTTGGAATTAACTGCTAAAAGACTTTCGCTACTATCCAAGGAAATGAAAATTACATGCATGACTTTAAGTAACAACTATCTGCCCTCAAATAGGCCCCCACATCAACGTCGCCGAGAGGCTTCTCCAAGCGAAGAAGAAAAAAACAATGCTTTATATGCTTTAAAAAACTTTAAGGGCAACGTTTACAATGCAATGTTGATACAATATAGATACGAAAAGTTTTTAATGCCTCAATTGTGTGTAATGTGCCAAGAAGATACGAAATATGACCCCTACACGCATTTTATCGAACATTGCTGGGAACCAAATTTGGATATTTATATAGAATTAATCATTAACCAACTCCAGGTGAAGAAAAGTTTTCAGCTGATTGCCAATTACGAGGATGAAAATGCCAGAAAGTTGATTCTCTGTAGTTCCATATATTCACGCAAAAACTTTAAAAGAGCACTAGGCAGAATGTTGAAAAAACTGTCTATAGATTGTTATTCTTTATATTTTGAAGTACAATAAAATGCCCGTCAATTGTCTGTCGAGCACATTGTTATTCCTTTGAAGTACAATAAAATGTTTTCTCCGTCAATTGTCTGTCGAGCACATTTTTAAAATCTCGATCCGAGCCGCCCATTAAATGTAACAAAAAATAAAATTCTTCGTTTGTATCCCGATCAAAAGATTGAATGGGAATATTTCCATCCAAGTCTTGCATGTTGGCTTGTAGTGGAGTAATAAATTCACGAAGGCAACAAAGTGTTTGAAGCAATGCAAAATGCAGCATTTTCTTTTCACCCCTTTTAGAAGCGATTAAATCGCAGAGAATGTGCAAAAGGGTTTTCGCTTGTTAATTATAAATTTATTAAAAACATCTTTTAATCTAAAAGCATCTGGTCTCAGAGCCATACAAACACCGAAATTAAGTCGTCCATGTAAACCAATTCCAGTACGTTGTTAGATCGTTTCAAGACTTCGTTTAAAATAACAACACAGATGTTAACAGAAAGAGTTTTTTCTTTAAAATATTCGGGTAAACTAGCTAGTAGTTTTAGTGACTCAGTCCAATTTTCATGTTCTTCAATTATGCACTTATACATGAATAAATTTTTATTGTTTGCCGAAAAGAATTTTCTTTGAATAATTAATCCCCAATAGGAAACTGAAGTTAATACCATAATGTCTTTAAAGTAATTTTTACATTCTAAATCTACTTCGTATTGAGAAATTAAATTACTACCATAAGAATGAGGTTTTAAACATTTGTTTAAAATATAATTTTTATATCTACTTTGGCAAACTGAACTAAAGGTTTCCCAGTCGTCGCCTGAATATTCGTCTGAACTGACCAATTCGTCTGTACTATCATTCTCATAAACAATATTCATTTTTAAAAAGAAAATTTATTAGTCAATTATAATATACAATCAATTATATATACAATCAATATGTTAAATATTCATGTGCAAAGTTTCCTGCATTTCATCAGTGACTATTTTTTCTATTAATTCATTTATTAAAATTTCAGTTTGTTCCGCCAAATTACTTATAACTTCCGCAGTTTGTATCAATTGTTTATCATACATAGTGGCATTTTCTGTTAGTTCATACATAGTGGCATTTTCTGTTAGTTCATACATAGTGGCATTTTCTATATCATCCATAGTGGCATTTACTATTGGTTCATCCATAGTGGCATTTTCTTGTTCAAGCTGATCATGACACACTCTGGAAAATTCAAATGCCGATTCTGTAATTTTTATTACATTTTGTAAACGTTTTACGGCTGATTCATATCATCCCAATCAGTTTCATCCGATAGTCTTGTAATTTTCTTGCCAACAACTCTTAACAAATGTATTCCATCATAATAAATATTTGTTTTAAAAATGGGCATTTTTAAGGTAACGCATTACGTCTGTAGTGTCCCCTTTATACCCGTGCAGCCACGGAAAAATCCAACCGCGTAATTCTAAGCTGCACACCTAACGGGGTTCTATTTGACCCGCAGGTCTCCTCCCTTCTTTCTAAGAGTTCATAATTACAGCACAAGATGATGCACTTTTGCCTCTCTCTTTTCTCTAAAAAATATCAAGACCCTAAGAATCTCAACAATTCCTTTGTTTATCTATTACCTCACCCGACACTTTCCAAATGAAGTAGTAAATAAGTAATGAAAGAACAAATAATAGATGCAATATATAATTATCATTTGAAAGGTTTAAAGCATGACCTTAAAAATTACCAAGACATTCAAATATTTGAAATACTGAAAAAATTAATTGAAACTAAGAAAACGAGTGAAGATGCTAAATTTTATATAGATCGAGGTATAGATATTGTAAAGCAAATGAATTGCGACATAATAAAATTAAATTTTGCATTTAATAATGTTTTGAATGGCATGTTTCGTCATTTTGGAATAAACTGTGATTCAATAGCGTATTTTTTAATATTTTCCATTGATTTAGCTAAAAGATGTGCCGCACTTGAAGATGCCATTCTGTTAATGATTCATTTATATTATAAGGATAAATTAGAAAAGTGGATTTTAGAACATAGGGGTTCGATTTGTTAATTAAAAAGCAGAAAATGTACTCAAACCACAAACGTATAAGAAATATATAGATACATTTTTAATATTCAGTTTTTGTACGGGTCTTATAATTTTATTACCAGCTATATTTTGGTGCTATGTCTTGTACCGCTTATATATAACTTTTGTAATTTCTAACACAATAGTATCCCCTCTAAGTTCATTTTTGCTTGGAGGAAATAAACTCACATCCTTTCGAGAGCTCATTTTTTGCTTGGAGGAAATGACGTCCAAAGCTCATTTTTGCTTAGAGGACGTCCTTTTGAGAGCTCATTTTTTGCTTGGAGGAAATGAACTCACATCCTTTTGAAATCCCACTCGGAGGAAATCCTTTTGAAAGTCCAGCTTGAGGGAGGAGACTCACATCCCTATTACCTCTCCCCCCACCTCAACTGTATTATATAAACAAGTTCGCACATCTCTTTACACACGCACATCTCTTCATACACGCAATGGATTACTGGAAATTTTATTGGTTAAAAAAGATAAATGCTTGGACCTATCTGAATATCGCCGATTTAAAATTAACCAGTTGTGAACTGCATTTAAATTTTAATAGCAAATGTTTACTAGAAGGCAAACACGAGAAGATCAAAGGAAACTTGCCTTCAAAGCAAACCATAGTGTTGATGTGCCAGTATAATTTTGGAAAGTTTCACGTGGCGCGACTAATTCGCAAAAATAATCGGCAAAATAAGGAACACGGTGCAGAAAAAACATTTAGTGTCATTGTGGACACGTATGACATCGGTCTCATGTCGGCAAATCCAGACACTATCAAGTACGTTATGGAGCAATTTCCCGATCATAAGATCACTGCCACTTTTCATCACACTTTGCTGGGTGCACCACATAAAATATCAAAAATGTCAAGATTGCGTTCATTTGCTGCTCCTATCACTGATTAACAACGGAATAAGTATGGATGATGAATATTTTAATAGGAAAAACTTGGGTTACAGTGAAGAGGATCGAGAAAAAATGAAAGTGTTTCAAGCTTACAAGAAAAAATTAGAAGTCTGCATCTAAAGTGAATGTTTTACTTTTAAACCCAGCTCTGTGGTATTCACTCCTGGACGTTCAAAGAAATTGGAGACGGATTCTAAAGAAATATTTTCCATGAAATCCAGTGGATTCTTCGTATTGTACATTTTGGAACATTTTAATTGAGTCAACAGGACGTCTGCAATGAACTGAATATATTCTTTCATCAAGGTCGCATTCAACCCCAAGAGGTTAATCGGCATAGCTTCTGTTAAAAATTCCTGTTCGATTTCAACAGCTTCTCGTACCATTTGTTTAATTTTTGATTCTGGCAATTTATTTGTTATGTATCTATTGTATAATAAACATGCAAATTTTGTGTGCAAAGCTTCGTCTTTGGATATTAATTGATTTGCAAATGCCAAGCCAGGAAGTAAATTACGTTTTTTTAACCAAAATATGGCAGCAAAGGATCCCGAGAAAAATATACCTTCTACAATGGCAAAGGCCACCATGGATTCAGTTAAGCTTTTCCCCTCTGTCCAATTTAGCGCCCACTGTACTTTTTTATTCACACAAGGAAAATGTTCTACCGCATTAAACAAGAATTCTTTCTTCTCCTTATCCGAAATGTACGTGTCTATCAAGACGGAATACATTTCGGAATGAATGTTCTCCATGGCTATTTGAAAACCATAAAATGATCTGACTTCGATTACTTCAATCTTAAAACAGAGATTTTGAATTAAATTATCGCCAACCACCCCATCAGAGATGGCAAAAAACGCTAGAATGTGAGAAATGAAATATTTTTCTTCTCGATTCAACTTTTCATTCCAATAAATCAAGTCTCTCTCTAAATTAACTTCTTCGACCGTCCAAAATGATAATTCAGCTTTTTTATACATTTCCCATATATCCTCATATTTGATTGGAAATAAAACAAATCGTTTTTCCTTTAATAACGGTTCATCTTGCACGTTTTGCATGTTTGGAGAGAGCCCTTTTATGTTTGAAGAGAACCCTTGGAGGATTACCTATTTATGTTTGAGGAGAAGAATTACCCTTTCATATTTATAACCGAACCTTTGAAATATTTAAGATATGAATCAATTTATGACAATTTTGTTCATTTGGTGCTTATTAATAATCCCCATTTTTTTTAAAACAGTACCTCCTTTTTTATCTAGATATTTAATAATATATTTATTTCCATTTATTTTAATCGCGTTATGGGTATCAAGTACGCACTTGGACTTTTTAATAAGAACTATTCCCTTTTACTACATGTTATTATTTTTTATATTCGCATTACCCTCTATAAATATGTCAATGACACAGTTATTAATTCAAATAATATTAATTCCACCAATATTAATACATTTATGGCTGAATCGTTTTATAATATATTAGGGGTAGAAAAAAATGCTAATCAGGATGAAATTAAAAAGGCATATTTTAAATTGATATTGAAATATCATCCCGATAAGAATATTACGGATGGAGGTGAAAAATTTAAACAGATTACTAAAGCTTACGAAACTTTACGCGATCCACAAAAAAGAAAAAAATATGACGATGGTTCTCGTGACAGCCTTAAATTTCAACCTTTTGATGATTCATCGTTTAAAGCGCAGTTTAAAACATATTTTGAGCACGTCTTTAACCCATTATTTAGAACACAGTCCTTCGAAGCATTTTTTGCTTTTAATAAAACGTTTATATGCAAAGATGAAATTTTTGTTACTTTAGAAGAACTCTACAATGGTTGTCGCAAAGAAATGGCGTCTAATAAACTAATCGTAGATGTTAAAAGGGGATAGAATTATTGTTCAAAATGTAGAAATAACCATTCTTCAGATACCTCACGAACGTTTCAAGGTAAGTGGAGAAGATAATTTATCTATAACAATAGACATTTCTCTAAAAGACGCTCTTTGTGGTTTTAAAAAATCAATTAAAACTTTAGATTGTAGAAATTTAATTATAATATCGAAAAAAGTCATAAAACCGGGATACTTTTATTGCATAAAAAATGAAGGGTTACCTACTCGATTCAACCCAGAAACAAATGGTGATTTAATAGTTTATTTTGAGATCATTTTTCCAGATAGAATCGATCCTTTCTTGTTACCTCAATTACAAAAGATGTTAGCAGCTAATACACCAGCAGAAGAAAACATAATACTTGAAGGAGATAGAATAATAATGATCAAAGTGTAAACTATAAGAAGACTAAAAAAAGCACGCCAAGGGAAAAATGACGTTTGTAAAAATAAATTTTTTAGACTTGACCAGTCTCGTCTCACAATTTCAGAATGGCAATTACGAAAAAGCTTGCAAAGACCAAGCAAATTTCGCTCTCATAGAGAATCAGATGTGGGAGGGTGTGTATGGAGGCTTGTTCTTTATAGATCAATTATCTCTACTAATGAATACTAAATATCCATTCGTTTATGATTACCTCACTAAAGATTACATTATAGTTTGGTGGAAGTCCAGTGCTCCCTGTATAGGTGATTTATCTCTATGTATTAATAATACTAAATGTTTGGTCACTAAACAAATGATTTCAGAAATGAAACAGGTAAAATTATTGGAGTCCAGAAGTAACTATTTCTAATATGAACGGTCTCCAGCAGTAGGTAGAGGATGCTTTAATTAATTGCTCCACAGTATCTCTAGATAACGTAAAAACTCGATTGTCTATCGACGAGATGGTTAATAACTGATCTTGGTTACCCAGTATGTAATAATACTGAGCTTTTCCTTGGCTACTTGCCACGTACATTTCTAAACTTTCGTGATCTCCAATCCGTCTGTGATTGTAACACTTGATCGGTTTAAAACAGGGAATCAGCCAATCTGTTAGAGGCGGCCGCGTTTCCCCTTCAACGTGCATCGTCAAGTAAATTTTTTCTTTAGATTTAAACACTGGACCGTTAGTTACTATCTTGTTACTGGGCTTATAGTGCACTTCAGCAGAAACAACTTCATTTTCGGTGTATAATATGTAGCAATCTATGAAATAGTTCAAAGATGTGTTTTCACAAATTAATAGAGTTATAAAAGGAACATCCTCTTTAGCATTAATCATTCTAAAGAATATTGAAACGAGATGAGCGCTAATACAAGTGCAAAGCCGTCCACCATCGACATGTATGAATTTATTCCCGTAATTGACACAGTGGGGTTCTACAAACATTTTGAGAAATTAAACGAAGACCAAAAGCAAATTGTCGCTTTAATTAACGGCTGGTTCAAAGATAAATGTAACGCTATTCGTTTATTGAGCGGATCCCCAGGTACTGGTAAAACTTATGCTGTATTGAACACTTTGAATCTCATCAAATGCGAGTGTCTCAAATTGACACCTACAAAAAAAGTAGCCAACAGCATCGGGGGGAAAACTCTACACAGCGCATTTACAATTCCTTACGATAAGGGGTCTGCCTTAGACAAACTATATACAGAATCAGAAACGATTGATGAAAAATATGTCGAATCCTGCCAGGAATTGAGCAAAGACTTACACAAAACATTCTATACAAATTCATTTAACCCCGGGGTCACAGATATATCGATGAAATCTGGATCCGGGTCACAGATACATGATTCATGATCGTTTACATCGATGAAATTGGAATGATACCCTTTTGGTTTGCACATCAGATTGTCCACTATTTTATAACACTGAAACCCAATACATTATTTATCTTTAGCGGAGACAAGTTTCAATTACAACCCATTCGCTGTAAATATAATGCATTCGATGTATATTATCCCGTAAAAACTCTCTTGATAGAATTGGGAACAAATAATCGTTTCACCAAAGACTATAATGAATTAATAATCCAGATTAAAAAGTGCGTAGTAGATAAAAATAGCCAAGAATTGATACAATTGATTAAACAGAATTATAAAATGGTTAATGAGTTGAGCGATGAAATGTTAAAAAATTGTAGCGCCATCTTAGCCTATAAAAATTGTACAGTGGACAGATACAATAAAAGGTATCTGAAACACTTTCCGGGTAAAAACCTAACCATTCCTAAAATACTAAAAGACGTGGCCTATATTAATGGCGCTTTAAAAGTTAAACCCAACTGCTTATTAATCACCACTAAAACCTGCGAACTCGCCAATGGAACCAAGGTGGTTTACGAAAGCTTTGATCAACACAATGACAAGCTGGTGGTCAAAGACGAATGCGGCCTTTTTTTCAAATTGTCCAGATGTTATGGTCAGTTTCCTGTAAAATTAGGATTTGCAGTTACCATACATCGTTACCAGGGGGAAACAATCAATGGAAACATATTTATAGATTTCGATAAAAAATGCGATTTCCATTTGGTTTACACCGCTCTCAGTAGAGTAAAATCGTACGATCAAATATTGGGAATAAGGAACTTGGAATAATTAAGATCATGGAATATTATATTGCTATGAGCGAAATAATATGTCAAACTGCAATGGCATTCACTTATTATTTATTGGTTAAACACGAATATGACGAAATTCCACATTTAAGGTTAATTCAGGGAACTAACAATATCATACTTAACGATAAGTTTAGAAATATGCACAAACTGCGTTTTGACAAAAAAATCAGATCTATACCCGACCATTACACTCAGCGTTATTACCCAGGAATACATCGGGTCGATTTCACATTAAATGCGATCAGTGAAAAATTGAAAGTACAAGATATGTCTCACATATTTAAATCCATTTACAGAGACGAATATTCTAAAATAAATTATCCAATAATGTTTAAAAACATTATTCCTTACCAACACGATTTCTCTAATTTACACATTTCTACACTCATAAAAAATCACGATTTAATACGTCAATTAACACCCCCCAAAATAGTCCCCCCTACAGATATAAATTCAACTGTGGTAAAATCAAACGACGCCGATCCCAATTATCAAATTGGTTCTTAAAATAAGATAATGGAATCGGATTTAGAATATTACATTGCAACCAGTGAGATTATCAGAAGCATGCAAATGTCATTCATTTATTATCTGTTACGAGAATCCGAATACGACGAACTATACACATTTTTGGTGAATTTTGATTTGGTGACAAAAAATAATTTGAATCACTTGTATGATAAATTTTTTTACGGAATGAAACGAACAAACGTTTTACCAATTAAGAATATTATTAAACGTAGAGAAAAGGGTTCGTTCTGCGTGAACCGATTAGCCGCAAATATCATTAGCAATGAATATGACTTTAAAACATATACTTTTAAAAGATCTTATTATAAACAAAATTCTAATAAACATATTAACAGGCATACTTTTGAAATTACAAATTTAAACTATAAAGATTATACAGACTTAAACTCTTCAGACGTGTTTTATTTAGACATAATGATCCCAGAACCTAGTTTTAAAGAAGAATTTTTTGACGTAAAAATGGAAATTGATGATAAAAGTGTTCTCAAGAGAAAATCAGAACCGGACGAACTCGAAAAAACAAAGCAAAAAAAATAACTCGAGCATTATTTTAATTATTGAGCCCCAGCATTAAGTTACGGGTTAACCTAGCATTTTCCCACAGTTGATTAGTAATTTTAATTAAATTTTCAGACATGTTAAGTGAACCAATCTCAAATAAAAGGATGGACTAACGGACACGACGATGCATAAGACTACCAGTAATCCCTTTAGTCAATAAAATAAATATTTTAAAGATCCTTTACTTCTAATAGAAAAAATTTGAAAATTTTTGAAATGTATTACAGAAAATCGAAACAGGCGATATTGAGAATTATTCTCGCTTATCCATCCTCACTTATAACGTACTTTTGTATTCTTTCCTGCATCAGCTAAATGAAGCAAAGTGAAACCAAATAACGCAGTGCAGAAAAACCAAACAGGAAAAAAATCAGCATGCTCACTAAACCCGACATTTAATGGAACGATTTTTACTTCCAATCAATCTTTTTCCTTCATTGAATCTTTCATTGAAAGGGATTCAAAATTCATGGGATGTCAAGCAGGAAATTAAAACACCCAATATATACACACCGTCCATTGAATTGATAACCTTTATGCAGATGTACAGTCTCTCAAAAAACTATCCGAACGCTTTGATTGTGTGTCAGAGGAGTAATTTTTAACACCCCCTCTTTTTTTCCGATAAGTTGAAAAAATTTTCACCTCAAATGATTTACCATCTTTTAACACTTCTTTGCATGGTGCTTCAAATTCTCAAATGCCAACTTTTAACGATTCTTTGCATGGTGCTACAAATTTTCAAATGCCATCTTTTAATGCTTCTTTGCATGGTGCTACAAATTCTCAAATGATTCACCATCTTTTAACGCTTCTCGGCTAATACTAAGTTGTTGAGACTGCTCGAGCAATCTCAAATGATTCACCATCTTCTAACGCTTCTTTGTATGGTGCTACAAATTCTCAAATACCATCTTTTAACACTTCTTTGCATGGTGCTACAAATTCTCAAATGATTCACCATCTTTTAACGCTTCTTTGCATGGTGCTACAAATTCTCAAATGATTCACCATCTTTTAAAGCTTCTCGGCTAAGTTGTTGAGACTGCTCGAGCAATCTCAAATGATTCACCATCTTTTAACGCTTCTTTGCATAGTGCTACAAATTCTCAAATGCCATCTTTTAACGCTTCTTTGCATGGTGCTACAAATTCTCAAATGATTCATCATCTTTTAACGCTTCTTTGCATGGTGCTTCTCAAATGATTCACCATCTTTTAACGCTTCTCGGCTAATACTAAGTTGTTGAGACTGCTCGATTCTGCCCCTTTAACACTGTCGAGACTGCTCTCTCTCAAAGTAATAACGCATTTTTATCACTCTGGTGATTCACCATCCCCACTGTCGAGACTGCTCTCTCTCAAAGTAATAACGCATTTTTTTCACTCTGGTCTCAATGATTCACCATCCCTTTAACACTGTCGAGACTGCTCTCTCAAAGTAAAAACGCAAAGTAATAACGCATTTTTATCACCGGAAGCCTGCCGTTCAAGATATCTTCTCTCTCAAAGTAATAATACAGCACAATAATCTCTTACAGCACAATTTTTATCACTCTGGTCTCAATGATTCACCATCCCCACTGTCGAGACTGCTCTCTCTCTCAAAGTAATAATCTCTTACAGCACAATTTTTATCACTGCAATAGAAAGCCTGCCGTTCAAGATGATCGGGGTGCTTTCACCGTCGAGGCCACTTCCTGTGCACCGTCGAGGCCAAACACTGTGAGAAATCATTTGTACAAAAGAGTATTTTGAATCGACATGAGAAGAAGCATTTTTAAATGTGTTACATTGCCATTTACGATTGTTTGAAATGTACTTATTAAAATAATTCAATCTGTTATATGTGAAAAATCTGACATCACTTTTTATATTGATTTTCATAACTCATAATCTGAGAGAAAATAAGGTACAAAATTAGTTTCAAAAGTTTCACAAATTTGTTTTATAAATGGATTATAAGGTTTGTTATGTATCTGCAACATTCGACATTTAAGAGTCTTTTGGCTGAATCAGTTGTAAAAGTGGCTATTTATTAATTAATTTGATAAGTTCATTATTTTTCAGAGATTTTGCAAAAAGTATAAGGCAAAATTCTCATTCAAAACTCATTTTGTAATACTAATAAACATTTTTCGTTGCATTCCTTTGTGTTATATTATCTTCATTGTAATTTTCTTTAATATATAAACATTTGCTTTCTTTGGTAATGCGGTAAATAATAAGTTTTCTCTTAAGTTGCCACAAAAGCCTGACAGGACCCTGTCAGTTTAATACGTCACAGAAAAGAACTCTGAGGAAGACGAGATCTCATGAAAAAGACAACGTTTTGTTGTTTAACCTCGGAGCAGCACTTTTTTACACAGAGTTGGGAGACATGGTACTCTCCCTTCAAATCCATCCAGTGTGTTCTTTAACGTGCACAGGGTATGTCTCTGCCACACAGAGGGCTACTGCTTATCATCCCATCCGATAGGCGGTGGAATTTTCAAGCCTGTCACTGTCCCCTATTGATGAACAGGACAGTGTGGGGGTTTAGCTGAGATAAATCAGCCTTAGGTGGGACTCGAGCCTGGCGCGCTGCCACGGGACTAATCTATATATGGTAATAGAATTCGAATGTTTTAGCCTCTTGTATATAGGGGACCTAAGTTCTTATGATGAAATTGATTAAAATTTATGTAGTTTCGGAATCTGGTAGAAACTTTTTGCAGAATAAATTATTTCGGTCATTGTTAAGGAAAGGATTATTATTATTATCGCTCATTGATTAGCGAGAGCAACGAGTGCTCTCACGTACCAATACGTAGAAAAAACTGGGAAAATGGAATACTTGCTTGAGAGTATGATAGCTGCTACTGCAGGTTTGCTTCATTAAAATGCCTTAGCAAGCAAACGAAGAGACATTGGGGGGAAAGGATGAGGATGAGGATGGATAAGTATTTTGCTGGATTGATATTTTCATTATGTGATTATGCTATCAAACAATAAACTGAAATAATGAGTCATAATCTATTCCCTCGGAAGTTTCCTATTGAAGTCCATCTTAATACCTACACATGAAAACGACCATTTTCTTCATTTTTTTGTGTTTCAGAACACAACTGTCTGACTAGTCGCTTCGTTCGTGGCTGTCCCGTGGCCGAGTGGTTAGCGCGCTTGACTACTTATCATAGGGACCAGATAAGGCATGGATGTTCGTGTCGTTTCTCTGTTGAGGTTCTGCCATCCTCAAGCAGTAGATCTGACGCTTGAAGTTTCGTGTTAGTCTCGGTTTTTATTTATTAAAATCGGCAGTAAAATCAAAGTAAAAAATTTGTTTTGAAATGGGAGAGAATTTTTGAAGCCAACTGAGCATTATTTCCAGGCAAATAGTGTCTGAAATGTATTATTGTATAACAGCAGTAATTCCGGATTGAATGAATTTAAGGGATTAGTGAACATTTCGTGCTTCCCAGTTCCAAGCATTTCATATAAGTAGCTCTAACGAAACTCGTATTAAATATTAAAATCTATCCATTATGAAATATGTGTTCGAGTCTAAAACAACTTTCTCTTTTCCACAATGAAAGAAATTTTAATGGCTGCTGATGTGTATTAAAAAGCTTTAATAAAAAATGATGCATTCCTGACTCTCATGAAAGTAAAGTTAAAATTAATCGTCATTATTCAAATTATAATTTCACCCCTTTCAGTCTTGTTTAATTTTTCTAATCCTAAAGTTAAACGGATTCATCTTTGTACAAAATAAAGCACGAAGGGATCCAGAATCCTTTTAAAGTATCTAAATGGTAGACTACTGCTAATTCATGAAGCCAAGAACAGAAGTGGAGGTGTCGTATGTCACCAATGCTAGAGAATTCCTGCCCTTTTTCTTACTACTAAGCCCTTTTAAGTCTCCACAAGAGCCATTGCCAGTATAGGCGAATATCGAGTTTAGAAGGCTCCAAAATTACAGAGAAGGTTGGTGGAAAGAGATTCCTCTGGATAGCTGTTAGGAGACAGACGGTAACCTCCCATTAACCTCACCTATGGTGTTCTTTAATGTGCACAGGATATGGCTCTTCTTCAGACTGGACCACGACTTAACATCACATCCAACGAACAGTGTACCCTATTAACCAAAGTTAGGGCGTGACAACGCTGGGCCAGGTGGGATTCGAACCCGGGAACAACATATTACGAGCTCGGCGTGCTACTGATGAGCCCCTGAGGAAGTAGTCATCTTTCCAGGAGTAGGAATGTAAAAAGCTTAGCTACATCTGTACTTTTCATCCTTTATCCTTTCATCCATTAGCACATCTGTACTTTTCATCCTTTAAATTATTTTTAGTAGATATATTTTAGTTCTTTTTCTTCATAGTTATTCAAAGTTTGATTTCGATGATTATGCTGAGCAGGAATTTCTTATTTGGAAAATGCTGGGAAGAGTTGCTCCTAAGTGACACCTCTATGAAATTCAACGACAATTATTGTTTCTGCAACTCATCAGTTTTCACTAGGTATTTACGTACTACTTGAACGAGTCCCACGAGCAGCATAGAAGGGGGGAGAGCTGGTTAAAGTGGCCATTGCTCCATTCCTCGGCTTCCCTTCTCCAAATGACAACAGGGCAGCCATTGCTACAACTCGAGGCATTCCCGTTTCTTGTAAATTGAGTACTGCTCGGCCAAACGTTCTGGGAATCGATGATCAGCTGGGGGGCCACAGGTTATTAGAGACTCTACGCTTGATCCTGGCACGTGACGGAATGACCCTTCGACACTCCTTAGAACTCGCATGCCATTGGAGCAGTAAGAGCATCGTCTTGGATGCGAGTCAGAGTTCCACCTCAGGCCGAGTTTTAGCCTTTTTCTGTAGTTCCTTGTGAGACCTTATGATGTAAATAATTTAATAAATGTAATCACGTAAGTCTAGTGTGATATTGATGCAACCAGGAATTTTTCTCATTCCGACAAGAGGTAAACGTACCAATTTTGATACTCCTACCCACAGTACTACTACTCGGTGGGCTCACAGAAGGAAGTGTATGCTGTTTGCAAACCACATTGCTGTATTTATTCATATAATGATAAAGGTAAAGAGGAAAAATTGTCTTTAGTCTCATCGGATTCGAATCCACAACCTCCTGATGACATTTCAGGTGTTCAGACCGCCGAACAATCATACTCTTTTGTAGATATTTAGTCTTATGCAAATAGGTTCACTGCGAAGAAGCCTTCCTTTGCATTTGGAAAGGGCATGTGATGGAATGGCCCAAATGCCACATTTTTTTTTTGGACAAAACTTAATTCATTTTTAATATTTCGGCATATTACTAGTCAACCAGGCAACCCTTGAAAGGGTAACTAGTGAAATTTGCTCTTAAGGACAGAGTCTCCAAAAAGAGTGAAAGGCGTCTTGAGACTGAATCTATTGTGTAAGGCAGCCATGTGCAACTCGTGGTCTGCTTCTGGCGCGAGGACGTTTTACAAGTGGCCAGCAAACATTGCAGCCCAAATTATTAAACCTTTTTCTGCACCTAATGTCCGACCCCGTCTTTTCGTGGTGCAGTCCGTTAGTTCCTTTCAAAAGAGATACTTTCTTATGAAAGTGAACGGAAGCGAAGGGCTGCGAGGTTGATTTGATCTACTGATCTGGACAACTCTGGCTAATTTTCTTTTATTTCTACCCTGCTGAGGAGTGGTCAACAACACAGAGTCCTGGTGCTGACCATATAAACCCACTGGACTGGACTGATTATGGCTCTGAGCTTGATTATGGATCCTGAATTTGCTGCACTGGTGGGCTTCTCTTTAGTGGTGGGGGATTAATAATAATTCTAGAGTGTCAAGCTTTGGCTTGGCACTGTAGAATATTTAGGATCAAATTCAGTATGTAGTTCATTTAGGATCAAATGCAGTATGTAGTTCCTTTAGGATCAAATGCAGTATGCAGTTCCTTTAAGATCAAATGCAGTATGTAGTCCTTTAGGATCAAATGCAGTATGTAGTTCCTTAGCATCAAATGCAATGTAATCTATCACTGTTGCTTCATTTCACTACATCCCACAAAGTTTCAATTAAATCAGGCGAATTGGCGTCCAGGTAAGATAACTGAATTATCTGTCATGTTCCTTAAACCGTTCGCAGACAGATTTCGCAAGGTGGACAATAGCATTATCATCCCGAAATTATCCGACTACATAAGATAACCAATATGCTGCTTACATATTCCGGGGTATCCCTTTTGTCGACCTTGACACATATTATTCGACCCAGTCCCTACCGTGTTTATTGCTTCAGCATCATAGAGTTAATATGATAGATGTGGTTGTTACCATATCCTATTTCTGCCATCTGTACGAAAGATTACATTACATATTTCATATAATCCGTATTGACTAGTCCACTCAAGCCTCTCGCTCTCACTAACTCCTCGCTTT
Source organism: Ryuthela nishihirai (assembly GCA_038380435.1). Lineage (NCBI taxonomy): Eukaryota > Metazoa > Arthropoda > Arachnida > Araneae > Heptathelidae > Ryuthela > Ryuthela nishihirai. Next base: position 94,525,765 of record JAWZYU010000009.1, read on the forward strand.
ACGATTTTTTGTCGATACTAAAGTTTTCCGAATAAGATACCGACTGTCGAACAGCAAATATCTGAGTTCCCTGCGAACTGTCTGTGTTGATGTGCCCAATGTTGAAAGTAATGGTTATTTCATATAGATTGAAGTCGTTTCACTTTCATGTGCTTTTACAATGCTCTACAGTTTGTCTCCTATAGTATCAGTAACAGGGATTATTTCAGTCGTTACCATGCCAGACTCCATATCTGCAATTCCTAGGCTGAAGTCCAAACTGTGCCAACATTCATTTATCTCTGCTACCCCTAAACCTTCACTCGGAGAGAAAGGGAATACACATGATCTTAGGTGGCCATCACTCAGATGAGATATTAGGTTGAGGCATTGTGCATGTTAAATAACGCACTGGATATTCTTGGCCTGACATTATGATCCGTCTGCTAACAGTTGTTCTCTCAGTCTTCTCTGAATGTTGGGATTTTTGTGACCTGCCGATTTATTATATTGTTTGCAAAAATGTTCCGTTCTAAGGTAAAAGTCCTAACAGCTCCTATTGTATCAAAATTCTGATACAATTACTGCCGTCATACATCGAGGTTCCATTTTTAAACATTCTTTCACATACTTTACAGATGACAGCCTTGGATGGTCTTATGAGTTCCATAGTTTTGGATATGGCTGCATCAATCCACAATATGAAAATTAACTTCTGTTTTGAAGTTATCTATAATACATGACTTTCCCATCCCTTGGTCTTGCGTTGTCCAGCGGCTGTGATTATTTTATTAAAGACGACCTAAGGATAACATGATTTGACATGTGTCTTTTGATTACATTTGAATCGCAGTTATGGGAAACAACAAAGAGTTTATGTAATATTTTGGCCAGGTAGTATACATTCCGTATTACTACCAATTTAATTTCGGTCCCTGAGTACTAACAATTAGCAATACTATGTTAATTTATGCCACTTTATACATCAGTATTTAATTCTTAGAGCAGACTTAAGAAAAGTTCTCTTTAATGCTTTCTTGAACTCTAAAAGTTCCTACTTAGGCTTTTAAGTTAATATCTCAAAGAAATATATTTATGAAATCCTTTGAACAGTAATTACCACTTCTGATATAAATAACCAAACTACAATAAGTAGTTTCCGTTTAATCCGTAAAATTCAAACTATCCAATGGAAGATTCTAGGTCTGTGTTTCCCAGTGGATGCCACCAAACAATTCAGAAAATATAAATAACCCCCTCTTGTACAAGAGGTTAATTCGAAAACGCAGCTCATAAAACAATTAATATGCTGATATGATCCTTGATCATTTCTTCCGATATTTTGGCTAAACATTTTTAGGTGCGTAAACAAATGATTTTCTCAATTCATGGTACTCATTCAAACTGTACATTTTTGCTCTTTTATCAACATGCACAATCTGATCAAAAATATCCAGACACCCCTTCTGAGTAGTAAATTCGCCCTTATACGCCACAGCCATGGCACAAACAGGTATAAAAGGACGCAACGTAGCCTGGAAAACCTCAAGTCAGTTAGGGATATATCACAAATAACAACGACATAGAAGCAACCTGCTAAAAACAAGTGTACTTCTAGTACACCTCAAATTCCATGATTACCAGAAACACTGAGAAATGTAATGAGATCATATAACTTTAAAAATCATATAATTTTAAAATTCCAGTAAAATTAGCAAGTAACATATTTAATGTGGTAAAAAATCTCGATTCTTAAGAGAAAACAGGTGGTGTTTACAAGATGCCAGTTTCTCTACCTAATGATAATAAATTCCGACCCACTATGCTAAAAGCAACGCTCTGCAGCCATAAGAATAAAAGAATACCAAACCGATATTCAACCGCAAAATTTATTGTAATTATTTTTGAACTATTAGAAGACATATGGCTCCCAGTGATGGTCATCCATCATATTATGTTCTTTCACGTGCACAGGATGTGACTCCCTTGCACACGGAACGACGGCTTAACCGCTCATCCGATGGATTTTCCAATCCTATGGGTGGCACCTTTCTTACCCAGAGAAGGGCGGACTTGAGTCAAGATAAATCTCAATGATGGAACGGTTGGGACTCGAACGTGTCAACTGCAGATTAGGAGCCTGACGCGATACCTAAAGAGCCAACACCGCTCCTAAGCAAATCAGAAATCAAAGTTCGAGTGGATCGAAACTAAGACACATTTAAAAAGGATTTCAATGATTTCACAATTTTCACTTCTTGTAAAATTATCAATCTGATTGCATCTTTTAATGCTCTCTGTATAAGAAGTTAAATTTCTAAAGAAAAATAGTAAAATTGCAATAGGACGGAATAGAAAAGTTATTCAACATTCAATGAACGAAACAGACAAGCAGAATACACTTCTTTCTACCAGATGTATATACACTGAAGTGCCATTGAATTACGGATTGGAAACGTTATCCAAAATTCAGTACTGCAAGTCCGGCATTTGCGCGCATGCGTGGCTGAAACTCTGGTTATACGTAGCTGTCAGTCTTGGCTTCCTCAAGAATTCGTTGTGAGAAGCGTAATGGGAAAGGCGTGGGATTTAGATGCATTTGACAGAGGGCAGATCGTAGGTGCCTGACGGATGGGACAATCGATCACCGAAATTTTCAACGAACTTGGAATTTCTCGTATGACAGTTTCAAGAGTGTTCCGGGAATATGAGAATTCCGGCAAAAAAACAAGCACTCGGACAACTGCAAAGGACAACCAGCCATGAATGAACATGAGCTTCACCGTTTGGCCCGCATTATACGGATCGATAGGGGCCAGACATCTGAAATCACCTTACATCTGAATGAGGGTTCCAGTCGGGAAGTCAGTGCACGGACCGTGCAACACTCACCTCCTCGTCTCAGTGTCTGGAACCACCGACCTACGAGAGTCCCACCTCTAATGGCACAACACAGGGTTCAATGCCTTCTCTGCGCTTAAGAACATCGCAACTCTCTGAATAATGTCTTTATCGTCACTTTTTTCTAGTTTTATGGTATGTTTCACACTGAGAAACACTTTATCCACGTCTCGGCAGAATCCAAACAGCCGATTCAGTGCTAAGAATAAACTTACATTTTGACTACTTTTTGTGATTTCATGTCTGTCCGAGAATCCTTGATTGAATTCAAGATTTTTCTTCAATGCTTGTGCAAAATCCTTTATTTCATTATTCGTGTCTTCACCTCCGTCGTACAAATACTTATTCATTTTCGAACTGTCTGCAGTATCTTTGAACCACATCATACTTGTGGCAGCACTGTGAGCAAAGTCTTCGGTAAAATCAATTAAATTGTGAATCATAGTCGTCACTCCTGGCAATTCAATATCTTCCAATTCTCTGTTTTCTATATATCATTGAGCTCTCTTTAAAATGTTGTACGGTTATTGACCATCGTAACTACATCATTGCCGCCGATCAGACCCATCTGATTTCAGTATTTTGGCTCTGACGTGTATATAACTATTGTGCTGATGTAGAAAAACATCCATATCTTTGGTAAATATTTCGTATTTTTCGAGATTTTTAACATTAACGTTAGTTTCTCGATATTCCATTTTGTCGATGTTCCATTTTTGATATTCCAGTAAGTAGCTTCAACGTTCATCTTATACTTAATTTATGAGTTTATGATTTTAAGGCCATTTCCGTAAATTAACCGATTAAGAATATTTCTGCTTTTAGGGAATATTTTCTCGTTTTTTCGAACGATAGGCGACAGATTTGTGTAATATTATTTTTATTCGCTTTCTCAGTATCTTCATCTTTATTTGGGTCTGATGTGTAACATATAAGTCACATTTTTCTTGTTGAAGTCAATTATTTTATTGTTTTGATCGGTTACTTTCATTCTAACCTTGCAAATGTAATCAGTTTTATTCAGCGGTAAATATATGGGGAAGAATGAATGTGTGTCGATTAAACTGCCAGACGGGTTTGAGGCACGAAACTACAACACGTCGCAATTCTGGTTATTGAGATAGGAAGATTCGACAATAGAACAGTGAATTAGAATGCGATTGATGTTGGGTGGAAACGTTTCTTCATTTTTCGCTGCATCGATAATTACATAATACTCACCTCATCGTCTCAGCTTCTGGAACCACCGACCTACGAGAGTCCCACTTCTAATGGCACAACACAGGGTTCAATGCCTTCTCTGCGCTAAAGATCATGGTCTACTGGACCATCTAAAATTTGTAACGGATAGCCTGGAGTGATGAATTCCGATTTACACTTCATCATGCCGATGGAAGACTGAGGGCATGGGAAACGTTATGGGGGATGAGGAAAAAAGTATGTTTCTTGTGGTTTTTGTGAAAATATGTGTGAAAATTAGAAAAAAAACCTTTTTAGCATGTGAAAAACTAATTTAAGTTTTTTTCTAAAGATGAGGTTTAAACTAATTTGCGAATTAGTTTAAATGAATTAGGTTGAAATGAAGGTTGTGTATATGAGATGAAAAATTATGTTTTGTTGAGTTATCATACACTTCACTGGATAGAGCAGAATCAAAACTTTCTAAGCAAAGTCCAAAGTATTAATTCTGTTATCAAAGAAGAATATTAAAAGTTTTATCTAAAAGTGAATAAATATCTTATCATAGAAAAAAAAGATTAAAATTTTTAATCAAAGTCCAAAGTAAAAAGTCCAAAGTAAGTTTTCTCTCTCCTCGAGACGAAATGATATTTCACACGCTGAATGATAAAATATACAAGTATAAGTCAAAGATCACCATCGATTTATTGTATCAAAATGGATATTTCATAACGGAAAAATGCAAATATCTCCATCGTGGCGGAGAATCGTTAGAGAATGGTAAAGTGTACGAATGCGAAATTATTTCTTCGACAGAGTTTAAGGTCTGGAAACGAAGAGAAGACAGGTTTATGAGTAATATGAGTAAACAGATCGCCAACATTATGAATGCCGCAGGCATCTCTTGCAATTGACGCATTGTTCGAAAACTGTGGGCATTTCGTCGCTTTTTCTAGTCTGTATGGTGAATCTCTTAATCTGAGGATTCTTACAACAGGGCTGAGTTTTTCTTCCCATTTCTTCTTTCCAAATGTCGCATAATTCTAATTCAAATAAAGTCTTCATGTTATTATTTGTTTCAGTCATAATCCTCTTGTTATTACATTATTTTATTCTAGTTTATTCTAATGTTACCCTCTATCGACCAGATGTGCCACTCCACAATTTAGTGGATTTAAATCACAAACTATTCGACAAAAAATTTAATTTTATGAGGAATTTAGATCCCGGATAATATTACGACGAAGAGACGGGAGAGTCGTCTATCACATCCTACGACATTACTGAAAATGGACTGTTGAATGTAAACGCTTGGCAAGTTTCTATACCCGAATGATATTTTTGGAATGGGGACAGAATCAAAAAAGTGAATCCCTGTCGAGGAATGCCAGATGACAAATTAATTATCGCGGAAGACGTTAGTGATATTTTACCCCTGACAGTCACCGATAACCATTTTTATTTTCAATGCACAGACAACCGGGTTTTTAAACTGTTGCAATGTTCCCAAGGGCAAATATTTAACTTGAAAAGTTGCGAGCCCAAAGACATTTGCCTAGATAAACCCGTTTTTTATAGACATAAATCTAACTCTTCTCAAACTCAATATTACGAATGCGTAAATAAAAAAAGCGTTTTAAAAGAGTGCGAAGAGGGTGAAATTTTCAGTGTTAAAAGATGCATAACTTTGGGCCCCTGCACTGGGAAATCGGATGAAGAGGCCGTATCAATAAGCGGCGGTGTCAACTACGTTATTTGCAAAGAACAAAAAATTAAAGAGTACAGGGAGTGCGACAAATTCGAATATTTTAATCCAAAGTTAAAAACTTGTGCGGAATCCACTTGCAAGAATGCAAAAAACGGGCTTCGAATTTCCTTTACTAAAATATACAAGAATTTGCGTTATATTTACGGCTATAGGGAATGTAAAGATGGGGTAGCCATTGTAAAAGTTAAATGTTTGAAAGAATGGGACCGTTACGATTTTCGACCCCCTGTAAATTTAAGTTTTTTCAGGCAACAGGTGTTTGAAAATGGCGTTTGTGTAGACCCAGTATTTTGCAAAACTTTATTGCCCGTTACTCAGGTAACTCTTGCTGGAAGTTCTTGGCGAAGAAGAGCGCCACATTTCATACAGGCCGAAATCAGAGATAGATTGGAAGCCTACACTTGCGATGACTAGTGGAATATCGTCGAATACGAATTAAAAAATGACGAGATCGTAGACGAAAATACGTTGAAAGTCATCAATCAATGTCAAACGGGCGTGATAGTTGCTCCAGTTCGTGACATTACAAAGTATTACGATTGTAGGGATAAAGTGACAAAAAGTTGTGAAGGCGCAAATAAATATTTTGACGTACTGAAACACGAATGTTTACCCAAGATGAAATGGGGCCACGAAATAAATAATTTACCAGTGTTTAAATTTAGTAACTTATTGGAGAATTGGTACCTTCCTAGATCTTATCTCTCTGCCAGCGTACCACAATGTAATCCCCAGACAGAGACTCTCAAAAGTAATTACAACGTTTGCGTAGAAAACGAATGTCTCAAGTATCCTTTTCTAAAAGAAATTAAGTTTGGAGTCATTAAAATAGACGAAGAGTTCGAGTGCCATTACCACGAGGGAAAAATCAAGCATAGAAAGTACGTTAGGAAACCGAAACCCTACACATTAGATTTTCATTCTCAAACTTTTAGAGTAAAACCCATTCCTTGCGTTCCAGGCAGTAAAATATTTTCGGTTATAACCTTACTAGATTCTACAATTTTCACCACTTGTGAAAAAGAACAACCTTTCGTTTTTGTCCGTCCCATTCTACGACTTCCATAGAAAAACACGGTCATTCGTGGATGTGCAATAAGGTCGACGATATTTATTCCTTAAATATACACCCAGATACCGAGTACACTTATTATCTGAGTGACTTGGGTTATTTTGAAATGACTAAGGATACGAACTTTAGAAGGGTTTAAATTATGCCAATAATTATAAGTAAATTATGCCATAATATTTTTATGCCAATAATAATAAGAAAAGCAAATTACTTGTAGATACGAAATTTACTCAGGCTAATTTACTAAGCAGTAAGTGGGGTGAAAACACTTGAGTATCTACTAGAAGCCAATTTATCTACTAGAGAGTAAGTCAGAGACCTCGTCATACCCGGATTAAGCATCGGTACTATCAGATCTTTCGTCAATATATTGTTCCAATAATTTTCTTCTTTTTATCATGAAAAAAACAGCCATTGCTCTAGTCCATTGATTGCTTTCTTTAAATTGTTCCTCGAATTGTTTACTTTCGGGAAATTCTTTTAAAATGCACTTAACTAAACTTAAATCTCTGTAAAAACTTAGTGTCCTAATAGTTGATAATTCTAACCATCTGGAAAAAGATTCAGAATTTTCGTAAATACGAATTAGGAAATTTGCAGACGATGTTGCAAAAGGGGTGGAATATTTCCAAAACCCGATTCTTAGTATAGTAAACATTATGAGGGTAAAATTAAAAATGTCTTTTTCTGTATGATTTGTTAAATTGAGATAAGCAAAAATTACAATTCCAGCTAAAAATCCCTCAAGTGCAATAATTAAATATTTTAGCAGAAGCTTCAAGATATTTTGAAAAATTTCGTTCGAGGATTTTTCCGCTTCGAGCTGAAAGAGAGACAAAATCCTTTTTAGGGTAGATTGTGAGATGTTTTCAGTAATGAATAAAGTGTGTTTTATCCTAATTTTAATTGTACTCAAATTCTCGTTGGGAATATTTGCGATTACCGATTCGATATTTCCCATAAATATAAAATCTTTAATTATTATGAAAAGACATAAACATAAAATTAATTGTTTGTAAATATTATCTATTGATGCTTTTAAAAGGCTCATAATTTTAAGAAACGCAAATATGATCACTTTTAAGATATAGTTTAAATTATCCCACATTTTAAGTGTTTTATTTAGTGATTGAATGTTTCCTTTAGTTTTACAGTCCATGTGTGTGTATGTCTGTAGAAAATCACTTATTTCTCTTGCATTCACACAAATTTCCTCGATGATATTTTCAAATTTGTTTCGTGTTGAATCCATCTGTTTTTAAACAGATTTTACTGTATGTATATATAGATTTATCTTCTATAAAGGGACTATAAGGGGGGAAAATAAGCATGTATAGTGACTGTAGTAGCATGGGAGAGATAATATCATCCAGTGATTCTGAAGAGGAGTTATATGTAAATGATGAAAGGATATATATATTTCCCATGAAATGTGAAATTCAGTGTAAAATATGTAATAATACGGTAGAATTTGAAATATCTGAAAATAACTTTAAAATGCACGTTAATGATTATTTTAGATTAAATAAAATACTATTAAATTATGATTCAATTGAAAGTTGTTTTGGTAGTCAAAAATTTGTAATAATATCTAAAAGGGGAATGTTGTTATGCGGGGATGAATTTAAACAGTTTATTTGCTTCGATGTAGAGCAGTTTAAGGCTTTGAAAAATATGTGCAATGAACTTTCTTATTTCATACTTTGTAAAAGATTAGAAAACTTATTTCCTTTATATGTTGAAAATTACATAAAGGTTATGAAATATCGTTCTATGGATGTAAACTTGGATAATTTAGAAATTTTATCCATATTAAAGGAGTTGCTTAAATTTAAAATATATGGGAAAATGGCAATTGAAATGAAGAAGGAATGCGAGGGGTGTATTAACAATAAATATGCGCAAGATATGCACACTTGTCTTTCATTTTCTCCATGTGACATTATTAAATATTATAGGGCTGTTTATAATTTTAATTTATCTGATCTCGCACGGAAATTTTATGAAGAAGTGTCAAAATTAGGATGTATTAATCATCTTTTGAAATTTATTGCTACTATAAACTATAAAATTTTATTAGAAGAAATATTTGAAGAGTTGCATAATGTTTGTGAAACAGAGGTGTAAATTTTGAGTGTTGGTAAAATTGTCTTGAGTTTGAGTTTGAACTGTTGGTAAAATTGATTGCATTTTGAGTAAAGTTGATTGCATTTTGAGTAAAGTTGATTGCATTTTGAGTAAAGTTGATTGCATTTTGGGATAGTTAAAAGAATTCTTTTGGAAAATAAAAATGCTTTTGAATTTATATATAAATGTTTATATAAAGAGGAGATATTTAATGGGGTTTTAGCTAAAAAACATGTCCATTTCTCTAGGTTTTAATATAAATTGTAAATTTTGTGATAACATTACATCAAGTGATGGGGACAAATCATGTAATGGGGAAGAACATGTTCAATTGTCGAATGATGATGGCGAATATGTTCAATTGTCAACTGATGAATGGTTTAAATTATATAGACTATTGTGTTTTGATTTAAACAACAATCATTATCAAAAATGTAGCTCTCAAGTTATTGTATATGTATTTAAAAAGGGTATTTTAATAAGAAACAATGAACTAAACCAAGGTATTTTTTTAACAAGTGATATTTTAATAGATAAAATTCTTTTGAAACAAAATTGCAATTGCATTTCCAGAAATATTGGAATTTCTAAGTTTAAGAAATTATATTTACTTATAAAATCTGAATATTCCAAATATTATAAATATTGGGAGAATTATAAACAATGTTTTTTATTTTGTCACAGCGAATTGTTTCCAGAAACTTATAAGGATGGAGATAAAGTATGTAATTTATTAAAACAATGCATAATTTTTCTAGTTACATATTATATTTTAGATAAAGGTTCAGCAAAAGCTTGTGCTTCTTGTGGAATTGTTCATCCTGGGGGCGTTTTAAATGTTTGTTTGTTTATAACTACGAATGATCTTGATCGATATTACTATGATGCAATTAATGCATTGAACTTGGAGATATTAGCGAAATGGTTTAATTATCGAATTGTTTATGAAATTGATAATTATGAAGTTGTTGAAATTGATTGTGAAATTTTAATTGATCAAATTTATAATGATTTACTATATACGTGTAATAAAAACTTGAAATAATGGTGCGTTTCTGAGTTGCACTTTATGGGTTAAACGGGTTCAGGATTGAGGTTACTAGTGGAAATTGATGGGCAGTGTTTATACACGGAGGTTTACACGTGGAGCTTATTTAATGAACGGTGGGACCATAGCTTAATACCCATGGTGTACTACAGGGTCTCTTGCACATGGAGCTTCCATCTAATGGGCGGCGTGGGGGCTTTCCTGCACACGGAGTTTCCATCCAATGGGAGGCGCGGGGGCTTTCCTGCACAGGGCTTAATGGAATGTGGCAACACGGGACCACAGCTCTTTTTGTACACGGCTTAATGGATGGTGGCAACACGGGACCACAGCTCTTTTTGTACACGGCTTAATGGATGGTGGCAACACGGGTCCACAGCTCTTTTTGTACACGTCTTAATGGATGGTGGCAACACGGGACCATAGCTTAATGGACGACTGGACCATGTATTTAACTGATGGCAGTATCACGGGATACAATTTCATACAGTGGTTTTAATTACCACAGGACTTTCCCGCACATGGCTTAATGGGCCAAGCATCACAGGACTTTCCTGCACATGGCTCTCCTTTCAAGCACCATGGGACTTTCCTGCACATGGCTCCCCTTTCAAGCACCATGGGACTTTTCCGCACATGGCTTAGTGGGCCAAGCATCATGGGATTTTTCCGCACATAGTATTCAAATGGATAGCAGCCTTTCGGTGCACTACAGGAATTTTACCACTTTGGGCAGCCTGCAGCTATACACAAATTGTGCCAAGACACTTGTCTCAAATGCTGAAAGTGTGTTTTTAGCTTAGAAAAATAAAGGACATGGATTCTATCGATAAACTTTTCTAGTTTTTATTGCAACAAAAAATATCGGTAGTATTTTGAAATTTAGCAAGAAACCCCTTACTGTTATACAGATATTTAATAGAAAATTATCCTACACTAGAAGTAGTTATAAAATCGGATTATATTACTTTTCCCGAAAGGGGTAATATACACGTCAATACCGCTTTTGATAAATGCGACCTTTTAATTTATCTGGAACCACCAGCCGATAGCATCATATTGAGTTCTTCCCATATAGCCAGAATAATTATATTTAGCAGTCATTTGCTGTTTCAAGTTCCCGATGATGAAACCACCTATGTCTGTTACTACCACGGCCAAGATTTACAGAAAGACGTGGAAAAATCGATGGAGTTAATTAAACGCCAAGATAATTCAGTCACTCATAGAAATATGAATATTTGGAAAACTTCTGCTGAAACTCACGTGATAAAAACACTCTGCACTAAACCCGATGCGGATTATTTGGCCCTATACAACAGAGAATTACCAGATTTTTACGAAAATAAAGTGAACATAGTTGTTGATTTGTCACATACGATTACCAGTTTCGAAGCATTTATTCATTTATTATACATCTTTGAGGTTTTAAAGCATAATAACCTGAGTATTACTAATTGGGTCATATGTTTTCCCGACAGAATGCTAGAAGCATTTGAGAGTTTGGTTCAAAGGCACGTGGATAAAATTTGTTGCGTAGACTTTTCTCTAGGAAATGTAAAAAATAAATGGGACATAATTCGAGCGTCACCCTTTCAAACTGTTAATGTTAATGAGGTCAGGTCACAAAGTAATATTAGTGTGGTGAATGGATTTTGTATTTTCAATCCAAAGACCGACGTTAAAAAATACAATATTAACCCTTTCACTACCGTTCCGGCCATACTGGCCGAATCCCTTTCGCTACCATACCAGCCCGTTGGCGGGGGAGAAGGTAGGTAGAACGGGTGAACTCTCCCTCCCCTCTTTGTGCATCTCCCGCTCAGAGGGTTCAAACGACCATCAATTAACGTCTAATTGACAAACTGCCTGCATCCCTCCAGGCAACAACAGGGGGACTCTAAGAGTCGACTGCAGAATGTGGGTTGTTTATTCCTTTATTGAAACTTACATTTCATCAAAGAGCAAAGGAAACATTGAATATTTTTTTTGGATTTGAAGGGAAGAGAAAAACGTCTTAGGACTCAATAATAAATTCATGCATTGATAGGTTCCCAACAGAAAGTAGAAACATTTGAAATAGTTAAATGTTTGATGAAGAGGGAATCAAATTCACAACTCTACAATTTCTTAAAAGAGCTTTTTATGGAAAAATGTGATTATTGACATTCACTTTTGAAGATCTGACTGTGGTCTGCCTAAATACCTACTTTTAATATTTTTAATATTTAATGAGTTATAGAATCTGGAATATTTAACATTAACTTACCTTGATAACCAAAAATCATTCAAAATTCATATACTGTTTAATCATTACATATGCAACTGAAATATACATTTTATTAAAGTTTACAGAATGTTTCTTTTTCATTTTAATATGTTGCAATAATTTTTCAGGTTTTGATTGAGTACAGTCGCTCAAAAAAGTATCCGAACAGTACGGTTGATTACAGAATTCAGAAGAAACATCTGGCAACGATTTTTCTAAAAATTAGTGATCTGGTAACCTTCGTGTCACTGACACGAAGGTTGCCAGATCACTAATTTCAAAAAAAATCGTTGCCAGATATTTTTTCTGAATTCTGTAATCAACCATATTGTTCGGATACTTTTTTGAGCGACTGTACATTTTCCAGCTTACAAAATTATTTGGATACTGAACAATTATTTGTGAATAATTTTACATTTAAAGAGATTTGATAGAGACCTCAAGTATAACTATAGTCATATTTTGTCCATATTAATATTACTTAAGAAGTTACTGATATCTGTATATGACTCCATATTCAAATAACATGAAACGTTTTTTCTGTTCAGTACCTACGTATAGAAATAATGCTTAGACAACAATATAAAAGAATTTCCACATTTTTTTTAACAGAATGCTAACTTTTGGAGCTTTCTAACTTAAAATATAAGACTTTATGGTAAAATGCTATAACAAAACAAAACAAAAAATGAAGATCTACATTTAATGCAGCTAATTATTAAATTTCAATAATATTCTCTTATTATTTAAGGAGTTGCATATGCTGGAATATTTAACAGAAGCAATGCGTAAGGAACTTATATAATCTTTACTAACAGAGCAATAATTGTTTATACAAACTTCCAAAATAAACAATTATTTGATAAAATTGGTTACATATTTGTTTCATATTATTTTTCATTCATTTTCATTTATTATTTAGCCGTCCCATGGCCGAGTGGTTAGCGCGCTTGACTACTGATCTAAGGGACCTGGGTTCGAGCCCCGGATAAGGCATGGACGTGTGTGTTGTTTTTCTGCTGAGGTCCTGCCATCCTCACAGACCTTCTACTCTGGCATATAAACTGACAGGCTCCTGTCAGACCTCTGTGGCAAGCAGCTGCTTGAGGGGGTATTTATTTATTTTTTTTCATTTATTATTGGGGTGGAGGGGATGGCATGTCCCTCTTTCCCTCATCTTCAGACTGTTAGTAACCGGATTGGAGATATAAATAATATGAAACAAATACGCAACACGATTTTTCAAAACAAATTTAAGACCAACACTACAATGGAGTGGCAATATTATACTGAAACACCAATTCAGGTATTTTCCATCTTTCGCTTATTTCTTTTCCGGTTCGATCCAGTTAATTGCTATTCCCATATTTTTTTTTTCAAGATCCGACTATTACATAGTTTTAATGTACTTCTGGAATATATTTCTGATACAATGAGCTTGTTAAATATTTAAATTTCTATAACCCTTTAAATATTGAGTGAATTATGCTGAAAATATAGAATTAAAGAGTCACGTGTTATGATGACTAATTTATCTTCAATAAAACACTTTACACTAAAATTTCCATTTACCTACGAATATGCTTTCCTTTCATGTCACGAAATGCTCTTTCTAAATCGGCAATGGATATATTACTGCAAATTGCAACATTCCGAAAAGTTCTAACCCACTTTTTATTCAATGCTAACCAAAGCCTATGGAAATATGTTATATATAACATAAGTTTTGTGCGAACATGCCGAAAACGTGCTCCAAGAAAATTCTCTGATAAAGCATAGGTAGTTAGTATTATTTTTAGCACACTAAAAATAAATAAAATATTAAATTATTAGAGCAGCCTCTCACAGAGATGTGAGAGAAGCATGTTAGTATGCATATAGTAGTAGAAAAAAAAACACAGAAAAAGAAATATCCATGCCAAATCAGGGATTCGGACCCACGTCCGGTTAGTTATTAGCTAATGAAAATTCAGGGATGAAATATTATTATACCCTCATAAATGATTGTACGATCTGCAAATTCGTGTATCTCTGATTAGGATGGGTTGGGTTGGGTTGTTTTACCTCTGAGCGGCACTTTTTTGCACACCATCTCTGATTAGGAACCTAGTTAATAGTAAAGAGACAAAGTTATTTTACTCAGCACTGGGTGGTGGTTAAGTCTTAGGTTTAACTTCTAAACTGCACACTTTTGCACACAACAGGCTAAATGGCCAAATCAAAAGGGCTTGGAGAAAGTTGGTGTAGGAGATCCACTGGACAGCTATTAGGAGACAGCTGGTAATCTCCCATCAAGAGAATTCAGTGCATTCTTTTACTTTTATAGTGTATGGCGTTTTACCCACAGGTTTAATGTCCCATCTGACGGACGGCAATCTTCAGAAACCCACCGTGACCCCCTTCTCATGGGGGTTAATGGAAGAAAATCTGAATGCAATCGCATTTGTGAGTAGAAATTGGGAAAATAAAATTGTGAGTCTGGAGCTCTGTCAACTAGCTATATTTGTGCCAGAGGCAAGAATAGAAAATTGCAACCCTATATAGTTTCATAGCAGTCTTTTTCTGAGCCTCCTCATCTTGTATTTTTTCTGAACCCCTCATTTTGTATTTTTATGCGCCACCTCATCTTCTGCGCCCGAGGTTAGTGCTTTACTTGCCTCACCGTTGTTATGGCCCTTGTAGTTCTGGGGAGAGCTGAAAGGGGACCATATTGATTTTCATGTACCATATACATACTTTGTAATAATACTTCTTGAAAGATCACTTCAAAGAGAGAAAAATCATACGTTGCCTTTTTCGGCAAGAATAATTTCTGTCAAAACACTGGAAGAACATATATCGCCTCTGAAGAATATAGGATGTTCCTTTTCAAAGAGAACGAAATTTATCATTTTCCAAATTTTGTACTCTTTAATAGTGATAATTCGAACTTGCAGATGATTTGGAAAATTTAAATAATAATACTTTACTAGTACTTAAAAAGGGAAAAAAAAACAATAAAATTAAAACGTTGGGTTTTTCCAGTGAACATGATAGTTTTTCGTGGGGGAGGAGTATATAAGTTTTGTACAGTAGTTTCAGATTACGGTTCGAAAAAATAGCAAAATTTGATGAAAATCTTATCAGAAGTGTTATTTTAAAATCCATTTTATAAAATCACTCTACAGCACATGCCTTTAGTTTAGTAGAGTTATTTACAGTCGCTCAAATATATATCCGAACACTATGGTTGATTACAGAATACATAAAAAATATCTGTCAAATGTTCATGATTTAGGTCCAAAGGTATAAATGGTAAAGTGGGGTTCCTAATTACTGAAATATTCTACAGGAAATGATAAAATGATATTCTAGATAAGATAAAATTTTATACGTTTTTTTTATATCTACTTTTAGTGTCGGGAATATCATATGAGGCGAAAATTATACAAAGACACCTGTTAGGGATTTCAAAGCAGGTACACAAGTTTCAGATTTATATGAGATAACAGGATTTTCGGAGGGGTCGGACCTAAACCTCACCGGTCTCCCTGGATACGTCCTTGCTTATAATGGAAAAAGATATTTTCGTCATATTTTCCTTTCATAATAACCTTTTCAAATAGAGGATCACTTCCAAAAAATTGTTTGACAGTCAATTCAAGTCTGAAATCTCTCATGAGAAATACACAAGGTTACAATCCAATAATAATTTTCATCTTTCAAAAATATTAAATATCTATGGGAAATGTACGATATTAAATATCTATGGGAAATTTCAAAAATATTAAATATCTATGGGGCAGTACCTACGGGTATAATCAATTACCAAGAGAAATTATTTCATTAAACAAATTTAAAGAAATCAAAAATATTGTTAGGAATGTTTTTCAAGGCTGAAATATTAATGAAAAAAAAACTGAATTATCACAATGGAGCTTCCACTGAAATTTCACATCGATACATTTAAGCGTTGATGGCATTGTTTTATACAATATTTATGTATTTTCATGTAATGTTATTTATTATTCATCTCTGATGCAGATAAGCAGATGTTTTTTGGGCATTTGTTGAAACTATTGTATAACTAGCATGAATGTGAATAAATATTATTATTATTATTATTATAAAAAGTACAACGGAAAAATGGGAGTAAAACGGAATTATTCATGTAAAAATGTTTCTTCATTTTAGTAAATATAAGTGATATGTTTATGGAAACGAAAGAAAATATTAAAATAATTAGTATTTCATTTCGTAAGGGAAAAAAAGCATTAATATTTGGTAAACCAGTATTATTCGCTACAAATTAATATTTCGATCTATTTTACCAGAAGAGGGGAGACTGCCCTCCTCCCCTCGGTCGATGCCCATGGATACCACTCACTGACAGGTTTCTTTTTCCAATTAAGCATAACTCATGAGAAATATTTATTAAAAACTTTGGAAAAGAAATAATTAATTTTGTAAAATATTGCAAAATGTTATAACATTGGCTAGGTATGAAAATTTCTTTTCTGTAATTGAGTATCACAGGAAATATCCTGTAAACCCGGAACTCATGAATAGTTATCTGAAAAATTTGAATATCGCCATTCTTTTTGTTTTGTTATTTTGCGAGATCTGGTTTTTCTCATTTCTCTATAGAATACTATATGAACAGGCTCCTGCCAAACATCTCGGTAGCAAGTAATTGCTTGTGGAATATTTTATTTTCCATCATAATTTTCACTACTGACGTTTCACTATGCTCACGGAATTATTTCGAACACAATTCTCTCTTGAAGAATATAAAAGTTCACTAGAAATAATTTCTTCCAAAAATTAGATAATATATAGTTAAATTTAACTAATTAATTAATTAATTAATTAATTAATATTAGTTCGATAATATATAGTTTAAATTTTTGTATTTAAATGTCATGCAATAGTTTCTTCTTCGAAAATGTTTTTCTGAAAGCTGTTTTATTTCATCTTCTCTATTTAAATCATTTTTTTTTTCAATTTATTTCCTTTTCAGCATTCCCTGCTGAATCAAGACAAATGTGGAAGACAAGCCTTTCGTTCCCTTTTATTGCGCTACCTACCTGTAGGGCTCTGCTGCAGGAAGCGGCTCTCACCGCTTGCTGCAGCAGAGATACCGCACCTGCAGGGAGGGCACCTGCAGGAAGGTGTCACCGCTTCCTGCAGCAGAGCCTTGCAGGTTAGGGTGAGTTAGAAAGAATGTTCACAGATATTCACTCCATGCACAATGTCAGCCAAACTCACACCTCAGTTGTTTTCTCGTAGCTGAAGGTCACATTCTCATCAACTAGTTGCTTTCTAGTGACAATCTGAAACGCGGTTTCTAGAGAAGCCAGTTTAGTAAAATGGCTTTTCGACTCTAAAATTTTCACTAAGACCAAATATTTGTTTCATTTCTCCAAACTGAATTCTGTTTCCTAGGAAAATAATCAGTTTATGGAATGAAATGAAAATGAAAATAAATTATCTCTCAAACATCTCCTTCTCAGAGAAGTCTGACAGGAACCTGTCAGTATAATACGCTGTAGAGAATATTTTGAGGAAGGAGAGACCGCAGCAGAAAGACACATCTATACATAGGGTACGACTTTTTTTAGGTTAAAAATAACCCCATTTGGGGGATAATTACCGGGAAAAACTTTTTGTTTTCAATTTGTGTTGAAATAAAAATAATTGGACTATTTAGACATTAGGTATAAATTTTATTATTGACATCTGATAACATGTGCATATCCATTGTTTCTTCGGCGAGAGGGGCGGGGGTGGCTTAGTCGATAGCCCGCAAGGCTCATAATCTGCAGTTCCCAGGTTGGAGCCCCAACTGAACCAGTTTTAAGATTTATCTCCGCAAAAACTCTCCCGCCCTGCCCACTCTCAGTAAGGGGCATCAATGGGCTTGGATAGGCATCCATCCACCGGATGGGACGTGAAGCCGTGGCCCTTGTGCGGGCTATCTGTCTCCTCTGTCCAGTGGATCACCTTTCCCAACCTTCTTGAACCATAGGGGTACTTGTTAGTACGTCATTTATTCCGCTGTGTGCAAAAAAAGTGCCGCTCAGAGATAAAACAGACGAATTCTTTGGCAAAATTACTTGCGGCAGGCGGTGGCAGATTATTTAGTTCGTTAAATGATCACTCTACATCACATCTGTTGCAAAGTAAGCAGTGCTAATGCCACCTTGCTTACTTGATGATCTCAATCCGAAATTTAAGAATTTTCAAATCATAGTTTTTGGTGTAAGATCAAAAAGAAAGCAGAAAATTCTGAAATAATCAAGTCAACGTCCACGTCGACGAATTATCTGAATAGGTTTACATAATGACATGCATTTTTATTATGCGCAGATTTACTAAATTAGTCTAGATCAGATGCCTTTCTCCAGAAGTCCGTAACAGATATATTAAGGTTTCTATTAATTGTACCTACCCATTTAGAAGACAGAATCTCTTTGACCAAGTTTGTTCTGTTCACTTGTAATACTGTTTTCACTTGTAATACGTTTTCACTTGTAATATTGTTTTCACTAGTAATACGTTATAAAGAAAATTTTACAAATAGGAAATTAAAACAAATCAGTATACTAATTAAAACTTTTTTTTTATAAGAGAAAAGCACCAACCTATTATGAACTGCACATCTTTTTATTTTATACCTATTTTTATACCTTAGAATTTTATCTGATTTTATGGGTGGAGAGGGGGGGATGAAAACTGGGTGAAATCGAGTTAAAAATAAAAACTCATACGCTATATGTACAAGGATCGAACCCAAGATCAGTGATCAAACACGCTAGACTCTCTGCCGTTCCAGGATGAAAGGACTTCTGTTTCCTCATGACTTTAAATTCTGTACAGCATTTGGATATAAAAATATGTAAAGACCTGAAAGGATCCTGAATGACAATGTACAATACTAGGCAATTAGCTCATACCTATTTCAACTAATCTACTCAAGTGTTTCATATTTACTTGGACTGTAAAGATTAACTTGGATGATAAATACTTTGTGAATTATTTATAATATACTAAATCGGCCAGACCCGAAGCAACGAGTATTAATGAATTTTTTCGATGGATGGGGATTTGGGATAAGATGTACAAATAAGGGAGGGCCAAGGGTCATGAATTCTGAAAAAGACCATGTACAGGAAAGAAACAGAGAGGAAAAGGGCAAGGGGATGGCCCATGCCTAAAGCAGTAGCTATGTTAGTGGATCCCAACTTATGACCACGGATCACGGAAAAGACAATGATTTATTTTAAACAACAAAGTGGAAGTTGTTTAGTTCTAACTTTTGATATTTTAAGACATACAATTAGAATTTAATTGCACTCTTGTCTACTGATCAAAGGGACCTGGGTTCGACTCCCGTGTGAGCTACGGTTGTTTATGTTGTTTTTCTGCTGAGGTTCCGCTATCCTCACAGACCTTCTACTATGGCTTTATAAGCTGACAGTCTTCTGTGGCAAGTAACTGCTTGAGGGAATATTCAATTTTTATAAAAGAATTCATAGCGTATTTCTAGCATGTAGCCAGGAAGTATTTACCGGAAAAATGGTTTGCAAAACTTTTAAAAAATGGTGGAACTGAAAAAATATAGATATAGATGCATAATTTTAATTCCGATAAAACATATGTTTTCACCTAATATAATAATAAATGGTTTGAAAAAAAATTAATATACAGAATAGTTAACTTTTATAAGTTCAATCTTTATCTGATATTTTTTACATAATCATCCTAAAATTTCGGGTGGAGGGGAGAGGAGATTTTATTTTCCCAACAGCAAAGTTGGAGTAGTTAGTTCCTATACTGCATGATTGGCATGTTTGGAGCTCTGCAATAAACAAATTATAAAATGAAAAATAATTCCTTTGTGACAAGATAATAAGAAACTTAACGTCTTTTATTCTAGATCAGCGGTTCTCATGTGAGGCTACTTGATAATTGAAATAACAAAAAAAATTAATGATACTTTTTATTTATGATACAAGTTTGCCATCAAAAGAACAATTTAAAATAAGCGCATTAATATATAAAATAAAAATAAATACCTCCTCAAGCAGCAGCTTGCCACATAGGTCTGACAGGAGCCTGTCAGTTTATTACGCCATAATAGAGGGATCTGTGAGGATGGCGGGCACTCAGCAGTTTTTTTGCCAACTACACGCGGTGTTCCCAAATGGTCACCTCCCAGGTACCGAAAGCACCCAAAGCTGCTAACTTCGGTGATCGGACGAGAACCGGTGTTCAGATTCAAATTTATAGCATTTTTTATTTCATTTGAAAGCATTTACCTCAACCGAAGCAGTATTATTAATTGTATTGCCCGACACAGTACATAACTATTTGATGAGGGGATTGAACTATACATTGAAAGAAAAATTAGAAGCTTTTGTTACCTGAATTTCTTTTTCTATTTGAGTTTACCTTACAATTTTATTCGTTTTCCTCTTAATCCTGCTGCAGCTCATTTGTTGTCGCTTTCTAATGCGACAATGAGAAAATATCTCCTGTTAACTACTATTCTAGATGCTGAAGTGTCGGTGGTTTGACTAAGCAAATAATGATGTTAGAAGATGGAGACATCAACAACTTTTGACTAGCTTCTTGTGTAATGCGAGAGACAGGGACGTACCCAGGGGGGCCGGAATATTGTATTGTTTTGTGCGCACAAATTTGTATCGTTATTCACCCATTCTGTTTTCCGTGGTCCTTGGGTCTTAGGTTGGGACCCACTGACTCTGTCCCCCACACACACTATCCATGGTGCCTTAGGCATGGACCATGCTCTTTTCATTTTCCATACTCTCTGCTTGTTTTAGTCATTTGCTTAATTGAATCACTTACTGAATTACTTTCCAATGTAGTTCATAAATAAATTCATGATACACAATTTCATTCTTTTCACCCTCCCAAATTTAGGTTGTGTGGTCCAGATCAACTATTACTCTCCACTTATTTTTATCTTTGTAATCTTTATCTTGTCTTATTCATATCTCATACTTCTCTACCTGCTTTGAAATCCAAAACATTTGTATTTGGAACTAAAAATAGATAGAGTTGCATTTGGAATACTAAAAATAGATTAAAAAAAAATTAAAAAATTTATTATTATTTATTAGCATGTTTGTCTACTGATCAAAGGGACCTAGGTTTATAGCCCCGGATAAGGCATGGATGTTTGTGTTATTCTTCTGCTGAGGACCAGCCATCCTCACAAATCCCTTCTACTATGGCGTATTAAACTGAAAGACTCCTGTCAGACTTCTGTGACAAGCAGCTGTTTGACGAGGGTATTGTAACGGTTATCTCTCCTGGCCGTCAGCCGCTACCATTATCCCAGGGCTCCGACGCTTCTGTCTGGAACAAAGGGGTCTCGAGCAAACGCGAGATTGGAAATGAGCGGACTACCGACACTGGTACTGGATAAACTTAACCGATGTTTAATACTACAGACTATTACATCCAGCATATAATATACACACTCTTCCTGCTTACAGGAAACTACGAGCTTCGGCAGTTACTGATGCCGTTTTTCGACAAAGACCAAGACAAAGACAATCCGCTGTCCGCTCCTTCTTCACGAGCCTGGCATACCTCTCTCGTCACTTCCGCTCACGTGACCTCTGTTAGCCACTCCCAAGCAGTTGTGATACGGTGCTCCTATTGAACCGTCCGAGGCTTGGGGGACTGACCTCTAGGCACAGATGATGCTTGCAGTTTTGGTATGGCAAAGGTCATTTGATCATGACAGGTATATAGATAATATTTGTGCCCTCGGGGAGAAAATATGACACTGAGGGGATTAGGAAGGCCGACGTCAGTTAAATGGGATCTAAATTTTTAGCCTCGTGTGCAGATACTGATAACTATAGCCTGTGCCATTAAAACAGTAAGATTGAGGCAGCTTCCATCTCTCATAACAGCTGTATAGTGGGTCTTTGCTGTAACCAGGACATTTAGCCCATTGTGCAGAAAACAGAGCCGCTCAGACGAAATACGTTAACTGAAGCATCATTCCATCCCCTCACCCCAATAGACACGAGCAGGCCTGGATCTGAAGGAAAAAAAATCAAGAAGAGAGGGAAACAAGAAACACAATCGAGACTAAAGAACTTAAAGGAGGGGGGGGGGCAACAGGCTGTATTTCCAATGCAATGTATCATTTTCCCTTCGTTTTATGTCTTTTAATTTTTTTGAAAAATTCATTAAACATAAATAAGTTGAATAATTTTTGATTCTATTAACCTTACTACGATAGTTTCTGAAAAGGAATAGGAGATGCCACCCTCCCTAGATCTTGTCCTTGGACTCGAGTATGTAACCCTCCACCCATAAGACTTTTTAGGCACATTACTGATGATCTAAACTGCAAAATAAAACAGACTACTTTTTATTAAATCATTTGCTGAATTGAATCACTTACTCAATTACTTAACAATGCAGTTTATAAAAAATATAATGATACAAAATTTTATTCTTTTCACCTTTCCTAGTTTTAGTTGTTTGGTTCCAGTCAGCTCTCTCTATCCGCTTATTTTTATCTTTGCATTCTTGCTCTTAAACTCTTCTTTTCGGCAATGTTTGTTTCATACCATTTTTGTCTCTCTTTCACTGTCTTCTTCCAGTGGGTTCTGATTTCCACATTAAATTTAGCCATCTTCCATTAGCCATCATAATCATAAGGCAACCTCATTTTGATAATATTTTTTACCACCTCCAATATTTTTATGTGATCTCTGATTGCTGCAGTTTCTTTATTTCTCATTTTATCTAGTCTTCGCTTCCTCGGCTATCTTTTGCAATATCCACTTCGGTTACTTTTATCTCAGATGCAAACCTTTCTCTCAAAATTATTTTTGATTCTTATGTTAGAGTACTCTCTACAATTGTGTTAAAAACTATTCTTTAAAACTCAATTCAGCACTCTTAGTGCTTTCTATTTTTGGTCCTCTATTTTAATAATCTTTCTTTATTTTTTTTTCATCATACATTCGAATATTAATAACAGCGTTCTCTTTGTTGAATGTAAGAAAACTGGCATTAGAATCCAAAAAATGGAAATATTTAAAACTTTTTTCTTTCTAAAATTTCTAATTGACATCTATTTCATGTAAAAAGACGTAATTCAAACAATTACAATTTTATGCCCGTTTTTAAATAGATTATTAAAAATTAATATTAAAAAACTTTTCAAAAATTCACAAACATGCTTTTTTTTAAAAAACTGTTTTGGGAAAGGATTTAAGAACAAAAGTCACAGGAGTCTGATATCTCGTGTTCAATGTGTGTCTGTAGCTAATGACCATATGGGTTTAGAGGCAAGGGAATGCTAAGCTTAATGAGAGGCAATTTACGGCGTGGAGGGGAGCTCTGCTGTGGTTAACTCCGTTCTCCCTTCGGGTGAAGTAAGGGGGGACGACAAACTAGGAAGAGTCCATTTCAAAACTCGGCCGGTATGGTATTCTGAAGTACTTCGTTTTCCAAGGCCTGTGGTAGTGAAAGGGTTAAAACCAAGAGAATCGAACCAAAAAATTTAAGAATCCTTTTTAATGAAAATCGTATTAGATAGAAAAATTCTCGATATGGGCTGTTTTGATTTCCTATGATACTTTCAATTGTTTCCAATTGTTTCTTGTATAAAAATTGTTTTGAAAATTTCGCTTTAATGAAGGTTATATTAGTGAGAAAAGCAGATTACCCAATGAATCTTTTTCTTTGCAGTAGGGTATTTCTTTCATTTTCCGTTTACTATGTTTAGAAGGAACAGACTTCGTAAAAATTCTGTCATAGTCAGAATTTTTCTTGTGTCGGATTAAAGACGGTACATCCAAATCCTATATAGAAAAAACATCTAAATCATTGGGAACATTTGGAAAATAAGTTGCCTCTCATGAAGTATAGATGAGCAAGGTCGCGCAGCGAAAGATTTATGTCTTATCCTGGAAGCGTATTCCAATAACAATGTTTCAGGTGAATAATTGTTATTTCTCATAATTTCCTTATTTCAACCAATTTGTCATATCCTCCCACTTTTTTTCCATCCAATTGTCCACCCAATTATCATATCCTTCCGGTTGTCGTATCCACCCAATTGTCGCACTTCCAGTTGTTATCCACCCAATTGTCGCGCTACCGTGTAAAATTCATAGAATACCATATATTTTAAAGGATTCAAATTCAAAACCTTTATCTTAAGAGAAATAACGAATTGTTTTCATTGAAGATGGAGTTGGGAGATAATTATGTGATGGGTGATGCTGGATATGTATCTCGAGAATCCTCATTTGTTCTCTCATCATTGCTATCATCCTCCGTTTACACAGGGCTAAAGGCGCAAGTTCAAATCCAGAGATTACGTTTGAGAAACAATTGGGATTACGTCGTTTTTAAGGAAAAACATCAATAGTTGCTGCTTCCTGTTTGTTCAGGCCCGTATACTCAGGCTTGGATTTTATGTTCCATCTACATCAATACCTTTGCAGATATCAATGAATTGGGCTCGGTTATTTTACGTCTGAGCGGGATATTTTTTCACACAATGGGCTAAATGAGCAGGTCACAGGGACCCCGAAGGCTCAGAGAAGTTTAGGCGAGGGGACCCAATGAACAGCTATTGGGACACAGATGGTAGCCTCTCGTCAAGGCCATCCAGTGTGTTCTTTAACTTGGGTTATTTTAGCTGTGAGGAGCACTTTTTGCACACATTGGGCTAAACGGCCAGGTCACAAGGACCTCGAAGGTTCAGAGAAGGTTGGAGGAGGGGACAAATTGGAACAGCTGTCGGTTTTTTTGGGGGGGATCCAGCCTATCTTCACCCCATGTCGGGCTATGGGCATTGAAATCGTCGCATAATAGCCAGGGAGAGGGGCATGCTTCTAAAATTTTACCTAAGCATTCAACTGTAATGTCTTCACCTGGATTATAGAAGGATATAAGTAAAACATGTTGATGCTTTATTTTAAGTCCTACTGCCACACATTCTATTCTGGTTCCATCTGTAGGAAGTGATATCCTATTATGGGGAATATCTCTGTGAATAAAGATCCCAGCTCCAGCTGTATTTGGAAATTTGTTGGAGAGATGAAGAATAAAATTAAGAATTTTTATTTTTCTTTGAACTCGGTTTTTACCACCTCCTGTATAACCAAGGCGGCGAAGTTGTGCTATGTTTGCACTTCCCAAAGAGGACATAATTTCGGAATTAAGGATCAAGAGTTCCACTGAAGAACTGCAGAAGAGAGTTCGCTAGAAAAATTATCCATAATAAGCAAACAAATATTTGGAGGGAAGGTGAAGGAGTGATTTATATTTCTGAGATCGCAGCAATAATATCAGATCCTGTGTCTGATTGGGCAGGTTTGGGATAGATTTATTTCTGGCTAAAACGTGATTTATGACTTCGGTGAGACTTTCGTTGAATGAGAGCAAGATGTTTCGCGTTCTGAGTTGCAGTACGGTTACGATTATGTGCAATTTCTCTGCATCAGTGAGAGAAACGTCTGATCCTGTGGATGAGATGGATAAACAGTCTTCTTCTTCTATATTGGAAGTTGAATTGGAGACTACGTTGCTGATAGGCAATGAAGGGAATTCCATTTCTTGGCTATTTTGTATGTTCCTTGATCTAGATATAGGCCTATCGAGATGTATTTTGGTTTTAGGCGCAGAATATCTCGAGGAGGATGGTCCCCCAATATTGATTTTCGGTTTTCTTCCCATACTTTCTTCTGTAGATGGCTGCAACTTGAGACCATGAGAGGTATATATCTATTTGAATTTTCGTGATTTTATTTGCCCAAGTATCTGGCTTCGCATCCTGCGTAAGTCGCATAGTGATTGCCATGACAATTGGGGTATTTGGAGTTTTTATAATTACAGTGTTCGAAAGTGTGAGCCCCGACACATTTTTTGCAGCGAACTCTGCTGCGGCAGCCTATGGCAGAATGTCCGAATCTGAAATATCTGAAACACAGGAGAGGACATGAGTAATGATTCTGAACTTTGAAATAAAAATCATCTATTTATATTAAAATCGGGTATAGGTTTGGCTGCAAACGTGAGAACAATACCACCAGTATCTTGGGAGATAGTGGTGGTATTTTGGTCAGAGTTCATACTTTTTTCCACTGTAGGTAATCCTGTGCACATCAATGACCCCTTGAGATTTGCTCTGTTCATAAATTTCCACTTCTGAAGTGTTAACGGGAATTCCTGTTAGGAGTCCTTGAGGTAGAAACACATGCTTTTTGGGGAAGCGTAGGTCTGTGACCCATGATATGAGTGATATTCTTGCAAATGTTAGTGGTTCTTTGTGTCTCCAGTTCCATAAGAATATTTTTTTCTTCGAGTTAGTCTTAATTTAATTTTTTTGGCAAAAATCAATTTTATTTCATTCCGAAGTTTCGCTGTGCCATAGGCTTCGAGATCTGCATCACTACAGCTAAATGATGCATATTGTCGGTTCTTTAAGTATATGGTTTTCTGAATCTGGGATCATGATGGTGGGTTCTGTACAAGAACAATTATTATCCTTTATGATAGTGCTATTTTTGCTACTGCTGGAAGCTACTTCACTTTGGGGAAGGTCTTTTTTACAAGACGGGTGTTGTTGGATGGGACTGCATGAAGTCGTCTTCTAACAGAATACCGTTTTTCGCTTAAAGTCTGGTATGGATTTTGATGGGCGGCAAAGAGAAAGTAAAAAATACGATCTTAGCAAAAGCACGCTTCTTCGTGGATCCAGAAAACCCTACATAACTTATCTAATCTAACCGTTAAGCTCTGAAAAGTGCTGTGGAACGTTTTCCTAAAAGTTAGCTAAGATAACTTGACTATATGAGATAATAAACCGAAAGGATAAAGACAGTGATTCAACTCCTTATCACTTTTTATCTCAAATTAAAATCGGTAACATTAGGCGTAGGAAAATTGAAAATTTCCCAAATGCTAGATGACAGCTCAATAATCTTCTCAGTAGGATTTTAAAATTATTTGCAAAATAAAAATCGCAAATGCCTGTAAAGAAATAAGGGATGTTCATATTAATAGTGGATAAAGTTTAGCATTTCAAACTAATCGAAGAGTCAGGAAAAGCAAATGGCAACATTAAACGTGTTACTACCAATCCATTTAAAATCGAAACTCTTTTCACTTTATTAACCAAAGGCTCTCCTTTGCGCGACTGAAATTTCACACATTTAATTCGTTTTTTACCCAACAGCCGAGTATTTTTTTCAACTTGTTTGCTCTGTCAGCAGAAAGGTCTGTTCACTTTCATAAAATAAATTTTTCTTTTAATTTGTTACTTTATCCAAGTGCATTTTTTTCTCTTTAAAAGATCATCATTTAATTTTCAAAATAGATTTTTCTCATTATCGAAAGTCATTTTTCCCTTAGATCATCTTACAATAATGCAGTAATGTTTGCACACGTTTCAACAGATTTTATCTACTATCCGTGGTAATATAAATATTTTATTCCAGGCCTAAGGGACCAGCACGCACACCCTTTCAGAATAATAGTAATGGTAAGAAAGTGTCGAAAAATATTTAACATATTTAGCAAATTTTAAACACTTGTGAAACGGAGTAGGATGTTTTATACTACATTAATCCAGTCTTTTGCGCCGGTCTGCATTTTTTCGGTTCGAAGGTATTTCTTGCCCCCACTCCTTCCCCTTCGACGTTTTGTAGATCCGGACCACGTCACTGTTATTGTGACGTCTTATAATGCATCTCATGTTACTCTATGTGTAACACGATAGGATATGTTAGATTCAATCCATTATCCAACGGTAATAAACGTCTTTTTCAAATGGTTGCTTCTATTCTTCATTTTTTGTAATGCATCCTACGAATGTGTTCTGGATATTTACATTAAAGGAAGCATTAATGCAAATTTAACCGAAACATTTACAATTTGTAATTACGATATTTGAAAAAAGAGTGGTGGTTACAACAGGAGTAAATAAAAACCTTTGGGCCGATTAGCATAGTCACTGTTTCGAGTCTAAACAGATCGAAAGGCCGTTCACCAATATGATATCAGCATGAGGGAAAATACAAACAGGAAGCAGCAACTATTGATGTTTTTCCTTAAAAACGACGTAATCCCAATTGTTTCTCAAACGTAATCTCTGGATTTGAACTTGCGCCTTTAGCCCTGTGTAAACGGAGGATGATAGCAATGATGAGAGAACAATTGAGGATTCTCAAGATACATATCCAGCATCACCCATCACATAATTATCTCCCAACTCCATCTTCAATGAAAACAATTCGTTATTTCTCTTAAGATAAAGGTAGCGCGACAATTGGACGGTAGCGCGACAATTGGGTGGAAGTCAACTGGGTGGATAACAACTGGAAGTGCGACAATTGGGTGGATACGACAACCGGGAGGATATGATAATTGGGTGGACAATTGGATGGAAAAAAAGTGGGAGGATATGACAAATTGGTTGAAATAAGGAAATTATGAGAAATAACAATTATTCACCTGAAACATTGTTATTGGAATACGCTTCCAGGATAAGACATAAATCTTTCGCTGCGCGACCTTGCTCATCTATACTTCATGAGAGGCAACTTATTTTCCAAATGTTCCCAATGATTTAGATGTTTTTTCTATATAGGATTTGGATGTACCGTCTTTAATCCGACACACGAAAAATTCTGACTATGACAGAATTTTTACGAAGTCTGTTCCTTCTAAACATAGTAAACGGAAAATGAAAGAAATACCCTACTGCAAAGAAAAAGATTCACTGGGTAATCTGCTTTTCTCACTAATACAACCTTCATTAAAGCGAAATTTTCAAAACAATTTTTATACAAGAAACAATTGGAAACAATTGAAAATATCACAGGAAATCAAAACAGCCCATATCGAGAATTTTTCTATCTAATACGATTTTCATTAAAAAGGATTCTTAAATTTTTTGGTTCGATTCTCTTGGTTTTAAGTGAACCAATCTCAAATAAAAGGATGGACTAACGGACACGACGATGCATAAGACTACCAGCAATCCCTTTAGTCAATAAAATAAATATTTTAAAGATCCTTTACTTCTAATAGAAAAAATTTGAAAATTTTTGAAATGTATTACAGAAAATCGAAACAGGCGATATTGAGAATTATTCTCGCTTATCCATCCTCATTTATAACGTACTTTTGTATTCTTTCCTGCATCAGCTAAATGAAGCAAAGTGAAACCAAATAACGCTGTGCAGAAAAACCAAACAGGAAAAAAATCAGCATGCTCACTAAACCCGACATTTAATGGAACGATTTTTACTTCCAATCAATCTTTTTCCTTCATTGAATCTTTCATTGAAAGGGATTCAAAATTCATGGGATGTCAAGCAGGAAATTAAAACACCCAATATATACACACCGTCCATTGAATTGATAACCTTTATGCAGATGTACAGTCCCTCAAAAAACTATCCGAACGCTTTGATTGTGTGTCAGAGGAGTAATTTTTAACACCCCCTCTTTTTTTCCGATACGTTGAAAAAATTTTCACCTCAAATGATTCACCATCTTTTAACGCTTCTTTGCATGGTGCTACAAATTCTCAAATGCCAACTTTTAACGATTCTTTGCATGGTGCTACAAATTCTCAAATGCCATCTTTTAACGCTTCTTTGCATGGTGCTACAAATTCTCAAATGATTCCCCATCTTTTAACGCTTCTCGGCTAATACTAAGTTGTTGAGACTGCTCGAGCAATCTCAAATGATTCACCATCTGTTAACGCTTTTTTGCATGGTGCTACAAATTCTCAAATGCCATCTTTTAACGCTTCTTTGCATGGTGCTACAAATTCTCAAATGATTCACCATCTTTTAACGCTTCTTTGCATGGTGCTTCTCAAATGATTCACCATCTTTTAATGCTTCTCGGCTAATACTAAATTGTTGAGACTGCTCGTGCAATCTCAAATGATTCACCATCTTTTAACGCTTCTTTGCATGGTGCTACAAATTCTCAAATGATTCACCATCTTTTAACGCATCTTTGCATGGTGCTACAAATTCTCAAATGATTCACCATCTTTTAAAGCTTCTCGGCTAAGTTGTTGAGACTGCTCGAGCAATCTCAAATGATTCACCATCTTTTAACGCTTCTTTGCATAGTGCTACAAATTCTCAAATGCCATCTTTTAACGCTTCTTTGCATGGTGCTACAAATTCTCAAATGATTCACCATCTTTTAACGCTTCTTTGCATGGTGCTTCTCAAATGATTCACCATCTTTTAACGCTTCTCGGCTAATACTAAGTTGTTGAGACTGCTCGATTCTGTTCCTTTAACACTGTCGAGACTGCTCTCTCTCAAAGTAATAACTCATTTTTATCACTCTAGTGATTCACCATCCCCACTGTCGAGACTGCTCTCTCTCAAAGTAATAACGCATTTTTATCACTCTGGTCTCAATGATTCACCATCCCTTTAACACTGTCGAGACTGCTCTCTCAAAGTAAAACGCAAAATAATAACGCATTTTTATCACCGGAAGCCTGCCGTTCAAGATGTCTTCTCTCTCAAAGTAATAATACAGCACAATAATCTCTTACAGCACAATTTTTATCACTCTGGTCTCAATGATTCACCATCCCCACTGTCGAGACTGCTCTCTCTCTCAACTTTTGCAACTTCTCTCAAACTCTTCTCTCAAACTTTTTGCAGAATAAATTATTTCGGTCATTGTTAAGGAAAGGATTATTATTATTATCGCTCATTGATTAGCGAAAGCAACGAGTGCTCTCACGTACGTAGAAAAAACTGGAAAAATGGAATACTTGCTTGAGAGTATGATAGCTGCTACTGCAGGTTTGCTTCATTAAACTGCCTTAGCAAGCAAACGAAGAGACATTGGGGGGAAAGGATGAGGATGAGGATGGATAAGTATTTTGCTGGATTGATATTTTCATTATGTGATTATGCTATCAAACAATAAACTGAAATAATGAGTCATAATCTATTCCCTCGGAAGTTTCCTATTGAAGTCCATCTTAATACCTACACATGAAAACGACCATTTTCTTCATTTTTTTGTGTTTCAGAACACAACTGTCTGACTAGTCGCTTCGTTCGTGGCTGTCCCGTGGCCGAGTGGTTAGCGCGCTTGACTACTTATCATAGGGACCAGATAAGGCATGGATGTTCGTGTCGTTTCTCTGTTGAGGTTCTGCCATCCTCAAGCAGTAGATCTGACGCTTGAAGTTTCGTGTTAGTCTCGGTTTTTATTTATTAAAATCGGCAGTAAAATCAAAGTAAAAAATTTGTTTTCAAATGGGAGAGAATTTTTGAAGCCAACTGAGCATTATTTCCAGGCAAATAGTGTCTGAAATGTATTATTGTATAACAGCAGTAATTCCGGATTGAATGAATTTAAGGGATTAGTGAACATTTCGTGCTTTCCAGTTCCAAGCATTTCATATAAGTAGCTCTAACGAAACGCGTATTAAATATTAAAATCTATCCATTATGAAATATGTGTTCGAGTCTAAAACAACTTTCTCTTTTCCACAATGAAAGAAATTTTAATGGCTGCTGATGTGTATTAAAAAGCTTTAATTAAAAATGATGCATTCCTGACTCTCATGAAAGTAAAGTTAAAATTAATCGTCATTATTCAAATTATAATTTCACCCCTTTCAGTCTTGTTTAATTTTTCTAATCCTAAAGTTAAACGGATTCATCTTTGTACAAAATAAAGCACGAAGGGATCCAGAATCCTTTTAAAGTATCTAAATGGTAGACTACTGCTAATTCATGAAGTCAAGAACAGAAGTGGAGGTGTCGTATGTCACCAATGCTAGAGAATTCCTGCCATTTTTCTTACTACTAAGCCCTTTTAAGTCTCCTCAAGAGCCATTGCCAGTATAGGCGAATATCGAGTTTAGAAGGTCCAAAGTTACAGAGAAGGTTGGTGGAAAGAGATCCGCTGGATAGCTGTTAGGAGACAGACGGTAACCTCCCATTAACCTCACCTATGGTGTTCTTTATTGTGCACAGGATATGGCTCTTCTTCAGACTGGGCCACGACTTAACATCACATCCAACGAACAGTGTACCCTATTAACCAAAGTTAGGGCGTGACAACGCTGGGCCAGGTGGGATTCGAACCCGGGAACAACATATTACGAGCTCGGCGTGCTACTGATGAGCCCCTGAGGAAGTAGTCATCTTTCCAGGAGTAGGAATGTAAAAAGCTTAGCTACATCTGTACTTTTCATCCTTTATCCTTTCATCCATTAGCACATCTGTACTTTTCATCCTTTAAATTATTTTTAGTAGATATATTTTAGTTCTTTTTCTTCATAGTTATTCAAAGTTTGATTTCGATGATTATGCTGAGCAGGAATTTCTTATTTGGAAAATGCTGGGAAGAGTTGCTCCTAAGTGACACCTCTACGAAATTCAACGACAATTATTGTTTCTGCAACTCATCAGTTTTCACTAAGTATTTACGTACTACTTGAACGAGTCCCACGAGCAGCATAGAAGGGGGGAGAGCTGGTTAAAGTGGCCATTGCTCCATTCCTCGGCTTCCCTTCTCCAAATGACAACAGGGCAGCCATTGCTACAACTCGAGGCATTCCCGTTTCTTGTAAATTGAGTACTGCTCGGCCAAACGTTCTGGGAATCGATGATCAGCTGGGGGGCCACAGGTTATTAGAGACTCTACGCTTGATCCTGGCACGTGACGGAATGACCCTTCGACACTCCTTAGAACTCGCATGCCATTGGAGCAGTAAGAGCGTCGTCTTGGATGCGAGTCAGAGTTCCACCTCAGGCCGAGTTTTAGCCTTTTTCTGTATTTCCTTGTGAGACCTTATGATGTAAATAATTTAATAAATGTAATCACGTAAGTCTAGTGTGATATTGATGCCACCAGGACTTTTTCTCATCCCGACAAGAGGTAAACGTACCAATTTTGATACTCCTACCCACGGTACTACTACTCGGTGGGCTCACAGAAGGAAGTGTATGCTGTTTGCAAACCACATTGCTGTATTTATTCATATAATGATAAAGGTAAAGAGGAAAAATTGTCTTTAGTCTCATCGGATTCGAATCCACAACCTCCTGATGACATTTCAGGTGTTCAGACCGCCGAACAATCTTACTCTTTTGTAGATATTTAGTCTTATGCAAATAGGTTCACTGCGAAGAAGCCTTCCTTTGCATTTGGAAAGGGCATGTGATGGAGTGGCCCAAATGCCACATTTTTTTTTTTGGACAAAACCTAAATTCATTTTTAATATTTCGGCATATTACTAGTCAACCAGGCAACCCTTGAAAGGGTAACTAGTGAAGTTTGCTCTTAAGGACAGTCTCCAAAAAGAGTGAAAGGCGTCTTGAGACTGAATCTATTGTGTAAGGCAGCCATGTGCAACTCGCGGTCTGCTTCTGGCGCTAGGACGTTTTACAAGTGGCCAGCGAACATTGCAGCCCAAATAATTAAACCTTTTTCTGCACCTAATGTCCGACCCCGTCTTTTCGTAGTGCAGACCGTTAGTTCCTTTCAAAAGAGATACTTTCTTGTGAAAGTGAACGGAAGCGAAGGGCTGCGAGGTTAATTTGATATACTGATCTGGACAACTCTGGCTAGTTTTCTTTTATTTCTACCCTGCTGAGGAGTGGTCAACAACACAGAGTCCTGGTGCTGACCATATAAACCCACTGGACTGGACTGATTATGGCTCTGAGCTTGATTATGGATCCTGAATTTGCTGCACTGGTGGGCTTCTGTGGAGGGAAAATTTTCCGCTGTGTTTTCTGTTTGTGGGTTGACAGCCCCAAGTGAATGGATTCACAGGATATGTTTATCAGCTGGTGGATAATCCTGAGCAGAGGTCATCACAGGCACCTGAACTCTTTGCTTCTACTGGCATCGTCAAATTCTACATTGGAGGAAGTCTTCCAGTGTAGATGGCTTCAGCCTTTAGTGGTGGGGGATTAATAATAATTCTAGAGTGTCAAGCTTTGGCTTGGCACTGTAGAATATTTAGGATCAAATTCAGTATGTAGTTCATTTAGGATCAAATGCAGTATGTAGTTCCTTTAGGATCAAATGCAGTATGTAGTTCCTTTAAGATCAAATGCAGTATGTAGTCCTTTAGGATCAAATGCAGTATGTAGTTTCTTTAGGATCAAATGCAGTATGTAGTTCCTTAGCATCAAATGCAATGTAGTCTATCACTGTTTGCTTCATTTCACTACATCCCACAAAGTTTCAATTAAATCAGGCGAATTGGCGTCCAGGTAAGATAACTGAATTATCTGTCATGTTCCTTAAACCGTTCGCAGACAGTCTTCCAGTGTAGATGGCTTCAGCCTTTAGTGGTGGGGGATTAATAATAATTCTAGAGTGTCAAGCTTTGGCTTGGCACTGTAGAATATTTAGGATCAAATTCAGTATGTAGTTCATTTAGGATCAAATGCAGT
This sequence comes from Ryuthela nishihirai, assembly GCA_038380435.1. Classification (NCBI taxonomy): domain Eukaryota; kingdom Metazoa; phylum Arthropoda; class Arachnida; order Araneae; family Heptathelidae; genus Ryuthela; species Ryuthela nishihirai. Next base: position 94,560,577 of record JAWZYU010000009.1, read on the forward strand.
ATGTAGTTCCTTTAGGATCAAATGCAGTATGTAGTTCCTTTAAGATCAAATGCAGTATGTAGTCCTTTAGGATCAAATGCAGTATGTAGTTTCTTTAGGATCAAATGCAGTATGTAGTTCCTTAGCATCAAATGCAATGTAGTCTATCACTGTTTGCTTCATTTCACTACATCCCACAAAGTTTCAATTAAATCAGGCGAATTGGCGTCCAGGTAAGATAACTGAATTATCTGTCATGTTCCTTAAACCGTTCGCAGACAGCTTTCGCAAGGTGGACAATAGCATTATCATCCCGAAATTATCCGACTACATAAGATAACCATATGCCGCTTACATATTCCGGGGTATCCCTTTTGTCGACCTTGACACATATTATTCGACCCAGTCCCTACCGTGTTTATTGCTTCAGCATCATAGAGTTAATATGATAGATGTGGTTGGTACCATATCCTATTTCTGCCATCTGTACGAAAGATTACATTACATATTTCATATAATCCGTATTGCCTAGTCCACTCAAGCCTCTCGCTCTCACTGACTCCTCGCTTTACGATTTTTTGTCGATACTAAAGTTTTCCGAATAAGATACCGACTGTCGAACAGCAAATATCTGAGTTCCCTGCGAACTGTCTGTGTTGATGTGCACGATGTTGAAAGTAATGGTTATTTCATATAGATTGAAGTCGTTTCACTTTCATGTGCTTTTACATTGCTCTACAGTTTCTCTCCTATAGTATCAGTAACAGGGATTATTTCAGTCGTTACCATGCCAGGCTCCATATCTGCAATTCCTAGGCTGAAGTCTAAACTGTGCCAACATTCATTTATCTCTGCTACCCCTAAACCTTCACTCGGAGAGAAAGGGAATACACATGATCTTAGGTGGCCATCACTCAGATGAGATATTAGGTTGAGGCATTGTGCATGTTAAATAACGCACTGGATATTCTTGGCCTGACATTATGATCCGTCTGCTAACAGTTGTTCTCTCAGTCTTCTCTGAATGTTGGGATTTTTGTGACCTGCCGATTTATTATATTGTTTGCAAAAATGTTCCGTTCTAAGGTAAAAGTCCTAACAGCTCCTATTGTATCAAAATTCTGATACAATTACTGCCGTCATACATCGAGGTTCCATTTTTAAACATTCTTTCACATACTTTACAGATGACAGCCTTGGATGGTCTTATGAGTTCCATAGTTTTGGATATGGCTGCATCAATCCACAATATGAAAATTAACTTCTGTTTTGAAGTCATCTATAATACATGACTTTCCCATCCCTTGGTCTTGCGTTGTCCAGCGGCTGTGATTATTTTATTAAAGACGACCCAAGGATAACATGATTTGACATGTGTCTTTTGATTGCATTTGAATCGCAGTTATGGGAAACAACAAAAAGTTTATGTAATATTTTGGCCAGGTAGTATACATTCCGTATTACTACCAATTTAATTTCGGTCCCTGAGTACTAACAATTAGCAATACTATGTTAATTTATGCCACTTTATACATCAGTATTTAATTCTTAGAGCAGACTTAAGAAAAGTTCTCTTTAATGCTTTCTTGAACTCTGAAAGTTCCTACTTAGGCTTTTAAGTTAATATCTCAAAGAAATATATTTATGAAATCCTTTGAACAGTAATTACCACTTCTGATATAAATAACCAAACTACAATAAGTAGTTTCCGTTTAATCCGTAAAATTCAAACTATCCAATGGAAGATTCTAGGTCTGTGGTTCCCAGTGGATGCCACCAAACAATTCAGAAAATATAAATAACCCCCTCTTGTACAAGAGGTTAATTCGAAAGCGCAGCTCATAAAACAATTAATATGCTAATATGATCCTTGATCATTTCTTCCGATATTTTGGCTAAACATTTTTAGGTGCGTAAACAAATGATTTTCTCAATTCATGGTACTCATTCAAACTGTACATTTTTGCTCTTTTATCAACATGCACAATTTGATCAAAAATATCCAGACACCCCTTCTGAGTAGTAAATTCGCCCTTATACGCCACAGCCATGGCACAAACAGGTATAAAAGGACGCAACGTAGCCTGGAAAACCTCAAGTCAGTTAGGGATATATCACAAATAACAACGACATAGAAGCAACCTGCTAAAAACAAGTGTACTTCTAGTACACCTCAAATTCCATGATTACCAGAAACACTGAGAAATGTAATGAGATCATATAACTTTAAAAATCATATAATTTTAAAATTCCAGTAAAATTAGCAAGTAACATATTTAATGTGGTAAAAAATCTTGATTCTTAAGAGAAAACAGGTGGTGTTTACAAGATGCCAGTTACTCTACCTAATGATAATAAATTCCGACCCACTATGCTAAAAGCAACGCTCTGCAGTCATAAGAATAAAAGAATACCAAACCGATATTCAACAGCAAAATTTATTGCAATTATTTTTGAACTATTAGAAGACATATGGCTCCCAGTGATGGTCATCCATCATATTATGTTCTTTCACGTGCACAGGATGTGACTCCCTTGCACACGGAACGACGCCTTAACCGCTCATCCGATGTATTTTCCAATCCTATGGGTGGCACCTTTCTTACCCAGAGAAGGGCGGACTTGAGTCAAGATAAATCTCAATGATGGAACGGTTGGGACTCAAACGTGTCAACTGCAGATTAGGAGCCTAACGCGATACCTAAAGAGCCAACACCGCTCCTAAGCAAATCAGAAATCAAAGTTCGAGTGGATCGAAACTAAGACACATTTAAAAAGGATTTCAATGATTTCACAATTTTCACTTCTTGTAAAATTATCAATCTGATTGCGTCTTTTAATGCTCTCTGTATAAGAAGTTAAATTTCTAAAGAAAAATAGTAAAATTGCAATAGGACGGAATAGAAAAGTTATTCAACATTCAATGAACGAAACAGACAAGCAGAATACACTTCTTTCTACCAGATGTATATACACTGAAGTGCCATTGAATTACGGATAGGAAACGTTATCCAAAATTCAGTACTGCAAGTCCGGCATTTGCGCGCATGCGTGGCTGAAACTCTGGTTATACGTAGCTGTCAGTCTTGGCTTCCTCAAGAATTCGTTGTGAGAAGCGTAATGGGAAAGGCGTGGGATTTAGATGCATTTGACAGAGGGCAGATCGTAGGTGCCTGACGGATGGGACACTCGATCACCGAACAAGCACTCGGACAACTGCAAAGGACAACCAGCCTTGAATGAACGTGAGCTTCGCCGTTTGGCCCGCATTATACGGATCGATAGGGGCCAGACATCTGAAATCACCTTACATCTGAACGGGGGTTCCAGTCGGGAAGTCAGTGCACGGACCGTGCAACACTCACCTCCTCGTCTCAGCTTCTGGAACCACCGACCTACGAGAGTCCCACTTCTAATGGCACAACACAGGGTTCAATGCCTTCTCTGCGCTAAAGAACATCGAAACTGGACCATCTAAAATTGGCAACGGATAGCCTGGAGTGATGAATTCCGATTTACACTTCATCATGCCGATGGAAGACTGAGGGCATGGGAAACGTTATGGGGGATGAGGGAAAAAGTATGTTTCTTGTGGTTTTTGTGAAAATATGTGTGAAAATTAGAAAAAAAACCTTTTTAGCATGTGAAAAACTAATTTAAGTTTCTTTTTTAAAGATGAGGTTTAACTAATTTGCGAATTAGTGTAAATGAATTAGGTTGAAATGAAGGTTGTATATATGAGATGAAAAATTATGTTTTGTTGAGTTATCATACACTTCACTGGATTCAGCAGAATATAAACTTTCTAAGCAAAGTCCAAAGTATTAATTCTGTTATCAAAGAAGAATATTAAAAGTTTTATCTAAAAGTGAATAAATATCTTATCATAGAAAAAAAAGATTAAAATTTTTAATCAAAGTCCGAAGTAATTATTTTGCTACAAAATATTAAAAACTTTTATCTAAGCAACGTTCAAGTAATAATTTTGCTACAATAATATTAAAACATTTATCTAATAAAAGTCCAAAGTAATAATTCTGTTATCAAACCGAAACTTTGTGAAGCGTATGATAATTTAACATTGAAGAATATTAAAATTTTAATGTAATCAATGTTCAAGTAATAATTTTGCTACAAGAATATTAAAACTTTATCTAACTACAGTCCACGTAATAATTCCCGTTTTCCAGCTTTTCAATTAAAGTTTTACAATTAAATGTATTTAAATCGTACTTACTTACTTCGGGACTCTATACCGAAGGGGGAACTCAAACTGACTTCGAATCGCTTAAGGCCTTTCTCAAATATTCAACCGATATTTAAAAACAAAAACTGAATAAATTTCTTATCATAGAAGAATATTAAAATTTTTATCTAATCAAAGTTCAAGTAATAATTTTCTATAAGAATAATAAAACTTTTATGTAACTAAAGTCCACGTAATAATTCCCATTCCAGCTTTACAATTAGATCTATTTAAATCGAACTTACCTTAGATTGGGACTCTATACCAGAGGGGAAAGTCAAAGTGACTTGGAATCGCTTGAGACCTTCTTAAATACTCAACAGAACTATAAAACTGAATCTTGAACTATGGTTTCGGATAAAAAAAAAATCAGTTTGATAGCAAAGTCCAAGTAAAAATTTTTGCTATCAAACCGAAATGTTTATCCAAAACCAAAGTTCAAGGCTTATTAGCAAAGTCCAAGTAATAATTTTTGCTATCAAACCGAAATGTTTATCCAAAACCAAAGTTTAAGATTCAGTAGCAAAGTCCAAGTAATAATTTTGCTATCATACCGAAATGTTTATCCAAAACCAAAGTTCAAGGCTTATTAGCAAAGTCCAAGTAATAATTTTTGCTATCAAACCGAAATGTTTATCCAAAACCAAAGTTTAAGATTCAGTAGCAAAGTCCAAGTAATAATTTTGCTATCATACCGAAATGTTTATCCAAAACCAAAGTGACTTGGAATCGCTTGAGACCTTCTTAAATACTCAACAGAACTATAAAACTGAATCTTGAACTATGGTTTCGGATAAAAAAAAATTCAGTTTGATAGCAAAGTCCAAGTAAAAATTTTTGCTATCAAACCGAATCTTGATTCAGTAGCAAAGTCCAAGTAATAATTTTTGCTATCAAACCGAAATGTTTATCCAAAACCAAAGTTTAAGATTCAGTAGCAAAGTCCAAGTAATAATTTTGCTATCATACCGAAATATTTATCCAAACCCAAAGTTCAAGATTCAGTAGCAAAATCCAAGTAATAATTTTTGCTATCAAACTGAAATGTTTATCCAAAACCAAAGTTTAAGATTCAGTAGCAAAGTCCAAGTAATAATTTTGCTATCATACCGAAATGTTTATCCAAAACCAAAGTTTAAGATTCAGTAGCAAAATCCAAGTAATAATCTTTATCCAAAACCAAAGTTCAAGATTCAGTAGCAAAGTACAAGTAATAATCTTTATCCAAAACCAAAGTTCAAGATTCAGTAGCAAAGTCCAAGTAATAATTTTTGCTATCAAACCGAAATGTTTATCCAAAACCAAAGCTTAAAATTCAGTTTTGGTTCTGTGGAGTATGTAAGAAGGTCTCAAGCGATTCCAAGTCACTTTGACTTTCCCCTCCTGAAGAGTAAGTAGTTATTTTTGCATGTTTTTTCATAGTTGCTTAGTTGAATCGCTGGTCATCCGTTGGTGCGGGCGGCCGTTAATTTTTCTAGTCCAGATAGAAGTTTGAAAAGAATGTTTCCTGAAGTTAAAAAAAATCCTTAAACAATCTTAATGATCAGAATTTTTAGGATCTTCAACAATATTTGAGCGGATTAATTGAAATTTTCTCTTAAAAATATTTCATCAGATTTAATTAGAAGAAGGGAACATACATATTTTTTTAAACGTACAAATAGATGTCAATTTTGATTGTATTTAAAATAGCTTTTTAGCCAACAACTAATAGTTTTCCCTCTAGTGGTTGTAAAGTTGCTTTCCATTCTGAGACAATTGCGCAATATACGTGATATAATTCGTTTTGCGGTCTATTTAATTTGAATCGTATTTCGATATCAGCAGTTGCTGATAATTCATACAGACGTGATTCGTATTTGCTGACATCGAAGTGGAATATCGGATACAGTTTCATAAAATCTTGGTAACTGACTTGTGTACCGAAGTCGATATCCATATTTTTTGCAACTAAAAAGCTGTTGTAAACTCGCGCATAGTCTAAAGTGTTGGGTTCAAAGTTGCACTCGAAATCTTGTTCGGGAAACTGTTTGCTATTCACTCTGATCTGAATCCGTTCTAGTAACATGCGATCAAACACCATATTGCTTCTGGTTTGATTATTTAATCGGTTGGACTTTTGTAAGACGACATAAAGATGGACAGGTTTGTTTTGAGTTATAGTAACTAGCCAACTGACATGAGAGTCAATTCGAGTATCAGATTTGTACAGTTTGCACGATTCCCAAAAGATTCCATGTGGATTGCCGCTTGCTAACTGAGATTCTAGTTTTGCAAGCACTTGTAGTGATGGTTCCACTTTTGGAATAAACCAAGATACGTGAGATATTTCAAATTTATACAACGTTACCCCAACTCTCTGAATAATGTCTTTGTCGTCACTTTTTACTAGTTTTATGGTATGTTTCACACAGAAACAATTTATCCACGTCTCGGCAGAATCCAAACAGCCGATTCAGTGCTAAGAATAAACTTACATTTTGATTTCATGTCTGTCCGAGAATCCTTGATTGAATTCAAGATTTTTCTTCAATGCTTGTGCAAAATCCTTTATTTCATTATTCGTGTCTTCGCCTCCGTCGTACAAATACTTATTCATTTTCGAACTGTCTGCAGTATCTTTGAACCACATCATACTTGTGGCAGCACTGTGTGAAAAGTCTTCGGTAAAATCAATTAAATTGTGAATCGTAGTCGTCACTCCTGGCAATTCAATATCTTCCAGTTCTCTGTTTTCTATATATCATTGAGCTCTCTTAAAAATGCTGTACGGTTATTGACCATCGTAACTACATCATTGCCGCCGATCAGACCCATCTGATTTCAGTATTTTGGCTCTGACGTGTATATAACTATTGTGCTGATGTAGAAAAACATCCATATCTTTGGTAAATATTTCGTATTTTTCGAGATTTTTAACATTAACGTTAGTTTCTCGATATTCCATTTTGTCGGTGAATTATTGTCTATTGAGTCTTCGAACAAATTCCAGTAAGTAGCTTCAACGTTCATCTTATACTTACTTTATGAGTTTATGATTTTAAGGCCATTTCCGTAAATTAACCGATTAAGAATATTTCTGCTTTTAGGGAATATTTTCTCGTTTTTTCGAACGATAGGCGACAGATTTGTATAATATTATTTTTATTCGCTTTCTCAGTATCTTCATCTTTATTTGGGTCTGATGCTTAACATATAAGTCACATTTTTCTTGTTGAAGTCAATTATTTTATTGTTTTGATCGGTTACTTTCATTCTAACCTTGTAAATGTAATCAGTTTTATTCAGCGGTAAATATATGGGGAAGAATGAATGTGTTTGCTGCCAGGCGGGTTTGAGGCACGAAACTACAACACGTCGCTCTTCTGGTTATTGAGATAGGAAGATTCGACAATAGAACAGTGAATTAGAATGCGATTGATGTTGGGTGGAAACGTTTCTTCGTTTTTCGCTGCATCGATAATTTTCGATTCGAACCCTAGTATTTCTCGTAACTTTCCTTCAGAAAAAACTATTTTATATCCTCTTGCCAAACGAAAAACAAATCTTAATTTGGGAAGGTTGCTTTCTAGTGTTATAGGGCTAAGATCCCCAAAGACATTTTTTAAAAAGTCATTAAATCCGTCTATATCGTACATTCCATTCGGGAAAGTTATTTTATTCCATTGCCTTCCATTGAAGTATTTCAGAGTGTTATTGTTATATTTATCACTGATGTTGTACCAGGAATACCACATATTGCTACCGATCAGTGCTATCTCGTATTCACCATTGAGTGTGATCGGCGTTTCATAATTAATTTCCAAATCTTCGGGGTTGTATGCCGTAACAGTAGCGGAATTGATAGTTATGAGTACCAACTTTATTAATATAGTGTAGTACTATGTAGTACTTATATGCTAGTTGTTACCAACAATTCATTCCGATCGTTAGGAGTTTGTTCAAAGTGATACAATACATCATATGGGCTTATGTTATTATTCCTACGTTTAATGTAATAGATGCAATTGTAACCGCATTTTGCAGAGTAATTTGCTTGAATTTGCAAAGAGTTATACACGATCGGCTTTGAAGATGAAAGTAAATAGTGTTTTATTTCTTCAGGTGGCGATAAACCGAATGGATCAAAGTACTCGACGTAAGGTAACTTCGCATTGTTGAAATAAGCTACCCAATGAGTTCCTGAACCACGGGAAACGTCAAAGTTCACTATACCATTTTAGTACCATTTTAGTGGTATAACACGGAATCCGTTTTCGTTTTCCATTATTTTTTCCATTACTTAATGGCTCTTTTTTTAAAAATCCCTGAGCTATTTGTTTTCCTGGATTGTACAAACCTTTTCCCTTTCTTTTATTTTTCGATACGCCAGCTGCTCTTTGCTTTCCAGGAAAGTATAACCCCTTTCCTAGAACGTTTTGTGAACCAGCATATCCCGCAGCTCCAACTGCAGCTGCTTTTCTCAATGCTACGAGTGCAGGTATTAAGAACGGCAGAAATCAACCATCTGTGTTTTACTGAAACGAAGTCGAACTGGCGTTTTAGATTTTTTCAGTTTAATGATTTGTCTCTTCGTCAGTTTCAAAGTACCGTTACCTTTCTTTTGTGGATCAATTCTTAAAGTTATAGAATTCTTATCTACAAATGCACTCTTTAATTTTTGTTTTTGTCCAGGCGTTAAACTAGTTAGACAACTGTAATACATTATACTTTATTTTTATAACCATCACGGACTTAAATTATATATATAAAAATTAAGCATATATTGTGTAAAGTGTAAACCTTTCTTTTGTGGATCAATTCTTAAAGTTATAGAATTCTTATCTACAAATGCACTCTTTAATTTTTGTTTTTGTCCAGGCGTTAAACTAGTTAGACAACTGTAATACATTATACTTTATTTTTATAACCATCACGGACTTAAATTATATATATATTGTGTAAAGTGTAAACCTTTCTTTTGTGGATCAATTCTTAAAGTTATAGAATTCTTATCTACAAATGCACTCTTTAATTTTTGTTTTTGTCCAGGCGTTAAACTAGTTAGACAACTGTAATACATTATACTTTATTTTTATAACCATCACGGACTTAAATTATATATATAAAAATTAAGCATATATTGTGTAAAGTGTAAAACGAAAACTTTAACGGATAACGTCGAATATGTCACATCGAAGAATAAAAGAATAATGATGAGAGGTAGATGTCGAAAGTATGGAAAAATGAAGTATAAATTTGAGAAACAGAAAGGAAAATTTATAAAAAGTGGAGACATAGTAAGCTGGATTCAAGAAAAATTTAATCCACCCGAAATGCACATTCCAGGTTACCAGAATTATGGACCTTTTACGAAACTGGAGAAAAGGTTAATGCGACGAGATCCTGGTATTAACCGTGTAGACAAAGCCTGCAAAAAGCACGACATTTCTTACAGCATATCTGCAAAAACTAAAAAGAGACACGAAGCCGACCAAGAATTATTAAATGATTTGGATGAAATTAAGAATCCAACTTTAGGAGAAAGAATTTCAAGAACCATAATCAAACCTATCATTGAAACAAAGAAACGGTTCGGTTTAGGACGCAAGAAATAAGATGCTTTCTTCCGTTTACTCTGACCCATTAAAGGGATTTCCGGCATAAAGATCTAACGCACAAAACTGGATTGACGGAAAACGAAGTAAAAAGATTTCTCCATCAACAAGATGGGTACACGTTGCACAAACCCATTTATAAAAAATTCCAAACCAGACGGGTTTATGTCTCGAATGTAGACGACCAGTGGCAGAGTGATTTAATCGACATGCAAAAATTTAAATTTCACAATAACCACACGAATTACATTTTAACCGTGATTGACATTTTCAGCAAATTCGCCTGGGCAATACCTAATAAGAGAAAACGGGTAGTTATTTTTCGACTCCAACATAAACCATCCAAGTTACAAATGGATAAGGGAAGTGAGTTTATCAAAAAAGAAACTCAAGCATTGTTTAACCAATTGGTTTGCCACAGAAATGAGACTAAAGCTCAAATTGTGGAACGATGTAATAGGACTCTAAAGACAAAAATGTGGAAATATTTCACTGCTAATATCACTAGAAAATGGATCGATGTTCTACCAAAACTCGTTAAGAATTACAATACTTCTTATCACAGATCAATAAGAATGATCCCAAAAGAGGCAAGCTTGCAGAAAAACAAAGATATTGTGTATTTTAATCTGTTTGGTAAAAGAATTAAATCTATTACAGCACCAAAATTTAAAATTGGCGACAGAGTGAGAATCGCCAAGTACAAGACACCGTTTAGAAAAGGTTATCTGCCGAATTTTACACAAGAGATTTTTGAAATTGCTCAAGTTCTGAATACAGATCCCATAACCTATAAGATCAAGGATCTGAAAGGAGAACCAGTCATTGGTAGTTTTTACACCCAAGAAATGGTGAAATACGAAAAGCGAGATGACATTTATAAAGTTGAAACCATTCTGGAAACTAGAGTGAAGAATAATAAAAAAGAGTATTATGTTAAATGGTTAGGTTATGATAATACGTTTAATTCCTGGGTCAAAGAGGATGATCTTTTTAAATAAAGCAAATGGAGATTCAAAATTTTGACTTTGAAGAAGATGAGAAATTCTTGAACAGAAACATATTAGCACCTCTCTGGCCTTTTAGACTTTTAATCCGTGGTCCACCGGGTTCAGGGAAGACGAACATTTTGTTGAACTTAATATTTAAACATCTCTACTATAATAAAATCTTTTTATATGCCAAAGATTTAAACGAGCCGAAATATCAGTTTATGCAAAATATTCGACGATTTGCACGAAATTTTGGAGAAAACATTTGGCGAAAAAATCTCAATTGCAACTTTCTCTGCCAGTAAAGAAGATATCGTCAACGTCATGGATCCGACATGCAAAATTTAATTGTTTTCGACGATTTCGTAACGGAAAAAGATCAAGAACTCATCGAAGAATTATTCGTCAGAGGAAGGAAAAAGAACATATCATTGATTTACCTGACACAGAGTTATTTTTCGACTCCAAAAGACATTCGACTACAGTTGTAATTATTTTATATTCTTTAATATGCAGAACAAGAGAGATATGTTGCAGATACAAATGGATCATGCAACAGAAATCAGGAAAGATATTTTTATGCAGTTTCAAAACCACACGATTTCTTGTTAATCGATAAAAAAAAAAACAAGTACATGCCTCTCAAGTACAGAAAAAACTTTGGTAAAGATGAATTACTTGACAAAGTTTGTTCGTCATCAGTTCTGAGACCGGCTCCGAAAGAGGACCAGCTTGAATTCCAGGTGTCGGTTTTAAATTGACACACGATGGGGACTACGACATGAGTAATAAAAAATTGAGAAATGTAGCCAATCCCGAAGAGGGTTCGGACTCTGTGACTAAACAATATCTGCAACAAGAGTCTATAACACTGAATCACACGGGAAATTATGAAGCAAAGACTAAAAGAATATCGAACGTATGCAGATATAGAAAATGGAGATGCCGTTACCATTCAATACGTTAACAATGCTTCTTTAATTTTATGGAACAATCGCCACGATGCGCGAAACAAACAAATAATCAATGTTACTGAACCGGATTCAGATTCTGGAGTAGTTACAAAACGATATTTGGAAAAAAGAGCACTTTGCAATGACGATGATAATTACGATGCAAAGCAATAAACGCATTAAAAATCTTGCAGAACCAATCGATTCATCCAATGCCACTACGAAACACTACGTCAACAACTTGACCACTATTCAAAACAGTCCAATGAACATTGGTTAGAAATAAAGATGGGCTTTACGTTCCACGAAGCATTGCATTCGACGGGCATAGTTTCAATGCAGAAAAAAAACAAATTCTTGACAAAGTTAGATCCTAACCCATCCAATTCTCTATTGAGAAATGAAAATGGACTTTTTGCATCAAGTGGGAGCAGTTTCAATGGCGATGCAAAGGGAAAACGAATTACGAATGTTGGCACCCCAATTGTAAACAATGATGTTGCTACGAAACTATACGTTGATAAAAATACTGTAATATGCCTTACCTATGGTGATAAAGAAGTGAAAAAAGACATATCGCAGTCTCATCCAATTATACAGATAAACATAAAATTCGACCTACTAATGCCACCTATTTTCAAAGATAATTACCATCTATGCATTTCTAAATGATATATAAGCAAGGTAATCTGCTGCACAACAAATCCCTCTTTTAGTATAAATTATAGTATCAACTTGGACGATCAAAAATTCGTTGAAGTAGTAAGACGACAACTTCAGCAGTTTTTTTCTGTAAACAAGAAATTTGACAGGAGTAGCAAGATTAGTGTTTCACTTGCTAGACACTATCCAGATCCAACAGAAAGAAGAAAAGTGCTTGGAGGTCTTGTTTCAGACTTTCATCACTGGGTCTTTATTGTATATGAATAAAGATGAAAGATCTTAAGCAATTACACAGTATTATAGATGAAATCTTGAAATCGCGAGCAACTACAAAATGCAAAATGCAAAATTTTGGGAGAGGAACGAGTTAAGGAAACGCTCGAAGAATTTTACAAACCAGTGGCGGAACGGTTAAAATGTCTGGAAACTGTGCCAAGAAAAACATATAAGTTGTAGTGAAAATTTTAGAGCCAAATTAATTGCAAATCCTAGGTGCGTTTTTTGTGTTAAATTTGCAGAAAATTTCGTAATTCTCCATATGAAAAAGAAAAATATTATATTAGATAAACCATATAACATTGGTGTAACGATTGAGATGTCAGAAAAAACGTTCGTTTATAATCCAGATTCCAACTTGCAAGATGAAATATTAAACCAATATAAACTAAAACTTCCGAGTGAAATCTTACAGGAGAGAAATCCCATTTCCTGAGCTAAAAGAAATGATTCACCAAACAATCGGGCATCTTCAGAAACTGGGGCTACAGAAACCAAACGTTATGGTAGAACTACTGAGAAATATCGAATTATCGATAATCACATTGAGGCACTTAAAAAATATTTAAAGTCGATTAAAATGATGTTCACGGTAATAGAAAGTCAACAGTTTGGTTCTGGACTATAAAAGAGTTTCGACGACATATGCGAAAAATTATCGATTTTGGTTGCCAGTAAACGAGCTGGAAACAATAGTACAGAAGTATCAAATGAAATTTTCGAAATTTTGGATATTATTGAGAAAAAGGATAACATCGGTATTGTTTATAAATTTACTCTTGGACACTATAGTCATGTCTATTTCAAATTCCGATTATGCAAAATATTCGATTTTTTTTAACATCTGTTGTTTCCAGTTCAATGTTTTGTAAATGGTATTTCCTACTTTACTATACATATCCGATATCAGATAGTTTCCAAAAGCGTAAGAATAAATACCATTGATGACATGTCGTTTTGTATATTCTTGGGATAAAGAAATTTTTTTAATTTGGTTACGTGTATATCATGTTGTTCAGATCGAAATTCTGTTTGTTGCGTATATAAGATTTTTTCATCAAATAGACATTGACGATAATCTTCGTGACTAAATTCATTTTTAATTCCAGTAGCTGCTCTTTTGGGAATTGGACGTAAATGCATTTTGTTAGTTTCATGCAATTTTGGACGTAACGCAACAACCTCTTTGATTGGGAAGACCTTTTAATTCGTCTTTAAATTTTCCTGGCACCATTTCATTTGATTCGCTGTATTATGCATGGTTTGTATGGTAAATTGAGAAATCAAAGTAGTCTGAGTCAAATTTCTCATATATGTCATCTGTCTGAATATCGACATAGAAAGAATCAGTATCGGTAAATAACAATTCTGCATTAAATTTTGGTTTCGGAAAATTGTAGAAGAAATTATACATGTGTAATTTACTCAACTCCAAAATCGTTACACCAATGTTATATGGTTTATCTAATATAATATTTTTCTTTTTCATATGGAGAATTACGAAATTTTCTGCAAATTTAACACAAAAAACGTACCTAGGATTTGCAATTAATTTTTTAAACTTTTCTTCAGTATTCACAATGTGGCATTTTATTCATTTTTATATTCATAGTATTATATAATGAGATTCTATGAATTTCGAAAATATCGAATAATTCACCAAAATATCAGTTTAAACGCTGTTTTAAACGGTTAAAACAGTGGTATAAGCTATTCCTGTGCTAACAAGTTTTGAATTTACAGTCTGAGTGACAATTTATTTATATCAAGGCGAGATATAAAATGATATTCTATGCCTTAAAAATATTTTCACTGCATAAAATTTGGAAACAATCGATTAATATATGAAAATATCTATTTTAGCACTGTTTTCCGCGCATAAAACATAGGTAAAAGCTATGTGGTGTGTAACAACTTTGGAATTTACAGTCAGATTCATAACCAAATGATTTATATTCATCAACTAGTATTATATAATGAGATTCTATGGGTAAAATATACTTTAGGTGTACAGAATTTCGAAAATATCGAAATATTCACCAAAATATCAATTTCAACGCTGTTTTACACGCCTAAAACAGAACTAAAAGCTGTTCCTGTACTGACAACTTTTCAATTTACACTCTGAGAGACAATCTGATGGTTTGTTTACATCAAGGCGTATTGTAAAATGATATTCTATGCTTTAAAAACATTTTTACTGCATAGAGTCTTCAAAAAAATCGATTTATCTATCAAAATAGCTATTTTAGCGATGTTTTCCGCGCATAAAACATAGGTAAGAGCTATAAGGTGTGTAATAACTTTTGAATTTACAGTCAGATTCACAACCTAATGCTTTATATTCATCAAGTAGTATTACATAATGCGAGTGACAATTTATTTACATCAAGGCGAGATATAAAATGATATTCTATGCCTTAAAAATATTTTCACTGCATAAAATTTGGAAAACAATCGATTCAACATCGTTTCAACGATGCAATAAATCAATTTTTTTTTAAATCCTATGCAGTGAAAATATTTTTATGGCATAGAACATTTTCTATTACGCCTTCCCAAAAATAGATATTTTGATATATAAATCGATTTTTCGAAATTTCTATGCAGTGAAAATATTTTTAAGGCATAGAAAATTTGTTATATTACGCATAGATGGGAAAAAAACCATCAGATTGTCACTCAAACTGTAAATTCAGAAGTTGTTAATACAAGAATAGCTTTTCGCTCTTGTTTTAGTGGTTAAAACAGCGTTGAAACTGTTATTTTGGAGACTAATTCTATATTTTCGAAATTCTGTCCACCAAAAGCATACTTTTACCATTGAATCTCATTATATAATACTAGATGATGACTGTTATTACACGCCACATAGCTTTTACCTGTGTTTTATGCCCGGAAAACAGCGCTAACATAGGTATTTCATCACATAATTCGATTTTTTTGAAAATTTTATACAGTTAAAATGTTTTTAAGGCATAGAATGTCATTCTATATCACGCCTTTATAGAAATAAACCATCAGATTCTCACTCTGAGAGTAAATTGAACATTTGTTACCAAAAGAGAACTTTAATATTTTGATGAACTATTGGGTATTTTCTGAATTCAATGCTCCTAAACTATATTTTAGCCATAGAATCTCATTATATAATACAAGTTGATGAATCAGGTTGTGAATCTGACTGTACATTCAAACATTATTACACACCACATAGCTTTTTCTTGTTTTGTGCGCGGAAAACATCACAAAAATAGGTATTTTGATAAATAATTCAATTTTTTTAAAATTTCCATGTTGTAAAAATATTTTTAAGGCATAGCATATTATTTTATGTTACGCATGGATCTGTAAATGGTAGCTAGGTAGTCACTGGAAGGAGAGCTATGCACCAATCCCCTGTGATGATGCATAGAACCGGCCAGGCCTAGCACCTAATGTCCAACCCCGCCTTCTCGTGGTGCGGACCGTTAGTAACTTTCAAAAGAGATACTCTCTTGTGGAAGTGAACGGAAGGGGAGGGCTGCCAGATTAGTGTGGCCTACTGATCTGGACAACTATGGCTACTTTTCTTTTTTTTCTACCCTGCTGAGGAGTGGTCAACCACACAGGGTCCTGGTGCTGACCATATAAACCTACTGGACTGGACAGATATATGGCTCTGAGCTTGATTATGGATCCTGATTTTGCTGCACTGGTGGGCTTCTGTGGAGGGAAAATCTTCCGCTGTGTTTTCTTTTTGTTTGTGGGTTGACAGCCCCAAGTGAATAGATCCACAGGATATGTTTATCAGCTGGTGGATAATCCTGAGCAGAAGTCATCGCAGGCACCTGAACTCTTTGCTTCTATTGGCATCGTCAAATTCTACATTGGAGGAAGTCTTCCAGTGTAGATGGCTTCAGCCTTTAGTAGTGGGGGAACGGGTCTTTGCCCCATGTCTGCGATTAGGGGGCTGTTTGATATTGTCGGCATTCCCTCTCTCAATAAACATAGTTTCTTTAAACATCCCACTAACCATTTTCTCTCCATAGGTAGTTGGAATGTGAGGACTCTGCACAGAGCTTTTTCTCTTGATGTCCTCACACAAGAATTCCACCGTTATAATTTAGATATTCTCGGCTTGCAAGAGACCAGATGGACAGATAAAGGTCAGATTCTTAAAAATAATCTTAAATTTCTCTTTTCAGGGAGGGACGACAAAAAGCATCACCAAGGCGTGGGTCTGCTTCTCAGCAGACACGCTAGTGATGCTCTTCTAGGATATGAGTGCATTAATGAAAGGTTTCTTACAGCAAAATTTCAGACAAGCGTTAAAGACTTGAATGTTATCTGCTGTTATGCCCCCACTGAGGATGCCGATGAGGATGAGAAGGATAGGTTTTATGAACAACTTCAGGATATTTTGAATTCTGTCAAGAAAGGAGATATTACCCTTGTTCTTGGTGACTTCAATGCCAAAGTTGGTACTGACTCTGACCTTTGGGGAGGAGTAATAGGCCCTTTTGGTATTGGTAGCTGCAATAGCAATGGGCAACGTCTCCTACAGGTAAGTAAACTCAATGGATTCAGAATAACTAACACTTATTACAAACACCGCGACATACATAAGTACACATGGGTTTCACCTGATGGGCTGCATAAGAATATGATTGATTACATATTAATTAACAGCAAATGGACTAGTTCTGTTAGGAATACCAGGGCATATAGGGGAGCTGAAATTGGATCTGACCATTACCTTGTTAAAAGTGTGTTGCAACTTAAACTTAAAAAGTGTTGTGCTAGGGTTAAAAAATTTACTTTTAATACTGAAGCTCTGAAAGATCCAGTTATAGCCAAAGCTTACCATGATAGGTTACTTAGTCATTATGACAGTCATGGTTTGCTTACTACTGAAGTTGAGGAAGAATGGGATCATTTTAAACAGGCTTTTTTGGACACTAACAGTACTCTTTTAGGAAAAAAGGAGCAGAAGAGGCAAAATTATCTGAGTGATAAGGCACTTGAGCTTATTTCGGAAAGAAAGAACTGCAAGAATGCCCTTAATCAATACCCTACTAGTCCTAATAGAAAGCATTACAGAGACCTTAATAAACTTGTAAAGGATCAGTTAGCTGCTGATAAAAAGTTTTGGCTTGATGGTTTGGCTGATAAAGCCGAGGAAGCAGTTAGACAGCACAACAGCAGAGAGCTGTACCAGATCGTTAATGTTTTGTGTGGTAGAAAACGAACAGGCATACAAGGATTGAAGGATAAACAAGGTAAGGTTATAGAAGGGGAGGATTCTGTCATGGCTAGGTGGGCTGAGCATTTCAGTGATGTTCTAAACAATGTAGTTAGTTCTACTCCCATTGTTTGCAATGATGATACATGCATTGGTGGCTTTAATGTTGGCCCTATAACACAATCTGAAGTTATTTTGGCTGTTTCTAAACTTAAACTACATAAATCGCCAGGGGTAGATGAAATTACTACCGAAATGCTTAGAGCTGGGAATGTTTCGGTTACCACTTGGATGACTGAAATTCTGAATATCTTTTATGATAAAGGTAAGGTTCCTAAGGATTTTACCAGAGCTATTGTTATCCCTATTTTCAAAAAAGGTGATCGCAGTTCTTGTGATAACTATAGGGGTATCAGCCTACTCTCTGTTCCAGGTAAAGTTCTTTCCATGATTGTGCTTAATAGAATTAAGAATCTGGTTGACAGGCAATTGCGTGATGAGCAATGTGGATTCAGAAGTGGTAGGGGATGTGTAGATCAGATATTTTCACTTAGGCAGATTCTTGAGAAATGTTTAGAGTTTCAGAAACCTTTGGTTGCTAGCTTTGTTGATTTCAAAAAGGCTTTCGACTCTGTTGATCGTCATAATTTGTGGTTGATTGTGAGATCATATGGTATACCAGACAAGTTAGTTAACATTATGAAAGCTCTCTATAATAACACTGAGTCGTGTGTGAGAGTTGGTAAGGCTTGTAGCAATTGGTTTAGCATTACTTCTGGTGTTCGACAAGGGTGCATTTTGTCTCCTTTTCTCTTTAGCTTGGTTATTGATTATGTTATGCGAAATTCACTTCAAGGGAAAGATTTGGCCTTAAATGGGCTGGAGATACGAAAATTTCTGATTTAGATTATGCTGATGATTTAGCCCTTTTGGCAAATGATGTTGATGAGATGAACTCTTTCATTCGAGCTGTTGATGAGACTGGTAGTAGAGTAGGTTTGGTTATAAACAGAGAGAAAACTAAAGTGATGAAAATTGGTCAAGCAGGCTGTGATTCAGTTAATCTGAATGGTTGCAGTCTTGAGCAGGTGTCACAGTTTAATTATCTTGGGAGCTATGTAACAGATAATGGTGATGTGCAGCATGAGATTAACAGACGAATAGGGATTGCTGCCGGGACTTTTAAGAATCTATGGAGAGTGTGGAGAAATAGGCGTATACACCTAAAGACTAAAATTAGACTGTATAATAGTTTGGTTCTTTCTAGGGTTAGTTATGGTAGTGAAACTTGGACACTTTGTAAACAAGATAACAGGAAACTAGATGCTTTTGATTCCAGATGCTTACGCAGTATCTTGGGCATTAGGTGGTTCAACTTTGTAACTAATGATGAGATTAGGAAAAGGAGTTTGCAACCTCCTTTAAGCAGCATATTGTGCAGAGAGAGACTCCGTTGGTTTGGCCATGTTGCCCGTATGAATAATTATAGATTGGCGAATAGGGTTATGAACAGTGTGCCTAAAGGCCTCAGAAAGAAGGGGAGACCTAGGATGCGGTGGGCAGACAATGTCAAACAGGACCTTGTTAGAATTGGTGTGCAGTGGCCAGATGCAGTAGATGTAGCTCAGGATAGACTTGCTTGGAGAACTAAATTGCACGGTCTGGTTGGACCTCCGTAGCCCATGGCTGCTTGAGGATGATGATGATGATGATGATGGATCATCAGACTGTAGGATGGACCATGAGATTGTCAGTCAAACTGTAAATTCAAAATGTGTTAGCACAGGAATAACTTTGCAAATTCAAAAGTAATTACACACCACATATATTTTTCCTATATTTTATGCGCGGAAAACAGCACTAAAATAGCTATTTTGATACCTAAATCGATTTTTTTCAAAATTGTATGCTGTGAAAATTTTTTTAAGGCATTGAATGTTATTTTATATTACGCCTCAACGGAAATAAACCATCAGATTGTCACTCAAACTGTAAATTCAAAATGTGTTAGCACACGAATAGCTGTTAGCTCTGTTTCAAGGGTTTAAAACAGCGTTGAAACTGAAAATTTGGTGAATTATTCGATATTTTCGAAATTTTATGCACTTGAAGTATTCTTTCGCGATATAACCTCATTATATAATAGCAATTGATGAATATAAAGCATTAGATTGTGTATCTGACCGTAAATTCAAAAGTCATTAAACACCATATAGCCTGCATATATATATACCTGCGTTTTATGCGAAGAAAATAGCACTGAAATTGGGATCTATGCAGTGAAAATGTTTTATAAGTCATAGAATGTCATTCTATATCACGCCTTTATGGAAATAAACCATCAGGTTCTCATTCTGACAGTGCATTGAGTTGTTGTTAGCACACGAATTCCGTTTAGCACTGTTTTAGTCGTTAAAAACAGCATGCATAATCATATTTTCTTGAATTATTCGATATTTTCTACATTCTACGGATCTAAACTATACTTTAGCTATAGAATCTGATTATGTAATACTAGTTGATAAATATAAAGCATTAGGCTGTGAACATGACTGTAAATTCAAAAGTTATTACACACAACATATTTTTTCCTGTTTTTTGCCGGAAAACAGTGTTAAAATAGGTATTTTCACTATAAATCGACTTTTTTGAAAATTCTATACAGTGAAAATGTTTTATAAGGCATAGAATGTCATTCTATATCATGCCTTTATGGAAATAAACCATCAAGTTCTCATTCTGACAGTGAATTGAGTAGTTGTTAGCACATTTAGCACTGTTTTAGGCGTTTAAAACAGCATTGAAACTCATATTTTGATGAATTAATTACTTTACCCACAGAATCTCATTATATAATAGGAGTTGATGAATATAAAGCATTAGGTTGTGAATCTGACTTCAAATTCAAATGTTGCTACACACCATATAGGTTTTACATTTGTTCCATACCCGCAAAACAGCGCTAAAATGGCTATTTTGATACAGAAATCGATTTTTTTCAAAACCTTATGCAGTGAAAATATTTTTAAGTTATTGTAAATTTTATATTATACCTTGATGGAAATTAACCATCAAATTGTCACTCAGACTGTAAATTGAAAAGTTATTAGCACACTAATTCCGTTTAGCACTGTTTTAGTCGTTCAAAACAGCATTCAAAGACATATTTTCTTCAATTATTCGATATTTTCGACATTCTACGGACCTAAACTGTACTTTAGCTACAGAATCTGATTATATAATACTAGTTGATAAATATAAAGCATTAGTTTGTGAATCTGACTGTAAATTCAAAGGTTATTACACACATTTCTTTTTCCTGTGTTTTTTGCCGGAAAACAGTCCTAAAATAGGTATTTTCACATATAAATCGATTTTTTGACAATTCTATGCAGTGAAAATGTTTTATAAGGCATAGAATGTTATTCTATATCACGCCTTTATCGAAGTAAACCATCAGGTTCTCATTCTGACTGTGAATTCCATTTAGCACTCTTCTAGGCGTTCAAACCAGTATTCAAACTCATATTTCCTTGAAGTATTCGATATTTTCGAAATTTTATGAACTCTTTAGCCACAGAATCTCATTACGACTGTAAATTCATATGTCATTATACACCACATAGCTCTTACCTATGTTTTATGTGAGGAAAATAGCGGTGAAATTGGTATTTTCACATTCATCAATTTTCTTCAAAATTCTCTACAGTGAAAATGTTTTTCACAAATGTTTTTCACACCTTGATAGAAAAAAGCCATCAGATCTGACAGTAAATTGAACAGTTGTTACCAAACGAATAGCTTTTAGCTATTTGATAGGCGTTTAAAACAGCATTGAAACTCATATTTTGATGAATAATTCGATATTTTCGAAATACTATTCACCTAAACTACACCTTAGCCATAGAACCTCATTATATAATGGGGATTGGGATTAAGCTGCTGGGCTCATATTGATTTAAGCGCTTACTAATATCCCGCTGGAATCGTCATTTTGTAAAAAATGATTACCCAATTTTCTCCCCAATTCAAGTCCTACGCTGATGACTCTTGCTGTGAACGCAACTGGTTCAGATTGCTCTTCATCAGAATCATTGTCTTCATCACGTTTATTTGTTTCATGAATCATGTTAACTAAATCATCCTCATCTAGTTCTTCATCAGCCATTATTTCTTCAATATCTGCCTCAGCTAAATCCTCAAAACCTTCTCCTCCTATAGTATGCGTCAACTCAGTGATCTGAGAATATTCATGCTCTAATGGTAATCTATAATTCTCACCTTCATCAGCATCTGGCCATATTATTGCTTTCCAGCAGGCATTGAGAGTTGATTGTTTAATTTGGGTATATGACAGTCCAACATGCTTAACACAATCTAAGATGGTAAATTTCTTCAAAGCATCCATAAGAGTAAGAGATCCATCATTATCCATTTGTTTTAAAATATACCTGAAGGTTTGAAGTGCCTCGAAAGTCGAAATTATCTTTGGTATTCTTTGGTAAAAAAACAATTTGTACATTTTCGTGTTGTAAATCTTCAGGATGACCTGGTGCATTATCAATTATTAGGTTTTATCAATTATTAGGTATCTGGTTTTCGTAGTCGTAAGTAAAAGTCGTATAACAGTTCTTTTCTGTAGCAAAAGTCGTATTCGTTCTGTAGTAAAAGTCGTATAACAGTTCTTTTCTGTAGCAACGCCAGAAGCGTTGCTACAGAAAAGAACTGTTATACGACTTTTCGCTGCATTATGACCACTAGCTGATTTGTGAGCTTTAGCCAAATTGGTTCTTTTTGGCATTTTTCCAGAATAACCCGGACTCGTCAGCATTGAAGACCTGGTCAGGAGTGTAGGAGTTGGCGGCAATGATTTCAGCAAATTTTGCTGGATATTGTTGTGCTGCATCCGAATCAGCAGATGCTCTTTCATCTTTCAATCTTAGGTTATGTAAAGAATGTCTTTGTTTAAATCTCTCGAACCATGGCTTGCTAAAAAGATACCTTCTTTTCATCTGGCGAAGTAGACGGTAACTGATTCTTAAGTGTTTCATAAATCTTTAAAGCCTTATTTGTAATGGCACTGGTATCAATTGGAACCCGCTTTTGAGTTTGGTCTTCTAGCCATATCACTAATGCCTTTTCCATATTTTCCATTGTAACATTTCTTACATATGAAATTGTACTCATACTCGTGCAAGATCCAGCTGCTACACTTTTTCTAATGGAGTCCATTTTTTCTTATTGTCCTTATGGTGGCTTCATTCATGGAGTAAAATTTAGCAACATGTGTTACTCTTTCTCTATTACGTAGACGATCTAATATTATAATAATGCCAGAAAAACTATAAATGTTGGAAACTTACCAGTAGCTATTTAAATAATGAAATAAAAAAAACGCACAATGATGTAAAGCTTCGCTGTTAAAATGATATTGCACTACTTCACATGTGAGGAAAATAGCGTTAAAATAGGTATTTTTACATATAAATAAATTTTTTGAAAATTCTATACAGTGAAAATGTTTTTAAGGCATAGAATGTCATTCTATATCACGCCTTGATAGAAACAAAACCATCAGATTCTCATTCTGACAGTAAATTGAACAGTTGTTACCACACGAATAGCTTTTAGCACTGTTTTAGGCGTTTAAAACAGCATTGAAACTGATATTTTGATGAATTATTCGATATTTTCGAAATTCTAAAAAACCTAAACCATACTTTAGGCATAGTTTAGGTGCAAAGAATTATATAATCTCATTATATAATATTAGTTCATGAATATATAGAGCATTAGGTTTTGAATCTGACTGTAAATTCAAAAGTTATTACACACCACATGGCTTTTTCCTAAATTTTATGCGTGTAAAACAGCGGAAAAATAGTTATTTTGATGTATAAATCGATTTTTTTCAAATTTCTATACTGTCAAAATATTTTTAAGACATAGAATATTATTTTATATTACGCATGGATAGAGATAAACCATCAGATTGTCAAACAGAAAATTCAAAAGTTGTTAGCACAGGATTAAATTTTCGCTCTGTTTCAGGGGTTTAAAACAGCGTAGAAACTCATATTTTGATGATGTATTCGGTATTTTCGAAATTCTATGCACCTAAACTATACTTTAGCCATAGAATCTCATTACATAATACTAGTTAATGAATTGTCATTAGGTTGTGAATCTGACTGTAAATTCAAAAGTTATTACACACCAAATAGCTTTTGCCTGTGTTTTATGTGAGGAAAATAGCGCTAAAATAGGTATTTTCACATGTAAATCGTTTTTTTGAAAATTCTCTGCAGTGAAAATGTTTTTATGACATAGAATGTCATTCTATATCACGCCTTGATAGAAACAAACCATCAGATTCTCACTCTGACAATAAATTGAACAATTCTTACCACACGGATAGCTTTTCGTACTGTTTCAGGCGTTTAAAACAGTATTAAACTCATTTTTTGATAGTTTATTCGGTGTTTTCGAAATTCTGTGCACCTAAACTATACTTTACCCATAGAATCTCATTACATAATAGTAGTTGATGAATATAAAGCATTAGGTTATGAATCTGACAGTAAATTCAAAAATAATTACACACCTCAAAGATTTTATTTATATTTTTTATGAGTAAAAGAGCGCTAAAGTAGAAATATTTTCAGACAAATTGATTTTTTTTCAAAATTCTATGCAGTGAAAATATATTTAAGGCATGGAATATCATTTCATGCCTTTCATTTCAATTTTTCTCTCTTAGGCGTTTTAAAACAGCGTTGAAACTGATATTTTGGTGAATAATTCGATATTTCCTTAATTCTATGCACCTAAATTATACTTTAGTCATAGATGCTCATTACATAGTACGAGGTGATGAATATTATGCATTACGTTGTGAATCAGAATGTTAATTCAATAGTTATTACACAGCACATTAGCTTTTATCTACGTCTTTTGCCCTGAACACAGATCTAAAATAGCTATATTTATACATAAATCGATTTTTTTCAAATTCTATGCAGTGAAAATATTTTTAAGGCATAGAATATCATTTTATATTACGTAAAGATTGAGATAACCCATTAGATTGTCCGTGAGACTGTAAATTGAGAAGTTACTAGCACAGGAATCGCTTTTAGCTTTCTTTTAGGCGTTTAAAACAGCGTTGAAACTATTTTGTGAATTCTTCGATATTTTCGAAATTCTATGCACTTAAACTATACTTCACCATAGAATATCATTATATAATACTAGTTGATAAATATATGCTTTAAGTTGTGAACCTGACTGTAAATTCAAAGTCGTTACACACCATATAGCTTTTACCTATGTTTTATCCGTAGAAAATAGCGCTAAAATTGGTATTTTCAAATATAAATCAACTTTTTTAATTAATAATTTTAATATTTTTGAAATTATTATAATTCATGAATATAAAGCTTCAGGTTTTGAATCTGACTGTAAATTCAAAAGTTATTACACACCACATAGACTTTTCCTCAGTTTTATGCGCGGAAAATAGCGCAAAAAATAGCTATTTTGATGCATAAATCGATTTCTTTTAAATTCTACGCTGTGAAAATATTTTTAAGCCATAGGATATTATTTTATATTACGGATGGATGGAAGCAAACCATCAGATTCTACCCCTGACAGTATACAGTTGTTACCACACTAACAGCTTTTAACACTACTTTAGGCGTTTAAAACAGCGTTGAAACTGATATTTTGGTGAATAATTCGATATTTTCGAAATTCTATGCATCTGAACTATAGCCATAAAATAAAAAAATAAATAAATACCCCCTCAAGCAGCTGCTTGCCACAGAGGTCTGACAGGAGCTGTCAGTTTATATGCCACTGAGAGGATGGCAGGACCTCAGCAGAAAAACGACACAAACAGCCATGCCTTACCCGGGGCTCGAACCCAGGTCCTTTAGATCAGTAGTCAAGCGCGCTAACGGCCATGGGACGGCTTTTACAATCTCATTATATGATAATAGTTAATGAATTAGTTTTTGAATCTGACTTTAAATTCAAAAGTTATTACACACCACATAGCTTTTTTCTAAGTTTTATGCGTATAAAACAGCGGAAAAATAGCTATTTTCATACATAAATCAATTTTTTTCAAATTTCTATACTGTCAAAATATTTTTAAGATATAGAATATTAATTTATATTACGCATGGAGGGAGATAAACCATCAGATCAGACACTCAAACTGTAAATTCAAAATGTGTTAGTACAGGAATAACTTTTCGCTCTGTTTCAGGGGTTTAAAACAGCGTTGAAACTGATATTTTGGTGAATAATTTGATATCTTTGAAATTCCATCCAATAAAACTATACTTTAGACATACACGCCTTAAAAGAAACAAACAATCAGATTCTCACTCTGACAGTAAATTGAACAGTTGTTACCACACGAATAGCTTTTAGCACTGTTTAAGGCGCTGTTAAAAGAGCATTGAAACTCATATTTTGACGATTTATTCTGTATTTTCGAAATTCTATGCACCTAAACTATATTTTAGCCATAGAATCTCATTACATAATACAAGTTGATGAATAGAAACATTATGTTGTGAATCAGAGTGTAAATTCAAAAGTTATTACGCACCACATAATTTTTTCCTATGCCTTTTGTGAGGAAAATAGCGGTAAAATAGGTATTTTCACATATAAATCGTTTTTTTGAAAATTCTCTACAGTGAAAATGTTTTTAAGCATAGAATGTCATTTTATATACGCCATGATAGAAACAAACCATCAGTTTCTCACTCTGACAGTAAAGTGAACAGTTGTTACAACACCAATAGCTTTTAGCATAATTTTAGGCGTTTAAAACAACATTGAAACTCATATTTTGATGAATTATTCGATGTTTTCCAAATTCTATGCACCTAAATTATACTTTAGCCATACAAACATATTACATAATGATAGTTCATGAATATTACGCATTAGTTTGTAAATCTTACTGTAAATTCAAAAGTAATTACACACCACACAGCTTTTACCTATGTTTTATGTGATGAAAATAGCGGTAAAATAGGCATTTTCACATATAAATAGTTTTTTTTTTAATTCTCTACAGTGAAAATGTTTTTAAGGCATAGAATATCATTCTATATCATACGATTCTCACTCTGACAGTAAATTGAACAGTTGTTACCACACGAATAGCTTCTAGCACTGTTATAGGCGTTTAAAACAGCATTGAAACTCCTATTTTGATGATTTGTTCGGTATTTTCGAAATTCTATGCTCCTAAACTATACTTTAACCATAGAATCTCATTACAAAATACTAGTTGATGAATAGAAAGCATTAGGTTGTGAATCTGACTCTAAATTCAAAAGTTATTACACACCACATTGCTTTTCCTAAGTTTACGCGCGGAAAAGAGCGCAAAAATAGCTATTTTGATATATAAATCAATTTTTTTACAAAATTCTATGCTGTGAAAATATTTTTAAAGCATAGAATATTATTTTATATTACGGTTTGATGGAAATAAACCATCAAATTGTCACTCAAACTGTAAATTCAAAAGTTGTTAGCACAGGAATAGCTTTTCGCTCTGTTGTAGGGGTATAAAACTGGGTTAAAATTGATATTTTGGTGAATAATTCGATATTTTCGAAATTCAATCCTCCGAAACTACACTTTTCACATAGAATCTCATTACATAATACTAGTTGCATTACGTTGTGAATCTAACTGTAAATTCAAAAGTAATTACACATCACATAGATTTTCCCTATGTTTTATGTGACGAAAATAGTGGTAAAATAGTTATTTTCAAATATAAATTTTCTTTTTTTGAAAATTCTCTACAGTGAAAATGTTTTCAAGGCACAGAATGTAATTCTATATCACGCCTTGATAGAAAAAGACCATCAATTTCTCACTCTGACAGTAAATTGAACAGTTGCTACCACACGTATTGCTTTTAGCGTTTAGAAACAGCATTGAAACTCATATTTTGATGAATTATTCGATATTTTCGAAATTCTATGCACCTAAACTATACTTTAGCCATACAATCTCATTAAATAATACTAGTTGATGAATATAAAGCATTAGGTTGTGAATCTGACTGTAAATTCAAAAGTTAATACACACCATATCCCTTTTTCCTTTGATGTATACGCGGAAAAGAGCGCAAAAATAGCTATTTTGATACATAAATCGATTTTTTTCAAAATTCAATGCTGTAGAGATATTTTTAAGGCATAGAATATTATTTTATATTACGCCTGGATGGAAATAAACCCAAAACAGCCCAAAAATTGTTATTTTGATACATAAAACTTTTTTTTCAAAATTCTATGCTGTGAAAATATTTTTTAATGAAATTATTTTTAATATTTTATTATTTTATATTACTGATGGATGGAAATAAACCATCAGATTGTCATTGAAACTGAAAATTTAAAAGTTGTTAGCAGAGGAATAGCTTTTCTTTCTGTTTCAGGGGTTTAAAACAGTGTTGAAACTGATATTTTAAAGAATAATTCGATATTTTGGAAATTCTATCAACCTAAAGTATACTTTACTCATAGAATCTCATTACATAACTGTAGTTGATGAATATAAAGCACTACGTTGTGCATCTGACTGTAAATTCAAAAGTTGCTACACACCACATATCTTTTACCTTTGTTTCATGCGGGTAAAACAGCGCTAAAATAGCTATTTTCATAGAGAAATAGATTTTTTTCAAAATCCTGTACAGTGAAATCACATTTTACATTATGCCTTGATGGAAATTAACGATCAAATTATCATTCAGACTGTAAATTGAAAAGTTCGTAGCTCAGGAATAGCTTTTAGCTCTGTTTCAGTTGTTTAAACAGCGTCGAAACTTTTAGTGAATTATTCGATATTTTCAAAATTCATTGCACCTAAAGTACACTTTTCCTATAGAATTTCATTATATAATACTAGTTGATCAATATAAAGCATCAGTTTGTGAACCTCACTGTAAATTCAAAAGTTATTACACATAACACACCTTTTACTTGTGTTTTACGCCCCGAAAACAACGCTAAAATAGGTATTTTCACATATAAATTAATTTTTTTTTTTAAATTCTATGCAGTGAAAATGTTTTAAAGGCATAGAATGTCATTCTATATCACGCCTTGTTGGAAATAAACCATCAGGTTCTCATTCTGATATTTTCTTGAATTTTTCGATATTTTCGAAAATCTATGTACCTAAAGTATACTTTAGCCATAGAATCTCATTATAAAATACTAGTTGATGAATATAAAGCATTAAGTTGTGAATCTGACTGTAAATTCAAAAGTTATTACACAACACATATATTTTTCCTATTTTTATGCGTGAAAAACAGCTCTAAAATAGCTATTTTTATACATATATCGATTTTTTTTCAAAATTCTATGCTGTGAAAATATTTTTAAGGCATAGAATATTATTTTATACTACTGATGGATGGAAATAAACCATCAGATTGTCAATCAAAATGTAAATTGAAAAGATGTTAGCACATGAATAACGAGTTTAAAACAATGTTGAAACTGATAATTTGGTGAATACTTCGATATTTCCGAAATTCTATGTACCTAAAGTATACTTTCCCCATATAATCTCATTATATAGTACTAGTCGATGAATATAAAGCATTAGGTTGTGAATCTTACTGTAAATTTAAAATTCATTACTCACCATATATCTTTTTCCTGTGTTTGATGGTTTTCCTGTGTTTTCGATATTTTCGATAGAATTCCCATAGAATCTCATTATATAATAGTAGTTGATGAATATAAAGCATTAGGTTGTGAATCTGAGTCTAAATTCAAAAGACATTACACACCATATAGTTTTTACCTTTGTTTTATGTGAGGAAAAGAAGCTAAAATAGTTATTTTCACATGTAAAATTTTTTTTTTTTTAAATTGTATACAGTGAAAATGTTTCTAAGCATAGAATGTCATTCTACATCACGCCTTGATAGAAACAAACCATCAGATTCTCAGTGTGACAGAAAATTGAACAGTTGTTATCACACGAATAGCTTTTAGCTCTGTTTTAGGCTTTTAAAATATCATTGAAACTCATATTTTGATGAAATTCAATGCCTTCCGAAATTCTATGCACCGAAACTATACTTTAGCCATGCATTCTTATTACATAATAATAGTTCATGAATATAAAGCATTAGGTCAATCTGACTGTAAATTTAAAATTTATTACACACCACATAGCTTTTTCCTGTTTTATGCACGGAAAACAGCCCAAAAATAACATAAAACCTTTTTTGACGGCCTTTTTTGATATATAAAACCTTTTTTTTTCAAAATTCTATGCTGTGAAAATATGCATAGTATATTATTTTATATTACTGATGGATGGAAATAAACCATCAGACTGTCACTCAAACTGTAAATTTAAAAGATTTTAGCAGAGGAATAGATTTTAGCACTGGTAAATATTTCGATATTTTCGACAGTCTATCCAGCGAATGTTTAATTTACCCATTAGAATCTCTTTATATAATTCTAGTTGTTGAATATAAAGCATTAGGTTGTGAATCTGACTCTAAATTCAAAAATCGTTACACACCACATAGATTTTACCTGTTTTATGTCGTTAACGATCAAATAGGTATTTTTACATAGAAATCGTTTTTTTTTTTAAATTCTCTACAGTGAAAATGTTTTTAAGGCATAAAATATCATTGTATATCACGCCTCTGACAGTAAATTCAACAGTTGTTTCCACACGAATAGCTTTTAGCACTGTTTTAGGCGTTTAAAGCAGCATTGAAACTCATATTTTGATGAATTATTCGATATTTTCGAAATTCTATGCACCTAAACTATACTTTAGCCATACACTCTCATTAAATAACACTAGTTGATGAATATTAAAGCATTAGGTTATGAATCTAATTGTAAATTCAAAAGTTGCTACACTCCACGCAGTTTTTTGCTATGTTTCAAGAGCGGGAAACAGCGCTAAAAGTTATTTTGATACATAAATTGATTTCATTTAAAATTCTATTCAGTGAAAATAAATATAAGGCACATCAAATCAGTCTACATCACCCCTGATGGAAACAAAGCATCAGATTTTCACTCTGGTAGTAAATTGAACAGTTGTTAGCACAAGAATAGGTCTAAGCACTGTTTTAGGTGTTTAAAAGAGCATTGAAACTAATATTTTGGTGAATTTTTAATTATCTTCAAAATTCTATGCACGTAAGGTATACTTTACCCATAGAATCTCATTATACAATAGTAGTTGATAAATATAAAGCAATAGGTTGTGAATATGACTGTAAATTGAAAAGTCATTACACACCATATATAGATAGCTTTTACGTATGTTTTATGCGAGAAAAATAGCGCTAAAATAGGTATTTTCACGTATAAATCGATTTTTTTGAAACTTCTATGAAGTGAAAATGTTTTTGAGGCATAGAATGTCATTCTATATCACGCCTTGATGGAAACAAACCATCATCACACGAATAGTGTTTAGCACTGTTTTTGGCGTTTAAAACAGCTTTGAAACTCATATTTTGGTGAATAATTCGATATAATCGAAATTCTATGCACCTAAATTATACTTTAGACATAAAATCTGATTATATAGTATTAGTTAATGAATATAGGTTTTAATTAATATAGTTATTAGTTAATGAATATAGGAATATTAGGTTTTGAATCTGACTGTAAATTCAAAAGTTATTACACACTACATAGCTTTTTCGTACATTTTATGCGCGAAAAACAGCCCAAAAATAGCTATTTTGATACATAAATCGATATTTTTCGAAATTCTATGCTGGGAAATTATTTTTAAGGCATAGAATATTATTTTATATTACGGATGGGTGGAAAGTAACAATCAAATTTTTACTCAAATTGTAAATTCAAAAGTTGTTAGCACAGGAATAGCTTTCTGCTCTGTATTACGCGTTTAAAGCAGCGTTGAAACATATTCTGGCGAATAATTCGATATTTTCGAAATTCTATCGATTTAAAGTATATTTTACCCAATTGAATCTCATTATATAATACTAGTTGAAGAATATAAATCATTAAGTTGTGAATCTGACTGTAAATTCAAAAGCCATTACAGAACAATAGTTTTTGCTATGTTTATGTGAGCAAAATACCGCTAAAAATTGGTATTTTCACATATAAATCGATTTTGTTGAAAATTCTATGCAGTGAAAATATTTTTAAGTCATAGAATGTCATTTTGTATCACGCCTTGAAAGAATCAAACCATTAGTTTCTCACTCTGACAGTAAATTGAACAGTTGCTAGCACAGGAATAACGTTTAGCACTGTTTTAGACGTTTAAAACAGCATTGAAGCTCATATTTTGATGAATTATTCGATATTTTCGAAATTTTATGCACTTAATTTATACTTTAGCCATAGAATCTCATTAAATAATATTAGTTGATTAATATTAAGGTGATTAGTTGAATATTAAGGTGAATTAGTTGATAATATTAAGTTATAAATATCTGACTGTAAATTCAAAATGTATTGCACAGAACATATCTTTTACCTGTGTTTAATGCGCGGAAAACAGCGCTAAAACAGTTTGATACATAAATGTATTTTTTTTCAAAATTCTATGCTATGAAAATGTTTTAAAAGCATAGAATGTCATTCTATATCACGCCTTCATAGAAACAAACCATCAGATTCTTACTCTTACAGTAAACTGAACAGTTGTTACCACAGGAATAGCTTTTAGCACTCCTTTAGGAATTTAAAACAGCGTTGAAACTAATATTTTGGTGGATAATTCGATATTTTCGAAATTCTATTCACCTAAAGTATATTTTACCCAGAGAATTTCATCATATAATACTAGTTGATGAATATAAAGCATTACGTTGTGAATCTGACTGTAAGTTCAAAAGTCATTACAAACCATATAGCTTTTACTTATGTTTTATGCGAGTAAAATAGCCCTAAAATAAGTATTTTCACATATACATCTATTTTCTTGAAAATTCTATACAGTGAAAATGTTTTTAAGGCATAGAATATCTTTCCATATCACGCCATGATAGAAACAAGCCATCAGATTCTCACTCTTACAGTAAATTGAATAGTTGTTACCACACGAATAGTTTAAGCACTGTTTTAGGCGTTTAAAACAGCACTGAAACTCATATTTGATGAATTATTCGATATTTTCGAAATTCTCTGCACCTAAACTATACTTTAGCCATTGGATCTCATTACATAACACTAGTTGATGAATAGGAAGCATTAGGTTGTGAATCTGACTGTAAATTAGAAAGTTAAACACCACATAACTTTTTCCTTAGTTTTATGCGCGGAAAACAGCGCAAAAATAGCTGTTTTGAAACACAAATCGATTTTTCTCCAAATTGTATACAGTGAAAATGTTTTTAAGGCATAGAATATCATTCTATATCACGCCTTGATAGAAACAAACCATCAGATTCTCACTCTGACATTAAATTAAACAGTTGTTACCACACAAATGGCTTTTAGCACATTTATAGGCGTTTAAAACCGTATTGAAACTCATATTTTGATGATTTAATCGGTATTTTCGAAATTTTTTTATTTAAATTCTCTACAGTGAAAATGTTTTATCCTTTGAAAATTCTCTACAGTAAAAAAGTTTTTAAGCATAGAATGTCATTCTGTATCACTCCTTGATAGAAACAAACCATCAGATTCTCACTCTGACAATAAATTGAATACTTGTTACCAATCCAGTAGCTTTAAACAATGTTTTACGCGTTTAAAAAAGCATTGAAACTCATATTTTGATGAGTTATTGGATATTATCGAAATTCTATGCACCTAAACTATATTTAGCCATACAAACGTATTACATAATAGCAATAGTTCATGAATATAAAGCATTAGGTTGTGAATCTGACTGTAAATTCAAAACTTATTACACAACACACAGCTTTTACCTATGTTTTATGTGAGGAAAATAGTGGTAAAATGGGTATTTTCACATATAAATGGTTCTTTTTTGAAAATTGTATAAAGTGAAAATGTTTTTAAGGCATAGAATATCATTCTATATCACGCCTTGATAGAAACAAACCATCAGATTCTCACTCTGACATTAAATTAAACAGTTGTTACCACAAGAATGTCTTTTAGCACATTTATAGGCGTTTAAAACCGCATTCAAACTCATTTTGATGATTTAATCGGTATTTTCGAAATTCTA
Organism: Ryuthela nishihirai; assembly: GCA_038380435.1. Taxonomy (NCBI): domain Eukaryota; kingdom Metazoa; phylum Arthropoda; class Arachnida; order Araneae; family Heptathelidae; genus Ryuthela; species Ryuthela nishihirai. Next base: position 94,594,740 of record JAWZYU010000009.1, read on the forward strand.
TGCACCTAAACTATACTTTACCATAGAATCTCATTACATAATACTAGTTGATGAATACAAAGCATTAGGTTTGAATCTGAGTGTAAATTCAACAGTAATTACACACCACATAGATTTTACCTATGTTTTAGGTGACGAAAATAGCGGTAAAATAGGCATTTTCATATATAAATCTTTTTTTTTCAAATTCTCTACAGTGAAAATGTTTTTTCTTTTGAAAATTCTCTACAGTAAAAAAATTTTAAAGCATAGAATGTCATTCTGTATCACTCCTTGATAGAAACAAACCATCAGATTCTCACTCTGACAGTAAATTGAACAGTTGTTACCAATCCAGTAGCTTTTAGCAATGTTTTACGCGTTTAAAACAGCATTGAAACTCATATTTTGATGAGTTATTGGATATTTTCGAAATTCTATGCACCTAAACTATATTTAGCCGTACAAACGTATTACATAATAATAGTTCATGAATATAAAGCATTAGGTTGTGAATCTGACTGTAAATTCAAAACTTATTACACACCATATAGCTTTTCCCTATGTTTTATGTGAGGAAAATAGCGGTAAAATAGGAATTTTCACATATAACTCGTATTTTGGAAATTGTATACAGTAAAAACTTTTTTAAGGCATAGAATGTCATTCTATATCACGACTTGATAGAAACATACCATCAGATTCTCACTCTGACAGTAAATTGAACAGTTGTTACCACACGAATAGCTTTTAGCACTGTTTTAGGCGTTTAAAACAGCATTGAAACTCTTATTTCGATGAATTATTCTATATTTTCGAAATTCTATTCACCGAAACTAAACTTTAGCCATAGAATCTCATTACATAACACTAATTGATGAATAAGAAAGCATTAAGTTGTGAATCTGACTGTAAATTCAAAAGTTATTACACGCCACATAGCTTTTTCCTAAGCTTTATGCTCCGAAAACAGCGCAAAAATAGCTATTTTGAGACGTAAATCGATTTTGTTCAAAATTGTATGCTGTAAAAATATTTTTGAGGCAAAGAATATTACTTTATAATAAGCCTGGATGGAAATAAACCATCAGATTGTGACTGAAACTGAAAATTCAAAAGTTATTAGCACAAGAATAGCTTTTCCCTCTGTTTTATTGGTTTAAAACAGGGTTGAAACTGATATTTTGGTGAATAATCGATGTTTTCGAAATTGGATCCTCCTAAAGTATACTTTTCACATAGAATCTCATTATATAGTAGTAATTGATAAATTTAAAGCATTAGGTTGTGAATCTGACTATAAATTCAAAAGTCATTCATCAACGAATTGAATCACGAGTTTCTGTAGTCTTGCCCTACTTCTCAGGCGCTTGTCTAATCTTTCCGTCTTTCATTTTTCAGAGGATAGATTTATGGAGCCCCGTAAACTCGATCCCTTTCTATCATTTTTTTTTATTTTCTCTTTTTTTTTTTACTTTCAATAGAATTTTTTTTAAGGGCCGATTTCTGGAGCCCCATTATCTCGATCCCCTTGCACGCGTTGTTCCATATCTTTCCTTTTCTTTATATCACGGATTTCTGAAGTTCCTTATTGAGGCATTAAGTGTTTTACCTAAAAACTTTAAAAACCACGTATAGCAATTAAATACCAATGAACCTTCACCCCTCAAAGAAAAAAAAATTGAAAACGCCATTCACAAGGCAATCAAGGGTACATCACTCATGCATTAACTTACAGCTACCTTCATAACTGAAAGACATTGATTTTTCATTTTTCACCGAATATATTAAATTCAAAAAACTTAAACACCTAACATCCTCTGTGTTGGCAGTTCATTACCTACATTACAAAGCTATTTGTTTGCAGGCAGAAAATTGAATTGGAGCAAAAAATATTAAGAGTTTCTCGAACTATTATTTCTTGAACGCATATATCACAACACGAATGATAAGCCACAGCAACAAAAAAGTCCGTTTAGGACTCGCACATAAAAGCCTTTCTCAGGGCCAAACCATAAACATGAAGACCTCCAGAACAACATTCCTTCCACAGGAAACAAAAAAAGTCCTTCTCAGGACTGAAACAATTATACCAGTTCTGACTTAACATCACGAACACCAACACTCTTTTTCACTTATTCTCTGTCGACATTCCTTCACTATTTCTGAGCCTCATATTTGGAAACTTTACCAGCACACAGAGCAGTGTCATTATCAAAGCGAAGCAATTTTATTCAATTTGTCTTTCGCAAGCATAATGCCGTTTAAGACAATTTTTGTGAACGTTAAAACGACTAATGATAATACACAGAAACTACTTTGAAGGAAATAAACAATAAACGCTGCGACGTTAACTACTGTGCTCGTAGTAGTAGTATGTTGCAGTATTTTTATGGTTGCATGCTCCAGCAGTAATTCAATTACCTAACATATAACACAATCTTTCACACCACTTTCCTTTGACAATATTCGGGTTTACAAATACTAGTGGAGTCTTAATACTTGCTAAAGAAATAATTCGCTCGAATCAAACCCGACTTAGTAAGTGGTGGATAGAAGTGGTGGCATTTTGGTACTACATCTAAATACAAATTAAAATATGAGAGCCTATTGCTATTAAATAACAATTAATGTGTAGCATGTTTAAATTACTATTTTCAACATTCTTTAAGTTTACGACTAAATATTGATAAATCATCTTGTTTGACGAATTGCAATAATTAACTGAATTCAATTAGAACCTTCTAAATTTTTACAATTCATTCAAACATTCTAGCTACCATCACAAATTTTGAAACAAGTCTTCACTCCTCAAATAATAATAGCGAACACTAATTAGCAATGGACCATTAGTACTAATAATTAGTCAAATCAGCATTATAATTCTAAATTTTTTAAGTATTTTACGTAAATCTATTCCTACCTCTTAACTCCTAGCGTTCATGCCGTCCTGCAATCATTAAATAAGTTCTGTCTGAGGAAACACACAACATGTCTGCCCTAAGCAATGGCTGGATCAGAACGGAAATGTTTAGGAAAAATGCTGGACTTCGTTCGATAAAACGGAAATAAATATTGTTACGTCAAGCAGATATTGCTTAGTAGTTTCTTCTAGTTTGAATTAACTTTTTGTTGTTGATTAAAAAATTTGCCGTTAAAATTTAATTATTGTTGTTAAAATGACGTTTGGTATTCAAAATATTCATTCAAATATTTACAAGTAACCAACTCGAATAAAATGTTTTTATTTCCTATCTTATCACCGTGAATTGCATCATATTGTTCTACACCCCACCAGATCTAGTTGATGATTGGTAAGAACTAGGGGCAACCGATAGGTCAGGCCCCAATATACTGCTGATGATTGCGTTGTGATGATTGCACTTTCCATCTTCGCAGGCTATTGTCTCTTTGTCCTCAGAACTCAATTTAATGACCTCAATTTGCAACAGATGTGACGAAGCAGTACCACCCAACTCGGAATGCATAGTTTGCAGTGGATGCAAAGGCAAACTGCATTTTGTCTGTTCGGGCACAACAGAAAAAAATTACAAAAAGCTGTCCCTAGAAAAGAAGAATGCGTGGTTAAGTTTCGAATGCAAGTCGAACAAAATAAACCCAAAGCGACCTTAGACATGGGAAGCAGAGACAGTTCGACACGTGACATCAATCTATTGAGAGTAGAGATCCGTGATTTAAAGAAAGAAGTGAGAGAACTAAAACGAAGTGTAGAATTTTTTTCTAGCAAGTATGACGAACTAATGGAACAAGTAATAAATTACGAAAAAATCAAAAGGATTTAACTACAAAAATCTATGAAGCCGAAAATTTAAACACAGAAATGAGAGAAGAGATTAAGGAACTGAAACAAAATCTTTATGACGCGGAACAATATGGACGCAATAAAAATATAGAAATTCATGGTGTTGCCATAATTGAAGGGGAGGATGAAACAGAGCTTAAAATAAAGCTGTATAAAATGTCCCAGTCATTAAACATAGTCAACTACACAGACAATATGATTGAAAAAGTTCACAGACTTCCAGAAAGAAATAAAAGCAAAACCCCAAAGATAATTGTCCAATTCGTTACACGGAAAGATAGAGACATTTGGATACAAAACAGGAAAAAAAAATTACAACCACTATTGCAGACCTTAATGATAAAGGAACACCAATATATTAATGAAAACATGACTATGATTAACAGAGAACTTTTCTGGAGAGCTAGGATGTGTGCAAAAGAAAAAAATTATAAGTATGTTTGGTTCAAAAATGGAAAAGTTCTAATGAGGAAATCAAATGGTGAAAGAATTATCAATGTGGATATGTTCACCAACTTTGATGATTTTTGAACTTTTAGATATGTCCGATAAACTTTGCTTTTTTTTCCTTTTTTTTGCCCTTTTCTTTTGCTTTTTTTTATGAATATTCTTGTTAGCTATGTCTGATTTAAATTTTGAAGGTCTTGATAGCAACTATAATGTTGCTTATGTAACTACAGGTTTAGAAGTGGAGGCTTGGTTGGAAAATAATTATAGTAAACTTATTCACAAAAATAAATTAGGAATTGCTCATGTTAATATAAGAAGTCAAAGAAAACATTGGGATTCATTAAAATTAAGTAAAATCATAAATGATAATATAAATAAAAATATTAGGGGGATTTTAGTATACTATAAAGAAAATCTAGATATTGAAATTATTTCACAACAAACACTTCCAGCGGAAACTATATATATAAAAGTAAAAAAAATAATATAATATATCATGTTTTAGCACTATACAGATCGCCTAGTACAGATGTGAACTCTTTTCTGTTGAATTTCCGAAATTGGATGGAAAATACAGAAAAAGATCAAAATCAGATTTTAATAGGTGATTTTAATATCGATACAATGAATACTAAAAAACATGACACAGAAAAATATATCACACTATTGGCTGAAATGAATTTTGAAAGATTAATAGGGGAAGCTACAAGAGAAGAAATAGTAAAAAATAAAATTACCAAAAGCTGTATAGACCATATTAATATTAAACTGATTAAAAATATGTCAGCAAATTCAATAATTCAAATAAGCAAAATAGCAGATCACTATATGATTTTAACACTGATTAGCAACACCAATAACAATTTGAATAATACTAATTATAGTGATATAATATATATATAATTATGCCGTCCCGTGACCGAGGTCCTGCCATCCTCTCAGATCTCCTACTGTGGCATGTAAACTGACAGGCTCCTGTCAGACCTCTGTGGCAAGCAGCTGCTTGAGGGGGTATTTTTTTTTTATTAATTATAGTGAAACAGACCAGGAAAATAAGAATTGGTCATTTGACCATAACAATATAAACAAAGCTATTTCTGAAATGAATTGGACTTTAGAAAATTATGGAGACAACCCAATGGATGAATTAAACCTATATAAAGTATTTAAAGACATTTATGATGGAATTTTAGGAAAAAATAGAATATATATGAGGAGAGTTGGAAAGGTAAAAAGAAATCATAGCAAAAATTGGATAACACCGAACTTGATAGAATTAATTGAAGAAAGAGATAAAGCTTGGATTAAATTTAAAAACAATGATAAAAGTGATGCTTATAAAAATAACTATAAAAAATTAAGGAATATGGTTAATATTCAGATTAGAAATCAGAAACAACTTTATTATAGAAATAAAATGAAAAAAAAATGATGTGAAGGCTACCTGGCAATTAATATATGAAATATTAGAAGGAAAACAGAAAAAATCATCGGACGATGTAATAATTGACAATATGGCCAAAAAGAAATTATCTGTGGAAGAAATAGCAAACAATTACAATGACATTTATAATACACTAATTTTACAAATAAGAAATACAAATCACCAAGACGATATAAATTATGTTCCAACCATGATACAAAGAGTTTTGAAATCTATCTATATACATGAAATCACTGAAAAACAAACTGATGAAATATTTACTTCATTAGACACCAATAAATCACCTGGTTACGATAATGTTTGCATTAAACATATAAAATTTAATAAAGAGACGCTACTAAATATTATATCAAAAATTATAAATCAGATTATATTTACTGGGAACTACCTAGAACTCAAAACAGGTATTTTGAGACGTATTTTTAAAGGTGGTATTAAGGAGGATTTTTTCTAACTATCGACGAATAACAATTCTGCCTATTTTTTCGAAAATAATGGAAAAATATATTCATAATACTGTTTTTAACTTTTTACTTAAACACAACATAATTAATGAAAATCAGTTTGGCTTTCAAAAAGGAAAAAACACAATTCAACTAATTTCCAAAATTGCAAATAATATTAATAAATCATTGAATAATAGGGAGAAAATTGTAACTATGTTCTTAGATTTAAAGAAAGCCTTCGATACAATAGATCATAGTATTTTACTAAATAAATTGGAAAATTACGGTATTCGCGGTATATTGTTAGATTGGTTTAGAAATTATTTATCAGACAGATACACAATTACTAAAATAAAAAACTGCTACAGCAGAAAAGTAATTACACGATGTGGAGTTCCCCAAGGCTCAATTTTAGGTCCTTTATTGTTCCTAGTATACATAAATGATTTGTTCAAAACAAAATTAAATAGTGCTATTTATCTATATGCTGACGACATTGTTTTAAAAAACAGTCAGAAATATTTAAATGATAGCATTTCAGAGGTTCAAACAGATTACAATAATATTATTAGATGGTTAAATCATAATAAAATCTATTTAAATGAGAAAAAAACAAAACTGATGATTATTCATTCACCAGGATTTCATATTCATCAAAACCACTTTATCAAAACTCATAAAATAAATTGCAGAAAAAAGGATGCTTCAAATTATGAATCATTATGCAGTTGCCCACTTGTTGAGCAAGTAAATAAAATAAATTACTTAGGAATCATTTTTGATGAATATTTTAGGTGGAATTTCGCATATATCCCACATATGTGAAAGCTTCAGAATATCGGCGATAAAAATTCAAAAATTGAAATACGTATTAAATATGGAAACATGTTTACTATTTTATAAAGCAATATGCGAATCTATTTTAAATTATGGAATAATTGTGCATGGAATAACTAACTTAACTAATATAAATAAAATAGAAAAACTGCAGTCTCTAATAGCTAAAAATATTACTCCATCTCATTTGCAAAAAAATTATAAAACTTCTACCGATAGATTAAAATTTTTAAATCTTTTATCCTACAGCAATTTATATAAATATAATGTAATAATTAAAATTTTTTTGACGAAACTTACAAACTAAAAATTCAACATAATAAAAATACAAGACTTCAAAACCAGGGTTATTACAAATTGCCAAATTTTCGAAATAATTATGGGAAACATACCTCCGAATATCAAGTACCACTTATATTTAATGCTATTCCAAAAGAATTACTAAATATAGATTCTTTTAGAAGACTTAAAATGGAATTAAAAAATTATTTGTTATTTCTAGTTAGCTGATTTTTATGTGTTGTGTTTTGTGGATATATTTGATGTACACCATTTTTGTGGCTAAATGACCAATGTTTAATATAATTTATTCATTTTCCTGCAGATAAGCTATTTAGCTTTGCGGGTCAAATTGTAAATGTATTTGTATTCTAGCACCTAATGTCCGACCCCGCCTTCTCGTGGTGCGGACCGTTAGTAACTTTCAAAAGAGATACTCTCTTGTGGAAGTGAACGGAAGGGGAGGGCTGCCAGATTAGTGTGGCCTACTGATCTGGACAACTATGGCTACTTTTACTTTTTTTTTTCTACCCAGCTGAGGAGTGGTCAACCATACAGGGTCCTGGTGCTGACCATATAAACCTACTGGACTGGACTGATCCAGTCCAGTACTGTGTCCAGTCTAGTGTCTGGCTCTGAGCTTGATTATGGATCCTGATTTTGCTGCACTGGTGGGCTTCTGTGGAGGGAAAATCTTCCGAGGTGTTTTCTGTTTGTTTGTGGGTTGACAGCCCCAAGTGAATAGATTCACAGGATATGTTTATCAGCTAGTGGATAATCCTGAGCAGAAGTCATCGCAGGCACCTGAACTCTTTGCTTCTATTGGCATCGTCAAATTCTACATTGGAGGAAGTCTTTCAGTGTAGATGGCTTCAGCCTTTTTAGTAGTGGGGGAACGGGTCTTTGCCCCATGTCTGCGATTAGGGGGCTGTTTGATATTGTCGGCATTCCCTCTCTCAATAAACATAGTTTCTTTAAACATCCCAGTAACCATTTTCTCTCCATAGGTAGCTGGAATGTGAGGACTCTGCACAGAGCTTTTTCTCTTGATGTCCTCACACAAGAATTCCACCATTATAATTTAGATATTCTCGGCTTGCAAGAGACCACATGCACAGAAAAAGGTCAGATTCTTAAAAATAATTTTAAATTTCTCTTTTCAGGGAGGGATGACAATAAGCATCACCAAGGCGTGGGTCTGCTTCTCAGCAGACACGCTAGTGATGCTCTTCTAGGATATGAGTGCATTAATGAGAGGTTTCTTACAGCAAAATTTCAGACAAGCGTTAAAGAATTGAATGTTATCTTGCCCCACTGAGGATGCCGATGAGGATAAGAAGGATAGGTTTTATGAACAACTTCAGGATGTTTTGAATTCTGTCAAGAAAGGAGATATTACCCTTGTTCTTGATGACTTCAATGCCAAAGTTGGTACTGACGCTGACCTTTGGGGAAAAGTAATAGGCCCTTTTGGTATTGGTAGCTGCAATGGCAATGGGCAACGTCTCCTACAGGTAAGTAAACTCAATGGATTCAGAATAACTAACACTTATTACAAACACCGCGACATACATAAGTATACATGGGTTTCACCTGATGGGCTGCATAAGAATATGATTGATTACATATTAATTGACAGCAAATGGGCTAGTTCTGTTAGGAATACCAGGGCATATAGGGGAGCTGAAATTGGATCTGATCATTACCTTGTTAAAAGTGTCTTGCAACTTAAACTTAAAAAGTGTTGTGCTAGGGCTAAAAAAATTACTTTTAATAGTGAAGGTCTGAAAGATCCAGTTATAGCCAAAGCTTACCATGATAGGTTACTTAGTCATTATGAGAGTCATGGTTTACTTACTACTGAAGTTGAGGAAGAATGGGATCATTTTAAACAGGCTTTTTTGGACACTAACAGTACTCTTTTAAGAAAAAAGGAGCAGAAGAGACAGAATCATCTGAGTGATAAGGCACTTGAGCTTATTTCGGAAAGAAAGAACTGCAGGAATGTCTTTAATCAATACCCTACTAGTCCTAATAGAAAGCATTACAGAGAACCTAATAAATGTGTAAAAGATCAGTTAGCTGCGGATAAGAATCTTTGGCTTGATGGTTTGGCGGACAAAGCCTAAGAAGCAGTTAGGCAGCACAACAAGCAGAGAGCTGTACCAGATAGTTAATGTTTTATGTGGTAGAAAATGGACAGGTATACAGGGATTGAAGGATAAACATGGTTAGGTTATAGAAGATGTGGATTCTGTCATGGCTAGGTGGGCTGAACATTTCAGTGATGTTCTAAACAATGTGGTTAGTTCTACTCCCATTGTTTGCAATGATGAGAGATGCATTGGTGGCGTTAATGTTGGCCCTATAACACAATCTGAAGTTATTTTGGCTGTTTCTAAACTTAAACTACATAAATCCCCAGGGGTAGATGAAACTGCTACCGAAATGCTTAGAGCTGGGAATGTTTCGGTTACCACTTGGATGACTGAAATTCTGAATACCTTTTATGATAAAGGCATGGTTCCTAAGGATTTTACCAGAGCTATTGTTATCCCTATTTTCAAAAAAGGTGATCGCAGTTCTTGTGATAATTATAGGGCTATCAGCCTACTCTCTGTTCCAGGTAAAGTTCTTTCCATGATTGTGCTTAATAGAATTAAGAATCTGGTTGACAGTCAATTGCGTGATGAGCAATGTGGATTCAGAAGTGGTAGGGGATGTGTGGACCTTTGGTTGCTAGCTTTGTTGATTTCAAAAAGGCTTTCGACCCAGTTGATCGTCGTAATTTGTGGTTGATTGCGAAATCATATGGTATACCAGACAAGTTAGTTAACATAATGAAAGCTCTCTATAATAACGCTGAGTCGTGTGTGAGAGTTGGTAAGGCTTGTAGCAATTGTTTTAGCATTACTTCTGGTGTTCGACAAGGGTGCATTTTGTCTCCTTTTCTTTTTAGCTTGGTTATTGATTATGTTATGCGAAATTCACTTCAAGGGAAAGATTTTGGCCTTGAATGGGCTGGAGATACGAAAATTTCTGATTTAGATTATGCTGATGATTTAGTCCTTTTGGCAAATGATGTAGATGAGATGAACTCTTTCATTCGAGCTGTTAATGAGACTGGTAGTAGAGTAGGTTTGGTTATAAACAGAGAGAAAACTAAAGTGATGAAAATTGGTCAGGCAGGCTGTGATTCAGTTAATCTGAATGGTTGCAGTCTTGAGCAGGTGTCACAGTTTAATTATCTTGGGAGCTATGTAACAGATAATGGTGATGTGCGGCATGAGATTAACAGACGAATAGGGATTGCTGCCGGGACTTTTAAGAATCTATGGAGAGTGTGGAGAAATAAGCGTATACACCTAAAGACTAAAATTAGACTGTATAATAGTTTGGTTCTTTCTAGGGTTAGTTATGGTAGTGAAACTTGGACACTTTGTAAACAAGATAACAGGAAACTAGATGCTTTTGATTCCAGATGCTTACGCAGTGTCTTGGGCATTAGATTGTTCAACTTTGTAACTAATGATGAGGTTAGGCAAAGGAGTTTGCAACCTCCTTTAAGCAGCATATTGTGCAGAGAGAGACTCCGTTGGTTTGGCCATGTTGCAAGTATGAATAATTATAGATTGGCCAATAGGGTTATGAACAGTGTGCCTAAAGGCCTCAGAAAGAAGGGGAGACCTAGGATGCGGTTGGCAGACAATGTCAAACAGGACCTTGTTAGAATTGGTGTGCAGTGGCCAGATGCAGTAGATGTAGCTCAGGATATACCTGCTTGGAGAACTAAATTGCACGGTCTCGTTGGACCTCCGTTGATGATGATGATGATGATTCTTTACTGTTATGAATAAAAATTATATTCTAAAAAAAAAACTCACTCGTTGTAGTACGTCCGCACTGTAGCACACTCTTCTCCCTCGGTCGCGCTTGTCGATTTGAAAAGATGCCCCGCTGTCACTTCTCATTGGGCAGCAAAGTTCGTCGGTGACAACGGTGGCCAAAGTTCATTGGCGCGGTCCGATTTTTATTGGAGGTCCCAGCCTCTGCGTGATCCTGAGTCATCCATGTCCCGCTCTTGGTGACCATTCCTGCGCGTTTCGAAAACTCTTTTCTTTATTTCCTTGTTTACGCTTTCCTTGGACAGGGTGCCGTGTGCAAAAGGCCCAGATGGTCCGTCGTCCTCAACATGGCGGCCCAAGTTGTCTTTTCAGCCGTTTTGCTGAGGGAAAGGTCTGGTGGCTGGAAGAAAATGGCCACAGATAGTGACATCGAACTCGGGATTGAAAAATTTCGAGTAAAACAATATCACTGGTGTATTAAAGTGGAGGGAGGAGCAGTTCCCCTCTTCACACGGGTTTAATACTTTCCTGAAAAGACACACCAGGCAACTGGGCCTTATTGGCAAAATATGATGGGAGACGCAGAGAGAAGGGAAGACACGCAGGGACTATTGCTGGAGAGATAAAAACTAAAATAATCTCAGAAAAACGGCTGCTGACCTTTTTACATTAGTCTGCTGCATCGCTGGGAGCTTCCTGTTCTGCTGTGATAGAGCCTGGCAAAGGGGCGATCGTCTGCGCTGTGGGAGTTGCAGTTCGGGCTCCGTTAATGGCACAAAGAGTTCATCGGCGAAACACATCATAAGTCCGGTGTTGTCAAGGCAAGGGGTGCCAGCGTATAACAATTAAATACCAATGCCCCCCACTATACCCATAAACTATATTATCGGAATATTACATAAATGTTATTGCATGTATAAAGTGTATGTAGGAATGTAGGAATATTTCCTCCCGCCCACTTCAAGAAGAGTTTTTTTATGTGTGTGTAAGCCTGTGATTCGCACAATTTCAATTTCTTACTTACAGAGCAATACGTAAATGTACTTTACAATACAAATTCAGCTGTGAAGAAATGTTTCGTGTTTTTTTCCAATACGTTCACGTAAAACTTGTTTATCGAATTTTTATTCTACTCAGGTTCAATTCCGATTTAACGTTTTTGATTGTTTAAGCAGAAAATAATCCCTGAACAATGGGTGTTATGTTGACGAAATTCGAAGAATGTTGGGTAACGATTTTAAGATTTGACGAAATTCCAACTGTGACTTGACTTCAAAACAACATCATAAAAAATGTTGTCAACATTGCTAAATTTAAATTTCTAACAGGATTATTTTTCTTTTGAATGGGAAACAAATGGATGTAATGTTTTTTGGTGAACCCAACACTTTATTTTTCACTCGTTTCTGAAAAACGACCAATTGTTTTCACTTTGTCGTCAGTCTGTAGAAAATCTTTTCCTATTTCTGGCGATAAATGAAAAATTGTTTTTCGGTTGGATATGCATTAAAGAAACATTAGGGTTTTTACTTTTTTTTTTAATTTCTCAGTAGGTTCAATATCACTCTCTAACTGTGGGAAAATGTGAAAAATTGCCAGTTTTTAAAATAATATTGCAAACGATCTGTTTGCTAGCTATTTTAAATTTTGGTGGCGAAATATGACGTTCAAGAAGTTTACGCTAACAAAAGTTAAGACACAACCTCCAGAAGAGTGAAATGCAAATATTTTTTACAAAGGAACGATTTTTTTTATATAGGTGCTAATTAAAATATTATCTTTTGCATTTTCCAATTATTCGCTAGTTCGAATTCCCCTTATTAGGGAACGTATAATTCAAAAATAAAAGACTTATTCTTATGGAAAAGGAGCTTCCCGAATTTTCCAGTAGCTATGTACGGTTATAGCAATAAAGTTGGGGGTGGGGATGGGGGGATTACGCGACGCAGTCTAAGCGGGAAAAAGTCAAAGACGGGAAAGGTAACTGGATTTCCATTGCAGAACAGTATTTTACCCTCTGTTTAAAGATCTTCAAAAGATATTTGAATACATGCCTTACTTCCCAGTAAATATTTGTTGCACTTATATCTCGACATTTGTAAGAAACTGGATAAATGATAAAATAAATATTCCCTCAAGTAGCTTCTTGCCACAGAGGACTGAAAAGGGTCTGTCAGTTTAATACGCCGCAGTAGAAGGTGTGTGAGGATGGCGGGCCTAACACAACAATGCCTTACCCGAGGGTCAAACCCAGATCCCTTTGATCAGCAGGCAAGCATGTTAATCACTCGGCCATGGAACGGCATAGACTGGATATACTGTCCCCAAATCCAAAAGTCATTTTAAAATTCTTTACTTCACGTCTTATCTGAGGTCTCTGAATGGATTTCATTACTGCTGTTGAAAGGTGCGGAATGGTCTTGAATGCTCTTTCTGTCACGTGACGAAATATCTGCTATTCCGGGTGACCCCAAGGGCAGCCAGTGTGTATTAAAACTGAGACCATTTGTATAGCATGAAGTTCAACTTAATCATTGTTGAGAAGTGATAGTATTTGAAGCAAATGTTTTAGTGATTTTATTGATAATCAGACCCGGATCAACGAGGTCAAGGAATATAATCGAAATCATTTTAGCAAGTAGATAATCGGTCGTGGTAAGGGTAGAAAGGTACGGGGGCAAAGTAAAGGGGAGCAAGAGATAAAACTCTATCACATCATTTCCTCCTCCATTTTCGAAGCTTTTAAAAAGTTTCTTCAAAGAGGCATGAAATTATATTATGAAATTTTGGCATCTGTTATCTTTCCTAGCGTTTTTGAAGGTAGGGCATTTATAAATAACAAAAATAGTTGTATAAAAATTATATTTTGGGTTACTCACTGAATCTTGCATAACTCAATACTTACGAAAGCTTCCTTTATAATCTTGGATATTTTGATTAAATTTTAATATTTCAATGTCAGAAAAATTGCATTTTTTATCATTACTTTTAGGTTTATGTCAATATTTTTCAACTTTATACATTGTGTTCCCACTCTACATTTTTTCATGTATTTGCACCAAACGGCAAGAATATATAATTCTTTTTTATATTTTTGCTAATGAAATTAAACCCTTCCTTTAACTTTTACACCGTTACAAATTACGTATACTTTGCTATTTCTTTAGTTAAAGAAGAGATGTTTGTAAGCAGTTAATAAATAAAATAAAATAAATACCCCCTCAAGCAGCTGCTTGCCACAGACGTCTGACAGGAGCCTGCCAGTTTATATGCCATAGTAGAAGGTCTGTGAGGATGGCAGGACCTCAGCAGAAAAACAACACACACATCCATGCCTTACCCGGGGCTCGAACCCAGTTCCCTTAGATCAGTAGCCAAGCGTGCTAACAGTGTTCAGCATTTCTAAGTCTCAGCACAGAAATCATTAATAATGGCTAGATAACAGCACTGCAGGATTTTCTCAAATACAAATTAAGCAGCAGAATAGGATAGAGAGAGAAAGTTAAGATCAGAAAAAGGACCTCATATATCCTCTTTAGGTCGTTTTCAGAAAACGAACTTTTCTTCTCACGTTGTCGTTTGTCATTCTGTAAACATTCAAATTCTTTGTTTTCAGAGATAAATGAACAGTTATTTTTGGCCTCTATAGGTATTCGTTAAACACGAGATTCGAAATTTTCAAATCACCCAATAGGTTTAATAGCGCCCTCTGTTTTTGGAAATATTTGGGAAATGGCTAAATTTTAAATGAATATTGCAAGAGATCTGCTTATTCCAGAAATCGGAAGTTTTGATTTTCGAGTACATAGGTGAAAGGTTTAAACTGAGAACAAGAATTTGTCCTTTTAACTCTGGGATGGTGGTTTCATAGATATTAATAAAATATTACTCTTTGTATTTAATGATCATCTATTAGCTCGAATAGTAAGAAAAACAATCCCAACCTTTGATTTTTCAAAGTTTTCTATCGTTATCTAAAGAATTGCTCATCTTGGAACATTTCTATCTCTTTTAATGATAAATTTATTCAAAATTAAATAATTGAATTACATTTGTTTGAAATTTCTTGAAGACGTGTTTCCCTGTGCAGAGGAGAGGGAGACTTCTATCTTTCTTCCTAACAGCTGTTCAGTGAATCCCATTCTACCAACCTTACAATTCTATCAGTCCTTGTGACCTAGAAGAAAGTGCAGGTCAGAGGTAAAGCAACAGCGGAACTCATCGAGTGAAGGGAGGTTTCCGATTTCGTTGAACCTTTGGACATTTAGTATTCAGCAATTCATGTCAAAAAAGTATGCAATCAAATGATTCGTGGGCGTTTTGAAACAAAAAGGACTTGATCTATCTTTTGCAACGAAAACTGATATCGACAATCGGTCAAGGGTCACCCAATTAATCGATAGATAAAATTTGATAATCAAATTATATTGCAGTAAAATAAAACCTTGAATCAGAAGACCACGATTTTCTGGACTTCGAATTTTACAGACAACATCTATCAGTGTTTGGCCTCCGCTCTAAATTAATTTCGTCTGGTTAGCGCGCTTGGCTACTGATCTAAGGGTGGCTAGTGATACCTGGGTTCGAGCCCCGGGTAAGGCATGGACGTATGCGTCGTTTTTCTGCTGCGGCCCTGCCATCTTCTCAGACCTTGTACTATGGCATATAAACAACAGGCTCCTGTCAGACCTCTGTGGCAAGCAGCTGCTTGAGGGGGTATTTATTTTTATTTTATTTATGTTCAGTAAAACTGACAACTGACTCTTCATTTACCTTGAGCATTCTGCAAATGAATGAAGTGTTTCTGAATGGAAAAAAAAGAGTTACCTAAAGATAAATATCTAGAATTTCTAATTGAAATCATTCTTTGCTTCAGGGTCGGGTTTAATCAGTCGGTAGGATGAAATGAGAAGAGATAGATAAAAAGAAAGTAAAAGGTAAAAGTGAAGTGTTCTTTGGTCTATGGATGGAATGAATTGGCATCATTCCCTTTGAAGAAAGGCAACAGTAGGTGAAAGTTCACACTCCAGAATCAGGAGGGTTAAGCTTTAGTGCCATTTGCGAAACGAAACCGGTGAGATACAGCTGATCAGTTGTGCAGCGATTTCAATGTAGGATGTGAGAGGCCAGTTTCGTCAAAAACAGTACGTCGAGAACTCCATAGAGCTGGATATCACGGTTAAATTGCACTTCACGAACCACTTATCACCCCTGTCATCTGTTAAACGAAATTCCATGTTTTTTGACATTTTTTCCGTCAAAGCAATCGTCGTGTAAAGCGGTGCAAAGAGCACAATCAGTGGAGATATACCATACGCGTCTGACGAAGGTCTGACTGAAGGAAACTTACAACTCTATTGCTTGTTTCCTACTATTAAAGGTTCTGGCAGTTCTGTAATGGTGTGGGGAATGGTTTGGGTGCACTTATTCCGTTAGGAGCAAGATTAATGCCAGTCACTATTTGACAGTCCTAATGTACATAACTTCTTCATCTAATGGTACATCATTTCTTTCATGAAGAGAGAGCTGTCTTTCAGGATGTTTTCTTCTAGCGGTGCACTCATTCCGTTCGAAGGCAAGATTAATTCTTAAAATTTAATTAATTGAAAAATAATTAAATTATTTTTTTATTTAATGCATCTATCTCATTGAGCGAATATAGAATGCTCTTTATCCAAGAAAATTAATTTGTTGTTCTCTCTAAAAAAGACAAATAACAAACTCAAACACTAACTTCCCTTTATGGCGGATAATTAGATTAATAGAAAGTTCGAAATATGGCAATAGTACCGTTTTATTGGTATTTCTATAACCTGAAAATAAAATAATTTTTTTTCTTAAAACGAAACGTCCTTTTAGGGAATATTAACACACTGTTACTAACAAAACCCGTTTTCTCTCAGGAATAGGTAATTTTGTGTTAATATCCGTCAGATTTTGTATTAATTTCCTTCAGATTGGTACATGACGTCGATCATTCTGTTCACGCTACGTGTGGAGAATATTATGACTACTATGCAACAAGATTTAGTAATGGACCTCCACTGTTCTGCATTGCAAGACTTTACGCAAATAAGAGTTTCAACAAGAAACAATGTCTAAGAGTTCTTTTAAGTATTGGCGATGTGAGCAATTTCCTCGCGACGCCATCAAGATCCTGCCGTGATCCAAATGGGATTGCGAGCTCAAGGTTCTCGAATCCCACTAGCATAGATCAACTGCTTCAGGAAATGGGGACCTGTAGTTTTTCCGCAATCCGGAACATTCTCAATATTCCGGATTGCGGAAAAACACTCAATGTCAAGCCTATGTCAAGCAAGTCAAGGATTGCGGAAAAACACTCAATGTCAATGTCAAGCCACATCTGAAACAAAACAAGAAATAAGAGAGTTTAATAAATAATTTGATTATTTAAGAGAGAACTAAGAGACCTATAGACATAGAAGAACTTCTGCTGTTTCAAATATTTTGATCTAGATGTTCATACATTTCAATTATCTGCTTCCCATCAATTTATTTTAGGAAAACGTGTTAAACACAAGTTCTTGAATCACTGCGATACTTCAGACGTAAGGTCAAGGCTTTATCAGCAGAACTAGGAAAGTCCACTCCCCATGGAAAATAACGATGCTTTAGATATAAGGTCATCATTATGAGAAGAACTGTGAAAGTCCAGTGGCTCTTTCGACACTGCAATACTTCAGACGTAAGGTCGAGGTTATGAACAATTCTAGGAACGTTCACTTGTTCTGGAAACACTGAGATGCTTCAAATATACGCTTAAGGTTATGAACAGAACTGTGAAAAATACTGCGATGTTTCAGATGTGAAAGCTATCAGCAGAACTGTGAAACTCCACTCGCCCCGGAAACATTGCAATACTTCAGACGTAAGGTCAAGGTCGTGATAAAGACTAGGAACGTCCACTTGTCCTGGAAACACTGAAATGCTTCAGCCGTAACGTCAAGATTATGAGAGGAACCGTGAAAGTCCACTCGCCCTCCTGGAAACGCTGCAATTCTTCAGACTTTAGGTGAAGGTTGTGAACAGAGCTTTGAAAGCCCCACTCACCCAAGAAGCATTGAGATATCTTCAGACGTAAGGTCAAGGTTATGAGTAGGGCTGTGAACGTTTATTTGCCCTGGGAAGGATGCGATGCTTCAGAGGTAATTCAAGGTCTTATGAGAAGGATTGTGAAAACTGACTCTCCCAGTCGCAACGGCGAGTTAATTTTCTGGTTAGATTAAAAGAGGAAAAAATCACAACAGTAAAATATTTCTAGGGAAAACTACATCAATTTTCGCTTTTGAATGCAACATTATTGATTTAATTACGCTTGGCATTTTATTGAATATAAAAGAAAGAAAACATTTTTGGTCCTTTTTTTTCATATTCATTTCTAAATAATCACCTATACAATTATTTTACACGAAAAAAATATATCGCTAGGCCGAAGCTTGTCAACGGGATTATATATGATTTTAATAAATAAGCGCTAGATGGCATCAGTGTCATGATATAAAATGAAATAAAAATAAATATAACAGAATGAAGATAATGAAAACGAATGAAACGAAAAAATGTTTCCTATTTGAAATATCACATTTTCATCAACCATTTAAATATGTTTCCTTTGATATCAGAAATTCTTCTTACATTTAAAAAAAAGTAACTTTACAATAATATATATAATCATAATTAATACAAGAAAGGAATTTTTTCTAAGAAGCAAGTTAAATAGATATCGTACTTCATATTCCTTGGAATTGGACCATAATTATTATGAATTTTGGCTCTATTAGGAAATCCTTAGACTTTTTTGCAATAAACTTAACGTGGCAAATATTTTCCCTACAGCGGTTATCAAATTATTTGTAACATAGACACATAAAAAAATTTCAATATATAAAATCTTGAACAAACCAAAAACATAATCTTCTGTTCACTCATCACTCACGGTAAAACTGAATATTTTTCAGCTAACTATTTCATCGGTCAATATGTTTATTCCGTTTCATTTTTGATGTCATTTGCAAGCCTAGGGAAATTATTTTACTTACTTGTTCTATTTTACGACAATTGTATATATCAAGTAATAAATCATCCAACTTATAAAACTAATTTTATGTTTAGTAATACTTCTGTTACATGTACGTTGTCGAAAACCAATTTACATATTTTTTTCCGCATTCACACTCCGTTTTGTTAAGGTTTAAACCATTTGACTAAGTTATTAAAATCACTTTGTAGATTCAAAATAGCTGTTTCAAAATCTGAATGAAAGTTGTCTAGCACTATATCATCAACACACATGTATAATTTACCATTGAAATTAATAATAGGGGAGATCATTTGTTTCTCTGAAATTCCATAGGACCGAGAATAGATCCTTGTGGAACTCCAAACTTAACCTGAAATTTAGCATATAATTATCATTTATTTTCATAACTATTTCTCTATGTAATAGGTAGCTTTTAAACTATTTAAAAATATTCCCTCTAATAAATATAATTTCTGCAATAAGTTGTCAATGACAACGGAATCAAATATCTCTATTTAAGTCCTTTCCTCTCACATTCGTCTCTTTGGTCTGGCTTATAGTAAAAGCTGCTAATTCTTCAGATTTTTTCCCGAATTTTCCTACCCCCCTGTCATTAGCAATCAAAAGACGAAAGAAGGAGTATTATAGAAAAAGCTCAACAACAAGCTCAAGCCTTGCAACGATAGCAAACACATCACACTTATAGCCGGCTGCCGAAAACAAGTCACTTTTTTAATTTTAATTTATTCAGCCTTGCAAATGCGTATAGAATTCTCTAGAGCAACTTTTTTTTGGAGGAGTAATATTTTCAAATCATTTCTTTTTCTACCTTTAGTTCAAATGCATATTCTTTTACTTGTAATAAAAATGCTTTAATGATTTCTATATAACAAAGTTATCTTTATTTATTTGTAATTTCTTTTTTTCTTTTGCAAAATATAGACGGAGATGGTTCCTAGAAACTACTCCTAGTATGTACAGGCCTTCTCACACAAGGACATACCCCACTAAGGCCGAATCACTGGTGACCACTGCGTCAGAGTTAACAGCACACAGAAAAACAATCATGTCATTATGGGACTCGAACCTGGACAGTTGCAGGGTCACTAGGAACCAAATCGATAACATTGTGCCACCTGCATACAATGCAAGTAATTTTCAAACTATATACCTTCTGACCTGTGGCTTAAATACATGCTCTGATGTTTATGGTTAAGGAAAAACAACCAATGTTGTGTCACCAGTAAAGGCGAAAACATAATAGATTACATTTTGTCAGAGAAAGTTTCCGTTTTCAACTTCTTAAAAGTTCAGAATCAAAATATTTTAAGAATGATAGGAAAGAATTAGTTAGTTAGGGAGGTCTCACTGTGATGGCTTAAAAAACAGATTTATCCCAGAAACTGTTCCTTAAGATGAGGATTGTTTATGTTGGATTGTTTTCCTTCTTAGCGGCACAGGCACACACCTCACACACTTAGCACACGCACGTCATTTGAATGGCACCCTGCTCAAATCTCATATATTTTAAAACGTTTGTCTGTGTATCTGTCTATTTGTTCGAGAATTCCTCCTTTATTGGGAGAGCAAATACCACTAAGCTTCGTCTACAGCTTCATCTGATCGTGGTCGTCATCATCATCATCATCAAGCAGCCATGGGCTATGGAGGTCTAAACAGACCGTGCAATTTAGTTCTCCAAGCAAGTCTGTCCTGAGCTACATCTGTTGCATCTGATCACTGCACACCAATTCTAAGAAGATCCTGTTTGACATTGTCTGCCCACCGCACCATAGGTCTCCCCCTCTTTCTGAAGCCTTTAGGCACACTGTTCATAACCCTATTCGCCAATCTATAATTATCCATACGGGCAACATGGCCAAACCAGCGGAGTCTCTCTCTGCAAAATATGCTGCTTAAAGGAGGTTGCAGACTCCTTTGCCTAACCTCATCATTAGTTACAAAGCTGAACAAACTAATGCCCAAGATACTGCGTAAGCATCTGGAATCAAAAGCATCTAGTTTCCTGTTATCTTGTTTACAAAGTGTCCAGGTTTCACTACCATAACTAACCGTAGAAAGAACCAAACTATTATACAATCTAATTTTAGTCTTTAGGTGTATACGCCTATTTCTCCACACTCTCCATAGATTCTTAAAAGTCCCGGCAGCAATCCCTATTTGTCTGTTAATCTCATGCCGCACATCACCATTATCTGTTACATAGCTCCCAAGATAATTAGACACATGCTCAAGACTGCAACCATTGAGAGTAACTCTCAAGTAACTAAATAATCTCATGTGAGAGGTTTTGTGACATCTAATCAGAAAGTCGTGGGTTCTTATCCCACTCTGTTCAGGACAAGTTTTCCTCTGCACTTGAGATTACCCTTAATATGTTAAATAACTCTTCCACTACAGAGAAATTTTTACCGCAACCTTAATTCAAATATTTCTATTAAACTTATATATTGGCTCAATATAACCTAAAATCAATTATTTATTTCTTCTTCGTGGAAGTAGGAAATAAATTTGGATGAATGAAAATATCAGTATTAGTGATAAAAAGAATGCAATTTAGAAAGACAAAAAGCGTAGTCAGTTAAATTTCCGGAAGGAGCAAAATGCCTGTTCATGTCATTTCCAGAAAGAACGGGAATAAAAAGGTGGGCGGGTGGGGGGGGGGGGGGGGGTTGACGCTCTCTTCCCCCTTCATTTCAAAGATCCAACTCTCAACACTCTGCATTGAGGCTTATCTCCGCCCTTCCCACGGTCAGTAGGGGACACCGATGGGCTTGGAAAGGCCGCCATCCGTTGGATGGGACGTTAAGCCGTGGCCCCGTGTGCGGGAGAACCATACCCTATCACGTTAAAGAAGACGCTGGATGGTCCTTGACGGGAGGCTACCATCTGTCTCCCAACAGCTGTTCCAGTGGATTCCCTCCCCCAACCTTCTCTCAGCCTTCTGGGTCCTTGTGACCTGACCATTTAGCCCATGGTGTGCAAAAACGTGCAGCTCAGAGGTGAAACAACCCAACCCAACTCAACACTCTTTCATTTACTCTCCATTACAAATTTTGTCAACCAGAAATGGGTTAATCCACATATAACTTATTTCATATTTGGACGGGGTTGTCAATTTCAATTATTACCTTCCTTTACTTAAAGATTGAGGAATCCAAATGCTACAAAATGTCACTGAAGAAATTAAATGCTTGTATTGGGAAGGTTCAAATAATAGCAATTTAGCTTAGAAATTAGTGATCTGGCAACCTTCGTGTCACGTGACATGAAGTTTCCCAGATCACTAATTTCTAAAAAAAAATCGTTGCCAGATATTTTTTCTGAATTCTGTAATCAACCATAGTGTTTGGATACTTTATTGAGCAATTGTATTCCGAATGCGATACTCGTTTCTTGTACTTCCAGGTTGACATAACTGGGGGGTGGAAGTTTATGGCTCCCTGTAATTCGGCAGACACTTGACCAATAGGTCCCAAATTTGACATGGTGGTCCCACTTGCGTCCTTCTGCAGAAGGTTTATTGATCGGGTTCCTAGTTGCTGTGGGTCGAGATTTAACCCGACTCAAGTGTCCGAAATCTATGTGGCGCTGCCTTCGCCAACCTTATGAATAGAGAGTTTAGAATTATGAATGGATGCGTTCTTCTCGATAGCGAGAGTTATCAGAGGACGAACGATTTGCGACAAACGTTTGGGGGAGGGTTTTCTAAAATTCAATAAGTTACGATCAGATGGGTCTGTAAATGGTAGCTAGGTAGTCACTGGAAGGAGAGCTATGCACCAATCCCTCTGCCAGGCCTAGCACCTAATGTCCGACTTCTTCTGTTGCAGACCGTTAGTACCTTTCAAAAGAGATACTCTCTTGTGGAAGTGAACGGAAGGGGAGGATTGCCAGATTAGTGTGGCCTACTAATCTGGACAACTATGGCTACTTTGCTTTTTTTTCTACCCTGCTGAGGAGTGGTCAACCACACAGGGTCCTGGTGCTGACCATATATACCAACCTGAACGGAATTATGGCTCTGAGCTTGATTATGGATCTTGATTTTGCTGCACTGGTGGGCTTCTGTGGAGGGAAAATCTTCCGCTGTGTTTTCTGTTTATTTTTGTGTTGACAGTCCCAAGTGAATAGATTCACAGGATATGTTTATCAGCTGGTGGATAATCCTGAGCAGTGGTCATCGCAGGCACCTGAACTCTTTGCTTCTATTGGCATCGTCAAATTCTACATTGGGGGAAGTCTTCCAGTGTAGATGGCTTCAGCCTTTATTTGTGGGGGGAACGGGTCTTTGCCCCATGTCTGCGATTAGGGGGCTGTTTGATATTGTCGCCATTTCCTCTCTCAATAAACATAGTTTCTTAAACATCCCACTAACCATTTTCTCTCCATAGGTAGTTGGAATGTGAGGACTCTGCACAGAGCTTTTTTTCTTGATGTCCTCACACAAGTATTCCACGTTATAATTTAGATATTCTCGGCTTGCAAGAGACCAGATGGACAGATAAAGGCCAAATTCTTAAAAATAATCTTAAAGTTCGCTTTTCGGGGAGGGACGACAATAAACATCATCAAGACGTGGGTTTGCTTCTCAACAGACACGCTAGTGATGCTCTTCTAAGATATGAGTGCAGTAATGAAAGGTTTCTTACAGCAAAATTTCAGACAAGCATTAAAGACTTGATTGTTATCTGCTATTATACCCCCACTGAGGATGCCAATTAGTATGAGGGTATTTTGAATTCTGTCAATAAAGGAGTTATTACCCTTGTTCTAGGTGACTTCAATGCCAAAGTTGGCACTGACTCTGACCTTTGGGGAGGAGTAATAGGTCGTTTTGGTATTGGTAGCTGCAATGGCAATGGGCAACGTCTCATACATGCAAGCAAACCCAATGGTTTCAGAATAATTAACACTTATTACAAACACCGCGACATACATAAATATATATATGGGTTTGACCTGACGGGCTGCATAAGAATATTGTTGATTATATATTAATTAACAGCAAATGGGCTAGTTCTGTTAGGAATACCAGGTCATATAGGGGAGCTGAAATTGGATCTGACCATTACCTTGTTAAAAGTGTCTTGCAAGTTAAATTTAAAAAGTGTTGTGCTAGGGTTAAAAAATTTTACCTTTAATGCTGAAGCTCTGAAAGACACAGTTATAGCTAAAGCTTACCATGATAGGATCATGGTTTGCTTTCTACTGAAGTTGAAGAAGAATGGGACCATTTTAAACAGGCTTTTTTTTGGAAACTAACAGTACTCTTTTAGGAAAAAAGGAGCAGAGGAAGCAGAATTATTTAAGTGATAAGGCAATTGAGCTTATTTCAGAAAGAAGGAACTGCAGGAATGTCCTTAATCAGTACCCTACTAGTCCTAATAGAAAGCATTACAGAGAGCTTAATATATGTGTAAAGGTTCAGTTAGCTACTGATAAGAATTTTTGGCTTGATGGCTTGGCGGACAAAGCCTAAGAAGCAGTTAGGCAGCACAACAAGCAGAGAGCTGTACCAGATAGTTAATGTTTTATGTGGTAGAAAATGGACAGGTATACAGGGATTGAAGGATAAACATGGTAAGGTTATAGAAGATGAGGATTCTGTCATGGCTAGGTGGGATGAACATTTCAGTGATGTTCGAAACAATGTGGTTAATTCTACTCCCATTATTTGCAATGATGAGAGATGCATTGGTGGCTTTAATGTTGGCCCTATAACACAATCTGAAGTTATTTTGGCTGTTTCTAAACTTAAACTACATAAATCCCCAGGGGTAGATGAAATTGCTACCGAAATGCTTAGAGCTGGGAATGTTTCGGTTACCACTTGGATGACTGAAATTCTGAATATCTTTTATGATAAAGGCACGGTCCCTAAGGATTTTACCAGAGCTATTATTATCCCTATTTTCAAAAAAGGTTATCGCAGTTCTTGTTATAACTATAGGGGTATCAGCCTACTCTCTGTTCCAGGGAAAGTCCTTTCCATGATTGTGCTTAATAGAATTAAAAATCTGGTTGACAGTCAATTGCGTGATGAGCAATATGGATTCAGAAGTGGTAGGGGATGTGTATATCAGATATTTTCACTTAGGCAGATTCTTGAGAAATGTTTAGAGTTTCAGAAACCTTTGGTTGCTAGCTTTGTTGATTTCAAAAAGGCTTTCGACTCTGTTGATCGTCATTTGTGGTTGATTGCGAGATCATATGGTATACCAGACAAGTTAGTTAACATAATGAAAGCTCTCTATAATAACACTGAGTCGTGTGTGAGAGTTGGTACGTCTTGTAGCAATTGGTTTCGCATTACTTGTGGTGTTAGATAAGGGTGCCTTTTGTCTCCTTTTCTCTTTAGTTTGGTTATTGATTATGTTATGCGAAATTCACTTCAAGGGAAAGATTTTGGCCTTAAATGGACTGGAGATACGAAAATTTCTGATTTAGATTATGCTGATGATTTAGCCCATTGGCAAATAATGTTGGTGAGATGAAATTCTTTCATTCGAGCTGTTGATGAAACTGCTAGTAGAGTAGGTTTGGTTATAAACAGAGAGAAAACTAATGTGATTAAAATTGGTCAGGCAAGCTGTGATTCAGTTAATCTGAATGGTTGAAGTCTTCAGCAGGTGTCACAATTTAATTATCTACGGAGCTATGTAACAGACACTGGTGATGTGCGGCATGAGATTAACCGACGAATAGGGATTGCTGCCGTTACTTTCAAGAATCTACGGAGATTATGGAGAAATAGGCGTATACACCTAAAGACTAAAATTAGATTGTATAATAGTTTGGTTCTTTCTATGGTTAGTTATGGTAGTGAAACCTGGACACTTTGTAAACAAGATAACAGGAAACTAGATACTTTTGATTCCAGATGCTTACGCAGTATCTTGGGCATTAGTGCCCAAAATACTGCGTAAGCATCTGGAAATATTAATATAATAATATCTGCGTATATTATTATTAGGAAATAGCAAAGTATACGTAATTTGTAACGGTGTAAAAGTTAAAGGAAGAGTTTAATTTCATTAGCAAAAATATAAAAAAGAATTATTTGTTTTTGCCGTTTGATGCAAATACATGAAAAAATGTAGAGTGGGAACACAATGTATAAAGTTGAAAAATATTGACATAAACCTAAAAGTAATGATAAAAAATGCAATTTTTCTGACATTGAAATATTAAAATTTAATCAAAATATCCAAGTTTATAAAGGAAGCTTTCGTAAGTATTGAGTTATGCAAGATTCAGTGATTAACCCAAAATATAATTTTTATACAACTATTTTTGTTATTGATAAATGCCCTAGCTTTAAAAACGCTAGGAAAGATAACAGATGCCAAAATTTCATAATATAATTTCATGCCTCTTTGAAGAAACTTTTTAAAAGCTTCGAAAATGGAGGAGGAAATGATGTGATAGAGTTTTATCTCTTGCTCCCCTTTACTTTGCCCCCGTACCTTTCTACCCTTACCACGACCGATTATCTACTTGCTAAAATGATTTCGATTATATTCCTTGACCTCGTTGATCCGGGTCTGATTATCAATAAAATCACTAAAACATTTGCTTCAAATACTATCACTTCTCAACAATGATTAAGTTGAACTTCATGCTATACAAATGGTCTCAGTTTTAATACACACTGGCTGCCCTTGGGGTCACCCGGAATAGCAGATATTTCGTCACGTGACAGAAAGAGCATTCAAGACCATTCCGCACCTTTCAACAGCAGTAATGAAATCCATTCAGAGACCTCAGATAAGACGTGAAGTAAAGAATTTTAAAATGACTTTTGGATTTGGGGACAGTATATCCAGTCTATGCCGTTCTATGGCCGAGTGATTAACATGTTTGCCTGCTGATCAAATGGATCTGGGTTTGACCCTCGGGTAAGGCATTGTTGTGTTAGGCCCGCCATCCTCACAGATCTTCTACTATGGCGTATTAAACTGACAGACCCTTTTCAGTCCTCTGTGGCAAGAAGCTACTTGAGGGAATATTTATTTTATCATTTATCCAGTTTCTTACAAATGTCGAGACATAAGGGCAACAAATATTTACTGGGAAGTAAGGCATGTATTCAAATATCTTTTGAAGATCTTTAAAACAGAGGGTAAAATGTAAAGTAGTAAAGCATGTATTCAAATATCTTTTGAAGATCTTTAAAACAGAGGTAAAACCTGTCCCGTCTTTGACTTTTTCCCGCTTAGACTGCGTCGCGTAATCCCCCCATCCCCACCCGCAACTTTATTGCTATAACCGTACATAGCTACTGGAAAATTCGGGAAGCTCCTTTTCCATAAGAATAAGTATTTTATTTTTGAATTATACGTTCCCTAATAAGGGGAATTCGAACTAGCGAATAATTGGAAAATGCAAAAGATAATATTTTAATTAGCACCTATATAAAAAAAATCGTTCCTTTGTAAAAAAAATTTGCATTTCACTCTTCTGGAGGTTGTGTCTTAACTTTTGTTAGCGTAAACTTCTTGAACGTCATATTTCGCCACCAAAATTTAAAATAGCTAGCAAACAGATCGTTTGCAATATTATTTTAAAAACTGGCAATTTTTCACATTTTCCCACAGTTAGAAAGTGATATTGAACCTACTGAGAAATTAAAAAAAAAGTAAAAACCCTAATGTTTCTTTAATGCATATCCAACCGAAAAACAATTTTTCATTTATCGCCAGAAATAGGAAAAGATTTTCTACAGACTGACGACAAAGTGAAAACAATTGGTCGCTTTTCAAAAACGAGTAAAAAATAAAGTGTTGGGGTTCACCAAAAAACATTACATCCATTTGTTTCCCATTCAAAAGAAAAATAATCCTGTTAGAAATTTAAATTTAGCAATGTTGAGAACATTTTTTGTGATGTTGTTTTGAAGTCAAGTCACAGTTGGAATTTCGTCAAATCTTAAAATCGTTACCCAACATTCTTCGAATTTCGTCAACATTACACCCATTGTTCAGGGATTATTTTCTGCTTAAACAATCAAAAACGTTAAATCGGAATTGAACCTGAGTAGAATTAAAATTCGATAAACAAGTTTTACGTGAACGTATTGGAAAAAAACACGAAACATTTCTTCACAGCTGAATTTATATTGTAAAGTACATTTACTCGTATTGCTCTGTAAGTAAAGAAATTGAAATTGTGCGAATCACAGGCTTACACACACATAAAAAAACTCTTCTTGAAGTGGGCGGGAGGAAATATTCCTACATTCCTACATACACTTTATACATGCAATAACATTTATGTAATATTCCGATAATATAGTTTATGGGTATAGTGGGGGGCATTGGTATTTAATTGTTATACGCTGGCACCCCTAGCCTTGACAACACCGGACTTATGATGTGTTTCGCCGATGAACTCTTTGTGCCATTAACGGAGCCCGAACTGCAACTCCCACAGCGCAGACGATCGCCCCTTTGCCAGGCTCTATCACAGCAGAACAGGAAGCTCCCAGCGATGCAACAGACTAATTTAAAAGTCAGCAGCCGTTTTTCTGAGATTATTTTAGTTTTTATCTCTCCAGTAATAGTCCCTGCGTGTCTCCCCTTCTCTCTGCGTCTCCCATCATATTTTGCCAATAAGGCCCAGTTGCCTGGTGTGTCTTTTCAGGAAAGTATTAAACCCGTGTGAAGAGGGGAACTGCTCCTCCCTCCACTTTAATACACCAGTGATATTGTTTTACTCGGAATTTTGCAATCCCGAGTTCGATGTCACTATCTGTCGCCATTTTATTCCAGCCACCCGACCTTTCCCTCAGCAAAACGGCTGAAAAGACAACTTGGGCCGCCATGTTGAGGACGACGGACCATCTGGGCCTTTTGCACACGGCACCCTGTCCAAGGAAAGCGTAAACAAGGAAATAAAGAAAAGAGTTTTCGAAACGCGCAGGAATGGTCACCAAGAGCGGGACAAGGTTGACTCAGGATCACGCGGAGGCTGGGACCTCCAATAAAAATCGGACCGCGCCAATGAACTTTGGCCACCGTTGTCACCGACGAACTTTGCTGCCCAATGAGAAGTGACAGCGGGGTCCTTTTCAAATCGGCAGGCGCGACCGAGGGAGAAGAGAAGTGCGTGTGCTACAGTGCGGACGTACAACAACGAGTGAGTTTTTTTTTTTAGAATATAATTTTTATTCATAACAGTAAAGAATCATCATCATCATCATCAAGCAGCCATGGGCTACGGAGGTCCAACCAGACCGTGCAATTTCGTTCTCAAAGCAAGTCTATCCTGAGCTACATGTACTGCATCTGGCCACTGCACACCAATTCTAACAAGGTCCTGTTTGACATTGTCTGCCCACCGCATCCTAGGTCTCCCCTTCTTTCTGAGGCCTTTAGGCACACTGTTCATAACCCTATTGTCCAATCTATAATTATTCATACGGGCAGCATGGCCAAACCAACGGAGTCTCTCTCTGCACAATATGCTGCTTAAAGGAGGTTGCAAACTCCTTTGCCTAACCTCATCATTAGTTACAAAGTTTGAACCACCTAATGCCCAAGATACTGCGTAAGCATCTGGAATCAAAAGCATCTAGTTTCCTGTTACCTTGTTTACAAAGTGTCCAGGTTTCACTACCATAACTAACCCTAGAAAGAACCAAACTATTATAGTCTAATTTTAATCTTTAGGTGTATACGCCTCTTTCTCCACACTCTCCATAGATTCTTAAAAGTCCCGGCAGGAATCCCTATTCGTCTGTTGATCTCCTGCCGCACATCACCATTATCTGTTACAGAGCTCCCAAGATAATTAAACTGTGACACCTGATCAAGACTGCAACCATTCAGATTAACTGAATCACAGCCTGCCTGACCAATTTTCATCACTTTAGTTTTCTTTCTGTTTATAACCAAACCTATTCTACTACCAGTCTCATCAACAGCTCGAATGAAAGAGTTCATCTCATCAACATCATTTGCCAAAAGGGTTAAATCATCAGCCTAATCTAAATCAAAACTTTTCGTATCTCCAGCCCATTTAAGGCCAAAAT
This sequence comes from Ryuthela nishihirai, assembly GCA_038380435.1. Lineage (NCBI taxonomy): Eukaryota > Metazoa > Arthropoda > Arachnida > Araneae > Heptathelidae > Ryuthela > Ryuthela nishihirai. Next base: position 94,624,940 of record JAWZYU010000009.1, read on the forward strand.
CTTTCCCTTGAAGTGAATTTCGCATAACATAATCAATAACCAAGCTAAAGAGAAAAGGAGACAAAATGCACTCTTGTCGAACACCAGAAGTAATGCTAAACCAATTGCTACAAGACTTACCAACTCTCACACACGACTCAGTGTTATTATAGAGAGCTTTCATTATGTTAACTAACTTGTCTGGTATACCATATGATTTCGCAATCGACCACAAATTACGACGATCAACAGAGTCGAAAGCCTTTTTGAAATCAACAAAGCTAGCAACCAAAGGATTCTGAAACTTTAAATATTTCTCAAGAATCTGCCTAAGTGAAAATATCTGATCCACACATCCCCTACCACTTCTGAATCCACATTGCTCATCACGCAATTGACTGTCAACCAGATATACCAATAGCTCTGGTAAAATCCTTAGGAACCATGCCTTTATCATAAAAGATATTCAGAATTTCAGTCATCCAAGTGGTAACCGAAACATTCACAGCTCTAAGCATTTCGGTAGTAATTTCATCTACCCCTGGAGATTTATGTAGTTTAAGTTTGGAAACAACCAAAATAACTTCAGATTGTGTTATAGGGCCAACATTAAAGCCACCAATGCATCTCTCATCATTGCAAACAATGGGAGTAGAACTAATTACATTGTTTAGAACATCACTGAAATGCTCAGCCTACCTAGCCATGACAGAATCCTCCCTTTCTATAAGCTTACCTTGTTTTTCCTTCAATCCTTGTCTTCCTGTCCGTTTTCTACCACACAAAACATTAACTCTCTGGTACAGCTCTCTGCTGTTGTGCTGTCTAACTGCTTCCTCGGCTTTGTCAGCCAAACCATCAAGCCAAAGATTCTTATCAGCAGCTAACTGATCTTTTACACGTTTATTAAGTTCTCTGTAATGCTTTCTATTAGAACTAGTAGGGTATTGATTAAAGACATTCCTGCAGTTCTTTCTTTCCGAAATAAGCTCAAGTGCCTTATCACTCAGATGATTCTGTCTCTTCTGCTCCTTTTTTCCTAAAAGAGTATTGTTAGTGTCCAAAAAAGCCTATTTAAAATGATCCCATTCTTCCTCAACTTCAGTAGTAAGCAAACCATGACTCTCATAATGACTAAGTAACCTATCATGGTAAGCTTTGGCTATAACTGGATGTTTCAGAGCTTCAGTATTAAAAGTAATTTTTTTAATCCCAGCACAACATTTTTTAAGTTTAAGTTGCAAGACACTTTTAACAAGGTAATGGTCAGATCCAATTTCAGCTCCCCTATACGCCCTGGTATTCCTAACAGAACTAGCCCATTTGCTGTTAATTAATATGTAATCAATCATATTCTTATGCAGCCCATCAGGTGAAACCCATGTGTACTTATGTATGTCGCGGTGTTTGTAATAATTGTTAGTTATTCTGAATCCATTGAGTTTACACACCTGTAGGAGACGTTGCCCATTGCCATTGCAGCTACCAATACCAAAAGGGCCTATTACTCCTCCCCAAAGGTCAGCGTCAGTACCAACTTTGGCATTGAAGTCACCAAGAACAAGGGTAATATCTACTTTCTTGACAGAATTCAAAATATCCTGAAGTTATTCATAAAACCTATCCTTCTCATCCTCATCGGCATCCTCAGTGGGGGTATAACAGTAGATAACATTCAATTCTTTAACGCTTGTCTGAAATTTTGCTGTAAGAAACCTCTCATTACTGCACTCATATCCTAGAAGAGCATCACTAGCGTGTCTGCTGAGAAACAGACCCACACCTTGGTGATGCTTATTGTCGTCCCTCCCTGAAAAGAGAAATTTAAGATTATTTTTAAGAATCTGACCTTTATCTGTGTATGTGGTCTCTTGCAAGCCGAGAATATCTAAATTATAATTGTGGAATTCTTGTGTGAGGACATCAAGAGAAAAAGCTCTGTGCAGAGTCCTCACATTCCAACTACCTATGGAGAGAAAATGGTTAGTGGGATGTTTAAAGAAACTATGTTTATTGAGAGAGGGAATGCCGACAATATCAAACAGCCCCCTAATCGCAGACATGGGGCAAAGACCCGTTCCCCCACTACTAAAAGCTGAAGCCATCTACACTGAAAGACTTCCTCCAATGTAGAATTTGACGATGCCAATAGAAGCAAAGAGTTCAGGTGCCTGCGATGACTTCTGCTCAGGATTATCCACCAGCTGATAAACATATCCTGTGAATCTATTCATTTGGGGCTGTCAACCCACAAACAAACAGAAAACACCTCGGAAGATTTTCCGTCCACAGCAGCCCACCAGTGCAGCAAAATCAGGATCCATAATCAAGCTCAGAGCCATGTATCAGTCCAGTCCAGTAGGTTTATATGGTCAGCACCAGGACCGTGTATGGTTGACCACTCCTCAGCAGGGTAGAAAAAAAAATAAAAGTAGCCATAGTTGTCCAGATCAGTAAGCCACACTAATCTGGCAGCCCTCCCCTTCCGTTCACTTCCACAAGAGAGTATCTCTTTTGAAAGTTACTAACGGTCCGCACCACGAGAAGGCGGGGTCGGACATTAGGTGCTAGAATACAAATACATTTACAATTTGACCCGCAAAGCTAAAGAGGTTATCTGCAGGAAAATGAATAAATTATATTAAACATAGGTCATTTAGCCACAAAAATGGTGTACATCAAATAAATCCACAAAACACAACACATAAAAATCAGCTAACTAGAAAATACCAAATAATTTTTTAATTCCATTTTAAGTCTTCTAAAAGAATCTATATTTAGTAATTCTTTTGGAATAGCATTAAATATAAGTGGTACTTGATATTCGGAGGTATGTTTCCCGTAATTATTTCGAAAATTTGGCAATTTGTAATAACCCTGGTTTTGAAGTCTTGTATTTTTATTATGTTGAATCTTTAGTTTGTAAGTTTCGTCAAAAAAAATTTTAATTATAACATTATATTTATATAAATTGCTGTAGGATAAAAGATTTAAAAATTTTAATCTATCGGTAGAAGTTTTATAATTTTTTTGCAAATGAGAAGGAATAATATTATTATTGTAATATTATTCCACCTCATTTGCAATATAAATATAATTATTGGTTAAAGTAAACATTAGGTTCATAGAATTTCGAAAACATAGAAATATTTACCAAAATATCAGTTTTAACGCTGTTTCAAACGCCTAAAACAGAGCGAAAAGCTATTCCTATGCTGAGACTTTTGAATTTTCAGTTTCAGTGACTATCTGATGGTTTGTTTCCATCCATCAGTAACATAAAATAATATTCTATGCCTTAAAAATATTTTCACAGCACAGAATTTTGAAAAAAATCGTTTTATGTATCGAATTAGCTTTTTTTGCGCTCTTCTCCGCGCATAAAACTTAGGAAAAAGCTATGTGGTGTGTAACAACTTTTGAATTTACAGTCATATTCACAACCTAATGCTTTATATTCATGAACTATTATTATGAAATAAGTTTGTATGGCTAAAGTATAGTTCAGGTGCATAGAAGTTCGAAAATATCGAATAATTCATCAAAATATGAGTTTCAATGCTTTAAACGCCTAAAACAGTGCTATTCGTGTGATAACAACTGTACAATTTTCTGTCACACTGAGAATCTGATGGTTTATTTCCATCAAGGCGTGATATAGAATGACATCTATGCTTAAAAACATTTTCACTGTATACAATTTTGAAAAAAAACAATTTATATGTGAAAGTAACTATTTTACCGCTATTTTCGTCACATAAAACATAGGTAAAAGCTATGTGGTGTGTAATGATTTTGAATTTACAGTTAGATTCACAACCTAATGTTTTATACTTAGGAACTATTACTATATAATGAGACTATATACTTCTATGCACCTAAACTACGGCTAAAGTATAGTTTAGTTACATAGACTTTCGAAAATATCGAATGATTCATCAAAATATGAGTTTCAATGCTGTTTTAAACGCCTAAAACAATGCTAAAAGGTATTTGTGTGGTAACTGTTCAATTTACTGTCAGAGTGAGAATCTGATGGTTTGTTACTATCAAGGCATTTATGCTTTTTATGTTTTTAAGGCATTCTATTCACAACCTAATGTTTTATATTTAGGAATATTTTATTATATTTTTATATTTATTTTATTTTTAGGAATATTTATTTATATATAAAGGCATAGAATGCCTTTCATATTTAGGAATATTTTATTATATTTTCATATTTATTTTATTATATTTTTATATTTTTTATGTTACTGATGGATGGAAATAAACCATCAGATATTCACTGAAAAAGATATTGCTAAAAGATATTCGTTTGGTTTTCCTCACATAAAAAATAGATTTAAGTTATGTGGTGTGTAATGATTTTGAATTTATAATCAGATTCACAACCTAATGTTTTATATTCCACAATTGGTATTATATAATGAGATTCTATTGGGTAAATTAAACATTAGGTGGATAGAATTTCGAAAATATCGAAATATTATCCAAAATATCAGTTTCAACTCTGTTTTAAACGGCTAAAACAGAGCGAAAAGCTATTGCTATGCTAACGTCTTTTGAATTTTCAATTTCAGTGACAATCTGATGGTTTATTTCCATCCAGGCCTATTATAAAGTAATATTCTTTGCCTCAAAAATATTTTTACAGCATAGAATTTTGAAAAAAATCAATTTATGTGTCAAAATAGCTATTTTTGCGCTGTTTTCCGCGTATGAAACTTGGGAAAAAAATGCGGTGTGTAATAATATGAATTTACAGTCAGATTCACAACCCAATGCTTTATATTCATGAAGTGTAATTATCTAATAAATTTGTATGGCTAAAGTATAGTTTAGGTGCATAGAATTTTGAAAATATAGAATAATTCATCAAAATATGAGTTTCAATGCCGTTTCAAACACCTAAAACACTGCTGAAAGCTATTTGTGTTGTAACCACTGTTCAATTTATTCTTAGAGTGAGAATCTGATGGTTTGTTTCTATCAAGGCGTGATATAGAATGATATTCTATGCCTTAAAAACATTTTCACTTTATACAATTTTCAAAAAAAACCATTTTGTATGTGAAAATACCTATTTTACCGCTATTTTCCTCACATAAAATATAGGTAAAAGCTTTGTGTTGTGCAATGACTTTTGAATTTATAGTCAGATTCACAACCTAATGCTTTATATTTATCAACTACTACTATATAATGAGATTCTATGTGAAAAGTATACTTTAGGAGGATCGAATTTCGAAAATATCGATTATTCACCAAAATATCAGTTTCAACCCTGTTTTAAACCAATAAAACAGAGCGAAAAGCTATTCCTGTGCTAACAACTTTTGAATTTTTAGTTTCAGTGACAATCTGATTTTTTATTTCCATCCAGGCCTATTATAAAGTAATATTCTTTGCTTCAAAAATATTTTTACAGCATAGAATTTTGAAAAAAATCGATTTATGTGTCGAAATAGCTATTTTTGCGCTGTTTTCGGAGCATAAAACTCGGAGCAAAACAGCTATGTGGTGTGTAATAACTTTTGAATTTACAGTCAGATTCACAACCTAATGCTTTCTGTTCATCAACTAGTGTTATGTAATAAGATTCTATGGCTAAAGTATAATTTAGGTGTATAGAATTTCGAAAATATAGAATAATTCATCGAAATAACAGTTTCAATGCTGTTTTAAACGCCTAAAACAGTGCTAAAAGCTATTCGTGTGGGAACAACAACTGTTCAATTTACTGTCAGAGTGAGAATCTGATGGTATGTTTCTATCAAGTCGTGATATAGAATAGACATTCTATGCCTTAAAAAAGTTTTCACTGTATACAATTTCCAAAAAACGAGTTATATGTGAAAATGCCTATTTTACCCCTATTTTCCTCACATAAAACATAGGAGAAAGCTATGTGGTGTGTAATAAGTTTTGAATTTACAGTCAGATTCACAACCTAATGCTTTATATTCATGAACTATTGCTATTATGTAATACGTTTGTATGGCTAAATATAGTTTAGGTGCATAGAATTTCGATAATATCCAATAACTCATCAAAATATGAGTTTCAATGCTGTTTTAAACGCGTAAAACATTGCTAAAAGCTAATGGATTGGTAACAACTGTTCAATTTACTGTCAGAGTGAGAATCTGATGGTTTGTTTCTATCAAGGAGTGATACAGAATGACATTCTATGCTTAAAAACTTTTTTACTGTAGAGAATTTTCAAAGGAAAAAACATTTTCACTGTAGAGAATTTAAAAAAAAAATTTCGAAAATACCGATTAAATCATCAAATTATGAGTTTCAATACGGTTTTAAACGCCTATAAATGTGCTAAAAGCCATTCGTGTGGTAACAACTGTTTAATTTAATGTCAGAGTGAGAATCTGATGGTTTGTTTCTATCAAGGCGTGATACAGAATGATATTCTACGCCTTAAAAACATTTTCACTGTATACAATTTGGAGAAAAATCGATTTGTGTTTCAAACCAGATATTTTTGTGCTGTTTTCCGCGCATAAAACTAAGGAAAAAGCTATGTTGTGTGTAATAACTTTCGAATTTACAGTCAGATTCACAACCTAATGCTTTCTATTCATCAACTAGTGTTATGTAATGAGATTCAATGGCTAAAGTATAGTTTAGGTGCATAGAGTTTCGAAAATATCGAATAATTCATCAAAATATGTTTCATTACTGTTTTAAATGCCTAAAACAGTGTTTAAAGCTATTCGTGTGGTAACAACTATTCAATTTACTGTAAGAGTGAGAATGTGATGGCTTGTTTCTATCATGGCGTGATATGGAATGATATTCTATGCCTTAAAAACATTTTCACTGTATAGAATTTTCAAAAAAATTGATTTATATGTGAAAATACTCATTTTAGCGCTGTTTTCCTGGCATAAAACATAGGAAAATGCTATATGTTGTGTAATTACTTTTAAATTTACAGTCAGATTCACAACATAATGATTTATATTTATAAACTAGTAATATATAATAAATTTCTATAAGAAAAGTATATTTTAGGTGCACAGAATTTCGAAAACATCGAATAATTCACCAACGAATTATTCGATGGTGAATGATTTCGACGCTGTTTTACACGCGTAAAACAGAGCATAAAGCTATTGTGTGCTATAAACTTTTCAATTTACAGTCTGAATGATAATTTGATGGTTCATTTCCATCGAGGTGCAATATAAAATGTTCTATGCCTTAAAAATATTTTCATTGCATAGGATTTTGAAAAAGATAGATTTCTGTATGAAAATAGCTATTTTAGCGCTGTTGTTTAACTTTTCCGCGCATGGAACAAAGGTAAAAGCTACGTGTTGTTTAGCAACTTTTGAATTTACAGTGAGGTTCACAAACTGATGCTTTATATTGATCAACTGGTATTATATAATTCGATTCTATAGAGAAAGTATACTTGAGGAGCAATGAATTTCGAAAATATCGAATAATTCACTAAAATATCAGATTCGACGCTGTTTAAACGACTGAAACAGAGGTAAAAGCTATTCCTGAGGTAAGAACTTTTCAATTTACAGTCTGAGTTATAATTTGATGGTTCATTTCCATCGAGGTGGAATATAAATTGTTCTATGCCTTAAAAATATTTTCATTGCATAGGATTTTGAAAAAAATAGATTTCTGTATCAAAATAGCTATTTTAGCGCTATTTTACGCGCATGGAACAAAGATAAAAGTTATGTGGTGTTGTAGCAACTTTTCAATTTAAAATCAGATTCGCAACCTAATGCTTTATGTTCATGAATTACTACTATGCAATGAGATTCTATGGGAAAAGTATACTTTAGGTGCAGAGAATTTCGAAAATATCGAATAATTCAGAAAAATATCAGTCCGCTATAATTTTCCGCTGTTTTATGCGCGTAAACAAAAGCAAAACGCTATGTGGTTTGTAGTAACTTTTGAATTTACACTCAGATTCACAACCTAATGCTTTATGTTCATCAACTAATATTATGTAATGAGATTCTATGGCTAAGTATAGTTTAGGTGCACAGAATTTCGAAAATATCGAATAATTCAAGAAAATATGAGTTTCAATGCTGTTTTAAACGCATAAAACAGTGCTAAACGGTATTCGTGTGCTAACAGCTGTTCAATTCACTGTCAGAAGTATAAACCTTATGGTTTATTTCCATCCAGGCGTAATATAAAATAATATTCTTTGTCTTAAAAATATTTTCACATCATAGAAATTTGAAAAAAATCGATTTACGTATCAAAATAAATTAAAAAAATAAAATTTTAAGTGCTGTTTTCCGCGCATAAAATATAGGAATAATAATCGGACTGTAAATAGTGTTTAATCACTTTTGAATTTACAGTTCGATTCACAATCTAATGCTTTATATTCATCAACTTGTAGTATATAATGAGATTCAATGGGGAAATTTTTTTTAGGTGCATAGAATTTCGAAAATATCGAATAATTCACCAAAATATTAGTTTCGACGCTGTTTTAAACGCTTAAAACAGAGCAAAACGCTTTTTTGCTAAAAACGTTTCAATTTACAGTCTGACTAACAATCTGATGATTAATTTCCATCAAGGCGTAATATAAAATGTTCTGTCTTAAAAGTATTTTCACTGCATAGAAATTTGAAAAAAAATCGATTTTTGTACCGAAATAGTCATTTTTGCACTGTTTTCCGCGCATAAAACTTAGGAAAAAGGTGGTGTTTAATAACTTTTGAATTTACAGTCAGATTCACAAGCTAATGCTTTATATTCATCAACTAGTATTATTTAATGAGATTGTATGGCTAAAGTATATTTTAGGTGCATCGGGTGACTGTTTGTGTCGTTTTTCTGCTGAGGGCCTGCCATCTTCTCAGATCTTCTCCTATGGGATAATAAACTAACAGTCTCCTGTCAGACCTCTGTGGCAAGCAGCTGCTTGAGCGGGTATTTATTTTTTTATTTTATTTATGTCGGTCTTCAACGTTGCGTGTACATAAGGCCGCAACGAATCTAACATCTGCAGCATAAAGGTTTAACAGAAGAAATTCGTCAAGACCTTTAGTGAAGTTTGAAAAGGCTTTAAATGTATAGCTGGAAAATACGAATCATAAAAGTGTGCTTATTGATGGCAACACTTTGCGAAAAAAAAAAGCTCTTAGCCTCTTCAACCTCAAAAAGTTTCTTATTTATTCTTTCATTCTCCCTTCTCCCTCTCTCTTGCTTTATTAAAATGCTGGGAAATTATATTTTGCATATGTATTCTTCATTATACACTGTACATTACTGTATACATATTATTCTACAGGTTGTATTCAGGAAACCATTTGAGGGATTTTCAAGCGTAATTTTGACTATATGCGATTTTCGCCTAACGCACTGAGTATACAACTTAACCCCCGGATAACATGCGACTGGATTGTGATACCATCGTATACCTGCCACTACCGCCTCGCTAATTTCATAGCTTGTAACGTTTACATGAACTGACTATGAAACTGATTGTATCTTGTGACACGATGATGGCATTTGTTACATGTCCAGATATACGGGTCTTGTCCCCAGATGTTGCCACTTGTCACAAGTCTTATATACATCTAAATTTTGTAGTGGAAATAAAAGACTGATCGAGTACTACAGGTGGAGCTAAATCGAAAACTAACTGTTGTTCGTAATTTAAGGGAATTGAACAAAGCTGCAAAAATTTCCAGAAAATTTTTTTTTTATTTAACGAAACTTTCAGGGACGGAAAATAACTAACATTTATCTCCTATTAAATTTACGTTTTTCAGTGCGAAAGACTCTGCAATGTGAAATTAACCTTAACTGGCATAGTTGTTAGGCAGCTAGCGACTGTTCCAGCAAGGCAAACTTTGCGTGTTGTGTTAGCTCTAACAGAGGCAGTTGTCAGCAGTGACTTCGGTCTTAGTAGGGCATGTCCTTGTATGTGAAGGCCTGTAAAAGCTAGGAGTAGCTTCTAGGATTCTTCTCTGTCCTAAATGTCGCAAATCAAATGTGAAATTAAACTGGTGATAAAAGCAGCTTCAGGAACGGCGATTCTTATTTCAGATTGAGAGCGGCTTTATCGATCGTTTCGGATTACAGTTTAGTTAAAAAACCAAAGAGGAACCATTTGGATGACGGTCAGAAATGGAGAATCATCGGAAGGATGGAACCACGACAGTCACATAGGGAGATTGCGAGATTCTTGAAGGTGTTGGAAAGTGTAATTTCCAGACTCTGGAGATGTTTTCAAGACACTCGAATACGATCTAGGATAATGAACCAAGATAGGAAGAGCAACAACAGTTGAAGATGATCGTTTACAGTCCCTAATAGCAGGGCGCAGGTGGATATGATGTCAGCTCGCAAATTTGCATCAGAGCTGTCAACTGCCACAGGAAACATAGCATCCAGAGTGTTCTGAAGACTTCATACAAAGAGGTTTCTATGTTAGATGTATTGTAGTGTGCATACCACTAAGCTCATCGGAGGGCACGAATACAATGAAGATCATCTAATTATTGCTAACAGAAACTTATCTAACGTATAATTTCTCATTGATAATTAAGGCATCGCCTCAATTCGACCTCAATTCGAGATGAGGACAGGTTCCTTTTTCGAATTCATCACGATACAGTTAAGTAGTGATTCTCACTCAGCATTAATGCATCTGGAGAGACCGTGTGACAAGTTATCACCCCTCCCCCCTGAATATCGTGGGGAGAGACCGTTTTGGTGGAAATAATTTATTAGTCGGCCGCACTGACCTGCATGTCTTCTGAGGAGGGACTCTTTTAACTCTCGTAAGATCGAGATCGTAGATCCTTACGTGAGAATTTTTGGAGGTGCCATCGGATCAGAATTCATTTTTATCTCGTTTTCGAATAGAAGCGAGTGATATGTATGATATGTCCATCAGTCCGTTCTTCCCTCTGTATGTCCGTTCGCCCATCTGTCTCTAGACATTGAACTTTTTTTACAGAGATAAATAAAAAAATTGTGTTGGATAGGTATTGAAGATATATTGCGAACTGCATTTTCCTAATCTTCAAGAAGCTATAATTGCGCCCTCTAACGGTGGAAAAGTTGAAATTTCCAAAATTTGAAACGAATATTTGCAAACGATGTGGTTATGCTAGAAATTTGAACTTTTGAAGATTACGAAGGTTATAAAGTTTTCATTGGCAACAAAGAGTTGACCTCTTAGATCCAGAGTGAATGGGAAAATGCAACTCATTTGTTTTGAGATAATTGTCTGCTTTTAGAAATAAGTTAAAAATTCTTTTTAGGTTCGATAGGTATTGAAGAAATATTATGATTTGCACTTTCTGAATATCCAAAAAGTTGTAACTGCACCCTCTGACATCGAAAAAAAAATTGAAATTTTCAAAAATTTAGCGAATATTGCAAATGATGTATTTATTCTAGAAATTTCCAATAGACCTGAACATGGGAGGAAGTTTTAATGCTAAATTACGAATTTTTTGTAGAGGAATGTGAAAGTCATGATTGTCCAGCAATGAGTTGACCCATTTCCCCCACGGTGGGTGAAAAATGCAATTGTTTTGACTTAAGAGATCATTGGGAAACTCTTTTTTAGTTGTATTGGTACTAATGAAATATTATAATAGGAACATTTCAAATACTTAGGAAGTTTTAATTTATGTCGTAGAGATCATTAAATTTGGAAACGGTGAAACATTTAACGAATGCTGCAAGTGATCTGTTTAGGGTACAAATTTGAAATTTCTCTGGTAGACTGTTAAGAGATATTCCATTGTCAGCAATAATCTACTCCCCCCCCCTCGCTTCCTCAGAGGGGTGTGAGAGAAACAACTTTCTAAATTTAAGAGATAAAACTTTTTTGTCACATTGTATAATTACTAATAAAATACTACTCTTTGCATTTTCCCCATCACCCATTAGCTCAAATTTAAATTTTTAAAGAGTGAAAAGTGGTAAACGGAATACTTCATTCTCTTTCACAAAAAAATCCCATATGCGCCAGAGGAGATGCGCGTTCCTCTTATCGTGCATGATAACGCTCGCTAACAACTAATAACTTCATGAGCTGAGAAATGCTCTTTTAGAGAGGAATGAGATTTACCCCTCCCACCTTCTGCTTTATTGGATAACCTTGTTAGAAGCACGAGAGCTCGTTGTGAAAGCTGTATTACTGTTAGCGATAATCATACTTTTACATGTTAACTTCAATATCTACCATGATCTATAATTTTTCATAATTGTAAAACTTTTCCGACATATTTAGTGTGAAAATTAGTTTATAATTGGTTTATAATTAAGTATTATAATTAAGTTTATAATTAGTATTCCGATATAATCTTTGTTTCAAATCTAAATATTAATACATGTGATATTAAATATCCCCTGAAACTATCGTTAAATTCTAAAAAGGATTTTTTTTTATATTTGCATTTTTGTTCAACACTCTTAACTTATGAATTGCAGTGCATTTATACACTATATGAAATATTATTTACTGTCTGTTAAGACTCCAGAAAAACAAAACTTTTATCTAAATAGCAGGAACACGGTATTTGTTTAAATGCAAAAAGTTTTTACCCGCTGTGGCTTCCTCAGACTGGGGTTCTGTTCCAAAAGAGTTTCTTGGCTTTTATTACGATCAATGTGGGAAATATGAATTAAATATAACTCTTGGGAGATCAAACATTTCAGTTTTATCATGTTATAAAATTTTTGAATGTATTGCATAAGGAAACGAAATTTTAAATAAAACAAAATCGTATTCTTAACATTATATCTTAAAATAATTACTATGTAGTTTTTGTAACATAACCAGCTTCACCTTGCCCCATGATATGTCACGTGATTTCCCACTTCCTTCGAGATGTTCGGACAAGGAATGGACATCGCGTAACAAAACAATGGATTGCATTGGGAATGAGTCAATTTATCGAGAAGTGGCACTCTTTTTCTCAGGCCAATGCACCCGAATGTGTAAAACGCTGTCCTTATTTAAAAATGCAAACCCACTACACATAGAAAATTGAAAACAATAGCAGTTCGCTAGGATTAAAATGATTAAGTACATTTTTTGCACAGTATATTACTCAGCTTAACTAGTAGCAATTCTGTTGTTATTACATGGAAGTCTTATTGCTTAAAGTAAGAGCAGTGCTGTTGCGTATTAAAGAGAGGTGTGACCAGAAAGTTACGATGATGATGATGGGTCTAACATGCTAAAGGTCACAACAAGCTTATGGTTATCACGTACTTCTTACCCCGACCATCAAGTCATCATCCTACTATTATCCCCTTTCTTCGGCAGACCACTGCATTTAGCTTTAAATATATAATAGAAACAGTTATACAAACTTAGTTCAAATATTAAACAAGTGTTGTTTTTCTACCAGTAAAGAATAATATAAACTATTTCCAACGTTTTTTCTAACGGTAAATAATAATATAAACTATTTTCAACGTTTTTTCTAACGGTAAGAATAATATAAACTATTTTCAAGCTTTGAAATAATGAACAAAAAAGATGGCAAAATTTTAAATTGTTAAAATTAGTTTTTGGTATCGTTTTGAAACTAGCACTCACCTCATTCATCAATTCATCAATTACCTCCGTTACGTTCTTAAAATATAACCATCTAGCTAGATCGCTAGATGGTTATATTTTAAGACATCTTGCAACAACTAGAAATGAAAATACTTCTGTCATTTCAGAGATCTTTTTGAAAGTAAGTGGATTCAATCAGTTTGATATTTTTTTCATCGCAATGAACAACCTCAAATGCACAAGAAATAAACTAGATATTAATATATCACTTTTTAAAATAACATTGGTAGCGTGAAATTAAAAGCAATATTTTGTAAGCCCAACTTTAAAGAATTACAATCAAAAGCAAAATTATCTTGTTTGGATTTTAGTTATTTCGAAAACGAAATCCCGTGTCGATCATTACGAGTTACAGATCATTGGGAAGAAGATGATGATGACTTAACCTTTACAAAGTCAATTTATTTCTTATATAATAAGAGTAATATAATAATTTTATCGCTGCCTTTTAAAACATTAATTTTTTAAATAAAACTTAAAATCAACTAATATTCTATTTATCAAATATCTTTCTACTTAATAAGAGCTGTATGAATTCTGAAATTGTACACCGTAGGAGACTAAGTGAATGCAACATTAGATCTACCATACCTAAATAAGGAACTGAATGTGAGTCCCAAATAAACATTATGCAACTGAAGCAAGTTTTCTGTTTTGGAGTCAAAAGAATACGAAGGAGAGATTTCTATTCAAGATTAATGCTGAATATACATTCAAGATTCAAGATTAGTGCTGATCATTTGGAGGAAGTAAAGTTTAGTTTGCTTTTTTCCTGTGAAATACGAAAAACAAAGAAGTAAGTAATTCTTTATTTTGATTTAATCTATGTTTGGGATTTAAAAATATTAAACCCTGTTCGATGTTTGATTATTATTTTTCAAAATTTTTTCTCCCTCTCGTTAATGAATCGTTTTTAGAAATTACAATAATATAATTCAAAAATTTTCATCATAAAAGAATTATTTTGCATGTTTTAAATCTTGGAGAATTTTAATTTTGCTTTCAAATGAAAATGATTTTTACTCAATTCAGACTATACTATAAATAAGAAAAAGAAAAATAAAGTTCTAGGGCATATAATATGAATATTTATTTTAAGATTACGAGCAATTTTTTTCTCTAATCCATCTAAGAATTTTGATCCCATCTCATCTCTAATTTATCCGATTGGTTCCTTGATCGAACCCAGACTATTCTTTAAATAACGGCGATTAGAGGAATATTTGCGATAATTCGACAACTTTTTACATAAAACGAAAGGAGAGTTAAAAAGTCGCAACCATTCACTATTGTGTTATTTATTGAAACAAATTGTTAAGAACCTGTTCACTTATACAGAAGAGCCATACTTTGTGCATTTTAAAAAGCACTCGAGGTAGATTTAAGGAAGGCTATCATCTGTTTCCCAAGTATCCAGTGAATCCCTTTCCTCTTTCCTAATCATGAGTCCTTTTGACCTAGCCATTTAGCCCATTTTGTGCAATATAGACTCTAATAGTTGATAAAACAACCCAACCTAATCAAATTCGGATCCCTGAGTTCAACGTATAAATTCTATCATTCTAGTTAAACGGTTAGTTCTACTAATTGCTTAATGATATGAAAAAGTTACAAATGTTTAAAAAAAGAGTATATATGTTTTCGATTTATAATGCCAAGAATTGAAAAATAATGATTATTGTTTTGTGTCAATCTGATCAGAAATAATTATTTTAAAATAATATTGTGATTTGTTTCTAAAATTGTGTGAGGTATAAGATATTTTACATAATAAACATAATTATTATTATTGCTTCAACATACCTAACTATTCGCTTGATAATATATCTCCAAATATCTTCTATAAAAACCAGAGAGTGCAATTTAGTTCTCCAAGCAAGTCTGTCCTGAGCTACATCTACTGCATCTGGCCACTGCACACCAATTCCAACTAGGTCCTGTTTGACATTGCCTGCCCACCTCATCCTAGGTCTCCCCTTCTTTCTGAGGCCTTTAGGCACACTGTTCATAACACTATTCGCCAATCTATAATTATTCATACGGGCAACATGGCCAAACCAACGGAGTCTCTCTCTGCACAATATGCTGCTTAAAGGAGGTTGCAAACTCCTTTGCCTAACCTCATCATTAGTTACAAAGTTGAACCGCCTAATGCCCAAGATACTGCGTAAGCATCTGCAATCAAAAGCATCTAGTTTCCTGTTATCTTGTTTACAAAGTGTCCAAGTTTCACTACCATAACTAACCCTAGAAAGAACCAAACTATTTTACAGCCTAATTTTAGTTTTTAGGTGTATACGCCTATTTCTCCACACTCTCCATAGATTCTTAAAAGTCCCGGCAGCAATCCCTATTCGTCTGTTAATCTCATGCCGCACATCACCATTATCAGTTATATAGCTCCCAAGATAATTAAACTGTGACACCTGCTCAAGACTGCAACCATTCAGATTAACTGAATCACAGCCTGCCTGACCAATTTTCATCACTTTAGTTTTCTCTCTGTTTATAACCAAACCTATTCTACTACCAGTTGTGATGCCCCATCGTTCACTTTTGCTTTACCTTAACCAGTTTTGTTTAATTTACGTTATATTTATCATTTTGGGGATTTTTTATTTCCTTTTTGGCATCGCAGCACTCGTTTCCAAGTTTCTAGGAGTTGCGCATGCGATGCAACTCCGATCTTCCGACTGTACCTGTTTCCGACTGTACCTGTTCGCGCGTTAAAGCGCGTGCAAAGGACACGCCCCCTCTTGCGTCATAGCTTGCATCGTTCGTCATAGTATGCAAATGTCTTTCCCGGCATGCGCCGGCTCATTGTCAAAAACCGGTGACATGCGAGTCACTTAAGCATAAGCAGAAGCACTAGCAGTAGCTAAGCACAAGTGAGTGCACGAGCACAAGGTGCATAGCACCAAGCACAGTGTGTGTAGCACAGGAGTTGGAGTTACGTTTTTTTCATTGATGTCTTGGTGAGTTGAATTATTTTGGAAATAAATCTGTTTTGTTATATTTAAAACATTTTGAGTCTGTACAGTTTTTTTCTCTTGAGCAACGCGAATTAAGGATTTTTTTTATATTTAAAATTACTTGACAATCATTTTGATTCTTACTCATGCACGCTCGTTGGTATTTGAACCCTAAATCAACTTATTATCAACTTATTCTACTTTTGGCAATTTGTTAATTATTGCCTGGTGCCCGTCTAAGCTATCCGGAGCATAAAAACTTCAAGTATTTTGCATTTGTTTGGAGCGTTACACAGTCTCATCAACAGCTCGAATGAAAGAGTTCATCTCATCAACATCATTTGCCGAAAGGGCTAAATCATCAGCATAATCTAAATCAGAAATTTTCGTATCTCCAGCCCATTTAAGGCCAAAATCTTTCCCTTGAAATAAATTTCGCATAACATAATCAATAACCAAACTAAAGAGAAAAGGAGACAAAATGTACCCTTGTCGAACACCAGAAGTAATGCTAAACCAATTGCTACAAGCCTTACCAACTCTCACACACGACTCAGTGTTATTATAGAGAGCTTTCATTATGTTAACTAACTTGTCTGGTATACCATATGATTTCGCAATCAACCACAAATTACGACGATCAACAGAGTCGAAAGCCTTTTTGAAATCAACAAAGCTAGCAACCAAAGGTTTCTGAAACTCTAAACATTTCTCAAGAATCTGCCTAAGTGAAAATATCTGATCCACACATCCCCTACCACTTCTGAATCCACATTGCTTATCACGCAATTGACTGTCAACCAGATTCTTAATTCTATTAAGCACAATCATGGAAAGAACTTTACCTGGAACAGAGAGTAGGCTAATACCCCTATAGTTATCATAAGAACTGCGATCACCTTTTTTGAAAATAGGGATAACAATAGCTCTGGTAAAATCCTTAGGAACCATGTCTTTATCATAAAAGATATTCAGAATTTCAGTCATCCAAGTAGTAACCGAAACATTTCCAGCTCTGTTGATTCATTTCTGTAGTAATTTCATCTACCCCTGGGGATTTATGAAGTTTAAGTTTAGAAACAGATAAAATAACTTCAGATGTACAAACTTTACAAAATGTTAAATTTCCCGCATCATCAGGAAAGTTCTAAACAGGTTGCAACAGAACCTTCGACCGGAACTTCTTAAAATCTCTGTTCAAATGAGTGCGTCACAATTAATCATCTCAATCTATAGAGTATCAGAACTAGGTCATGAAAGTCTGCCCACTTGTAACTTTTTGTAACAATTGGGGCATATTTCATGCAATTTTCATGACATTTTTTAAAAGCCTCTAAAACGAAGGGGGAAAGGTTACACTGCAATGGAAATCCGATCGCCTGCCCCCCCTCCCCCCACATACACACCCTTTTACTCTTTTCTGTCTTGATTGTGTCGTTCCTCACCCAACCCCTTATTTCTTTTCTAGATCGTAGTCTGCTTCTCACATTACATTAACTCACTTAACATTAAGTCTCTTAAACATCTTAGGTATAACAGAATTATCCAGTGTTTAGTAAAGGGTTTCTAACATCTAATTAAATATAATTTTAACAAGGATACGATTAATGCACTTAGTGGGAGATGAAATGATATAAACGGGAGCGGAATGACAAAGGGCAATGCGCGCTGTAATGCAGCGGACCCTCATAGGGATAAGTTCTTTTATCAATAAAGTTATAATAATTCTTATTTTATACAAGTTCAGCGGAATTGGGAGAAAAGCTATTTTAAGCGCTAAATGCTATTAGCAAAACAAGCATTGAAGTCTTCCAAAAACAATCAAAATTAAGGTTTTCATAGCAGGCGCTGAGAACAGTTCCAGTCCACCTCTGGATATAAATTGGAAACGATTGGCCCAAGAATCAACTCTTTTGCAACCACTACTTCCACATATCTTGTGCTACAAAGAAAATAATGCACATTCGCTTACACTGCCCTGTCAAAATATTAGTGAATTCCCAGGTTATGTCAATGGGAATCCTGAAATGTACATTTATCTTATTAAATGGTTTGAAACAATACCTATTTTTTAAGTATTAATTACTTTCTGAGGTAAATTCTTATAATGTATTACTGTTGTGAAATAATCTAGCTTCTATAACTCTATAAATACTGAACGAATAATGTTCAAAATCGAAATTTAAATACATCAAACTATGATCTTTAGTATATCTTTTCTGACATTTTTCCATAAAAAGCATTTTTAGAGATTTATAGTGAATTCGAAGTTAGAAACCCACTGACATAACCTGGAAATTCTCTAATGTGGAACTTTCATATTAGATTTCCATTGACATAACATGAAAAATGTCCTTTATTTTGTTAGTGCAATGAACAATAATAAAAAAAACATACATACATACATACACACACATATACATATAGAGGAGATCTGGTGGTCTACAAAGTCCAAAGAGACTGTATTTCCAGGTCTCCCAATTTTACTGAGGTCTTTAAGCACACATTGGGGGTACGCAGTAAAATTTTTTGGGATACACCCTGAGAGCTCAAAAGTCTCTAGATCTAGTAACAAAATAAAAATAACCATTGTTATTTTATAACTATAGTTTTATCTATCTATACGAGGGGTACGCCAGTTACATACACATTTGCAGGGGGTACGTGAAGCATACAAGGTTGAGAACCAATGGTCTATAAGAAACATGAGTTTTATGTGTGATGGACGGACATGTTATTAATTAAGGACGTATTATTAATTCGTAACGTTAGAAATGTTATGTCATCACAGGCAATTAGTTGGACACCAGCCTGAGATGTTGTCATACTTAAACTGACAAAATTCTAGCCAAACGAAATAAAATAACTAATAATCCGTTATGCAATCGCGTTAAACAAATAATCCGTTATGCAATCGCGTTAAATTTACAACTTCTGTTGATGCTTCTTAAAGAGTTATTTGAAATACTAAAATTACCTCGCAGACCCCTTGGGGTTTAGATACCACAGCGTAGGAGACATTGTTTTAGATTTTATAGTGCTTCGAATTTCGATACAAGTTAGCATAATACGGAAATTTTTCTGTTATTTTGGTATTATAGCTTATATTAAAATGTAAAATTATTTTTTAGCAATTATGTATCAGGTACATAAAGAAAGTGACGTTGACTCGATTGGAATTTAAAAAAAAATCGTTTTAAACATGAAACTCAAAGTTGGGGAAAATATTGTCTTGAACCGGATGGAACAGGAACCCACGACCACCTGGTAACATTCGCATCTCACCTGACTCGAGACAAATTTTCCTCTAATTTTTGAGTTTGACGTTTAGATTCAGAAACTTGAGAGTGATTTCGTTGCATTTCCGTTCATTTATCACCTTACTTACTGTCAGTGGTCAATACTTGCAACCATCCCAATAAGTGTCAATACCTCACATTAATCCGATGAGTCTCTTACTTCTCTATTATAGAAAATTCATTCACTAGTGTATGTCTCCTGGAACCATAATTTGGTTATCAAACTGTTATGTCAGTCAAAGTCCTAAACAACTCTAACATCCATCACTTCTTAATCCACTTCATTAAAGTATGCTTAATTTAATGATTTGGGAAGTTCATATGGTTTGGTCATTACTTTGCATCTGTTGCAGTAGTGTGGAGTTTGTCCTGTGTGTAAGCTGCCCTTAAGTTACATCTGATTTTAGTGTAACTCTGGGTTGCATTATTCAACAGGTAGTGTTTGGCACTCTGCCTAGGACCTATGAAAATTAAAGGGCTCATGGAAAATGCATTAATCACGTTTTCTTCCTTTGCGTGATAAAATCTGTAACACATATCTCTTCTTGGAGAAATAATGATCAGTTCAGCTGCTGAGGCCTGTTACATTAACCACTTTGCTATCCGAGAAAAATAAAGAAAATTCTGATCATCCATCTAACCATTGAAATCGACATACGTATGAAAATAAATCCGCCAAAGGGCCTAAAAAAATGCCTAAGGTTTACAGGGAACTTAATCCGGCCCAGCGGTTACTAGAAACCTGATGGTTGAAAAGTCGACATCAACAGCGGAAACGGGAGACACGTTTTTATTTTTGACAAAATAGGGCAACTTTGTTTTTCTTGTTTTCTTTTACCAACAACGCGTAAATGTTCGAGGTATTATCACTTGCCAACTTATTTTTTATATTTCATTATATTATAAAACAAATTGACACGTTAACGCCAAGGGTAAACTGCATTTGTTAAGCTTTGTTCCTCCTAGCGGGGAATGATGAATGGCTCTTTAAAATATCAGGATCTGATGGGAAGAGAGAGGCGCTGCGATCGTTTCATTGTAAACATGGGGTCAACTCGGGTTATCTATCTGTACTCTTCTTTATCTGTTATTAAGCTCTGTGTTCCCAAATAAAACTTTTTTTTCTGAAATCGTAAAGTGCATTCACACATGAGGAAGTTGCGTGAAACAAACTGCACTGAGAGCAGACCTCAGAACTTGCAAAGCATTCTTTCGTTCTTGATATTTCATGAAAGAATAGATATGAACATTATTTCGGAAGAAAGGCCAATTGCTAACCCTACGGGAGGAATAATATATCTATGTGAATGTAACGCGGTCTGTAAATGGTAGCTAGGTAGTCACTAGAAGGAGAGCTAGGCACCAATCCCCTGTGATGATGCACAGAACCGGCCAAGCCTAGCACCTAATGTCAGACCCTGCCTTCTCGTGGCGCGGACCATTAGTACCTTTCTAAAGAGATACTATCTTGTGGAAAGGAACTGAATGCGAAAGCTGTGTGGCCTATTAATTTGGAGTACTATGGCTGCTTTTCTTTTTTTTTCTACTCTGCTGAAGAGTGGTCAACCACACATTGTCCTTGCGGTCATATATTGGTATAGCGCGTTAGTTGTATTATTGGTATATATGTATTATTGGTGTTATTGGTATAGCGCGTTAGCGTATAGTAGGTTGGTATAGCGTTCAGGTTGGTATAGTATATGGTCAGCCATATACTATACCAACCTGAACGGAATAATGGTTCTGAGCTTGATTATAGATCTTCAATTTGCTGCACTGGTGGGCTTCTGTGGAGGGAAAATCTTCCGCTATGTTTTCTGGTTGTTTGTGGGTTGACAGCCCCAAGTGATTCACAGGATATATTTTATCTGCTGGTGGATAATCCTAATCTGAGATCATCGCAGATACTTGAACTCTTGCTTCTACGGGCATCGTCAAATCCTACACTGGAGGAAGTCTTTAAATACAGATGGCTTCAGCCTTTAATAGTGGGGGAACGGGTCTTTACCCTATGCCTGCGATTAGGGGACTGTTTGATGTTATCGGCATTCACTCTCTCAATAAACATTGTTTCTTTCAAGATTCCACTAACCATTTTCTCTCCATAGGGGACCACAGCTTAACGTCCCGTCAAAGATATCCAGTGCACAGGGGACCACAGCTTAACTCCCGTCAAAGATATCCAGTGCACAGGGGACCACGGCTTAACGTCCAGTCAAAGATATCCAGTGCACATGGGACCGCGGCTTAACGTTCCGTTAAAGATATCCAGTGCACAGGGGACCACGGCTTAACGTCCCGTCAAAGATATCCAGTGCACAGGGGACCGCGGCTTAACGTTCCGTTAAAGATATCCAGTGCACAGGGGACCACGGCTTAACGTCCCGTCAAAGATGTCCAGTGCACAGGGGAACACGGCTTAACGTCCCCTCAAAGATATCCAGTGCACGGGGGACCACGGCTAACGTCCCATCCATAGACGATAGCCTTTCGAAACCCATTGGTGTCCAGTTTCTCACCGAGGGCAGGGAGGGAGGTTTCGGAGGTAAATCTTAACCACTTGTGGAAAATTCGAAGAGAACTGCAGATTACAAACCTGGGGTGCTACCGACTGAACCAACCCACGACCCACATGATGCATAGGCACCTGCAGAAAAACCTATTGGTAATAAATGCTATTTTAAGATTTCTAAAAGAGTGGTAAATAACTGCGTTTCGTTTTTTCTGTAAGAGGGGGATGATTTATATTAATATTATTGATTGCTTTTAAGCGAAGACAAAAGATTTTCCCTTTCCCCTCAAACATGTGCTGCTGCTGCTAACGTATTAAACGACTTGCATCCAAACTATGCAAATGAACGCAATACAATATGATGAAAAGGGTTGCTCAAAGAGAGAGAACAAAGAGGATATTAAAAAGTCGGAATTATAGAGGTAAAAGTAAGAAAGAACATTCGTCTATGTTAGTCTCTCCTGCAACAAGTATTCGAAAATAGCAATTGAATTTGAGTACAAACCCTTTTGCCTGGATGGCGATCATCGAAATAGATTTTAATTTGATTCTGTCGGGCGTGATTTTCACACAGAGCAGTAATCGAGTGGGGAGAATTATTAATATATTCAGAAATACACAGCATTTATTAGTTACGTTCTAAAGATTTCAGCCATGGTATGGCATTTATGTCATTTTTGAATTCCGCAGAGTTTTAGGATGCGTATAACTCATCACATAGTCTGATTGCTCCTGAATAAACCCACGATTGCTTGAGAATTCTTATGTACTTGTATAGGGCCGGATCTAGGGGACGGAGGGACAGGGGGTCATCCCGGCCTTGAAAATGCTAGTGCATGTAATACAGGCAAGCAATCAACCATCTTATGCATATTGAACGCATTTTTAAAATTTTTAATAACCCTAAAAATGAAGAGGGAAAATGTTATAATGAAATAGAAATCCAGTCTTCCCCCCCCCCTCTTTACTTTTCCCGGCTCGATCGCATTTCTTGCCCGCCACCCCTTATGTTCTTCTAGATCTGGGTCTGTACAGTCGCTCAAAAAAAAGTATCTGAATGCTATGGTTGATTATAGAATTCAGGAAATATATCTGGCAACGATTATTTTAGAAATTAGTAATCTGGCAGCCTTCGCGTACGTACACGAAGGTTGTCAGATCACTAATTTCTAAAAAAATCGTTGCCAGATGTTTTTTCTGAATTCTGTGATCAACCATAGCGTTTGGATACTTTTTTGAGCGACTGTACTTGTATATATATTTTATTTAATATTAATTTACAATACCATATATTTCGCAAACCAGGTGTAAAGCTTATGTTTCATATTAATGTCATATGCGCGAAATTTTCCTTAGTTTTAGATTTACCTTTCCTTTAAGAAATCCCCTAAAATAATCACACAATACTCATGAAATAATTCTGTGCGTATCATCGGTGTTCTGCTATTTCTACTATTTCATAATTATGGGGTAATGAAGAGTGAGGCTTAAAAAAACTGAAATATGATTACGATATCTTAGTAGAAAAAATTGAAATCACTGATATAAATAAATGGTGAATGAAGGAGACCTACATGGATATTTTGATCAATTTTCAATAGACATCTGGCAAAAAAGGACAGATCCTTCTTATCCAGAATGGGTTGATTGGGTTGTTTTACCTCTGAGCGACACTTTTTTGCACACCATGAGCTAAATGGCCAGGTCACATGGACCCCGAAGGCTCAGAGAAGGTTGGGGGAGGGGGCCCACTGGGACAGCTGTTGGGAGACAGATGATAGCCTCCCGTCAAGGCCATCCAGCGTGTTCTTTAACGGGCACAGGGTATGTCTCTCCCGCACACGGCACCACGGCTTAACGTCCCATCCGACGGCCGACGGCCTTTCCAAGCCCATCTATGTCCCCTACTGACCTGGGCAGGGCGGGGAATTTTGCGGAGATAAATCTCAACGCTGACCCAGCTGGGACTCGAACCTGGGAACTACAGATTATGAGCCTGGCGCGCTACCTCTAGAATGCGTATCATGCTAGTGAATAACAAATGACAACAGTAAATGTTCGAAGACTACAATCAATCTAAAGTATGGGGGAAGGTAGTTCAATTGCATTATTATTTGGATTCAAAGTTTTCCGTATCCGTTCGGAAATTGATATTGTTTAGTTTTCCCTCTTAAACTTCATCATTATGTAAAACGTAAATCTCGTAAAATTACGACCAAGTTGTGGTAAAGACTTTATCAGATATTACTACTGTTAGCTATCTAACGTAATTAAGACGCTTATAGGAATACCTCAGAGAAAGAATGGCACATGCGCAAGAGACTATTTTGTTTCAGCGATATTGGTGTCTTTGCGTAACAACTTACCCACCCAAAGTTCCTGATGTGTGGAGTTTGAAAAGTTCGTTTAATTCCGGATTTCGTCATCGTTTTCTCCCCAAAATTTAAACCCTGACAAACAGCTATTACCAGATTTAATCGTTTCACCTTTGCTTTTACACCTTTCAGTGCCATGCCCGCGTTTAAACGAATTCATACTGAATTTCTCAATAGCATGAGATTGATAAGTTTCTCAACCTAAAGTTAGAGTTTCTTGCTCTAACGTTTCAGCTAAAATGATGGCATTATTACAATAGATGGATAAGCTTAAAGCGGAAAAAAAATCGACATATTTAATAATTGAGGAAATGTAAAAGTGGTCACCCAACCCATTTGATCTGGAGATCATAAAAATCTTCTACTTTGTCTCGTAAATACATTTTATTTAACTTTTTTAAGAAAACTTATACTGCCACAATATATCACATGCACTTAAGGGGCAGGGTGGCTCAGTCGGTAACTCGCCAGGCTCGTAATCTGCAGTTCCTCGGTTCGAGTCCCAGCTGGGTCAGCGTTGAGATTTATCTCCGCAAAACTCCCAGCCCTGCCCACGGTCAATAGGGGACACCGATGGGCTTGGAAGGGCAACATCCGATGGACGGCACGTCCATCGGATGGGACGTTAAGCCGTGGTCCCGGATGTCCCTATCCTCCGGATGAATTCTTGCGTGAGACTACATGTGAAATTCGATCCTCTATCGCTGGATATCACCTGAGGTACCCCGGTTTTAGCAAATATTTCAAATAGTGCTTCACAAGTCGCCTTAGCAGTTGCTGCTGAAAGGCAAACGGTCTCAGGCCATCTGGTATGCTGATCTATTAGGCACAGTATGAGCCAATGTTTCTGGCTTGACTCTGGCAATATCGGACCGATATTATATATATTATATTATATATATCAATATTCACAACTTGGAAGGGATGCTCAGGTCGAGTCACTGCCGTGATAGGAGGTACCTTTTAAAATTTTTTTATCACCGCCGATAGTTGGCAATTCTGACAACGTTCGCAATATTTTCGAACATCCGCTTTGATGTTCGGTCAACAGATGGAATACTTCAATCTTTCTAGTGATTTGCGCAGCTTTAAATGACCACCCCAAAGTCTTTAAGAGGGTAATACCCCTTAAATATATGTTCATACGTTCAGAGGGTAATACCAGTTGATGTACCCACTCTCCGAGGATCCGATCAGAATGGTGTAACAATCCATCTTTGAAGTGACAGGAATTCCACCCTTTCCTTGCATCCTGTCGAGCTCTTTCCAAGGTTGGATCATCAGCCTGCACGACGGAACAATTCCGCCTCTCCAGACTCTCCTTTCACTTCCGGGACCATCTCCATATCTCCACTAGGACCTCGCTCTGACTGAGTAGTGATTTCACAACTAAGAGCCAGTTGAATAGTTTCGTCAGCTAACTCTTTTTTCTTAGTTTCTTCTCCAACATCCGTACTTGCACTTGTGCTGTTTGCAGCTCCCGGTATATATCATGTGTCAGCAACATCTGACTTACCAATTCATCGGTCATTCCACAAGTGATTACTATCTGGGGATGAAAGGCATTCATATTATTGGGGTCAGCCTGGATCCGAATAAGGATGTTAATGATGGGTACCATGCGAGTATCCCCAAAGGCAGACATGAGAAGTATTTTCCCACTTGGCTGCCTGTACGATACTGTCACATGTTGCTGACGAAAAAGATTTATTTCTGCCCGTATCCAGCACAGCATGATCACTTGGCCTCCACACAAAATGGGAACCTTCTTATGCGTGATATTTTTAGTTCACACTGCTGTCGATACTTCTCCTTTTGCCACTTCACACCATCTCTTACCTCTGTAAATACCTGAGCAGTGACCCTAGCTACAGTACTGTGCGAATTAGTTGGGACAAGCGAAGGAACGCTAAGTCCGTTCCGCTGCAGAGTCTAAAACTGCTGCAAGTCTAAACTTGCGCGTGCAGCTTCCGGCCACAGACGCTTCATCCCATTGAAGGAATGATGGACAGCAAAATGTACATAGGCGTACTGGAGGCGAAAATGGTCCCAACACTGCGGAAGCTGTTTCCTAACGGCGATGGGGTATTCAAACAGGATCTGGCTCCATGCCACAATTCTAAGCTTGCTAAGAGAACATTTGAAGGTATTGGAGTGCCCAGGAAATTCACCCGATCTAAACCCCATTGAAAATTTGTGGGCCATTATTAAAGCGCGCATATCTAAGATGGAATGCACGACGAAAACCAAAATGATAGAAAGTGTCATGAAAGTGTGGTACCACGACCCTGAAGTGAAGGAGATGTGTGGAAAGCTAGTGGCATCAATGGTTGAGAAGGTGAAAGAAATAATTAAAGGTAAGGGGGGTTCACATTCACTATTAACTACACTATTAAACAAATAAATATTTTAGTTGTGTCTTTGTTACTGCATTTTCCTATTGCCCCAACTAATTTGCACAGCACTGTACAACTAAATCACACTTTTCCTCATCGCTCTATTCATCGCCATCATCCTCTGCGATGGTTATCCTCCTTACCTCGGTAGTAGTTTCTTTCTTCTTAAGTGGACATTCGCGAGCAAAATGGTTATATTCCCCCACAATTAAAATATTCTTTCCTTTTTCGAAGAGGTCCCATTCTTTGGGACTCTCATTTTCTCTATAATTAGCGGTACTGCCATTCCCACTGTATCGTTTCATTGGGGGATCATATCTCCTCTCATTCACCCTCGATTCATGGTTTGCCTCCCAACCTGGTTCCACCAACTCTTGACTCCCGACGGTTATCTAAACGCAGCTGCACTACATCTACCAATTCCAGAGGCTTCATCCATCCATCTGCTTCTCTCTGTAATTCAAATTGTCTCGTAGCTGTTGGTAATTCCCGTTTGATCTTATCAGACACCATGAGATTCTTCCAGAACTTTAATTTTTCGACTGTCCAAATAATGAGAAAGCATAGCAGAAATTCTAGCCGAAAATTCCGTCCAGCTTTCGTTATCCACCTTTTTTGCTTCTTCGAAACGCCGGTGATACTCTGTGGCTGTCAATCAACACGGACGTAAAATTATCTTTTTCAGCTGCTCATACTCTCCTGCCTCTGCTGGCGGTAGCTGAGCGATAACTGGTCGCAATTTCTCGCCTAATAGTGTTGCTAACAGTTCTACTCCTATGGAGGCAGGGAAATAATGAGCCTCCACTTGCTGGAAAAACGAAGGTATCTCGCCAACCTCTTGTGGAGCCTTGCCCAATGTAAGCTTTAGTAACTGGGAATACCTATGCAGCCTATCCAATTCCCGAATTTTGGGGCGGCTCCTTCCATAGCCAAGGCTGTCATATCGTCACCCGAGGCTGAGCTGTCTCTCCTGAGCCTCAATTTAGTTAGCAATTCATGTTTCATTTTAGTTAAAATTCATGAGCTCGGTGTAATTCTTCTTTCCTAATCTTATCTTGCCTTTCTTGCTCCCTTTCCCTTAGTTTATCTGACCTTTACTGAGCTCTTATTTTATCTTCTCTTTCTTGTTCTCTTATCTTATTTTCCCTTTCTTGCTCTCTTATCTTATCCTTCCTTTCTTGCTCCCTTGTTCTATCTTCTCTCTCTACCTCCTAAGTTGCATCTCCATCTGCTTCATATGATACGCATTCATCTCCCCAGACGTACCCACTCTCACAGACTGCGCTCTCAATGCAGTTAGTCGGGTCGCAAAAGTCGTATCATCCCCGTCTTCACTCCAAGGACAATCTTCCTCCCCTCCGTTAACATTCACTTCCCCCTCCATATCTGTGTCAGGTAATAGAGTCGAGTGTTGTGTGTCCTTTTCCGTGTTTGCATCGTCGCTAGTCTGATCCAGCGTTTTCGTTGCCCTCCTCGTTTTATACGTAATACACAATAGCAGGAGCGTAGAAATCGGGGGATGGGGAGAGGCTCCCCCCCAAAGTAACTCGGAGTTGGAAAATTCGAAGCTACTTCGTAGAATCTAGAGGAGGTGTGAATATTTGTAACCTTTTTTTTGCAAGATTAAGGGGCAATTTGGTAAATCTAGGGCAGATTGGAAAATAGAGAGACGGTAAAATTTAGAGCAGTTGACAAAATTCGAAGCCACTTAGTAAAATACAGGTGAGTTGGCAAAATTCGGAGTGACTCTGCAAAATCGTGGGGAGTTTGCAAAATTCAGGTGAGATGTAAAAAATTAGGATTTTGTTTTGTAAAATTATGGCAAGTTGGCAAAATCTGGGGGCAGTTGGCAAAATTCGGAGTGACTTGGCAAAATTCAGGTGAGATGTAAAAATTGGGGTTTTTTTTCTCTAAAATTATGACTAGTTGGCAAAACGTAGGGAGTTGGCAAAATTCGGAGTGACTTGGCAAAATCGTGGGGAGTTGGCAGAATTCGGAGTGACTTGGCAAAATCGTGGGGAGTTGGCAATATTCAGTGAGATGTAAAAAATGGGATTTTTTTGTGAAATTATCGCAAGTTGGCAAAACTTAGGGAGTTGGCAAAATCTAGGGGAAGTTGGCAAATTTCAGAGTGACTAGGCAAAATCGTAGGGAGTTGTCAAAATTCAGGTGAGATGTAAAAATTGGGATTTTTTTCTGTAAAATTTTGGCTAGTTGGCAAAACTTAGGGAGTTGGCAAAATCTAGGGGAAGCTGGCAAAATTCAGAGTGACTTTTCAAAATCGTAGGCAGTTGGCAAAATTCAGGTGAGATGTAAAAATTGGGATTTTTTTCTGTAAAATTATGGCTAGTTGGCAAAACTTAGGGAGTTGGTAAAATCTAGAGGAAGCTGGCAAAATTCAGAATGACTTGGTAAAATCGTGGGGAGTTGTCAAAATTCGGAGTGACTTTTCAAAATCGTAGGGAGTTGGCAAAATTCAGGTGAGATGTAAAAATAGGGATTTTTTTCTGTAAAATTATGGCAAGTTGGCAAAATCTGA
Organism: Ryuthela nishihirai; assembly: GCA_038380435.1. Lineage (NCBI taxonomy): Eukaryota > Metazoa > Arthropoda > Arachnida > Araneae > Heptathelidae > Ryuthela > Ryuthela nishihirai. The sequence continues at coordinate 94,654,621 of JAWZYU010000009.1, forward strand.
GGGCAGTTGGCAAAATTCGGAGTGACTTGGCAAAATCGTGGGGAGTTGGCAAAATTCAGATGAGATATAAAAATTGGGATTTTTTTGTAAAATTATGGGAAGTTGTCAAAATTCGGAGTGACTTGACAAAATCATGGAGACTTGACAAAATTCAGGTGAGATGTAAAAATTGCAATCTTTTTTCTGTAAAATTATGTCGTGTTGGCAAAATCGAGGCAACTTCGCAATATTTAGGAGAGTTGGCAAATCTTGGGGGAGCTGGCAAAATTCAGAATGACTTTGCAAAAATCAGATGAGATGTAAAAATTTGGATTTTGTTTTCTGTAAAATTGTGGCGAGATGGTAAAATCTAGGAAACTTGGCAAAATCTAGGACAGTTGACAAATTCGAATCCACTTGGTAAAATACGGGCGAGTTGCGAAAATTGGGATTGTTTTTACGAATTTAAGGAGAGTTGACAAAATCGAGAAAACTTGGGAAAATTTTGGGGAGTTTGAAAAATTTGAAATGATTTGGCAAATTCAGGAGAGATGTAAAAATTGGGATTGTTTTGTGAAATTAAGGAGAGGTGCTAAAACCTAGAACTCTTGGCAAAATTCGAATCCACTACACTAAAGTACAGGTGAGTTGCAAAAATTGGGATTGGTTTTGTGAAATTAAGGAGAGTTGGCAAAATCGAGAACTCTTGGCAAAATTTAGGGGAGTTGGCAAAATTCGAAGCCAACTTGGTAAAAATACAAGGGATTTGTGAAAATTGTGCCTTTCTTGTGCAATTAAGGAGAGATGTAAAAATTGCGATTTTTTTCTGCAAAATTATGGCGAGTTGGCCAAACGTAGGGGAGTTGGCGAAATTCGAATCCAGTTGGTGAAATATAGGCGAGGTGTAATAATTGGGATTGGGTTTGTGAAATTAAGGAGAGTTGACAAAAATCGAGAAAACTTTGGGAACTTTGGGGACTTTGAAAACGTTGAAGTGACTTGACAAAGAGGGAGAGATGCAAAGATTGGATTGGTATTAGTTTTGTGAAATTAAGGAGATTTGGCCAAATCAGGCAAAATTCACACTGGCTTGCTACAATTCCGACGAGATATGAATATTGGGATAATTTCCGTGAAATTACGGCTAGTTGGCAAAATTCAATAGAGTTGTGAAAATTTGCCCCCCCCCCCCCCCCGAAAATCTAAACATTATTTGCTCAATTGGCAAAATTTGATTTTCGATTTGGAAATAGATGGAAGTTCTTCAACGTGCACAGAATATTGTTCTCCTGCATACGGGCCTATCTGATGGATGACAGTCTTTCTAGGACCATCAGCATCATAATTATTTTAGGGAATAATCAAAGTAGTTTAGATATACGTCGATGATTTGTAACAACTATCTAATCTCGGCTATCCCTTGCAAAACATATCCCTGATCTGTTAAAAATATTTTTTAAAAAGTCGAATCGATGAAGCAAGTGTAAACCAATCTGACTTATAAGTGTCATTTGAATACACAATGTGTATTGTTTGTCATGCACACACCCCTAGTACGAGAACATTTATTCAAATAATTAATATCCCATTAAAGCATCAGGAGAAAGACCCATCCTGGCTCTGTGATCACGCTTTGTCAAGTGAAGGGTTGAATCGTTTGCATATCTCTTATAAATAGGTAAAGATAATTAATGTGATTTTGCAAGCAATGTGACGGTTCTGCAGATAGATTATGAGGACGAAAGAGATGCAATGACCACCAATGATATAATTCTAATATTATTGCACAAAATCTTTCCTATCTGAGCCCACATTTAAATATTGTAAGAGAAGAAATGATTTCGCCATCTCCAAAGTGAATGAAGTTCTCGCCGTGGATTTACCGTAAAGAGCTCACTTCGATAAGGAACTAGGCAACCGTTTGCAGTGGGCTGCGAATTTCTTTGGTAAATTGCTTTAAATCCCTTCAAGTGACCAATTGATTGCATGCAGCGTTGTTAATTAAGCCATTATCACTTCTCATTTCAAATTCTCATAATGGAAAAAAAAATCTCATAAAGAATGTCCAAAGTGTGTTGCAGATGAAGTGAAACATCGCTCAGATTGTTTCAATCCCAAACCTCTGGCTGATGGTAGGGATATTATAACATGGGAAGTTTCTGTTGGCATTCATTGCAACTGTGGACAAAATGGCAGTTATTAAGGACTGAGATCGATGTGGTTCCCTTTGAAATGGTAGTCATGATTTCACGTCCATATTTCAACGGGTCATGAGTGATTTAGGGAGCATCCCAGTGATCTGCTGTATCTATCTCGGCAGTTTCAATCCTTGATTCCAGTCTTATGGAATATATTTCAGATTGTTCTGCAGATTTATCGCATTGCACTTGGTATGAAATGCTTCTCAGAAATGTGTGAAACTTAGAAGCCTGAATTCCTGTGATCATAGTTAAGGAAGACTGGAGTGTGCAGGCGACGTCGATGAAAAACCTTTCTCCTCTTGTGCGCTATGGAGATGTTTACAGTTAGATCAAGTTTTATGGTAGTACATGGACGGTGTTGTCGCTTTGCTCAGTGGATATCCTCAGGGCAATTAGCGGTGGAAGAAATGGTTCAGTGATGTCACGAGCAGATTCGTAGTGGACGTCAAAGAGTTAAATCGTATGTCTCTTGAGAGGAATTACAAGTGACTTAAAGTCTGTGGTGATAGAGAAGTCAATGGGATTGAGATCAGAGGCAAGAGCTTAATGTTTCTAGCCCGAGTTAATAGACTGTGTGCGACTAAACTCATCATATATACCATCAAATTAAAATAAGCAGATATACCATCACTAAAATAGGTAATTCCTGTAGTTAAAAAAATAGTTTCATTTGGAATTCCGCAGAAATTCTTTTTAATATGTATAAATGATATATCATCATTTAATTAAAAAAAATTTTCTTATTTACAAATAATATTTAATAATGAATGACAGCAAACATTTTAATCGCTATGAACCTTAACCTGTTACCTAGTTATACTGTATAACAACATTATATATCTATATACCTCTTATACAATATTATATATAGTATATACCTATATAGATAAATATTTTTGATGGAATTTGCATATTTCTAAAATATGTAAATATCTCAGATTATCTGCTCTAAATATTCAAATATTATTACCATATCTCTACGATTCTAAGACACACTTTTTTTCCCATATAAACGTCTCTGAAAACAGGGTGCATCTTAGAATCGCAGTTTTTTTTGTTTTGTTTTTTCGAATTTTCCCGCACTTTGCACACGGCACCACACGTTTTGTTTTTACGCAGAATCCCCGCCTCCAAGTTTGACCGTTATCGCATTCTTCAATTCCATTGGAGAATAAAGTGGCGTGGGTATTTTCCCGCGCTTTCCAAATGTGAAACCATCGTTATTTCATTATAGTGGAGCTCATTCAGCGACAACTAGGAAGTTGGACCCTGGCTATTAATTAACTACCTTCCGCAAAAAATTAAGAAAGCGCCGGCATCAAAATTGGCGGAATGGGTATCAATAGCTTGGAAGCTGATCCCAGAAAAAAATAGTGCAGCATTCATTTAAAAAATGTTGCGTCACCAACTCTCTCGATGGCTCAGAAGACGATATATTATGAGATAATAGAGATAAAGATGGCTCAGAAGAATCAGACTATGAATGTGAAGTAGACTCTGATATTGATTCAGATGCAGATATCGACGACTCAGAAGAATCAAACTCTGATATTGATTCAGAAGGAAGTAATGAATAACATACCTACTGATAAATAGGTGGTATTGTTGTTATAAATATTTTAGCGTTTAATTTATTTTTTTTTAGAATCAAAATTTTTTTTGTTGGTGGTATTAAAATTAAGGTGCATCTTACAATCGATGGCGTCTTAGAATCGAAGAAATACGGTATATATATTTAATGCAAAAACATGAATTTTATTCTACAAATCTATGCAAATGAATTATGATATATCCATTCCAGGTACGTTCCCAGGATTTTTGCGCGTGTGTGTTTTCGGGGGGATGGGCAGGAATTTAGTTTGTGTATTGTGTATGTGTGTGGGAGGTGGGTCTGAAAATGACACTTGAATAGAATTTCCCAATTACTAAAATATTCCACCGGACAGAAGAGATTAAAACGATATTCTATATCAATAAATGATATTCTATATTAATTTTATAGCTTATTTTTATATCTATTTCATAGTGTCCAACATATACTTTGGCGCTAAAATAAAATTATACAAATACACCTGTTTTAGATTTAAAAGTTTCAAAGCAGGTAGACAAGTGCGAAATTTCGTATAAGACAACCGGATTTTCAAGGGAGGGGTCCGAACCCCTTGGCTACAAGCCATCCTGGTACCTCCCCTACCGCTCACGGTATCTGAAAACAATAAATATAATTTTCCATTTCTTCAAGTTTATAAACAATAGTTTCATATTCTGCATTACATAATGATTTTTTTAACTCTATTGTTTCACACTCCTCTGATTATGAATATCAAATAGATCATTATTCTGATAAATTTGACAGTAGCTTAAAAAATAAATTTAAATTTATTTAAGGCAATTAATTTAAGGCAAATGTAATTTTACATTAGTGAACTCAAATGCATCAGCAAAAAATTTGCCTTCGAGCTCCGAGCACAGTGGCAGAGATCGTGGTCAGAACAGCTTCAGAAGAAGCTCTTTGACATCAAATTCAATTCCTCTTAAGTTATTGGTTTATTACTCATTCGTCTTCTTCTATGGACGGAAAACGAACCTAAATCCGAGTTTCGCGACACCATTTTAACTATCAAGCATATTTTACTTGATTATATCACTTTTAACCTGGAACGGCATATATACACAGTCGTATCAGAATAATACGACCACCTACCATACATATACTATGGAAGGTGGTCATATTATTCTGATACGATTGTGTATTTTACCTTTCATGATTGTACATCGGAGTCTGTATAATTGGAATATTTTATCTGATTCTTCTTTTAACAAACTGTTTTTGTTTTGTTTTATTTTAGATGCAAATTGAAAATTCTCTTTGGGTTGGATAGGATTTGATAAATTATTATAATTCACACTTTTAGAATCTCCCAAAAGCTTTAATTGCGCCCTTGAAAATTTCAAAATTTTAAACGAATATTGCAAACGATCTATTTGGCAGGAAATCTGATACTTTAATGATGGTGTGTGATGATCAAGAATTTACAATGGCAGCAACAATTTATCCTTTCACCACCAGCGGGATTGGAAACGCAACATTTTGTTTTGAAAGTTAAGTGAAAATTTCTCTTTCAGTTGAATTGATACTAACGAATAGTGATGAGTCGTTCGCGAACGATTTGTTCACAATGAACGAATCAGGTAAGTGAGTCATTCGTTCGAGACTCCTTTCTGAAAGGAATCCATTCTTTGAATCATTTTCCCTCATCCTGAATTATTTTTTGCTTTTCATAACAAAACAGAAAGTCAGTAATTAACTGAAAAACTATTGTAATTAAAAATCACCTTTTTTTTAATGCAAAATTCTTTTCGAAGGAGATCAAAGAATCAGACTGAACGAATCGGCCGTACTCACTCAATGAATTCTTTCCTATCGTTCGCGAAAGAGTCGAATCAGAATGAACGAATCGGATGTAATGGCTCAATCGAATCCTTTGACTCCTTTTGTTCGCGAATCAGAGGGACTGACCTCACGACCTCTTCCAGACTAAAACGATGCTTTTGATTCCTTTGACTCTGCGAATGATGAGTCCTTCGCGGGAGATATTGATTTAACACCACATACCTTGAGCTACTTTTATTTATTAATAATAAATATAGGTAAATGAAATGAAGGGAAAGTTGACTAAAATAAATGAAGTCAATTTAATAGTTGCTATAATTTAATAATCTATAATTATCTTAAATATTTATTTCAGCAATTTCTTCAAATAAAGCAGTTATATCATTGAATTTCCATTGTTCAATTATAGCTTGTTAGATTTTTTCAGGTGATATTTTAATAACTGGTAAATGGAACAATTTCAAATCTATTAAGTTGTGTTTCAATCTCTACGTACATTTCAAAATATTCAAAATATTTCAAAATATATTCAAAATATTAAAGTTTTTAAAATATATTTAATTTCAAAATAACATAATTTAGTTATTGAAATTAAAATAATCGTTTTTTAATTAATTACTCCAATATTTAAAATAGTTCACCTATTAGATTACACCAAACAGCAACCGATTCGAATCACTCGGAGAATCAAATGAGTCAAACCAACGAATCTTTTAAGTGAGTCGATTCCAATGAAATCCGACAAATCTACCGACTGAACCAACCCCATTCCGCAATAGGCAATTAGTTCGCGACAATGGATTTCAAAGATCTTTGATAGTTGCCTACCTCGAACCTTCAGGTCAAAGTTTGCTTTTAGTAAATAAGAAAATCCTGATATTGTTATAAATATTCCACGTGACTGAAAAACGGATACATGCTTTCATACTAAATAACAAACACTAAGTCTTAAAATGTTTTAGCAATTGGAGTAAGTCTGACAGTCACCAACTCTGAAGAATTACTTAAAGTCAAAACTATATAAATTTTCAGGACGAATGTACCGTATCATATGACTCTACAGAGGAAGCTTAAGGCAACTCAATGTATACAAGAGTACTATTTAAATATAATTCAAAGTAAATAAATTGCTACTTAAATACAATTCACAGTAAACAAAAGTACTACTTACACACAATAAGCCCAGTATAGAAATTTCAGTATTACTGGTTTACTTACGAATAACATTAATATTAAAATACTTCTTTTTAAGTTCCATTCTACATTTAAAAATGATTTAATTTCATTACATTGCAAAGAGACACTTTGTACATTTCTTGAAAAGTCCTGGGTCTCCGAAGGAGAAGCATATTTTAAATGGCCATGGAATATTATTAGAGTTCCGTAACAGAATTTGGTCCCATTCTCTTCGGCTACCGGAAATTTTGATTCATTTTCTATTTTTTAATGCTGTAAAAATTTACGGTGCCAAATATATCCTTGTCGTGTTCGCAAATATTATAAAATTTCATTTTAAGTAAAAAATGTTATTAAGAATTAAATGAACGTACTATATAAATACAACTTTAGATTAAATGGAGCATCTATGTAGATTGAAAAATATTTTTAGTCACTTAATCATGCACTATTACGTCGTTTCCTGATCATATCAATAGATAGGAATTGGACTTACTTTTATATCCCTTCTTGATGCAGAGACAGTTCCTCCAGACTAAAGATTTCGCATTCTTGTGTTGTTTTTTTTTCCGGATAAGGCTCCCAGTAACTAAAAGAGAAAGGATAATCATTGTATGAAAAACAAAAGATGAATTGTAACGAGACAACTTTAATAAAATGTTTCAAATACTATGAAGGTCTATTCAGATAGTGTATAACATTCCTGCACACGGCTTAACGTCCCATCCGGGGAACAGCAGCCATTCCAAGCCCATCGGTACCCCCCTACTGACTGTGAGCAAGGCGGGAGTTTTGAGGAGATAAATTTCAACGCTGGTGCAGCTGGAACTCGAAACTGGAAACTGCAAATTACAAGCCAAGCGCGATACAGACTGAGCCAATCGGGATCGGTTGGCTCAGTCTATATCGCGTCAGTTTGTATCTTCAGATAGTGAAATAACTTGTGTCTGAATTTGAGTTACCTTCGGTATTTGAAGGTACGTCTCCAATTACATTGCGTAGATCGTCCGGAGTAAGAGTAGTAAGTATTCCTTTCACAAAGTTATTATTACTGGCTTAGTTTGCTTTCCGGCGGAGGATGAAAATGAATAAATCCTCCCGATTCTTATTATTTTGACCGTGATCGATTATTAATACATTACGTTGTACCTTTTTAACTATTTATAATTTTTTGGGTCTCTAAATGGTAGCTAGGTATAAACTGGAATGATGATGCACAGAACCGGTCAGGTCTAGCGCCTAATGTCCGACCCTGCCTTCTCGTCGTGCAGGCAATCAGTACCTTTCAAAGGAGATATTCTCTTTTAGAAGGGAAAAGAAGGGGTGGGCTGTCAGCTCAGTGTGGCCTACTGATCTGGTCATCTATGGCCAATTTTTCTTTTTTTCAACCCTGCTGAGGAACTTCATAGGATCCTGGTGCTGACCATTTATACTCACTAAACTGGACTGGTTTATGGATTTGAGCTTGATTATGGATCCTGGACTTGCTGCACTAATGGGTCTCTGTTGAGGGAGATCTGCCGCTGTGTTTTCTATTTGCTTGTGGGTTGCCAACCCTTATTGAACAGAGGCACGGGATACCTTATATCAGCTGGTGGATAATCTTGATCAGAGGCCATCGCAGGTACCTTAACCCTCATTTAATTAATTGAGCATTGTCAATCCTAAACTGGAGTAATGTGCCTCAGGCAGACCATATGGCTCTTGAGAAGGTTTACTTGAAAATGTGGTGTCTGAAGTTCCTACCAGCATTGGTACTTCAGCCTTTAGCGGAGGAGGGACAGGTCTTTGCCCCATGCCTGCGATCAAGGGGCTGTTTGATATTGTTGGCATCTGCCTCTCTCAATAAAACTAGTTTCTTTAAAAATCTTACTAATCATTTTCTCTCTACAGGTACGTGGAACGTGAGGGTTTTATATAGAGATTATTCTCTTGATGTCCTCACGCAGGAATTATAACATATTCTAGGCTTGCAAGAGATCAGATGGACAGGGAAAGGCGAGATACTTAAAAATAACTTTAAATTTCTCTTTTGAGGCAGGGAGAATGGAAAGTATATATCCAAGGTTAATAAGTTTGCTTCTCGGCAGACATGCCAGTGATGCTCTTCTAGGTTATGAGTGCATTAATAAAAGATTTCTTAGAGAAAATTAAAAAAAAAAATAAGACTTGAATGTCATCTGTTGTTATGCCCCCACAGAAGACTATGATGAGAAGAAGAAGGATAAGTTTTACAGCCAGATTCAAGACATTTTGAATTCTGTGAAGGAAGGAGATATTTATCTTGTGCTAGGAGACTTCAATGATAAATTTGGTACCGAGTCTAATCTTTGGGCAGGAGTTTTAGGTCCCTTTGGCATTCGTTGCTCCAATGGCAATGGGGAACGTTTCCTATAGGTAAGTAAACTTAATGGTTTGCGAATAACTAACACATACTAGAAACACCAGGACATTTATAAATATACATGGGTTTCATCTGATGGGTTGCAAAGGAAAATGATGGATTATATTTTAATTAGCAGAAAATTGGCTAGTTCAGTTGGACCAGATCATACAGGACAGCCGAAATTGGGTCTGACCATTACCTGGTCAAAAGTGTTTCGCAGCTGAAGCTTAAGAAATGTTGTGCTAAGGTTAAAAAATATCTATAACACTGAATGCATGAAAAATCCAGATTTAGCCAAAACATACCATGTTAGGCTACCTAGTCATTATGGAAATCGTGGTTTGGTTACTGCTGAAGTTAAGAAAGAATGGGATCAGTTTAAACTGATGGACGGAAAACGAAGGCTTTTCTTGAAACCAACAGTGCTCTTTTGGGTAAAAGGGAACAGAGGAAACAAAATTATTTGAGTGATAATGCTATGGAACTTATTTCTGAAAGAAGGAAATGCAGGATTAATATGAATCAACACCTAAAGAAGGCATTACAACGAACTTAATAAACATGTAAAGGATCAGTTAATAGCTCATAAGAATCTTTGGCGTGATAGCTTGGCTGACAAAGCTGAGAAAGCAGTTAGACAGCACAACAGCAAGAGGTTGCACTAGATTATTAATGTTTTATGCGGGAAGGAACAGACAAGTACACAGGGATTGAGGGATAAACATGGCAAGGTGGTTGTAAGTAAGGATTCTGTCATGGCAGGTGAGCTGAGCATTTCAGAGAAGTTCTAAATAATGTGATTATTTCTACTACCATTGTTTGTAAAAAGGATAGATGTATTAATAGCTTTAATGATGGCCCTATATCACACTTCGGAGTCACTTTGGCTATCTCTATTAAAACGCTATATTAAATCCCCAGGGGTGGATTAAATCACCACTGTAATGCTTAGAGCTGGAAACATTTGTGTTGTCACATGGCGGATTGAAATTTTGAATATTTTTATGATAAATGTGTGGTTCTTAAGGATTTTACTAAAACTATTATTGTCCCAATTTTTAAAAAGGTGACGGTAGTTCTTGTGATAATTATAGTGGAATTAGTTTACTTTCTGTTCCAGGTAAAGTTCTTTGCACGATTATACTTAATAGATTTAAGAATTTGGTTAATGAACAACTGCATGATGAACAGTGTGGATTCAGAAGTGGTAGGGGATGTATTGATCAAATATTTTCACTAAGGTAGATTCTTGAGAAACGTTCAGAAATCAGAGTTTCAGAAATCTGTGGTTCCTAGCTTTATAGATTTCAAAACGTCTTTTGACTCTGTTGATCGACATAATTTGTGGTTGATTGTTAGATCATATGGAATACCTGATAGATTAGTGAACATAATGAAAGCTCTCTATAATAACACTGAGTCTAGTGTGATAGTTGGTACGTCTTGCAGCGATTGGTTTAGCATTGCTAGAGGAGTTAGACATTAGTGCATTTTGTCTCCTTTTCTCTTTTGTTTGCTTATTGATTATGTTATGCGAAATTCTTTGCAAGGGAAAGATATTGGCCTTAAATGGTCTAGAGATCACGAAATTTCTGATTTAGATTATGCAGATGATTTGGCCCTGTTGGCTACTGATGTTAATGAGATGAATTCGTTCATTAGGGCTGTTGATGAGACTGGTAATAGAGTAGGTTTGGTGATAAACAGAAAAAAACTAAAGTGATAAAAATTGGTGAGGCAGATGGTGATTCAGTTGCTTTGAATGGCTGCACTGTTGAGCAAGTATCTCAGTTAAATTATCTTGGAAGCTATGTAACAATACTGGTTATGTGCGGCATGAAATAAGTAGAAGAATAGGGATTGCCGTTGGACTTTTAAGAATCTATGGATAGGGTGGAAAATTAGGCGTGTACACTTAAAGACTAACATTAGGCTGAATAATAGTTTGTTTCTTTCTAAGATTAGTTATGGTAACGGAACATGGACCCTTTGTAAGCAGGATATTACGAAACTTGATGCCTTTGATTCTAGATGTATGTGGGGCATTATGTGGTTTGACTTTGAAAGTAATGATGAGGTTAGAAGAAAGGGTCATCAACCTTATTTGAGCAGTATATATTGTGCAGAGAGAGACTGCGTTGGTTTGGTCATGTTGCCCTTATGCGTAGCTGCAAATTAGCAAACAGGATTATGAACAGTGTGCTTAAGGGTTTCAGAAAAAGGGGGAGACCTAGGAAGCGATGGACAAACAATGTCAAACAGGATCTTGCTGGAATTGTCCTAGAGTGGTCAAATGCAGCAGCAGTAGCTCAGAACAGACATGCCTGGAGAGGAAAATTTCACAGTCTGAGGATTTTGTATGTAGTATGTATGAATAAGCAACTTTCGTATTGCAGTAGAAAACGTCCTGCTCCTCTGCTCACTAAAACTCTTGCGCTCTCTCCTGACTCCCAAAACGTTCTGGCCACTCTCCAATACAGCTCTCCATCCTCTCTCCATCCTCTCTGCTCCTCACTCTTTAAAATACAAAGGGCAGCTATCTCGAGTCTGATTGGCCGACGCAATTCTTTCTGCAAAAGAGAAAGGGGTTGGTGGTAAGAGATGATAATCCGCATAATTCTTGCCGCAAAATCCTTGTCCCGAAACCATGTGGCCTGAGGTTATGCTGGGGACGTCCTGTGTTGCAGTAGTTTGCTTACAGCAAAAAAATATATATTTTTCAGCTTACCATTTTATGAGTCCCATGTCCACAATACATCTCCTGTGATACTTTACTACTGAATTTTTGGTAACTATTTTTATCATTAAAATTCTCACATCCGTTTCGCTTCATCATCATCATTATCCTCAAGCAGCCATGGGCTACGGAGGTCCAACCAGACCGCGCAGTTTAATTATCCAAGCATATCTGTTCTGAGCTACATCTGCTGCATCCGGCCACTGTACACCAATTCTAACAAGGTCCTGTTTGACATGTCTGCCCACCGCATCATTAGTTACAAAGTTAAACCACCTAATACCCAAGATACTGCGTAAGCATCTAGAATCAAAAGCATCTAGTTTCCTGTTATCTTGTTTACATAGTGTCCACGTTTCACTACCATAACTAACCCTAGAAAGAACCAAACTATTATACAGCCTAATTTTAGTCTTTAGGTGTATACGCCTATTTCTCCACACTCTCCATAGATTCTTAAAAGTCCCGGCAGCAATCCCTATTCGTCTGTTAATCTCATGCCGCACATCACCATTATCTGTTACATAGCTCCCAAGATAATTAAACTGTGACACCTGCTCAAGACTGCAACCATTCAGATTAACTGAATCACAGCCTGCCTGACCAGTTTTCTTCACTTTAGTTTTCTCTCTGTTTATAACCAAACCTACTCTACTACCAGTCTCATCAACAGCTCGAATGAAAGAGTTCATCTCATCAACATCATTTGGCAAAAGGGCAAAATCATCAGCATAATCTAAATCAGAAATTTTCCTATCTCCAGTCCATTTAAGGCCAAAATCATTCCCTTGAAGTGAATTTCGCATAACATAATCAATAACCAAGCTAAAGAGAAAAGGAGACAAAATGCACCATTGTTGAACACCAGAAGTAATGCTAAACCAATTGCTACAAGCCTTACCAACTATCACACACGACTCAGTGTTATTATAGAGAGTTTTCATTATGTTAATTAACTTGTCTAGTATACCATATGATCTCACAATCAACCACAAATTATGACGATCAACAGAGTCGAAAGCCTTTTTGAAATCAACAAAGCTAGCAACCAACAAGTTTCTGAAACTCTAAACATTTCTCAAGAATCTGCCTAAGTGAAAATATCTGATCCACACATCCACACATCCTGAATCCACATTGCTCATCACGCAATTGCCTGTCAACCAGATTCTTAATTCTATTAAGCACAATCATGGAAAGAACTTTACCTGCAACAGAGAGTGAGCTGATACCCCTATAGTTATCACAAGAACTACGATCACCTTTTTTGATAATAGGGATAATAATAGCTCTAGTAAAATCTTTAGGAACCATTCCTTTATCATAAAAGGTATTCAAAATTTCAGTCATCCAAGTGGTAACCGAAACATTCCCAGCTCTAAGCATTTCCGTAGTAATTTCATCCACCCCTGGGGATTTATGAAGTTTAAGTTTAGAAACAGCCAAACTAACTTCAGATTTCCGTTTCGATTACATTGCTTTTTTTTTCAAATTTGTGAAAGAAAATAATCATTTCTTTTAGAAAACTGGAAAAAAAAGGACCGACCATACTGAAGTGCTCACTACCGCTTCTTGTGCCTAGGGTTAGAGGAAAGGTAACTATGGGCCTTCATGTAGAGTTTATGCCAAATTTCAAATTCTTATGTGCATACTGTAGCATTACTCGTTTTTACTGTTCAATTTTAGTAATCTAAACTTCTAAACTGTTAGTAATCACACTGGCTTTTAAAAAAAATTGTTTCCCAACTCCTTCTTGCAAAATCCTTACAGAATTATATAAAAAACTCAGAAACTAATATCAAGAACCTAAGTTGAAACAATGCAAAATCTTTGGGTTGCAAATTCCATGTTAAACCGAAAACAAAATTGTCTGTGTATCCATAGTAAATACACAGATTACCTGTAGAAATAGACTAAAACAATAGTTAAAACTTCTGAGAAAATTATCGCCGACACAGCGGGAATCGATCCCGAAACTCTACATTGATGCAACTGAAAACTGAAATTTAATAAAGTGTGCTTTAAAAATTTTACCTTTATTACTGAAGCTCTGAAAGATTCAGTTATAGGTAAAGCTTACCATGATAGGTTACTTAGTCATTTTGACAGTCATGGTTTGCTCACTACTGAAGTTGAGGAAGAATGGGAACATTTTAAACATGCTTTTTTGGAAACTAACATTACTCTTTTAAGAAAAAAGGAGCAGAGGAGACAGAACTATTTGAGCGATAAGACACTTGAGCTTATTTCAGAAAGAAAGAACTGCAGGAATGTCCTTAATCAATACCATAGTAGTCCTAATAGAAAGCATTACAGAGAGCTTAATAAACATGTAAAGGATCAGTTAGGTGCTGATAAGAATCTTTGGCTTGATGGCTTGGCTGACAAAGCGGAGAAAGCAGTTAAACATCATAAAAGCAGAGAACTGTATCAGATAGTTAATGTTTTGTGGGGTAGAAAACGGACAGGTATAGAGGGATTTAAGGATTAGCAAGATAAGGTTATAGAAGGTGAGAATTCTGTCATGGATAGTTGAGTTTAACATTTCAGAGATATTCTAAACATTGCGATCATTACTTCCATTTTTTTTTTAATGAGGACTGATTCATTACTGCCTTTAACGTTGGCTCTATATCACAGTCTGAATTTGTTATGGCTATTTTTGAACTTTACCTAAATCCCCAATGTAGATGAAATTACTACTAAAAGTGCTTTGAATGACTGACTGAAATCTGAATATGTTTTGTGATAAATGCATGGTTCATAAGGATTTTACCAGAGCTATTATTATTCCTATTAAAAAAAAGCGTCTTGACCAGATGGAGGGGCGGTACGATAAATGGAAAATAAAGATAAAAGCCGAGAAGAGCACTGCTATTCTCTTCATTCAGTGGAAAAAAAGGATAAAAAATCCTACATGTTTGCAATTTTTAGACAAACGTATTAGAAGGCAGGAAACTGTCAAGTATTTGGGTGTAACTTTACCCGAGGAGCTAAGATGGGATTCTCATATTCATGAGATTATCTCCAAGGAAAATGCAATGAGATGTTAATTGGGACCTCTCCTTAGGAGAAATTCAATATTGATGACATACCATAAACTATTATTATACACTATGTTCATTCGCCCTATCATCACATATGCCTCCCCAATTTGGGCAAAAACCATTGCATCCAATATTCACAAGATCCAACAGGTCTTGCACAATAAAATATTGAGATCTGCGGTCAATGCCTCCTGGTTTGTAACTAGCAGACAAACCTGGTCATCGACCATATCTACACTCATATTAATTTCATCTCAAAAAGATTTTTTGAGGCTGTTCAGAGGAATCTTCATGAGATTATTTCTACACTGATTCGACTATGACCATGAAGTAAATGATGGCTAAATGAGGTCTAAAATGATGGCTTTCTCTGCACAAAGCTATCCATTTTAGGTCCCTTGTACGTCATATCTGCTACTTAAAGTTTTTGTAATATGTTTGACCCTAGAGGCCCATCCAAGGGTGGTTCATTCTTTACAAGTTCTACAACTGAAACCAATTAAGCCTAACAAGAGGTGAAGGGTGAATTTTTACCTCGTACTTCAAAGATGTTATAACGATCTAAGATACAAGTTATATTCAATAACAATTTTTATCACTTGTTAAAACAGGTTACAGGTATATCAAAAACGGTTGCAATGCAGTTTGCAGTTTAAGACACAGTAAAATACTAATTAGTATTTACTCAAATTAACGATCAGAGAATTTATCTACAAACTTGTAGATAAATATAGAAAATAATGCAACAACAATGTGCACTATATAATACAATGTGTACCCTATAAACATAAAAGTAGACAAAGTAAATTCAAATAATTCCGACTTACATTAATTAAAAAAGATTCCTTAATCTGAACTGTATAACTTGTAAAAAAGTTTCAACGGAAGTTTAAACGTTTCTAAATCTGACATTCGTAAAATTGTCAGTTAGAAACAGAAAATATACTTAATCTTCAAGAGAGATTAAAAGCGAACAGTAAAATATACATCCAAAAGACTGCAATTGAAGGGCTTGCAGCAATAACGAGTCAGCTCCACCTTCTGCCAATTTTGAGTAAGCAAAAAATACCATTTAAAATTCAAGTTTTTTTTCAAACATGCTATAAATTGATAATGCTATTAAATGAGAACGAAGGTAACTATAACTCGGAGCTGGCTCCTTCTTGCACCAACTAAAAGGCTTTACTGGAGAGCACATATAACTAAAAAAATGAGTAACAATTGCAGCTGCCTCCTTTCTGCTGCAAGCCCTCAATTCAGAAAAATGTAGAGATTTCAAGTTGAAATCTCTAAAATTCTAAACATATACTAACAATTTAAATATAAAATTAAGCTAAACTATCCTATTCTGCCGACCAAGGGCTCTGCCTGGGTTGGATATCCGATCTCGCCCAAGGCTATTGGCAATTTAAATAAAGGTTTAGCTAACTAAAGTTCACCTCTTGGAGCTAAGCAAAAACACGTCCGCTCTCTTCAACGTCTGAGCTTCAAGTCTCAAAGTCCAGGTCACATTATTCCTCTGATATCTGATATATTAAATTAATTTTATGAACTCCAAGACTAGAGCTTATATCTCGAAGTCTAAAATAGTGCCTGATTGGCAATAACAAAATTATAACTCATAAACCCCAAAGGGGCCACAAGGGCAAAACAAATTTTCTATAAGAAGCACAACTAAAAGTTAAACATGTGGGTTTAAGGACGCTTAGGACGCTTGAATTGGTTCAAAACCAAATGGATCATAATCAATCAAAGATTTAATTATATCATAAGGATTATCTCCCACTGCCTCGAAAAAGGTCTGCGCGAGCTTCCGAATATGAGTGTATATGTGGTCAGTGCTCAAATCAGTGTGAATGATCTTGTTTTTCGCAAACAAAGGAGCACTGACCACAAATCTGAGAATTTTATTTTGGAAGCTCTGAAGCCTCCTGACATTGCTGTTAGTAGTATTACCCTATACTGGTGAGGCATAAATCAGGACTGGTCGCACAAGAGTCATAAAGAAATAATTTCTTTACTGGGGGCAGTTTTGAGCTCCACCCTATCAATGGTGCAAGTTTACATCTGATGATTTGAACCTTTGAGAGCACATGATCAATATGTGGAGTTACAACAAAGTTTTTATGTAGAATGACACCAAGGTATTTCACCGTTGGTGTCCAGGATGTTTCAATTCGAAAAGGTTTAGGAGAATCAGGATTAACAATCCTCTTTCTAGAAAAGAGAACTGACTGGCTTTTATCTGAGTTAATATTGAGTTTCCATTTGGAGCACCAGTGCTCTATTTTGTCCATTCCAAGCTGCAACCTTCTGATGGATGAAGAGAGTACAGCATTATCATCAGCGTAAAGTGCCGTCATGAGAGGATGGAGATCTGAAAGATCGTGAATATAGAAGTTGAATAGAGCAGGGCCCAACAAAGAGCCGTGTGTGACACCTGCACCTACATTTCTTTCAGTGGTAAGGCAGTTGCCAATCCTAACACAAAATGTTCTTTCATTCAGGTATGACTATAAAATATGGGTCATACCCGAAGGGAAGTTGGCTTGAATCATTTTAAAGATGAGGCCGTCAATCCAGATCTTATCAAAAGCTTTCTCCACATTCACAAAAGTAAAGGCGACGGTCTCTTTCTAATTTCAGGATTCGGCAACACTTTCCACTAATCGTAGTAGGTGAACTGTAGATCGCTTATGCCTAAAGCCAAATTGTCCTTCTGCAATTAGTCTATTCTGATCAGTGTGTTCCATTAGGCAATTTAAGATAATTCTCTCAAAAACTTTACCTAAACATGGGAGCAAACTGATCGGGCGATAACTCTGCAGAGAGGTTGGAATTTTCCCTGCTTCATGTATCATTTTATTAACAGCCCTTTACCAGATCGATGGGAAGTGTTTCAGACGTAAAAGGCTGTTAAAAATAGAACAGATGTAAACAATGGCTCTAAGCGGAAGTTGTTTGATCATGGTGATTATTCCTCTTCTAAAAAAAAAAAGCTCTAAATATAGCTTATAATAATAGTAAAAACAAAGTGGAAGTAAAAATTGTCTAGATCATTTGTAAAACAAGTAATGTTTAATTCTGCCAAATCTAAAACTGAGCCTTCTTTTCTGTCGCTTCTCTTCAAAGATCCCTCACATCTCGCATTGATTTCCCAGTAACAATTCAGAAGCACAGAACCAAAAGAGACCTTATCGAGGAATACGCCCACTAAGCTACCTCCCAATATTCTCAATTCTCAAACTTTCAACAAATTGTTCATCGAAC
Organism: Ryuthela nishihirai; assembly: GCA_038380435.1. NCBI lineage: Eukaryota > Metazoa > Arthropoda > Arachnida > Araneae > Heptathelidae > Ryuthela > Ryuthela nishihirai. Next base: position 94,672,811 of record JAWZYU010000009.1, read on the forward strand.
AAATTTCCGTTTCGAACAAATTTCCGTCGAACATATTTCTGTCGAACAAATTTCGGTCGGGCAAATTTCCTTCGAACAAATAATCTGTCGAATAAGTTTCCGTCGAACAAATTACAAAACCCTAGCCAAATGTAACAGCTGCAGTTGAGAACAGACATGTTAGGAGAGAAAAATTACAGCCTGGTAGGACCTCCGTCTACGAGGCCCATGGTTGTGTCCGTAGCCCATGGCTACATGATGATTTTGTATGTATATACAGGGTGATTCAAAACTATTGTGCCAAACTTTAAGGGATGATAGAACACTCCTAAACAAGCACTTTTCGTCATCAATGCATGGTCGGAACTTAAGCGGTGAAGCGCTAAGGATTAGCAGTTACTGGGAAAAACAAGAATGGAGAAAGGAAATGGAGAAACACAAGAATGACAGAAGAGGTTTGAAACAATTGCAGAAATTACAGGACAGAAAGTACAGAATTTTGTTGAACAATTTACAGAAACTGCTCAAAAGAGCGACCGCCAACATTCATCAAAAGGCTTCACACCTTCGACGTAGTGATCGGCGTACATGGACGAAAACACCAGGCATTTCTCGGACAGCGGCAGCGGCAATAGAAATCCTGGCAACAAGGTCCTCATTGGAATCGATGGGGCTATCGTATATGAGGCTTTTCATATGGTCCCATAATGAAAAAGTCCAGACATGAGAGATCGGGCGATCGTGGCGGCCAAGCGATGGGACCACCCCGACCAATCCATCGTCCTGGAATTGTTGCATCCAAGGCGTTCAGCACATCCACGCTGAAATGGGGTGGTGCTCCATCGTGTTGGAACCACATACGTGTTTGAATGTTTGCTGGAACAGGGTTCAGTAATTCTGGCAAAACTTTTTGTAAAAATGCAAGGTACATTCTTGCTTTCAGTCGGACTGGCAGAAGGTATGGGGCAATCAAATGGTCATGGAGGATTCCAGCCCAAACATTTGTGGAGAAACGCTGCTGGTACGAATGTGGACGTATGGCATGCGGATTACTGGTGGCCCACACATGTGAATTGTGGGTATTAAAAATGCCCTCATGTGTAAAGGTGCATTCGTCAGTGAATAAGACATGTGCATAAAAGTTCGGTTGCACTGCAGTTTGCTGCAGGACCCACTGTGCAAAATCCACACAAGGCCGATAATCTGCAGGTGTCAAGGCGTGACCCTCTGTGCATGGGTAGGGATGTAATCGTTCGTCTCATAGAACTCGCCACACCGTCGATTTGAGCACACATATGGCATGGGAAATTGCTCGCGTGCTACATTCGGGACGATCTCCAACCCTGTGTAGAATTTGCTCCGTAACACATGGCATCCTCACACTGCTTGCACGCCCTGTATCCTGCAAGCTGCTGACAAAGAAGCCCGTTTCGCACAGATAACAGTGCAATCGCTGAAAGGTTTTACGATCAGACATGCATCTGGTCGGAAAGCGCTCCCAGTACAGTCTTTGGGCTTCCCTCGCATTCACATCCACAACTCTGTATGTGAAATGCATGTCTGCCTTCTCCTGATTCGTGAAACAATTCATTCGTTCTGCAATCTACGGTAGAAATGACGACGAGTGCGAAAACCAGCGCTTATAAATGTTTACTAGAATGCGCCCTCTAACGCTTCACCGCTTGAAGTGCTTGTTTAGGTGTGTTCTATCACCCCTTAAAGTTTGGCCCAAGAGTTTTGAATCACTCTCTCTATATATACTTGTGTATAAAAAGGAGGAGAAAGTGTTATACTGCATTGAAAATCCAGTCTCTTGGCTCCCTCTCTACCTTTTCGCATTTTTTTTTCGGTTCGGATGCGTTTCTTGTCCACCCCCCCCCATCCCACCGTCACTTTTTTCTAGATCCGGATCTGAATACAGCTAATATATTTATATAGATGGATATATATATATAGCAAAATGAGCCATAGCGTTCGAAATCTTCTCCCATTAGAGGTAAGGGCTTAATTTTTGCTAATGCATAGTGTGAATGGGAATATTTTTATGTGAAAATTGGGGCCTAGCATTTAGTAATATATGTATAATTCAAAAGTTTCAAATTAAAAATCGAAACATGAACTGTTCCAAAACAGTTAAATTTTTATTTTTTGATACGTCACTAATTCCATGAGTTTGGTGTAAATGACCTAAATATTAGGTCAACGTGCATTGTAATAAGCCCAGTTGCAAATGAAGGCTATTATTAATAACTCTTTACGCTTACTCATCATTACATATTAATCCGTTTTTGATAATGATACAGATTTTTTTGACAGAAATTAAATGATATTTAATTAATCCTTATAGTGCACTACCTGTTTTAATTAAATTTGTAGCCAATTTTTGTAGCCTGTTAAATATTCTAGAGCTCATAACTAAATTCTGGACAAATGTTGCCTAAATTCTAGATTTAGATATATTTTATTGATCTTTATCTTTAGACATGTTTATTCATTAAAAATCATATTGACGAATATATTGAGCTTTGAATGCGAAATTCTATTGTGATAACATGGAACTGTTTCTATTTTTCTGTCCTGTACCTTTATGTACTAAACACATATGATAATTAAATTACACCAGGAAACGTAGAGTGCAAAAGTGCTTGAGTGGCTTCACATCTGGATTTCTTCGAAGATTTCTAGCAAACATAAAATTGTGCTTTCACCCTCTGTATCGAAATTAAAAATCCTCTTCCACCCAGCCAGTCCACATAAACATATGAAATCGCACTACAAAAAAAAAACATTTCCGGGCAAGGGCATTACATTTCAGCAATACATTCAGAGCTAATTTCGAAAATAAGCTTTTAACGAAAAGTGTCACTAGCGATAAATTGATCTCAGTAACTATAACAATATATATAATATAACATGCTATAATAAGCATATTCATCGAAGAGCCAAAACATTATGACCACCTGCCTAATATGATGTTGGTCCTCCATGAGCCGCCAAAAACAGCTCTGACTTGGCAAGGCATGGGTGCTACAAGATTTCTAAAGGTATCAGGTACCAACACGTTATCAGCAGATCCTTTAACTCTTGTAAGTTACGTGATAAGATTACGTGATACTTATAAGATCGGATATGCTCTTCCAACACGTACAACAGATGCTCAATTGGATTGATGTCTGGAGAATTTGGAGATCAGGGCAATACCTGGAAGTCTTCCTCATGTTCTGTGAACCATTATCGAACAATACGGGCAGTGTCGCATGGCGCATTATATGCTGCTGAAAGAAGGCACTACTAGAGGGATATACCGTTGCCCTGAAAGGATGTAGCTGGTCTGCAATGATGTTTACGTAGGTGGTAGACGTCATAGTTTCCTACACATGAATGACTGGATCCAAGGTTTCCCAGCAGAACATTGCCAAAGCATTACACTTCCTCCACTGGCTTGATTTCATCCCACGTTGCATCCTGGTGCCAACACTTTCCCAGATAAACGATGCACACGTACCCAGCCGCCCACATAGTGAAAGAGGAAACAAGATTCTTCGGACCAAACGACATTCTTCCAATCATTCAAAGTCCAGTTTTGATACTCGCGTATGCATTATAGGCGCTTTCGACGATGAACCAAGGTTAGAATGAATACTCAGAGCAGTCTCTGGCTACGCAGCTCCATTTTCTGCAGGGTTCGATGTACTGTGTGTTGTGACACATTACCTCCGTCACCAGTATTCAAATTACGGGCGAGTTGTGTCACAGTATCCTTCTGTTGGCTCGTACCATACGGGATACCTTTCACTCATCTCTTGCATCAATGAGCTGTAGTCGGTCCACACCTTGGCAGGGGTTCGTGGTTTTTTCCTCGTCGGACCACATTTTGAAAGTACTAATCACGCCTGACCGTGAGCACCCCACAAGCCTTGCCGTTTCGGAAATGCTCTGACCTAGTCGTCTGGTCATAACAATTTGGCCTCTGTCAAACTCACTTTGGTCCGCTGCCATTCCCATCTGAAGAACAAGAATAACACTGATTATCAGAGTTCAGTATCAGGTGTTATTTATACCGTTTCATGACCTTCACACGCGTCGTCGTTTAATTGCAGTTGCTTCGATTTGCTTAAAGATGCTCGGTTCATAATGTTTTGGCTCTTCGGTATGAAAGAGGCGTTACTAGTCATAAAAGTTTACTACAAAAAGCCCACTAAAACACAAATTATAATTGTTAAAAGAAACTGCGTACTAAAATAGATGAAAGTTTAGAACTTTGTGTAATGATTCAATTAATTTTGAAACTATTTAGAATGAGTAAAACTGCAGTTTGCTGCTAAATGTTTCCAACATATTAGATGTTGCAAATGAAATGGCTTAAATGTTAATGAAATATTCAACAGCTCTAATTTCGTTAAAAATAACTTAATCAAAATATGCACGAACAGATTTAATACACTTCTGACACCGCAAAACAAGTGCATATATGCCTTTATGCCGTTGGTTAAAAATTCTGCGTTCCTGGAAGCGATGAATTCTTCGAAGACGTTTTTAACTACTGTCTCAATGCTGAATGCTTTGCCCATTAAAAAGAGTAGTCAATTTGCGACAGCTCTGGTGAATAAGCCGGGTGAGCAAGAGTCTCATACTGTAAATTGTGGCGTTTCCAGACCATTATTTGTGAAATGTGAGGTAGAGCATTATCATAGAGCAGTAGGACGCCATGTCTATTATCCAATGCAGGCTGCTTCTTGCATAATTTGTCATGCATTTTTGGAGTTCCGCACATTTCTCTGCATTTATTGCATTACCAGATTTTAGGAATGAATAACGGATAACACCGGCTGCAGACTACCAAACGTTCACCATATGTTTCTTAGGGCGAAGATTAGGCTTTGTCGTATAGGATCCATTTTATTTTCACACGTTATAACTCTATATGAAAACAGATCCCTTTGGTTTCGTTTGAGAAACGAAGTGCACACATTAAGTCGAAGTGTTTTGAGTGTACGTTAATAGACGAGGAACTCATTTGTCCAACTTCTTCACTTTCCCAATGGCTTCAAGGTGCCAGGAAACTTCAATAATGCACGACTATTTGCCTGCGAATCTCGTACAATTTGGTGTGTATCGGATTCAATTAAAGCCTTCAATTGATCATTATCGATTGCTTCTTTCCGTCGACCACGTAGCTGATTTTGAAGGCTGATGTCGCCAGATCGAAAACTTTCAATTTAGATCTGGATTTTAGATCTGCAAACTTCATTAGCTGCACATTCCACGAGAAAAACGTAAAATATCTAGCATAAATATATCGTTTGCAACATGCATTCAAATTTTTTTAATTTTCCCCCTTTCCACCGTTAGAAGGCGAAATTGCAACTTTCGGCGATTCGAACAGTGCGAACAGTAATTTCATCCATACCTATATAATACAAAATAATTTTTTATTCTGAAAATGATCAGTTAAGCCTTAAACCTACCCACCATGTGGTAACGAGGCAATTCATTGTTGTCAATGCAAACTCATAACCTTCACATTCAACCACTAAAATTTCAAACTTCTATCGAAACTTGTTCAAGCAAAATACATCGTTTGTAATATTTATTAAAATTTTGCAAAATTCAACTTTTTTTCCAATCGTTAGAAGGCGCAATTTAAAATATGTGAAGATTAGGTAAATGCGATTCGCAATAATTAGTCAATACCTATTGAACACAAAATTGTATTTCTAAAAACTGACAACTGTCTCTTAGAATAAAACGTGTGGATTTCGGGCAACGCCTTTTGGTTAGGGAACAACTAATTGTTGCCAAAAAAACCTCAGAAACTTTGCATTTCATCAAGAAATTTTCAAATTTCTAGCACAAATACGCCGTTTGCAATATTTATTCAAATTTTGAAATTTTGAAATTTTTCTGCAGTTCCCAGGTTCGAGACCCACCTGTGCCAGAGTTGAGATTTATCTCCGCAAAACTCCCCGCCTTGCCGTCGATCAGTAAGGGACACCGATGGCTTTGGTAAGGCCGCGGTCCTTCGGATAGGGCGTTAAGTCATGGCCCCGTGTGCAGAAGAGACCATACTCTGTGCACGTTAAAGAACATGCTGGATGGCCCTAACGGAAGGCTACCATGTCTCCCAATAACTGTACAAGTAAGTTCCCTCCCCCAACCTTCTCTGAGACTTCAGGGCCTTGTGACAAATAAATGTTCTCTGAGACTTCAACAGAATCGCAACAAATAATGTTGAAATTCTAGATTTGATTAAGATCTTAATATTCAGTTATATTTTTCCATAAAAATTTTATTTTAAAAGTTATAGAACTTTAAAATTAAACATTTAGTAATTATTCCACAGTGAATATAACATAAAAAGGGAATGAAATATAACTGTAATAATGCATTAATCTGTACCTAAAATATGCTTTTTCTGAAGGAATTTGGCATCATGTTTGCTGCAATGCTTCAAATTTTAAGTCCGGATTTCAGTCCCGGATTTTAATGTATGGACGTAGAATTTCTTTTTGAATATCAATGAACATAATTGCTTAGTATGTGAATCCTCTCTGTTTCGAGCGGGCGGGGTGGCTCTAGTCCGCAGTACCCAAGTTCGAATAGTACTTGGACCAGTGTTGAGATTTATCTGCGAAAAACTCCGCACCCTCGGTCAATAGGGGACATCGTTGGTCATGGGAAGGCCATGGTCCGTCGGATAGGACGTTAAGCCATGGCCCGTCGGATAGGACGTTAAGCCATGGACGTTAAGCCATGACCCGTTTGCAGAAGTGCCATACGCTGTGCACGTTAAAGGAGACGATGGATCAACTTAACGAGAAGCTATCATTTGTCTCCAAACAGCTATTCCAGTGGTTCCTTCTCGCAACCTCCTCTGAATTTTCGGGGTCCTTGTGACCTGGGTTGTTTCATCTCTGAGCGGCACTTTTTTGCACACCATGGGCTAAATGGCCAAGTCACATGGACCCCGAAGACTCAGAGAAGGTTGGGGGAGTAGACCCACTGGAACAACTGTTGGGAGACAGAATGTAGCCTCCCGTCAAAGCTATCCAGGGTGTTCTTTAACGTGCACATGGTATGGCTCTCCCGCACACAGAGTCACGGCTTAACGTCTCATCCGACGGACGGCGGCCTTTCTAAGCCCATCGGTATCCCCTACTGACCGTGGCAGGGAGGGGAATTTTGCGGAGATAAATCTCAACTCTGACCCAGTTGGGACTCGAACCTGGGAATTACAGATTACGAGCCTTTCGCACTACTGACTGAGCCACCCCCGCTCCTCCTTGTGACCTGGGCATTTAGACCATTGTGTGCAACAAAAGTACCGCTCAGAGGTGAAACAACCCCAATTCTGCAATTGCCAACTTTTTCCACCGTAGAGGGCGCAATTTGAACTTTCGGGAGATTAGAGAAATGCGAATCGTATTATTTCATGAATATCCATCCAACTAAACTTTTCAATTTATATCTGAAAACTACTTGAATGTCTACAGACGGACAGCCAGACGACAAAGTGGAAACATTGGATCTCTTTTTTTTAAAACGGGGTAAAATTTAAACAAAACAAGAACATTTACCACGAAATTTCTCGTTACGTCCTGCTATCGAAAGGTTTTACCTTAAAGGGAGTTCTAGGCCAACTATTTGGTTTTTTTCACTCGGTACGCGATAATTCACGGCACCATCTAGTGCAGGTCTGGGCAAACGTTTCAGCTGAAGGGCCGTATAGAAAGCTGAAACTGAATGGCGGGTCGCATATGAAACTGAAATGGAATGAAGGGCAGCCAAAGAAATAAGTTATCAGTTACGTATGTATAACAAAAGCAAAAACATCTAAAGTGAAATTTAAACAATATAATTTTAATTGATTACATTAACGAGAATTCGCTTCGCTGTTTTTTTCCTGTCCTCTATATTTTTTTTCCCCTTTTACAATTTTTTTGTCATCAGTAGCTTGCAGGCCGTAGTTTCCCGAGGCCTCATCTAGTGTGAAGTCGTAATGTGCCCAGGTCGCATGTAGCATGAAGTCGTGCCCCTATGACAAAATTATGCCCTGATGATGTAAAGAAAGTGCCTCTTCAATGACTTCGATAGTCATCATTTTCATCAGGATCTGCTTTACCACAGCACGAGGTAAATTTGTCAATAAAGCTCGTAGATTTATTCAGCATTAATATATAAGAGTAGACAGGGATGGGATAGCAATGCCTAAGTTCGTTCCAGGGGACAAATAAGCTAGCACCTGTCCTACTTTCATGAGCCCTCCAACTAAAAAAATACAGCATTCTCTCCGTAACACATTGTTGCCGACCGAAGCGAAGTTGAGAATCTACCGCTCCTTCAGGTATTAATAATTTATGCTCTTCATAAGTAATAAAATTATCGTCGAATCAGTTGCATTTAAAAAATTCGCCCAGAACTCCTTCAAGCGTAGAGATGCTATGCATGAAAAAAAATTACTTATTTTTTGCAAATTTCGAAGGGAAATTAACATTTTTAATAATCCAACAATAACTTCCTTTAAATCTCCATTCTTAATTTTAAAATATAAAATATTTATCCACTATAATATTTTTGTTCAAAACAAACTCTTCCCTTCATATGTCCCTTACCCACTTTTTTTCCGGCGGCATTGTCTCAATTTGAAGCGCGTAAGGCTCGCATTCTCTAGTTCAAAGTTTCGAGAACAACCTGCGCTAGAATTGAGATTTATTCCGCTGAAGTCCCGTCCTGCCCTCAGTCAGAAAGGGGCACCGATGAGCTTTGAAAGGATGCCGTCCATCCCTCGGTCAGAAAGGGGCACCAATGAGCTTTGAAAGGATGCCGTCCATCGAATGAAAGGGAAAGCCGTGGTCCAAGTGCAGGATAACTATACCCTGTAAAATATCATTTTAACCTTTCCTGTTCGGTCTTTTTAAAATACCAAATAATATCTATTTGGGTTGCGTCAGCTCTGAGGAGCACTTTTTTTTTGCACACAATTGGGGCATCCTATGACCGAGCTGTTGGCACGCTTGGCTACTGATCAAAGGATCCCTGGTAAGACATGGATACTTGTGTTGTCTTTACGCTGAGATCCCGTCATTCTCACAGACATTCTACTGTGGCGTATTAAACTGGCAGGCTCCTGTCAGACTACTGTGGACAAGCAGCTGCTTCAGGGAATATTTATTTATTTTTATAGGTTAAATGGCCAGTTCATAGGAAACCCAGACTCAGAGAAAGTTAATGGCAACTGCCAACTTCCCATCAAGGCTATATAGCTGGGCGATTTATTCGAAACTGGAAACTGCAGATTATGAACCTGGCACGCAACTTACTGAATCAAACCCCATCCCCAATTATTTCGAACACCCCTTTTTTAAGGGTCCAAGAAATCATGGAGGGGGTATTTTTATAACCTATGGCACTGCTTTACTTGCTTTCCTTTAATATAACTCGTCGGAAATGGATGGGGAATAAACATTCTCACAAACCAACAAATGACGACCAAAAATATTACGAAAATAGGTAAATATAAACTTTATTCCTCTTGTTTCTTTGTTGATGATGCATCATCAATTAATTTTTCGACAAATATCTCCTAAGAAACTGTCTTCCGTTTATGCTTTCGGAAATCAACGAAATTAGGCACATCGTTTTCAGGAATAAAAATATTTATCACGCAGTTATTTAGTTGAAACAATTTTCATTTAATTATTAATCTCGAATCTCTTTTAGGGAATTATCTGGCACCGAGTTTAAAAAAATAAATAGAACATCCGGCTAGGCTACATAGAACAAAGAATAACGTCACTGAAACAACGCGGTGAAAACAATGGATGAGACGTTGTCCAAAAGACGCAACAAAGTAACAATTCGAAACGACCGTTACCTCGAGTAGAACTTCACTTCATGCTTTTTCGCTGTGCTAGTAAAACGTGCTTTGATATTGCTATCATATAAAATATCGCTAGATATTACTGCAATGAATGATTCTGAGAGTTACTTAAAGTGTCAGAAGGAGTTTGAATATGTCCGAGACCTGGGGGAAGGAGGATTTGGTCAGGTTTTTGAGATGCTGGATAAGAAGACAGGAAAGAACGTGGCAATAAAAGTGGTGAGGCGACCTTCCCCAGGTGAAGAAATATATTGGCCACAACTTCATCATAGATGTGTTGTTTCTCTGTACAAGACTTTAGTACTTGGAGATAGAATGGCCTTCGTAATGCCTTTGATGAAAAGAAACTTACATGATGCGATTTACGATTCGGATTTTATTAATGACGCTAACAGTTTCATCAGGAAGAGGAAGTATACTTTTCACATACTACGTGGGCTTGCTTATTTGCACGGTCGTAATTTAGCTCATATGGACTTGAAGGAAGAGAACATCATGATCCATCTAACTTCAGATCGTGCGCTCCTGACAGATTTCTCGTTTCTGACTAACATTGAAAGTGTGGATAGCTACACGTTCGGGGCGCCCTGCACTTATCTACCTCCTGAAGTATTGTCAACCCGTTGGCAAGGCCCAGTTCATGGTGTATCATTTGAGATGTGGACATTTGGAATCACCTGTCTTCAGTTTTTCACTCGAATGGCCTTTACAAGAATGTTGGACATCATTTCTAAGTAACCCACGTTCGATGACCATATGTTTCCTATTTTGAGCGAGTTGTTCGTCAGACGGAATATGCATCTGGTGTTAGCTAAAATGCATCCCTCTGCTTTTGTCTCTCTGGAAACTGCTGAAAACTGTTCGTTGAGTTCCTCGGAAAGTTCCTCTGCATGGAACCAGCGATGAGATTAGGTGCAGAACAAGGTCTCAAGCATCCTTTCATGAATATTCCAGAAAGCATGCAGGAATTGGAAGATGAAGACGGATCAGAAAAAGATGATATAGTTGTTGCTGAAAGTGGTCCCCCAAGAGATGATGAACCTCCGAGAGAGATGAAAGTAAGGAGGGTGGTCGGAATGTGCTTACGAGCAAGGATGTGGTTATCGAAGAAGAAAAGAAAGTTAAGTGCCAGAATCAGAAGAATGATCTGCTGTTTGCAGCCCAGAACGTTCTTGATGGAATAAATTATATCTTGTTTAGGAAATGTTAAAAAGAGACATCTTAGCCCACAAAAGAAAAAGAGACAAAAATATATGTTCTATTATTGTGGCCAATATATTTCCAGTGATGATATCTGTGAAAGTAAGAGAAAAAAAATGAAAGGAAAAGAGAAAAAAAAAAGAATAAAAAGATTATTTTATTCTTTTCAGGGCCCCCCGGCCTGCGAATGGTTGCTACACTTTAGCTGGAGACAGCATTGAATATAAAGAAAATTGTGTTAGCAACCTAAACGTCCTACCCCGCCTTCTCGTGGTGCAGGCTGCTAGTACCTAACAGAAGATGTAATGTTTCTTCTGTTGGGGAACCGAAGGGGAGGGCTGCCAGATTAGAATGACCAATTCATCTGGTCTCATTACTTCATTTTAATCACAATCCTTCCAAATTGCACATCCTTTCTCAAGGTATTGACTTTGCTATGGTTTTAATACAAAATGCATTACTAAAAACTGTTGAAATCTGTTTCAAAATTAAGATTATTACAGAGAATGCTCGAATAACTGCCATTGGAAATATTGCAAATGTTGCTGGGTTACCATTAATTTTCAGTGAGAGATATTGAGGATTATGAGCATAGCCATAATATGACACACAATAATAGAAATATTTTCTATTGTTCAAAGTAACATGTTGAAAGTTACAGTATTTATGGGTTGGATGTTTTACGTTTTAGCAGCATTTTTGGCACACAATGGGTAAAATCGTCAAGTCTCAGTGATTGTTGGGGAAGTGAAACTAGGAGAGCTAGAAATCCCGTACCGATGCCATCCAGCACATTCTTAATGTGCACAAGGAATGGGCTCTGTTAAACATGGGTAAACTTTATGTCCTATTGGACGGCAGTCTTTCAATAGTGCCATCGGTGTCCTCTTTCTGACTGAGGGCAGGACTTTAGCAGAGATAAATCTCAACACTGGAATAGTTGGAACTCGAACCTGGGAACTACAGATTACGAGACTGGTACACTATCATCCCTGTCAGCGAGGAATCACTCATATAAACGTGATGAAGAAAAGTTACACTCCACTGAATGTTAATAAAATTAAATGTTAATAAAACGAAAATCTAAAATCTAATTCTTGAAAATACTCTAGCAATTTTCCAAACATAACCTTGTCCATCCCAGGCAGCTCAGGTACACTAACGTAAATAGGTATGGAAAGTCACATTCAGAGCTCCCTAATTTTGAAAATAAGCTTTTTCCAGAAAAATGTCACTAGAGATGAATTGAAGATCCCAGTCAAAGCTTTCTTTGAATGAGATTTATTTGAATTTCTTGTTCTTGATTTTCAACAATATTCGTGTGATATTTAAAGAGCTTTAGCGCCTGAAGCATTTAAAAGCAGCATCCCTGAAGGTAAAATTTATTTCAAAAACCCATTAAAACATACATTATAATTGTTACAAAAAAACTGCTTACTAATTTAAAAATTAATTAGTCACAATACGAATATTTGCAAATTAAATTTATGCATAATTACTGTATATATACTTGATCAAATATATTCAGTGGGCTACTTCTATTCAGATATTTAATTTTCCATCTGTTATTTTACATTATAAGGAAATTGATTCTTGTTCCAATTAGCAAACTTCCTAATTCTGCTTGGGGGATAAACTTTTAAAAACGGCACCAGGAGCCCACTATCCAAGGAAGTCATGATTGATTATCGAGTCCGACTTGGGCCAGCATTGGGATTTATTTCCGCAAAACCCTCATCCTGCCTCGATCAATAAGGATGCCAGATAAAATGTCAGTTCACTTAAGCTGTGTGAGAGTTCTATTATGGTAAGTTTTGGCGCCGTATCTGTCTAACACTAGGATAATCTGCCCAATCCATTCCCATGCTCTTCAAGGCTTCTGGATTACCAGACAATCTTTTCTTGGTCCATGCAGGGCTACTTCTTCGCCTAGACACTCTAGGCACGTGCTTAGAGCCCGTAAATCTGAGGGGCCCGGAAAGAACTCGGAACGCATCGAAAAATAATAATAGATTTTATTTTTTGTGGCAAGTAAATTTATAATTGTGATGAAAATGCATATGGGAGAAACGATTCATGTCTCATTATCATATACCCAGGGTCAATGGTTCCTGATCCTTGGCGGCGTGTATTGGATCCATCTTGAACCCACTGGCGCCATAGATGCACGATGGTGCTGGAATTGTGGCCTAGGTTGGCCACATCTCTGTACAACAAACCAGCTTCTCTAAGGTCGATGATTCTTCGACGCTCAAAGTCTGTTAACTGTTGGAACGGCTGTCGACACCTAAGTAGAGGTTTAAAACAATTTCCACAACGTTTTTCGACTAGGGAGCTTTGGTTGTCTTTATATGTGTCTGACTGCTCCGCACTTGTGAAGTCAGCTAGCGCCTGTCCAATCGTTTCGATCGTCCTGCAGACTAATAATTTCCATGCATTTACATCCCTAAATTTCATCACATTTGCTTAACTTCCTGCAAGTGTTGCATGTTTTATTTCCTGTAGTTTTATTTCCTGTATATCATAATTTCCGATATCTATGACTCAAAACGCACCAAGAACCAATTTTTCGCCCTCCACCTCCTGTGATTTACGTATATTTGACCTCTGATCTCGAAAGATTCATCACATCCAAAATTTCGCAACATTTCCGATAGCTAAGACCCAAAAACCCTCCTGAATTCAGTTTTTAGTTTTCGAGCATCGATAGATCAAATTTTGACCTCGAACGACCTTGCGAATCTGAAATTTAACAAATTTTCTGTCACTTACAACAGAATCATCCCTGGACACCAACTTTCATGTTTCCAGTATTCTATACCCCTATGACTTATATTTGACCTTAAAGGACACGTCGGAGGGCAATTTTTTTTAATTCTCAGCGCAAGAGACTAGTGATTGCAGCACTGAATACCATTTAGCCGGTTACTAGATGTTTCCTTTGATTTTTCGAGTATCCGAGTACCTGGGTAATTTTGTTCATATATTCAATTATAATCGGAAAACTTTCATAATTACATTATTGTCAAAAAATTACAGACAAAATTAAATAAGTAAAATACAAAATACCACCTCAAGCAGCTGCATGCCACAGAGGTCTGACGGGAGCCTGTCAGTTTAAGATAGCATAGTAGAAGGTTTATGAAGATGGCGAGAGCTCAGCAGAAAGACAACACAGACATCTATGCCTTACTCGGGGATCGAACCAAGGTCACTTTGATTAACAATCAAGCGAGCTAATCACTCGGTCACGGGACGGCTAACACAGGCACAATTATAATAATTAAAATCAGAAATTCTTGTCTTAAAATTTCAATAAAATAATCTGGAGATCTTTGTTAAAAGATGCAAAAATATATCTGTAAATAGTGCCACCATGCATTCGCCTTCGAGGCATAGAAAACTTCAACTATTAATGAGCTTTTCTTTCGAGTGTGAAATGTTTAAACCTCCACACCTGTTTAAATACGAAAAGAACATTGGGAATATTGATATTTAGATAGAATTGATTGAGATCTTTAACATGCTTTTAGTCACATTTTTCTATAAAACACCTAGTTTAAAAGTTCCATTGCTATAACATGGGGTGGGATGGTCTTAATTCAATGATCACTCAGTGTATATTCACTCTGTTACTCTGCATGCCCAAAAGTTACGTTTGTCACAAAACTTCTTGTGATTCGTAACTGTACAGCGTGACATTATGAAAGAATCGTTTATCTATCCTTTTTAAAGGATAACGAAATGAGGGACGAATTCTTTATAAGCTTCATTAATCCTTTCGCTATAAGCTTTCATTCGACATATAACGCGTTACTATTGGCTCCCTTATTTGAAAACTATAGTGGTACAGAAGTTTGCCCCCATTCTGTAGCAAAACACACATAGTAGTAGGGTTGGGTTGTTTTATCTCTGAGCGTCACTTTTTTGCACACCATGGGCTAAATGGCCAGATCACATGGACCCCGAAGGCTCAGAGAAGGTTGGGGGGAGGGGACCCACTGGAACAACTGTTGGGAGACAGATGGTAGCCTCCAGTCAAGGCCATCCAGCGTGTTCTTTAACGTGCACAGGATATGGCTCTCCCGCACACGGGGCCACTGCTTAACGTCCATCCGACGAAAGGCGTCCCCTACTGACCGTGGGCAGGGCGGGGAATTTTGCAGAGATAAATCTCAACGCTGACCCAGCTGGGACTCGAACCTGGGAACTACAGATTACGAGCCTGGCGCGCTACCGACTGAGCCAACCCGCCCCCATAGTAGCCTAACCACTGTGTAGCTGCCTCTGTAATTGCCCAACTTTAATTCCACTAAACATATATTTTATAAAACAGGAGTATTATGAAGAATTACTGTACAAAGAAAAGTATTATATAACAATGAAAAATTCATGCTACCTGCAGACATGTGGATTTCTGATCAGGTGACTCACTATTGGAATAACTTGACCTCCATTACAAGATGAACCAAAAGGGCAGGAAACATCATGCAAACAGATGTAAGCTCCTGTATGATGCGATCTTGAGTGTAAAGGGAAAAACCTTCTTGGGCAGGTGGATAGGAACACACCACCTCCTGAAATATAGGAAACACCTTTGTTTTAATTCTATCACTTACGACATAGAAAATACTTTTTGAAATACTTACAGGTCTTTCAAATGTAGTTTTATTTTAACGTTTCAAGTGAAGTCAGTTCTGCAATAAAATTGATAGTCAGATTACGTTGATTGATTACATTATAAAATAAAAAAGATTCACAACTGAACAGAGTTGATAATGCATAAACAAATATTAACCAGAAAACTTTGTTAAACTCTAACATTATATATACAATACTTCATTTTAAACACTCGATCCTGAAAGCAAACGGCTTATCAATAGATGAGACATGGGCCAGGCACGTACCCAGGATTCAGCTTCGGGGGAATCCGGAAATTTTGTTTCGGTGGGGATCCGAGAATTTTGTTTCGTTAGAGGTCCGAGAATTCCGTTTCGGGGAAGCTCTGAAAATGTAGCTTCAGGGGGTGGCGGGGGAAGGAGTATCTGAGAATAAGACTTGAGTAGGATTTCCCAATTACTAAAGTATTCCCCCGAACAGGAAAGGTTAAAATGATATTCTATACACAATGAGATGTTATAATTTTTTTAATCTATTCTTGTCGGCAGACATTAAATACGGGACTGAGATAAAATTATACAAATGTTGTGGATTTCAAATCAGGTAGAAAAGTTTGAGATTTAGTATAAGACGCCAAGATTTTAAGGCCCCCCCCCCTCTGAATCATCATCATCATCATCATCATCCTCAAGCAGCCATGGGCTACGGAGGTCCAACCAGACCGTGCAATTTAGTTCTCCAAGCAAGTCTATCCTGAGCTACATCTACTGCATCTGGCCACTGGACACCAATTCTAACAAGGTCCTGTTTGACATTGTCTGTCCACCGCATCCTAGGTCTCCCCTTCTTTCTGAGGCCTTTAGGCACACTGTTCATAACCCTATTCGCCAATCTATAATTATTCATACGGGCAACATGGCCAAACCAACGGAGTCTCTCTCTGCACAATATGCTGCTTAAAGGAGGTTGCAAACTCATTTGCCTAACCTCATCATTAGTTACAAAGTTGAACCACCTAATGCCCAAGATACTGCGTAAGCATCTGGAATCAAAGCATCTAGTTTCCTGTTATCTTGTTTACAAAGTGTCCAGGTTTCACTACCATAACTAACCCTAGAAAGAACCAAACTATTATACAGTCTAATTTTAGTCTTTAGGTGTATACGCCTATTTCTCCACACTCTCCATAGATTCTTAAAAGTCCCAGCAGCAATCCCTATTCTTCTATTTATCTCAAGCCGCACATCACCAGTATCTGTTACATAGTTCACAAGATAATTAAACTGTGACACCTGCTCAAGACTGAAACCATTCAAATTAACTGAATCACAACCTGCCTGACCAATTTTCATCACTTTAGTTTTCTCTCTGTTTATAACCAAACCTACTGTACTACCAGTCTCATCAACAGTTCGAATGAAAGAGTTCATCTCATCCACATCATTTGCCAAAAGGGCTAAATCATCAGCATAATCTAAATCAGAAATTTTCGTATCTCCAGCCCATTTAAGGCCAAAAGATTTCCCTGGAAGTGAATTTCGCATAACATAATCAACAACCAAACTAAAGAGAAAAGGAGACAAAATGCACCCTTGTCGAACACCAGAAGTAATGCTAAACCAATTGCTACAAGCCTTACCAACTCTCACACACGACTCAGTGTTATTATAGAGAGCTTTCATTATGTTAATTAACTTGTCAGGTATACCATATGATCTCACAATGAACCACAAATTATGAGGATCAACAGAGTCGAAAGCCTTTTTGAAATCAACAAAGCTAGCAACCAAAAGTTTCTGAAACTCTAAACATTTCTCAAGAATCTGCCTAAGTGAAAATATCTGATCCACACATCCCCTACCACTTCTGAATCCACATTGCTCATCACGCAATTGCCTGTCAACCAGATTCTTAATTCTATTAAGCACAATCATGGATAGAACTTTACCTGGAACAGAGAGTAGGCTGATACCCCTATAGTTATCACAAGAACTGCGATCACCTTTTTTGAAAATAGGGATAACAATAGCCCTGGTAAAATCCTTAGGAATCATGCCTTTATCATAAAAGATATTCAGAATATCAGTCATCCAAGTGGTAACTGAAACATTCCCAGCTCTAAGCATTTCGGTAGTAATTTCATCTACCCCTAGGGATTTATGTAGTTTAAGTTTAGAAACAGCCAAAATAACTTCAGATTCTGTTATAGGGCCAACATTAAAGCCACCAATGCATCTATCATCATTGCAAACAATGGGAGTAGAACTAACTGCATTGTTTAGAACATCACTGAAATGCTCAGCCCACCTAGCCATGACAGAATCCTTCCCTTCTATAAACGTACCTTGTTTATCCTTCAATCCCTGTATATCTGTCCGTTTTCTACCACACAAAACATTAACTAACTGGTACAGCTCTCTGCTGTTGTGCTGTCTAAACTGCTTCCTCGGCTTTGTCAGCCAAACCATCAAGCCAAAGATTCTTATCAGCAGCTAACTGATCTTTTACACGTTTATTAAGTTCTCTATAATGCTTTCTATTAGGACTAGTAGGGTATTGATTAAAGACATTCCTGCAGTTCTTTCTTTCTGAAATAAGCTCAAGTGCCTTATCACTCAGATAATTCTGTCTCTTCTGCTCCTTTTTTCCTATAAGAGTACTGTTAGTGTCCAAAAAAGCCTGTTTAAAATGATCCCATTCTTCCTCAACTTCAGTAGTAAGCAAACCATGACTGTCATAATGACTAAGTAACCTATCATTGTAAGCTTTGGCTATAACTGGATCTTTCAGAGCTTCAGTATTAAAAGTAAATTTTTTAACCCTAGCACAACACTTTTTAAGTTTAAGTTGCAAGACACTTTTAACAAGGTAATGGTCAGATCCAATTTCAGCTCCCCTATATGCCCTGGTATTCCTAACAGAACTAGCCCATTTGCTGTTAATTAATATGTAATCAATCATATTCTTATGCAGCCCATCAGGTGAAACCCATGTGTACTTATGTATGTCGCGGTGTTTGTAATAAGTGTTAGTTATTCTGAATCCATTGAGTTTACTTACCTGTAGGAGACGTTGCCCATTGCCATTGCAGCTACCAATACCAAAAGGGCCTATTACTCCTCCCCAAAGGTCAGCGTCAGTACCAACTTTGGCATTGAAGTCACCAAGAACAAGTGTAATATCTCCTTTCTTGACAGAATTCAAAATATCCTGAAGTTGTTCATAAAACCTATCCTTCTCATCCTCATCGGCATCCTCAGTGGGGGCATAACAGCAGATAACATTCAATTCTTTAACGCTTGTCTGAAATTTTGCTGTAGAAACCTCTCATTAATGCACTCATATCCTAGAAGAGCATCACTAGCGTGTCTGCTGAGAAGCAGACCCACGCCTTGGTGATGCTTATTGTCGTCCCTCCCTGAAAAGAGAAATTTAAGATTATTTTTAAGAATCTGACCTTTATCTGTGCATCTGGTCTCTTGCAAGCCGAGAATATCTAAATTATAATGGTGGAATTCTTGTGTGAGGACATCAAGAGAAAAAGCTCTGTGCAGAGTCCCCACATTCCAACTACCTATGGAGGGAAAATGGTTAGTGGGATGTTTAAAGAAACTATGTTTATTGAGAGAGGGAATGTCGACAATATCAAACAGCCCCCTAATCGCAGACATGGGGCAAAGACCCGTTCCCCCACTACTAAAGGCTGAAGCCATCTACACTGGAAGACTTCCTCCAATGTAGAATTTGACGATGCCAATAGAAGCAAAGAGTTCAGGTGCCTGCGATGACTTCTGCTCAGGATTATCCACCAGCTGATAAACATATCCTGTGAATCTATTCACTTGGGGCTGTCAACCCACAAACAAACAGAAAACACAGCGGATTTTCCCTCCACAGAAGCCCACCAGTGCAGCTAAATCAGGATCCATAATCAAGCTCAGAGCCATATATCTGTCCAGTCCAGTGGGTTTATATGGTCAGCACCAGGACCCTGTGTGGTTGACCACTCCTCAGCAGGGTAGAAAAAAAAGAAAAGTAGCCATAGTTGTCCAGATCATTAGGCCACACTAATCTGGCAGCCCTCCCCTTCTGTTCACTTCCACAAGAGAGTATGTCTTTTGAAAGGTACTAACGGTCCGCACCACGAGAATGCGGGGTCGGACATTAGGTGCTAGGCCTGGCCGGTTCTATGCATCATCACAGGGGATTGGTGCATAGCTCTCTTTCCAGTAACTACCTAGCTACCATTTACAGACCCTCTGAATACGTTCCTGATAATGGCATTGGTATACCGCATAGGCAGTCGAAACCTGAATATTGCTAATTAATCATACAGTGAAAATTTTATTACGGTTTCATAGGCTAGTTTTTTAATTTCAACTTCCATTTCTTTACGCGTTCAGAAACAAAATATCTCGGAGCATAATAATATCATTAATATCTCTGGGGTTAATGGAAAATACTGGATTTTTATAACTCCGGGGTTTTTACCAATACCAGTTTCCTGTTTAAAGAATCTAACAGCTGTTTGATACAGATGTCTGACAGGAACCTGCCAGTATGATGCGCAAGAGGGAATTTATGCGAGGAAGGCGAAAAAGCAAGAAAGGCAACAGAGAAAAGAAACATCCGTACCTGATCCAGGGTTCGAGTCTAGGTCCCTTTGATCAGTAGTCAAGCACGCTAATCACTCGTCCACCGGGACTATAGTACATATATAAATATAATCTCAAATGTTTTATAGAAACATATTTGACCTCTAGAAAAAGGGATAATTGAAATTAAATTCTAGACCAGCAAGCATCTCTGCCTACAACAGAGAGTAGGCAAAACACGATACAATGTGAAACGGTTAACATGAACATCAGAGGGCTAGTGTAAATGTTTCGTTTTAAAGTTATTTCATATCAGATCAACTGAGATCAAGACCTCGACCTCTCCGAGTAAACACTCGTAATTATAAACAGAAAGAAACTAATTTATTTTGCCTTTGTGTCCAATAGTTTTATGATATAACCGTTCAATATTTCCAAAGAAAACTTCAATATTTGAACTACAGTGCAAAACCCATTAACACGAAAGTTCAGGGACCATTGAAAATACTCATGTTAACAATATATTGATAAATTAGATATATTATTGTTGAACTGATGGTCAGAGAGGGGTCGGAATGAGAGTCTAGAAATCAAGAGGCGCCTTGATTTACAACCCCTAGCTATCAAATAGAACGAAACTTTAGTTTGAACGCGACGTCCGACCAGGGGAGTTGCAACACGTGACGTGCATAATGCGTTTCTACTGTTCGTGAACGATGGCGCGTCAACTCAGTTGTTACTCCAAATTAAAAGCCCACGGAACAGTTAATTTGTTGTGGGCGAAAAACTTAAATTGTACGGAAATCCATCGAGAAATATCCGCTATATACGGGGAAAATGCGGAATCAATATCTCGTCAGGGTATTATTAAGTGTTGCCAACAGTTTGAAAACTGCCGTACAGATTTGACAGACAAATACCGCAAAATTAGGCGTGAGATGATTCAGGAAGATTGCTGGATTAAATTTAGTAGCGACTACAATTTATTCGGTAAATTCCAAATACGAAAAAAGCATCTGGGAGAGCATAGGTTTGGTTAGATGAAGAAGCAGCGACTACAATTTATTCGGTAAATTCCAAATACGAAAAAAGCATCTGGGAGAGCATAGGTTTGGTTAGATGAAGAAGCAAAAAAGCGGTTTTGACCTGATTCGTAGACACTGCAGCTGACATTGCACCCTCAGGGAATGGGCAAATTAATCATATGTTCGGATAAGTTTTTACCTAACTTGGACTACTATGAGGAGAAGTATATTCAGATTGTATCGTCACAAAACATATATGCCGTTCTCATACACTTTGTTGTAGTAAACTAGCAAATTTTTCCTGTTTCTCGGATATTTAAAACAGATTACAATCCTCACAGCAGAAAATTTTATTTCAAACATAACTCATCACATTGAACCACCTTTTATTAATTTTTCCACTTTTTTATTATTTTTTTTTTTGGGAGGGGTGAAGGTTCGAGGAGCGGAAACGAAGGTTGTGGCAGAACATTTATGTAAGTTAAATAAAGAGGAGCCTCATACCGATTTATCAGTCCTAGCTCCTGTCTTTTGATAGTTCTTGATCAAAGAGTAAACAGACAGACCAGCAGAGAAACTCTCCAAAATATTACATATACGTTTACAGTAGGTGATCACAACGATTTTTAGCGCAATAAACCTTATATGAAGCTAAAATGAAAAAATTATTTCCAATTATTTTTATATTATATTTAAATTAAGTAAATTTGCCCCTCTTTTCTTCTTCTTTTGTTAGCTAACCTTAACTTGAATTAAAAGGATGTTGTCAGATTTCCATGCCAAGTGGCTATTAAACAGAAAACAATTTTCTAAAGAAATTTACACTCTATTTGGATAATTAAAAATATTGGTTGGGAGCTGTAGCGATGAACAAATTACGTTTTGCTAACTGATATTTAGTCAATTGAAATTCGATAAAAACACTCTTGAACATCAAACTCAAAGTTAGAGAGTGTGACTTTAAATTATCTTCTGACGAGTGGGATACCAACTCTTGGACAGATGTTATCAAGCCGTGTGGTTGGTTCGTTCAGGAAGTTCCCATATCACACGGTTGAAGACAATTTTTCCTCTAACTTTGAATTTGATGTTCAAGATTGTATTTTCATTGAACTACAGTGATAAAAAATAATAACAGCTAACTCATCACAATGCTCATGGAAAAATCTAAAAAATTCTAAACTAATTCGAAAATTTTGCTTTTAATTATGAATGAAAAGTTTATTTGAAAAACAAACTTCATATAATCTAAATGCAAAATAAAAAAATTTGTTAGCTTAAAACAAAAATTTAATCTGCGATATTTCATTTTACACTGTAAAACACGCCACAGAAATGCTCACCTTCCAGTTGTCCGATCTTCTCAATATTGTTCAAAGTAAAGTTAATATATTCGAGCTTCTTCAGTCGACCTATATTTTCTAAAACTACAAAGAGACGTTAATTTAATTTTAAAATAATTTTAACTTTAATATAAAGATAAAAGTTATGTATATCAATAAAAGTTGTGAAATTTTCAAAACATCTGGTCATTAGACTTTTAGTAGAAGAGTGGTCTCCAAAATCGGATGAGCGAAAAAAAATAATGATTTTGAATTGCTAGAAAAAAATATATATTTGCTAATATATTTAAATTTCGAGGTCATTTTACCTACTCGCTTGAGAATCTGGTGGAATTCGTTTGAGGATTTTCTCTGGAAACACGTTCAACCAGACCTTACTAGTACGTGGTTAAAAGACAGTTTCATAAAGATGTCTGGGCATACAATGTGGAGCGCAGAGAGAGCACGGTTGCCAAGTTTAGCCTTTTAATGTATTTATCATCCGGCAACCCTGAGAGGAGGGGGTCACTTACTCATTCGATCTCAACTAGTAACAGTAGATTAGCACTAATCAAAACAGCATTGCGTTTTTAGTCTTCTGAGCCTTTTATCAGTTTTCCTCGTTTACTTCAATACGGATAAATTAATTTTTGAATTATATCTAGTTTTTCAACCTCATAAGATGTAACCAATAGAAATAACTGAACGTAGAACTCGACCTTCGAATCGTGATATTATAAGGTGTCAAATCAAGTTTATTAGAAATTTATGAAATAGTCACATTGTTCTAATTAAATTATATTTTATGTTTATTTTCATCCTATCTTATTTCAATTGTATACTTATAAGTTTTAAACGCTATATTTTAAAGTCTGTAAGGATTGCAGGACTTCAGCAATATAATTAACATAAACATCCATGCCTTACACGGGGCTCGAACCCAGGTCCCTTTTATCAGTAGCGAAGCGTGCTAACCAATGAGCCACGGGATGGCCTACTTACAAATAAATGTATGAAACATAAATATAAATATATCTTCATACATATTGGAGGTTGATATAGTGGTGCGTGATGAAATAAAGTTTGCATACCACTGCAGTAGACAGTTAATTATGACAACCCACTTAATAAGCAGGAGGCCGCCTCGAATTCCAATAACTGATTGAAGACATGGCATGGATGCCATTAGGTTATATCTCTGGAAATACGCTGAGCCAGACTACACTGTAAAATCACCCCTTCCCCACAGTTGAGTAACTGTAATCGATGGGGTTCAGACCTGGTAAGTTGTGGCCATGTAAAAGGGTTAAGCCGTCGTCTAATGTTTTGAAAAACCAATCTTTTACAATACGAGCTCGGATATGGTTGAAAGATTCCATCACCATTGACGAACGTTAGCTTTTTAGGGTGTACTTAATCTACAGATACTTAACACTCTCTGTACCTCGTCTCACCTATATCAGATGAACCAAATCCTCCCACCTGACCAGTATTTCTCAAAATTTTTCTCTCATGGTCTCCTTCTAAGCTTATTCATTTGCCTTTGTGGCTCCTCTTACAGCCACTGTTAGTTGAAAACCTGTTCCATGTGGTCCCCCTAGAACTGTGGCGTGACCACCTGGAGGATGGCATATGGACCACGTTGAAAGTCACTTCCCTAGACGATGAAACCACCGTCACTTCCTTGCATTGCACTCAATCAATTGCTTCATTCTTCTTTTGCAATACATGTAGCCGTCAGTCTGCAATATAAATTCGATTCATCAGACTACAACATTTCCAATCGTCCATGATCCATACCTGATGTTTCAGACACCATTTAAGGTGCAGATTTCAATGTTTTTGAGTTAAAAGTTACAGAAATCTATCGTGACATCAGAAACGATAAAGAGTTCGACTGAATTCTCCTACTGAATTTTGTGACTTTCAGCGTTGAACTCTCAGGTGAGAGTCTCAACTATTACCTGCCTGTTGGAGGATTTTTAAACCTGCAGAATGAAATCCGTCTTTCACCTTATACGCGCACTTTCTATTTCCCATCACAAACACTCTTGTAAATCAAAAACACTCTTGCTCTGTTGCTTGTTGTCGTGTTGGTTGAAACAACCAACACGACAAGTCATTCCTAAGAAAGAGGCAGCCACATACCAACCCATATCTCCAAGTAACATCTCTTTAAAATTCTAACGTTTTTACTTAGACAGATTCTTGATAAATGTTTAGTTTCGGAAAACTCTGATACTAGGTTCTATAGATTTCAAAAAGGCTCTTCACTCTATTGATTGTCATAATTTGTGGTTGATATTGTGATCGCATTGCATAAATAAAAAATAAATATTCCCTCAGCAGCTGCTTTCCACAGAAGTCTTACGGGAGCCTGCAACTTTAATACGCCATAATAGAAGGTGTGAGGATAGCGGGACCTCAGCAGAAAAACGACACAAACATTCATGCCTTACCCGGAGCTCGAACCCAGGTCCGTTTGATCAGTAGCCAAGCACGTTACCCACTCGGCCACTGTGACGGCTTCGTATTGCATACCTGGTCAATTAGGTAGCATAACGATGGCTTTCTAAAATAACATTGACACTTATATGAGAGTTGCCTTGAATTCCAGATGCTTGCACAGTATCTTGAGCATTAAGTGGTTTTCCTAATAAATAAAAAATAAGCGAAGATTAAGCCAGGTGTAGGAGTCAGCAACCATCTTTGAGGAGTTGGTTTGGTTATGTTATCCTATGTACGCTGCAGATTATGGAATAGAGTTAGGAACATTATGGGAGGACCAAATTGCATAGGTTAGTTGGACCTTCGTATTGTATGGCTGCTCAAAGATTATGTACATGTATTCTGTATATTCTTAGTGTTCGTATCTTTTTGCTTTCTACACAATGACGAAACAAAACAATGGCACCAAAATGCAAGCAAGTCTCTTACATTTTGAATTGGAGGAGACCATTTGCCACTCTCAACTATATAAACATTACAGCATATAATATGGTAGCAGTTTAAATTTCGAGGTAAAATCTGCAGGGCTCCAAATTTCGCTTAGCCTCGGACCTTAACATCATAATTAGGCTCTGATTTTATCATCCTTTTGAAACGTACAATGTACTACCTGGTTGTCCTTTGTAAAACATTGCCAAGGAGTAATTTTATCAGTTTTTAGTAGATTAATTTTAAACAAACCTTCATTTCTTAAAGTGTGAAATACATAACAGAAATAAAGCCTCGCCATTTATTCAGTTAAAACAATATTAACGTCTCAAAGGGCATTTAAATTTCCCCAAAAGGAATAAGATGAAATATTTTTTAATTTTCATATAATTTCTTCAAGCACAACATTTATGCACCTATTTTATACATCAAATTATTATAAAGAAGTAATATCTTGAGATCACAACACCGCTTGTCAATATGCTCAATCCTGAAAAATAGATCTACAATTACCATTGCCTCGCTGAGAAAAACAAACATTATTAAAAATCAATATTAGGAAAATCTTTAACATTTTAATTTCATAAAAATCCGACATGGTATCAGAAAACATTATTTTGTTTTTAGTAGGATCGTTGTTTGATTTCTCAATAGCACTATTTTGCACTTACTAAAATAAATATCCAGAGTTCCCAAACACTCAATCTGCTGGACAGGAAAAGGGACTAGCTAGAAGACATGGAAGCATCTCGTCACGGCCATCAAGTGAGTTCTTTAACGTTCACTGATATTGAAGAAGGACCATGGGATATTGAAGGACCTAAGAAGAGAGGACCATGGTTTAATGTCTCCTCCGATGAATCAGAATCCCCTTGACATACAGTATAGCGCGAAAAATTCAAATCTCTGCCTATGATAGAATCAGAGTTCGAGTTTAAAATCAGTTTATTTTTTTCACTTTTAGAGAGGGGGACGGTCAATCACTGAATTTCTACAGGAAATTTGCTGCGTTAAATTTATCTATAACAAAATCCGAGTTGGAAAGCTTAAATACTCTTTCCCTCTCCTTCCCATACTGTCAAACATTTTGAATTCCTTCATTCGAGACCAAAATCTAAAACATAAAGAGGTTTGTGCCGGTATCTATCTGTCCGCTTACGCACCCTAAAGAGATTCTCCTGAACTATCAAAAGAAAAGGAATTTTATATTGATACATTTAATATGTCAATAATATTCAGTTACACTTTATTTTTGTTTGATCCTTCTCGATAATTGTTTCTATCAAAAAGAAAAATTTGCAGTAAAACCTGGATTTTTACGGCCAAAGTCCTTTCACTCAGCGACAAAGTGAGTTCTATGCAAGAGACTCTTCTAATTACTTTGCTTTCGTTTGCTGTCTGAGATTTTGGTTTTATGACTTAGTGTATATATCAATTGTCTTTTTGTGCCCCAAAGCTGTTATTGTTCCTGCTAATAAATTAATCGAATAGGAGCTCATAAGACCTCAAAGAAGAGTGGCGAGAACTAGAAGTGCATTTCTCTAGTATTAAGGAAAAGTTCAAAATAATTGAGAAGTTAGAGGCTGGTTATCTGTTGCTAATGCAGTATATATGGTGATATTATGTTATTAAAGAAACTGTCTGATATGAAGAAAAGTGCAGACAAGGCAAAACAATATGCTCTTAAATCTGATGATGATGCTTTTAGAAGTCGAAAAAACGTTATTCATGATAGCTTAAATACTTGGCATTACCTGTCAGTTACTATTGCCAACTTTACAAAACAGGAGAACCGTATGTTTTGTTTCGAAGCGATCCCTCCCTCCGAAATATTTTCTCTCTTCCATTGAAAAGTTTAGAAATTTATATACCAAAACTCAAAATTGCTTTAGAGATATTTTTATTCAAAATTCAGATACCCCAGTCCCCCGTAAGTTTGGTCTGGATCTTCTCCTCGTTCTGAGCATTGGCGTCCCCAGAACCTTTCTAGCTCATAATCAAGTAATGAGAACCTAAAAAAAATGTTGCTATTTCACTGTCTCGTCACGTCTAGAAAACGTAGGAGAGACCCTCCCCACCTTTTTTCCCTCTCGGGTGCGCCCTTACCACTGAGAGGTAAAGAATGCATTGTTATGAATTAATCACATATTAAAAAATAAAAAAAAATATGTATTATATGAGAAACTAAACTTTAATAAAAATTAAACAAATTTCCAAAAAATGTTTCAAACACCTTTCTTGAACTGTTTTCACAAACCACTTTATACTCTGCTAGCGTTTCACAGTTATGCTGATCCTTGCAATTGCTATTCTTTTGTTAATTCCGTTACTTGATTAAGTTTCAGACATGTTGCAATATTTGACAGATTATAAAAATACGCAACACAAAAAAGTTCTAATCATTTTGAGCAGCAAGTTCTATACAATTCGACGAGTTCATCTCGCGGTTACGGATTTTTGTGAGGGATCTTTCTTAAATATCGACCTTCTTTTGCATATCTCACCGAACCTATAACGTACGCTGGTGGATAAAAGTTGAGTTGTAACCCTATGTTATGGAAAAGGGAAGCTAACATTGAAACTCTTTAGCTTCTAATCTTTTTTTTTTTTCTTTTTGTAAAACGTGATAACATCTCAATCAAATACATCAATTTCTCGATTACCGGCAATTTTCCTTCAGTATTTAATGAGTCATGAAAGTTTGAATATTTAACAACAATAATGCCATTTCTAAGATATTGTACAAAATTGACAAATACTGAAAGATTAATTTGCGAAACTTCTAAATTATACTTATTTCAAATAATTAAACCGTTTGAAATAATAATGTTTAGTAAGTAGTAGGTCTGAGATAAATTATTATGACTGGTATTTTTAATTTTAAATATTCAAACTTCCATCACTCATTAAATACTGAATGAGCATTATTGAAAATCGAGATATTTAAATAATATTTAAATCAGATCTTTTTTCTGCTATTACATATTTTTTTTTAAATATATATTTCAGAAGTTATAGAGCTTCGATGTTAGCTTCCCATTGACACAATATAGGGTTGCAAATTAACTTTTGTCCACCAATGTACTACAACTTCCCGCTACCCGATTGAAGCAAAAATATGCGTCAGTTTGAAGCCGAAGGTATAAAAATAGGACAAAGTGCATTCCATTGAAGGTAAAAACCGGACGCAGCATATTTTCGTGGAAAACCGGATAGTTGGCAACACTACTCTCAATAAAACCCAACTTTGTTGAATCAACCCATGAATTCAGGCATCATAGTGGGTTGGGTTGTTTTACCTCTGATCGGCAACTTTCTGCAACAATGGGCTACATAGTCAGGTCACAAGGACCCCGAGGGATCAAAGAACGTTGTGGGAAGGCGATCCACTCGACATCTGTTAGGAGACAGATGAATGCATCCCATCAAGGTCATTCAGTGTGTTCTTCAACGTGTACAGGGTATGGGCTCTCCGGCACCATCCTTTACGCCCCATCAGAGAGACAGCGGCCTATTCAAGTTGTCCCTTACCAAGGGCAGGACAGGGAATTTGGCGGAGATAAATCTCAATGCTGGCTCAGGTAGGACTCGAGCCTGAGAATTGCAGATTACAATTCCGCTGCCGCCGCCATCATCATAGTGGTAAGCAAGTTTTTCTACAGAAGGAATTTTACTAATGAAGAGATTCTCTTTGGCAAAGATCTGAGTGTTGCATTTCATCGGTTGGGATCAACTGATTATCACAAAATTATTATGATGGCAGAAGGGTCTGGTGCTACAGATGTTGTAGAATGGCAGAATGCAGATGAGGAAATTTGGTGTACCAATTAGGCACGCCCCTAGGATTTTTGGTTGATATGGCTCCTGATTTTTCAAAGTTATAGGGGTTTATCAGAATAATGGAAACACGTACTGTTTTTGGAGAACGTTTCATTAATAAGCTGTAGGCCCACCTCTGGCTTTCAGAAAACGCATTTCGACGTGGAATAAACCTATACAAGTTATGCACATACGGTGGAATGTGGGACCATTCTTTCTATAAAATATGGACCCCAACTGTGCCAGTGATGCTGGAGGTGGAAAGTGTGATCTGACCTTGCGCTCCTGATATTCCCACAAATGTTCAATAATATTGAGGTCTGGAGATTGAGGTGGTCAGGGTAGCTGCTGCACCTCATCCTCATGCGCTGGAAACCACAATTTGACACGTTTCGCACAATGCACGTGTGCATTATCCGCTTGAAACCAGAGACGGTCATTAGGGAACAATGACTGCAACATTGGGTGCAGATTGTCTTCGAGAATGGTTTCGTACGTTGCGGATGTGACACCACCCTGCAGAATAACTAATGGCCCTAAGGAATGCCATGATATGGCACCCCACAGCATCAGGGATCCATCTCCATGCTTCACAGTCAGAACCAAACAGTCGGGGTGGTATGCTCTTACAGGTTTTCGCCAGACGTACACTCTACCAGTGGTAGGAAACAATGTTTATCACGATTCATCAGACCAGTGACACGTTGCCAGTCTTTAGCATCCCAGTTTTTATGTGCTTTGCACCACCTTATACGTTTTGTTGCATTCATGTTGGTAGTCAGAGGTTTGTGGATTGCAATACGGCCATACACACAGGCAGAATGAAGTTTCCGACGAACTGTTATGATGGAAACGGGATCATTCCGACTGGTGTTCAGCTCTGCTTCTGTTTGCGGTTCAGTGGTCTTGTGCTTCCGTTGTACAATTGCCAACGTTCTGCTATCCCTATCTGACAACTTCATATGGCGTCCACATTTGCACGTTTGGAGGCAATACCCTGTCCTTTTTGATAGGTAGTCATAATCTTCGATACAGTTCCTCGTGTTACATCTACTATTTCCGCCGTTGTGGTTACTGAAGCTCCTGCAAGACACCAATAATCATGCCCTTTTGGAGGTCACGGAGATCTGAGATTATTATTTATTATTTATTTATTATCAATTACACCACAACAACTGTTTCACCTGCGACAGTTGCTGGCTATGTGGTAATCGACGTCATACTATTCCCTTTTACATACCTCACATTGGGAGTGAAGTCGTCCCTGTGATATGCATACGGCACATTACGTGTACTCCAGTCGCTGTCGGTGTTTCCATTATTTTGATAAACCCCTGTACCCCCATCATCCAAAACTAAACATTAAATGCTGAAATACATTACAAACATTTTTTTCTAAATAATCGCTGTCAGAATGGGCGTGCATCTTATACCGCCGTGCAACTTATATGGCGTAAACTTACATATATGCTATAAAAATAAGGTAATTTGTTTTCAAGTTTCTTTTGGTTTGAGTTTCTGGGGGGATGCAGTCTGAGGACAGCCACTACCCCCCCCCCCCGACAACCCCTTTGACGAAGAGATTGGTCAATATGTATTGGTTGCTGCCTTGGAAGAACAACTCATTGGATGGGACTTTCCGAAGTCAGAGAAATTGTAGATCAGCGGTGCACGTGCCATTTTGGCATCGGGACGAATAGGAAAATATTATGTTTTCTGTGGGCCAATAATTAGGAGGGGATGCAATAAAAAGTACAAAAAATATCTAACTGAATTTATAACATTTTATTTGCCATGCACAGGTGCAAAATAATAAGTAAAAATTAAATATCAATAAAGAGTTTATTTTAATGTCAAAACGGAAGTGGCTTGTCGAAGCAATATGTCAAAAATGGGAATGGATCCCACAAATGATCTGCTGAACATTCAGCTTCAATGACGTTCTAGCTAGTTTCATAATTTTATTCAAATTTTTGTCTTTCGTCTTTTAAAGCACCATTCACTTTCGTAGAACCACATAAAATATATATTATTTATACTGTTTTCACATGGGCCGGATGGAATTGTTAAATGAGCCGGAGTTTGTGCGTGCCTACCCTAGAAAAAGATGTGAACGTCAAGAATGTTATAGCAGGCAATGAAAGCGGATTTATCATCAGCATTTGAAGACTATAAAGCAGAGTGTAATTCATAATCAATAGCAGAAATCTATCTAGTTGAAACTTGATGTGTCTTAGGCCTGCACCTAAGACACTTGTTCAGGATTTACATGGCTTGGAAGCATTAGGTCACTAGCATGAAACACCACAGCAGATATTTAAGAACTATTTAGAATGATTGGTATTTGCAACATGTATCGTCATCATCATCGTAATGGCAACCAGTATTCCGCAGTGATCAATGCGAGGCTTAATGCTCTCATTATACATTATTCCATAATTCAGTAAAAATAAGGGCCATGAGATTTATTATTAAGAAGTCTGCCATCATAATTCATGCCAATAGCACAATATCATTAATACAGGAAATGTTTAAACAAGGGGCAATCACTGTTCGTTGTTTTACCTCTGAGTATCACTTCTTTCCACACAATATGCGTAACAGCCAGGTAACAATGATCCCAAAGGCTCACAGAAGGTCAAGGGAAGGGAACCATTGGACAGCTATTTAGGAGACAATAAAGGCCTCACATTAAAGTCATATATTAACATAATTATTTTATTTTATTTAACATAATTAAAGTCACAGGGTATGGATCTCGTGTACATGGGGCCACGGCTTTACCTCCCATCCAACGGACGGCGGCCTTTCCAAGCCCATCAGGGTCACCTTTCTGACCGAGGGCAGGTGGGGATTTAGAAGATATAAATCTCAATGCAGGCAGAGTTAAGGCTCGAACCTGGGAACCAAAGATTACGAGTCTGGCGTGCTACCGACTGAACAAACCCTATTTCAAAAGGGCAATCAGTTCGCGACAATGGATTTCAAAGTTATTTGATAGTTGTCTACTTCGAACCTTTAGGTCAAAGTTTGCTTTTAGTAAAGAAGGAAATCTTGATATTGTCAGGAAAATTCCACGTGACTAAACGAAAAACGTATGCAAGCTTTCAAACTAAATAGCATAACAAACACTAAGTCTGAAAACTTTCAGTAAGTGGAGTAAGTATGACAGTCACCATCCCTAAAGCATTATTTAAAGTCATCACTATATAAATATTTGAGGACAAATGTACCGTGTCACACGACTCTACAAAGAAAACTAAAGCCAACTCAATGCATACAAGAGTGTTATTTAAATATAATTCGATGTAAACAGGTGCTACTTATATACAATTCACAGTAAACAAAAGTACTACTTACACACAATAAGCCCATTATAGAAATTTCAGTATTACTGGTTTACTTACCAATAACATTAATATTAAAATACTTCACTCTTTAAGTTCCCTTCTACATTTAAAAATGATTTAATTACATTGCAAAGAGACACTTTGCATATTTCTTGAAAACTCCTGGGTTTCCGAAGGAGAAGCATATTTTAAATGGCCATGGAATATTACTGGAGTTTCGTAACGGAATTTGGTCCCATTCTATTCGGCTACCAGAAATTTTGATTCACCTTGAATGTACTTTCTATTTTTTGACGTTGTAAAAATTTACGGTGTCAAATACATCATTCTCGTGTACGCAAATATTATAAAATTCCTATTTACGAAAATATTATTAATAAATGTACTCTATAAATTACCGGAGTATAAAGACAACTTTAGATTAAATGGAGAATCTAGATTGGTGAATATTTATTAGCTACTTAATCATGCACTCTTACGCCGTTTCCTAGTCATACCAATATATAAGAATTGGACTCACTTTTCGATTCCTTCTTGATGCAGAGACAACTCCTCCAGACTAAAGATTTCGAATTCTTGAGTGCGTCTTTTTTCCGGATAAGGTTCTCAGTAACTAAAAGAAAAAGGATAGTCATTGTAGGAAAAAAAACATGAATTGTAACGAGACAACTTTTTATAAAGTTTTTCAAATATTATAAATGTTCAGATACAATAGTGAAATAATTGTCTAAAAGTGTGATACCTTTAGTTTTTGAAGGGGTGGCTGCAGCTATACTGCATGGAGGGTCTGGAGTAAGAGTTAAATATATTAATTTCACAAAGTTTTTATTAGAGGCTTAATCCGACAACACTCCGTGCGGGAGCTGGAGCAGTCGGTAATGCACCAGACTCTGCGGCTCTGTTTCCAGTCCCATCTCGCCAGTGTTAAAATTTATGCCTCACTCTGCCCTCGGTAAGATAGGGTACACCGATGAACTTGGAAAGGCTGCCATCTGTCGAATGGGATGTTAGGCCATTTCTTCTTGTGCATTGCAACCACATTCTGTGCACGTTTGAACTCGTTGGATGTCCTTGAGGCATTTTTGAGGCTTGTTTCTCCAAATAGTTGTCCAATACATTACCTACTTCAAACTTCTCCGAGTGTTTTGGGTCATTGTGATTTAGCAATTAAATCCACTATGCTATAATATATATATAGCCACTACACTATAAAAGTGCAATTCAGTGGAAAATCAATACAACAACACTTAGCCTTTGTATAGGTGCGTTGTCAGGAGGTAGTTCTTAAACTCCCTAACCTCTCAGGTAAATAAAAAAAGAATTTTTATGTATTTAGTCTCTTAAGTCATTTATTGTTGTATATTTCTTTAAAATGCTCAAATTATTAGTAGATCACTTCCTGTATTTAATCCGCATTTAAATTATCTGCATTTAAATCTCACGGAGCACAAAAGATTAATGATAACATGGAGTGCGGATAAAACTGCGGGTAAAAAATTTAAGTTTAAGTGGATAGTGGAAAATCACGAATTTCATAAGAATAGCAGAAACACGGGCAAACATTACTACATTAAGGATGACTGATATGAGGGAAAATAAAAACACTACTTGAGATAATATAAAAACTTATATGAAAATTCAGTGATGATATTAAATTTAAAAAAAGAAACAATGCATTGGAATAAATCAACGAATTGGAAAAACGTGTCCTGTGTGAAAGAAAATAAAAATATTTGGTAACATGAAGAATTTAAGTTAAAAAATTACTGGAGTGTTGCGTAGAAAACTGGAATTAAATCTGTGAAAATTTCAGTCCTGGAGATTACAGTTTCCGTAATGTAATGAAGAGGGGAGTAAATGGGTAGTAATAAAATGGAATGTCGTCCATAATCGATGATAAATGCATTTAAAAGATTAAAATTAATCTAGAAAATTTTCAAAATTTGCATTTAATAAGCATTTGTCTAATATTTAATAAGTATAGTTTTCTGAAATAAAGGCTTATAGAGTATATTTTTATCATAGCATATTTTTTCAATTATTAATCATTAATAAACCATTAGGCTGATCTCTTTACTGGCAAACATGTATCGACGGTTGTTAAGTAGCCAATGTAAGAATGCTAATAAAGAATTGCGGATACCATTATATTATCGTCGCAGGGCTTAATAAGCTATTAGCTTATTCAGTGGGCCTGTATAAGTTTTGCCATAACTGATACAGATTATGACAAAACAAACAATCATAGGATCGGGGCACTCGAACACGGACCACAGCCGTTGACATCGTTTTGTTTCTCAATTAATACTTGCGCAACCAAATAATCCTAAAATTTATCATTCGTGTTCTCATGAATGCGAACATTTAGAGTTTAAAATTAAAATTCAACTAGTTTAGTTGACATCGTATACAAATTATCACCACTTAGAACTGGCATATGAACCATGAAGCTTTTCTATATACACCATGAAGCTTTTCTACTGAAAAACAGAATGAATCTATACTTCCTAATTAGTAAATTAAACAAGTAACGTATTTCACATGTTAAGCCTTATCATTAAACTATTTCTTAATACTAATATTTTCACTTAACTTTTAAGTCTTGACATAGGAATAACTTATGCGCGACTAAAACAATGATATTTAAGATGCTGTTACTTACTCTTCGCACCATGATTTTAAATCCTAATGTCACTTAGCAAAGAAATCTTCACTTTTCGCCTTGTCTGATTTTGCTGTTGTGGAAATATGCTAATAGATATTGCTAAGGATGCCATGGTTGCCAAGGATAGCTGTGATTCCTTTTCTCGTGCGCTGGAACGTGATCAGATGCTAAGGAGATTGTTAAGTTGTAGAACTGATTCAATGCAAAGACCTCTGGAGTTGAAATTTTCACAGATTATCAACGCCGATTTCTTTTAATGAATGTACGGAAGCATTTTAATCGAAAAATTAATTATTTGAATTGAAAATTCACATCGAATGCTAAAATTATGCTAAAAACGAGTCTATATTATTGCAATTAGGACAGTGAAAAACATGAAGTCAGGCTTTTTTAAGTTTGTTTAATTTGAAGTATTTTATTAAAACACGAAAGACGGAGAGAATCTGTAAGCTTTTGGCTTGTGTTGGTTTCTCATAAATAGATAAACACTTACACATGCTCTTTAGCTCAGCAGTTAGTTTCTCTAACCACTGGACCAATTAATGAAACTTGTCATCTATATATTTATGTAATGTGTTTTAACTAGAGACCAAGTGTAGCTGCAAATGCACATTGCAAAACATAAATTCAAAATAAAAAATTCACAGAAATGAAACAAAATAATTTTCTAAAAAATTCGTTTCACTTGGGAAATATCTTTTAACAAAATAGTAAACAAAAGTAGTGGTTTTTATCCGAATTTCACGAAACATGGGCATCGAGAAATAGAACTGCTAAGAGACATTGAAAAAATGATCTTACACTGCAAAGTATGCTTTTTGTCAAGTTTGTTGTTCACTGGGAGTATTGCTTTGTGCTGCACTATGATTCAAGAGACTCAAAATTAGGGAATTTGCTTTATAAATAAAATTTTCATGATTTAATCCCACTGGTATGTTCGGGTCTTTTTTTAACAAAATTAGTTTTATTTTGGCTGTAAGTTTTTAAATATTGCAAATACATTCTTCTTATTCCTTGACTTGGATTTAGTATCATTTGGTAATATAATTACCTAACATTTATTTTCCCACCTACTAGTTGCTCTTCAGTAAGAAAAATTGCACAGAAATTGTTTAGGTCTATTTAGATCTTATACGTTGTTCTCTGAATGCTGCTGAAATACCATCTTCAAACCCATCTAAATAAGTAATTCATTCAATTTTCAGTTGCTTGATCATTGGGCTGAAAGACGAGAATCCTATTTTTGGAGATGGTGGTTGTGGGATTCTAAAATGAGGCAAAGATCCTGAGACGTAGCCATATACGTGAAGACTTTGATTTCTGTGTTTAATTCTTACTTTCACTTATTAATTATTCTTGTGATAGATTAGATCTCAGTGGTTTCATTAGACCGATTTTTATTTCGGTGCTGCTTCTGTTGATAATGACTTTACGAGAAGAGGAAATACTCATCTCTAATTACAAATGAATTTCTGATGTTTATTCCTCTACCAGCGAACCTTAACCTTTTGCGTTCAGATACCGTCTAAGCCTAATTGTCGCGATCTACATTTGCTAAAGTTATTAATAACTTCTTCACCACGTTTTACTGTTCTGATAATTACCTTACTAGAGACTATGCTATTGCTACTATCTAAGATTAACTAAATAGTATACTCTTACTACTATCGATATAACAGAAAGCATGAAAAAGGATTTTTTTTTGTGAATAGAGTAACTTACTAATGCGACAATTTGATTATACCGATGTTTTCTAGTAACGTATTCCACAATCCTTCAAGGCAGTACTCAGTATAATACGAAAAATATATCTTGTGAAACATTTCATTTACATCAAGATCAATTATCTTTTGATACATTTATTTGTTGTTTCGATTAACTTCGGTGTTTAAAAAGCAAATTGACGCATTGCACTACATTCACATAGATCTAATTAGATGCGTTGAAAAGTTTTGAACGTGTAAAAGACGCATATGGAAGTTTAAAAATGGAAAATAATGTAAACAAAAATTGAAATATTTGAAAACGTTGGCTTGGGTGTTTTACCTCTGAGCTGTGCTTTTTTGCACACAGTGGGCTAAATGGCCAGGTCACAAACACCACGAGAGCTCACAGAAGGTTGAGGAGAGGGAGCTCACTGGACAGCTGTTAGGAGTCAGATGGAATCCTCCCCTCATCGCCATCCAGCATGTTCATTAGCGTGCACAGGGTATGGCTCTCCTGCCCATGGGACTTCGGCTTAATGTCCCATCCGACGGACGGCGGCCTCTCCAAGCTCATCAGTGTCCCCTACTGACCGAGGGCAGGGCGTTGCATTTCGGTGAGATAAACCTCAACGCTGGCCCAGCTAAGACTCTAACCTGGGATCAATGTATTTAGATCACAAGCTTGGCGCGCTACCGACTGAGCCACCCCCTCCCCCCGCCCCAAAATATTTGGAAAAGAACCAGAGGTAGTTGTATGATTCTAATTTATCAACAACTCTGTCTCTACACCCGTAATATTTTATTTTACTATTATTTTTTAACGTAAAAGACGTAAAACGCATTTAAGGGAATTGCTCTGATACCTATCTTCAGTCTAATTGCAAATCAACTACGTGATATAATCAACTACGTGATCTTCTAAATGAAATGTGAGAAGCATAAGTTTTAGGAAACGATGAATATCGGAAATTTTTCCAGATATTAAGTTTATCTAGAAAATTTTGCTCCTAATGTAACAAATTTATAACGTAGATTTCTGCATCATTTGGCTTTTTTCAGTATTCATGAATTCTGAAAATTCTTTGAGAATTTTTCTATTGAGAATCTTTTCTATTATCAAATTAGAATAATAACAATTTTTCTATTGAGAATCTTTTCTATTATCAAATTATTTTATCAAATAGAATTTTCTAAAAAATTCTATTGAGCGAACATAGTAGCACTTTTTTTTAAATTAATAAACATAATGTGGAAACTAGAGTTAACCACTTTTCCTATTAAAACAAGGTTTGCTTATTCCGATGCTTTGCAATAACCTATCGCTCAGTGCAAGCCATATCATATTGTCTTAAAAATCAGTTCTTTACCTATAGCAGAATTCAGGTCGAATTTAAAACTAGTTTAAAGTACGATGTAAATTCTAAATAAATATCCGGAAATAAAAGACCGAAATATCGAAGTGGTAGGAATGTTTAAAGTAGTTCAAATAAAATATTCTGCCACGTTTCAAAAGTGATTGTTTAGAGTGAAATTACAAAATTAAAAACCCGCACTCAGCTCTCGGTGAGAAAGAAAACACCGATAAGCGTAGAAACACCGCCGTCCGTCGGATGAGGCGTTAAGTCGTGCCTTCTTGTTCATGAGAATTCTATTATGAGTACGTTAAAGGACACGCTAGATGATTTGAATGAGATTTCCATCACCCCTTAACATTTCCCCAATGGATCCTCTTCTTCTCAACTCTGAGGGAGGTTTTTGTGACCTAGTCATTTACCCTATTGTGTGCACAAAAATTCAGAGGTAAAACTGCCGAAATATGGCATAACAATCAGACATCTCAAATCTAAGGCAGAAGGCATGCCCCCAACCTCTTCGAGAATACTTGTAAGAGTAATGGGGGGAGAAATTATTAAACTTGTGCAGATTTCCAGCATTTTTCATGAAATGTTTTACCATCATAAATGGTACCTAGGTACCATTTAATGATAGGTAAAGAAGAGTTATGCACCAATCCCCTGTAATGATGCATAGAACCGATCAGGCCTAGCACCTAATATCCGACATCGCTGTCTTGTGGTGCAGGCTGTTAGTTCCTTTCAATAGATACTCTTTTGTAGAAAGGAACGGAAGAGGAGGGTGTCAGATCAGTGTGACCTACTGATCTGGACAACTACGGTTCTTTTCTTTTTTTTTACCCTTCTGAAGAGTGGTCAATCACACAGAGTCCTGGTGCTGACCATATACACCAACCGGAATGGAAAAATGACTCTGAGCTTGATTATGGATCCTGAATTAACTGTACTGGTGGGATTCTGCTGAGGGAGAATCTTCTGCTGTGCTTTCTATTCGTTTGTAAGTTAACACACCCAAGTGAATAGAGTTACAGTATATGTTTTACCAGATGATGGAAAATCCTGAGCAGAGGCCATCGCAGGCACCCGCACTCTTGCTTCTACGGGCATCGTCAAATCCTACATTGGAAGGAGTCTTCCAAGTGTAGGCGGCTTCAGCCTTTAGTGGTGGGGGAACGGGTCTTGCCCCATGCCTGCGATTAGGCCACCGTTTGATATTTTCAGCATTCTCTCTCTCAATAAACATTGTTTCTTTAAACATCCTACTAACCATTTTCTCTCCATAGCTAGTTGCAATGCGAGGACTCTACACAGAGATTATATTATTCTCTTGCTGTCCTCACACAAGAATTCCACCATTATAATTCAGATATTCTCAGCTTGCAAGAGACCAGATGGAGAGATAAATGTCAGATCCTTAAAAATAATCTTAAATTTCCCTTTTCAGGGTGAGAAGATGGAACGCATCTCCAAGCGTAGTTTTGCTTCTCAGCAGAATATTAGTGATGCTCTTCTAGCATATGATTGCATTAATGAAGAGTTTCTTAAGTTAAATTTTAGACAAACATGACCTGAATGTTATCAATTGTTATGCCCCCACCGAGGATGCTGATGAGGTTGAGAAGGATAAGTTTTACGGACAACTTCAGGATATTTTGAAATCTATCGTGAAAGGAGATATTACCCTTGTTCTAGGCAACTTCAATGCCAAAGTTGGTACATACTCTGACCTTTGGGGAGGGGTAATAGGTCCCTTTGCTATTGGTAACTGCAATGGCAATGGGCAACATTCACTTACAGGCAATTAAACATAATTATTTGAGAATAACTAACATTACAAACCTCGCGACATATATAAGTACACATAGGTTTTACTAGATGGGCTGCATTAAGAATATGGTTGATTACACTAAACAACAAATTGAAACTTATTTTTATAACATTGGTCAAATAGGGTGTTTTTAACTAATTTTGGGGTGCTGAATTGAAATACGGCTGTGAAAAAACTGCAGTACGTACAGATTTTTTTAAAATACGGATTGATGAATTTCAAATTTCAATGATTATGCATATCTGAGAGAAGAAAATAAATGTGACTTTTTTTTATTAAATCGCAACTTAAAACTCATTAATTAATTATATGATTCCACTGAAAAAAATTAGAAACATCATAGCTATAGACCACTTAATATAAAGTAACAAATGAAATAATATTGAAACGTAAAATAAGAAAACATGGGTCACACATCTTTTACATTTACAAGAAGTTCATTTTTGTCTTTTATGTGCTTAGGTATCTTCCTTCTGCAAGAACCAGCAGTAGTCACTCCATTATTGCTGGGTCCCACCTGCCTTGGTATCTCTCCTCCATGGTTCAGATATCCTGCTGAAATCTTTTCTCTTAGTCATCACTGATAGTTTCTAAGTTCTTGGGAAAGAAGTCGAGATCCGAGTGCAAGAAATCGATCTTCAAAGACATTCAACAGCCTAGATTATCATAGTTGTTGAGGAGATCTTGAATGAGCTAGTTTTACTCTTTGTGATATCCCAGAAAACATCTCTTTTGTTTTGTAGTATTCCTTTCTGGCCCTACTGTCCCACAAACACAGAAAACAGCAACATTTTGTGAAGCCTCCTTGAAGCCCGAGCAAGAGAGAGATGACTTTTAGGTCACCACATATTGTCCACTTAAACTGGTCATATTTTATAGTAGTATTTTTTCCAGGCTTTCATAAGTGTCCTTCATTCCCACAGCGTATATCACTGGAATGGAAAGTTTTTGGTTTCCTTTATGCAAAAGGACAGCTTTTAATCTGAATTTTGACGAATCTATAAATAGACTCCATTCCTTAGGATCGTGAATTGTTCAAATTTCTTCCATCAGCCCTGAAATATCTGTGCAGAAACACAAACCCTCTTGCATTTCGTAATAAGCAGATAAAGCCAAATTTTTCTTTATGAAAAGATAAACTCTGGTACCCTTAGCCAGAAGATTCCACTCTTGAAATCGAAAAAAATCTCAGCTTGTTTGTTTGGAATGTTGTTTGTTGGCCAAACGTGAAGTCCTAGGTCTCGAACAAGATCACTTAGTTCATTTTGTTGAATCAGATAAGGCTCGTCTAACTTTTCAGGGGTGTATGTAGAATCAGGATCTGTAAGTGCTTCAAAGTCTCCCTCTGATGAATGTAAATCCATATCCTCTCAGTTAGTTGGAGATGTTGGTATAGGAAGATCTCCATGAGGAACTGGCCTTATGGCTGAAGACACATTTGGATATTGTATTTTGCTTTTGTTCTTTTTCGAAAAGCCCGACACTTTAGTTACTCAAAAATAGCAATCATACAAGTGACTAGTTGGCTCACGCCAAACCATTGGAACTGCAAAGGGCATGGATTTTTTTTTATCTTACCTTTCAACCATTCACTCAGACCAACAAAGCATCAAATGCAGCACACATCTGGAGCCTATGTTTTGTCCTGATCCAAAATACAAGTTATAGGCTTTCTTCACAATCTTTGTCAAAGAACGACCTTAGGATTTTAAAATATAATTTCACACACAAAACAAAACTTATCTGGCACATTAACACATCCGCGACGCTGCTTTTATGCCATTTAAACGCCAAAATTCACTCTTCAACGTACAGCACGTGTTTCTCCTAAAATGAAAACAACAAGAATGACGGTCTGAGGTTAGGTTACTATTACATGTTTTCTCCCACTTGGCAATCAGTGATGCCAGCCATAAAAAATAAAATATCTATTATCCTCCTAGTTGCCTGGAGGTGTTGGTATCATGGAGGTAGGAAGACAGGGAGGCGCCCTATCGCTTGAAAACTGTAATCGAGCGTCGCCATATTGTCGCTACTCGTAATCGTGCTATCACTGTGTTAACGAACTACAGATTGCATGAAAGAAATGGATTTGGGCATTGCATTTGAATGCATTAATGAACCTGCGAAAAAGATCAAAGGGATAACATTTCATAGGTAAGAAGTAATGCTAAAGTTTTGCTTTGTAAATTGAAAACTTTTTCGTCATTTCAAATAATTTATGACAGTAGCGTAGTTAGGCCTAGCGGAAGGCGGTGGGAAGAGTTGCGAAATTTTCCCACTGATTTTAATGTAAATTGATGAAATAAAGTGTTCTTATAAATTCATTGAAAGAGAAAAAAATCAACAAACAGGGAAGAATGTAATACTAATATCATTCGTCATTTCCTATGTTTTTTGAAGTACCTTATCGAAACGCTAGAGAATTTCCCTGTTATGTCAATGAGAATCTAATTTCGAAGCTGTATAATTTCTAAAATACGCAATAAATAAATATTTGACTAAAGATAAATTAAAAAACATAATTAAATCTATTTAAATCTCGATTTTATACACTATTCGTTAAGTATTTAAAGAGTTATAGACGCTAGAATATTTCATAATAAATATCGTGTGTGTTCCATATCGATGGAAATCTGTGAAGTACTATAACTATTGAAATATGCATTTAATGGAAAAATACGACAGAAGGTAAATTAAAGAATCATAATCAAATCTATTTAAATCTCCGTTTTCAATGATATTCATGCAATTTTATGGAAAAATATGACTGAAGGTAAATAAAAGATCATAAATAAAAAAATTACCCCCTCAAGCAGCTGCTCGCCACAGAGGTCTGACAGGAGCCTGTCAGTTTATATGTCATAGTAGAAGGTCTGTGAGGATGACAGGACCTCAGCAGAAAAACAACACACACATCCATGCCTTACCCGGGGCTCGAACCCAGGTCCCTTAGATCAGTAGCCAAGCGTGCTAACCATAATCAAAACTATTTAAATTTCTATTTTAAACAATATTCAGTAATTAAGCCTATATTAAATTCTGGATATTTCACAACAAGGTTCCTGCTTTTTATTCCAAAGAGATCGTGTTTGTTAATATTTACATTTTTTTTTTACATAAGAGATATAACTTATCACAGTTTACTCTGAACATTATAAACTTTTATTACGCAATGATAGAACTTTGAAATATTATGCAGGGGAAGGGAATTCAGTCCCTATTTTATGAAAAAGATGGTGTAGCTTTTATTTGACATTTAATTGTCATTATTAACTTAAAGTGGGATTAAACAACTGTGTTTAAAAACGTAAACAAGCGAAAACCTAAAGTGGGAAATAGTACTTAAACATCTCTTTACCTTCCAAGAAAAAAAAATCGATTTAGCAATATTCGGCGAAATAATTTATTTTTTGTACCTGAAACAATTGCGATTTTATTGAGCAATATTCGTATAAAACAATAATTATATTGCAATTGACGTGCAGTGTGCGGTTTTCTGAGTAGCATGAACATGGCTACCGCCGTTTTGCGCGGCTACATTAGCGACCTATGTTAAGATATATACCCCCTCTTCCTATCTCCATAGTTGGTATAGGAAGATCTTAATAGGAGTCAAATTGATCAATAACATAAAAAAAGTACGTGCTAGCCATTTTTAAGGCCAGATCTGAAATTAGCACCTGAAAAATAGTTAAAGGCAGTTACAATTGTTCATGTTATAAAAACCTTCTAAAACCAGTATTATATATATTAACTAACAGCAAATGGGCAAGTTCCATTAGGAATACAAGGTCATATAGGGGAGCTGAAATTGGATCTGAACATTACTTTGTTAAACGCGTCTTGCAACTTAAACTTCAGAAATGTTTTGCTAAGATTAAAAAAGTTACTTTTATCACTGAAACTCTGAAAGACCCAGTTATAGCTAAAGCTTACCATGATAGGTTACTTAGTCATTATGACAGGCATGATGATAGTTATAGTACTTATTGTTGAAATTGATAGTTATAGTGCTTATTGTTGAAATTGATAGTTATAGTACTTATTGTTGAAATTGAGGAAGAATGGGACCGTTTCAAACACGACTTTTTTTAAATTAACAATACTCTTTTGGGTAAATAGGAGCAGATGTCGCAAAATTATTTGAGTGATATGGCACTGGAGCTTATTTTGGAAAAAAACCTACTAATAATAACAGAAACGTTACAAAGATCTTAATAAGCGTGCAAAGGGTCAGTTTAGCAGCTG
The DNA here is from genome assembly GCA_038380435.1 of Ryuthela nishihirai. Lineage (NCBI taxonomy): Eukaryota > Metazoa > Arthropoda > Arachnida > Araneae > Heptathelidae > Ryuthela > Ryuthela nishihirai. Next base: position 94,717,343 of record JAWZYU010000009.1, read on the forward strand.
ATAAGAATCTTTGGTTTGATGGAATGGCTGACACAGCTGAGGAAGCGGCTAGACAGAGTAACAGTAGAGAGCTGTATGAAAATATATTAATGTTTTTGTGGAAAAAATGAACAGGTATACACGGATTTAAGGATAAACAAAGTAAGGTTATTGAAGGTGAGGATTCTGTCATGGCTATAGGTAGGTTAAGCATTTCACACATGTTCTAAACAATGTGGATAGTTCTACTCCCATTGTTTATAATGATGATGATATACCATTACTGGCTTTAATGTTGGCCCTTATAACACAGTCTGAAATTTTGGCTATTCGTAAATTTAAACTACATAAATTACCAAGGGTAGATGAAATTACTACTGAAATGCTTTGAGCAGGAAATATTTAAGTTACCACATGGATGACTGAATTTTGAATGTCATTTTTTTTTATTTGAGATATATAAGATAGGGGAGAATTCAAGAGGTTAACCCTAGCTTTTACAGGCCTTATACAAGGACCTGCCCTATTAAGACAGAAGTCACTCTTGACTACTGCCTTAGAGCTACCATAACACACAAAGTTTGCCTTGATGGAGCAATCGCTAGCTCCCTAATCATAACGCCAGTTTAGGCCTTGTGGTTACAATTGCGTGATTAGAAATGTGGATTCAGAAGTGGTAGATGTGTCGATACGATATTTTCACTCAGACAGATTCTTGAGAAATGTTTAGAGTTTCAGAAAACTGTGGTTGCTAGTTTTATAAATTTCAAAAAGGCTTTTTACTCTGCTGATCGTCATAATTTGTAGTTGTTTGTGAGATCGTATGGAATACTTGTCAAGTTAGTTAACATAATGAAAGCTCTCTATAATAGTACCAAGATATGTGTGACAGTTAGTAAAACTTACAGCAATTGGTTTAGCATTGCTTCTGATGTTCGACAAGGTACTTGCCATGCATCTGAAAAGTTGTAGGTGCTTTTTACTGGCCAAATGAATCCTCAATTTTAATATTAATAACTTTTAATTTATTAACTGGCTCTTCTTTTTCTACTGATTTGTAGCAATATTGTTTTATCTTTCGAAATTTTAATGTGCCATTTTTTGCAGCATTCTTGGAGCAAGTTTAAGGAAAGTTGCAGATTTTCTTCATGTGGGAGGAAATGTTGCTACTGCATATATCAATGTCATCTTCCTAAACTGAAATTTTTGTGTGTGATGATAAAATATTTGGCAGGTCATGCAGATAAATATTGAATAATAGAGGCGAAATTATATTTACCTAGATGATGACTGTCTTGATATATTTTTTCTAAAGAGAGCTGTGTCTAATTTTATTTGTATAATTTTATTTTTAATGATTTGTTGAAGGGCATGGAACATATTTCCATGAATGCCTATTTTTTGTAGTTTGAAGAGGAAGCCATCTTGCCAGACTGCATCAAATGCCACCTTTATATTCAAAAAGATGACAGCTAGGCCTGTCATACTGCAGTGCTTTTTCAAGATCTAGGATACGATCTGTGAGGTTGTCTTGTGTACATTGTATCCTGTTGAGTGCTCACTAAAGATGTTGTTTGTCTAAATGTACCAGTTGAGTCTAGATTACATGTAATTTTGCAATGTTTTCGGAAGGCATTAACTCAGTGTGATGGGTCTATATGCTTCTAAACTGGTGGGGATTTTATTTGGTTTTCTAATGGGTATAGTGTGTGACAAGTTCCAATCCTTGGGAAAAGGTTTCACCTTCCAAAATTAATAGAATATATTTAGAAGCGTTTTCGGGCGATGTTTGGTAGGTTGTTAACTGCTTTATAGGCAATTCCCATCAGGACCTGAAGAGTATTTTCTTTTCAGGCTATTTAAAGCATATTTCAGTTCTGAGAATGTGAAAGTTGTATTAAGGCTCACGGAGTGTTCTTTTTTGTTTCTATTTGGTGTATTCTCTTCTAAGACTTTTATGATTTCCTGATCTTTTGTTAAGCGGACTAAACGGCCGCTTAGAGCCGCTTCTACTGAAGGACCCCCAAATCGTTCTCTGAATTAATAACTATTTGTTAACTTCGTACCATAAGGACCCTATATGTTGTTTCGCTTAGTGCTCCTGAACCTGAAATTCGCTACGGGCTGTATGGGGTGATATTATGGAAGATTTGCTTATACACAACACTAACCTTTTTCATAAGGGGTAACAAAAATACGGGTTGATTTTCTTATAAGTTATCACTCTTTTCGTTATAAGCATTCATTCGACAAAACGCGTTACCATTGGGACAGGCTTTTTAATTTCAGCTTCGATTTCTCTACGAGTTCAGAAACAAAATATTTACGGGCAGTTAATTAAAAATATTGGATATTTATAAGTTTTTATAATAATAAATAATAAAATACCCCCTCAAGCAGCTGTTTGCCACAGAGGTCTGACAAGAGCCTGTCAGTTTATAGGCCATAGTACAAGGTCTGAGAGGATGGCAGGTCCTCAGCAGAAAAACGACACAAAAAGCCATGCCTTACCCAGGGCTCGAACCCAGGTCCCTTAGATCAGTAGCCAAGCGCGCTAACCACTCGGCCATGGGACGGCTTATAAGCTATTACCAATACCAGTTTTTTATTTAAAGAATCAAACAGCTGCTTGACACAGAGGTGTGACAGGAACCTGTCAGTATAATACGCCAGAGAGAATTTATGTAAGGAACGCCACACACACTTCAACAAAAATAGAACAGAGAAAAGATACAAAAAACAAATCTCTGTTTGAAGAAAAAAATATTTATATCGAGTGATTAATTAATAAGCGCAGCTGTTAAGAGAACAATAATGCAAAGGTCATACATAATACAACGAAGGATTCCCAATAACGAAACGAAAAAAGGGACGCTTTTTATTAAAAATACAGACACTGAAATGTCAGTTTATTAAGTACACCACCCATCGTCACATAAATGGTTCATTACAACATGTAAAACGTCACATGACCGCAGTGTGTAGTGTAAATTTTGGCAAGCAGCTCTTCGAGCATCAGTTAATCCAACTCATAGGAGTTGGATTGAGCGTCAGAATGGGCAAAACGAGCGATCTGAGCGACTTTGAACATGACATGATAGTTGGTGTTAGGCGTGCCGGTTATAGCATCTCCAAAACGGCCGTCCTCCTGGGCTTTTCACGCACAACCATTTCTAGTATTCTCCAGAATGGTGTGATAAGCAAAAAACTCTCATTGATCGGCGATCCTATGGACGAAAACAACTTGTGGATCGGAAGGATCAAAAGAGACTGGTAAGAATTGTGCAAGCGAACTGACGGGCCAAATCCCAACAGAATTAAACATTGATAAACAGAAGGTTATCTCTGAATGCACCACGTATCCGACCTTAGTGCGAATGGGCTACAACAGCAGCCAACGTTGTCAGTGCAGAACACGAAAGCACATCTCCAGTGGGTGCGGGAGCATTGACACTGAAACGCTGAGGTTCATTCTGAGGACTGAAAGAAGGTAGAATTGCCGGACGAATCAAGATTCCTTTTGCATCAGTTTGATGGAAGGATCAGAATATTGTACAAGCCACATGAGGCCATAGAGTCATCTTGTCTGGTGTTAACAATACAGGCCGGTGGTGCCGATGTGATAACGTGGGGAATGTTTTCCTGGCACACATTAGGCCCCCTGATACCCATCGAAGGGTATCTGAACGCCGCAGAGTATTTGAACATCGTTGCTGACCAAGCTCATCCTTTCAAGGCACGTTTATCCTCACTCGTATGGACACGTTCAGTACAATACACCTGCTCACAAGACACGCATGTTCATCAAATGGTTCCAGGAACATGCCAAGGAATTTTACTCGTTTCATTGGCCTGCATAGTCCCCAGATCTAATCCTATCGAGCATCTTTGTAATGAGGTGATAAGGGCTGTTCGTAGAGAGACTGTGCCGTAGTCAATCCAATTTGTAGCAACTGCGCGACAAATTCATTTTCCCATGGTAAAACTTTCTTGCACAATGCATCCAGCATCTTGTAAGCTCCATGCCCCGACGAATCAGGGTTGTTCTAAGGGCCACAGATGGCGCAACACGCTACTAGGTGGTACCTGAGAAATTGGAGTCTCTTTGTACAAGAGTGTTTTATAAAATAAAAATTTTATAATATAAAATAAATTATATTCTTCTGAAAACAAAAGAAAATATTTTAAAAGATCAAAATTTCGTTTCGTTAAGGCAAGTAATATTAATTTTTCTTAAACCTGATATTGCAATGCCGAAGTCCATGTCCATAGATAAAGTTATTAATCTACCTCCCAAGTGTTAAGTCTCAAACACTCTAATGTATTTCTTTTAAAACATTCCCCTCCAGAAGTTGCTTGCCACAGAAGTCTGACAGGAGCCTGCCAGTTTATACGCAATAGAAAATTATTTGAGGAAGGTGAGAAAGACAAATATCTAAAAAGAACAATATCTTACCCGGGGCCCAAACCCTTTGATTAGTAGCCAAGTATACGCTAACCACTCAGCACGGTACAGCCGTTGATAAAATAATTAATTAGCAAGTAATCTGAAACTGTTCAAAATTTATCCAACAGTAGTTGGGATTACTTATAGTATGTGTGTCTTTTATAAATATCGCGTTATCTGACGAAGTTTAAATAGAATTTCTTTCATCGGGCCAAACAAAATTTTCGCATTATGCGATTATTTCGTGTTATCCGTTTCCCATTATAAGAATATTTATGCATTTAAAAGTATTGTCGCTGGCACAAACGAAATTTGTGTATCATGCTAAAGCATGATACAAAAATTTTTTTATATCTAAAAGGCGCGACGAATGAAACGCTGAGATTTGGAGTGACAATGCATTGTTATATGAAGCATTAACAGTGAGGCATAGAGTATTTTCGTGGGTTGTACAGATGAATGTAACAGTGTCCATAGCTAAGTGACCTGTTTAAACAGAACAGGGAGGTTAATATGAAGTATGATAACCCCGAACAAGCATTAAAGCGGCTTTTTACCACCTGGTCATAAGGTCTGGTGGCTGAACATTCCACTCTTCCTGGAAAGCAGATCGGGGAGCAAAACCTTGGATGGGATTGATAACCTCCAACGTTGGGTTGTTTTACCTCTGAGCGGCACTTTTTTGCACACCATGGCCATCACAAGGACCCCGAAGGCTCAGAGAAGGTTGGGGGAGGGGACCCACTGGAACAGCTGTTGGGAGACAGATGGTAGCCTCCCGTCAAGGCCATCCAGCGTGTTCTTTAACGTGCACAGGGTATGGCTCTCCCGCACACGGGGCCACGGCTTAACGTCCCATCCGACGGACGGCGGCCTTTCCAAGCCCATCGGTGTCCCCTACTGACCGTGGGCAGGGCGGGGAATTTTTGCGGAGATAAATCTCAACGCTGACCCAGCTGGCACTCGAACCTGGGAACTGCAGATTACGAGCCTGGCGCGCTACCGACTGACCCACCCCCGCCCCAACCTCCAACGCATCTATCCAGTGCATCCATACATGTTCTATAATTTTCGGATCCGGAGACTAGGGTTGAGCATTTCTATCTGCTGGATATCCTCATTTTCGAAGAATTCATCCACTGTCCGAGTTGTATGAGGATGGGCATTATCGTCCATGAAAATCAGCGTTCCTGAAAAGTTTCACATAGGTCTGAAGGATATCATAGCTATACCTGCGACCAGTCAAGGTGCCATGGACAAAGACCTGGAATGGTGTGCGTCTGTGTGACATAATTTTGCCCCACACCATCAAACTACCACCTCCATAGTGATGTCGTTCTCTGACGATAGAGGGTTGGTAACCCATACCTTGCTCTCTCCTGATGAAAGCACGTCTAGAATCAGTCCGAAGACTAAATAGCGAATCGTCGATGAAGAGTACATGCGCCCATTGCTCTCCACATCCAGTCACGATGTTGTCTGCCCCATATTAGTCGGTCTCTCCTGTAAAATTAATTAAGCAGACATCCTGCGCTATTGTCACTGTTGGACGACTATGAGATACTCTAACTCTATGGCTAACATCATCGTCAGTTGAAATTGTATCCAAAGTCTTGAACGCACTGATTGGAGGACGTCAAAATCGTAACGTAATCGATCTGGTATCGGCGGGACTCTATCATACCAGATGCTCTACAACATGTAAAAGCACCCACGTTTCTCTGTTCCATACCGTCGTTACAAAACGCTCTACCAACATCAAAATCATGTTTGGTGTTGGTGCTCAATATCAAATAAATGGTGCAGAATCATAGACAGATATCATAATACCCGGATTTGCTTTTTCTCTTAATTAGTAATTCAAACATATTCTGGTCAGATGATTTTAGAGCGGCAAACGACCTTGCATATATGTTTCTAAAACGAAAAAAATCTGTATCCGCGGGAAGTAGGACAAGGAACGAAATTTTCGGATATCCCTCTATGATTTTTATGCAAACTATGATGACTCTATGGAAATTATAGCATATATACAGGGTGATTCAAAACTTATCGTTCAAATTTCGTTAGGAGGTAGGGAATACGTCAGGAAACCGATTTCACATAGGAAAGTATGTCCGCAAACGTCATCTACATGAACAAAATGGACAAGTAAAGTGAACACAAGGAAACAGTACAGTTAAGTGGTAACGAATGTGACTTTTATTCCAACAAGGTAAAGTACAGGTTCACAGTAGGTGCTCAAAATTGCGACCATTTACACGGACACAGGATTCACAGCGCCGTTGCATTGACCGCCGAACATTTTCAAAAACGCCTGGCATATCACGGACAATGCCTGCGGCGGCCACTATTCGTGCAACAAGGTTGCCTAGCTCGGCGGCCGCTTTCGCCAGCTGCCCCATATGCGAGATGCATATCCGCTAGCTCTTGATGCGTAAAACGATTCATCTTATCACTAGTAAGTCAGCTCGTACACTGATGACAGCGGGAGTGGTCGGGCGAGCTGTACACTGTTGGGTACACACAGCGCCCTCTACATACGCATGCGTACATTTGCGGACATACTTTCCTATGTGAAATCGGTTTCCTGAAGTATTCCCTACCTTCCCACGAAATTTGAACGATAAGTTTTGAATCACCCTGTATATGTGCTCTATGCGAATGAAACATAAAGATCACGAGCCCGTTGCTTCTATGATATTGGGCAGGTTGGAAACCAATTTCTACTCCGGCAGCAGAAGTAGTAAAAAGTAATGCCGTCTTAAACTATATATTTGGCTCTATTAGAGCTACAAACTCTAATTTTTAACTCAATACGAGGAATCCTGTAGAAGAAATGTGGGACCAGGGACCAAGTACTTGGGTATTTACGAGGTTTTCTAGCCAATTTAGATTAAAACAAAAAAAGCAAAAACATAAAAACGGTAAGAAAAATGATTTCTAAAATGTTATCTCCTATTCCATCATAAAGACTTGATTTTCGAAAGTAATATCGGGCGGTCAGAGGACTCCACTAAAATATTTCGAACCAATCACACAATTTTCTGAAGAAATACGGTGTATTAAAAGATCATAACATCTGTTACAATTTATCTAAAAATCTTTTGAGTGCCGCGATGACCAACTAAATAAATGAAATATTTTTTTGGCTTCTCAGTTGATTGAATCATTTTTTTTACCTACCGGTTAATGGACAATCGTCAGATACCGAAAATTACTATCTGATAACCGCAGTTATCAAAAATCCGGATATTTGGAAACCCTGCTTTTGCATATTCCATTTCATTGACACACGAAATGCAATGTTAATAATTTCATTTATTTATATGAGAAATTTAAGAGTTCAGAAATGATACTTAACCTTTGAATACCACTTTATTAAAATATCATGATTGCTATTTAAATTATCCCGTGATAGCTACCCTATATTTGGATTTAAAGGTTTGCAGTAATGTAGCCTGTTGGCAAAATAATATTCGCAGAAAACATTTCTTTATGTGGTTAACTCGACAAGATACTACACAAAATAATTTGAACCATAACAACTTCAAATAAACATACGTACATTGGTATATCAAAAGGTGACAGAGGGCAGAGGAAATTTCCGGAGATAAATCTCAACACTGGCGCAAGGCGGGCTCGAACCTTGGAACAGCAGATTACGAGTCTGTTGCACGACCGACTGAGCCATTGGCCGGATGGTACAAACAGCTCGGCACACGTCCTGAAAGCTAAAGATATATTTCAAAGAAAACGAAAGTGTTACATACAATTCAAAGCAAACAAAAGTATTGCTTAACCTCAATATCCCCAGTCTAGAAACCTCTCTTACTGGTTTACTGACGGACAAAGTTAATTTTAAAAGAAAATCACTTTTAAAGTCCCATTCTACATTTAAAAAAGATTTTTATTTAAGTAAAATACAAAGAGACACTTAGTCCATGTCTTGAAAAGTCATGAAAGAGAAGCATATTTTTAATGACCATGGATTTTAGCATTACTAGTATTCTAGTTCGAAATTTGGCTTTCATTGTCCCCTCCAAGCAATGTCAACCTTGAACATACTTTTTATTTTTGCATACTTTAAATGTTGTTATTTGTATGATCGGTATGCATGTAATTATTATAAAATTATTATTTAGATAAAATCGTTATTAGATAAATGTTATTTAGAATTACAGGGAGCTATACACTATAAATCACCATAGTACAATGCCAACCTTAGATTTAATGGAACATCTAGATTGGAGAAAATTAACCATTTAAAACATTTGATCATGCATTATTACGTCGTTTCCTAGTTATACCGATAGATAGTAACTGGACTTACTTTTCACTTCCTTCTTGATGCAGAGACAGCTCCTCCAGACTAATGATTTCGCATTCATTGTACTCAGCATTTTTCCGGAAAGGCTCTCAGTAACTAAGAGAGAGAATAATCATTTTAGAGAAAAAAAAAAGGATTCAAAAGTTTCAAATACTATAAAGGTCTATTCAGGTAGTGAAATAGCCTATGTCTAAATCAGAGATATTTTCAGTTTTTCAAGAAGTGGCCCCAATTGCATTGCATGGATAATATGGAGTAAGAGTGGTCTGTATTGATTTCACAAAGATTTATTACCGTCTTAGTCCAGCACATTCCGGCAGGGGACTGGCTCGGTCGGTAACACGCCAAACTCACAATCTGTGGGTCTCAGTTTCGATTCCTCTCTGCATCAGCGTTGAAATTTATCTCCTTTAACTGTCACTCTGCCCTCGGTGAGAAAGGCTATACCAATGAGCTTTGAAAGGCCGCCGTCTGTCGGATGAAATGTTCTGCGGTGCAGCATCAGCTGAACGTTAGAAAGCGCCGGATGCCGTTGAGGGGGCGGGGAGCCTTCAGTCTCTCCTAACAGCTATCCATCACCCATCCATACCTCGTCACCTTCTTCAAACTTCTCTGAGTGTTTAGGGTCATTGTGAATTAGCCGTTAAGTCCACTATGTGCATAAAAGTACAAGTCAGAAAAAGACAAAACAAGATCAGATTCTAAATTTCAGGCCCTTCATTCACGTTTTTCCACCTATTTATTCAATGATAACCCGAATTCGGAGTTCCCTTTAGCTTTGGGATGAAATTGAAAACATCTCTAGTTATGTTACCTTTGAGCGGCACTTATTTACACACGGTGATCTGAGAGAAGGGAACCCACTGGATAACTGTTAGAAGAGAGATGAAAGCCTTCCATCATGGCCATCTAGCGTGCTCCTGCACACGGAGTCATATGTTTGCGTCCAATCTGATGAACGGCTGCCATCTCAAGCGCATTGATATCTCCTATCTGACTGAGGCAGAGGAAGGAGATTTTGCAGAGATAAATCTCACGCTACCACAGTTGGTATCCGAACCTGAAAACTGCATATGATGAGTCGCTCCCCTCCGGTCTTGCCTATTAGGGGCACTCCTCCAAACTAGTGTAGAATTATCGTTGCTCTTTGCATTCCAATTTTTTCGTCTAATTTACTTTTCTATTGTGCTATATATTCAGAAAATTTTTATTGTTCACAAGTTCGAGTCCAACTGCTCCAGCATTAGTTATCTCCGCTAATCAGCATTCTGTTCTCAGTGAAAAAGAGGAGATGGACTTAGAAAAGCTCCGTCCGTCGGATGGGGTGTTAACCCCTGGTAGTAACTGCAAGCGAACAGTGGCGTGCCCAGAAACTTCCAATTCGGAGAAGGAGAGTTTGGCTTGTTTGGGTCTAATGATGAAGAGTTGACGTCCTGAATCTCTGATTTTCGGGTACTTCGTTAGAAAATGTATTGACGCTCTCAAGGAATGTTATGTGACCATTCGTCCCGATTTTTTCTGTGCATGTCCTGTTTTCCCCGGAAAGGCTTGCGGGATCTTAAGATGTCCTACTTTTAAATAACAATATCTTCAGAGAATAAATCTCGTATAAAAATAAGGTATCATGTCGTAAAATATTAAAACATTGGCAGTTCGTCTAGAATGAAAGAAAACGGAAGGAAAACTTAATGAAAATTTATAGTGGGTAAAGCAATTTTCCGGCGCTTTTAAACAGTTTATTTAAATACTAAATTTTTATGCCACTTTTTGGCACTTTAACCGCCAGTTCATACAGACCTATATACACATGGAAGTACAAATGGCACAAGGATGCTTATATCCACAAGACTCAAAGACTCATGGTAGTGTGGCTATATATGACAATATTATAAAGGAGCACACTAGTCAGTCGTTTCAAAGTGACAGGTGCTAACGATCATAAATAGTTTTTGTAGTTTTTTTATCTTTGGACGTTATTGTTTAATATGTTAATAATTTATTATTATAGTTATTTATTTTATATTGTGCCTCGTCGTGGAAACGAGTAGGCAAAAATGGAAGTTTACTTTTAATACTGAGGTACAGAAAAAATTTCCTTTTCTTAGCACTGTTCCGTTCTTTCACTATTCTGCAAGATCGAAGTGGATCGTCTGATATCGAAACACACATCAAAACCAAAGTGACTATATGTATCCATTTTTTTTGCGGGAGGAAGTCTTACTGAAAGTATTCTTCTTTTGCGTCAAAGAAAACTTGCCATATCAGTTATAACCCCACCACTGGGTATATCACTGCAGGCGAGCCATTGGCCGTGCATTCTTGAACGGAAGACTCCACTTCTCACCTAACGGTTGTCCCGTGAGCCCCCTTCCTCAACTTCCCTTGGTGTTCTCCTGACCTTGCCATTTAGACCATTGTATTCCATGAAAATGTGGCGCTCAGAGGTGAATCAAGTTAACTATTGTCAAATTAAAATACTTATTAGAGAAGCTTAAACGGGGCGAGGGGGTGGCTCAGTCGGTAGCGCGCCAGGCTCGTAATCTGTAGTTCCCAGGTTCGAGTCTCAGCTGGGTTAACGATGAGATTTATCTCCGCAAAACGCCCTGCCCACGGTCAGTAGGGGACACCGATGGGCTTGGAAAGACCGCCGTCCGTCGGATAGCACTCTAAGCCGTGGCTCCGTGTGCGGGAGAGAGCACGCTAGATGGCCTTGACGGGCCATCCTAACACGGACCCCAACCTTCTCTGAAAGTTCGGGGTCCGTGTGACCTGGCCATTTAGCCCATGGTGAGCAAAAAAGTGCCGCTCAGTGGTAAAACAACCAAACCCAGAAGCTTCACCAGAGCATTTATTGATTCAACTTCGAATTGTTTCTGCTCCGAGACTGATTGCTGAATGGTGGCACCTTTTCAAGTCCATTGGTCTCCCTCTCTTCACCAAGGGTAGAACAGGAGTTCGACTCTAACTGAAGAACATCAGATGATGGATTTGGCATGCTAACAACTCAACTCCCCCCTCTCTTCTCATTACTTTATAACTATTTGTCTGCTCAGTCCTAAATTTCATTCACAACTGACAAGCTGTATTCAAAATTTAGGTAAGGTTTTGATTTTTGAACACAGTTTGTCAGTTGTGAAATTTGGGACTGGGTACACAACCATTTAGGATGTTAGGAGTGGGAGTCAAAAACTGCGAAGAAGACAGCAAACCAAGTGATGTACCACTGTTTGCATATCTTCGGTTTTCCCACATCCTAGCAACAGTGGTGCGAATGAGCATAGCAGGAATAGCATAAAAAATGTCATCTAGGCGAACTTCACAAATTTTATCCCAAATTTGGTGTATGTAACAATGTTTGGATTATCATTCTGTTTCATTTGGGGCCAAATATATATCTTTCAGGAGAAAAAAAATATTGAAGATTAAAAAATAAACGAAAATCGGTTGAATTGTTTTACCTCTGAGCAGCACTTTTGTGCACACAATGATCGAAATGATCAGGTTACAAGGACCCCAGAGGCTCAGAATTGAGTAGGAACAATTTTATTTTACTAATCATTTTATGAGGAAAATTCAGTAGGCTTCTCCCAGTTTGCCTTGATGAAAAGTATGTCATATACTAGAATAGCAATGTCCTTGTAGCTGCAGAAATAGATAGATCATCTCATTAACAGCAATGGACAGAAAAATGGAAACATCCTCATCAATGGAGAATCAAATCCTAGGCACAGTAACTGAAGATATCTAGAAGATGTCAAACTGAATATCGATTTTCGAACAATATCGTTTCAGTACTCAGGGTTATAGAAGTTTGAATATTAAATAGCAAAGATAATCAATCATAAGTCATCTCAAAAGTTAAAACCTAAATAAAAAAAAATATTATTTCGAACTATTTAATAAAATGTGTTTTAGAATTTTTGTGCAAATAAATCAATGATTGTCAGTTTTACAAATCGAGTTTCCGTAGTTCTTTAAATACCGAAAAATATAGTTGAAAAAGAGATTTAAATTTATCACGTTCTATAAAAGATTTACAGTAAAAAATTACGGATCTTCCAATTAGATATATATATATAAATACCCCCCTCAAGCAGCTGCTTGCCACAGAGGTCTGACAGGAGCCTGTCAGTTTATATGCCACAGTAGAAGATCTGAGAGGATGGCAGGACCTCAGCAGAAAACAACACGAATATCCATGCCTTACCCGGGGCTCGAACCCAGGTCCCGTAGATCAGTGCCAAGCGCGCTAACATACTGGATAGAAAAAATGAAAACATCCCCATGTTAAGTCAATGGAGAGACAAATTGAGGTCTGACAGGAGCCTGCCAGTTTATACGCCATAGTAGAAAATAAACTAAATCATATCGATGGTGCAATCAGTCACCGAGTTCGTATTCACTTCAAAGGAAAATACGGCGCCGATTTTCCTAGTGCAAGGAGGGGGCTTAGAGGAGATAAATTTGGACGCTGTCACAGGTGTGACTTGTACTTGGGAACAGCAGATTGCGAGCCTGGAGTGCTTCCTATTGAGTCAACCCCCTCCCCGCCTCGAACAGATGATAAGAATACAAACACGGTTTACATACTTATTAATTACTAACAATATTTATAAGCACAGTTATATGTTGCGCATTAAAAAAAACACTTATATATTACAAAATTACCTTAATTTTCACGCATACTGGAGATCAAGATTCACTTTTGTAAAGAAGGTTAGGGTTATTAAATACATTCTATTAGATCTAAAATTATCACTAAGTCATGTACGTTCCACGTGCTTTCACAGATGATACATCAGATGAGTTATCACGAGACACGTGAGGTGGTTGATATTGTTGTTGGAGGGCGCAGCAATGACATATTTCTATTTCAATGAATCTTAAATGATTATTTGGAAAGGCTTTTAATAACATTTTCCATGGAGCACTTGGCTTTGGGAATTTCAACATTGCAAGAGTAGTTTCGGTTCATAAAAATTAACCGTTTTCTGTACAAAGTAGTTGGAAGATGAGGATGCATTTACACTTATGAATGCATTATTAAAATCCAATATGGCATCGTCAACTACGAATCTAATAGCAAGAGCTTCAATTGGCTGCTTTAGCCTGATGTTTTTCTGAGAGATTCCTTTTTTTTCCCTAAGAAAGCAAAGTAATTATTCGAATTGTGACAATCGATATCAAGATGTAGAACTGGCATTAAATATATTCCTCCGGACTTAACATACCCATTAAAAAATTAGCTCAATTTTTTTTCCAGCCCAATTTGGGGAAACATTTTCTCTGACGCATCATAAGATATATTATATACGGAAATTCACGCAGCTGATCATTTTTTTTTCTTATTATTATTAATTGTAACCGTTTTATGAACTGTTCCGTGGCCGAGTGGTTAGCATGCTTGGCTACTGATCAAAGAGATTGTTCACAGGGCCGGATTTCCCATAAGCACGTTAGGCACTTTCCTAGGGGTGCCAACGTAGCGGGGAGGGGAGCAGCATTAACGAAGTACCTTTCGTTTATTCAAGTATAAGCAATTTTACGTCTTTTTCAATTCTTAGAAAGAATAAAAAAATTTCAAAATTGCAAATATTCAATGGTACAAAAGCAGTTCAAAACCTTTTTCTGCTGTAATCGAAAGTGAACGTTTATTAGGATATGAATTGTGAGAATACACGGCGTATTATCAAACATATTCGGTCTTCCATGTTATGTAAATGGAAAATCGCATTTGATGGTATGTAACTATAAAAAGTTTTTTTACCTAAGATACACGAAGAGATGGATTATAGATCTCGATACAATTTATACAAATCTTGATTTCAAACAACATTCGTTTAATATTTAAAGAGTTACTGAAGCCGAAATTTTTGACAACAGACGCTGTTAATACACTCATCCTAAACACTCTGTCAAAGTTTGTAGAAACTGAAAACAATTTATTCAAACTATTACAATCATATTTATTTCCGTAAACCAGATATGATTTTTGAGGTAAATTCTTACGATTCGCAACACTGCCGTTAAATGTTTCACCTTCTGGAACTATTTAACTAGCAAACAAATGTTGTGCAAAAACCAGATTTTTAGAATTTTTTTAAAAATTTACCGTGACATTTTGCTACAAAAGAGGCTGTTATGAAAATTAGGTAGGTTTGAGATTTTCTTCGATCACACAGCATGAAAAGAATATAGTTTTCATTCACACAGTACGGAAGTGTCACAATACATTTATAATTTAGAGCAATTTGCTCATTACCAGAGGAAGAAAAACCAAGGGCGAAACATGTTTCAATCTAAAAGTTAATAATTTGATTTTTAAATGTCATTGCAAACTTAATATATTAACTGTACATAATATTAATCTGTTACATTAATTTTTACAATATTTGGTAACAAAACTATTTTTATGATAAAAATTCCCACATCCATTTCAATTACATTGTTGTTTTTCTTCATGGTTGTAAGAGGAAAAAAATATTTTTTTAAGAAACTGAAAGAATAACCGATTTCACATAACTGCATACTACCACTTCTTCTGCCTAGGGGTGCTTGAGGTGTAAATTCGAATATACAGTTTTTCGCCTAATTTCAACTGCAAGCTTAAATTCTTTTGCGCCATATCCATATATACCATATAATAGTATTATTAGTTTTTATTATCTAGTTTCGTAATTTAAACTTATAAATTGTTAGTAATTAGAGTGACTTTAAAAAAAAGTTTCCCATTTCTTGCAAAATTCTTACAGAAATCTATTCCAAACCTCAAAAACTAATACAAAAAAATCTAAATTGAAATATTACAAAATTTTCTAATTGCAAATTCCGTGTTAAACCCAAAAAATTCTGTGTATGTCATGTGACCGGTTCCCCTCATGAAGTTGCTGCGTCTGCATAGTTCCTACATAAATATTGAGTACAGAAGAAATTCTACTATGAATGTTCACAAACCAGGACAAAAGACTTCCATTGTCTCCCATAAGTAGTATCCTTGATTATCTAAAATTTCGGTGAAAAAAGTTCTCTTATAGTAGTTCTAACAATCCAACTAACGGAGGCCTCTGTTCACAATCGATACCAAATGCAGGAATGTGCAAAAAAAAACAGAAATCAAAAATAAAAACAAAAGCAGTTTTCTTTTCAGAAAAATAGTTTCTTATTGCTCATTATTTTCATCACTAATAAATTTAGTTAGTATATTTTTATGTCATTTTTATAAAACTTTACGTATATACCCTTACTTGAAAGGTTTTTCGGGAACCTTATGTTACTTTGTTATTACAAGAGTCTACAGATATATGTAAATACATACACACACACTGATTATTGGTGGTCCCAATTCTTTATTTTGGAGCAGTTTCGGTCATCTTTTTATCTGGAAATAAAGTACTCTCATGTATTTTGGATCACCCTCCGCTCGCCCAATTTTTAAGGTGATAAGATATCCCGGATCTAGAACAGTAAAGAGGGAACAAGGGATTGGATCAAGAAGAAGAAAGATGAAGGGGAGCCAAGTGATTAGATCGTCGTTCCAGTATACAATTTTTCCTTCCGTCTCAGTGCTCTTTAAAATCTTTCTTGAAACAGAGTAATATACAAATGTATAATTTTTTCACCTCCATTTTTGTTATTAGCATTCTCAGAGGGAGGAACGTGGCCCTCCCTGGATACTCAGCAGAATAAAGGAAGTTCTTTACCGAATTTGATAATCCTAGCTCTTAATGTTTTTTGTGGTCCTAGTTCTTACCATTTAGTTCTTTCACTTTTATGGGGGGGGGGGGGTAGAGATTTTGATGTTTCGATCAAACATAGAAAACAAAACACTCCTGATCTCAGGAAACAGGACTTTCTGCAAAATTTGATTACGATATCTTAAGACAATGGTTTCCAAACTTTCTCTGATTACACCTCCTCAGCTTAGTAAAGAATTCATCGCCACCCCTCCCCCAAAATGTATGTGCAGTACCAAGAAATGTCAATTGTTCAGTCAATTGTTCAGTTTCGGTTTAAAAAAATACTCATAGAGTAGTTCTTGATAACAAACCGCTGGAGATGCCCAAGTGCACAATCGATTACCAAACACAGGAAAATGCACGCACAAAAAAACAATAGAAATGATCACCTAAATTGCATGTATAATCAAGTATGGTGTATAATAAAATAATATGTGCAAAACGGTTTTTCTTTTCAGAAAAATTCATTTCATTAATTTCATTACTAATACATTCAGCTTATATATTTTTATTGCCTTTTCCTAAAACTTTACTTATTTTTGCCTGTTTACTAGGATTTTTCTGAGAGAAGGAAAGTTGGGGGACAAACACTTATGCTAATAAAAAAAATTAAAAAATACCCCCTCAAGTGCAACACCAGGAAGAACTTATCAGATTATGTCGAAATATGCAAGATGGGTATTATATGCACATGGGAGAACATGTAAATGATTCAAAGCGCAGCAGATATTGGGCGACATGTTGGGCGGAATGCTGCCACAGTGATAAGAAGATGGCGTCAATGGATAGAGCAGGAACGAACTCACCGACGTGAGGGATCTCAACGGCCCTGTCACACAAACGAACGAGAGGGCAGACATCGTGTGCATGGCTTTGAATGATCGTAAAGCCACTTGTTGGGCACTACTTCTCTAAAATATGTAATTGACAACACCATCATCATCATCATCCTCAAGCAGCCATGGGCTACGGAGGTCCAAACAGACCGTGCAATTTAGTTCTCCAAGAAAGTCTATCCTGAGCTACATCTACTGCATCTGGCCACTGCACACCAATTCTAACAAGGTCCTGTTTGACATTGTCTGCCCACCGCATCCTAGGTCTCCCCTTTTTTCTGAGGCCTTTAGGCACACTGTTCATAACCCTATTCGCCAATCTAGAATTATTCATACGGGCAACATGGCCAAACCAACGGAGTCTCTCTCTGCACAATATGCTGCTTAAAGGAGGTTGCAAACTCCTTTGCCTAACCTCATCATTAGTTACAAAGTTAAACCACCTAATGCCCAAGATACTACGTAAGCATCTGGAATCAAAAGCATCTAGTTTCCTGTTATCTTGTTTACAAAGTGTCCAGGTTTCACTACCATAACTAACCCTAGAAAGATCCAAACTATTATACAGTCTAATTTTAGTCTTTAGGTGTATACGCCTATTTCTCCACACTCTCCATAGATTCTTAAAAGTCCCGGCAGCAATCCCTATTTATCTGTTAATCTCATGCTGCACATCACCATTATCTGTTACATAGCTCCCAAGATAATTAAACTGTGACACATGCTCAGGACTGCAACCATTCAGATTAACTGAATCACAGCCTGCCTGGCCAATTTTCATCACTTTAGTTTTCTCTCTGTTTATAACCAAACCTACTCTACTACCAGTCTCATCAACAGCCCGAATGAAAGAGTTCATCTCATCAACATCATTTGCCAAAAGGGCTGAATCATCAGCATAATCTAAATCAGATATTTTCGTATTCTCCAGCCCATTTAAGGCCAATATCTTTCCCTTGAAGTGAATTTCGCATAACATAATCAATAACCAAACTAAAGAGAAAAGGAGACAAAATGCACCCTTGTCGAACACCAGAAGTAATGCTAAACCAATTGCTACAAGCCTTACCAACTCTCACACACGACTCAGTGTTATTATAGAGAGCTTTCATTATGTTAAGTAACTTGTCAGATATACCATATGATCTCACAATCAACCACAAATTATGACGATCAACAGAGTCGAAAGCCTTTTTGAAATCAACAAAGCTAGCAACCAAAGGTTTCTGAAACTCTAAACATTTCTCAAGAATCTGCCTAAGTGAAAATATCTGATCCACACATCCCCTACCACTTCTGAATCCACATTGCTCATCACGCAATTGACTCAACCAGATTCTTAATTCTATTAAGCACAATCATGGAAAGAACTTTACCTGGAACAGAAAGTAGGCTGATACCCCTATAGTTA
The DNA here is from genome assembly GCA_038380435.1 of Ryuthela nishihirai. Lineage (NCBI taxonomy): Eukaryota > Metazoa > Arthropoda > Arachnida > Araneae > Heptathelidae > Ryuthela > Ryuthela nishihirai. Next base: position 94,736,082 of record JAWZYU010000009.1, read on the forward strand.
TCACAAGAACTGCGATCACCTTTTTTGAAAATAGGGATAACAATAGCCCTGGTTAGGAACCATGCCTTTATCATAAAAGATATTCAGAATTTCAGTCATCCAAGTGGTAACTGAAACATTCCCAGCTATTAAGCATTTCGGTAGTAATTTCATCTGCCCCTGGGGATTTATGTAGTTTAAGTTTAGAAACAGCCAAAATAACTTCAGATTCTGTTATAGGGCCAACATTAAAGCCACCAATGCATCTATCATCATTGCAAACAATGGGAGTAGAACTAACTACATTGTTAAGAACATCACTGAAATGCTCAGCCCACCTAGCCATGACAGAATCCTCCCCTTCTATAAACTTACCTTGTTTATCCTTCAATCCCTGTATATCTGTCCGTTTTCTACCACACAAAACATTAACTAACTGGTACAGCTCTTTGCTGTTGTGCTGTCTAACTGCTTCCTCGGCTTTGTCAGCCAAACCATCAAGCCAAAGATTCTTATCAGCAGCTAACTGATCTTTTACACGTTTATTACGTTCTCTGTAATGCTTTCTATTAGGACTAGTAGGGTATTGATTAAAGACATTCCTGCAGTTCGTTTTTTCTGAAATAAGCTCAAGTGCCTTATCACTCAGATAATTCTGTCTCTTCTGCTCCTTTTTTCCTAAAAGAGTACTGTTAGTGTCCAAAAAAGCCTGTTTAAAATGATCCCATTCTTCCTCAACTTCAGTAGTAAGCAAACCATGACTGTTATAATGACTAAGTAACATATCATTTTAAGCTTTGGCTATAACTGGATCTTTCAGAGCTTCAGTATTAAAAGTAAATTTTTTAACCCTAGCACAACACTTTTTAAGTTTAAGTTGCAAGACACTTTTAACAAGGTAATGGTCAGATCCAATTTCAGCTCCCCTATATGCCCTGGTATTCCTAACAGAACTAGCCCATTTGCTGTTAATTAATATGTAATCAATCATATTCTTATGCAGCCCATCAGGTGAAACCCATGTGTACTTATGTATGTCGCGGTGTTTGTAATAAGTGTTAGTTATTCTGAATCCATTGAGTTTACTTACCTGTAGGAGACGTTGCCCATTGCCATTGCAGCTACCAATACCAAAAGGGCCTATTACTCCTCCCCAAAGAACAAGGGTAATATCTCCTTTCTTGACAGAATTCAAAATATCCTGAAGTTGTTCATAAAACCTATCCTTCTCATCCACATCAGCATCCTCAATGGGGGCATAACAGCAGATAACATTCAAGGCCTTAACGCTTGTCTGAAATTTTGCTGTAAGAAACCTCTCATTAATGCACTCATATCCTAGAAGAGCATCACTAGCGTGTCTGCTGAGAAGCAGACCCACGCCTTGGTGATGCTTATTGTCGTCCCTCCCTGAAAAGAGAAATTTAAGATTATTTTTAAGAATCTGACCTTTATCTGTCCATCTGGTCTCTTGCAAGCCGAGAATATCTAAATTATAATGGTGGAATTCTTGTGTGAGGACATCAAGAGAAAAAGCTCTGTGCAGAGTCCTCACATTCCAACTACCTATGGAGAGAAAATGGTTAGTGGGATGTTTAAAGAAACTATATTTATTGAGAGTGGGAATGCCGACAATATCAAACAGCCCCCTAATCGCAGACATGGGGCAAAGACCCGTTCCCCCACCACTAAAGGCTGAAGCCATCTACACTGGAAGACTTCTCCAATGTAGAATTTGACGATGCCAATAGAAGCAAAGAGTTCAGGTGCCTGCGATGACCTCTGCTCAGGATTATCCACCAGCTGATAAACGTATCCTGTGAATCTATTCACTTGGGGCTGTCAACCCACAAACAAACAGAAAACACAGCGGAAGATTTTCCCACCACAGAAGCCCACCAGTGCAGCAAAATCAGGATCCATAATCAAGCTCAGAGCCATATATCTGTCCAGTCCAGTGGGGTTATATGGTCAGCACCAGGACCCTGTGTGGTTGACCACTCCTCAGCAGGGTAGAAAAAAACGAAAAGTAGCCATAGTTGTCCAGATCAGTAGGCCACACTAATCTGGCAGCCCTCCCCTTCTGTTCACTTCCACAAGAGAGTATGTCTTTTGAAAGGTACTAACGGTCCGCACCACGAGAAGGCGGGGTCGGACATTAGGTGCTAGGCCTGGCCGGTTCTATGCATCATCACAGGGGATTGGTGCATAGGTCTCCTTCCAGTGACTGCCTAGCTACCATTTACAACACCACCATGTAGCAAACTGTCATTTGACATACAAGTCATTGCGATAATTCCAGTAGAATTTCTCTCCCTCCAATTTTTTTTTTTTTTTTTTGAACGCATAATTTGAATTAGCCCATCTGACATCAGATGTTGGGATATAACTGGCTGCACTAAGTAGTTATTTACACATTTCCCTATTTTATAAGGGGAAAGAAAAGTTAGGGAACCAAACCCTTATTTTGCTTTATGATAATAAGAAGTTGTATAACAAATTCAATAGCCCTTGCTCTTACCATTTGGGAAACCCCCGTGTTTCTGAAGTGTGAGTGGGATATATTTTCGAAGGGATGAAGAAAAGTTAAGGGACAAACCTTTACTTTGAGTTATGGAGAAAGCTGAATTTGGCAATCCTACTTTTTATTATTTAAAAGTTTTTTTTGTGGCGAAGAGAGTAAATGGGACCAAAACCCTTATAATGTTTTAAAACGAAATTTTAAATAGAATTTATAGGTCATAGCTTTTATGTGTAGTAGTTCTTGAAAAAACAGACGATATAAATCGAATACATAAAAGCAAGGTCAGATCTAGGGAGGAGGTGGAAAGAGGGTAATATCCCCCAACTTCAGAATGCTAAATGAGGGGAAAATTTATTAATATATGTATATTTCAATAAAATTTGTAAATACCTCTAAAGCAGAAGGGGAAGTGATTTTTCGCGATTTTCCGAAAACATGCGGTAGCGAGATTATGAGAAATTTTATGATTGCACATTTCACTGATTCATTTCCTCTGTGACTTTTTTCGTTGCTTTTTTTTATAAATGCGGGAGACGGATATTATTATTCTGATACGACCGTGTTTACTAAATCGTTTACAATTTCTTTTAAATATTTGGTATTTTCCAGCTTTTTCCGTCGCTAGAGGCTTGTTTTTGAGTTTTAATTTACCACTTTTAGCATTCTCTAACAATGGAAATTTCAACACACGGTTGATTCGAAAAATATAAATATTAATATTTTGTTAGTACCTGCAAAAAATAACTTTTTGTTTGTCTTAAAATAAAAAAGTTAACTTTTCTTTAACTGTCGCCGTTTTCAATTAGCTAAAAAATCTAAAAATAAATTTAAATTAATTAATAAAAAAAGGACAACACTAATACATAGGAATAAAGCTTTTATAAGCGTTTACAGCATATTTCTATCATGGTAGACGTACAAAGTTATTAAAGTTGCACGAGGACTTTATAATTACCTGTATTTCACCCCGAGACAAGAAGTCTCGGGGGAGGGGAAAAGCAGAAGTGCATAAATCGACAATCCTGAAAACTAAATAATGTTCCCACTAAAAATATCATTATTGCAGACAATTAGTATTTTAAACACCTCGGCTTATAGTGCACTGATGAAGAAAATAAAAACATTGCCAGTGCGTCAATCAGATTATAAGATAACTAATTTATTAATTTTTTATAATTACTATTAAACAATTAGAGCAAACAGCTGAAAACGATTATTAAAAACTAAGTGAGGTCGCGGGGGAAATTTTTATTTAGCAATCAAGATTAAGATCAAAATTAAAAACAGTGGAATTTACATAAATACAATTTGATACATCACAATGATTCACCACGCTGCAAATCAGGATGTCAGTGAAGGTTTGAGGGAGTACCTGAACGGTTAGCGCGTTTGGCTACTGATCTAAGGGACCTGGGTTCGAGCCCCAGGTCCTAATATATAGACGGACCTGGGTTATAGCCCCAGGTCCGTCGATAAGGCAAGGACGTTTGTGTTGTTTTTCTGCTGAGGTCCTGCCATCCCTACAGACCTTCTACTATGGAGTATAAACTGACAGGCTCTTGTCAGACCTCTGTGGCAAGCAGCTGCTTGAATCTTATCTATTTCTTTAAGGTTCGAGGATCTCATTGCAGTGCGTTACAATTGCTCTTGGGAAGACCTGAAGGTCTGGGCGGCGATTGAGAGTGATGCCTGTTCAAACCAACACACCACCAGCTCTAAAACTGTCTCTTTCCCGGATATTAATGGGATGAAATATGGTTCCAGGTGTCTCCAGCCCAATAGTTTGCAGACTAAATCGGGATTCATCAGTGAACACAACATTGCCCCATTGATGTTGAGTCCAGTTGCGATGTTGTCGAAATCAATTCAATCAGGCTTTGTGCTGACTCGACGTCAACGGGACACACACTGGCATGAAGCCTTCTGGTCACATAGATTCAGCGAGGTCGAAAGTGAGCTGGCGTGCTATATGGGTTCGATGGCACCTTGCATTTAGGAGCAACAGTGGTAGGAGGCAGTAGGTGTGGACAATAGATCTACCAATGTGGTTGATGGGCGATAGATCTAGGGAACGTGCAGGCCAAGAAAGCTTATCCACGTCACTTAGGGATATGAGAACCATTTAAGAGCAGATGTTGTCCTGCTGAAGAAGGGTTAGGAGTGGCTCAGTCGGTAATGTGCCAGGCTCGTAATCAGCAGTTAAAAGGTTGGATTCATCTTTCAGATATTTCAGCTTCATCTCCGTAAAACTCCCCGCTCTCCCCACGGTCAGTAGGGGACACTGATGGGCTTGGAAAGGCCACCATCCATCAGATCGGATGTTAAACCGTGTCCTTGTGTATGTGTGGACGAGCCATACCTTGTGCATGTTAGCATTCTGGATGGCCTTGACGGGAGGCTACCATCTGTCTCCTAACAGCTGTCCAGTGGGTCCCCTTCCCCAACCTTTTTTGAGCCTTCAGAGTCTTTTGGCCTGGACATTTAGCTCATTGAGTGAAAAAATTTGCCTCTCAGAGGTAAAGCAACCCAACCCTGCTGAAAAATGGCATTTGGGATGGACGGCAGAAAGGGCAACAGCTCAGAATGTTTTCAACATAATGTCTTGCTGTCAACACGCCATCATTTACCACCAGACGCGAACGGCTATTGTAACTGATGGCTCCAGGGACGGATTTCCAATTCCCATGCCCCTAGGCACATGAAGTGGTAGTGCCCCTTATGAACAGTAGTTCGTTCGATTTCGTATAAATATTACAAATATTCTTTCTTTCACAACCATTAAGAAAGGAAATAATCAAAATGGATGTAGGAATATTAATGATAAATAATAGCGTTTTGTGAATAAATAGCAAAATTAATGCAATAAATTAATAAGAAAGCATATAACTTGTAATATTCAATGTGCAGTAATATTTTAAAATCAAGTTATTGATTTGAAATTTAAACATTATTTTCCTCGCTTTTTTTGCTCCGAGAATGAACAAATTACACTAAGTGGTCAAAAGTATTGGGACAATTTCATGTTATGTGAATAGAAATGAACTTTGACTTTAGAAATGGAAAATCTCGAAATATTCTCCAAATCTAGATTTCGAGTAATATTTGCTTAGTATTAAAAAAGTTCTGGAAACACATTTAACATCAGTGCTTCTACTTGTAAGAATTTACCATATAATTGTAAAAATCTTTTGCAAAATAAATGTCGTTTTAAAAATTTGGATAATGTTTTTCCTTTTGAATCAGTTTTGAAACAGTATTTACGAGAGGCAAAACAGTAGCATCTGCTATCGAATATTTCTGCTTTAATAATTCCTCGAAAATCAAACGAATATTTCCTAAAATCGAAACCTGGATAAACTTTGATAAATTTGATCTGTAACAAAAAGCTCATTGAATGTGGTTTTGCTTTCACACAGTATAGAAGAATCCCAATAAAAATAAAAAAAATAAATACCCCCTCAAGCAGCTGCTTGCCACAGAGGTCTAACAGGAGTCTATCTACAGAGATCTATCAGGAGTCTATCACAGACCTTCTATTACGGCATAATAGAAGGTCTGTGAGGATGGCAGGACCTCAGCAGAAAAACAACACGGACATCCATGTCTTATCCGGGGCTCGAACCCATGTCCCTTAGATCAGTAGCCAAGCGTGCTAACGACTCGACATTTGATAATATAGTGCATTGCCTCACAATCCATATTCTCTTAAAAATTAATTTTCGATTATCAGGAGAGGGTGTACTTTAAAAAGAGAGTAATCACTCTCCACGAATACTTGCAATTAGTTAAAATTAACAGAGATATAATTTTATTGTTACTTAAATAAACTGTAGTATTTAGATTATGCCTGGATAGCTCCCCATATCACGATTGAGAATGTTGGCCTAACACTTCCTGATGCAAGCTGAATTACCTCTGCCCCCAGTATGTATCGTATATCTGTGTAATTCTATCCTAACGCATTAGGCGTTAGGATAGAATTACACAGGAAAAAATTACACGGAATAAAATTACACAACAAAAATTTCACAAGGAAGCAATCACACGAAGAAAAAATTACACAAGTCCAAAATTACACATAGCACAAAATTTGTAGCCTCCGTTGGCAAATTCGTTATTTTGTAACTATTCAGTTTAACCCGGAGACAGGGCTGGATTAAAGCCAACTGATGCCGTAAGCACAGCCCAACAATGGTGCCCCCCGTCTCTTCCATCGCTTAACTGACAAGACATTTAAATATTATTTTGTATCTTTTGATCCATGTCTTCAAGGTTAGAAAGCAATGGAATAAAAGATGTTTTGTTTCGTCAAATAATGATATTTCTCCGTTAGAATATCTTTCTTAAAAATTGTCCACCAACATCGATTTCTGTAGAAAGAGGATTTTCAAAATTGAAAAGTATCTTCTCGAGATCACTCATCTCCTTTATTTCGAAAGTACATATGTTCGGGGTCGACAGCTGAGGAACGGCACTTACAGAAACCTCTATTTAATATTTCTATTTGGAACCACAGGCAATCTTCAGCCAACTCTATAGCAAGGACTACAAATTGTATCGAAGGATGGCACTACAGACTTCAGTCACTTTTTCAGTGTTCCAACTGTTTGGAAATTTCTGGACAACATCGTCAAAGAATTATCCTTACAACATACAAACTATTTGCAACATTTAACTGGTCAACGAAACCCCGGACGTGGTAGGTACATTTCTTTAAAACAACATATTTTAAATATTGTACAGAATTACGACTCTAATAGACGATTAGATTTCTTGCGTTGTATAGCTCATATGACTTAGTGTTTTTTATTTGATGTTTTATATTTAAATTTAATTTTATCTATGTATTTTTGTAAGTGAAAATTTTTGCAATTATAATAAAGTTTAAGTACTTGATATGACAACCAAATAGTTTAATAAATATTAAATAAATATTGAATTGTGTAATTTTTTTTTTGTATTTTTTACAAATATAAAATTAATAAAATAAACAAAAAAATTAATATTTGTATTTTTTTCCATGTGCAATTTATTCCTTGTGTAATTCTATCCATGTGTAATTTTTTCCTGTGTAATTTTATCCATTTCTAATTTTATCACGTGTAATTTTTTCCTGTGTAATTTTATCATGTAACCATCGTATACGACCTTCAGTGGATCCCAAATAGAAACGCGAATCATCACTAAAAATGCCAAGTTTTCAGTCCTTGCCCCAACTTCCTAGCTTTCTCCCTGCACTACTGCAGGACACAATGATGGAATCGCATCAAAGGACGCTGATCCAACGAATGACGTGAATGCAACCCAAACTCTCGCAGTTATCTTCTAATCGGACTCATTGACACAGATGCAGACATAGATAGCATTAAGATGTTGAGAATCCGGCAGATTGTAATAGATGTGTCTTGTCATTATTAGTGGATCTCCATCGGTCATTCTGACGTTTTTCCGATACCCCCAGAGCTTTGACAATGTATCCAGGTACCGTCCTACATCCATTGTTGCCAAAAGCGTCCAACTCTTTGGACACACAAACAGTAAATTTGCTTGTGGACCATATATCAGACAACTCAATGGCCTCACCCCTTTCACATTTCATGTACATTACAACGCCTTAGGCATGTTAAAGCCATTGTACACTCTTCGCAAGTCATTCATTTGTTTGCCGCTGAAGGGGATATAGAAACGTTTGCCTCGTTTTTATAGCCCCTTCAGATTCTTACATTGGTGCAATAGTGAAATAGATATTAGATGTTCTGTTGCACCGATCCTCATGACACGCAAATTGATTTCGTCCATATACCTCACAACTCTGCATGTCAGTGTCGTCAGTTCAGTCTGTCCATTCTCTCTAGGTGGAGCAATATCAATGACGAGCAATGTATATGGGAGCAGGATTTCACTTAGACTCCTAATCTGATATTTCCAGTTTCAAACCGCCTGTGGCCACTCATGAGTTATTAAATAGGTGGGGGCGGTGATGGCTCAGATGGTAATCTAGAAAACTGGCGATTTCATCCGCTAATCCCAATTCTGTCCTCGCTGAAAAAAAGGAACATCGATTGGAAAAGAACATTATATATGTACGTGTAATAAAATTTCAAAATTATATATTGTGGCTTATGTCAGGCATGTACCCAAAGATTCTGTTTCAGGGTGGGGGGAGGCGGTAGAGAATTTAATCTCTGGTTGCGGAGGATGGGACTTAAAGCTTTCTCCTAATATTTCGCGCTGATGATTAAGGCGCATGATTTTAGGGTGCAATTATCCATGCAAAATATTATTTTCATTATTTATTCCAATTCGGAGTTAAATATTTTAGTATATATTCAAATATATTACAGAAGTATTATATTGGGGAGCCGATTCCTCTGGCCTCTGATGAGGAGCTGCCACTGAGAATCCCCATATTCTAGCTATTTGCATTTCTGTATTGAATTAAAACAAAGAAACTTTAAGATGTTTTTAGTAGAAAAAAAAGAACTGGTATGTTCGAAATGTATTAATTATTTTTAGTAACTCTTCTAAGCCTAAATCTAGTAAACAACAGAAACCACAGCAACAAATATATGTGAGGCCCAGACCCGATCTTGCATCCAAAATAAAACTCATACGTCGCTTTCACTATTGGAGTGATGGCCTTTTTCTGACTTGCAAACGTCACTTCCTCGCAAATGTAACAAAATGTATCTGCACTATTAACACAGTTACGAGGCATCACTACTGCTGGATGCCGTGATGTCATGACTCAACTACATTGCATCAGACATGAAGCAATACCTCATGTCTGATGCAATGTAATGTCTCAGAGAAGGTTATACATGACCATCTCTGTCTCTCCAAAACAAGAGTCAATCGACAAATTTTATTGTCATTTTCGTGTTCAGCACCTCGAAATTAGTAAAGATTGGCTATTTTCATTTCAAAGCCTTTCTGTGTGTTCCCCAGTGTGTCTGGGGGTCGAATATATGGATAGCCTATATAAGCGAATTATTTTAGACCAGGGCCGGATCTAGTGTAGGGGGGGGGGGGCATGGCCCCTTTTCTAAGGTGAGATGTTTATAAGAGCTGAATAGCTCGAGACCCAAGTAGTGTCATCTCTAATATAAGCGGTGTTATGATAATTGTTGATTAAGGGTTGAAGGCAGTGGTGGAATTTAGACACCTCACGGCACGGAAATTATATCAAGGTGTCCCAAGGGGCGACTGGTTTGTTAAAAATGCCAACTCTTCATGATGGAATTTTTAAATTCAAATGTTCTGTTTTACGGTATATAGAATATAAAGAACACATACATATTTCAAAAAAATTAAATTTATTATTATTTCATGCGTTTTTCAATAAATGTTTTAAATATCTCTAAAACGGAGAGGGTGATTGTCATACTGCATTGAAAATTCAGTCTCCTATTTTTTCCCCACCCTTTCCTATTTTTTCCCTTCGATTTTTTTTCTAGATCCGTACCGGTTTTATACTATTTGTGTTTCACACACTTTTTATAAGCAATTTCTGTAATGCAAAAAATTCTTTATCTACTACGTGAAGAGCTTTAAAATATTCATTAATAGTTGTAAATAATATGAAAGTTTAATGGATTAGTGCGATAATTTATTTATGTTGATATTATCAATATGCGAAATTACATTTAAATAAACTTTCTATGGTAAATTGAAGAATAAAATTATGTTGAACTTAATATTAATAGACTAGAAAAATAGCTTATCACCTCTGACGAATATGTGACGCTCGTTTTTAAACAGAATGAAGTTTATTTTCTGCCTTTTGCGTTCCATCTCACAGTAACTTAGGTCACCGTCAGGGTCTCAACCCCACAAAATTAGGCCTTCCCCCAAAAAGTTGCCGCGAAACGTCTGTCCATTGCTACCTTCGCCAATCGGTATACTTCATTAAAAAGGTAGTCGACAGCAGCGCCCCCACAGGTTTCGGACACTTGCGGAGGATTGAATCCCGACACACAGCAGCTAGATGCCAATATTTGAACCCTACGTAGCCAGAACTAAGTGGAGCCACCACACCACTAACCCGCCACCGGTGACGTCACTGCGGACGCTAAAGGGTGTCTGCGTGCATTTTCGGAATACGCCTGCCACTCGGAGTCATTTTATGGACCAGAGCTACTTCGGTCAATTCCGTTGGTATTTTATTACGTAACACAAAAGAAGCTCTCATTTATCTGCTAAAACAAAAAAAAAAACGCTCCTTCCTCCCACCAGTAACTTAGAACCCTTTTCCGAATCTCCCATAAGTTTTATTAGCACCCTCTGACGGTGGAAAAAGTTGAAACACCTAATATTTTAACGAATATTGCAAACGATCTACTTATGAAAGAAATCTGAAATATTTGTGGTAGAATATTGACATCAATAACAATGATTTGCCTTCTTACCCCGAGGGATGAGGGTGGGTTTTTTAACACAACTATTTTGTGTTAAAAAAATAAAATTAATTTTGTGTTTTAATTGTACTAATAAAATATTACCATTTGCATTTTCTGTATCATCAATTTGTTCAAATTTCCACCTATAGAGGGTGCTAAAGGCGGAAAATGAAAAAACTTCAGTAGCATCCCCTAACGGTGGAAAAGATTAGAAAATGCCAAAATCTAGATAAATTAAAAATTCCTTTTGTGTTTTAGGTACTAATAAAATATTAACATTTGTATTTTTCCAATTATCCATTAGTTCAAATTTCCATTGTTAGAGGGTGCTAAAGACGTAAAATCAAAAACTAGGTATTCTCCTTTAAAACGGGCATCCAATATTCGCCAGAGGCGAATGTGTTCCAGTTCAATTAACGATTCATATTATTACGGTAACATTCTTCAACCTAAGTCGATGCTTTGGAAGTTGCAAACAACGAAGTCTCGTTGGTTGCAAATGAAATTATGTTGCCTGGCAAAATTGTTCCAAAAATGTCTCGATGTATTTTAAAAAGGAGCTTGACTCGACAACAGATCTCATACTTCTCCCGCTAGGTAGGGATGTTTTTTTATTCATATTGTAGAATTAATCATACCTATCGGAACTTTTTTTAAACACCAAAGTTTTTCATTTGTTAAAGAAAGATAAAAAAAAACATCTAAAGGCTGAAAAAGTAATGCTCCAACTTCACATTATGAATTAATCATCGAATATAATTGAATGCATATTCAATGCATCTATGATTGCTGAACACTCTTTTGTTTTGTAAAAGTCTCTTTCAGAATCCGAAGCATTTATTATTCATTTACTTAATCCTTTTTTAACAAATTTTTCTTAAGTTTTCGAAATCATTGTTGTCAATGACACAAATTAATAATTTCGTTTGGATTAAAATTTTTTCTTTATTTGTATTCATGGCCAGAAAGAGATTTTATTTTTACGTAACTTTGAGCTAAATCACCTTAAAAAATTAAATACACTGCTAGCCATTAAAAATGCAACACCAGGAAAGGCAAGAGATATCAAAGTCATATTTAGTGAATACATAGCTTATGTTACAAGGATCAAATGATTACAATACACTCGGTTAGACTTGTGGAATACAAAGTGCTAGTCATCATGAGATCATGGACCAGACATGTTCAATTGGGGACAGATCCGGCGATGCGCACGCCAATGCAGAAGTGTCACATGGTGGCTATCCAGGAATTGTTGGACGATGCATGCCACATGTGGTGGGGAATTGTCCTGTTGGTAAATGGCACCAGAGAGCCCCTGAAGATAAGGAACGACACAGGTTCCAACACCTGTGTTGTAACACTGGCTGTTCAAAGTACCGGTAATGCGTACGAGGTGCCATTGTAATTTCATTAAAATGGCACCCCATTCCATAACAGCAGGGGCCGGACTTGTATGGTGCTGCATCATGCATCTCACTGAGCTTGTCACCACAGTGCTGCCAGATACAGATTCGTCCATCATGGTGCTGCATACTGAAGCAGGATTCGTCTGGAAAGACGATGCGATGCCATTCGCACATCTATGCGCTACGTTCTTGGCACCGCTGCAGTCGCATGTGTTGAAGAGTCAATGGTAGCTGAAACAATGGCTGCCCAGCAAAGATGTCCCGATGCTGCAGACGATATTGAACCGTACGTGCGGACACTGGTTGATGTGCAACACACCTTAACTGTTGAGGCTGTACAATTATTCATAGCCATGAGCACGAGATGTCTGTCCTCTCGTTCGTTTGCGTGACCTGTCATTTTATCTGATGAACTCGCCGACGTTGAGATCCCTCACGTCGGCGAGTTCATTCCTCTCCTACCCACTGACGCCATATTCTCATCACTGTGGCAGCATTCCGTCCAAAACGAGAGCAGATGTCTCGGTACGATAATCAGCATTCCCGTAATTCCACAATTCTCCTTCGATCATAGTCGAAAACCTAGTCCTACGGATGCCGTGTTCTTCGACAGGAGCTGTTTGTGTCTTGTATATAGCTGGAACTGGAGGAATTTTGTTTTTGCGCTCGGGAAGGAGTGGGAGAGGAATGAGGAGGAGATGACTACCAGTTAGCCTTCCGTATCAAAGCATATAGATGTGACCAGGATAAGTGTTCTATGTTTTCTTTTATATATTCCATCAGTCAATTGAACTTAAATAAATGAAACTGTCTCGACGAGAGAGGGGGTCGTCACTGGTTTCTATTTAATTTGAATTAAGTACGATAACATAAAAAAAACTTTTCTCTCTCTATACAAACTTTATACATTTTCAAAATTATTCTAACTACATCACTTTTCACTTCAAATTCAATCTTTAAAATTTTTTATATTTCACACACATACCCCATCATACCCCATATTTCACTCTCCATTTCACTTAACCCAATGCTCTTCATCATTTTCAAAATTAATGCAAATCCCATCTCAAGAAACTTCCCCGTTTTTTCTACCCCACATCACTTCAAATGTTCAATACAGCAAAAACACACAATTAACGCCTTAGACAATACTGAGAGGCATTTGGCCTATTATGCTTAAATTTGCAACTTTTATCCTGGCTGTTTCACGATTTCACCGTAATTTCATTACTTGCAATTTTTTCGAAACTGCATTCATCTCATACCCTCTCATCCATTGATGGAGCAAAGAAAATCCATACATTCACATATATCACTTTAAAGTCTATCTTTCCATCATGCTTTCTCTCCCAGCCCCCGAAAACGTCATTTTATCTGTTGATTTTGAATTGCCATATTTTTCAAACTAATTTCCCAAAACTATCTGGCTTTTGTCGACTTCTCTGATTTACCTGGCTTTTACAACCCAACAGCCCCCAATTATCCAGTGAAGTGTCTGATAACTACATTTTCTCAACAAAACCCATCATTTTATCTCTTTCACACACATCACTTTCTGAAAATTAGTTTAACCCCTCATCCCCCAAAAGTTCCCCCATAGGTTAACATGGCTTTCCCTGTACTTTAACATTGCGCCAGAACTCTCATTCTTCTCACTACTGATAGGGCATACTTGATTCTTTAGTGCGCAAGAACTGCGAGCAAACACAATTCCAGTGTTTTGCACCGGCTCTTTGTAATCTCCTCTTATACGATTTCTATGGGGTCAAGCAGACATGTAACACTACCTCAGTGCTGCCACGTATTTACTTCTTTTGTTGGATGTATGTGTTGTCAATATATTTAGGTGGCCGAGTGGTTACTGCGCTTGACTACTGATCTAAGGGACCTGGGTTCGAGCTCTGGGTAAGGTATGATTGTTTGTATTGTCATTCTCCTGAGGTCCCGCCATCCTCACAGACCTTCTACTATGGCGTATAAACTGACAGGATCCTGTCAGACCTCTGTGGCAAGCAGCTGCTTGAGTGGGTATTTCAATTATGTGATTCAAAATAATCTTTGTATTAAAAATTTCACGTCATCATGTTTGTTAAACAAGCCTTTTGCTTTGGTATTTGTATTGGCGTTCATTTCAATTATGTGATACTGATGATTTAAATCTTAGTAAGATCATTCTAGTCTTATTAATAAAGTAATCGAATTGCACTAATGATTTGGTCAGGGGTGAATAAATTCTGATCTCAGTAGCTTTCTTCTTAGAACATAAACTATGTGAAATTTGTAATATTTATCAATATTGTTAAACCCTAACTGAAATTAGTATGAATATATTTTTCTAACCTGAGAATAGATATTTAGCTCTTTCAATATTTTTGAAAATGTAGCTCATATATTTCATTTGAAAAATTTTTTTGAAAAATTCAATAAATACAACTTTAAAATTCAGGTGTATTCTTTTTTTTAGAATGTCGTTTACTATTAAATATAATTAACAAAAAAATGTGTAACTATTTCTAGATAATATGTTTATTGAATATTTTTGACATCCAGAAATGTTTTTTTTTATGTCTGTGAAAACATTTCCTGCAAGAATGAAATGCTTCTCCACATTTATGATAATTTGCTTCATAATTGGTATTTGATTCAATTCAGTACAGGAAATGAAATCATGTAAATAAAGCGCAAATCGAATTAAGAACGAATCAAATCCAGACTTAAAGCTATGATGCTCAGCTCCCAGCTTCTGTTGTCATTAGCTGTGCGGGTCACATGACATCAGACTTTCCCTTCAGACAACTTTGGCTTAACACGTCGCTAATGACGGATGCTGTAATTTAAAGGCTTAATGAATTCACTTATTCCTATCAGTTTAACTGAGGAACTAAGCGGAATCTTGTTCTTTTCCACACAGAAATCACCTGTGTGGAAAATAATATCGTATGTAGTTTTATTTTATACAGCATTCCTGGGAAAGAGGCAGAATCCTGTACTTTTAACACCGGTCTTCCCTTGACTCATCTGATATTTCGGCGAGAGATAATCTTAAATCAAAAACATTTACTTTAGGGCACCATTTTTCCAAAAGTGTAAACCCAGCTTAGAAAATACAATCGCATAATCCTATTATTATCGAGCAACATTCATCACGAACAAGCCGGTGGTTCACAGCACATCTTGTATTTTCTACTTAATTTTCTCTTAGTTGAGTTCTTAGTTTCTCTTATTATTTAAAACCTACAAAATGCACATCTAAGGTAATTTGGACGCACAAATAATCCTCTCCATTCTTGTGACACGAGATATATAGGCAATCATGTTTAAAAAGATCAAAATTATGTGTGAAATTTCGAATCTGAAAAAAGAATTTCTGTAAGAAACGCTATAATAACGGGATTCAATGGTGGTGATGGGAATAGGGTCCATTATATGGAAATTCGCTTTACGGCCAACTTCTTTGAAACGTAGCCTTTCCGTAAATCGAGTATTACTCATTGCTTGAAAATTAAAGTAAATAATTAATAAATGCAATAATATTTAAAAATCATTCACTTTTTAAGCATCTTTTATCCTGGCTCATTCTTGCTCTGGAAATGAAGAAATTACTCTATGTTATCGATGTATTGAGATATTTCCATGCTGCATAAAAAATATCACATAAGCCTTTTAGTGTAAAATGTCCAATTATAATGTAATAATTGCTCTGGAAATGAAAAAATTACTCTATGTTATCGATGTATTGAGATGTTTCCATGCGGCATAAAAAATATCACATAAGCCTTTTAGTGTAAAATGTCCAATTATAAGGTAATAATTCAAACTTTCCTCAAATCTCGTTTATTAGCAACATTTACTATTTAAAGAGCCGCGTTGCCAGCAGGAAAAATTTTCTATAAAAATTACATATCGTTTACTGAAACAAATATTTGTAGCAGTTTCAACAGCTTGATTTCCCATCAGACACTTGCCTAGGAGAGCAAGCATTTAAATTTTTATAATGAACAGCAAAATTATGTCCTCTTAAATTCTTATAAGTAACAAACTACCTACAAATATCCTCCGACAAAAAGAATGTTATAGTTAGGATGTTTTGAATATAGTTTTCCTTTCACACATAAAAACGTCCCAATGTTTTTGATAATTTATTGTAATTTCTTCGTTCTCAGAGCAAAAACTGTTTAAACAATAATTTGATTTTTAAATGTTACTGCATTGCAGATTATAAATTACATGCGAGGTGTATTATATTAAACTTTTTATAAGCATCATTAAAAATTTCACATCCATTTCAATTACATTATCGTTTCTACTTGGTTGCATAAGTAAAATAGATCTGCGTGTAATAAAAAAGTTTAATTATTTTTCCGAGCATAAAAACAACAGGCTACCGATCTTTATGGAATACTTCGATTTCAATAACTGTTTAGATATTGAACGAACATTGTTCAAAATCAAAATGTATAAAATGTATTGAGATTACTGTTATACTTTTAGGTAGAAAAGTTCAAGTTATGTAGCTTCAGCTGCGATTTTCCATTCACATTAGATGGAAGTGTCCCAATACCTTCGATATGCTGAGGATCTCCACAGTCCATATCCTTTAAATGTTCACTTTCGATTGGCATGAGAGCTCTTTGAACTGCCTTTGTACCATATTTTCTGTTTTTTTTTATCCTTCCAAGAAATTAAAAGGACAGATTTGTTAATACTTAAATAAGCAAAATGTAGCACTTGAATGTTGGCGCCCCTAGGCAAGTTGGGTTGTTTTACCTCTGAGCGCACTTATTTTTTAGCAAAATGGACTAAAAGCCAGGTCACAAGGACCCAGAAGGCTCGGAGAAGGTTGGGGGAAGGAACCCATTGAAACATCTGTTTGGAGACAAAGGGTAGCCTCCCGTCAAGGCCATCCAGTGTTCTTTAACGTGCATAGGGTATGGCTCTCCCACACACGAAATCAAAGCTTAACATCCCATCCGACAGACGGCGGCCTTTCCAAGCCCATCGGTTTCCCCTACTAACCGTGGGCAGGACGGGGTTCTGCGGAGATAAAAACTCAACGTTGAACCGGCTGGGGCTCGAACCTGTGAACTGCAGATTACGAACCTGGAGCGCTATCGAGTCCCCCCACCCCCTGGTAAGTGTCTAACGAGAAATTCGGTTCTGAATAGCGAAGATTCATCAGGCTGGAACGTTACTGCCTGAATCAACCCCTGCCACTAAGGGACGGAGCAGAGGCCGAAGGGAAAAGAGACTTCTTAAAAATCGGATTGTTTTATCTCTGAGCGGCATTTTATTTGCACCCAGTGGACTAAATGGCCAGGTCACAAGAACCCCAAGGGCTCAGAGTAAGTTGAGGGGGGGAAGAGAACCTTTCGTTAGGAGACAAATGAAAGCCTCCTATCAAGGCCATTCAGCATATTCTTTAACGTGCACGGGGTATAGTTTTCCTGCAGGTGGGACTTTACATCCCATCCGACGGACGGAACCCTTTCCAAACCTACGGGTGTTTCCTTTCTGACAGAGGGCAAGGGTCTACTGGAGATAAATCTTAACACAAGCTCAGGTGGGACTCGAACACGGGAACTACAGATTACGAACCTGTAGTGCTTCTGTACTCTTCAAGGCTGGAAATCAATATTCTAACTGTATTGGAAAAAAGGGAATAGTTCTTAAGAAATAAAAGATAGAGAATTGCAGAAAAACCGCTTTTATTAAAAATAATGTACAATGAGAACTATACAGTCCAGTTTCAGCACAACCTCGATTCCAATACTTTATCTTTGGTCCCATTCTGTAGCTTGCAACAATCCATATACTTCTCTCCACATAGAAAGGTTTGTTCTGTTTGATGTTGTTCAAATTGGAAGGTAATACGCCATCCTTGTTTTACACCGTCGCAATCAGTTGACATCAAAGTTACAAATGAATGCACTTTTGCTACTGCTAACAAAAGAATTCATAGCCTTTTCCAACAATTTCACCGTTACTAAATTATTCTACACTCCTTCAACTAAAGATACTGGATGGAAATGCAACTTATATTATCACTTATACAGGTTAATGTCTGTTGAAAAGCAACGGAATTCTTTTTAAACTTACATAAACCTACATATAATAAAAGTTCTATATTTATTTAGTAATTTATTAAAAGCTGATCATTACTTCAGCAATATTCATAGCTGTTTTCCCTGCAGAGTATTTCAACGCACTAGCTTATACAGCTCAAAATAATATTTACTCTTATTCCCAAAGCGTAAAATTTAAAATCAAGCATAATTCTTTGCTATAAAATTTATCAGATGAAAGAGGAAAAAAACTGAAATCAATAGGGGAAGATGGTCACATGAGCCCCAGTGTAATTGGCTGCTTACATCATAACACAGAGCATATTATACACTTCGATATATGCATTCAGGCGCGAACTGGCAAGGAACGCTGTCTGCACCAAGGCCCCCAGAAGCAGACTTTTTTCAAAATAATAATTCTTATTTTACATATTATATGTAACGTTGGATGTAAATAATAATATTAATGCTTGCATTAATATTATTAATATTGATGATTATTGTTTTTGAGAGACCACAGTGATCCAAGGACTCTCGGAGTCGCTGTTAATCACTGAAGACGGCATATAACGCCTTCCATGAAGGAAATGAATCGACGAAGTTGGCAGTAGTTCTACGGAATTGAAGAAAAAACTATTGTAAGCGATAAGTACGAACAGAGTACCCACAGAGTAAAAATTGACTTCTTGCAAAAAATTGGATTCGAATTTGAAATCGCAACCAGAGTTCCCCTACTATAGCTGCGTCCCTGAAGGAAAGAAAACTACTAGTCCGTCCCTCTATGCATAATAATTTTAACTTTGTACCATAAAAACTAATGTGACAAGTACATTATACATCTAACAATAATTTTATTCAATTATTAATTCGAGAGGGATAATAACACACGTTTATGAAAAATCCTATTTCGCCTCGAATATCAAGAAAACTTCTGTAATTTTCCTGCGGGTTACCTGCTGTGACCTGTTACTATCGTAAACATATTTTTCTCCCTACCTGAAATATCGTATATTCCTAACTTCGTCATGCATTCCAGTAGAGAAGTTTTTTTTATTGCTGTATTTCAGGAAGATGCTCATCTCATTACGAATGTGTAAAATAATCATGTTCAACTTCAGATGAATTCTCAGAAGTTGCTAGAAGTAGACATTAATGAAATTTATTGAAAATTACATTAATGAAATTTAATACCCATGACAAGCAAAATGATCACCGGAATAAGCTGCTAACGAGGACGTTCCCGGTCTCCATATTGGTGAGGTGCTCAAGAAAAACATATCGAGGTGATATAATCACGTAACTGGACTTCCAGAACACGGAAATATATTTCACCGTAAGCTATGGCAAAATTTGGGGTTTCCAACATATAAATTGTAGACTCTTTCAAACGATCACTCTAAATATCCAGAAAAACTTTTCAACCGAAGAAAATGATCATAACAGCTAGTCAGTCTAAATTTTCCGTAATCTCGCAAGTCTTCAGTCAGATAAAACTGAATAAATATTTTGGACCATCTGGCCTGTTTGGTACAAACAGAGAGAGAATATATAAAAACAAATTGAGTTGTCGGGAGTCCACTTTTGAATGTATAAGTGTTTGTAACATTTTTATTTCTCGGAAGTGATATATAACTACATGAAACTCCTGTATGATTGATTTCACATTGCAGGAAGCTTATTCGGAAATTGTTCTAATGATTATATTGCTCTCATGATTCAGAAATTGAATGGGACGCTACAGTTAGACGCACTGCGATATAAATTAACGTTCTGTTGCTTTTATTATTTTTACATACATGCTCTCTCTTTATAAACGAATTACTATTTGTAGTAAGATTGGCAAATCTGATTTATGTATCGAAAATCACTTTTTATACCATTTTCTACAATTAAACTAACGAACCTCCAATTTTCCTGTTTTGTTTTTTATTTAACGGCACACATTTAGAAATCATAATTATTTTCTCAAGGTCTAAATATTTACATAACAACTATCGCTATCTCTATAATGTAAAATTGTGCAAATTGTATTGCAAAAAACATGAGCAATACAGTTAAAAATGGCAGTTGGCTAAATGAGGCTAGTTGCCTCCTCCCGACTTGAAATCACAATGGAAACTGCACATTTTGGCAAAGTTTATCGTTGCAATAATGCTATTCGACAATAGTTCTGTAAAACAGTGATGAAAAATACTAACTTTGAAGTGCAGGAAAAATAAAATTTCAATAATTAAAAACAGGCATTTCAACTGTATAAGTTCGTATAAAGCTAATGTATGGTGCAATAGTTATAAATTCTCTTGTAGTGTACGATACTTAGGATAGTAAGAATACACTTTCAGCTAATTGGGCTAAGTATACGTCATGACATCTAAAGATGCGACATATTTTACTTATAGTTGACATTGAGGACTACTAAACAAATTAGAATAACCCTTTTGTTCACTCTCAGTACGTTAAAATGAGATCACAGTCCCATCATTAAAATACGCTATTTCCCTTTATTTCAAAGTCATTTACTTCTCCCTGTTGATGGTTCCTTGTGACTCATTAGGAGCTAGTACCGTAGTATGTGTCAAATTTTCTGAATATACTTTAACAAAATATTCCTTTATAGCAAATCTTAAAATTCTTTATGCACATTAACCCCGTATCCCACTTGCTAAAACCGCTAATATTGGCATTTTATAATTAGTCCACATCATTTGATTGACTATCGATTCCAATCTGCATTGATGCACAAGAAAAACTACAGTCAATTCTCGATTATTTGGGGACTAATTTTTCTTATGGAAGAATTAAAAGGAGATTTTGTAGATTTACACTTATATATATCGTATTATATACAGGCCAATTTGTTTACTTTATCTGTGAGCAGTTTCCGCAGATATTTTGTGACACCTATTCCATGTGTACAATATAAACAAGAGAAGAAATTCAGTTCAAAGTCACCAATTTTAGTTTCTGATATTGCTGAAATGCAAATTAACTTATTTCGAAGTACAAAAGGCCAAACTATACATCAAAAGCAATCTAGAATGCGTAGCATAGCAATATGGGGAAGAAATATGGCACAGGCATTAGAGTGGACATTCCTATAAAGAATCAGAAAGTTAATTAAGTTACAGTGTGGCACTGTAATGTCTCTACACCTTATTCGATTGCATAACTGGCTGCTCATGACTAAAATTTTTGGTGGGGTACTTTGACTGCTACTACAATCAGGGTCGGGATATAGGAAAAAATTGGGGAGATACCTGATATTTAACTGAACCGAATAGGATCGAAAATTTCGTAATGCATATATCCCTTTTTTTCAGCTTTCTCAAAACATATCATTTAGCAAAAAATCCCAAAAGGTGTACTTGCCATTTTTACCTCACTGTAATAATTACCAATATAAATGTATTTTTCCTCTCCGCCCTACTGGTATTTTAAAATATTATTTGTGAAAATTACGTCTAATATATAGGCTTTAATATTTTTTTTGACTCCGTTTCTATTATAAATTTATATTTATTATTTTAAACTGAAAAGTAATTAATCACTCGTAAATTATCACTTGAAAAGTTGTCTATTTTGGTTATATTTAATTCACAATATTATATATGTAATATATTATTACATAAATTAATTTATTTTACAATGAATTGTAAGAAAAGGGATATGGTAATAAAATTATAAAAAAGAAAACTATAATGAGAGCAGCTGGCGTCGAACCGAACTTTAAATTGCAAGTTCAAAAAGACAACACTGTATTTAACGAACTGAGCTACACATTGCTAAAGAGATGTAAAATTAAAATATTAACAAAAAATAACCTTTGAAAAAAATAACCTTTTAATTGAAATGAAAATGCAAAATTCGATATATTTTGCATTTTCATACCTAATGTTGTTCTTAAATTCTTCATACATATATGTCCTTCCTTGACAAAATAAAAATTTGGCAACTCACTTCAACACATCTTGTCAACAAAGTTTAAGCTTGTTGAGCTTGCCACAGTGAATGAAGATATATGCTAAGTAACAAGATCCTTGATTATTGGTTGGACTGATAGAATCAACCAAATGTCACGAACCAGTAAAAAATGGTGATCTGACTCATTGAAGTTCGTCGCTATTGTATTTCAGAGCATGCAAATTGTCATCACTATCATACTTTCATCATATTATACTTTCTAAAATATTTGGTGGGGTACTTTGACTGCTACTACAATCAGGGTCGGGATATAGAAAAAAACAAAATTATCATCACTATAACAGAAATGCAGATTGCGGATGGTGGCCGAAATTCGTATTAACACTACAAGAGGAGTCAAATAGTACTGATTCGCAAAGTAAATGCTGTGATTGTCTAGTTAACACGGCGAATAATAATTACAAAACGAATGTAAAAATAGTATGTTGATTTACATATGACAAATAATGAATAATGAATTTGAAATTATTTTTTTATAATTATTTTGTGAGCCCAAGTCATAGGGACCCCCAAGGGCTCAGAAAGGGGCCCACTGGACAGCTTTTAGAAGGCAGATGATAGCCACCTGTCAAGGCCAGCATTCACAGGTTGCATCTGACGAATGCAGCCTTTCCAAGCTCATCGGTGTCCCCAGGTAGCCCCATGGCCAGGCTTACGCATAAGGTAACTAAGCTACAGCTTAGGGCCTCACGAAATGAGGAACCTCAAAAATTTAAAGTTTGCAGTTTACTGTGGCGCAAACTGTTTTTTACATTTAAATGAATCTATTATGCAACCACTGTTCATCTCAGCTTTACATGGTATTTATTGTAGTGTAATGTTTTCACCACATCAATTTCATATTTATTTTTTAATGCTCCTTTCAATCAGAATAAATATATAACAGTTCGCTTTCGAAATTTAGGGGGCTCTTATTCTTGTCATAGCTTAGGACCTCAGAAGGTCAAATTCCGGCTCCGGGTGTCCCCTACTGACTGAAGGACGGCGATGAATTCTACGGAGATAACTCGAATCTGGGAACTGGATTTTGAGCCTGGCGTGGCCTAATGAATGAGCTGCCCCCTGAATTGCATGAACAACAAGATTTGAATACAATGACATTACAGCAGACAAAATGCTACACAAAAAATGCAAATGTCTTCTAGGCAACTGCCGATGATGCACATGCAGATTCACTTGTACACTATATACTGAGTAATTCTCCCCACATGGTAAGTAGGGGTCGGCGACTTCTTGGCCATCTTATAAAAAGATGATTTTGTTTCGTTTCATAATCAAAGCAAAATTTCTTTTACACCTGTTTATCTTTCCTAGGTTAAAATGGCCTGGCCACAAGTTCCCGAAGTGTTCAGATGGGGTGGGGTAAGAATCTATCGGTTGACTTCTCCAGAGTTGGCGACAACTGCCCAAAATTATTGTCATGTCCACACTTCACTAACAGGAGAAAGATATAAACCTTTAATGATTTCATCATTAGGCGGATGGATCGTGTAATTTATTATTTTTTATTATACACCACATAGCTTTTTCCTAAGTTTCATGCGCGGAAAATATCACAAAAATGGCTATTTTGATACATAAATCGATTTTTTTTCAAAATTCTATGTTGTGAAAATATTTTTGAGGCGTAGAATATTATTTTATAATAGGCCTGGATGGAAATAAACCATTCAGGCCTATTATATATCATCAGATTGATATATAATAGGCCTGATTTAACACAGGAATAGCTTTTAGCTCTGTTTCACGCGTTTAAAACAGCGTTGAAATTGATATTTTGGTGAGTATTTCGATATTTTCGAAATTCCGTCCACCAATGTTTAATTCACCCAATAGGATCTCCTTATATAATACTAGTTGTTGAATATAAAGCATTAGGTAAAAGCTATGTGGTTTGTAATGATTTTGAATTTACAGTCCGATTCACAACCTAATGTTTTATATTCCACAATTTGCATTATATAATGAGATTCTATTGGGTAAACTAAACATTAGGTGGATGGAATTTCGAAAATATCGAATAATTCATCAAAATTTTGCGTTTTAATGCTGTTTTAAACGCCTAAAACAGTGCAAAATGCTATTTGTTTGGTAACAACTGTCCAATTTACTGTCAGAGTGAGAATCTGACATTCTATGCCTTAGAAACATTTTCACTTATACAATTTTCAAAAAAAAAATCGATTTATATATGAAAATACTTATTTTAGCGCTATTTTCCTCGCATAAAACAAAGATAAAAGCTATGTGTTGTATAATGACTTTTGAATTTACAGTCAGATTCACAACGTAATGCTTTATATTTATCAACTACTATTATATAATGAAATTGTATGTGAAAAGTATACTTTAGCAGGATTAAATTTCGAAAATATCGAATTATTCACCAACATATCAGTTTCAACGCTATTTTTAACCCCTAGAACAGAGGGAAAAGCTATTTCTGTGCTAACAACTTTTGAATTTTCAGTTTCAGTGACAATCTGATGGTTTATTTCAATCCAGGTTTATTATAAAATATTATTCTATGCCTGAAAATTATTTTCACAGCATAGAATTTGGAAAAATATCGATTTATGTATCAAAATAGCTATTTTCGTGCTGTTTTCCGCACGTAAAATTTCGGAAAAAGCTATTCGGTGTGTAATAACTTTTGATTTACAGTCCGATTCACAACCTAATGCTTTATATTCATGAACTATTATTATGCAATATGTTTGTATGGCTAAAGTACAGTTTATATGCATAGAATTTCGAAAATATCGAATAGTTCAAAATAATTTGAGTTTCAACGCTGTTTTAAACCCTTAAAACAGAGCGAAAACCTATTCCTGTGCTAACAACTTTTGAATTTACAGTTTAAGTGACAATTTACTGGTATATTTCCATCAATTCGTAATATAAAATAATATTGTATGCCTTAAAAATATTTTCACAGCATAGAATTTTGTACAAAATCGTTTTATGTATCAAAATGGGTATTTTTGCGATGTTTTCGGCGCATAAAACTTAAGGAAAAGCAAAAGAAATTTTGAATTTACAGTCAGATTCACAACCTAATGCTTTCTATTCAGCAACTAGTATTATATAATGAGATTCTATGGCTAAAGTATAGTTTAGATGCATGGAATTTCGAAAATACCGAAAAAATCATCAAAATATGAGTTTCAATGTTGTTTTTAACGCCTAAAAAAGTGCCACAAGCTATTCGTGTGCACAACTGTTCAATTTACTCTCACAGTTAGAATCTGATGATTTGTTTCTGTCAAGTCGTGATATAAAATGACATTCTATGCCTTAAAAACATTTTCACTGTATACAATTTTCAAAAAAAAAAACGATTTTTATGTGAAAATACCTATTTTACAGCTATTTTCCTCACATAAAACAAAAGTATAAGCTATTTGGTGTGTAATTACTTTTGAATTTAAAGTCAGATTCACAACCTAATGCTTTATAATTATCAACTACCATTATATAATGAGATTCTATGGAAGAATTATACTTTAGGTGGATAGTATTTCGAAAATATCGAATTATTCAACAAAATACCACTTTCAACGTTGTTTCAAACGCGTGAAACAGAGCTAAAAGCTATTCCTGTGCTACCAACTTTTGAATTTACAGTTTGAGTAATAATTTGATGGTTTATTTTCGTCGGTTCGTAATATAAAATAATATTCTGTGCCTTAAAAATATTTTCAAATGATAGAATTTTCTAAAAAAAACGATTTATGTATCAAAAAAACCATTTTTGCATTGTTTTCCCCGCATAAAAAAAATAAATACCCCCTCAAGCAGCTGCTTGCCACAGAGGTCTGACAGGAGCCTGTCAGTTTATATGCCATAAACTTAGGAAAAAGCTATGTGGTGTGTAATAACTTTTGAATTTACAGTCAGATTCACAACCTAATGCTTTATATTCATCAAGTATTATTATGTAATGAGATTCTATGGCTAAAGTACAGTTTAGGTGCATAGAATTTAAACGCCTAAAACAGTGCTAAAAGCTATTCGTGTGGTAACAACTGTTTAATTTACTGTCGGATGGTTTGTTTCTATCAAGGCGTGATACAGAATGATATTCTATGCCTTAAAAATATTTTCACTGTATACAATTTAAAAAAAAACGATTTATATGTAAAAATGCCCATTTTACCGCTATGTTTATATTTTATGTGTATATTACACATAAAACATAGGTAAAAGCTGTTTGTTCTGTAATGACTTTTGAATTTGCAGTCAGATTCACAACCTAATCTTTATATTTATTAACTACTATTATATAATGAGATTCTATGTGAAAAGCATACTTTAGGATGATTGAATTTTGAAAATATCGAATTATTCACCAACATATCAGTTTCAACGCTGTTTTAAACCCCTAAAACAGAGCTGAAAGTTATTGCTGTGCTACCAACTTTTGAATTTCCAGTTTCAGTGACATCCAGGCCTATTATAAAATATTATTCTATGCCTGAAAAATATTTTCACAGCATAGAATTTGGAAAAAAATCGATTTGTGTATCAAAATAGCTATTTTTACGCTGCTATCGGCGCATAAAACTTAGAAAAAAGATATGTGGTATTTTTGAATTTAGTCAGATTCGCAACATAATGTTTATATTCATGAACTATTATTTGCCAATTTAGGTGCATTAAATTTCGAAAATATCGAATAATTCATCAAAATATGAGTTTCAATCCTGATTTAAACGCCTAAAATAGTGCTAAAAGCTATTCGTGTAGTAAGAACTGTTCAATTTACTGTCAAAGTGAGAATCTGATGGTTTGTTTCTATCAAGGAGAATATCCTTGATAGAATCATATAGAATGACATTCTATGCCTAAAAAACATTTTCACTGTAGAGAATTTTCAAAAAAAGCGATTTACATATGAAAATACCTATTTTACCGCTATTTTCCTCACATAAAACATAGGTAAAATCTATCTGGTGTGTAATTACTTTTGAATTTACAGTCAGATTCACAACCTAATGCTTTCTATTCATCAACTAGTATTGTGTAATGAGATTCTATGGCTAAAGTATAGTTTAGGTGAATAGAATTTCGAAAATTTGGAATAAATCATCAAAATATGAGTTTCAGTGCTGTTTTAAACGCCTATAACAGTGCTAAAAGCTATTCGTATGGTAACAACTATTTAATTTGCTGTCGGATGGTTTGTTTCTATCAAGGCGTAATATAGAATGACTTTCTATGCCTTAGAAACATTTTCACTATAGAGAATTTAAAAAAAAAAACGATTTATATGTGAAAATACCAATTCTACCGCTATTTTCCTCACATAAAACATAGGTAAAAGCATTGGGTTGGGTTTTACCTCTGAGCGGCATTTTTTTGTACGCCATTGGCTAAATGGCCAGGATACATGGACCCCGAAGGGCCATCTAGCGTGTTCTTTAACGTGCATACTGTATAGCTCTCCCGAACACGGGGCTACGTCTTAAAGTCACATCCGACTAACGGCGGCGTTTCAAGCTCATTTATGTCGCGTACAGGGCGGAGAATTTTGCGTAGATAAATCTCAACGCTGACATAGCTGGGACTCTAACCTGGGAAATACAGATTACGAGCCTCGCGCGCTACCGACTAAGCAACCCCATAGGTAAAAGCTATGTGATGTGTAATGACTTTTGAATTTACAGTCATATTCACAAACCTATTGCTTTATATTCAACAACTACTATTATATAACGATATCCTATTGGGTAAATTAAACATTTAGGTGGACGGAATTTCGAAAATATCGAAATATTCTCCAAAATATTAATTTAACCCCTGTTTTAAATGCGGGAAACAGAGTTAAAAGCTTTCCTGTGCAAACAACTTTTGAATTTACAGTTAGAGTGGCAATTTGATGGTTCATTTCTTTCAATTCGTAATATAAAATAATAGTCTATGGCTTAAAAATATTTTCACAGGATAGAATTTTGTGAAAAAAATCGATTTATATATCAAAATAGCTATTTTTGCGCTGTTTTCTGCGCGTAAAATTTGGAAAAAACTATGTGATGTGTAATAACTTTTGAATTTACAGTCAGATTCACAACCTAATGCTTTCTATTCATCAACTAGTATCATGTAATGAGATTCTGTGGCTAAAGTATAGTTTAGGTGTATAGAATTTCGAAAATACCGAATAAATCATCAAAATATAACTTTCAATGCTGTTTTAAACGTCTAAAACAATTCGTGCGCTAACAACTATTCAATTTTCTCTCAGAGTAAGAATCTTATGGTTTGTTTCTATCAAGGCGTGATGTAGAACGAAATTCATGAAACATTTTCACTGTATAAAATTTTCCAAAAAAAAGATATATATGTGAAAATACCTATTTTACCGCTATTTTCCTCACATAAAATATAAGTAAAAGCTTTGGTTGTTTTACATCTGAGCGTCACTGGCCAGGTCACATGTGCCAGGTCACATGAACCCCGAAGGCTGAGAGAAGGTTGGGGGAGGGGATCCATTGGAACAACTGTTGGGAGACAGATGGTAGCCTCCCGTCAAGGCCATCCAGCGTGTTCTTTAACGTGCACAGGTTATGGCTCTCCCGCACACGGGGCTACGTCTTAACGTCACATCCAACTAACGGCGGCGTTTCCAAGTCACCGGTGTCCCTTACTGACCGTGGGCTTTGCGGGGAATTTTGCGGAGATAAATCTCAACGCTGACATAGTTGGGACTCGGACCTGGGAACTACAGATTATGAGCCTCGCGCGCTACCAACTGAGCCACTCCAGCCCCATAGGTAAAAGCTATCTGATGTGTAATGACTTTTGAATTTTCAGTCACATTCACAAACCTAATGCTTTAAATTTAACAACTAGTATTATATAATGAGATCCTGTTGAGTGAATTAAACATTAAGGGGCGGAATTTGGAAAATATCGAAATATTCACCAAAATATAAATTTCATCGCTGTTTTAAACGTGTGAAACAGACCTAAAAGCTATTCCTGTGTTAACTACTTTTGAATTTACAGTTTGAGTGACAATCTGATGGTGTATTTCCATCCAGACCAATTAAAAATTAATATTCTACGCCTCAAAAATATTTTTACAGCATAGAATTTTGAAAAAAATCGATTTATGTATCAAAATAACAATTTGTGCGCTATTTTCCACGCATAAATCTCAGGAAAAAGGTATGTGGTGTATAATAACTTTTGAATTTACAGTCAGATTTACAACCTAATGCTTTATTATATTCATGAAGTATAATTATGTAATAAGTTTGTATGGCTAAAGTATAGTTTAGGTGCATAGAATTTTGAAAACATGGTTGTTTCTATCAAAGCATGATAGAGAATGACATTCTATGCCATAAAAACATTTTCACTGTGTAAAATTTTCAAAAAAAACGATTTATATGTGACAATACCCATTTTACCACTATTTTCCTCACATAAAACATATGAAAAAACTATGTGTTGTGTAATGATTTTTGAATTTACAGTCAGATTCACAACCTAATGCTTTATATTTATCAACTACTATTATATAATGAGATTCTATGTGCAAAGTATACTTTAGGAGGATTGAATTTCTAAAATATCGAATTATTCACCAAAATGTCAGTTTCAACGCTGTTTTAAAGCCTTAAGACAGAGCGAAAAGCTATTGCTGTGCTACCAACTTTTGAATTTTCAGTTTCAGTGACAATCTGATGGTTTATTTCCATCCAGGCCTATTATATAATAATATTCTATGCCTGAAAATTATTTTCATAGAATAGAATTTCGGAAAAAATCGATTTATGTATCAAAGTAGCTATTTTTGCGCTGTTTTCCGCGTATAAAACATAGGAAAAAGCTATGTGGTGTGTAATGACTTTTGAATTTACAGTCAGATTCACACCCTAATGATTATATTCATGAAATATAATTATGTAATAAGTTTGTATGACTAAAGAAATTTCGAAGAGAGAAAATTTCGTAAATAGTGAATAACTCATCGAAATATGAGATTTCAATGCTGTTTTAGACGCCTAAAACAGTGCTAAAAGCTATTCGTGTAACTGTTCAATTTACTGTCAGAGTAATAATCTGATGGTTTTTTATGTACACTTTTCACATAGAATCTCATTATAAAATAGTAGTTGATAAATATAAAGCATTAGATTGTGAATCTGACTGTAATTCAAAATTAATTACACATCAGATAGATTTTACCTATGTTTTATGTGAGGAAAATAGAGGTAAAATGGGTATTTTCACATACAAATCGTTTTTTTGAAAATTGAATACAGTGAAAATATTTCTATGGCATAGAATGTCATTCTGCAACACGCTTTGATAGAAACAACCATAAGATTCTCACTCTGACAGTAAATTAAACAGTTGTTACCAAACTAATAACTTTTAGCACTCTCTTAGGCGTTTAAAACAGCATTGAAACTCATATATTTATGATTTATTCGGCATTTTCGAAATTCAATCCTCCTAAGTATACTTTTCACATAGAATCTTATTACATAATACGAGTTGATGAATATAAAATATTAGGTTGTGAATCTCATTGTAAATTCAAAAGTAATTAAACACCACAGAGTTTTTACCTATGTTTTATGTGTCGGAAAATATCGGTAAAAATAAGTATTTTCACATCAAATCGTTTTTTTTTTAAATTCTCTACAGTGAAAATGTTTTTAGGCATAGAATGTCATTCTATAACACGCCTTGATAGAAACAAACTATAAGATTCTGACTCTGACAGAAAATTGAACTGTTGTTATCACACGAATAGCTTTTAGCAATTTTTTAGGCCTTTAAAACAGCATTGAAACATATTTTAATGATTTTTTCGGTATTTTCGAAATTCTATGCACCTAAACTATACTTAGGCATACAATCTTATTACATAATAATAGTTCATGAATATAAAGCATTATTTTGGCGAATAATTCGATATTTTTGAAATTCTATTCACCTAAAGTATACTTTACCCATAGAACAATCTCATCATATAATACTAGTTGATGAATATAAAGCATTACGTTGGGAATCTGACTGTAAATTCAAATGTCATTACACACTTTTATTTATGTTTTATGCGAGAAAAATAGCCCTAAAATGTGTATTTTATATAAATAAAAATCTATTTATCCTATTATATAATCCTAAAATCTATTTTTTTGCAAATTCTCTACAGTGAAAATATTTTTAAGGCATAGAATGTCAATCGATGGAAACAAATCATCAGATTCTAACTCTGTCAGTAAATTTAACAGTTGTTAGCACACGGATAGCTTTTAGCATTGTTTTAGGCGTTTGAAAGAACATTGAAACTCATATGTTGATGAAGTTTTCGATATTTTTATTAGTTGATGAATATAAAGCATTAGTTTGTGAATCTGACTGTAAATTCAAAAGTGATTACACAACGCATATATTTTTGCTATATTTTATGCGCGGGAAACAGCACTAAACTACCTATTTTGATATAGCAAACGATTTCTTTCAAAATGCTATGCAGTGAAATATTTTTAAGGCATAGAACATTTTATATTACGTTTTGATGGAAATTCGAAGTTCTATGTACCTAAAGTATACTTTCCCCATAGAATCACATTATATAGTACCAGTTGATGAATATAAAGAATTAAGTTGTGAATCTGACTGTAATTCAAAAGTCATTGCACACCTCATAACATTTACCTATGTTTTATGTGAGGAAAATAGCACTAAAATAGGTATTTCCACATATAATGTTAATTGTATGACAGCTATTTATATTTTATACAGTAGTGTGGTAGGAATGGATCCATCACTAGGTGGATGGATCGTGTAATTCTAATGACGTGATGTAACGAGGAAAATGTTTGAATCTCACCTCGAGGCAATGTGCGAAAATTCGCGTTAAGCTTTGGGCGAAACTGTTCTTATGAAAGCTCGTGTAATTCATTATTTTCATACATTTAATGTATTTCTACATTCTGTTCTTAGAACCAAAAAAAGTGGTTTCACATTTATTAATTGTCAATTACGAGTCAGTCGTGACTGTCTTCTTTCTCCTATTTATTAATATTATTATTAAACCAATGGTCCCCCTCCTTTTTTTCAGGTTTCGAACCGAATACCCGTCATGAACTCAATCTCTCTCTTCGAGACTTTTGTAACACTCCACAACCTCTCATTTTCGAAATATTAAATCACACAATTTATCATTCTACGACAAATTTTCATTTTTTCTTTAATTTTAATAGATCGCTACTGACGAAATAGTTCTCTCTTCTTTTCAAAATGAGCAAAATATCAATCACCTTAAATTTAAATGTCTGACGCGACGGCAATTTATCTTTTGTTTTCCTTTTTTATCTCAAGTTCTGGAAATCAATTGCTATATTAGATTTTATTTATATTCATAAAATTTAAGGGCTTTCTTTAGTCTGTAGAATTTTACGCAAATAGGAGTTTTGTCACACAGCATTCTAAACACTCTTTCATAGACTTCTATCACTACGCTACCAAAATCATATCACCCCAAGACTGGGGTCTTGATTTTCTCTTAAAATGCAAACATAATTAGCTCATTTATTGATTTAACCTTCAGTTGCGAATTAAATTCTGAGGAAAGCAATCACATTTCATTTTTTTGTTCAAAATGATTTCGAAAGACGATGACAACAATGTTTCAAACAAAATGTACCAAACGATGATGGACTTCTTTTATGCACGCTTATGAAAAGGGTTGTAATATCCAATAGACACTTTGCCGACGGAAAATGTTTTGACTTTTTTTTTTCTTTTGTTTGATCCAAATCAACTGTTACATACCGTTTGGCTATACGAGAGACTTATTAATAATTTTGATCACTCATTCACCAACCAAATTTGATATACACAAAAGCCAGAGGGACAACACGAAAGAGAAGTTTGCTACGGACTCCAAGGGATTTTAATTCGAAGCTGCTTATGGGGAGAAACGAGATTTTACACTAGAAATGGAAATGACAGCGGAGAGAAACCTCTAGTTAACAGAAAAATGTTTGTCAGCCCAATACTACGAAGTCTAAAAGCGAGAAAAATACTATATTACGAAATGAAATAATTATTGGAACAGAAATTCATTTCCGACGAATAATTTGCTTGAAGAATAATATTTATGAAACTATTACTCGGCCTTCTTTATTGATCCTGTATCTGGTTCATATACACAGGAAACTGAAATTATGCAGACACTAAATTTTAAAAAAGCAGGAAATACAACTTTTTTACATTTGGTTGAGCAACGGTGGTTAAAAATGATGATATGTGACTTTACCCATAGAATCTGATTATATAACAGTAGTTGATGAATATAAAGCACTACGTCGTGCATCTGACTGTAAATTCAAAAGTTGCTACACACCACGTATCTTTTACCTTTGCTTCATTCGCGTAAAACAGCACTAAAATTGCTATTTTGATACAGAAATAAATTTTTTTCAAAATTCTATGCAGTGAAGATATATTTAAGGCTTATAACATTTTATATTACGCCTTGATGAAACTTTACGATCAGATTATCAATCAGACTGTAAATTGAAAAGTTGTTAGAATAGGAATAGGTTTTAGCACTGTTTTAGGCGTTTAAAACAGCATTGTAACTCATATTTTGATGAATCATTCGATATTTTCGAAATTCTATGCCCCAAAACTATATGTTAGACATACAGTCATTTTATGCACGGAAATCAGCGCTAAAATAGCAATATTAATACATAAATCGATTTTTTTTCAAAATTCCATGGTTTGAAAATATTTTTAAGGCATAGAATATTATTCCATATTACACCTCGATGGAAATAAACTATCAAATTGTCAGTGGAACTGAAAATTCAAAACTTGTTAGCACAGGAATAGCTTTTCTCTCTGTTTTAGGGGTTTGAAACAGCGTTGAAAGTGATATTTTGGTGAAAAATTTCATATTTTCAAAATTTTATCCACCTAAAGTATACTTTACCCATAGAATCTCATTACATAACAGTAGTTGATGAATATAAATCATTAGGTTATGAATCTGACTGTAAATTCAAAAGTTGCTACACATCACATATCTTTCACCTTTGTTTCATGCGTGAAAAAAAAGCGCTAAAATAGCTATTTTCATACAGAAATAGTTTTTTTTTTTCAAAATTCTGTGCAGTGAAAATATATTTAAGGCATATAACATTACACCTTGATGGAAATTGTGATCAAATTATCATTCAGACTGTAAATTGAAAAGTTCTTAGCTCAGGAATAGCTTTTAGCTCTGTTTCAGTCGTTTGAACACGGTCGAAACTGATATTTTAGTGAATTGTTCGATATTTTCGAAATTCATTGCACCTAAAGTATACCTTCCCTGTAGAATCTCATTATATAATACTAGATCAATATAAAGCATCAGTTTGTGAACCTCACTGTAAATTCAAATTCATTTCACACAAAACACCTTTTACTTGTGTTTTATGCCCGGAAAAGAATGCTAAAATAGGTATTTTCACATATAAATCAATTTTTTTGAATATTCTATGCAGTGAAAATGTTTTTAAGGCATAGAATGTCATTCTATATCACGCCTTGTTGGAAATGAACCATCAGGTTCTCATTCTGTTATTTTCGTGAATTTTTCGATATTTTCGAAAATCTATGCACCTAAAGTATACTTTAGCCATAGAATCTTATTATATAATACTAGTTGATGAATATAAAGCATTAAGTTGATAATCTGACTGTAAATTCAAAAGTTATTAAACAACACATATATTTTTCCTATGTTTTATGCGTGAAAAACAGCGCTAACATAGGTATTTTTATACATATATCGTTTTTTTTTCAAAATTCTATGCTGTGAAAATATTTTTAAGGCATAGAATATTATTTTATACTACTGATGGATGGAAATAAATCATCAGATTGTAAATCAAAC
This sequence comes from Ryuthela nishihirai, assembly GCA_038380435.1. NCBI lineage: Eukaryota > Metazoa > Arthropoda > Arachnida > Araneae > Heptathelidae > Ryuthela > Ryuthela nishihirai. The sequence goes on from JAWZYU010000009.1 coordinate 94,771,355, forward strand.
TGTAAATTAAAAAGGTGTTACCTCAGGAATAGCTTTTAGAACTGTTTTAGGCATTTAAAAAGCATTCGGTATTTTCGAAATTCTGTGCACCTACACTATACTTTAGACAAAATCTCATTGTATAATACAAGATGTTGAATTTAAAGCATTAGGTTTGTGAATCTGACTCTAAATTTAAAAGTAATTACACACCATATAGCTTTCTCCTGTTTTATGCATGGAAAACAGCCCAAAAATAGCTATTTTGATACATAAATCGGATTTTTTCAAAATTCTATGCTGTAGAAAGATTTTTGAGACAGAATATTATTTTATAATAAGCCTGGATGGAAATAAACCATCTATTTTGGTATGTTTTCTGTATTTTCGAAATTCTATCCACCTAATGTTTATTTTACCCAATAGAATCTCATATAATAAAAATTGTGGAATATAAAACATTAGATTGTGAATCTGACTGTAAATTCAAAAGTTATTACACACCACATAGCTTTTTCGTAAGTTTTATGCGCGGAAAAAATCGCAGAAATAGCTATTTTCATACATAAATCGTTTTTTTTTTTAAATTGTATACAGTGAAAATATTTTTAAGGCATAGATTGTCATTCTATATCACGCTTTGATAGAAACCATCACATTCTCATTTTGAGAGTAAATTCAACAGTTGTTACCACACGAACAGCTTCTAGCACTGTTTTAGGCGTTTAAAACAGCATGGAAACTCATATTTTGATGATTTATAAGGTATTTACGAAATTCTATGCACCTAAATTGTACTTTACCGATACAATCTCATTACATAATCCTAGTTGATGAACATAGATCATTAGCTTGTGAATCTGAGTATAAATTCAAAAGTATTTACACACCACCACATAGATTTTACCTATGTATTATGTGAGGAAAATAGCGGTAAACTAGGTATTTCCACATATATATCGTTTTTTTTGAAAACTGTACAGAGTGAAAATGTTTTTAAGGCATAGAATGTCATTATCATTCTATATAACGCCTTGATAGAAACCATCACATTCTCACTCTGAGAGTAAATTGAACAGTTGTTACCACACGAACAACGTAAATGGTAGCTAGGTAGTCACTGGAAGGAGAGCTATGCACCAATCCCCTGTGATGATGCATAGAACCGGCCAGGCCTAGCACCTAATGTCCGACCCCGCCTTCTCGTGGTGCGGACCGTTAGTAACTTTCAAAAGTGATACTCTCTTGTGGAAGTGAACGGAAGGGGAGGGCTGCCAGATTAGTGTGGCCTACTGATCTGGACAACTATGGCTACTTTTCTTTTTTTTCTACCCTGCTGAGGAGTGGTCAACCACACAGGGTCCTGGTGCTGACTATATAAACCTAGTGGACAGAATATGGCTCTGAGCTTCATTATGGATCCTGATTTTGCTGCACTGGTGGGCTTCTGTGGAGGGAAAATCTTCCGCTGTGTTTTCTGTTTGTTTGTGGGTTGACAGCCCCAAGTGAATAGATTCACAGGATATGTTTATCAGCTGGTGGATAATCCTGAGCAGAAGTCATCGCAGGCACCTGAACTCTTTGCTTCTATTGGCATCGTCAAATTCTACATTGGAGGAAGTCTTCCAGTGTAGATGGCTTCAGCCTTTAGTAGTGGGGGAACAGGTCTTTGCCCCATGTCTGCGATTAGGGGGCTGTTTGATATTGTCGGCATTCCCTCTCTCAATAAACATAGTTTCTTTAAACATCCCACTAACCATTTTCTCTCCATAGGTAGTTGGAATGTGAGGACTCTGCACAGAGCTTTTTCTCTTGATGTCCTCACACAAGAATTCCACAATTATAATTTAGATATTCTCGGCTTGCAAGAGACCAGATGGACTGATAAAGGTCAGATTCTTAAAAATAATCTTAAATTTCTCTTTTCAGGGAGGGACGACAATAAGCATCACCAAGGCGTGGGTCTGCTTCTCAGCAGACACGCTAGCGATGCTCTTCTAGGATATGAATGCTTTAATGAAAGGTTTCTTACAGCAAAATTTCAGAAAAGCGTTAAAGACTTGAATGTTATCTGCTGTTATGCCCCCACTGAGGATGCTGATGAGGATGAGAAGGATAGGTTTTATGAACAACTTCAGGATATTTTGAATTCTGTCAAGAAAGGAGATATTACCCTTGTTCTTGGTGACTTCAATGCCAAAGTTGGTACTGATTCTGACCTTTGGGGAGGAGTAATAGGCCCTTTTGGTATTGGTAGCTGCAATGGCAATGGGCAACGTCTCCTACAGGTAAGTAAACTCAATGGATTCAGAATAACTAACACTTGTTACAAACACCGCGACATACATAAGTACACATGGGTTTCACCTGATGGGCGTCATAAGAATATGATTGATTACATATTAATTAACAGCAAATGGGCTAGTTCTGTTGGGAATACCAGGGCATATAGGGGAGCTGAAATTGGATCTGACCATTACCTTGTTAAAAGTGTGTTGCAACTTAAACTTAAAAAGTGTTGTGCTAGGGTTAAAAAATTTACTTTTAATACTGAAGCTCTGAAAGATCCAGTTATAGCCAAAGCTTACCATGATAGGTTACTTAGTCATTATGACAGTCATGGTTTGCTTACTACTGAAGTTGAGGAAGAATGGGATCATTTTAAACAGGCTTTTTTGGACACTAACAGTACTCTTTTAGGAAAAAAGGAGCAGAAGAGGCAAAATTATCTGAGTGATAAGGCACTTGAGCTTATTTCGGAAAGAAAGAACTGCAGGAATGCCTTTAATCAATACCCTACTAGTACTAATAGAAAGCATTACAGAGACATTAATAAACTTGTAAAGGATCAGTTAGGGGAGGATTCTGTCATGGCTAGGTGGGCTGAGCATTTCAGTGATGTTCTAAACAATGTAGTTAGTTCTACTCCCATTGTTTGCAATGATGATAGATGCATTGGTGGCTTTAATGTTGGCCCTATAACACAATCTGGTTATTTTGACTGTTTCTAAACTTAAACTTCATAAATCCCCAGGGGTAGATGAAATTACTACGGAAATGCTTAGAGATGGGAATGTTTCGGTTACCACTTGGATGACTGAAATTCTGAATATCTTTTATGATAAAGGCATGGTTCCTAAGGATTTTACCAGAGCTATTGTTATCCCTATTTTCAAAAATGGTGATCGCAGTACTTGTGAAAACTATAGGGGTATCAGCCTACTCTCTGTTCCAGGTAAAGTTCTTTCCATGATTGTGCTTAATAGAATTAAGAATCTGGTTGACAGTCAATTGTGTGATGAGCAATGTGGATTCAGAAGTCGTAGGGGAAGTGTGGATCAGATATTTTCACTTAGGCAGATTCTTGAGAAATGTTTAGAGTTTCAGAAACCTTTGGTTGCTAGCTTTGTTGATTTCAAAAAGGCTTTCGACTCTGTTGATCGTCATAATTTGTGGTTGATTGTAAGATCATATGGTATACCAGACAAGTTAGTTAACATTATGAAAGCTCTCTATAATAACACCGAGTCGTGTGTGAGAGTTGGCAAGGCTTGTAGCAATTGGTTTAGCATTACTTCTGGTGTTCGACAAGGGTGCATTTTGTCTCCTTTTCTCTTTAGCTTGGTTATTGATTATGTTATGCGAAATTCACTTCAAGGGAAAGATTTTGGCCTTAAATGGGCTGGAGATACGAAAATTTCTGATTTAGATTATGCTGATGATTTAGCCCTTTTGGCAAATGATGTTGATGAGATGAACTCTTTCATTCGAGCTGTTGTAATAGAGTAGGCTTGGTAATAGATTAGTTACTGGTAATTACTGGTAATAGAGTAGGCTTGGTTATAAACAGAGAGAAAACTAAAGTGATGAAAACTGGTCAGGCAGGTTGTGATTCAGTTAATCTAAATGGTTGCAGTCTTGAGCAGGTGTCACAGTTTAATTATCTTGGGAGCTATGTAACAGATAATGGTGATGTGCGGCATGAGATTAACAGACGAATAGGGATTGCTACCGGGACTTTTAAGAACCTATGGAGAGTGTGGAGAAATAGGCGTATACACCTAAAGACTAAAATTAGACTGTATAATAGTTTGGTTCTTTCTAGGGTTAGTTATGGTAGTGAAACTTGGACACTTTGTAAACAAGATAACAGGAAACTAGATGCTTTTGATTCCAGATGCTTACGCAGTATCTTGGGCATTAGGTGGTTCAACTTTGTAACTAATGATGAGGTTAGGCAAAGGAGTTTGCAACCTCCTTTGAGCATCATATTGTGCAGAGAGAGACTCCGTTGGTTTGGCCATGTTGCCCGTATGAATAATTATAGATTGGCGAATAGGGTTATGAACAGTGTGCCTAAAGGCCTCAGAAAGAAGGGGAGACCTAGGTTGCGGTGGGCAGACAATGTCAAACAGGACCTTGTTAGAATTGGTGTGCAGTGGCCAGATGCAGTAGATGTAGCTCAGGATAGACTTGCTTGGAGAACTAAATTGCACGTTTAAAAACAGCATTGAAACTCATATTTTGATGATTTATTCGGTATTTTCGAAGTTCTATGCACCTAAACTATATCTTAGCCATAGAATCTCATTACATAATAATAGTTGATGACTAGTAAGCGTTAGGTTGTGAATCTGACTTTAAATTCATAAGTAATTAAACACCACATAGCTTTTTCCTAAGTTTTACGCGCGGGAAATAGCGCAAAAAAGCTATTTTGACACATAAATTGATTTTTTTTCCAAATTCTACGCTGTAAAAATAATTTTCAGGCATACAATATTAATTCATATTAGGCCTTGATTGAAATAAACCATCTGATTGTCACTGAAACTGAGAATTCAAAAGTTGTTAGCATAGGAATAGCTGTTTTAGGCGTTTAAAACAGCGTTGAAAACTATATTTTGGTGAATAATTCTATATTTTCGAAATTCTTTCCACCTAAAGTATAATATACCCAATAGAATCTCAATATATAACAGTAGTTGTTGAATATAAAACATTGGGTTGTGAATCAGACTATAAATTCAAAAGTCATTACACACCACCTAGATTTCACCTGTGTTTCATGTGATGAAAATAGTGGTAAAATAAGTATTTCCACAAATAAATCTTTTTTTTTTAATTTCGTACTCTGAAAATGTTTTTAACGCATAGAATATCATTCTATATCACGCCTTGATAGAAACGAAAAATTAGATTCCTACTCTGACAGTAAATTCAACTGTTGGTACCACACGAATAGCTTTTAGCACAGTTATAGGCGTTTAAACCATCATTCAAACGCATATTTTGATGACTTATTCGGTATTTTCGAAATTCTATGCATCTAAGTTATACTTTAGTCATAGAATCTCATTATGTAATACTAGTTAATGAATAGAAAGCATTAGGTTGTGAATCTCACTGTAAATTCGAAAGCAATTACACACCACATAGATTTTTACCTACGTTTTATGTGAGGAAAATAATGGTAAAATAGGTATTTTTAAATATAAATCGTTTTCTTTGAAAAATTCTCTACAGTGAAAACGTTTTTAAGGCATAGAATGACATTCCATATCACGCCTTGAGAGCAACAAACCATCAAATTCTCACTCTGACAGTAAATTGAACAGTTGGTACCACACAAATAGCTTTTAGCACTATTTTAAGCGTTTAGAACTGCATTAAAACTAATATTTCGATGAATTATTCGCTATTTTCGAAATTCTATGCTCCTAATCTATACTTTAGCCATAGAATCTCATTAAGTAGTACTAGTTGATGAATACAAAGCCTTAGGTTGTGAGTCTGACTGTAAATTCAAAATCATTACACACCACACAGTTGTTACCTATGTTTTATATTTAAGAAAAGAGTGCTAAAATTCGCATTTTCACATATAAATCAATTTTTTTGAAAATTGTATACAGTGAAAATATTTTTAAGTCATAGAATATCATTCTATATCACGCCTTGATAGAAACATACCATCAGATTCTCACTCTGACAGTAAATTGAACAGTTGTTACCACACGAATAGTTTTTAGCACTGTTTTAGGCGTTTAAAAGAACATTGCAACTCATATTTTGATGAAATATTCGATATTTTCAAAATTCTACGCACCGAAACTGTACTTTAGCCATACAAACCTATTACATAATAGTTGTTGATGAATATAAAGCATTTGGTTGTGAATCTGACTGTAAATTCAAAATTTTCTTCTTCCTAAGTTTTACGCGCCGAAAAGAGCGCAAAATTTGATACATAAATCGATTTTTTTCAAAATTGTATGCTGTAAAAATAATTTTCAGGCATAGAATATTAATTCATATTAGGCCTGGATGGAAATAACACATCAAATTGTCACTGAAATTGAAAATTTAAAAGTTGTTAGTACACAGAATAGCTTTTCGCTCTGATTTTTTGGTTTAAAACAGGTTTGAAACTGGTATTTTGGTGAATAATTCGACATTTTCGAAATTCAATCCTCCTAAAGTATATACTTTTCACATAGAATCTCGTTATATAGTAGCAGTTGACAAATATAAAGCATTAGGTTTGTGAATCTGAGTGTAAATTCAATAGTCATTACGCAAACACATAGCTTTTATTATGTTATATGTGAGGAAAATAGCGGTAAAATAGGTATTTTTACATATAAATCGTTAATTTTGAAAATTGAACAGTGAAAATCTTTTTAAGGCATAGAATATCATTCTACATCACACCTTGATAGAAATAAACCATCAGATTCTCACTCTGACATTAAATTAAACAGTTGTTACCACACGAATGGCTTTCAACACATTTATAGGAGTTTAAAACTGCTTTCAAATTCATATTTTAATGATTTAATCAGTATTTTCGAAATTCTATGCACCTATACTATACTTTAACATAGAATCTCATTGCATAATACTAGTTGATGAATACAAAGCATTAGGTTGTGAATTTGATTGTAAATTCAACAGTAATTGCACACCACATAGATTTTACCTATGTTTTATGTGGCGAAAATAGCGATAAAATAGGTATTTTCACATAGAAATCGTTTTTTTTTTTAAATTCTCTACAGGTGAAAATGTTTTTAAGGCAAAGAATGTCATTCTATAAAATGCCTTGATAGAAACAAACCATCAGATTCTTACTCTGACAATAAATTGAACAGTTGTAACTACTGTTTTAGGCGTTGAAAACAACATTCAAACTCATATTTTGTTGAATTATTTCATAATTTCGAGATTCTATGCACCTAAACTATACTTTAGCCATACAAACGTATTACATAATAATAGTTCATGAATATAAAAAGCATTGCGTTGTGAATCTGACTGTAAATTCAAAAGTAGTTAACACAGGAATAGCTTTTAGGTCTGTTTCACACGTTTAAAACAGAGTTGAAATTTATATTTTGGTGAATATTTCAATATTTTCGAAATTCCGTTCACCTAATGATTAATTTACCCAATAGGATCTCATTATGTAATACTAGTTGTTGAATATAAAGCATTAGGTTTGTGAATCTGACTGTAAATTCAAAAGTCATTACACATCACGTACCTTTTACCTATGGGGCGGTGATGGCTCAGTCGGTAGCGCGCGAGGCTCGTAATCTGTAGTTCCCAGGTTAGAGTTCCAGCTATGTCAGCGTTGAGATTTATCTCCGCAAAATTCCCCGCCCTGCCAACGGTCAGTACGAGACACCGATGAGCTTGGAAAGGCCGTGGCCCCATGAGCGGGAGAGCCATACCCTGTGCACGTTACAGAACACGCTGAATGGCCTTGAAGGGAGGCTACCATCTGTATCCGAACAGTTGTCCAATGGGTCCCCTCCCCCAACCTTCTCTGAGCCAGTGGTGTGCTCCAAAGTGCCGCTCAAAGATAAAACAACCCAACCCAACGCTTTTACTATGTTTTATGCCACGAAAATAGCGGTAAAATAGGCATTTTCAAATACAAATCGTTTTTTTTTTTGAAAATTCTCTGCAGTGAAAATGTTTTTAAGGCACAGAATGTGATTCTATGTCACGCCTTAATAGAAACAAACCATCAGATTTTCATCTGACAGTAAATTGAACAGTTGTAACCACTGTTTTAGGCGTTTAAAACAGGATTGAAACTCATATTTTGATGATTTATTCGGTATTTTCGAAATTCTATGCACCTAAACTATACTTTAGCCATACAAACTAATTGCCTAATAATAGTTCATGAATATAAACATTAGGTTGTAAATCTGACTGTAAATCCAAAAGTTATTACACACCACTTATCTATTTCCCAAGTTTTATGCGCCGAAAACAGCGCAATAATAGCTATTTTGATACATAAATCGATTTTTTACAAAATTCTATGCTGTGAAAATATTTTTAATGCATAGAATATTATTTTATATTACGGATTGATGGAAATCAACCATCAGATTGTCACTGTTGATTGTCATTGTTAAAGTTGTTAGAACAGGAATAGCTTTTCGCTCTGTTTTAGGGGTTTAAAACAGTGTTTAAAACAGATTTTGGTGTATAATTCGATATTTTCGAAATTCAATCCTCCTAAAGTATACTTTTCACATAGAATCAAATTATATAATAGTAGTTGATAAATATAAAGCATTAGGTTCTGAATCTGAGTGTAAATTCAAGTCATTACGCAAACACATAACTTTACCTATGTTATATATGAAGAAAATAGCGGTAAAATAGGTATTTTCACATATAAATCGTTATTTTTGAAAATTGAACAGTGAAAATGTTTTCAAGGCATAGAGTATCATTCTACATCACACCTTGATAGAAACAAACCATCAGATTCTCACTCTGACATTAAATTAAACAGTTGTTACCACACGAATGGCTTTCAGCACATTTATAGGAGTTTAAAACTGCATTGAAATTCATATTTTGATGATTTAATCTGTGTTTTCGAAATTCTACGCACCTAAACTATACTTTAACATAGAATCTCATTGCATAATACTAGTTGATGAATACAAAGCATTAGGTTGTGAATTTGATTGTAAATTCAACAGTAATTGCACACCACATAGATTTTACCTATGTTTTATGTGGCGAAAAAAAGTGCCGCTGAGATGTAAAACAACCCAATCCGACGCTTTTACCTATATTTTATATGAGGAATATAGCGGTAAAATAGGTATTTTCACATATAAATCTTTTTTTTGAAAATTTTATACAGTGAAAATGTTTTTAAGGTACACAATATCATTCTCTATCACGCCTTGATAGAAACAAACCATCAGATTCTCACTCTGACAGTAAATTGAATAGTTGTAACCACTGTTTTAAGCGTTTAAACAGCACTGAAACTCCTATTTTGATGAATTATTCGATATTTTCCAAATTCTATGCACTTAAACTATACTTTAACCATAGAATCTCATTGCATAATACTAGTTGATGAATAAAAGCATTAGGTTGTTAATCTGATTGTAAATTCAACAGTAATTGCACACCACATAGATTTTACCTATGTTTTATGTGGCGAAAATAGCGATAAAATAGGTATTTTCACATAGAAATCGTTTTTTTTTTTTAAATTCTCTATAGGTGAAAATGTTTTTAAGGCATAGAATGTCATTCTATATCATGCCTTGATAGAAACAAACCATCAGATTCTTACTCTGACAGTAAATGAACAGTTGTAACTACTGTTTTAGGCGTTGAAAACAACATTCAAACTCATATTTTGTTGAATTATTTCATAATTTCGAGATTCTATGCACCTTAACTATATTTTAGCCATACAAACGTATTACATAATAATAGTTTATGAATATAAAAAGCATTGCGTTGTGAATCTGACTGTAAATTCAAAAGTTATTAAACACCATATAGCTTTTTCCTATGTTTTATGTGAGGTAAAAAAGCGGTAAAATAGGTAGTTTCACATATAAATGGTTTTTTTTGAAAATTGGATACAGTGAAAATGCTTTTAGGGCATAGAATGTCGTTCTATATCACGACTTGATAGAAATATACCATCGGTTTCTCATTCTGACAGTAAATTGAACAGTTATCCTCACGAATATCTTTTGCACTGTTTTAGGCGTTGAAACAGCATTTGAAACTGATATTTTGATGAATATCAGTTTCAATGCTGAACCTAAACTATACTTTCGCCTTAGAATCTCATTACATAACAATAGTTGATGAATAGAAAGCATTAGGTTGTGAATCTGACTGTAAATTCAAAAGTTATTACACACCACACAGCTTTTTCCTAAGTTTTATGCACGGAAAACAGCGCAAAAATAGTTATTTTCATGCGTAAATCGATTTTCTTCCACATTGAATGCTGTAAAAATAATTTTCAGGCATAGAATATTATTTTATAATAGGCCTGGATGGAAACAAACTATCAGGTTGTCCCTGAAACTGAAAATGCAAAAGTTGTTAGCACAGGAATAGTTTTCTCTCTCTTTTAGGTGTTTAAGACAGCATTGAATCTTATATGTTGGTGATTCGATATTTTCGAAATTCAATCCTCCTAGAGTATAATTTTTACATAGAATCTCACTATATAATAGTAGTTGATAAACATAAAGCATTACGTTGTGAATCTGACTGTAAATTCAAAAGTCATTCAATAACACATAGCTTTTACCTATGTTTTATGTGAGGAAAACAGCGGTAAATTAGGCATTTTCACATATAAATCTTTTTTTTGAAAATTCTCTGTACTGAAAATGATTTTAAGGCACACAATGTCCTACTATATCACGCCTTGATAGAAACAAACCGTCAGATTCTCACTCTGACAGTAAATTGAACAGTTATTACCACACGAATAGCTTTTAACACTGTGTTAGTCGTTTAAAACAGCATTGAAACTCATATTTTGATGATTTTTTCGTTATTTTCGAAATTCTATGCACCTGAACTATACTTTAGCCATAGAATCTCATTGCGTAATACTAGTTGATGAACAGAAGGCATTAGGTTGTGAATCTGACTGTAAATCCAAAAGTAATTACACACCACATATCTATTTTCCAAGTTTTATGCGCCGAAAACAGCGCAATTAATAATTATTTTCATACATAAATCGATTTTTTACAAAATTCTATGCTGTGAAAATATTTTTAATGCAAAGAATATTATTTTATATTATGGATTGATGGAAAGCAACCATCAGATTGTCACTGTTAAAGTTGTTAGAACAGGAATAGCTTTTCGCTCTGTTTCAGGGGTTTAAAACAGCGTTTAAAACAGATTTTGGTGAATAATTCGATATTTTCGAAATCAATCCTCCTAAAGTGTACTTTTCACATAGAATCAAATTATATAATAGTAGTTGATAAATATAAAGCATTAGGTTGTGAATCTGACAGGAAATTCCAAAGTTATTAAACACCACAGAGCTTTTTCCTAAGTTTTATGCACGGAAAACAATGCAAAAATAGTTAGTTTCATACATAAATCGATTTTTTACAAAATTCTATGCTGTGAAAATATTTTTGAAGTATAGAATATTTTGTCACTCAAACTGTAAATTGAAAAATTGTTACCACAGGAATAGCTTTTAACTCTCACGCGTTAAAACAGCGTTGAAACTGATATTTTGTACAATATTTCGATATTTTCGAAATTCCGTCCACCTAATGTTTAATTTACCCAATAGGATCTCATTATATGATACTAGTTGTTGAATATAAAGCATTAGGTTTTTGAATCTGACTGTGAATTCAAAAATCCTTACACATCACATAGCTTTTACTTATGAGGCGGGGGTGGCTCAGTCGGTACCCGCCGAGTCTCGTAATCTGTAGTTCCCGAGTCCCAGTTATGTCAGCGTTGAGATTTATCTCCGTGAAATTCCCCGCCCTGCCCACGGTCAGTAGAGAACACCGATGAGCTTGAAAACGCTGCCGTTAGTCGGATGTGATGTTAAGACGTAGCCCCGTGTGCGGGAGAGCCATAACCTGTGCACGTTAAAGAACACGCTGGATGGCCTTGACGGGAGGCTACCATCTGTCTACCAACAGTTGTTCCAATCTTCTCTTAGCCTTCGGGGTCCAGGTGATCTAGCCATTTAGCCAATGGTGTGCGAAAAAGTGCCGCTCAGAGGTAAAACAACGGAATCCAACGCTTTTACCTATGTTTTATGTGAGGAAAATATCGGTAAAAATAGGTATTTTCACATATAAATCGTTTTTTTTTTAATTCTCTGGAGTGAAAATGTGTTTAAGGCACAGAATGTGATTCTATATCACGAATTGATAGAAATAAACCATCAGATTCTCACTCTGACAGTAAATTGAACAGTTGTTACCACACGAACAGCTTTTCGCTCTGTTTTAGGCGTTTTATTCGATATTTTCGAAATTCTATGTACCTAAACTACCATAGAATCTCATTACATAATACTAGTTGATGAATAGAAAGCATTAGGTTGTGAATCTGACTGTAAATTCAAAAGTCATTACACACCATATAGCTCTTAGCTATGTTTTATGTGAGGAAAATATCGGTAAAACATGTATATTCAGATATAAATCGGTTTTTTTTTAAATTGTATACAGTGAAAATGTTTTTAAGGCATAGAATGTCATTCTATATCAGGCCTTGATAGAAACAAACCATCAGATTCTCACTCTGACACTTAATTAAACAGTTATTACCACACGAATACGTTTAGCACTGTTTTAGGCGTTAAAAAGAGCATTGAAACCGATATTTTGATGATTTATTCGGTGTTTTCGATATTCTATGCACCTAAATTATACTTTAGCCATAGAATCTCATTACATAATACTAGTTGATGAATAGAAAGCATTAGGTTGTGAATCTGACTGTAAATTCAAAAGTAATTACACACCACATAGATTTTTACCTATGTTTTATGTTACGAAAATAGCGGTTGAACACTTACCACACGAATAGCTTCTGGCACTGTTTTAGGCGTTAAAATAGCATTGAAACTGATATTTTGATGATTTATTCGGTATTTTCGAAATTCTATTCACCTAAACTACCATAGAATCTCATTACATTAGCCATACAATTTATTACATGATAATAGTTCATGTAATAAATTGAAAATATAATAGTAATAATTAGAAAATATAAAGCATTTGGTTGTGAATCTGACTAAATTCAAAAGTTGCTAACACAGGAATAGCTTTTCTTTCTGTTTTACGCGTTTAAAACAGCATTCAAACTGATATTTTGGTGAATTATTCGATATTTTGGATCTGATAGTTGTGAATCTGAATGTAAATTCAAAACACACCATATAGCTTTTACCTGTGTTTTATATGCGAGGAAAATAGCGCTAAAATTGGTATTTTGAGATATAAATCGATTTCTTTGAAAATTCTATGCAGTTAAAATGTTTTTAAGGCATAAAAATGGCTTTTTTCACTGTATTAGGCGTTTGAAACAGCATTGAAACTCATATTTTCATGAATTATTCGATATTTTCGAAATTCTATGCACCTAAACTATATTTTAGCCATACAAACTTATTACATAATTATAGTTCACGAATATAAAGCATTAGGTTGTGAATCTGACTGTGAATCAAAAGTTACGTGGAAAACTGCGCAAAAATAGCTATTTTGGTAGATAAAACGGTTTTTTTCAAAGTTTTATGCTGTGAAAATATTTTTAAGGCATAGAATATTATTTTATATTACTGATGAATGGAAATAAACCATCAGATTGTAACTGAAACTGTAAATTCAAAAGATGTTAGCACAGGAATAGATTTTAGCTCTGTTTCAGGCGTTTAAAACAGCGTTGAAACTGATATTTTCCTAAATATTTCGATATTTTTGGAATTCTATCCACATAGATTATAATATCTCCAATAGAATCTCATTATATAATAGTAGTTGTTTTGATAGAAAATTCAAAAGTTGTTAGCAGAGGAATACCTTTTCCTCTGTTTGAGGGGTTTAAAACAGCGTTGAAAGTGATATTTTGGTGAATAATTTGATTATTTTCGAAATTTTATCCACCTAAAGTATACTTTCCCCATAGAATCTCATTACGTAATAGTAGTTGATGAATATAAAGCATTAGGTTATAAATTTGACTGTAAATTCAAAAGTTGCTACACACCACATATCTTTTACCTTTGTTTCATGCGCGTAAAACAGCACTAAAATAGCTATTTTCATACAGAAATAGATTTTTTTCAAAACACTGTGCAGTCGAAATTTATTTAAGGCATATAACATTTTACATTACGCCTTGATGTAAATTAACGATCAAATTATCATTCATACTGTAAATTGAAAAGTTTTAGCTCAGGTTTTAAGTTTCAGCTCTATTTTAGTCGTTTAAAACAGCGTCGAAACTGATATTTTGGTGAATTATGCGATATTTTCGAAATTCATTGCACATAAAGTATACTTTCCGTATAGAATCTCATTATATAATACTAGTTGATCAATATAAAGCATTAGTTTGTGAACTTGACTGTAAATTCAAAAGTTATTACACACAACACATCTTTTACCTGTGTTTTATGACCGGAAAACAACGTTAAAATAGATATTTTCACATATAAATCAATTTTTTTGAAAATTCTGTGCAGTGAAAATGTTTTTAAGGCATAGAATGTCATTCCTTGTCTCGCCTTGTTAGAAATAAACCATCAGGTTCTCATTCTGACAGTGTATTGAACAATTGTTAGCACACGAATACCGTATAGCGTATTAGGCGTTTAAAACAGCATTAAAACTGATATTTTCTTGAATTTTTCGATATTTTCAAAAATCTATGCACCTAAAGTACACTTTAGCCATATAATCTCATTATATAATAATAGTTGATGTATATATAGCATTAAGTTGTGAATCTGACTGTGAATTCAAAAGTTATTACACAACACATATATTTTTCCTATATTTTATGCGCGGAAAACAACGCTAAAATAGCCATTTTTGCACATATATCGATTTTTTTCAAAATTCTGTGCTGTGAAAATATTTTTAAGGCATAGAATATTATTTTATATTACTGATGGATGGAAAAAAAACCATCAGATTGTCAATCAAACTGTAAATTGAAAAGATGTTAGCACAGGATTAGCTTTTAGCACTATTTTAGGCGTTTAAAACAACGTAGAATCTGATATTTTGGTAAATATTTCGATATTTCCGAAATTCTGTGCTCCTAAAGTATACTTTCCGCATATAATCTCATTATATAGTACTAGTCGATGAATATAAAGCATTGGGTTGCGAATCTGATTGTAAATTCAAAAGTCATTATAAACCATAGAGCATGTACCTATGTTTTATGCGAGGAAAATAGCGCTAAAATTGGTATTTTCACATGTAAATCAATTTTTTTGAAAATTTTATGCAGAGAAAATGTTTGTAAGGCTTACAATATCATTCTATATCACGCCTTGATGGAAACCAGAAATGAGATTCTCATTCTGACAGTAAATTTAACAGTAGTTATAACACGAATAGCGTTTAGCACTGTTTTAGGCGTTTAAAATAGCATTGAAACTCATATTTTGGAGACATATTCGATATTTTCGAAATTCTATCCATCTAAAGCATACTTTACCTAAAGAAGTTCATTATATAAGAGTAGTTGATGAATATAAAGCATTAGTAGGTGAACCTGAATGTAAATTTAAAAGTTATTACACACCACATAGATTTTTCTTGCTTTATGCCCGGAAAACAGCGCAAAAATTGGTATTTTGATACACAAATCGATTTTTTTCAAATTTCTCTGTTGTGAAAATATGTTTAAGGCATAGAATCTCATTATATCCACCCATAGAATTTCATTATATAATACTAGCTGATAAATACAAACATTAGGATTTTGAAAAAAATCGATTCAGTTGTTATTGAAAATTTTATATTACGCCTTGAAGGAAATTAACCATCAGATTGTCACTCACACTGCAAATTGAAAAACTGAAAAGCACAGAAATAGCTTGTAGTTTTGTTCTAGGCGAAAAAAACAGCGTTGAAACTCATATTTTAGTAAATAATTAGATATTTTCGAAATTCGAAATCTTTTCATGTCTTATGAGCGTAAAACAGCTGTAAAACAGCTATTATGATACATAAATGAATTTTTTTTCAAAATTCTATGCTGTAAAATTATTTTTAAGCCATAGAATATTATTTTATATTACTGGTGGATGGAAATAAACCATCAGATTTTCACTAAAACTGTAAATTCAAAAGTTGCTTGCAGAGGAATAGCTTTTAGCTCTGTTTTACACGTTGAACAGGGCGTTGAAACTGATATTTTGGTTAATAATTCCATATTTTCGAAATTCTGTCCACCTAAACTATACTTTACCATAGAATCTCATTATATAATAGTAGCTGATGAATATAAAGCATTAGGTTGTGAATCTGAATGTAATTCAAAAGTTATTACACACCACATTAGCTTTTTCCTAAGTTTTATGCGCGGAAAACCGCGCTAAAATTGGTATTTTCACATATAAATTAGTTTTTGTTTTAAAATCTCTACAGTGAAAATGTTTTTAAGGCATGGAAACAAACCATCAAATTCTCACTCTAACAGTAAATTGTACAGTTGTTAGCACACGAATAGCGTATAGCAGTGTTCCAGGCGTTTAAAACACCATGAAACTCATACTTTGATGAATCACTTGGTATTTTCTCATATAAATTAGTTTTTGTTTTAAAATCTCTACAGTGAAAATGTTTTTAAGGCATGGAAACAAACCATCAAATTCTCACTCTAACAGTAAATTGTACAGTTGTTAGCACACGAATAGCGTATAGCAGTGTTCCAGGCGTTTAAAACACCATGAAACTCATACTTTGATGAATCACTTGATATTTTCGAAATTCTATGCAGCTAATCGTTTTTTTCAAACTCCTATGCAGTGAAAATATTTTTAAGTTATTGAACATGTTATATTACGCCTTGTTGAAAATTAACCATCAGATTGTCACTCAGACTTTAAATTGTAAATTTGTTAGCAAAGAAGTAGCTTGTAGCTATGTTTTAGGCGATTAAAACAGCGTGGAAACTGATATTTTGGTGAGCAATCCGATATTTCCGAAATTCTATGCCCCTAAACAATAGCCATACAATCTCATTAAATAATACTACTTGATGAATATAAAGCATTACGTTATGAATCTGATTGTAAATTCAAAAGTTGCTACACTCTACGAAGTTTTTTGCTATGTTTCAAGAGCGGAAAACATCGTTGAAAGAGTTATTTTGTTACATAAATTGATTTTATTTAAAATTCTATGCAGTGAAAATAAATTTTAGGCATATAATATCATTCTATATCACACCTTGATGGAAACAAAGCATCAGATTCTCATCTGACAGTAAATTGAACAGTTGTTAGCACAAAAATAGGTCTAAGCACTGTTTTAGGCGTTTAAAACAGCGTTGAAACTGATATTTTGGCGAATAATTCGATATTTTCGAAATTCTATTCACCTTTTATGCGAGAAAAATAGCCCTAAAATGCGAATCATCAGAATGCAAATCATCAGATTCCCACTCTGACAGTAAATTGAACAGTTGTTAGCACACGAATAGCTTTGAGCATTGTTTTAGGCGTTTAAAAGAACATTGAAACTCATATGTTGATGAAGTTTTCGATATTTTTGAAATTTTATGCACTTAAACTATACTTTAGACATAGAATCTCATTATATAATATTAGTTGATGAATATAAAGCATTAGTTTGTGAATCTGACTGTAAATTCAAAAGTGATTACACAACACATATATTTTTGCTATATTTTGTGCGCGGGAAACAGCACTAAAATACCTATTTTGATATAGCAAACGATTTCTTTCAAAATGCTATGCAGTGAAATATTTTTAAGGCATAGAACATTATATATTACGTTTTGATGGAAATTCTAAATTCTATGTACCTAAAGTATACTTTCCCCATAGAATCACATTATATAGTACCAGTTGATGAATATAAAGAATTAAGTTGTGAATATGACTGTAATTCAAAAGTCATTGCACACCTCATAACATTTACCTATGTTTTATGTGAGGAAAATAGCACTAAAATAGGTATTTCCACATATAATGTTAATTGTATGACAGCTATTTATATTTTATACAGTAGTGTGGTAGGAATGGATCCATCACTAGGCGGATGGATCGTGTAATTCTAATGACGTGATGTAACGAGGAAAATGTTTGAATCTCACATCGAGGCAATGTGCGAAAATTGGCGTTAAGCTTTGGACGAAGCTGTTCTTATGAAAGCTCGTGTAATTCATTATTTTCATACATTTAATGTATTTCTACATTCTGTTCTTAGAACCAAAAAAAAGTGGTTTCACATTTATTAATTGTCAATTACGAGTCAGTCGTGACTGTCTTCTTTCTCCTATTTATTAATATTATATCAAACCAATGGTCTCCCTCATTTTTTTCAGGTTTCGAACCGAATACCCGTCATGAACTCAATCTCTCTCTTCGAGACTTTTGTAACACTCCACAACCTCTCATTTTCGAAATATTAAATCACACAATTTATCATTCTACGACAAATTTTCCTTTTTTCTTTAATTTTAATAGATTGGTACTGACGAAATAGTTCTCTCTTCTTTTCAAAATGAGCAAAATATCAATCACCTGAAATTTAAATGTCTGACGCGACGGCAATTTATCTTTTGTTTTCCTTTTTTATCTCAAGTTCTGGAAATCAATTGCTATATTAGATTTTATTTATATTCATAAAATTTAAGGGCTTTCTTTAGTCTGTAGAATTTCACGCAAATAGGAGTTTTGTCACACAGCATTCTAAACACTCTTTCATAGACTTCTATCACTACGCTACCAAGATCATATCACCCTAAGGCTGGGGTCTTGATTTTCTCTTAAAATGCAAACATAATTAGCTTATTTGTTGATTTAACCTTCAGTTGCGAATTAAATTCTCAGGAAAGCAATCACATTTCATTTTTTTGTTCAAAATGATTTCGAAAGACGATGACAACAATATTTCAAACAAAATGTACCAAACGATGATGGACTTCTTTTATGCACGCTTATGAGAAGGGTTGTAATATCCAATAGACACTTTGCCGACGGAAAATGTTTTGACTTTTTTTTTTCTTTTGTTTGATCCAAATCAGCTGTTACATACCGTTTGGCTATACGAGAGACTTATTAATAATTTTGATCACTCATTCACCAACCAAATTTGATATACACAAAAGCCAGAGGGACAACACGAAAGAGAAGTTTGCTACGGACTCCAAGGGATTTTAATTCGAAGCTGCTTATGGGGAGAAACGAGATTTTACACTAGAAATGGAAATGACAGCGGAGAGAAACCTCTAGTTAACAGAAAAATGTTTGTCAGCCCAATACTGCGAAGTCTAAAAGCGAGAAAAATACTATATTACGAAATGAAATAATTATTGGAACAGAAATTCATTTCCGACGAATAATTTGCTTGAAGAATAATATTTATGAAACTATTACTCGGCCTTCTTTATTGATCCTGTATCTGTTTGAAATACACAGGAAACTGAAATTATGCAGACACTAAATTTAAAAAAAGCAGGAAATGCAACTTTTTTACATTTGGAGCAACGGTGGTTAAAAATGATGATATGTGACTTTACCCATAGAATCTGATTATATAACAGTAGTTGATGAATATAAAGCACTACGTTGTGCATCTGACTGTAAATTCAAAAGTTGCTACACACCACGTATCTTTTACCTTTGTTTCATTCGCGTAAAACTGCACTAAAATTGCTATTTTGATACAGAGATAAATTTTTTTCAAAATTCTATGCAGTGAAGATATATTTAAGGCTTATAACATTTTATATTACGCCTTGATGAAACTTTACGATCAGATTATCAATCAGACTGTAAATTGAAAAGTTGTTAGAATAGGAATAGGTTTTAGCAATGTTTTAGGCGTTTAAAACAGCATTGTAACTCATATTTTGATGAATCATTCCCATATTTTCGAAATTCTATGCACCAAAACTATATGTTAGACATACAGTCTAATTACATAATAATAGTTCATGAATATAAAGCATTAGGTAGTGAATCTGACTGTAAATTCAAAAGTTATTACACACCAGATACCTTTTTCCTAAGTTTTATGCACGGAAATCAGCGCTAAAATAGCAATATTAATACATAAATCGATTTTTTTTCAAAATTCCATGGTGTGAAAATATTTTTAAGGCATAGAATATTATTCCATATTACACCTCGATGGAAATAAACTATCAAATTGTCAGTGGAACTGAAAATTCAAAACTTGTTGGCACAGGAATAGCTTTTCTCTCTGTTTTAGGGGTTTGAAACAGCGTTGAAAGTGATATTTTGGTGAATAATTTCATAGTTTCAAAATTTTATCCACCTAAAGTATACTTTACCCATAGAATCTCATTTGACAACAGTAGTTGATGAATATAAATCATTAGGTTATGAATCTGACTGTAAATTCAAAAGTTGCTACACATCACATATCTTTCACCTTTGTTTCATGAGTGAAAAAAAAGCGCTAAAATAGCTATTTTCATACAGAAATAGTTTTTTTTTCAAAATTCTGTGCAGTGAAAATATATATAAGGCATATAACATTTTACATTACACCTTGATGGAAATTGCGATCAAATTATCATTCAGACTGTAAATTGAAAAGTTCTTAGCTCAGGAATAGCTTTTAGCTCTGTTTCAGTCGTTTGAACACGGTCGAAACTGATATTTTAGTGAATTATTCGATATTTTCGAAGTTCATTGCACCTAAAGTATACCTTCCCTGTAGAATCTCATTATATAATACTAGATCAATATAAAGCATCAGTTTGTGAACCTCACTGTAAATTCAAAAGTTATTACACACAAAACACCTTTTACTTGTGTTTTATGCCCGGAAAAGAATGCTATAATAGGTATTTTCACATATAAATCAATTTTTTTGAAAATTCTATGCAGTGAAAATGTTTTTAAGGCATAGAATGTCATTCTATATCACGCCTTGATAGAAACCATCAGATTCTCATTCTGACAGTAAATTGAACAGTTGTTACCACACGAATAGCTCACTGTTTTAGGCGTTTAAAACAACATTGCAACTCATATTTTGATGAATTATACGATATTTTCGAAATTCTATGCACCGAAACTATACTTTAGCCATACAAACCTATTACATAATAGTCGTTGATGAATATAAAGCATTTGGTTGTGAATCTGACTGTAAATTCAAAATTTTCTTCTTAAGTTTTACGCGCCGAAAACAGTGCAAAATTTGATACATAAATCGATTTTTTTCAAAATTGTATCTGTAAAAATAATTTTCAGGCATAGAATATTAATTCATATTAGGCCTGGATGGAAATAACACATCAAATTGTCACTGAAATTGAAAATTCAAAAGTTGTTAGAACACAGAATAGCTTTTCGCTCTGATTTTTTGGTTTAAAGCAGGTTTGAAACTGGTATTTTGGTGAATAATTCGATATTTTCGAAATTCAATCCTCCTAAAACTTTTCACATAGAATCTCGTTATATAGTAGCAGTTGACAAATATAAAGCATTAGGTTTGTGAATCTGAGTGTAAATTCAATAGTCATTACGCAAACACATAGCTTTTACTATATGTGAGGAAAATAGCGGTAAAATAGGTATTTTCACATATAAATCGTTATTTTTGAAAATTGAACAGAGAAAATGTTTTTAAGGCATAGAATATCATTCTACATCACGCCTTGATAGAAACAAACCATCAGATTCTCACTCTGACAAACAGTTGTTACCACACGAATGGCTTTTAGCACATTTATAGGCGTTTAAAACCGAATTGAAATTCATATTTTGATGATTTAATCGGTATTTTCGAAATTCTATGCACCTAAACTATACTTTAACATAGAATCTCATTGCATAATACTAGTTGATGAATACAAAGCATTAGGTTGTGAATTTAATTGTAAATTCAACAGTAATTGCACACCACATAGATTTTACCTATGTTTTATGTGGCGAAAATAGCGATAAAATAGGTATTTTCACATAGAAATCGTTTTTTTTTTTTTTAAATTCTCTACAGATGAAAATATTTTTAAGGCATAGAATGTCATTCTATATCATTCCTTGATAGAAACAAACCATCAGATTCTTACTCTGACAGTAAATTGAACAGTTGTAACTACTGTTTTAGGCGTTGAAAACAATATTCAAACATATTTTGTTGAATTATTTCATAATTTCGAGATTCTATGCACCTAAACTATACTTTAGCCACACAAACGTATTACATAATAATAGTTCATGAATATAAAAAGCATTGCGTTGTGAATCTGACTGTAAATTCAAAAGTAGTTAACACAGGAATAGTTTTTAGGTCTGTTTCACACGTTTAAAACAGCGTTGAAATTTATATTTTGGTGAATATTTCAATATTTTCGAAATTCCGTTCACCTAATGATTAAATTTACCCAATAGGATCTCCTTATGTAATACTAGTTGTTGAATATAAAGCATTAGGTTTGTGAATCTGACTGTAAATTTAAAAGTCATTACTTATCACATACCTTTTACCTATGGGCGGTGGTGGCTCAGTCGGTAGCGCGCGAGGCTCGTAATCTGTAGTTCCCAGGTTCGAGTTCCAGCTATGTCAGCGTTGAGATTTATCTCTGCAAAATTCCCCGCCCTACCCACGGTCAGTACGAGACACCGATGAGCTTGGAAAGGCCGTGGCCCCATGAGTGGGAGAGCCATACCCTGTGCACGTTACAGAACACGCTGAATGGCCTTGACGGGAGGCTACCATCTGTCTCCCAACAGTTGTCCAATGGGTCCCCTCCCCAAACCTTCTCTGAGCCAGTGGTGTGCTCCAAAGTGCCGCTTAAACATAAAACAACCCAACCCAACGCATTTACCTATGTTTTATGTCACGAAAATAGCGGTAAAATTGATATTTTCAAATACAAATCGTTTTTTTTTTTGAAAATTCTCTACAGTGAAAATGTTTTCAAGGCACAGAATGTGATTCTATGTCACGCCTTGATAGAAACAAACCATCAGATTTTCACTCTGACAGTAAATTGAACAGTTGTAACCACTGTTTTAGGCGTTTAAAACAGGATTGAAACTCATATTTTGATGATTTATTCGGTATTTTCGAAATTCTATGCACCTAAACTATACTTTAGCCATAGAATCTCATTACATAATACTAGTTGATGAATAGAAAGCATTAGGTTGTGAATCTGACTGTAAATTCAAAAGTAATTACACACCACATAGATTTTACCTATGTTTTATGTTACGAAAATAGCGGTTGAACAGTTGTTACCACACGAATACCTTCTGGCACTGTTTTAGGCGTTAAAATAGCATTGAAACTGATATTTTGATGATTTATTCGGTTGATTTATTCGGTATTTTCGAAATTCTATGCACCTAAACTATATTTTAGCCATACAAACTTATTACACAATTATAGTTCACGAATATAAAGCATTAGGTTGTGAATCTGACTCTGAATCAAAAGTTATTATTCACCACATAGCTTTTTCCCTAAGTTTCATGCGTGGAAAACTGCGCAAAAATAGCTATTTTGGTAGATAAAACGGTTTTTTTCAAAATTTTATGCTGTGAAAATATTTTTAAGGCATAGAATATTATATTTATATTACTGATGAATGGAAATAAACCATCAGATTGTCACTGAAACTGTAAATTCAAAAGATCTTAGCACAGGAATAGATTTTAGCTCTGTTTCAGGAGTTTAAAACAGCGTTAAAACTGATATTTTCCTAAATATTTCGATATTTTTGAAATTCTATCCACCTAGTGTATAATATCTCCAATAGAATCTCATTATATAATAGTAGTTGTTGAATATAAAGTATTTGGTTGTGAATCGAACTGTGAATTCAAATGCCACATAGATTTTACCTATGTTTTATGTGACGAAAATAGCGGGAAAATAAATATTTTCACATATGAATCGGTTTTTTTTTTAAATTCTCTAGACTGAAAATGTTTTAAAGGCATAGAATGTCATTCTACATCACGCCTTGATGGAAGCAAGCCATCAGATTCTCACTCTGACAGTAAACTGAACAGTTGTTACCACACGAATAGCTTTTAGCACTCTTTTAGGCGTTTAAAACAGCATTGAAACTCATATTTTGATGAATTATTCGATATTTTCGAAATTCTACGCACCTAAACTATACTTTCGCCACAGTTTAGTTTAGGGGTTTAAAGCAGCGTTGAAAGTGATATTTTGGTGAATAATTCGATTATTTTCGAAATTTTATCCACCTAAAGTATACTTTACCCATAGAATCTCATTACGTAATAGTAGTTGATGAATATAAAGCATTAGGTTATAAATTTGACTGTAAATTCAAAAGTTGCTACACACCACATATCTTTTACCTTTGTTTCATGCGCGTAAAACAGCGCTAAAATAGCTATTTTCATACAGAAATAGATTTTTTTCAAAACCCTGTGCAGTCGAAATTTATTTAAGGCATTTTACATTACATTTTACATTACATTTTACATTACGCCTTGATGTAAATTAACGATCAAATTATCATTCATACTGTAAATTGAAAAGTTTTAGCTCAGGTTTTAGCTGAAATTGAAAAGTTTCAGCTCTATTTTAGTCGTTTAAAACAGCGTCGAAACTGATATTTTGGTGAATTATGCGATATTTTGGAAATTCATTGCACCTAAAGTATACTTTCCGTATAGAATCTCATTATATAATACTAGTTGATCAATATAAAGCATTAGTTTGTGAACTTGACTGTAAATTCAAAGGTTATTACACACAACACATCTTTTACCTGTGTTTTATGACCGGAAAACAACGTTAAAATAGATATTTTCACATATAAATCAATTTTTTTGAAAATTCTGTGTAGTGAAAATGTTTTTAAGGCATAGAATGTCATTCCTTGTCACGCCTTGTTAGAAATAAACCATCAGGTTCTCATTCTGACAGTGTATTGAACAATTGTTAGCACACGAATACTGTATAGCGTATTAGGCGTTTAAAACAGCATTGAAACTGATATTCTCTTGAATTTTTCGATATTTTCAAAAATCTAAGCACCTAAAGTATACTTTAGCCATATAATCTCATTATATAATAATAGTTGTGTATATATAGCATTAAGTTGTGAATCTGACTGTGAATTCAAAAGTTATTACACAACCCATATAATTTTCCTATATTTTATGCGCGGAAAACAGCGCTAAAATAGCCATTTCTGTACATATATCGATTTTTTTCAAAATTCTGTGCTGTGAAAATATTTTTAAGGCATAGAATATTATTTTATATTACTGATGGATGGAAAAAAACCCCATCAGATTGTCAATCAAACTGTAAAGGTGTTAGCACAGGATTAGCTTTTAGCGCTATTTTAGGGGTTTAAAACAGCGTAGAATCTGATATTTTGGCAAATATTTCGATATTTCCGAAATTCTGTGCTCCTAAAGTATACTTTCCCCATATAATCTCATTATATAGTACTAGTCGATGAATATAAAGCATTGGGTTGCGAATCTGATTGTAAATTCAAAAGTCATTATAAACCAAGAGCATGTACCTATGTTTTATGCGAGGAAAATAGCGCTAAAATTGGTATTTTCACATATAAATCAATTTTTTTGAAAATTTTATGCAGAGAAAATGTTTGTAAGGCTTACAATATATACTATATCACGCCTTGATGGAAACCAGAAATGAGATTCTCATTCTGACAGTAAATTTAACAGTAGTTATAACACGAATAGCGTTTAGCACTGTTTTAGGCGTTTAAAATAGCATTGAAACTCATATTTTGGAGACATATTCGATATTTTCGAAATTCTATCCATCTAAAGCATACTTTACCCATAGAAGTTCATTATATAAGAGTAGTTGATGAATATAAAGCATTAGTAGGTGAACCTGAATGTAAATTTAAAAGCTATTACACACCATATTGTTCTATGGCGGAAAACAGCGCAAGTATTGGTAATTTGATACACAAATCGATTTTTTTCAAATTTCTCTGTTGTGAAAATATTTTTAAGGCATAGAATCTCATTATATCCACCCATAGAATTTCATTATACGCTAAAATAGCTATTTTGAAACCAAAATACTTTTACTGCATAGGATTTTGAAAAAAATCGATTCAGTTGTTATTGAAAATTTTATATTACGCCTTGAAGGAAATTAACCATCAGATTGTCACTCACACTGCAAATTGAAAAATTGAAAAGCACAGAAATAGCTTGTAGCTCTGTTCTAGGCGAAAAAAAACAGCGTTAAAACTCATATTTTAGTGAATAATTAGATATTTTCGAAATTCGAAATCTTTTTTCATATGTCTTATGAGTGTTAAACAGCTGTAAAACAGCTATTTAGATACATAAATGAATTTTTTTTCAAACTTCTATGCTGTAAAATTATTTTTAAGGCATAAAATATTATTTTATATTACTGGTGGATGGAAATAAACCATCAGATTGTTACTGAAACTGTAAATTCAAAAGTTGCTTGCAGAGGAATAGAAAATTCTATCCACCTAAAGTATACTTTACCATAGAATCTCATTATATAATAGTAGCTGATGAATATAAAGCATTAGGTTCTGAATCTGAGTGTAATTCAAAAGCTATTACACACCACATAGCTTTTTCCTAAGTTTTATGCGCGGAAAACCGCGCTAAAATTGGTATTTTCACATATAAATCAGTTTTTGTTTTAAATTCTATACAGTGAAAATGTTTTTAAGGCATTGAACGTCGGTTTATATCACGCCTTGATGGAAACAAACTATCAAATTCTCACTCTAACAGTAAATTGTACAGTTGTTAGCACACGAATAGCGTTTAGCAGTGTTCCAGGCGTTTAAAACACCATGAAACTCATTTTTTGATGAATCACTTGATATTTTCGAAATTCTATGCAGCTAATCGTTTTTTTCAAAATCCTATGCAGTGAAAATATTTTTAAGTTATTGAACATGTTATATTACGCCTTGTTGAAAATTAACCATCAGATTGTCACTCAGACTTTAAAATGAAAAGTTGTTAACAAAGAAGTAGCTTGTAGCTCTGTTTTAAGCGATTAAAACAGCGTCGAAACTGATATTTTGGTGAGTAATTCGATATTTTCGAAATTCTATGCATCTAACCTATACTTTAGCCATACAATCTCATTAAATAATACTAGTTGATGAATATAAAGCATTAGGTTATGAATTTGATTGTAAATTCAAAAGTTGCTACACTCTACGAAGTTTTTTTCTATGTTTCAATAGCGGAAAACAGTGCTAAAAGAGTTATTTTGATACATAAATTGATTTTATCTAAAATTCTATGCACTGTTTCAGGCGTTTAAAACAGCGTTGAAACTGATATTTTGGCGAATAATTCGATATTTTCGAAATTCTATTAACCTAAAGTATAGTTTACCCATAGAATTTCATTATATAATATTAGTTGATGAATATAAAGCATTACGTTGGGAATCTGACTGTAAATTCAAAAGTCATTACACACTTTTACTTATGTTTTATGCTAGAAAAATAGCCCTAAAATGGGTATTTTTATATATAAATCTATTTTTTTGAAAATTCTATACAGTGAAAATGTTTTTAAGGCATTGAACGTCGGTTTATATCACGCCTTGATGGAAACAAACTATCAAATTCTCACTCTAACAGTAAATTGTACAGTTGTTAGCACACGAATAGCGTTTAGCAGTGTTCCAGGCGTTTAAAACACCATGAAACTCATATTTTGATGAATCACTTGATATTTTCGAAATTCTATGCAGCTAATCGTTTTTTTCAAAATCCTATGCAGTGAAAATATTTTTAAGTTATTGAACATGTTATATTACGCCTTGTTGAAAATTAACCATCAGATTGTCACTCAGACTTTAAAATGAAAAGTTGTTAACAAAGAAGTAGCTTGTAGCTCTGTTTTAAGCGATTAAAACAGCGTCGAAACTGATATTTTGGTGAGTAATTCGATATTTTCGAAATTCTATGCATCTAACCTATACTTTAGCCATACAATCTCATTAAATAATACTAGTTGATGAATATAAAGCATTAGGTTATGAATCTGATTGTAAATTCAAAAGTTGCTAATTCTACGAAGTTTTTTCTATGTTTCAATAGCGGAAAACAGCGCTAAAAGAGTTATTTTGATACATAAATTGATTTTATCTAAAATTCTATGCAATGAAAATAAATTTAAGGCATATAATATCATTCTATATCACATCTTGATGGAAACAAAGCATCAGATTCTCACTCTGACAGTAAATTGAACAGTTGTTAACACAAGAATAGGTCTAAGCACTGTTTTAGGCGTTTAAAACAGCGTTGAAACTGAAATTTTGGCGAATAATTCGATATTTTCGAAATTCTATTCACCTAAAGTATACTTTACCCATAGAATTTCATTATATAATACTAGTTGATGAATATAAAGCATTACGTTGGGAATCTGACTGTAAATTCAAAAGTCATTACGCACTTTTATTTATGTTTTATGCGAGAAAAATAGCCCTAAAATGGGTATTTTCACATATAAATCTATTTTTTCGAAAATTCTCTACAGTGACAATATTTTTAAGGCATAGAATATCAATCGATGGAAACAAATCATCAGATTCCCACTCTGACAGTAAATTGAACAGTTGTTAGTACACGAATAGCTTTGAGCATTGTTTTAGGCGTTTAAAAGAACATTGAAACTCATATGTTGATGAAGTTTTCGATGTTTTTGAAATTCTATGCACTTAAACTATACTTTAGACATAGAATCTCATTATATAATATTATTTGATGAATATAAAGCATTAATTTGTGAATCTGACTGTAAATTCAAAAGTGATTACACAACACATATACTTTTGCTATATTTTATGGGCGGGAAACAGCACTAAAATACCTATTTCGATATAGCAAACGATTTCTTTCAAAATGCTATGCAGTGAAATATTTTTAAGGCATAGAACATTTTATATTACGTTTTGATGGAAATTCGAAATTCTATGTACCTAAAGTATACTTTCCCCATAGAATCACATTATATAGTACCAGTTGATGAATATAAAGAATTGAGTTGTGAATCTGACTGTAATTCAAAAGTCATTGCACACATAGCATTTACCTATGTTTTATGTGAGGAAAATAGCACTAAAATAGGTATTTTCACATATAATGTTAATTGTATGACAGCTATTTATATTTTATATAGTAGTGTGGTAGGAATGGATCCATCACTAGGCGGATGGATCGTGTAATTCTAATGACGTGATGTAACGAGGAAAATGTTTGAATCTCACCTCGAGGCAATGTGCGAAAATTCGCGTTAAGCTTTGGACGAAGCTGTTCTTATGAAAGCTCGTGTAATTCATTATTTTCATACATTTAATGTATTTCTACATTCTGTTCTTAGAACCAAAAAAAAGTGGTTTCACATTTATTAATTGTCAATTACGAGTCAGTCGTGACTGTCTTCTTTCTCCTATTTATTAATATTATATTAAACCAATGGTCCCCCTCATTTTTTTCAGGTTTCGAACCGAATATCCGTCATGAACTCAATCTCTCTCTTCGAGACTTTTGTAACACTCCACAACCTCTCATTTTCGAAATATTGAATCACACAATTTATCATTCTACGACAAATATAATTTTTTTCTTTAATTTTAATAGATCGGTACTGACGAAATAGTTCTCTCTTCTTTTCAAAATGAGCAAAATATCAATCACCTTAAATTTAAATGTCTGACGCGACGGCAATTTATCTTTTGTTTTCCTTTTTTTATCTCAAGTTCTGGAAATCAACTGCTATATTAGATTTTATTTATATTCATAAAACTTAAGGGCTTTCTTTAGTCTGTAGAATTTTACGCAAATAGGAGTTTGTCACACAGCATTCTAAACACTCTTTCATAGACTTCTATCACTATGCTACCAAAATCATATCACCCCAAGACTGGGGTCTTGATTTTCTCTTAAAATACAAACATAATTAGCTTATTTGTTGATTTAACCTTCAGTTGCGAATTAAATTCTAAGGAAAGCAATCACATTTCCTTTTTTTGTTCAAAATGATTTCGAAAGACGATGACAACAATATTTCAAACAAAATGTACCAAACGATGATGGACTTCTTTTATGCACGCTTATCAGAAGGGTTGTAATATCCAATAGACACTTTGCCGAAGGAAAATGTTTTGACTTTTTTTTCTTTTGTTTGATCCAAATCAGCTGTTACATACCGTTTGGCTATACGAGAGACTTATTAATAATTTTGATCACTCATTCACCAACCAAATTTGATATACACAAAAGCCAGAGGGACAACACGAAAGAGAAGTTTGCTACGGACTCCAAGGGATTTTAATTCGAACCTGCTTATGGGGAGAAACGAGATTTGACACTAGAAATGGAAATGACAGCGGAGAGAAACCTCTAGTTAACAGAAAAATGTTTGTCAGCCCAATACTGCGAAGTCTAAAAGCGAGAAAAATACTATATTACGAAATGAAATAATTATTGGAACAGAAATTCATTTCCGACGAATAATTTGCTTGAAGAATAATATTTATGAAACTATTACTCGGCCTTCTTTATTGATCCTGTATCTGGTTCAAATACACAGGAAACTGAAATCATGCAGACACTAAATTTTAAAAAAGCAGGAAATACAACTTTTTTACATTTGGTTGAGCAACGGTGGTTAAAAATGATGATATGTGACTTTTTCCAGATAAGAAATTCCTGTAATTATTGCTTACTAATTTATGATTTAAAGTATCCATTTTTACAAATGATCATTTGTACGGTTCATTTTTAAATAACACATTGAGTAAAATTTTTTGTAAATAGAAATAAACTGCATAAGAAATACCTGTCAAGTTGGGCTGCTCTACTTCTGAGTGGCACTTACATGCACCTAATGGCCAGGCCATGAGGACCCAAGGGCTCGGAATTAGATAAAACTTATTGAACAGCTGTTAGGAGAGAGATGAAGCTTCTCCAAAAGGACATTCAGGGTGTTTTTTGACGTGCATAAGGAATGACTCTCTCGCATATGGGGCAATGGAATTAACTCCTATCTTTCCTTTTATATGCCTTTCCAATCCCATTACGTACTTTCCCTCCGAGGGCAGGGAGATTAGCGACGACAAATCTCAACGCTGGCACAATTGGGACTCAAACCTTAGGAATTGCAAGTTTCGATCCTGGCGTGCTACCGGTTAAGCCAACGTCCATCTCCGTTGCTTGTCAAGATGTGCAGATTATTTCTGAGCAATAACTCAGGTTCCATAGGCAACACTTAGTGAGATTTGAGACCGTCATAGAACCGCTTTTATATATAAAGACAACGTAATTTTTTTCCAATATATAATTTTACTCTCCTCGCACTAGAATAAAGAAACGTTGTAAAATTAATCAGTTTATTAGAAGAAATTTACACTTCGGAAATAAAAATTTAGAAGTTTTTTTGATCAGTTCTTCGTCAAAAATTATCAGAATTCCATTCCTACAGAAATAAAATTCTAATTGCATGATTACGTGTGTCCCCATTTTTATTCAGCATTATACTACTTCATTGCCTTCATTAATTGACTATGACATTCATTCCAAGCGATAGGCAACGTTCCCAATCATTGTCTCCGCTTGGAATGAATGTTACCGGTTGTAAATGAAGCAGGAAATAATAATATTTTAAATATTATTTCTCACGAAATAATATTTTTAAAACATCACGTTTCCCTTTTGTAGATATAAAAGGGTAAATTTTCATACCTAAATTTTAATATGCATTCTTTGAAAATTTTGTGTGGTGAATATGCAATTCTCATTTTCAAAGAAAAAAAAAAGAATATAATTTTCGAAATATGGTATCTCCTAAAGGCGGAAATAAAACCAATAATTTAGAAATTGCAATAAATAGTATTTTATTAACACCTATCTAACCTAGACTTATTTTTCACTTACATCTTAAAAGGGAAAAATTTAACTTTTGGGGGAAGGAAAAAAAGACAGATTTCTACTTCAATGCAAATCACTTGCCCCACAACACTTGAACTTCTCAATTTAAAACTTCTAGCACTGTGTGTCGCGTGTTCTTTTCTGTTTTCTCGCAAACTGTGTTCCGCGGCACAGTAGTCTGCCGCGAGAGATTTTCAAATTGACTCTAGATATTCCAAAGATTTAATTTTGTCTTGACTTGTGTTATCGACGTGCTTTAATATCGACGTGTTATCGAAGTGCTTTAATAAAAATCTTTCAGATTTTATGAACTGGGATCTTGTATTTTTCAAGCTTTTTCCACATTTTAGTATTAATTTTTGATTATTTCAAGCCATAGAATGGACAAATATTTAAAACAAACACCGAGTTATGATTAATTATATTTATTATTAGATTTATTTTAAATAAAATGCATTTAACGAAACTTCAATTTTCCTCTTTTTACGCAACCATCAAAAATTCTTTTTTAGGTGTGCCGCGGAAAAAAAAATTAGATTCAGTGTGCCGCAGAGTAAAAAAGTTTGCGAGACACTGTTCTAGCAGGTAATGACTGTTTACAATATTGCCTTTAAATTTGCATTTTTCGACTTTAGTGACATCTAACGAGAAAATGAAATATTGAGAAATATGTGAAAACAATACCTTTTTGGAAAACTAGATTAAAAGAGAGAATTTCTGCGGCCATGTGAAGAGTGCCACTCTTTCGAACAAAATCATTTTCCTCTCGCGTATTCACAAAATTAACACGCAACCGCTGCTATATCTTATTACATTTAATAGATAATTTTATTTGGTTTAATCTAAAGTCAGTTTTAGGTTTATTTTCACATATTTTTTTTCTGGTCAATATGGTTTATGGTTTATAGGTCAATATTGTAGTGCAGTAGATTTATATTTACGTAAGGGTCAAGCTGAAAAATTATTTTGTTTTACTCTATGGAATTCAGTAATTATACAACCGTAATTTAAAGCTTTTACAGCAGCTTTTGAATTTAGCACTATATTTACAAATCTGGAAGACACATACACATATATATGTACTATACAATAATAAATATACGCCTATTTCCTTAACGAATAGAGAAAAAAATAAAAGTGGCGAACATCAGTAATTTTTAGCCTTAAATCAATGAATATGTATATCCATAATCAGGGTCGGATCTACGGGAGTTCCTCTTTGAGAATACTAGTAAAGGTAATAGAGGCAAAAATGATTAAACTTATGTATATTTTATTTCAAGAACATTTTTGAACACATCTAAAACAGAAAAGAAAATGTTGCATTTCAATGAAATTCCAGTCTCCTGGATTTCCCAGTCCCTTTTACTTTTTTTCCCTCTCGATCATGCCATTTGTCCTCCCCCAGTTTATTTTTTCTTCTGGATCCGGGCTTACCCATAATTACATTCAAAAATATTTATATTATTAATAAATGCAGTAAAGACTAATGAATTGGGATGACATCTTGTTTGAGGATCAGGACGGAGTAAAAACTGATACGGTATTTTGCAATATTAACTAAGCAGGTCTACCAACTAAACAAGTTAAGTAGTCCTTGATAAAAGTTCAGGAACCTTGTGGTTGAAGAATATTTGTGATTGATTTTTCCTCTATATCTTAATTTTGATCATTATTTTTGTTGAATGAAATAAAAATATAATTAGTTACGATCAAAGCTCAATTATTGTCGTTGTAGCACACTTCAGGGTATATTTAAAACAACGTATGATAATTTTCAGTCGTACTTTATGTATTTTTATTCATTGTGTGAAATTGCACAAAATTCTGAAGATGACCATAGCCTTTACTTTACTGCATTTATTATTAATATAAATATTTTTGAATGTAATTATGGGTAAACCCGGATCCAGAAGAAAAAATAAACTGGGGGAGAACAAATGGCATGATCGAGAGGGAAAAAAAGTAAAAGGGGGCGGACCAAGAGACTGGAATTTCATTGAAATACAACATTTTCTTTTCTGTTTAGGATGTGTTCAAACATGTTCTTGAAATAAAATATACATAAGTTTAATCATTTTTGCCTCTATTACCTTTACTAGTATTCTCAAAGAGGAACCCCCGTAGATCCAGCCCTGATTATGGATATACATATTCATTGATTTAAGGCTAAAAATTACTGATGTTCGCCACTTTTATTTTTTTTTCTATTCGTTAAGGAAATAGGCGATAAGGAAATAAGGAAATATTCGTTAAGGAAATAGGCACTCTTCACATGGCCGCAGAAATTCTCTCTTTTAATCTAGTTTTCCAAAAAGATATTGTTTTCACATAATTCTCAATATTTCATTTTCTGAACCAGTGTCCACCGTTAGATATCACTAAAGTCGAAAAATGCAAAAGAACAGTGTCTCGCAAACGTTTTTACTCTGCGGCACACTGAATCTAATTTTTTTTTCCGCGGCACACCTAAAAAGAATTTTTGATGGTTATGTAAAAAGAGGAAAATTGAAGTTTCGTTAAATGCATTTTATTTAAAATAAATCTAATAATAAATATAATTAATCATAACTCGATGTTTGTTTTAAATATTTGTCCATTCTATGGCTTGAAATAATCAAAAATTAATACTAAAATGTGGAAAAAGCTTGAAAAATACTTACAAGATCCCAGTTAATAAAATCTGAAAGATTTTTATTAAAGCACTTGGATAACACGTCGATAACACAAGTCAAGACAAAATAAAATCTTTGGAATATCTAGGGTCAATTTGAAAATCTCTCGCGGCAGACTACTGTGCCGCGGAACAGAGTTTGCGAGAAAACAGAAAAGAACACGCGGCACACAGTGCTAGAAGTTTTAAATTTAGAAGTCCAAGTATTGTGGGGCAAGTGATTTGCATTGAAGTAGAAATCTGTCTTTTTTTCCTTCCCCCAAAAGTTAATTTTTTCCCTTTTAAGATGCAGGTGAAAAATAAGTCTAGGTTAGATAGGTGTTAATAAAATACTATTTATCGCAATTTCTAAATTATTGGTTTTATTTCCGCCTTTACGAGATACCATATTTCGAAAATGATATTCCTTTTTTTTTCTTTGAAAATGAGAATTGCATATTCACCACACACTATTTTCAAGGAATGCATAGTTAAAATTAATGTATGGAAATTTACCCTTTTATATCTACAAAGGGAAACGTGATGTTTAAAAAGAATCCAAAATAAGCGAGATTTTGGATTCATTCAAAGCTGCGTGGTTATTTCCTGCTTCATTTACAACCGATAACATTCATTCCAAGCGGAGACAATGATTGGGAACGTTGCCTATCGCTTGGAATGAATGTCATAGTCAGTTAATGGAAGCAATGAAGTAGTGTAATGCTGAATAAAAATGGGGACACACGTAATCATGCAATTAGAATTTTATTTCTGTAGGAACGGAATTCTGATAATTTTTGACGAAGAACTGATCAAAAAACTTCTAAATTTTTATTTCCGAAGTGTAAATTTCTTCTAATAAACTGATTAATTTTACAACGTTTCTTTTTTCTAGTGCGAGGAGAGTAAAATTATATATTGGAAAAAAATTACGTTGCCTTTATATCTAAAAGCGGTTCCATGACGGTCTCAAATCTCACTAAGTGTTGTCTATGAAACCTGACTTATTGCTGCGAAATAATCTGCAGATCTTGACAAGCAACGGAGATGGACGTTGGCTTAACCGGTAGCACGCCAGGATAGAAACTTGCAATTCCTAAGGTTCGAGTCCCAATTGTGGCAGCATTGAGATTTGTTGTCGCTAATCTCCCTGCCCTCGGAGAGAAAGTACATAATGGGATTGGAAAGGGATATAAAAGGAAAGATAAGAGTTAATTCCATTGCCCCATATGCGAGAGAGTCATTCCTTATGCACGTCAAAAAACACCCTGAACGGCCTTTTGGAGAGGCTTCATCTCTCTCCTAACAGCTGTTCAATAAGTTTTATCTAATTCCGAGCCCTTGGGTCCTCATGGCCTGGCCATTAGGTGCATGTAAGTGCCACTCAGAAGTAGAGCAGCCCAACTTGACAGGTATTTCTTATGCAGTTTATTTTTATTTACAACAAATTTTACTCGATGTGTTATTTAAAAATGAACCGTACAAATGATCATTTGTAAAAATAGATACTTTAAATCATAAATTAGTAAGCAATACTTACAGGAATTTCTTATCTGGAAAAGTCACATATCATCATTTTTAACCACCGTTGCTCAACCAAATGTAAAAAAGTTGTATTTCCTGCTTTTTTAAAATTTAGTGTCTGCATAATTTTTCAGTTTCCTGTGTATTTGAACCAGATACAGGATCAATAAAGAAGGCCGAGTAATAGTTTCATAAATTAAATATATTTATATAATAACCGAGTAATAATTATATAAATTAGATAATTCTTCAAGCAAATTATTCGTCGGAAATGAATTTCTGTTCCAATAATTGTTTCATTTCGTAATATAGTATTTTTCTCGCTTTTAGACTCCGCAGTATTGGGCTGACAAACATTTTTCTGTTAACTAGAGTTTTCTCTCCGCTGTCATTTTCATTTCTAGTGTTAAATCTCGTTTCTCCCCATAAGCAGGTTCGAATTAAAATCCCTTTGAGTCCGTAGCAAACTTCTCTTTCGTGTGGTCCCCCTGGCTTATGTGTATATCGATTTTGGTTGGTGGATGAGTGGTCAAAATTATTAATAAGTCTCTCGTATAGCCAAACGGTATGTAACAGCTGATTTGGATCAAACAAAAGAAAGAAAAAGTCAAAACATTTTCCGTCGGCAAAGTGTCTATTGGATATTACAACCCTTCTCATAAGCGTGCATAAAAGAAGTCCATCATCGTTTGGTACATTTTGTTTGAAACATTGTTGTCATCGTCTTTCGAAATCATTTTGAACAAAAAAATGAAATGTGATTGCTTTCCTTAGAATTTAATTCGCAACTGAAGGTTAAATCAACAAATAAGCTAATTATGTTTGTATTTTAAGAGAAAATCAAGACCCCAGTCTTGGGTTTCGTTTGGATTTTGGTAGCGTAGTGATAGAAGTCTATGAAAGAGTGTTTAGAATGCTGTGTGACAAAACTCCTATTTGCGTAAAATTCTACAGACTAAAGAAAGCCCTTAAATTTTATGAATATAAATAAAATCTAATATAGCAATTGATTTCCAGAACTTGAGATAAAAAAAAAAAACCAAATATAAATTGCCGTCGCGTCAGACATTTAAATTTTAGGTGATTGATATTTTGCTCATTTTGAAAAGAAGAGAGAACTATTTCGTCAGTACCGATCTATTAATATTAAAGATAAAAGGAAAATTTGTCGTAGAATGATAAATTGTGTGATTTAATATTTCGAAAATGAGAGGTTGTGGAGTGTCACAAAAGTCCCGAAGAGAGAGATTGAGTTCATGACGGGTAATCGGTTCGAAACCTGAAAAAAATGAGGGGGACCATTGGTTTAATATCATATTAATAAATAGGAGAAAGAAGACAGTCACGACTGACTCGTAATTGACAATTAATAAATGTGAAACCACTTTTTTTTGGTTCTAAGAACAGAATGTAGAAATACATTAAATGTATGAAAATAATGAATTACACGGGCTTTCATAAGAGCAGCTTCGTCCAAATAAAAATAAATAAATAAATACCCCCTCAAGCAGCTGCTTGCCACAGAGGTCTGACAGGAGCCTGTCAGTTTATATGCCAAAGAAGAAAATCTGAGAGGATGGCAGGACCTCAGCAGAAAAACAACACATACAACCATGCCTTACCCGGGGCTCGAACCCAGGTCCCTTAGATCAGTAGCCAGGCGCGCTAACCACTCGGCCATGGGACGGCTCTCGTCGTCCTAAGCTTAACGCGAATTTTCGCACATTGCCTCGAGGTGAGATTCAAACATTTTCCTCGTTACATCACGTCATTAGAATTACACGATCCATCCGCCTAGTGATGGATGCATTCCTACCACACTACTGTATAAAATATAAATAGCTGTCATACAATTAACATTATATGTGAAAATACTTATTTTAGTGCTATTTTCCTCACATAAAACATAAATGCTATGAGGTGTGCAATGACTTTTGAATTAAAGTCAGATTCACAACTTAATTTTTTATATTATCAACTGGTACTATATAATGTGATTCTATGGGGAAAGTGTACTTTAGGTACTGGTACTATATAATGTGATTCTATGGGGAAATGTGATTCTATGGGGAAAGTGTACCTTAGGTACATAGAATTTCGGATTTCCATCAAAACGTAATATAAAATGTTCCATGCCTTAAAAATATTTTCACTGCATAGCATTTTGAAAGAAATCGTTTGCTATATCAAAATAGGTATTTTAGTGCTGTTTTCCGCGCATAAAATATAACAAAAATATATGTGTTGTGTAATCACTTTTGAATTTACAGTCAGATTCACAAACTAATGCTTTATATTCATCAACTAATATTATATCATGAGATTCTATGTCTAAAGTATAGTTCAAGTGCATAGAATTTCGAAAATTTCGAAAACTTCATCAACATATGAGTTTCAATGTTCTTTTAAACGCCTAAAACAATGCTCAAAGCTATTCGTGTGCTAACAACTGTTAAATTTACTGTCAGAGTGAGAATCTGATGATTTGTTTCCATCGATTGACATTCTATACCTTAAAAACATTTTCACTGTAGAGAATTTTCAAAAAAATAGATTTATATATAAAAATACCCATTTTAGGGCTATTTTTCTAGCATAAAACATAAGTAAAAGTGTGTAATGACTTTTGAATTTACAGTCAGATTCCCAACGTAATGCTTTATATTCATCAACTAATATTATATAATGAAATTCTATGGGTAAACTATACTTTAGGTTAATAGAATTTCGAAAATATCGAATTATTCGCCAAAATATCAGTTTCAACGCTGTTTTAAACGCCTGAAACAGTGCATAGAATTTTAGATAAAATCAATTTATGTATCAAAATAACTCTTTTAGCACTGTTTTCCGCTATTGAAACATAGAAAAAAACTTCGTAGAGTGTAGCAACTTTTGAATTTACAATCAAATTCATAACCTAATGCTTTATATTCATCAACTAGTATTATTTAATGAGATTGTATGGCTAAAGTATAGGTTAGATGCATAGAATTTCGAAAATATCGAATTACTCACCAAAATATCAGTTTCGACGCTGTTTTAATCGCTTAAAACAGAGCTACAAGCTACTTCTTTGTTAACAACTTTTCACTTTAAAGTCTGACTGGCAATCTGATGGTTAATTTCCAACAAGGCGTAATATAACATGTTCAATAACTTAAAAATATTTTCACTGCATAGGATTTTGAAAAAAATCGATTAGTTGCATAGAATTTCGAAAATATCAAATAATTCATCAAAATATGAGTTTCAATGCTGTTTTAAACGCCTGGAACACTGCTAAAGGTATTCGTGTGCTAACAACTATATGGTGTGCAACGTCTTTTGAATTTACACTCAGATTCACAACTTAATGCTTTATATTCATCAACTACTATTATATAACGAGATTCTATGGGTAAAGTATACTTTAGGTGGATAAAATTTCGATTATATGGAATTATTCACCAAAATATCAGTTTCTCTGTTCAACGCATAAAACAGAGCTAGAAGCTAGTCCTGTGCAAGCAACGTTTGAATTTACAATTTCAGTGACAATCTGATGGTTTATTTCCATCCACCAGTAATATAAAATAATATTCTATGCCTTAAAAATAATTTTACAGCATAGAATTTTGAAAAAAAATCTATTTTTGTGTCATAATAGCTGTTTTTACCGCTGTTTTCCGCCCATAAGACATATGAAAAAGATTTCGAATTTCGAAAATATCGAATTATTCACCAAAATATGAGTTTCAACGCTGTTTTATTCGCCTAGAACAGAGCTATAAGCTATTTCGCTGCTAACAATTTTTCAATTTGCAGTGTGAGTGAAAATCTGATGGTTAATTTCCATCAAGGTGTAATATAAAATTTTCAATAACAACTAAATCGATTTTTTTCAAAATCGTATGCATTAAAAGTATTTTTGTTTCAAAATAGCTATTTTAGCGGTGGTTTCCGCCCATCAAACACAGGAAAAAGATATGTGGTGTGTAATAAATTTTAAATTTACAGTAAGATTCACAACCTAATGCTTTATATTCATCAGCTAGTATTACTATAGCTATTCCTGTGCTATTTATAGATAGTAAAGCTATTCCTGTGCTAACATCTTTTCAATTTACAGTTTGATTGACAATCTGATGGTTTATTTCCATCCATCAGTAATATAAAATAATATTCTCTGCCTTAAAAATATTTTCACAGCAGAGAATTTTGAAAAAATCGATATATGTATAAAAATAGCTATTTTAGCGATGTTTTCCGCGCATAAAATATAGGAAAAATATATGTGTTGTGTAATAACTTTTGAATTCACAGTCAGATTCACAACTTAATGCTATATATACATCAACTATTATTATATAATGAGATTATATGGCTAAAGTATACTTTAGGTGCATAGATTTTTGAAAATATCGAAAAATTCAAGAAAATATCAGTTTCAATGCTGTTTTAAACGCCTAAAACGCTATACGGTATTCGTGTGCTAACAATTGTTCAATACACTGTCAGAATGAGAACCTGATGGTTTATTTCTAACAAGGCGTGACAATGAATGACATTCTATGCTTAGAAACATTTTCACTGCATAGAATTTTCAAAAAAATTGATTTATATGTGAAAATATCTATTTTAACGTTGTTTTCCGGGCATAAAAAGATGTGTTGTGTGTGATAACTTTTGAATTTACAGTCAGGTTCACAAACTAATGCTTTATATTGATCAACTAGTATTATATAATGAGATTCTATACGGAAAGTATATTTTAGGTGCAATGAATTTCGAAAATATTGCATAATTCACCAAAATATCAGTTTCGACGCTGTTTTAAACGTCTAAAACACAGCTAAAAGTTATTCCTGAGCTAAAACTTTTCAATGTACAGTATGAATGATAATTTGATTGTTAGTTTCCATCAAGGCGTAATGTAAAAGGTTATATGCCTTAAATAAATTTTGACTGCACAGGGTTTTGAAAAAAATCTATTTCTGCATGAAAGTATCTATTTTAGCGCTGTTTTACGCGCATGAAACAAAGGTAAAAGATATGTGGCGTGTAGCAACTTTTGAATTTACAGTCAGATTTATAACCTAATGCTTTACATTCATCAACTACTATTATGTAATGAGATTCTATGGGTAAAGTATGCTTTAGGTGGATAAAATTTCGAAAATATCGAATTATTCACCACAATATCACTTTCAACGATATTTTAAACCCCTAAAACAGAAGAAAAGCTATTCCTCTGCTAACAACTTTTGAATTTTCAGTTCCAGTGACAATCTGATGATTTATTTCCGTCGAGGTGTAATATAAAATAATATTCTATGCCTTAAAAATATTTCCACAGCATAGAATTTTGAAAAAATTCGATTTATCTATCAAAATAGCTATCTTTGCACGGTTTTCCGCGCATAAAACTTAGGAAAAAGTTATGTGGTGTGTAATAACTTTTGATTCACAGTCAGATTCACAACCTAATGCTTCATATTCATGAATTATAATTATGCAATAAGTTTGTATGGCTAAAGAATAGTTTAGATCGTACAATTTCGAAAATATCGAATAATTCATCAAAATATGTATTTCAAGGCTGTTTCAAACGACTAAAACAGTGAAAAAAGCCATTTGTGTGGTAACAACTGTTCAAGTTACTCTCAGAGTGAAAATCTGATGGTTTGCTTCTATCAAGGCGTGATATAGAATGACATTCTATTATGCTTTAAAAATATTTTCACTATAGAGAATTTTCAAAAAAAAGAATTATATGTGAAAATGCCTATTTTACCGCTATTTTCCTCACATAAAACATAGGTAAAAGCTATGTGTTGTGTAATGACTTTTGAATCTACAGGCAGATTCACAACCGAATGCTTTATATTCGACAACTAGTATTATATAACTAGAATGTAATAGGTAAATTACACATTAAGTGGATAGAATTTCGAAAATATCTAAATATTTACCAAATATATGTTTCAACGCTGTTTTAAACGCCTAAAACAGAGCTAAAACTATTCCTGTGCTAACATCTTTTGAATTTACAGTTTCAGTGACAATCTGATGGTTTATTTCCATTCATCAGTAATATAAAATAATATTCTATGCCTTAAAAATATTTTCACAGCATAAAATTTTGAAAAAAATCGTTTTATGCATCAAAATAGCTATTTTTGCGCTCTTTTGAGCGCATTAAACTTACGAAAAAGCTGTGTGGTGTCTAAAATTTTTAATTTACAGTCAGGTTCACAACCTAATGCCTTCTGTTCATCAACTAGTATTACGTAAGGAGATTCTATGGCTTAAGTATAGTTTAAGTACATAGAATTTCGAAAATACCGAAAAAATCATCAAAATATGAGTTTCAATGCTGTTTTAAACGACTCACACAGTTCTAAAAGATATTCGTGTTTTAATAACTGTTCAATTTACTGTCAGAGTGAGAATCTGACGGTTTGTTTCTATCAAGGCGTGATATAGAATGACATTCTATGCCTTAAAACATTTTCAGTGTATAAAATTTTCAAAACAAAACATTTTATATGCGAAAATACCTATTTCACCTCAATTTTCCTCACATAAAATATAGGTAAAAGCTATGTGTTGTGTAATGACTTTTGAATTTACAGTCAGATTCACAACCTAATGCTTTATATTTATCAACTATTATACAATGAGATTCTATGTGAAAAGTATACTTTGGGAGGATTGAATTTCGAAAACATCGAATTTTTCACCAACTATCAGTGTCAACGCTGTTTTAAACCCCTAAAACAAAGCGAAAAGCTATTCCTATGTTAACAATTTTTGAATTTTCAGTTTCAGTGACAATCTGATGGTTTAATTCCATCCAGGCATATTATAAAATAATATTCTATGCCTCAAAAACATTTTTAGAGCACAGAATTTTGAGAAAAAAAATCGATTTATGTATCAAAATATCTATTTTTGCGCTGTTTTGAGCGCATAAAACTTAGGAGCAAGCTGTGTGGTGTGTAATAAATTTTGAATTTACAGTCAGGTTCACAACCTAATGCTTTCTATTCATCAACTAGTATTATGTAAAGAGATTCTAAGGCTAAAGTATACTTTAAGCGCATAGAATTTCGAAAATATCGAATAATTCATCAAAATATGCGTTTTAATGCTGTTTTATACGCCGAAATCAGTGCTAGAAGCTATTTGTGTGGTACAACTGTTCAATTCAGTGTCAGAGTAAGAATCTGATTGTTTGTTTCTATCAAAGCTTGATATAGAATGTCATTCTACGCCTTAAAAACATTTTCACTGTAGATGAAATGTTCATTTTTACTGTAGTAAAATGATTTATATGTGAAAATACCTCTTTTAGCGCTGTTTTCCTCACATAAAGCATAGTTAAAGGCTACGTGGTGTGTAATGACTTTTGAATTTTACATTCACAAACCTAATGCTTACTATTTATCAACTACTATTATACAATGAGATTCTGTGGGAATAATATACTTTAGGACATTGAATTTCGAAAATACTGAAATATCAGTTTCAAGGCTGTTTTAAACACGTAAAACAGTGCTAAAAGCTATTCCTATGCTAACGACTTTTGAATTTTCAGTTTCAGTGACAATCTGATGGTTTATTTCCATCCACGCCTATTATAAAATTATATTCTATGCCTCAAAAATATTTTTACAGCAT
Organism: Ryuthela nishihirai; assembly: GCA_038380435.1. Lineage (NCBI taxonomy): Eukaryota > Metazoa > Arthropoda > Arachnida > Araneae > Heptathelidae > Ryuthela > Ryuthela nishihirai. Next base: position 94,815,156 of record JAWZYU010000009.1, read on the forward strand.
AGAATTTTGAAAAAAAATCGATTTATGTATCAATATAACTATTTTTGCGCTGTTTTCCGCGCATAAAACTTAGGAAAAAGGTATCTGGTGTGTAATAACTTCTGAATTTACAGTCAGATTCACAACCTAATGCTTTATATTCATGAACTATTATTATGTAATAAGTTTGTATGGCTAAAGTATAGTTTGGGTGCATAGAATTTCGACGATAGCGAATAATTCATCAAAATATGAGTTTCAATGCTGTTTAAAACGCCTAAAACAGTGCTAAAAGCTATTTGTGTGGTAACAACTGTTCAATCTATTCTCAGAATTAAAATCTGATGGTTTGTTTCTATCAAGGCATGATATAGAATTACATTCTATGCCTTAAAAACATTTTCACTGTAGAGAATTAAAAAAAAATAATGATTTATATGTGGAAATACCTATTTTACCTCTATTTTCCTCACATGAAACATAAGAAAAAGCTATGTGGTGTGTAAACATTTTGAATTTACAGTCAGATTCAAAACCTAATGTTTTATATTCCACAATTCGTATTATATAGTGAGGTTCTATTGGTTAAATTACACATTACGTGGATGGAATTTCGAAATTATAGAAATATTTACCAAAATATCAGTTTCAACGCTGTTTTAAACGCCTAAAACAGAGCGAAAAGCTATTCCTATGCTATCAACTTTTGAGTTTTCAGTTTCAGTGACAATTTGATGGTTTATTTCCATCCACGCCTATTATAAAACGATATTCTATGCCTCAAAAATATTTTTACAGCATAGAATTTTGAAAAAAATCGATTTTTGTATCAAAATGGTTATTTTTGTGCTGTTTTCTGCGCATAAACTTAGGAAAAAGCTATGTGGTGTGTAATAACTTTTGAATTTACAGTCAGATTCACAACCTAATGCTTTATATTCATGAACTATTATTATGTAATAAGTTTGTATGGCTAAAGTACAGTTTAGGTGCATAGAGTATAGAAAATATCGAATAATTCATCAAAATATGTTTCAATGCTGTTTCAAACGCCAAAAACAGTGCTAATAAAGCTATTTGTTTGGTAACAACTGTTAAAATTTTTCTAAGAGTGAGAATCAAGGCGTGATATGGAATGACATTTTATGCCTTAAAAACATTTTCATTGTATAAAAGTTTTCAAAAAAAAATGATTTATATGTGAAAATATCTATTTTACCGTTATTTTCGATGTGGTGTGTAATGACTTTTGAATTTACAGTCAGATTCACAACCTAATGCTTTATATTCGTGAACTATCATTATGTAATAAGTTTCTATGGCTAAAGTATAGTTCAAATGCAATAGAAGTTCGAAAATATCGAATAATTCATCAAAACATGAGTTTCAATGCTGTTTCATACACCTAACACAGTGCTAAACGCTATTTGTGTGGTAACAACTGTTCAATTTACTCTCGGAGTGAGAATCTGATAGTTTGTTACTATCAAGGCGTGATATAGAATGACAGTCTATACTTTTAAAACATTTTCGCTGTCTAAAATTTTCAAAAAAAACGATTTATATGTGAAAATACCTATTTTACCGCTATTTTCGTCACATAAAACATAGGTAAAAGCTATGTGGTGTGTAATAACTTTTGAATTTACAGTCAGATTCACAACCTAATGCTTTCTATTCATTTACTAGTATTATAAAATGAGATTCTATGGCTAAAGTACACTTTAGGACGATGGAATTTCGAAAATATCGAAATATTCACCAAAAACATCAGTTTCAACGCTGTTTTAAACCCTATAACAGAGCGAAAAGCTATTCCTGTGCTAACAACTTTTAAATTTTTAGTTTCAGTGACAATATGATGATTTATTTACATCCAGGCCTATTCTATGCCTGAAAATTATTATTTACAGCGTAGAATTTTGTAAAAAAAATCGATTTGTGTATCAAAATAGCTATTTTTGCGCTGCTTTCCGCGCATGAAACTTAGGAAGAAGCAATGTGGTGTATAATTTCGACGTTCTATGCACCTAAACTATACTTTCGCCTTACAAACCTGTTATGTAATAATTGGAAATATCAAAATATGAGTTTCAATGCTGTTTTAAAGGTGTTAAACAGTGCTAAAAGCTATTCGTTTGGTAACAAGTGTTCAATTTACTGTCAGAGTGAGAATCTGATGGTTTGTTTCTATCAAGATGTGATACAGAATGACATTCTATACCTTAAAAACATTTTCATGGTACACATTTTAAAAAAAAAACGATTTATATGTCAAAATACCTATTTTTACGCTATTTACTCACAAAAACATAGGTAAAATATATGTGGTGTGTAATTACTTTTGAATTTACAGTCAGATTCACAACTTTTGTATTCATCAAATTGCTTTCTATTGCTTTCTATTCATCAATTAGTATTATGAAATGAGATTCTATGGCTAAAGTATACTTTAGAAGGATTGAATTTCGAAAATATCGAATTATTCACCAAAACAACAGGTTCAACGCTGTTTTAAACCGTAAAACAGAACGAAAAGCAATTCCTGTGCTAACGACTTTTGAATTTTCAGTTTCAGTGACAATCTGATGGTTTATTTACATCTACTTCTGAATTTACAGTCAGATTCACAACCTAATGCTTTCTATTCATCAACTAGTATTATGTAATGAGATTGTATGGCTAAAGTACAGTTTAGGTGCGTAGAATTTCGAAAATACCGAATAAATCATCGAAATATGAGTTTCAATGCTGTTTTAATCGCCTAAAACAGTGGTTACAACTGTTCAATTTACTGTCAGAGTGGGAATCTGATGGTTTATTTCTATCAAGGCGTGAGAGAGTATATATATATTGAGGCGTATATATATTTTATACCTTAAAAATATTTTCACTGTATACCTTTTCAGAAACAACGATTTATATGTGAAAATACATATTTTACCGCTGTTTTCCTCGCATAAAACAGATAATAGCTATGTGTTGTGTAATGACTTTTCAATTTACAGTCAGATTCACAACCCAATGCTTTATATTTATCAACTACTATTATGTAATGAGATTCTATGTGAAAAGTATACTTTAGGATGATTGAATTTCGAAAATGTCAAATTATTCACCAAAATATCACTTTCAACTCTGTTTTAAACCCCTGAAACAGAGCAAAAAGCTATTCGTGTGCTAACAACTTTTGAATTTTCACTTTCGGTGAGAATCTGATGGCTTATTTCCATCCAGACCTATTATAAAATAATATTCTATACCTGAAAATTATTTTTACAGCATAGAATTTGGGAAAAAAATCGATTTATGAATCAAAGTAGTTATTTTTGCGCTGTTTTCAGCGTATAAAACTTAGGAAAAAGCTATGTGGTGTGTAATAACATTTGAATTTACAGTGAGATTCACACCCTAATGTTTATATTCATGAAGTATAATTATGTAATAAGTTTGTATGACTAAAGTATAGTTTAGGTGCATAGAATTCCGAAAATATCGAATTTCTATGCACCTCGAAATATGAGTTTCAATCTGTTTTAAACGCCTAAAACAGTGCTAAAAGCTATTCGTGTGGTAACAACTGTTCAATTTACTGTCAGATTGAGAATCTGATGGTTTGTTTCTATCAACGAGTCACATAGAATCACATTCTGTGCCTTAAAACATTTTCACTACAGAGAGTTTAAAATAAAACGATTTATATTTGAAAATACCTATTTTACCGATATTTTCCTCACATAAAACATAAGTAAAAGTGTTGGGTTGGGTTGTTTTACCTCTGAGCGTCAATTTTTTGCACACCATTGGCTAAATGGCTAGGTCACATAGACAACGAAGACTCAGAGAAGGTTGGGGGAGGGGACCCATTGGAACAACTGTTGGGAGACAGATGGTAGCCTCCCGTCTAGGCCATCCAGCGTGTTCTTTAACGTGCACAGGTTATGGCTCTCCCGCACACGGGGCAAAATCTTAACGTCACATCCGACTAACGGCAGCGTTTCCAAGCTCATCGGTGTCCCCTACTGACCGTTGGCAGGGCGGGTAATTTTGCTGAGATAAATCTCAACGCTGACATAACTGGGACTCGAACCTGGGAACTACAGATTACGAGCCTCACGCGCTACCGATCGAGCCACCCACGCCTCATAGGTAAAAGCTATGTGATGTGCAATCACTTTTCAATTTGCAGTCAGATTTACAACCTAATGCTTTCTACTCATCAACTAGTATTATGTAATGAGATTCTATGGCTAAAGCATAGTTTAGGTGCATAGAATTTCGAAAATACCGAATAAATCATCAAAATATGTTTCAATGGTGTTTTAAACGTCTAACACTGTGCTAAAAGCTTTTCGTGTGGTAATAACTGTTCAATTTACTGTCAGAGTGAGAATCTGATGGTTTGTTTCTATCAAGGCGTGATATAGAATGACATATGCCTTATAACTATGCCTTATAAACATTTCCACTGTAGAGAATTTTCAAAAAAACGATTTATATCTGAAAATACTAATTTGTCCGCTATTTTCCTTACATAAAACATAGGTAAAATCTATGTGGTTTTTTATTACTTTTGAATTTACAATGAGATTCACAACCTAATGCTTCATATGCATGAACTAGTATTATGTAATGAGATTCAACGTCTAAAGTAAAGTTTAGGTGCATAGAATTTCGAAAATATCGAATAATTCATCAAAACATGAGTTTCAATGCTGTTTTAAACGCCTAAAACAGTGCTAAAAGATATTCGTGTAGTAACTGTTCAATTTACTGTCAGAGTGAGAATCCTATGGTATGTTTCTATCAAGGCGTCATATAGAATGACATTGTACACAGTTTCTCCATATGTTTTATGTGAGGAAAATAGCGGTAAAATGGGTATTTTCACATATAAATCGTTTTTTTTGAAAATTGTACACAGTGAAAATGTTTTTAAGGCATAGAATGTCATTCTCTATCACGCCTTAATAGAAACAAAGCATCAGAATCTAATTTTGTCACTAAATTAAACAGTTGTTACTACACGAATAGCTTTTAGCAGTTTTAGGCGTTTAAAACAGCATTGGAACTCATATTTTGATGAATTATTCGATATTTTCAAAATTCTATACACCTAAACAATACTTTAGCCATACAAACTTAAATATAAAGCATTAGGTTCTGAATCTGACTGTAAATTCAAAAGTTATTATACACCACATAGCTTTTTCCTAAGTTTTATGTGTGGAAAATAGCACACAAATCTCTATTTTGATACATATATCGATTTTTTTTTAAATTCTCTGTTGTAAAAATATTTTTGAGGCGTAGAATATTAATTTATAATAGGCCTGGATGGAAATAAACCATCAGATTGTCACTCAAACTGTAAATTCAAAAGTTTATAACATATAACATTTATATTTTGGTGAATATTTCGATATATTCGAAATTCCATCACCTAATGTTTAATTCACCCAATAGGATCTCATTATATAATACTAGTTGTTGAATATAAAGCATTAGGTTTGTGAATCTGAGTGAAAATTCAAAAGTCATTACACATCACATAGCTTTTACCTATGGGGCGGGAGTGACTGAGTTGGTAGCGCGCGAGGTTCGTAATCTGTAGTTCCCAGGTCCGAGTCCCAGCTATGTCAGCGTTGAGATTTATCTCCGCAAAATTCACCGCCAATCCCAAGGTGAGTAGGGGACACCGATGACTTGGAAACGCCACCGTTAGTCGGATGTGACGTTAAGACGTAGCCCCGTGTGCGGGAGAGCCATAGCGTATGCACGTTAAAGAACACGCTGGATGGCCTTGACGTGAGGCTACCATCTGTCTCCCAACAGTTATTCCAATGGATTCCCCAAACCTTCTCTGAGCCTTCGGGGTTCATGTGACCTGGCCATTTAGCCAATGGTGTGCAAAAAAAGATTCAGATGTAAAACAACCAAAGCTTTTACCTATATTTTATGTGAGGAATATAGCGGTAAAATAGGTTATCACATATATATATCTTTTTTTTTGAAAATTTTATGCAGTGAAAATGTTTCATGAATTTCGTTCTATATCACGCCTTGATAGGAACAAACCATAAGATTCTTACTCTGAGAGTAAATTGAATGAATAATCACATGAATAGCTTTAAGCACTGTTTTAGACGTTTAAAACAGCATTGAAAGGTATATTTCGATGATTTATTCGGTATTTTCGAAATTCTATGCACCTAAACTATACTTTAGCCACAGAATCTCATTACATGATACTAGTTGATGAATAGAAAGCATTAGGTTGTGAATCTGACTGTAAATTCAAAAGTTATTACACATCACATAGCTTTTTCCAAATTTTACGCGCAGAAAAACAACGCAAAAATAGCTATTTTGATATATAAATCGATTTTTTTTTTTCACAAAATTCTATTCTGTGAAAATATTATTTTACATTAGGAATTGAAAGAAATAAACCATCAATTTATCACTCAAACGGTAAATTCAAAATTGTTAGCAAGGAATTGCTTTTAGCTCTGTTTCACGCGTTCCAAACAGCGTTGAAAGTGATATTTTGGTGAATAATTCGATATTTTCGAAATTCTATCCACCTAAATTATAATTCTTCCACGGAATCTCATTATATAATAGTAGTTGATAAATATAAAGCATTAGGTTTTGAATCTGACTGTAAATGCAAAAGTAATTACACACCAAATAGCTTTACTTTTCCTTTATGTGAGGAAAATAGCTGTAAAATTGGTATTTCCACATAAATATCGTTTTTTTTTTGAAAATTGTATACAGTGAAAATGTTTTTAAGGCATAAAAATGTCATTCTATATCATGCCTTGTTAGAAACAAATCATCAGATTCTCACTCCGACAGTAAGTTGTTACCACACGAATAGCTTTTAGCACTTTTTTAGGCGTTTAAAACAGCATGAAACATATTTTGATGATTTATTCGATATTTTCGAAATTCTATGCATCTAAACTATACTTTAGCTATAGAATCTCATTAAATAATACTAGTTGATGAATAGAAAGCATTAGGTTGTGAATCTGACTGTAAATTCCAAAGTAATTACACACCACATAGATTTTACCTATGTTTAATGTGACGAAAATAGCGATGAAATAGGTATTTTCCCATATAAATCGTTTTTTTGAAAATTGTATACAGTGAAAATGTTTTTAAGGCATAGACTGTTATTCTATATCACGACTTGATAGAAACAAACCATCAGATTCTCACTCTAACAGTAAATTGAACAGTTGTTACCCCACGAATAGCTTTTAGCACTGTTTTAGGCGTTTAAAACAGGATTGAAACTCATATTTGATGATTTATTCGATTTATATGTGAAAATAGCAATTTTACCGCTATTTTTCTCACATAAAACACAGGTAAAAGTTATGTGGTGTGTAATGACTTTTGAATTTATAGTCAGATATCGAATAATTCACCAAAATATGAGTTTCAATGCTGCTTTAAACGCCTAAAACAGTGGATACAACTGTTGAATATACTGTTAGAGTGAGAATCTGATGGTGTGTTTCTATCAAGGCGTGATATAGAATGATATTCTATGTCATTAAAACATTTTCACTCCATACAGTTTTAAAATCAAATGACTTTTTATGTGAAAATGCCTATTTTACCGCTATTTTCCTCACATAAAACATAGGTAAAAGCTATGTGTTGTGACTTTTGAATTTACAGTTAGATTTACAACCTAAGGCTTTATATTTATCAACTACTATTATATAATGAGATTCTATGGGGGAAGTCCCAAAAAATAGAATTATTCACGAAAACATCAGTCTCAACGCCGTTTTAAACCCCTAAAACAGTGCGAAAATCTATTCCTGTGATACCAACTTTTGAATTTTCAGTTTCGGTGGCAATTCGATGGTTTGTTCCAACCAGGCCTATTATAAAATAATATTCTATGCCTGAAAATTATTTTTACAGCATAGAATTTGGGAAAAAATCGATTTATGAATCAAAGTAGCTATTTTTTCGCTGTTTTCTGCGCATAAAACTTGGGAAAAAGCTATGTTGTGTGTAATAACTTTTGAATTTACAGTCAGATTCATACCCTAATGTTCATATACATGAATCCTAATTATGTAATAAATTTGTATGACTAAAGTATAGATTAAGTGCATAGAATTTCGAAAATATCGAATAATTCATCAAAATATCAGTTTCAATGCTGTTTTAAACGCCTAAAAACAGTGTTACGAGCTATTCGTGTGGTAACAACTGTTCAATTTATTCTCAGAGTAAGAATCTAATGGTTTGTTCCTATCAAGGCGTGATATAGAACGAAATTCATGAAACATTTTCACTGTATAAAATTTTCAAAAAAAAAGATATATATGTGATAACCTATTTTACCGCTATATTCCTCACATAAAATATAGGTAAAAGCTTTGGTTGTTTTACATCTGAACGGCACTTTTTTGCACACCATTGGCTAAATGGCCAGGTCACATGAACCCCGAAGGCTCAGAGAAGGTTGGGGGAGGGGATCCATTGGAAGAACTGTTGGGAGACAGATGGTAGCCTCACGTCAAGGCCATCCAGCGTGTTCTTTAACGTGCATAGGGTCCCGCACACGCGGTTACCTCTTAACGTTACATCCGACTAACGGCAGCGTTTCAAGCTCATCGGTGTCCCCTACTGACCATGGGCAAGGCGGGGAATTTTGCGGAGATAAATCTCAACGCTGACATAGCTGGGACTCGAACCTGGGAACTACAGATTACGAGCCTCACGCGCTACCGACAGAGCCACCCACGCTTCATAGGTAAAAGCTATGTGTGTGTAATTACGTTTGAATTTACAGTTAGATTCATAACCTAATGCTTTCTATTCATTAACTAGTATTATGTAATGAGATTCTATGACTAAAGTATAATTTAGGAGGATTGAATTTCGAAAATATCGAATTATTCACCAAAACATCAGTTTTAACGCTGTTTTAAACCCTACACCAAAGCGAAAAGCTTTTCCTGTGCTAACAACTTTTGAATTTTCAGTTTCAGTGACAATCTGATGGTTTATTTACATTCAGGCCTATTCTATGCCTGAAAACTATTATTTACAGCATGGAATTTTGAAAAAAATCGATTTATGTATGAAAATAGCTATTTTTGTGCTGTTTTCGGCGCATAAAACTTAGGAAAAAGCTATGTGGTGTGTAATAACTTTTGAATTTACAGTGAGATTCACAACCTAATGCTTTATATTCATGAACTGTAATTATGCAATAAATTTGTATGGCTAGAGTATAGTTTAGGTGCATAGAATATCAAAAATATCGAATAATTCATCAAAACATGAGTTTCAATGTTGTTTTAAACGCCTAAAAGTGCTAAAAGCTATTCGTTTGGTAACAACTGTTTAATTTACTGTCAGAGTGAGAATCTTATGGTTTGTTTCTATCAAAGCGTGATACATTCTATGTTGATATCTATCATTCTATGTTGATCAAGCGTTAATACATTCTATGCCTTAAAAAGATTTTCAGTGTATTCAATTTTCAAAAACACGATTTGTATGTGAAAATACCCATTTTACCGCTATATTCCTCACATAAAACATAGGTAAAATCTATCTGGTGTATAATCAATTTTGAATTACAGTCAGATTCACAATCTAATGCTTTATATTTATCAACTACTATTTTATAATGAAATTCTATGTGAAAAGTATACTTTAGGATGATTGAATTTCGAAAATATCGAATTATTCACCAACATATCAGTTTCAACGCTGTTTTAAACCCCTAAAACAGAGCGGAAAGCTATTGCTGTGCTACAAACTTTTGAATTTCCAGTTTCAGTGACAATCTGATGGTTTATTTCCATCCAGGCCTATTATAAAATAATATTCTATGCAACAAAAATATTTTCACAGCATAGAATTTGGAAAAAAATCGATTTCTATATCAAAATAGCTATTTTTACGCTGCTTTCGGCGCATAAAACTTAGGAAAAAGCTGTGTGGTATTTTTGAATTTAGTCAGATAGGCAACATAATGTTTATATTCATGAACTATTATTATGCAATAAGTTTGTATGGCTAAGGTATAGTTTAGGTGCATTCAATTTCGAAAATGTAGAAAAATTCATCAAAATATGTTTCAATCCTGTTTTAAACGCCTAAAACAGTGGTTATAACTGTTCAATTTACTCTCAGAGTGAGAATCTTATGGTTTGTTTCTATAAAGGAGTGATGCAGAATGACATTCTATGCCTTAAAGACATTTTCACAGTAGAGAATTTAAAAAAAAAAACGATTTATATTTGGAAATACCAATTTAACCGCACTTTTCCTCACATAAAACATAGGTAAAAGCTATATGTTCATCAACTAGTATTATGTAATGAGATTCTATGGCTAAAGTATACTTTAGGAGTATTGAATATCGAATATATTGAATTATTCACCAAAACATCAGTTTCAACGCTGTTTTAAACCCTAAAACAGAGCGAATACATTCCTGTGCTAACAACTTTTGAATTTTCTGTTTCAGTGACAATAACATGGTTTATTTACATCCAGGCCTATTATATACCTGAAAATTATTATTTACAGCATAGAATTTAAAAAAAAAATCCATTTATGTATCAAAATAGCTATTTTTGTGCTGTTTTCGGCGCATAAAACTTAGGAAAAAGCTTTGTGGTGTGTAATAACTTTTGAAAAAACAGCGTTGAAACTGATGTTTTGGTGAATAATTCGATATTTTCGAAATTCTATCTACCTAAAGTATTCTTTAGCCATAGAATCTCATTACATAATACTAGAATGGAAAGCATTAGGTTGTGAATCTGACTGTAAATTCAAAAGTTATTACACACCACATAGTTTTTTTCCTGTTTTTTGTGAGGAAAATAGCTGTAAAATAGGTATTTTCACATATTAAATCGTTTTTTTGAAAATTGCATACAGTGAAAATGTTTTTAAGGCATATAATGTCATTCTATATCACGACTTGATAGAAACAAAACATCAGACTCTCATTCTGACAGTAAATTGAACATTTATTACCACACGAAACGCTTTTAGCACTGTTTTAGGCTTTTAGGCGTTTAAAACAGCATTGGAACTCATATTTTAATGATTTATTCGGTATTTTCGAAATTCTATGCACCTAAACTATACTTTAGCCATAGAATCTCATTATATAATACTAGTTGATGAATAGAAAGCATCAGGTTGTGAATCTGACTGTAAATTCAAAGGTGATTGCATATCACATAGCTTTTACCTATGAGGCGTGGGTGGCTCGGTCGGTAATCCGGTCCGAATCCTAGCTATGTCAGCGTTGAGATTTAATCTCCGCAAAATTCGCCGCCCTGCCCACGGTCAGTAGGGGACACCGATGACTTGGAAACGCCGCCGTCATTCGGATGTGACGTTAAGACGTAGACCCAGGTGCGGGAGAGCCATACCCTATGCACGTTAAAAAACACGCTGGATGACATGACGTGAGGCTACCATCTGTCTCCCAACAGTTGTTCCAATGGATCCCCTCCCCCAACCTTCTCTGAGCCTTCGGGGTCCATGTGACCTGGCCATTTAGCCAATGGTGTGCAAAAAAGTGCCGCTGAGATGTAAAACAACCCAATCCGACGCTTTTACCTATATTTTATGTGAGGAATATAGCGGTAAAATAGGTATTTTCACATATAAATCTTTTTTTTGAAAATTTTATACAGTGAAAATGTTTTTAAGGCACACAATATCATTCTCTATCACGCCTTGATAGAAACAAACCATCAGATTCTCACTCTGACAGTAAATTGAATAGTTATAACCACTGTTTTAGGCGTTTAAAACAGCACTGAAACTCCTATTTTGATGAATTATTCGATATTTTCAAAATTCTATGCACTTAAACTATACTTTAACCATAGAATCTCATTACATAACACTAGTTGATGAATAGAAAGCATTAGGTTGTGAATCTGACTGTAAATTCAATAGTTATTACACACCACAGAGTTTTTTCCTAAGTTTTATGCGCGGAATACAGCGCAAAAGTTGCTATTTTGATACACAAATCGATTTTCTACAAAATTCTATACTGTGAAAATATTTTTAGGCATAGAATATTATATTACGGGTTGATGGAAATAAACCATCAGATTGTCACTGAAATAGAAAATTGAAAAGTTGTTAGTACAGGAATAGCTTTTCGCTCTGTTTCAGGGGTACAAAACAGCGTTGAAACTATTTTAGTGAATAATTCAATATTTTCGAAACTGAATCCTCCTGAAGTATACTTTTCACATAGAATCTCATTGCATAATACTAGTTGATGAATAGAAAGCATCAGGTTGTGAATCTGACTGTAAATTCAAAAGTAATTACAACACTACAGAGCTTTTTCTTAAGTTTTATATGAGGAAAATAACGGTAAAATAGGTATTTTCACATATAAATAGTTTTTTTTTGAAAATTCTCTACAGTGGAAATGTTTTTAAGGCATAGAATGTCATTCTATATCACGCCTTGATACAAACAAACCATCAGATTCTCACTCTGACAGTAAATTAAACAGTTGTTACCACACGAATAGCTTTTAGCACTGTTATAGGCGTTTAAAACAGCATTGAAGCTCACATTTTGATGATTTATTCTTTATTTTCGAATTTCTATGCACCTAAACTATACTTTAGCCATAGAATCTCATTAAATAATACTAGTTGATGAATAGAAAGCATTAGGTTGTGAATCTGACTGGAAATTCCAAAGTAATTAAAAACCGCACAGCTTTTTCCTTAGATTTATGCGCGGAAAACAGCGCAAAAATAGCTGTTTTGATACATAAATCTTTTTTTTGAAAATTCTCTCCAGTGAAAATGTTTTTAAGGCATAGAATGTCATTCTATATCACTCCTTGATAGAAACAATCCATCAGATTCTCACTCTGACAGTAAATTGAATAGTTGTAACCACTGTTTTAGCCGTTTAAAACAGCATTGAAACTCATATTTTGATGAATTATTCGATATTTTCGAACTTCTATGAATCTAAACTGTACTTTAGCCATACAAACGTATTACATAATAATAGTTCATGAAGGTTGTGAATCTGGCTGTAAATTCAAAAGTTATTACACCCCCACATACCTTTTTGCTATGTTTTATGCGAGGAAAATAAAGGTAGAAAGGTATTTTCACGTATAAATCGTTTTTTTTGAAAATTTTACACATTGAAAATGTTTTTAAGGCATAGAATGTCATTCTATTTCACGACTTCATAGAAACAAAGGCGTTTAAAACAGCATTGAAGCTCATATTTTGATGCTTTATTCGGTATTTTTGAAATTCTATGCAGCTAAACTATACTTTAGCCATAGAATCTCATTGCATAATACTAGTTGATGAATAGAAAGCATTAGGTTGTGGATCTGACTGGAAATTCAAAATTTATTGCACACCACATAGCTTTTTCCTAAGTTCTATGCGCGCAAAACACCGCAAAAATAGCTATTTTGATACATAAATCGATTTTTTTCAAAATTCTATGGTGTAAAAATATTTTTGAAGCATTTTATAATATGCCTAGATGGAATTAAACCATTAGATTGTTACTGAAACTGAAAATTCGAAAATTGTTAGCACAGGATTGAAAAACCGTCCGTCGGATGGGACGTTAAGCCGTGGTCCCGTGTGCGGGAAAGCCATACCCTGTGCACGTTAAAGAACACGCTGGATGGCCTTGACGGGAGGCTACCATCTGTCTCCCAACAGCTGTTCCAGTGGGTCCTCTCCCCAACCTTCTCTGAGCCTGCCGGGTCCATGTGACCTGGCCATTTAGCCCATGGTGTGCAAAAAAGTGCCGCTCGGAGGTAAAACAACCCAACCCTCTTTTTCTTCCACACTAACTGCCTATGTGTGGAGGGGTTTTCTCCAGGTTAGAGCAAAACACTGACATGGATGGTGCCTTGACGTGGCGTCAGAGCTGTTCACTAAACCATCCGGCAGACATCTTTCTTTTTTATGTCGTACTACTTGTATTAAACTTTGTAAACCTTCAATTTATTTCTTTATAGAATAAATCAATGAATCTCTTTTGTTGCGATCTTATGCAACCACGGCAATTCCCGGTTCCGCTTGTACAGCACTACCTGGTTATGAAAAGCCATGAGAGGCTGGGGTTGAGGTGCGCCCTATAGGCGCACCTCAAACCCAGCCTCACATGGCAGCAGTCCTATAGAAGGAAAGCTGACCACCGGAAGAAACCTTACTTTAATCTATTCCCCGGTTTGCAAATGTGCAAGGATATATAGCTCCAAGCTCGATCGGCACCCGGGGTGGAGACTCTTAGTAAGACCCAGACTTTTTGGACAGCTCGTGCCTACAAGGCGGGCTCAGACCTTTTGGCAGAGCCGTCGAATAGACCACACAGGTCTCCTGAGAGGTGAGGTCTCCGACGCCGTCACCATCCGACCGGCAATCAAGCCGGCCAGCAGCATCCTCAACCTCGGTTGGCCTTAGCCATGTCCAACCGGGACGCCAATCCGGTCGGCACAGCCTTCAGCCGGGTTGCTGGGCCCTAGGCCCCCTCACCACGACAAGGTGGTCCCCTATCGGGGGGGGGGGGGGGGTATAGAATAGATCAGAAGTATTTCCTAGTAATTCAGTTTTATTTTACATTTTGAATACATATAACTTTATGAAGAACTAGCAGATTTACCCAGCGTTGCGCCCAGTCGTGTAGCGCCCCAGCCACGCAATCTGTAGTTTCCAGTTTCGAGTCCCAGCTGGTTAAGCGTTGAGATTTACCTTCGCAAAACTCCCCGCCCTGCCCACAGTTACTAAGGGACACCGATGGGCTGCCGCCATATCGGATGGAACGTTAAGCATACCATGTGAATGTTAAAGAACCCACTGGATGAGCTAGCAGATTTACTCGGCATTGCGCTAAATTCAAAATAATTGTTGCCACCAATAAATTTGAAATGATGAATGCATCAGAGTAATTTCTTTCTAATTTCGCGTGATAAACTCATTGTTCTGGGTCAAGAGCGCGAGCGTCTATGGATATTGAAGTCATTCTAATTAAGCAGGAGCAGAACACGAGATTCAAAAACTAAATTTGTATCGGAAGTTAAAATCGTTAACTTAATTTGAAAAATATGTAAAAGCTAATAAAAGTATACACAGATCATTTTCCCGATACGTTGTCACTAGTGCCATAAGGGAAATAAAAACAAAATACTTTATTAACAAATTTTCCAAAGAAAAAAGCTGTGGAATGTAATAAATGAAATATGTGGTAATTTTAAAGAGAAAGAAAACTATCCCCGTACAATTCAAAGTAAAAACGAGTTAATTAAATATGATGAAGACCCTTGTAAATTTGCAAATTTGTTCAATGATTATTTTGCGGGAATTGCATGAAATTTGAACCAAGATTTGGTTCAAACAAATGCTGATTGGGAGGGAGACGGAAAACAAAATGCGGTTAGTTCTTTCCTCTTAACGCCAGTAATAGCTAAAGATATTAGGACTCAAATTATACTTCTACCAAAAAATAAACCTCCAGGTTTTGATGTCTTAACCGCAGAAATAATTCATCTGTTGGAAGAGAAATTCATACTTGTAAATCTATTTAATCTATCCATTGAGCAAGGAATTTTTCCTGATATTTTGAAAACGCTACCATTGTTCCTATTTTTAAAGACGGTGACCCAAAAGAATTAGGGAATTATAGACCTATTGCATTACTCTCTGTAATATCTAAAATTTTTCAAAAATAGTGAAAAATAAATTACATGAATATCTGGAAAAGAAATGTTTTCTCAGTAGCAATCAGTTTGGGTTTAGAGAAAAAATAGGCACGGATGATGCATTATTGCAGGTAACAAATACGATTTACACAGGTATGAACAACAGTGATCATGCATTAACAATCTTTCTGGAAATTACAAAAGCATTCGATACGGTGAATCATCAAAAATTAATACAAGCTGCTGGAGTTAGAGGAGTGGCATTGAATTGGCTAACAGAATGCAAAGCTAAAGAATGCAAAACATAAAATGTAAAGCTATCTACACATAAAATGTTAGCTAACAGAATGCAAAGAGTAAAAATAAACGATACATACAGTGCTTGAATTAAAATTGAATACGGAGTGTCCCAGGGATCTGTTCTGTGTCCCTTATTATTCATTATTTACATTAATGATTTAGGTCGAGTGGTTAGAACACTTGGCTACTGATCTGAGGGACCTGGGTTCGAGCCCCGGGTAAGGCATGGATGCATGTGTCGTTTTTCTGCTGAGGTCCTGCCATCCTCTCAGACCTTCTACTCTGGCATATAAACTGACAGGCTCCTGTCAGACCTCTGTGGCAAGCAGCTGCTTGAGGGGTATTTATTATTATTAATTTTTTAATTTATAACTTATTGTAAATTAACTATTTTTGCTGATGTCACTTGCCTGACATATACTGGTTCTGATTCTTCGAATATTTTTAAACAAGCAAATAGTGATCTAGAATTAATTAGAAAATGGGCCACAAGTAATTTTTTAACAATAAATCTGACAAAGACAAATACAGTTTATTTCTACTTAAAGAAAAATAGTTCTGTTACAGATATTTTGCACCGCAATAAATTGAAATATCATGATACAAACTGTTCATCGAAAAGTCACTGAACTGTCTTCAAATTCCTTTTGTGCCGTCAGTAAAATATTTAGGTATTTGGATTGATGCAGGCCTAACTTGGAAAGTACATGTAACATGGGTTAAAAAGAAGGTCATCCGTAACCTGGCCCGCTCCAGCCTATCTCGTAAGACATTTAGTTTCATTTAAATTTATGTGTACACTATATTATGCATTAATCCATTCTCAATTATCATATGGTATAAAATCTTGGGGAGGCATGTATTTCAATAATTTTAAACAACTTTTAGTGCTGCAAAAGAGATTTATTCGCTTATTAACTAAAAGCCCCAAATCGCAAAGAAGCATGGATTAAAAAAAATCATTATAATCAAATAATAAAAAAACATAATAATCATAATAATCAAAATAATCATAGCGTAAAGGCAAAAGCCTTTACGCTATGATTATTTTTTCGAAATTATTAAATACTTTTACTTTAGAAATGATAGCATTAAAACTGATACGAATAATTAGCAATTACGACGAGATAAAAACATAAATTTTGAAATTCCTGCATTACATAAGGAAATTTTTAGGCGCTATTATTTGTACTTAGCACCGAATTCCTTTCCTCTCTCCCGGTCAGCATGAAAAATATCACGAATTTTCTTTTGTTTTCTAAAGTTCTCAAGAACTACATTTTGAAACTGGATGATGTGGAAACTTTTTTGCATTAAACTACTAGAACTGTTTATGTAACATAGATATTAAATGTTTCTTCCTTTCTGACTTTCTCACTTCTGGATATTAGAATTTTTTTTGCTTTGAGTTGTTTTTGTTTTTTGTGTTATATTCAATGTGACGACTGATGTTTTAAATTGAAATTGTTTCTTTATGGGGATCTCATGACTTGTGAGACCTCAAAAGTTTTTGTATACTGTAAAACATTATCTGAAATAAAAATTATCTTATCTATCTTATCTATCTAATTAATAAATGTTTTAAATATTAAGCTAATAAATAATTTTGTTTAATAAAAGTATTTTTGCACATATACATTTTTAATGCACCTCATATCACAGATAATATTCTTTTGCTATAAATTTGCATATGCCTGAAAAATTGTATCCGAGGAACTCTGGTGGGTAAGAAGTGTTTTGAAAAATTCGATTATCTGAGGGGAATTCCGGTGTTTATTTTAGAAACTTCTGACGTATGGTTGATTATGGGTACCTCGAACTATGTCCATTTCTTTTCTCCCCTAAAAGAGAGGGAAGAAATTTTAACCGAAGGGAGAGATTGGGTTGTTTCCTTTGAGCTGCACTTTTTTTCATACAATGGGATAAATGGCCAGGTCACAAGGCCGCTGTAGGCTTAGAGAAGGTTGGGAGAGGGGCCCCATTGGAACAGCTGTTGGGAGACAGATGGTAGTCTCCCATCATGACCATCCAGTGGGTTCTTTAACCATTTAATGCCCATAACGGCCCAAAACGGCCGACATTTTGCAACGAAGTCGTGCCAGTAGTGTTATTCCATAGTCTTTAATACCCTCAATCCTTTTCTGAAAATTTCTGAACGTAATAGAGTTGAAATGCGCAGGGTACGGCTCTCCAGCACACGGAGCCACTGATTAACGTTCCATGCGATATAGCGGCAGCCCATCTGTGTTCCCTAGTGACTGTGGGCACGGCGGGGAGTTTTGCGGAGGTAAATCTCAACAGTGAACCAGCTGGGACTCGAATCAGGGAATTACAGATTACGTGGCTGAGGCGCCACCGACTGAGCCACCTCCACTTCCCGGAGGGGAGAGCAGAATGGAGTATAACGATATTTATGCCAAATGAGAGCTTGCGACGTACGGGGGGGGGGGGGGGGGCGCTATCTACTCTACATTCGAAAAGTTTCAGACCAGAGCAACGCCGGGTAAATCTACTATAGATTTATAGTGGTGGAAGCTAGAACGATAAGACATTATTCTACACCAATGTTACGATTTGTGGTTAGAGTAACTTGCCATTCGATTAGATATAATTTTTAAAAATTCGATTTTAGTAAGTGCGCGAAGTTAAATGGGAATAAAAAGACCTCTTTCCAGGACACCATCTTTGGGATCCGGTGACGCTGAAGCTAAATTCTGTCCCAGTTTTATTCCCCTTTTGTTCCGACTACTGGAGTTAAAAATCTGTGGTTTGTAGAGCATTTAATGTCGTGAACCTTTTTTTGTCGTGAACCTACATTTGTTCAAAAACAACCCATTAATATAATTCAGAAATATTTTACCTGCACATTTAACCTTTTCAGAAACGGATTTTGCGACACTTCAGAATACGGTATTGATTTTACATGTGATATTATTTCCGAGTCCAAGCATGTGTTAGTTGCTCACTTGAAAAAATATCTGTTCGTGTGATATTGCCATGTGATGTTTAGTATTGTTCGTAATGTAATTTGTAAGTTGCAGCAGCCATTAAGGTGAATTACAATGAAACGTACATTTTATTGTAGAACAATAAAGTTTTTGAACGCCAAATGCATTATTACTGATTTTTGTAGAATAATCCTAATCAGAGGCCATCGCAGGTACCTGAACCTTACTTAGCTAGTTGGGCATCGTCAAGCCTAAACTGGAGTAATGCGTCTCAGGCAGGCCATGTGGCTCTTGAAAAAGTCCACTTGAAAAGGTGGTGCCTGAAGTTCCTACCAGCATCGGTGACTTCAGCCTTTAGCGGAGGAGGAACGGGTCTTTGCCCCATGCCTGCGATCAGGGGGCTGTTTGATATTGTTTCCCCTACCAATCTCAATAAACCTAATTTCTTTAAAAATCCTACTAATCATTTTCTTTCTGCAGGAACGTGGAACGTGAGGACATTACATAGAGATTATTCTCTTGATGTCCTCATGCAGGAATTCCAGCGCTATAACCTAGATATTCTAGGCTTGCAAGAGACCAGATGGACAGGTAAAGGTGAGATACTTAAAAATAACTTTAAATTTCTCTTTACAGGGAGGGAGGATGGAAAGCATCACCAAGGCGTGGGTCTGCTGCTCAGCAGACATGCTAGTGATGCTCTTCTAGGATATGAGTGCATTAATGAACGGTTTCTTACAGCAAAATTTCAGACAAGCATTAAAAACTTGAATGTTATCTGCTGTTATGCCCCCACTGAGGATGCTGATGAGGATGAGAAGGATAGGTTTTACGGACAAATTCAGGATATTTTGAATTCTGTCAAGAAAGGAGATATTACCCTTGTTCTTGGTGACTTCAATGCCAAAGTTGGTACCGACTCTGACCTTTGGGGAGGAGTAATAGGTCCTTTTGGTATTGGTAGCTGCAATGGCAATGGGCAACGTCTCCTACAGGTAAGTAAACTCAATGGTTTCAGAATAACTAACACATATTACAAACACCGCGACATACATAAATACACATGGGTTTCACCTGATGGGCTGCATAGGAATATGATTGATTATATATTAATTAATAGCAAATGGGCTAGTTCTGTTAGAAATACCAGGGCATATAGGGGAGCTGAAATTGATTCTGACCATTACCTTGTTAAAAGTGTCTTGCAACTTAAACTTAAAAAGTGTTGTGCTAGAGTTAAAAAATTTACCTTTAATACTGAAGCTCTGAATGACCCAGTTATAGCAAAAGCTTACCATGATAGGTTACTGAGTCATTATGACGGTCATGGTTTGCTTAATACTGAAGTTGAGGAACAATGGGGCCATTTTAAACAGGCTTTTTTGGAAACTAACAGTACTCTTTTAGGAAAAAAGGAGCAGAGGAGGCAGAATTATTTAAGTGACAAGGCAATTGAGCTTATTTCAGAAAGAAGGAATTGCAGGAATGTCCTTAATCAGTACCCTACTAGTCCTAATAGAAAAGATTACAGAGAGCTTAATAAACGTGTAAAGGATCAGTTAGCTACTGATAAAAATCTTTGGCTTGATAGCTTGGCTGACAAAGCTGAGGAAGCGGTTAGGCAGCACAACAGCAGAGAGCTGTACCAGATAGTTAATGTTTTATGTGGTAGAAAACGGACAGGCATACAGGGATTGAAGGATAAACAAGGTAAGGTTATAGAAGGTGAGGATTCTCTCATGGCTAGGTGGGCTGAGCATTTCAGTGATGTTCTAAACAATGTGGTTAGTTCTACTCCCATTGTTTGTAATGATGATAGATGCATTGGCAGCTTTAATGTTGGCCCTATAACACAATCTGAAGTTAGTTTGGCTATCTCTAAACTGAAACTTCATAAATCCCCAGGGGTAGATGAAATTACTACAGAAATGCTCAGAGCTAGGAATGTTTTGGTTATCACTTGGATGACAGAAATTTTGAATAACTTTTATGATAAAGGCATGGTTCCTAAAGATTTTACCAGAGCTATTATTATCCCTATTTTCAAAAAAGGTGATCGCAGTTCTTGTGATAACTATTAGGGGTATCAGCCTACTCTCTGTTCCAGGTAAAGTTCTTTCCATGATTGTGCTTAATAGAATTAAGAATCTGGTTGACAGGCAATTGCGTGATGAGCAATGTGGATTCAGAAGTGGTAGGGGATGTGTGGATCAGATATTTTCACTTAGGCAGATTCTTGAGAAATGTTTAGAGTTTCAGAAACTTTTGGTTGCTAGCTTTTTTGATTTCAAAAAGGCTTTCGACTCTGTTGATCGTCATAATTTGTGGTTGATTGTGAGATCATATGGTATACCAGACAAGTTAGTTAACATAATGAAAGCTCTCTATAATAACACTGAGTCATGTGTGAGAGTTGGTAAGTCTTGTAGCAATTGGTTTAGCATTACTTCTGGTGTTCGACAAGGGTGCATTTTGTCTCCTTTTCTCTTTAGTTTGGTTGTTGATTATGTTATGCGAAATTCACTTCAAGGGAAAGCTTTGGGTCTTAAATGGGCTGGAGATACGAAAATTTCTGATTTAGATTATGCTGATGATTTAGCCCTTTTGGCAAATGATGTTGATGAGATGAACTCTTTCATTCGAACTGTTGATGAGACTGGGAGTACAGTAGGTTTGGTTATAAACAGAGAGAAAACTAAAGTGATGAAAATTGGTCAGGCAGGTTGTGATTCAGTTAATCTGAATGGTTGCAGTCTTGAGCAGGTGTCACAGTTTAATTATCTTGGGAGCTATGTAACTGATACTGGTGATGTGCGGCATGAGATTAACAGACGAATAGGTAATGCTGCCGGGACTTTTAAGAATCTATGGAGATTGTGGAGAAATAGGCGTATACACCTAAAGACTAAAATTAGACTGTATAATAGTTTGGTTCTTTCTAGGGTTAGTTATGGTAGTGAAACTTGGACGCTGTGTAAACAAGATAACAGGAAACTAGATGCTTTTGATTCTAGATGCTTACGCAGTATCTTGGGTATTAGGTGGTTTAACTTTGTAACTAATGATGAGGTTAGGCAAAGGAGTCTGCAACCTCCTTTAAGCAGCATATTGTGCAGAGAGAGACTCCGCTGGTTTGGCTATGTTGCCCGTATGGATAATTATAGATTGGCGAATAGGGTTATGAACAATGTGCCTAGAGGCTTCAGAAGGAGGGGGAGACCTAGGATGCGGTGGGCAGACAATGTCAAACAGGACCTTGTTAGAATTGGTGTGCAGTGGCCGGATGCAGCAGATGTAGCTCAGGACAGATATGCTTGGAGAAGTAAACTGCGTGGTCTGGTTGGACCTCCGTAGCCCATGGCTGCTTGAGGATGATGATGATGATGATGATGATGATATATATACCTAATACGTCGTCATATGTATCGTGGTAGCAAATTTTTCAATTCGTTCTGCATAGTACTCGTTGAAATAAGTTTGGAAGTATTGCTAACGATTATTCCTCTCATCTGATGAACTGTAGCAGCTGTTTTGCCACACAGTTCGTGCCCACAAATTCCTGTCCTTGTCTCTGAGAGACATTGTTTCATTCGCATTTGCCAAGATTGGCAGACGTGTTTGAGACCATTGCCATTCTCCACCCACATTGAATACCGTATCGTGATTTTCCATTCAGTTCCATCACCTCTGTTAACAGCTGCTCCTACCCATCGCACTCCAATGAGGAATCTCCTTACGAAGCCACTCAGATCATTCTACCTATGTCGCACATGACTTTGCTTTTCACTATGCGTTTACGGCTTTTATAGGACTTCATAGTGACGCAGAATACTTACGTCAGTAAGAAATTCTCCGCACATTAGCATGTTTCATGGCATCTCATATACGATGATATATAATTGCTAGGCAGTATACACTGAGATGCCAGTATATTTGTACACCTACCTAGATTAACAACACCAGAAATATAGACAGTCGTATCAGAATAATGACCACCTACCATAGTATATGTATGGTAGGTGGTCATATTACTCTGATACGACTGTGCATATATAGGTAACCCCTGTTTAGTACGAAAGATGCATTGTCCGAATTTCTACATTAAACGGGAATTATTTTTATTTGCTTCTTTGCATGTTGTATTTCAACAAATTTATTATACTCAGATATCATTTTAAAAAATTACTTTAATGAGCACATTTGTGAACAATTTGTTAATTGTACAATTTATATCTTAACAAGGAAAGTATCTATCGTGAGCAGTGTTAACTACTGAACGACATTTTCACAAAATGACGACCGTTGTCCCGCGCTGTGGAATCATCCTGGTTAATGTTTCCCTCGGCCTGAGATGAGTTCGTGCTTTTAACCTGTTCCGTGCCAAAAACTCAACACGACTGGAGAAATTTTGTGCTCTTGAATGCCAATCACTCAATATTTGAGTGCAAGCAGTGGCACGTTTTTCGCGATTTTTTTTCTCCATGTTATTAGCTTTAATCCTTCTGGTTTTTTACTGAAAGGTAGAATGTATTTCCAGCTGTTTTTCCGATTTCTTTTTCAAAATGGTATAACTTATGGTTATTTTAATAATTGTTTGTAATAGCTATGGAATTTCTCTACCAAGAGAACGACGGTAAGGGAAGGCGCAAGGATACATACACGACGTCATGTTCGTCATGACGTCATATATATATATATATATATCCTTGTTTCCTCTTTGCTCCCTCACCCCGTTCCCTCATAGCTTCGGGGCACAAGGTTCTGAAGGTTGGGTTGTTTTTGCTCTGAGCGGCACTTTTTTACACACATGGGCTAAACGGCCAGGTCACAAGGACCCAGAAGGCTAAGAGAAAGTTGGGGGAGGGGATCCACTGAAACGCTGTTGGGAGACAGATGGTAGCCTCCCGTCAAGGACATCCAGCATGTTCTTTAACGTGCACGGGGTATGACTCTACCGCATACGGGCCATGGCTTAACGTCCCATCTGAAGGACGGTGGCCTTTCCAAGCCAATCGGTGTCCCCTACTAATCGTGAGCAAGGATGGGAGTTTGCAGTGATAAATCTCAACGCTGACCCAGCTGTGACTCGAACCTGGCAACTGCAGATTAGGAACCTGGCGCGCTACTGCCTAAGCTAATCCCGCCTCAGGTTCTGAAAGTAATCCAATTTGCAGTCAGTTGTCTAACGTGAAGTCGTAAACTTCCTTTGAAAGCTAGATGCGAAGCTCTTTTGATCTTTCATTTTCAATTCCTGTCCTTCAGCTGTTTATAAAACGCTTGTAAGTTCGTCCAATTTCAGAAGCTGGTTAAAAAAATTTTCTACTTAATAACTTTTAAAATCCCTTTTTAATCTGTTTCTTATACTTCATAATTGGCATAAGATTTAAATTATGAGTTCGTCTTATTAATCATCGACGATTTTTGAAAGATGACAAAATTTTTGAATATTTTTACACTTTGGAATCTAATGTTAGTTCTCTAACATCCAGTGAAGAGGAGGCTAATAATGATATATTCGGTGGAGGAATTTGACCGGGGTAGTGCCCTAGAGCCCGTTCAGAGGGTTCGGATTGATTTTCGAGAATTTTTTTTTAAACGGAAATGATTAGTTTAATATTAGTCAAATTGGACTGAGAACGTGTTAAAGCTCCTGGTCCCTTTGTAATGATTTCTACAGTAACCATTTATTTTTATTCACACAACAGAAGATACTTCAAACAGAGTAAAAATAAGTTTAATTTTGGTTATGTAAAATTTTCGCTCTCCCCTAATGAAAATTCTCGTCAAATAGAATTGAGCAACGGTTTTTAGGATTTTGGACAGCTATTGAACAATCTTCCCCTCACTTAAAGAAACAGATGGTCCGTTTTATCGAAGAGAGAGGCCTCGATTTAAAGAAATATGGTGAGGGTGTTATTGGGGTGTTCAAGCCAGGATTTCCAAGAAAGAAACTGTAGCTGAATATGAACGTATTTTATATGAATGTGATATCAGCGTAATTTGAACCTCGCCCTTAATGACTTACAAACGTTTCATAATTAAAACATTTTCTACGAAATAATTGGAGAAACCTTGACGTTTTTTGGACAAAATACATAAAGAATAGAGGATCTTGGGAGCTACGTAACAAATAATGGTGATGTGCGACATGAGATTAACAGATGAATAGGGATTGCTTCTGGGAATTTTAAGAATCTATGGATTTATAGACTTATACACACCTAAAGACTAAAAGTAGACTGTATAATAGTTTGGTTCTATCTAGGGTTAGTTATGGTAGTGAAACGTGGACGCTCTCTAAACAAGATAACAGGAAACTAGATATTTCTGATGCTAGATGCTTTTGCAGTATCTTGGACATTTTGGCTCAACTTTTTAAGCAATGATGAAGTTAGGCAAAGGAGTCCGCAACCTCCTTTAGCAGCATATTGTGCAGAGAGAGACAACATTGGTTTGGCCATGTTGCTCATATGGATTATTATAGTTTAGTGAATAGGATTATGAACAGTGTGCCTAAAGGCCTCAGAAGGAGGGAGAGACCTAGGTTGCGGTGGGCAGGCAATGTCAAACTGGACCTTGTTAGAATTGGTGTGCAGTGGCCAGATGCAGCAGATATAGCTCAGGACATATATGTTTAGAGAACTAAATTGAGCGGTCTGGTTGAACCTCCGTAGCCCATGGCTGCTTGAAGATGATGATGATGAGTATAAGTAAATTACGAACAAAAGTCAATGCCGCCTTTTTTCAACTGCAACTCAGACAAAAACAATGCCACCTTACTTCAACGCGTGACTGAAGACAAAGTAGTAGAGGTCCAGAGATCGCTCTTGCATCCCGGCTCCTTAGTTTCA
The DNA here is from genome assembly GCA_038380435.1 of Ryuthela nishihirai. Taxonomy (NCBI): domain Eukaryota; kingdom Metazoa; phylum Arthropoda; class Arachnida; order Araneae; family Heptathelidae; genus Ryuthela; species Ryuthela nishihirai. Next base: position 94,840,970 of record JAWZYU010000009.1, read on the forward strand.
GCCTTCCAGTTGGAGGCCCGTTGCTGGGACGCACCAAGTAGCAGAGGTATAAGCAGCTGTAACTGAAACACCTCTGGTTAATACGGGTGGGGAGTGGGTCCTGAAGGACCCACTCCCCATGGGGAAAGCACGTGCTCCGTCTCACGACACTACACGTGCATAGCAACTAGAGGCTTGGAAATAGAAGGTGAAGTTTATCTCAGGGGAGACCAGTAGGGACATGGAGTATGGGTGGTGTTAAAGGGGGTGCTGAGTGCAGCCCGGGAAGAAGGTAGGAAAATAAGTCCAAGAGAGACAGCAGCCACGGACCTCAAAGGAGAGAGTCCCGAAGCCGGCAGACAAGCCAGCCTATGTCCCTCAAGTGTGCCCTGACACGGGCACTCTCAATGGACACTGAGACCAGTTCGCCTGCTACCTCATTGATCGCTTGGGAGTCTCTGAGTTCGTTAGCGAACCCTTCTGTGATCGGACACCTGAGGATATAGTGCCCGACATCTGCATCTGGAGCCCCACAGCCGCAGTAACTGTGGGCAGAGATTTTAAACCGCTCCAGGGATTTGGGGAAACTCCCATGTCCTGTTAGGACCTGCGTCAAATAGTGGTCAGAGGACATCAGGGATAGACTGAGGATAGACATAGAGGGATAGACTTTTCAAGAATGTCTTTGTTTGAAGACCATTCTCAGTCGTATCCCAGAGCCTCTGCCACTCCTGAATGGTACCTTGGCCAATTATAGACTTCAGGGTAGCTTTTGAAGTCTTTACCGCTTTCACAGGTTGAGTATTATTGTCCGTACCTGCGGATAACTGTCAACTCTGCGACCAACTGTCCCGTTCCGCAGTCCGTACCTGCGGAACGGGACAGTTGGTCGGCCGGCTCATTTCCTTCATGCCGTACATGTGCCTTGACCCAGGAGAAGGATACCCTGGGCATGCTCTGATTGCCCAGGATGCACTTGATCTCATTCACAATCTGATGCCTGTTCGATCTGCCCGGGTTCGAGTCCTAACTGTGTCAGCGTCGAGATTTATCTCCACAAAACTCACCGCCCTTCCCACGGTCAGTAGGGGACACCGATGGGCTTGGAAAGGTCACCGTCCGTTGGATGGGAAGTTAAGTTAACGTGACCCCGTGTGCGGGAGAGCCATACCCTGTGCACGTTAAAGAACACGCATGGCCTTGACGGGAGGCTACCATCTGTCTCCCAACAGCTGTTCCAGTGGGTCCCCTCCCCCAACCTTCTCTGAGCCTTCGGGGTCCATGTGACCTGGTCATTTAGCCCATGGTGTGCAAAAAAATTGCCGCTCAGAGGTAAAACAACCCAACCCATCCCCCCCACTTTTTTATTTTTTTTTTATCTTAGATCCGTGTCCCCAGATTGAAGCATAGAGAAGATGAATCGATTCCGCAAAGTCTTGTGACAGGTGAGAAAAGAAATGAAGAAATGAAACCATACCCCTTCAGGCAGCTCCCATATCAGAAAGTCTGTGAGGATGGATGGACCTTAACGGAAAAACAATACAAGCGTCCATGCCTTACCCAGAGCTCGAATGCAGATCCCTTAGATCAGCAGCCAAGCGCGATAACCACTCGGCCACGCGACGGGTGAAACCAGGAAGTAAAATCTATTTAAGGCACTTGGATGCGATTTGCATTGGTCGATAGAGCTGCAGGTTTGTTATCGTGGCCAGTGAGTGCTGATATTTTTCTCTGCTAGTCGAGTGGTTAGCGCGCTTAGCTTCTGATCAAAGGGAACCGGGTTCGAGCTCTTCATAAGGCATGAATGTTCCCTTTTTGCGTTGTCTTTCTTCTGAGGTCCCGCCTTCCTTACAGATCTTCTCTATGATGTATGATACTGACAGGTTCCTGTCAGACCTCTGGGGCAAACAGTTACTTTAGAGGCAAAGACGAAAACCTTCCTTTCTGCTCCTATTGAGAAAGGCGACACCAATGGTCTTCGAAATACCACCGTCCGTCCAATAGGATGTAATTCTTCCAATAGGATGTTAATTTTCAAAGCAATTTCATGCTTCAGGGAAGTGTTCCTTATTAGGGGTGGCTCAGTCGGTAGCGTTGGGTTTGGTTGTTTTACCTCTGAGCGGCACTTTTTTGCACACCATGGGCTAAATTCAATTATTCTGTATTTGAGGAAATTTGTTAAATCCAGAACTTTTCCTAAACTGTAAGATTACCAAGTTTTGTATAATGCTTCCTCTCATCATGACTTTAAACAGAACAAGACCTTGACTCCCAACTTTTATTGCCTTCCCCCAGAAAAGCCCGACCTCCAAATTGGACCGGAAGAAGAATTTCTCTTAAACTGTAGCAATTAGGATCGATGGATATTGTATTCAGTTTCCTTTCAATATAGCATTACAAAAATTCCTCCAACGCTCAAAGGAAATGAGAATTAACTAAATAATTGCGAGCGAAAATAGTTATATCTCAAATGAGAAATTAATCTCCTCCTAGAGCGACTCGTGATTTCTCGACTCTCATTTCGACTCATATTTCACCTCGAACGTTCTGTCGGATCTGAAATTTCGCATTATTTGGAGATCAACGAACCCAAATGCCGCTAGACACTCATTTTCGCTTTTCTAGCATAGCTAAATGGAAATCTGACCTTTCATCTCAATGGACATTCAGTGAAAGTTCCGGATTTATGTCACAAAATACCCCCAGGCACCAATTTTCAAGTTTCTAACACAAGGCAGATCGAAATTTGACTTTTGACCTCGAAGGACCAGGCAGATGCGAAATTCAGAAGCATTTCCGAGATCTGTGGCCAAAAGTATCCCCACGCACTTATTTTCACGTAAGTAGAGCCAATTTTGACCTTTGACCTCAAATGATTTACCAAATCGAAATTCCGTAACATTGATCTTTCACTTTGAAGAGCCTCCCATATCCGAATTTCCGCAACGTTTCCGAGATCTATGACCTAAAATATCCCCATGAACCGATTTTCACACTTCTAGTAGTAGTTTGGATTAAAGTTTGACCGAAATTTTGCCTCTTACTTTGAAGGATCTGAAATGTTGAAAAGTTTCGAGAGATGCGACCTGAAATGAATGAATGAATACCCCCTCAAGCAGCTACTTGCCACAGAGGTCTGACAGGAGCCTGTCAGTTTATATGCAATAGTAGAAGATCTGTGAGGATGGCAGGACCTCAGCAGAAAAACGACACACACATCCATGCCTTACCCGGGACTCGAACCCGGTCCCTTAGATCAAATAGCCAAGCGTGCTTACCACTCGGCCACGGGACGGCAACCTGAAATACCTAAGGCATTCATTTTCAGCATTCTAGAACACGCAGATCTAAATTTGAGCTGTGACTTCGAGAGAATTGTGGATGCGAAATTTCATGTTTCCGAAGTATAAGATCCTAAATACAACCTGGGCACCAATAAGCTCGTTTCTAGAATGTTTAGGGACTCCAGTATGACCGAAATTTTCTCTGGATGAGACACCAGATTTCAAATTTTGAATTTTCCAGAGATCTCGACCCGAAATTCATTCTATTGTAAAAGGTAACGGGACTTTTTCCATATTATGTAAATGGGAAACGACATTCCAAGTTCCTTGACTTCGGAATTAAATGTTTTTTTTTATGAAAAAATGTTACAAACATATAAAATCGTCATGCATCTGTGGGCTAAAAGGGTGCAGCCTGACTGTGCAATTTTGTTCTCCAGACATGTCTGTCCAAGCACGTCGTTAATTTATGTTTGTCAAACCAAATGTTTTATTCAGAAAGGTGAACCGAAACATTGCATTTTGCAAGCTGTTATATACAGTGCTATCAGAACTGAACACATCAAAAAATTTATCTAATATATAAAGAAAAAAGTTGTTTTGTCTGCTTGCCTATGCACTCGGCATCCAGAAGAGCTGGATGCTTCAAACTTTGCATGAACGTTTATTTCCCCCAGTGGAAGAACGTAGGCTATGTGGGAACCCCTGGTGGCAACCAAAATTGGGGTGGGGATGGGGAGATTGAATTTCTCAAATTCTCCCTACACTTAACATTAACGGTTGAAAGTTATTCAAAATAACTGTTTCCATCAATAAATTTGAAAGAAGGAATGCGTAAAACTAATATCTTTTTGATTATCCGTGATAGAGTCATTGTTCAGTTTGTTGGGTCAAGAACACTAACATCCGTGAATATTGAAGTCATTCGAATTAAGCACGAGGGAAACACGATATCCTTTTTCGAAATAAAAGCTTCAAAAATTAAAAATTCGTATCGGAAATTAAATTCATTTATGTATTTTGAAAAAAATATGTAAAATTTGAAAAACGTGTACCTCATACGTTAATTAATAAACGTTTTAATATGTTAAGTAATAAATAATGTCTTCCAATAATAATAATAAAGTTTTCGCAGTAGCTGACCACTTTGTGGGCAACTCAAACCATATTTTTATTTTTCTATAAAGTTAAATATTCTTGGCACACTGTATTCGAGGAAATCTGATGAGTACAAAACGATTTGAAAAGTTTGGCTATCTGAGCGAGGCATTTTCGTGTTTTGGTTTAGAAACTTCTGATTTGAGGAGGGGTACATATGGTACCTCGAAATATGCCTAATTTTCTCCTTCCCTAAAACAGAGAGAGGAAATTAAACCTGAGAATATTTACTCCTTTTTTCCCTATCTTTGTATTGTTTTTTTAACTCGTCATTGGCCAATTTGTTAATTTGTTTCTCGGTTTGCTTTTATGTTTATAAAAACTTTTTTTTACCACATCTCCCTCTTTAAATTTTACCATATCTCCCTCTGTTGGGTTGGAATGTACACATCCGCCAGGTTCAAGTCCCTGCTGGGTCAGCGTTGAGATTTATCTCCGAAAAACTCCCCGCCTGGCCCAGGATCGGTAAAGGACACCAATGGACTTGGAAAGGCCACAGTCTGTCGGATGGGACGTTAATCCGGTTTTCCGTATGTGGGACAGCCATACTCTGTGCACGGTAAAGAACACGATGTATGGCCTTGACGGGAGGCTACGATCATTAGATGGGACCTTACATCTGTCTCCCAACAGCTATTCCAGTGGGTCCCCTCCCTCAACCTTCTCTGAGCCTTCGGGGTTTGGTGACCAGGAGATTTAGGCCACTGTGCGCAAAAAGATGATACAAAATACAATTGATATTAGATATTGTTATAAATATTATGTTTCAGTATTGTCATGAGCATTACTCTTCAGTTTTGATACAAGCATTACGTTTCAGTTTTGTCATCTGCATTATGTTTCAGAATTGTTATAAGCATTAATTTCGAATAACTCCTTTCACGTTACGATGAAATGACCAGGATGCAAATCAGAAGGAGACTACTTCCGTTTTCAAACCTTAGCTAGCGTCTTCAGGGTTGGAGGGCTCAGAGAAGGTTGGGCGGAGGAGATCCACCAGACAGCTGCTAGGAGGCAGATGGAAACTCCTGTCAAGGCCATCCAGAGTGTACTTTAATGTGTAAAGTGTATGGTTCTCTCCTGCAAACGGAACCAAGATTTAATGCTCCAACAGATGGATGACGACCTTCCCAAACCCATCGGTACATCCATACGTTACTGGGGCTCGAACCCACATCTTTCTTTTATTAGTTGCCAAGTGCGCTATTTATTAAATTTTAATAACCTTTGAGCAGTTTTTTATGTCTGCTGCTGTTCAAATTTCGAACTTCAAAAATTCTTCAAATATTGAAATAATATTGTTGAAAATTAAAATATACACCAAGGAGCCAAAACATTATGACCATCGCGTCTTTATGCAAATTGAAGCAACTGCAGGTAAATGACGGCGCGTGCGAAGGTCATGAAATGGTAGAAATAACACCTGATACTGAGCTCTGTTAATCAGTGCTATTCTTGTTCTTCAGATGGGATGAACAGCGGACGTAAGTGATTTTGGGAAAGGCCAAATTGTAATGGACAGATGACTGGGTCAGGAGCATATCTGAGATGGCAAGGCTTGTTGGGTGTTCACGGTCAGCTGTGGTTAGTAACTTCAAAAAGTGGTCCGAGGAGGGAAAAACCACGAACTGGCAGCAAGTTGTGGGTCAACAACAGCTCATCGATGCTAGAGCTCAGCGAAAGCTATCCCCATGTGGTACGAGCCAACAGAAGGGCAGCTCCGAGTGCCATGCTATCTTCAGTTCACCATCGAAACTGCCTACAATGGGTACGCGACCATCAAAACTGAACCTTGAATGATTGGAAGAAGGACGTCTGGTGCGATGAATCTCGTTTCCTGTTGCACGATGTGGACGGTCGTGTACGTGTGCATCGTTTGCCTGGAGAAGTGTTGGCAGCATGATGCACTGTGGGACGAAAACAAGCCGGTGGAGGAAGCGTAATGCTTTGGCCAATGTTCTGCTGAGAAATCCTGGATCCAGTCATTCATGTGCAGTAAACTATGATGTCTACCACCTACCTAAACATCATTGCAGAGCAGATAAATAATTTCGTAGCAACAGTATACCCGTCTAGTAGTGCCTTCTTTCAGCAGGATAATGCACCATGCCGCACTGGCCGGATTGTTCAAGAATGGATCGCGGAATATGAAGAAGACTTCCAGGTATTGCCCTGACCTCCAAATTCCACAGACAACAATCCAATCGAGCATCTGTGGTTTGTGTTGAAGCAGCATATCCCATCTGCGGCAGCTAAGCCACGTAACTTACAGGAGTTAAAGATTCTGCTGGTAACGTGTTGATACAAGATACCAGAAGACACCTTTAGAAATCTTGTAGCGTCCATGCCTCGACGGGTAACAGCTGTTTTGTTGGCACGTGGAGGACCAACATCATATTAGGCACCTGGTCATAATGATTTGGCTCTTCGGTGTAAATATATTAGACAGATAACTTTATATTCCGTCAAAATTTTCCATAAAAAGCATATTTTAGAGGCTGCGGAGCATCGAATTTGACTTTCTTCTGATATGACAAAAATTCGGTACTTTGTTATGGATCAGGATAACTGTTTTGGTAATGCAACAAGTTGCATATTGATAAAAAAAAGTTTAAAATGCTCCTTGTCTTAGTTAAAAAAAAAGTTAAAAAGTTTAAAAAAGTTCCTTGTCTCAAAACCATAAAGATAAAAAGGACCAGATTTCATTGAGAGTGGTTTCATTTTCGGCTGAAGGTGACCATGTTCGCGTGAGATCATTACAGTCGCTACCTTGATTATGATGAAACGTACTGCTTGTGAAGTACAAAAATGACTTCACGGGCCATATGTCAGAGAATCTCTACCTCACAGTATTTAAGGAGAATTAATGTCAAAGAATGTGAAATTCTGCCCCTTGGGGCTCATCGTTTGGTGATTTTTGTCTTGTCCTTTGCGACTCACGCCACTTATTGGACACCCACAGATGGAGAAGGTTAGGGGATCTTTTATCCTGGTACTTCAAAAAATCATAATTATGCTACATGCTACATGCTAAAATTTCAAAACGTTGCAAAAAGGGAAAGATATGGGAATTCCTTCACTGACAAATTTGAGATCATGTTTAAGTTTCAATTTGATGCTAAAGGACTCGGTTAATTACATGGCGTGAATGAGTGATCAGATGTGATCTACTTAGGAATAGACTAATGAGGAAACCACCTCAAACTCCAAACGTAGAAGGCTTCCTAAACGGTTCTTTTTATTTACAATACACAAAATAGATTTAAGCGATGTACATTTTGGAGAAGTATTTTAAAAATTGCGATAAATAATATACATAAATATTAAAAAATATATTGTTATTTAACTAAATGAAAATAATCGTAAATAATAAGCAGGATGAACAATCCTAAGCATAGAGGAAATTTTAACTTGATCCGGTGGATCTACGCCCTTCTGATGGCATGTCAGGTACTGCGATTCCTGAGCCACCAGCTGTCGACCGAGATATCTTCTATTGATTTCTTTATACCACGGAATCAGTCATTGCAAGTTGTCTTAACTACAGCTGAAGATGCTGACGACAAAACACTTTCCAGATATAACCCTGGGCTAGTTGCGATGAGTCCCAAAGTGTATAGGTCATTTTCTGTGCTTCTTCTAATGTTGAAAATTACATTCCCTCCAATTGCATAACACGAAACCTAAGGTTTTATGTATTGTTTCAACAGTGATTTAAAATGTATAAATTTAAAATATTTCTTATTTCCACTAAGTTATTACTATAAGCTTTCAGGAGTATTCTTAGTTTATTTTGTTTCACTTCATATATAAAGATAAAGGGACATAGTTTAGAAAAGTAATATTCTCCATTTTATTCTGAAGGTATCAGTGTAATTACAAAGACAATTTCATAACTTTTAACTTACCATAAAAGTTTTAGATATTTCAGTATATCATTAAACGAAACGCTAAAACTTCATTTTATCTTATGCTTTCAGTTAAAGAAAGATCATTAAAAGAGGAGTAAAAATGGCTAGCAGTATAAATCATAACATTTTTTAGTGTAGTGTTATACCTCTGTTTAATCAAAAACATTTTGGCTCCAAATAGACTGTATTCTAGTTCAGTGACTTGCAGTGTAAGTCGCAACAAATTAACAAAAAAATATCACTAATAATTTTCATAGCAAGTCTTCCATAACTTAAATAATGTCGCATCAGACGAATTTAGCATCCCATTCATGAGCAGATCGTCACTTTCCTTTATGTGACATATTTTGTGAAAGAATCTTCTCTTTTTGTACTGATGTGAGCATATCAAATCTTTGCTAAGGTAGTAACAGTTAATTACCAGGGATAATATACGTAAAAAAAAAACTGATTTTTGTAATCGGAGAATGCACAAGTATACTAATCGCAAAATATAAATATAGCATTTTAATATTATTTTAAGGTTTTTAATGTCTATAGCATTAAAAAATAATATATTTATATTAAAAGGTAAGGAGTTTTACATTAGAACATACCCTCTCCCCTGAAATCGTTAGTTACGGAATTTACGGACCAGTCCCTAAAGAGCACATGTACACTAAATGATACATGCACTCTTTAGGAACTCGTTCATGAAAAGACTAGAGGACATTTTATTAAGTATGTTAAGCCATGTTATGTCAATAGCATCTCAGATACAGAACTCATCATCGTCATCATCAAGGCAGCCATATGGGCTATATGGAGGTCCAATCACACCGTGGAATTTAGTTTTCCAAGCATTTCAATACTAAGCTACATCTGCTGCATCTGGCCACTGCACACCAATTCTAACAAGCTCCTGTTCAACATTGTGTGGCCACCGCTTCCTAGGTTTCCCCCTCTTTCTGAGGCCTTTAGACACACTCTTGATAACCCTATTCACTAATCTATAATTATCCATATGGGCAACACGGCCAAACCGAACTTACGAATCTTCTTTCCAGTTTTAAAATTCAAACTACATGCGTCATGTGCGGCTCCTTGAAACTTTCCCGTAAAATGATTATAATCTCTTACTCGATCTCTTCCCAGGGGATTCTTGCATATATGGCAGTTTAAAGCATTTTCGTATAAGTTTTGCTCTTCGTCGGACAGACACATAATACGATTTCTTCTCCTTGATTTAGCCATCGGCGCCTTTGCATTCGGCATTATATCATGAAACATTCACAATAACCTAAAATTTTCTCTGCTATCAAATCAATTAGTATATCAATTAGCAGTTAAATTATCAGTTACCTTTATTTATTAAATAGACAGTTCTCCATTCGAATTCTCAATTAACCATTTGCAAATTAATCAGGAAAATTGGTATAAATCTATATGAAGAAAAATTGCAATTCTTCAATCTTCGATGTTCTTATCGTATTTTTATTGAGATCATCATTTCACTTTGTATTACAAAGAGTGTAAACAAAGTTTTGCAATAATCATACAAAAAGAAAAAAAAAAAACATTTCCTTTATTGGAACGCGCAATAACTTCGTTCACCCATCCATCCCAAATCAGCGTTTTAACAGAAATTGTCTTCCCGATTGAAGATGAAAATGAAAATCTGTTTACCGCATAAAATAGAATATGTATAATTAGAATGTTCATGATTTGGAATGTTCATTTCACCAATTGAATCTCTGTCACTTTAAAATATTTCGCTCAAGAGAAGCAAAATGTTCAATATATTTAATTTTATTCAGTTGATTTAAATTCTTATTTTAAAAATTTTTAAAGGTTAATTTAGATTTCTGTGAGGTTTGGGTCCTTGATATGGGTTCGACTGATTTCCAATTACTTTAAAACTACGAATAGAAAGGGATAAAAATATCAAAATCCAGTTTAACTAACGTCGGTTTAGAGTACAGAGGAAATTATCGCATCTTTCTTCCAAATGGATTCTGTTAATTTCCTATTGTTTTGTTCAGATAAAGATACTAAATATATTCGTGTTATTGAGTGTCGGATTAGTCAGGCTGACGATAGTGTTGTGCGGTTTAGTTCCCTGAAATGTATTCTTTTGAATTCCAATCGTTCCGTTTAGTAGGAACAGAAAGTTTAGAAGTATGAAATTCCGGTTTAACAGAAGTCAGATTAGGGAGTAAAGTTGTAAATATCGCATCTTGCCTCTAATGCATTCTGTTAATATATTGCTTTTTCGGATAAAAATGGCTGAAGATATTCGTTTTATTGGGCATCGGATTAGTGAGAGTGACAATAGTCTTATGCGGGCTACTTCCCTGAAGTGTATTCTTTTGATTTCCAATTGTTTCATTTAGAAGGAACAGGAAGTGATAAAAATATGCAATAATGTTTAAGAAACGTCGAATAAGAGGGAATAGATTTACCAAACATCGGCTGCTTCGATTTACCCTACTGCTACTTTGAGTTCGGTTTTTTTGTTCAGTAAGAAAAAAAGGAACATTTACAAATTTTGTTTTATTGAGGATCGGATTAAGGAGCATATTTGAAGTCCTGTGCAGATTGTATTGTGTTCTTTTGGCTTCTAACTGCTTCATTTAGAAGAAACAAACTTTAAAAAAAATCCGTTGTAGTGGAGTATCGGATTCGATTGTTTTACCTCTGAGCTGCACTTTTTTGCACACCATGGGCTAAATGGCCAGGTCACATGGACCCCAAAGGCTCAGAGGAGGTTGGGGGAGGGGACCCACTGGAGCAGCTGTTGGGAGACAGATGGTCCAGCGTGTTCTTTAACGTGCGCAGGGTATGGCTCTCCCGCACACGGGGCCACGGCTTAACGTCCCATCCGACGGACGGCGGCTTTTTCAAGCCCATCGGTGTCCCCTATTGACCGTGGGCAGGGCGGGGAAATTTTGCGGAGATAAATCTCAACGCTGACCCAGCTGGGATTCGAACCTGGGAACTACAGATTACGAGCCACCCCCGCCCCATTTATCGGATTATAGAGAATAGACATATTCCTTTTATTGAAGGTCGGATTAGAGAGAATAGATGAAATTAAATATTACGTTGAGTGATAAATAACTTCGTTTAAAGAGTGCCGGATTAGAGAGAATAGATGAAATTAAATATTACGTTGAGTTATAAATAACTCGTTTAAAGAGTGCCGGATTTCAGAGACTTCCGAGAAGGATTGGTTTTGTTCACTAATCGAATAGTGTCCGTTGAAACAGCGGCTCATAAAATAGTAATACACAAAATCTCGCTCAGTTCTTTCAATTATTACAAAATATTTTTATGTGAATAAGTAAATTATTTTTTCCAATTGAAGGTACTCATTAAAAATGTATATTTTACTTTTTTAACTAAGATATTTGATCTGCTAAAAATATAGGATTTTTTTCTTGTTTATTACTCATTAGAACTGTGTTTTTTCTGTTTTAGGTTAGAATTTTGCAGCTGCTCTTTAAGAATATAGTGACAGTGAATCTTGGATCCTGATTTTGCTGCACTGGTGGGCTTCTGTGGAGGGAAAATCTTCCGCTGTGTGTTCTGTTTGTTTGTGGGTTGACAGCCCCAAGTGAATAGATTCACAGGATATGTATATCAGCTGGTGGATAATCCTGAGCAGAAGTCATCGCAGGCACCTGAACTCTTTGCTTCTATTGGCATCGTCAAATTCTACATTGGAGGAAGTCTTCCAGTGTAGATGGCTTCAGCATTTAGTAGTGGGGGAACGGGTCTTTGCCCCATGTCTGCGATTAGGGGGCTGTTTAATATTGTCGGCATTCCCTCTCTCAATAAACATAGTTTCTTTAAACATCCCACTAACCATTTTCTCTCCATAGGTAGTTGGAATGTGAGGACTCTGCACAGAGCTTTTTCTCTTGATGTCCTCACACAAGAATTCCACCATTATAATTTAGATATTCTCGGCTTGCAAGAGACCAGATGGACAGATAAAAGTCAGATTCTTAAAAATAATCTTAAATTTCTCTTTTCAGGGAGGGACGACAATAAGCATCACCAAGGCGTGGGTCTGCTTCTTAGCAGACACGCTAGCGATGCTCTTCTAGGATATGAGTGCATTAATGAAAGGTTTCTTACAGCAAAATTTCAAACAAGCGTTAAAGACTTGAATGTTATCTGCTGTTATGCCCCCACTGAGGATGCCGATGAGGATGAGAAGGATAGGTTTTATGAACAGCTTCAGGATATTTTGAATTCTGTCAAGAAAAGAGATATTACCCTTGTTCTTGGTGACTTCAATGCCAAAGTTGGTACTGACTCTGCCCTTTGGGGAGGAGTAATAGGCCTTTTTGGTATTGGTAGCTGCAATGGCAATGGGCAACGTCTCCTACAGGTAAGTAAACTCAATGGATTCAGAATAACTAACACATATTACAAACACCGCGACATACATAAGTACACATGGGTTTCACCTGATGGGCTGCATAAGAATATGATTGATTACATATTAATTAACAGCAAATGGGCTAGTTCTGTTAGGAATACCAGGGCATAGAGGGGAGCTGAAATTGGATCTGACCATTACCTTGTTAAAAGTGTGTTGCAACTTAAACTTAAAAAGTGTCGTGCTAGGGTTAAAAAATTTACTTTTAATACTGAAGCTCTGAAACATCCAGTTATAGCCAAAGCTTACCATGATAGTTTACTTAGTCATTATGAGAGTCATGGTTTGCTTACTACTGAAGTTGAGGAAGAATGGGACTTTTTTGGACACTAACAATACTCTTTTAGGAAAAAAGGAGGAGAAGAGAGAATCATCTGAGTGATAAGGCACTTGAGCTTATTTCGGAAAGAAAGAACTGCAGGAATGTCTTTAATCAATACCCTACTAGTTCTAATAGAAAGCATTACAGAGAACTTAATAAACGTGTAAAAGATCAGTTAGCTGCGGATAAGAATTTTGGCTTGATGGTTTGGCTGACAAAGCCGAGGAAGCAGTTAGACAGCACAACAGCAGAGAGCTGTATCAGAGAGTTAATGTTTTGTGTGGTAGAAAACGGACAGGGGACGAAAGGGAGGATTCTGTCATGGCTAGGTAGGCTGAGCATTTCAGTGATGTTCTAAACAATGTAGTTAGTTCTACTCCCATTGTTTCCAATGATGATAGATGCATTGGTGGCTTTAATGTTGGCCCTATAACACAATCTAAAGTTATTTTGGCTATTTTTAATTTAAACTTCATAAAACCCCAGGGGTAGATGAAATTACCACAGAAATCCTTAGAGCTGGGAATGTTTCTGTTACCACTTGGATGACTGAAATTTTGAATATCTTCTATGATAAAGGCATGGTTCCTAAGGATTTTACCAGAGCTATTGTTATCCCTATTTTCAAAAAAGGTGATCGCAGTTCTTGTGATAACTATAGGGGTATCAGCCTACTCTCTGTTCCAGGTAAAGTTCTTTCCATGATTGTGCTTAATAGAATTAAGAATCTGGTTGACAGTCAATTGCGTGATGACCAATGTGGATTCAGAAGTGGTAGGGGATGTGTGGATCAGATATTTTCACTTAGGCATATTCTTGAGAAATGTTTAGAGTTTCAGGAACCTTTGGTTGCTAGCTTTGTTGATTTCAAAAAGGCTTTCGACTCTGTTGATCGTCATAATTTGTGGTTGATTGTGAGATCATATGGTATACCAGACAAGTTAGTTAACATTATGAAAGCTCTCTATAATAACACCGAGTCGTGTGTGAGAGTTGGTAAGGCTTGTAGCAATTGGTTTAGCATTACTTCTGGTGTTCGACAAGGGTGCATTTTGTCTCCTTTTCTCTTTAGCTTGGTTATTGATTATGTTATGCGAAATTCACTTCAAGGGAAAGATTTTGGCCTTAAATGGGCTGGAGATACGAAAATTTTTGATTTAGATTATGCTGATGATTTAGCCCTTTTGGCAAATGATGTTGATGAGATGAACTCTTTCATTCGAGCTGTTGATGAAACTGGTAGTAGAGTAGGTTTGATTATAAACAGAGAGAAAACTAAAGTGATGAAAATTGGTCAGGCAGGCTGTGATTCAGTTAATCTGAATGGTTGCAGTCTTGAGCAGGTGTCAAAGTTTAATTATCTTGGGAGCTATGTAACAGATAATGGTGATGTGCGGCATGAGATTAACAGACGAATAGGGATTGCTGCCGGGACTTTTAAGAACCTATGGAGAGTGTGGAGAAATAGGCGTATACACCTAAAGACTAAAATTAGACTGTATAATAGTTTGGTTCTTTCTAGGGTTAGTTATGGTAGTGAAACCTGGACACTTTGTAAACAAGATAACAGGAAACTAGATGCTTTTGATTCCAGATTCTTACGCAGTATCTTGGGCATTAGGTGGTTCAACTTTGTAACTAATGATGAGATTAAGCAAAGGAGTTTGCAACCTCCTTTAAGCAGCATATTGTGCAGAGAGAGACTCCGTTGGTTTGGCCATGTTGCCCGTATGAATAATTATAGATTGGCGAATAGGGTTATGAACAGTGTGCCTAAAGGCCTCAGAAAGAAGGGGAGACCTAGGATGCGGTGGGAAGACAATGTCAAACAAGACCTTGTTAGAATTGGTGTGCAGTGGCCAGATGCAGTAGATGTAGCTCAGGATAGACTTGCTTGGAGAACTAAATTGCACGGTCTGGTTGGACCTCCGTAGCCTATGGCTGCTTGAGGATGATGATGATGATGAATCTTCGTTAAGTTTGGATTGGACGGCTCTGCTTTATATGTTTTACATTTAAAACGATTTACATCTGTATGAAATATCTCATTTTCGTCGCTAATGAATTTCGCTCTGCACTGTTTTGAAACGTGTCTTCAAGAACGTAAAGGAATGAAATATTTAGAAGGCATAAACTGGAATAGTGGTTAAGCAGTTAGCGACTGTTCCAGCAAGGCAAACTTTGTGTGTTGTGTTAGCTCTAACTAAGGCAGTGGTCAGCAGTGACTTCGGTCTTAGTAGGGCATGTCCTTGTATGAGAAGGCCTGTATTAAGGTAGGAGTAGCTTCCAGGATTCTTCTCTGTTCTATATGTCGCAAATCAATCAAGGTAAAAATATTGTCTCATCCTGACAACCCTATGAGCCACAATATTTATTCACAACATGAATAAATATTTTGGTTTCTATACAGGGTGATTCAAAACTTATCGTTCAAATTTCGTGGGGAGGTAGGGAATACGTCAGGAAACCGATTTCACATAGGAAAGTATGTCCGCAAATGTACGCATGCGTATGTAGAAGGCGCTGTGTGTACCCAACCAGTGTACAGCTCGCCCGACCACTCCCGCTGTCATCAGCGATCGTTTGGCCACCCAGGTCACCTGATTTATCGCCCATGGATTTCTTTTTGTGGGGGGCCATGAAATACCATGTGTACGAGACCCCCGTCGACAGTGAAATGGACGTTGTTGCACGAATAGTGGCCGCCGCAGGCATTGTCCGTGATATGCCAGGCGTTTTTGAAAATGTTCGGCGGTCAATGCAACAGCGCTGTGAATCCTGTGTCCGTGTAAATGGTCGCAATTTTGAGCACCTAGGGTGAATCTGTACTTTACCTTGTTGGAATAAAAGTCACATTCGTTACCACTTAACTGTACTGTTTCCTTGTATTCACTTTACTTGTTCATTTTGTTCATGTAGATAACGTTTGCGGATATGCATGTAGAAATCGGTTTCCTGACGTATTCCCTACCTCCCCACGAAATTTGAACGATAAGTTTTGAATCACCCTGTATAGTGACTTTCTAAATAGTGACTGTTATAGACTTACTGTAGAGAGCTCTTCTATCTGTGCGACTATATTTTATAGTCTAAATTAGGAGTTCTCAACGTGGGATATGCAGCAGTATTTTTTGGGGTACGCCGCGAGAGGTCAAAAGTCGCAAGATATATTTTATATATATATGTTTTATTTTATTTCCATTGTTATACTATAACTATAGTTTTATCTATCTATAGAAGGGTTAGTTACATACACATTTCCACTGGGTACGTGAAGCATAAAAGGTTGAGAATCACTGGTCTAAATAATAGTGTATATTACACAAACATGAACAATTTTCCTTACTTTTCAGCAGTACTGTTTGGCACTCAACGGTTTAAGTGGCCAGGTCATAAGGGCTCAAAGAAGGTTATAGACTGACTGAACTCACTGAACAGCTGTTAGGAGACAGATGGAATCCTCTGGTCAAGGCCATTTACCGTGTTCTTTGAAATGTAGGGTATGGCTATTTGGCGTATGAAGACACGTCATAACGTACCAACCGATATGCCTATGGACACCTTTCCAAGCTTAAGGCCGCCCACTTTCTAACTGAGGTCAGGGTATGTATATTGGGTTGGGGGATTGTAGAGATAAATTTCTATGCTCACACAGTTTGACTAGAACTTGGGGACTGCAGGGTTCGAGCCTGGCAACGCTATCGACTCAGTCAAGCTTCGCTTTAAAATATAGTGCCATCCTGGGATACTAATATTTAAAATATAAAGAAACCTGCAAGTGTTAACGAGTTTGACTTCCTGCTTTAGAACAATCTGGTTAGATTTATTCGCTGATACAATTTGAAATCGAAGTTTTTGGTAAAATTGAACTTGTATGAGTAACGGTGAATCAAACATCTCACTGTACGGGATTTTCATTTGGGATCCTTTCTTAGCGTTGATATCTTACCTTCAAGCTATTTTTGCGTTGCCAGTTGAGATATAGGGAGTTGATAACGGAATAAATTTTATGTAAAATATATAAGCAACTTAGATCTTTTCAGATTTAATCTATTTCGATGTCATTTATAAATAAATCGAAATGAATTTCACTGTGAATTCTATAATTCAGCGCTGTCCAACTAGCGACCCGCTTGTCGCATAAGGCCCGCACAAGGATTTTTGTGGCCCGCGAACAAAATCAAGTTCTTACTAGAAATTTTAAATAAACATCTTTAACCCACCTTATAATTTTTTTCAACTTATATTACTCTACTTGATGTGCAATCTTCAACTTACTCATTTTATAAAGTTTACAAAAAATTCTTAAGCCGATCGGCAAACTTCTGAAACCATTTAAGAGCGGTGCGGCGTCATCAAACAAATGTTTTTGATAAAGCTGCAGTAATAAGAAGCATCTAACGACAGCACGAATCGCTCTCACTGCGCATGCATATGGCATGCATTGTCGAATGTTGCACTGTATTTTACACCAGGAGACATTGTGTGGCATTTCGCTAAGACTAAACGACGTAATGGAAAAGGTTCTCAAAATTACCAGTTTAATTGGTTGCGGAAATCGTTCTCTTACACACAGAAAATTTAAAGCTTTTTTGGACGAACTGCATGCTGAGTATATCGATCTGCTTTTACATAGCAATATTCGCTGGTTAAATGCCGGAAAATGCCTCAAGAGATTTTTACACTTCGAAAAGAAATCCATCTTTTTCTCACAGAAGTGGGCACAGATGAAGATTTAAAGCAAGTTTCGTTGATGAAAAATTTCAATGTTCACTTGCTTTCCTAACAGACATTACAGATGATTTAAATGTCTTGAATAAATCCTTACAAGGAAAAGATCAAAACGTGTGCTGTCTTTATTATCATTTTACTGGGTTTAGAAACAAACTACAATTGTTGAAGTCAAATTTGCAGGAAAACAATTTAATTCATTTTGAAACTTGTAAAGAGTTCTACGAAGAAATGAAGCGACTTAGTAAAACAGTTAATTTTGGAAAATTTGTTTCTATATTAGATATCCTAATTGAAGATTTTAATAGAAGATTTTCACAATTTGATGACCTTAAACAAGTTTAAATTTATTCAGTAATTCATTAAATATTGATATCAGCACCGTAGATCCTAAATATCAAATGGAATTATGTGACCTTCAGGCCGACTCAATTTTTGCATCTAATAGAGAAACTGGAATAGAATTGTTCAAACTTTTGCCTGAAGAAAAATATCAAAAAATGAAAGGGTTTGGACTCCAAATAATTTAATCTACGTTCCGAAGTACATATATCACTGTTTATATGGACTGCGAGCGCGCATTTTCTGACATGAAATATATAAAATCAAGATACAGAAACTGCTTGAAAGACTCTACACTTGAACATATAATTCGGCTCGCAACAACAAATATCGATATGCACGTAAAAGAAATTATTGCCCAACAACTACAGCCACAATGCTCCCATTACATTTATTAAATATTTGATAAGGTTTAGAAAATTTAAAATGGTTTATTATTACTTTTATTTTTCATATATATAAAATATTTTTTGAGGTTTTTGAGGTTTATTATTACTTATTATATTTCGTATAAATAAAATAATTTTTTGAGGTTTTGAGGTTTATTATTACTTACTATTTTTCGTATAAATAAAAATAATTTTTTGAGGTTACATGAATTGACTTTTCTTTTACCAAACCTATTATTTTGGCCCTCGAAATATTGACAAAAGAAAAAATTGCCCGCCGTCTTAGAGAAGTTGGACAGCACTGCTCTAATTCTTAAATCACATTATGTCTCTTTCACATTAACAGTGCTTTTCATCTAAACATGTTTTAAGTTAAACTTAATTTCGGCGTTAACTTTCATGTTATCATGTCAAGAAAATTTATATCCACGTTTTAACCGAAGGCTCAAACTCTCCTTGTTTAGAAAAAAGTTAAAAATGGTAAAAAAAAAAGTGCATCGGAGCTTCATCAACACTAATCAAAAGTCAGAGTAAGGCGGAAATAACCGAAAACGAAACTCTTTTAGAAACGTATTCCCTGTGAACAGAATAGTAAAAAATAAAACGGACGAAGTGTAGAAACTCTAATCACCACTTTTATGGATCCCGTTTCTAATCCGGTTTTCCGTAGAGGGTTAATTTTTTCCTTATTGAATTTCTCTCAACGATCGAAAATCAAGCCAATTCACTGAATGGGGAAAAAAAGAGCCGACACACTTATATAATATGCAAAATATGCATTTTCTCTTATCCGGGTCTCAAATGCATCGCAGATTTTTAAATTTGAATTTCCTGAAGCGAATAAGTCGAAATCAAGCGAATGAGCTCCAGAGACAAATCCTTCAAGAAATATATCCGATCTCTCTAATACGGACTTCGACAACGGATAATTTTGCTGTTGTTTTGATTTTTAATTCCATTTTTCCCAAATTAATCAACTGCAAGACTTCCTCCAATATAGGTTGTACGATGCCATAGAAGCAAGAGATATGTATATTATCTGTAAATATGGAACTTGACCTCTATCTTGGTGTTTATTTTTTTCTAGATCCGGGCTTTCAATTATATATGATTTCGTTTGTGCACGATTAATTCAAAAGTCGTAACCAAA
Source organism: Ryuthela nishihirai (assembly GCA_038380435.1). NCBI lineage: Eukaryota > Metazoa > Arthropoda > Arachnida > Araneae > Heptathelidae > Ryuthela > Ryuthela nishihirai. The sequence goes on from JAWZYU010000009.1 coordinate 94,860,665, forward strand.
AATGGAATGGAAATGTTTGTTTGTTTGTTCGCGACTTTTGAAGAACGAATTTTGCATCTCCTTACCTTTATGTCGTGACTATTCCTGTGTGCTTTGGGGGTGGCTGCACTTTAGGGACGAACCTAAAAAAATGAGGGGGCGAAGATAAAGCGCTGTGTTTCATCAAGGTAATTCGGGGAAAGTGGGCCTGATGACGCAATTTTTATAATCATAAAAATGATGGGGCCTACCAATCCCAGGTCTAGGCTGTCCGCCTATCTCGATGTACAAGAACAAGATCAATATACAAAACAAATAAACAGATCGATGTGAGATCACTTTCTGGGAACATTTATTTAATTTTACTCTTATTCTCAGTTATTGTCAATTTACTCTTCTAATTCAAATGAATTTCACACAAATGCCAAAAAAGTCCTCTTTCACGCCTTGCATCATTATTTGGGAGCATTGCAATTTACGGCTCAAACAGAAATGGTCGGGAGCAGCATGGCAGCGACAAATTGTCATTTAACCTGGGGGAGACCAGACTAGGAAAGAATGACCCTACCTCATTCCTTTGCCCTGTGTGGACGGAAGAAAATGGGTTTCCTTGTATATATAAAACTGTCGTCCTTTTGGTCGATGTCGGGATCCTACTGTTCATCAGCAAAATTGCCTTTTGTTAGTGTCCAAAGTTGCGCACCTCGATGCCGGGGGAAGAACATGTCAGGTCCTTCTTTGTGAATGAGGTAGAAGTATGTACAGTCGCCAAAAATCAACTTTTCACACCGAAAGTTCAGAGAAGAGTGTCCAAAAGTGCACTCGTTTTCTTGCTTTCCAGCTTCTCCGAGTGGTGGGCAAAAATCACCTCTTTTGCTGTGTCAGGTGGCGATCGGTGCATGCTGAACTGAACCGGCGTCAGGCCACCCATGTGGCACTTATTTTTCTTTTCGGTCGTGTGGTTGCTGCCAGATGTGACCGCTTTTTGACCGAGTTTCCTTGTACTAAGCCTGCGAGCTACCTGCTTCTTCGACATGAAAAATCCGAGAATCAAGATGAAAGAAGGTGGGAAGCTAAGACCTAAACAACAACAGCATGGCGGATGGGGCTTAGCATACAGATACGTCGTGTCCACATTTTCAAAGAAATGCGAGCATTTATACCAAGTGCTACTGAAGAAACGCAGCTCATTTAATGTAGAGTTTACAGCCAAGATTTTTTTTTTTACTTTATTTCTAGAGAACAGCATTTGAACATAAGAGAGAAATTACAAAATAAGTCAAACGCCAAGAACAAAGAACAAAGTTCCAAGAATTTTTTATTGGTACATTTTTATTTCAAAGTAAATCGTTAATGGATACAACGAGTATTTTTATTTCCTCAGAAGGTAAAATCTCTTTGGATATAGCAATGTGATATTTAAATTAAAAATTACTTGCTGGATCATTAATGTAGGTTTTTAGGGATGGCGAAGAAAACATTTATATCTGCACTGATACCTAGGGATTTAGAAAAAGTGTCTGAGGCGGTTGCACTTGTGGGAGCTTTAGTCCATGGTCAGCTGGAAAAGCATACGTAGTCCATGATCCATTGGATAAGCATATATAGTTCATGGTCCCCTGGATAAGCATATGTAGTCCATGATCCACTGGATAGGCATATGTAATCCATGGTAACAATCTTATGCAACATAGCCTGAGGACATCTAATCTTTTGACATGTAAGAACTGATTGGACAGCTAAAATATATTTAATAATTTTAGTGCTCATCACATTCCGATTTTTATTTCTTGAGTAGGTTCATTTAGGTAAAGATCCATTTTACTTAAGCATTACTAATGAAAGCACAAGGAATTCAATGCAAAATTAGCATGTTCTTCAAGTCTTGCGAAGGTTAAGTGAATTCGCAAAATTAGCTATATATGGGGTCCCCAGGATGGGAATGTTTCTGGAATAGATACTTCGTTTTCTACCTGTAAGTCCATTTTGTTCTTTAATGTTGGTAGTGACTGATCACTACCAACATTAAACATATTATGTGGTCCTCCAGAGAACAAGGGAGGTGTGTACCCAGAGAGAAATGCAATTTTAACTAATATTAACACAAAAAATACATATCTCACTGTCATATTCAAACACACTTTCCGTTCCGAAAATCCTACACTGAAATGGATCCAATTCCTGACTAGAAACGTTCTTAACACATACAAAGGAACCTTACAAGCTAGTGACCTATTCCTTATCAATCAGGTGAAATTACGTTTTAATATATATTTCCTTATTCCCTCTGATCATTTCACTCACTCTCTTCAACATTAAATGACAATTTCTGTATGTTGTTACTCTCTTAACTAAACACTACCCCCCCTAAGTGACATGGTTAATATTTCCTTGCTTTAATGACACTTCTAGCTAGGCTCTTATATACTTTTTTTCCCAATAATTATTCTTTTTAATACCAATTTGTGGAGGATTACCTTTGAAAATAGTGCATTCATATTTTAATGACCGCAATGACACAGCAAGAATATCTTGGCACATGACATCATTTTTTTAATGGCCGAAATAAGTTCACAGATTCGAAATCTCTGTTGCGGCACCAATTTGTTCTACACCCCAGTTCACGCGTAGCTGAAAAGGGGAAACAATGTGGGGAAAAATAACTCGGGGAATGCGTTGTGTTTGAAAGTCATTATCGTCATCGTATAGAATAAAATATTTGTAATCGTTTCTAGAGATTCTTCACTTAGCTCTCTGCTAAGGTGATAACAAAGAAAATCACAAAAGTATTGCATGATATAACCAACACCTGATTCAACCTTTCTAGTATAAACAAAATTCTCCAAAACACTTGTGGATTAGTTGGCTGCTCTGTGTGGCCAGCATATGTAAGGTTAGGAATAGGAAACAAAATACACTTTTTAGTATTATTTTCTTGTATACAATCTTAGCCATCTTGACTTTGCTTACTTTCACCTGATTTCAAAGTTCTGATATTCATAAACAGAAAGGAAAATAAGGCACCGGCCATCTTGTTGAGTAGCTAAATGGACGCCATATCTCTTTTGAAGTGAATACAAATTCAGTAACTGATTGCACCATTGACATGTTTTAGGATTATTTTCTGCTTTTTAGGGTGGACAAAGGAAGATACGTATGTTTAAAATATTCTAATTTATTTATATTTTTTTCTCTGCCACTAAAATCACCTATTTTCAAAATTTTTTATTTCATATATATGACTCATAAACATCGTCACATTTTTCCTTCCTCTTTGTCATAGAGTCGTCGTGTTGGAGGTAGCCCATGATGTCAAAAGTTTTAATTTCTGATATAACCCGTTAGGTGGAACCCCTCCCTAGATTTCAATCCCTTTTTGGAGCATGGGGAGAATGATGGGGAGGGGGCATATTTCAAAGTACGTCTACGACGGTCTTCATGTGAGCTTTCATTTGAAAATTAACTCGTAACTGTCGGCCTCGCATTTGGAAGATATAGACCCACACCAAATTCATTTCCATAATTCTCCACACCAAATTCATTTATATAATTCTCCACACCAAAGACGAAGAAATGTGAACGATTTTCACATTTCCCCTTCTTTGATGGGGATAATTCAATGGGGAATAGTTTTACTTTCCACAGCATTCCCCACGTCACAATATTTCATTTGATATGCAACGTGTTACGTTTGGCCCTTGCTTTCCGAAGATATAGCAGAACACTCGCTTTCATACTTCCCCTTTTGCAGGGGGGAAGAAAGCATGGTGGATCGATTTTTCTATATTTTAACACTCCCATATATCATAAGCTTTAATTTGAAGCATAGCATGTTACTTTCGCCACTCGCTTTCTGGAGATATAGAGGAATAATCGTTTTGATAATTATACTTTTTAGGGAGGATGCAAGTATAGAAGTAATACTTTTTTTCACAGCCTATGACACTTCACACATCACAAGCTTTCATTTCACGTTTAGGTTATTACTTTTGGCACTCACGTTTCGGAGCAATAGTTTTCATAATTCTCCTTTTTAGGGGTACACGTTTTCCCAGCGATACAAGCTTTCATTTCACATATAAATTATTTTGTTTGTCTGTCTCGTTCGAAAGATATGATGGAACAACTGTTTTGACAAATCTACAAACCGATAAACCGACAAAGCACGAGCGAAAAGCAATAGAGAGAAAATTGAAAACAAATATATTAGCCTTTATATTCTCATTAGTACATGTTATGTCTTGATTAATTTTAAATCTTTGTATCCTTATAATGACTCGAATAATAATTAAAAAACAGTCAAAGTGTTTTACTTATTTTTTTATATAAAGGTTACCTAAAGGTTTGGTGCATCTAATGATATTGTACACCAGCACTGGTCCTGAAATTTCAAATTCGTCTACTACTGTTTTAGATTGACAAGAGTCAGTGGTGGATCCACGGGGGCGGGGGTGGAAGCATTGCCCGATTTGCTCACCCCCACTCTAGAGCCCCAAGAAGAACGGGACAAGAACTGATTACCATTTTAGAAACTATTGAATGCGATATGTTTATGCTCATGGGTGCACAAAACTTCGATCAGACAGGTTAAAATACCTCAGGATTATCGCCCTAAAAAAATCTGTTATATATATTCTGGAATAGCAGCAGCAGAAAATTCTCAACTTTAAACGAAAACATGCATTTCAAAGGAAATAAAAAAAAAATACTTTTAAAGAATCAAAGGAAATATCTGGTTAGAAATAATAATAATATACATTTTAATTAGAATTACGAATTCGTGGTCTACCTGGTCTAGTGTTAGTGTACGTAACCGTTAAAATTAGCTAGTATGATATATGAGAAGTCTAATATAGCTTCTAGGTTATCTCTGACCATTTTGTATAGGGAAATACTATCGTTTTTTCAAAAAAATGTACAATCTTATCCAATAACTGGAAGAAATGAGCCATATTCAGTACATTTTTGTATCGCAGATTGAGTGGGCATGATTTAGGAGATCAACATATCGGTTCGAATTGTTCATAATCAACCACGCATATTAACACTCGGCAATAATTTTAAAATTCCAAAGGCTTCTGATCCTACGGAAAGATTATAAACTGGCCCATATCTATTTTCATGAGCCATCTAGGATATTGATTCCTTAGTGATTTGATTGGACCATGAAATGACACTAAAATCATTTCTTATATAATCACTTTACAGGGTTGAAAAATCCTTCCTGCTTGCCATTCAGTGCAGCTGAATATTCTTGGTCGATTGAAACCTCTTTTCTCGATTGAAACCTCTTGCATTGAATGGCAACGCAAGAGGTCGTTTGAATTTGGTCGATTGAAACCTCTTTGTCTTCTTCAGATAATCTGAATTTGTTGACTTCTTGCATCTTTAATAATGTATCTGAGAGGAATAATATAAATAAACATAATGACTCAATGTCTTCTATTGGTAAGAAAATCAGATATCAGATTGATAATCAGAGATATAATTGATATAAATATGTATAAATAAAATTTCAATGTACCTTTTATTCATAAGAAGGATTTTTTTGGAACCAATGCTTTTTTTTTTCATTGGCTGTTGATCTCGATTTGTACGGTTTCTATTTATACGTGATATCCCGGAATTTATCTACGGTGAGAGGAACCTATCTTCCGTGCAAATCGAGGGATCTTATTTTATTAAATTACTTTTGTGTCCAAAAACAAAAATTTCGAAAAGGAATAGGCTGTTTTTCGGCCAAAAACGCCCAGAAAAGTTGGGAAATCCCTTTTTTCGCCAGAGGACCTCTTTAATTAGAAAAGAAGCCTTACTTCTTATATCATCATCATCATCATCATCATCATCCTCAAGCAGCCATGGGCTACGGAGGTCCAACCAGACCACGCAGTTTACTTCTCCAAGCACATCTGTCCTGAGCTACATCTGCTGCATCCGGCCACTGCACACCAATTCTAACAAGGTCCTGTTTAACATTGTCTGCCCACCGCATCCTAGGTCTCCCCCTCCTTCTGAAGCCTCTAGGCACATTGTTCATAACCCTATTCGCCAATCTATAATTATCCATACGGGCAACATGGCCAAACCAGCGGAGTCTCTCTCTGCACAATATGCTGCTTAAAGGAGGTTGCAGACTCCTTTGCCTAACCTCATCATTAGTTACAAAGTTAAACCACCTAATACCCAAGATACTGCGTAAGCATCTAGAATCAAAAGCATCTAGTTTCCTGTTATCTTGTTTACACAGCGTCCAAGTTTCACTACCATAACTAACCCTAGAAAGAACCAAACTATTATACAGTCTAATTTTAGTCTTTAGGTGTATACGCCTATTTCTCCACAATCTCCATAGATTCTTAAAAGTCCCGGCAGCAATACCTATTCGTCTGTTAATCTCATGCCGCACATCACCAGTATCAGTTACATAGCTCCCAAGATAATTAAACTGTGACACCTGCTCAAGACTGCAACCATTCAGATTAACTGAATCACAACCTGCCTGACCAATTTTCATCACTTTAGTTTTCTCTCTGTTTATAACCAAACCTACTCTACTACCAGTCTCATCAACAGCTCGAATGAAAGAGTTCATCTCATCAACATCATTTGCCAAAAGCGCTAAATCATCAGCATAATCTAGATCAGAAATTTTCGTATCTCCAGCCCATTTAAAGCCAAAAGCTTTCCCTTGAAGTGAATTTCGCATAACATAATCAACAACCAAACTAAAGAGAAAAGGAGACAAAATGCACCCTTGTCGAACACCAGAAGTAATGCTAAACCAATTGCTACAAGACTTACCAACTCTCACACATGACTCAGTGTTATTATAGAGAGCTTTCATTATGTTAACTAACTTGTCTGGTATACCATATGATCTCACAATCAACCACAAATTATGACGATCAACAGAGTCGAAAGCCTTTTTGAAATCAACAAAGCTAGCAACCAAAGGTTTCTGAAACTCTAAACATTTCTCAAGAATCTGCCTAAGTGAAAATATCTGATCTACACATCCCCTACCACTTCTGAATCCACATTGCTCATCACGCAATTGCCTGTCAACCAGATTCTTAATTCTATTAAGCACAATCATGGAAAGAACTTTACCTGGAACAGAGAGTAGGCTGATACCCCTATAGTTATCACAAGAACTGCGATCACCTTTTTTGAAAATAGGGATAATAATAGCTCTGGTAAAATCTTTAGGAACCATGCCTTTATCATAAAAGTTATTCAAAATTTCAGTCATCCAAGTGATAACCAAAACATTCCCAGCTCTGAGCATTTCTGTAGTAATTTCATCTACCCCTGGGGATTTATGAAGTTTCAGTGTAGAGATAGCCAAACTAACTTCAGATTGTGTTATAGGGCCAACATTAAAGCTGCCAATGCATCTATCATCATTACAAACAATGGGAGTAGAACTAACCACATTGTTTAGAACATCACTGAAATGCTCAGCCCACCTAGCCATGACAGAATCCTCACCTTCTATAACCTTACCTTGTTTATCCTTCAATCCCTGTATGCCTGTCCGTTTTCTACCACATAAAACATTAACTATCTGGTACAGCTCTCTGCTGTTGTGCTGCCTAACCGCTTCCTCAGCTTTGTCAGCCAAGCTATCAAGCCAAAGATTTTTATCAGTAGCTAACTGATCCTTTACACGTTTATTAAGCTCTCTGTAATCTTTTCTATTAGGACTAGTAGGGTACTGATTAAGGACATTCCTGCAATTCCTTCTTTCTGAAATAAGCTCAATTGCCTTGTCACTTAAATAATTCTGCCTCCTCTGCTCCTTTTTTCCTAAAAGAGTACTGTTAGTTTCCAAAAAAGCCTGTTTAAAATGGCCCCATTCTTCCTCAACTTCAGTATTAAGCAAACCATGACTGTCATAATGACTAAGTAACCTATCATGGTAAGCTTTAGCTATAACTGGGTCTTTCAGAGCTTCAGTATTAAAGGTAAATTTTTTAACTCTAGCACAACACTTTTTAAGTTTAAGTTGCAAGACACTTTTAACAAGGTAATGGTCAGATCCAATTTCAGCTCCCCTATATGCCCTGGTATTTCTAACAGAACTAGCCCATTTGCTGTTAATTAATATATAATCAATCATATTCCTATGCAGCCCATCAGGTGAAACCCATGTGTATTTATGTATGTCGCGGTGTTTGTAATATGTGTTAGTTATTCTGAAACCATTGAGTTTACTTACCTGTAGGAGACGTTGCCCATTGCCATTGCAGCTACCAATACCAAAAGGACCTATTACTCCTCCCCAAAGGTCAGAGTCGGTACCAACTTTGGCATTGAAGTCACCAAGAACAAGGGTAATATCTCCTTTCTTGACAGAATTCAAAATGTCCTGAAGTTGTCCGTAAAACCTATCCTTCTCATCCTCATCAGCATCCTCAGTGGGGGCATAACAGCAGATAACATTCAAGTTTTTAATGCTTGTCTGACATTTTGCTGTAAGAAACCGTTCATTAATGCACTCATATCCTAGAAGAGCATCACTAGCATGTCTGCTGAGCAGCAGACCCACGCCTTGGTGATGCTTTCCATCCTCCCTCCCTGTAAAGAGAAATTTAAAGTTATTTTTAAGTATCTCACCTTTACCTGTCCATCTGGTCTCTTGCAAGCCTAGAATATCTAGGTTATAGCGCTGGAATTCCTGCATGAGGACATCAAGAGAATCTATCTATCTTATCTAATCTATATAATATAATCTATATAATATATCTTATATAATCTAATCTATCTCTATGTAATGTCCTCACGTTCCACGTTCCTGCAGAAAGAAAATGATTAGTACGATTTTGAAAGAAATTAGGTTTATTGAGATTGGTAGGGCCAACAATATCAAACAGCCCCCTGATCGCAGGCATGGGGCAAAGACCCGTTCCTCCTCCGCTAAAGGCTGAAGTCACCGATGCTGGTAGGAACTTCAGGCACCACCTTTTCAAGTGGACTTTTTCAAGAGCCACATGGCCTGCCTGAGACGCATTACTCCAGTTTAGGCTTGACGATGCCCAACTAGCTAAGTAAGGTTCAGGTACCTGCGATGGCCTCTGATTAGGATTATCCACCAGCTGATATAAGGTATCCCATGCCTCTGTTCACTTAGAGCTGGCAACCCAGAAGCAAACAGAAAACACAGCGGCAGACTCTCCCTCAACAGAGGCCCACCAGTGCAGCAAGTCCAGGATCCATAATCAAGCTCAAATCCATAAACAAGTCCAGTCTAGTAGGTATAAATGGTCAGCACCAGGACCCTGTGAAGTTGACCACTCCTCAGCAGGGTTGAAAAAAAAGAAAAAAGTGGCCGTAGATGACCAGATCAGCAGGCCATACTGAACTGGCAGCCCTCCCCTTCCGTTCCCTTCCAAAAGAGAGTATCTCTTTTGAAAGGTACTAACGGCCTGCACCACGAGAAGGCGGGGTCGGACATTAGGTGCTAGACCTGGCCGGTTCTGTGCATCATCACTAGGGATTGGTACACAGCTCTCCTTCCAGTTTACGCCTAGCTACCATTTACAGGCCCTTCTTATATCGCACCCGCTATATACATTTTCTGGACCTCCCTTGGTAAGAGAGAGACTCTTGAACTATTGATTCTTTCTAAAAGTTTTTTACTTTTCTAAAGGTTGCAGAGGATTTATTTTTTGCACTTGAAAAAAGGAAATGTAACACTAGAATATTGACTCATATATCAGATTGATACGTCTAGGCAAGAGTCCAACTCAGTGATGAGGATATTTTCATGTTTTTCATCTGCTATCTGTTGGTCGTGACAAGAACAGCCAATAAATAAATTTCTGATATGAACACATGCAGTTTACAACTCACAACCAATAGCAATCATGGAATTCGTAAATATTCTCAAAACTAAATCACTTCAGTTCAAAAGCTATTCATCTAAAAAAGTGGGCAGACCAGATAAAATATCTCCTAGAATTTGGATCACAAGTAATAATTTCCCCATCACTGGCCTATACCGTAAGCAGACAGCTTATTGGGCTGGAGGGCGGCTTAATAGAATACAAGTGTTGTGTGTAGTTCTTACCTGACTCCACAGAATAGAAGGTCTGAACAGCAGTAGAAATCATGTCATGAAGAGCTGTCTCTTTGCAAAATTTTGATTTTTTCACTTATTAAAATGTTTAATTTTTAGAAAACTGGGGACAAGACTTCGTCCTTCAAATATCTTGGGAAGGAGTATCGTAGTTTGGAAAATCTTGACGGCTTCAGAGATATCTATGTGCTTTCAACCTGCTCCATGATTTCTTGGAGATCCTTAGCTTTATGTAAATAATTTCTTGGAGGTGAGGTACTTAGCTTTATGTAAGACACTCTGCAGCTTCCATAGAATATAAATTCTTAGAAATAGTAAAAGGATTAAGAGTGATAAAAATATAACGATGATGAGGCGTGATTGAGGCTTCATTATCGACTGCTTAAATAATGGGTTTTTCATAATGCATATAAAATCTAGAAATAATAGATATAACTGACTTTCATTAAGTCAGTTAGTTGTATTATTCTATGAGCTTACAGCTTCGAGGAATCTTAATTCGATGCTATGCATAAGAATTTTTAATATAGATTATATTTACATAAGAATGTTAAAAAAACAATGAGAGTTATACAGAATCATAACCACTATGAATTACTGACGTACAAACTTTTCTCAATGTTCTAAATTTTCACTCCAGCCTCGTGATCCTTTTATTCACTCTATATTATTTAATTCCATACATTAAAAAAAGTATCTTTTTTAATTCCTGAAAAGTTTAATTTAATTTTAAAATTTAAAAAAATTAAATCTTTTTTAATTCCTGGAAAGTTTAATTTAATTTTAAAATTTTAAAAAAATTAAAATTAAATTTTAAAAAGTTTTATTCAATACATTTAACGTATTGAATACTACATCATTAATTATCAGCGGCTCATGTTGCAAGCCACGGACCTCGATATGTTACGGTATAGGCAAAGAAGGTCTAAGGAGAAGAAGGCTAGCTTTGCAGAAGCGTAAGTGGCGCCGTTCTGCGGAATTTTACCGAAGCTGAACGTGGCAAATTGATGTGCAGGCACAAAAACAACTTTAAGGGGCGATCTGCGCATGCGCAGTGTAATCATTTTAGCCCACTGCAGCTATGGTTTGTCTTACTATTGGTATATACATATATTGCGATTTAACCCTTTCAGGATCATAAGGTTTCTAAGAGTAAATATTAGTATGTAACTGTTTATTTTAGCTTGTTTAGACGTAAAATAAATAAAAATCATAAGAAAAATACATAACAATGTGTAGTTTTTTTGGAATTTTATTGGAAATATTTTTTCCAATGGACTATAAAGGTAACATAAATTATAGTTAGGCTTATTATGCAATGTCTTTTATTTATTGGTTTATTAGAACAAAATGTTAACTAAAATAATACAAAATTATGAAATAAAATTACTATACAAAATGATGTGCTAATTATGATATTCTGCGAAGCAATTTCTTTTGATTGTGAAGCAAAGATGGACATGCACAGATGCAACATTATTGCAAAGATGGACATGGACTAAACGTTCCCGTTTACGTAATTGCGTTCGGCATACGCTCTATTTTGACATTCTGTATAAAAAATGCGGATAAGGTTATAATTAAATAGGACAATCACCAATTTTAAAATGGGAAAAATGTTTCCCTTGGTCGTGAAAGGGTTAACCAGTGTTTCCAAATGTCTAACAGCCATGGCTGTTTGGCACAGTGGTAGCTGACCCTAAAGTTATTCAATGAGTGTTTTATTCCGTTCAGGAACACATTTTACGATACCTTGAAAAGCCGTTGTATGTTTATTTTGAGTAATTTTGCAGAATTTTTAAAATTAATATGTAAATTAATACATTTAATCATCTTGCGAATATATATAAGTCAATGTATGTTGCAGGTTTGTGTGCCCTGGAGCATATCGATGTACATTGGCTTCTGCACTCTGCTCTAACAGTGTAATTCTTTTTTTATGGTTGATACGGGAAGTGCCTGCTGCCATCTGTTGAACGTTTATACAAGTAAAAAACTAGATATGATATTTATTGAAAATATCAGCAATTGTATAAAATACAATTATATAGATCATGTTATCGTACATTGACACATAAATCTCATTTTATTATAGTATACTAAATGCTGTAGGTTGTTCAAAATATTAAAATTTCGTTCTTTAGCATAGCTGCTACCAGTTTCACAAAATTGGATTCTATTAAAGAAAATAATTTCATTACTTCTTGATATTTTCTCTCTAAACGAAAAGAAAATTATGACTGAACCTCATGAAGAAAATGAATATTTTTCAGAGTCAAAGTGTATGTAAAATTAGTCACGTGGTGTAAGCAATTGAAAACTTTTCTCGGCTGTGGAAAAATAATGCAGTGAATTCGCTCCTCTCCCTGGCTAGGTGGCTTCATTGCAATGCATGAATTTGCCATGTTTAGAGGGCGCTGTAATCGAAAAGTTTACATTACGTCTATTGAAACTAGCTCTCTTCTCCCTTAGACACTCCTTGGTATAGGTTTACAAACTACAATTTTGATTAAACGGATTTTAAACCTACCTAAACAGATAATAATATTTATATTGGTAGTTGATTTCATTCTCCTAAATTTAAATTATTATTAATTAATATCCTTTTATTTTAATTAATAGCCTTTAATAATTATAATTAATTAATTTCCTTTTAATAAACTTTTTTAAATATAAGTATTTTATAATATTTAAGGGAAAAATCGTAGAGTTTAGTCAAACAATTCTGCGCCTTGGGGCTCATCTTTTGGTGATTTTTATCTTGTCCTTTGCGACTGATGCCACTTATTGGACACCCACAGATGGAGAAGGTTAGGGGATCTTTTTTCTTGGTACTTCGAAAACTCATAATTATGCTACATGCTACACATTTTAGTCACAGTAAAAATTACTTTTCATTGCTTTCATTAAACATATTGTTGTAAATTTTAAATTGATAGGCACTGAGCGTGAGTATCAATAAGTATATTTACAAACAAATTACAATACAATGCAAATTATTGCAAAAAATATGGATGAAATAACTTATAAACAAACTAACTACTATCATACATAAGTGAATAACCCTTTTTCTACAGAGCATATAAGACCAGCTCTGTCTGTTCTACTAAACTACTGCCTCTTCACTTTGTCTGTCATATCACTTGAATACTTTCACTTCAGGTGTAAACAATCTTTCGTCTTTTGTTAGATCACTAGATTTATCTTACTAGCAAAAAAAAAACCACCACCCGCGAACACACCACATAAATATATTTCTTGTTTTTACTTATCATGCACTGACTCAGACTATCTAAATCTCCTTTTTCATCTGCACAACTCCAGCACATTGAAATTCTATTATTCTCTTTTTCAGGTGGGCTCTACATTCAAATTCGTTTGTTCTCGATGCGAGCGTTTCTGTAACGTTTTGTCATGAAGTCACTGCAACGCGTTCATCTGTCGTAACATTATTATTGCACAAAATCAAGTCATTGTGAATATTGCTTTTGCCTGATAACCTATATTGATGATACTTAAATACGGTTGTAGAAACAACTTCAAAGTGGATACAAGTAACATTCGTGGAATGTAAAATTTGAAATTCGCGCTTTGAGATCTTTTCTGAAGCAAATATTTAATAATCTATCTATTATAATATTTTATAATCTATTCAAGTATAGAATATCCAAGTTCTATACTTGAAATTACTGGATACATTGTCCGTTACGAACAACCAATATTTGAAATCGATTTGCATCAAGCTGACCAATGGACTGGACCATATTCAAGCAGACATCCCTAGGAGAGATATGACTCATGAAATGTTCCCATAACCAAAATCACGTGGATTGTCATTAGGGTGACTGAAGGTATTTAATGAGAAACATTCTGTCAGAATCAACAGATTTCGGCAGTAATAGTAACATGATTATGCATCACATCTTCTATTGAGTTAACGTTCTGGAAATATCCACCTTGTTGCAGGATGGAATTATTATATTAGACAAACACATTATAATGGTTACTATTGTTGGCATGTGCATGAATTTAACAGAAATGTTTATTCATAAAATTCCACATGAGCAATGAAAGTAAGAGGGGCATTTAAAAAGTTCTTGACATGCATCTGCAGAAAAAAAGATTGCATTTGCTTCAACAAAACTTTTACTCTCCTTCAAGCTACTTCCCTCCAGCATATACACTAAGTTGCAGACATTTACGCCAATTCTGACGCGCTTGCTGATAATCATGTTGGAAATACTCCACAACTCTGAATGAACGCATTTTGCATCCCTTGAGAAAGGCTTCTCAGCAAGTTCCTTTTTTATCTCGTTTTCTTTGAAAACGAGACATAATTTTCGCTTTGTCGACTGTCTGTTAACTTTTTTGCTTACAGAGATAAATTAAAAATCCTTTTTTGTTGCAATCCATTGGCAACATTGAATTGACCACTTAGATCCAGAGGGGGTTGAAAAGACATTTTTTTTAGCAGATAATTCTTTCTATTTAGAGATAAATGAAAAATTCGCTTTTAGGGTTAGATAGGTATTGATGAAATATTGCGATATGCACTTTTCAAATCTCTCTAAAGCTGTAATTACGCCCTTTAGGGGTGTAAATATTTAAAAATTTCAAAATTTCAAACAAATATTGTAAACGATGTATTTATTTTAGAAATCTGAAATTTTGATGGTAAAAGGTGAAGGTCACGAAATTTCCACTGTCAGCAATAAGTTGGATCATTATACCCAGAGGGGTGTAGTAATGATAAAAATATGAAATTTTGAACGTGGAATATGAACGTTAAGAAGTTCTATTGGAGACAATGAAAATGATAATCTGAAAATTCTTTTTTAATTTGATTAGTACTAATGATACAGATTACCGAAAAGATAAAACAGCGCAGCTGTAACCGAGGTTTACAAATAATATGTAGAGAATAGAAATATCAAAAATTATGTGTAGTTTTAAAAAATATTACACTGACAGCAGAAATCTACGCGTTTTCTGAAGGAGGTTTGGGAGAGCAATTGTTTAAATTTCAGAATTGAAAGGCAAATACTTTTATGTGGTATAATTATTAAAGAAATGCTTTTTCCCATCATGCGCGAGCTCAAATTAAAACTTTTAAGGAATAAAACAGTAGGTAAAGGAAATATTTCTTTCTCTTTGAAAACGAGATTTTTATATACGAAAGAGGCGATATTCGTCCTTCTACACAGACCAGCCACTGAACCTTTATTCAGATGTACCTAAACGTCACTTGCACAGCTCATATCCAAAATACGTGGTCACCTAAATCACCACGTGTTCTAGGCAACTATTTAAGACTGCTACTCGTCAGTAATCGTCACTAGTGTTGATCACAATGGGAAAAACAAAGGATCTTTCGGACTTCGATAAAGGGCTTATTGTGGGTGCCCGTCTGGCTGGAGCGACGATATAAAAACAGCAGAGCTGATTGGTTTCTCAAAAGGTGAGATATCTCGGATCTTTAATCAGTGGAAAAATAACCGACGTTGCTTGTCTAAGAGCCGTAAGTGTGGCGTGACGACAATCTTCAGGAAAGTGATCGCCGTCTTCTGAGAAGGCTTCTACGTAGAAACAGGACTTCCTGAGTGCAGCAATTGCCCGAAGCATTCAATGAAAGCCGTTCCCGACCCGTATCTCAGTAAACTATGCGCAGAAAAGTGAAGAAGATCGGTATTAGCAGTCGCATGCCTATACGGAAACCACTGATTTCTGAGAAGAACCGGAAAGTTCGTCTACAGTGGTGTTAGGAACACCGTGACTGGTTAACACAACTCAAGGTTCTGGAGGCGGTGTCATGGTGTGAGGCACGTTCTATTGATACCAAATGGGTCCCCTGATATTGCTGGAAAGTTGGTTGTTTTCCAAGGATTATCTGAAAATTGCTACCGATCAAGTCCATCCTGCAATGTTGACTTTTTTTATCCAGCAGGTGACTGCTGTTTCATGGACGACAATGCTAATGACCATCGCGCAAGATGTGTTCAGCAGTGGTTTAGCGAGCATGACACCGATTTCTACCATATTCCCTGGCCACCACAAAGCCCGGATGCGAACCCCATTGCGAAAGTATGGGACATGTTAGAAAAATAGATCCTGGAGCAAAGTCCTCTTTGGTGAAATCTGAGCGAGTTAAAGGACTGTCTGGTGAACGCCTGGTATCCTGTAGAAGAAAAGGCACTCCAAAACCTTGTGGAATCTATGCCAAACCGCATACGAGCTGTAATTCAAGCTAAAGGAGGTCCAACTCGGTATTGAATAAAGGTTTCTATTTCAGTGCCCGGTGTGTGTACATAAAATAATTAGTTCATAAGCCTATATCAAAATATTTATGAATATTTTAAAATTGGTTATCAGATATTAAAAAATTAACAGCTAGCAGTTTAGTTTAAAACAATGGAAAATCAATTAATTTTGTTCTGTATTAATTAATATTAGTAATTAATTCTTCTGCTGTCCAAGTATGGTATGATATAATAGGCCTTAGCTAAGGTTAACCATACCTAATAAGCGAAATTATTCACGTGAATGGGCCAAACGCGACAGGGAAAAAAGAAACAGACCAGAAAGGACTGGGGAAAGAAAGCCATAACATTCATTTTCTCCAAAGCGTTAAATTACACGCAGCGAGATCTGCATCAAAGCAACACGAAAAATCATCTAATTGGACTGGATTAGGAAGACCCTTGAGCAGTGGGGAGGGAGTGACTCACTCGTTAGTGCGCCAGACTCGTAATCTGCACTTCCTAAGTTCGAGTCCCGCCTTAGCCAGCGTTGAGATTATCTCCACAAACTCCCCGTCCTTTCCTATGTCACTAGGGGACAACAATGGGCTTGGAATGGCAACCGGCTGGGGGACGGGACGTTACATGTGTGGTTTTTATATCTCCATGTGTGGTTTTATATATCCCCATAGTCTCCCACACATGGGGATATAAAAACCTGTGTATGTTAAAGAACACGATCGATGGCCTTGACGACTCAGGGTCCCTGTGACCTAGCCATTAAGCCCATTCTATACAAAACGTACCGCTCAGAGTTAAAGCAACCCAACTCTTGGCCAAAAGGTGTAAATTTTATTGTGTTTTGCAAGTGGGAAGACTCTGAGTCTGCCACTTGCCACAGTTCTTTTAGGCCAATGGTTGATTGTTAGGCGATTGATAGTTTACTGACATACTATCTATGACTGGATGATAACTATCGGATTATCCACTGTGAAAACTCGTAGTATTCCCATGATCTTCCCAGATGCTAGACACGCTCCCCTACTGACGCTGACATACTCTTAAGAAACTTATGGTGCTAGGGTATCTATGATGTCCCACGGTATTTTTTATACTACCCCAGAGGGAGCGTGGTTGGCGTTATAAGACTCTGTGTCTCTGAAACACTCTAAGACCCTCTGTGTCAGGCTAGAGGCCTTTTGAGATATTTTTTTTTCAGGCTTTGTATATTTATTTTGGATTTCACCAACAAGGCATATGCTACGTGGGAGGCCCTCTGTCCCGGCATCTGGAAAGTTAATTGAAGTAACAGTGCCCAGAGGGGACGGAGGTCACCCCACTGCTCGCGGACGCCCCAGATGGTCAGGCGGAGAGAGAAAGAGAAAGGGTTGGCAACCACGAGAAGAAGAGAGCCGGTCGAGTTTCGAAAGCGTGCAGACATAAAATTGAAAAGCTGGTGAGTGCCGACTGGTATTAGCAGTACGTAGGCTCTCGGGAAAACAGCTGAACGGGGATAGTAAGCTGGTTTTGTAATTCATAGTAAATGAGCGACTAGTGTGTTTTTCCTCATCAGTCAATGTAGTTTATATCAATAAAGGATAGTTATTGTTTTACCAAGGACTAAGTTGAACCAATTTATTGGGAAGGAGCCTCAGCATCGAGTCCCTTCAATTGTGATAAAATCTTTGATTTTTGATCTGAAAAACTCTTTCACCCGTCGCGTATTGCGATCGAACCGAGGGGACATTCCTAAGTGGTCCCAATAGACAAACAAACGAAGAAGCAACATCACACTCTGCATCTGGCATTATAAGACTCTGTGTCTCTGAAACACTCTAAGACCCTCTGCATCTGGCGTTAAAAGACTCTGTGTCTCTCAAACACTCTAAGACCCTCTGCATCTGGCATTATAAGATTCTGTGTCTCTGAAACACTCTAAGATCCTCTGCATCTGGGGTTAAAAGACTCTGTGTCTCTGAAACACTCTAAGACCCTCTGCCTCTGGCGTTAAAAGACTCTGTGTCTCTGAAACACTTTAAGACCCTCTGCCTCTGGCGTTATAAGACTCTGTGTCTCTGAAACACTCTAAGACCTTCTGCATCTGGCATTATAAGACTCTGTGTGTCTGAAACACTCTAAGACCCTCTGCCTCTGGGGTTAAAAGACTCTGTGTGTCTGAAACACTCTAAGACCCTCTGCATCTGGCATTATAAGACTCTGTGTCTCTGAAACACTCTAAGACCCTCTGCCTCTGGGGTTAAAAGACTCTGTGTCTCTGAAACACTCTAAGACCCTCTGCATCTGGCATTATAAGACTCTGTGTCTCTGAAACTCTCTAAGACCCTCTGCCTCTGGCGTTAAAAGACTCTGTGTCTCTGAAACTCTCTAAGACCCTCTGCCTCTGGAGTTAAAAGACTGTGTCTCTAAAACACTCTAAGACCCTCTGCCTCTGGCGTTAAAAGACTTTGTGTCTCTGAAACACTCTAAGACCCTCTGCATCTGGCATTATAAGATTCTGTGTCTCTGAAACACTCTAAGATCCTCTGCATCTGGGGTTAAAAGACTCTGTGTCTCTGAAACACTCTAAGACCCTCTGCCTCTGGCGTTAAAAGACTCTGTGTCTCTGAAACACTTTAAGACCCTCTGCCTCTGGCGTTATAAGACTCTGTGTCTCTGAAACACTCTAAGACCTTCTGCATCTGGCATTATAAGACTCTGTGTGTCTGAAACACTCTAAGACCCTCTGCCTCTGGGGTTAAAAGACTCTGTGTGTCTGAAACACTCTAAGACCCTCTGCATCTGGCGTTATAAGACTCTGTGTCTCTGAAACACTCTAAGACCCTCCGCCTCTGGCGTTATAAGACTCTGTGTCTCTGAAACACTCTACGATCCTCTGCATCTGGCGTTATAAAACTCCGAGTCTCTGAAACACTCTACGACCCTCTGCCTCTGGCACACTATTGACTCTTTCTCTCCCGACAAGAGTGTTCTTCACCACAAAGGTATCATCTGCATTGTTCAGTATCAACCAATCGGGAGGAGCAATATATTAGCAGGGGCTTGAGCTTTGCTTTGATCTCCATGTTCCACATGGGTGGCTTCCTTTCCCAGGGACGCTTTGGTAGTCTCTTTTCTGTAGTCCCCAGGGTCTTCTTTGTATCAGTAACAGATGGGGCTCCTGCTCAAGTCACGTTTTCTGCAGGCATGAATACAGGATAGCGACTGGTGCCAGCCACTCAGAAATTTACGGAAATGGCTCGCAAATAATTTTCCAGATTTGGCCCCTGTGCCGAAATGCTTATATGCGAAAATCTACACAGAACAATATCATCATCTACACTAGGTTACAGACTAACAGCTTTCCCAGAGTATTTTCCTTTTCTGTTGCCAGAAGTAAGGACCAAAATACATCGAATTTGGTGAATATGGAAAACTCATTTTATAAGCTTTTACAACTCGTCAATTTAAATTTCACAGAATATTTGTAAGTGGGAAAGAATTTGTTTAAATGCATTTATTTAACTATTTTCTGAAGTGTACGTTTTTAACAATAATGATGTGTGAACTGATATATACTGGAAATCAATTTGTTGACATCGTCTTAAAAACTCATTTAGCACTAACTATATGATTAAATTTATTTGATAAAATATTTATAGAGTGGATTTTTTTGGAATCGATTACTTTTCAGTTGTTTTATATTGTTGATTTAGTTCTAATTAAAAAAAAATTTTTTTTTTGATTTGCGACATATAGGACAGAAAAGAATCCTAGAAGCTACTCCTAGCTTAATACAGGCCTTCTCATACAAGGACATGCCCTACTACGACCGAAGTCACTGCTGACCACTGCATTAATTAGAGCTAACACAATACACAAAGTTTGCCTTGCTGGAACAGTCGCTAGCTGCCTAACCACTCTGCCAGTTAAGGCTATAGCCACAGTTAATGTGATGATTTATTCCAAAATAGCTTTCACTGAAGCATTTGATATTGCAAAAAACGTGTCATTGACCTATAACATAGTGATATAGGAATAAGACAAGAATAGGTTAAAACAACAGACAGCTGGCTACCAGAAATTGGCATACTAAGTTTTTCTATCTAAAATCTAAATCTAATCTAAAAAATATTTAAAAAGATTGGTTGGGAACACACTACCAAAACGATGAAAACATGGCCTCAATAGGAAAGTTGTCAGGGTAACTAGCATGTCATCTAGAGTATGATGGTTTGACCCTGGTTTTAAAAATATTAACCGAAGTTTCGATGGATGCCAAAATCTTTATTGTTGGGCAAAGAGTATAGATCTCCATTAATATTCATTTCAGTTGACATAGAGTTTGCCTAAATTGAGTCATATAGTACTGTTTTAAATAACTATCACTAATTCTGACAGATTCTGCAGATACCAAACTTTTACTAATAAAAAGTTAGGGAAATCTCACTAATACTGCAGATACCAAAGTTTTATAATCAAGTCGTTTTTCTTCTGGAACAGACTGTAAAACTTCTGCAGCAGAATTTCTAAATGAAGCTCCAAGAAAACTGGCCTTCTGAAATTCATTCCACTCATTAGCTCTAGCGATTACTTCAAATTGTGTTTTAAATACTGTCAAAGATGATTGTCCATCATATGTGGAAAGTTTAATTGTTATTATAGCGATATGAATAAAAACATTATTGTCACTAAAATTACCATTGCCACAAGAAAAAAGTAGTGTTTCATTTCTTAAAATCTGAAACTGGCGTTCACAATCAGTGTTTACCCTATCAATTTGATGCTTATAATCTATCTTAACGCTATCGAGTTTTGTGTTAAAATCACAAGTGATTTCACTTTATCCATCAATATCATTTTTTACACTATGACTTTCAACGTTTAGATTATCACATTGTCTGTTAAGTTCGGTCTTAATGTCTTTACACTGATCAGTGATTTCACTGATTTTTTTATTCAAATCATTGTTCTGAGCAGTAATCTTACAAATTTGAGAAGCCACTTCAGCTCTCAATTCATTATTTTATGTAGCCATTTAGGCTTTCATGTCATGATTTTGAC
Source organism: Ryuthela nishihirai (assembly GCA_038380435.1). Classification (NCBI taxonomy): domain Eukaryota; kingdom Metazoa; phylum Arthropoda; class Arachnida; order Araneae; family Heptathelidae; genus Ryuthela; species Ryuthela nishihirai. Next base: position 94,882,022 of record JAWZYU010000009.1, read on the forward strand.
TGGCTATTTGAGCTCTCAAGTTATCATTTTGAAAGACTATCTCAGCTCTCATGTCACCAATTTTACTGCTATTTCAGCTCTCAAGTTATCATTTTGAGAGACTAGCTCAGCTCTCATGTCACCAATTTTAATTACTCATCCATACTTCTAGTGAAAGGCATTCAATAAACCATCCCAATCCTGGCAGGATTGAAATTGAGCGTGAGTTCAAATACAATAATAAGTAAGAATAATTCTAAAATGATGCAATTTATTATAAAAGTATGAATGAAAACCATTTCTATCTTTAACCATGAATGAAACTAAATTCAACCAACACAAATTTATATCAGTATGAAAATAAATCTGCAGAAGAACTTAGCCCGTATTATTATTCACAAAAAGAGTTGTTTCCTCTATAAGTCTTTCTATCTACACTCAAAGCAAAAAAAATAAAGCTTTTTACATCATTTAATAAGGGGCGGGAGTGGCTCAGTCGGTAGCGCGCCAGGCTCGTAATCTGTAGTTCCCAGGTTCGAGTCCCAGCTGGGTCAGCGTTGAGATTTATCTCCGCAAAATTCCCCGCGCTGCCCACGGTCAGTAGGGGAAACCGATGGGTTTGGAAAGGCCGCCGTCCGTCGGATGGGACGTTAAGCCGTGGCCCCGTGTGCGGGAGAGCCATACCCTGTGCACGTTAAAGAACACGCTGGATGGCCTTGACGGGAGGCTACCATCTGTCTCCCAACAGCTGTTCCAGTGGGTCCCCTCCCCTAACCTTCTCTGAGCCTTCGAGGTTCATGTGACCTGGCCATTTAGCCCATGGTGTGCAAAAAAGTGCCGCTCAGGGGTAAAACAACAACAACCCATTATTTAATAAGTAGCACAATCGTGTTGTGAACAAACCTGCAATCTATCGAGAATAACCTTACTAATTCCTAAACAACTAAATAACTATACACCAATTCTTTTCAGACGTTGATCACTACGCCTCCAAAGATGATTTTTTCCCCTTTAGTAATTTACTAACACGATCACACTAATAAACTTATTTGACCTCCCGCAAGCACAGCAATTAAAAACATTTTTTCTTTATGCTATACCGCACAGACTAAAACAAACTACGTTTTCCTTCACATTCTAATTCCTCTTAATTGCAACAACTTATTTTTTTATTTTTTTAAGTTAAATTCGTTCGAAGTGGTTTCAAAGCATCAAAATGGTACATCAAATCACAAGTTCATTGTAGCACGTTCGCCTGTCTTAATAATATTAAAAATAATCTGGTAACAGTATCTGCAGTGTGGGTTAAAAACACGAAGAATATTAGGGAAATTCTCCTGTGAAAATATTGTTATGTTGATATTTATATGTAGGATATTATATTCAATTTATGTAACATTCAGCACTTAATAAAATATAAGGAATAGGAGTGTGATATTTAATCTTTTCCTCCCAGGATCATAAAAAAACCTAATATCATATATTGAAATACAGAAATATTGTAGTTCATCTCGTAACAGAGGTTATAAGTGAAAAAAATATCTTTTGCCCTCCAGCGTATGTTTATAAAATGAACTGTTTCAGCTGCGAATTTAAGTTTTTTCTTTACAGATGAAACTTTCACATCTCTTTCTAATGCTTTATCCATTCAACTGGAAATGGACCTTATCTGCCTTCAAATGGTGATTTTGTATTGACGCTTAAGCGCAATGACTGAAAAAATTATCCATTCAAGGTTTGAATGATTTTTTATAAATGTTAATTTTACTTTGGCGCTCAGAATAACAATAGCGTATGACGTTTTTCAAAAATTTTAACACCGTAGTTGTTATTAATAGAGCATTGTTGCGTAACATCGAATATTTTTGATGTAATATAGGAAGATTAAAAATTTGAAATTTTGTCTCTTACTGTTTCCCTTCAATCAATTTACCTTACTGCGAGAAAATATAATTACAGACACAGAGATGTACAATAAAAGATGGATATCCAAATCTGTAGGTAAGGTTATTCTTCTTTGAAAGTGACTCTTTAGTCGGCATTTCAGTGTAAAGAAATATATCAGTGAATCAAAATGACCTAAATTACTTATTTATCTAAAAATTGTAGCAGTTATTTTAATTAAGGTAATCTTAGTTTCATGTCATTTAATTATTATCAATCATATTTTAATGTGAATTTTCCTGTTAAAGATAAAATACCAGATAACTTATTTTGCATTAAAATGTCCACAAATTCATTTTGCATATCAAACTGATGACTAATCTAACTTATTCTACCACTGAATCCTGTAACGTTGCTGCTGGGAAAAACAACCCTCTTCTCTTACTTTGATTTTACATATAAAATTTGACTGGATGTAATTATAAAACTGTTGGGGAAAATAGGAAGCCCAAAGTTCAGGGAATTTTAACCTTCCCACCAAATTTTGATCTATCTTTTATAAAGTAAAACAGTTCTGGAAAAGTCGTAGTCTTACTGCAAACTATATCAGTATTTGTGACAATGTCTAAATTGCCATATTCTGAACAATTATAAGAGATATCGAATATTACGCAGAATATTTAAAGAGCATATCATTGCACACTGAACAGTATAAGTTAATAATATAATTATTTTAATACATATAAATGTTATGGAAATAGTAGGTAGTTCAAAATTAAATAGCTTAGAAGAGAAAAATATCGGCTTTGAATTATTATTTCTACAAAATGTTTAAAATATACATGGTGCGTTCCTTGCTCTGTTAGTTTGCGCACTAATTTGCAAATGCTAATCTGTAATAATGATATATGACAATACAGTCGGCCCTCAACATTCGCGGGGGTTAGGGGCGCAGGACCGCCGCGAATATCTCTGGGCCCCCCCAAACCTTAACTCCTAATACTGTTAACCATATTTAACAAACAAAAAAAAAGTAAAACAATATACTCTACTGCAACAGTATGTTTCATAAATTTAAAATTACAGTATCAACAATTAGGCTAACACAGAGAGAGAGTGAGAGAGAAGCAATACAGTACACGTACACGTGATGCAATACATGTACAGTATTTAGAGAGCAGTAAAATTATTAAAGTTTATAAAACACACTTATATACACTACAGTACAATACAGTATTTCGTATCACTGTCTATTCTTCTGGCATTCACTCATCACTGCTGTTCTTCTGGCATTCGCTCATCACTGTCTATTCTTCTGGCATTCACTCATCCCTGCTGTTCTTCTGGCATTCGCTCATCACCGTCTATTATTCCGTCATTCGCTCATCACCGTCTATCCTGCCCACATTCGTTAATCACCATCTACTTTGCCACCATTCGCTCATCACCTTCTATTCTGTCGGCATTCATTGTCTGTTCTGTATAATAAAGCGTTACTAAATGGTTGATAAAAATTTAGCAAGATGTAATTTAAAAAAACATTTCTGAGTAAATTTTGCTCTTTTAAGTAAGGATGAGCCGTCCCGTGGCCGAGTGGTTAGCGTGCTTGGCTACTGATCTAAGGGACCTGGGTTCGGGCCCCGGGTAAGGAATGGGTGGACGTGTTGTTTTTTTGCTGAGGTCCTGCCAACCTCACAGACCTTCTACTATGGCATATAAACTGACGGGCTCCTGTCAGACCTCTGTGGCAAGCAGCTGCTCGAGGGGGTATTTTATTTATTTATTTATTTTAAGTGTGGGAAGACACACCATTTCATTATCCTGTAACTCCTTCTACATTTCTCTACGAGAACTTCGTAATCTATACCACTAAAATTTTCGCATATTTAATTCCTGTTTTCTACAAACATTCGGGTAATATTTTGAACCTAAATTCTGCTTTGTCAGCAAAAAGGTCGCTTTTTTCATATAAAATTAATTAAGTATTCCATTTGTGGTATTATTCCAATGCATTGTGTCCTTTAAAGTGAATATTCTCATTGAAGTTTCAATAAATTGCTTTCTTTTCTATCTAAAGTAATTTTTTAACATGTAAGCCATCAGTAATGATGTTATGCTTCTTCACATCCCTGCAGATCCCATCCGCATTAACATCAATTTCTTACCCGCGGTCAACAGTAACAGCTATCCGCGTCAACAGTAATCTTTTCTCTGCCAAGTACTTTTGAATGCAGATATCATCTGATAAATTCACAAATATCAGCATCATATCATGGCTCTAACTATAATATCACACGTAAAGGACTATAAAATAGTCTACTTAAATTAAAAATGAATGATGCTTGATTTCATTTGGCTGTGTTTTGATTTTCGAATATTTCATGTAACTGCACAAGACAGAAACATAAACTGGAGAGTTTTAACTTTAGGAATAGAGCAGTACTGATTTCAAGCAGAACTCAAATTCTTCAGGAACTGCTTCTAATTATTTGACTGGTAGCTAACAATGTATAAGGGAAAAATATTTGAACACAAGAAAAAATCGTGTATTATAAATTTAAAGATATATATCATTGACCGACAGCGATAATTTGTAAACTTTACCTTTTAATAGGCTATATACCCTAAAAATTACTTTAAAAGGCATAAACTATCCAGGTTATTCGAAATCAGGTTCAGCTACTTCAAAAATTGTGGACCATCTTTAGCTGATGGTGGACTGGAAACATTAATTTTTATATTTTCCAAGTAATGTTTCCATCCACGACTAACACAATGAAATAGGACTTTTAATCCAGTCCACGACATTTGAACTGAGAAAAGGAGCCCAAAACAGATATAATGTCTGTACCTCATTCTCCTCCGCACAAGGGTTACAAAAAATGTCCTAATGTTACTCTAGCCGTTCACTCTACAGTCATCCGGGGTAACTTCATTAGTCACGTTCTGTCTGTGAGGTTTGTTTCCTCCTCAATTGTTCCTGGTGCGGTGAGTCAAATGTGAAAAGTGTTCACCGCAGCGACGATCTCTAGACCCCATGTCGCTTACCTTGGTTTTCACGAGCGAAGGAAATGACTGCGCTACTGTTTCATGTCTGAAGAGCGAAGAGATATTTCCTTTTTCCTTTGTTGGACCACTTGACAGAGTCCGGATGGGGGGAGTCACCTGGATAGAACTTGGTGACTACCCATTGACCAACTTTGAGTAGCTTTGACAGTTTGAACAACTGCCATAAGCCTTCTATGATTCATTTATTTTCTTTTCAGAGATAATCATCAACTCCAGAAACTGAAATCTGGAAGGCTTCTTTCTCAGTGGCACAAGGGTTGGGGAGAAAGGTTGAAGGATAAAGTTAGGTCAGGGAAGGGGAGCAAAGAAAACAATAAAATGGCTGAAGCGATTGAGTCTTAAAAAATACAGCGATTCCACATTTCAGAAACTGTAGGCATGACATACTTTTCCCACTCAGGGAAGAGAAGTGGGGAAGCGGAAAAAGAGATCCTAAGCCAGGAGTAGTTTGGGGGGGGGAGAGAAGGGCACATTTCCCAGGTTTGATCTCCTTCGACACATACTGGCCTCCAATGAGGGGTACTGCATGACCCAACTCCAGGGAATCATATCAGATTTTCGTTTTTCATCCAGTCACACTACAATGGTTAACAAAAAGAACACTCAAAAAGAAAAGTTTATTTTTTCGCAGACACTATCTGTCAGTTAATTTGGTGTGGGCCTTGAGGCTTCAAAATGTCACAGATTCACTTCAGATCAGGTCTTCCACAGTATCATCATGGGAAAAAGAGACTTGCACTCAAAGTTGTGGTCTCTGAATTCTAGTTTAGAAAAGCACGTTCTAAGATTTGAGGAGGAGTCGGTCATATCCATGATCTCTCATGAATACGGGCATGCCACTATTCATAAGTCATTGTTAGGTTCTTCAGGGCACTGGCTGTTCTGGCCAGTTTCCTGTAAGTCTACCTGCAGTAATCAAGTGTCCCAGATAGGTGAGTGACTGTTTAAGAAACAACATTTTGATGGCTTGAACTTAAGTTTGAAAGCTCGTAGACAGTCAAAAACATTTTGCAACCTCACTGTGTATTGGTCGAATGTCTGGGAGTCAACCATAATGTCGTTTAAATGCAGCAGTACTTGCTTCTGATATAGATTTGGTAATGTACTCATTGGCATGCGATGAGTACATTATCTACGAAATTCTGAAGCGTTGTGACCATTACGTAAGCCAAATGGCAAGTAGTTGAATTCCAATAGCCCCTTCCTACTGATGGATGTCGTCATCTCAAGGTTATGATGGTGCACAGGGACTTGCCAAAATCCAGATACCTTGTCTGTGGAACTAAAGAACTTGGCATGCGCCATTTGGTTTTGCATGAAGTTGGCATCTGATCAATGTCGAACGTTTCTTACTGAGTGATCGTCATTTTCGTGTTCAGACAAGCGGAGTCAGTTGAAGCATTGGCTTCTCTGATCGGTTCGATCAGAGAAGCCAATGCTTCAACTAATCAATCAATGCTTCAACTATCAATGACTGCCCTCTTAAATATCTCATAGCTTAAATCCGTGCTTAGTTCCTGTCAAGCATTTACAAATTCAGCTGGCACACCTCTGAGCTACAAGCAGGCGATGATCGCCATCTCACTCGTTTGCCATTTTGACAAGCAGGTGATGCTCTCTAACTGTTCGAAAAAAGTGGTGGCCGCAGCCATTGCCTTTATCTTGGCATCCTCTCTAGGTTCACGAAGTTTACAAAACACGCTATTACAGGTTCCCAGTAGGTTCGGTTATCTTGTTAGGTGGGGGTATCTAAATCCTTGTTTCTTCCATCTTTTGCCCCACCAATCCCCTAATGCTGTAGGTTTGGTTTATGTATGTCTTTTAATTGTACCTCCAAAAGTTCAGGCAAGCTGTACACATAAATACAGTTTGCATAAATTCACTAATCAGATAAAGTAAAAGGTATCTTGTCGACCATTTAGTAACTTCATATCGAACGCACCTATTCCTTGGGTCAAGTCTAGCTTTCTACTCCCACTTTAGCTTGTTGTCTCATCTCACACGGCAAATAAATACAGTACATGAAATGAATAAAATATTGAAACAACTTTTTTTCATAGATGATCCAGCAAATCTTTTCTAAATAGCATACGTTTACACTCTTCACTACAATCAGACTGATCTTTGAATATTTTTACACACTATCTTAATCTTAGGGCTTCCTAACTCAATTGTGCTACTGACTGTTCCAAATGCTGACGCCTGATTACAGTGTCGAAGCAAAGTTAACTTGTTTTTGTGACCGATTAGGTTTGTTCACTCATATATATGGGTGAGGCACTGAAATGTGCAATTTACATGATTGTAAAAGTAGAACGATTTAGTCTGCACTCAGCGGTCACCATCAGGGTGGCGCAAAATTTCAAAGAGAAGCGATTCGAAGTTTAAATTCTAAATAGCTTTGTTCATTTTCAGCTGATTAAAGTCCTGCAGTGGAAGTAAGTTTGAGGATTCTTGTACAGGAGCAAAAGTGACTGTGTAACTGAGATTTTCAGTGCTTTACCGGGAGCCCTTGGATGCATTTTTCTTGTTAGCAACAAGAGGCGAAGAGCAGAAAGACATTTTCCCACGTTCCGTGTCGGTCACTATGCTGAAAGGAACAATAGCTGGAGAGTTGAGGTGCCGAGATTCGGTTTATGCAGTTGGGAGGAGGGGTGCGACCGGTTTTCAATGATAGTGGGGGTTGGAACTCACGTAACAAGATGCACCAGGTAGCAGGAGGAAAAGGTGTGTTAAAGTTGCGGTGAAGGCGAAGATTTTGAGAGTTTATCGGAAGGCATTCCAAAACTTTGAGTTTTTGGAATGGGGGAAGTAAACGATGAATACAGAGTCGAACTGAGGGATTACCTGACCTTCAACGACAATTTTTGCAAGGGCGGTGCATGGGGATTTGTTTTTAATTTCTCTTTTATGCTCGGGAATCTTGTGCTTTACGGTGCGTGTTGTAGCGCAGCCGATATGCAAGTAGGGGCATCTGTGGGGGAAGTGGGGGATAAGTAATGAACTCCTAACCCTCACTTATAGAGAAATAACTAACATCCATTTGCATAAAGAGGATGTATTGGTGCTCCCCTAATCCCCACTTAGCCCACTAATTCCTCCTCTTTCTATATCGGCTGAACTACAATCACTGAAAAGCAGAGGATTGCCGAGCATAAATGTCACATTAAAAGCAAAACTCCAAGCACTGTCCTTGCCAAAATTGTCCTTGAAGACCTGGTGGTTCCTCAGTCCGACTCTGCATTCATAGTTTCTTCCCCCACACCAAAACTCAAGTCACTTTCCTAGAGTCTAGATCCTAGAAACCTTAGAAATCTTCGCCTTCAGATACAGATGCTATAAGTTTAGCATACGCCATCCCTCTGCTGCCTGGCGCATGTTGCTACGTGAGTTCCAATTCCCACCACCCACCACCAAGGGTCAAATAGCCGCACCCCTCCTTCCCACTAAATAAGCCTAATCTCGACACCTCAGCTTCCCACCTATTGCTCCTTTCAAAGTAATGACCGGAACGGCACTTGTGAAAATAGTTTTAACCTATTCGCCTCTTGTCGCTAAAACGAAAATGCATGTAAGGGCTCCTAACAACACACTAAAAATCTCAGCCTCCAGCTGACTTTTGTTCCAGTACAAGAATTTTGAAACGTTCTTCCTTTGTAGACTTTATTCAGCTCAAAATATCTTCAAGAAAAAGGCTACTAACTGTTTTAATATCGAATCAGTTTCCCTTGGAACTTTGCGCCGCCCTTATAATGATTGCTGAGTACACATTGACGTAAATGCTCAACTTCTACAATCAAATAGCACATTTCTCTGCCTAACCCATATACGTGAGTGAATTGTGTATGGGTATTGTAATTGTACACTTTATCTTATAAGCCTGAGGTCGGTAGTTAGCACGTTTGGCTACTGATCAAAGGGATCTGGGTTCGAGCTCCGGTTAAGGCATGGATATTTGTGTTGTTTTTCTGCTGAGTTCTCGCCATCCTCACTCTCCCCAGGGGGGGTGGGTCCTTCAGGACTCTCACCCCCAATTATGAGAGACCTTCTACTGTGGCGTATTAAATTGACAGGTTCCGGTCAGATTTCTGTAGTTTCTGAGGTTTCTGTTTCAAGGGTTATTTATTTTAATTTAAGTTAATAATGATGCCGTGAAATTGTTTCTCGATATTTCACTTCCATTTCTACAGTTTCTTTTAGAATTTGTCTTATTGCGTTGTATCTACTTTATTTTCATTATGAAATGTTGAGTGTCGATGTTGCCGAAATAATTATCTTTAAATATTTTATGTGCTAACCTATACGTTTAGATGAATTTGATGATTGATATCTTGGTTTGGGAAAAGTAATATTAAAATATGATATCTGTTAGTAAATTATTGTAATCATGGCCGTATCTAGGGAGAGAACAAGGAAGACATGCCCGCCCTTTTAGAATGATAGTAAGGGTAATAGAGACACTAAAAATATAAAATTTATTTATATTTCATGCATTTTTCAATAAATTTTCTGAAGGTATTTGAAACGAAGAGGGAAATGTTTTGCTGCATTGGAAATCCAGTCTGTTGTCCCCTCCCCCCTCGATTTGTTTCTAAATCAGGGTCTTATCGTTATAAACTAATGAATGAAAAATCTGTAGCGCTGTAAAAGGCCCACTTTCAAATATAGCGTTAAGTTCACTAGTATCACCTATTGAATTTGAGTTTAATTTTATATATGCTAGCAGAATCATATCAATTGACTATTGCAGTAGTTTTATATAGTTAGTCGTTACATTGTTGAAATTAATTGCTTTTAGATAACTATATATTAAACTAAAGCAGCTAATCCGTGTTCCAAAAATAAATTTTACACATACACACTTTGAAAATACTAAACTAATGGTTAGTTTTGTACAAGGGGAATGTTAGTGTTCAGTTCATGTTCTCACTATGCTTTGCTAAATGTCATATGGTTCATACATACCCGAAGAAAGAACTGAATATAGCACAGCCTTATTGATATAGGACTTAAATTGTCAAAACATTAACTTTTTCAATAAATATGCCATTTGTATACAGGACAGTGATTTCTCCCCTGGCCAAAAGTTTACAGATTATCTCCTTCCTTTGTATTTTCTTTTACAAAAAGATCTACCTGAATATTCTGATGTATGACCCAAATCTGCCTTTCTTGACGATCATTTGAAGTAACCCCCTCTCACAAGTTGCAGACTAGCAAGAATTATATCAACTCGTTTTAGGTTTCACGTTTTTTAAACTGGGTTTGGTTTTAGACCAACACAGTATTTATAGTACGGTTGATTTACACATGCCAATTTTATAGTAGGTCTGATTTTTAACGAAAATGACTGGTAGTTCGATTTAACTCGATTTCTGCATTATTGCTCAAAGTCGTCTCTATGGCAATACAAATATTTCTCGGATGCTTTCTTTGCCTCATCCATCCGACTTATCTTTGTTCATAATTTCAGCACTTCGAAAAAGATTTTTCGTATTTACCTCTGCAAGTGAGTGGTTTTAAACAGTTATTACACATAAATACATTTGTGAACCATACATTTGAACGTGAGAATCCCTGAAGAGCTTCTCACATTCACATGTATTTATAAAATTCTATGATACGAGTTCTAGGTTTGTTCACCTCATAAATAAAGTGAAAACCAAAAAGGGTTTTTACCTATTCAGGTAAATATTTCAAATCATGTATCGAAGCACTTTTACTCCAATTGCATACTAGAGAAACATTTGAAACGCAGTGAAGTTTTATATATCTAATCAATACATTTCCCTCAATATACATATGCCGTTAAATCCTCCATTCAAATCCAATTTCACAAAGCCATACCTATTATGATCTGAACGATCCCTGTAGAATGATTAGTTAATTGTAGACTCTTATATTGGAAAACGAGATAACGAGTGGGTTCAGTTATCACGACTTTGATCCTCAAGTTTTTTTTACGCAAATGATATAGTTTCCTTATAGATGAAAGAAATAATCGTTTTTCTCAAAGATTCACTACTATGTAGAGAACACACATGATTTAGTAACTTTTCCTTACATCTGAACGTGAGAACCCCTGGGGAGCTTCTCACATTCACATGTATGTATAAAATTATATGATACGAGTTCTAGGTTTTTTTTACCACATAAATGATCTTGAAAGTCGAAAAGGGTTTCCTAATGTTCAGGTGAATATTTCAAATCTTGTATCGAAGCACTTTTACACCAATTTTATACTATAGAAACGTGAGAATCACAGTAGTGTTTGATATATCTAATCGATATATATATATCTTAATATATATGTGTCGCTAAATCCTCCATTCAAATCCAATTTCACAAAGCCATACCTATTACGATCTGAGCAATTCCTTTAGAAAGTTTAGTTAATTTTAGACTCTTTACTCATATTGGAAAACGAGATCGCGAGTGGGTTTAATTATTAAGACGTTGATCCTCAAGTTGGGTAAGAAATTGATACGTTATTTCCTTATTGGAGAAGGAAATAATAATTTTTTTCCTGAAAGATACACTATTATGAAGAGAACACCCACACTTTAGTAACCTTTCCACACATCTGAAACTGAGAACTCTGCGCAGTTCAAAGTGCGCTGACAGAAACACCTCGGATTCATTGCGCGTTTCATTTTGAATTAATGTTTGGTCGTTGCGCGTTCAAAAACCCTTTACTGTTGCCAAATTTTTCGCGACCCCCACATTCAGTTAGGCGACCCCATATGGGATTGGGACCCTTAGTTTAAAATGCTGTGCTCTAGTGGACAGTCGCTTGCGAGAAGCGAAGATACACATGGAGGTTTTTGACTATTGGAGTAAGGTCTAATTTGTTCCCTTTTTTATATTAGATCTAGCACAAGATGCCATAAAATATTTCCATTGAATTCACTCAACAGAGAATTCTAATTGACCCTTTAATGGACGTTTTATGGTATTTGAAACCCTCTTTTTCCTTCCACACTAGCTGCCTATGTGTGGAGGGGTTTTCTCCAGGTTAGAGCAAAACACTCTGACATGGATGGTGCCTTGACGTGGCATCAGAGCTTTTCACTAAACCATCTGGCAGATATGTTTCGAATATCGAAGTAAGTGATGTACTTATAAAAATCTCTGTGAGTCAGCATATAGTAGGAAAAAAAACACGAACTGCAATCCTTACCGAAATTGCAGTGTGGCAAAAACAAAAAGAAAATTGGAGATATTTCCAGAAAAATTTCAATTTAAAATAAAAAATGCAAAAACATTAGTTAAAAGCTGTGTATTATTTACCTGGTGATCTACATTACGCATTTAACTCAGAACTGCATCAATATTACATAAAAAATCTCAGTGCTATTTTATTTCCACTCAGATGAATTGCGGAATGTTATGCCGTGAATCCTCTATCAATACTGATAATAAAATTATATTCACCAGACCAGGCCCGGATTTAGAAATAAATAAAGGTAGGAGAGAGGCAATTGACCTGATCGAGCAGAAAAAAGTGAGGCAAGAAGCTGCAATTGCATTGCAGTATAACAATCCCATCTACCTCTTTTAGACGTTTAAAAATTTCTTGAAAACTCTACAACTGTACTAAATATATAATAAAAGTAAAATATATATTTTTATTATACAGGGTGATTCAGAATTCATCATCAATATTTGGTGGGGAGGTAGGTAATAAGAAACGAAGGAGATTTCACATAGGAAAGCATGGGCGCATATGCCATGTAGTAGGGCAAAATGACCCCAGTTCAATGATGGAAAGAACACATAAGAAGGAAGTGGTAAGGAAAAAACATTTATTATCTTACATGTAACATTTCTTTGCATTGGTTGTACAGACTTACAAGAGGTGCTCGAACTGCCGACCATGTGCTAGAATGCATGACTCACAACGGCGTTGCATGGACAGCCGGACCCTGTGGAAGATGCCTGGCATTTCCCGGATGTTTGAGGCAGCAACTGATATGCGTGCTACAAGATCTATAGCTCTATCAACAGGGGTCTCGTACACCATGTTTTTCATAGCACCCCATACAAAGAAATCGATTGGAGATAATTCCGGTGAACGTGGTGGCCAAGAAACCGGTCCACCGCGGCCAATCCATTGACCACCAAACTGTCTGCGTAGGTAAGCACGCACAGCATTTGCGAAATGTGCAGGAGCGCCGTCATGCTGGAACCACATTCGCCGGAGACTACCATCAGGAACCTCGTTCAGAAGATCCGGTAACACAGTCTGAAGAAATGTTAGGTACTTGGCACCGTCCAAACGGGATGGTAGTAAATACGGGCCCAACAAACAGTCACCGATAATCCCAGTCCACACATTGACAGCAAAACGTTGTTGCGCAGCTCCAGGTCTTGTACCGTGTGGGTTCTGATGAGCCCACACATGCCAATTGTGTGTGTTGAAGACACTCTCTCGAGTGAACAACGCCTCATCGGTGAAAAGAACATACGTTGGGAAATTGGGATCAACGGCTGTTCTCTGCATGAACCACTGACAAAAAATAACACGCTTGGGATGGTCGTCTGCTGCCAATAATTGCACTCTTTGCAGATGAAACGGATGTAACCCTTCATCGTGTAATATCCGCCACGCTGTTGCTTGCGAAATTCCAAATTGCCTAGCCATACCTCGTGTGCTAGCACCAGGTTGTTCCTCGATTTCCTGTAGGACAGCTTCCTCTACTGCTACTGCCCGTGCCGATCTGCGCCTCCCTCGATTAACATTACTAGCAGCAAACGATCCTGTTTCACGCAGTTGGCGATGAATACGTGAAAACATTTGATGCTGTGGCACACGGCGGTTTGGGAAGCGCGCTGCATACAATTGCCTGGCTCAAAGACATCGTTCTCCTGCCGCACCGTAAGTTACATGCATATCCGCACATTCATTCCACGTATACCGGTTCATGTTACTTCTGCAAATTCACCTTGTCGAATGACAACTGACTGCACGCGTCAAACAGCTGTGCTTCTGTATGAGAGGTGTGTACACACAGCGCCCTCTACACCATCATGCGTTCGTCTGCCCCCATACTTTCCTATGTGAAATCTCTTTCTTTTCTTATTCCCTTCCTCCCCAGTAAATATTGATGATGAATTATGAATCACCCTGTATATTTAGTTAGCAATATATATTTAGTTAGTTTGGATGTTATATATTATATATTTAGTTATTCAATATACAATAAATTAATAACGTTAACATATTCCGAACTAACTAAATATATATTTAGTTCTCCCTCTTGCTCCTATAAATAAAAATATAAAACTTTAAGAATGTTTTTGCTGCATTACACTAATGAGCATTCTCCAACCTCCCAAACACATCCAATAAATCCGGCTCTATAATAGATTAATTTGCAATGCCAAAATATCAAAATGTGGTAATTTGAAAACAGCAGAAATTATAACAACTGTCATTATACAGAGTGTACAAAATATAATGTAACAAAATTAAACAGTAATAACCCATGATATAATGAACGTATCTTTATACTGATGCTGTTACAAAGTCACAAAGGATGGTAGTTTTATATGCAAACAACTACATGAGCACAATTCGTCGTATCCAATCGATAATCGGTCTTAATCCATGAACTTTGATGCATATCTGGAGTAGTGTTGAAAATGCTGTTAGAGGATCACAAAAGATTTAATTAGTTTCAACAAAACGAGACTGTGAGGGAGAGGCTGACTTTTCTCGTCTTATGAAGAACATTCTCCTCAAATTTCAACTCTCTTGACTCTTTTGTTTGGTTTTATGTGGAAAATATCACGTAAAGTAATCCTGCTAGTGCTCTTCCGAACCCGAACATCGGGATCTCAACTGTCATTTTGAAGATTGAGCCAGATATGCTTCAACGAACACGGATTGCAATTGCTCTTAAGTTGAAGGAATGGTTCCCACGTAGAAGTTATTGCATAATATAATCCTATTTTTTAACTTTGTAACAGTATTCATTTGTAAAGATATATTCATTATTTCGCGAGTTATTACATTTTTATTTTGTGATATTATTTTGTGTACACCTTGTATTATTTTTCAAACTGCCCCCTTTCTCCCTCTTGCCTCAATTGTGGCTTGCCGTATTGAAGGAACGTAAAGATTGAAAACCTTCTCGAAGACAACAACATGGGCTTTACTTTTCACATGGCGCATTATAGCCTCAGTTGCTGATAAGCCATAAAGCTCAAAACAACGAAATCCAAAAAACTGTATTCTTTCAAAACTAAGAAGTATAGTAAGTAAATTTTGTCATTCTTGTTTCCCTTACCTACAATGCGAAAATCTCACATACAGCAATAGGCCTATCCGAACGGGCGACTCAACGGATGGAAGGGTGAATTCCAGGACACCGATAGAAGTTGTTTCTGCTTCAGATGGGGAAAAGTATGAAAATATCGCAAGACAATGCCGATTGCAATAAATAAATAACGAAAATACATTTGAGTTTATTTGCGACCGAGTATAGAATAATTTCTAACGTCTTGCTTTGTCGTCATCCTCCTTTTTGGTTTTGTTTTATCCCTTGCACTTCATGACGTGTTGGCTAGTTTTTCTAAAAATATTCCTCTCCAAAATTAAAAAAAATCTGCTGTCCTCCCTTGGATTCCCTTTTATCTGCACTTGTCCCCTTCCTCACAGTTGCGAGTTCCTTTCATTGCGTGGTGCCTGCGTTAGTTTGTGTGATGGATGCGCTACATTGCTTCAAATTGTTTTTATTTTGCTTCATTTTTGACAGTTTGCCTTCGGTCAAGACATTGTCCAATTTGTTACCTTCCAAGGGGAATAGAGTGCTTAATTGGCCTAAAATTCCCATTAAACTGCTGTTTCATTTAGTCACTGTCCTGATAAGATCAACAGGTGCACGCATTGAGAAATTGCCATTGTCAAATTAGTACTCCTCCCAAAGATCGGATGGCTGTCTGCCACGGGACGCAATTGATGAGCTTGTTAAATATCGAGGTGCGGGGGCGCAGTCGTCACTTCTGCAGCATGAAAAATCGGAATGGAGACTTACCTACGGAGCGTTTGGCGGGAAAGGTTATTATTGAAACTTGAAGGTATCGCTTGCGCCAAATTTTGGTAGAATGCAGCTAGTCATCACGTGCTATTTACTAGCCTTATTCCGGATACACAAACGAACGGGACACGTGTCACGATATCAATGGTAGAGATTATCTGTTTCCCTGTGGTTTTGTTGGTGTTTGAGCGTTCGGTCCAAAATTCACTGCTCTGTTGGGGTAACAGATCAGGTTCTTAGCTGCAGTAGGTCGGGAGTGATCCGTCGAAAAGTGTCCAATATTTCCGGGACGCTGCCGTCGCCTACCATGCGAATAGAGTAGTACGTGGCGAAAGCTGGAAATGAAAAGAGTTATCAATGATCCTACTTTCGTACCAAATGTTTGGAGTGGGTTTATCATCCTCCTCCTCCTCAAGCAACCATGGAATACGGCAATCCAACCAAACCGGACAATTTAGTTCTCCAAGCATATCTGTCGTGAACTACATCTGCAGCATGTGGAAACTACACACCAATTTCAGTAAGATCCTGTTTGGCATTGTTTTCCCGCCGCATCCTAGGTCTCCCACTCTTTCTGAGGCCTTTAGCCACACTGTTCATAACCTTATCCTCTAATCTAAAATCATCCATAAGGGCAACATGGCCAAACCAACGGAGTTGCTCTCTGCCCAATACGATGCTTAAAAGAGGTTGCTGACTGCTTTGCCTAACCTCATCATTACTTACAAATTTGAACCACCTAATGCCCAAGATACTGCGTAAACATCTAGAATCAAAAGCATCTAGTTTCCCGTTATCTTGTTTGCAAATTGCTCAGGTTTCACTACCATAACTAACCCTAGAAAGAACCAATCTATTATAGTCTAATTTTAATTTTCAGGTGTATACTCCTATTTCTCCACACTCTCTATAGATTGTTAAAAGTCTCGGCAGCAATCCCTATTCGTCTGTTAATCTCATGCCGCATATCACCAATATCAGTAAGATATAATCCAGTATCAGTCCAATACCAGTATCAGCTACATATATATCGCTCAAGCAGTTACACTCAAGTTACACTTGAGCAGATGTCACAGCTTCTGCTTCTTCTTCTTGCTTTTTGCTTTTATAAAAATTGAAACTTCTTGGAATATTGAGCCAGTTTTTACGTAATAACGTTTCCTTAGCAATTTTGCCAACAATTTCATTTTCTGCAACGCAGACATGGCTTTCCAGACTGCACATTTAACTCAATGTCCCCTTTCCATCATTTTATTCGCGAACTTCAAAATGTTGCAAAAAAGCTCATTGTTGCTAGATTTTCTCGGATATCCTTGTCAAAATTTAATAAATGATCGACAATCAGACAGAATAACAACTTTGTGACAGGACAGAATAGTAGCCCACTTAAGGGCCATTTTTATGGCTACCAATTCAGTTGCGAAAATTTCAGTTTGGTCCGGTAGTCTAACTGCTAAATGAATATTCTGATCTGGGATCCAAACTGCAGCAGCCGCTCTTCCCTCGTGCTTCTTTACAGAGCCATCCGCAAAGATTTTTTAAAAGAAGCATACTTTGCTTCAATTAAAGTTTCAGCTAACGTCTTGGGTACATATACATCTTGAATTTTCTTAGTAGAAATATCATGTATATTTGGAAAACAAGGAATTTTTTCAAAGATGAAGGGGGGGGGGGGGGAATCATCCCATTGGTCCACTGGTCGCTGGAGGCCCCGGACGTCTTCGAACAGAGGAAACTCTCTGATTACTTCATAAATAGGACATGTTTTCCTCAGTGAATTACTGAAAATCTTCTCAACCAGTGAGTTACCTTTGAGAACCTTTGTTTATAGATCATTCTTAGAAACTGTTGGAAGAGGACATTGGGTCTCCTTAGAGAAAGAGGTTCCAGATTGGCTTCAACAAGAAACGAGACAGTAGGACAAAGAGGGAGTTGGGTCAGACTGATCCTTACGGCTCTATTTTGGATTTTTTCCAATTTTTAACTGAGGTGGAGCTAGCATTTTCCAAAAAGAAATCCTCCATTTTCCAGTCTGGATCTTATTAAGACTATAAATGTTAAACATTTGTTGAATGCTGTTTCCTCGGAGCCAGACATCGCAGGATATTTGCAAAGGGTCTTATAGTTTCTTCCATGAATTCGATGTATTTTGACCATTTCTGTTCCGAATCTAGTACAACTTCGAGAAATTTATGGAATTTAACAATCTTTAGTACTGTGTTGTTTATCCTCAACTGTAAGGAAGGAAATTTGCGGAGGGAGCAAAAGGGGAGCACAACAGTTTTTTCTGGTGATACCATTTTCTGGTGTAGTCTTCATTTATTGAAGTAAATTCCAACTTCAAAAGCGTTTTCTGAAGCTGTTCCACCAATGATTGCAAATTTCTTCCAGATATCCATATTGCGATATCATCCGCAAAAACAGAGAACTTGACAGTAGTAGGAAAGGCATTTAGAAAATCGTGTAAAAATAAATTAAACAATAAGGGACTCAAAGATCCGCCTTGAGACAAGCCTCTATGAAGTTTGATTGGCCTTGAGAGGATGTCATTTAGTTTAACTCTCATATTTCTGTTGATTAACAAATTTTGTAAATGTTTCAATACTTTACCTTTAATGTTAAGCTTTAGACACTTATAAATCAATCCCTCTATCCATACATTATCATATGCCTTTTTTAGATCCAAGAAGACTGCAATTGTATAAATATTTTTTATTCCAATGTTGACTTGAACGTCTGTGACAAGGTCCAGTATACTATCCCGAGCACTTCTCCCAAAGCGAAAGACCATTTTTTCCACAACTTTTCCCATGCATGAGCTTAGTGAAATTGGTCTAAATGATTTTAATTCTGATAAATGTTTCCCAGGTTTTGGAATCGGGACCACATATGAAGCACTCCAGCTCTCTGGGTAATTTTCCATGATCTACATGGTGTTAATAAAATTTAGTAATTTATTTAACGCGGAGTCAGACAGAATTTTGAAAACTTTATACGAAAGTTTTTCAGGTCCTGGGGCTGTGGAGTTCTACAGAATTTGAGAGCTATCTTAAGTTCAGAGATGCTGAAATTTAAAACATCACTTCACTTTTGGGTTTGTATAAAGCATGGGAGAGTCTAAGTGTCTTCTGAAAAAGAGAAGAATTCTGCGAACTTATTAGCTGTCTTGTGTGGAGAGGTATCATCTGGATTCAGGTATCAAACGACCAGGAGCTTTAGGAATACGTCTAGAACGTATCCAATGGGTATCTTATATCTTAAATGTGAGAAATGACTTCAAAATGAAATCAAGATAGGGCAGGAGTTTGTCTGGCATTAGAAAATGATTACAATATTGATAGAACCTAGGGCTTGTTAATTGAGAACAAAAAGGAAATGGTTAGCTAAAAAATTAGTTTTTTCATGAGTGGGATTCGAACTTACGTCTCTGAGTAACATGCCAGGGGTGCTAACATGGCATGTTACTGAGAGACGTGGATTCGAATCCCACTCAGGACAAAACTAAATATTTTTAGGTAACCATTACATGGTTTCTTGTTTACAGGACATATCCTCTGATACTTTACTACTGAATTAGTAACTGTTACTCTTTTAAGGAGAAATTTGTTTATTTGTTTGTTCATTACATACCGATAATATTAAAAAAAACCTTTGGCAGCTGCATGCGACACAAGTCTGAGAGGTGCCTGTCATATTAATGAGCCAGAGAGAAGATTTTTAAAGGAGGCGAGACTTCAGCTGAAATGCAGTTCAAATAAAGAAATATCCATGTCTTAGCCAAAGCTCAAACCCAGGTTCCTTTGACCTGCAGCCCAGCATGCTAACCCCTCGAACTGTTCCAGCGTTGAGATTTATTTCCGATAAACCTCACCCCTATCCCCGGTGAAAAGGGGACTCTGATAGGCTTGGAAATACCGCCATCTGCCAGGTAGGTGTGAAGTCGTGACCCGTCTTCTCCTAGTGCAGGCCGTCAGTATCTTTCAAAAGAAAGTTTTGCTTTCGGAAGGGAAAGGAAGGGGAGGGCGGACAGCTCGTTGTAACCTACTGATCTGGTCATTTATGGCCAATTCTTTCTTCTTTTTACTGCCCTGATGATGAGTGTCAACTTCACAGGATCGTGGAACGTAGAATTACCGCGTTTTCGTTTTTTTAATAATAAAATGGATTATTGAAAAAATGACTTGCTAAGTGATAAAACGTAGAGAAGGTTTGTTTATAAACAGAGAGAATACTAAAGTGATGAAAGTAGGTCAGGCAGGCTGTGATTCAGTTAATCTGAATGGTTGCAGTCTTGAGCAGATGTCACAGTTACATACACTTAAGCAGTTACACTTGAGTACACAACTACCTATGGTGATGTCAAAACTTCGTCCACCGGCCTTCTGTTATCGGAGGTGTTGGCTCAGTTTCAGCAGACATACTACTCCACGAGAAAATAGCCTATCCGCGAAAACTACTGCAGTTCAGCGCAATATTGCGCCTGCAATGTACGCAGCGTTATCGAAAAGGACCATTCGACAACGTTTCAATGAAGCTGAATATAGGCATGGCATCCCCCTGAAAATCCCCTGAAAGTGCAGGTTGGCTCTGAGTGCAAATCGTCGATATACACGTCGTCTGTGATGCATCGAGCATAAAGCAGCACATTGTCTTTTCGGATGAGTCACACTTCAATTCTGCGTCTTTTCATGTTGGATAGAACGAACTATTACGATTTGCACTTTCCGAATATTCCAGGAGCTCTAGTTACTCCCTTTAAAGGTGGAAACGTTGAAATTTCCAAAATTCAAATGCTTATTACAAACCATGCATTTTAGAGTGAAATTATAAATTTTCGCGGTGGAATGTGAGGATTATGAAGTTTTAGTTGGCAACAATGATTTGACCCTTAACGCCTAAAATTCGCTAAAAAACGCTAAAACGCTAAAAATTCGAATGGGGGGGTCAATATAATTTTGATATTTGAATTATATTGACCCCCCATGGGGGGTCCAGGTGCTCTGACCACTGAACCAGCGGCTGCCAGGTATTCATTCTGTATTAGTGGCTTTTAGAATTAGTCATTCGAAATGTAGCTGATTGTAATTGAAGAGTGTGGTCCACGAGTCACTTTCGTCTTGTGCACACAGCAATCCCAAATGAAGCGGTATGAAATATATATTTTTTAAGCCGAAATGGTAAATGGTAGCTAGGCGTAAACTGGAAGGAGAGCTGTGTACCAATCCCTAGTGATGATGTACAGAACCGGCCAGGTCTAGCACCTAATGTCCGACCCCGCCTTCTCGTGGTGCAGGCCGTTAGTAACTTTCAAAAGAGATATTCTCTTTTGGAAGGGAACGGAAGGGGAGGGCTGCCAGTTCAGTATGGCCTGCTGATCTGGTCATCTAGGGCCACTTTTTTCTTTTTTCTTTTTTTTTCAACCCTGCTGAGGAGTGGTCAACTTCACAGGGTCCTGGTGCTGACCATTTATACCTACTAGATTGGACTTGTTTATGGATTTGAGCTTGATTATTGATCCTGGACTTGCTGCACTGGTGGGCCTCTGTTGAGGGAGAGTCTGTCGCTGTGTTTTCTGTTTGCTTCTGGGTTGCCAGCTCTAAGTGAACAGAGGCATGGGATACCTTATATCAGCTGGTGGATAATCTTAATCAGAGGCCATCGCAGGTACCCGAACCTTACTTAGCTAGTTGGGCATCGTCAAGCCTAAACTGGAGTAATGCGTCTCAGGCAGGCCATGTGGCTCTTGAAAAAGTCCACTTGAAAAGGTGGTGCCTGAAGTTCCTACCAGCATCGGTGACTTCAGCCTTTAGCGGAGGAGGAACGGGTCTTTGCCCCATGCCTGCGATCAGGGGGCTGTTTGATATTGTTGGCCCTACCAATCTCAATAAACCTAATTTCTTTAAAAATCCTACTAATCATTTTCTCTCTGCAGGAACGTGGAACGTGAGGACATTACATAGAGATTATTCTCTTGATGTCCTCATGCAGGAATTCCAGCGCTATAACCTAGATATTCTAGGCTTGCAAGAGACCAGATGGACAGGTAAAGGTGAGATACTTTTAAAATAACTTTAAATTTCTCTTTACAGGGAGGGAGGATGGAAAGCATCACCAGGGCATGGGTCTGCTGCTCAGCAGACATGCTAGTGATGCTCTTCTAGGATATGAGTGCATTAATGAAAGGTTTCTTACAGCAAAATTTCAGACAAGCATTAAAGACTTGAATGTTATCTGCTGTTATGCCCCCACTGAGGATGCCGATGAGGATGAGAAGGATAGGTTTTACGGACAACTTCAGGATATTTTGAATTCTGTCAAGAAAGGAGATATTACCCTTGTTCTTGGTGACTTCAATGCCAAAGTTGGTACTGACTCTGATCTTTGGGGAGGAGTAATAGGTCCTTTTGGTATTGGTAGCTGCAATGGCAATGGGCAACGTCTCCTACAGGTAAGTAAACTCAATGGTTTCAGAATAACTAACACATATTACAAACACCGCGACATACATAAATACACATGGGTTTCACCTAATGGGCTGCATAGGAATATGATTGATTATATATTAATTAACAGCAAATGGGCTAGTTCTGTTAGAAATACCATGGCATATAGGGGAGCGGAAATTGGATCTGACCATTACCTTGTTAAAAGTGTCTTGCAACTTAAACTTAAAAAGTGTTGTGCTAGGGTTAAAAAATTTACCTTTAATACTGAAGCTCTGAAAGACCCAGTTATAGCTAAAGCTTAGCATGATAGGTTACTCAGTCATTATGACAGTCATGGTTTGCTTAATACTGAAGTTGAAGAAGAATGGGACCATTTTAAACAGGCTTTTTTGGAAACTAACAGTACTGTTTTAGGAAAAAAGGAGCAGAGGAGACAGAATTATTTAAGTGATAAGGCAATTGAGCTTATTTCAGAAAGAAGGAACTGCAGGAATGTCCTTAATCAGTACCCTACTAGTCCTAATAGAAAAGATTACAGAGAGCTTAATAAACGTGTTATTAAGCTCTCTGTAATCTGATCAGTTAGCTACTGATAAAAATCTTTGGCTTGATAGCTTGGCTGATAAAGCTGAGGAAGCAGTTAGGCAGCAGAACAGCAGAGAGCTGTACCAGATAGTTAATGTTTTATGTGGTAGAAAACGGACAGGCATACAGGGATTGAAGGATAAACAAGGCAAAGTTATAGAAGGTGAGGATTCTGTCATGGCTAGGTGGGCTGAGCATTTCAGTGATGTTCTAAACAATGTGGTTAGTTCTACTCCCATTGTTTGTAATGATGATAGATGCATTGGCAGCTTTAATGTTGGCCCTATAACACAATCTGAAGTTATTTTGGCTATCTCTAAACTTAAACTTCATAAATCCCCAGGGGTAGATGAAATTACTACAGAAATGCTCAGAGCTGGGAATGTTTTGGTTACCACTTGGATGACTGAAATTTTTAATAACTTTTATGATAAAGGCATGGTTCCTAAAGATTTTACCAGAGCTATTATTATCCCTATCTTCAAAAAAGGTGATCGCAGTTTTTGTGATAATTATAGGGGTATCAGCCTACTCTCTGTTCCAGGTAAAGTTCTTTCCATGATTGTGCTTAATAGAATTAAGAATCTGGTTGACAGGCAATTGCGTGATGAGCAATGTGGATTCAGAAGTGGTAGGGGATGTGTAGATCAGATATTTTTACTTAGGCAGATTCTTGAGAAATGTTTAGAGTTTCAGAAACCTTTGGTTGCTAGCTTTGTTGATTTCAAAAAGGCTTTCGACTCTGTTGATTGTCATAATTTGTGGTTGATTGTGAGATCATATGGTATACCAGACAAGTTAGTTAACATAATGAAAGCTCTCTATAATAACACTGAGTCATGTGTGAGAGTTGGTAAGTCTTGTCGTCTGGTGTTCGACAAGGGTGTATTTTGTCTCCTTTTCTTTTTAGTTTGGTTGTTGATTATGTTATGCGAAATTCACTTCAAGGGAAAGATTTTGGCCTTAAATGGGCTGGAGATACGAAAATTTCTGATCTAGATTATGCTGATGATTTAGCGCTTTTGGCAAATGATGTTGATGAGATGAACTCTTTCATTCGAGCTGTTGATGAGACTGGTAGTAGAGTAGGTTTGGTTATAAACAGAGAGAAAACTAAAGTGATGAAAATTGGTCTGGCAGGTTGTGATTCAGTTAATCTGAATGGTTGCAGTCTTGAGCAGGTGTCACAGTTTAATTATCTTGGGAGCTATGTAACTGATACTGGTGATGTGCGGCATGAGATTAACAGACGAATAGGTATTGCTGCCGGGACTTTTAAGAATCTATGGAGATTGTGGAGAAATAGGCGTATACACCTAAAGACTAAAATTAGATTGTATAATAGTTTGGTTCTTTCTAGGGTTAGTTATGGTAGTGAAACTTGGACGCTGTGTAAACAAGATAACAGGAAACTAGATGCTTTTGATTCTAGATGCTTACGCAGTATCTTGGGTATTAGGTGGTTTAACTCTGTAACTAATGATGAGGTTAGGCAAAGGAGTCTGCAACCTCCTTTTAGCAGCATATGTGCAGAGAGAGACTCCGCTGGTTTGGCCATGTTGCCCGTATGGATAATTATAGATTGGCGAATAGGGTTCTGAACAGTGTGCCTAGAGGCCTCAGAAGGAGGGGGAGACCTAGGATGCGGTGGGCAGACAATGTCAAACAGAACCTTGTTAGAATTGGTGTGCAGTGGCCAGATGCAGCAGATGTAGCTCAGGACAGATATGCTTGGAGAATTAAACTGCGTGGTCTGGTTGGACCTCCGTAGCCCATGGCTGCTTGAGGATGATGATGATGATGATGATGAAGCCGAACATAAGCATTATTGTTGAAATAATAGGATCTCACAGAAATACATTTGTTGGGAGTATGTTAGTTAACTATAGAGAAAAATGTTACCTATCATACTCCCAAAGGATGTATTTCTGCGAGATCCTGTTATTTCAACTATAATGCTTATTCTCGATACTCGGGGTATTGGCTTAAAAAAAGTATACGTAGAGTATTAAAATTAAACCTCTTTCAAATTAGACTTATGACGTGAATTTCCCATCCTGTGGTCAGTAATTGGCCAATGGTTGTGCTACATTTACTTAATAAAAGTTAAGTATCATGGGTCTTTGCTGTTTGCTTACATTTGTATCGTAGGTATGGTAAATAACGCAGAGTTTTTATTTTTTTAGCCAGGCAGCATACATGCCTTATTACCGTCAGCTCAATTTCGTCCACTCAATGCTAACGAGTAGCAATACTCTGAATTTATGCCGCGTTTAACCTTAGTATTTAATACTTAAAGCAGATCTACGAGAGAATATTTTTAACACTTTCTTGAAATTCTTCTATATACGTTCCTAGGCATATTAGTCCAAAAATTAGATATAAATCGAAACCTCCTTAAAGCGGATACTACTGGGGAGGAATAAAATGTCCGCTATATAGAGGTGTCAGATTTTAAGAGGTGCACCCAGTTTGTCCAACTGGAAAAAGTTCTTTCCTCGCTTGCTTCTACTTTTTAATTTTGAAGTTAAAAGCCTTGGAGACATACTGAATTTTTAACTGTGTTTTCATTTATAAAATTTCTGTAAATTATCCGGCAACATATCGAACAACAAACGTCACGTCGATGACAACAACTGCACAGGTACTTCGAAGGAACATAAATGATCGTATGAAATATGGATATTAATGCCAGGTTAGATGAGATTTTAGTTCGATGAATTATTACTATTTCTAGTCATGTTAATTATCAGTCTATTTAATGGATACATTTGACTCACATAGTATGACACCATAATAAATCCAAATGTTTACCTTGGAGTGTTAAATTACCATTAGATAGATGACGAATAAAAAACGACACCTTTCGAACTGTCTTCATCTGCACTGAAGAGTGTCCAATTTAGAGAGGTTGCTCGTATATAATTTCTAGTGCTTCTTGCACGGACTTGATCAAAGGTTCCACAGAGAGAAGGTATTCATTTAGAGAGAAATATAGATATAAGATATTAAGAGAAATTTTACTATATTTCTTATTGGTGGGAATTTCTTAAAGCATTATTCAAAAGAAAGTTTAATACCACTAATAATAAAAAAAATAATTAAATAAAATTAAGAATTATTTAAGAATTCGCGTTCTGTTTAATCCCAAACGCTTATAATTTTCTCTCCTGGTTCCAGGTCTGTGGTTTCCAGTGGAAGCCACCAATAAATTCTAAATATAAACCAGTCAATCCCCTTTACACAAAGGCCCATCTAAAGAGTTCATCAAACAAATAATCTATGGAAATATGTGTAGTTTATTCCCTTCTTTCGTTAAAAAGAAATTTTTCTTGTCTTTTAAGTGTGCTTGAGTCTGAAGCAACTAGAGACATAAATTTCCATTGTACGAGCTCTTCATATCTTTCCTGATCTTTATAAGCAACATGCGATGTTCCAGGTCTTCTGCACGTATTGAGATTTCGTTTCGCATATCGACTCATAAAGATCGAACTTATTAAATTCCTCTCCCCCTTTTAGGAGAGAGAAAGCAAGAGGGCATAATTTGAGGTATATCACAATATTATTAAAGTTACAAGCTTTAATTTCAGATACAACTCATTGAGATCGACCTTCGTGAAATTTTCCTGCCGTTTTTTGGGGAGAAGTGTGGAGGTAAAACTTGAGGTAACCAATGACACTCCTCATATTCTCATTTATTTGAAATCTAACTCTCAACTCCCGTTCCACGAGTTGGAATGACATAGCAAACAATCATTTATAAAATTCCTCACGATTTTAAGGGTGAAGAAAAAACGGATGATAAAGGTTTTATAACTTATGATAGTCCCCAAGGCTTGACAAACCTTCATTTGACAAATCATCATCATCATCATCATCCTCAAGCAGCCATGGGTTACGGAGGTCCAACCAGACCGTGCAAATTAGTTCTCCAAGCAAGTCTATCCTGAGCTACATCTACTGCATCTGGCCACTGCACACCAATTCTAACAAGGTCCTGTTTGACATTGTCTGCCCACCGCATCCTAGGTCTCCCCTTCTTTCTGAGGCCTTTAGGCACACTGTTCATAACCCTATTCGCCAATCTATAATTATTCATACGGGCAACATGGCCAAACCAACGGAGTCTCTCTCTGCACAATATGCTGCTAAAAGGAGGTTGCAAACTCCTTTGCCTAATCTCATCATTAGTTACAAAGTTGAACCACCTAATGCCCAAGATACTGCGTAAGCATCTGGAATCAAAAGCATCTAGTTTCCTGTTATCTTGTTTACAAAGCGTCCAAGTTTCACTACCATAACTAACCCTAGAAAGAACCAAACTATTATACAGTCTAATTTTAGTCTTTAGGTGTATACGCCTATTTCTCCATACTCTCCATAGGTTCTTAAAAGTCCCAGCAGCAATCCCTATTCGTCTGTTAATCTCATGCCGCACATCACCATTATCTGTTACCTAGCTCCCAATATAATTAAATTGTGACACATGCTCAAGACTGCAACCATTCAGGTTAACTGAATCACGACCTGCCTGACCAATTTTCATCATTTTAGTTTTCTCTCTGTTTATAACGAAACCTACTCTACTACCAGTCTCATCAACAGCTCGAATGAAAGAGTTCATCTCATCAACATCATTTGCCAAAAGGGCTAAATCATCAGCATAATCTAAATCAGAGATGTTCGTATCTCCAGCCCATTTAAGGCCAAAAGCTTTCCCCTGAAGTGAATTTCGCATAACATAATCAACAACCAAACTAAAGAGAAAAGAAGACGAAATGCACCCTTGTCGAACACCAGAAGTGATGCTAAACCAATTGCTACAAGACTTACCAACTCTCACACATGACTCAGTGTTATTATAGAGAGCTTTCATTATGTTAACTAACTTGTCTGGTATACCATATGATCTCACAATCAACCACAAATTATGACGATCAACAGAGTCGAAAGCCTTTTTGAAATCAACAAAGCTAGCAACCAAAAGTTTCTGAAACTCTAAACATTTCTCAAGAATCTGCCTAAGTGAAAATATCTGATCTACCCATCCCCTACCATTTCTGAATCCACATTGCTCATCACGCAATTGCCTGTCAACCAGATTCTTAATTCTATTAAGCACAATCATGGAAAGAACTTTACCTGGAACGGAGAGTAGGCTGATACCCCTATAGTTATCACAAGAACTGCGATCACCTGTTTTGAAAATAGGGATAATAATAGCTCTGGTAAAATCTTTAGGAACCATGCCTTTATCATAAAAGTTATTCAAAATTTCAGTCATCCAAATGGTAACAGATACATTCCCAGCTCTAAGCATTTCCGTAGTAATTTCATCCATCCCTGGGGATTTATGAAGTTTAAGTTTAGAAATAGCCAAACTAACTTCAGATTGTGTTATAGGGCCAACATTAAAGCCAACAATGCATCTATCATCATTGCAAACAATGGGAGTAGAACTAACCACATTGTTTAGAACATCACTGAAATGCTCAGCCCACCTAGCCATGACAGAATCCTCACCTTCAATAACCTTGCCTTGTTTATCCTTCACTCCTTTTATGCCTGTCCGTTTTCTACCACATAAAACATTAACTTTCTCGCACAGCTCTCTGATGTTGTGCTGTCTAACTGCTTCCTCAGCTTTGTCAGCAAGGCCATCAAGCCAAAGATTCTTATTAGTAGCTAACTGATTCTTTACACGTTTATTAAGTTCTTTGTAATGCTTTCTATTAGGACTAGTAGGGTACTGATTAAGGACATTCCTGCAGTTCCTTCTTTCTGAAACAAACTCAAGTGCCTTATCACTTAAATAATTCTGCCTCCTCTGCTCCTTTTTCCCTAAAAGAGTACTGTTAGTTTCCAAAAAAACCGGTTTAATATGGCCCCATTCTTCCTCAACTTCAGTATTAAGCAAACCATGACTGTCATAATGACTAAGTAACCTATCATGGTAAGCTTTAGCTATAACTGGTTCTTTCAGAGCTTCAGTATTAAAGGTAAATTTTTTAACCCTAGCACAACACTTTTTAAGTTTAAGTTGCAAGACACGTTTAACAAGGTAATGGTCAGATCCAATTTCAGCTCCCCTATATGCCCTGGTATTTCTGACAGAACTAGCCCATTTGCTGTTAATTAATATATAATCAATCATATTCTTATGCAGTCCATCAGGTGAAACCCATGTGTATTTATGTATGTCGCGGTGTTTGTAATATGTGTTAGTTATTCTGAAACCATTTAATTTATTTACCTGTAGGAGACGTTGCCCATTGCCATTGCAGCTACCAATACCAAAAGGGCCTATTACTCCTCCCCAAAGGTCAGAGTCGGTACCAACTTTGGCATTGAAGTCACCAAGAACAAGGGTAATATCTCCTTTCTTGACAGAATTCAAAATATCCTGAAGTTGTCTGTACCTATCCTTCTCATCCTCATCAGAATCCTCAGTGGGGGAATAACAGCAGATAACATTCAAGTCTTTAATGCTTGTCTGAAATTTTGCTGTAAGAAACCGTTCATTAATGCACTCATATCCTAGAAGAGCATCACTAGCATGTCTGCTGAGCAGCAGACCCACGCCTTGGTGATGCTTTCCATCCTCCCTCCCTGTAAAGAGAAATTTAAAGTTATTTTTAAGTATCTCACCTTTACCTGTCCATCTGGTCTCTTGCAAGCCTAGAATATCTAGGTTATAGCGCTGGAATTCCTGCATGAGGACATCAAGAGAATAATCTCTATGTAATGTCCTCACGTTCCACGTTCCTGCAGAGAGAAAATGATTAGTAGGATTTTTAAAGAAATTAGGTTTATTGAGATTGGTAGGGCCAACAATATCAAACAGCCCCCTGATCGCAGGCATGGGGCAAAGACCCGTTCCTCCTCCGCTAAAGGCTGAAGTCACCGATGGTGGTAGGAACTTCAGGCACCACCTTTTCAAGTGGACTTTTTCAAGAACCATATGGCCTGCCTGAGACACATTACTCCAGTTTAGGCTTGACGATGCCCAACTAGCTAAGTAAGGTTCAGGTACCTGCGATGGCCTCTGATTAGGATTATCCACCACCTGATATAAGGTATCCCATGCCTCTGTTCACTTAGAGCTGGCAACCCAGAAGCAAAGAGAAAGCACAGCGGCAGACTCTCCCTCAACAGAGGCCCACCAGTGCAGCAAGTCCAGGATCCATAATCAAGCTCAAATCCATAAACAAGTCCAGTCTAGTAGGTATAAATGGTCAGCACCAGGACCCTGTGAAGTTGACCACTCCTGAGCAGGGCAGCTACCAATACCAAAAGGGCCTATTACTCCTCCCCAAAGGTCAGAGTCAGTACCAACTTTGGCATTGAAGTTACCAAGAACAAGGGTAATATCTCCTTTCTTGACAGAATTCAAAATATCCTGAAGTTGTTCATAAAACCTATCCTTCTCATCCTCATCGGCATCCTCAGTGGGGGCATAACAGCAGATAACATTCAAGTCTTTAACGCTTGTCTGAAATTTTGCTGTAAGAAACCTTTCATTAATGCACTCATATCGTAGAAGAGTATCGCTAGCGTGTCTGCTGAGAAGCAGACCCACGCCTTGGTGATGCTTATTGTGGTCCCTCCCTGAAAAGAGAAATTTAAGATTATTTTTAAGAATCTGACCTTTATCTGTCCATCTGGTCTCTTGGAAGCAGAGAATATCTAAATTATAACGGTGGAATTCTTGCGTGAGGACATCAAGAGAAAAAGCTCTGTGCAGAGTCCTCACATTCCAACTACCTATGGAGAGAAAATGGTTAGTGGGATGTTTAAAGAAACTATGTTTATTGAGAGAGGGAATGCCGACAATATCAAACAGCCCCCTAATCGCAGACATGGGGCAAAGACCCGTTCCTCCATTACTAAAGGCTGAAGCCATCTACACTGGAAGACTTCCTCCAATGTAGAATTTGACGATGCCAATAGAAGCAAAGAGTTCAGGTGGCTGCGATGACTTCTGCTCAGGATTATCCACCAGCTGATAAACATATCCTGTGAATCTATTCACTTGGGGCTGTCAACCCACAAACAAAAAGAAAACACAGCGGAAGATTTTCCCTCCACAGAAGCCCAACAGTGCAGCAAAATCAGGATCCATAATCATGCTCAGAGCCATATATCTGTCCAGTCCAGTAGGTTTATATGGTCAGCACCAGACCCTGTGTGATTGACCACTCCTCAGCAGGGTAGAAAAAAAGAAAAGTAGCCATAGTTGTCCAGATCAGTAGGCCACACTAATCTGGCAGCCCTCCCCTTCCATTCACTTCCACAAGAGAGTATCTCTTTTGAAAGTTACTAACTGTCCGCACCACGAGAAGGCGGGGTTGGACATTAGGTGCTAGTCCTGGCCGGTTCTATGCATCATCACAGGGGATTGGTGCATAGCTCTCCTTCCAGTGACTACCTAGCTACCAGCTAATTGACAAATAGCTCATATGTATTATATATTTGGTGCAATCGTCTTTGCTTTTCGCATTTTCAGGGGAGAAAAAACATATGCGCAAATATATGTAGTCTAGGACACTTCCACGTTATAAGCTTTCGTTTCCCTCGTAACTGGTTACGTTTAGTTTTCACGCTCGAAAGATGTGGGAGACCAAGATTTTGCTCTTTTAGTCCTTTTTTCTGAGTATGAAAGCATGAAAGTGTATATCAGAAGCACTATGTAACTCCCACTTCACAAGAGTTAATTAATAACTCGTTACGTTCCTGCTCTCGTGTTTGAAAGATATAGTGGCACCAGTGTTTCATATACCCCTTTTTTTAGGGGGAATGAAGGCATGGGAAGATATTGTGTAGCATATGGCACTATTCACGATAGAGGAGTTCATTTGCTACATAACCTTTTGAGAATTGGCAAAAGGTTGAAATGATAAGAGCTTTTTTGACACATGAAGAAGGAAGGGAAATAATAATATATATTTTAAGGAAAAAAAGTTTAGCAATAAACTACCGACTAATTTATACAGCAATTTATTTCAATTAACTATTGTTCCTTCGATTGAAAGTGGTTGTTGTGGTAGATCTTAACCGTATAGTACCGATCTGTCTTTACGATACATCGAACTTTCAGAAAATGAAATTCGACTGCGAAATGCACAAATGTTATCTTCATTCGTTCTTTTGGTGTATCCATAGGGAATGTAAAATTGCAACATCTCTAGTGCTACGTAAAGTGGAATTTAAAGCCCTTTTCATTCATGGTCGTGTTGATTTTATTTCAGTAGTTTAGCTACTGAAGAGTATATAAATCGAAGTTTCAACCAGCTTGGTAATATGTTAAATGGCAATGTTTTTTCAACTACAAACTTTTATGGGGGGTGTCTGCGTCACCTCCCTCAAAATTATAGACCTCTAT
The DNA here is from genome assembly GCA_038380435.1 of Ryuthela nishihirai. Classification (NCBI taxonomy): domain Eukaryota; kingdom Metazoa; phylum Arthropoda; class Arachnida; order Araneae; family Heptathelidae; genus Ryuthela; species Ryuthela nishihirai. The sequence goes on from JAWZYU010000009.1 coordinate 94,914,409, forward strand.
TGTGCTCCAGATGTTAAGAGTATCCCTGTTTTCTTGTGTCGATGTTAATAGTCTTATGGACATTATATATCATGAGTACCATATTTTAACTCTGCCTTACAGCAATGCTTACAGTTGTCAATGCACGGACGTCTAGAAAGAGTATCTGCACTTAGCAATTTGGCCTTCAGGGTTTTTAATTTAGCAGCCACCTGAGAACAGCATGATCAATAAGAATGAGAAGTGTCTGGCCATAGAGATAATGATGACAATGTTCTATTGATTTCACTGTTGCTAAGAGTTCTTTTCGTGTGACACAATAATGTCTTTATGGTTCGAAAAAGATTTTACTAAATATATAATATATATATATCATAAATATACAATAAATTTTTCTTGTTCGTCTTGTTGTTGTGAAAGTACAGCACCAACTCCTGTGTTACTTGCGTCAGTATCTAATATGAACTGCTTATCAGCTTGTGGATATGGCAACATTGATGCCATCGAAAGAGCTTGCTTTAGTTGTTAAAAGTCTATTTTATATTCGGTGGTCCACATGTATCGCTGATTCTCCTCTGTTAGATGGTGTTGGGATTTTGGAGAAATCCATGGAAAATCGTTTAGAGTACGTACGAAGTCCAATGAAGCTACGAAATTGATGAACATCCTGTGGTGGAGGTCAATCTCTTACAGCTTCAATCTTACTAGGATCAGTCTTGATCCCTGATGTAGTAATGATGTGACCATGGTAACGGACTTCTTCCAGGAACAATTTGCGCTTAATCGGTCCCAATTTTAGCTTGCCTGCCTTGAGTTTCCCAAATACTTGACGAATATTCTTCAAATGTTTCTCAAAAGTCTTTCCAAGGATGAAGTACACCAGGCAAATCTTCAACGACAAACCTTTGAACACTGACTCTATCGGTCGTTCAAACGTTGCAGGTGCATTGCGAACCTCAAATGGGGCTTACTGTAGCGAAAGCTGTCTGCTCACTATCTTCAGAATACTATAATCACTATCTTCAGAATATATACCTGAAGAGCGGTTATTGACAAACTTGTCAATAACCGCTCTTCAGGTATAAATTCGAGAACCATTCTGACCCTGATAAAGTGTCAAGTTGGCCATCAATTTTGGCAAGAGAAAGCAGTCCTACGCTATATCATTTAATCTTCAGTAGTCCACGCAAAATATACTGCATCGGTCCTTTTTCTTAACAAGGACCACTGGTGATGTCCAAGGACTAGATAATGGTTCTATAATGTATTAGTCTTCCATGTCCTTTATTAGTTGTCCTGTCTCATCCCGTTTTACTAGTTTTTTTCTGGTAGATGGATGGGAAGCATTTCACCAGTATTTCTCTTATGCTCTGTCAGGTTAACCGTATCCGGCCATAATCGTTTGAAGTAGTTGAGAAAATATCGGAATGCTCTATACGTACTCCTTAGCAGCTTGGTCTTGGTTTAACAACTTTCTTGTTTCTCGCCACAATTTAGCGGGATGGGATATCTTGTGATGCCCCATCGTTCACTTTTACTTTACCTTAACCAGTTTTGTTTAATTTGCGTTATATTTATCATTTTGGGGATATTTTTTATTTCCTTTTCGGCATCACAGCACTCGTTTTCAAGTTTCTAGGAGTTGCGCATGCGCCGCAACTCCGATCTTCCGACTGTACCGTTAAAGCGCGTGCAAAGGACACGCCCCCTCTTGCGTCATAGCTTGCGTCGTTCGTCATAGTATGCAAATGTCTTTCCCGGCATGCGCCGGCTCATTGTCAAAAACTAGTGGCCTGCGAGTCACTTGGGGGAGTAGAGGAGAGTTAGTGCAGTAGCACAAGTGAGTGCACGAGCACAAGGTGCGTAGCACCAAGCACAGTGCGTGTAGCACAGGAGTTGTGTTTATTTCATTGATGTCTTGGTGAGTTGAATTATTTTGGAAATAAATCTATTTTGTTATATTTTAAAACCTTTTGAGTCTGTACAGTTTTTTTCTCTTGAGCAACGCGAATTAAGGATTTTTTTATATTTCATATTATTTGACAATCATTTTGATTCTTACTCAAAACGCTCGCTGGTATTTGAACCCTAAATCAACTTATTATCAACTTATTCTACTTTTGGCAATTTGTTAATTATTGCCTGGCGCCCGTCTAAGCTATCCGGAGCATAAAAACTTCAAGTATTTTGCATTTGTTTGGAGCGTTACAATCTGTCTCACGTTAGTCGAAATCTGTAACTCCTATTTATTTTCACGAGGTACCCATGTAACATGTTCAGATATTGTTAGGTCTCCTCTATTTTCAATAATCGACTGATTTTGTTAGAGTTTATCAGTCTAACGGAATTCATTCTTGATCTACTTTGGCTACAGTCCTTGTACTAGGTTGCCATGGGCCAAAGTTTCTTTTTCATGGAAATCTGTGACTGTCAATCGGAAGGCCCCAGGAAGTCTCCGCCCGATGTCCATGGACTACAACTTCACTTTGTGCTGGAATCTCGGTGTTTTCCGTCACTATTACTGTGGTTACACTTCATAAAGAGTCAGATGTTCTGCAAAGTAAAGGAATCTCTTCTGTCTTATAGATCAGTAAATGTCACTGGTAAACATACTTAATCCAAGTCTCTTTAGGAAGTCAAGGTTTAATATGCATTCATCGTAGATATCACCGATGTAACAAGATGGTGTGTAAAGCAGCTACAAACTATGATGCTGAGTTCTATCCTTCCATGGACTAACATGATCTGTAGTGACTGTTTGCAAAATAGTATTAGACTATCTAAAATAGTAATTAGGTTGGGATGTTATTTTCTTTACTACATCAAATCTGATTCAAGTCACATTCGCACGAGTATCTACTATCAAGCGACAAAACACTTCGTTCACTGTACCATTTGCTACCAATCATTGTGTCCACCAAGCAGTGCTGATGCATGGGGACTTCCGCTGGGACCAACCAATTAACAGAACCATTTACCCTTCACATTGCTTACACTGGTTTTGTTGTCTGTTATACTGTATGTACTTGAACTTTTCACCCACTACTTATTGCAGTGGGATCGACTATGTCCAGTCTTTCTGTAGTTCCAACACTGAAGTTCTTTAGGAATCATTGGGGAGAATCGTTTAACCTCCTTTATAAGGAATAATATCGCTTTGGTTAATTTTCATTTCACTGTACTTTTCTGTAATTCATTCAGCATTTACAAATCTCACTGTGAGTTTGTTCGCTAAGGGACTTGGGTACTCGTATTTCGTTGCATGTACCACAGATGATTTCAAAGAATTGCAGTCCAACATTCTCGGGAATTGTCAAGCTTCCTGGTCGTTAATAGCATCAATAAACTGCTGCTGGTCTAAACTATCCTGAATATCTGGCGGAGAGTTATTATAAATTAATCTAGCGACATGAATATGGGTGGTAAGCAATATTCACTGGCTAATTCTTATAGTCTCACCTCTTTTCTGCAGTCGACACTTGAACTGTGTTACGTAATATTGTTTCAAATAAATACAACCAAATCTTGACTCTAAAGAGATACTAAACTGCGAAATTAAGTTGTTTCTCTTCTAGGATAGAACGTAAAACCACTGCAGCAACGTTTCCCAGAGTAGCTGCTTGAAATTGGCTTTGTCAAGCTCACTCTACCCATTGGCTCTAGCGATAACACTGGAAGTGGGTTTGAAATTTATCCAAGACGACTGACCACCTACTATACATGGGAGGTTTTGTTGTACTTGTTGTAATATGTGTAAGCGCATTATTATCACTAACATTACTATTATAACAAGATCAAAACACCAATTCAGTTCTTACAGCTTGAATCTGACGTTCATAATCTAGCTAGTTTAGTATTAGTCACAATTGATTTCTTTATACTATCAATTTAATTTTTTACACAATAAATTTCATCTTTTAAACAATCCCACTGTCTGCTTAGTTCGTTCTTTATCTCTTTACATTGATCAATTATTTCAGCTTTCAAGTCATCCATTTTAGAAGCCATTTCAGCCTTCATAGCATTTATTCTGAGTAGTCAAATTATCATTTTGGGTAACCATTTCAGCCCTAATAGAATTATTCTGAGTTGCTACATTATTATTTTGGGTACATATTTCACTGATTTCACTGCTTTGAGATACCATTTCAGCTCTCCTATCCGTTATGATCTTACCAATTCATCCATACTTTTAGTGAAAGGCGTTAAAAATTATCTTAGTCCGGACAGCAATTATTGCAGATCTTCAGTTTTATTTAAATATTTGGGAAACGAACGTAAATTCGAAATAAATAAACAGATAGCAAATGAGCTGATTTGATCATTAAAGCAGGTTAATTTATTGTCTGTAAGTTATTGATAATAAAATTACATGAATCACAACCGAATTACTGATCTATATACACTACAGCAATACGCTATCTATCAGGTTAAATGATCCTGTTATAATAATTAATGAATTATCTGTTAAACCAGGCACAATTGGAAACTGATTAACAAATCGATGTATAAGCATAAATCTTACCACTTCAATATCAGAACTTGTCACCGCACAAAACACAAACTAAACTGTCTCACCTTAAGAACTCTCTAGTACTTTTTTCGTAATTAGTTTTAACTTAATAAATTCTCTTACCACTTCCACGCACACACTAATGAAATCTTTTTTCCTTTAAACTAACACACACAAAATAAGACAAGTCTCTTGTTCCTTCACATTAGTTCTCTTTTTTCAAGTTCATCATGTTATAACTCGCAAGTGACGAAATTCACACTTTTTTTGCCATATCTCGTGTCACGTAGTATCACAGTCTCGTTTACATTGTTACACGAGTATATTCCTTTTCAATATATGTATGTGCATTACAAGTCATTACAAGTATGTTCATTACATTTCAATATAATAAAGTATGTGCATTACATTAGAGTACTACGTTACTTTGGCCAAGTTCCGTAATTCAGTTCTAACCCCTGTTGTAGATGTTAAATACTAAATTTCTCACTGTACTTTTATTTTCCGATAGATTATTTTGTAACAAATCGAATATAATTCATAATTTCCTAGTGTTGCACTAATTATTCTATACATAAATGAAAGAGCCGTCCCGTGGCTGAGTGGTTAGCGCGCTTGGCTACTGATCTACGGGACCTGGGTTCGATCCCCGGGTAAGGTATGGATGTTCGTGTTGTTTTCTGCTGAGGTCCTGCCATCCTCTCAGATCTTTTACTGTGGCATATAAACTGACAGGCTTGACAAGCAGCTGCTTGAGGGGGTATTTATTTTTTTATTTATAAATGAAATATCTAAGCGGATAACACCGTCCCAGCTGTTACTGTTTCAAATTGTATGTTTTCTAAGTCAGTCTTCGAAATGCACACATCTGAAGTGGGTTAAAATGGGATTTGAACATGATTGGTAGTTTCTGGGTAGCCATTGAACACATTGAACTCAGCCAGGGCCCGATCTACAGAGGAAGAGAAGGAGCAACCCTCTAACTTTTGATAATTCTAATAACCGGAGAGGAGAGGAGAATATTTATAATTAATTCTGTTAAACGCAGTTTTCAAAAAAATTGCTAAAAACCACTAAAACGGAAGAAAAAAAATACACTGGCTGAAACAGGTTGAAACACTCCCTCTTCCCTAACAATGCTAGTTAAACCTGTGAATATTTCACTCAAAAATTTGAAATTACTCTAAAATATTACAAGCAATGAAATCATTGAAATTCATAGTGACATACACGTGGCAAGAGCAGGTTACATATGCAGATGAGAATGGAAAGAGAATGGGCGGCTGTGCTATGGAACTTTTCATTTCACGTCTTTGTGGGATTTTTTAAAATCTATTTTCTTATTGTTTTTCGCTCGATATATATCTGTTTATTTATCAGTTATGTGATAAACACACAAACTGACAAATGATGTCAGTTTGTCAAAAGTTTTTCCATCGAACATAGCATACTATGTGTTAAATGAAAGCTTGGGACGTCGGAAACGTTATGGAATATAAAATTTTGTCCCCATAATTTTCTACCCACGAAAAAGTGGGAAATATACAAATCGTTCATATTTCTTCCGAATATAAGCATCCACAGTTGGGTTGTCAAATGAAAGCTTATTTTGTGAGGACTGTCGTAATGTCGTAACCATATGCCTGCAATCTAGTTTTGACATTTATGTGTACAGCCTCCAAAGAGCGCCATTTGCAAATGGATTGCCGCCTTTTGCCGTTTTACGGTTTTTTATTTCGCCTGACTGACCTGTGTCCGTGAAAAACAGCGAAGAGGAGTTCTGCTCTGGGAGACTTCTGGAAAGTTCCATAGCACAGCCCCCCATTCTCTTTCCATTCTCATCTACATATGTAACCTGTTCTTGTCACGTATATGTCACGTCACGCCCACCATTCGGGAGGTCAAGACACCATCAGAGATGTCCCGTTGGGCAAGTGGGTCACTAATGAGGGAACTGTAAAATTCAAAGATTAAGAAGACAGATAAATAACTAATTCAAATCGTAGTGCAGCGCCACCTAACGTAAGGCCCTAATTGCTCATTTTCTCTCTGCTCTCGTCTTCTTACGACCACCATTAATCTATCTCGTTTCGTAGCTTTCAACAGAAGATAGAAATGTGTGAAAGATGTGTTGATATGACGTTTTATTTTTGTAATTTCATCTAGTTACTTGACAAATTACTAATTATTAAAACGAATTAAAAACACAACAAATTACGAGGGAAGGTCAGTAGGAAAAGAAGCTAAAATAAGAAATGAAATTTGACAATTAACTAACACCTGTTTTATGAAACAATAAAATTAAATTGACTTTACTTCAATTTATTAGGAACAAAGTTTAATTTTCATACATACCAGCTGAAGTCAGAAAAGAACTTAAAAGTGATCATCAAGAACATTCCTAGTGACATCACCTGTGAATAATTGGCTCAGGAATTTTCCCAAGGCTTCATGGCCCTTAAAGCTTATCTACTTAAGAAATACAGGAACAAGACTCTCTTACCTATATTTCTAATTCAGTTGGCAAAAACAGATGCCAACGAACAGATTTTCAATCTGACTGATCTTTTCCATCTAAAGACCACTGTTGAGTCCTTTCAAAGGAGGAAAGGATCAACACAATGTCACTTATGGGCACACTCAGGGTAACGGCTTCAACACCCCAAGATGTGTGAAATACGCTGGCAACCACCTTACTACTACGTGTTCCGGTACACACAAGGATGGTCCACCGACCTGTGCTAACTGCGGAAAAAAGCACAAGGCCAATTATAGAGGCTGTGAGCACTTTCCCAACCTTCCCCATAAAAGAGTACCTTTGGAAAAACCCAAGAAGAGTAAAAATAAGGTACCCCAATAAGTACAACCCAATAAGACCTATACACAAGCTACCAGACTTCCTGAAGAGATTTCAGGGAAATCCAACACTGCTTCGTCAGATATTAAGCCTTCAGAAAAGGGGAAGGCCACAGTGAATGTACCAATTAAAAGAGCAACGCAAATGAGGAGGAAACGTTTGATTTTGCTAAGGAAGTAAAATATATCCTGGACTGAAAAAAATCTTGGACTGAGAAAATCTCAGTAGGCGTCCAAGCCTTTGATTTTGTTTCATCTCTCTTAGATGGATAAGTGACTGGGCTAAAGATCCTTGATCTGTTACGATCCCTTGGTTTTTTACCAGTTCAAGCGTCCAAAGATAATGGTGTTTGATTCTTGCTGGTTTTCCTTTTAGTTGTGCTTTTATAGCAAATTTTTATTGCCCTTGTGGCCCCTTTGGGGTTTATGTGTTTTACTTTTGTTATTGCCAATTTAGGCACTATTTTAGACTTTCAGATATAAGCCCCAGGATTGGAGCTCATAACATTAATTAAAGATATCAGATATCAGATACCAGGATTGGGAGTTCACACGTTGAACAGAGCGGACGTGTTTTTGCTTAGCTCCAAGAAGTGAAATTTAGTTAGCTAAACCTTTACTGAAATTGCCTAATAGCCTTGGGTGAGATCGAGTATCCAACTCCTGTGGGGCCCTTGGTCGGCAGGATAGGTTAGAAATAGCTTAATATTTTATTTAAACTTTAGTTTATACTTGAGATTTTAGATATTTCAATTTGAAATCTCTACATATTTTATGAATTGCAGTCTTTTGACTGCATATTTTATTGTTCGCTCTTAATCTCTCTTGGAGATTAATTATATATTTTCTGTTTCTGACAATTTTACAATTGTAAGATTAATAATCTTTTAAACTTCCGTTGAAGTTTTTTTTATAAATTATATTGTTCCGATAAAATATTATAATAAAGTATTTATAATTTATACTGTTCCCAAAAGTGGCTCACCAATGAGAAAACTGTAATGTTCACAAATAATTCTAATTTATAAGTTCTAATTATAAGCTCTGTCTTATTTGGTATTTACATAGTGTTTTGAAACCTCCCTGTGGGGTAATTGATCATACATTGTTTTTGAACCTTGTATTTATATTCTGTTTTTTGAATTACATCGTTTCCTCTATAAAGCCAAGCCTGGTTAAATACATTAAAATAAATTTGATATTTTACTTAGCTTGTAAAAGAATTTACATGTTACAATTTTACTTGTAAAGAGTTGTTACAAGCATATTCTCTTGTTATTTACTAAATTCGAACTTGAATTTAATTTTGTTCGTTCGCTAAGTTCGTTTTGGTTCTAAAGATAGGTAAATATGAATTTAGCATTTTATGCACTTTTACTAATTAAAACTCGATTAATTAAAGATTAAACTCTACTAATTAAAGATGCACAGATTACCTACTCTAAAAAGAAAATTAAAATTCTCAAACCATAGATAACACAAGTTATTGTTAATTCAATCAATTTTAAGAGAAATTTATATAAAAGATCTAAATCAAAAAATTGGGCGAATATAAAAATTATTATTTTAAAAGATATAAAAATATTTTAACTAATGTAACACTAGGAAACAAATTTTCATAAAAGTCATACCTCTGTGATAAAAGTAGCAGTTTCTTAAATATTTCAAGGTGCTAAACACGAATATGACAACGAAAATACAAAATTGGCTACGATTTCTGAGAAATCGGCAATAGTTTCTTATATAATAGAGTAATACATGCATATGACATGTATCGGTAAAACTCTGCTTCTACTTCCGACGTCGCTTGTACAGCTGCTCAGGATCATCTCTGGCGAGCGTATAACAGTAGTCAGCCAACACTGAAGTGGATCAGTTTCCCTGGTATCTTTTCTCCATCGTTGCAATGTCCTGGTGAAAACATTCACCGTGTTCATCACTAATCATACCGCAGTTGTCGGGGAAGAAATCTAAGTGGGAATGGAGAAAGTGGATATTTAAGGACATACTGCAGCCAAGCCTGTGATATGGAGACAACATGTCCTTAACCAGTTTCTTGTAGTTGTCTTCCCTGACATTCTCGAGGAATTTAGTTGACACCAGACGAAACGCATCCCAAGCATTTTTCTCGTCACCTTGAAGCAGGTTGTCCAACATCTGGTCTCTGAACAGCTCGCGGATCTGAAGACTCCCAAAAATTCCCTCTTTAATTTTCACTTCGCTGAGTTGAGGGAATTTGTCAGCCAAGTACTTGAAAGCTGATGCAGTCCAATCCATGGCTTTTACGAAGTCACACCGAGTTTGATGTGTGGGGTCGGTAGCAGGATTTTGTGCGTTTCACCTAGTGCTGGGTGTTCCACATTCTTCTCTCCGACCTTCAGAGATTTCCTCTGATGCCAGTTTCTCTTCATGTAGTTCAAAGTCTTTTCTTGGCTGCCCCATTCACATAAGAAACAACAATACTTCGTATATCACAGTTTCAGAGCCATCAACAGAGCCACTACCTTCAAGTCATAACAGAGATGGCAGCCATACTTACTGTATTGAAGACAGTTCAACAACTCTTTTAGGTTGCTGTAAGTTCCTTTCATTTATAAAGCGTGTCCAACCAGAATGAATGGAAGTCGATTTCCATTATGCAGCAACATCGCCTTGAGACTCAATTTCGAGTGGTCTATGAATAATCGCCATTCTTGAGGGTCATGTTTGATTCTGAGGGCATTCATCAGGCCATCTACGTCGGAGCAGAATACAAAGTCATCTTCCTTTCTGCAGTAAGGTGCAAACTGCTCATGATGAGTTCTAAACGAAGTCACTCGGACTTTTTCCTTAAGAAGATTCCATTAAGATTTGATCCAAGTAATTCTTCTTTGGCTTTGGATAGCTCCAGATCACAAACGAGATCGTTAATTTCTTCTTCGGTCTGAATGTGTGACGCAGATGACGCACTGTGGCATACATATGGATCATCACTAGACGCCAAAGGCTGCAGAGAACCCGACGCCGGTTTGCCTCCCTCCTCATCATCAGAATTGATGGAAAATTCCTTTGGAGATTTAGTATTGGGAAAACCTTCGTTGTGTGGAACTGGTCGGAGAGCAGATTGTATATTTGAATATGCTATTGTCCACTTCTTTTCCTTGTGATGCCTCCAGAAACAGGTGGAATCATGCAGAAGTAGCAGTCATTTTCATGATTGTTGGATCTCTCCAAACCATAGGAACAGCAAACGGCATCATCACATTTTCGCTTTTCAGCCACTTCGGAAGATTCCTTGCACACATACTGCAGCATATGTATGGGTCCTAGGTCTTGGCCTGATCCCAGATCTTGCATCCAAATAAAACTCATACGCCACTTTCACTATTGAAGTGATGGCCCTTTTCAGGTTTGCAAACGTCACTTTTCCGCAAATGTAACAAAATGCATCTGAACTATTAACACAGTTACGAGGCATCACTAATAAAAATACCCCCTCAAGCAGCTGCTTGCCACAGAGGTCTGACAGGAGCCTGCCAGTTTATATGCCATAGTAGAAGATCTGTGAGGATGGCAGGACCTCAGCAGAAAAACAACACACACATCCATGCCTTATCCGGGGCTTGAACCCAGGTCCCTTAGATCAGTAGCCAAGCGTGCTAACCACTCGGCCATGGGACGGCATCACTACTGCTGGATTAAAATGGCAAGGATCACTTGTGTTATACTTATGACTGAAGTGTAAATGGAAGTCGCTCAAAAGACTTGCTCAATGTACAAGAAGACGTCGCTTACAACTAATGATTGCATCATCTTTTGTCCGCGATCATAAAGCTGTGATATCATGACTCAACTACATTGCATCAGACAATGATGCAATACCTCCGGGGGTTGTGTGTATGGTGGGCTGATGCAATACAATGCAACATGTTGCAATCTGGCGTTTAAAATACAGCGTTGCGAAATGGTTACCTATGTACTCAATGCGGACTTAGTTGTTTATACATGACCATCTCTGTTTCTCCTAAACAAGAGCCAATCGACAAATTTTATTGTCATTTTCGTGTTCAGCACCTCGAAATTAGTAAAGATTGGCTATTTTCATTTCAAAGCCTTTTTTTTTTGTGTTGCCCAGTGTTATAGACATTAATCAGCCTAGAACATTAACATTCAAAACAAAATATATGAAGATACTGAAAATCTGTAATATGTATAAGGGGAGAGATTTTTATTTTTAAACTACAATGTAATTTATATACCAATATAATTCAAGTAACAATTTTCGTTCAGTTGCATAAATGTAACTGTGAATCTAAAAGTGCTATGTCATGTGTCCAGGTGTGGGTACCCACTATACAGCTGTTGAGAAACACACCGTGTCCTCCCGTCAAGGTCATCCAGCGTGTTGTTCATGGTGCACAGGTAATGACTATCCTGCTTACAGAGCCACGGCTTGATTTCCCATTCGACAACGGGACCCTTTCCATGCCCATCGGTATCCTCTACTGACTGTGGCTAGGGCGTGCAGCTTTGCGGGGATAGATGTGGAAAACTGCAGATTGCGAGCCTGGCATTCAAACGACTAAGCCACCCTTTAGGAGGGAAAGATACATTTTTTGGATAAAAATTTTATGTTACTTTAGCAGATGATAAAAGGAAGCTGCACACCGTTGGAGTTATTGTTTTTGATAGCGCTTTTTCTGCACTCAAAGGATTAAATGGCCACGTGACAAGTACAGAAGGGCTTAGAGAAGTATGGAGAGAACTTCCTCTAAGTCCCCATTGAGCAGCTGTTAACCCTTTCAGGACCATAAGGTTTCTAAGAGTAAATATTAGTATGTAACTGTTTATTTTAGTTTGTTTAGACGTAAAATAAATAAAAATCATAAGAAAAATACATAAAAATGTGTAGTTTTTTTGGAATTTTATGGGAAATATTTTTCCCAATGGACTATAAAGGTAACACAAATTATAGTTAGGCTTATTATGCAATGTCTTTTATTTATTGGTTTATTAGAACAAAATGTTAACTACAATAATACAAAATTATGAAATAAAATTACTATACAAAATGATGTGCTAATTATGATATTCGGCGAAGCAATTTCTTTTGGTAGTGAGGCAAAGATGGACATTGCACATAGTACATATATTATGCGTCCTGACAGTTCTTTTTTTTTCTAAACGTTCCCGTTTACGTAATTGCGTTCGGCATACGTTCTATTTTGACATTCTGTATAAAAAATGCAGATAAGATTATAATTAAATACGACAATCACCAATTTTAAAGTGGGAAAAATGTTTCCCTTGGTCCTGAAAGGGTTCAGAGACAGATGGAATAATCCCATCAATGTTGTGCAATACGTGATCGGCTATTAAGCATATTCATTAAGCTGCTCAAGATATGGCTCTATTACCCTGAGATACCAGCTTAATATCTCATCTGATGAACGACACACTTTCTACGCCTCTCGATGTCTTCTCCCTCACAGATGGCAAGGGGGGGAAGGAGAAAAGAATTCTTAATTCTAGAACACTTGGTACTCGAACCAGGGAACTGAAGATTACGAATGTGGAGCGTTACCAACTTTTTTTTTAGATAGATAGATAATTTATTCTCAGAATATGCAGTACTTGACATTTACATGTCTTTACCTTAGAACTGAAATTATAATGAAATATATATAATGTTGTATATCTCAGATACACAAGTTTAAAGCATTACATTTTCTAATAAATATTCTTCTTTATACATAGTTTGTCCAATAAAAATCATATATTTATTCATACCATATATATGGAAAATTTTAATATTATATTTCATTACTGTTTTATAATTTTACCTACATTTTTCAGTAAAAGTCTGATAAAAAATGTTGAGTCTTCCACGAAGGTAAAAACTCGCTTGTGGAAGAAATTTAACAGTTTTGTTGTAATAAAAATGAAAAGGCAACATTCACATTTCCTCACATTTTGCTAGCTTGATAAAAAAACTAAGTAAATATTTAAACAATTTATAAGTTTTAAAATTATCATTTTTTATAAATGAAATAAAAAAAAGACTTTACTTGGTAGAAAACAGAAAAAAAAATAAAATAAAAATTTATATTGAATTGTGCGTTAGTAAGTGGTTCAGTTGAGCACCTTAAGGGCAACTCAGCATCAAATGAAATTATATTACATTTAAATCTCTTTTATTTCTAAAACATAGTCTCAATATTTACCATATTTAAAATCCATTTTCTTAATTCCTTTAAAAGAAGTTATCATTCCTTATTCCTTTAATGTACTCTGGTAAGCAGTTAAAAAACTTTGGCGCCAAATAAATATAATGTTTTTGAACAAGAGTTTTGTTCGCTTTTAAATCAAGTAAGAAAAGGTTTTTTGACAGTCGAGTATTCTTTTCAAATGTCCGTAAAGTTTGAACATTAAAATTCATCCTTATGCATTTGAGTACCTGAAATATTTCCTTATTTGTAAAATACCTAATTCATTGTATACATTTGCAACGCTTTCAAATTTTCTTAGTTTCATCATGCATCTAATTATGTGATTCTGCACATAGTGTAACGGTTTGATTGTTGTCAAATAGACTCCACCCCACGATAATAAACCATAGAGCAAATAATATTTAATCCAAGAAAAGTAAATAATTTTCAATAAAGATAAATTTACTAATTTCCGGATATAATAAATTTTAGGTATAATGCAGTTAATCTTTTTAACAACATCAGATATTTGTAATTTCCAGGACAACTTTCTGTCAATAAGAGTACCCAAATATTTATAGCATTCAACCCCCTAAATTTTGTCACAATTGCAATTTTTTCCAGCACACACTTCAGAGTGGAAAATGATCCTGTCATGAAAAAAATCAATCTCATTTTCTCTTGGTCTAATAAAAATATATTTCGTCTTCTTTGTATTTAAAAAGAGTTTATTAAATTTTAGCCACGTTCTTATTTCTATCCAGTCACTATTTATATTCTCTAAAATTTGCTTTTCCTCTCCAGAATATATTAGTGCAGCATCATCTGCAAATGAAATTATTTTACCATTCAAATCCAATGTACAGAAGTCATTTATATAAAGTAAAAAAAATAAAGGTCCCAAATCAGAACCCTGAGGGACATCAACTTGTACATTTGTTTCTTCACTAATATAATTTTCAATTTTTTACTTTTTGCTTCCTATTCATTAAATAGCTCTTAATCCAGAAAGCAAATTTCCCCTAACACCACTGGTTTTTAACTTTTCTAATAATATATCATGATTCGCTGAATCAAAAGCTTTTTTCAAATCCAAAAAAAAAACTGTTTCAACATTTTGATTTAAATTTAGTATCACCATTTTAAAACGCTGGAATAATTAAGGCAGTTTTCAAAATTTCAGGGAACACACCTTCTACAAAAGAAAAGTTTACAAGTTTACAAGATATAGTTCTAATTTCCGGAAAAATATTTTTAATAGTGGTAACTGTAATTTCGTCCAAACCAAGTGATTTTCCCTCCTTTAGTTCCTTGATAGCATCAAAAATTTCTTGTTCTGGTTAAGGGAAAAATTAGAATTAAACATTTTACATTTTAAATAACTTATTACCTCTTCTATTTTGGTTTCATTATGTAGAATTTGTTTACATAATGAAGAAATTACCCCAGAAAATAATTGTTAAATTTATTAACAAATTCCTGCGGCTTTTCATCAAACCGAAATAAATGATTTCTATCCGTATGGTAGGTGGTCATATTATTCTGATATCATCATCATCATCATCATCCTCAAGCAGCCATGGGCTACGGAGGTCCAACCAGACCGTGCAATTTAGTTCTCCAAGCAAGTCTATCCTGAGCTACATCTACTGCATCTGGCCACTGCACACCAATTCTAACAAGGTCCTGTTTGACATTGTCTGCCCACCGCATCCTAGATCTCCCCTTTTTTCTCAGGCCTTTAGGCACACTGTTCATAACCCTATTCGCCAATCTATAATTATTCATACGGGCAACATGGCCAAAACAACGGAGTCTCTCTCTGCACAATATGCTGCTTAAAGGAGGTTGCAAACTCCTTTGCCTAACCTCATCATTAGTTACAAAGTTGAACCACCTAATGCCCAAGATACTGCGTAAGCATCTGGAATCAAAACCATCTAGTTTACTGTTATCTTGTTTACAAAGTGTCCAAGTTTCACTACCATAACTAACCCTAGAAAGAACCAAACTATTATACAGTCTAATTTTAGTCTTTAGGTGTATACGCGCATTTCTCCACACTCTCCATAGATTCTTAAAAGTCCCGGCAGCAATCCCTATTCGTCTGTTAATCTCATGCCGCACATCACCATTATCTGTTACATAGCTCCCAAGATAATTAAACTGTGACACCTGCTCAAGACTGCAACCATTCAGATTAACTGAATCACAGCCTGCCTGAACAATTTTCATCACTTTAGTTTTCTCTCTGTTTATAACCAAACCTACTCTACTACCAGTCTCATCAATGGCTCGAATGAAAGAGTTCATCTCATCAACATCATTTGCCAAAAGGGCTAAATCATCAGCATAATCTAAATCAGAAATTTTCGTATCTCCAGCCCATTTAAGGCCAAAATCTTTCCCTTGAAGTGAATTTCGCATAACATAATCAATAACCAAGCTAAAGAGAAAAGGAGACAAAATGCACCCTTGTCGAACACCAGAAGTAATGCTAAACCAATTGCTACAAGACTTACCAACTCTCACACACGACTCAGTGTTATTATAGAGAGCTTTCATAATGTTAACTAACTTGTCAGGTATACCATATGATCTCACAATCAACCACAAATTATGACGATCAACAGAGTCGAAAGCCTTTTTGAAATCAACAAAGCTAGCAACCAAAGGTTTCTGAAACTCTAAACATTTCTCAAGAATCTGCCTAAGTGAAAATATCTGATCCACACATCCCCTACCACTTCTGAATCCACATTGCTCATCACGCAATTGCCTGTCAACCAGATTCTTAATTCTATTAAGCACAATCATGGAAAGAACTTTACCTGGAACAGAGAGTAGGCTGATACCCCTATAGTTATCACAAGAACTGCGATCACCGTTTTTGAAAATAGGGATAACAATAGCTCTGGTAAAATCCTTAGGAACCATGCCTTTATCATAAAAGATATTCAGAATTTCAGTCATCCAAGTGGTAACCGAAACATTCCCAGCTCTAAGCATTTCGGTAGTAATTTCATCTACCCCTGGGGATTTATGTAGTTTAAGTTTAGAAACAGCCAAAATAACTTCAGATTGTGTTATAGGGCCAACATTAAAGCCACCAATGCATCCATCATCACTGCAAACAATGGGAGCAGAACCAACTACATTGTTAAAAACATCTCTGAAATGCTCAGCCCACCTAGCCATCACAGAATCCTCCCCTTCTATAACCTTACCTTGTTTATCCTTCAATCCTTGTATGCCTGTCCGTTTTCTACCACATAAAACATTAACTATCTGGTACAGCTCTCTGCTGTTGTGCTGTCTAACTGCTTCCTCGGCTTTGTCAGCCAAACCATCAAGCCAAAGATTCTTATCAGCAGCTAACTGATCTTTTACACGTTTATTAAGTTCTCTGTAATGCTTTCTATTAGGACTAGTAGGGTATTGATTAAAGACATTCTTGCAGTTCTTTCTTTCTGAAATAAGCTCAAGTGCCTTATCACTCAGATAATTCTGCCTCTTCTGCTCCTTTTTTCCTAAAAGAGTACTGTTAGTGTCCAAAAAAGCCTGTTTAAAATGATCCCATTCTTCCTCAACTTCAGTAGTAAGCAAACCATGACTGTCATAATGGCTAAGTAACCTATCATGGTAAGCTTTGGCTATAACTGGATCTTTCAGAGCTTCAGTATTAAAAGTAAATTTTTTAACCCTAGCACAACACTTTTTAAGTTTAAGTTACAACACACTTTTAACAAGGTAATGGTCAGATCCAATTTCAGCTCCCCTATATACCCTGGTATTCCTAACAGAACCAGCCCATTTGCCGTTAATTAATATGTAATCAATCATATTCTTATGCAGCCCATGAGGTGAAACCCATGTATACTTATGTATGTCGCGGTGTTTGTAATAAGTGTTAGTTATTCTGAATCCATTGAGTTTACTTACCTGTAGGAGACGTTGCCCATTGCCATTGCAGCTACCAATACCAAAAGGGCCTATTACTCCTCCCCAAAGGTCAGAGTCAGTACCAACTTTGGCATTGAAGTCACCAAGAACAAGGGTAATATCTCCTTTCTTGACAGAATTCAAAATATCCTGAAGTTGTTCATAAAACCTATCCTTCTCATCCTCATCGGCATCCTCAGTGGGGGCATAACAGCAGATAACATTCAAGTCTTTAACGCTTGTCTGAAATTTTGCTGTAAGAAACCTTTCATTAATGCACTCATATCCTAGAAGAGCATCGCTAGCGTGTCTGCTGAGAAGCAGACCCACGCCTTGGTGATGCTTATTGTCGTCCCTCCCTGAAAAGAGAAATTTAAGATTATTTTTAAGAATCTGACCTTTATCTGTCCATCTGGTCTCTTGCAAGCCAAGAATATCTAAATTATAATGGTGGAATTCTTGTGTGAGGACATCAAGAGAAAAAGCTCTGTGCAGAGTCCTCACATTCCAACTACCTATGGAGAGAAAATGGTTAGTGGGATGTTTAAAGAAGCTATGTTTATTGAGAGAGGGAATGCCGACAATATCAAACAGCCCCCTAATCGCAGACATGGGGCAAAGACCCGTTCCCCCACTACTAAAGGCTGAAGCCATCTACACTGGAAGACTTCCTCCAATGTAGAATTTGACGATGCCGATAGAAGCAAAGAGTTCAGGTGCCTGCGATGACTTCTGCTCAGGATTATCCACCAGCTGATAAACATATCCTGTGAATCTATTCACTTGGGGCTGTCAACCCACAAACAAACAGAAAACACAGCGGAAGATTTTCCCTCCACAGAAGCCCACCAGTGCAGCAAAATCAGGATCCATAATCAAGCTCAGAGCCATATATCTGTCCAGTCCAGTAGGTTTATATGGTCAGCACCAGGACCCTGTGTGGTTGACCACTCCTCAGCAGGGTAGAAAAAAAAGAAAAGTGGCCATAGTTGTCCAGATTAGTAGTCCACACTAATCTGGCAGCCCTCCCCTTCCGTTCACTTCCACAAGAGAGTATCTCTTTTGAAAGTTACTAACGGTCCGCACCACGAGAAGGCGGGGTCGGACATTAGGTGCTAGGCCTGGCCGGTTCTATGCATCATCACAGGGGATTGGTGCATAGCTCTCTTTCCAGTGACTACCTAGCTACCATTTACAGACCAAAGATATCACTGTGTATATAATATATATATATTCAAATAATTTTAAAATATACATTAACTTTTCTATGAGTGATGGAAATATAAGTTAGTAAAAGTTATTAAATTCAGTGATACATTTTTATCATATACTTTTAACTAGATGAAGCAATGTATGTGCTTTCTTAGAAATAAGAAATGGTTCATTATATATGTGAAAGAGAGCGGAAAAGATTTGTGATTCAATTAAATCATATGAACAAAGTAATTGTTGATATATCCAGGAAACATAACACAAAAGCTGCAGAATAGTGATTCAGATAAATGCTATACACTAACACATAGACTACCAGATATGTCAATAAACAAGCATAGAAGGTACTTAAAAATGGTGATTCAGATAAATAATGGGGACTATGTAATTGATATCTTTGCTTGTCATAATTAGACTGCTTATCCCTCATATAAATTTAAGTTTTTACTAACACTTATCAAATTAAGCTTAAAAAACCCAACTATTCATAACATTTCAATCACATTTAATGGCATTTCCACTCTAGATATTAATGAAATGCCAGTTTGAACGAAATCATTTTACATTCAAAATGCAATGACATATCAGTTCAAATGCAATGACTATAAAGTCTAATTACTTTACCACTGAAATATTAGTGGTATGTCAACTCTAATCTAAATTACTTTAGCACTAAAATATCAGTGAATATCAAATTTCGGTCATTTTACCACTTTATAAGCGAAATATGAACTATAGAACCGAGTCATTTTTACTAATTAAAGATCAGCGAAATGTTAATTATATAAACTAAATCATTTTATCACTAAGATATCAGCGAAATATAAATTATAAGCCAAACCATTTTACCACTTGAATATCAGCTTAATTTCAGCTATAAACCAAATAAATTTAGCTCTAAAATCTTAGCGAATGCCAATTTTAAACTAAATCACTTTACCACTTAAATATCAGCGAAAGGTCAACTATAAACCAAATCATTTTACCACTAAAATATCGGCGAATGTCAACTGTAAACCAAAACATTTTTATCATTCAGATATCACTGAGATTTGAACTGCAAATCCAAATCACTTACCTGTTAAAATTTTCAAAATTCCATTTATCTTACGAATTCTTGAAATCGACAATGAAATTCTGATCTAAATTATTTTCACAAAAACATCAGTTTGCACAAAAGAGTTAATTGCTGTTGCAACCAAGCACATAGTATTCTGAGTCGAGTTGTGGTGATTAAGCCTAACAGAAGTGGCTCACACAAAAATTATTTCACAAACTATTTACAAATCACTTTATTGATTACACCTGAGGACGTTAAACATTCTAATAACAATTCACGTAGTAAAGCCTCAAAAACGTGTGATATATTTCTACTACAAAAGTTAAATTCAAAAATACCGCCACAGCACTACATTTCCAGTGAAAACAAATGAGACCAAAGGCTCACGGGGACGCTGGCCCACTAGGACTACCATTGTTGTGACGTATTCCTCTAGGCTCAGGTTTTGCATCACGGTCGGCAAAGACCAGAACGGCCTTCAAAGGGTTAAAGTGACAGAACCTGATTAATCAGTTTCTAAAAATCCCTACAAAAAACCTGGAACATGCTTTTTTATGCTTTCCTACCATTTCTTTTCCTTTTTATTATTTTTTTTCCGAAAGTAAATGCTTTTACTTTTGATATGTAATATGGATTATTTCATTCATTAGTTTTTCATAATAAGGCTCAAAAGTTGTTGTTTCTTAAAGAACAAATATTGTCTGTGTAAGGGTTAAATAAGTGCAGACTTCATTTTGCACTAACACCAACTTTCTCTTAGATTTTCCTGCATTACTGCTGGAACAGAAGACTTCATTTGGTCAGAGTCAATTAATGCTAATTTACATTCTATGCAAAAAATCTTTTAATACTTTTTTTGCTATAAAGACAGATTATAATGACATTTTCCAATTTCAGAGAAAAGAGACAATGATCTTCATTGCTTTACTGTGATTTGCTTGATATTTATCACATGTGAGAAAAACCTAAAATGCCACTGGGCATTTCATTATTGCTGCCAATGATTTTAATTTCATTGAAAGTTAAACAATTGCCATTTTTCTTATGAATTATCGGCCAGTTAATTATTAACTGCATATATGCACTTTGGAACTAAAGATAATCAGGTTATTATAGTTTCCCTCTTTTGCTTTTATAGCTTTAAAAAAAGTTAAATATGGTCCTGACTGAATTTGTAAGTAAAAAGATATTTTGAGCCAGGCAAACCATATGTTAAAAAAATAACCTATGGGGATTTTCCAGCTATATAAAACTGAAATAAACATAAAAATTAGAGTTTCAGAAGCGATATCTGAATTTTTATCATTAGTATTATTACCATAATCCACATATCCATAATAGCATTTACCATTGAACAGTATTTTTTTCTTAATTTACTTCTCCTCAAAATAATAAAGTGAATATTATATGCTTCTGCTTACTATCAGTAAAATTTTCCATGCAGAAAACTTCAATAAATCCAGGAAGGCCATCTACAGATCTGCACCAAGTTAAAATTGTGGAGCTATTGGGGAAGAAGTTTTTCTCTTACAAATTCACAAGCCTTTTTAAAAATAAAAAAATAGAACCTCAATTTTTAATAAGCCTTTGGAGAATGAAAATATCATGGTAAACCTATTTACCTCTTGGCAATAAAATATGCCATTGCTTATTTCAGCATTTTGCTATGAATTTCTGAACAGGTTTAAAGCTATGTCTAGAAACACAGGCTTTGGTGTCACAATGTCATCTTGATGAGCTTTTCAGCCTTAAATAAATCTAATAAATCTTTTAAAGAAGAAGAGTCTGATTGCTTGGCTCTTAGCTAGCAATAATATCGCCATAGCATTTTCTTTAAACTTTGGATTTCATTTTGCACTGACATCAACTTTCTCTTAAATTTTCTAGGACTCTTCCCTCTTACATAGTATGAGTGATCGTTTTTATAGGCAATATCTATTCTCATTGCAATTTCTATCACATCTTCTACAAGTGTCTCTCAATACAGGAGGTTTCCAATTTGACAGTGTGTCATTTGTTACAACTGTGAATAAAGTTGGCACAGAATCATTAACTAATCCTACTGTGCCATTTTCTTCAGCTTTATTTTTAAAACAGTAAAATGCTGGAACAGATAGTACTAGCTACTGTTTAAAGAGAAACAGTGGGGCATCTACCACAATTGATAAGCTTTAGCATTTCAACT
Organism: Ryuthela nishihirai; assembly: GCA_038380435.1. Taxonomy (NCBI): domain Eukaryota; kingdom Metazoa; phylum Arthropoda; class Arachnida; order Araneae; family Heptathelidae; genus Ryuthela; species Ryuthela nishihirai. Next base: position 94,936,344 of record JAWZYU010000009.1, read on the forward strand.
CAAATAATTTTTTATCAAATATTAAAAGCAAATTTTTAGGCTTCATTTATCACATGCAAAATTATAAAATCCCTATTTCAGTCGTTTCGTTTGAGAGAAAAAAAATAATTTGTGCTATTTTGGCAAAATTAAAATGCAAAGCAAAAATCATAAAATTAATGTCTAAGTTTAATATTTCTTTTAGAAACAAAATTCACGAAAATATTCCATAAATTCCATGCTGTTTCAATCTGTAAATCATCTTCTTTTCATGTAACTATTATTATTTTCATTCATGAAAAAAATCCTGAACTACATTTGATATTATACTAGGACAGAATGGTATCTTAAAATGCTTTATTTATTTTTAGGCCTTTCTGCTTTAACAATTTCAATTTATAATCGTTTCACAATATTTGTAAATTACTAACCAATGAAATGTGGAACTGATGCTTTTATAGTACTTTTCAGCAGTTAGTACATAATTCATGTAAGTCTAAGACCGTGGTGAAAGATTTCTTTACGTTATCAAAACACGCCTCTCTCATCTCTGAGGAATAGGCCTAAAGTACATGAAGAAAATTTGCATTAATTGAGAATTTTAATATTGATTTATTGAAGATTTCTAATGATGTCAATAATTACTTAAGTTTGATATATAAATTACGACTAAAACGGTATGCAAATGAACCGACTTAGATTTAGTACAAACAGATATCATTATTTAGACCATGCATTTGTCAGAAAAGGCAAAAAATATCACTGTTGATGACAGTATGACTGATCATATGCCAATAGCAGGTAAAGTTAATTTGAATATATTGTACGTTCAATAAACAGTATTTCACCCAAACGTAAAAATAGCACATGCATCAATTGCTGTAATTTTGAACATTATGTCAAGCAACAGAATTTTTCAAATTTATGCATATCTAAGAATGCCACTGATAATGGCACTGATAATAGATTGCTATACAAAATTCTTTCGAAGGTTTATTGGTAATAAAAATTTATTTACTAGTAATAAGCAGAAGGATGCATATCGTCTCTGGAGCATATGATAATCGCGTTTTCAAAAAGAAATTTTTTTTTCATTACCAACTGTTTCATTCCTTTAAAGTTTTAATTTGAGCTATGGGATGATGGGAAAAATGCTAGTAATATTTCATTAGTAAATATACTATATTTAATATTAATTCTTAAATCTAAAATGGTGCATTTCCCACACCTCTCTCACAAAAGTGGATAGTTAATTACTGTCAGTGGAATATCTGATAAAATTCCACTAATTTTTCAAATTTCTATTCTATATACATTATTTGTAAAACTCGATAACAGCTCTGTTGTTTCATCGTTTCATTGATTTGTAAAGAAAAATAAATATGTATTAAAACTACTAAGTGTATGAAAAATATGAATTATGATTTTTCATTAGTATCAATCAAACAAAAAAGTTTTCTAATTATCATTTTCGTTATTTCCAATAGAAATTTCATGACGTTCACATCCAAAATTTCGTATTTCTATAATTAATACATTGTTGCAATATTCGTTTGAAATTTCGGAATTTTCAATCTTTTCCACCGTTATAGAGTGCAATTATAGTGTTCGAAAGATTACGAAAGTGCGAATCATAATATTTTTTCAATTCTTACCTAACTCTAATTTTTTTTTAATAATCTGTAAATAGAAACAACTATCTGCTAAAACAAAAAAATATTTTTCCCACATCCCTCTGTCTCAGAGGTCAATTCAATTTTGCCACTAGAAACATCATGGCGTTCACATTCCACCACCAAAAAAACATTCCACCAAAAAACTAAAATCATTGACGATCGTTTTCAAGCCAGTTGCTCTGTTATCGCCAAAAAAACAAAAGAAATGTGTAAACAGGAAATATGATGAAGATTATCTGAAAATGGGATTTTATTGGACCGGTGACCAACTTGCACCTAACCCTCTTTCTGTTGTGTGCTATGACACTTTGTCTAACGACGCGATGAAACCTTTGAAGGTTTCATCGCGTCGTTAGACAAAATTCAGTGTCAAAATTCAGTGTCGCATAACATCTTTGGTATCTAATGTGGAGGAGCAATTAGTCACACGTGTGCGTGGGAGTAGTGATTTTGCTTTACAATTGCGCGAACTTGTGTCAACTTTTAGTATATGTAAGATACATTTACGAAAATGAAGTTCATGATGACTTTTTGTTTTGTTTATCTTTAAAAACTCACAGTACAGGAGATGATATTTTTGGTATGGTTAATGATTATTTCATAACACACAATTTGGATTGGAACAAATGTGTCGGAGTCAGTACTGACAGTGCGCCAGCTTTGTGTGGGAAAAGAAAGGGTTTTACAGAAAAGATAAAAGAGTTAAGTGGCAGAGTGTAGTTCAACTCATTGCTTTATCCACAGAGAACAGTTAGCGGTAAAAGGAATGCCTTCTGAACTGGATCTTGTATCGAAACAAGCAGTTAAAGTGGTTAATTTAATTAAATTACGGTCAATGGACTCCCACGTTTTTATTGTATTGTGCGAAGAAATGGGAAGTGTGCACAAAAATTTACTTTTCCACACCGAAGTTCTATGGTTGTCAAGGGGGGAAAGAGGTTTCAAAGTTGGGTTGAGTTGTTTTACCTCTTAGCGGCACTTTTTTGCACAACATGGACTAAATGGCCTGGTCACATGGACCCCGAAGGTTCAGAGAAGGTTGGGGCAGGGGAACCACAGGAACAGCTATTGGGAGAGAGATGGTAGCGTCCCGTCAAGGCCATCCAGCGTGTTTTTTAACGTGCACAGGGTATGGCTCTCCCGCACACGGGACCACGGCTTAACGTCCCATCCGACGGGCGGCGACTTTTCCAAGTCCATTGGTATCCCCTACTGACAGTGAGCAGGGCGGGGAATTTTGCGGAGTGCTTTCAAGAGTTTTCGAGCTGAGGGATGAGATCGAGATCTTCCTTCATGACACTGATGAAGTAAGTAAATCTCTTTTCCACGATTTCAAGTGGCTGGCGCAGGTGGCATATCTCAGCGATGTTTTCACATCCTGAACAGCCTAAACTGTCACTTCAGGGGCGCGATGTAACTATTTTTAAAGTGCAAGATAAAATTAAAACATTTGCACAGAAATGTGAACTTTGGAGTTAAACGGTTTGCTCGTGGGGAGTATGATTCATTTCCTGCACTTGATTTTTTTTGCTGTCTTCAGGAGAACTAATCGATGACGAATTAGTACAATTATTTCAGAACCGCATAACAACTCTGCAAGATAGCATAAAAAATATTTTTCAGAGCTTGAAGAAAGTAACGAATGGATTAGGAATCCTTTCAGTGATTGAGTTCTTCTACCTTTCAGCTCGTATGTGTGATCAGCTTATTGAATTGGCATCTGATGGAGCACTGAAAATCGCGTTTAGTGAGAAATCCCTCACAAACTTCTGGATCCATGTGAAATCAGAGTACCCTGAACTCGCCAACAGTGCCATCAAGCACCTGCTACCGTTTCCCACAACGTACAATTGTGAAATAGAATTTTCTGCCCTCGTTGGACAAAAAAGTGCCAAAAGGATCAGGCTTAATGTGACCCTGACTTAAAACTGAAATATCTTCCATTGCACCTGATGTAACCAAACTGGTCAAAGATTGCAAGCAATACCATTCCTCACATTAAAATGGAGAATAAAAAATTTATTCGTTTATTTACTTTCTTGAAATGTGCTAATACTATTTTAATTCTAAAAATAATTATGCTGTTATTGTTTCTTATCCCTTGGTCTTAAACAGTTCCATGAGGTATATATTTTTTTAATCCACTTGTTATCTTTTGTTCATCATCTTGAATTATTTTCTTATTGACGCCTATATATCGAAAGATGTGGTTTGGTGTTGATTCTTTTGCATTACATTTTGTGCAGACTTTTGTGCCATCAAGTATTTTCATTGATTTGAGATGCCTGGTTCTAAAACTTGATAATGTGGTTTGTTCTTTTCTGTTTAATGTTTGCCATGCTCTTTTGTGGTTTGAAATATAATAAAAAACCAGTACTTTTTTTCTTAATTTATTTTTAACTTTTCTACAATGAAATAACTTTAATAACAAGTTTTTATGATGATAATGCATTTTAATGAGTTGTTAAATCATTATTCCTACATTTTGGTACTTGAATGGAAGAGGTGCCAAGGTAGGTGGTCCGTGTTAGGTTGACAGTCTACACCTTTGTTGTCAGTGGTATAGGAAAGTTTGAGAACCACTTCTCTATGGGAACTACTGCCTGGCATTTTTTTATGAGTTATCCTAAATTATTATTTACAATCCTTAGGTAAGAAGATATTTAATTAATTTCATTAACGGAAGGGAAGGTGTGTTCTGAGCAAGGAGTTAGCCAGGATAGTTTCTTAGGAGGGGGACAGGTTGTTGACAAACAATGCGACCTCGATTAACCGACTCTAGATTATTGTTTTAACCGTTCAGTGTTGAGTGTAGAATTTTGTTACAGCTGCCACACAGTGATAGAGCTACTTTTCCTAGCTCTTCTCCCCCAAACTCCTTCATGATAGTGTTAAGAACATCTTAGAGGAAACACAGTAGATTATAATCAATAAATTTTCAATTTTAGCATTAATTTTTTCAGTAAAATTTAATATAAGCAAGGTATTTACTTTCGCAATGAAGACCTCCTTTTTCCTGATTAATTGCACCTGAAAAAGTTTCTTAAAAGTTTTCATCATGGACGGAAAAATTATTCCGATTATTTACAGCTGAAATCACTGTTATGCAAAAGGAGAACATTTGATTGAATTATATTACGCTTCATTGTAGCAGCTGCTTTACAGTGTTAAGATGATGTTAATTCTCTTTGACAGCTATTCACTATGAGGAATAACTCTCTCGTTATAATTTTATCATTATGCCTTATTAACATGGTCTTTTGTTTACATTTCCTTTAATTACTAAGGATTAAATTACATTTTCATTTTTTCCGCAGACTTTCTTAATTATCTACATTTTCTGTCAAATATCCGATATTTCGATGTTCCCGAGCCATATGCAGGTAGATTAATCGTAGTTCTACTGTATTCGGATACTCATATTATCAGTAAACACGTGGGGGATGTTATCTCTCTGGCAGTGATGCCAAATCATGCTTTTTTTTCTCTTTATTTTAAGGGAAAGAAGTTACTCCCCATACACAAAGGACGGACATAACCTGAAAGCTCTAATGGGCTTGTCATTGTTTCTCATAAAACAGTGGTTCCCATTTGGTGATTCGCGAAACCCAAGGGGTTCGCGCTAAAAATTCTGTAATGGCGCCTTAAGCAATAACGAATTGTCCAATTATGTTATAAATATATCCATCTGCTTTTTGTGACAACAAGCATGTGCATGTTTGAAGCATTATAGATTTGTTTCTGCATCGATTCTAAATTTTAGAGGTTTGTTAATTATAGGTAGTAAAATTTTATATTTTATAATTATAATTATAATGTAATATTTTTCGGTTGAAAGGCGTTCACGGAACAAAAAACTTTTGGAGCCATGTATGTTGGGTTGGATTGTTTTACCTCTGAGCGGCACTTTTTTGCACACCATGAGCTAAATGGCCAGGTCACATGGACCCCGAAGCTCAGAGAAGGTTGGGGGAGGGGATCCACTGGATCAGCTGTTGGGAGACAGTTGGTAGCCTACCGTCAAGGCCATCCAGCGTATTCTTCAACGTTCACAGGATATGACTCTGCCGCATGCGGGACCACCGACGGACGGTGATCCCATCCGACGGACGGTGATCTTTCCAAGCCCATCGGTGTCTCCTACTGACTGTGGTCAGGGAGTTTTGCGGAGATAAATCTCAACGCTGACCCAGCTAGGACTCGAACCTGGGAACGACAGATTACGAGCCTGGCGCGCTACCGACTGAACCACCCCCGCCTCAAACCATGTATGTATAGATGCTAAATCATCATTGTATGTATATATTGCTATGTACTGTTTGATATGTATATATATTAAATGCATGATATGTATATATATGTTAAATGCATGATATGTATATATATATTAAATGTATGAATGTATGTAAAACGTATAATATATAATATGTATTTATGGGCCTGTAAATGGTAGCTAGGCATAAACTGGAAGGAGAGCTGTGTACCAATCCCTAGTGATGATGCACAGAACCGGCCAGGTCTAGCACCTAATGTCCGACCCCGCCTTCTCGTGGTGCAGGCCGTTAGTACCTTTCAAAAGAGATATTCTCTTTTGGAAGGGAACGGAAGGGGAGGGCTGCCAGTTCAGTATGGCCTACTGATCTGGTCATCTATGGCCATTTTTTTCAACCCTGCTGACGAGTGGTCAACTTCATAGGGTCCTGGTGCTGACCATTTATACCTACTAGACTGGTCTTGTTCATGGATTTGAGCTTGATTATTGATCCTGGACTTGCTGCACTGGTGGGCCTCTGTTGAGGAAGAATCTGCCGCTGTGTTTTCTGTTTCCTTCTGGGTCGCTAGCCCTAAATGAACAGAGGCATGGAATACCTTATTATCAGCTGGTGGATAATCCTAATCAGAAGCCATCGCAGCTACCTGAACCTTACTTAGCTAGTTGGGCATCGTCAAGCCTAAACTGGAGTAATGTGTCTCAGACAGGCCATATGGCTTTTGAAAAAGTCCACTTGAAAAGGTGGTGCCTGAAGTTCCTACCAGCATCGGTGATTTCAGCCTTTAGCGGAAGAGGAACAGGTCTTTGCCCCATGTCTGCGATCAGGGGACTGTTTGATATTGTTGGCCCTACCGATCTCAATAAATCAAATTTCTTTAAAACTCCTACTAATCATTTTCTCTCTGCAGGAACGTGGAACGTTAGGACATTACATAGAGATTATTCTCTTGATATCCTCACGCAGGAATTCCAGCGCTATAACCTAGATATTCTAGGCTTGCAAGAGACCAGATGGACAGGTAAAGGTGGGATACTTAAAAATAACTTTAAATTTCTCTTTACAAGAAGGGAGGATGGAAAGCATCACCAAGGCGTAGGTCTGCTGCTCAGCAGACATGCTAGTGATGCTCTTCTAGGATATGAGTGCATTAATGAAAGGTTTCTTACAGCAAAATTTCAGACAAGCATTAAAGACTTGAATGTTATCTGCTGTTAAGCCCCCACTGAGGACGCTGATGAGAATGAGAAGGATAGGTTTTGCGGACAACTTCAGGATATTTTGAATTCTGTCAAGAAAGGAGATATTACCCTTGTTCTAGGTGACTTCAATGCCAAAGTTGGTACTGACTCTAACCTTTGGGGAGGGGTGATAGGCCCTTTTGGTATTGGTAGCTGCAATGACAATGGGCAACGTCTCCTACAGGTAAGTAAACTCAATGGATTCAGAATAACTAACACTTATTACAAACACCGCAACATACATAAATACACATGGGTTTCACCCGATGGACTGTATAAGAATATGGGTTGATTATATATTAATTAACAAGAAATGGGCTAGTTCTGTTAGGAATACCAGGACATATAGGGGAGCTGAAATTGGATCTGACCATTACCTTGTTAAAAGTATGTTGCAACTTAAGCTTAAAAAGTGTTGTGCTAGGGTTAAAAAATTTACTTTTAATACTGAAGCTCTGAAAGATCCAGATATAGCCAAATAACCATGATAGGTTACTTAGTCATTATAACAGTCATGGTTTGCTTACTACTGAAGTTGAGGAAGAATGGGGCTATTTTAAACAGGCTTTTTTGGAAACTAAGAGTACTCTTTTAGGAAAAAGGGAACAGAGGAGACAGAATTATTTAAGTGATAAGGCACTTGAGCTTATTTCAGAAAGAAGGAACTGCAGGAATGTCCTTAATCAGTACCCTACTAGTCCTAATAGAAAGGATTACAGAGAGTTTAATAAACGTGTAAAAGATCAGTTAGCTACTGATAAGAATCTTTGGCTTGATGGCTTGGCTGACAAAGCTGAGGAAGCAGTTAGGCAGCACAACAGCAGAGAGCTGTACCAGATAGTTAATGTTTTATGTGGTAGAAAACGGACAGGCATACAAGGAGTGAAGGATAAACAAGGTAAGGTTATAGAAGGGGAGGATTCTCTCATATCTAGGTGGGGTGAGCATTTCAGTGATGTTCTAAACAATGTAGTTAGTTCTACTCCCATTGTTTGCAATGATGATAGATGCATTGGTGGCTTTAATGTTGGTCCTATAACACAGTCTGAAGTTATTTTGGCTATTTCTAAACTTAGACTTCATAAATCCCCAGGGGTAGATGAAATTACTACTGAAATGCTTAGAGCTGGGAATATTTCAGTTGCCACTTGGATGACTGAAATTTTGAATATCTTTTATGATAAAGGCATGGTTCCTAAGGATTTTACCAGAGCTATTATCATCCCTATTTTCAAAAAACGTGATCGCAGTTCTTGTGATAACTATAGGGGTATCAGCCTACTCTCTGTTCCAGGAAAAGTTCTTTGCATGATTGTGCTTAATAGAATTAAGTATCTGGTTGACAGTCAATTGCGTGATGAGCAGTGTGGATTCAAAAGTGGTAGGGGATGTGTGGATCAGATATTTTCACTTAGGCAGATTCTTGAGGAACCTTTGGTTGCTAGCTTTGTTGATTTCAAAAAGGCTTACGACTCTGTTGATCGCCATAATTTGTGGTTGATTGTGAAATCATATGGTATACCAGACAAGTTAGTTAACATAATGAAAGCTCTCTATAATAGCACTGAGTCGTGTGTGAGAGTTGTTAAGTCTTGTAGCAATTGGTTTAGCATTACCTCCGGTGTTCGACAAGGGTGCATTTTGTCTCCTTTTCTCTTTAGTTTGGTTATTGATTATGTTATGCGAAATTCACTTCAAGAGAAAGATTTTGGCCTTAAATGGGCTGGAGATACGAAAATTTCTGATTTAGATTATGCTGATGATTTAGCCCTTTTGGCAAATGGTGTTGATGAGATGAACTCTTTCATTCGAGCTGTTGATGAGACTGGTAGTAGAGTAGGTTTGGTTATAAACAGAGAGAAAACTAAAGTGATGAAAATTGGTCAGGCAGGTTGTGATTCAGTTCATCTGAATGGTTATGAACAATGTGCCTAGAGGCCTCAGAAGGAAGGGGAGACCTAGGATGCGGTGGGCAGACAATGTCAAACAGAACCTTGCTAGAATTGGTGTGCAGTGGCTGGATGCAGCAGATGTAGCTCAGGACAGATATGCTTGGAGAATTAAACTGTGCGGTCTAGTTGGACCTCCGTTAGCCCATGGCTGCTTGAGGATGATGATGATGTATTTATGATATGTTATGATACCATGATATATGTGTTATGATATGCATGATATATGTGTTATGATATTCATGATATATGTGTTATGATATTCATGATTATGTGATATGATATGTATTATATACATTTTATGTATGATATGTATGATATATATATTATGATATGTATATTATATGTATGGTATGTATATTATTATATGCATGATTCGTATGTTATGGTATGTATGTATGTGTTGTACCAGAGCCTCATTTTAGCCATTCACTATCTGAGGTTTTCCCTAAAGATGAAATGAACTCTTGGGGAAATGAACAGATAGTGGATGTTGCCCGTCTCCCACGATCTTGGACGTCTGAGGATGGCTTTTAGGGTAGACATTTTTTTTTAAATTTTTTTCTTTTAATCTTTTTAACTTATTATTTGTCTTTTTATTTCATTGTTTCTATTTCTTTCACTTTTTTGATAGTTTTTAATCCTTTTTTTACCATCTGATTATTTCTGTTGTGTTTTCCAGATTTTGATTTCAGATTTTGATTTAGAGTCATACATGGAGTTTCATAGAAGCAAATATCTATTTCTGTGGTGAGGATTATACTTAAGAAAGAGAGAAGAAAGAGACAACAGATCTGTAGATATCAGTAGCAATATAATCGAGCATCAGGAATAAAATGGTCATCCAAATTATAATTTTTCCCATTAGAGACTCCCCTTCAAGGATGTCGATTGAGGTGTCATCTTCTATTTCGCTGGAGCTCTCTTCATACAATGAAATGGAGGAGATGGAGTCTTCCTCAGGAGTTATTACTCTGCCTTCGGGTGGAATATCTCTGCTATCCACGGAGGGAGAGGTATCGAGGGATCCGACATCCCTGGTGGATCCGACATCACTGATGGTGGGGAGGTAGAAGATGCCGCGTGTGTGTGATGACGTCGGCATGTATACTTCACTCTCCTCTCCACTGCAGTTGGCACAGCATACGGAAGCCTTTCTAAGGCGCTTCCAGAATTTGCGGAGGCCTTCTCGGCGCCTCCTTCCAAATCGCAGAGTGCGCTCGCGTACAGACAACGCTTGGCACTCAGAATGTGCAGCGTTTAGCATCCTGCGATAATCCAATATATACAATAAAATCAATCGATAACTAACAATAACTCAGCGCTTTTTCAATACAAATATCAGCGCAATCTATCATATAAACTCACCAAATAGGTACAACTACAATTCGTAGCAAATATCACCTTTATCCGCTAAAGTACGCTTGACTCTCTTACCAAACAAAATTCCATTGAATGATTCTTAGGAAACATATTCTTTCAACTCTTCAATTGTTCTTCACTTACAATGTTCAGAATTTTGAATATTTAAGATTCACTTGTTGCGTTTGCTAAACGTTTCTGATGCCAGATGCAGGAACAATGAGAACCATTTCCACATATTAATATAATCGAAGTATTCGAATAATTGCCAGGGCTCCTATTTACAATTTCCTGCTACTATCTGGCTATTCAAGCACATGCTAATATTTAAGGCCTGCGCTGTTCAAATTAATTCCGTATTCCATACGTGATATATTAAACGCCAGGATCTAAATAAATAGTAGTCTGAAAGGATGTTTTTTTAAGGTGGGTGGGAAGAAGAGGGGTTTCTTAGATCCCTTTATCCACCTAATTTAGTGTTTCTAAAGAACTTCTTGAAAAAGAAATCGCAGCCCCTTAAAGTGAGCCTATCAGGGTAACATTTCTTTAGGCCCCAACGTTTAATACAACGAAGAGCCAAAACATTATTGACCAGCGCGTCTTTATGCAAATCAAAGCAACTACAGGTAAACGACGGCGCTTGTGAAGGTCATGACACGGTATAAATAACACCTGATACTGAGCTCTGTTAATCAGTGTTATTCTTGTTCTTCGGATGGGAAAAGCAGCGGACCTAAGTGAGTTTGACAAAGTATTTCCAGAGACGGCAAGGCAAGGCTTGTGGAGATGCTCATGGTCAGCCGTGGTTAGTACCGTCAAAAAAGTGATCAGAGGAAGGAAAAACCACGAACCGCCGCCGGCAAGGTGTGGGCCGACTACGGCTCATCGATGCTAAAGGTGAGCGAAGGCTATCCTCTATAATACGAGCTAACAGAAGGGATACTGTGGTACAACTCGCCCGTAATTTAAATGCTGGTGACGGGAGTAATGTGTCACAAAACACACAGTACATCTAACCCTGCTGAAAAAGAAACTGTGTAGCCGCAGGGTACTCCGAGTGCCCATGCTAACCTCCAATGCTCCTAGAATGGGCACGCGAGCATCAAAACTGACCTTGAATGAATGAAAGAAGGTCGTCTGGTCGGACGAATATTGTTCTTGTTGCACCATGTGAACCATCTTAATAGGAATGAATTTCGCCGGCATTTCATGGTTGTTGGTGGGGGGGGGGGGAGATGCAAAACAAATTGATCCTCTGCGGCATTCCAACGGGAGGACAAGGATGTAAAAATATTTGTTTACTTTTAATTTCCAACCATGAATTGAAATTATTGGTAAAAGGAAGTTGGCTGATGATATAAATCAGAAGTGAGGAGGCATGAGGGTTTCGCAAAAAAACAAAAGTGTGCAATGCGAAGTTGTGAAATTGTGCTTTATTGGATCTTCCAGCAGGTTCTGGGGACGTCTGGCATCCCTGTGTAAGACGTCCGTGATTAATAAATTCTGCCTTAAAGAGCCGACTACTGTTTGAACGCAAGTTACTCTTTAGGCCCTGGCATTTAATGTCTCACATTCGGCACATATATATCAATACGAATTAATTCTTTTTTGTCATTCCGATTATTTTACATAAACCAATTAATACAATTTAATTGGTATACACATATACCAATTAAATTGGTATATGTGTATACCAATCACAATTATATATCACAATATATTAATATATCACAATTATATATTAATATAATAATAAGTTTTGAGGTTGAAAACAGTTTTGAATGTCTCATAAAATAATAAGCTGTAAAAAAATTGGTTTTGCCATGAGTGGGATTCGAACCCACGGAACATGCCTGTTATGCTACCACTACACCACCAATAGCTAACCTTTCTCAGCTTGTGTGACCTTCAAAACTTTTCGGATTTTTTTTTATTTGATTCGCACAGTAGCGCCATCTATCCAAGAAGTGGACAACTCTGGTACCTCATACAGATGGAATTAATATTTGTCACTCACGCTCATGGCGTTAATCAATAAGTCAGTAGTAAAGAATCACAGGATATGGAACTCATGTACTGTTAGCTGTAGACATGGAACTCATGAAATAATAAGCTGAAAAAATTGGTTTTGCCATGAGTGAGATTCGAACCCACATGTACAGGACATATCCCGTGATTCTTTACTACTGATTTATTGATTTGACGCCATGATCGTGAGTGACAAAAATCTGTATGAGACAGCAAAGTTGTACTTACCAGATAGATGGCGTCACTGTGGGAATAAAGCAAAAAAAAAATCCTGAAAGTTTATAAGGTCACACAAGCTGAGAAAAGGGTTAGCCATTGGTGTGGTGTAGTGGTAGCATAACAGGCATGTTTCCTGGAGACGTGGGTTCGAATCCCACTCATGGCAAAACCAATTTTTTTCAGTTTATTATTTCATGAGTTCCATGTCTACAGGATTGTCTCCTGTGATTCTTTACTACTGAAGTTTTGAATGTTTTATAGTTGATATATATATTAAAGTTTATAATAAAATACATTGAAACTCCACGAAATTTAAACTTCTCTTGTGAAGGTTATACAAAAATTAGAACACATAAATTTTTGTAAAACACCATCATGCATTTAATTTCCTGATGAACAGAATTCATAATGAACAAATGAGCATTTCAAATCAACATTTTTCTATGGAAAAACGATATAAACTAAATTAAGGAAAGTAAAATTTTAATGCAAGTTATTTATGTCCCCATTTTTTTAACATGATACATACATACATATGGAATCTTCAAGCAGCTATGGTTACGGCAGTGCAACCAGATTTTGCAATTTAATTCTCCAAAGGCATCAATCCCGAGCTGCATTTTCTCACTCAAGACCAATTCTTACAAGGTCCTGTTTGACATTGTCTGCCTACCGCATCCTAGATCTCCCTCTCTTTCTGAGACCTTTAGACGCAGTGTCCATAACCCTATTAGCTAATCTATAGTTATTCAGACGGGCAACATGGCCAAACCAATGGAGTCTCTCTCTGCACAATATACTACTCAAAGGAGGTTTCATACTTCTTTGCCTAAAGTTGAACCACCTAATGTCCAAGATACTGGGTAAGAATTTAAAATCAAAGGCATCAAACTTCCTGTTATCTTGTTTACAGAGGGTCTATGCAGGGGAGTAGCGAAGTGACTATGGTTGGGGGGGTGGAACACGAAAATTTTCCAACTCGAAAATCAAATTTTGCCAACTAAGAAAATAAGTACTTTACATAAATTTAATTATGTATCTCCTGTTGCTGACGTATCCAGAATTTCGTTCAGTGGGGTGCTGGATGGGAGGAGGGAGAGGGTTTTTGGGTTTTGCAAATTGTTTCGATTTTGTAATTTTGCCATGATTTTCAAAATAAAAATCCCCATTTTATTTTATTAACTCTCCTAAATTTTACCAAGTACCGTCAAATTTTGCCAACTTCACAAGATTTTACCAAGTTTTCTCGATTGTACCAACACTCCCTAATTTCACAAAGCCAATCCCATCTTTCACAACTCACCAAGTGGCTTCAAATTTTGTCAGCTCCACAAGATTTTGCCAAGCTTTCTCCATTGTACAAACTCTGCTTAATTTCACAAAATCAATCCCTTGTTTACCTATCTTCCTATTCCTTTTGACTTTGACATTTGTCCGTTGGTCGATTTGTGGATTGGACAAAACGTTCTTCCACCATGTCTTTCGAACGCAATGGAGAAACTTAATGATTTATGTACCAAATGAAACCTTGTGACGCGGGGAGAGTCATGGACTATAAAATATTGATTCCCTGTGCTTTCTATCCACCTGAAAGGGGGGAGGGTAAATTTAAAAATGATTGTTCCCCTTTATCTCCTAAACGCGAGTGCTAGCTATGTGTCAAATGAAAGCTTGTGACTCAGGGAGTGTCATAGGCAGGGCCGTCTTAACGCATGGGCACACTGCATAATTGCCCAGGATCCCCCACGATTCTAAATTTCGCAAAAGTTTGTGTTGATTAATCCTCGCTTTACAGCATGTTTTTTTTATGTTTAAACATTGATTTTGTTAAAAGTACTAATAAATCTATAGGCTTAATTTTATTGACCGTTTACATTTTTATTCACGTAGGTGGGTGGGTAGGGGCCCCAGTGCATTGCTTTGCCCAGAGGTCTACAATACTGTTCAGACGACACTGGTCATAGGCTATCAACAATTGGCTCCACCTCCACCCCCACCCCATGATTTCTTCCTCCCGAAAACACTGGAAGAGTGAAAGTCGTTCTACTATATTTTGCGAATCGAAGGCTACAGTTTCGTGTTAGGTGTCAAATGAAAGCTCGTAGATTATTTCGAATTTTGTCCACCTATTCCCCCCCCCCATACCATATATATATATATATAAATATGGTATGGGGGTATAAATATGGTATATGGTATGGGATACGAACTCAGTGACTGATTGCACCATCGATATGCTTTAGGTTATTTTCTTCTTGTTAGGAAAATAGATTATATTTTTTAATTCACAACTCACTTTTTTTACCGAGTGGCTTCGAATTTTGCCAACTCCCCAAGATTTTGCCAAGTTTTCTCGATTTTGCCAATTCTGCTTTATTTTACAAAACCAATCGCAATTTTTACAACTCACCTGTATTTTACCAAGCGCTTTGAATTTTGCCCAACTGTCCAAGATTTTGCCAACTCGCATTAATTTTACAGAAAACAAATTCAAATTTTTACATCTTCCCTGAATTTGCCAAGTCTCTTCAAATTCTGAGAACTCTTCAAGATTTTGCAAACTTGTATTATTTTGCCAAGTGGTTCCCAATTTTGCCAATTCCTCTAGATTTTGCCAACTCTCCTTAATTTCCCAAAAACAATCCCAATTTTCAGAACTCGCCTGTATTTTACCAAGTGGATTCGAATTTGCCAACTGCCCTAGATTTTGCCAACTCACCATAATTTTATAGAAAAAAATCACAATTTTACATCTTACCTGAATTTTGCCAAGTAACTTCGAATTTTGCCAATTCCCCAAGATTTTGCCAAGTTGTCCCGATTTTGCCAATTCACCTGTATTTTACCAAATGAATTCGAATTCTACCAACTGTCCTAGATTTTCCCAAGTTGCCTCGATTTTGACAACTACTTTAGATTTGCTAACTCCCTTTAATTTTACAACAAAAAATATAAATTTTCCCAACTCACTTGAATTTTACAAAATCGCTTCTAATTTTGCCAACTCCGATTCACTTTCGGGAGTAGCTCTTCCCCATAGCTACACCCAATGGCGCACTCAGAGGGGGGGGGGGGCAAGGGGCCCTGGCACCCCCCAAAGGAAAAGGAAAAAAGAAACACTAGAATTTTTTCCAAAAATCTTTTTCTAATTAAAATTCATTTTTTTCTATTTATGTTGTGTCGTGTCTTCTATTTCTATACTACTTATGAATTAGCGGTCACATAAGGTGGGAATACCCAATAGCTTTCAGGAATCACGGCCGCTGTGAACACAAGGAGAACGAATTGGGCCGACCGAGCGCTACTTCGTTTGCCCTAGCCGGGCCAGCGGGGCCGTCCCCCACCCCTCCTCCGAAGATTAAATCCTGAGTGCGCCACTGGCTACACCCCTAGAGCTAACAATTGATACATAGAACTGTTTCGGGCAGTTGATCTCAGACATTTTTAAGAAATTTAGATCCGGTATCGCATGCAAGGTCACATCGGAGTCGGAGTGGTGGTCTAGGAATCAAAAGGCGATGATGGATTTCTAGTATTTTTAGATGTATGCTTGACAAGGTACACCTTACAAGAGACAGGATAGAAACAGAAAAAAATAAAGAAGGTCAAGTGAGTGGATTGTCGTTTCAGTATAAAAAAATTTACGTCCACTTTGGTAGTTTTAAAAAATTCTTGAAAAATGCGTGTAACACATATGCTTTAATATTTTTTCGCCTTCATTCCACTTAGTAGTGGTGTAGTAGCATAGCAATTAAGGAGCCTCTGCAACCGATACTTTCAATTTTTTCTGTCTCAAAACAACTGTCCAGTGGGTCCCCTCCCCCAACCTTCTCTGAGCCTTCGGGGTCCTTGTGACCTGGCCGTTTAGCCCATTGTGTGCAAAAAAGTGCTGCTCAGAGGTAAAACAATCCAAACAACCCAAAGCATTCGTTCCAGTTACTAGCATTCTAAATGGTAGGACAACGCCCCTCCCTAAATTCGGGCCTGATTGGTTGGATTGATAGAGCCGGCATCACTCTACTTACTGGTTAGTTGAATTGGTAGAGCTGGCATCACTCTACTTACTGGTTGGTTGGATTGGTAGAGCGGGCATCACTCTACCTACTGGTTGGTTAGATTGGTTGAGCAATCGCAACTCTACTTACTGCTTGGTTAGATTGGTAAAGCAAACGGAACTCTACTTACTGCTTGGTTGGATTGATAGGGCACGCACCACTCTATTTACTGGTTGGTTGCATTTTTAGAGCCAGCGCCACTGCACACTTTTAGTAATTTATTTATTTATTTACTAAAAGTGGAATCGAACCCGGCAACCAACGTAGAATGACCTAGACCAATATTTTAGGAGTTACAGCGCGTAGTAAAAAAAAAACTGCCAACTGCACGCGGTGTTTCCATGTGCTCACCCTCCCAAGTACTGACCGCGCCCAAAGCTTAACCTCGGGGATCAGACGAGAACTGATGTGTTTAACTTGCTATGGTCGTTGACATGCTAATTGTTTCTTACCTGCCTTATAAAGTAACACATATTATCAATAAGAGAACAATTCTTAAAGTAGGAAAAAACTGGAATGGTGCCAAAAAATTTCGTTAACGACAGTATTTAAAAAGAAATTACACTTTTTTAAAGATTGATCATTTTTCAATTTTTTTAACGGTTGTTGGATATTTATATTTCCCATTTCTTTTTCAACATAATAGCGTGCAATTAAACGTTACACACAAAAGTAATAAACACAATAAAAATATTTCTATTTTCCCTACTTCTGCGATCCCTCCGAAGAGACTAGACTTATTTACTTTCACAGAGTAATTTTAATTTTCGTTTCCATGGTTATTTCAACGACAGAGACGCCATTTCTTGTCACACCTCGGGCTAAACTGATAAATCACGACGACTCCCGATAGCTAAGACCATATTTCGATAACAGCACGCACTGCAAAAATTAAACAGATGGGATAGTCCAGTAAGTCGATCCCAGCGCGTGCTTCAACCTGAATGTTCTTTCGCACGGTGGCATAACTAAACGTCCCGTAGTATGGGTTTTCCAAGGCCATCGGTGTCGCATACTAACAGAGGAGAGGGGTAAGATTGTATCTCTGGAACGGTTTGAAATTTTTTGGTTGGATTGGTAGAGCCGGTACCACTCTGCTTACTAATTGGTTGAATTGATAGAGCCAGCACCCTCATACGTACTGATTGGCCATCATAAATCAAAAACGTTGCAATAGTTAAAAGGATAAACATTCTTCGGCTTTATTTCGCATCTGGAGCTTTTGATTTTAAATTGTCTGCCATTGTTAAACTGGACGTTATAAGCGTAAAATAGACAAAATTTCTTTTTACACTATTGCAGTTTAAGATTTGCTTGAAGTCTACTTCTTGAGTAGTATAATTATTAATGTTTACATTATATATCTAAATATTTATTAAGTAAATGCATAAATTGCGAGGTCAAGAGAGAATATAACATACTTTGCATTAACAACATCTGTTTTTTTTTTCTTTTTCCTAGCACAATAAAATTTACTTTTAAGCACAACATTTTTGTTGCTTGAGCAAAAATGCATGAAAAGTATTTCAACTGCGTTACCAAAAAATTCTTTTAGTTTCTGGGTAGGGTCTATTAGTTTTTAGGTAGGGTCTAAAAGAGATTGAAGGATAAACATGGTAAGATGATTAAAGGTAAGGATTCAGTCATGGCAAGGTCATTGAAGGTAAGGATTCAGTCATGGCAAGGTCATTGAAGGTGACGATCCTGTCATGGCAAGGTAGGCTGACATTTCAGTGCTGCTCTGAACAATGTGGTCATTTTCCTCCCATTGTTTATAATAATGATAGATGCATTACTAGCTTCAATGCTGGACTTATATCACAGTTCCAAGTCACTTTGGCCATCTCTAAATTAAGACTAAATAAATCCTCAGGGGTAGATGAAATTACTACGGAAATGCTTAGAGCTGGGAATGTTTCGGTTACCAGATAGATAACTGAAATTTTAAATACTATTTATGATAAAGGCATGGTTCCTAAGAATTTTACCAGAGCTATTATTATCCCTATTTTTAAAAAAGTGATTGCAGTTCTTGTAATAATTATAGGGGAATCAGTCAATTTTCTGTTCTAGGTAACGTTCTTCTAATTATTCTCTTAAAAGCATTATGAATTTCGTTGCTGGACTACCGCATTATACACACTGTGTATTCAGAAGTGATAGGGGATGTACATATCAAATATTTTCAATTAGGCAGACTTTTGAGAAATGTTTAGAGTTTCAGATATTTATAGATTTTCAAAAAGCTTTAGACCTTGTTGGTCGTCAAATTTTCTGGTTAATTATGAGATGTATGGCATATAATTAATGTAGCTACCATAAAGAATGCTCTTTATAATAAAACTGAATCATGCATGTAAGTTGGCAAAGATTGTATCGATTCTTTTAACATAGCTACTGGTGTTCCACAAGGATGAGTTTTGTCTCCTTTACTCTACAGAGATTATTTCCAATATATGTATGTATGTATGTATGTATGTATTAAATGGCAGCTAGGTAGTCACAGGAAGGAGAGCTATGCACTAATCCCTTGTGATGGTGAACAGAACGGCCAGGCCTAGCACCTAATGTCCGACCCACATTCTCGTGGTTCGGACCGTTAGTACCTTTCAAAAGAGATACTCTCTTGTGGAAGGGAACAGAAGGCGAGGGATGACAGATTAGTGTGGTCTACTGATCTGGGCAACTATGTTACTTTTCTTTTTTTCTACCCTGCTGAGGAATGGTCAACCACACAGTGTCCTGGTGGTCCATATATACCAACCTGAATGGAATAATGACTCTGAGCTTGATTATGGAAACTGAATTTGCTGCACTTGTGGGCTTCTGTTGAGGGAAAATCTTCTGCTGTGTTTTCTATTTGATTGTGGATTGACAACACCAAGTGAACAGATTCACAGGATGTGTTTTATCAGCTGGTGGATAATCTCGACTTGAGGCCCTCGCAGGTACTTGAACTCTTGCTTCTACAATAGGAAAACCACCATTCCCGCTCTCAATAAACAGTTTCTTTAAACATCCCACTAACCATTTTCTCCTCATAGGTAGCTGGAATGCGAAGTCTCTGCACAGAGATTATTCTCTTGATGTTCTCACACCATGCTACAACTTAGATATTCTCGGCTAGCAAGAGACCAGATGGACAGATAAAGGTGAGATACTTAAAAATATCTTAAATTTCTCTTTTCAGGGAGGGATCACCAAAGCGTAGGTCTGCTTCTCAGTAGAAACGCCAGTGATGCTCTTTTAGGATATGAGTGCATTAATGAAAGGTTTCTTACAGCAAAATTTCAGACAAAAATTAAAAACTTGAATGTTATCTGCTGTTATGCCCCCACTGAGGATGCCTATGAGGATGAGAAGAATAGGTTTTACGGACAACTTCAGGATATTTTGAATTCTGTCAAGAAAGGAGATATTACCCTTGTTCTAGGTGACTTCAAAGCCAAAGTTGGTAATGACTCTGACTTTTGGGGAGGGGTGATAGGCCCTTTACTGACTCCGACTACCTGTTTTTGCTTTTCTGTTTTTTGTTTGTGTGAAAGTTGGGAAAATAATAGTTAACAGTTCTATAAAATCTTTTAAAAAAACACATTTCTTAAGAAAAAAAGAAAATGCGAAATTTCCGGCAGCCGTGTGATAATAGAAACATTTGTAGCTCTAAGAATTTCAGTGGTAATTCCAGTTATCCCTAGGATTTCTGCATTTTAAGTTTAGACCTAGCCAAAATACTTCATGCTTTGATATAAGGCCTACATTAAAGTCAGTAATACATCTATCCTCATTACAAACAATGGAAGTAGAACTAACTACATTGTTTAGGACATTTTTGAAATTATCAGCCAACCTTGCCAGGCGAGAATACTCACCTTTAACATACCCAAAGATGAAGACCAGCCCCATTCATCAACATTCCAGCTTAAAGCGTCGCAACGCTGATGTTGAATTATTCCTAGAAATTCTTGCTAGCTCAAATTCTGGAATAAGTACAGTCGCTCAAAAAAATATCCGAACAAATGAAGGTTTCTTACAGCAAAATTTCAGACAAGCGTTAAAGACTTGAATGTTATCTGCTGTTATGCCCCACTGAGGATGCCGATGAGGATGAGAAGGATAGGTTTTACGGACAACTTCAAGATATTTTGAATTCTGTCAAGAAAGGATATATTACCCTTGTTCTAGGTGACTTCAATGCCAAAGTTGATACTGACTCTGACCTTTGGAGAGGAGTGATAGGCCCTTTTGGTATCGGTAGCTGCAATGGCAATGGCCAACGTCTCCTACAGGTAAGTAAACTCAATGGTTTCAGAATAACTAACACTTATTACAAACACCGCGACATACATAAGTACACATGGGTTTCACCCGATGAGCTGCATAAGAATATGATTGATTACATATTAATTAACAGAAATGGGCTAGTTCTGTTAGAAACACCAGGGCATATAGGGGAGCTGAAATTGAATCTGACCATTACCTTGTTAAAAGTGTGTTGCAACTTAAACTTAAAAAGTGCTGTGCTAAGGTTAAAATATTTACCTTTAATACTGAAGCTCTGAAACACCCAGTTATAGCTAAAGCTTACCATGATAGGTTACTTAGCCATTATGACAATCATGGTTTGCTTACTACTGAAGTTGAGGAAGAATGGGACCATTTTAAACAGGCTTTTTTGGAAACTAAGCGTACTCTTTTAGGAAAAAAGAAGCAGAGGAGACAGAATTATTTGAGTTGTAAGCCATTTGAGCTTATTTCAGAAAGAAAGAACTGCAGGAGATAAGGAAGAATAACAGGAAACTTAATGCTTTTGATTCTAGATGCTTACGAAGTATCTTTGGCATTAGGTGGTTAAACTGTAAATAATGATGAGGTTAAAGAAAGGACAATTGTAGCATTTGTATGGCAACACCCAACGTTCCGCTATTCAGAGATAGCACTACATCTTTTTGGGTGATGCCATGTTTCTCCTATCTTTATCTAGAAAGTCCTTCAATCAATTAATGCAAAATATACAGCGGAGAAAGGACCTTTCTTAACGAGCAAGACTTTACTGATAATTCATATTATGTC
Source organism: Ryuthela nishihirai (assembly GCA_038380435.1). Taxonomy (NCBI): domain Eukaryota; kingdom Metazoa; phylum Arthropoda; class Arachnida; order Araneae; family Heptathelidae; genus Ryuthela; species Ryuthela nishihirai. The sequence goes on from JAWZYU010000009.1 coordinate 94,958,194, forward strand.
TGTTTGTTTAATCATAGAGGTGAGTGAGAGATCTTTTCGAATTTTGAGTGTTGCCTAAACATCAAAGCCAAACATATCAGTAAAATTTCCTTCAAATATAAATTGCCAAACATAAACAGAAACTGAACTTTAATGGTAAATTTTGAATTTAGAATGCCAACCTTTAAATAATAAATTCACCACTTTTTCTACTGTGGGATGCTACCTGGTGGAGACTCTTAGATGGCTTTCCGTCGATGAGCCAGCCTAATAGGGGATCCCACTCCCGTTCAGCATGGCCCTCAACCTCGCCTTTTCCATCAGGGCTGCCACCTGACAGCACCCCAGCATTACCAGCCAGCTGGGACCCTCAACTTCGCAGAGGCTGTGTCGATGAGCTCGCTTTACCGGGGACCCCAATCCCAGTCAGCAGGGCCCTCAGCAACAGGCCTCTCCATCGGGGCTGCAGCCTACTGTGGCAACCAGAGACACCAATCGAGCAGGTACCCCAACTTCGCAAAAGGCACCCTAAGCCCCTCCAGGTTTGGCCATGTTGCCCATATGCATAACTACAGAATGGCGATAAATTCCTAAAGGCCGCAGAAAGAGGGGGAGACCTATGATGTGGTAGGCTCAGGACAGGCGTGTTTGGAGAACTAAATTGCACAATCTGGTTGGACCACCATATGTTTGAGAATGGTGGCTGCTTGAGAATGATGATGATGATATAGACAGTCGGTTAAATTGGAATGAGATGAGTGAAATAATTCCAAATTTCCTTTATATTTGATATTTTGTGAATTTTGCATTTTTAAAATTTGTATATAATCGAGACACCATTTCAAACGGGTCTCTGTCTGATGGATAAAGGGATGGATACAAGGGATCGACGGGTATAGAGTCAGGCTCTGTGAAGCTCTCTGGTCACACCAATTAGGTATTTATCTTTTTCTTTACTCGACGTAAATGATCGTGAAAACGTTTAAGACAAAAACCTCTTCAGGAGAAAATGACCTGGTGATCACATGATCGAAGAAAATAAAGAAATTAATATAATTAAAATAGCGATATAAATATAAACGAAATAAAAATAGATGCAATAATCATTGAATACACGTGCATTACAAAATGATTGACTCTAAAATTATAGGAGCTAAACTAAATAAACTAATTGTGCCAATAAGTGACAATGCTGATCAATGGGACCTCGGCTGGAGCTCCGGTTAAGGCATTGGCCTTACTCGGAGCTGTAGCCGAGAACTCTTTTCGGAACTCTTTTCAGCACTTGATGATTGATTTAGGGAGCACTTACTGCTGCTTGTGTTATATCTTTAAAAGAAAATATTTCTCTCACATTAATATTATATCTCTGTATGGGAGGATAGATAGGGTGTTGGCAATCTTGTGGAGTACGTAAATCGACTTCCCTATCTTCCTTTGAAGTGAATACGAACGCAGTGACTGATTGCACCATCGATATGCCTTAGGTAGAATGCTTTCAGCGTAGACACTTATTCCATGGCTGTCTAAGCTGAAGATTTTAGGATTTACTTTCCAAGTCAATGGAACATTGAAGCAACATTCACATTAACGTTAAAAGCAAAAGCCTTCGCCTACTTAACATCATCAGAAGCTTGGCCTCTCCAAGAAATGGTCTTAATAGACGCACCTTAATGCTATTAAAAACAGCAACCAATAGATCAGCCACAACATACAGTGCTCCACTTCTTACCTCAGATCCTACCTCATACTGGTCTTTCTTTTTCCTGTATATATGGGGCGGGTGTGGCTCAGTCGGTAGCGCGCCGGGCTCGTAATCTGTAGTTCCCGGGTTCGAGTCCTAACTGTCTCAGCGTCGAGATTTATCTCCACAAAACTCACCGCCCTTCCCACGGTCAGTAGGGGACACCGATGGGCTTGGAAAGGTCACCGTCCGTTGGATGGGAAGTTAAGTTAACGTGACCCCGTGTGCGGGAGAGCCATACACTGTGCACGTTAAAGAACACGCATGGCCTTGACTGGAGGCTACCATCTGTCTCCCAACAGCTGTTCCAGTGGGTCCCCTCTCCCAACCTTCTCTGAGTCTTCGGGGTCCATGTGACCTGGCCATTTAGCCCATAGTGTGCAAAAAAGCGCCGCTCAGAGGTAAAACAACCCGACTTTTTTCTGTATATCAGGCGACTCTGTGATCAGCTACTGGCTTAACCAAAACCACACCTTTACCACTTCTTTATGCTGATACGGGAGCACTACCCCTCCCTTCACTGGTTCGTCTTATGTCTAATAGGATTACAATAAAAGAATTCACATCACCATTACCTTCGGATCTAGGAGCAATCTGACGTCAGCCACAATTTCTACATTTCCATCGCTGGAATCGGGGGGGGGGGGAATCATTACATATTAATCACTTTCCTTCAATCGGACAACCGTCTGCTAATTCATTTTTATTTAATGTTGTCGTAAAATTATTATAATTAATAATATAAGAATAAAATAAATGGTTAGCGAAATCCATTTGTGTATATATGATATATTTAGGCATGATATGTATTTATATATCTAGGTATCATATGTATGCATGTATGTCTATATATGTGTACGATATGTATGTATATATGTCTATATCTGTGTACGATATGTATTATATGCATGTGTGTATATGTATGTATGTATGTATGATATGCATATATGTATGACATGTATGTATGTATGATATAAATGTGTGTATATGTATGTATGATAAGCACGTGTGTATATGTATGTATGATATGCATATATGTATGATATGTATGTATGTATGATATGTATATGTGTGTGTGTATATATGTATGTATGTATGACATGTATTTATATATGTATGTATGACATGTATTTATATATCTATGTCTATATATGTTGCACCAGAGCCTCATGTTAGCCATTCATTATCTGAGGTTTACGTTAAAGATGAAATGAACTCTAAGGAGAAATCATCAGATATTGGATGTTGCCCGTCTCGCACGATTCGGGGACGTCTGAGGATGGATTTTAGGGGAGATATTTTTTTTTCCTTTTTTTCTTTTCTTTTTTTTTCTTATTTCTCACATATATCTCTTCATATTTTGTTGTTGATCTAATTACATTTTCTTTCATCTTTCTTTCATTATTAGTTCTTCATCATTATCATTTTCTGTGTCGGATACGATGTATCAAGATGTACACAATTATGATACATGACAAAACAGCGGAAATTGCATAAGAAATGATCTCTCCCAAGTAATACTTAAATCCTTTGATCTTCGGGACATAAATAATATTCTGTTTTAGTCTCAAGATAATTCCATGATCCGTTTCCAGTTCCCAACATCCCTCTTGTGCAAGAACCTGTTAGCAATTGATATTCCCTGCTATTGGAACCGCACTCTTCTGTCACATTATTGGAAGTACATGCGACTGAATGACTTGAAACGTGAGGATCAGATTTCCTGAGACTTTCATCACATTCCGAGTGTGGGGGCTTAATTTCATCAGCTAGCTTTGCCCTTTCAACAGTTTCTTCCCCCCTTTCATCTACTCTTTTACTGGATTGTGAGGGAACATATATTTCATCATCATTGCTTGATGATGTACTCTTAATGCAGCAGCATAAACTGCTTTTAAAACATTTCCATCTTCTTGATTTTCCTCGCTGTCTGCGAAGGAAATGAAAGACGCGTTGTAGCGACCTTTCTCGCGTACCATTTACACTTTCTGCCATTGTGCAGAATATCCAATCAAAATAAGTCGCTAATTCTATGTAATAAATCATTAAAATATCGCAAGTGTTTTCTTCTTAATGCGAATTGCGGAACGAAAATATCGCAAGTGTTTTCTTCTTAATGCGAATTGCGGAACGAATAAACGAATTGCGGAACGCAAAATACCAAAATACTCACTTTGCCAATAACGACGACAATTCTGTTATCTTATGAAGCATACGTTTTTGAACTCGTTATCACAAACCTATTTTCATTTAAACCTCATTATTGCATTTCAACTCGTTATCAAATAGGTTTTCGAAACAATTTGTAAATTCAGAGACGCATTTTTATGGCGTCTCTATAATAATTTGGTTAATTGCCTTTCTGTTCCATATGGGCTTCCAATGCATTCTCAATTGTTCTTATATTTTTAGCTGTGTTCCTTTTTTATGTGGGGATTTTGAATTCTGAAGTGTCAAGTTGTATTGCGTGTTGTTTCTCCATCTTGTTGCATTATGTCAAGAAATAAGCTTAAACAGGAGAAAAGAGTGGAAAGTTAACGAAACGGAACGATAAAATAAAGATTTCGATTTTAGTGATTCCACATTAGCTTTCAAATCTGAACCTAGGACAGTAACGAGAGTGGCACATCTCTCTTCCGTGTCCAAATCAGACATTAAGATGTGATCAAAGTGACTTCGCTTATAGTAAAAGTAATGCATACCATATAAATAAATAAATACCCCCTCAAGCAGCTGCTTGCCACAGTGGTCTGACAGCAGCCTGTCAAATTTATAAGCCATAGTAGAGGGTCTGTGAGGATGGCAGGACCTCAGTAGAAAAATAGCACATACATCCATGTTTTACTCGGGGCTCGAACCCAGGTCCCTTAGACCAGTAGCCAAGCGTGATAACCACTAGGCCATGGGACGTCATACCTTCTAAATAAATAATTCTTTCATAGAAACGTTAGGGGTCGATTTTGAAGGTCGTTTGTTGTTAACCACTTCAGACCCGACTCTTTGTTTACAGGAGAAAACATGTTTCCTTTTAAAGGTGCTTTATTTATGACCCAAGGAACAGGAATGTACAAAAGTTATTTTTTAACATCTTTTCACTAAAATTCAGCCGGTACATTGTAATGTAGGAAAGCTTCAAAAACTGGAAAATTCGGAATTCTCAGAAAATACTAAAAAGGAATTTAAAGGAAAGACAATATAATATATATATGCACTTTGTCACGATAAACACATCAAATGAATGGCAGCTGTGAAATGTAGCAAACATTGCGTGTCAGGCACAGTTCTTTTCAGTATTATTCTACACTAGTTGAATGGTACCTGGCATTGCCGGGGTCTCGTTTTAATGTGTATATTCTGGTTTTCACTGCACTATAAGTTAGTTTTGTGAATACTGCCCTTCTTATCCCCCCCCCCCCAATCCTCCACGCGACCCATTTACCACAGATTCAACACGAAGTCTTTCTCGACGTTTCTGAAATCCCTGCTGACGTCAGTGCGCTGTCTCATAGACCCTCGCTTCGTTTCTACTTAAACTATGAAGATTTTTATTTCCGTTTCGAGAGATTTTAGTACTCTGTCTCTCGAGGTACTTAACCGAACAGTTCAGCAGTTTGTGAACTGTTCGGTTAAGTTCGGCCTTGTGAACCGATTCGCAATTTTATTAACTTTAACCATGTTATGAAGGCAGAAATATTTCCTATTATTAAGCATTAAGCACATTAATCGCAAGTAGAAATCGAGATGTAAGAGGTCAAATTTCATCTTGGTCAACATTTTCTTATTTCCACTCTCTCTAGTGGTCGAGAATTACCTTTGTCGGTAGAGTGCCAGAGCAGTGTTCCCAAATTCTAGATCTCATTGTAATAGACAAAGCAGCAGGATAGAGGAAAGTTTAGGACTGTTGTGCCTGGGTGCAGATTTTGTCTTCAGTGTGAAAGGATATGCCAATGAGACAGTTGTGGATGCACTTGGGCAGAACTTCACCAAAACCCGATCATTGATGTCTCGACATTTTTCAATTATGTGTCAATAAATGGTAGTCTGCATAAGAGATTGCTGCTTCACACAGAACGTTGGTTGTCACGAGGAAATGTTCTTTGCCGTTTGTTTGAACTCCACAATGAAGTGCGCTTTTTTTTCATGGACCACGAGTTTCGACTTTCTTTTAGGCTACAAGACTTAGAATGTCTTCTACGGTTAGCATATTTAGCTCACATTTTTTAAAAAATGAATATTTTGAACTTATCATTGGAAGGAGACAACGTTGATGTGCTCTATGTTGAGAAGAAAACAGAGGCCATGATAAAAAAAATCTCTCTGGGAAAACGGAATTAAAAAGAACAGCTGTGACCAATTTCAGCGACTAGATTCATTTCTTAAAGAAAATGAGCAAACGATTGCAGACTTTGAAGACATCATACAACAAATAATCGTTCACTTAAGCACTCTTAAAACTCTTATTTTGCAGTATTTTCCACCACCTGATGAAACGCAAGAATGGATTCGAGATCCCTTCACATTTGATTTGGAAAAATGTAAGCTTCCGTTGTCCAATAAAGAAGAGTTGATTGAGATATCTTGTGACAATAGTTTAAAAAGCATTCATTCCAAAAAGCCATTGATGCGTTTTTGGATTGGAGAATGAATATTCGACTTTGCCAAGAATTGCAGTCAAATATTTGTTACCTTTCATAACAACTTATTTATGTGAAACTGGTTTTTCATCTTTAACTGCTTTAAAAAATAAGTATATATAAGCAGGCTGGATGGTGAAGATGACTTGCGACTCTACCTTAGTAAGATAACCCCAATCTTTGATGAACTGCGCAAGCGCAAATGAGCGCACCATTTCACTGATTACCCAGTAAAATTTTTATAATTTTATAAGATTTTCTAAATTGTTTAAGTCATTTTTTGTGTTTATCGATATATGTAATTTATGAATAAAAAATTTAATGTGTATGTGTATATGTTTTATTTCCATTGTTATATTATAACTATAGTTTTATCTATCTCTACAAGGGGTATCATCATCATCATCCTCAAGCAGCCATGGGCTACGGAGGTCCAACCAGACCACGCAGTTTACTTCTCCAAGCATATCTGTCCTGAGCTACATCTGCTGCATCCGGCCACTGCACACAAATTCTAACAAGGTCCTGTTTGACATTGTCTGCCCACCGCATCCTAGGTCTCCCCCTCCTTCTGAGGCCTCTAGGCACACTGTTCATAACCCTATTCGCCAATCTATAATTATCCATACGGGCAACATGGCCAAACCAGCGGAGTCTCTCTCTGCACAATATGCTGCTTAAAGGAGGTTGCAGACTCCTTTGCCTAACCTCATCATTAGTTACAAAGTTAAACCACCTAATACCCAAGATACTGCGTAAGCATCTAGAATCAAAAGCATCTAGTTTCCTGTTATCTTGTTTACACAGCGTCCAAGTTTCACTACCATAACTAACCCTAGAAAGAACCAAACTATTATACAGTCTAATTTTAGTCTTTAGGTGTATACGCCTATTTCTCCACAATCTCCATAGATTCTTAAAAGTCCCGGCAGTAATACCTATTCGTCTGTTAATCTCATGCCGCACATCACCAGTATCAGTTACATAGCTCCCAAGATAATTAAACTGTGACACCTGCTCAAGACTGCAACCATTCAGATTAACTGAATCACAACCTGCCTGACCAATTTTCATCACTTTAGTTTTCTCTCTGTTTATAACCAAACCTACTCTACTACCAGTCTCATCAACAGCTCGAATGAAAGAGTTCATCTCATCAACATCATTTGCCAAAAGCGCTAAATCATCAGCATAATCTAGATCAGAAATTTTCGTATCTCCAGCCCATTTAAAGCCAAAAGCTTTCCCTTGAAGTGAATTTCGCATAACATAATCAACAACCAAACTAAAGAGAAAAGGAGACAAAATGCACCCTTGTCGAACACCAGAAGTAATGCTAAACCAATTGCTACAAGACTTACCAACTCTCACACATGACTCAGTGTTATTATAGAGAGCTTTCATTATGTTAACTAACTTGTCTGGTATACCATATGATCTCACAATCAACCACAAATTATGACGATCAACAGAGTCGAAAGCCTTTTTGAAATCAACAAAGCTAGCAACCAAAGGTTTCTGAAACTCTAAACATTTCTCAAGAATCTGCCTAAGTGAAAATATCTGATCTACACATCCCCTACCACTTCTGAATCCACATTGCTCATCACGCAATTGCCTGTCAACCAGATTCTTAATTCTATTAAGCACAATCATGGAAAGAACTTTACCTGGAACAGAGAGTAAGCTGATACCCCTATAGTTATCACAAGAACTGCGATCACCTTTTTTGAAAATAGGGATGATAATAGCTCTGGTAAAATCTTTAGGACCATGCCTTTATCATAAAAGTTATTCAAAATTTCAGTCATCCAAGTGGTAACCGAAACATTCCCAGCTCTGAGCATTTCTGTAGTAATTTCATCTACCCCTGGGGATTTATGAAGTTTAAGTTTAGAGATAGCCAAACTAACTTCAGATTGTGTTATAGGGCCAACATTAAAGCTGCCAATGCATCTATCATCATTACAAACAATGGGAGTAGAACTACCCACATTGTTTAGAACATCACTGAAATGCTCAGCCCACCTAGCCATGACAGAATCCTCACCTTCTATAACCTTACCTTGTTTATCCTTCAATCCCTGTATGCCTGTCCGTTTTCTACCACATAAAACATTAACTATCTGGTACAGCTCTCTGCTGTTGTGCTGCCTAACTGCTTCCTCAGCTTTGTCAGCCAAGCTATCAAGCCAAAGATTTTTATCAGTAGCTAACTGATCCTTTACACGTTTATTAAGCTCTCTGTAATCTTTTCTATTAGGACTAGTAGGGTACTGATTAAGGACATTCCTGCAGTTCCTTCTTTCTGAAATAAGCTCAATTGCTTTATCACTTAAATAATTATGCCTCCTCTGCTCCTTTTTTCCTAAAAGAGTACTGTTAGTTTCCAAAAAAGCCTGTTTAAAATGGCCCCATTCTTCCTCAATTTCAGTATTAAGCAAACCATGACTGTCATAATGACTAAGTAACCTATTATGGTAAGCTTTAGCTATAACTGGGTCTTTCAGAGCTTTAGTATTACAGGTAAATTTTTTAACCCTAGCACAACACTTTTTAAGTTTAAGTTGCAAGACACTTTTAACAAGGTAATGGTCAGATCCAATTTCAGCTCCCCTATATGCCCTGGTATTTCTAACAGAACTAGCCCATTTGCTGTTAATTAATATATAATCAATCATATTCCTATGCAGTCCATCAGGTGAAACCCACGTGTATTTATGTATGTCGTGGTGTTTGTAATATGTGTTAGTTATTCTGAAACCATTGAGTTTACTTACCTGTAGGAGACGTTGCCCATTGCCATTGCAGCTACCAATACCAAAAGGGCCTATCACCCCTCCCCAAAGATCAGAGTCAGTACCAACTTTGGCATTGAAGTCACCAAGAACAAGGGTAATATCTCCTTTCTTGACAGAATTCAAAATATCCTGAAGTTGTCCGTAAAACCTATCCTTCTCATCCTCATCAGCATCCTCAGTGGGGGCATAACAGCAGATAACATTCAAGTCTTTAATGCTTGTCTGAAATTTTGCTGTAAGAAACCTTTCATTAATGCACTCATATCCTAGAAGAGCATCACTAGCATGTCTGTTGAGCAGCAGACCCACGCCTTGGTGATGCTTTCCATCCTCCCTTCCTGTAAAGAGAAATTTAAAGTTATTTTTAAGTATCTCACCTTTACCTGTCCATCTGGTCTCTTGCAAGCCTAGAATATCTAGGTTATAGCGCTGGAATTCCTGCATGAGGACATCAAGAGAATAATCTCTATATAATGTCCTCACGTTCCACGTTCCTGCAGAGAGAAAATGATTAGTAGGATTTTTAAAGAAATTAGGTTTATTGAGATTGGTAGGGCCAACAATATCAAACAGCCCCCTGATCGCAGGCATGGGGCAAAGACCCGTTCCTCCTCCGCTAAAGGCTGAAGTCACCGATGCTGGTAGGAACTTCAGGCACCAACTTTTCAAGTGGACTTTTTCAAGAGCCACATGGCCTGCCTGAGACGCATTACTCCAGTTTAGGCTTGACGATGCCCAACTAGCAAAGTAAGGTTCAGGTACCTGCGATGGCCTCTGATTAGGATTATCCACCAGCTGATATAAGGTATCCCATGCCTCTGTTCACTTAGAGCTGGCAACCCAGAAGCAAACAGAAAACACAGCGGCAGACTCTCCCTCAACAGAGGCCCACCAGTGCAGCAAGCCCAGGATCCATAATCAAACTCATCAGGGGGTAAGTGAAGCATAAAAGGTTGAGAATCACTGGTTTAGAACATCTTTGAAATGCTCAGCCAACCTAGTCATGCGAGTATCCTAATCATGCGAAATGATATTTCGCAATTAAAATTAAAAAATATTAATTTTTCTATGCTATACATTTCCATAAATGACTACAAGGTTGAATTACGGAATGAAATAAAATTTTGGATTATGGGTTGATAATAAATTGTCTTGTAATTTTTATCTTTCTCAGCTAATTGTTAAAATTTTCTAAAAATATTGGCTGCATAAAAAGTTTGCAGAATATTTCCGTTACAAGCCTGATTTATATTACGCTTTAGTATATTCATTTGTATATTATTATATGGCTGTTTGTGAAGGCATCAGTGCGCATATCTTAAATGTCATAGTTTTGTCTTCAGAAGTGATTATTAAGATTTATTTTAAAGGGAAATTATCAAAATTACGTACAGCATCTGATGGTTTTTCACTTAATGCTAAATGTTTTATAAATTTGTTAACGTTTTCGCCTCCCCGAAATTATGTACATACTGGACCGATCAGTCCCGAATTTCTTGTGGTAGTCCCACTTAGTTCTAGCCACGTAGGGTTTAGACATCCGGTTCTTTCCTGTGGTGGGTCGGGTCTGAACCCCCAGCAAGTGTCCAACATTTATGGGGGATACTTTAGGAATGGAGTGCCCGAATGTTTTGAATGAGGTAGTACTTTCCGGAAAACTGCGGCGCTGTGAGTGATGGGTAAGGGACACGTTCTCCTCAGGAAATGGCTACAATGGAAAATAGATATCGAGAAAGATGGACCCCATCAATGTTAACAGATTATTGCTGGGATGTGATGGAAGATTCTCGAGATTTGTTTTATAAGCGGCAGGCGAATAGGCTGCGGTTGCTGTAGACCGATATGCAACCTTCAGCGAATGGCGTAATACCGGTAAGGGACTGAGTCTCGAAAACCGTAGCCAATCAAATTTTTTTCTTGTCATTTTCGTGTTCAGCACCTCGATTTACATAAGTAGCGGCTGTTGGCAGTTCCGAAAACACACCAAAGTTCAATATTTGTTGTTCAGAATAATATGCTCTCTATTCCCACAATCGATATCCTTGAAAAGTTCCTTTTCGATTGGCAGAGGAATTCTTTGAATCGCTCTTGAACTGTGGGTATTTGCAACAGATATTTTATTCCTTTTAAGAATTCACAAGGATATAATCCAGTTGATATTTAGCAAACAAAACAGAAACACTTGAATTCTGCCGCCATAAGAGAAGTCCCTAACAAGTGCATTATTAGAAATCCAGCATTGCAGACAGTAATGCCAGACATCTCCTTCTTCACTGGTTTTTTACATTTTTTATGCAATCATATACAAAAAAAAAACGAATTGAGAAAATCCCTAACAATAATTGTGACGGTCTCAGCAGTTTTTAATTTAATTGGTAGCCTGAGCTTTTACAGTAGACTCTATTTGAATAGCACCCGGATATAAGCAAAAAATTGAAAATTGCAGTCAGGGCTACTATTCGAGCATTTAGGGTCTGTTAATATATGGAAATCATTGTTTCCTGCATCTGGCATCAGAAAAGTTTAGCATTGCTAACAAACGCAACAAGTGAATAATTCAAAATATTCCAAATTATTAACAATGTAAATCCTTTTTGAAAATATGTTTGTTAAGAATCGTTCAGTCGATTTCCGTCGTCTTTGGCAAAAGGTAACATTTGTTGCTTGCGAGTGAATTGTATGTTGTAGATACGTTCGTTATAAGGCGCTATAGATTGGTTTTAAGGAGAATTAGTTGTAAGAAGAATTAGTTGTTGTTGAAGAGATACGATAAAAGGATTGTCTTCTAAAGCAGAGAAATATTATTCCTGCTACTTTGTATTAAGTGAAGTATTGCGACTGTATATTTTTTATACATTTTTGTTTGGTATGTGATCAGTCAGCATGCAAAGTGCTGTGAACTGTAATCGCGAACTCTTGAATGTACGAAATAGAGTGGCGCGTGTGTTTAGAAGACGCATAGAGAGCCTCCGAAGAGGTTACAGAAATCTGAAAAAGACCTGCACATGCTGCAGTGGTGGTGGTCGTGAAAGGAGATACGAGGACAGCTCCGTCTACATACCCTCGTCATTCAAAACGATTTTCTATCGCTCTCCTGAGATAGAAGATGAGCGTCAGTTGGATTCCCCTTGTCAAGATGATATGATGGAAGAAAACATTCCCACTGCTCAAGAAATGGATCTACGAGAGTCCAAATCACCAACCTCTGAAGACTCCGTTCGATATGCAGTGGACGAAAGATACGAAAGGGAATCCGAAGATCCTTCCACTTCTCTGTATGAGGATGCCAATCCTAAGTTGTCTGTAAGTGCTTCCGAAAGCACCGATGAACTTGCATCGTATGTTAGTGATGTAAATGATTCTTCACTAAGAACATCCGAAGAATCAGTTTTGTTTGAAGATGCAACTGAGAAAACAGTCAAGGATAATCGTGTAGTCACTGAGAAGGAAGAAAAATGTGAACAAGTGACAAAGAAACTGTATCTTCTATGGATTATTTACATTCTGACATTGATTATCTTTGTATGTGACTTGATAAGATATCTTGAATACTTTTTATATACCTACAGAAATTGAACAGTAATCCTCACTACAAAACATGCAATAGTTTTATATGTATTCATATGTCTGTCACATCGTAAGCATAAAAGTTGAAAAAAGTAAATGTAAACTGTTCCAAAAATATGAATGTAAAAATATGAAACAATAGAAGAAAAAACAAGCAAAACAGAAATATTTGATACCTTTAAAGGAAAAAGGTAAAAAAATTGAAAAGAAAAAAAAATTAAAAAAAACATGTCTCCCGATAAATCCATCCTCAGACGTCCCCGTTCGTGGGAGACGGGCAACATTCATTACCTGTCGATTTCCCCAAGAGTTCATTTTATCTTTAGGGAAAACATCAGATAATGAATGGCTAACATGAGGCTCTGGTAAAAGAAAACTTACATACTTCAATGCCCATACACGCACACTAATGCAGACACATACACACATATGCTCACACATACATCCTTGTACACACACTTATGCACACATACAAATATTCACACACATAACACATATATATACACACACATACACCCATACACCGATATCATACACACCCATACAAACATGTACATATAGATGAAACTTGGTGATATATAGATTGTCAGATATACACACATGTTGGGCCGAATTTCTGTGGGGGGTGGGACCATGCCTCCGTCTTTCACAATGCTAGTAAGGGTAATAGATCTAAAAAAATTATTAAACTAATTTATATTTTATTGACTTTACGTAATTTTTAAAAGACCTGTAAACGGAGAGGAAAATGTTATACTGCTTTGGAAATCCAGTCTCTTCCCCCCCTCACCTTTTTATATTTTTACGGCTAGGAGAGACCGCCGTCCGTCGAATGGGAGATTAAGCCATGGCCCCGCGTGTGAGAGAGTTATAGCTTGTGCACGTTAAAGAACACGCCTCGATGGTCTTGATGTGATGCTACCAACTGTCTCCCAACAGATATCCATTATACACACATGTATATTCATAGTCACATGACCCCTCCCCACACCTTCTCTGAGTCCTCCGGGTTGTTCTGGCCATTTAGCCCATTGTGTGCAAAAAAAGTGCATCTCACAAATAAAACAACCCAACCCTAAAGTACAATAGAACTGCGGATGTCTACAGGGAGAATATGTCATTTAATTCTCCAAACACGTATGTCCCGTGCTACAGCTGCTGTATTTTACCATAGTAGGTCAATTTTAAGGAGGTCCTGTTTAACACTGCATGTCCACCACACTCTAGGTCTCTCCCTTTTTCTGAGGCCTTTACGTATACTATTCATAACCATATTTACTAATTTATTGTTGTGCATTACGATCAATATGGTCTAACCATGGCAGGTTGTCTCGTATAATATGCTGCTCAATTGCGGTTGAAAATTTCTTCTAATCTCCTCATTCCTTGCAAAATCAAAACACCTGTACTCCATTCCGTGTGAGACCTAACATAAACGAATCGTACGACACAAGGAAGCGTTTCCTAGTATCAATGCGCACAGAAGAATTCGTTACATTTTATATTTTGGTATACAAATTTTCGTTACGTTTTCAAACACATGATAAACAAGTGGACATAAAACAGAATACCAAATATGTACGCCTTTGTAGCACCAGTCTAACCATCAATGCCAATACATGCAATTGCTTGTGAAACAAATATGAAATAATACATATGTTATTGGTTCAAATATTTGAATGAATTTCAAATTAAAATGCTATTTCAGTCTGAGAGTGTCTTGAAATCGCTCTCCTGTAATATATTGCTATCGCCATTACTGCTGCTTTGGAAATCAACAAGTATATGTTCAAAAATCTGTTCCCCTATTACATCGACTTCTGCACTTTAGAAACGGCGTGTCCGGAATTTGCCCAAGTTTCATCTAAAGAGTCATTTTTCTGTTACTTCCAAGACACTATTTCATTTCTGTAAATAATTTTTTCATCATGTTGTTATATCGTATTGTTCAGTTAAAGCAGCTTCGTGTTTCCGAGTTGAATATCTAAAACCTTATATGTGTAATGTTCAACTTAAATTAGGCTACGGATTATGGATATTAATATTTTGATTAAATTCTGCAGTTTATTTCTGATGAAGTTTTTCTTTAACAGTTTTCCTAATAGTTGTCAAAGTAAATTTATCACACTTTCGTAACCGTTAATTACTTGCCCTTACTTTACTGGAGTAAGGAATATTCACTTTGAATTATATACACTTGGAGAGAAATATGTATTTGCAAAAATTCCTCTTGAAGTTGCCTTTCCACACATTTCATCATTTGTTTTGAAATTTTACATAGAAAGTTTCCGTTGTATATCAATATTCACTGTGCACAAATTCTCCATAGATGTCATCTTGTCTTTTTCAAGAATTGATGGTTTTAATTTCATATTCCATGTTCCATTCCATATTCCATGTTCAAATTCATAAATCTGACTGTTACCATTAAGTACTAATAACGTTTAAGTGCATCATCTAGCAACCAAATAAAGTAGGATAAATTTATTTTTTCCTGAACACTACTTTGTTGAAACCACTATTTCGGAAAATGTGCACATTATTTATTTTATGCGGATAAATACACTTACATGTAGTGACGAAGTCTTTAGCCAATAAGCAAAGAGTTACAGTTACATCAGGGGTCATGTTTACATCAGGTCTCAACTTAGATGAAACGGAGTATAATGCCCAAAGTACTGCATTAACATCTATAATCAAAGGCACTAGTACTACTATTTGAAATAAAAAAATATAAATCAATTTAAAAATTTAAAAAGTACCCATCTTTCTACATATGCCTTAAAAAGTAGAAAATATACCTAAATCATGTCGATGATGCAATCAGTCTCTGAGTTTGTATTCACTTCAATGGAAAATGGGCGCCGCCAATCTTCCTGAGTAGGTAAATCGGCGCCATATCGTCCTTTGAAGTGAATGCGAATTCAGTCCATGAATACGGATTCGCCATCGATATGCTTTAGTTTTATTTTTTACTTTTTAGGGCACTTATGGGGAGATTATTTTAAAAAATTTTAAAAATTATTTATTTTTTCTTTGTCACTTAGAGCACCTACTTTCATAAACTTTCATTTGATACATGAACATTTATCCTTCCCCTGTTTTTGTAGTCGTGTTTAATGTAGCCCTGCGTGACATTAGAGACATGACAAGCTTTAATTTGGGAGATATCTCCTTAAGGTGGCCCGCTGCGAAAATCTCCCACCTGAGAGGGGGGGATTGAATGGTGAAGGATAAAATTCGAAATAGTCTACTACATCGTATGAGCTTTCATTTGACATCTACCTCGTAATTGTAGACCTTCGCTTTCGGAAAATGCAGCGGAACAATGGTTTTCCCATTCTTAGGGGGAAGAAACCACGGAAGGTCAGTTTTGCATCACCTATGACACTCCTCACGTCATAAGCTTTCATTTGACGTGTATAGCTTGTTACTTTAGGCACTTGCGCTCTGTAGATATAAAGGAACAATCGCTTTCATATTTCCCCTTTCTTGCGAGTAAAAAAAAGCGTGGAAGGTCAGTTTTTTATACCTATGACACTCTCTGCGTCACAAGCTTTCGTTTCATACATAAAACCTCATCGCGTTCAAAAGATATGGCGGAACAACTGTTTGAGAAATCCACAAACCAACAAACCGACAAATGACGAGAGAAAAGCAATAGGAAGATACCCTAGTTATCACAGATTTCTAAAAGTCTTAATATTTTTAAAGAATCTGCCTGTGACAAAATTTGATCCATGCATTCCCTATCACTCTGCAATCCGCACTATTCAACACGAAGTAGTACATCAACTACAATCTTAATTCTATTAAGCACAATGATGAAATGAGCTTTAGTTCTTTAGAAAAGGTTCGGTGTGTTGTTTTACCTCTGAGCGGCACTTTTTTTTCCACACAATAGGCTAAATGACCAAATCGCAAGGGCCACGTGGGCTCAGAGATGGTTGAGGTGAGGGGACCCGCTGGACAGCTGTTAGGAGACAGATGGTAGCCTCGCGTCAAGGCCATTCAGCGTTTTTTTTTTAACTTGCACATGGTATGGTTCTCACAAACAAGGGGACACAGCTTAACGCCCATCTAACAGACGGCGGTCTTTCCAAGTCTATCGGTGTCCGCTGCTGGCAGTGGGAAGGAAGTTTGCAGAGATAAATCTCAAATCTGGTTCAGCTGGGACTCAACTTGGAAACTGCAGATTATGTGCATGGAACACTAACGACTGAGCCAACCCCACCCCCGGGATAAAATAATAGACTCATTCCCTCATAACTATCAGAGAAACAGAGATGATAACAGATCTAGTAAAATCCTTGAGAATCAGTCAAACGCCTTTATCATTAAAAAAAGTTTCCATCATCTGTGTGAGAACAGAACCATTCCCAACTCTAAGCATTTCAGTAGTAATTTCATCTCCCCTTGAGGATCTTCCGGTGGGTAGTTTCCTTCGAGATATGCAGTTTTATTGCAGTGATAGACAAAGTAATGACGGATCGTGATATAAGGCCAGTAAAGCATTAATTCTCATTACGATTGGGTTTTGATCTGGACACCTTGTTTAGAACAAGGATGAGCAGACCTATTTTTATAGGTCCGGATGAGGATATCTCAAATTGCCTCCGATCAGAACCTTAAATATAAAAAATTTAACCCCGCTCCTCTCTGAACAATGCGTTGAGTAAGCTATATTTTACAAAAAGCAAAATGATTTATCTACA
This sequence comes from Ryuthela nishihirai, assembly GCA_038380435.1. NCBI lineage: Eukaryota > Metazoa > Arthropoda > Arachnida > Araneae > Heptathelidae > Ryuthela > Ryuthela nishihirai. Next base: position 94,975,634 of record JAWZYU010000009.1, read on the forward strand.
TTAATTAAATACATAAAATATAAATAATAAAAAACTCAGTTTTTACACATACGTTTCTATTACGAAAAGCAACATGAGAATTAATTCTTCACTAATATGAAAGTAAAATGTAACGTAAGGAATATTGATATAAAATGTATCTTAATGTGTCTTTTGCGATTGACGCAACCTCTCTTAACATGGGGGGGAGGGGAGGGATGGCTCAGTCGGTAGCGCACCAAGCTGGTAATCTGCAGTTCCCAGGTTGAAGTTTCAGCTGGGTCAGCGTTGAGACTTCATCATCATCATCCTCAAGCAGCCATGGGCTGCGGAGATCCAACCAGACCGTGCAAATTAGTTCTCCAAGCAAGTCTGTCCTGAGCTATATTTCCTGCATCTGGCCACTGCACACCACTTCTAACAAGGTCCTGCCACCCGCATTGTTTGACATTGTCTGCCCACCGCATCCTAGGTCTCCCCCTCTTTCTGAAGCCTTTAGGCACACTGTTCATAACCCTATTCGCCAATCTATAATTATCCATACGGGCAACATATCCAAACCAGCGGAGTCTCTCTCTCTGCACAATATGCTGCTTAAAGGAGGTTACAGACTCCTTTGCCTAACCTCATCATTAGTTACAAAGTTAAACCACCTAATACCCAAGATACTACGTAAGCATTTAAAATCCAAAGCATCTAGTTTCCCGTTATCTTGTTTACACAGCGTCCAAGTTTCACTACCATAACTAACCCTAGAAAGAATCAAACTATTATACAGTCTAATTTTAGTCTTTAGGTGTATACGCCTATTTCTCCACACTCTCCATAGATTCTTAAAAGTCCCGGCAGCAATCTCTATTCGTCTGTTAATCTCATGCAGCACATCACCAGTATCTGTTACATAGCTCCCAAGATAATTAAACTGTGACACCAGTTCAAGATTTCAACCATTCAGATTAACTGAATCACAGCCTGCCTGACCAATTTTCATCACTTTAGTTTTCTCTCTGTTTATAACCAAACCTACTCTACTACCAGTGTCATCAACAGCTCGAATGAAAGAGTTCATTTCATCAACATCATTTGCCAAAATCATCAGCATAATCTAAATCAGAAATTTTCGTATCTCCAGCCCATTTATGGCCAAAATCTTTTCCTTGAAGTGAATTTCGCATAACATAATCAATAACCAAGCTAAAGAGAAAAGGAGACAAAATGCACCCTTGTCGAACACCAGAAGTAATGCTAAACCAATTGCTATAAGACTTATCAACTCTCACACACGACTCAATGTTATTATAGAGAGCTTTCTTATGTTAACTAACTTGTCTGGTATACCATATGATTCCACAATCAACCATATATTATGACGATCAACAGAGTCGAAAGCCTTTTTGAAATCAACAAAGCTAGCAACCAAAGGTTTCTGAAACTCTAAACATTTCTCAAGAATCTGCCTAAGTGAAAATATCTGATCCACACATCCCCTACCACTTCTGAATCCACATTGCTCATCACGCAATTGACTGTCAACCAGATTCTTAATTCTATTAAGCACAATCATGGAAAGAACTTTCCCTGGAACAGAGAGTAGGCTGGTACCCCTATAGTTATCACAAGAACTGCGATCACCTTTTTTGAAAATAGGGATAATAATAGCTCTGGTAAAATCTTTGGGAGCCATGCCTTTATCATAAAAGTTATTCAAAATTTCAGTCATCCGAGTGGTAACCGAAACATTCCCAGCTCTGAGCATTTCTGTAGTAATTCTGATCTGGGCATTTATAAAGTTTAAGTTTAGAGATAGCCAAAATAACTTCAGATTGTGTTATAGGGCCAACATTAAAGCCACCAATGCATCTATCATCATTGCAAACAATGGGAATTGAACTAACCACATTGTTTAGAACATCACTGAAATGCTCACCCCACCTAGCCATGAGAGAATCCTCCCCTTCTATAACCTTACCTTGTTTATCCTTCAATCCCTGCGTACCTGTTCGTTTTCTACCACATAAAACATTAACTATCTGGTACAGCTCTCTGCTGTTGTGCTGCCTAACTGCTTCCTCAGCTTTGTCAGCCAAGCCTTCAAGCCAAGATTCTTATCATCAATGAAACGATGAAACAATAGAGTTGTTATCAAGTTTTACAAATAACATATATGGAATAGAAATTTGAAAAATTAGTGGAATTTTATCAGATATTCCACTGACAGTAATAAACTATCCACTTTTGTGAGAGAGGTGTGGGAAATGCACCATTTTAGATTTAAGAATTAATATTAAATATAGTATATTTACTAATGAAATATTACTGGCATTTTTCCCATCATCCCATAGCTCAAATTAAAACTTTAAAGGAATGAAACAGTTGGTAATGAAAAAAAAATTTCTTTTTGAAAACGCGATTATCATATGCTCCAGAGACGATATGCATCCTTCTGTACTATTAATATTTATCTCTAAGCTTCCTTCTATTACTAGTAAATAAATTTTTATTATCAATAAACCTTCGAAAGAATTTTGTATAGCAATCTATTATCAGTGCCATTATCAGTGGCATTCTTAGATATGCATAAATTTTAAAAATTCTGTTGCTTGACATAATGTTCAAAATTGATGCATGTGCTATTTTTACGTTTGGGTGAAATACTGTTTATTGAACGTACAATATATTCAAATTAACTTTACATGCTATTGGCATATGATCAGTCATACTATCATCAACAGGGATATTTTTTGCCTTTTCTGACAAATGCATGGTCTAAATAATGATATCTGTTTGTACTTGGCCTGTAAATGGTAACTAGGCGTAAAATGGAAGGAGAGCTGTGTATCAATCCCTAGTGATGATGCACAGAACCGGCCAGGTCTAGCACCTAATGTCCGACCGCGCCTTCTCGTGGTGCAGACCGTTAGTACCTTTCAAAAGAGATATTCTCTTTTGGAAGGGAACGGAAGGGGAGGGCTGCCAATTCAGTATGGCCTACTGATCTGGTCATCTATGGCCACTTTTTTCTTTTTTTTCAACCCTGCTGAGGAGTGGTCAACTTCACTGACCATTTATACCTACTAGACTGGACTTGTTTATGGATTTGAGCTTGATTATTGATCCTGGATTTGCTGCACTGGTTGGCCTCTATTGAGGAAGAATCTGCCGCTGTGTTTTCTGTTTCCTTCTGGGTTGCTAGCCCTAAATGAACAGAGGCATGGAATACCTCATATCAGCTGGTGCATAATCCTAATCAGAAGCCATCGCAGGTACCTGAACCTTACTTAGCTAGTTGGGCATCGTCAAGCCTAAACTGGAGTAATGTGTCTCAGACAGGCCATATGGCTCTTGGAAAAGTCCACTTGAAAAGGTGGTGCCTGAAGTTTCTACAAGTATCGGTGATTTCAGCCTTTAGCGGAAGAGGAACAGGTCTTTGCCCCATGTCTGCGATCAGGGGACTGTTTGATATTGTTGGCCCTACCGATCTCAATAAACCTAATTTCTTTAAAACTCCTATTAATCATTTTCTCTCTGCAGGAACGTGGAACGTTAGGACATTACATAGAGATTATTCTCTTGATATCCTCACGCAGGAATTCCAGCGTTATAACCTAGATATTCTAGGCTTGCAAGAGACCAGATGGACAGGTAAAGGTGGGATACTTAAAAATAACTTTAAATTTCTCTTTACAAGAAGGGAGGATGGAAAGCATCACCAAGGCGTAGGTCTGCTGCTCAGCAGACATGCTAGTGCTAGTGATGCTCTTCTAGGATATGAGTGCATTAATGAAAGGTTTCTTAGAGCAAAATTTCAGACAAGTATTAAAGACTTGAATGTTATCTGCTGTTATGCCCCAACTGAGGACCCTGATGAGAAGGAGAGGTTTTGTGGACAACTTCAGGATATTTTGAATTCTGTCAAGAAAGGAGATATTACCCTTGTTCTAGGTGACTTCAATGCCAAAGTTGATACTGACTCTGACCTTTGGAGAGGAGTGATAGTCTCTATGGCGTATTAAATTAACAAGTTGCTATCGGACTTCTGCTTTTTCGAGAGGTAAATTTTTATACAGACTTTTGTTAAATTAGCATTAAAATCTTTGGTAAATATTAACGATAATCAGTTTTTACATTGGCTAGAGTGTGTAAATGGTAGCTAGGTAGTCACTGGAAGGAGAGCCCCTGTGAAATCCCCTGTGATGATGCATAGAACCGGCCAGGCCTAGCACCTAATATCCGACCCCGCCTTCTCGTGGTGAGGACCGTTAGTAACTTTCAAAAGAGATACTCTCTTGTGGAAGTGAACGGAACAGGAGGGCTGCCAGATTAGTGTGGCCTACTGATCTGGACAACTATGGCTACTTTTCTTTTTTTTCTACCCTGCTGAGGAGTGGTCAACCACACAGGTCCTGGTGCTGACCATATAAACCTACTAAACTGGACAGATATATGGCTCTGAGCTTGATTATGGATCCTGATTTTGCTGCACTGTTGGGCTTCTGTGGAGGGAAAATCTTCCGCTGTGTTTTTTGTTTGTTTGTGGGTTGACAGCTCCAAGTGAATAGATTCACAGGATACGTTTATCAGCTGGTGGATAATCCTGAGCAGAAGTCATCGCAGGCACCTGAACTCTTTGCTTCTATTGGCATCGTCAAATTATACATTGGAGGAAGTCTTCCAGTGTAGATGGCTTCAGCCTTTAGTAGTGGGGGAACAGGTCTTTGCCCCATGTCTGCGATTAGGGGGCTGTTTGATATTGTCGGCATTCCCTCTCTCAATAAACATAGCTTCTTTAAACATCCCACTAACCATTTTCTCTCCATAGGTAGTTGGAATGTGAGGACTCTGCACAGAACTTTTTCTCTTGATGTCCTCACACAAGAATTCCACCGTTATAATTTAGATATTCTCGGCTTGCAAGAGACCAGATGGACAGATACAGGTCAGATTCTTAAAAATAATCTTAAATTTCTCTTTTCAGGGAGGGACGACAATAAGCATCACCAAGGCGTGGGTCTGCTTCTCAGCAGACACGCTAGCGATGCTCTTCTAGGATATGAGTGCATTAATGAAAGGTTTCTTACAGCAAAATTTCAGACAAGCGTTAAAGACTTGAATGTTATCTGCTGTTATGCCCCCACTGAGGATGCCGATGAGGATGAGAAGGATAGGTTTTATGAACAACTTCAGGATATTTTGAATTCTGTCAAGAAAGGAGATATTACCTTGTTCTTGGTGACTTCAATGCCAAGGTTGGTACTGACTCTGACCTTTGGGGAGGAGTAATAGGCCCTTTTGGTATTGGTAGCTGCAATGGCAATGGGCAACGTCTCCTACAGGTAAGTAAACTCAATGGATTCAGAATAACTAACACTTATTACAAACACCGCGACATACATAAGTATACATGGGTTTCACCTCATGGGCTGCATAAGAATATGATTGATTACATATTAATTAACAGCAAATGGGCTAGTTCTGTTAGGAATACCAGGGCATATAGGGGAGCTGAAATTGGATCTGACCATCACCTTGTTAAAAGTGTGTTGCAACTTAAACTTAAAAAGTGTTGTGCTAAGGTTAAAAAATTTACTTTTAATACTGAAGCTCTGAAAGATCCAGTTTTAGCCAAAGCTTACCATGGTAGGTTACTTAGTCATTATGACAGTCATGGTTTTCTTACTACTGAAGTTGAGGAAGAATGGGATCATTTTAAACAGGCTTTTTTGGATACTAACAGTACTCTTTTAGGAAAAAAGGAGCAGAAGAGGCAAAATTATCTGAGCTTATTTCGGAAAGAAAGAACTGCAGGAATGCCCTTAATCAATACCCTACTAGTCCTAATAGAAAGCATTACAGAGACCTTAATAAACTTGTAAAGGATCAGTTAGCTGCTGATAAGAATCTTTGGCTTGATGGTTTGACTGACAAAGCCGAGGAAGCAATTAGACATCACAACAGCAGAGAGCTGTACCAGATAATTAATGTTTTGTGTGGTAGAAAACGGACAGGCATACAAGGATTGAAGGATAAACAAGGTAAGGCTATAGAAGGGGAGGATTCTGTCATGGCTAGGTGGGCTGAGCATTTCAGTGATGTTCTAAACAATGTAGTTAGTTTTACTCCCATTGTTTGCAATGATGATAGATGCATTGGTGACTTTAATGTTGGCCCTATAACACAATCTGAAGTTATTTTAGCTATTTCTAAACTTAAACTTCATAAATCCCCAGGGGTAGATGAAATTACTACGGAAATGTTTAGAGCTGGGAATGTTTCGGTTACCACTTGGATGACTGAAATTCTGAATATCTTTTATGATAAAGGCATGGTTCCTAAGGATTTTACCAGAGCTATTGTTATCCCTATTTTCAAAAAAGGTGATCGCAGTTCTTGTGATAACTATAGGGGTATCAGCCTACTCTCTGTTCCAGGTAAAGTTCTTTCCATGATTGTGCTTAATAGAATTAAGAATCTGGTTGACAGTCAATTGCGTGATGAGCAATGTGGATTCAGAAGTGGTAGGGGATGTGTGGATCAGATATTTTCACTTAGGCAGATTCTTGAGAAATGTTTAGAGTTTCAGAAACCTTTGGTTCCTAGCTTTGTTGATTTCAAAAAGGCTTTCGACTCTGTTTATCGTCATAATTTGTGGTTGATTGTGAGATCATATGGTATACCAGACAAGTTAGTTAACATTATGAAAGCTCTCTATAATAACACTGAGTCGTGTGTGAGAGTTGGTAAGGCTTGTAGCAATTGGTTTAGCATTACTTCTGGTGTTCGACAAGGGTGCATTTTGTCTCCTTTTCTCTTTAGCTTGGTTATTGATTATGTTATTCGAAATTCACTTCAAGGGAAAGATTTTGGCCTTAAATGGGCTGGAGATACGAAGGTTTCTGATTTAGATTATGCTGATTATTTAGCCCTTTTGGCAAATGATGTTGATGAGATGAACTCTTTCATTCGAGCTGTTGATGAGACTGGTAGTAGAGTAGGTTTGGTTATAAACAGAGAGAAAACTAAAGTGATGAAAATTGGTCAGGCAGGCTGTGATTCAGTTAATCTGAATGGTTGCAGTCTTGAGCATGTGTCACAATTTAATTATCTTGGGAGCTATGTAACAGATAATGGTGATGTGCGGCATGAGATTAACAGACGAATAGGGATTGCTGCTGGGACTTTTAAGAACCTATGGAGAGTGTGGAGAAATAGGCGTATACACCTAAAGACTAAAATTAGACTGTATAATAGTTTGGTTCTTTCTAGAGTTAGTTATGGTAGGGAAACTTGGACACTTTGTAAACAAGATAACAGGAAACTAGATGCTTTTGATTCCAGATGCTTACGCAGTATCTTGGGCATTAGGTGGTTCAACTTTGTAACTAATGATGAGATTAGGGAAAGGAGTTTGCAACCTTCTTTAAGGAGCATATTGTGCAGAGAGAGACTCCGTTGGTTTGGCCATGTTGCCCGTATGAATTATTGTAGATTGGCGAATAGTGTTATGAACAGTGTGCCTAAAGGCCTGAGAAAGAAGGGGAGACCTAGGATGCGGTGGGCAGACAATGTCAAACAGGACCTTGTTAGAATTGGTGTGCAGTGGCCAGATGCAGTAGATGTAGCTCAGCATAGACTTGCTTGGAGAACTAAATTGCACGGTCTGGTTGGACCTCCGTAGCCCATGGCTGCTTGAGGATGATGATGATGATGAGAGTTTCAAAGTTTGCTTGTGACCTAGGCCTCTCTGGACCTGTGAGAGGGAATAAGGGAAGTTAACGATTCTGTCAACAAAGAGAGTGACTTTTTTTTCGGACCACGAACTGAATTTGGAAAGATTTTGGAGTAAAGGATTTAGAGGATTAAGAGGCCATTGGACCTGTTCAAGTAGTAGTAGTCTTCTTCAGTAAGCGGTTTTTGTAGTGGTACATCTCTTGAGGCGTAGGAGTATAAAATGCTGAGCTTCATCTGTCTTCCCTCTAAAATTCATTTGATTAAGAAAATTAACCACTGGCCGAGTGGCAAGCGTAGGTATTTGATCCCGAGGGGTATTCGATCCGCCGATAAGGCCTGAATGTTTCTTTCCATATGTTTATCCTTCTGCTGAGAACCTATCGGTGTTATATTGATAGACTAGTCAAAGCCACACCAAGCATATGTCCATTGATAATTTCATTCACAGCTTTCCACCGTACTGCTCACAACGAACTATTCCATTCACAAGGTAGGCGACGACATGTTTGCTGCATTAATTCTTTGCCTTTTAAGATTGGCAGAAAAAAGTTTTGGATTTTGAATCGGTGAAAATCGTCAAATCTGAGGATGGGATTTGCTTTTCCTGAAATCAGATACAATTAATTCTTAATCTAATAGTAGAAAAATGACAACACTAGGTGATGTTACACTGACAGACACTTAATTTAAAATTACTTATTCCGAGGTTTTTTAAAATATTATTCAAGGAATGTAAGAAAGTATTTTTACGTTCCTTGAAAAGTTTTATAAATATGTTTGATGTCTGTTATGTATGGTCGCTCTAGACTGTTTGGAACAGGGCAAATGCTCTGGTTGCGAAAATCGTAAGGATTTTTTCTTTTGAAGATTAAAAAAACTCTCTTTGCCAAAAATATTCTCAAGGGGGTAAAAAGGGCTTATTTCGAGTGATTTCTCGAGGCGTCAAAATGCCTCGAGCCATTATAATAATAATAATAACCCCCTCAAGCAGCTGCTTGCCACAGAGCCATTACTGATAATATTTGTGACTGAGTACGATGAAAAAGTGTTTCCCTCTCAAGAAACGTTTTTGGGCAAACCGATGTTACACAATGTGCCCAAAACGTGAAAATCTTAAAGGCACTTTTGAGACGTAAAGATTAAAAATGTTTTTCACTAAATTTTTTCTGAAGGAAAAAGGAGTGTTACTTGCCGTCAATTCAGTGGGTGAGAAAATCCGGCAGGTGGTTATCGATGATACGGGCGAAGCAGAAAGATAAGTGGAAATATTGGATATTTGAGAGGAAATGTTAATAATTAAAATAAAATACAGTTTCATTATGAACAATAAAGGAAATGGGAACAGAAAACCATGTTAATAAGGCCTATTCATAAATATAAAATTATATCAAGAGAATTACTCCACAGAGTGAATAGCTGTCAAAGAGAGTTTCATCATCTTAATATTGTAAAGAAACTGATACGCGGAAGTGTAATATAATACAATTATTTTAATAAAATATTCTTCTATAAATCCGTGTTTTCCGTTGTAAATATTTTCAATAATTTTCCCGTCCACGACGAAAGCGTTTAAAAAAACATTTTCCGGTACCTTAATCAGACAAAAACGAGAAGGGCGCTGTTGTGCAAGTAAATACGTCATTTAAAATTTTGCTGAAAAAAAGTGAATGAAAATTTAGTGATTTAGTGACCATAAAGCTATTGTTTTTCGTCTAAGACGTTTTTAATATTATCTGGGGGAGGGGGGATTGGTAGTGGAGTGATGTGGACAATCTTTGGACCTTAATTTTATCGATAACTTGAGATAAAGAATTAATTAGGAAGTTTTCAAAAGAGCCTTTCAGATAAGCACGAGTTAATTGAAGTTGAGCTATTTTCTTCTAACCGTATTGTTATAGAAATATTGCTTCTGATATTAAATCATTCCACGTGAAAAAGATGCAAAGCGGTCATTAAAAGAAAGGGCTGGTCTATAAAATATAGATTTTAAACTTTTATTATTCTTCATTAACAAGCGAAACAACTGCTGTATAATGAGTAAAATAAGGATGAAATAAAATATTTCACGGAATTTAATTTTCTGTTAATTGATAGGTGGCGTCCCGGTGCCTTTGGCTACTGGTCAAAGGGACCCGGATTCGAGGCATGTATGTGTGTGTTCACTTTCTCTTGAAAACTCGTCTTCCTGACGGTGCTTCTCCTTGACGAATTAGACAGGCTTCTGTCAGAACTCTTTGGCAAGCAGCTGCTGAAGCGGTAAGATTTTTAAATTGATTTGTGTACCAGAGCACATTACAATTTACGCTTGATTGTGTTCCGATAGTTCCATTTGTTGAGAGCGAGGTGCAGGAATTGCAAATAAATATCTATACTTTTAATGAATCATTATTCCAATTATGCTAAATAGTGCCAAATATGCAAAAACCAGTTTCCTTTCTTGTGTTGTGCTTTTGTCCAGACCTCCTGCATGCTGTCATCCTTCTCTGTGACTAAACGTCTGACATGAATCCATCAGAAAAACAGACTGACAGACTCCTGTCAGACTTTTACGGCAAGCAGCGGCCTGAGGGGAATTTTCTTTTATGTATTGAAGAAGAGAAATGTCCCAAAGAATTTAAGGATAAAGTGACGAATTCACTTTTATCTATCAATGACATAAAATCATTTTTCCCAACTGATATATGAAAAATGAATTATAAGTTGTATATGTAAGGTAGAAAACGTTTTGCAATAATTAAGGCCTTGGTTGTTCTGATTTGCCTGAATATTAATTTTCCTTTGGTAGCCAGTAAGTATAGATTTAATAATTTTGCAGTTCATTTAAAAAAAAAGAGGGAATGTTTTCACTTTGTCGCTTCTCTGTCTCTCCATTTGTAGACATTCAGTTATTTTGTTTTTAGAGATAACTGAAAATTTCTTTTTGGGTTAGCTAGATACTAATGAAATATTAGGAGTACCATTTTCTGAATTTGTTGTTTTTAAAATTGAGCGTTAGAGGGCCATAAAATTGTGAAATGAGAAACTTTTGATGAATATTGTTAACGATTTATTTATGCTGTAGTTTCGAAACTTTGGCGGCAGAATGTGATGATCAACGGATCAATCTATAGCAATAAGAATAAACAATGACTGAAGTGATTTGATTAAAATTAAGGAGTTAAGTAAGGATATGTTTTTAACCTGACTGGTTGGCTTGTAGAGTGAAAAAAATTCTTATAAACAAGTTACCAGGGCTGAATAATGGAGGACAGATTTCGAGCAACATACTATATATACTGACGACATGGATTTATTACCAAAAAAAATCAAGATTTCGCTTTTTAAAGTAAGCAAAGATGAGTCGAAATATTGGTAAAAAAAACCAAGTGTATGGGTATTCTCGAAAAATAAAGTATTTATAAATACGAAATTAAAGTGAAGGCGAATAAATATTTAAAATAGGTAGAAAATTTAATATATTTTAGGAAGCATCATAACATCAAATAATAAATGTGATAAAGAAATTGAAGATTGGGAATGACAATTTATGAAAATGATGAAGATCCTTATAAAGAGAGAAATTTCTATGAAGACAAAACTCAGAGTTTTTGAAAAGTATGAAACCACTCTTAACATAGATATTAAATGTAGATAAAATATTTTGAAGTATATTGAATAAGTCTTGAACCTGGTTCCACTAAATTTTTTTATTTAATAATGTTAAGAGTGACTTCCTACCTTTCAACTAAAGAAGCGTCGATAAATTTATTAAACTCAGTTTTTTTATTATATACTGCCAGTCCTGATATTATACACCAAAGAGCCAAAACGTTATGACCAGCGCGTCTTTATGCAAATCGAAGCAACTACAGGTAAACGACAGCGCGTGTGAAGGTCTGAAACGGTATAAATAACACCTGATACTGAGCTCTGTTAATCCGTGTTCTTCTTGTTCTTCAGATGGAAGAGGCAGCGGACTTAAACGAGTTTGACAAAGACCAAATTGTAATGGCCAGACGACTGGGTCAGAGCATTTCTGAGACGGCAAGGTGTGGGCTGACCACGACTCATCGATGCTAGAGGTGAACGAAGGCTATCCCGTATGGTACGGGCCAACAGAAGGGATACTGTGGCGCAACTCGCCTGCAATTTGAATGTTGGTGACGGGAGTAATGTGTCACAACACACAGTACATCGAACCCTGCTGAAAATGGTGCTGCAGGCTACTCCGAGTGCCCATGCTAACTTCGGTTCACCAGCGAAAGTGCCTACAATGGGGCTTTCAACAGGCATCAAAACTGGACCTTGAATGATTGGAAGAAGGTCGTCTGGTCCGATGAATTTCGTTTCCTCTTGCACCACATGGATGGCCCGGTGCATATGCGTCGTTTACCTGGGGAAGTGTTGGGCACCAGGTTGCATCGTGGAATGAAAACAAACTGCTGGAGGAAGTGTAATGTTCTTCTGCTGGAGGCTGGAGGAAGTTTTGGGCTGGAGGAAGTCTAATGTTCTTCTGCTGTTCAAACTGCTGGAGGAAGTGTAATGTTCTGCTGGGAAACCCTGGGTCCAATCATTCATGTCTAGGAAACTATGACGTCTACCACTTACGAAAACATCATTGCAGACCAAGTACATCCTTTCATGGCAACGGTGTTCCCCTCTAGTAGTGCCTTCTTTCAGCAAGATAATGTGCCATGCCACACTGCTCGGATTGTTCGAGAATGGTTCGCAGAACATGCCGAAGACTTCCAGATATTGCCCTGGCCTCCAAATTCCCCAGATATCAATACAATCGAGCATCTGTGGTTTGTGTTGGAACAGCATATCCGATCTGCAATGGCTCAACCCCTTTACTATAAGAACTGTTAAAGGATCTGATGATAATGTGTTGGTACTAGATACCACAAGACACCTTTGGAAATCTTGTAGCGTCCATGCCTCGCTGGGTCTTGTTCACGGCCACCTCTAGTAGTGCCTTCTTTCAGCAAGATAATGTGCCATGCCACACTGCTCGGATTGTTCGAGAATGGTTCGCAGAACATGCCGAAGACTTCCAGATATTGCCCTGGCCTCCAAATTCCCCAGATATCAATACAATCGAGCATCTGTGGTTTGTGTTGGAACAGCATATCCGATCTGCAATGGCTCAACCCCTTTACTATAAGAACTGTTAAAGGATCTGATGATAATGTGTTGGTACTAGATACCACAAGACACCTTTGGAAATCTTGTAGCGTCCATGCCTCGCTGGGTCTTGTTCACGGCCACCTGCTGTCTTCTTGCACGAGAGAGATCTTCGAAGCTCCGTCGTCCTTCTCTGAATTTGCACATCCACAAAACGCGCCACGAAAACATCATAAGAGTTGTTTTGGGGCGCGTGGAGGATCAATATCATATTAGGCAGGTGGTCATAATGTTTTAGCTGTTCGGTGTACATCATAACGTTGGATAATTGGACGATGCCACCATCTTCACAAAGGAGGATTGAAGTTCTTGAAGCAAAAGTTTCTTTCACCAGACACAACTCAAATGAAGATATTCTTTTTTAGAGCAAATTACAAGATACATAAAATTGCTAATGAATATTAGAAAGAGAGAGAGAGTTTATAGGCCTTATTATGAGAAGAGACAAAAGAGAAAATCTGCCTTTAACTGGAAACATCGAAAGAAAGAGGGACGGGTACAGAAAGAGTAGGGTTACCATATGTCCTCCGAAAAGGAGACATATCCTCCCTTTTTGCCTCATGTCCTCCTGAAATTTAAAAAATATATATATTATCCTTTTTGTACGGAGGACGTTTAAAAAGCTTTTGACATGTGTCTGTAGATTTTCACTCGTTACTCCGAAGTTAACTAGTTATGACTTATTTGAAGGCTTGTCTGAACTTGTCGTTATATGTCAAAAACAAAGACCGTATTACCATTTCTCTCTTCGCTGGCGACGCGTAAAGTTCGGTCTGCGAAATCTGTGTACCGTTGCTATGGAGATTACTGAAGACGGGGAAAGATTTTACATTTTTACAAGGATACAGTTTGGGGACGACGTGAAAAAAATTCATGCCGATTTATCACAAGTACATACGGATGATGCCTGCTCACATGATGCCTGCATAAGGAGATGAAGGCTCTGTTACGGGATGGATGTGCAAATTCAGAGAAGGACGGCAGAGCTTCGAAGACCTCCCTCGTGCAAGAAGACCGCAGGTGGCCGTGAACGAGAGAACCATCGCTGCTGTGCGTGAACTCATTAAGGAGAGCCCCCACATCATAATTCAGGTAATAAGTTTAGATGCCAGTATATCGATTGGCAGCATGCAAACAGTTATTCATCAACATTTACAGTTCCGAAAGATCTGTTCGAAATGGGTACCCCACAAAATGATAGAACAGCAAAATAGGGATAGAGTCGATTTGTACAAGGAGATACTGGCAATATTTGAACCTAGTGGCCCCAAACTGTTGACAGACATTGTCACAGTCCTATGAGATGTGTTCTATTACTCTACAATTCAATAAAGATCGACAATTATGTTTGGGATGCGGAAGATGAACCGCATCTTCAAATCCTCTGACATGACTTTTGCTAATGGAAGAGGATGTTCACAATTTTTTTTAATTCCAAGGAGTGGTAGCCGTGAACACCTTACCTGAAAAAATTACTGTAAATAGTCAATACTACACCAACATTGTTTTGCCAAAAATTGTTAAGGAGATGAAGGAGCAGCGTCCAACAATGGGAGTGTTAAGGGTTCTCCTTCTTAATGACAATGGCAGTGCTCACAAAACCCGTAAGTTACGGCCTATCACGAACATGATAAAATCAGCTACCCCATCCTGCATATTCACCCGATCTTGCACCAGTGAGATTTTTAGTTGTTTCTGAAAATTAAAAATAACTTGCTGGTTAACCTTTTTCAAGAGTGCAAGACTTTGCAAAATGTGTTCATTCAGAATTGCGGAGTATTCCCCAATCCTCCAAACGTTCCAGAATTGCATAGACGTCTGCAACTTTGCATAGATGCTAGAGCGGAATACTTGGAAGGACAGCAAAAGTTTGTTGAGGTAAGTCCAATGATTTTTGTTCTGCAGATGCATGTTAAGAAGCCCCTCATATTATCCACATTTTTAGAAAAGATTATCGTAGTCCTTGTGATAACACTAGACAACAAATTTTAACTTTTTTTTCATAATATTGGTTAAATAGGATATTTTTAACTAATTTTGGGCTGCTAAATTCAAATATGGCTGCGAAAAATCTGCAGCACGTACAGTTTTTTTTTTCTAAAATACTGATTGATGCATTTCAAATTTCAATGAATACTCATATCTGGGAAATGAAAATAAATGTGACTACTTTATTAAATTGCAACTTAAAAATCATTAATAATTACATGACTACAGTGAAAAAAATTAGAAACTCCATAGTTATAGACCAATGAATATAAAGTAACAAATGAAATAATGTTGAAACGCAAAATGAGAAAACATGGGTAAGGATCTTTTATACTTACAAGAAGTTCGTTTTTGTCTTTTATGTGTTGAGGTGTCTTACTTCTGAAAGAACCAGCAGTAGTCACCCATCATTGCTGGGTCCTACCTGCCTTCGTATCTCTCCTCCATGGTTCTGATATCCTGGTGAAATCTTTCTCTTTGCTCATCACTGACAGCTCCCAAGTTCTTGGGAAAGAAGTCGAGATGCGAGTGCAAGAAGTGGATCTTCAAAGACATTCGGCAGCCAAGATTTTCATAGTTTTTGAGATGCTTTTGAATGAGCTGATGGTAGTTTTCCTCTTTGTGATTCCCCAAAAAACCCTGGGTCACAGACGTGAAGGATTTCAATGCAGCGTGCTATTTCATATTCAGTTTTTTCTTCGAAGACAGTGTTATTCAGTAGCTTCCTGATCTGAGGACCAACAAAGATCCCTTCTTTGAGTTTGTCATCACTTAGTTTTGGAAATTTTTCCTTCAAGTGCAAAAATCCTTTTTTGTCCATAGCTTTACAAAGTTTTTCATAAGCCCCAGTTTGATGTGTAGTGGTGGGAGCAGAACATCAGAGGGGTCAACTAGAGGCTATAACCTCACATTACTCTTTCCGGGAATAAAAAACATCTCTTTGGGTCAGTCTTTTGTTTTGTAGTTCCTTTCTGGCCCTACTGTCCCACAAACACAGAAAACAGGAAAATTTTGTGAAGATCCTTGAAGCCCGGAGCAAGAGCTATATGACTTTTTTGTCAAAACATATTGTCCACTTAAACTGGTCATATTTTAGAGCAGTATTTTTTCCATGCTTTCATAAGTTTCCTTCATTCTCACAGCGTATGTCACTGGAATGAAAGTTTTTAGTTTCCTTTATGCAGAAGGACAGCTTTTAAGCTTAATTTCGAAGAATCTATAAATAGACGCCATTTCTTAGGGTCGTGAGTTGTTTCAATTTCTTCCATCAGCCCTGAAATAATATGTACAGAAACACAAACCATCTTGCATCTCATAATAAGCAGAGAAAGCCAAATTTCTCTTTCTGAATACAGAAACTCTGGTACCCTTGGCTAGAAGATTTCACTCTTGAACCTAAAACCTCAGCTTTTTGTTCGAAAAATCCTAGGTCTCGAACAAGATCATTTAGTTCATTTTGCGGAATCAGATGAGGCTCGTCTAACTTTTTACGGATGTATGTAGGATCAGGATATGTATGTGCCTCAAAGTCTTCCTCTGATGAATGTGAATCCATCTCCTCCCAGTTGGTTGGAGGTGTTGGTATAGGAAGATCTTCTCCATGAGGAACTGGCCTTATGGCTGAAGGTATATTTGGATATTATATTTTGCTTTTGTTTGAAAAGCCCGACACTCTAGTTAAACAAAAATAGCAATCATGCAAGTGACTAGTTGGCTCACACCAAACCATTGAAGCTGCAAAGGGCATGGATTTTATCTTACCTTTCAACCATTCACTCAGGTCAACAACGCACAAAATGCAGCACACAAGTGGAACCCATGTTTTGTCCTGATCTCCAACACGATATCCAAAATACAAGTTATATGCTTTCTTCGCAATCTATGGTAAAGAACAACCCTGGGATTTTTAAAATATAATTTCCACACACATAACAAAACTTATTTGGCACATTAACACATCCGCGACGCTGCCTTTGTACCATTTAAACGCCAAACTTCACTCTTCAACTTACGGCATGTGTACCTCTTACAATGAAAACAAGAATGGCGGTCTGAGGTTAAGGTACTGTTACATGTTTTCTCTCACTTGGCAACCAGTGTTGCCAGCCACAAAAAGTAAAATATCTAGTATTCTCCCAATATCCTGGAGGTGTTGTTATAGGAAGATCTTAACAGCAGGAGTCAAAATGGCCAATAACATAAAAACGTGATCTGCTAGCCGTTTCTTAAGGCCAGATCTGAAATCAGCACCTGAAAAATAGTTAAAGGCAGCTACAATTGTTCATGTTATAAAAAAAAACCTTGTAAATCAGTGTAATTATAGGGGAATTAGTTTACTTTCTGTTCTAGGTACTTCTTTGTTACTTCTTTGCCTGATTATTATTAATAGAATTAAGAATTTGGTTTATGGACAACTGCATGATGAACAGTGTGGATTCAAGAAGTGTAGAGGATGTATTAATGAAATATTTTGACTCAGCAGTTTTTTTTAAAAGTGTTTAAAGTTTCAGAAACCCATGGTTACTAACTTATTAGATTTCAAAAAGGTTTTTGACTGTATTGTTTGTCATAATTTGGGTTGATTGTTAGATCACATGGAATGCCTGACAAGTTAGTTAGCATAATGAAAGTAGTTGCTTTACATCAGTGATTCCCAAACTTTTCTGGACCATCGCCCCCTTTAGAAGAGAACAAAAATTTAAAACCCCCCCTAGTCCATAATAGTTAATTTTATATGAAATATTAAAATATTGTTGCATATTTTCTGTACCTAATTTATCTGTTTATTTATCTATTAAAAATCATAAAGCAGAAATTAATAAAACGACAACCAAATGTACAATAAAATTGTTTATTAAAATTTTAAAAATAAACACAGAATCAATAAGAAATAAAAAATAATGAGATAAACACAAAATTAATAATAAACAAAAAAATTAATGAAATGGTTGAGGCTGGTGGAGTGTTAACAATTTGTTAATGTCGGGTTCCAATTTCGTTAACATCAATCGCAGATCGCCACGTTCAGTGATGTGTAGTCTGTTCCACTTCCTTGACAGTAAATTAGCTACTGCACTGAATCCACGCTCAGCCATATAGGACGAAGGAAATGCGATTAAAAACTTCTGTACTATTGCCCACAATCCAGGGTGGAGAACTGGTATTGATTTTGAAGCCAGAACTCTTGGTATCCATGTTTGAAATTTACTTTGAGTCCTTCGTTAGTCGTGAATTCTAAGAGTTCCTCTTCCAAATTTGATGATTCTTCAGTATCTGTGTTTGCGAAAGGATCTAAAACCCAACTCGATATATTCATGTTTAAAATATCTTGGAAACGCTCCGTAAAATCAACATGAAGAACTTCCAAGTGTTGGCAGTAAGTAAGTAAATCTTCCGGTTTTGCAGAGACTGCTGATAATGTGGGAAAGTGGTTGTATTCACCTCTACCTAGATTTCGTTTGAATAGAAGTTTTCCCGCAAAAGCAGCTATGACGTTTTTTGTTTTAATTAAATTCAACTCATCAACTTGCAATTGTAAACTAACTTGATTAAATATTTTAAACAGGTCTGTCAAATAACCGATGTCATTTTTTGACGTAATCAGGTTTTCGCGCAATTTTTCATCTCTGTCTTCAAGGAAGTCCAGTACTGAGTAAAATAGATTGAAAAAACGATTCAGACAAACACGTTTAGAGAGCCAACGTACTTCTGTGTGCAGCAGCAAGCGATTGTAATCTTCATCATTTTCATTACAAAGCTTACCAAATAATCGCTCATTCATTGAATTGCTTCTAATCTTATTGATTGCTTTAATAACGTAATGGAGCGACGTATGCAAATTTTTCATTCAAATTTTTCGCAACCAAATGCTGACGATCAAAATTCAAATGCTGACGATCAAATGCTGACATTCAAAAATTTCGTTCATTCAAATTTTTTGCAACCAAATGCTGAAGACGAATAATACAATGTACAGCGAGTACATTTGGTACTGCTTATTTCAAATGCGCTATGAAACCCTTATGACGCCCTGTCATTGCTGGAGCACCATCAGTAGCAGCAGACAAAATATTGCAAATAGGTATTTCTTACTCTTGAAAAAACTTTTGCATGGTATTAAATATAGATTCTCCCTTTGTATCAGATTCCAAATTTTTAGCAAATAATAACTCTTCATGAATTTTTTCTTCTTTTATAAATCGTACGTATGATAAGAGTAGAGCTTCGTTATTTGGTAGAGTTGATTCATCGAGTTGAATGGAAAATTTGCAAGTCTTTAAGTAATCACATAATGATATTTCAACGTCTTTTGCCATTTCATCTATTCTTCTTTGCACTGAATTATTACTGAGAGGAATTTTTTTGATGATATCTGACGGTGTCTTATGATGAAGAACAGTTTTTAATATCTCTTTGACTGCCGGCAAAATTAATTCCTCGCCAATTGTGTGTGGTTTTCCTGCTTTTGCGATTAACAATGAAACGTTATATGAGGCTCGTAGTCCATCATCATCTTGTTTAGAAGACGACGCAAAACGTTTTGACATAGTTGGCTGTTTTAAATATTGCTTTTCCAGTTCTTGAAAATAGGATAAATCTTTGTCCTTCTTATCAGCGTGCATTTTATTTAAATGCTCGTGTAGCCTAGAAGGTTTCATAGCTTCATTTGAAAAAACTTTTCGACAAATTAAACACATAGGTAATGATTGGTTTGTAGGAGAGTACGTAAATCCATATTTCAAATACTCAATACTGTACTGCCGTCATTTCTTTTTAGATGTAGATTCAGACATTTTCAAATACAAATTAACTTCTCAACAGATTTATAGATAGTTATAAAAATAATGTTTATAATGACTTCTAACACTTATCACTCACGTCTATTTATCACGGCGAAGCACATAAAAATAATAAAACATTCCTAGAGCTATCGCTTTTATAGATTTGATTTTGTGCACGCATTAACTTGTATGTTTGCGATGCCGGCGCACTTGCTCCGTAAACAAGTCATTTCAAGCTCCCATATTCTTGTCGAAACATGTTAAATTGCATGAACCGCGTGTTTGCCTACCGACTTGCAAGGACTTGTCACCGTCAATCTATTCTAAACTAAAACAAATTAGGTATAGGTATACCTAATGCTAATTTAAAAATGCTTATTAACGCGATAACAATAAGATAATTTACATAGCTAGATAAAATATTTATTCATGAAAACAGGTATTTTCAAAATATTTTATTATATTAAAAAAATAATTATAAAAAAAAAATAAATATAATAAATTTATTATTATTATATTATTATTGCATCAAGGTTGATTTGCCTATCAGGACGGACACACATGTCCAACATAATAAGTCTGATTTAGTAGTGCATGTAAGGTATTGAATGAGATTGCAATTATTGAAGTAGGAATAACATCTCAGGATAACCTGCAGACAGTAGAGGTTGAAAAGAAGAAGTATGATCTGCTGGCTAATGAGTTGAGCCTAATTCACAAATGTAATGTTAATATTACACCTTATGTTCTGACGTGGGATGGTATTGTAACTACGTACCATAAAGCATACTCAAAGCGACTTGGAGTGGGAAAACATATTGAAGCTTATATCCTATCTGTGATCTTGAAGAGAACTTTTGAGAGCATCTCAGTCAACTTCAGACGTACCAGTAAGCTAGTAGGCGGTAGCAGGGAACTTATTGTCCAAGCTGCAGTTGAAAAGCTGTACATGACGGATGAGGTAGTGGATGACCAGAATCACCAGGAAGACACCACAGAATAGAAGAGAAAAAAAGGTTGTCACAGAAAATTCCATTAAATTTATTTATTTATTTGACCGCCCCTCTTGACTGCCTCAACGCCCCCATTTGCCTCTGGATCCGCTACCGACCCCATGGAAGGCTCCAGCGGCCACTGGGAGGCGGTATCGCTCCCGTTGGGAATCTATGCTTTACATGAAGCCAATCTGGAAAATAAAAGTAATTTGAATGCCGAACTTTAAAGCATATGTCATACTAATATCCACTTGGGAGCGGATTAACTGAATTGAAATGTCGCCACAACATTATATATTGTGGGGTTTAATAAAAGATGTCCATTTTGTGACTTGAAAATTAATGTTTATTTATCTCTTGGTATTTCCATTCGCAATTCGATTCCCAAAATCGAGGCAATATCTATGCAGATATCCTAGAGTCCTTTAAGAGATATCATCTGTATTTCAATATACTATTATTAAATTTTCATTTTTATTTTTTAACGATAGCAAGTGCTTTACAACCCAAGGGACGGCCTTAACTTAGCAGCCTCTTCAGATTTACTCTGGTTTCTAAAATAACAGGCAAACACTTAACGGTAGTTTACATTGCCGCCAATAATTTGGGTTTTTTCATGAATGCATAGATAGGCTAGACGTTTACATTCAGCCAGGTAGTTGGTCAGTCAGTTATTGGCGCCAGTAATCCAGACCAATGTAAACTAACCTATGCAAAGGACTCACCCACTGGCTATGTAGGTTAGGTTCAATAACACTGCAGCAGTTAGAGCTTATGTGATGAAAAAGGAAAGATATCATTAATGAAACGAAAATATTTTCGTATCATTAATGAAATCAAAGTAATCTCTGGGGCATAAATCAAAAACAATAAGCATCGGAGATGACAAAATATGGACTGTTTAAGAAACCCTAATTTTTTTAATGTTTAAAGAACTTTGTTTTTTTAATATTTAAGAAAACGTAATAATTTTTTTAAATTTTTTAGTCAGTGAGATCGAGATGACACCGTTAGTAAGTGGTTTCTGATTTTTTCTGAAAGTTGTTGGGTTGTTGGGTTGTTTTACCTTTGAGCGGCACTTTTTTGCACACCATGGGCTAAATGGCCAGGCCACATGGACCCCGAAGGCTCAGAGAAGGTTGTGGGAGAGGACCCACTGGAACAGCTGTTGGGAGACAGATGGTAGCCTCCCGTCAAGGCCATCCAGCGTGTTCTTTAACGTGCACAGGGTATGGCTCTCCCGCACACGGGCCAACGGCTTAACGTCCCATCCGACGGACGGCGGCCTTTCCAAGCCCAACAGTGTCCCCTACTGACCGTGGGCAGGGCGGGGAATTTTGCGGAGAAAAATCTCAACGCTGACCTAGCTGGGACTCGAACCTGGGAACTACAGATTACGAGCCTGGCGCGCTACCGACTGAGCCACCACCGCCCCCTTTTCTGAAAGAGGAGAATCGGTTGAGCTGTTGTTTATTAAATAAATAATAAAAGAAATGAAACACCTTTTTTTCCCATAATTTTATTTACATCATAAATCATAAGACAGGGGATTGAATTGCAAAGATCTGTAAAAGCTTTTGATCTCTGCATTAACTGGATTTCTTTTGTATTCCGCCATGAAGGGTCAACTGTAAAGAGATAATAAATCTGATAAAGATGAAAAAACGCTTTTTAATATAAAGCTTGAAAATTTGTATTAAACTAAAATAATTAAAATAAATGTAATTAACAGGGAATAATTATTCCATTTGGATTCACAGAAAGTTCATTTCCTTCACTGATATGAGAAAATTCAAACAGTTTTGTGTTTAACGTTTTCTTAATTATGTATTAGTCGTTGATTTTAATGGTTGATTATTTTGTAATACGGTATAGAACATATTCCTAACGCCTCAATAGCAGTTTATGATTGAATTACAGCCGGACAAGAGGAGAGAATTTATAAATAGTGGAATTAAAAAATATCCTAATTCACGATAGTATTTGACATGAAACTAACTCAATATGCAATCAGTGGGGATTGAACAATGACTACCTACTATGCCGTGTGGAGTTCCCTTGGGATCAAATGCTAGAAGATGACATAAGCTGGACGCTACTAAATTGTAACTCTGAAGATATTTTCAACCAATCTAACTGTAAAGCACCCTATGGTTGGATAACAGGAACCAGAGTATTAATGAATGAGCCCAATATCCAACAGGTGTTGAATTCTGGGGGTTGGCTGGCCACGTGAGTGAGTAGATTGAGGTCGTCCGAGTTGTGCATTGTCTTGTTTAAAGATGTTATCATTAACGGAGAACAAGATTATCATTTAAGAGTATGCTTGACCTGCAACAATGTTCAAGGAGTCCTCACCTTTCATCCCTTGTCCCCTGTATTAGAGGACAAAAAACATCCCTACAGAGCATCAACCGAACCATTGGCCTGCACTGGCTGTGCAAAGCACATCGGAATCATTATCACACGCTGCTTTCGCCTCCCTGCAGCCGTTCATCTTCATGAAGCAAAAGGAAAAGGGATTCATCACACCTTTTCCCAATCGTCCACTTTCTATGTGCGATGTTCCAGGCACCATTCATGTCAGAGCTTTGGATGAGGAAGAGACGACATGTGGACTATGATGTACAAAATGATGACGGATTCGACGCATTGTTCTACAGGAAATCAGTTGGGAATGTTCAGCGTTGGATTCGCAGGTGGATGTCTCAATTGTTCGTCTTCAGAAAAAGTTGACTCATCCTGCGGTTCGTATAGATATATTGTTTCCCATCAGAATTGCTGCGCGTCCAATGCGAAATCCAATGCGTTCCTATCCCCATACACCTTGCAAAGCTGTTCTGAAACAATCAGTGACTCTTACTGTTTATGAGACAGAGACAGTCGAACATCGAGCACCAATAATCCGACCTCTTTTGAATTCGATAAATTTCGCGGTTTAGCCATTTGATTACGTCACCTTTTAGCTCACACGTCTCACACACTTCACAACCAACTGAAAGTTGTAACTGTTGGCGTAGTACTCCAGCTTAAATTCCGTTCGCACAGTTCATTACTGAACACAGCTAGTTCACATCCAGAAAACACAACATTTCCATTGCAGAATAATATCTCCCCCTCCATTTCAGAGGTTTTTAAAGAAATTTCTTGAAAAATGAGTGAAATATGCAAGAGATAAATTTTTTGACTCTTACTCTTACTACCATTCTCAAGTAGAGCACTGTCTCGTTGCCCCTCATCCTAGATGCATACTCGGGTGGTCATAATTCAACGTCTATTGAGTGTCAGTCTGAAACTGTTCCTCAAAAATGGTGTATGTCAAATGAACACATAGAGAATAGGAAATATTTAATGATCTTTTTATTTTAATGAAATTTGGTGATTTTTATACTTTAATCAATTAAAATACTTTATTTTCAGCACTTTAGACTATATATATATAGTACAATATAAACAACCCAAAAGCATTCGCTTATCTAGGTTGTTATAGTTAACACTGCATGAAATAACAAAAAACAGAAAGCTCACTTCTAACAAATTAATTACAACCAAATGATCCACACATCAGTTGAGTGTGACAAACAAGAATTCTCGCATTTTTGCAGATATAAAAATGACTATTTTCATTTAAAAACAAAGAAAAAAAAGAAAGAAAAGAAAACACATTTACTACAATAGAGTACAAGAAATGTACAAGCAATAAAAATGTGAATTCTAATTTTTATCGCAGAACTATATACTTATAGAAAACTACTTCTGACAAATTTTGATTTTCCTTATTATCAAAGGATTGCGATAAATGTTCGATCAAAAAAAAAAAATCTCGAGAACTAACGAATTTCTGCAATCCGACTTTTATTTGGAAAGATATCATGATACTAATTAAACTATACCGGTGCTCAAAAATTAAGCGGCAAACACAAAAGCACGAATTACAAACAAGTCCTTCGTTGGATTTCAATGCAATGTAACGAACAGATGAAGTCTATGATCATATATCGCACTAATACCTGAAAAATAAACGAATTGCCATGAACCCTAGATATTCAAATCAGAAAATCATTTCCTCAAAATGGGATATAAAATTCAGTGATCGTTTTAATATGGTGTGTGAACACCTCAGACAGCAATACAGGCTGCACAACGACTCATCCTGCTGCTAATCAGGATGCCAACAACAGTTTGAGGAAGTATTTGCCATTCATGCATGAGTGCAGATCGGAAGTGAATTTCTGGGAGATGGATTACAACCGGTGATGCGTCGTCCTAGAGCATCCCAAACATCACCTATTGGACTTAGGTCAGGCGATCGGGAAGGCCAGTTCATAAGCCTTATGGTTTCACTCTCAAGGGATTGGTCCACCAAGAAAGCATTATTGTCCATTAACACGGAATCAGAACCCATTGCTACGAGAAATGGACCACCATAGGTTTCGAGGATCTCATTGCGATGCCTTACAGCTGTTAGAGTCTCTCCTGGGAAGACACGTAGGTCTGTGAGGCCATTGATAGCGATGCCTGTCCACACCAACACACTAAGTTTCAAAACTCTTTCTCAGAGGTCAATGGGATGATATCTGTTTCCAGACGAATAGTCTTTGGGAATCTGCAGACTAAATCGGGATTCATCAATGAAAAGAACATTGATCCCATTGACGTTGAGTCCAGTTGCGATGTTGTCGAGACCAATTCAGTTGGGCTCTAAGCTGGCTGGACGTCAAGTTTGCGTAAATATATATCTATTACACTAATAAAGTTCATTTTAAGTAGCCATTGAATGCGAACCTATTATGATAATCTGCTTGTGTAATGTTTTACGAATGTACGAATTTTTTCAATGAATGAAACAACTGGCCATCTTGCATAAAGATGACTTGCCTGGAGCCTTTGGGGGCGGGGTGGCTCAGTTGGAAGAGCGCCAGGCTGGTAATCTGTAGTTCCCAGGTTCGAGTCCCAGCTGGGTCAGCGTTGAGATTTATCTCCGCAAAATTCCCCGCCCTGCCCACGGTCAGTAGGGGACACCGATGGGCTTGGAAAGGCCGCCGTCCGTCGGATGGGCCGTTAAACCGTGGCCCCGTGTGTGGGAGAGCCATACCCTGTGCACGTTAAAGAACATGCTGGATGGCCTTGACGGGAGGCTACCATCTGTCTCCCAACAGCTGTTCCAGTGGGTCCCCTCCCCCACCCTTCCTTAGCCTTCGGGGTCCATGTGACCTGGCCATTTAGCCCATGGTGTGCAAAAAAGTGCCGCTCAGAGGTAAAACAACCCAACTCAACCCTGGAGCCTTCTGGACACAGTTTGCTAGGATACACCCATTCCATTTATGCAGTGAGGTCGAAAGTGAGTTGGCATGTTGTGTGGGGTCTATGCCACCTTGCATTTAGGAGCAGGCAACGGTCGTCCTTAGCCCTTGGACGTCCAGAAACAGGTCAGGTCTTCTAATGATGGTTTGTCCTGTTTGAAATCGATTCCAAAGTCGGTTTACAAAGCTACAATTCACATTTAGCCTTCTGACAATCGATTGCTCGCCATCTCATTTCTTCTCTCAAAAGATTTCTTCTGGCCATTATCTAACGGTTGGTTGGACCAAGCTTTCCGATGAACAAATGCCCATTGGTGATCAGTTCGACGCCAACATTTTGAATCATCTTAAAGACATTTTCTTTTATTCAAGAGTTTTAATATTCAGAAGATATTATTTACAGTCAAGTCTTTTATGGCCGACTATCAGAAAGCCAATGGCCTGATGGCCAAACTTACAATTGGCATGAAAGCTTTTGATACTATCATTTTTGTCGTACGTCAAAACTATCACGATCTGAGATGTCGTACGTCAAAACTATCACGAACTGACGTGTACGTACAAATGAGGTGCTTTTTATACTGATCTGTTTCGCAAGGTCTTCTAATGACGGTTTGTCCTGTTTGAAATCGATTCCAAAGGCGGTTTACAAAGCTACAATTCACATTTAGCCTTCTGACAATCGATTGCTCGCCATCTCATTTCTTCCCTCAAAAGATTTCTTCTGGCCATTATCTAACGGTTGGTTGGACCAAGCTTTCCGATGAACAAATGCCCATTAGTGATCAGTTCGACGCCAACATTTTGAATCATCTTAAAGACATTTTCTTTTATTCAAGAGTTTTAATATTCAGAAGATACTATTTACTGTCAAGTCTTTTATGGCCGACTATCAGAAAGCCAATGGCCTGATGGCCAAACTTACAATTGGCATGAAAGCTTTTGATACTATCATTTTTGTCAGATACCCAGGCAGACATTGTCTTACTTGGTGAGACTCATCTGCATGCCTCAGATGTCTTTAAAATGCCTAACTATGAGGTCTATCGTACAGACCGTTTGCATAACAGTGGGGGAGGCACAGCTGTTATGATCAAGCGGTCAATTCACCATCATCTTTTACCTACTTTAGACCTCATAACTCTTGAAGCCACAGCCGTGGCTATTTTAGATAACCAACATAGGAACTGCACACCTTGTTGCTGCATATAAGGCCACCAAATGCTACGCTTATGAATGATGATCTGAATTCCATTTTTGACTCCAATCTTCTTACAGTGCTTGCAGGTGACCTTAATGACAAAAATACTGCTTGGTATTCAAATGGCCTTGACCTGGCCATTTTTGGCAGTTTCTTGCCAAACTATGATCTTAGTGTCGTCAACCAACTGAACTCTGATCATTTGCCGGTCTGTCTGATTTTACACCTTTCCACGCCTCTTGTGCCTGGTTCGTTTAGTCGGACTGACTGGCAATTTTATAAGGTTCTTGTAAACAGCAAGATTCTTGGAACCTGCCAACATGGAGGTAAGAAGGAAGAGGAGATGCCCTAAGCAGTTAAAGTTGATGCTAGAGCGACTGCGCGGCAGCCATGTTGTTCTATTAAAAATATTAGCTCTACATGTAGTAATAGAACGATATCTGCTCTAAAAAACTTGACGATTTGTTAATTTTATATTATAGCTGCCTGTTCAGCATTCAATTGTATGAATCGTCCTTCAAAACAGGTACCGGAAATTATATTTCACTGCTAATTTTATCAAATTAATCAAAATAAAATAAATCATATAACGTGGAAACATTTTCTGCTTTATTTATACAGTTACGAAATCTGAGTTTTAATTCCATTTAGACACCTTTCTGAATTTAAGCAGATTTTTCCATTTTTTCAGGTTTAATACACTAATGAATCCAGTGATTAAACATGAACATGATTTTATGATATTAATATTCTTTTTCACCTTAAAATTAAGGAAATGCGTCATTTCTGAAAATGAAGATAATTTTGTTTGATAACTGAATTTTGTTAAAGGTCTTGATTAAGGCAGATATATTTGCTTCAAGTAGGAAATTATAATAATGCCTGACAGAAATTTTCATTTCCCTCTAGAGTTTAAGACTGCATTCTTTTAAAAATTAAGAGGATTTTAATTTTTTTTTATGATTGATTAGCACTTTTTTTTACATACAATGGGGTAAATGGTATGTCACAAGGCTCAATGGGGTAATGGTATGTCCCAAGGGCTCAAAGAAGATTGGCTAATGTGGCCCACTGGGTTAGGCCACAAGGCCGTCTGTTATAGGAGACAGATGTAAACTTTCCATTCAAGTTATGCAGAATTTTATTTAGAGTGCACAGGGTGTGGCTCTTTTCCTACACAGGCCATGGTTTAATGTCTCATCTGATGGATGACAGTCCTTCCGGCACATTGAGGAAACTTTACTGATAAAATGAAATGGACTCAAATTTCCTACCATAAAAACCTTAAAAGAAAATTAGCTTCAGTCTTCCAGTTTTTTCCCCCAATTATTATTAATAAGAATTTATTTACACCATAATTTTAGTTATTTAAATTGTAGCTTATTTTAAAAAAATGCCCTAATCAGTTTCCTCTCGTTCCGCAACTTCAACTTCAACTTTCAACCTCATTTTTCAAATAAATATACATTTCTTTTGCTATAAACAACCCACAAGCAAAGCTTTTCCCGGTTGTTATATTATATATTACATTGTATAAATATAACATAGAATACAAAGAAATTTAAACATGTGAACGTGTATAACATACATACTTTAAAATTTCAAACTATCCGATGTTCAAATATCTAATAATGCAAATGAAAATTTTTTCGCAGCTTCAGGAGGTAGACAATAAGATTTACTTAAGTATATTATACATAAATTCAATATCAGCAAACCCCATAAGAAAAACCTTTAACTTTTTTTGAACAAATAAATATTTCCAGAGAAATTTCTTAATTCATAAGATAAGCTATTGAACATTTTGGGAGCTAAATACATTGAATGCTTATGTACAATCTCTTTTTTAACCAATGGAACAATATATTGTTTCCCCTCAGTACGCAAACGATGTTCAAATATTTTTTCTTGAAGATAATTGCTATTTTTATATACATATGTCATTAGCTTATATACATAAAGTTGTCTTAAAGGCATAATATCCACATGCACTACAAGACCTATTAATATTATTTGTTAGATTTTTTATTATTCTGTTTTGAATTGCAATTATTGGTTTCAGAATTGTTTTTTAAGTTCCCCCATAGAGCAATAGCCCATAATAAAATACAGACTGAATCCAGGAATTATATATATATTTAACATCATTTCTGCATCTACCAATTTATTTAAGTAATAAATTTTGTATAACATTGATCTAAGTTTTATTTTAATTTTATCCACGTAAGGTTTGCAGTTCAGTTTTTGATCGATTTTTATACCTAAGTAATCAGTCTCATCAGCAATTTCGATAGGCTTACAATTACAAGCCAAATCTTGATTGCAGGTTCTATTATGAATTCTAATATCCAGATCTTCAGTAATTCTGCTCTTCAAACTAAAATACATAAATTTTGTTTTATTTAAATTCAAAGTTAATTTATTAGTACTAAACCGAGTACCAATAATTTTCAATTCAATGTAAAAAGGCCAGTAAAAGCTAAGAGTAGCTTCTAGAATTCTTCTCTGTCCTATATGTCGCAAATCAAAAAAAAATCAATCAATCAATCAATCAATCAATGTTATTAATATTTTTAATTCTGTTTTATTTTTAGCTCGAAAAGTGATGACAGTATCATCAGCAAAACTAGTAATTTTCACTGTTATGTTCATCTGACAAAAATCGTTTGATGTATATTAAAAATAAAATCGGTCCCAGTGCAGAACTCTGTGGCACGCCATACTTTCCCTTTAACTCTGAACTAGTAATACCATTTATTTTAACAACTTGTATCCTATTCTTTAGACAACTTTTAAACCATGTTAGTACAATTTCTCTAATTCCAGCATGTTCTATTTTATTCAATAGTATGTTGTGGGAGATGGTGTCAAAGGCTTTTGTATGTCTAAAAATATTGATATTGTTTGATAATTATTTTCTAAGGAGTCATGTATAAATTTAGTAAAATCAGTTGTGGCATCCTTCGTACTCTTACCCTCTCTAAAGCCAAATTGCCTATTGGAAAAAATTATTTTTCAATAAAAAACAGTTAATTCTTTTTTTAACTAACTTTTCGAAAATATTCCCAAAAATTGAAATGATAGATATTGGCCTATAATTTGATAACATATTTTCTTTTCATTTTTATAAACTGAAACCAGGACGGCCTTCTTTAATTCATCTGGGAAGACCCCAGTTTGAACTGACATGTTAAAAATATACGAAAGAGGTTCAGTAATATACTTTACAGATTTTTTTAAAATAATGGCAGTAAAACCATCTAAATCTGGACTTTTATTGTTGGGCAATTCTAGAATCATATTTTCAATTTCAATTTCCCTAAATGGTTGCAGAAACATAGAACTGTTTGTTCTAGTATTATGCTCAAATGAATTGACAGTAGTTTCATGTGTTTGGCATTTAATAATATTATCTGCAATTCCAGTAAAATAAAGATTAAATTCATTTGCTATTTTTAATGAATCGCCATCATTTGTTTCCTTACCAATATTAAACAATTGCGTTGTAACAGATATTTCCTTTTTTTGATCAGTTAGTTCATTTATAAATTTCCACTGTTTTTTACTATTACCATTGAAGTTTTGAAATTGTGCTCTATAGTAATCATTTTTTGCATTTTTTATTTTGGTATTAAGCTGATTTCTTACATTTTTATAATTCGTTTCATATACATTATTATGCGGATATCTTTTAAATTTCTTACAGCATTTATCTCTCGTTTTAATAAGGTTTATAATTTCATCTGTTATCCAATTGTTTTTTGATTTTCTGTTTGTGTTTTTTAAGCAGTACTGTTTGGATTTATTAATTATTTCAGAAAATTTGTCGATAAATATCTTGTATGCCAAATTTGTATCTCCTATATTTTTAATGTTATCCCAATTAGTCTTTTCCAATTCTTTAATAAGTAGTGTATAGTCTATTCTATATATAAAGCTATTTTGCTTTTCCTCTATGTTACAATTTCTGCTAATAAAACCAATTTTAATACCAATTGAGTAATGATCAGATATGTCCGAAAATACAACTACTGCTTTCACATCTATATCAGAATTTCCTTTAATAAATACATGGTCCAAACACGAAACACTGGCCTGTGCACTTCTGGTTATTTCATTTAAATATGTTTGGAAAAACCGTATGTCGACATCAGTAGCAAATAGTCATCTATATACTCTTTGTCGATAAATAAATCAATATTTATGTCACCTGTAAACAATATATTTTTCGTATTAACTTCTAATAATCTAATTCTTCAATGAACTGACATTGTGTGTAAAAGTGAGACCGGTGCACTGCTAATATACAAAGATTATAATTGTTTAGTGTCAAACACAATGATTCTACTGTTTCCATCTCTATATCATCATTTATAACTACATTTATACAATTCTTAACATATATTAAGATACCTCCTGATTTGTTATACTGTCTGCATTTATAGAATTTTTATACCCATTAAGATTATATCAACAAATTTCTCCCTCTTTAACCCATATTTCTGTTAATATTAATATATCTGTTAAATTATTATTATCAATAATTTCCTCTATTTCTTCAAACTTATTCCTAATACTGAGTATATTAAGATTTAATATGCATAGAGATGGATAATTAGCAAAATTAAAAAATGATTTTAATCTATCCAAATCTAATACACTACAATCATTATTGACTTCACATTCAACATCGCTTAGCAGCAGGGCCATTTTGCTTTAATACATCTCTTAAATCATCGTCATTTCTAATTTTACATATTTTTGCTGTTTCATTTAAACCCATAAAGATCTTACCTTCTTTAGCCCATATGAATTTATAATCAGATATTTTACCCTCAGTTTTTGCTTTATATAACAATTGCTTCAATACAGGAGTCAAATGTTCATTTAAATATACTTTGGCACTCATAAATCTTTCATCAACATCTGTACAATTAATACTATAATTGGTGTTTCTATTTGCAATGAACCATTGATCACGCGTCTTCTTATTGTTAAATTTTACAATTATAGGCTTTATCCTATATTTATTTAGTGTTGGCACTCTGCGTTTCACCAATATGTCTCCCTCTTTAATATTAACTCCAATTTTTTTAAGCAGTTTTGTTCGCAATGTTCGTTAGACCTTCATCGGGTTCCTCTGGTATACCCACAACTTCCATATTCTGGCTCCTTGAATATTGTTGTAAATCATCTCTCATTGACATGTTGTTGTAGCTCATCTCTAATTTGACATATTTCTTTCCTTAGAAAGTGATTCCAGTTCAGAATTTCTTTTCTTTAGTTCACATATATCTTTATTAAGTCCAGTAATATTTTTTATCGCCTCATTTAATTTCTCTGAAGCAAATTCTAGAAAAGTCCTAATTTCACTGCTGCGGTATCGTTCTTTATTTCAGTCACTTGTTGCATGAGCCATTTTAATTTATCAAATTCTGTTGGTGGGTCATTTGTACTGGTAGATCCTTTGGCATGTCGTTGCCTAGTGGAAATACCGAGTTCGCTTTTACATTTCGTACATTGCCACCGCATTTTTGTGTTTTTACTCATTTTTTGAAAAATATCTTCATTGCAGCCAGCACAACTTGAGTGAAAATTGCTGACACACTCACCTGAACATCTCAGCATATCACTATTATTTTTGATATTACCTTTGCAATGTGCACAATTTAATGTATCCATATTCTCGGTTTCTTAGGATTGTACACAGCAGTTTATAAGTTCCTATGATGTAATGTTACTTCAAATTTATCGCTATCAGCACAAAATGTGAGGAACGCATTTCTTACTAATCATTGCTATTCTGCAATACATCACTTAAGCAGACGACATCAATACGCTAGGATGTTAGGAGTTAGTTATTTATGATGGCAACGATTTAATGGACACACCCAATAGGTTGTGCACTACGTAACAAGCAAGTAATTTGGATATAGATTTTAGTTTCATTTATTTTTACCACAAAATTACTAATGAGTGTTTTATCTTATGATAAAGAATATCTCTTAAGAAAAATAATATTTAATTCCTTTGTAAATTTTATTAAAATTTGGAAAAAAAATGCGCACATTAAAAATTTTGCTTTTTTACCTTTATATTGTTGAATTATTCATATATGCTTTATATGATTCGGCTTCTCAGATGAATATAAAACGTAAAGAAAAATTCACTCATTGTAAAAAAAACACTTCTTTGGTATGAGTTCCAAATAACCCTTAAAATTTATTTCAGGTTTTTTATCTGATAATCCAAAACCTTCCCTCTTCCAATGGGCTTGGAGAGGCTGCCATCCATTAGATGGGACATTGAGTCATGGTCCTATGTATAGGAGAGCCATAAACTGTGCACAGTAAAGAACACACTGAATGGCCTTGATAAGAGGATGCCATATGTCTCCTAACAGTTATCCAGTGGGTTCACTTCCCCTAACTTCCTCTGAGCATTGGGGTCCTTGTGACCTGGCCATTTAGCCCATTGTATGCAAAAAAGTGCTTCTCAGAGGTAAACACCCCAATAACTTCCTTGCGTAAGGGACTATGGCTCAATATCACATACGATGGATAGCAGCCTTTTCAAAGCTATAAGAGTCCCCTTTTTCACTGAGGGCCAGGTGAGGTTTTAGCATACATGAATCCCAACGTTGACACAGTTGGGACACATAACTTTAAATTTCAGCAAGATCAAAATTCTTTTAAGCAATGAGTACTATAGTTGACTAATAGGTTTCTTCAGTTTATTTCTCCTTTTATAGGAGGAAGGCTCGGGGGAAAGCACATTTTGTTGCATGAAATGCAGATACGTTTTATATTCTGTCTCCACCAAAAATAAAATTACATAAAATTTCCTAAAAAATTATAATTGCAATTGTTGTAATTTCTAGATTACTGGTTTAAATTTCGTTAAATGCGTTTATTTATTTTATTTTATTTTTTTGTAAAATAAGAAAAAAATTTAGTTAACATAGAAAAAGTGCCGGGGGGCGGCGCAAGAGACGGGAAAAAGTGAAAGGGGGGGGGGGGGCAAGACACTGGATTCCATTGTAATATAACATTTCCCCCTTTGTTTTGTCTCGGAAACTTCTTGAGAAATTCGTGAAATATACACAAATTTACAATTTTTTTAGCTACTTTACTCTTAGTAGCATTGTCAAACGGGAGGGGATCTAAAGGGGGGAGCATAGCCCTTTACTCCACCCCCCCTTCTGTATCTGGCCCCTATATTTGCTGCGTATCGATCGTTAACGTTTAAAGCAGAAACTGCTTTGGAGAAACATATCAATAAAATTTCAAAAATTATTTAATCATTTCTTTTATTATTGCTCCAGTCATTCAAATTTATCTATTTGTATGAAACATTTGTGGTAATCAAAGGATGATGTAACGGAATAGATATGCAATACTCTGCTATAG
Source organism: Ryuthela nishihirai (assembly GCA_038380435.1). Taxonomy (NCBI): domain Eukaryota; kingdom Metazoa; phylum Arthropoda; class Arachnida; order Araneae; family Heptathelidae; genus Ryuthela; species Ryuthela nishihirai. The sequence continues at coordinate 95,010,182 of JAWZYU010000009.1, forward strand.
TATTCGATACAGGAATATTCATTTGCCGAAAAATATACATGTATTAAATTGAAATAATGTAAATGCACTTTTCTTAGAGATAGAATTAATAGTAGAAGTAGTAAATATCATACTAGAAGCAGTAAATATCGTAGTAGAAGCAAGCAAAAGTGCGAAAAGTAGACTTGATTGTGACAGTAGAAAGCTGCCACCCTATTGCCAGCTGAATTTCGAGCGGTGATGTAAAATTCACCCTGGACAGCTCCACCTAATCGAAATGGAGAAGGGATTCCCTCACCAATCCACAGGTATGATGGTCAGAGAGATCAAAGTTCTCACGGAATTGCAATTCGAGGGCGTCCGCAAACGCTATTCGATACAGGAATATTCATTCCTGTATTTCTTGAGAAATACAGGAATGGCCACTCCCCTCCTGCGGCGGAATCACGAACTTGGACAGGGAAAGCGCATTAGGGCATCTCTTCTCATTGTTACCTCCGTGCCTGCCAAATTTCTAATTGTAGACCCATTAATGATGCAATAAATTACTTTACAACCCTATTGCTAACTTCCAAAACCGAAGCTAGCGTAGATTTTACACCAAAGCCAGATTTTTATGTCCTGCCATCTCATCTCTCTTGCCTCCTTAAGGAGAAAACCAAGGTAAGACATTCATGGCAGAGACATGGATTTATATCAGATAAGAGGCTTAACAACTCTTTAAAACTCAAGGTCAAATCCAACCTCAAAGCTTTTAGAAGTGAACAATGGAATAAGAAAGTTGAATCATTGCCTAAACTGATAATTCCATTTGGAAGATGACTAAAGCTTTAAAGAAACCATTTACCACCCACCTATACATGGAGAAACTGGTTTAAATTTCAGTGATGAAGATAAATCCGAGGCGTTTGCGGATGCCCTCGAATTGCAATTCCGTGAGAACTTTGATCTCTCTGACCATCATACCTGTGGATTGGTGAGGGAATCCCTTCTCCATTTCGATCACGTTTATCGGACCAGGGTGAATTTTGCATCGCCGCTGGAAATGCAGCTGACAATCAAACGACTAAAATTGAATAAAGCCTTGGGTCAAGACAAAATATCGAACAGGATGCTCAAGCATCTTCCAAAGAAAGCCATTGTGCATCTCTGTTCGATATTTAATTATTTATTTTGAAATCTTATATTTCCTGATGTCTGGAAAAATGCTATCGTCAAGCTTTTACATAAACCAGGAAAGGACTCCACTGTTCCATCCAGCTACCGTCCTATCAGCTTGCTGTCTACAATTAGTAAGCTTTTTGAAAAGATTTGCTCAATCGTATGGACGACTTTCTTGGCTGCCACTCTATTCTGCCGGAGATCCAGTTTGGTTTCAGGCGGAATCGATCTACCAAACACCAGATCCTTAGGGTGGTGGAGAAAGTCGCCGAATCCCTTAACACAAAGGAGTCCGTTGCAGCCGTCTTCCTGGACATGGCCAAAGCCTTTGACCGCATCTGGTTGGACGGCCTTTTACACAAGCATATAGAAGCCAAAGTGCCATCTGGACTCATCTGTTTGATCCAATCATATCTCTCCAATAGGACATTTCAAGTCCAAATTAAATCTGCCATGTCTACAAGACGAGTCATCTATGCAGGTGTGTCTCAAGGGCTTCCTTTTGGGTCCTACACTCTTCTCTGTATACTTATATGATTTACCTTCCTTTGATCGTATTCATCTTGCACTTTACGCAGATGACCTTGCCTTACTATCTCCCTCCCTCGATCCTGCCATCACTGTGAAGAGGCTGCAGCATAGCTTGACCGAACTGGGCACATGGTACGGAAAATGGAAGATAAAGATTAACTCTGACAAGAGTTCTGCCATCTTTTTTACTGGAGAGCGCATTACGAATCCCATTTGCCTCCATTTACAAGATATTCGCATTGATTGGAGTGATTCAGTCAAATATCTTGGGGTTTGTTACACATAAGAGGTTAAAGTGGGACTATCACATAAATAATATAATCTCCAAAGTCAATTGATTCAGGGGCCAGCTAGGCCCACTCCTTAGGAGAAATTCCATTTTAATGATTGATACTTTTACTCTATGATATGATCATCAGACCGGTGATTCTCTATGCTTCACCCATATGGGCGAATACCACACCTACCAATATTTGTAAGATTCGGGTCTTACAGAACAAGATTTTGAGAACTGCAGTTGATGCCCCCTGGTTTGTTACTAAGAGACAACTCCATAAAGACCTTGGCATCGACCATATATATATATACACACATATAAAACGCACCTCAAAAAGATTTTTTGAGGCTGTAAGCAATAATCCCAATGAGATTATTTCTTCTCTGATTTTTACGATCATACTGTTTTGAACAAGTACAAGAGGCCTAAAACGTTAGCGTTCTCTGAGGAAACCTACCCGTTTTAGGTTTCTTGTACAATTTTACTGCTCTTTTTAGCTTTTCTTATGTTTGCCTTTAGGGACTCACCTAAGGAGGGCTCTACTTATATATTTTGTTCTTATTCACTCCAAATAGGCATATCATTATGATGGAGATGGTTAGGGGTAAAGTAATTACCCCGGTACATCGAATATGATTATACAATCTACGATTGGCCTCAATATGAAATGCAATGATTCTTCGCAATTGTAATATAGCTAATATCGGGTAGAGTATCGCAATCAATATTCTCAAAGAGACTGAGTTTTTCCCTAGTTAAGAGAAATATTTTCTTTGTCTATTATCATTATTTTTAATATGCTCCATGATCTATGAAGCTTAACACCTATAAGACAAAGTATTTTTATTTTTTATATCTCAGCTTAACAAATAAGGGTATTGGAAAACGTATGTCAGTAACATCTATAATTAGATTTAAAACTAGAACTAAAATTGAGTTCGTAACTGGAAATTAAGCTCTTAAGGAAAATTAAAAAATATTATATAAAAATATTTCAATCGTAAATCCGGCAACGTTGTTTTTTCAAACATATATGCATTGAGGTAGTAATACTAGAGACAGGACTCCGATTCCCGTAGCAGTGATCGCCATGATCACAGACGGCTGTCTGTCATGGAAGTAGGAAGATAACAGGAGGAGCCCTAAGCACTTGAAAATGATGCTTCGGCGACTGCGCGGCAGCCATGTTGTTCTATTCAAAACATTGATCAGTAGATTAGGTGAGTAACGAAGTGTTGCGCTATAAAAATTTAATTTTTTTCGACATTTGTATTATGGCAGCCTGTTCAGCTTACGGCTGCACGAATCGCCCTTCAAAAAAGATACCAGGAATTACCTTTCATCGGTAAGTTTGTCATTTTTATAAAAGTTTAAATAATTATATAATGATACAAGCAACTTCGTGTTGAAATTACGCCGCTATGAAATCGGTTTTATTTCGAGTTACAAACCTCGATTCTTCACCAGATTTTTTTTTATTTTCTTCGGATTGTACTCAGTCTGATATTATCAGTGCAGTATAAATAAACTTTCAAATTCTGGCAATTGTTTGTTATTGTCGTATTCAACGAAATACATAAATAGTTCTGCTATACAGTAATCCTGTATGGAAATATTCATTGCATTAAAAAAAGCAATATAAATTCCAAATAGCTTAAATGGGCTTTCTCTTAGTCGTAAAAAAAATAATCTTCCCGTATATAACGCACAGTAAAACTGAGTATAGAACGTGAAAAGTAGGCTTGATTGCAGCGGCAGACGGTTTGTTTTGAATGCAACAATATGGCTACCGCCCTGCTGCGTCAGCATCATTTTCCTTGAACAGGGAAAGCGTGTTAGGGCGTCTCCTATCATTCATACCTCCCATGATGTCTTGCGAATTGGCTGCGAACAACGATGAAGTCTATTTAAAAATGCTTAACAAATGATTTAAATGAGAGAGAACTTTGCTGCTTTTTGTTTTTTATTTCAATGAGGTTATTCCAATGTAGTAATTAAAGCAAAATAGATTTAATTAATACACACTTATTGATTTATATTGGATGAAAAACGAAGACGCTGGAAACTGCTTCTTTTTCAAATCGAGGTTTTATATGAAACTAAAAAAATTCGATATGCGATTAAAGCTGAACTAAATTGACTGTAAACTTTGGCAAAATGAAAAATGCAAAGCAGACGTCTCATAAATTTAATGCTATATGCATAATATTTCTTATTGTAATAAAATGTACGAAAACATTCTTTTAATTTCATGTTAATTCAGGTTTTAAATCACGTAATAATCAATATGTTACATATTTGCATATGTAACATATGCAAAAACAATATCGACTAGGCTTAACATCTGTACGTGTTCATGGCGTCCGTTGCCAGTCCTGTCTCTAGTAATATTATCTCAATGGTCTTAGTCAATAATGATAGAGTACAGGCTGTCTAATTCGAGTTTTCTCCAGACACTCTGATTCAAGAAGGAAGAAAACTCTGCAAGATGATGAGCAAACACTTGACAAACTAGTGGTCCTATGAATGGATGATGTAGAAGTAATTTTAGCACTACTATCAGACAAAGAAAGTCGATGGCTAGCAAACAAGCCAGATCAAAGTTTTTGAGTAACAAGATTAAAATGGATAATAGTGCAATTGTACTAGTAATCAGGGTTGGGTTGTTTTACCACTGAGTGGCACTTTTTGCACACAATGGGCTAAATGGCCAGGTCACAAGGACCCCGAGAAGGTTGTGGAGGGGATCCACTGGAACAGCTGTTGGGAGACAGGCCATCCCGTCAAGGCCATCCAGCATGTTCTTTAGCATGCAGAGGATATGGCCTTCCCACACATAGGGCTACAGCTTAACGTCCCATCCAATGTAGAGCTGTCTTTCCAAGCCCATGTGTGTTCCCTACTGGGCAAGACAGGGAGTTTTGCGGAGATAAATCTCAATGCTGGCCCAGCTGGGACTCAATGCTGGCCCAGCTGGGACCCCATCCTTTAATATTCAGGGAGAGGTTGGCAAATGGAGATGTCGATTTCTACTGGCTGTTGCTGTCACATATTTTCTGGGCCTCTATTTTCCAGTTGATATCTTAGGTCTAGCTCTGTGATAGTTGACGGTGAGGTTGTTCTTTGTAAGTGCAAAGAACACTGCGTTTTAATGTGAATCTGCTATTGTGTTATAATCTTAACTTTTTTCCTTCAACGAACTTAAGGATTTTAAGTTTGTTCCAAATGCCACATTGTACTGTACCCAAACAACGAGAATTTTTCCGTTTGATCAGTTGAAAGCGAAATTTGAAGCTTTGTGGCATAGAATATATCCCTTTTATGGAGAAATGTCCTTTAATATAAATGAAAGCTCTCATTCAAATCTTTGTTTTCGTCACATTCGTTTAATACACTGGTGTTCAAAATTAGATAATGGACAAAAACATATATAGCTGCCGACATATGTAAAAGAATGCACTGAAAATGGGCGAACATGGAAAATACACTATGCAGAAAATTATCCCGCATTTACAGTTTCCGCATGTAAGCCGGAATATGCCAATTTGGAATGCACTAGAAACATGCGAGTCTACTCGCAGCTTGTAGCTGTTCTAAACAACTCTTGCTTTCACTTCAATGGCACGTCGAGCTCATTATGTCCTAAAGACATCGTAAGGATGATATTTCAGTGGTGGAGAGCAATTGGAAGGATGGAAGCAGGTCAGTCACAGACAGAAGTTTCCAGAGCATTGAATGTTCCACAAAATGTCCTGTAAAGACTCTGGAGACAGTTTTAACAGACAAGCCCTCTCTTGGGGGGAGTGTCTTGAAGGACCCCCCCCACACACACAAAACAATCTCGTGGACAAACCCAGGACAAATCTCGTGCTCCATCTACACGACACTACATGAGTGGTGAGAGCCTGGAAGTAGAAGTGAAGAGGTTGCCTCAGAGGAGACCAGAGGGACTTGGAGTATGGGTGGCATTAAAGGGGGTGTGGATAGTACCTCAGCTAGAAGAATATAAAAGAGAAGTAGTAAAGCAATAGCAGTATTGATTTCAAAGTAGAGCGTCCCAGAGCTGGCAGACGGAGCCAACCAAAATCCCTCAGGTTTTGCCCTAACTTGGGCATTCATAATGGATATGTGTTCGCCCCACCTGCTACCTCTCTGATTGTTTGGGCCCATGTTATCGGGCACCGGAGGATGTAATACCCGACATCTGGAGTCCCACAGCCACAATAACTGTGGGCAGAGATCTTAAAACATTCAGGATACGTTGGGAAGTACATGCATCATAGTTAGTACATGCATTAGGCAGTGGTCAAAAGACACTAAGGACAGACCGACTTTATGACTGTCTTCGTTTGAAATCCTTTCTCAGTCGTGTTCCAGAGCCTCTGCCACTCGTCAATCAACTGCTTGCCTAATGTAAGCTTCAGAGTATTTCTAGAAGTCTTAACCGCATTATTTCATGCTGGGTGTCTGTGCCTACTGAGCGGGCCAGTTGGTCTTCTCGCTCATTTCCTTCCAGGCCTATGTGTGCCTTGATCCAGGAGACAGAGATTCTGGGTCTGTTATCATTACCCAATAGCCGCTTGAAGTCGTTAACTGTTTGATGCTTGTTATTTGCATCTTCAAGCGCTTGCAGAGCCTCTTTGGTTGTCAGTAAGCAGCCGAATGTCGTTGCAATGACTGCCGCCATTGAGGGCCCATTTAAGAGCCTCTGGGATGGCATTCCATAACGTTTCTGAGATCTAGGACCTGAAATATCCCTAAGCACTAACTTTTAGCTTTCTAACACTGATGGTTCTAAATTTGATTTTTGACCTCAAATCACCAACCAGATGCAAAATTATGTAACATATCTGAAATATGCAATGCGCAATATCAAAGCCCTCTGTACGGAGAAGGCCAGATGTCACGTGACTGTGACATTCGAAAAAGAGGTTCATAAGTCGTATGAGCCTTTCGTCTCACTTGTTCTCACTGGCCATAGTGTAGTGCAGTGGCAGTAATTTTTTAATTTTTGTAATAAATATATATTACACGTTTTTGAGGTGAATCCAACGTGAACTGTTACTTATTTGAATCGCCTCAGATATAATCAGTGAAGTGATTTATAGAAAGCTTGTGCACATAATTTTTGTGTGAGCCACTTTGTGATAGTCTTTGTTAGACCTAACCACCACGACTCGACTCCTGGTCTGGTGCTTGGTTGTAACAGCAACTATCGAAAGTGAGTTTTTGTGAAAATCATTTTGATCAGAATTTCATCGTTGCTTTCAAGAACTTCCAAGGTAAATGGAATTTTAAAAATTTTAATAGGTAATGATTTGGTTTTACAGTTAAAAATCTCAGTGATATCTGAATGATAAAATTATTTGGCTTATAGTTAACCTTTTGCTGATTATTTAAGTGGTAAAGTTATTTAGTTTAAAATTGACATTCGCTGAGATTTTAGTGTTAAATTGATTTGTTTATAGCTGAAATTAAGTTGATATTTAAGTAGTAAAATGGTTCGGTTTATAGTTTATATTTCGTTAATATTTCAGTGGTAAAATGATTTGGTTTATAGTTCACATCTTGCTGATATTTATTTGGTAAAATGATTTAGTTTACAGTTAGCATTTTGCTGATCTTTAATTAGTAAAAATGATTCGGTTGTATAGTTCATATTTCGCTTATAAAATGGTGAAATGACCTAAATTGGACATTCTCTGATATTTTAGTGCTAAATTGATTTAGATTAGAGTTGACATACCACTGATATTTCAGTGGTAAAGTAATTAGACTTTATAGTCATTGCACTTAAACTGATATGTCATTGCATTTTGAATGTAAAATGATTTCGTTCAAGATTTCATTAATACCTAGAGTGAGAAAGTATATGACATTAAATGTGATTGAAATATTATGAATAGTTCGCTTAATTTGATAAATGTTACTAAAAACTTAAATTTATATGAGGGATAAGCAGTCTAATTATGACAAGACAAAGATGTCAATTACTGACATGTTTTGTGTCCAGTGACACAAAACGTTTTAGGTTTTGTGGGGTTTCCCATTCAGATTAAATAGAAGGATCTCATGCATGTATTACTAAACATATATGCATCACTAAAACAATTCAACTTTTAATAAAACATTTAAAGTTATTTTAGACCATTTGCATAATTAAAATTTAAACGAAAAAATAAAAGTAAAAGTAAAGAATTCTCCATTTATGCTGAGCATGATAATCAACGAATATATGATAATGATTTTTTTTATATATGACAATGGTTGTTGACTTTTACTTCAGTAATTTCATTTAATAGCTAAATTAATTTTCGATTTTGTTATTTATTTATTTTTTGCTGATTATGTGCATCATTCTCCTTGTTACTCTGTGAATAAAAATTCAACTTTTCTAGGATATAAATTCCTAATCCATATTAAATTAATTCACTATTCTATTGTAATATATGCATAATGTGATAGGTAAATACAGCAGCTAAATAGAGTATTACTGAATCTCAAGGTTAAGGATTAACATTGCAGTACAGATCTAAGGAAATAGTTCCCACATTTCTTTACAGCAAATAATGGAAAATATGTTAAGAAAAGGTATTCTCCTTATAAGACGACAATTGCACTCTATAAAATATTACTGATGTAGTCTAAATTTTATCAAATTTTGTATTGTACAAAATATTGTTTAAGGCAGGCACACAACCACTGTCATTAAAAAACTATTAAATAATCGAATTATTCCATTCTATTATTTACTAGTGTTTCATTTATGTTAAAAATCAATAAACGAAATTACGTTTTAAACTGAATTATTAATAAAAATCACAGGATGTAAAATTTAGAATTAATGCATTTTTTTTACCAAAATTTCAATCCCACATCAGTGACAGCTAACCATTAGGAGCTGTTATTCCAAATCTTTTTAGTCTCACAGTAGCAAATTAATATATATTCTAGCATTTTGTTTTTAGGCATAGATGGCAGGATATGATTTTGTTGTATTTCCTTCGGTTTTGCTCACAACCACAGAAAATGACCTTACAGCTGCTTGACCTTCACACATCAGTTTAGTGGTTGTAAGAAGCATATTGCAGTCCCGTGGCCGAGTGGTTAGCGTGCTTGGCTACTGATCTAAGGGACCTGGGTTCAAGCCCCGGGTAAGGCATGGATGTTCGTGTTGCTTACTGCTGAGGTCCTGCCATCCTCTCAGATCTTCTACTGTGGCATATAAACTGACAGGGTCCTGTCAGACCTCTGTGGCAAGCAGCTGCTTGAGGGGGTATTTTTTTTAAGAAGCATATTACTGTTAATAATGTTTCCACTTCGTGTTAATATTGAACAGCACTATACACAAAAAAAATTTTAAATCACATTTTTATTTAGGTGTAAAATTTAGTTATTATTAAGTGTAAAATTTATGTGATACATGAAGTAGCAAATTTGGAATATTCCCAAGGCTGCCGATAATGTCAGCAACCATCCTTGCAGACATGGAAAGTGAATCTTTTTGTCCCCGGTCTGAAACTGAATGCTGCAGATGACTCAATGAAAGTTTTCCACGAACTCAAGTGTCCAGAGTTTGCTATCACTGCTGAGCTTTTGTTCTGTGTTTGAATATGCGACTGTTCAAAATGTCAAACAGATTATTTGTGAGGAACAAAAATCAGCAGTATGGCTAGCATTGGCTGGCAGATGCTTTAATACACTTAAATAACATAAGGCAGTGGTTTACTGATTATCTGAAAACTTGAGATGTAAGCATTGCTTAATGTTGCATTGCACCTAAGCCATCGATAATATGTTTTTTGTTAGTTTGGGCACAATATGGTGCGGCAGTTTGTGGTCAAATTCCCACACAGATACTATATGTTTCCAATCAGCTATTTTATTTTCGTTGAATTGTATCGAATATTTCTTAAACTTATTTCTGAGACATTTTAACAGATGAGGAACATCACAAAATATAAAAACCTTTTGTCCATCAACACAGAAATATGACCTACTAATGTTAACCTCAAGTTTCTTTGCATAAGGTGTCTGATAGTTGGCACCTTGATTACAAACAACACATATCGATTTTAAGCCACATTTAGTTACTTTTTTAACGGTACCAACTACCAATGTTTTTAACATGGATGATGGAGTAGTGTCATCCGAAAAAAATTGCTTCCACTTTCGGCACAATCCGTGTATCATAAAAATCAGAGCACGTGTTGCAAGTCATGACCGTTTCCCATACATACCATTATTTAATATCCAACAACAGAATCTTGCTTTTGATTGTTTGATACCCATTTCTTTAGTTTGATTTCATCAAAGGGGATAATGCAGAAATGATCAGCAGGATTCAATTTATTTGCAACAAATTTAATAGAATTCAAAACAGAGTTTGAGAAGCCTGGTTCCAGCTTTATTGATTCGTAACACTTCTTCAGTGTCTGCTTTGTTGGAAAGTAAAATACTCTCCATTAGGAATTGTAGGCTTTAGGGCTAACAAGACATATAGTTGCAGTGCTAAATTTCTATCTGAAACACCCTTGAAATCTTCAACTGTGAAGAAATGAATATGAAAATGATAGCTGGAACCATACCTTTTATGTAACCTAAAACATCTTTTAGGTTATGTTTCATATTGGCCCTTTGGGAGTATTTTCTTTTCGTGTAGTGCAGTTTACTACGGAGCGATTTTTTTCCCATGTTTTTGTTATGTGATAATCCTCCTGCGAGGAGTGTGCATTTTTAGGGAACTGCAACCTACATAACCAATATTAGATTTGGTGCTCTGAATGGCAAAATGAGATGAATCAATATCTTCTACACAAGATGCAGTTGTGCCTGAAGCAGATACAACATCATCATCATCCTCAAGCAGCCATGGGCTACGGAGGTCCAACCAGACCGCGCAGTTTAATTCTCCAAGCATATCTGTCCTGAGCTACATCTGCTGCATCCGGCCACTGCACACCAATTATAACAAGGTCCTGTTTGACATTGTCTGCCCACCGCATCCTAGGCCTCCCCCTCCTTCTGAGACCTCTAGGCACACTGTTCATAACCCTATTCGCCAATCTATAATTATCCATACGGACAACATGGCCAAACCAGCGGAGTCTCTCTCTGCACAATATGCTGCTTAAAGGAGGTTGCAGACTCCTTTGTCTAACCTCATCATTAGTTACAAAGTTAAACCACCTAATACCCAAGATACTGCGTAAGCATCTAGAATCAAAAGCATCTAGTTTCCTGTTATCTTGTTTACACAGCGTCCAAGTTTCACTACCATAACTAACCCTAGAAAGAACCAAACTATTATACAGTCTAATTTTAGTCTTTTAGTGTATACGCCTATTTCTCCACAATCTTCATAGATTCTTAAAAGTCCCAGCAGCAATCCCTATTTGTCTGTTAATCTCATGCCGCACATCACCAGAATCTGTTACATAGCTCCCAAGGCAATTAAACTGTGACACCTGCTCAAGACTGCAACCATTCAGATGAACTGAATCACAACCTGCCTGACCAATTTTCATCACTTTAGTTTTCTCTCCAGGGGCGGGAGTGGCTCAGCCGGTAGCGCGCCAGGCTCGTAATCTGTAGTTCCCAGGTTCGAGTCCCAGCTGGGTCAGCGTTGAGATTTATCTCCGCAAAATTCCCCGCCCTGCCCACGGTCAGTAGGGGACACCGATGGGCTTGGAAAGGCCGCCGTCCGTCGGATGGGACGTTAAGCCGTGGCCCCCTGTGCGGGAGAGCCATACCCTGTGCACGTTAAAGAACATGTTGGATGGCCTTGACGGAAGGCTACCATCTGTCTCCCAACAGCTGTTCCAGTAGGTCCCCTCACCCAACCTTCTCTGAACCTTCGGGGTCCATGTGACCTGGCCATTTAGCCCATGGTGTGCAAAAAAAGTGCCGCTCAGAGGTAAAACAACCCAACCCAAATTAGTTTTCTCTCTGTTTATAACCAAACCTACTCTACTACCAGTCTCATCAACAGCTCGAATGAAAGAGTTCATCTCATCAACATCATTTGCCAAAAGGGTTAAATCATCAGCATAATCTAAATCAGAAATTTTCGTATCTACAGCCCATTTAAGGCCAAAATCTTTCCCTTGAAGTGAATTTCGCATAACATAATCAACAACCAAACTAAAGAGAAAAGGAGACAAATTGCACCCTTGCCGAACACCAGACGTAATGCTAAACCAATTGCTACAAGACTTACCAACTCTCACACATGACTCAGTGTTATTATAGAGAGCTTTCATTATGTTAACTAACTTGTCTGGTATACCATATGATCTCACAATAAACCACAAATTATGACGATCAACAGAGTCGAAAGCCTTTTTGAAATCAACAAAGCTAGCAACCAAAGGTTTCTGAAACTCTAAACATTTCTCAAGAATCTGTCTGAGTGAAAATATCTGATCTATACACCCCCTACCACTTCTGAATCCACATTGCGCATCACGCAATTGCCTGTCAACCAGATTCTTAATTCTATTAAGCACAATCATGGAAAGAACTTTATCTGGAACAGAGAAAACTCTTGTGATAACTATAGGCTGATACCCCTATAGTTATCACAAGAACTGCGATCACCTTTTTTGAAAATAGGGATAATAATAGCTCTGATAAAATCTTTAGGAACATGCCTTTATCATAAAAGATATTCAAAATTCCAATCATCCAAGTGGTAGCCAAAACATTCCCAGCTCTGAGCATTTCTGTAGTAATTTCATCTACCCCTGGGGATTTATGAAGTTTAAGTTTAGAAACAGCCAAAATAACTTCAGATTGTGTTACAGGGCCAACATTAAAGCTGCCAATGCATCATTACAAACAATGGGAGTAGAACTAACCACATTGTTTAGAACATCACTGAAATGCTCAGCCCACCTAGCCATGACAGAATCCTCACCTTCTTACCTTGTCCTACCTTGTCCAATCCTTACCTTGTTTATCCTGCAATCCTTGTATGCCTGTTCGTTTTCTACCACATAAAACATTAACTATCTGGTACAGCTCTCTGCTGTTGTGCTGCCTAACTGCTTCCTCAGCTTTGTCAGCCAAGCCATCAAGCCAAAGATTCTTATCAGTAGCTAACTGATCTTTTACACGTTTATTAAACTCTCTGTAATCCTTTCTATTAGGACTAGTAGGGTACTGATTAAGGACATTCCTGCAGTTCCTTCTTTCTGAAATAAGCTCAAGTGTCTTTCACTTAAATAATTCTGTCTCCTCTGCTCCTTTTTTCCTAAGAGAATACTGTTAGTTTCCAAAAAAGCCTTTTTAAAATGGCACCATTCTTCCTCAACTTCAGTATTAAACAAACCATGACTGTCATAATGACTAAGTAACCTATCATGGTAAGCTTTAGCTATAACTGGGTCTTTCAGAGCTTCAGTATCAAAGGTAAATTTTTTAACCCTAGCACAACACTTTTTAAGTTTAAGTTGCAAGACACTTTTAACAAGGTATTGGTCAGATCCAATTTCAGCTCCCTTATATACCCTGATATTTCTAACAGGACTAGCCCATTTGCTGTTAATTAATATATAATCAATCATATTCCTATGCAGCCCATCAGGTGAAACCCATGTGTATTTATGTATGTCGCGGTGTTTGTAATATGTGTTAGTTATTCTGAAACCATTGAGTTTACTTACCTGTAGGAGACGTTGCCCATTTCCATTGCAGCTACCAATACCAAAAGGGCCTATCACCCCTCCCCAAAGATCAGAGTCAGTGCAAACTTTGGCATTGAAGTCACCTAAAAGAAGGGTAATATCTCCTTTCTTGACAGAATTCAAAATATCCTGAAGTTGTCCGTAAAACCTATCCTTCTCATCCTCATCAGCATCCTCAGTGGGGCATAACAGCAGATAACATTCAAGTCTTTAATGCTTGTCTGAAATTTTGCTATAAGAAACCTTTCATTAATGCACTCATATCCTAGAAGAGCATCACTAGCATGTATGCTGAGAAGGAGACCAACTCCTTGGTGATGCTTTCCATCCTCCCTCCCTGTAAAGAGAAATTTAAAGTTATTTTAAAGTATCTCACCTTTACCTGTCCATCTGGTCTCTTGCAAGCCTAGAATATCTAGGTTATAGCGCTGGAATTCCTGCATGAGGACATCAAGAGAATAATCTCTATGTAATGTCCTCACGTTCCACGTTCCTGCAGAAAGAAAATGATTAGTAGGATTTTTAAAGAAATTTGGTTTATTGAGATTGGTAGGGCCAACAATATCAAACAGCCCCCTGATCGCAGGCATGGGGCAAAAACCTGTTCCTCCTCTGCTAAAGGCTGAAGTCACCGATGCTGGTAGGAACAACAGGCACCAACTTTTCAAGTGAACTTTTTCAAGAGCCACATGGCCTGCCTAAGACACATTACTTCAGTTTAGGCTTGACGATGCCCAACTAGCGAGTAAGGTTCAGGTACCTGAGATGGCCTCTGATTAGGATTATCCACCAGCTGATATAAGGTATTCCATGCCTCTGCTCACTTAGAGCTGGCAACCCAGAAGCAAACAGAAAACACAGCGGCAGATTCTCCCTCAACAGAGGCCCACCAGTGCAGCAAGTCCAGGATCAATAATCAAGCTCAAATCCATAAACAATTCCAGTCTAGTAGGTATAAATGGTCAGCACCAGGACCCTGTGAAGTTGACCACTCCTTAGCAGGCTTGAAAAAAAAAAGAAAAAAGTGGCCATAGATGACCAGATCAGTAGGCCATACTGAACTGGCAGCCCTCCCCTTCCGTTCCCTTCCAAAAGAGAATATCTCTTTTGAAAGGTGCTAACGGCCTGCACCACGAGGAGGCGGGTCGGACATTAGGTGCTAGACCTGGCCGCTTCTGTGCATCATCAGTAGGGATTGGAACACAGCTCTCCTTCCAGTTTACGCCTAGCTACCATTTACAGGCCGAAGCAGATACAATTGGAGATAACTATTGGTGGTTTCTTTCACAGAATTCGTAGCTATCCTTTCCTGCAGTTTTTGCTCTATCAAAGACACGTCCATTTTCCTTCGTTTATGATCTGAGAAAAGCAAAAATAAAATCGATGTATTTTAACGAAATCTGAAAAGATTTGCAAATGAATAGGCAATACACAGAAAAATAAACAACTTCCAAAAGAATATATAAATAACCATTTATATGTTAGTGTGCAATTTAGGAACGTAGACTTGCAAATATTGTAATAAAAATTACATTAATGACCTATCTTCAATTTTTTTCAATTGCAGCTAGTGCAGAATATTTCCTCCTCCTCTTTAATATAGAGGGATATAATGATTAATTTAGGAAAGTGAAGGGATATAATGATTAATTTAGGAAAGTGAAGGGATATAATGATTAATTTAGGAAAGTGAAGGGATATAATGATTAATTTAGGAAAGTGAAGGGATATAATGATTAATTTCACAATGTCCAAACAATTGGGCAAAGATTCATTCTAAATCCAGATAATTATGAATCCAATCGAAACTCATCTCATATTTATTCTACTGTATATTTCAGCTTAGTTTTGCATGGCATTTTAGTAAAATCTTTAAACCTGTCATTGAGCTAGTTTTAAAGTTTACTTTCCAATCAAATATGTAGATAGTTCTTTCAAATTAGGTTTCCATATATTGGTGCAAAATGTGAGAAATTATTGTTCCAGAAATACAAATGAAACACTTTTGGCAATTGTGAACTTGTAAACACTTTTAGTGAGAAAATGAATATATTTTTGATATTTAATTTAACTGCTTCGTATAGCACGCCATTAATTGTAAAAATTTGCAAGGGACTTGTACATAAATGATTTTGAAATAATGCCTTGGGGAATGCATTAAGAACTGAAAGGATGGTGTAATGTAAGGTCTTCTTTGTAATAGGAATTGATGTCAAACTGTACAATTATTTGTGATATAATCTGGTATATTATCTGTGGTTTCATATTATTTCATGTCATGTATTTTGATCTTGGTTTGAGGGGACAGTTGGAGAGACTGGGTTTTAAAGGAAGAGCAGTGAGTACAAATTTAAACAACTTTAATGATGCAGAATCACATGTATTGAAATGAAGCAAACATATAGTGCCTGCATATGTTTTTCTTACTGATGTGTTCTCTAAACCATGGTCCTTCATCTTTTATATGATGCCACGTATAACATATTAAACGTCATTGTATCAAAACCCACAATATTCGAAAATGCAATAAAACAGAATTATGTAAATGATGTTTTCATAACTGAAAACTTAAATAAAAAGCAAAAGATATATATTTTTTATACACCATGTATTAAAAGATATAATTTCCTTACCAGTTGACTCAAATATTATGGGGAAACAGTGGTACAAGTGTAACCATTTTTAATGATGCATAATCACACATACTAAAATAGAGTGAGCATAACCTATAATTCCCGTATAGTTCTTCTGCTGATTTGGCAGCTAAACCAGGCACTCAACAAGCTGCACCCATTACTGAAATTAAAAGTATAGAGGAAATTTATTTATATTGTGGAATGGTTGACATTATAGATAATTTTGAAGATGGACCAACCTACACCTAATGGACAATACCGAAAGTCGGAAATTAAAATAATATTTAAGCTGAATATATCATGCCCAGCATTTTAAAACTATTAGAGATAGGTCAAATGAGTTACTTTAAGAGCACACACACACTTCTTGCAATAAGTATAATTACTTGTTTCATAATTTGAATACTAAAAATTAAAGTACTAGTTTAGTGACTTCAGAATTTGCTGAATGAACCATAATCTCTAACCCATATCAATAACTTTTTTAACTGAAATACTATAACTGAAGACAATAATAAATGTAACGTATAAAGGCAATTTAACAGAAATACCAGCTGTATTTTAATTTGCTATTACACTTAAAAATTGCGAAATAATTGGATTGAGAACCAAAATTTACATATTTTTCCAATGGTAAATCTTATTACATGGCCAAAATGAAATGCATACACTACTGTTAAAATATTTTTCACTTGACTATATAGAAATATATATCCCCCCCCCCCTCAAGCAAGTGTTTGCCACAGAGTTTATACGCTGTAGTACTTCTCTGGCAGAGAGTGAGGAAGGCAAGACCTCAGCAGAAAGACAACACAAATATCGATGCCTTACCTAGGGATCGAACCCAGGTTCCTTTGACTATATATATATATGTATCTAAAAATGCTTTACAGATCCAACTATATTTTATAAACAAATACAGCTCACACATTACACTATAATTAATCAAAAAAATTTAAGGACATTTAAGGACACATACTTTCCACTTCTTTTGAAAACCTGAAAAATTATCTGTTGGGATAATTTTTTCTGTTAATGCCGCAATAAATGCATCGATCTCTGTTCTTTCGTTTTTTTATATTAAGGATGTTTATTTTTAATTAGAGAAATTTATTCAATATTTATAATATATATTTATAACATAAATGAATGAAAATCAAATTTATAGATTTTATTGAGATCACTGTGGCTGCTTCAGGGGTAAATTCAGTGTTATTTAATTCCAATCATTCATAATTATCTATTAGAAAAAAACCTTTACACAAACTTCTAATATGTATTTTCTTATTCTTTTTTGAAATGCTGGAAAACAATACTTTTTACAGTTTTAAAACATTTTTGAGATAAATTCTTATGACTCATTACTGTTTTGCAGCTTCACTATTTAAATACTAATGAAACATTGCTTAAATTTGAGATTAAAGCAGATTTCATTATTATCTTAGATTAATCTGCAGTCAAATACATATTTTTACAATTTTTAGAGCTCCGAATTTACATTCCAATTGACTTTGGAATTTCTCTAAATTTTGGAAGGGCAGTGTAAACTTATACATTCTCTGCATATACTTATTCCTTTCCCTGTAATCCTCTATTACAGTGGAACCTTTTATACTTCACGTACTCAACCTTCAGTACTCAACCTTTTATACTTCACGTACCACCTGGAAATGTGTATGTAACTGGCGTACCCCTTGTGTAGATAGATAAAACTATAGTTATAGTATAACAATGGGAACAAAATAAAACATATGTATTGTTACTAGTTCTAGCGACTTTTGAGCTCTTACGGCGTACCCCAAAATTTTTACCGCGTACCCCACGTTGAGAACCCCTGCTCTATTAGACAGACGATATGTGCAGGATAAATATTAGGCATTGACTGCACAAATGTAAATAGTACTCTATTCAGATACAAGAATAAGCCGCTTTATTCTGTACGATCATAAATAAAATAATCAGGTAACGTTTACGAAGTTACGAATATTATGTAACTGTGCTTGAATCAGTATTGGTTACACTTAATAAATGTAAGAACAGAATAAGTTACACATAACTATTGTACATACAACTAATAATTTAAGAAAACAATGAAGTAGAATTAGCAAGAAAAAGCACATTGAAATCACAGGACATCGCCATCTTTGATTTTTCGGTACAACCAATACTTGCACCAGAGTGAATTTACTATATATATAAACAGACTAACCTCGGAAATAATGGTCCATTGCCATCATCGAGAGGAGATTCGTTCGATATATCCGTACCAAAAATCGCAATGTTCTTTATTACTGGTTGGGATAATTACTCTACTTGTGATACACTAACAACCAACTCTTCGGCACTCTGAACTCTAACAGCGAATGATAGCCTTTCCTCTATTGTCGTCGCAGTACACCAACACACAACGATCTATGATGACGTTAGTTACGTGTTTGCGAGCCTTACCTTCTTTATTCGCTTAATATTCTTTGGGGGAGATGCGAAATCAACAATCAGAATGAGTGTTGCTTATGAATGGGGAAGTCATGTTTGCTTAGTTCGTCAAAGTGACATAGCTCTTTCTCGTAAACCCTAAAGGAGCATGGTTCGGTTCTGTGTAAGCCAGTTATGTAGGCAGGGATTATGATATCCTTTTGCCGGTTTTGAGGTCTGTAAAGCGATTTCTGTACGGGGAAGTTCAGATTTGCACCTCATTATATGAATGCCTGCAAAAGCAAAGCAGCATTCAAGTTTCATTAAGCTGATTGGAGAAAATCTCTAAGAAACATCGATAAAACCATTTCATCCAACCTAAGTGTTGAGCGCAGCTAAGATCCACAGAATGGAGAATATTCCCATATAATATATATATGGGTGAATGCAAATAAACAGTGTGTCATTCTCTACTAAGTGCATTGGACATGTATTTCTTTCGTCGAAAGCACGGCACGTCTAATACACACTTAAATACGGGTGTAAAAACCCGCGAATATGTGATTTCACCCACAGTAACGAGTGACGATTAATTATTTGGAGTAATTAATTAACGGAGAAATTTAAAGGAAGTTCGGGAGTGGATCACCACTCCCGAACTTCCTTTAAATTACCACATGAGAACTACCACATGAGAGAGGTCCTCTTTGAGGGTGTGACCTCCGGCTATTATGTTATTTCGGCTTTGGCCACATTGAATCATCAAGCCCTGAATGAGGGCCACAGAAATAGGAATTGCATGATAGATATAACTTTTCATTCATTTTACTTCGTGGAATAGGAACAATAGATTTTAATACAGTTTTATCATCATAATCATAATTTTATAGATTCTGAGCATACACAAATATTTTCGCTTTGTTAAAAGAACTGAAAGTCGAATGAAATTACCCTTGGGGTCTCATGCTGCCCTTAAAATACAAGTTGGGGACCACTGATGCGGAGTATTAGTTCGAATAATAATGAAAATATCATTAAAGTTGCCTAACAAAGCATAATTCTAAAAGTGAATAAAAATAAAAGGAACTTTTCTGTTATTTTTGTTTCATTTAAGTGTTTGTGTTTTGTGCGACAGAACACAAACTGAATAAATTAATATATTTCCTTTTGTAATTCAATCTCTCTTTCAGAAATAAGTTTACCTTTTTCAGAAATTGTTTCAGAAAGGAACCGAATTCGAGGCTTAAACTAATAAAAATTTGAACATTCGTGTTCAGTGTTCTCTTCGTGTGATGTTAAATGGAACTAATTTGTACCAGGACTCGATAAATGTCGGAAAGCAAAATGTTGACAAAACAAAAGGAAACTCGTCTTCAGTGTGGATTTTATCCAAGGAAGCATTTGCAAAGTGTTTTCACTGCAGCGAAAACTTATGGTTAACATAATAATAATAATATTATGGTTAACATAATAAATGGTTAACATAATAAATGAGTTGATAACAAGGAGTGGATAGTGAGAGGAATGAACGCATGAAAAAGAAGCTCGGAAAAATCCTCTTTTGAAAACGCTATCTTTAGTTCAGCGAGTAATTTAAAAGTGAAATATAGTTTCGGAAGTGCCATCACATGTGTCCTAAATCCAGCTCGTTATTATTCCGAAGAGTTTTAAAAGGTACAGTTATCTTCATAATTGTCTATTAAAATAATTGCAATTTAAATGGATCATAAAGACATTGTCGTAAAAATCGAAGTCTTAGTAATCCGATTACACTTTATAGTGACTAAAGACTGAATTGCGAACTTTTTTTTTTAATTTGGTGAAATATAATGGGAACGTTTAATAGCTTTCCAACTTGGTAAACTGAAATTTGCAGGTTCGGATGACAACTATGAAAGTTCACTTCCATCACTCAGACTTGGATGTGAAAAAATATATAACCGAGCTTGGAAAAGCAGACATTTATCGAATAGTATGCAGACTGTAGCTATGTGCAGAAATGCCACAACCTGTGCACATTAAAGAACACAGTTTATGGCTTTAAGGAAGACTCCCACTATAACTTAACGATTGTACAGTAGATATGCTTCTTTAACCTTTTCCTGAGATCTGGAGTCCATGTCACTCGGAAAATTAGACCACTGTGAGGAAAAATGTCCCATTGAAGTATTAAGCAACCTTTAACGTACCAAGTTCATACATGTTGCACATGGGCATTTCGATATTCGAAGCATGCACCATTCCCATTTGTCTATATTAGGGGTTCTCAACGTGGGGTACGCGGTAAAAGTTTTTGGGGTACTCCGAGAGAGCTCAAAAGTCGCTAGATCTAGTAACAAGTCCATTTCACTGATTACCCAGTAAAATGTTTATAATTTTATAAGATTTGTTAAATTGTTTATGTAATTTTTTTGTGTTTATCGATATATGCAATTTACTAATACAAAATTTAATGTGTGTGTATATCTATGTTTTATTAACCGCTGAAGTAGACCAAACGAAACAAAGTACAAGCAATTAAACAATTACCAACGCAACACTAAGAGATTCTTGTCAATTATATGAAGTCACTTTTAGTTGTAAACAATAACAGGATTGTTAGAATGGATTAATATTTTTCGGTCTTTGTTGATCAGATAGCTTTAACCTTTGAAGCTGTTGGGTTGGGTTTTTTTTCAATCTGAGCATCATTTCTTTGCTCCGTAACGAGCTAAATATTTAGGTCACAAGGACCCTCATAAATCTCAGAAAAGGTTTGGGAGTGGAATAATAGGAAGCAAATATGTTCCTCTAATAACTTTATGCAGAGTTGTTAGGGGAAGATATTTGCCGCCCATTAATGCCATTCAAAATGTTTTCAAACGTGTACAGAATATGTGGCTTTCCTGCATACAGGGTCACAACTTTAAGTATTCAACCAACGAAAAGTGAATTTTTTTTAAGACTATCAGTCTCTCTTTTCTCAGCATGGGTAGGGAATAGGCAAGTAAAGACACTCTTCATCAGCAAGCTCTTCTGGGTAAGTATAGGTAAGTATATTTTATTTATTTATTTTTTAAAATTCCAAAGTGGCTAAATGGTCACAGGAACCATTCATTCCGGTGACTTAGCAGTACTTTCTGATCACCGGCCACTAGTGGTGAAAGCCCTAGTGGACAGTCGCCTGCAGATCAGGGAAGGTGCATCATAGAAGGATTCTGCCATTGGAAGGGATGGGGGCAAGGTCTAATTTTTTTCTTTTTTTTAATTAGATCTTACACAAGATGCTGAAAAATATTCCATTAAATGTGCTCAACAGAGAATTCTGTTTGACGATTTAATGCAACTTGTGGTTCTTGATCCCTCTTTTTCCTTCCACACTAGCTGCCTATGTGTGGAGGGGTTTTCTCCAGGTTAGAGCAAAACACTCTGACATGGATGGTGCCTTGACGTGGCGTCAGAGCTTTTCACTAAACCATCTGGCAGACATACTTCTATGTAACAGAAAATGCTGATTGACACTTTAATGCGACTTTGTAGTATCTTTTATCCCTCTTTTCCCCCCTTTATTTCACTCTTGAAGCATTGATTTGTTTTTACCCCCCCCCCCCCCCTCCTGGAAGCTTGAAATTCGCAAGGAATACCCATGGTGCCTTGCGAATTGGCTGCGAATCACGATGAAGGCTATTTAGAAATGCTTAACAAATGATTTAAATGAGACAGAACTTTGCCGTTTTTGTTTTTTATTTCAATGAGGTTATTCCAGTGTAATAATTAAAGCACAATAGATTTAATTAATAGACACTTATTGATTTATATCGGATGAAAAGCGAAGATGCTGGAAACTGCTTCTTTTTCAAATCGAGGTTTTATATGAAAATTAAAACAAAAATCGATATGTTCTTAAATATGTGATTAAAGCTGAACTAAATTGACTGTAAACTTAGCAGACTTTAATTTGAGCCCGTTTAAAACAGGAACAATGGTAAACATATTTTAAAATCTAATACATGATCAAATCATTCGGCTTAAGCGAAAGCCCTCAAAATTTATAGATCTTAATAGTGCAAATCCGCGCCTCATTTAAAAAAACATGAAAAGTCACATTTATTTTCTTCTTTCGTTAAAAAACATTAATTTTTATTAAAAATTGAAAGAAATAATCAGAGAGTGTAAACTTTTTTTTATTCAGCTGAGGCAGGAAATCAAATCTCCTCTTAATAAATGACAGAATTTAATTTCATGCTATAAAAAAAAACAAATATTATAAGCTTGCACAATATATAATATGCTACCTAAATAATATTACACTTTGGCAAAATGAAAAATGCAAAGCAGACGTCTCATAAATTTAATGCCATATGCTTAATATTTCTTATTGTAATAAAATGTACGAAAACATTCTTTTAATTTCATGTTAATTCAGGCTTTAAATCACTTAGTTTACATATGCAAATATTATTAATTTCATATATTAAAAAATTCGTAAACTAGAGACAGGACTCCGATTCCCCTAGCATTGACCGCCATGATCACAGACGGCTGTGTCTGCCGACTGCTTAGTGAGGAAAGATACCCATGATGCCTTGCGAATTGGCTGCGAACAACGATGAAGGCTATTTAAAAATTGAATGATTGATTAAATGAGGCAGAACTTTGCTGTTTTTTGTTTTTTATTTCAATGAGGTTATTCCAATGTAGTAATTAAAGCAAAATAGATTTAATTAATACACACTTATTGATTTATATCGGATGAAAAGCGAAGACGCTGGAAACTGCTTCTTTTTCAAATCGAGGTTTTAATATGAAACTTTAAAAAAATTAGATATGCGATTAAAGCTGAACTAAATTGACTGTAAACTTTGGCAAAATAAAAAATGCAAAGCAGACGTCTCATAAATTTAATGCCATATGCTTAATATTTCTTATTGTAATAAAATGTACGAAAACATTCTTTTAATTTCATGTTAATTCAGGCTTTAAATCACTTACTTTACATATGCAAATATTATTAGTTTCATATATTAAAAAATTCGTGAACTACATTCGACTTCGACAGAAAGGAATATTGAAAAGTTAACAACCTTTTATTTTTAAATCCCTTAGTTTAACAATTTCAATTTTTAATTTATCACAAAGAACACATCTCGTAATTTTCGTAAAGCACTAACCTATGAAACTTCAAATTGCTGTCTTTACAGCATCTATTTTTGCATCCGTACGCGAGCATGAAGTAGGCATTTCACTGTTGACTTATTAAAAACACCCAACTTTCGTCTCACTATCGACTAGGCTTAACCCTTTCGCTACCGTTCCGGCCGTCCTGGCCGAATCCCATTCGCTACCATACCGGCTCGTCGGCCAGGAGAAGGTAGGTTGAACGGGTGAACTCTCCCTCCCCTCTTTGTGCATCTCCCGCTCAGAGGGTTGAAACGACCATCAATTAACATCTAAATGACAAACTGCTTGCATCCCTCCAGGCAACAGGGGGACTCTAAGAGTCGACTGCAGAATGTATGTGTTTATTTACTTCTTGAAACTTGCATTTCAGCAAAAAGCAAAGGAAACATGGAATAATTCTTTTGGGTTTGAAGGGGAGATCAAAAAGTGTTAGGACTGAATAATAAATCCATTCATTGATAGGTTCTCAACAGAAAGTAGAAACAGTTGAAATAGTTAAATGTTTGATCAGGAGGGAATCAAATTCACAATTCTACAATTTCTTAAAAGCGCTTTTTATAGAAAAATGTGATTATTGGCAATCACATTTGAAGATCTGACTGCGGTCTGCCTAAATACCTACTTTTGATATTTTTAATATTTAATGAATTATAGAATCTGGAATATTTAACATTTACTTGCCTTGTTAACCAAAAATCATTCAAAATTCATATACTGTTCAATCATTACATATGCAGCTAAAATATACATTTTATTAAAGTTTACAGAATGTTTCTTTTTCATTTTAATATGTTGCAATAATTTTTCAGGTTTTGAGTACATTTTGCAGCTTACAAAATTATTTGGATACTGAACAATTATTTGTGAATAATTCTACATTTAAAGAGATTTGACAGAGACCTCAAGTATAACTATAGTCATATTTTGTCCATATTAATATTACTTAAGATGTTACTGATATCTGAATATGACTCCATATTCAAATAACATGAAACGTTTTTCCTGTTCAGTACCTACGTATAGATATAATGCTTAGACAACAATATAAAAGAATTTCCACATTTTATTAACAGAATGCTAACTTTTGAAGTTTTCTAACTTGAAATATAAGACTTTATGGTAAAATGCTACAACAAAACAAAAAAAAAATGAAGATCTACATTTAGTGGAGCTATTTCTTAAATTTCAATAATATTCTCTTATTATTTAAGGAGTTGCATATGCTGGAATATTTAACAGAAGCAATGCGTAAGGAACTTATATAATCTTTACTAACAGAGCAATAATTATTTATACAAACTTCCAAAATAAACAATTATTTGATAAAATTGGTTACATATTTGTTTCATATTATTTTTCATTCATTTTCATTTATTATTGGGGTGGATGGAACGGCATGTCCCTCTTTCCCTCATCTTCAGAATGTTAGTAACCGGACTGGAGATGAAAATGATATGAAACAAATACGCAACACGATTTTTCAAAAAAAATTTAAGACCACTGCAACGGAGTGGCAATTTTATACTGAAACACCAATTCAGGTATTTTCCATCTTTTATTTCTTTTCCGGTTCGATCCAGTTAATTGCTCTTCCCATATTTTTTTTTCTAGATCCGATCTTTATAAAATTATTATATAGTTTTAAAGTACTTCTGGAATAGATTTCTGATACAATGAGCTTGTTAAATATTTAAATTTCTATAACCCTTTAAACATTGAGTGAATTATGTTGAAAATATAGAATTAAAGAGTCACGTGTTATGATGACTAATTATCTTCAATAAAACACTTTACACTAAAATTTTACATTACCTACGAATATGATTTCCTTTCACATCATGAAATGCTCTTTCTAAATCGGCAATGGATATATTACTGCAAATGGCGACATTCCGAAAAGTTCCAACCCACTTTTCCTTCACCAATCCACTTTTTTTTCAATACTAACCAAAGCCTATAGAAATATGTTATATATAACATAAGTTTTGTGCGAACATGTCGAAAACGTGCTCCAAGAAAATTTTCTGTTAAAGCTTAGGTAGTTAGTATTATTTATAGCACTCTAAAAATAAATAAAATATTAAATTATTAGAGCAGCCTGTCACAGAGATGTGAGAGAAGCCTGTTAGTACGTATAATACGCTATGGAGAAGAACTGGGATGAAGGCAAAACATCAGTAGAAAGACAACACAGAAAAAGAAAAATCCATGCCTTATCAGGGATTCCAACCCACGTCCCGTTAGTTATAAGCTACGCGCACTTCAGTAATAATGAAAATTCAGGATGAAAGATTATTATACCGTAATAAATGATTGTACGATGTGCAAATTCGTGTACCTCTGACTAGGAACCAAATAAATAGTAAAGAGACAAAGTTATTTTACTCAGCACTTGGGGGTGAGGTTTAACCTCTAAGCTGCACATTTTTGCACACAACAGGCAAAATGGCCAAGTCAAAATGGCTTGGAGAAAGTTGGTGTAGGAGATCCACTGGGCAGCTATTAGGAGACGGATGGTTAATCTCCCATCAAGAGAATTCAGTGCATTCTTTTACTTATATAGGGTATGGCGTTTTACCCACAGGTTAATGTCCCATCTGACGGACGGCAATCTTCAGAAGCCCAACGGTGACCCCTTTCTCACGAGGGTTAACGGAAGAAAATCTGAATGCAATCGCATTTGGAAGTAGAAATTGGGAAAATAAAATATTGGGTCTGGAGCTCTGTCAAATGGATCAACCTGTTCCCTCCACACACACACACACACACACACAAACACCCCATGCTGTGAGGGGGGGGGGGGGCAGAGCCGTAACTAGCTATATTTGTGCCAGAGGCAAGAATAGAAATTGCACCGCTATATAGTTTCATAGCAGTCTTTTTCTGAGCCTCCTCATCTTGTATTTTTCTGAACCCCTCATTTTATATTTTTATGCGCCCCTCATCTTGTGCACCCGAGGCTAATGCTTTACTTTCCTCTTTACTTTCCTTCACTTTTTTCAGTTGACAAAAACTAAGATAGGTTAAAGTTACATCTTTTCTAAGAAAGCTATGAAGGAAAGAACTAAACACTTCCTCACACAGAGAAGGACTGTGTGATGATATTCAGGCATAATTTAAGCCAGGTAGGCTTTTAAATGCTCTGAAGAAATTTGACTCTTGTCGCCTTCTATAAGTTGACGGGGAAGAACGATATTTCGAAAAATGAATTCGTACGTATTTATGAAGATTAGTAAACTGTACGGTGGAAAAGGTTTCAAACAAGAAAAAATTAACATACCGGATTTTACTTGAAACAATTAAGGACAGAATTCTTGCTGGATAGTGATTTGAAACATTCCTGCGGAAAATACATTCATGATAAAACTTTTTTCAATGATAATATTCATTTAACACATAATACACCCGATTACATTGGTCTAGCTCAGTGGGCACAAATATTTCAATTGAAATTCACAGAAATCCACAAGAGTTATAACTCGTCTGTGGAATTTATTATAACTCAAATATTTAATATATCATTTTTGGCAACATTAGCCAAAAATGTTTTAAGCATTTATAAAGTAAACGAAGAACAAAATAATTTGAACAAATGGAAAGAAAAAAGTTTGGTCAATGATTAAAAATGTGAAATTTATTACAAAAAGAAACACAGAAAACAAGAGACATTTTCTTTCACACTAGATTTCAGCTTACTTGAAACACTAAGGTTTAAAATATATGTTACTAAAATGTACAGATTGAATCACTCATTTTTTTTAACATAAAACTGGTTTTGTGATCAAATTAAAACATGAAACTAGACACGTGTTCTAATTTCATTCAAGTTCAGTGTAGAAAAATAAAGATAAATTTATGCAAGATAGAAGGAATAAACGATCAAAGAATGGTGTGAGGTGAAAATGTACTTTTCATAGGGATAACACGGGATATATATTTTAGGGTGCAAATTGTGTATCGCATACAAAATAAGTGACTTAAAATTGTTTCGATGATAATTTTATAAACAGAAAACTGGAAATGTGTTCTTATTTTAAACCAAATTTTGTTTATTTGGTAAAATATAGAAATTAAAATCAAAGGGTACAAATATTTAAAAAAATATTTAAATACCTCATCAAGCAGCTGCTTGTTACAGAGGTCTGACAGGAGCCCGTCAGTTTATATGCCATAATAGAAGGTCTGAGAGGATGGCAGGACCTCAGCAGAAAAACAAAACATACATCCATGCCTTACCCGGGTTCGAACCCAGGTCCTTAGATCAGTAGCCAAGCGCACTAACCATTCGGCCACGGGACGGCTAGCAGGGTACAAAATCGACTTCTCGTAGGATAACATGGAAAACATGTTTTTGCAAAGTTTGGTGTCTTACTAAAATATTATATACAAGAAGTTGGTATGGTGATAAAACTTTAAACAAGAAAATGGTTTTAGATCAAGAATGGTGGTAAAACCATTAACTGACTGGTTTGGTTGATAAAAATATGCGTGAAACGTAATGTACTGGAATTGAAGGTTGTCAGCATAGTGTAAATGACTTGTGTGACTAAAGTATTTTGATACTATGTATGTTGCGATATTTGAGTGTAGAAAGCAAAACTTCATCCAAGGAGGTGAAAATTGTGTCAAATAAAGATATAGAATTCAGTCTGTGACAAAAATAGGGCTCCGTTCATAGTTGGATGGTAAATTATCACAAGCAGGCTATTGTTCTAAGCTTTTGTTTCAAGAAGAAACGGGAAGCATGTGAGAGTGTTGTCGTCTCTAAAGGCACGGTTGGATAAAATAAATCTAAAGGCAAGGTTGGATAAAAGTCATATAAATGTAATGTGAAGCACGCTATCTGCAAAATCGCATATGTGACAGGACAAGTAGAATAACAGCAAAATTAACAAAATACACTGTAATGGACTTTAAGATAATTCGCGATAGGAGACAGATTAAAATGTAAGAGCATTTACCATTGCAGATTTTTTAAAAAATGATATCTTACTTCCAAATAATTAACTGATTTTTCTTCCGAGGAAGAAATAATATTTTGTCATCGATTGTTATTAAATAGAGCTGCATCCTAGGAAAGAGTAATATTTTGCATAATTGAATCATGTATTGAGGATACAGATGCAATAAGTATTAGGAATAAAAAGTTTTAAACTTGAGACCAAGTCGCGTAACGGATACACGGAAATTAAAAAAGTTATTTTTATTGGTTATTCTTTTGCTTATGCAGTCGCGATGTCTTTGAAATGACTCAGTAAAGGAAAATAAGTTAACAAATTGGGAGGAGATTGAAATTGTATGGAAGAACGAATTTATATACCTCTGATTCGTGTGATGAGGTTTTTGAAATGGTTTAGTGTAACATGAAAATACGAGAGTAAGGAATTGATACGCGGCAGAAATAAGAATTTAAAACCCAACTTTTCTACTAAAGTTAATACAGACATTGTCATATCTTTCAAATGTAAGCTACTCATATTATTAACAGGAACTATGGCAACTATATCCCTATATTTTGATAGCACAGAAGATACCATGAAAACCTGGGCTGTTTTTGCTGAATTTGTGGCATCAAATGCACTTGCACCATGAATTTGAGCCCCTTTAAATGACATTTGAGGCTGTATATATATTTCATCCAGCAACAAACACACTAAACATTCATGTGTCTTTAAATATTTCAATCTGCTTTATAGTATTTAGGACTACTATCAAGAGCTGAGAAAGAGTTGAAAGTTACATATAAGTTTCTGTAAATTTCGAGGGTGTGGTAAGAACATTAACCCACATTTTAATAAGGCTTTATTGGCTGAGGGTGAATGTACGTATAAGCAAGCAGCCAAAACCATGGTTTGATTATTACATCGTCTATTATTTGTTTCAATTGCTGATAGTGTGATCTGCTGAACAAGAAATTTTAAACTATCACACTCTTGATAATTTGGTAATATTTTAAAAATTGCAACAGCAAAATCTAAAATATTTTCAACCTTAGCCGTTACATTCTGCTCTTTAATACACTTCATAAATTCCTCCAGCATATTAAATGAGTTTAAAATAGCATTTTTCTTTGGTAACTTAGATACAGATATTTTTACCTTATCAACGTAAACATTAAATTTTCACTTATATTTATACATCCAGAAACACAAGGGTAATCAGATTCAATATCCATCAAACATAACACAAGCTTACAGTTTGTCCTAAAATATGTCCTTTTTTTTATGTAATTCAACACTTTTGGATTTTAAATAGTCTTCGATATTATTCAGACAAATAATGGTATCATTCTGAATATAGTTTCTGTAATCCAGAATGCTTTGCTCCATTGCATTTGAAGATTTTCTTCTTCGGCATCAGAAAGCCTTTTAATAGATGGGGTAGTGGAACTTAAATATTTAGGAAGATGCTTAAAAATTGTAGGGATGGCATCATCTGTTGGTTTTGGTATCTTTAGTGTATATTCTTTCAACTCTCTTTTATACATTATTTTGTCAACTCTGATTACCATTGAGTCATCGAAATTGTTAATACATATTCGTGGATCTTTTAGTCCTTCAAAAGATGTAGGGATTTTTCCTAATCCATTTCTTACGTAACTCTGCATCCTTGGGCAGGGCAAATGTTGTTGTGTGCTCGGATTCTGAATCGTAATTTGAACAGCACCCACTAACACTACAACGACGTCGCATGCTGATGTGGAAAAAAGCACTGTACTATCAACAAATTTTAAAGATGCACTGAAAGACAAAAAAAATTGTTGTGAGAAATATATCCCAATGTGCATGTAGCATATGTTACTTAATTTATCATAGAAATCTTAGGTGCATTCAAAATCACTACAACAATAATGGTGAACACTTCTAACTTTTAATGATATTTAGTTTCCCCATCTAAATTAAATATTTTTATCACAAATATAAAGGGTACATTTTGTCAATTGTTAGCATGACATGTAAAGTAACATAATTTGTTTCATAAAAACTAATATACCCTTTAGAACAGGTTTCTTCCTAACTGCTGTAGTTTTTTTTTATCATATTTAGTTTTTTATACAAAATACAATAACTAGGCACAGAGAAATTTACTTTGAGTGACCAAAAAATATTATTTGTCAAAATTTATACGGGCATTTTGCCAAATTCCACTCTTAAATGTCATAATTCTTTTGGCCAATTAAAGCAATTTCCATATCAAAAATTAGAAAGATTACAGTAACTTTTTTTAAATATGTATTAAATCAACAACATAATTTATTCAGTACTCTTGCAGCAAGATATTTTAAAAATACTGTAAATATAAACTGTTTTAAATTGAATGCCAGTTCCCAATTGCACATGAATATTAAAACCTCTCAACGTTCACTCAGCAGGTAGGATACAATCTGCTATTTCTATTGTATGTTTCATATATCTGAGGTACTACACTTTTACAATATATCACCAAATTGTGTTATTATGTCATACATTTAGTTCTGTAAAGGATACCAATTTATGGAACTTATTTTATTTGTAAACTAAATTTTCTTTTGAGAACATGATGATCAAATACTGAATCTAGATTTTGATTTGAGTTTAGTCACAGAAATATATTTCATAGCTTTTAGTTGGCTTTTCCGAGTCTGAAAAATTTTGTTCCCATGACATACAAATTTCGAATAATAGTTATATATATTGTATAATTTGTTTCCATTGATAAACACACAAAGTGGCAGGTGTTATTTCCGTAATAATATTTGAAGTTGCTCTAACCAGCGCTGCATATATATATAGATACTTTAAACACCTTAATTAATAATATTTTAATTTCATCTTTTTTTAATAATTAAAAGCAAGGTAAATGTTTACCATTTTTATATGAAAAAACATTGCTTTGGAGATAAACTTCCAAAAAAATCTGTCTTTTAAACATCCAATTTCAGTATTATCGAAAAGGACTCATTTTAAACTTTTTCATGTTAATATGCAGGTAATATATATATGTAGTTTACACCTAGAACACTAATAAAAGATCGAAATTTATTGCTTTATTAAAAAGTCTTTGAAATGTAGATTACAAAAACTACAATTTCAACCTCCATTGTTTGTTTTTGGCCGTAACTCAACTTGTCTTAAAAAACAAATTATAATAGCAGAAAAGTATTAAAAAAGTATAAAGAAGTGTAATTAAATATGCACACTTTCTCATACAGTGATATACAAAGCAAATCACATTGTTAACAAAGATTTAAGAAACAAAAGAGATAGACAACTTACCGAATAGGCACAGCCGACAGCAACTTTAGAAGAATAGTTTCACACACACTTGATCCACTTGATTATCACGAACTATTCTTGAAATATCGTTTCAAATATTAATTAGAAACGGATAATACAACACGAGGAACACACACACACACACACTTGTAATGAACACGAGGAACACGAGGAAAACACGAGAAAATCACACGTTCACTCGTCTACTCTAAAACAACACAAACGCTTCGTTACCACCGGCCAATCTCGACAGCAAATTCTAAGACCCAGTTGGTCACATGACATTTTCGCGCCGCGGCCTGTCTCTCCCGCTGGCCACGTGCGAAACAGTCAAACACAGATAAAGCAACCAAAGCTCGGTGGTTGACAAAACGTTGTGGAAATTCTTCTAAACTGCTAAAGATGCCCTTACGCAGACATCGCCAGCCGTTCCAACAGTTAACAGACTTTGAGCGTGGAAGAATCTTCGGCCTTTGAGAAGCTGGTTGTCGTACAGAGATATGGCCAACCTAGTTGGCCGCAATCCCAGCACCATCGTACACATATGGCGCCAATGGGTGTACGCCGACAAGGATCAGGAAGACGACGCATGACCACGGAGTGACAGGACCGCCATTTGCGATGCATGGCATTGCGTGACAGAATCGCGACTACAATGCAACTGAAAAGGGAATGGCGACAATAACACGTCGAATTCCTACCAGGCGGACGTTAAACAAGAGGCATTTACAGTTTTCATTGCGAGCCTATCATCCGGCATTGCGTTTTGGCCCTCACATCTGCCCACATGTAAGCACGTCTTTAGTGGTGTCGTCTCAGAAGGAACTGGAACGAACAAGAGTGGAGTACCGTGGTGTTTAGTGACGATTCTCGTTTATGTGTTGGTCAGCACGACGGTAGACAACGTGTTCACCGTCATCCAGGGGAAAGAAGCGCCACCCAGTGCGTGCGACATCGTCACACAGCTACTGCACCTGGTGTTTTGGTGTGGGGTACCCAGGGCCATCGCCAGATTACATCGCGCCCTGAGGCAAAAAATTAAATATCGCCTCTGATGGATTATAAGACAAATATATAAGAAAATCTCCAATTGCGATTTTGTTCTTATTACAAGAGAAACATTAATGCAACACAATTATATAATAATATTAATTAAATATTTTTTCTCTACGGGGATATCACACAATAAAACTGTTTAATCTCTCCTAAATTTAAATTATAAGCTATGTCCGCCTCTGTCGATACAGTTGCTAGATCAATCAATCTTTATTGGATCCTACCACGCGCTATTACGGGTGACAATCAAAAGTTCGGAGTTGCGCATGCGCAACTCCTACGCTGGGAACGAGGAATGCAATGTCCACAAAATGAAATAATATTCCCCAAACTGATAAATATAAGGTAAATTAAGCAAAACTGGTTAAGGAAAAGTAAAAGTGAATGGGTGGACCATCACAGGCACCGTGAAGCACCTGAAGTTTACACCTAAAACACTAATAAATTTTATTAGTGTTTTAACTACTATGGCATATAAACTGACAGGCTCCTGTCAGACCTTTGTGGCAAGCAGCTGCTTGAGGGGGTATTCATTTATTATTTTATTTAACACCTCTTAGCCACGCCGTGAAGCAGGCTGCCTCTATGCTACACCCTGTCGACGGTATAGGGAGTGCCATTAGTCGGACATCTCGGTCAGAACTGGTCATTATAAAGGGATCTCTAATTGTCCAAAGATATGTTACCAACATTTTGCAACCATTGGCTGTATCATTTGTTCAGCAGCACGGAACCTTTTACCAGCATTAGTCTGCAGTGTCTACACGAGAAAAACGTTCAGGAACTACCACGGCCAGCACGCTCGTCGGACCTTTCACATATTGAACACGTTTGGGACAGATGGACCGGCAGCTCCAACAACAACCAAGAGGTGCGCCAACAATTGTCGCTGAAATGGAACATCGACTTTGCGCTATTTGGCTTTCTATCCCCAAGGAGGACATTATGGAGCTGTACGATAGCCCTCGCCGCTGTGTTCATGAATGCATTCTTGGAAATTAGAACTTTACCTACCCGGTAAAATGGCATAATTATGAAGTATGTTATTGAACTGATAAATATAACGTAAATTAAGCAAAACTAGTTAAGGAAACGCGCAACAATGAATCTTTTTTTTTTGATAATGTAATCAATCGCACATCTCAGTGTATGCTAACAGCTGTCTGCGTTTCAATAAAATGTCATTAATCCTTAGAGGTGTTACAATTCTTTTTCTACTAGTGTATATATAGATATGATGCATCTTTATACACTAAAGTGACATAGAATTAGGGATAGCAACCTAGTAACTTGTTGGACCCCCTCTGGCCTTGATAACAGCCTCCACACGACGAAGCAAGAACTGTGTAAATTTTCCACAGGTTTGGCGACTTATGCATCATCCAGAACTGGCCACAATTCTCTCAAAGTCGTCCCTGGTGGGACACGGGTCCGAGCAATTTGCTCGACGGTATCCCAAAGATTTTCGATGGGATTTAAATCTGGGCATTATTTCAAAGTCAGCAGAATGCTCCTTCAACCATGCAGTAGCGAACCTGGACCTGTAAAATGAACAGTTGTCTTGCTAGTAGATGCCATCTCAATTGGGATGCATGATGCCATAAATGGATGTAAATGGTCAGCCATGAGTTCTACATACCGGGATGCACTGAGAGTCGTCGGTACACGTACCAAAGGTCCCACAGACGTTCAACTGAAGACCCCCATGACATCACTGAGCCACCACTAGCTTGTAATGTTTCGACCTGACATGCAGGATCCATGGCTTCATGGGGTTGGTGCCATACCCTCAGTCTGCCATCGGCGTGATGAAGTTTAAATCGGGATTCATCACTGCAGGCTATCCGTTGCCAATTTTCGATGGTTAAATTTCGATGTTTTTTAGCCCAGGCAAGGTATTGAGCCCTGGGTCATGCCGTTAGAAGTGGGACTCTCGTAGGTCGGCGGCTCCTAAAGCCGAGACGATGAAGTGAGCGTTGCATGGACTATGCACTGACTTCCTGGCTGAAACCCGCGTTCAGATGGGAGGTGATTTCAGATAATGTCTGACCACTATTTGTCCATACAATGCGGATCAGATGGCGAAGCCCACGATCATTCAAGGCTGGTTGCCCTTTGCAGTTTGTCCAGGTGCTTGTTTTTTTGCAGGAATTTTCATTTCCCGGGACACTCTTGAAATTGTCTTACGAGAAAATCCAAGTTCGTTGATAATTTCGGAGATCGAGTGTCCTATCCGTCGGGCACCTGCGATCTGCCCTCTGTCAAATGCAGATGCATTTGACAGAGGGCAGATCGCCTTTCCATTATGTTTCTCACGGCGAATGCTTGGGGAAGCCAAAGCTCACAACTATATATGAACAGAGTTTCAGCCACGCATGTGCGCAAATGTGGGACTTGAGGTACTGAATTTGGATAACGTCTCCTATCCCTAATTCAATGGTACATCAGTGTATGTATATATAGTAATTTAACGATTATACGTATATATATGTATATAGAGTAATTTTAGATTTATATATTTGTTTTTAATTTACAATGTACAGGAGAGATTTTGCACAGACCTTTACATACAGGTCATGTCTTACTAAAACCGAAGTCGCAGTTGATTTTTGTTTAAATCAAGGAGAAGTATTATATCACACAAATTTGTTTGCTGGAACAGTAAATAGTATATTTGAGGATTTATTATTCAAATTCATATATCTATCATTTTCACTATGAAATCAATGAGGTACGAGTGCGTGGTGGAGGGTCAAGGTCACCTTGATATATCAGGCCTGAACAGCCGTTGACCAAATTGTATGAAAAATTATATATGTCTAAAAAATTTAAGCAACTCAATAAGTCCAAAATTTAACTAAATTCAATTTTTTTAAATAAAATATAAGAATGTTATTTATTCATTATTATTATGTTTAAGAATTTATGAATACTTAAAATTATTACCCGAGTTTTTTAAAATTAAAAATTACCGGTAGATTTTGGTAAATAACCATTTGATTAAAATACCTATTTATTTAAAAGTTACTTATTCTGTTACTTCACTGTACAGGACTTGTATGGTATAGCAGACTTTGGGAGTGTACTGTTATTAATGTGCTTCGCGCCTCTTGCAAATTTCGTTACTCCACTGTGTAGAAGATTTCTAGGTTAATGTTGCATGATATTGGTGTTGTATGTCTGCTATAAAGTGTCTCCTCTGTTTAATGCCCGCAAGCCGCAGATCCGTTGAGAGAGTGCAACATCTCAAAATGCCTTAATATCATGATTACGATTGTGTGGATTATTGGGAAATGAATATGGAAAGAGAGATATGGAGGATCATTTACCACAAGCACGAGAATAAGAGCAAGAATGTGAGTGGTCAGTGCATATATTAAAATATACATATATACTTTTTTTAAGTTTGCAGACTTAATTTTTCCTTCATTGAATGTAAAATGGGTTCCCTTAAGAAAAAGCATCAAAATTGTCAGATCAGTTTGATCAAATTCTTTAAATCCATTTTAATTTTTCCATTCTACTCAGGAAGAGGAGTTGGTCATTGGACCACAA
Organism: Ryuthela nishihirai; assembly: GCA_038380435.1. NCBI lineage: Eukaryota > Metazoa > Arthropoda > Arachnida > Araneae > Heptathelidae > Ryuthela > Ryuthela nishihirai. Next base: position 95,046,894 of record JAWZYU010000009.1, read on the forward strand.
GGATATCTCAGATACGAGAGAACTGATCAGATCTGTTGTCGCATTGCATTCTGGGTCAAAGTGGGGTCAGAGTGACGGGCTAGATTGATTTCCGGTAAATAAATTGAATATTAAATGTATTTCAGTCTAAGTCGTCAACATATTAGTTTTTCGCAAAACATAAACACTAAAGTAATATGATATTCCTATTGTGGTTGTAAGCTCAAATGTAGATGTACTAGTGTTTTGCCTGTTACACATATTTCAATACTTTAAGATTTTGTAATTTCGATATTTTTGCCTCGCTATGTAAATTTATTTATGAGAGTGTTTTGAGTATTTCTTTCCAAAAAATATACACTACTGTAAAAAAATAATTTGTCTAAATAATTTAAATAATGAATTAACTAAATAATAAAAATAATAATAATTGGAATAACGCATATAACCACTGACGCATATGAAAACTCGTTTTCCAAGGGAATAAAGTTTTTCCTTCACCTACATTTTCACTCTTTAAAAGTTTTAATTTGAGCTAAGGAATGGTGCGGAAAATGCAAATAGTATTTTATTAATAATTATACAACGTAAAAGTATTCGTTCTTTAACTCTTAAATTTAGAATGTTGCATTTTTTGCACACCTCTCTCAGAAAATTGGATAAATTGTTCTTGTCAGTGGAATATCCACTTGAAAAGCTACCACAAGGATTTGAAATCAATATCAATATATATATATTGACCTGTAAATAGTAGCTAGGCGTAAACTGGAAGGAGAGCTGTGCACCAATCCCTAGTGATGATGCACAGAACCGGCCAGGTCTAGCACCTAATGTCCGACCCCGCCTTCTCGTGGTGCAGTACCTTTCAAAAGAGATATTCTCTTTTGGAAGGGAACGGAAGGGAAGGGCTGCCAGTTCAGTATGGCCTACTGATCTGGTCATCTATGGCCACTTTTTTCTTTTTTTTCAACCCTGCTGAGGAGTGGTCAACTTCACAGGGTCCTGATGCTGACCATTTATACCATCTAGACTGGACTTGTTTATGGATTTCAGCTTGATTATTGATCCTGGACTTGCTGCACTGGTGGGCCTCTGTTGAGGGAGAATCTGCCGCTGTGTTTTCTGTTTGCTTCTGGGTTGCCAGCTCTAAGTGAGCAGAGGCATGGGATACCTTATATCAGCTGGTGGATAATCCTAATCAGAGGCCATCTCAGGTACCTGAACCTTACTCGCTAGTTGGGCATCGTCAAGCCTAAACTGGAGTAATGTGTCTTAGGCAGGCCATGTGGCTCTTGAAAAAGTTCACTTGAAAAGTTGGTGCCTGTTGTTCCTACCAGCATCGGTGACTTCAGCCTTTAGCAGAGGAGGAACAGGTTTTTGCCCCATGCCTGCGATCAGGGGGCTGTTTGATATTGTTCGCCCAACCAATCTCAATAAACCTAATTTCTTTAAAAATCCTACTAATCATTTTCTCTCTGCAGGAAAGTGGAACGTGAAGACATTACATAGAGATTATTCTCTTGATGTCCTCATGCAGGAATTCCAGCGCTATAACCTAGATATTCTAGGCTTGCAAGAGACCAGATGGACAGGTAAAGGTGAGATACTTAAAAATAATTCTAAATTTCTCTTTGCAGGGAGGGAGGATGGAAAGCATCACCGAGGCGTTGGTCTGCTGCTCAGCAGACATGCTAGTGATGCCCTTATAGGATATGAGTGCATTAATGAAAGGTTCCTTACACCAAAATTTCAGACAAGCATTAAAGACTTGAATGTTATCTGCTGTTATGCCCCCACTGAGGATGCCGATGAGGGTGAGAAGGATAGGTTTTACGGACAACTTCAGGATATTTGAATTCTGTCAAGAGAGGAGATATTACCCTTGTTCAAGGTGACTTCAATGCCAAAGTTGGTACTGACTCTGACCTTTGGGGAGGAGTAATAAGCCCTTTTGGTATTGGTAGCTACAATGGCAATGGGCAACGTCTCCTACAGGTAAGTAAATCAATGGTTTCAGAATAACTAACACATATTACAAACACCGCGACATACATAAATACACATGGGTTTTACCTGATGGGCTGCATAGGAATATGATTGATTATATATTAATTAACAGCAAATGGGCTAGTTCTGTTAGAAATACCAGGGCATATAGGGGAGCTGAAATTGGATCTGACCAATTACCTTGTTAAAAGTGTCTTGCAACTTAAACTTAAAAAGTGTTGTGCTAGGGTTAAAAAATTTACCTTTAATACCGAAGCTCTGAAAGCCCCAGTTATAGCTAAAGCTTACCATGATAGGTTACTTAGTCATTATGACAGTCATGGTTTGCTTAATACTGAAGTTGAGGAAGAATGGGGCCATTTTAAACAGGCTTTTTTGGAAACTAACAGTACTCTTTTAGGAAAAAAGGAGCAGAGGAGGCAGAATTATTTAAGTGATAAGGCACTTGAGCTTATTTCAGAAAGAAGGAACTGCAGGAATGTCCTTAATCAATACCCTACTAGTCCTAATAGAAAGGATTACAGAGAGCTTAATAACGTGTAAAGGATCAGTTAGCTACTGATAAGAATCTTTAGTTTGATGGTTTGGCTGACAAAGCCGAGGAGGCAGTTAGACAGCACAACAGCAGAGAGCTGTACCAGATAGTTAATGTTTCGTGTGGTAGAAAACGGACAGGTATACAAGGATTGAAGGATAAAAAAGGTAAAGTTATAGAAGGGGAGGATTCTCTCATGGCTAGGTGGGCTGAGCATTTCAGTGATGTTCTAAACAATGTGGTTAGTTCTACTCCCATTGTTTGTAATGATGATAGATGCATTGGCAGCTTTAATGTTGGCCCTATAACACAATCTGAAGTTATTTTGGCTATCTCTAAACTTAAACTTCATAAATGCCCAGATCAGAATTACTACAGAAATGCTCAGAGCTGGGAATGTTTCGGTTACCACTCGGATGACTGAAATTTTGAATAACTTTTTTGATAAAGGCATGGCTCCCAAAGATTTTACCAGAGCTATTATTGTCTCTATTTTCAAAAAAGGTGATCGCAGTTCTTGTGATAACTATAGGGGTACCAGCCTACTCTCTGTTCCAGGGAAAGTTCTTTCCATGATTGTGCTTAATAGAATTAAGATTCTGGTTGACAGTCAATTGCGTGATAAGCAATGTGGATTCAGAAGTGGTAGGGGATGTGTGGATCAGATAATTTCACTTAGGCAGATTCTTGAGAAATGTTTAGAGTTTCAGAAACCTTTGGTTGCTAGCTTTGTTGATTTCAAAAAGGCTTTCGACTCTGTTGTTCGTCATAATTTGTGGTTGATTGTGCGATCATATGGTATACCAGACAAGTTAGTTAACATAATGAAAGCTCTCTATAATAACACTGACTCATGTGTGAGAGTTGGTAAGTCTTGTAGCAATTGGTTTAGCATTACGTCTGGTGTTCGACAAGGGTGCATCTTGTCTTCTTTTCTCTTTAGTTTGGTTGTTGATTATGTTTTGCGAAATTCACTTCAAGGGAAAGATTTTGACCTTAATTGGGCTGGAGACACGAAAATTTCTGATTTAGATTATGCTGATAATTTAGCCCTTTTGGCAAATGATGTTGATGAGATGAACTCTTTGATTCGAGCTGTTGATGAGACTGGTAGTAGAGTAGGTTTGGTTATAAGCAGAGAGAAAACTAAAGTTTTGAAAATTGGTCAGGCGGGTTGTGATTCAGTTAATCTGAATGGTTGCAGTCTTGAGCAGGTGTCACAGTTTAATTACCTTGGGAGCTATGCAACTGATACTGGTGATGTGCGGCATGAGATTAACAGACGAATAGGTATTGCTGCCGGGACTTTTAAGAATCTATGGAGATTGTGGTGAAAGAGGCGTATACACCTAAAGACAAAAATTAGACTGTATAATAGTTTGGTTCTTTCTAGGGTTAGTTATGGTAGTGAAACGTGGACGCTATGTAAACAAAATAACAGGAAACAAGATGCTTTTGATTCTAGATGCTTACGCAGTATCTTGGGTATTAGGTGGTTTAACTTTGTAACTAATGATGAGGTTAGGCAAAGGAGTTTGCAACCTCCTTTAAGCAGCATATTGTGCAGAGAGAGACTCCGCTGGTTTGGCCATGTTGCCCGTATGGATAATTATATATTGGCGAATAAGGTTATGAACAGTGTGCCTAGAGGCCTCAGAAGGAGGGGGGAGACCTAGGATGCGGTGGGCTGACAATGTCAAACAGGACCTTGTTAGAATTGGCTGGATGCAGCAGATGTAGCTCAGGACAGATATGCTTGGAGAATTAAACTGCACGGTCTGGTTGGACCTCCGTAGCCCATGGCTGCTTGATGATGATGATGATGATGATGATGATGATGATGATGATGATGATGATGATGTACTATTTATAAAATTTAACCATTTCTACCATTTTTATATTAATTAATCTACAAAGATATATAAAAAACTACCTAAAATGAATAAAATCACTAGTTTTGTCAGTATACAGTGTTATGGACAACTTCTAATATTTAGGAAATTCTGAGTTAGAGTTTGCTAAATTCAAAAATTTATAGTTTGCATAATTATGTATTAGCGAATAAGGTTATGAAGATTGTGCGTAAAGGCCTCAGAAGGAGGGGGAGACCTGGGATACGGAGGGCAAAAATGTCAAAAAGAATCTTTTTAGAATCGGTGTGCAATTGCCAGATTCAGTACATGTAGCTGAGGACAGATATGCTTGGAGAAGTAAATTGCACGGTCTGGTTGAACATCCGTAGCCCATGGCTGCTTGTAGATGATGATGATCAGTTAATGGCTTCTGCAAATTGGATCTATCAAAATTTGTTAAAACATGTGGTACCATAAAACTGAAATTACAAGTATATTGAAACCTATATCTTGTGGAAGCAATTTCAATGCTACTAAATTGTAAGCCTTAATTATATGAAAATTCTCTTTGGGATGCAATGATAATTAAATAGCCTCAAATCTTCAAAACCAGCCTCCATTTTTTCAAGTATAACATCCCAAATAAAAAAGAATAAAATTCTATTATCAAGCCTGCTGTTAATAAAAATGTTATATTTTCATAAATAATTAATGCTACCTGCAAAACGTTTAGCTAAAATAATATGAGTAATATTATTTTCGTTTAACCAATAACGGGGTACTCTTCCTGAAAGGAGGTGGCTCAGTCGGTAGCGTGCTAGGCTCATCATAATCTGTAGTTCCCAGGTCCGAGTCCCAGCTGGGTCAGCGTTGAAATTTATCTCCGCAAAATTCTCCGACCTGAGGACAGTCAGTAGAGGACACCGATGGGCTTGGAAAGGCCGCCGTCCGTCGAATGGGACGTTAAGCGGTGGAACCGTGTGCGAGAGAGCCATATCCTGTGCACGTTAAATAACACGCTGGATGGCCTTGACGGGAGGCTACCATCTGTCTCCCAACAGCTGTTCTAGTGGATCCCCTCCCCCAACCTTCTCTGAGCCTTCGGGGTTCCATGTGATCTGGCCATTTAGCCCATGGTGTGCAAAAAAGTGCCGCTCAGAGGTAAAACTACCCAACCCATCCTGAAAGTGTGATCCAAAGAGATTTCTGCGCATGCAGAGATTGAAATAAACATGAAAAGCAGCAAAAATGTGCAACGGTCCCTATTCTACAAGTGATTATTAAAAAGTTGGATCCTACGAGGGATTTTTAATAAATCCCTTTCCAGTGAATATCCTTCCCCAACTTTCTCTGAGTCTTTGCGATCCTTCTGACCTGACCCACCTTCAGAGATAAAATATTCTAACGTTAAAGAACACACTGGATAGCCTTGACGGGAGGCTACCATCTATCTTCTAAAAGCTGTCCAGTGGATATCCTCCCCCCAACTTTCTCTGAGTCTTCGGGGTCATTGTGACCTGGCCATTTAGCCCATTGTGTGGAAAAAAGTGACCTTCAGAGGTAAAATATTCTAACGTTAAAGAACACACTGGATAGCCTTGACGGGAGGCTACCATCTGTCTTCTAAAATCTGTCCAGTGGATATCCTTCCCCCAACCTTCTCTGGGGTTTCGGGGTCCTTGTGTCCAGGCCATTTAGCCCATTTTGTGGAAAAAATTGACCTTCAGAGGAAAAATATTCCAACGTTAAAGAAGTCGGTGGATAGCCTGGACGGGTTGTTGGGTTGGGTTGCTTTACCTCTGAGCGGCACTTTTTTGCACACCATGGGCTAAATGGCCAGGTCACATGGGCCCCTAAGGCTCAGAGAAGTTTGGGGGAGGGGACCCACTGGAACAGCTGTTGGGAGACAGATGGTAGTCTCCCGTCAAGACCCTCCAGCGTGTTCTTTAACGTGCACAGAGTATGGCTCTCCCGCACACGGGGCCACGGCTTAACGTCCCATCCGACGAACCGCAGCCTTTCCAAGCCCATCGGTGTCCCCTACTGACTGGGGCAAGGCGGGGAATTTTGCGGAGATAAATCTCAACGCTGACCCAGCTGGGACTCGAACCTGGGAACTACAGATTACGAGCCTGGCGCGCTACCGCCTTGACGGGAGGCTATCATCTATCTCTATAAAGCTGTCCAGCGGATAACCTTCCCCCAACTTTCTCTGAGTCTTCGGAGTCCTTGTGACATGGTCATTTAGCTGATTGTGTCGAAAAAAGTGGCGTTCACAGATAAAATATTCCAACGTTAAAGAACACGCTGGATGGCCTTCACGTTGGATGGCTTTGATGATTTTTATAAACTAGTAAACTTGAAATTGAAACACTATTAATAAGGGTAACATACATTCCATACTTCTAAATAACTATATCTAAGTTTTTTTCAGTTTATTCATTGAAATTTTAAAAATTAAATACTTTTTCTTTTATTTTTGAAAAGCATTGTGACAGACCTACTATCGTATTAAAATTAAGACTCCTGTCAGATGTCTGCGGTAAGCAGCTGCTTGACGGGATTTTTATTATCTTTTTAGATTTATATATTTTGAATAATATGTCAAAGGGTATACCGCAGAAAAGGGGCTTAAATTCCCACAAAGAAATGTATTCATGGGGGTGGGAAGGTAACATAGACTACATAACCATAATGTCTTATGAAGAAATTCCCTATCTGGGTCTTTACGTGAGACGAAATCCCCTATGTAAGACCTCTATGGGATCATATCCTGCAGCCTTGTTCGAACATAGAAATTATTTGGAGTCCGAAATCTTTCATTTTTGGATATTTCAATTTGGGCAAAAGTTTGAACAGTTCTATTCCAGTTTCTCTATGAGATGCAATAATTGGGTCGGCCTGAAGGTCACATAATTTGATATTTAGGATCTACGGTGCTAATATCAATATTTAATAGATTACTAAATAAATTTAAACTTTGCTTAAGGTCACCAAATTGAGAAAATCTTCTATTAAAATCTTCAATTATGACATCTAATTTAGGAAAAATTTTTTAAAAATGAGCTGTTTTACTAAGTTGCTTCTTTCTTCGTATAACACTTTACATGTTTCAAAATGAATTAAATTGTTTTCCTGCAAATTTGACTTCAACAATTGTAGTTTGTTTCTAAACCCAGGAACATGATTATAAAGATAGCACACGTTTTGATCTTTTCCTTGTAAGGATTTATTGAAGACATTCAAATAATCTGTAATATCTGTTAGGAAAGCAAGTGAACATTGAAAATTTTCATCATCAAAACTTACTCTTAAATTTTCATCGGTGCCCACTCCTTTGAGAAAAAGATGAATTTCTTTTCGAAGTGTAAAAAATCACTTGAGGCATTTTCCAGCACTTAACCAGCGAATATTGCTATGTAAAAGCAGATCGGTATACTCAGCATGCAGTCGTCCAAAAAAGCTTTAAATATTCTGTGTGTAAGAGAACGATTTCCGCAACCAATTAAATTGGTAATTTTGACAACCTTTTCCGTTACGTCGTTTAGTCTCAGCGGAATGCCACACAATGTCTCCCGATGCACAATACAGTGCAACATTCGACAATGCATGCCATATGCATGCGCAGTGAGAGCGATTCGTGCTGTCGTTAGATGCTTCTTATTACTGCAGCTTTATCAAAAGCATTTCTTTGATGACGCCGCACCGCACTTAAAAGATTTCAGAAGTTTGCAGATCGGTTTAAGAATGCTTTGTAAACTTTATAGAATGAGTAAGTTGAAAAGATTGCATATCAAGTAAAGTGATATAAGTTGACAAAAAATTATAAAGTTGATTACAGATGTTTATTTAAAATTTCAAGTAAAAACTTGATTTTGTTCCGGGGGCCAGAAAAACCCTTATGTTGGACAGCGCTTCTCTAATTAAGGTTTATATATGCTCTAATAATGCTCAAATGCTATGTTTTAATGTATCACCCATAAAAAAGAAGTCCAATAGTGTTAAATGTGGACTTTTTGAGGACAGTAATTATCGGTCCACCTCTACCAATCCAAAGATTTGAAAATTCGGCAATTTAAGACATTACATGTGATAGTTACCATCCCATATGATATTAAATCCTCTCTGTTATAACGTGGTGCGGGGATGACTCAGTCGGCAGCGAACTAGATCCGTAATTTGCAGTTCTCAGGTTAGAGCCCTTGCTAGGCCAGCGTTGAGATTTATTTCCACAAAACTCCCCACCCTGCTTTTGCTCAGTAGGAGTGATCCTGTGTGCAGTAGAAAAGATCAGCGATCCTGTGTGCAGTAGGGAATATCAGCGATCCTGTGTGCAGTAGGGAAGATCAGCTATCCTGTGTGCAGTAGGGAAGATCAGTGATCCTGTGTGCAGTAGGGAAGATCAGCGATCCTGTGTGCAGTAGGGAAGATCAGCGATCCTGTGTACAGTAGGAAAGATCAGCGATCCTGTGTGCAGTAGGGAAGATCAGCGATCCGTTAGGCTGCACAGCATCTGGTTTAACATGTTTCGTTTCGGACCTGTATTACCTAGGGTCTATGGGTAACTGCTATTGAAATTGACATTGCTTAGATACAGGTAAGGAACTCATTGTCTAAAATAAATGAGTGGAGGGTTTAAGTAGGTTAGTGTAGTTAAAAGGTGGCCAAAATCAGATGCCGTGAGCAGCGTTTCCTTTTCCCTATGATGTGACTATAGGCAGGTTAATTCGAACTAACACTCTTAACGTCTAGACAATTTTTAGGTGAAGGTGATAGAAATATATATTCAGCTGTTTGCGATAACAAAATAATTGATTGGGAGTCGCTCTCCGTTTATATCACTTTAGAAATAAAAGATAATGAATCGTTAGGAAGCAGAGCATCTGGTTAAACAAGTTTCGTTTCGGACCTGTATTAGCGAGGGTCTATGAGTAACTGCTATTGGAATTAACATTGCTTAGATATAGATAAGGCACTCATTGTCTAAAATAAATGAGTGGAGGGTTTAAGTAGGTTAGTGTAGTCAAATGCTGGCCAAAATCAGATGCCATGACCACCGTTTCATTTTCCCTATGATGTGACTATAGGTAGGTGAATTCCAACTAACACTCTTAATGTCTATATACTTTTTAGGTGAAGATGATAAAAATATGTATTCAGCTGTTTGCGATAACAAAATAATTGATTGGGAGTCGTTCTCCGTGTATGTCACTTTAGAAATAAAAGATAATGAATCGTTAGGTAGCACAGCATCTGGTTTAAAAAGTTTCGTTTCGGACCTGTATTAGCGAGGGTGTATGAATAACTGCTATTGGAATTAACATTGCTTAGATATAGATAAGGCACTCATTGTCTAAAATAAATGAGTGGAGGGTTTAAGTAGGTTAGTGTAGTCAAATGGTGGCCAAAATCAGATGCCGTGAGCACCGTTTCCTTTTCCCTATGATGTGTCTATATGTAGGTTAATTCGAATTAACACTCTTAATCTCTACATACCTTTTAGGTGAAGGTGATAAAAATATATATTCAGCTGTTTGCGATAACAAAATAATTGATTGGGATTCGTTCTCAGTGTATGTCACTTTAGAAATAAAAGATAATGAATCATTAGGTAGCACAGCATCTGGTTTAAGAAGTTTCGTATCGGACCTGTATGAGCGAGGGTCTATGAGTAACTGCTATTGCAATTAACATTGCTTAGATATAGATAAGGCACTCATTGTCTAAAATAAAAGAGTGGAGGTTTTAAGTAGGTTAATATAGTCAAATGGTGGCCAAAATCAGATGCCGTGAGCAGCGTTTCCGTTTCCCTATGATGTGACTATAGGTAGGTTAATTCGAAATAACACTCTTAATGTCTATATAATTTTTAGGTGAAGGTGATAAAAATATATATTCTGCTGTTTGCGATAACAAAATAAATGATTGGGAGTCGCTCTCCGTGCATGTCACTTTAGAAATAAAAGATAATGAATCGTTAGGAAGCAGAGCATCTGGTTAAACAAGTTTCGTTTCGGACCTGTATTAGCGAGGGTCTATGAGTAACTGCTATTGGAATTAACATTGCGTAGATATAGATAAGGCACTCATTGTCTAAAATAAATGAGTGGAGGGTTTAGGTAGGTTAGTGTAGTCAAATGGCTGACAAAATCAGATGCCGTGAGCTGCGTTTCCTTTTCCCTATGATGTGACTATAGGTAGGTTAATTCGAACTAACACTCTTAATGTCTATATAATTTTTAGGTGAAGGTGATAGAAATATATATTCAGCTGTTTGCGATAACAAAATATTTGATTGGGAGTCGCTCTCCGTTTATATCACTTTAGAAATAAAAGATAATGAATCGTTAGGTAGCGGAGCATCTGGTTTAACAAGTTTCGTTTCGGACTTGTATTAGCGAGGGTCTATGAGTAACTGCTATTATAATTGACATTGCTTACATATAGATAAGGCATTCATTGTCTAAAATAAATGAGTGGAGGGTTTAAGTAGGTTAGTGTAGTCAAATGGTGGCCAAAATCAGATGCCGTCACCACCGTTTCCTTTTCCCTATGATGTGTCTATAGGTTGGTTAATTCGAACTAACACTCTTAATGTCTATATAATTTTTAGGTGAAGGTGATAAAAATATATATTTATCTGTTTGCGATAACAAAATAATTGATTGGGAGTCGCTCTCCGTGCATGTCACTTTAGAAATAAAAGATAATTAATCGTTAGGTAGCACAGCATCTGGTTTAAAAAGTTTCGTTTCGGACCTGTATTAGCAAGGGTCTATGGGCAACTGCTATTGCAATTGACATTGCTTAGATATAGATAAGGCACTCATTGTCTAAAATAAAGGAGCGGAGGGTTTAAGTAGGTTAGTGTAGTTAAATGGTGTCCAAAATCAGATGCCGTGAGCACCGTTTCCTTTTCCCTATAATGTGACTATATGTAGGTTAATTCGAATTAACAATCTTAATGTCTATATACTTTTTAGGTAAAGGTGATAAAAATATATATTCAGCTGTTTGCGATAACAAAATAATTGATTGGGATTCGTTCTCCGTGTATGTCACTTTAGAAATAAAAGATAATGAATCATTAGGTAGCACAGCATCTGGTTTAAGAAGTTTCGTATCGGACCTGTATGAGCGAGGGTCTATGAGTAACTGCTATTGCAATTAACATTGCTTAGATATAGATAAGGCACTCATTGTCTAAAATAAATGAGTGGAGGGTTTAAGTAGGTTAGTGTAGTCAAATGGTGGCCAAAATCAGATGCCGTGACCACCGTTTCCTTTTCCCTATGATGTGACTATAGGTAGGTTAATTCCAACTAACACTCTTAATCTCTATATACTTTTTAGGTGAAGGTGATAAAAAAATATATTCAGCTGTTTGCGATAACAAAATAATTGATTGGGAGTAGTTCTCCGTGTATGTCACTTTCGAAATAAAAGGTAATTAATCCTTAGGTAGCACAACATCTGGTTTAACAAGTTTCGTTTCGGATCTGTATTAGCGAGGGTCTATGGGTAACTGCTATTGCAATTGACTTTGCTTAGATATAGATTAGGCCTCATTGTCTTAAATAAATGAGTGGAAGGTTTATGTAGGTTAGTGTAGTCAAATGGTGGCCAAAATCAGATGCCGTGAGCAGCGTTTCCTTTTCCCTATGATGTGACTATAGGCAGGTTAATTCGAACTAACACTCTTAATGTCTAGATAATTTTTAGTTGAAGGTGATAAAAATATAGATTCATCTGTTTGCGATAACAAAATAATTGATTGGGAGGTCGCTCTCCGTGTATGTCACTTTAGAAATAAAAGATAATGAATCGTTAGGTAACAGATCAGGTTACACAAGTTTCGTTTCGAATATATAGGGTTAATAATTAGGATATATCAGGTTAAACAAGTTTCGTTTCGGACCTGTATTAGCGAGGGTCTATGAGTAACTGCTATTGGAATTAACATTGCTTAGATATAGATAAGGCACTCATTGTCTAAAATGAATGAGTGGAGGGTTTAAGTAGGTTACTGTAGTCAAATGGTGGCCAAAATCAGATGCCGTGAGCACCGTTTCCTTTTCCCTATGATGTGTCTATATGTAGGTTAATTCGAATTAACACTCTTAATCTCTATATACCTTTTAGGTGAAGGTGATAAAAATATATATTCAGCTGTTTGCAATAACAAAATAATTGATTGGGAGTAGTTCTCCGTGTATGTCACTTTAGAAATAAAAGATGAATCGTTAGGTAGCAGAGCATCTGGTTTAACAAGTTTAGTTTCGGACCTGTATTAGCGAGTGTCTATGAGTAACTGCTATTGGAATTAACATTGCTTAGATATAGATAAGGCACTCATTGTCTAAAATAAATGAGTGGAGTGTTTAAGTAGGTTAGTGTAGTCAAATGGTGGCCAAAATCAGATGCCGTGAATACCGTTTCCTTTTCCCTATGATGTGACTATAGGTAGGTTAATTCCAACTAACACTCTTAATCTCTATATACTTTTTAGGTGAATGTGATGAAAATATATATTCAGCTGTTTGCGATAACAAAATAATTGATTGGGAGTAGTTCTCCGTGTATGTCACTTTCGAAATAAGAGATAATTAATCGTTAGGTAACAAAGGATCTGGTTTAAACAAGTTTCGTTTCGGACCTGTATTACCAAGGGTCTATGGGTACTTGCTGTTGCAATTGACATTGCTTAGATATAGATAACGCACTCATTGTCTAAAATAAAGGAGTGGAGGGTTTAAGAAGGTTAGTGTAGTCAAATGGTGGCCAAAATCAGATGCCGTGAGCAGCGTTTCCTTTTCCCTATGATGTGACTATAGGTAGGTTAATTCGAAATAACACTCTTAATGTCTATATAATTTTTAGGAGAAGGTGATAAAAATATATATTCATCTGTTTGCGATAACAAAATAATTGATTGGGAGTCGCTCTCCGTTTATATCACTTTAGAAATAAAAGATAATGAATCGTTAGGTAGCAGAGCATCTGGTTAAACAAGTTTCGTTTCGGACCTGTATTAGCGAGGGTCTATGAGTAACTGCTATTGGAATTAACATTGCTTACATATAGATAAGGCATTCATTGTCTAAAATAAATGAGTGGAGGGTTTAAGTAGGTTAGTGTAGTCAAATGGTGGCCAAAATCAGATGCCGTGAGCACCGTTTCCTTTTCCCTATGATGTGTCTATAGGTAGGTTAATTCGAACTAACACTCTTAATATCTATATAATTTTTAGGTGAAGGTGATAAAAATATATATTCATCTGTTTGCGATAACAGAATAATTGATTGGGAGTCGCTCTCCGTGCATGTCACTTTAGAAATAAAAGATTATTAATCGTTAGGTAGCACAGCATCTGGTTTAAAAAGTTTCGTTTCGAACCTGTATTAGCAAGGGTCTATGGGTAACTGCTATTGCAATTGACATTGCTTAGATATAAATAAGGCACTCATTGTCTAAAATAAATGAGTGGAGGGTTTAAGAAGGTTAGTGTAGTTAAATGGTGGCCAAAATCAGATGCCGTGAGCACCGTTTCCTTTTCCCTATGATGTGACTATAGGTAGGTTAATTCGAATTAACAATCTTAATTTCTATATACTTTTTAGGTAAAGGTGATAAAAATATATATTCAGCTGTTTGCGATAACAAAATAATTGATTGGGATTCGTTCTCCGTGCATGTCACTTTCGAAATAAAAGATAATGAATCGTTAGGTAGCAGATTATCTGGTTTAACAAGTTTCGTTTCGGACCTGTATTAGCGAGGGTCTATGAGTAACTGCTATTGGAATTAACATTGCGTAGATATAGATAAGGCACTCATTGTCTAAAATAAATCAGTGGAGGGTTTAAGTAGGTTAGTGTAGTCAAATGGTGGCCAAAATCAGATGCCGTGAACACCGTTTCCTTTTCCCTATGATGTGACTATAGGTAGGTTAATTCCAACTAACACTCTTAATGCCTATATACTTTTTAGGTGAAGGTGATTAAAATATATATTCACCTGTTTGCGATAACCAAATAATTGATTGGGAGTCGTTCTCCGTATATGTTACTTTAGAAATAAAAGATAATGAATCGTTAGGTAGCACAGAAACTGGTTTAACAAGTTTCGTTTCGGACCTGTATTAGCGAGGGTCTATGGGTAACTGCTATTGGAATTAACATTGCTCAGATATAGAGAGGAACTCATTGTCTGAAAAATATGAGTGGAAGGTTTAAGTAGGTTAGTGTAGTCAAATGGTGGCCAAAATCAGATGCCGTGACCACCGTTTTATTTTCCCTATGATGTGACTATAGGTAGGTTAATTCCAACTAAAACTCTTAATGTCTATATACTTTTTAGGTGAAGGTGATAAAAAATATATTCAGCTGTTTGCGATAACAAAATAATTGATTGGGAGTCGTTCTCCGTGTATGTCACTTTAGAAATAAAAGATAATGAATCGTTAGGTAGCACAGCATCTGTTTAACAAGTTTCGTTTCGGACCTGTATTAGCGAGGGTCTATGAGTAACTGCTATTGCAATTAACATTGTTTACATATAGATAAGGCACTCATTTTCTAAAATAAATGAGTGGAGGTTTTAAGCAGGTTAGTGTAGTCAAATGGTCGCCAAAATCAGATGCCGTGAGCACCGTTTCCTTTTCCCTATGATGTGACTATAGGGCGGTTAATACGAATTAACACTCTTATTGTCTATATACTTTTTAGGTGAAAGCGACAACAATATATATTCAGCTGTTTGCGATAACAAAATAATTGATTGGAAATCGTTCCAAATGTATGTCATTTTAGAAAAAAAAGATAATGAATCGTTAGGTAGCAGATTATCTGGTTTAACAAGTTTCGTTTCGGACCTGTATTAGCGAGGGTCTATGAGTAACTGCTATTGGAATTAACATTGCTTAGATATAGATAACGCACTCATTGTCTAAGATAAATGAGTGGAGGGTTTAAGTAGGTTAGTGTAGTCAAATGGTGGCCAAAATCAGATGCCGTGAGCACCGTTTCCTTTTCCCTATGATGTGACTATAGGTAGGTTAATTCCAACTAACACTCTTAATCTCTATATACTTTTTAGGTGAAGGTGATAAAAAAAAATATATTCAGCTGTTTGCGATAACAAAATAATTGATTGGGAGTCGCTCTCCGTTTATATCACTTTAGAAATAAAAGGTAATTAATCCTTAGGTAGCACAACATCTGGTTTAACAAGTTTCGTTTCGGATCTGTATTAGCGAGGGTCTATGGGTAACTGCTATTGCAATTGACTTTGCTTAGATATAGATAAGGCACTCATTGTCTAAAATAAAAGAGTGGAGGTTTTAAGTAGGTTAATATAGTCAAATGGTGGCCAAAATCAGATGCCGTGAGCAGCGTTTCCGTTTCCCTATGATGTGACTATAGGTAGGTTAATTCGAAATAACACTCTTAATGTCTATATAATTTTTAGGTGAAGGTGATAAAAATATATATTCTGCTGTTTGCGATAACAAAATAAATGATTGGGAGTCGCTCTCCGTGCATGTCACTTTAGAAATAAAAGATAATGAATCGTTAGGAAGCAGAGCATCTGGTTAAACATGTTTCGTTTCGGACCTGTATTAGCGAGCGTCTATGAGTAACTGCTATTGGAATTAACATTGCGTAGATATAGATAAGGCACTCATTGTCTAAAATAAATGAGTGGAGGGTTTAGGTAGGTTAGTGTAGTCAAATGGCTGACAAAATCAGATGCCGTGAGCTGCGTTTCCTTTTCCCTATGATGTGACTATAGGTAGGTTAATTCGAACTAACACTCTTAATGTCTATATAATTTTTAGGTGAAGGTGATAGAAATATATATTCAGCTGTTTGCGATAACAAAATATTTGATTGGGAGTCGCTCTCCGTTTATATCACTTTAGAAATAAAAGATAATGAATCGTTAGGTAGCGGAGCATCTGGTTTAACAAGTTTCGTTTCGGACTTGTATTAGCGAGGGTCTATGAGTAACTGCTATTATAATTGACATTGCTTACATATAGATAAGGCATTCATTGTCTAAAATAAATGAGTGGAGGGTTTAAGTAGGTTAGTGTAGTCAAATGGTGGCCAAAATCAGATGCCGTGAGCAGCGTTTCCTTTTCCCTATGATGTGACTATAGGCAGGTTAATTCGAACTAACACTCTTAATATCTATATACTTTTTAGGTGAAGGTGATAAAAATAAATATTCAGCTGTTTGCGATAACAAAATAATTGATTGGGAGTCGCTCTCCGTGCATGTCACTTTAGAAATAAAAGATTATTAATTATTCTCCGTGTTTGTCACTTTAGAAATAAAAGATAATGAATCGTTAGGTAGCACAGCATCTGGTTTAACAAGTTTCGTTTCGGACCTGTATTAGCGAGGGTCTATGGGTAACTGCTATTGCAATTAACATTGCTTAGATATAGATAAGGCACACATTGTCTAAAATAAATGAGTGGAGGGTTTAAGTAGGTTAGTATAGTCAAATGGTGGCCTAAATCAGATGCCGTGACCACCGTTTCCTTTTCCCTATGATGTGACTATAGGTAGGTTAATTCCAACTAACACTCTTAATCTCTATATACTTTTTAGGTGAAGGTGATAAAAAAATATATTCAGCTGTTTGCGATAACAAAATACTTGATTGGGAGTCGCTCTCCGTTTATATCACTTTAGAAATAAAAGGTAATTAATCCTTAGGTAGCACAACATCTGGTTTAACAAGTTTCGTTTCGGATCTGTATTAGCGAGGGTCTATGGGTAACTGCTATTGCAATTGACTTTGCTTAGTTATAAATTATGCCTCATTGTCTTAAATAAATAAGTGGAAGGTTTATGTAGGTTAGTGTAGTCAAATGGTGGCCAAAATCAGATGCCGTGAGCAGCGTTTCCTTTTCCCTATGATGTGACTATAGGCAGGTTAATTCGAACTAACACTCTTAATGTCTAGATAATTTTTAGGTGAAGGTGATAAAAATATAGATTCAGCTGTTTGCGATAACAAAATAATTGATTGGGAGGTCGTTCTCCGTGTATGTCACTTTAGAAATAAAAGATAATTAATCGTTAGGTAGCACAGCATCTAGTTTAACAAGTTTCGTTTCGGACCTGTATTAGCGAGGGTCTATGGGTAACTGCTATTGAAATTAACATTGCTTAGATATAGATAAGGCACTCATTGTCTGAAATAAATGAGTGGAGAATTTAAGTAGGTTAGTGTAGTCAAATGGTGGCCAAAATCAGATGCCGTGAGCAGCGTTTCCTTTTCCCTATGATGTGACTATAGGTAGGTTAATTCGAACTAACACTGTTAATGTCTATATGCTTTTTAGGTGAAGGTGATAAAAATATATATTCAGATGTTTGCGATAACAAAATATTTGATTGGGAGTCGTTGTCCGTGTATGACATTTTCGAAAATAAGATAATGAATCGTTAGGTAGCACAGCATCTGGTTTATCAAGTTTTGTTTCGGACCTGTATTAGCGAGAGTCTATGGGTAACTGCTATTGCAATTAACATTGCTTAAATATAGGTAAGGCACTCATTGTCTAAAATAAATGAGTGGAGATTTTAAGTAGGTTAGTGTAGTGAAATGGTGGCCAAAATCAGATGCCGTGACCACCGTTTCCTTTTCCCTATGGTGTGACTATAGGTAGGTTAATTCGAACTAACACTCTTAATGTGTATATACGTTTTAGGTGCAGGTGATAAAAATATATATTCAGCTGTTTGCGATAAGAAAATATTTGATTGGGAGTCGTTCTCGGTGTATGTTATTTTCGAAATAAAAGTTAATGAATCGTTAGGTAGCACAGCATCTGGTTTATCAAGTTTCGTTTCGGACCTGTATTAGCGAGGGTCTATGGGTAACTGCTATTGCAATTAACATTGCTTAGGTATAGATAAGGCACTCATTGTCTAAAATAAATGAGTGGAGTGTTTAAGTAGGTTAGTATAGTCAAATGGTGGTCAAAATCAGATGTAGTGACCACCGTTTCCTTTTCCCTCTGATGTGACTAGAGGTAGGTTAATTCGAACTAACACTCTTAATGTCTATATACTTTTTAGGTGAAGGTGATAAAAATATATATTCAGCTGTTTGCGATAACAAAATATTTGATTGGGAGTCGTTCTCCGTGTATGTCATTTTCTAAATAAAAGATAACGAATCGTTACGTAGCAGAGCATCTGGTTTATCAAGTTTCGTTTCGGACCTGTATTAGCGAGGGTCTATGGGTAACTGCTATTGCAATTAACATTGCGTAGATATAGATAAGGCACTCATTATCTAAAATGAATGAGTTGAGGTTTTAATTAGGTTAGTGTAGTGAAATAATGGCCAAAATCAGATGCCGTGAGCTGCGTTTCCTTTTCCCTATGATGTGACTATAGGTAGGTTAATTCGAACTAACACTGTTAATGTCTATATACGTTTTAGGTGAAGGTGATAAAAATATATATTCAGGTGTTTGCGATATCAAAATAATTGATTGGGAGTCGTTCTCCGTGTATGTCACTTTAGAAATAAAATACAATGAGTTAATGCCTTTAAACTCATTGTGTACAAAAGAGTGCTTCTCAGAGGTAGAACATCATCAGTTCACGAATATTTTCTCAAAGATTATAGGATCTTTTTCAATATTTGACTATAATATTTGAATATAATGATGAAAATGGAGGCAGTGTTCGAAGGTAGAAGGGGCCTGAAGCGCCTCTACCTTTCGCCTGAAGCGCACTTGTACAGCAAGTTAGCACTTAATGCTACCTTTCGAGGTCAATTCTTCTTTCTGATGAGTTAGGAGTCAAGCGCGAGGATTCAAGGAAAAATGTGAGGTCTACAGGTGTTTCTTCCGTTGCCATCAGCTTATATGTTGACAGGGTCTTTTTCATTTCTTCTGTAAACTGACAGGGGTCTTCAGTGTGTGGTTTTTGTTTCTTCTGGGGAATTCTTTCATCTTCAGAACGTTTTCGCTTATTAATATGTGGCTTTCTTTGATGTCGTAAAAGATTTTCTTTTCTTCCAAACTCCATTGTACATTCTTCACATTTGTAGGTTTTTCTGGAGGTGTGGGTTAACTCATGACATCGGACGTCATCTCTCCTTGAGAATGTCGATTCGCATTAAGAGCACTTAAACAGGTTATTTCCATCATGATTTATTTCTCTTATGACGAATGAGATGGGTCTGATGAATGAAAACCTTCTCACATATATCACATGCATACATTATGAAACAGTGACTTGTAAAATAACTGATTTATACTACACGAGGACGTGGAGAACTATCATTACGGGCTTCTAACAGTTGAAAAAATCACGGAGACGCAGCAGTAGAGAACTGTCACGGAGACAATCACGGAGACGCAGCAGTAGAGAACTGTCACTGTCAACGTCTGACAACAGAATGAGGATTCTCGTAGATCGTAGATCGGTTATTGATTTTTCAGAGTCGCAGGTACATGGGTACCTATAACTTCTTCCATCTGAATCTGTGCCTATTTGGCATCAGTGTAAACACAACAAAATAAATAAACCATTAATGGTGTGTCCCGAAGGACAATAAAGATAAACAGTAAAAACAGTAAGGATGCACAAGAGACCTAAAATGGATGACTATCTTTGCTGAAAGCCATCATGTGGATTGCTTTGAACAGCTTCAAAGAAACAGCGTGATAAGAACTTGATATAAGAGTAAATATGGTCGATGCCCAGATCTTTGTGGATTTGTCTGTTTGTTACAAACCAAGAGGCATCGACCGCACATCTCAGGATCTTGTTCTGCAAGACCTGAATCTTGTTGTATATTGGTGACATAGTGTTTTGTATTTGAGTGCCATTATTCCAGGATCCGCCTTCGAATATTTTTAAGTCGCCTATCGAAAAAAAAATAAAAATTACCGTGCTCTTTTCATTTTTAAATAAATATTTCAAAGTAAAATATCTTTAATATATTTTAAATACTCAAATTGCAGTGCTGTTTGATGAAGAAAAATCTATTTCTAATTTTAGTAACAGTGGGTTATACCAATCGACACTAGAAATCATAAGTAAATAAGCATAACTTTGAAATTAATCATCTCAAATTAATTTTTATTTTTTGTAGCAAGATTAGGAATGACTTTAAGAGGTAACGAAAAATATTAGAAATACTCGTGTAATTCGTCACAAATATTCTCAAAAATTCATATCTAACGTTCGATTGTTTCGAAATAATTCCAGAAACACCAAACAGAATCCATTGTCAATTTGGTTTATTGGTCTAATAAAATGAATTGTTTAGATTATCCGGTGCTAGTTTCCTTTCAGTGCAAGGCTTTCCTCTTCTAACATCTTTCCATCGAAAGGTCATCTTTCACCTCAGCCATATGATTTAGGAAGGATCGTGCTGGACTTACCTGAACAGCAACATATTCATTTCTTCGGCAACAAGGTACGAAATCAATTCTTTCTCTAACTTCAATTTACTCAATTTTATTTCTAATCAATCATTTTTCTGTTTGACTTAGATGGTAGGGGAAGTTGCGGATTGCCTATTAGTCCTTCGAAAACTCCCCGATAACACAGACCTTAAGTTTGGCATTACATTTGAAGTGCCTAATTCAACACCTACAGATTCACACTTTACTGTATATCAGAATAATCAACAAATACCGCCTCAAGCAGCTGTTTGCCACAGAATAGAACTGTTAATGAAATCAAAAATATAATTGTCCTCAAAAGTATTCTCATACGGTAATAATACGGTAATACAAAACTATATTCATATGGTAAAATAGTTCATAGAAGATATATGTCGCGAGAGAAATACATATAATTGTTTTATATTTCGTAGCGTATGAGAATAATAAATTTCAAATATGTAAATCAGTCTCGTTTCTAAATATTTAAGCTGTTAAAGGTTTCTAATTGCTTATCAAAGTGTAACCGTTGGTTAAAATGGCTTTGAATGTAAATCTCATTGCTCTTCTCACTGCTAGAAATCTCCTTTGCAAAAAATGCTGCAATGTCATACCACTTTTCGCGGAATATTGCATTCGTATACCACTGTTCGCGGAATAATGCCTTGGTTTTGTTGCCGGATTCCAAAAACAATGCTCTTTTATTAATATGTCGTTATATTATTCTTTCATCTTTGTGCCTTTTTCTCCCTTCCATTCGAACATTTCAAATAATTTTTAGGTATTTTTCCACTTAAAAGTGAGGCCCTCCTTGAGTTGTTGGGTTGGGTTGTTTTACCTGTGAGCGGCACTTTTTTGCACACCATGGGCTAAATGGCCAGGTCACATGAACCCCGAAGGCTCAGAAAAGGTTGGGGTAAGGGACCCACTGGAACAGCTGTTGGGAGACAGATGGTAGCCTCCCGTCAAGGCCATCCAGCGTGTTCTTTAACGTGCACAGGGTATGTCTCTCCCGCACACGGGGCCACGACTTAACGTCCCATCCGACGGACGGCGGCCTTTCCAAGCCCATCGGTGTCCCCTACTGACCGTGGGCAGGGCGGGGAAATTTGGCGGAGATAAATCTCAACGCTGACCCAGCTGGGACTCGAACCTGGGAACTACAGATTACGAGCCTGGCGCGCTACCGATTGAGCCACTGGGGTTTGGGATCTTTCGGTAAAGTACATCGGGAATAACAGAATGTCAAAATCTGACGAAATAAATACTCGATCGTTTGCCGCGGCCTCTGAGAGAGAGCGTCGAGTAAGCAATGACCTTTGCATCACCATTAAATTTCTCGTGTTCAAACTGTGTAAAATGTCGGAGGGAGGGAAGAATACACAAAACTAACCATTAGTGCAGGGAACAACATAATATACAGATTAAAAGTGATACACGAGCTGTCACAATTTGTGTAGAGACGAAGCCACGGGCCAAGTGGGAACCTGATTTTTAAACTGATCATTATGGCAAACAGGGGACGCTGTGCAGGAAATTTGGACCGTGCAGACGAATATCACGGGAGACATAGAGCGGCAAAATCTGTGTTAACGGAAATAAAGTAGATGATCCTTGTAACAAAATTACAAGAAGGTTCTGCAGGAGAGTTGTAGTAGATAAATAAAAATGTTTTATAGCTGGTCTTGTACCGATGAGAGCAAGTTCTAACATTTTTTTTAAATTTAATCTGTCGGAAAATATTTCCATTAAATTCGCTCAACAGATAATAAATTCTGATTGGTGCTTTAATGGATGTTTTTTAGCATCTTGATCCCTCTTTTTCCTTCCACACTAACTGCCTAAGTGTGGAGGGGTTTTCTCCAGGTTAGAGCAAAACACTCTGACATGGATGGTGCCTTGACGTGGCGTCAGAGCTTTTCACTAAACCATCC
The DNA here is from genome assembly GCA_038380435.1 of Ryuthela nishihirai. NCBI lineage: Eukaryota > Metazoa > Arthropoda > Arachnida > Araneae > Heptathelidae > Ryuthela > Ryuthela nishihirai. Next base: position 95,069,632 of record JAWZYU010000009.1, read on the forward strand.
GGCAGACATCATTCCAACAGCATTTTCATTATTTTTTGAGAACTTTCTATTATATAATTAGTATATCATTTAATCCGCGCTTAATGAATGATTTCAAAGTCAAAATATGAAAGAAATTCCCAATAACTACATATTGCTCTATTAATCTATTTTATTGCTTCATTAATATTTTCTTTCCAATTAAATTTGTTGACGATAACAACTTCCAAACACTTTGCAAACATGATAACAGTAAACTAAATGCTTTTGATTCTAGATGCTTACATAGTATCTTAGGCATTAGGTAGTTTAACTTTGTAACTGATGATGAGGTTAAGCAAAGTAGTCGGCAACCTCCTTTAAGCAGCATATTGTGCAGAGAGAGACTTTGCTGGATTGGCCATGTTGCCCATATGGATAATTATAGATTGGCGAATAGGGTTATAAACATTGTGCCTAAAGGCTTCAGAAAGAGGGGGAGACCAAGGATGTGATGGGCAGACAATGTCAAACAGGACCTTATTAGAATTGGTGTGCTGTGGCCAGATGCAGTAGATGTAGCTCAGGACAGACTTGCCTGGAGAACTAAATTGTACGGTCTGGTTGGACCTCCGTAGCCCATGGCTGCTTGAGAACGATGATCATGATGATGATGATGTAAGTGATAACCTATTTAATGTGACTTCATTAATCTATTAATCTTCCTATGCACTGTCTTCGAATGTTATGCTTTTCGTGGCCCTTTATTGATTTTTCTACTCTCTAGCTATTTTTATTTGTACGCAGGTGTTGTTTACAATTTTGACTTATCTTTGATATACAAGCAAAATGTGGAAAATGGTGATGGGAAAGAAGCGAAAAGATGGCGGTGATCGAATCTAGATACAATACCTTTCACTGAAGTTGCCCGAAATGCTAATAAAGTGCAGCACTAACACCTGAAAACTCTCAGATATTGTTTTCAATCCGGCAGTGTAACTTCAGGAAGAGATTGCATGTAGATATGGTGAGTCGGATCTAGGGAATGGGCTGCTGGAGGGATCTAGGGGATGCTCCCCCCCGAGAATGCTAATAAGGGTAATGAAGGCCGAAAGTTATTACATTTGTTCATATTTCTCGTATTTGTAGGGGAAATTTTTAAATGCTTCTGAAACAGAGAGAGGAAAATACTATTCTGTAATGGAAATAAAGTTTCATTGCCATCCCCTTTTATTTTTTTCTTGATCGATTGCGTCACTTCCCCCCTCTATTTCTAAATCGTGGCCTCTATACATATCCACTGAGTGAACATTGAATTATAATCACTGAATTATGATCACCCCCTCATCCACGTTATATCAGTAGAAGCTAAATACGAAGCTCTATAACTTCTTAAATAAGCATTTTACGAGAAAATATCACTGAAGATAAATTAAAGAACTTATTCAAGTCTACCTTAATCTTGATTTTGAACCTTATTTGTTTGGTATGTAAAGAGTTATGGAAGTTTTAATATTAGCGACAGCAATGCAAAATATTAGAATTTATCTCAGAATTATAATTTGAATATTAATTATAGAATACTAACTCAGAATTATAATTTGAATACTAATTATAATTTGTATAAGAAGCATTATTTTAAACCATTTAATGCAATGGATGTATATTTAAAAAGTTTGTGTACACGCTTCTGATAATTCAAATTTTCTTAAGATTCGCCTTATTGGAATTAAATATTCAAGCTTCCATTTCATAACTCTTTAAATACAATGGAAATATTGTTGAAAAACGAGATTTAGATACATTTGATTGAGATCTTTAATTTATCTTCAGTCACATTTTCTCATGAAAAGCTTATTTTAGAAGTTATAAGAGCTTCGAAATTAGCTTCTATTGACATAACATGGATGGGGATGGTCATAATTCAATGACCACTCAATGTATATAGGTGTGTGTACTATTTCATTAGAGCTGTTTGTGAGAATGGTAGTAGAGTAGGTTTGGTGATAAAAGAGAGAAATGTAAAGTGGTGAAAATTGGTCAGGCAGGCTGTGATTCAGTTAAACTGAATGTTTGCAGTCTTGAGCAGGTATCACATTTTAATTATTTTGGGAGCTATGTAACAGATAATGGTGTGCGGCATGAGATTAACAGACGAATAGGGATTGCTACCGGTACTTTTAATTTTCTATGGAAAGTGTGGAGAAATAGGCGTATACACCTAACGACTAAAATTAGACTATAATAATTTGGTCCTCTCTAGGGTTAGTTATAGTAGTGAAACTTGGACGCTTTGTAAACAAGATAACAGGAAACTAGATGCTTTCGATTCTAGATGCTTAGGCAGTATCTTGGGAATTAGGTGGTTCAACTTTGTAACTAATGATGAGGTTAGGCAAAGCAGTCGGTAAGCTACTCTGAGCAATCTACTGTGCAGAGATAGACTCTGTTGGTTTGGGCATGTTGCCCGTATGAATAATTATAGATTAGCGAATAGGGTTATGAACAGTGCGCCTAAAAGCCTCAGAAAAAGGGGAAGATCTAGGATGCGGTGGGTTTTGTTAGAATTGGTACACATCAGCCAGATGCAGCAGATGTAGGCTCAGGACAGAAGTGTTTGGAGAATTAAATTGCACAATCTGGTTGGACTTCCGTAGCCCATGACTGCTTGAGGATGATGATGATATTATTTAATTACTATAATATCAGTAAACTTTGTTTGAATTGAATATTAGAAGAGATTCCTTCCATTTTGTGCATAAAGCCCTGTTAAAAAGAAATTCACCAGTGACTGAATTATAAATTTCGGATGTCATTCCCCAAATTCCATAAAATTCGTTCTCAACTGTCCAAGATCAAATTATTTTGATGTACGACAAGTTTTCATAGAAAGCACATAGTTCTTTCGTAAGCTAAAAACATCTCATTTTCTGTGTAAATACATACTGTGAAATGATGTCGAAAATATTCTTCATAAAAATATTGCTATGCATGAAATGTATATAGTTTTTGATTATATTAATATGAATAATCAGCATTAAATAATAATATTGATAATCAGCATTGAATATTAATATTGATAATCAGCATTAAATATTAATATTGATAATCAGCACTGAATATTAACATGTCGTTCCTATTTACTAAGTCATCAATGTTCAAATGTATATTATTTTATGTTAGATGTTTGTTAGAATTGTAAAAATACACGCTCTATATGCAGTAAAAATATCACAGCGCAGCACTACTAGCACTCTTATGACGCCATTCAATTATATACAATTTTTCACGCATAAAAGTTGCTCTTAATTTAGTACGAAATTTTTCAAATTATAATTTGCATAATTATCCAAAATTTGGTTAAATGTTTTTTGTTGCAATACTCTCTTTAAAATAAAATACATAATTTTATATATATATATAATACATATATATGTTTCGTTTAACCTCGATTATCCGGATTTTCAATTGTCTGAATTACGTACATCATCTATTAATCCGAATAAACCAATTTTTACTGTATATATATATATTTGTGTATATACATATACTGAACAGAAAAATGTAAACTTTCAAAAATGGAAATGGAATTCAAAAGTGGAATTCTTTCAATGGAAAGTCAAATTCAAAAATCCATAATATATACAAAAAACATTTCATAGGAAAATAAGACTAAATAACTTTAAATCTCATTCAAACCTATCTATATCCGATTTTCCAAAAATATTTGTTGGGTATTAAAGTCTTATGGAAGCTCGAATACTTAAAGCAGCAAAATCAGGCCTAAAAAGCATGAGTAAAACTGGTAATTACTGAAAGAACTATTTCCACACAATTCTAAAACCTACACTTATTTTATTAAATTGTTTCAAATAATACTTTTTCTTAGGTTTTAATTAACTTCTGAGGTGAATTGTAATTATTGACATCATTACTATTCAATATTCAAATTTCTATAAAGCTCTAAGTATTGAACGGATATTGTACAAAATCTAAATTTAGACAGTTCAAGTGATTTCTTACGTTTATCTACAGATATGTAATCCCATAAATATTTTATTTAACCAGTTACGGAACCTCGAACTGATTCTCCATTGACATAAAATGAGGATTTTTTTCCATTTTTTCTGTCCACTGCCTACATTGTTTTCATGTCGTTCGAAAAAATAATGATTTTGGAAATGGATAGCACTTCAGTCCCCCCCCCCCCCACCATCCATCCTCCTCCTCCATATAATATCAATGTCTGTGCCATTACAGTTCCACCATTGGTGTTCGAAGAGTTATTTTTCTTTTAGGAATATTAATCATGAATTTCTGATTTATTTCAGATTACTAAGTGCACAATGGATCATTGTGTAAGTAGTATTTATTCTCAGTTATAAAAATAATTCAGTCGGGTGCAGAAGATAAATCACATTCCCAAATCCAACAAGACTTTCTCTCAAAGAAGAGGATGTTCACGATTTTTTTCAATTCCCAAGGAGTGGTAGCGCGTTGAATACTTACCTGAGAAAATGACTATAAATGGCCAATACTACACCAACTACGTTTTGACCAAAGTGATTAAAGAGATGAAGGAAGCAGCGTCCAACAAGAGAGGTTCTCGGTGATTAATGCCAGTGCTCACAACATCCGTCACGTTACGGCCAATTTGGAACAGGTAAAAATCAAACAGCTACCTCACCCTGCATATTCACCCAATCATCTACCTCGTGATTTTTGATTATTACCAAAAATGAAAAAGAAACTTGCTCGGAAGTATTTTTCGATGGTGCAAGATCTTGCGAAACGCATTCACTCAGAGTTGCGTAGTATTCCCCAACAGAAATACCACCAAGCGTTCCAGAATTGGCGTAGACATCTTCAACATTGCACAGATGCTGGAGTCTACTTTCAAAGACACTAAGAATTTTCTTGCGGTAACCGCAACGGTTTTTGTTCTGCAGATGAATGCAAGAACTTATTGAATGCCCCTTTTTGAATGAAAATTTTTACGATTTTGAATAACAAATTAGTTTGAAATGGAAATGTCGCTATGAGTTATGCGTTCCGGTTGGGCAGTATTACCTCTGAGAGGCACTATTTTTTTGTACACAATGGGCTAAATGGCCATTTCACAAGCATCCCGAAGGGTCAAAGATTATTAAGAGAAGGGGAACCACTGGAGAGCTGTTGGGATACAGACAGTCCCTTCCCGTCAAAACCATCCAACGTGTCCTTTAACGTGCACAGGGTGTGGCTCTCCCGCATACGAGGCCATGGTTTAACGTGCAATCCGACGGACGGCGGCCTTCCCAATCTCATCGGTGTCCCTTACTAACCGAGGGCAGGAAAAGGACTATTGCGGATATAAATCTCGAAGATGGCCCAGCTGAGACCCAAAATTAGGAACTGCAGATTACGAGCCTGGCGCGCTACCGATTAAGCCGTGTGCGGAGTGTGCCGTGGCCCCGTGTGCGGGAGAGTCATACCCTGTACACGTTAAAGAACACTCTGGATGGCCTTGACGGGAGGCTACCATCTGTCTCCTAACAACTGTTCCAGTGGGTCACCTCCCCCAACCTTCTGTGAGCCTTCGGGATCCTTGTGACCTGGCCATTTAGCCCATGGTGTGCAAAAAAAGTGCCTCTCAGAGGTAAAACAACCCAACCCAACCCAGAGACATGGAGACAAAATACGTTTACGAAGATCATACTGTTATTGAATAGTAATGTATTGAACATAATATGCTGAATTTTGTGAAAACCGATTTTTTGCACTATCTTTGCAAATATTATCAGTAGAGCAAAGCAAATGTAGTTTTGTATTCAGCACCACTCATATATCCAAGAAACACGAAAACGATAGCATAAACAATTTCTTGTTACATATTGTTATTAAATGTGCTGGGAGAAGGACATCCATTATGCCATTTAGCAAATGCTCCTGCAGTCATTACGTAATGTCTTATCAGATTAAAACTTAATTTCTTCAATAATATCATTCAATAATATTAGTGAATAACTTTTGGGAGACTTGTTTTGAGGGCAACAATGTGAAATAAATGCATTGTGTTTAAATCTTAACTATTGTGATCTTATAATGAAGTTAAACAGATGTTAAAAATAAAAGAAATCAATATATTAGAACCTTGAGATAGCAATAGAAATATGCTTTCTGTTATTTTCGATATACAGTGGGTTTCTATAAACTAAGGAACAATCCGAAAACTCGTTGAATCTGCTCCATGTTAATCAGAAGATAAGTATATATAAACACTCTGCCTAAGAATAACAATTGAGAAATAAGTTAAAAAAATAGTAAGTGCCTACAAAGAAGAGTCAAAACATTATGACCACCTGCCTATATATGATGTTGGTCCTCCACGTGCCGCCAAAACAGCTGCTACCGATTAAGGCATGGACGCTACAGGATTTCTAAAGGTGTCTTGTGGTGTCTGGTACCAACACGTTACTAGCAGATTCTTTAACTCTTGTAAGTTACGTGGTTGAGCCGCCGCAGATCGAATATGCTGTTCCAACACAAACCACATATGTTCGATTGGATTGAAGTGTATATACACATAATAATAATAATATTGATAATATAATAATATAATAATTAATAATTAAAATATAATAATAAAATTGAATATATATATATATATATAAACATAGGCTTGGTATGCAATGGACAAAGATGACTCACTTGGTAAGCGATGGCTAAAAATGATTCACTTGGTAAGCGATGGATAAAGATGACTCACTTGGTGAGTGAAGGATAAAAATAACTCACCTATTAAGTAATGGATATAGATGATTCGCTTGGTAAGCGATGGCTAAATATGACTCACTTGGTAAGCGATAGATAAAAATGACTCACTTGGTGAGTGAATTATAAAGATAACTCACTTCATAACTGATGAATAAAGATTATTCGCTTGGTAAGCGATGGCTAAAGATGACTCACTTGGTGATAAAGATTGGTGATAAAGATTGGAGGAGACTCACTTGGTAATAAAGATTGGAGGATAAAGATCTCGCCTGGTAAGTGATGGATAAAGATGATTCGCTTGGTAAGTGATGGCTAAAAATTATTTATTTAGTGAATGAAGGATAAAGATAACTCACCTGGTAAGTGATGGATAAAGATAATTAACCTGGTAAATGATGGGTAAAGATAACTCACCTGGTAAGTGATGGTTAAAGATGATTCGCTTGGTAAGCGAGGGATAAAGATGACTCACCTGGTGAGAGTTTTTGTTTTTTGTTACATATCACATTTATTCTCAATGGCGTTCAGATCCAGGATTTGTGGTGGCCAGGGAAAATGGTGGAAGTCGCTGTCATGCTCTCTGAACCACTGCTGAACTCTCTTTCGCTATGGACAGTAGCATGTCTTCATGAAATGCCGTCACCTGCTGGATAAAACATCGACATTGCAGGATGGATTTGATCGGCAACAATGTTCAGAAAATCCTTGGAGGACACCCGATCTTCCACCAATATCAGGGGACCAGTTCCGAACCAACAGAACGCGCCCCACACCATGACACCGCCTCCTCAACCTTGAGTTGTGTTTACAAGGCAAGTTGAGTCCATTGCTTCATGGGGCTCTAGCCAAATTCTCTACCTACCGTCGGTACCAAACAAGGTGTACCGTGACTTCTCGGTCCACATAATTTTTTTCGTCTTCCAGTGTCCAGTCACTGTGTTCCTCTGACACCACTGTATTCCCTGCGCATAGTTTGCTGAGATATGAGTCGGGAACAGCCTTCATTGAATGCTCTGTCAATTCTTGCACACAGAAAGTCCTGTTTCTCTGTACAAGCCTTCTCAGACGACAGCGATCTCGTTCCTGACAGATTCTCGTCGTGCCGTACTTGCGTCTCTTAGACAAGCAATGTTGGTTATTTTTCCACTGATTAAAAACCCGAGATATCTTACCTTTTGAGAAACCAGTGAGTTCTATTGTTTTAAAAATCGTCGCTCCAGCCAGAGGGGCATCCACAATAAGCCCTTTATCGAACCGCGAAAGATCCTTTCTTTTTCCCATTGCGATCAACATTACTGTCGATTACTCAATAGATCACGTGATGATGCACGTGACCAGGTATTTTGCATGTACACTGCTCAAGAGACGTTTACGTGCATTTGCATAAGGTTTCTAATTCAGTGGCGGTGAGTGTATAATACAATATATTTTTTCTAAGTAACGTATGTTGATATATATAAATTAGTATAATGATTAATTTTAAAAATTACCAGTAAAAATAACAGAAATAAAATTATAAGAAAGGTGTATATAAATAGACCCACTTATGCTGACGTCATATTCAGTGGTATGGCCTTGTGTCTAGGTTGTGTTAATCTAGCACTCATAGATCATGGTTTGAACTCCATTTCCCTTCGAAGGATATGTCAGAGGTCAAATTTCGGATATTACTCGGCATCTAAGACCGGGATGACCCCTAGGTACAAATATTCAGAGCTCTGCCATTTGTGTATCATAGTTAGAACTAGCGTCATCCCTTGTCAGTCATTCATTAAGTCAATCACTCACAATCTGAAATATACATTAGATATTTTAAAACGATACAACTAACTATTTATTTTTAAAAGTCAGAAGTTAATCTGAAATATTTGTGCAATTATTCTTGTGTAATATAAATAAATATATATTTTTATTTCATTTTTTTTGTAAATGGCAATAATGAGAGCAAATAATGGTCAGAAACACACTGCAACCCGAAATGTTCAATCAATTTGAGAGTTGGAAAATGCGAATTATGGGCGGATGTTAAAGGTGGCGCTCCGAACAGTGGTATGAAATCATTTATTTGAGTTGTTTTGCCTCTGAGCGGCATATTCTTGGCACACAATGGGTGTTTTCTAAAAAAAGGTTTTTCAAAAATTGTTGCCAGATATTTTTTCTGAATTCAGTAATCAACCATAGTGTTGGGATGTTTTTTTGAGCGACTGTGCATCTTTTCATGACAGCGGTATATCCCTCTAGTAGTGCCTTCTATCAGCAGGATAATGCGCCGTGACACACTACCCGGATTGTTCGAGAATGATTCATGGAACACGAGGAAGACTTCCAGATCTCCAAATTCCCCAGACATCAATCCAATCGAGCATCTATGGTGTGTGTTGAAACAGCATATACGATCTGCGCAACTCAACCACGTAACTTAAAAGAGTTAAAAAGGATCTGCTACTAACGTGTTGGTACCAGATAATACAAGACATCTTTAGAAATCTTATGGTCCCCATGCCTCGCCTATGAGCGAAATTCTTTTGCACACAATGGGGAAAATGCCAGGTCACACGGAACCCGAAGGCTCAGAGAAGGTTGCGATTGAGAACCCACTGCAAGAGCTGTTGGGGGACAGATGGTAGCTTCAGATCAAGGCTATCCAGCGTGTTCCTTAATCTGCACAGAGTATGGCTTTCCAACACACGGGGCAAAGGATTAACATCGCATCCGAAGAACGGCGGCCTTTCCAAGCCTATCGGTGTCACCTACTGACTGTGGGCAGAAGGGAAATTTTGCGGACAGAAATTTCAACACTGTCCCAGCTGGGACTCGAACCTGGGAACAGAGATTACGAGCCACCCCATCCCGTTAATGTGCATAGTCTGAATTTCAAATTACATAGCGACCATTTCAATTACTTCTCAATAATTGAAAGGCTTCATTTCATTTTCAGCAGTAATAAACAAGACAAAACATCAAGCAACTATCGTTACGTATAGGAATATCTATTACATTATTACTTAACTGATATAAACCGTGTCATAATTATATATATATATAGATGACTCTGACTGATTGACTTAATGACTGACCGAGAGGGAATAACGCTAATTCTAACTATGATGCAAACTGGTGGAGCTTTGAAAATTTGCACCTAGGGGTAATCAGGATCGTAGATCTCGGGTAAAATCAGATATTTGACCTTCGACCTGTCTTTCAAGGTCAAATAGAGTTCACGTAGAGGTTAAACCATGATCTACGAATGCTGGAAACGGAAAAATTGGTTTCTGGGGGTGTTTCGGGTTATAGATGTCGAAAATTCGGAATATTCGCTTAGTATTCATATAATTTAGTATTACCAGGCCATTTGTTTATTAAAACATTTCATAATCATATTCTTCAGAAATAATTATATAAGAAAGAAGAAATATCTACGGAATTTTTTAATTATACTGCTTCATTTATGAATTTATAATTATATTTCTTGCGATATTTCCCAGTTTAATATATATTGATAAATATAACATTATAGAATATTTTGTGTTTGCATATGGTTCATTTTTTTGCAGAATTTTAACTTTGTCAGTACTACCGTCACCTCATAAAACAGAAGGCCGAACAACTAAATTATGACGTCACCATACGTAGTCCTAAAAAACCAAAATAATTTTGATATATTTAAATCTATTATTTTATCTGGTGCATTTTATTACTAAATTGTATACTAATATCTACTTATAAATATACATTTGGAAAAAAATTATTCACATGTATTAGAGTTATGATAATGCTAATAAAATGCTAATAATTATGAATAATTTCCTTTCTGAAAAATTGGTGCATTGGTAAATATGCATTAATATAAAGATCAGTATTTAAATATCACCAGTAATAAAAACAGAAATAAAATATATAAGTGATATCCAGATTTTCATTAACGGCTATCTTTTAGGATAGCAGGCAGCCAATTTTGCTCTCCTCGTGTTATCATCGTTAGAACTACCTATGCTGACGTCATAATCCGTTGTTCCGGCTTCTGCTATATTATTAAAAGTCAATCAGTGCCTTCAACACCACTTAATTTCTAGCCTACCACCAAGACCCTTATTTCACCTTGAATGCAACAGCGGATCTGAATCAACACCACCAATAACAAAAGACCAGTGGACTATATTTGTGACGTGCGGTTAAATAGTCTTACCATATAGCAAATTCTTATATTTTTATACTGATATTACTATTGGTGAACACTTGTGCTAATTTTATACTAACGTTTATAGTATAAAATTTGTAATTAGACTATAAATATATTTTATTTAGAATGAAAATTATTCGTATTTATTACCAGTTATTATAATGCATATTAATACAAAACTTTCTTCGAAATAAAATATATTTATAGAAAAACATTAGTATAAATGTTAGCACAACAGTTCACCAGTAATAATATTAGAATAAAAAATATAAGAACTGTCTATATCGTAGAACTACTTACGCCGACTTCAGAAATTCGGAGCTGTGGCTTTCTGTTAATCGGAAGTATTGTACGAATTTTCCTCTTATTTCTTAGTTCTACTGCAGGAAATAGCCCTACTAACAAATTTTTAGCTGTCCAGCACTGTTATATCGAAATTCAATCTTTAACCACAAAGGACCCATCGCATCCGAAATTTGGCACATTTTTTGAGATCTACGACTAGAATTCCTTCACTGTCAAAAATTTACAGCCCTCTAATCACCGGAAGATTTATATTTCACCTTTGACCTCGATGGACCCATTACATCCGAAATTTCGCAAGATTTCCGAGACCTACGACTCAAAATATCTGCAAGAAACATTTTTTAGCTCTCTAGCACTAGTATATCTAAATCTGACCTGTTACCTCGATGGATCCACGGATCCGAATTTCGTAATATTTCTGAGTTTCACACCCCAAAGTATTCATCACCTGTCAGTCACTCATTAAATCAGTCATTCACAATGTAATATACATTTGGTATTTTAAAACGATACAACTAGCGATTTTTTTAAGAAAAAAAGTCAGAAGTTAATTTGAGATATTTCTCCAATATTCTTGTGTATCTGAGAAACTATTTTTTTCATACTTTTTGTAAAAGGTAATAAGAGAGTTATATGGTGGTTAGCGCGCTTGGCTACTGATCTACGGGACCTGGGTTCGAGCCCCGGATAAGGCATGGATGTTACGTGTCGTTTGCTGAGGTCCTGCCATCCTCTCAGACCTTCTACTCTGGCATATAAACTGACAGGCTCCTGTCAGACCTCTGTGGCAAGCAGCTGCTTGAGGGGGTATTTATTTTATTTTATGCACACTGGAACTCGAGATGTTCAATCACTTTGAGAGTTGCAAAATGCGAATTACGAACCGCTGTTAAATATGGCGCTGCGAGTAGTTGTATTGAATCATCTATTTCAGTTCTTTTATCTCTGAGCGGCACTTTTTTGGCACACAATGGGCTAAATGGCCAGGTCACAAAGGCTCAGAGAAGTTGAAGAGCGGGGCCCACCGGACAGCTATTGGAAGAAAGATGGTAGCCTCCCGTCAAAGCCATCCAGCGTGTTCTCTACGGTTAGTTTGTTTTACCTCCGAATAGTATTTTTTCCACATAGAAGGTGAAATACCCAAATCACAAGGATCACGAGGGATCAGTGAAGGTTGGGGGAGGTGACCCACTGGACAGATGTTAAGAGATAGATGGTAGCCTCCTATCAAGGGCATCCAACTTGTTCTTTAAGGTTGGTATGTTTTACCTCCGAACAGCACTTTTTGCACAATAGGTTAAATAGGCCAAGTCACAACGACTCCGAAAGTTCAGAACAGGTTGGGGGAGGGAACCCACTGGACATCTGTTGTGAAATAAATGGTAGCCTCCCATCAAGGTCATCCAGCGTGTTCTTCAAAATGCATGGAATGGAATGTCTCTCACTCACAAGGAACCACGGCTTAAAATCCCATCCGACGGATGGCAGACTTGGAAATCTCGTCAGTGTTCCTTACAGACCGAGGGTAGGGCGGGGAGTTTTGCGGAGATAAATATCAACGCTGGCCCAGGTGAGACACAAACCTGAGAACTGCAGATTATAAGCCTAGTACGATACCGACTGAGCCACCGAGCCTCATGACCGTCCTTTGCATTGTGCCACGGCTTAACATTACATAGATGGACGGCATCCGTTCCAAGCCAATTGGGGTCTCCTTTCTCACCGAGGATAGGTGGGGAGTTTTGCGGAGATAAACCTCAAAGGTGGCCCAGGCGGAACTCGAACCTCGGAACGGTATTTTATCAAGCATGGCATATTGATGACTAGGTCAACCTCTAGTCCTTGGGGCAGTGGTAGGTCAGTAGGTAGCGTGTCAGCTCGTAATTTGAAGTTCCGTGTTCGAGACCCGCTGGCTCACATTTGACGTTTATCTCCGCAAAAGGTTCCCCTGCTCTCGGTCAGTAGGGGATACCAATGGCCTTGGAATGGCAACCGTCCGTCTGATGCAACATTACGCCGTGGTCACGTGCGTGGGAGAGACATATTCCATGGATTTTAAAGAACACGCTGGATGGCATTGAGAGGAAGCTACCAGTCCAAAAAACTGTCCAGTGGGTCACCTTATCCAACCTTCTCTTAGCTCTCACAATCCTTGTGACCTGGATAGTTAACCCATTGTGTTGTAAAAAAAGTGCCACTCAGAGGTAACACAACCCAACCCAAACAACTAGTATTAGAATCATCTGCTATATCGATGCATTTTTAATGCAACTGTTTGGTGAAAAAAAAAAAACAATAAGCATACTTTTAAAGCAGTTACTGCAGTGATATCGTAGAAAATCCTAAAACATTTCTCACATCACTTAATTGCAACCCATAAATCTACCACTGAAAAGATTATATGTATTCTTTAATATTAGATGGTTTCATTCATTCAAAAATCTGATTTTCCCTTACGTTTCAAATATCGCGGATAAGTTCCTTGTCTATTCGGGAACATCAGTACCAAAGGTTTAATAAAAACACTGTGATGGAAAAGGATAATGATATGAATAAAGTGTACAATACCTCGGACACTGCGAAAGAAGAAAATTACCTTCAAAAAATGAACTTGTACTAAGGCCTGTAGCAAGAGAGTCCCTGTTTACAGTCCTTCTTTTTACAGGTCATTAAGAAGAATTTGGAATAATGCGTGAAATATAAATAACATTTTTATTTCTATTACTAACATTCTGAAAGGGGGGGGGGGATTTCTCACTTGTCCACCCACTCCCCTATATTCGCCCCTGCTTCTAGTAGAACAAATACAGAATTTTTCTTAGATTTCTGCGCAAAAGAATTTTTTTGTTTTAATGCTTATGATATATTTCTATAAGAATATATCCTATCAAAATAGAGAGTTTCAATACTATGTCAGCAGGGATCTAAATTCGAAGCTATGTAACTTCTAACTGAATGAATAAATTGTTATATACACACACCGATAACAATATGCGAAGCAGAAGTATCCTGTCCCCTCACGTGGGACGTTGAAACTAGCAATGCCTATAAATAGAGCAGGTCTATACGCATTGGAAAGCAGTCACGTAGAAGTATTCATGAGTAAAGGCAGCAAATTAAATGAGTTTGACCATGGCAAAATAGTAGGTGCGAGGAAGGCCAGTTGTTCATCACCAAAATTACTGAACTTTTGACATTTCCACGTGAGACCGTCGCATGTGCATACCAAAACTTCGTTAAATGCTACAAATCTTTCCACCGACAGAAAAAATGTGTACGTAAATATTCATCCTCAAGGTTAGCAGAGACTGTCAAGCATCATTACAAGGACTCTCACGGCTACTGTGGAGCAGATAACGTCGGAATTGAATGAGGGCGTGTCCACAAGGTTATGCTAAAACATTATCCGTCATACCATAGAAAGATCCTACAAATATCGTACAAATGATAATTTTACAAAATAAAGGATTAATTTTTGGTACAGATGCTTAATTTCCAATTTATATTCATTTTATAAATATTCTTCTTCCAAATATCGTCTTCAAATTAAATAGTGCACGTCTGCATTAATGATGAATATTTTCGTGTTGAAAAAGAAATCTGTGAGAAATTATTCTAAAGTTATCTGAATTAATACCAATACAGTACAGAATAATGTTACTCTAATGATTATTATTATTGGTAAGGTGAAATTTCAGATAAATACATATAGAAAAAATATTTATTGGACGTGTAATTGATAATGAGGTTTTTTTCGGACATTCTGTCGCCTGTTTTCTATAAGTTATTAGTCTGGATTTGCACGGTTTCGATTTACACGATGATTTCCGAGAACCTATCTACCGTGAGAATTCAGGAATGGATGTATAAAGAAATTCAGGAATGGATGTATAAAGAAGAGGGGGCCCAAAATATAATCGTTATACAGAAATTTCGTTATAGTGAAATGTAATTTAAGAAAAAAAAGTGCTTTTAGAGTTAGTTACATACTACAAAATAATCATTATGAAAGATTTGGGGATTTTAATTATGAGTGGCACTTTTTTGCACACAATGGGCTAAATGACCAGAACATTCTCGTGGTGCAGGTCGTAAGTACCTTTCAAAAGAGATAATCTCTTTTGAAAGGGAACGGAAGGGGAGGGCTGCCAGTTCAGTATGGCCTACTGATCTGGTCATCTATGGCCACTTTTTTCTTTTTTTTCAACCCTGCTGAGGAGTGGTCAACTTCACAGGGTCCTGGTGCTGACCATTTATACCTACTAGACTGGACTTGTTTATGGATTTGAGCTTGATTATGGATCCTGGACTTGCTGCACTGGTGGGCCTCTGTTGAGGAAAAGTCTGCCGCTGTGTTTTCTGTTTGCTTCTGGGTTGCCAGCTCTAAGTGAACAGAAGCATGGGATACCTTACATCAGCTGGTGGATAATCCTAATCAGAGGCCATCGCAGGTACCTGAACCTTACTTAGCTAGTTGGGCATCGTCAAGCCTAAACTGGAGTAATGTGTCTCAGGCAGGACATATGGCTCTTGACAACGTCCACTTGAAAAGGTGGTGCCTGAAGTTCCTACCAGCATCGGTGACTTCAGCCTTTAGAGGAGGAGGAACAGGTCTTTGCCCCATGCCTGCGATCAGGGGGCTGTTTGATATTGTTGGCCCAACCAATCTCAATAAACCTAATTTCTTTAAAAATCCTACTAATCATTTTCTCTCTGCAGGAACGTGGAACGTGAGGACATTACATAGAGATTATTCTCTTGATGTCCTCATGCAGGAATTCCAGCGCTATAACCTAGATATTCTAGGCTTGCAAGAGACCAGATGGACAGGTAAAGGTGATATACTTAAAAATAACTTTAAATTTCTCTTTACAGGGAGGGAGGATGGAAAGCATCACTAAGGCGTGGGTCTGCTGCTCAGCAGACATGCTAGTGATGCTCTTCTAGGATATGAGTGCATTAATGAAAGGTTTCTTACAGCAAAATTTCAGACAAGCATTAGAGACTTGATGTTATCTGCTGTTATGCCCCCACTGAGGATTCTGATGAGGATGAGAAGGATAGGTTTTATGGACAACTTCAGGATATTTTGAATTCTGTCAAGAAAGGAGATATTACCCTTGTTCTTGGTGACTTCAATTCCAAAGTTGGTACCGACTCTGACCTTTGGGGAGGAGTAATAGGTCCTTTTGGTATTGGTAGCTGCAATGGCAATGGGCAACGTCTCCTACAGGTAAGTAAACTCAATGGTTTCAGAATAACTAACACATATTACAAACACCGCGACATACATAAATACACATGTGTTTCACCTGATGGGCTGCATAGGAATATGATTGATTATATATTAATTAACAGCAAATGAGCTAGTTCTGTTAGAAATACCAGGGCATATAGGGGAGCTGAAATTCGATCTGACCATTACCTTGTTAAAAGTGTCTTGCAACTTGAACTTAAAAAGTGTTGTACTAGGGTTAAAAAATTTACCTTTAATACTGAAGCTCTGAAAGACCCAGTTATAGCTAAAGCTTACCATGATAGGTTACTTAGTCATTATGACAGTCATGGTTTGCTTAATACTGAAGTTGAGTAAGAATGGGGCCATTTTAAACAGGCCTTTTTGGAAACTAACAGTACTCTTTTAGGGAAAAAGGAGCAGAGGAGACAGAATTATTTAAGTGATAAGGCACTTGAGCTTATTTCAGGAAGAAGGAACTGCAGGAATGTCCTTAATCAAAATCCTACTAGTCCTAACAGAAAGCATTACATAAAACTTAATAAACGTGTAAAGGATCAGTTAGCTACTGATAAGAATCTTTGGCTTGATGGCCTGGCTGACAAAGCTGAGGAAGCAGTTAGACAGCACAACAGCAGAGAGCTGTACCAGATAGTTAATGTTTTGTGTGGTAGAAAACGAACAGGTATACAGGGATTGAAGGATAAACAAGGCAAGGATATAGAAGGTGAGGATTCTGTCATGGCTAGGAGGGCTGAGCATTTCAGTGATGTTCTAAACAATGTGCTTAATTCTACTCCCATTGTTTGCAATGATGTAGATGCATTGGTGGCTTTAATGTTGGCCCTATAACACAATTTGAAGTTAGTTTGGCTATTTCTAAACTTAAACTTCATAAATCCCCAGGGCTGGATGAAATTACTACGGAAATGCTTAGAGCTGGGAATGTTTCAGTTACCATTTGGATGACTGAAATTTTGAATAACTTTTATGATAAAGGCATGGTTCCTAAAGATTTTACCAGAGCATCATTATCCCTATTTTCAAAAAAGGTGATCGCAGTTCTTGTGATAACTATATGGGTAACAGCCTACTCTCTGTTCCAGATAAAGTTCTTTCCATGATTGTGCTTAACAGAATTAAGAATCTGGTTGACAGGCAATTGCGTGATGAGCAATGTGGATTCAGGAGTGGTAGGGGATGTGTGGATCAGATATTTTCACTTAGGCAGATTCTTGAGAAATGTTTAGAGTTTCAGAAACCTTTGGTTGCTAGCTTTGTTGATTTCAAAAAGGCTTTCGACTCTGTTTATCGTCATAATTTGTGGTTGATTGTGAGATCATATGGTATACCAGACAAGTTAGTTAACATAATGAAAGCTCTCTATAATAACACTGAGTCATGTGTGAGAGTTGGTAAGTCTTGTAGCAATTGGTTTAGAATTAATTCTGGTGTTCGACAAGGGTGCATTTTGTCTCCTTTTCTCTTTAGTTTGGTTGTTGATTATGTTATGCGAAATTCACTCCAAGGGAAAGCTTTTGGCCTAAATGGGCTGGAGATACGAAAATTTCTGATTTAGATTATGCTGATGATTTAGCCCTTTTGGCAAATGATGTTGATGAGATGAACTCTTTCATTCGAGCTGTTGATGAGACTGGTAGTACAGTAGGTTTGGTTATAAACAGAGAGAAAACTAAAGCAATGAAAATTGGTCAGGCAGGTTGTGATTCAGTTAATCTGAATGGTTGCAGTCTTGAGCAGTTGTCACAGTTTAATTACCTTGGGAGCTACGTAACTGATACTGGTGATGTGCGGCATGAGATTAACAGACGAATAGGTATTGCTGCCGGGACTTTTAAGAATCTATGGAGATTGTGGAGAAATAGGCGTATACACCTAAAGACTAAAATTAGACTGTATAATAGTTTGGTTCTTTCTAGGGTTAGTTATGGTAGTGAAACTTGGACGCTGTGTAAACAAGATAACAGGAAACTAGATGCTTTTGATTCTAGATGCTTACGCAGTATCTTGGGTATTAGGTGGTTTAAATTTGTAACTAATGATGAGGTTAGGCAAAGGAGTCTGTAACCTTCTTTAAGCAGCATATTGTGCAGAGAGAGACTCCGCTGGTTTGGCCATGTTGCCCGTATGGATAATTATAGATTGGCGAATAGGGTTATGAACAGTGTGCCTAGAGGCCTCAGAAGGAGGGGGAGACCTAGGATGCGGTAGGCAGACAATGTCAAACAGTACCTTGTTAGAATTGGTGTACAGTGGCCGGATGCAGCAGATGTAGCTCAGGACAGATATGCTTGGAGAATTAAACTGCGCGGTCTGGTTGGACCTCCGTAGCCAATGGCTGCTTGAGGATGATGATGATGATGATGATTCATTTTATAAATATTCTTTTTCCAAATTTCGTCTTCAAATTAAATTGTGCATGTCTACATTAATGATGAATATTTTTCGCGTTGAAAAAGAAATCTGTGAGAAATTTTTTTAAAGTTATCTGAATTAATAGCAATACAGTATATATTATATATAGGAATATAATAGTTAGTATACCAATACAGTATACTAACTATTATATTCCTTTTTTCAGATAACCCCAGAGGAAGAAGTCTATAGGATTCAAGTCCTTTGACTCCGAAGTCCACTCCATAGTACCACTATTGATCCAACAGCGTTCATCTGGTGCCCAAACATATCAGAGAAGAAAGAACATAGGTTTTCTGTGGTTATGAGCTATCGTGTTGGTGCCACATGAGTTGCACATCCCTGAGAGGAAAGACATTCAATCAGTCAGATATCATTTTCCATAACTGTTGGCGATACCTCCACCTTGTTAATGTTCCTTCGTATAATACCAGTATCTTGGAATCCAACGAGTGCGTTGCTCCAAATACAGCAGCAGACGTTAGGTGACCAGCATACTTAATGCCTCGTTGCTCTTCCGAGGGATGGGTCGTTAAAAGCCTAGTGACGGATGTTCTCCCTGTTAACGATTCCGACCTGTGTGAATTGAACCTCAATTCTCCAAAGGATCTAGGACAAAAAGAATGGGTTGTTTCCTAACGTATTTAGTAACAAATTGAAGAAATCTAAACGTCTGTTACAGTTTCCTGCCATCAAATCTTGTGCCAGTACGGGATGGTACTGGTATGCAACCATGCTCGTACAGGATCCTCTCTGCTGTGGTACTGATGGTAAATGGATGAGCTGTTAAACTACCAGTCTTTCTGAACTGACGAACAACAAGGCAAATGGTCGATGGAACTGGATATAAATCACCTGGATGCGAGTAGCATACCATAATGCAGTTTCCCGGGCATCTCGTTGTGACACCCGCCATACAAATAGCAGTGCCAGTACGGTATGCAACCATGGTACTACAGTACAGTCCCGTACTGGCACAAGATTTGATTGTGCACACCCGACATACAAAAACAGCATCACACAGTACTGATCGTTGGAGTAGTCCGCCATCTGGGTCTTCGACCAATAGACCTAATCATACAAGCTGTGTATCATGTACTACCAAGCCTGATTTTCTACCACGCTGAACGGGTGCTACGTCAACGTCATCATGTGTGATTGTGAATCATCATTTGTGAATCTTTGTGCAACGTTGCACAATATCTTGGGATGGGTAAAGGGTTGAGCGTCCGATTTCGAAGATCAGAGTTATGGTCTCCCATCCACTCGTATGCGTACCATACGTCGTTTCCTACTAATTAGAAGCCTTAACTGGCATAGTGATAGAGTAGAGTGCTAGCAACGTTTCCAGCAAGACAAACGTGGTGGGCTGTGTTAGCCTCTAACTGAGGCAATGATCAACACTTACTTCGGTTTTAAAAATTTTAGATTTCTTTTCTACTTTTTTGTGTTAGTACAGCTTGTCTTCCTATAAGAAAGCCTTTAAATACTATGGATAGCTTTTAGGTTTGTTCTCTGAACTGTGTGTTCAAATAAAAAAAAAACATGTTAATTAGAGAAAAATGTAAAATTTTTTACTGCATTAGGTTTCTTAACTTCCTATATTTACCGCTAGGGACGCTACATTCGTTGTCATTCGATTGGACTTTGTCATTTTGCTATAGCTAGACCAAAATGGGGTTGGATCTAAGAGGACAATGCCCTCTCCACCTTTATAATGATAGTAATGTTAATAGACGCAAAAAAGTTATTCAACTTATTTATTTTTTCATGCACTTTTCAAGAAATGTTTTAAAGACATGTAAAAGGAAGGAGAAAATATTATACTACATTGGTAAAGCAGTCTCTTGTCAACCCCCCTATCCCGCCGCCCCCTTTACATTTATCCAGTTCGATTGTTGAGCTATTGTAGACTACTTCGAATTATGATCTCCAACATTCTCCCTTTTCCCAGAAAGCGGACGGAAATTTTGGGAGGGAGAGGTCTACTCTAACGATATATACCACAAATTAAAGCGTGTGACGACTCTAAAACAAAAAAAAATAATAAATTCCTCCTCAAGCAGCTGCTTGCCACAGAGGTCTGACAGGAGCCTGTCAATTTATATGCCACAGTAGAAGATCTGAGAGGATGGCAGGACCTCAGCAGAAAAACGACACATAAATCCATGCCTTACCCGCGGCTCGAACCCAGATCCCTTAAATCAGTGGCCAAGCGCGCTAACCACTCGGCAACCAGACGGCACCAAAATAAAGGGAAGGAAAATGTGGTTTATGTCTATGAGTCATATATCAAATGAAAGTTTCTTAAAGTCGGTGTTTTTAGTGACAGAGGAAGTGGTATAAATTAATAAAAAAAAATTAAAAATGTCTATCTTTTATATGCACGCCCAAAAATAGAAAATATACATAAAACATATTGATTTTGGGTGCAGTAACTCACTGAATTTTTATTCACTTCAAAGGGTAACGATTTACCTACTCAACAAGACTGCAGGCTCCTTATCTTCTTTTGAATTGAAAACGAATTCAGTGAAGGATTCACCATCGATAATATTTTGGTTTCGTTTCTACTTATTAGGGCGCATAGAGTTAGGTATTTTTTAAATTTATTTTTTAACTGTTATTCTTATGCACGGCGTTTATATACACTTATCTTCTTATTAACCTGGAGTTTTTTTTACTCCCGTTATCCTTTTATCCTGTTAATGAGACTTTCAGTAGTAATCTGATAAATCTTGATGATACTGCAACTACCGGGGTTTCAGTCCCTTGTATGCCATGGGTGTTTGTTCTGTCTTATATATTGTTATTGTCCTCAGCAATGTTTTAGTAAAAACGACAACCAAATCAAAAGTATATTTCCACAATTTGACTCTGGTCATTGCCTTCTACTCCATCTCACTCATATCAATTTTTTTCTGGGCCTGTTCTTTCCACCAAGTCCTTATTTACTTAATGTACACCTATTTATTCTCACTGACAACTGTAATTGTCAGATATTTCACATAGAAAATATCCCATAATATATATCAATTAGAGAAATTAACTATTTTTTGTATGTATCACATCTTTTTGTATTTAATTAATTTGGTTTCGTAATGCCTTGCATTGAAATCTTGTTGAAATGTTTGTGAAGAGGGAAATATAACGTTCGATAGAATTCACAATTTTATATATAATTAGTATTTATTAAAAAAATGGTGATTATTTGTTTTTGAAATTGTTAGCGACTAAATGATAAAATGCAGTGTAATAATAATAACATATATAGAAATATAGGATATTGATATTTTTCTACATAAGAATTTAAAAATTAGTTAAATTTTATCAGCATACAAAAAACTAATATATGCTTATTATTGACTCGATATCATTTAATCATTTTTTTAAATTTCTTTAATCCACAGGTTGCACAAGTTGTACACATTAATCTCAAAGTCTTACCAGCTTAACCAGTGGTTAATTATTGGTAAAATATGTGTTAAAATTTAAAATTTCCGAGTCTAAATAGTTAAGCTTGTTCCTACTCTGAACGATCATATATTTCTTTTTCTCTTCATTTAGGAAAAGTTTGCTTTTCTGAAACAAAAATTTGCTGTATTTTAGTCATTTTGTCCACATTTAACTATAACTTCTAAATTATACCTGCATTCAGCGAAACGATATCATCAGCAAACATTAATAGATTACCCGAAAAATTTACTTCTGCTAAACCATTTATATTAAAGAATCATTAACTTAAAACCTATCTTCCATTATCTTGTATCCTATATTACATGAACTTGTATTAAGACATGATGCAGTTAATTCGCTACGATTGTAAGCAAACCATGACAGTATTTTAATTAACTCGTCTTCTATCCCTTAAAACATTTTGCTCTTTCTAATAAATTTCAGATTAACATTTCAATCGTATTATAGAGATATTATTTTATTTTCCTCCTAAATACAAAAACAATTTTTTTTTATTACCCACCACTTCTTTTATAAAAATACTTCCCTAATTAAAAATGCCACACTGTTATTGCGTCCCCTGGAACAAACCAGTCCAACACTCTACATGCAGAGAGCTAATGCTCTTATGTGTTAGGTTTGTTTCGTCCAACCCAAACACTGTATGTGTGAGGAAAACTTTAAAACGTTTTCCTCCACGCCCAGGGGGCTACACCATAAAAAATTAAAATAAGAAAGAACTGAACATTTCAATTTTCACCTACGTCGTGTAGGAAATATATGAAAATGTTTTTCATTAATATGTAACACACCTTCCTGATAAAGGGCTATTACGGAATTATTCGTATACCTTTTCCGATGCCGGCCCCTTAGAATCTCTCTGTGCCTTCAAAATAGCTTGAACTGAATCTGACATAGATTATAACGAGTGTTTGGGAATGATGTCATATTGTGAGAAGCCATTCCTGTTCTACAGCAGTATACAGTTTGTTCAGCATAGAGGATAATAGAGGTTTTGATCAAACGCATCTGGGAGAGCTTTTATATAGGGTTTATAAGGATATCAGGTATCAGGGAGAAATCCATTGCTTCGAGACTTGTGTTTGTACCTACTGATGTATTAGTGGAGTACTGAGAAGCAGTCTTAAATTGGGAGTTGTTTTTCAGTCATGAAAAGTGTGCCACAGTGTCTGAAGTGAAAGGAGCTTTTTGAATTTCTGATAAGGTGGCTGGTTTAGAAATACGAAGTATAGCGTTGTCTATTCCTTCTGCTTAAAGAACTTATGAGATTGCCGTGAAAAGTAGTTTCTAGCTTTTCCAATGCTTTTGTGATATACCAGTAATTGCTTGCTGGAAGGTATTGAGTATAGTATCTAAGTATCCCTGTCAGGCTAGAGGCCTTTTTAGATATTTTTTTTGTTCATGCTTTGTATATTATTTTGGATTTCACCAAAATAGGCATATGCTATGTGGGAGGCCCTCTGTCCCAGCATCTGGAGAGTTAATTGCAGTAGCAGTGTCCGGGGAATGGCTAGCATCCGCTGACAAGTGACTCCTAACCCAGAGGCTATCGGACTTCCCAGATGGTCAGGCAGAGAGAGAAAGAGAAAGGGTTGGCAACAGTGAGGAGGAGGACAGAGCCAGTCGGAGAACGAGCGTGAAAAGACGCAAAATTGTAAAGCTGGGAAATGCCGACTGGTAATAACGGCATT
Source organism: Ryuthela nishihirai (assembly GCA_038380435.1). Lineage (NCBI taxonomy): Eukaryota > Metazoa > Arthropoda > Arachnida > Araneae > Heptathelidae > Ryuthela > Ryuthela nishihirai. The sequence continues at coordinate 95,093,672 of JAWZYU010000009.1, forward strand.
GGGCTCTGTGAATACAGCTGAACAGGCATAGTAAGCTGGTGTTGTTGTAATGCTATGCAATTGAGCATATGTCCTTGTTCTATCAAGCATGTTTGGAAGGTTCAATAAATATTTGTTATATTTAAGTAAAAGCTGAAGTTGAACCAATTTATTGGGGAGGAGCCTCAGTATTGAGTCCCAGCAATTGTGATAAAACCGTTGATTTTATCTGAAAAACTCTTTCACCCGTCGCGCATTGCGATCGAACCGAGGGGACATTCCTAAGTGGTCCCAATAGACAAACAAACGAAGAAGCAACATCACAAAGTGGCGCAGCTGCCAGTACGCAACAGAGGTGAAAGTAGCCGAGTAGGTGACGGAAGAGTTCCGACATCCATTGTGAGCTGACCAAAACAAGGCTCATACTGCCAAGAGTGTCCTGCGGTGTGCTTCAGGCGATAGAATAGCTGTGAAGGTACCTGAAGAATCGTGCATCACGTTCGAACTGTGGAAAAATCTATGAAGGTGGCGGAAAAGTTCAACATCCACTGGGAGCTGACCAACGCAAGGCTGATACTGCCAAGAGTGTTCTGACTGTGTGCTTCAGGTGGCAGACTGACGAGGCGGTTCGTTCCTGTCATCACATCGGATGTAAGTATCCTCTTACTCTAGGGGTGAGTAGTTAGATACGGCAGAGGCCTGTACGAGCTAAAATGGAGCTTAGGAGCGGTCGCGATAGGGAAAGGGATGAGTTAAGGCGAGGCTACACAGTCCCAGAAAGGGATAGTGCGCAGGGTGGTGCTTCAGGGAGTGACCGGGGAAGCGAGGAGGTGACAATAGACAGAGAGTCTGATGCTGCGGAAGACATGAGAAGGTTGAGGGATTATGGCAATGACAACGATACAGATAGGCTGCGGAGCGAGACCAGAAAGCAGAGAGCTAAAGAAAGGATTGGATATGATTTTGAATTAGAGAGGATGAGGTTAGAGATGCAGCTGAGAAGGGAAGAGAGAGAGGTGGCGGAAAGAGAAAAAGAGAGAGAGGCAGCAGAAAGGGAAAAGGAGAGAGAGGCAACGGAAATGGAAAAGGAGAGAGAGCATGAGACTGCTGGAACTGCAAATGAGGAATGCAAACCCTCGTTTGCATTCCTCATTTGCAGTGCCTCAATGCAGAGGGGTGATGTGCGAACGGTGGCAGTTTCTAGTAATCCAGCAGATGCGCGGCTGGCTAATTATATAAAATTATTGGGAAATATGTTACCTGGAAGCCCTAAAAACCCAGAAGAGGTGATAAATCTCTTTGAGACAGCGGAAAGGGGTTTTAAGATATATGAAGTACCAGAGGAGTTTCAAGGCAAAGTCATCATTTCTTTTTTAGACGGTAAATATGCAAATCACGTTTTTCGAAAATTAAGTGCAGAGGATTTTGCTAATTATAAGAAAGTTAAAGAGGCCGTATTAAAAGAGTTTAAGCTCACTCCCTCTGCGTACAAGAGAAAGTTTGAAACTATCACGAAAGAACCGAATGAGTCATATAATCAATTAGCCTCGAGGCTCAGAAATAGCTGGGATTACTACGTCCGTAGTAGGAAGGTGACAAAATCTGAGGAGCTTATGGACCTGATAGTGTCGGATAAGTTACGTGATAGCCTTCCTCAAGACACTCGTGCTTACGTAGTACAGAAAGAGGCGGAGTCATGGGCAAAAGCTGACGAAATAGCAACGTGGGCAGAAATCCATCTAGCCAGTGTAAACGGAACGGAAGAGGTCCAAACTTTTAAAGAGTTAAGGCGTAGACAAAATGCAGAACGTGTTGTTTCCCCCCAGCAGAGGATAGACTCAGAGAGAAATTATTCGAGCAGAAGGTATCAACCGGCAGTTAATTTAGCTGAATATAGAAATGTCCCAAAGGTAAGGAGGTGCCATAAATGTAGATCCGATCAACATTTGATGAGAGATTGCCCACTGAGAACTGGGGACCGTGAGAGCCGAACTCAGGTGTACCAAGTTAGCACCTTGGATCAGAATTCTGAAGATGTTTGTGAGGCAACAATAGGAAGGGTTATGACACATTCAAAACCAAGTCCAAGCAGTCGAGTAATGGGACAGGGAAAGATACGTATCCCAGTAGATTATAAAGAGGTTCGAATCAGAGGTGGCGACAAGACAGCTAGAGCAGTCGTGGATTCGGGGGCAGACCTGACAGTAATCAGAAAGGGGATGCTGAACGAAGAAAAACACCCGGTAAAAGACCATCTGTTGTTGCATGGGCCGTTTGGTGATGCCATAAGGGCAGAGGTAAAAGAGCTGCCTTTAAGTTTGATTGATGGTACAAACAATAGCACTAGGAGTGACGGAGAAATTAAAGTGCTATGCGCAGTAGTAACAAATCTGCGGAAGGAAGTACTTCTGAGTGTGGAAGCTTATAGTAAGCTAATTAGAAAGATGAAGAGAAGGCCTGTAACTGGTAACCCCAGGAGGAAAATCCACGAACCATGGGCCAATACAGGAAGCTACTATGAAAGAGCTGGAGAAATTCCAGTTAGGAAAAGGGAAATGTATACTCCATGGAGACCGTCCAATCAACGCCATCCTATCTCCCAGCCCAAACATGTGCAGCAATCTGTCAGACTCGATGTCTACGATGATCAAAATTATGCAGGGGAGGGGGCGAACATGGCAATTGGAGGTAACAATGGGTCAGGCCGACGCCAATGTCGACGACTTTCAGCCTGTAGAGTCAGAGGGTACGTACGGGAAGGTGATATCTAGGTAGTCACGAAAGGTGTGCATAGCCTTTCACATGGGATGTCACCTGTGAATGAATGAACACCGCCAGTACGGCATACCTTCGTCAAAGACAGTTATTAGTGAGAGAATTAATTTATAAACTGTGTACTCTCGGACAACTACTTCAGTCACCAGGTTTTTTTTTTTGTTGAAGCAAAAAGACAATATTTAGCCTCAGTGCACCGGGATATACCTAGAAGTTCTTTTATATTTAAGTATAGTGTGCATAGATGTGTAAAAGATGTGCCAATTCGCAGAGAATTTATAGAATTCATAAAGCGACTTAGAACTCTGATTTTCAGCATTCAACTTGACTTTTTAGTCAGCAGTTAACAGGACTAACTACTGACTTCTGGCAGGGAGGTGTCAGGCTAGAGGCCTTTTTAGATATTTTTTTTGTTCATGCTTTGTATATTATTTTGGATTTCACCAAAATAGGCATATTCTACGTGGGAGGCCCTCTGTCCCAGCATCTGAAGAGTTAATTGCAGTAGCAGTGTCCGGGGAATGGCTAGCATCCGCTGACAAGTGACTCCTAACCCGGAGGCTATCGGACTTCCCAGATGGTCAGGCAGAGAGAGAAAGAGAAAGGGTTGGCAACAGTGAGGAGGAGGACAGAGCCAGTCGGAGAACGAGCGTGAAAAGACGCAAAATTGTAAAGCTGGGAAATGCCGACTGGTAATAACGGCATTGTGCTCTGTGAATACAGCTGAACAGGCATAGTAAGCTGGTGTTGTTGTAATGCTATGTAATTGAGCATATGTCCTTGTTCTATCAAGCATGTTTGGAAGGTTCAATAAATATTTATTATATTTAAGTAAAAGCTGAAGTTGAACCAATTTATTGGGGAGGAGCCTCAGTATTGAGTCCCAGCAATTGTGATAAAACCGTTGATTTTATCTGAAAAACTCTTTCACCCGTCGCGCATTGCGATCGAACCGAGGGGACATTCCTAAGTGGTCCCAATAGACAAACAAATGAAGAAGCAACATCACAAAGTGGCGCAGCTGCCAGTACGCAACATTCCTAAGTGGTCCCAATAGACAAACAAACGAAGAAGCAACATCACAATCACTTTTAAAGCTTTTGAATCCCATGCGAATTTTAGTTACCGAGGTCTAGGTAGGTTCTGTTGAAAAAATTTAACTCCTGTCATCTCATATGAAACATGATGAAATTTATATTTTAAAATGTAATTTTCTCTAATCCAGTGAAAACACGCTCTGTCATTTCCTTTGTTTCCAGGCAGGTGAATTATATACCCACACGGATGCTGAATGTTCGGTGCCTAATCGACTTCAATACTCTTTGCTGCGATAATTTTTCTCAGTATGGTCGAAGCGTCGGCAGTGAGTGTAGCTGGGAGGTTTATCGAAAAGAGTCGTTTTCTGAAGTTTCCATCATACACGAACTTCATTTGGACAAAAAAAAAGGCCTAGAATAATTCCAACAACAGTGGATGTGGGAATTGTGGTAAATAATTCACGTCGCGAGAACAGACGCAGCTCAAAAATAATAAGTTTTCATTGGAATTCATTGTGTAATTCTTCCATTCTGATATCAATATCCATGTCACGCAGCAGAAAACGTGTAGATAATGCATCAGTAAATAAATTAGCTATTACTTTTGGCGAAATTATATTGGTAATGCGAAAAATATCACAAGCTAAAGCTGCTCTAACAGCACATAGATTATAATAAAATAATTTCTTGCGAAGGTGGCATATAGAAGTAAAGTTTTTTAGAACTTTCAGGCATTTTGAAAATCTACTCTATGAAGCTTGAGGCTTTGTAGCTTCAATTGGATGGCTTTTCTCTTTTAGGAAATCGATGAAATTTGTAATTCCTAAAAATGTAAGAAGGCGGACAATTTCTTCTTATTGAGGAAAAGTTTACCCTCCTGCAGAAGATGCTTTTGTAGAATAAGGTATTGCATCAGTACGAAATTTTGCATGCATTGGTAAGCTTCATGGAATTTGCTCAGGATGCCATGTTTACTATAATTTGGCCATACAGTGTAAATTCACCCTTATTGGTTAAAAATTTTCACTGCCACATGTCTAGTCGAAATGTTTATAAACATAGAGTTAGTCATCTTCATTTCTCTGAAATATTTTTCACGCAATCAGTTTTTCTTTTTTAGTCTTCATTATTCGATAACCATTTATTATATACCATTTATTAAAATAAAACTGCATTCAGTGTTTTCTATTTCTAACTTTATATTTTTCTAATATAATTAAACACACATAAACACTAAAAAATAAATCATTAGCCAAACTGTAGTAAAGATATTAAATATAGATATATTTTTAAAACCATTGAAACGGAGGGAAATCTTTTATGGGGAGCAATTTTAACGACGAAGAGTGTATCTTTCAAACTTCTTAATTATTGAAATATTTCATATGTCTACTTCTCTGTGTGAAAGATCAACTTGAATCATGCCTTAGAGAAAGCAGTGGTATTTGTAATTGATATCTTGTTTTAATTCGGTAAATAAGAATCTTAGTTACATTTATTAGTTCCGATCGTAAACCTATAGTTATGTTTAAAATATAATATTTCGTATTCTTTATGCTTATTATTTCGTTCGTATGATGTTAATTAGGAATGGTGAGAACTGTTTGTGAGAATCATGCCTCATCGAATATTTGTATGGAAGTTCTTGTCAATGTTTAATATCCAATCGAGAATGTATCCAAAGGATATTTTTGTACCAAAGGAATAAAAGCTATACTGACTGGCAAGATGTCGGTTATATTGAACCAGGCTCCTAATGTGCAACTCCTAGATTCGAGTCCCAACTGGATCAGCTTCGAGATTTAGCTCCATAAAACTCCCCGCCCTGCCATCGGTCAGTAGAGGACACCGATGGACTTATAAAGTCAGTCGAATGGGGGTATTAAACAGTCGCCACATGAGCAACACCTCCAATAATAGAAACAAGGAGTGTCGAAGGGAGAAGAGAGCCAGCTTCCATAGGCGTAATGTAAACTTTTCGATTGCTGCGCCCTCTAAACGTGGCAATTTCGTGTATTGTAGTGAAGCCACCTAGACAGGGAGAGGAGCGAGTTCCCTGCGTTATTTTTCTACCGCCGAGCAAGGTTTTCAATTGCCTATACCACGTGACTAATTTTACCTACACTTTGGCTCTGAAAAATGTTCATTTCCAAAATCCTTTGTAAATATGAGAAACTCAAGGAAACCTGATTAGATCTTGAATCGGTACCAAGAAAGCTTCTCTAAATCCCATGTGTCCACGAACGAATCTAAAAAAAAGACAGCTATGCGACACACACTTGAGTTAATGTGTATGATGAGGGTACCACAGCGGGACAACTGTCCCCTGTCAGCACCCCCACTCCCTATTCACACATCCTTCATTCATCTTCATCAGATCCGCTACATCACATGCCACGGTTTAAGGTTGTACTCTCTAATGTATATGTTACCGGCAATGTATGAAAAGCCGGCATTCTATAGAATACCCGGCGTTTTTAGGCAATGTAGATCATATGGTATACCAGACAAGTTAGTTAACATAATGAAAGCTCTCTATAATAACACTGAGTCATGTGTGAGAGTTGGTAAGTCTTGTAGCAATTGGTTTAGCATTACTTCTGGTGTTCGACAAGGGTGCATTTTGTCTCCTTTTCTCTTTAGTTTGGTTGTTGATTATGTTATGCGAAATTCACTTCAAGGGAAAGCTTTTGGCCTTAAATGGGCTGGAGATACGAAAATTTCTGATTTAGATTATGCTGATGATTTAGCCCTTTTGGCAAATGATGTTGATGAGATGAACTCTTTCATTCGAACTGTTGATGAGACTGGGAGTACAGTAGGTTTGGTTATAAACAGAGAGAAAACTAAAGTGATGAAAATTGGTCAGGCAGGTTGTGATTCAGTTAATCTGAATGGTTGCAATCTTGAGCAGGTGTCACAGTTTAATTATCTTGGGAGCTATGTAACTGATACTGGTGATGTGCGGCATGAGATTAACAGACGAATAGGTATTGCTGCCGGGACTTTTAAGAATCTATGGAGATTGTGGAGAAATAGGCGTATACACCTAAAGACTAAAATTAGACTGTATAATAGTTTGGTTCTTTCTAGGGTTAGTTATGGTAGTGAAACTTGGACGCTGTGTAAACAAGATAACAGGAAACTAGATGCTTTTGATTCTAGATGCTTACGCAATATCTTGGGTATTAGGTGGTTTAACTTTGTAACTAATGATGAGGTTAGGCAAAGGAGTCTGCAACCTCCTTTAAGCAGCATATTGTGCAGAGAGAGACTCCGCTGGTTTGGCCATGTTGCCCGTATGGATAATTATAGATTGGCGAATAGGGTTATGAACAGTGTGCCTAGAGGCTTCAGAAGGAGGGGGAGACCTAGGATGCGGTGGGCAGACAATGTCAAACAGGACCTTGTTAGAATTGGTGTGCAGTGGCCGGATGCAGCAGATGTAGCTCAGGACAGATATGCTTGGAGAAGTAAACTGCGTGGTCTGGTTGGACCTCCGTAGCCCATGGCTGCTTGAGGATGATGATGATGATGATGATGATGATGAAATATGAGAATTATTACATACTTTCCCTAGGCATTGTATAGAATACCTAGGCATTATATAGAATGACAAATACTATTTCGGCAAAGTATGAAAAAGGCTTTTATTGAAAAGATGCATGTGAAAATGTAAGAAGTACAAAATATAAGATACGGGATTTTTCTACAAAAAGAGAAAAATACCATTGCTGAACTACCGCCAGAAATATTAACATCATAACCTGTAATGAATCTGTCGTCCGCATTATAAAAAACGCCCCAAATGAGGTAAAGCCAAGTGAGAACGAATCAGTAAAGTGTTGAATATTCGAAGTTTACAATTCGAGTTAGGATACTCGTATTTCACTCTACTACTTGTCAAATCTATTTCAGTGGAGTTCCGAGATGCTTGTGATATGTCGTTTTTTGATGACTTTTTTTAATCTGTTTTTGACCTTAACTCTCTTTCTATGGAAGCTAGGGTTCTCAAACTTTGGGATCCCTATTGAGGCAACCCTCTTTTACACTCTTACAACGCTAGGGGGCGCTTTTGCGAATGGAAGGGTGTCTTTTTGGTGTCCAAAGTGACCAACTACGGCGCTCTTTTTTACCGAAACTAGGGACTGGCGGATCTGACAATCAGGGTGAGCCTATAGGGGACCCAGGGGAACATTTACTGGTCAATTCGAATTGGACTGAGTGCTCTGGCTCTCTGTTTGAGGCGGGAATCGAGAGTCACGTGACTCGCATTGCGACATTAAACAACACTGCCGGGAGTATTTTATACTTTGCCGATTTGCCTTTTGGCATTCTATAGAATACCTAGGAAATGTGTGAAATATGAATCGTTTCATACATTGCCGGCTAGTTTTAGGCATTATATACAATGCCTAGGCATTCTATAGAATGCCGGATTTCAAACTTTGCCGGTGACATATATATCCCGAACGGCCCTGCCCTTCTAGCGTGTATAAGAGAAAAGCTTGTGAGGTGTCCAAAGAGCAGTAGACAGTAGAAATATACATCACAAAGAACATACACAATCACACAACTACCACACATCTTATATTCAAAAGAGGGGGTGGAAATATGGTTGAGTGATGCCATCCGATGCTCCCCTATAAGGATAGTACAACATCTAATGGAAGGCACCACATGTCACTCTCGTGTGCTCATCGACGAAAAAGTAAAACTGACATTAAAGATGCGAAGCAGAAGAGAAGGAACCTATCGAAAAGATCTGCATTACACAATAATTGTCTAATTCCGTCTGTTTATTCAATTCAAGAAAATAGATTTTATTGCCAATAGGATTTGGTAGCGATAAATTCAAAACATATACTGTAACTCTGTAATTGAATTGTGTCGATCGTTTTCAAACGGAGAGTTTCGAGCTTTTTTTTTATTGTTATAAAATAAAAAAATTATTATCGCTATCATATCTAAAATTATTATCGCTACCGTAATCTGTGCTCCATAATTATTATCGGGTACCATAAGATCAGATAGTTGGGACTGATGTCCATGTTCCTAGATCTCGTGGGTGCAGGGATGGTTGGGAGAGCGAACCCACTGAACAGCTGTTGGGCGAAGGGTATCGGTAAACTGTCAAGGCCATCCAGCGTGTTCTTTAAAGTGTGTGGGGTGTGGCTCTCCCATACACGGAGTCACGGCTTAATTCCCACACACACGGGGCCAATCCGACGGACGACGACCTTTTCAGGCCCAACACTGACCACTATTCACTATGGTCAGGGCGGGGAGTTGATCTCTACACTTGCACAGCTGGAACCTGAACCTGAGAATTGCTGGTTACGATCCTGGCACGCTACCAACTGAGCCTCCCCTCAAAAGAGGGGGTGAAACCCCATCCTTGGGTTCGTGCCACTGGTATAGAAATTACGTCTCTGCCATTTGTGAAAACCTTCCTACCCTCCCTCCACCCCGCCAAGACCCGAAGGAGTGGGTTCCAAGAGTGATTGGTGAGCATGGTCACCAGCCACCTCCTGAGACAATTGAAAACATGCCACTATAAACGGTTTGAGGCCTCTATAAGTCGGGATTTCAAACGTTTTTGTGAAAGGTAAGAGGGTGAAAGGTAAGAAGGAGAAAGGCTCGCCAGTGGCTCAGGCCATGACATCTGCCGGTGGCTTGTCAGGTTGGGTCCAAGCTTCCCTGGACTTTGGACTGCTGCCCTTCGACTGGAAGAAGGGGTAGTAGAGATCAGTGATGGAGAAAGGGAAGGATTTTGGCACAAGAATGAAAATACGGAGAGAATGGTGATACCAGTGGGGTTATTCCGATGTAGTGGACAGATCGGTTTCAATATTATATATGTGACCCAGAGTGTTCTCCCGGTCTCTCAGAGCTCCTGGATGTTGACTTAGGAGATAGTGAAGATAAGTTAAAATTATTTCTTAGGGTTAGGATTAATGTTGAGAATCCAGTTTTTGTTAAATTCAAGGGTTTAATAATTTTTGAACAGATTTGTTCAAATCTATTTATATTTTTAGTTAATAATTCCCTACATTAGTGCTTATAGAGGGCAGGTAAAGTTTCGCGATCTGTGGCGATCTATTGAAAATGACGTTACCAGGTCTGTGACCAATGAAAATTCGTCATGTTAGCCAATTTTCACGAGTCCATGAAAAAGAAGTCGTAAGCAGTAAGGAAGGAGAAAGGCTCGCCATGGCCTGAGCCACTGGCGAGCCTTCTCTTTCCTTACTGCTTACGACTTCTTCTCTACCACCCCCTTACCTGTGCTGAGGGTTGATATGGTAACCGGGAAATAAAATAGAAGAACATAGGAGACGGTTTATTTGGGTAATTTGTAAATTGAAAGTGCCTCAAAATGTGGATAATTTCTGTATATAAATTTTATCACCGAAAATTGTTCTGAATGGGCGTTATATATTTAATTTTTATTGTGCTGGTGAAATTCGTCATGTTAGCCAATTCCTGAACGGGGATTCCTGAGTCACTTGCACCGAAAATTGTTCTGAATGGGCGTTATATATTTAATTTTTATTGTGCTGGTGAAATTCGCCATGTTAGCCAAATCCTGAACGGGGATTCCTGAGTTGCAAACTGTGGGCTTCTGAGTCTCAAGCTCCAGGGAAGAAAATGCATGGCAGTCGGTCAGTCTGCGAAAGACCATTGCGTTATCGATCTCTCAGCCAATGAGAATTCGCGAAAATGCGAATTATCATTGGCTGCCAACCGCGATTGTGAGTGGGGCTGAAGTAGACCAGAATTCGCTCGCTCCTAAACGTTGTTGGCTTTTGCAGAATCGAATTAATGATAATTTAAGAGAATAGCACGAAAATACCATGCAGGAGCCTGGAATTAATGATACTAAAATTGCTTATTTGCAATACTAAATAGCTTTCTGTATTCCTGAACGGGGATTCCTGAGTTGCAAACTGTGGGCTTCTGAGTCTCAAGCTCCAGGGAAGAAAATGCATGGCATTGTGCGAGCGCACTTGAAAGAGTACTGTCTCCACTGGCGCCAACGCTAATTCCTATTTAGACCAGTGGCCTAAGCCGAAAAAACAAGGCATATAATATTACTATATACTACTATATAGTAATATATAGTTATACTATTGTAGTGGGATACAAAAATGCCAATATACAGATATGTTACTTCAGATGCATTTTGCTAAAATCATAACGTATAAGCATTCACTTACAGGGAAAACGTAATTATATTAAATTATATTACTGTAACAATTTCTTGACAAAATCGAAATTTTGGTCTTATTTAACAAACTTAAATTTGGACTTACCTCTTATTTAGAAGGAAATATGGGTGACATAAATATGACAGGTAATAAATGTAAAAAATACAAGAATTTAGATAACTTTACCATACGCTATTAAAATTAAAGATATTGCCTTAGATATCATTAACCAAATTGATTAAATTTAAAATGCAATTTTAATTATCTTGTGACGCCAATGAAATTGCGCCATCTTTTCCATCTGTAATTGACCTGGGACCATCTGTAATTTTCCATCTGTAGGTCCTGCCATCCTCACAGGTCTCCTACTATGGCAAATAACTGACAGGCTCCCGTCAGATCTCTGTGGCAAGCAGCTGCTTGAGGGGGTATTTTTATTTATTTTTTAATTAATCTAGTTTGATTCTGTCCCGAAGTTCACACTGAACTCTCCAAATGATGTTATTCGCAGTTTCCTGTGACCTAGTGGAGAAGGTTCTTTGTCTTGCTCCCCAAATTTGATGTTTGCCTTCCACCAAGCAGATTTCGGTGACATATCTGTCTTCCTTGCAGATATTTAGAGGCTGGTGAAGGAGAATGGAGTAATGCCAGTAAACTTGTATAGTAGTCGCCAAAATGTTTTGGCGAAGTGGCACTCGCAGAAGAGATGAGTGATTGTTTCCTTGCACGGACAGAATGCGCAGTGATCAATTGGACCCATGGCTTGTATCTAGTACGAAGGATGCTGTGGGCTAGCTTCCAAATAAAATCAACTTTCTGTGGTGAGACATGTTTGATTTAAAAGTTCTCCCAGGCAATTTTCCACTCTGTGTTGGGAAATTTTCCCACTATTCTGGGTGTTTCGTTTGATAACAAAATAGGATATACTAATTTTTTGGGGTTTTTTACACTAGGGTTGTGACCGCATTGCTTTCAAGAGCTGTATCAACAGTTGACAAATGATTATAATTTCTATGAACAGAAGAACACCTGGGACCAATAGGAGTGTAAATCTCCACATACCTCCTAGTGGCGATGCCAAGGAAATATGCCAGAAATGGACTCGCAAGGTGCGATGGATTTTTCAGTGTCTGAATGATGTCAACATATTGGATGGTCTAGATCCGTAGGGACATGCTTTAAGTTGAGCCCGCTTGCCCCATTGGCTGCTGGAGAATTTCTCTGTGCAAGGGCTCCTGCACATTCCCCCAGATAAACCCCGCTGTCATTTTCGAAAGCTGTCGATGCACATGTTTTGGGGAGTGTATGTACAGTTCCGAGAAATGTGAATATAGGGATTATCAACGCGTTCCAAATATTTGCCGTCCCTGAGATGGAAATATCTCTATCTCCCAAAGTTTGCATGTCACCTGTGCTCTAAAAAGTGCAAAATTCCAGGTGAGTGGATCATATCCCTCCCAGTCGTAGTACACATCAAGGATCCTTCTGCGTTCCGTGGCGTATTTCACATGATTCTACACTGAGGGATGATTCGGATGATTTCACATGATTCCACACTGACTTGCCCAAGTCACGATTTTAGTACTTTCCCTACTAATAAGGGCGCCGGTAGCATCTAAATATTTTTAAAAAGTATCGTAGAACTCATATATCGAAGATTCATCTGAAAAAAGAAAGGTGACATCATCTGCATATGCAGCATATTTCAGGTACTGATATTCCCTTAAATTTAGTAGCCGTGCTAATTTTCCTTAGCAAAGTCTCCAAGGAGAGAGATGTGCGTTGACAAAGGTGTGAGATGTCCGTTGACTAAAACCTGGCTTGTTACATTACAATGCATGTTCTGAATGAGGTTACAAATTCTTGGACCAAAGTTGTGGGTTCTTAATAGATCCCACATAAAATCATGCGAGACTCTATCAAAAGCCTTGTTAAAACAAGGCTTTTGATAGAGTCTCGCATCGACAGTTAAGATACTGAATTTAGATTTTTTGGAAAAGCTATATTCAGTGCAATCTCTAATTGTCCGATTGATGTGTTGGATCTGCCTGCCACGGACACTGCAAACTCAGCATGTGCCAACGATCGTACACAATATTTTGCCAATACGGGCAGCGACAACTTCAGCCAATATCTTGTAATCACAGTTCAGTAATGAAATAGGTCTCCAATTTTCTAACTGGGTGCCGTCTGGCTACTTTTGTAGCAGTGAAATGAGAGCATTTTCCATGCCAGTGGTTTCTGCCTGATGTTGTTAGCAGATGATTTTATCTGATGCAGAGGGGCTGTGCGAGCAACGTGGAGAATTTTTTATAAAATTCTACCGTCAGCCAATCCTTGACTACCTTGATACACCGGGCCCGGACAGCTTTGAGCGAAAGGAGGTAAGAAAGGAGGTAATGAAATTCAGGCGGATTTGGGCCCGATATTTAATCAAATGCTAAATCAAAGGAAGAGATTAAAATTTTGTTTTATATTACGTTTTGATGAACTTTTATAAAGATAGGATATGCCAGAATACTGTACTGGTTTTGCGCGTGTGTGTGTGTGTATCAAAGCACTGGAGCTTAACTCCACAATATCAGATTAATCCTTACCAAAATAATCATTTGTAGCATTTCATCAAATGTTGAAATTCTAATGAAAAAAACCCTTAGCGAAAAATAACTTATGAACTTATGGCAACATTTGTTTTTGAAGAACAATTTTCAACGAATAAATTAATTACAATAATCATTATTAAATTACATTTGCAAATGAATTTTCAAAATTTTCCATCAAGTCATAGCTACCGTTCGCTAAATCAAGTAATTAATTATTAGTTGTTTTAAATTTTTAAACTAACCTTCAATTTCTAAACAGTTTTAAATCAGATCTGAAACGTTTTCTGATTATGCGGAAACGAATTTATTTGCATAAATATAGTAAAATATAATAAAAGCTACAATAAAGTACTACTTTAGTTATTAAATTTTAATTATAATTTGCTTATTTTTTCTTGAATTCATGCTCAGTTGCAATACAGCTGGACATTGTAACAACAGCATTAGTGATATTACAAGTGAAAAGTAGGGGAAGTGCGAAAGATCTCTAGGAACCCAACCCTTACGCAAGTTGGGATCTATATGTATTTTTAACCACTTTAAAATATTCAATGCTCAGTCTTGTATGGATGACTCTGATCGTTGGTACTCGCAGAAATTCTTTAAAATTCAAAAAATAAATTGTTACATTGAACTGTGTACGGAACAAACACATTGTTAGGGGCTGATGTAACGTTCTTTCAGTTTCGAATAATGAAAAAAACTTCCTAAAATTAAAGTTTTTAGATCTTCCTCTTACAGTTTTTGTCTCATTTTGCAAATAATGAGGGAGTTTGATTTTTTTTTTTCACTTTTGAGATCAAATGTTGCATACAACGCATTTTCTTGAAGTTTGTGTGAATATATTTTCCTACCAGTGAAATTTTAGATTAAATTAATTAATATATAAATAATTCGAATGTAATTTTTTATTGGAATAGTAATCAGCCAATCCAGGCTGCTAATTTCCCTTATTTCATTATCATGCTATTCGCTAAATTTTTGTAAGTTGTACAGTACAGTACGTGCGGAATGGGTACATTAAATGATAAAGAAATAAGACCACGTAACGGTACAGTCGCTCAAAAAAGTATCCGAACACTATGGTTGATTACAGACTTCAAAAAATATATCTGGCAACGATTTTTTTAGAAATTAGTGATCTGGCAACCTTCGTGTACAGTACACGAAGGTTGCCAGATCATTAATTAGTAAAGAAATCGTTTCCAGATATATTTTTTTCTAGTCTGTAATCAACCATAGTGTTTGGATACTTTTTTGAGCGACTGTAAATATGATTTAAGACACATCCGAATAAAAACCTCAACTGACTGTAACCTCTAACCTTTTCCCTTCCCATTGAATTACTCCGTCATTTAAGAGGTCCATCTATTTTCAAAGAAATCAAAACTCAAGTTTGAAAATTTCCAAATTCCAATTTACTTCCAGTTTATCTCAATATAAACTGCATATGGGTAACAACAGCTTTGTCTCGTTCCATGTTCCTCGCCAAGAAAAATGCATAACGAGAAGTTAGACGTCAAGATGGAAAATTTCGCAGAGATTTATGAGACCTCACTAGTGCGCATGCGCTGATTGTTTTTTTTTTACATTTTCATTATTTACCAACGTTGTCCATTTTGTTTTCTTCCGCAAATCTAATTTTAATAAACATGTCGAGTCATCCAATATACACTTATGCGTAAACACTGAGTATCGCTGATGATGTGGAACTCTGCAGATATAAGCCAGAGCCTAACCACAGGCTCTGTTAATCATTTCCGCAATGCGACTTATAACTTTACCCGAGCACGGATGACACAGGTGCCATCTATAATCAGGGAAAAGCAAATTATTTTCCAAATGTTCTTTTAAATAACATGTAAATAAGACTCACTCAATGTAAACTAATTTATATTCGTACAGTCTTATAAGTTAATTAAATAATATATAATATGGGATTTTCCAAAAGGGCCTTTAGGATGTTGTTTTGTAATAAAGAGGAAAACACATGACATGTATCTGATTTGTTTATTGTAAATTAAAGTTTCATCGATTACAATTAAACTTGAAATATGATGTCATTTAAATATCCACCACGGCTACGTTTACAGGCATCGATACACATCATAATTTTGTAAGATATTCTCAATCATTGAGACATTAATCTCTCTTATGACTGCTCGGATGTTATTTTTTAAGTCTGGTATGTTATCTGGTTTGTTGACGTAAACTTTACTTTTCAAATAGCCCCAAAGAAAAAAAATCCAATGGTGTTAAGTGTTAATCTTGGCGGCCAATTCACATCTCCATTTCGTGAAATTACACGTCCAGGGAATTTCGTGTGTAATAACTCTATGTTCGCTCGTGTTGTATGGCTCGTAGCACCATCTTGTTGAAAATAAACATCAGAATGTCAATTCAATCAATTTGAAGCCATAAAAATTCTCTAATCATCGCATTATAACGCTCTGCATTCACCGTAACAGCATTGTCACGATCATATTCAAAGAAAAATGGGCCAATGATTCCTCCAGACCACAAACCACACCAAACCGTACATTTTTGTGAGTGAAGTGATTGTTCGTGAATAATTCGAGGATTTTCTTCCCCCCCAAAGACGACAATTTTGTTTATTGACACTTCCATTTAACGTGAAATATGCCCCATCGCTGAAAATGATTTTACGCGAAAACTGATGATCCGTTGCCCTTTGTTCTAATATCCAAGTAACAAAATTTCTGCATTGCAAATAGTCCATTTCCTTCAGTTCCTGCGTTAACTGAATTGTATATGACTGAAGTTCGGATATACGAAATTCCACCTGAAAAGAAAAACCTTTTAAGTTATCGGCATTCAAAATCCTAAAGCCCCTTTTGGAAAACCCTTTATAATATATAGCAATATTAAATTTATGTTATGAAGTTAATGTTTTATAGTGATCTAAGGGATCTGAGTTCGAGTCCCATGTAAAGCATGGATATCTGTGTTGTTTTTCTGTTGAAGTCAACCATTCTCACAGACCTTCAATTGCGGTGTATAAACTGACGGATTCCTGTCAGACCTCTGTGACATCAAGTAGCTGCTTGAGGGAGTACTAATGTTTTTCGTTTATATTTCATTAATATTATTTAAACTCACAACGGAAGGGAAAACGTCATTTTTTTAATCATCTAAACAGTTTATAACATAGATTAAAATATTCAATACTGCAATTTCTCCTACTATTGCACTTCAGTGATCATATCTTTGCCTTAGTCAATGAGGGCATTCTACATCATGAGGACCGAAGAATTACATTCTCCAAAGACCTTTTAATCTACCGAATTTGGTGTTAGAAATAATTTTCAGAAACCTTATCCCTGAGAAGGTCACCTTGATACACCACGCCTGGACAGTCGTTGAGAAAAAGAAATGAAATGAGATTTCCGTAAAAATTAAAACGATGTAATTGGTCTAAAATTCAACTAAATAAAATTTATTTTAAAACAGCATAAAATCTAAATAATTTATTCATTTCGAAAATACATAAATATGTAAGAATGCATTAAAAATTTATTAGCTAATTTTTAATTATTAATAGCTGCCAGTTTGAATTTTAATAAATTATTATCAGTTGCTCTCTCTTTCTCTCTATCATTATTAATATTTCAAAATTTATTCTTCTGTTACTGCACTTTCCAGGCTTCGTCTGATGTAGAAGGCTTTGGCTTTATTCTCTAAATATAATATATAAATATACATACTCTCTAAATATCTATATGGTTAGAGCGCTTGTCTACTAATCTAAGGAACCCTGGGTTCGAGCTCCTCTTAAGGCATGGATGTTTGTGTTGTCTTTCAGCTGAGGTCATGCATCCTCACAGATCTTCTACTATGGCGTAAAAACTGCAGGCTATGGTCAGACGTCTGTAGTAAGCAGCTGCTTGAGGGGATTTTCATTTATTATGGGTAAGGCATGGCTGTTTCTGTCGTTTTTCTGCTGAGAGCTTGCCATCCTCTCAGACCTTCTACTATGGCATATAAACTGACAGGCTCCTGTCAGACCTCTGTTACAAGCAGCTGCTTGAGGGTTTTTTATTTATTTATTTTATTTATTATTTACTATCGCAGATTGTATAATTGCGTATTGTGTTTAATAAAAGAATAAAATGAACTTTCCCTGAATCAGCTGTTTGCCACAGAAGTCAGAGAGGAATCTATCAGTTTAATAATTAATCCTCAGCAGAAAGACAACACAAATATCTATGCCATATTCGGGGCTCCAACCCTAGTCCGTTTGATGAATAGCTAAGCCCGCCACAGAAATAAGACTTCAGGAAATGTTTCGAATATTTCTTCCTCACACTTTGCGCTTAACAAGACCAAGATATTAGAGACATTGCAAAAAGTTTCAGATGTCAGATAAAATATCTTTCCATCTTATATTTCGTCATTTCTCAAATTTACAATTCAAAGTACGTAATTGGTACGTTCAGAACTCTGCAACACCTGAAATTGAGGCTATGAATTTGAGGCCTGACTTTCAGCTATAAACATTACGGTAATTAATTTTACACATTCTAGGACATCAGGAAAAATGTTCCGTGCATTTCCCGTTCTAATTGTGTGTTTTATAGCAAATTCCGATATTTATAATAATTTTTTAATTAGCTTTAAATTATTTATAAAAATTCAGTTGATAATATTTTGTGTTTTAGCATCACAAGAAACATATCTTTAGAAGAAAATAAATTGTACAACCGTCGCTCTAGATTTAAACGGAACAAACCAGAATCCCGTTTCGGTAAAATTTCTTTTCATCACCATCATCCTCAAGCAGCCCATGGCTGCTTGAGGATGATGGTGATGTTCCTCATCGGTAGAGAAAAAAAAGTGTTTGTCACAACCTTACTCGCGTAGCAAACGGCACGTGGAGATAATTGTTTATTTGATTGATTGTTTGATCTCTGAAAGGCTCTGCTATGCCTATAATGGCAAAATTAGATCACATGGACACCAAATGCTCAAAGGATCACATTAACATGAATGGCTCAAAGGATCACATGGGCTCCAATGAGCTCAAGAATCACATTGACACCAATTGCTCAAAGAATCATATTGACGGCAATGGATCAAAGGATCACAAGGGCGCTAATGGGCTGAAGTGATCACATGGACACCAGTGGCTCAAAGGATCACATTGGCACCAATGGCTCAAAGGATCACAATGGCGCTAATTGGCTGAAGTGATCACATGGACACCAGTGGCTCAAAGGATCACATGGACACCAGTGGCTCAAAGGATCACATGCACACCAGTAGAGCAAAGGATCACATGCACACCAGGGGATCAAATGATCACATGCACATAAGTGGCTTAAAGGATCACATGGACACCAGTGGATCAAAGGATCACATGCACACCAGTAGAGCAAAGGATCACATGCACACCAGGGGGATCAAATGATCACATGCACATAAGTGGCTTAAAGGATCACATGGACACCAGTGGCTCAAAGGATCATATGCACACCAGGGGATCAAATGATCACATCCACATAAGTGGCTTAATTAAGAAAAGTTTTCGTATTTCATCTTTTTTGGAGGGAAGAATGCATGGGGAGTTGAGGTTTCGTATCCTATGACATTTCAAGCATTAGGAGATTTAATTGTTACTTTCGATCGCTTTAAAGGTACTCATTAACAAAAGTTATCATATTTTCCCTTTTTAAGGGGGAAGAATGCATGGGGAGTCGTTATTTCGTAGATTATGACATTTCCAGCATTAGAAGCTTTAATTGTTACTTTCGGCCATTGATAAAGATATTCGTTAAGAAAAGTTTTCATATTTTCCCTTTTTAAGAGGTGAAGAATGCATGGGGAGTCGTTCTTTCGTAGATTACGACATTTCCAGCATTAGAAGCTTTAATTGTTACTCTCAGCCGTTCTAAATATTCTCATTAAAAATGTTTTCATATTTTCTATTTTTAAGGGGGGAAGAATGCATGGGGAGTTGAGGTTTCGTAGCCTATGACATTTCAAGAATTAGGAGTTTTCATTTTTACTCTCGGCCGTTCTAAAGATACTCATTAAGAAAAGTTTTCATATTTTCCCTTTTTAACGGGAGAAGAATGCATAGGGAGTCGTTGTTTCGTAGCCTATGACATTTCCAGCATTAGAAGGTTTAATCGTTATTTTCGGCCGTTATAAAAATATTCATTAAGAAAAGGTTTCGTATTTCAAGTTTCTAAGGAGGGAAGAATGCATGTGGAGTTGAGGTTTCGTAGCCTCTGACGTTTCAAGCATTACAAGCTTTAATTGTTACTCTCCGCCGTTCTCAAAATATTCATTAAGAAATTTTTTCATATTTTCACTTTTCAAGAGGGTACGAATGCATAGGGAGTCCTTGTTTCGTAGATTATGACATTTCCAGCATTAGAAGCTTTAATTGTTACTTTCGGCCGTTCTAAAGATATTCATTAATAAAAGTTTTCATATTTCAACTGTTTAAGTGGATAAAAATGCATGGGAGGTCAATGTTTCATAGCCTATGGCATTTCTAGTGTTAGAAGCTTTAATTATTAATTTCAGCCGTTCCAAAGATATTCGTTAAGAAAAGTTTTCATATTTCTCCTTTTTAAGGGGAGAAGACTTCATGGGGAGTTGAGATTTCGCAGCCTATGACATTTCCACCATTAGAAGCTTTAATTGTTACTTTCGTCCCTTCAAAAGATATTCATTATGAAATGTTTTTTATATTTCACCTTTTAAAGGGGGAAGAATGCATGGGGAGTCGTTGTTTCGTAGCCAATGACATTTCGAGCATTAGAAGCTTTAATGTTTACTTTCGGCCGTTCTAAAGATATTCGTTAAGAAAAGTTTTCGTTTTTCAAGTTTTTAAGGGGGGAGAATGCATGGGAGTTGTGGTTTCCTAGCCTCCGAGTTGTGGTTTCCTAGCAAGCATTAGAAGCTTTAATTGTTACTCTCGGCCGTTCTAAAGATAATCATTAAGAAAAGTTTTCGCTTTTCAAGTTTTTAAGGGGGGAGAATGCATGGGGAGTTGTGGTTTCCTAGCCTCTGAAATTGCAAACATTAGAAGCTTTAATTGTTATTCTCGGCCGTTCTAAAGATAATCATTAAGAATTTTTTTTCATATTTTCCCTTTTTTGGAGGGGAGGAATGCATCGGGAGTCGTTGTTTCGCAGATTATAACATTTCAACCATTAGAAGCTTTAATTGTTACTTCGACCGTTCTAAAGATACTCATTTACAAAAGTTTTTATATTTTCCCTTTTTAAGGGTTGAAGAATGAATGGGGAGTCGATGTTTCCTAGCCTATGACATTTCCAGCATTAGAAGCTTTAATTGTTATTTTCGGCCGTTCTAAAGATATTCATTAAAAAAGTTTTCATATTTTCCCTTTTTAAGGGGAAGAATGCATGGGGAGTCGTTGTTTTATAGCCTATGACATTTCCAGAAGTAGAAGGTTTATTCGTTACTTTCGGCCGTTCTAAAGATATTCATTAAGAAAAGTTTTCGTTTTTCAAGTTTTTAAGGGGGAAGAATGTATGGGGAATTGTGGTTTCATAGCCTCTGACATTTCAAGCATTAGAAGCTTTAATTCTTACTCTCGGCCATTCTAATTTATTCATTAAGAAAAGTTTTCATTTTTTCCCTTTTTAAGAGGGAAAGAATGCTTGGGGAGTCGTTGTTTCGTAGATTATGACATTTTCCGCATTAGAAGTTTTAATTGTTACTTTCGAGCGTTATAAAGAAACTCATTAAGAAATGTTTTCATATTTTCCCTTTTTAAGGGGGGAAGAATGCATTGGGAGTCGTTGTTTTGTAGCCTATGACATTTCCAGAAGTAGAAGGTTTAATCGTTACTTTCGGCCGTTCTAAAAATATTCCTTAAGAAAAGTTTTCATTTTTCAAGTTTTTAAGGGCGAAAGAATGCATGGGAAATTGTGGTTCCATAGCCTCTGACATTTCAAGCATTAGAAGCTATAATTCTTACTCTCGGCCGTTCTAATGATATTCATTAAAAAAAGTTTTAATTTTTTCCCTTTTTAATAGGGGAAGTATGCATGGGTAGTCGATGTTTCGCAGATTATGACATTTCCAGCATTAGAAACTCTAATTGTTACTTTCGGCCGTTCTAAATATACTCATTAAGAAAAGTTTTCATATTTTCCATTTTTAAGGGAGAAGAATACATAGGGAGTCGTTGTTCCGTTGCCTATGACATTTCCAGCATTAGAATGTTTAATTGTTACTTTCGGCCGTTCTAAAGAAATTCATTAAGAAATGTTTTCATATTTTCCCTTTTTAAGGGGGGAAGAATGCATGGGGAGTCGATGTTTCCTAGCCAATGACATTTCCAGCATTAGAATCTTTAGTTGTTACTTTCGGCCGTTCTAAAAATATTCTTTAAGGAAAGTTTTCGTATTTCAAGTTTCTCAGGGGAAAAGAATGCATGGACGGTTGAGGTTTGGCGGCCTCTGACGTTTCAAGCATCAGAAGTTTTAATTGTTACTCTCCGCCGTTCTAAACATATTCATTAAGAAATTTTTTTCATATTTTCCCTTTTTAAGAGGGGAAGAATGCATGGGGAGTCGTTGTTTCGTAGATTACAACCTTTCCAGCATTAGAAGCTTTAATTGTTACTTTCGGTCGCCCTAAAGATACTCATAATTTTTTTTTCATATTTTCCCTTTTTAAGGGGGAAGAATGCATGGGGAGTCGATGTTTCGTAGTCTATGACATTTCCAGCATTACAAGCTTTAATTTTTATTTTAGGCAGGTCTAGAGATTCATTAAGAAAAAGTTTCATATTTTCACTTTTTAAGGGCGGTAGTCGCTGTTTCGTAGCCTATGAAATTTCCAGCATTAGATGCTTTAGTTGTTACTTTCGGCCGTTCTAATGATACTCATTAAGGAAAGTTTTCATATTTTCCCTTTTTAAGGGGGGAAGTATGCATGAGGAGTCGCTGTTTCGTAGCCTATGAAATTTCCAGCATTAGAAGTATTAGTCGTTACATTCGGCTGTTCTAAATAATTAAAAAAGTTTTCATATTTCAACTTCTCATGTGCATAAGAATGCATGGGGAGTCGATGTTTCGTAGCCTATGGGATTTCTAGTATAAGAAGCTTGAATTGTTAATTTCAGCCGTTCTAAAGATATTCATTAAGAAATTTTTTTCATATATTACCTTTTTAAGAGGGGAAGAACGTATGGGGAGTTGTTCTTTCGTACATTATGACATTTCCAAAATTAGAAGCTCCAAATTTAGCTTTCCAAATTTAAAAGATTGTTACTTTCGGCCGTTCCAAAGATACTCATTATGGAAAATTTTCACATTTTCACTTTTTAAGGGGGGAAGAATGCATCGGGAGTTGTTGTTTCGTAGATAATGACATTTCCAACATTAAAAGCTTTAGGTTTTACTTTCGGACGTTCCAAAAATATTCATTAAGAAAAGTTTTCGTATTTCAAATTTTTAAAGGTGGAAGAATGCATGGGGTGTTGAGTTTCGAAGCCTATGACAATTCAGGCATTAGAAGCATTAGTTGTTACTTTCGGCCGTTCTAAAATACTCATCAAGAAAAGTTTTCATATTTTCCCTTTTTAAGAGGGGAAGAATGCATGGGGAGTCGTTCTTTCGTAGATTGTGACATTTCCAGCATTAGAAGCTTTAGTATTTACTTTCGGCCTTTCCAAAGATATACATTATGAAATGTTTTCATATTTCACCATTTAAGTGGTGAAGAATGCATGTGGAGTCGATGTTTTGTAATCTATGACATTTCCAACCTTTAATTGTTACTTTCGGCCGTTCTAAAGATTCGTTAAGAAAAGTTTTCATTTTTTACCTTTTTAAGGGGGGAAGAATGCATGGGGAGTCGATGTTTTGTAGTCTATGACATTTCCAGCATTGCAAGCCTTAATTGTTACTTTCGGCCGTTCTAAAGATACTCATTAAGAAAAGTTTTCATATTTTCCCTTTTTAAGGGGGAAGAATGCATGAGGAGTCGTTGTTTCTTAGCCTATGACGTTTCCAGCATTAGAAGGTTTAGTCGTTATTTTCGGCCGTTTTAAAAATATTCATTAAAATTTTTTTTTGATATTTTCCCTTTTTAAGAGGGGAAGTATGCATGGGGAGTCGTTGTTTTCTAGTTTATGACATTTCCAGCATTAGAAGCTTTTATTGTTACTTTCGGCCGTTCT
Source organism: Ryuthela nishihirai (assembly GCA_038380435.1). Taxonomy (NCBI): domain Eukaryota; kingdom Metazoa; phylum Arthropoda; class Arachnida; order Araneae; family Heptathelidae; genus Ryuthela; species Ryuthela nishihirai. Next base: position 95,117,463 of record JAWZYU010000009.1, read on the forward strand.
AAATATAGTCATTAAGAAATGTTCTCATATTTTCCTTTTTTAGGGGGGAAGAATACATGGGGAGTCGATGTTTCCTAGCCAATGACATTTCCAGCATTAGAAGTTTATTTGTTACTTTCGGTCGTTCAAAAGATATTCATTAAGAAATGTTTTCGTATTTCAAGTTTCTAAGGGGGGAAGAATGCATTGGGAGTCGTGGTTTCGTAGATTATGACATTTCCAGCATTAGAAGCTTTAATTGTTACTTTCGGTCGTTCTAAATATACTCTTTAAGAAATGTTTTGATATTTTCCCTTTTTAAGGGGGGAAGAATGCATGGGGAGTTGAGGTTTCGTATCCTATGACATTTCAAGCATTACGAGCTTTAATTGTTACCCTCGACTGTTCTAAAGATACTCTTTAAGAAAAGTTTTCATATTTTCCCTTTTTAAGAAGGAAGAATGCACGGGGAGTCGTTGTTTCGTAGCCTATGACATTTCCAGCATTAGAAATTTTAATTGTTACTCTCCACCGTTCTAAAGATATTCATTAAGAAATTTTTTTCATATTTTCACTTTTTAAGAGGGGAAGAATGCACGGGGAATCGTGTTTCGTAGATTATGACATTTCCAGCATTAGAAGCTTTAGTATTTACTTTCGGCCTTTCTAAAGATATACATTATGAAATGTTTTCATATTTCACCATTTAAGTGGTGAAGAATGCATGTGGAGTCGATGTTTCGTAATCTATGACATTTCCAGCATTAGAAGCTTTAAGTGTTTCTTTCGGCCGTTCTAAAGATACTCATTAAGAAAAGTTTTCATATTTTCCCTTTTTAAGGGGGAAGAATGCATGGGTAGTCCTTGTTTCGTACCCTATGACGTTTCCAGCATTTGAAAGTTTAATTTTTACTTTCGGCCGTTCTAAAAATATTCATTAAAAAAGTTTTCGTATTTCAAGTTTCTAAGGGGGGGAAGAATGCAAGGGGAGTTGAGGTTTCGTAGCCTCTGACGTTCCAAGCATTAGAAGCTTTAATTGATACTCTCCGCCGTTTTAAAGATATTCATTAAAATTTTTTTTTCATATTTTCACTTTTCAAGAGGGTACGAATGCATATGGAGTCCTTGTTTCGTAGATTATGACATTTCCAGCATTAGAAGCTTTAATTGTTACCTTCGGCCATTCTAAAGATATTCATTAACAAAGTTTTCATATTTTCCCTTTTTAAGTTGGGGAAGATAGCATGAGAAGTCGCTCTTTGGTAGTCTGTGACATTTCCAGCATTAGAAGCTTTAGTTACTTTCGGCCGTTCTAAAGATATTCATTAAAAAATATTTTCGTATTTCAAGTTTCTAAGGGGGGAAGAATGCACGGGGAGTCGTTGTTTCGTAGATTATGACATTTCCAGCATTAGAAGCTTCATTTGTTACTTTTGGCAGTTCTAAATATACTCATTAAGAAAAGTTTTCATACTTTCCCTTTTTAAGGGGGAAGAATGCATGGGGAGTCGTTGTTTCGTAGCCTGTGACATTCCCTGCATTAGAAGTTTTAATTGTTCCTTTCAGCCGTTCTAAATATACTTTTTAAGAAATGTTTTGATATTTTCCCTTTTAAGGGGGGAACATTTCAAGATTTAGGAGCTTTAATTATTACTCTCGGCCGTTCTAAAGATACTCATTAAGGAAAGTTTTCATATTTTCCCTTTTTAAGGGGGAAGAATGCATGGGGAGTCGTTGTTTCCTTGCCTATGACATTTCCAGCATTAGAAGCTTTAATTGTTACTTTCGGCCGTTCTAAATATACTCATTAAATAATGTTTACATATTTTCCCTTTCTAAGGGGGAAGAATGCATGGGGAGTTGAGGTTTCCTAGCCTATGACATTTCAAGCGTTAGAAGCTTTAATTGTTACTCTCGGCCTTTCTAAAAATATTTATTAAGAAATATTTTTCATATTTTCATTTATAATAGTGGAAGAATATATGGGGAGTCATTGTTTCGTAGATTATGACATTTCCAGCATTAGAAGCTTTAATTGTTACTTTTTACTCATTAAGAAAAGTTTTCATATTTTCTCTTTTTAAGGAGGAAGAATGCATGGGTAGTCGTTATTTCGTAGCCTGTGACATTTCCTGCATTAGAAGGTTTATTCGTTACTTTCAGCCGTTCTAATAATATTCATTATGAAAGGTTTTCGTATTTCAAGTTTCTGAGGGGGGAACAATGCATGGGATGTAAAAGTTTCGTATCCTATGACATTTCAAGCACTAGAAGCTTTAATTATTACTCTCCGCCGTTCTAAAAATATTCATTAAGAAATGTTTTTCATATTTACCCATTTTAAGAAGGGAAGAATGCATGGGATGTCGCTCTTTCGTAGATTACGACATTTAATAGTTACTTTCCACCGTTCTAAAGATAGTCATTTAGAAATGCTTTTATATTTTCCCTTTTTAAGGGTTGAAGAATTAATGGGGAGTCGATGTTTCCTAGTCTATGACATTTCCAGCATTAGAAGATTTAATTGTTACTTTCGGCCGTTCCAAAAATACTCATTAAAAAAGTTTTCATATTTTCCCTTTTTAAGGGGAAGAATGCATGGGGAGTCGTTGTTTTGTAGCCTATGACATTTCCAGAAGTAGAAAGTTTAATCGTTACTTTCGGTCGTTCCAAAGATATTCATTAAGAAAAGTTTTCGTTTTTCAAGTTTTTAAAGGGGGAAGAATGCATGGGGAATTGTGGTTTCATAGCCTCTGATATTTCAAGAATTAGAAGCCTTAATTGTTACTCTCGACCGTTCCAATTATATTCATTAAGAAAAGTTTTAATTTTTTCCCTTTTAAAGAAGAGAAGAATGCGTGTTGAGTCGTTGTTTCGTAGATTATGATATTTCCAGCATTAGAATCTTTAATTGTTACTTTCGTCCGTTCTAAAGATACTCATTAAGAAAAGTTTTCATATTTTCCATTTTTAAGGGGGAAGAATACATAGGGAGTCGCTGTTCCGTTGCTTATGACATTTCCAGCATTAGAATGTTTAATTGTTACTTTCGTCCGTTCTAAACAAACTCGGTAAGAAATGTTTTCATATTTTCGGTTTTTAAGGGGGGAAGAATGCATGGGGAGTCGATGTTTCCTAGCCCATGACGTTTCCAGCATTAGAAGGTTTAATTGTTACTTTCGGTCGTTCTAAAGATATACATTACGAAATGTTTTCATATATCACCATTTATGGTAGGAAGAATGCATAGGGAGTCGATGTTTCGTAATCTATGACATTTCCAACATTAGAAGATTTAGTTGTTACTTTCGGCCGTTCTAAAGATACTCATTAAGGAAATTTTTCATATTTTCTCTTCTTAAGGGGGAAGTATGCATGGGAAGTCGTTGTTTCCTAGCCTATGACATTTCCAGCATTAGAAGCTTTTATTGTTACTTTCGGCCGTTTTAAATATAGTCATTAAGAAATGTTCTCATATTTTCCTCTTTTAGGGGGGAAGAATGCATGTGGAGTTGATGTTTCGTAGCCAATGACATTTCCAGCATTAGAAGTTTATTTGTTAGTTTCGGCCGTTCAAAAGATATTCATTAAGAAATGTTTTCGTATTTCAAGTTTCTAAGGTGGGAAGAATGCATTGGGAGTCGTAGTTTCGTAGATTATGACATTTCCAGCATTAAAAGATTTATTTCTTACTTTCGGCCGTTCTAAATATACTCTTTAAGAAATGTTTTGATATTTTCCCTTTTTAAGAAGGAAGAATGCATGGGGAGTCGTTGTTTCGTAGCCTATGAAATTTCCAGCATTAGAAATTTTAATTGTTACTCTCCACCGTTCTAAAGATATACATTAAGAAATTTTTTTCATATTTTCACTTTTTAAGAGGGGAAGAATGCACGGGGAGTCGTGTTTCGTAGATTATGACCTTTCCAGCATTCGAAGCTTTAATTGTTACTCTCGGCCGTTCTAAAGATTTCTAAAGATGTTTTTCATATTTTCCCTTTTTAAGAGGGGAAGAATGCATGAAGAGTCGTTGTTTCGTAGATTATGACATTTCCAGCTTTAGAAGCTTTAATTGTTTCTTTCGGCCGTTCTAAAGATACTCATTAAGAAAAGTTTTCATATTTTAACTTTTTAAGGGGGAAGAATGCATGGGGAGTCGTTGTTTCGTAGTCTATGACATTTCCAGCATTAGAAAGTTTAATTTTTACTTTCGGCCGTTCTAAAAATATTCATTAAAAAAGTTTTTGTATTTCAAGTTTCTAAGGGCGGAAAGAATGCATGGGGAGTTGAGGTTTCGTAGCCTTAAACGTTCCAAGCATTAGAAGCTTTAATTGTTACTCTCCGCCGTTTTAAAGATATTCATTAAAAAATTTTTTTATATCTTCACTTTTCAAGAGGGTACGAATGCATAGGGAGTCCTTGTTTCGTAGATTATGACATTTCAGCATTAGAAGCTTTAATTGTTACTTTCGGCCGTTCTAAAGATATTCATTAAAAAATGTTTTCGTATTTCAAGTTTCTAAGGGGGGAAGAATGCATGGGGAGTCGTTGTTTCGTAGATTATGACATTTCCAGCATTAGAAGCTTTAATTGTTACTTTTGGCCGTTCTAAAGATACTCATTAAGAAAAGTTTTCATATTTTCCCTTTTTAAGGGTGAAGAATTCATGTGTAGTCGTTGTTTCGTAGCCTGTGACATTTCCTGCATGAGAAGTTTTAATTGTTACTTTCGGCCGTTCTAAATATACTCTTTAAGAAATGTTTTGATATTTTCCCTTTTTAAGGGGGGAACAATGCATCGCGAGTTGAAGTTTCGTATCCTATGACATTTCAAGCATTAGGAGCTTTAATTGTTACTCTCGGCCGTTCAAATGATACTCATTAAGGAAAGTTTTCATATTTTCCCTTTTTAAGGGGGAAGAATGCATGGTGAGTCCTTGTTACCTTGCCTATGACATTTCCAGCATTAGAAGCTTTAATTGTTACTTTCGGCCGTTCTAAAAATACTCATTAAGTAATGCTTACATATTTTACCTTTGTAAGGGGGAAGAATGCATGGGGAGTTGAGATTTCCTAGCCTATGACATTTCAAGCATTAGAAGCTTTAATTGTTACTCTCCGCCGTTCAAAAAATATTTATTAAGAAATATTTTTCATATTTTCCCTTTTTAATAGTGGAAGAATATATTGGGGATTAAGAAAAGTTTTCATATTTTCCATTTTTAAGGGGGAAGAATACATAGGGAGTCGTTGTTCCGTTGCTTATGACATTTCCAGCATTAGAATGTTTAATTGTTACTTTCGTCCGTTCTAAAGAAACTGATTAAGAAATGTTAACATATTCTCCGATTTTAAGGGGGGAAGAATGCATGGGGAGTCGATGTTGCCTAGCCCATGACATTTCCAGCATTAGAAGGTTTAATTGTTACTTTCGGTCGTTCTAAATATATATATTATGAAATGTTTTCATATTTCACCATTTATGGTACGAATAATGCATAGGGAGTCGATGTTTCGTAATCTATGACATTTCCAACATTAGAAGATTTAGTTGTTACATTCGGTCGTTCTAAAGATACATTTCCAGCATTAGAAGTTTATTTGTTACTTTCGGCCGTTCAAAAGATATTCATTAAAAAATGTTTCCGTATTTCAAGTTTCTAAGGGGGGGAAGAATGCATTGGGAGTTGTAGTTTCGTAGATTATGACATTTCCAGCATTAAAAGCTTTAATTGTTACTTTCGGCCGTTCTAAATATACTCTTTAAGAACTAAAAATATATACTTTTGGAACGACCGAAAGGTCGTTCCAAAAATATTCATTATTAAAGGTTTTCGTATTTCAAGTTTCTAAGGGGGAAGAATATATGGGGAGTTGAGGTTTCCTAGCCTCTGACATTTCAAGCATTAAATGCTTTAATTGTTACTCTCCGCCGTTCTAAAAATATTCATTAAGAAATGTTTTTCATGTTTTCCCTTTTTAAGAGGGGAAGAATGCATGGGGAGTCAATGTTTCGTAGTGTATGACCTTTCCAGCATTAGAAGCTTTAATTTTTACTTTCGGCCGTTCTAAAGATTCATTAAGAAAAGTTTTCATATTTCCACTTTTCAAGTGGGAAAGAATGCCTGAGGAGTCACTCTTTCGTAGCTTATGACATTTTCAACATTAGAAGCTTTAGTTGTTACTTTCGGCCGTTCTAAAGATATTCATTAAAAATAAGTTTTCATATTTCACGTTTTTAAGTGGGAAAGAATGCATGGGGAGTCGATGTTTCGTAGCCTATGGCATTTCTAGTATTAGAAACTTTATTTGTTACTTTCGGCCGTTCTAAAGATATTCATTATGAAAAGTTTTCATATTTCACCTTTTTAAGGGGGGAAGAATTCATGGGGAGTCTTTGTTTCGTAGCCAATAACATTTCCAGCATTAGAAACTTTAATTGTTACTTTCGGCGGTTCGAAAGATATTCATTCAGAAAAGTTTTCATATTTCACCTTTTTAAGTGGAGAAGAATGCATGGAGAGTTGATGTTTCGTAGCCTATGGCATTTCTAATATTAGAAACTTTAATTGTTACTTTTGTGCGGTTCTAAATATATTGATTAAGAAAAGTTTTGAAATTTTACCTTTTTATGTGGGGAAGAATGCATGGGAAGTTGGTATTTGAAGCTTATGACATTTCCAGTATCAGAAGATTTAATTGTTTCTTTCGGCCGTTCTAAAAATATTCATTAAGAAAAGTTTTCATATTTCACATTTTTAAGTGGGGAGAATGCATGTGGTGTCGATGTTTCGTAGCCTATGACATTTCCAGCATTATTAGTTTTAATTGTTACTTTCGGCCGTTCTAAAGATATACATTATGAAATGTTTTCATATTTCACCATTTAAGGGGGGAAGAATGCATGGGGATTCGTTGTTTCGTAGCCTATGACATTTCCAGCATTAGAAGCTGTAATTGTTATTTTCGGCCGTTCTAAAGATATTCATTAGGTAAAGTTTTCATATTTTCCCTTTTTAAGGGGGAAGAACGCACGAGGAGCCGGTGTTTCGTAGCGAATGACATTTCCAGCATTAAAAGCTTTAATTGTTACTTTCGGCCGTTCTAAAGATATTAATTAAGAAAAGTTTTCATATTTTTTCTTTTTAAGGGGGAAAATGCATGGGGAGTCGTTATTTCGTAGATTATGACATTTCCAGCATTAGCAGCTTTAATTGTTACTTTCAACCGTTCTAAAGATATTCATTAAGAAAATTTTTTCCTATTTTCCCTTTTTAACGGGGGAAGAATGCATGGGGAGTCGATGCTTCGTAGCCTATGGCATTTCTAGTATTAGAAATTTTAATTGTTACTTCCGGCGGTTCTAAAGGTATTGATTAAGAAAAGTTTTCAAATTTTACTTTTTTAAGTGGGGAAGAATGAATCGGGAATAGCTCTTTAGTTCACTACGACATTTTCACCATTAGAAGTTTTATATGTTACTATCGGCCATTCTAAAAATATTCATTAATAAAAATTTTCATATTTTCCCTTTTTAAGGGGTGAAGAATGCATGGGGAGTCGATGTTTCGTAGCCTATGAAATTTCCAGCATTAGAAGCTTTAATTGTTACTTTCGGCGGTCCTAAAGATATTCGTTAAGAAAAGTTTTCATATTATCGCTTTTTAAGTGGGGAAGAATGCATGGGGAAGGGAGGTTACGTAGCCTTTGACTTTTCCAGCATTAGAAGCTTTAATTGTTACTTTCGGTCGTTCTAAAGATATTCATTAAGAAAAGTTTTCATATTTCACCTTTTTAAAGTAGGTACAATGCATGGGGAGTCACTGTTTCGTAGCCAATGACATTTCCAGCATTAGAAGGTTTGTTACTTTCGGCCGTTCTAAAGATATTCATTAATAAAAGTTTTCATATTTTCCCTTTTTAAGGGGGGAAGAATGCATGGGGAGTCGATGTTTCGTAGCCTATGACATTTCCAGCATTAGAAGGTTTAATTGTTACTTTCGGCCGTTCTAAAAATATATATTATGAAATGTTTTCATATTTCACCATTTAAGGGAGAAGAATGCATGGGGATTCATTGTTTCGTAGCCCAAGACATTTCCAGCACTAAAAGTTTTAATTGTTACTTTCGGCCGTTCTAAAGATATTAATTAAGAAAAGTTTTCATATTTTCCCTTTTTAAGGGGGAAAAATGCATGGGGAGTCGTTTTTTCGTAGCCTATGATATTTCCAGCATTAGCAGCTTTAATTGTTACTTTCGGCCGTTCTAAAGATACTCATTAAGAAAAGTTTTCATATTTCACATTTTTAAGTGGGGAGAATGCATGTGGTGTCGATGTTTCGTAGCATATGACATTTCCAGCATTACTAGTTTTAATTGTTACTTGCGACCTTTCTAAAGATATTCGTTTACAAAAGTTTTCATATTTTCCCTTTTTAAGGGGGTAAAATGCATGGGGAGTCGTTGTTTCGTAGACTATGATATTTCCAGCATTAGCAGCTTTAATTGTTACTTTCGGTCGTTCTAAAGATACTCATTAAGAAAAGTTTTCATATTTCACCTTTTTAAGTGGGGAAGAATGCATCGGGACTCGATGTTTCGTAGCCTATGACATTTCTAGTATTAGAAACGTTAATTGTTACTTCCGGCCGTTCTAAAGATATTGATTAAGAAAAGTTTTGAAATTTTACCTTTTTAAGTGGGGAAGAACGCATGGGGAGTCGTACTTTCGTACCCAATGCATTTTCAGGATTACAAGTTTTATATGTTACTTTCGGCCATTCTAAAGATTTCTTAATATTCATTAAGAAAAGTTTTCATATTTCACATTTTTAAGTGGTGAGAATGCATGTGGTGTCGATGTTTCGTAGCATATGACATTTCCAGCATTACTAGTTTTAATTGTTACTTTCGACCTTTCTACAGATATTCGTTAAGAAAAGTTTTCATACTATCGCTTTTTAAGTCGGGAAGAATGCATGGGGAAGGGAGGTTACGTAGCCTTTGACATTTCCAGCATTAGAAACTTTAATTGTTACTTTCGGTCGTTCTAAAGATATTCATTAAGAAAAGTTTTCATATTTCACCTTTTTAAGGTAGGTAGAATGCATGGGGAGTGAGTGTTTCGTAGCCAATGACATTTCCAGCATTAGAAGCTTTAATTGTTACTTCGGCCGTTCTAAAGATATTCGTTAATAAAATTTTCATATTTTCCCTTTTTAAGGGGGAAAGAATGCATGGGAAGTCGATGTTTCGTAGCCTATGACATTTCCAGCATTAGAAGCTTTAATTGTTACTTTCGGCCATTCTAAAAATACTCATTAAGAAAATTTTTCCTATATTCCCTTTTTAAGGGGGGAAGAATGCATGGGGATTCGATGTTTCGCAGCCTATGACATTTCCAGCATTAGAAGATTTAATTGTTACTTTCGGCAGTTCTAAAAATATATATTACGAAATGTTTTCATATTTCACCATTTAAGGGGAAGAATGCATGGCGATTCAGCCTATGACAATTCCAGCATTAGAAGCTCTAATTGTTTCTTTCGGCCGTTCTAAAGATATTCATTAAGAAATGTTTTCATATTTTCCCTTTTTAAGGGGGCAAGAATGAATGGGGAATCGTTGCTTCGTAGCCTATGACATTTCCATCATTAGAAGCTGTAATTGTTATTTTCGGCAGTTCTAAAGATATTCATTAAGTAAAGTTTTCATATTTTCCCTTTTTAAAGGGGTAGAATGCATGAGGAGTCGGTGTTTCGTAGCGAATGACATTTCCAGCATTAAAAGCTTTAATTGTTACTTTCGGCCGTTCTAAAGATATTAGTTAAGAAAAGTTTTCATATTTTCCCTTTTTAAGGGGGAAAAATGCATGGGGAGTCGTTGTTTCGTAGCCTATGATATTTCCAGCGTCAGCAGCTTTAATTGTTACTTTCGGCCGTTCTAAAGATACTCAGTAAGAAAAGTTTTCATATATCACCTTTTTAAGTGAGGAAGAATGCATGGGGAGTCGATGTTTGTAGCCTATGGCATTTCTAGTAGGCGGTTCTAAAGATATTGTTTAAGAAAAGTTTTCAAATTTTACCTTTTTAAGTGGGGAAGAATGCATTGGGGGAAAAATGTCGTAGGGTACGACATTTTCACCGTTAGAAGTTTTATATGTTACTTTCGGCCATTCTAAAAATATTTTCGTTTTCATATTTTCCCTTTTTAAGGGGGGAAGAATGCATGGGGAGTTGGTATTTCGTAGCCTATGACATTTCCAGTATTAGGAGATTTAATTGTTACTTTCGGCCGTTCTAAAAATATTCATTAACAAAAGTTTTCATATTTCACATTTTTAAGTGGGGAGAATGCATGTGATGTCGATGTTTCGTAGCATATGACATTTCCAGCATTATTAGTTTTAATTGTTACTTTCGGCCGTTCTAAAAATATACATTATGAAATGTTTTAATATTTCACCATTTAAGGGGTGAAGAATTCATGGGATTTCGTTGTTTCGTACCCTATGACATTTCCAGCATTAGAAGCTTTTATTGTTAATTTCGGCGGTTCTAAAGATATTCATTAAGAAAAGTTTTCATATTTTCCCTTTTCAAGGGGGAAGAATGCATGAGGAGTCGATGTTTCGCAGCGAAAGACATTTCCAGCATTAAAAGCTTTAATTGTTATTTTCGGGCGTTCTAAATATATTAATTAAGAAAAGTTTTCATATTTTCCCTTTTTAAGCGGAAAAATGCAATGCGAGTCGTTGTTCCGTAGCCTATGATACTTCCAGCATTAGCAGCTTTAATTGTTACTTTCGGCCGTTCTAAAAATACTCATTAAGAAAAGTTTTCATATTTCACCTTTTTAAGTGGGGAAGAATGCATGGGGAGTCGATGTTTCGTAGCCTATGGCATTTCTAGTATAGAAACGTTAATTGTTACTTCCGGCCGTTCTAAAGATATTGATTAAGAAAAGATTTGAAATTTTACCTTTTTAAGGGGGGAAGAACGCACTTGGAGTCGTTCTTTCGTACCCAATGCATTTTCAGGATTAGAAGTTTTATTTATTACTTTCGGCCATTCTAAAGATATTCATTAAGAAAAATTTTGATATTTTACTTTTTTAAGGGGGGAAGAATGCATGGGGAATTGTTATTTCGTAGCCTATGACATTTCCAGTATTAGAAGATTTAGTTGTTACTTTCTGCTGTTCTAAAAATATTCATTAAGAAAAGTTTTCATATTTCATATTTTTAAGTAGGGAGAATGCATGTGGTGTCGATGTTTCGTAGCATATGACATTTCCAGCATTACTAGATTTAATTGTTACTTTCGACCGTTCTAAAGATATTCATTAAGAAAAGTTTTCATATTATCGCTATTTAAGTGGGGAAGAATGCATGGGGAAGGAAGGTTACGTAGCCTTTGACATTTCCAGCATTAGAAGTTTTAATTGTTACTTTCGGTCGTTCTAAAGATATTCATTAAGAAAAGTTTTCATATTTCACCTTTTTAAGGTAGGAAGAATGCATGGGGAGTCAATGTTTCGTAGCCAATGAGATTTCCAGCATTAGAAGCTTTAATTGTTACTTTCGGCTGTTCTTAAGATATTCATTAAGAAAATTTTTCCTATATTCCCTTTTTAAGGTAGGAAGAATGCATGGGGAGTCAGTGTTTCGTAGCCAATGAGATTTCCAGCATTAGAAGCTTTAATTGTTACTTTCGGCCGTTCTAAAGGTATTCATTAATAAAAGTTTTCATATTTTCCCTTTTTAAGGGGGGAAGAATGCATGAGGAGTCGATGTTTCGCAGCCAATGACATTTCCAGCATTAGAAGCTTTAATTGTTACTTTCGGCCGTTCTAAAGATATTCATTAAGAAAATTTTTCCTATATTCCCTTTTTAAGGGGGGAAGAATGCATGGTTAGTCGATGTTTCGTAGCCTATGACTTTTCCAGCATTAGAAGCTTTAATTGTTACTTTCGGCCGTTCTAAAGATATTCATTAAGAAAATTTTTCCTATATTCATTTTTTAAGGGGGGAAGAATGCATGGGGAGTCGATGTTTCGTAGTCTATGACATTTCCAGCATTAGAAGCTTTAATTGTTACTTTCGGCCGTTCTAAAAATATACATTATGAAATGTTTTCATATTTCACCATTTAAGGGGGAAGAATGCATGGGGATTCATTATTTCGTAGCCTATGACAATTCCAGCATTAGAAGCTCTATTTTTTCTTTAGGCCGTTCTAAAGATATTCATTAAGAAAAGTTTTCATATTTTCCCTTTCAAAGGGGGGAAGAATGCATGGGGAGTCGTTGTTTCGGAGCCTATGACATTTCCAGCATTAGAAGCGTAATTGTTATTTTCGGCCGTTCTAAAGATATTCATTAAGAAAAGTTTTCATATTTTCCCTTTCAAGGGGGGAAGAATGAATGGGGAGTCGTTGTTTCGGAGCCTATGACATTTCCAGCATTAGAGGCTGTAATTGTTATTTTCGGCCGTTCTAAAGATATTCATTAAGTAAAGTTTTCATATTTTCCCTTTTTAAGGGGTGAAGATTGCATTGGGAGTCGATATTTCGTAGCCTATGACATTTCCAGTATTAGAAGATTTAATTGTTACTTTCGGCAGTTCTAAAGATATTCATTAAGAAAAGTTTTCATATTTTCCCTTTTTAAGGGGGAAAAGGCATTAGGACATTAGAAGTTTTAACTATTAAATTAGTCTGTAACTGTGTTAGTGCTAAAAGTATTGTGTAATTCAGAAGTTAAAAATTCCCTTATAAAAAGATGATTTATTTAATTTGTTCAAAATTTTACCTATTGAAAATTTATATGTGTTTGTTTCTGTTATCAATAACTTCTTTGATAATACCTATAAGCAAAATATTTGCCACATAAGTTCACTAGAAAAAGGCTATGGGTTTTTTGAAACAACCAACATTTTATATAATTACGGACGGAATTCCAAAGAATATCAAATTCCCTACCGATTTAACTTGCTTCCAAGAGAAATAGTTAATTAAAAAAAATTGTGATGTTAAAGAAAAATTATTTCAGTGGTTGATGAAAAAGTGATGTTTTTATTTGGAAACTTTTATCGTTTTGTCGGTTTTCTTTTTCATTTATTTTTTATTTTCTCTCTCCTTCATTTTATGTACTACTGATGTAATCTAGATTATATCTGTAAAACCATATATGTACATTCCCGCCGATAAGCTTCGGCTTAATGGGATTTTTTATGTAAAATAATTATAGATAACACTTATTGAAAATAAATTTTAATTTGAAAGAAGAGAAGTAGCCAGAGTTATCCAGATCAGTAAGCCACACTAATCTGGCAGCCCTCCTCTTCCATTCGCTCCCACAAGAAAGTATCTCTTTTGAAAGGTACTAAGGTCTGCACCACGAGAAGGAGGGGTCGAACATTTGGTGCTAGGTCTGGCAGGTTCTATGCATCATCACAGGGGATTGGTGCATAGCTCTCCTTCCGGTGACTACCTAGCTACCTTCTACAAGACAGATACAAGACTTTTACAGATACCTTCACAAAAAGCTTATTTAAAAAGTTACAGAGTTTACGGTTGGGTTGTTTTACCTGTGATCATCACTTTTTCTTTTACACAATAGACTAAATAGACTCTTAAATTTAAATATATAAATACCCCTTCAAGCAGCTGCTTGCCACAGAGGTCTGGCAGGAACCAGTCAGTTTATATGCCATTGTAGATTTGAGAGAATGGCGGGACCGCTGCAGAAAAACAACACATGCATTCATGCTTTACTGGGGATCGAACCCAGGTCCTTTAGATCAGTAGTAAATAAATCTTAAATCTTCACTGACTAACTTGCAGTCTGTTACGAGATAGGTGGTAGCCTACCATGAAGAACGTACTAGCACATAATTTAACTTACACAGTTATGGTTCTCCTAACACGGACGCACAGACTACCATCCCGTGTGACGGACCTTACCAAGCCCATTGATGTCTCCTTTCTGACTGATGGCAGGGGATGGGGGCTGAGGAGATCAATCTTTATAATGGCACAAATATAACTCGAACCTGGGAACTAGTTTACGAACCTAGAGTACTACTGAATGAACGTCCCCACTTCCACCCAAACACACACACACTACCCTCTGCTCGTAGTGAGCTCTGTATCTGAGTTACTATTGACATAACATGGAAATGTATGGCCACTGAGTGCATTTAACAGTATAAAAGTTAATTTTTCCCACCCATATGAAACGTGATTTTCGCTTGTCCGTTGTCATTCGATTTCTCAAAGCTGTTGTTTCATCATAGCTTCCCATTTGGAAAGCTAGTTATAAAAAATTTTGTATCAACCTAAAGCTTATTATGGAGACGGTTTTCTTCGTTTTTAAATCGTAAATAATTAAAAATCAGTTAATTGCTACCAAAAAATTACTAATGCTAAACTGCAATCATTTTATTGAAAAAGAGAGATCAAATTTGTTTTTGCCATAATAACTTTCAAATGCAAAACAATGGTATAGTGCATATAACTAATAGTGTGGCAATCGTCAATAGCCAAGTCATTAAAAGGTGGTCTAAAAATGGTCCTCTACCGACAGGAGGACTAGAGTCGAAATATAAAGGCCAGTTTTCACTGGCATAAGTTGCTGGAGGCACTGGCATATGCACATGACAATGTGAACACGATTAACACGCATGACCTGAGCCATGAATGCACGTGAAGGAGAGTGCAGTGCCTCAACATTTTGGCGTTAGTTGAACTGCGGTCGACAACGGTCATGCCTGTGAAAACCGGTATATGAAGGCTGTTTTTTATTTTTTCTTTAGAACATAATTTTTATTCGTAACAGTAAAGAATACAAATACATTTGGCGAATGCTTTTAAACTTTGTTTTATGTCTCCCTTTAAATGTGTTTCCATATTTCAGCAGCTTAAAAGGATTTTGAAAAGTATATACTTTTAGATTTATTTCTTTTATCTGAAGGGGCATACGTAGTTGCTATTTTATCTTTTTTCTGGAACTGCTTTATATCATTAATTGATCAGTTTATAATACCCGTTGACTTATTATCAGTTTTATTAATAATTAAGCGATATCTCAATAATATTTCACATTCTGAACGAATGAGTTGGACTCTGACACGATACTTGTGATCACTTACCATATCTCACAGATGCCAAAAAGTAAGAGAGACAACGCTAAAGTAGTGCTCGAGCATGCCGTACTTGTCGTCTTCACTGCAGCCGCTGTCGCACTATGAGTTGCAGTCTATCCGGCGAAGCCAATATCAGCCTCCCCGTTCTCCGTTCTTATAAAATACATGCAGTTTTAGTATTCATTATTTTATAAAATATATCGTCATTGGTGATTAAAAATGATGTTCACCAATTTTTAATCACATTTTTCAGATAAATTCATATAAAATAAACTAAATTGTGAAGCGTACAGATAGTAAGATTTTATTAATTTTACTGCACGTTACATGCCACAACATTGCGCTGGTTACAGCAAAATAAATTTCGGATATGGTGTGTTATGAGTAGTAGTCTCTGCATCATCATAGGGGATTGGTGCATAGCTCTCCTTCCAGTGATTACCTAGCTACCATTAACAACGTTTTGTCAAATCCACAAACCGAACAACCGACAAATAGCAAAGCCAAAAGCATTAGGAAGATAGGTAAAAAAGGTAAATATTACTATATCCATTTCATTTATCTCCAGTTATCGTTTCAAACAAAATCAGAAGTTTGCAGAGAAAGAAATGATTAATTACTTACGTTGCAAAATATGTCTCTCTAACGTCTTTCAATACGACAGGGTCGAATGGTCATATCCCCGGTAGCAACGACTGACTGCCTTCGCAGGCACGCTTTCTGCCTGCTCGCACGCCATCTATATCCATGATTAATTTACCCAGGTACTTATTTATATCTATCGATATTTTGTTATTCACGTTTTGCAAAGTCATGCGTAAATTTTGTTGAGCAGTGTATGTATATATGTTGAATATTTTTTTTTACTTTCATTTCAGTTGTTCGCACTTGGGGGAGGGCTGCTGCCATATTTCACACATGAAAAATAATACATTTTTAAGTAATACATATTTAAAGTTGATATTAAGATATGCGAGTATAGGGATATCATGCGAAGAACTAACATTACTAGAGATAGCAGTGGCAATAACCACTGCTATGATCATACTCGAATGCTTAAAGTAAGTGTCACAGGTTAAATTACACTGTCTACATTGAGCCAATAGTTCACCAGTCGCTTATGGACGCCACTACTTCCATGTGAGTGTAAACTAACTCTTACAGTCTACTCGATGAGGGGGAAAAAAGAAAAGTTTGCTAGCGGACTAGAACTTAAGTAAAAAATAACTAATATATATAGCTCTTCTTAACCACTTAGTGCAATGTTATTTAGCGACATTCAACGTTATTCCCAATACGTTAGCAAGGCGTCGTAAGCGTTTCCACCTCTATAAGCAGCGGACCTCCCCAACTGCCATTGGGCAGTTGGAAAAGAATTTTGCAGGATACAATTCCGGTAGCCTAACGCTATAGGAATGGAGTCCTGTCTTTTGTACTGTTTCGCTATTGTAAAATGGACGGTTGCAAGCATCATGGTGAGGATTACACTCTTTTTAAAATACTCTCTCTCCTTACAACGGAGTGACAAACTTAAAAATTAATATTAATTGTGAGGCAAATATTCGCCGATGCCATTGTTTCGCCTGCCCACACCATGCCTGGGGAAACTTTTCAATTGTAGGGCCGCATACAAATGCATATAACCAATAACATGTGTAAAATCAATTCAAAGAAAAAGAAAGAAATAAAAAAAAGTGAAACATAAGAAATAAAATTTTATTAATTTTTTTGTGAGAATTTATTTTGCCGAAGTCGTACTTCTTATCCTCTATACGTTCTTTTATCTTTTACAAATTAATATTTTTTTCTTTTTCGGTCATCAGTAGCTTCTGGGTCGCATTTCGCGCGCAGGCCATAATTTGTCCATGCCTGTCCTAAACAATATTTCAGAAGTGATGCAAGTAAAAAACATTACCCAAACTTTTAAAATGTCATTTATTTCAATAAATGATTTGTTATAATTTTAAGGTAAATTCTTACTAGTAGCAACACTGATGTCAAATGTTTCAATTTTAACTAGTAAACAAATATTGCTGAAAATCTAGATTTGGAGAATATTTTTAGATTTCCAATTCCTACCTTATGCTACAAAACTCTTTAATCAAAATTAGGCTGCTCTAAATACAGTTTTCGATTCATACAATAGGGAAATGCCCCAATACTTTTGACACTGTACTGTCGCTCAAAAAAGTATCCGAACACTACGGTTGATTACAAAATTCAGTAAAAACAGCTGGCAACGATTTTTTTAAGAAATTAGTGATCTGGCAACATTCGTGTCACGTGACACGAAGGTTGCCAGATCACTAATTTCTAAAAAATCGTTGCCAGATATTTTTTCTGAATTTTGTAATCAACCGTAGTGTTCGGATACTTTTTTGAGCGACAGTACTGTACTTTATTCATTCCCAGATCAACAGTGAGAAAGGAAATATGCTAAATTTGAAATGAATAATTTGATTTTGAAATGTTACTGGTAGCTGAATGTTACAAGTTATATGCCAGTGTAATATTAGTTACTTTAAATTTACTATACCTTAAAACCGAATTACTTATCATTAAATTTACTACATCCACATCAATTACATTACTTCTATTCTGAAGGCGCACTACGACTTCGTGTGCCGCCAGAAGTGTAAATTCGGCCCTGGATAGAGTATCAAAATACTCTATTTAATTTTAAAAGTCGTCAACATTGTAATTATAATTTTTATTTGTTTTATACAATAAAAAATATTTGAATTCATGAAGAGAAGGAAAAAGAAGAGGTGAAATAGGTGATGGTGTTGAAAGTTTGGGAACTACTGCATTCTATGCTTAACTTTTAAATGTGTTGTGACTGGCACGTTGGCCACCTGGTGTTCTATTAAAAATGTGAGTGGCCCTTCCACTAAAGATAGGACAATCTGCGAATGGCAACACTTTGCCGAAGTCAACAGCTGAAGAGTGACAGAAAGCGGGATTATCTATGGATTATCATATTTCATTAGCAACAATCTGTCCCCCAACAGCTGTTCCAGTCGGTTTTCTCCCCCAACCTTCTTTGAGCCTTTGGGATCTGTGAACCTTGGCCATTTAGCCCATTGTGTGCAAAAAAGTGCCGTTCAGAGGTAAAACAACCCAACCCTATACATAAAAGAAGTACAATTTTTACCATTTATTGAATGGAATTTTTAAAATATGTCAAGCCATAAGAGTTCAATAACTTTGTAAACATTTCACATAATGATGCTGGATGCAAAATAAACTCTTTCCCATATAAATTATGATGGCGACTTCTGTTTTTCAGAACTGCATACAAACAATAATTTGAAGTCAGTGGTTGATGTGTTGTTAGAGAACAGCTCCACACCAGAATTTTGCAAATATTAGAATAATTAGGAAACGACATTTGTGTGCAGTGGTGTGTTTTTACCGTTTGTTTTTCTAATATATGCAATTATATATTCATGTAGAGGTAAGCATTTCTTGTGCAATGAATTTTTTTCTCCTATCAATTCTCGTAGCACACCAATGACTGGCAGAGTTAGCTGTCTATAGTTTGCCAGAGTCATAATCTGAGGTTACAAGGTTTGAGTCCCAATTATTCCACCACCGAATTTTTTTTATTGCAGAAATGTTTGAAACTTCCCATTTTACTTTCTTTCCTTTTCCAAATATTTAACCTTTCTCCCAGAGCATTAATCTTCTTTAAAGAAGACAAATGCTTTTTTTTTTATCTTGTGCACACCGGAGTTGAACTTACTTAGTGACTACTTTTGTAGTTTTAAGCAAGGTAACCTGGCACATCAAGTATCAAAAACAAGGAACTTGCAAAATTCTTCCTGCTAAAAGTAAACCAATCACGCATTTTTTCATTTGATATGCATGCAACAACACCATAGGCGTGCACAGAAATTTCTCCAGCGGTGGGGTAGGAATCTTTGAAAGATCGCCATTGCTATTTCTTAGAACACTTTAAATCATATCATCTAGTTTTCATTAACTGTATTTGTTACAGAAAAACGGCAATTTAAGCAACATTTTTATTAGGATAATTTTTAAATATCACAAAAAGTTTTCATTTGAAGATTTCCAGGAGAACCTACTGGAAACCATGGCAACATTCTTGAAAACCATCTGACCTCTCTGTAGAGAGTAAGGTACACGTAATTTGAACGAATTTCTTCACAGACTTTAGCGAATAAGCTCGATTTAAGTGGTCCGCTTTAATGTAGTTTAAATAGATAATCTTTTTCACGAACAATTCAATTTGGAAACAAATTTCCTTCCAAAGTTTCCAAGACAAACAGGCAATCAATGTACTGTATATATTTTGATCTTTGTAGTTTCTTCAAATTTTTCAAAATGAAAAAAGAACTGTTTTATGCTTGTATCTAATGATACGATGTAAAGATTAAACGTCAGTCAGTGAATTTTCTCTCCGTTATACATGGTGACTTGAATAAGCTTCACATTTTTTATATGGACCTTCCTTCAATGCCAGCTGACATATCAAGAATACGTTTCGTAATAGTATTGTTGAAAGGACGAATCTTTTTAACTTTTTGTTCGGTTTCACTATCAAATATCATTTTACTATAACGTTTGCAAGGGGAGAGTGTGTGCAATTATATAAGGTTCCATCGTTTTAGAATCCATCTGCAAGTAAATATCTGACCTTTTGAGATCTCTCTGAAGGTTTCCTGACATTTTGAAATCTTTCAAAATGAGAAATGCCTTTCTAACTTACTAGGTACCATTGCTTCATTCGACAGTACATCACCAACAGTGCGACAGCACCGGGCGGAATTTCTTAGTGAACGGAAAATTTTCGAACACACTAACGACCATAGGTGAAGTAAGGTTGACTGAAGTACCATCGGTTGTTCAGCAGATAATTTTCGAATGCTTTTTTAAAATGACATTGAACAAAATTAATCATTAATTTCTAAAATCAGATTTGCAGGCAGGGTCCAAGTTGGCTCTGGGTGGCAGATATCGAAATCGCTCCAGGCAACAGATATTCCAAATCGCTCCATGTGGCAAAAGAGTTTGCGCAGAGCCTGATCACCACAAACGACACATTCTGGAGTAGAATTAAGTTTATCCTAATTTTTCAAAGCGATATTAAATAAATGGGATATTAATTATTCTTTAATATACACTTCTCCTTATTGAAAATGTCCCACCTTGAAAGAATGGACGGAATGACCAAACGTTTTTCAAGCAGAGTTGTGACGTATGGGGATGCTAACGATTTGTGTATCAAGCCAATGGCCCTGGTCAAGCCCATCATGTAGTAAAACATCCAGTAACAAAGATTTATGCATAACAAGAGGTTTGTGTGACTAACGTAAAAGACGTGATGCAGAAATTTGGATGGGAGCATTAAGAATGTATAAATACCGCACCTTACAACCTCGAGTTGACTCAATGATTATCATCTGTTTGGCCCATATTAACATATACTGCTCGCCATTGCCCATCTAGAAAGAATGGAGGATTGAAGTAAGAATTACATGCGGAGTTGTGAAGTATATGGACATAAATAATTTGCATATCAAGCCCATCTGCACAGTAGAATGCCCAATAACCTGTCTGGTGCCACAACGACATAAGAATCTTAAGGGACTATGAAAATGGGAGTAAACATCGGCATGCAAACAAAATAGTGCGCGAATGATCTACAAAGAGTGTGGAATGTCTTTAACACACATAAGGTGCCATGTTGCCAGTATGGATAATTATAGATTGGCGAATAGGGTTATGAACAGTGTGCCCGAAGGCCTCGGAAAGAGGGTGAGACCTAGGATGCGATGGGCTGACAATGACAAACAGGACCTTATTAGAATTGGTGTGTAATGGGCAGATGCAGTAGATGTAGCTCAGGACAGACTTGCTTGGAGAACTAAATTGCACTGTCTGGTTGGACCTCCGTAGCCCATGGCTGCTTGAGGATGATGATGATGAAAGTCACAATATGTGACGGAATTTGAAAGCGGTCATAGCATTTGGTTGTGAGAAGATGGATTTTAAACATGGCAAATCACTATCCATTGGAGTTTAATGCCCGAACAGTTGGACTATTAGCAACAATGGTACCTGGGCTCTTGTGGCATCAGAAGAATGTTCGAAAAGTAGGATTAAATCTGAAGTGACAAATCTGTTAAAAGCTGCCAGATTTATATCATAACACTGTCCCTGTCCGCATCTACGTTACAGAGCACAATTAGAAGACCACTGTGAGAAACAGAGATGCATTACTTACAGAGATGCTCTACTATTGATGTCACCCCATCGTCATCTGCAGTGATGCAGGGAGGAGATGCTTGAGGGTTAGGCTGGTATCATGTTGTCTTTAATGACGAATCACGTTTCTATTTCGGATTCAGTGATCGCTGTATGCATGTCTGGAGACACCCTATAGACAGAGGTAATCCAGTCTGCATTTAAAGAGCGTCATAGCTAACACCTGAAATAATATACACTCTACATCTACGTTACAGAGCACTGCGAAACTCTTTAACACACACCCCATTTTTCTGGGAGATACGATTTTGTGCAAAATATCCCATCTCTCAGAAATACGCGAAAAGTTTCATAGATGAACGATTTGAGAAAAAAAATTTCGTTGTGTTCCTGTTAAAAATAGAAGCACAAACGCAATATATAAAATTTAAGGGGACTGCACTGCAAAAAAAAATGGGTATATGCAAGCATTCATTGTTATTTCTCCCTAGCCATAGGTAGACTACTTGAACACCTTTGCTACCATCTTCATCATTACTTTTAATAACAATTAATTCTTTAATAACAATTAAAGAATTCAGCCACTCAAAGATACATTAATACGTTCAAAATGCACTCAAAATCTTGGTAGATATAGAGTAAAATGCAGCCGTATTATCTACCAATGTATGAAAATATGAGAGCAGCCCAACAATTACCCAGTTTTTCTTGATGTAAGAACCAAGCAGAGTTTGGGGACTATAAATCCATCGACTTCTTTAGCATCTACAACTTTGTCAACATCCCTTTGCTGTATATTTGCAAAATCTGCCCTTTGATTTGAGGAGTGGGAGTGTTCAATCGGTAGCGAACCAGGCTTGTAATCTGCAGTTCCTAGGTTCGATTCCACCCTGGACCAGTGTTGAGATTTATCTCTGCAAAACTCCACCCCGCTTTGAAACTCATTTCAATGAGAACTATGGGCAGAGAATTGAACACTTTGAAATTTGGGAACTACAAGAGGAATTATGTCATTGAACCACGGCCACGTATGTGTGAGAGCCATACCCTTTGCATATTAGAGAACACGCTGGATGGCCTTGACAGAAGACTACCATTTGCCTCCCAACAGTATCCAGTGAGTCCCCTTTCCCCACTATTCTGAGAGCCTCAGGTCCTTGTTACCTGGACATTTAACCCATTATGGGCAAAAGTGTCACTCAGAAGTGAAACAACCCAACCTTAAAATTATAGAAATTCATCGATAATTTTATCCCTTATTAATTGGAGTCTTATTTTTCCTGATCGCAGTTTAAAAATAAGTAGTTCATGTGCAAATTTGAATACCCTGATATATTGCTTTTTTACTCAGTTTCAGTCAACACGAAATTTTCCCCGTCCTTGAACGGAACTTGTGAATAGTTTCGTTATGTTTCAGTTTTGAGCTTTAAAAATTCAACGGGGTGCTGTAGCACAGTGTCCATGGAAGCAATGGCTTACCATTGCTTCCATAATAAAATATAAATTGCCCATAAGAAATATAAATGAAATATATTTAAATGTTTTGTCATAAAAGTAAAAGAATTTTCTTAACTTTAATAAGTTTATTCTAACATAAAGTTTACATTTGTATAACATTCTTCGAATTTTTCTGCTATATTATACCGTAAAATTAACAGAAGCACTAATTTGCCGGGCTAGGAGTGTATGGAGAATCTCTCTTCCTCTCTGCTGCATTGGTTAGCGTTACATCTTCCTATTCAATTCACAATATTCAAGGAGCAGAAATTTCTTTCGCTGGAAACACTTTTCTTATTGCATTGTAGCACAGATATTTCCCATTAACCACTAGAGGTCGCTAGCGTCATTGACCCTGTCAGCAATCTCGCCAACTCACAAGGAATCGTCGAAAGTAGATGCAATTTTTTTAATTATATTTTTAGAAACGAGGTAGAATTCGCTTTTATTTTCCTAAGTTTCGTCTTTCATATTCCAAATTACATGAATTTCGTATGTATTCTTAATATTGCTGTACCGTCGAACGTATGTAAAATAAACATTAACTGTGCCCTATCCTGTCTGTCAGCTTAATTTGTCCCATTCACATTTGCTAAAGTGGTTTACTTCTTATACTAAGTGTTACTGTTCTCATTACCGGAATAACTAAAGATAATGTTATTGCTACTATAGGTATAATATAAAATATACAAAATAATTACAATATTTTGTGAATAAAGTAACCTATGAGCAGGGCCGCCGAGAGAATTTATGGGCCCTATGTAATATTATGCTCGGGGCCCCCCTTGAAAACTTTTTATCTTTACAAATCATTAATAACAATTATTCTGGACACAATGATGACATACAGAGGAAAAAAAAGCCTGTTGCGCAGTCAGGCATGCAAAAACATAGGCCTACACTGTTTGTGTCACATAAAACTTTTTAGCATAGGATCGATATATAGCCTAACTAAGAATAATTTTTGTAAGAAAATGTAGAGTCATTTAATCTGACGGGCCCCTATGCACTAGTCCCCCTTGCCCCCCCCCCCCCCCCCCCTGTCGACGGCCCTGCCTATGAGTACGAATACTATAATTCGTCGATTCAGTCAGTATACTGTGAAAAATATATCTTGTGATACATTTCGCTCACATCGATAAGTTTAAAGTTTTTCGCTTCGTGTTTTAAAGAATAAATTAACGGCGTTAAGCGGGTACCTACTGTATTTGCACTACATTCATATACGTGTAATTAGATGCATTAATTTTTTTAAATATGAGAAATATACGGAAATTTGAAATTAGAAAGTATTAAAATATTTGAAAACAAAATACATTGGCAGTGATCTAGTTCTATTATTATTCATTGCTTTTTTTAAAAATAATCTGGGAAGCTCTTTCTGAAAAGGGCAGACAAAAGTTGTGAAATCTAGGATGTCTGATACTGGCAACAGATGACGTTTACATACCTAAATTATGGAAATGTGATAATTAATGTTTCTCATCGATCAGAATGTTCCTATGAGTTCCTCTTCTAATATGCATGACAGTGAAAGCGAAGTAAAAACAGAAGTTAATAACTTAATGGTTATTTATTCATGTAAAAAATTTCAATTTAGGTATCAAATTAGCAGATAGCCCGCCAACCAATGCATATGCTATTCGGCAGCCTCAAAATCGAACTCGGGTTTTCTCTTACAGCTTTAGACAGAGAATGGTAAAAAAAATGCTATCTCCGGTTCTATTAAAGATAGAGATTTGCTTTTCGAACGCAATACAGTATTTTTCAAGGAAATCCCGTACATAAAATTCGGGACAGATCAGACAATTTTCTGAAAAGTTCTGAAGTTCCCAAACTGAGCTAAAAGTTTTTGAATTAAACTGTAATATTATTGGCGCTAATAGCGGACGACCGCGTTGACGCTGACGACGAGGGAGACCGATGTCTTTTAAAATATGGTTATTTGCTACAACTAGTTTTACAACAAAAGTTATAATTTCCCCCTTTTTCGTCTGCAGGCACTAAGCTTCATTTTGCATTATAGATTAAAATAATATTTTGCGATTTGCATTATCTGATTCATCCATTCATTCAATTATTGTCAGTAGTGGGTATTAAAGTCTCAAAATTGTAAACTCCATTCTCTTTGAAAGCATTCGATATCGCTGAAGTATTTTGTGTTCTTAGTTATGATGATGGCATTACACAGTAAAAACGGACTCGAATCCATACATTCAGGGAATAAGATTTCAAGTAATGCACGTCAGAATGCATGTTGAGAAATTAATCTTTGATTTGTAAGTTTTACAGGATTTTATAACGAAATTTATTCTCTTGCGTGTAATAAACATTTCATGGAATAACTGTTCACTTGCGCGCTGGAAATATCCGAGATTTTAATGTATAAAACTTTAGTTTCTCATAAGTTAAGAATTAGATATTAATTTATATGCAGAGAACCGGCCAGTGCAGTACCGGTGCCTACGTAATGGGAATGCTTACCGATTTCAAGACGTTAAGCGACAGCAGGGCTGGTTATATTTTCGTCCGATGTGGCGCTGGCGATCCGCTGTTTTGATTGCCACTTGCTTCGTAGCAGTATACGTTATTATGCTGTTTACCGCTTGCTTCAAAATTGGATTCTGATACGGATTTGTTGATATGCAGGGGCGTAGCCATGGTGGGAGAGCTCCCCCCAAATTCGAAGTGACTTCGTAAAACCTAGATGAGTTGTGAAAATTTGTAATCTTTTTCTTTTGCAAAATTAATAAAGGGAGTTGTGAAAATCGAGGCAACTTGCAAATCTAGGGCAGTTTGGAAAATGTAGAGACGACAAAATTTAGAGCAGTTGGCAAAATTCGAAGCCACTTAGTAAAATACAGGGGAGTATTTTACTAAGTGGGAAAATTGGGGACACTTGGGGAGTTGGCAAAATTGGGACAACTTGGCAATATCTTAGGGAGTTGGCAATATTCGGAGTGACTTGGAAAAATCACGGGGAGTTGGAAAAATTCAGTGATGTAAAAATTGGGATTTTTTTTTCTATAAAATTATGGCGAGTTGGCAAAATCTAGGGGCAGTTGACAAAATTCAGGTGAGTTGTAAAAATTGCAATCTTTTTTCTGGAAAATTATGGAGTGTTGGCAAAATCGAGGAAACTTCGCAATATTTAGGAGAGTTGGCAAATCTTGGGGGAGCTGGCACAATTCAGAATGACTGCAAAAATCAGGTGAGATGTAAAAATTTTATTTTTTTTCTGTAAAATTGTGGCGATGTGGCAAAATCGAGGAAACTTGACAAAATCTGGGGCAGTTGATAAAATTCGAATCCACTTGGTAAAATACGGGCGAGTTGTGAAAATTGCGATTGTTTTTGTTAAATTCAGGAGAATTGACAAAATCGAGAAAATTTGGCAAAATTTTGGGGTTTTTTTAAGGAGAGGTGATAATATCTAAGGAAGTTGGCAAAACTGGAAAACACTTGGTAAAGTACAGGTGAGTTGCAAAAATTGGGATTGGTTTTGTGAAATTAAGGAGAGTTGGAAAAACCGAGAACTCTTCGCCAAATTCGAATCCACTTGGTATAATATAGGCGAGTTGTGAAAATTGGGTTTTATTTTGTGAAATTAAGGAGTTTTGGACAAATCGAAGAAACTTAACAAAATGTAGGGGATTTGGAAAAATTCGAAGCCACTTGGTAAGATACAGGGGAGTTGTGAAAATTGTGCCTTTCTTGTGCAATTACGGAGAGTTGATAAAATTCGAAGTGACTTGGCATATTCAGGGAAGATGTAAAAATTGCGGTTTTTTCTGTAAAATTATGGCGAGTTGGCAAAATGTAGGGGATTTGGCAAAATTCCAATCCACTGGGTATAAAGTATAGATGAGTTGGCAAAATTCGAAACCACTTGGTGAAATATAGGTGAGGTGGGCGAGGTGTGATAATTGGGATTGGGTTTGTGAAATTAAGGATAGTTGATAAAATCGAGAACTTGGCAAAATATTGGGGAGTTTTAAAATTTTGAAGTGACTTGAAAAATAAGGAGAGATGTAAAGATTGGATTGGGATTGGTTTTGTGAAATTAAGGATAGTTGGCCAAATGAAGGGAAAATTCACACTGATTTGCTACAATTCAGACAAGATGTAATTATTGAGATAATTCCGTAAAATTATGGCTAGTTGGGCAAAATTGGAAGTCAAATGTCAAAATGCAAGAGAGTTGTGAAAAATTGTCTCAACCTCCCCCCCCCCACCCCCCACGGAGCGAAAATCTACACATTACTTGCTCAGTGTTGGCAAAATTTGATTTTCTAGTCGGAAAACTTTTGATTTCTCACCCACCCCCTCAAAAAACGATAGTCCTTCTCTACGCCCCTGTTGATATATGATTATATTTACTCTTCTGTCTCCATGCTGCCGTTTTTATCTAGAAGTGGGACGATGATGCAGTCGAGTGACGTGAAAAAAAATTTCTTTAAACAAGAATCACGAGGAGTCCTATAGGTCGTGAGAGATAATTATTAAAATAAAAAAGGCTAACATGTAAAGAGTCAATTATGTGCTGCATCATAAACTTCGTGCCTATTGCATTTAAAAAAATTTTATCCATAATTTTTTAGCAAATTTTCCTCTTGATACTTAATTGGAAAAATCGGGTATTAATATCAAAATGATCTTGTTTGAATCTATTGCTTCTTCTGCATTTCCCTTAACAATAAAGCTCTATTGCCATAGTAATGAAAATTATTAAATTAGGTAATTACTTTGAAAAAACTATTTTACCAATTCTTTAAAGAACAAAATTTAATAATATTATTGGGTAAACACTTGAAAATTTTGGATTCTAATGGATAATAATCTTCAATTGCAACACGATTATTTTTAAACATATTTTTCGCTATAGTGTTTAAATCATTATTCCCATTGTGCCTCCAAGAAAGTTTCTAGTTTTTGTATTTGATTAACCATCTGTCTGATTCTTTACCACATGACTTCAATCAGATCGCTATACAGGGTGAATCTGAAAAAGTGGGCAAAACTTTACAGGGTGGTAGAACGCAGCTATACGAGCAATATTCGTCATAGAATGTATGGTCGGAACGCAAGCGGTGAGAAGTTAAAAGGTAGTTTTCCACTGTCACATTTAAAGAATGAACACAAGAAGGAGAGGAGATACTTCAGAAAACATTTTATTAAGAGGAATGTAATTGAGGTACATGCTCAAAGAAATTGCTCAAAAGAGCTGCTGCCAGCTGTAATGCAGGCTTCACACCTGCGGGATAGGGACCGACGCACATTTGCGAAGACACCAGGGATTTCCCGAATATCGCCGGCAACAACGGCGATCCTGGCGACAAGAACCATATCGGTTTCAATGGGGCACTCGTAGATTAGGCTTTTCATATGGCCCCACAGGAAAAAGTCCAAACACGAGAGATCTGGCGATCGTCCTCTCGGCAATCCACGGTAGAAATGCCGTTGGGTGCGAGGACCGACCCTTTTATACCATTTCCAACGCCACCTAGCGGCTCGCCGTTTGCGTTCCGCCCATACTTTCTATGACGAATATTGCTCGTATAGCTGCGTTCTACCACCCCGTAAAGTTTTGCCCACTTTTTCAGATTCACCCTGTATACTTACCGTTAGCGAACTTAGGGAACGGTGGGCCAGTTCTGAAGCTTCCTATACGCGCTTGTTAACACGGAGATTTCGCGGAAATCGGCAGGCATTCCCATTACGTAGGCACCGGTAGCACCTAAGGTCCTACCCCGCCTTCTCGTGGTGCAGGAAGTTAGTATTTTTCGAAAGCGATATTCTCTTTTGGAAGGGAACGGAAGAGACGGCTGCCAGCTCAGTGTGACCTACTGATCTGGTCATTTACGGACATTTTCTTTTTTTGCAACCCTGCTGAGGAGTGATCAATTCACAGGATCCTGGTGCTGACCATTTATACCCACTAGACTAGTTTACGTATTTGAGCTTCATTATGGATCCTGGACTTGTTGCACTGGTGGGCCTATGAGGAAACAGAGTTGTCCACTTGCTGGATAGATGGAGCTACTAGTGTGAATCAAATAAAATCCGGAAGGTTTATAAGGTCACATAAGCTGAGAAAAGGTTAGCCATTGATGGTGTAGTGGTTACCATAAAAGGCATGTTTCCTGGAGACGTGGGTTCGAATCCCACTTATGGCAAAACCAAATTTTTTTCAGCTCATCATTTCATGAGTTCCGTGTCTACAGGACTTATCCTGTGATTAATTACTGCTGCTCTGTTTTCTTGTGGGTTTCCAGTCCCTAAGTGAACAGTGGCATGGGATACCTTATATGAGCTGGTGGATAATCCTGATCAGAGGCCATCGCAGGTACCTGAACCCTCACTTAGCTAGTTGGGCATCGTCAATCCTAAACTGGGGTAATGTGTCTGAGGCAGGTCATATGGTTCTTGAAAAGGTCCATTTGAAAAGGTAGTGTGCCTTAAATTCCTACTGGCATCGGTGACTTCAGCCTTTAGCAGAGTAGGGACAGGTGTTTGCCCCATGCCTACAATCAGGGGCTGTTTGATATTGTTGGCCTTACCTATCTCAATAAACCTAGTCTCTTTAAAAATCGTACTAATCATTTTCTCTCTGCAGGAACATGAGGACGTTACATAGAAATCATTCTCTTGATGTCCTCATGCAGGAATTCCAGCATTATAACCTACATATAAGGCTATGTACTAGGCTTGAAAGAGATCAAATGGACAGGTAAAGGTGAGATACTTAAAAATAACTTTAAATTTCTGTTTTCTAGGAGGGAGGATGGAAAACATCTCCAAGGTGTAGGTTTGCTTCTCAGCAGACACGCCAGTGATGCTCTTCTATGATATGACTGCATTAATGAAAGAATTCTTAGAGCAAAATTAAAAAAAAAATTAAGATTTGAATGTCATCTATTGTTATGCTCCCACAGAGGACTCTGATGAGAACAAGAAGGATACGTTTCACAGCCAGCTTCAGGATATTTTGAATTCTGTGAAGGAGATATCTCTTGTGCTAGGTGACTTCATTGCTAAAGTTGGTATTGACCTTTGGGCAGGAGTTTTGTCATTGGTAGTTCCAATGGCAATGGGGAAAGTCTCCTACAGGTAAGTAAACCTAATGGTTTACGAATAACTAACACATACTACAAACATCGGGACGTTTATAAATATACATGGGTTGCACAGGAATACGATAGATTATATTTTAATTAACAGCAAATGGGCTAGCCATTTAGAAATACCAGATCATAGAGGGGAGCCGAAATTGGGTCTGATCATTACCTGGTCAAAAGTGCCTTGCAGCTGAAAATATTGTGTTAAGGTTGAGAAAATTACCTTCAACACTAAAGGTCTGAAAGATCCAGATATAGCCAAAGCATACCATGATAGGATACTTAGTCATTATGACAATCGTGGTTTGCTTACTGCTGAAGTTGAGAAAGGATGGGACCAGTCTAAACAAGCTTTTCTTGAAAACAACAGTACTCTTTTGGGAAAAAGGGAACAGAGGAAACAAAATTATTCGAGTGATAAGGCTATGGAACTTATTTCTGAAAGAAGGAAGTGCAGGATTAATATGAATCAACATCCTACAAGTCCTAAAAGAAGGAATTACAAAGAGCTTAATAAATGTGTAAATGATCAATTAACAGCTGATAAGAATCTTTGGCTTGATATCTTGGCTGACAAAGCAGAGGAAACAGTTATATAGCACAACAGCAGGGGGTTGTTGTACCAGATAATTAATGTTTTATGTGAGAAGAAACATAGGTACACAGGGATTGAGGGATAAATATGGCAAGGTGGTTGAAGGTGAGGATTCTGTGATGGCTAGGTGGGCTGAGCATTTCAGAGATGTTCTAAATAATGTGATTATTTATACTCCCATTGTAATGAGGATAGATGCATTACTGACTTTTATGATGGCCCTATATCACATTCCAAAGTAGCACTGGCTATCTCTAAATTAAAACTGCATAAATCCTCAGGGGTGGATGAAATCACCACCGAAATACTTAGAGCTGAGAAAATTTGTTTTGAATATTTTTATGATAAAGGTGTTGTTCCCAAGCATTTTTACTAGAGATATCATTGTCCCAATTTTTAAAAAAGATGATCGCAGTTCTTGTGATAATTATAGGGGAATTTATTTTCTGTTCCAGGTAAAGTTCATTGCTTGATTATAATTAATAGAATTAAGAATTTGATTGATGGACAACTGTGTGATGAACAGTGTTGGATTCAGAAATTATATGATATGTATTGATCAAATATTTTCACTTAGGCAGATTCTTGAGAAATGTTTAGAGTTTCAGAAACCTGTGGTTGCTAGCTTTATAGATTTCAAAAAGGCTTTTGATTCTGTTGAGTGACATAATTTGTGGTTGATTGTTAGATCATATGGAATACCTGATAAGTTAGTGTAATGAGAGCTCTCTATAATAACACTGAGTCATGTGTGAGAGTTGGCAAGTCTTGCAGCGATTGGTTTAGCATTGCTAGTGGAATTAGACAAGGGAGCATTATGTCTTCTTTTCTCTTTAGTTATTGATTATGCAATGAGAAATTCTTTGCAAGGGAAAGTTTTTGGCTTTAAATGGTCCAGAGATTTCAAAATTTCTGATTTAGATTATGCAGATGATTTGGCCTTGTTGGCTACTGATAATGGTGAGATGAATTCGTTTATTAGGGCTGTTGATGAGACTGGTAATAGAGTAGGTTTGGTGATAAACAGGGGAAAAAACTAAAGTGATGAAAATTGGTCAGGCAGACGGTGCCTCAGTTGCTTTGAATGGCTGTACTATTGAGTGTCTCAATTATCTTGGAAGCTATGTAACACAGTGGCGATGTGCAGCATGAGATAAATAGAAGAATACGGATTGCCGCTGGGAATTTTAAGAATCTATGGAGAGTATGGAAAAATAGGCAGATACACCTAAAGACCAAAATTAGGTTTATCTTTCTAAGGTTAGTTATGGTAGAGAAACATAGACCCTTTTTAAGCAGGATAAAAAGAAACTTGATGCCTTTTATTCTAGATGCTTACGCAGTACCTTGGGCATTATGTCAACCTCCTTTGAGCAGCATATTGTGCAGAGAGAGACTGCATTGGTTTGGCCATGTTGCCTGTATGCATAGCTGCAAATTGGCAAAGAGGATTATGAACAGTGTACCTAAGCATATGAGAAAAAGAGGGAGACCTAGGATGCGATGGACAATGTGAAACAGGACCTTGCTAGAATTGGCATAGAGTGGCAAAATGCAGCAGTTGTAGCACAAAAGATACAAGTGTGGAGAGGAAAATTACAGAGTCTGGTTGGACCTCTGTAGCCCATGGCTACATGATGATTTTGTATGTATATATGTACTTTAATTTCTGTAAACGATTGAACCATCTTTTTAATATTTATTTTTCGTGCCCGTTCATTTTCTATAGATAAAATGGCTGATAATCTTTTTTTGTCACCTTACTTCTCAGATAATTTTTTATCAATTTTATTTTCAAAAATGAATGCTCCGATATTGCTAGTTACTGGTAGCGTTAAAAAGACCACAAGAGCAGTATATGCATCTGGAAAAGCTGAAGAGTAGTTTTGAATAGTTAATAAATTAGCCACTTCCCTTATGTTAGTTTTGAATAGTTAATAAAGTAGCCACTTCCCTTGTTAGTTTTGAATAGTTAATAAAGTAGCCACTTCCCTTATGTTGCTATTTCCGATTTAAAGCAAGTCCTAAATGATAGAAGTTGAGCACAAAATGAAGACGTTAAGTCGGATTTCTGTGCCCGGGAGAGACGCTCTGCAGCTCCGTCTCTCTTCATCAGTTACTGCTTGTAAAGTTTTTGGATGCAGGGCGGCGAAGTTGTCAGTGATCTCATTCAAGCTCTTAAATATCCCTGTAGTACTCACATAGTTCACCATCCATACGTTTGATTTTAGGGACACGAGAAGTTTGGAATTTTGTTTTTACACCCACATTAATGCTATCTTTTGAGCGCTTTCATTGGATATATTAAAATTGTTCCTGGATTTCTGCAATCCTTTAGTGCAGTAATTGGGGAGATTTTGAAATGTCAACATCTGGAGATAGCACCTATTGATTGCAAATTTCCAAAAGAATTTCGAGGGAAAAAATGTTTTCAAATTTCTGTAATTTTTTTTCTTAAAGCTTTACATTCAAAATTTCATTGTTTTTACTGAGAATTATTATTTCAGTTACTATCTTCATGACATCTAAAAATTTATATTTCAAGGCATGCAGAGATTTATATCTTGAAGAGCTGCGAGTCGCGGAAATTTTTTTGGCGTTATTTTAGCATAGTCAGACATAAACTGAAGAGTTGTCCATCTTTTACCGCTGTTAGAGAAAAACATGTCGTTCCACTAATTCGAAAAACTTTTTTGCTTAAACCAATGCAGACATAGCGTCATTAACTAGATTCAAATTATGAGTCGCACAGTGCATATAATTTGTTTTAATCATAGTCTGCACTCCACTGCACATCCATGTAGACCGCACTCTTTCAAGTTAGCCTCCAGAAGTTTGTAAAGTCCTGCTGCTGAATGATGTTGCTACAGTAAATCCCGGAAAAAGATACTTTCGAGGTCAGTTTGTTGGGAATTCCGCTCTCGTCATTTTCAATTAAAACATGTTAGGGGTTTTAGGGCTAAAGAAATTTGGTAATGTCCTGCATGCTATCAGAAATAGAAAACAATGGTGCTTTTCCTATTTCGTCACAAATTTCATGCTTGACATTACTCGATAGTATTTGAATATTATTTGTATTGAAGGACTTGAATATTTTACTGTACCTCTTTTTTTTCTCCAAAAATTCTTTCAGGACAGAGTCATAGGTGGAGAGCAAAGAAATAATTGATAAAAACACGCCTTGGTTTTCACTCTGAAGAATTTTATCATGATCTCTGAACGGCACGTTACACAGCGCCAGGGTTAGAATCACGTTCACCATCCTCTGCAGAACTTTAGTCCAATAATTGCCTTTCTTATGCAGTAATGTTTCTGCTTCCTCTGACACTGTTTTATGGTTCCTCCACTGATTGTATACAATATGAGTAGTATCAAGTACATCCACGAAATCCCCTTTGCACACCGCTTTCCCCCGTGACGTCACCGGCCACGCCCTCTTATTAATATTCATAATTAAAAATTAATTAATCCCCTTTATTAAAAAACCCTTCCTCCTCCCCTTTTAAACCAGTGGCGCCATCTGGTGACTATGAGGAGTACTATTTACAGAAAAACCCCTATTTTAGCTCTAATTTCCCGTTTTTTGACTCCCCCATTAAAAAACTCACCGCCCCCTTTAACCTGTGGCGCCATTTAGTGACTATGAGGAGTACTATTCTTAGGGGTTTTTATATTTTAGCTCTAATTTCCCGATTTTTGACTCCCCCCTTAATAAAAATTCCTCGCCCCTTTATTAAAAACCCCTTAATCCCCCCTCTCTAATCCATGGTGCCATCTACTGTATAGACTGAGTACTATTTTTAGAAAAAAAAACTCTATTTTAGTTGTAATTATTCCCAGACTCCCTCCTCATTAAAAACCCCCTTATCAAAAGTTCCACCCCTTTATTAAAATTCCCTCCCCTTATCAAAAGTTTCCTTTATTAAACTTCACTGATCACAAACTCCTACGGTATCCATGTTCATTTTCCAAGTCCAGCTAAACTTTGGTATGGCAACGATCGGATGATGCAAGTCTCAAAATAATTGCAAAACTTTGCGTGGCCGCTCCTCACATAGAATATACAACTTTGGGAGTTGATTTTATGTATTTATTCCTTATTAATTAAACACTTATTAAAATTCCCTCCCCTTTATTGAAAATCCCTTACCAAAAGTTCCCTCTATTAAACTTCACCGATCACAAACTCCCATCCTTTTACAAGTCCACTAAACTCTTTTTGAATGGTGACACTCAGAACGTCTGATGCAAGTCTCTAAATAATTGCAAAACTTTCGATAGCAGTCACTCACAGAAAATCAACTCCCAAAGTTGTATATTCCCTGTATTACCAATTTTTATTCCTTATTAATTAAACACTTATCAAAAGTTCCACCCCTCATTAAACAACCCCTTATAGGAGGGCTTATATATTATATTGACTATAATATATAATTACTTATATATTATAGTCAACCCACAGGTTGACCTAAAAGCCCTCCTCTTTAAAGAATCCCTGGTCGACCCTTCACGTGGTAAATCAGTTTTTTTCTATGCACATTTAATCTAATGGTGGTGTCACCCAACGTCCTGTATTAAAAAAATTCCTTCCCGACGCAGCGATTTGAACCCGCTACCTTGGTGTCCATGTTCATCTGAAATTTCCCAAGTCCAGCTAAACTTTGGGTGGCAACCCCTTGCTGAATGGTTGATGCAATCCTTGAACAAGGTCCACGTATTTTGCGAATTCATCCTTCACTAGCATAAGGACTATCCCGCAGTAACTGTCCTGCAGAAAATGAAAAAATGCTATTGGGTAAAAAAAAAAATTAATAGAAAGAAAAAAAATCTGATTTTATTCGTCATGATGAAAAATATTGAAGGTAATATGGTCGACATAAAAGCCCATGTTCGGTATGAACCACGTTATATTGACGGTTGAATCTTGGATCTGTGCTGCTTCCGCATCAGGCGCAATGTCTTCCATCGTGAAAACCCACTGGAACTCTTGAGACGGTTCTCCGCTTTCCCAATTCTACCCTTTATGACAGGCCCTAAACCTTCAAGTGTTGAGCTTATTAGTCTCCATCGGGTTGAGACCATCAGATATCGGTGCATCCGCGTCAGGACTTGTCTTGGAAAGTGGTTTAACGTTAAATTCCTTACAAATTTCAATCACCTCAAAATTTATTAACTTATTTTCCTTTACCAAGTCACTTCAAAAACATCGTGATTGCAAAAGTATGACTAATAAAACTAACTGTTTTAATTCCTATATACCTGTTACGTGGCACGGTTTAAAAATACTTATTACCGCTGTATCCTCAGTACTGGGAAGTAACGCTACTCGAAGTAAAATCTGCTATGGGAGTAATCATTAATCTACAAGCGCTCACAGTTTTTAAAAATAGTCTCTTCTACCGTTTATCGGCGAACGTGATGACGCTGATGAAATTCACTTTACAAGGTCAGTTGTTTTCATCGGATAAAGACTACGTGGTTAAAAGTAGAATTCACACGTTACCGCTTGTGTAAAAAACGCAACACGAATGCGTGTTAATAGAGGACAATAGTTCTAACAATAACCTACTATAAAAAATGATAAGTGTCACTGGAACGTACCCTTCTCAACATACGTGGGCTAATCCACCGAAATGAGAAAGCTTCGGCGCAACATGAAAATCCACCTATATGTTCTGATTGGACCTGCCCTGTACTTATGCTGTTGTTCTCACGTACAAGAAGCGACGTGTCTTTACAAACTCTCCCCCTTCGACACTGTTCACGTGATTCTAGAGGGGAGACGTACGCGCACCAAGCAACTGGTGACGTACAAAGGCCACGGCACACTCACCCACACCACTCGCCTTTGGGATAGCCGTGGAAACAGACAAAATAATTAGATATGGTTCGACTCACTCTGAGAAGAGCAGTCACTCCGTCCAAAAACCTAATGAGAAAGTTAAATAATGACATGACGAAAATGCTCAGAACACCAGAAAATCCCTGTAGGGTGCCTTCGGATCTTAAGTTATTGCGTTCTGCAAGCGGTCAGCTGATTTTTCAAGGTCGTCATTGCATTAAAGAATGTAGCGGTTACAGGGAGAATATGGTTTGACCTCGTACATTAGAAAAAGGAACAATTGTTAATGTCATAAGAAATTGTGGCGTATAATTCAGTGTGATATGAATACGAAATCTTTATCATTATTCCCTGCGTCCTTTGTTAGATGATCGTGTTAACATCCTTATACGCTCTCACTTCAAATTTTCATGACATTCGGGGTTCACTTAAGTTTCAACTTTTATTTTTTCCAACCACAATAATGCACCGTTTCTGCGGAACACTGACTTCGTTGGAAAAAAATGGGCAGGGGACGATCTTCCTCACAGTAGCAATATGACCATGCACTAGAAAACAAACCTGAAACCCCATAGACAATAAAGATTTGAACTAAAAGGTCATTAAAACCGTGAATGGA
This sequence comes from Ryuthela nishihirai, assembly GCA_038380435.1. Classification (NCBI taxonomy): domain Eukaryota; kingdom Metazoa; phylum Arthropoda; class Arachnida; order Araneae; family Heptathelidae; genus Ryuthela; species Ryuthela nishihirai. The sequence goes on from JAWZYU010000009.1 coordinate 95,154,490, forward strand.
CTGATAAAAATATCTGAAACGTAATGTACTGAGCTTGACAACATTAATGAACACTTACTGAAATATGAGTATTCAAAATCAAGAGATGTATGGCACTATACATATTCAACGGATGTCTTTCTAAGTGTATATGCATCCATGCGATGGACTAAGTTTTTTCTCACATACTTGTTTTCGTCTCTGTAATTGTATGTTTGTGCGTGTGTGCCTGCGTATATTTTCATGTTTGTTTCTGTGTGCCTGTGAGTGTGTTCACATGCAAGAATAAACATGTTATCAGTTGCTTGCTACAGAAGAAGCTAACACTTTACAAACGAGATGATTTCTTTCATAACCATCACTCATGGGAAATCTACATTATTACTCTAATATCGTACAGTTTTCTCGATTCAGTTAAGTAGAACAATGAAACAGCATTGCAAGAAAAATCTTTTATTCCTACACTAAGAAATTACATTGACGACCAATCAGATATAGAACAGAAATTACTCCTCTACAATTGGGTTTTTAATATCACAACGAATTAGAACTCGACCAATAGCAGACTATTGCCTGATGACATGAAAGATTTTAGGTATAAATATTACACTTGATGTGTCATAGTTTTACAGTGCTAACGATGGCTTGTGTTCAGCCCAAAAGTGATCTCGCTGCGGAGCGCTTTGCTATTGGAGATGACAACTACCAGCTAGGTTCTGACTTGTTGGTGAAGATTTGCAAGAACGTTCCCGAAGTGCAGATGTTTGTTTCAGAAGTGCAGTGACATTCCGTTTAGACCCCTAAAGGCTTCGGTTATATTATCCGACGAACAGTGGTGTGGACTGACTTCTATACTCGCCTATACGTTTACCTTCCAGTATGAACTGAACGGCATGGCATGGTGGTATTCTAGGGTAAAAAAAGGGGTGATAATTGAAAAGGTGTTGTGTGTGACAACGGTACTACAATGATTTCTTCGTTACATCTCACCATCAAACAATGGACGTTGTTAAAAGATTCCCGCAACTCCACCTGCAGCTTGTTGGCTCCCAAGTTTGAAGGTAATAAATATTCTAATGCCGTAAGGGATGTCGAATTAATTACAGACCCTACTCCAAGACTGTCCAATGTTGAACTGCATGATCAGAGAGCAGAGCTGTTTCAGAAAAACATTAAATACACTCGTCAGAAAAGAAATTTTTCGGATTCTACGTACGAACTGTATTGGGTGTGAAGTAGATCGTCAGCTTCGACATTTGTATCTTGCAATATCCGATGAATCAGTTGATGCCCATTTCGCAGAAGCCGTGAGAAACAACTTTTTGTGGAAGAGGCAGGAGTTGAAGATTCCTACATGTTACACTTTCCTATTTTACTAAACGAAGTGTACGACGAACTACATCTCTGAATATGTAATAAATAAATGCTACTAGTGTTACTAATTTCTGTTCTATATCTGATTGGTCGTCATTGAAATTTCTTAGTGTAGGAATAAAAGATTTTTCCTGCAATGCTGTTTCATTGTTCTACTTAACTGAATCGAGAAAACTGTACGATATTAGAGTAATAATGTTGTAGATTTCCCATGAGTGATGGTTATGAAAGAAATCATCTCGTTTGTAAAGTGTTAGCTTCTTCTGTAGCAAGCAACTGATAACATGTTTATTCTTGCATGTGAACACACTCACAGGCACACAGAAACAAACATGAAAATATACGCAGGCACACACGCACAAACATACAATTACAGAGACGAAAACAAGTATGTGAGAAAAAACTTAGTCCATCGCATGGATGCATATACACTTAGAAAGACATCCGTTGAATATGTATAGTGCCATACATCTTTTGATTTTGAATACTCATATTTCAGTAAGTATTTTCCAACACATTTGAATATTGAGCACTCCTGTCTTACATTTTCTGTCAGATGCCTCGTAACAAGAAAATGAAACACATGAATATAAATGTTATGGAGAGTGATTTTTCTAGTACTGTACACTAGTAAAGACGTATTTGTTTCTTAGTTTTGAGGATTCCTGTACCGATAGATGGCGCTGGTTAAATGTCCACAACACAGAAAATCGTTTTTTTCTGTTGCAGTGTTCACCTTCCTTCGAAAGTTCTATCTTTTGTGCTTTTAAGAATAGTATATAGATATGAAGAGACACAAGAAGAAGACACGTTTCAGTGAGTGCACGGGGTGTCAGTATTATTCTCAAGTGACTGATTCACTCACACAGCTGAAATGTAATATTCACATGCTTACACAAAAAGTGAGTGTTGCCGACTTGCATCTTCACTAGAAATGAACGTTGTTGTAAGAAAATGTGACATGAACGCCCTAATGCTTAAAAATGAATACTTGTTTATAGTTACTTCTTGTAATCTTACGGACACATGGCTCCCTCTGTCTGTTGTTTTGAGGCGATGAATGCTTACGTTATGTTTTCCTTTAATGCGAGAATGCTGGATAGGGCGCTTTTCTTTTGCTTCTCTACCACTTCTTTCATTTTCAATCTTTTCTTTCTTTCTGAAATGTGATGATTGAGTTTGAAGTGTGAAAGACTTTATGCATTAGGTCCTGTAAACGCAAAGTATTGTCTACCGGTTCTGGGAACTCTTAGAATCGCGAAGCATTATGCTTATGGAATTTACAGGAGTAATGCACCATAGATTGTGTTATTTCCAAACAGGATACATAACATTATCAAAAAACGTTTGCTTGCCAGAACCACTTTCACACGAACATAGTATCACTTGCTCTAAGAATTCCACACTAGTGTAGAAATATTCTCAAGCAGGAAAAATAACAGACATGAAAATGTGTGTGTGTGTGTTAGATTTCCTCGTGTAGTGAAACTTATCTTTGTCGAAAAATAGCCACCTTCACCCACACGTATACGCTTATTCAAACGTACCGGGGGACCAGGAACTCTGAAAAGAGATAGCGCCTTGGAATAACCGCCGAGAGAGCTTACTTTTCTTACGTTACGTTTTATCGGTTGCTGAAGTCAGAAAATGCAAAGTTAGGTCTAGCGGATCGATTCTGTGAGCCAACTTTTCATGGAAATATTTTCTTTTAAACAGCGAGTTTTCAGTTTTTTAATTTCCAGACAAAAGCGCCTATTCAGATTGTCTTGCGTTCGAATCATATTTAATGCTGTCAACATTGACTTATTGTGAAAGAATGACTGTTCGTGCTTTCCTTTTCATACATTAGGAAATAGAAGGTTTGTGCATGCAAGAGCGAGTTCGGTGTATCTTTAAAATGCAACTATCTGTCTTAACAGTTACCTTTCACACGACCCTGTATAAGGGATGAGGATATCGGGATCTTGGCAGGTAAACAACGTTCATGTCTTACTATGGATCTCAAACCTTGGCTTTGTTAGAAGTAACTAACCTACTGTCTATGAGATAGATGTTGGCTATCATAACTTATAGCTGTATCGGGGTGTAAAGTACTGAATAGGCTATTGTGAGATTTTCAACGTAAGTAGTAATAATCTAATGATGCTTGCGATTTACTTACTTTGGCCGTTAAAGTATGGTTTATTAGAAAGTAAATATACACATAGGGAAGATGAATCAGTGATTGAACTTTAATTATATTGCGAGATGTGTGAGGAAATGCATAGCTATTGGGAGTTTACGATTCTATGAAGAAACATGCATATGAAGATTAAGTTATAAGTTTATCTCTATGACAGTGAAGCAACCTTGCTATCGGTTTTTCATTCTAAATGCTTACACAACCTATGGATAGGTAGTTTGTCTGTGTAATGATGAGTCTGATGCGTAGTATCTTTTGTAGATAGACACTGTGATTAGCGAATGTCAGAAAAAGAGAAAGTACTTGAATGAGTAAAACATCCCTTGTGATCCTGACAGAATTAGACATCTTACAGCCGAATGAACTCAGAAGATTGTGTGGAGAATTAAACTTTACAGAGCTCTATTCATCTTTGATAGTTAAATGAATCATTTCTCAAGCATCGAGGTTTCTCAATTTATGATAGTACAGAGAAAACAAGCGAGGATCCCTATGTTAATGTTGTCATTAAGACAAGTCCTGGCGCGGAAGCACCGATATCTGATGGTCTCAACCCGATGGAGACTAATAAGCTCAACTCTTGAAGGTTTAGGGCGCGTCATTTCAAAAGTCTACATTGGGTACATTGAAACGCTGACCTGTCATAAAGGGTAGAATTGGGAAAGCGGAGAACCGTCTCATGAGTGCGTGGGTTTTCTCGATGCAAGGCATTGTGCCTGATGCGGAGGCATCACAGATCCAAGATTCAACAGTCAATAAAACGTGGTTAATACCGAACGCGGGGCTTTTATGTCGACCATATTACCTTCAATATTTTTCATCATGACGAATAAAATCAGATTTTTTTTTCTTTTCATTAATTTTTTTTTTTACCCAATAGCATTTTTTCATTTTCTGCAGGACAGTTACTGCGGGATAGTCCTTATGCTAGTGAAGGATGAATTCGCAAAATACGGGGACCTTGTTCAAGGATTGCATCAACCATTCAGTGAGGGGTTGCCACCCAAAGTTTAGCTGGACTTGGGAAATTTCAGATGAACATGGACACCAAGGTAGCGGGTTCAAATCGCTGCGTCGGGAAGGAATTTTTTTTAATACAGGACGTTGGATGACACCACCATTAGATTAAAAGCGCATAGAAAAAACCGATTTACCACGTGAAGGGGCGACCAGGGGTTCTTTAAAGAGGAGGGCTTTTAGGTCAACCTGTGGGTCTTTAAAGAGGGGGCTTAAAATACAAGTGGGTCAACCAGTTTTGATAAGGGTTTTTTTTAATGAGGGGGCGGAACTTTTGATGTGTTTAATTAATAAGGAATAAAAATTGGTAATACAGGGAATATACAACTTTGGGAGTTGATTATCTGTGAGTGACTGCTATCGAAAGTTTTGCAATTATTTAGAGACTTGCATCAGACATTCTGAGTGTCACCATTCAAAAAGAGTCTAGTGGACTTGTAAAAGGATGGGAGTTTGTGATCGGTGAAGTTTTATAATGGAGGGAACTTTTGATAAGGGTTTTTTAATAAAGGGGAGGGAATTTTTTAATAAGTTTTAATTAATAAGGAATAAATACATAAAATCAACTCCCAAAGTTGTATATTCTATGTGAGGAGCGGCCACGCAAAGTTTTGCAATTATTTTGAGACTTGCATCATCCGATTGTTACCATACCAAAGTTTAGCTGGACTTGGAAAATGAATGTGGATACCGTAGGAGTTTGTGATCAGTGAAGTTTAATAAAGGGAACTTTTGATAAGGGGGTTTTTAATCAGGGAGTCTGGGAATAATTACGACTAAAATAGAGAGTTTTTTTCTAAAAATAATGCTCAGCCTATACAATAGATGGCACCAGGGTTAAAAGGGGATTTTTTTTACTAAAGGGGGAGTCAAAAATCGGGAAATTAGAGCTAAAATAGAAAAACCCCTAAGAATAGTAGTCCTCGTAGTCACTAGACGGCGCCACGGGTTAAGGGGGGGGGGGTCAGAAATTAGAGCTAAAATAGGTTTTTTTCTGATAATAGTCACCAGATAGCGCCACGGGTTAAAAGGGGGGGAGGGTTAATAAAAGGGTATTAATTTTTAATGATTAATAAGAGGGCGTGGCCGATATCACTGACGTCATAGGGGAAAGCACTGTACAAAGGGAATTCGTGGATGTACTTGATACTACTAATATGCAGTGCAGACTCCTCATGTAACTTAATATTCCTGGAAATATGGATCCAGTCTCGAATCCCTGTTACCCACGATACATTCCGCAAATAACCAACAGATTTGGCAATATGCTGCATCAATTCCTACAGAATAACAGAGTTACATACATTTTATTTGTACTCCAGCTTTAGTCATCAAATAACAATAGGCTTCTGAAAAGCACCCTTTCTTTTGCTTTGGATCTTTAAGGGAACTGGAAAACAGGTTGGCATAGCCCATTGTTGATAATCATTCGTTTCATATCACTAGTGAGTGGATCTTTGAAATTAATTTTATGATCATTTTTCGAAACGTTTAATGTTCTTAGTACAGTTCGTAATCATAGGAGTATCGTATGCAATTGGCATGAATTCTTCCGTATCAGCTACTTTTTCTTGGTCACAAGCATTTAAATAAGATAGCATTACGAAATCATTATTATTTTTTACTATCTCCTGAGTATTACTTATTTTTACGTCGGCATTCATATCTCGGTTGATGTTTCCAACATTTACTCTTAAGACTTCTTCACAAGACAAAAAAGGTAGGTATTTTGCACATCTTTTTAACATTTTCTCCCTTCTCTTTTTAATTTTTGCCGATCCACTAAGACACATTGGTTTACTGGTCTTCCAACATGATAGAGCATAAATTAAGTAATTATTTAAAAAAAAAAAGAAACACTCTCAAACTGATATCCACCATCAATAACATGAACTGCCAGGCGACAGTTGGGTTGTTTTACCTCTGAGCGGCACTTTTTTGCACACCATGGGCTAAATGGCCAGGTCACATGGACCCCAAAGGCTCAGAGAAGGTTGGGGGAGGGGACCCACTGGAACAGCTGTTGGGAGACAGATGGTAGCCTCCCGTCAAGGCCATTCAGCGTGTTCTTTAACGTGCACAGGGTATGGCTCTCCCGCACACGGGGCCACGGCTTAACGTCCCATCCGACGGACGGCGGCCTTTCCAAGCCCATCGGTGTCCCCTACTGACCGTGGGCAGGGTGGGGAATTTTTGCGGAGATAAATCTCAACGCTGACCCAGGTGGGACTCGAACCTGGGAACTACAGATTACGAGCCTGGCGCGCTACCGACTGAGCCACCCCCGCCCCGCCAGGCGACAGTCTCGTATAACAGGATTGGGTTGTTTTACCTATGAGCGGCACTTATTTTGCACACCATGTGGTAAATGGCCAGGTCACATAAGATTGGTGGAGGGGACCCACTGGAACAGCTGTTGGGAGACAGATGGTAGTCTCCCGTCAAGGCCATCCAGTGTGTTCTTTAACGTGCACAGGGTATGACTCTCCCACACTCGGGGCCACGGCTTAACGTCCCATTCGACGACAGCGTCCTTTTCAAGCTTATCAGTGTCCCCTACTGACCATCCACCTCACAGAGATGTCTCAACGCTGACCCAGCTGGGACTCGAACTTGGAACTGTAGATTACAAGCTACCCCCGCCCCATAGTAAGGGCACCTCCACCTCTTCCTACCTCCATGGGTGGCTCTGGATCAACCCTCAAGGGTATGGAAGGGATGGGCAGAAAGGGTGGAGGATGACTGGAAGAAAAGGATTAAGTTTCAATCATCACAATTGACAGCAAACGCCATCACGTTTGAAAGAGTGGAAAGGTATGGGGTGGGAAAATATTTGTGTATTTTTATATACTAAAAACGTAAAATTACTCCCTTTCCTTTTGCGAATACTCCTCATGCTCTAAAAACAGACATGTACAAAAATATTTGCAATCGGTGCTTGTCTATTTGAAAACAAAAGATAAACTTTCATCCTTTTAATTTTGGGCACCCTTAAGCTCAGAGCACTGGCACAGCTGCCCCACTGGATGAGACGCCTCTGGATAGGGAGTTTTGTGGAGATAAATATCAAAGCTAGCCCTTGTAACTTGGTGTTCGTAGTGTTGAGTGTCAACTATTGTCTTAATGAATTGGTGTTGATAATCTTGAAAAGCACGGTCAGCTCATCCATTAGACCACCGGTGGCACTGCCAACACCACACTGCCCCACCAAAAATAATTACAAAAAAAATACTAACTTGAAAATTTAGCCAAAATTACAATGCGTGTTAGTGGTTTTCATACGACCTTGAACCTAGGAACTGCAGATTACAAACCTTGCATGCTATCAACTGAGCCAGCCCCATTGCTAAGAATTTGTATTAAAATATATGGTCTAGAAGAGAACGTTAATATGTTTAATACATTTTATATTTTCATATCCGATGTTTCAATATTCTTCATAGATAAGTATCCTTTCTTCGCAAAATAAGTTGGTAAGCCAGTTAAAGCACATATTGTCAGCAAAGTTTAGTTTTGCTGAGGTTGCCGCAGTCAAATAAATATTTTCTAAGTAACAAGATTTTCAACTATTGGTTGCTGTAGCTGAATCAGCCAAGTGTCAAGGGCCACTACGAAATGGGAGCTGGGGGGAGAGCTACCTGCTACAGTTCAGCACTATTGTATTTCAGTGCATGCACATTTGTGCCATCATTATACTAATAAGATAATGCTAATATTCTGCTCAGTGGCCAAATGCTAAAATTCCCATTCACAATATGAAAGCAGCCTACATAGACCTTATTCGCAAAGTAAATGCTGATCGTTTATGTAACACGGGAGATGAGTATTACAAAACGAATTATAAAAATGATATTTTGCTGATTTAGACATGACAAATTATAAATAGTAAATTTGAAACTTTTTTTGGGGGAGGATTAGTTTTGGTTGGGCAGTACCCCAGGTGGCCTATTGGACGAGTTGCCCCTGCTTTTCAAGATTATCAACACCAATTCATTAAGAACACAGTTGAATCTCGATACTACGAACACCAAGTTGAAATATTGGTGCACTAGACTTTGAAACCATTGTCCCTTAGTTATTAATGTAAACTGAGATGCCTGGTGCTGCCACCCACGCTCTTACTAAAATTTACTTCTTTTGTGCTACATTACAAAAAACATTTCACTACCAATGGTTAAATGTAATTATTTTGGAATAAAGCTAAAGCATACTTTTTTTAACATTCTGTAATTTAAAACAGTAAAAAAGTTACACTGTTTATAACAAACTTCAGAATATTTCTACTTTCATAAAATTTTTGCAAGTAAAAACACTGAGAATATATGCATATTCCTCATTTTGAAGAGCGGTTATACCGAATAAAAAAATTACATGTTCATTATATCATACAAAAAATATACATCATTGGCTTTTAAAGCTCCTCTTTTTATACATTACATTGATTATTTAGAATGTTTAACTGAATAATAAAATTAATAAACTGAATAATTTCTCCAAATTTAACTTTTCTCATCACAATTACATTAGAACATGGTTTTAAAACACAAAAAATTCAAGGATTGTAATGACAAATATCATCGATTCAAACGGTAATATATATATATAAAATAAACTTAATTAAGAATGACCATTCCAACTTAATCTAATGAACTCGAGTTTCATTATTTCATAAAAATAATGTGAAGTTGAATTTCAATGTTTGATTCTTTATATGTACTATGATCAAAATCATTAAACAATTTATCCAACTATTTAACCTCATATTTTGTGAATGAGCATTATATCTTGAACTGAATATGTGAGTACATATCATTATTCTGCATTGTTTATAATGAACATATTCCCCAATACATCATGAATTATTGTGCTTGCTATTTGTCGTAAACATTATGTGAACAAACTTGAACATCAATGTAACAATTGGATTTTTTTATGTTAAGACTGTCGTGTTTGGAAGATATTCACCATGCTATTGATTTTCTATAACAATAATTACATAGTCTCCATATCGGATTGCACTGCAATTTCCACCTTCCATATTATCAGCTGTACCTGAATAACAATAATATACATATTACTATTGTTTAATTATAAATCTGAAAGTAAAATATTTGATTTATTTACATATTGTTAAAATTAGTATTTGTGGAATAATTGATGAATTTTCCTCAAAATTGCTTTTCGTAAAACTGTTTTAATATCACACAATTGCTCTTTGAGAATTACAATGACCCTGTCCAGCAGTAAGGTCATCATTCAGAATATTTTGCTAGAGGAATGAAAATATACGGCTAAGTTCTATGACTACTACTTTTAAATCATTCAGAACCATTGGTACTGTAGAGCACATCAAATTTCTACAGGTAGGGAGCATAGGGCCTGATCAGAACTACTAACACAAACTTTAGTTTAAAAAAAAAATTCAAATCCCTATTCAGAAATTTGTTTACATATATCTCATAAAACTAGATAATTCAAGTTTCACAAACAATATTTACCTTTTCCATTTCATGGATATTTGATTAAGATATAAATAATTTCTTCCAGCACTCTAATCAACATTCCATAGATGCAACATATGGCAATACAATTTGACTCAACTCAAAACTTGGTTTAATAATAAAATTTTTTTTTTAATTTTGGAAATCTCTAGAAAATTAACTGAAAAAGTTCTTTAAATTGTAGGATTTTGGAAGCAATTATCAAGTATGTAAGTCTACTTTTTTCCTATTTTACTCTCTCCTTTCCACTTTAATCCATTTCAGTATTTCTAGAATTATTTTCATCATTTATTCCAGCATTCATAGAATAACTTTCTGGTGACTGAAACCATGTTTTTAGTAATTAATTACACAAACTAGGCCAGGGCAGAGTGCAAGGTGCAGATGTCATTATAATTGCTAACATGTCATGTGATTCCATACAGCAGTGGTTCTCAACCTTTTATGCTTCATATATCCCCTGGGAATGTGTAACTATATATTATAGTAAAACAATGGGAATAAAATAAAACGTATATATATCATATCTAGAAACTTTTGAGCTCTCACAGTGTACCCCAAAAAATTTCACTACGTACCCCATGTTGAGAACCCCTACCATACAGTATCAGCTCAAGTCTGCAATGGTATATATCATTTCAATTTTTTCGATATTTTATTTTATAATAAACTTTGTTTTCAATATTATGGATGTATTTTACACTAGACCACACCTACTGGTCTAGTGGTGTCTGGATCTGGTTTGAATAGGTACTAAGATCAGCGGGAAATGTCAGATTTTTTTCATCATCATCATCCTCAAGCAGCCACGGGCTACGGAGGTCCAACCAGACCGTGCAATTTAGTTCTCCAAGCAAATCTATCCTGAGCTACATCTACTGCATCTGGCCACTGCACACCAATTCTAACAAGGTCCTGTTTGACATTGTCTGCCCACCGCATCCTAGGTCTCCCCCTCCTTCTGAGGCCTTTAGGCACACTGTTCATAACCCTATTCGCCAATCTATAATTATTCATACGGGCAACATGGCCAAACCAACGGAGTCTCTCTCTGCACAATATGCTGCTTAAAGGAGGTTGCAAACTCCTTTGCCTAATCTCATAATAAGTTACAAAGTTGAACCACCTAATGCCCAAGATACTGCGTAAACATCTGGAATCAAAAGCATCTAGTTTCCTGTTACCTTGTTTACAAAGTGTCCAAGTTTCACTACCATAACTAACCCTAGAAAGAACCAAACTATTATACAGTTTAATTTTAGTCTTTAGGTGTATACGCCTATTTCTCCACACTCTCCATAGGTTCTTAAAAGTCCCGGCAGCAATCCCTATTCGTCTGTTAATATCATGCCGCACATCACCATTATCTGTTACATAGCTCCCAAGATAATTAAACTGTGACACCTGCTCAAGACTGCAACCATTCAGATTAACTGAATCACAGCCTGCCTGACAAATTTTCATCACTTTAGTTTTCTCTCTGTTTATAACCAAACCTACTCTACTACCAGTCTCATCAACAGCTCGAATGAAAGAGTTCATCTCATCAACATCATTTGCCAAAAGGGCTAAATCATCAGCATAATCTAAATCAGAAATTTTCGTATCTCCAGCCCATTTAAGGTCAAAATCTTTCCCTTGAAGTGAATTTCGCATAACATAATCAATAACCAAGCTAAAGAGAAAAGGAGACAAAATGCACCCTTGTCGAACACCAGAAGTAATGCTAAACCAATTGCTACAAGCCTTACCAACTCTCACACACGACTCACTGTTATTATAGAGAGCTTTCATAATGTTAACTAACTTGTCTGGTATACCATATGATCTCACAATCAACCACAAATTATGACGATCAACAGAGTCGAAAGCCTTTTTGAAATCAACAAAGCTAGCAACCAAAGGTTTCTGAAACTCTAAACATTTCTCAAGAATCTGCCTAAGTGAAAATATCTGTTCCACACATCCCCTACTTCTGAATCCACATTGCTCATCACGCAATTGACTGTCAACCAGATTCTTAATTCTATTAAGCACAATCATGGAAAGAACTTTACCTGGAACAGAGAGTAGGCTGATACCCCTATAGTTATCACAAGAACTGCGATCACCTTTTTTGAAAATAGGGATAACAATAGCTCTGGTAAAATCCTTAGGAACCATGCCTTTATCATAAAAGATATTCAGAATTTCAGTCATCCAAGTGGTAACCGAAACATTCCCAGCACTAAGCATTTCCGTAGTAATTTCATCTACCCCTGGGGATTTATGAAGTTTAAGTTTAGAAACAGCCAAAATAACTTCAGATTGTGTTATATGTCCAACATTAAAGCCACCAATGCATCTATCATCATTGCAAACAATGGGAGTAGAACTAACTACATTGTTTAGAACATCACTGAAATGCTCAGCCCACCTAGCCATGACAGAATCCTCCCCTTCTATAACCTTACCTTGTTTATCCTTCAATCCTTGTATGCCTGTCCGTTTTCTACCACACAAAACATTAACTATCTGGTACAGCTCTCTGCTGTTGCGCTGTCTAACTGCTTCCTCGGCTTTGTCAGCCAAACCATCAAGCCAAAGATTCTTATCAGCAGCTAACTGATCCTTTACAAGTTTATTAAGGTCTTTGTAATGCTTTCTATTAGGACTAGTAGGGTATTGATTAAGTGCATTCCTGCAGTTCTTTCTTTCCGAAATAAGCTCAAGTGCCTTATCACTCAGATAATTCTGACTCTTCTGCTCCTTTTTTCCTAAAAGAGTACTGTTAGTGTCCAAAAAAGCCTGTTTAAAATGATCCCATTCTTCCTCAACTTTAGTAGTAAGCAAACCATGACTGTCATAATGACTAAGTAACCTATCATGGTAAGCTTTGGCTATAACTGGATCTTTCAGAGCTTCAGTATTAAAAGTAAATTTTTTAACCCTAGCACAACACTTTTTAAGTTGCAACACACTTTTAACAAGGTAATGGTCAGATCCAATTTCAGCTCCCTTATATGCCCTGGTATTCCTAACAGAACTAGCCCATTTGCTGTTAATTAATATGTAATCAATCATATTCTTATGCAGCCCATCAGGTGAAACCCATGTGTACTTATGTATGTCGCGGTGTTTGTAATAAGTGTTAGTTATTCTGAACCCATTGAGTTTACTTACCTGTAGGAGACGTTGCCCATTGCAGCTACCAATACCAAAAGGGCCTATTACTCCTCCCCAAGGTCAGAGTCAGTACCAACTTTGGCATTGAAGTCATCAAGAACAAGGGTAATATCTCCTTTCTTGACAGAATTCAAAATATCCTGAAGTTGTTCATAAAACCTATCCTTCTCATCCTCATCGGCATCCTCAGTGGGGGCATAACAGCAGATAACATTCAAGTCTTTAACGCTTGTCTGAAATTTTGCTGTAAGAAACCTTTCATTAATGCACTCATATCCTAGAAGAGCATTGCTAGCGTGTCTGCTGAGAAGCAGACCCACGCCTTGGTGATGCTTATTGTCGTCCCTCCCTGAAAAGAGAAATTAAAGATTATTTTTAAGAATCTGACCTTTATCTGTCCATCTGGTCTCTTGCAAGCCGAGTATATCTAAATTATAACGGTGGAATTCTTGTGTGAGGACATCAAGAGAAAAAGCTCTGTGCAGAGTCCTCACATTCCAACTACCTATGGAGAGAAAATGGTTAGTGGGATGTTTAAAGAAACTATGTTTATTGAGAGAGGGAATGCCGACAATATCAAACAGCCCCCTAATCGCAGACATGGGGCAAAGACCCGTTCCCCCACTACTAAAGGCTGAAGCCATCTACACTGGAAGACTTCCTCCAATGTAGAATTTGACGATGCCAATAGAAGCAAAGAGTTCAGGTGCCTGCGATGACTTCTGCTCAGGATTATCCACCAGCTGATAAACATATCCTGTGAATCTATTCACTTGGGGCTGTCAACCCACAAACAAACAGAAAACACAGCGGAAGATTTTCCCTCCACAGAAGCCCACCAATGCAGCAAAATCAGGATCCATAATCAAGCTCAGAGCCATATATCTGTCCAGTCCAGTAGGTTTATATGGTCAGCACCAGGACCCTGTGTGGTTGACCACTCCTCAGCAGGGTAGAAAAAAAAGAAAAGTAGCCATAGTTGTCCAGATCAGTAGGCCACACTAATCTGGCAGTCCTCCCCTTCCGTTCACTTCCACAAGAGAGTATATCTTTTGAAAGTTACTAACGGTCCGCACCACGAGAAGGCAGGGTCGGACATTAGGTGCTAGGCCTGGCCGGTTCTATGCATCATCACAGGGGATTGGTGCATAGCTCTCCTTCCAGTGACTACCTAGCTACCATTTACAGACCCAGATTTTTTTTTTTTTTTTTTACATATTGCTTAATGTTGCTGTGCCAAGTATGGAATCTCCTTTCAACTGATTCTGGAGTGTCCACATAGTTCTGAAAACTCACCCGCACCTCTGGCTTGAAGTAATATTGCAAACGATATATTTATGTTAGAAATTCTAGTAGCAGAAAATGTTGATCAGGAACAGATACCCAGATAACTTACTAATGAAAACGATTTTAATTAAAATTCGACCAGTTGTTCTTTATTTTTTAAAATAGTCAGTATTTAATTTAAAGAATTTTAATAATATTTAAATATAATAATATATGATTTTATTTACTGACTAGCCCATTAACCCTAGGGGATGAGAAAATGAAACTTTTTCATTTTAAGGAACAAATGAGAGCAACTACTGCAAAATTAATCACACTAACCATAAGAAATGTCTACCAAGTATCAATATCAGTTCCTAAAATTCCTGCCACTATTGTGAAATTATCTAGGAATAAACCTTTCGTTTAGGAGAGTCTTTATCGACTTGGGTTATTTGTAGTAGTCCCTAATGAAATTATTAAAAACTACGCCACTAAATACTACTTAGTGTTATTTTTTGGATACATAGTGTCAACACCCAGGTACAGAATCCCTAAAAATAGTTCAAATAGACACAGTTTAAATAAATAAGTGCAAATGTATACACTGAAAAGAAATTTATTATACACACCCATCTAATAACGTGGGGAATAATGCCAAGAAATGGTTAAGTTTGTGTATGAGATCATCAATATTTACTTACAAAAATATGGTGTACATCAATACGATAACCTCCATGAACAACAATAGAAGAAGCCAAACATTACAGTATGAAATCTAAACTATGCTGAATGTCATCCTGATGAACACTGAGCCAGCAAATGAACAATGGTGGCAGAAGGCTGAAAGGCGATCAGCTCTGTTCAGGCCAAGGAAGGATATCCACCTCATAAACATTATCAATATATGAGAGCCAGTGTGTGTCCTCATTCTGCTAGGAAATAACTTTTGGGATGGAGTGTAGAAAGGGCAGAAGCATCAGTCTTCTATAAGCTTACTCAAATTAAGTGAAATCTGGGGATCTTATTAAATTTGAAAGGGATCTTGTTAAATTTGAAAATATTTAACTGCTAAAAAAATGCTCTTTGCTCACAATATTCTGAATGGAAAAAAGTGCTTATTTCATGTGATTTCCTGAGGCACCAAACTGATTCGAGCCATTGCTACATATTACTGAGGATGACAAAAATGTGTATCGCCCACCCCAAAGAAACTTTTCTTGGGAAACTAATATGTATTATGCATGGGAGATAAAAGCTTAATGGTGCTTTTGAGAGAACATCTTTATACATAAAGGTTCAAAAAGCTCCTTACTAAATATTTTCGGAAGAAAAGTTTTTTCCCAGTGTCATTGCTGAGGGATCCAAATATCACAGTGGTTATTGATAATGTGTGTATTGAAGTACTAGAACTTTGATTAATGACCTATATAATCAGAAGTTACCCTTTTTACAAACCATGATTTTATGCTCAAAATATCCAAACTCTAAAAATAACCACATAATTTTTCAGTTGGTGATGAAAGCTTTTGAAAAACATTTTAGAATACAATAATCAGGGGGAAAGGTTTGGTTGTTTGTTTGGTATTTTATGGTGCAAGAGTGACTAGGCCATAATGCACCAAAAGACAATATAAATGATAAAAGACAAGTAAACCCACAACCAAAAGTTAAAACAAAAACACTACATTGTAAACTTGTAAAGCAACAAAGAACAAAGGTATAAGTATAAAGTAAAACAATTTGAGAAATACAGGATAAAAAATTCCAGGTGTAAAAGACCTGGGTTAGATATACAAAATACAAGGTAAAATCAAAGTCTATTAAAATAGCCGCAATGTTTGGTAAAAGGCAGTTATCAGATAAAAGATGTCCGAGTGTAAGAGGCTCGGACATAAATTACGAAAGATAAAATATAAATGATGTTCTAGATTAAAACGTGGACATTCAATTAAAATATGTTTAATAGTTAAAACAGTGCCACAAAACTCCCACTTAGGTTTGTTGTCCACCCATAGAAAAAAAAAGGAATGAGTAATAAATGAATGACTAAGCAGGGCCGAGCAAGTACAACTTCCTCCTTGCAATTCCTGTGTTAACATGACTACCATGGTTTGATATGTTTGATCTCAAAAAGCTTTTAAGCTATTCATATATTCGGATAGGGGCGTGGCCAACTTGGCAGCGGTATCTGCCAAGTCATTGCCCCTGATACCGACATGATCGGGTATCCAACAGAAATGGATGATTGTTGTGGCTGCCAAAAGATGGAGCTGATAGCGGATCTTAGAACTGGGTGAGGCCGATGCTTCACTGAGATCAAAGCCTGTAGCGAGCTAAGTGAATCAGAGCAAAGCACACACTAACAATGATGTGTAGCAGTCACATGGTCCAAGGCGAGACTGATAGCGTGCAACTCTGCTGTGTAGAAGGAACACTGCAGTGGGATCTGGTTCACAATGATTGCATCACAGCAGACCATGGCCGATCCCACTGATGTGCCAGATTTCAAGCTATCTGTGTAGACAGGGAAAGTTCTGGTACTCAGTATGATGGCTGGCAAAGAATTGCAGATACACAATCAGGTGTAAAGGCCTTCCCCATCCTATACAGGGAAAAATCACAGGAAGAGGAAACAGTGAGCCATGGTGGGAGTAACTCGACTGTCGACTGTGATGCTATCAGACTGGTGTTGATGTCTCTGAGATAGCCTCGGACTCGCAAACCAAAAGGACAAATGGCAGTCAGCTGATTAGTGTATAGCATTTCCAACTTTGGACTGAAAACGCAATTCCATGTGGGATGGCCTGGCAGGCATCATAATTTAGATGCATATTGTAAGGACAACTGCAGATGACAAAGAGATAAAGATGGTTCATCAGTCTCAACGTAGACTCCGGACTGGTGAGGTGCAGAAAGCTCTGATGCAAACACAGAGGGCCTGATGATGGAGGGGATCCATCACCATCACCACCAAATCCCGGGCAGAGTCATACACCTGGGATCCGTAGTACAGTTTCGACCAGACAAGCATATGGTACAGGTGGAGCAGGGAACATCATTCAGATCCCCGGGAGAGAGAAGAGAGGATTTTGACCATGTTCAATGCCCGCATGCACTTGAACCTGAGATAATGTATGTGTGGTTAAAAGATCAATTTCTGATCAAAGATGAGACCCAGAAACTTGGTCTCCACCATAACTGGAATGATGTTACCACTGAGCCATAGTTCGGGATCCAGATGAAGATTACGCTTGTGGCAAAAGTGCCCACAACCGTTTTTTTATGGGGAGAACAAAAACCCATTGGCCATTGCCCAAACTAAGATTGTTTAGTGCAATTTGCAGTTATCATTCAATGGCCCTCATGCTGGACAAAGAGCAAAAGATGCTAAAATCGTCAACATAGAGGACACTGCCTACAGATGGAGGAAGTTGTCTAGTAATAGTTGTCTAGATAACACTCAGAACACAGCCTTGTGGCACCCCTGTTCTTTGGGATATGGCTGCGACAGAGTGTTGCCAACATGGACATGAAGAGACGTGACAATAAGAAGTTGGAGATAAAGATCAGCATGTGACCTCTCAAGCCAAAGCAATTGAGGTCACAAAGAATGCCAAATCTCCAAGCCATGCCGTATGCTTTTTCGATTAAATTCTACTGAAAAAGAATTAAGCGACCATAACTACTGATATCTCCCTAAGAAATTTGTAATACTGTCTTCAGGGAGATACTGGGAAGTGTAGCCTTGCATTGAACAATACCTTTACAAAATTCTAAGGTCAACAGACTTGGCTGGCTAAATTAATAATCATAGTTGAGAGTCAGTTGATTGAGGTTTTACTGAGTGAAACCCCCCCCCCCCCCCCGCTCCCTAACAAATTTTTGGCTATGCCACTGCACAGTATCACCGTTAGCAACAAGCAGTATTCTTTTTGGTAGTTTCTGTATTTTTTCTCAAAGAAATTTCCTGTTTAAAATAAAGTAAAAAATTAAATATGAAAATTAACAAATTACATTGTGTATATTTACATAAGTTCTGCCAGTTACTTCAGGGTATAATTCTACAGTTCTTTAAATTTTCGTTTTGACCAGAAATGATAAATAATCCAGCATTTTAAGGGTTAAGGATTACTATTCATATATTCAAAAAACCTGTTCACAGTTCTTGTAATAATTACAGTCTACTTTCTGCTTCAAGTTTTGTATTTTTGTGCTTAATAGAATTGAGAATTTAGTTGATAAAAACTTTGTGATGAACAGTTTAGATCAAAAATGGTAAAGGGATGCATAGATAAGAATCTGCTATTGTGAAAAGATTTTAAGAAATGTTTCGAGTTTCAAACACCTGTCATTACAAGTTTTGTAGATTTCAAAAAGGTCTGCTAATCATCTAATTTGTAGTTGATCATGAGATTTTATGACGTTAACATAATGATGGCTCTCTATTATAACATTGAGTCATGTATCAATGCTATAGTCATTGACACACGACTGAATGTTATCAAAAGCTTAGTCATTGATTTAGCATTACTACTGGAATTCAGCAAAGTTACACTTTGACTATTATTCCCTTTAGTTTGATTATGTGTCCTGAGAAATATATTGCAAGTGCATGATTGTGGCTTTAGATGGATCTACAGTAGTGTAGTCCAGGTGGCTCACAACCACTTTTATTCCAGCATGAGTCATTGTTTGTTAATTACTGCAGCATGTGATTTTCTTTAATATCTCACTTCTGAGCATTATTAAAGAAAAAGTCAGATGTCTTTGCCCTGTTTTGCTGTATGTTCTACAAAGAAATTGTTTCTGACCACAAAGAGAAGGCAAATATAAGAAATGCAAGAAATATTAGAAAATATTTTTTTAAATTGCATTTGATAAAAATTGCTTTAGCTCCAATAATAATTATAAAAAGCTGTCCTATCCCATGGCAGAGTAGTTAGCATGCTTGGATACTGATCAAAGGGACATGGGTTCAAGCCCCAGGTAAGGCATGGATGTTTGTGTTGTCTTTCTGCTTCCTCACAGTTCTCAATGGGGCATTAAGCTAACAAGCTCCTGTCAGACCTCTGTGGAAAGCATCTGCTTGAGGGATTATTTTTATTCTTTACAATTATAAAAGAAATATAAAATAAAGTTATCAATTTTTCAAAAAAAATCCCCTCATGAGATACATTTCTTTTGCATAAAATGCTAGTTAAAGCATTAACACTAATTTTAACATTATCTGCCCTAGTGTTCAGCTTGAAATGGTGTTCATACTAGAGAATATATGATTAATGTTAAGCTAATGAATTGGTTTATTTGGCAAATTACATTGACAAATTCAACTTTTTCATTAGGACTGTTAATGAGATTGGTAAAAATGTAGGTTTGAAAATAAACAGAAAGAAAACAAATGATGAAAATAGATCAAAGTAGCTTCAGTTCCTTTTGAATTGCTGCACACTTTCACAGATAAACGAAGTTTTTCAGTTTATCTTAGAAGCTGTGCAACAGATATGGCAATGTATGACATGAGATAAACAAAAGGATAGATTCTTAAAGCCCCAGCAGAAATGCTCATGGATATTGTGGAAAAACTGGCACAAACACTTAATGATTAAAATTATGCTATGTAACAGTTTGGGTCTATTTAAAGTTTGCTATGGTATGAAACTTGGAACCTTTGCAAGCAAGATAACAAGAAACTTGATGCTTTTGATTTTAGATGTCCATGCACTATCTTAGATACTAGGTGGTTTGATTATGCAAATTATGATGAATCAGAGTCTAATTACAAAATAATACTTTTCAGAATAAAATAGAAAAAAAAAAAAGGTTAGGCAAAATTTTTTTCATAATATTATATTTAGCAAAGTGTTTATAGTACTAAGTTTGAGGTTAAATGGAGTAAGCAACCACTGCTAAGCAAAAACTTATGTAAGGAGAGACTAGATTAGTTTGGCTGTGGCACTCACATGCAGAATACAATTTGCTAATCTTATGAAGATCAGCGAATTGAGTTATGAATAGTGTGCTAATCTTATGAAGATCAGCGAATTGAGTTATGAATAGTGTAGTGTAAAGGCATCATAAAAATAGCAAGACCTATAATGCAGTGAACAATGTCAAAGAGGATCTTCTCAGAATTGACTGTAGTTATCAAATGCAAGAGATGCTGATTAGGTTATGGGTTTGTAAGAATAAACTATAGTTTGGTTGGATTTCATAGTCCAAGAATGTTTAGAGACTATGTGTGTCTATAGTGGAAGGATCGTGGATAAAGGATATAAGGATTGTGTCTTATATATGTAATTCCAAATATTAAAAAAAAATTATTAATTGCTTTGTTCTGTAGTAAAATGACATAGAATAAAAGATTTTTAATATAAAATAGATTACTCATTGGATCCAAATCCAGATCCCTCTATCTGCAGCCTAGAATATTAACAACTCAGCCACCAGAACTTGCCTGTGAGAAGAGGGAAGCCCTTGGTCCTGTGCGCTCTTTGCACAGCACCAAGGTCGGGAAGGTCCCTCTTCCAAGCTTTGTGGGGACAGAGCTACCCTGCCACCTAAGAACTCGGCATGCAGCACATGTCTCTGACTACTCTGTCAGCTTTGCTGCTGCCACAAGTGGTCAAATGACCTCTGCTGCTGCCATGGAGGTAGTGTCAGCAGAGATGCCTGGGCTTGAAGCACAGGCTCATTCTGCTCCTGCTGCTCCCCTGTCGTTGCCCTTCCTGTGGTGATGCCCTCTGTCCCTGAGGCCCCTTGTGCTGCAGGTACCTCCATGGTGCAGGATTCTGCTGCAACCTCTGCAGCAGACTCCTGTCCCATTCAGGCCAAGAACGTACAGAGGACAAGGAAGAGCAGGGCTGCTCGTCGGCTTGATCTGAAGAAGCCCTCTTCTTCCTTGACGTATCAGGATTTCAAGAAGGACCACAAGGACACAGTCCTTCTGCCCACCATTCTCTCTCTACTTGTGGATGTCATCAAGGTCATAACTTCTGCTCTTCCTGAGGAGTCTCGACCTCGAACTTTGACGAACCTCAACCACTTGGCCTCCCTCATATCGCACTCTATGAACTGCTAGACACTTTGTGTTGAATATTTTTTCTCCAAGGTTCCTTTTTCCAACCAGACTTTGGGCATGGCCAACAGAGTGACAATTATCTCTTCCATCCTTCAGTGGAACTGCAGGGGCTTCAGGAGCAAGGCTGCTGACGTCTGGAATTACATCAATATCATGCCAGTTCCCATCCTTGCTCTCTGTGAGACCAACCTCCCTGATCACTATGTCTTCAATCCCTATATTGTGCACACCAGCAAGAGTCATCCGCTCTTCCACAATGCGGCAATTCTTGTGCACAAGAATGTCACTCATCATGCTATTGATCTCACTTTCACTGATGCGAACGGTGATTTCGTAGCATGCCGCTTCTAGCTGAACAGCCATGATATCACCCTGATATCCTGTTACATCCGGTCTTGCACTGCCTTTCCTGTATCCATCTTACAGGATATTCTATCGCAGTGCCCTCAGGCCTGGATTCTCTGTGTGGACCTCAATGCCCACAGCCCATCCTGGAGCGGAGACATCAGTGATCAGTGAGGGGAGGATATCGAGATGTCATCTTGCAGCACAATCTCTTTATCGTCAATGATGGCTCGCTCACGTTCTACTGACCTCTGAGTACCTACAGCTCCATTGATCTGACCCTCTGTTCTTCCATCATTGGTAATTTCCCACTGCACATCTTCTTGCTTCCCAAGGGACATGCAGCTCCGAGAAGAACGTTGAAGCTTACTGACTGGCAGCTCTTTCAGCAGATCTCATCTGTAGGACTCGCTGTCATCGAAGCTACAGATCTCAGCGCAGTGTCAGAGACCCTCGCTGCTGCCTACACTGTTTCAATCTCGACACCCGGGAATCTTTCCCCTCCGGATATCCACTATAAGTGGCTTTGCACCATTCGCCGCTGAGCAGAAAGGCAGCCCCCCTTTTTTGGTTTATTTCCAGACATACTTCATGTTAGAAGGCTACATGCTGCAATCAGAAGGTACCTTAACTGGTGTGAAAGGTTCAGGTGGCAATCCTTCTGCTCCAGCATCAATGCCTTTACCCCTTCTGGGAAAGTCTGGAAGTTCATCAGGAACCTGATGGGAAAGCCACAGCCTGCCCTCCCCTTCCATAACCTTGCCCTGTCCCGTGGGGAGGACTTAGCCTCCACTGCTAATGCCTTTTTGCAGCACCTCACCTCTTCCCTTCCTGCTCCATCGGTTAATGATCAGGATACAGCTCAACAGCCCTGCTCTGGGACTGAGCCTTGCTATAACGATCCTTTCACCTTGCAGGAACTCACCTCCGCTATTGGGGCTTCAAAAGTGCTTGTCGGTCCCAAGTCCTGATGGCGTCAGCTATACTCAATTAGCTAACCTGTCACCTGAGGCTCTGCTTGTGCTTCTTAAAGCCTTCAATCACTCCTGGACCTCCTGCACAGTACCTGAGTCATGGAAGGCACCACACATTGTGCCTATCTTGAAGCAGCGGAAATCTGTCACTGAGCTGTCCTCTTACAGGCCCATTGCTCTATCATCTTGCCTCTGCAAGATCCTAGAGAGACTGGTCCTTGGACGCCTGGAATGGTATCTAGGGTCCAATGGCCTCCTCCCTGACAGGCTCTCGGGTTTCCGCAAAAGAAATATGCACATTGGACAATCTCATCGATTTTACCTATGCTGCTGATCAGGTGCTGTCTTCTTAGACATCCAGAAGGCATTCGATTCCCTGTCCCACTCAGATATTCTCGCAGGCTTCAGGATCTCGGCCTCAGAGCCAATATCATCCAGTGTACCTCTCCAACAGGACTGTTCACATCAAGCTGGGCAACACGCTCAGCGTCTCCCACACCATCAATCATGGAGACCTCAGCCCGATGTTACTGAACATCTTGCTGTCAGGCCTATCCTCTCGACTTGAGTGGGTATTTCCATTTTCGCGGACGATATCTGCATCTGGTTCCCTAGCCAGGACCCCTACTATGCTCAGCTCGTGATGAAACAAGCTGTGGACACAGTCATCAAGTTCTTTGACAACCTAAGCCTCACTCTTTCCACCAGTAAGACTGTGGCCATGGTTCCCATGAAGAGACTCCTACCGCCCCCCTTCCCTGGCCTCATGCTTGGACCAGACCACAGCAAGGTCATCAAACAGCATAAGTTCCTTGGTGTGGTCCTGGACAGCAGGCTGAGATGGGGGCCTCACATCCAGCATCTTAAGACAGCTACCATTGCACAGAGAAATATACTGTCTTTTCTTGCTGGTACCCACTGGGGAAGTTCCTGCAAGACCCTCCTGATCTTGTATCGGCACTTGATCCTCTCCTGCATCAACTACAGTGGTCACCTGCTGAGCAATGCCTCTGCTACACTGCTCAGCAAGTTGGCCACTGCCCACACTATATCTTTGCACCTCTGCCTTAACACACCTAATGGGTCTGCCATTCCAGAGGCTGATGACATGCCTTTCCACCTGCACTGGAAGAGAGATATACTGTGTCATCTCTCGAGGCTATATTCCCTCCACTCTAACCATGAGCTTCTCAGGAAGTTGCATGACAGGCCTCCCTTTGCCATCGACCTGTACACCAAGGACTTCTATGACAGAGTTTTTCTACCAGCTCCAGACACTCGAGCTGGCAGGGACAGATGCTGAATGCCGGCAATACTCTCTTCCCCGACCTTCCACCCTGGAGGAACAGTGATCTTATGATCAAAGTCACTATCCCTTCTCTTGGTCGGAGGAGCGACTCTGATCCATTAGCCATCAGACTTCTCTTCACCTCCTATGGCACTGAACAATATGAGAGATGTACTGAGGTCTACACCGATGACTCTGTGGACCAGGAGAGGCAATGTGTTGCCTCTGCCTTTGCCATCCCCGATACTGGCATCGCCAGAGGTTTCAGTCTCTGGCATCTAACCTCCTCCACCTGTGCAGAGCTTCATGCTATTCTTGAGGTTGCACTTTTCATTCTCAGCCTCGAGAGTGGCAACTTTGTCATCCTCTGTGACTGCAAGTCAGCCTTGGAAGCTCTCCAGAAGTGAGACAGCAAGAGCTGCAACCCCTTCTTCATCCAGAAGATCATGGAGACTTACTCCAAGGTCACTTCTGCCAGAATCATGGTTAATTTCCAGTGGATCCCTTCCCATGTAGGGATACTTGGCAATGCATGGATACCCTTCCCATGTAGGGAGCTTGCTGATCGCACCATGAAGGAAGCACTGGAGAATCAGAAGTGTGTATCTAATTACCCTCTCTTTTTCTCTCTGTCAACGACTGCAAGAGTTTTGTCTCGCAACTGATGAGCCAGTACCGTCTTGCCCAGTGGCAGAGAGACTTCAGCTGTTCCTCATTCAGGTACCTGTTTGACCCCTCTCTGTTCCTAACCTCGGTAACCTACAGAGATTTGAGGAGACCCTCATTCATTGTCTCTGACTTGGTCATCTACAGCAACTCTATGCTTCACACTCTCAACAGAGTGTACAGTCCCAGTTGTGCCACATGCATCACACCTGAGATTGTATCTCACGTTTTGTTCAGCTGCTCCCACTACAATGCCAAAAGAGAACCTTTGTTCTGGGAGCTTCATGCTATGTGATTCATGCTATGAATCACAGACTACTCCATCTCCTCCCTACTTGGTAACCATCACAATCTAAGTCTGCAGCGAACGTACTTCCAACTTGTCACTGATTTCTTTCTGGAGAGCTTCCATTGACCTCTTCTGCAAGGTCTAATGTTTTCTTTTTTATTCTAAGAAATTAGTACTCTTAATAGTCCCGAGAAATAGCTGAGAGGCAGTCGCTTCTGCCTCTACTTTCTTGCCCTTCTGTTGTGACTGGGGTAGGGAGCCCCCTCATTGGAGGCTAATTTCACCATGAATTTACAACACTCTGAACCTTGGATTCTTCTAGTAAGGTTGAGATGTCAGTACATCATTTTAGATGTTCTGTTACTTTCATATTAGAGATGTTCCTTTAGAGCAGTTTCTCTTATCCAGCAGTATGTCAATCGCATCATATTTCAATATATTTGTTCATCATGGTCTAACAAAATGTTAAATATCTAAAAGCATACAAAGTATACATTATGATACCTCTTAGTTAAAATACTACACTGCAACGCCCATTTTGTCTTTACTTAGGCAGTGTGATCTTTCAAGTTGTTACATGTAGTTATATTGGTAACAACGTCCTGTCCAACAGGTATTCAATGTTTTATCAGTCAGGTGATTCAATAGCATTTCCATGCAGATGGTATCAGTTTCATATCTGTGTTACACAAATTATTTTCATTTAAATTTATTAAGTTTTTTATGTAATTGCATTTTTGTTTCTGGTGATGCAATAATTTTTACTTTCATTGTATAATTATGTAAATTAGATTGCAAAATTCTCTGTTAGTGCCATTTTACCAAGGTTATTTTCTAAATCAAACTCACGGTTCAGGGAGTTGTAAATATGGTGAAATTAGCTTCCAAATAAGGGGCTCCCTACACCAGTCACAACGGAAGGTGAGATAGCGGATGCAGCAGAAACTGCCTCTTGGCTATCTCTCAAAAAAAAGATACCACTCAGGAGAAAGAAGAATGCAGACCTTGCAGAAAAGGCCAATGTTCTGAAAGAAGTCAGTGACCATATGGAAGCATGCTCACTGCAGCTTCACACTATGCTTGTTGCCAAGAAGGAATGTGATGGAGTAGTCAGTGGTTCCGATAGCATGAAGCTCACAGAACAAAGCTTCTCGTTCGGCATTGTAATGGGAGCAGTTGAGCAGA
Source organism: Ryuthela nishihirai (assembly GCA_038380435.1). Classification (NCBI taxonomy): domain Eukaryota; kingdom Metazoa; phylum Arthropoda; class Arachnida; order Araneae; family Heptathelidae; genus Ryuthela; species Ryuthela nishihirai. The sequence goes on from JAWZYU010000009.1 coordinate 95,180,802, forward strand.
ACGTGTGATACAGTCTCAGGTGTGCTTCAAGTGGCACAGTCTGTACTGTAAGCTCTGCCAAGAATGTGAAGCGTAGAGTTGCTGTAGATGACACCAACTTGGAGACGATGGAGGGTCTCCTCAGATCTGCAGAGATTAGCAAGGTTAGGAGCAGTGAAAGAAGGTTCAACCAGGTACCTGAATGAGGAACAGCTGCTGTCTTGTCACTGAGCAAGACGATACTGGCTCATCAGATGTGAGACAGAACACTTGCACTCACTGAGAGAGAGAGAGGGTAATTAGATACGCACCTCTGATTCTCCAGTGCTTCCTTCATGGTGCGATCAGCAAGCTCATTGCCAGGTATCCCTACTTGGGAAGGGATCCACTGGAAATTAACCATGATTCTGGCAGAAGTGACCTCTTGGAGTAAGTCTCCATGATCTTCTGGATGAAGAAGGGGTTGTAGCTCTTGCTGTCTCACTTCTGGAGAGCTTCCAAGGCTGACTTGCAGTCACAGAGGATGACAAAGTTGCCACACTCGAGGCTGAGAATGAAAAGTGCAACCTCAAGAATAGCGTGAAGCTCTGCACAGGTGGAGGAGATTTAGATGCCAGAGACGGAAACCTCTGGCGATGCCAGTATCGGGGATGGCAGAGGCAACACATTGCCTCTCCCAGTCCATAGAGCCATCAGTGTAGACCTCAGTACATCTCTCATATTGTTCAGTGACATAGGAGGTGAAGAGAAGTCTGATGGCCAATGGATCAGAGTCTCTCTTCCAACCAAGAGAAGGGATAGTGGCATTGATCATAAGATCACTGTTCCTCCAGGGTGGAAGTTCGGGGAAGAGAGTATTGCCGGCATCCAGCATCTGTCCCTGCCAGCTCGAGTGTCTGGAGCTGGTAGGAAAAACTGTCATAGAAGTCCTTGGTGTACAGGTCGATGACAGAAGGAGGCCTGTCATGCAACTTTCCTGAGAAGCTCATGGTTAGAGTGGAAAGAATAGAGCCTCGAGAGATGACACAGTATATCTCTCTTCCAGTGCAGGTGGAAAGTCATGTCATCAGCCTCTGCAATGGCAGATGCATTAGGTGTGTTAAGGCAGAGGCGCAGAGATATAGTGTGGACAGTGGCCAACTTGCTGAGCTGACCAGGAACAAAAATGCAATTACATAAAAAACTTAATAATAAATTTAAATGAAAATAATTTGTGTAACACAGATATGAAACTGATACCATCTGCATGGAAATGCTATTGAATCACCTGACTGATAAAACATTGAATACCTGTTGGACAGGACGTTGTTACCTATATAACTACATGTAACAACTTGAAAGATCACACTGCCTAAGTAAAGACAAAATGGGCGTTGCAGTGTAGTATTTTAACTAAGAGGTATCATAATGTATACTTTGTATGCTTTTAGATATTTAACATTTTGCTAGACCATGATGAACAAATATATTGAAATATGATGCGATTGACATACTGCTGGATAAGAGAACTTGCTATAAAGGAACATCTCTAATATGAAAGTAACAGAAATCTAAAATGATGTACTGACATCTCAACCTTACTAGAAGAATCCAAGGTTCAGAGTGTTGTAAATTCATGGTGAAATTAGCCTCCAATGAGGGGGCTCCCTACACCAGTCACAACAGAAGGGCAAGAAAGCAGAGGCAGAAGCGACTGCCTCTCAGCTATTTCTCGGGACTATTAAGAGTACTAATTTCTTAGAATAAAAAAGAAAACATTAGACCTTGCAGAAGAGGTCAATGGAAGCTCTCCAGAAAGAAATCAGTGACAAGTTGGAAGTGCGTTCGCTGCAGCCTTAGATTGTGATGGTTACCAAGTAGGGAGGAGATGGAGTAGTCTGTGATTCATAGCATGAATCACATAGCATGAAGCTCCCAGAACAAAGGTTCTCTTTTGGTATTGTAGTGGGAGCAGCTGAACAAAACGTGAGATACAATCTCAGGTGTGATGCATGTGGCACAACTGGGACTGTACACTATGTCGAGAGTGTGAAGCATACAGTTGCTGTAGATGACACCAAGTCAGAGACAATGAAGGAGGGTCTCCTCAAATCTGTGTAGGTTACTGAGGTTAGGAACAGAGAGGGGTCAAACAGGTACCTGAATGAGGAACAGCTGGAGTCTCTCTGCCACTGGGCAAGATGGTACTGGCTCATCAGTTGCGAGACAAAACTCTTGCAGTCACTGACAGAGAGAAAAAGAGATGGTAATTAGATACACACTTCTGATTCTCCAGTGCTTCCTTCATGGTGCGATCAGCAAGCTCATTGCCAAGTATCCCTACATGGGGAGGGATCAACTGGAAATTAATCATGATTCTGGCAGAAGTGACCTCTTGGAGTAAGTCTCCATGATCTTCTGGGTGAAGAAGGGGTTGCAGCTCTTGCTGTCTGACTTCTGGAGAGCTTCCAAGGCTGACTTGCAGTCACAGAGGATGACAAAGTTGCCACTCTCGAGGCTGAGAATGAAAAGTGCAACCTCAAGAATAGCGTGAAGCTCTGCACAGGTGGAGGAGGTTAGATGCCAGAGACTGAAACCTCTGGCGAGGGGATGGCAAAGGCAGAGGCAACTAATTGCCTCTCCTGGTCCACAGAACCATCGGGGTAGACCTCAGTACATCTCTCATATTGTTCAGTGACATAGGAGGTGAAGAGAAGTCTGATGGCCAATGGATCAGAGTCACTCTTCCAACCAAGAGAAGGGATAGTGACATTGATCATAAGATCACTGTTCCTCCAGGGTGGAAGGTCAGGGAAGAGCTTATTACCAGCAGTGAAGCTGTCAGAGATGACTCAGTCATAGAAGTCAGTGACAGACACGGCGATGGCAGAGTCTGGTCTGTCGTGCAACTTGCTGAGAAGCTCGTGGTTAGAGGGAATGGAGCCTGGAGAGATGACACAGTATCTCTCTCTTCCGGTGCAGGGGGAAAGGCATGTGATCAGCCTCTGCAGTGACAGACGCATTAGGTGTGTTAGGACAGAGTCTGACACAGAGATATAGTGTGAACAGAAGGTGACCACTGTAGTTGACATGGGAGAGGATCAAGTGCCAGTACAGGATCAGGAGGGTTTTGCAGGAACTTCTCCAGTGGGTAGCAGCAAGGAAAGACAGTATATTTCTCTGCGCTGTGGCAACTCTCTTGAGATGCTGGATGTGAGGTCCCCAGGTCAGCCTGCTGTCCAGGACCACACCAAGGAACTTATGCTGTTTGATGACCTTGCTGTGGTCTGGTCCAAGCATGAGGCCAGGGAAGGGGGGCAGTAGGAGTCTCTTCATGGGAACCATGGCCACAGTCTTACTGGTGGAAAGAGAGAGGCTTAGGTTGTCGAACTCGACGACTGTGTCCACAGCTCATTTCATCTTGAGCTGAGCATAGGAAGGGTCCTGGCTAGGGAACCAGATGCAGATATCATCATTTAGATGGAGATACACACTATTCTTGTTGAGTGGGTAGGCCTGACAGCAAGATGTTCAGTAACATCGGGCTGAGGACACCCCCTTGAGATACTTAATGATTGATAGTGTGAGAGGCACTGAGAATGTTGCCCAGCTTCACACGAATTGTCCTGTTGGAGAGGTATGCCGATCAACTATAAATAAAAATATCAATAATATATATAATAATATAATCAACCTATGGCATCACAGCTCATAAAAGCATGTGCATCTATGAATTCTGGAGGAAACAACTTTAAAGGACAGAGTGCATCAGCCATACATCCTGGAACAACAGCAATATGGATAAACAGTGGTAAACATGTCTTGTTCTCTCATAACTTTAAGTATTTGAAGCTGATTGTCATCTTCCTTATCTAAGATATATAACAAAACTATCTGTTTGTTATAGATCTTAACTAAGATCTATAACAAAGATGGGAAAACTGTGGCTTCTGAAGCTACTCTGTGTGGCTCCCAAGGCAATATTGGGTTTCATTGCCAATTATCCTAAAATTTTATATTAACCCTTTGAGATCCGGAAGAGGAAATGGTAGGCTACCCGTAGACCTGAGAGGTATAAAATTCAGAAGCATACCATTGAAATCACCGTTTTCAATAATTACAAAGAAAACATAACCAAAACTTGTTTTAAACAATATGGATGATGCAACTGGACTCTGCATCATCACTTTTCATGCAGTACACACAAGTTACGTGCTTGAGGTGGTTAGCGGAACATAACTAGCAAACGACTTTTGGAAACAAATCCCAGAAGCAAAGAATCCCAATCTTCAAAAAACTGGCTTCCGACTATTCACTGTTTTTGGGACAACTTATTGCTGCGAATCTCTCTTCTCTGTAATGAAATTTGTCTGTTAAAACATTGTGCTATCCTCACCAACAGCCACCTCACTGAGCTTCTTAGAATAGCTTTGACATCCTACCAGCCTGATTTTAAACTATTAACTACAAAAATGAAGACTCAAAGTCTTCAATGAGCAGAGATTAAACATATTCTGCTTTGGTGAGTAGGACTACTATATAGTTGTATTTTTCATTTTTATACAGTTTTAAAATAATATTTTCTGTGGCTCTTGAACATTCAAAAATGCATGATAAATATTTTATGTGGTTCTTCTTATTGAAGAACTTGCCAATCCCTGGTATATAAGATATAGATAGATAGTAGCCTGAATTAGCTCATTCATTGTCATAGTATTGTAACAGTGATTATGTGGAAATGAAATATAGTTATGCAACATTTATTGTATACAGTCACAAGTGATTATATTATATTACATGCATTATATGATGTCTTTTTCATTCTAAATTCCCCAAAAATAATGACAGACTCACGTGACAGAGACAAGCATATAGATCAATAAAGAGATTCTTTTATTGTCCAAAATATGTACTAGATGTCACTAAACCACAAAAATGCAATATTACCTCTGTGTGTAGTGAAAGAATGTTCATAAAGTTGGAAACAGAGGCATGGGGGTTGACAGGAGGGGGGATAGAGAGCATTTGCTCCACTTGAAAAAAATTATTGAAAAATTAATTTATGGTAAATATAAGCTGTATTAAAAACGTAAGTTTTTTTCTCTAATGCAATATTATTTTATATTTACAGAGATATATAAATGATATGAAAACATTTTTTTTACATCTAGTTTCAATATCAAGCCTTAAACACAAGGGAAGCTTAGGCAAAAAATCTGACTCATTATGACAAACTAGATGCTTTTAAAAACAGAATGAAAGCTGGGACAGAACTGAAGAATTGGGTGAATCAATTATTTGCTGAAAAATTAAAACTAGAAAATATAAAAATTGGAAGAGCTCATTAATAATGAAAAAAGAATAATCATTGTGAAGTAAGGATGAATATAATATTGAGAAAAATAAAAATAAGCTTAAGGGCTGCTTAATGCAAGGAAAAGATATTACTTACAGTTTAATCAACTGAAATATGAAGGTGTAATATACAAATATAACCTTTCAATAGGTGTATGTATGAATTCAATGAACAATCTGCTTGATTATGATACCAACATATATTGTGAAATAATATTAATGATGATTATTTAGCAAAAACTGGAAAGTCTATTAGTATTTCTTTTTGTATATCAATGTTAGATTAGTATGTAAGAATAGTGAAGAAATTACTGATCTGTTATATGCATTAAAAACAAAATTCTTATTTTTTTTATTTACTGAAACATGGTATACTGATATAAAAGGCTCATTCAAATTCCAGGTTATGGATTAATACATATAAACATAAAAGATAAATCAGAGGGTATAATAGCAATTTATTATCAATGACTTTCATGTGGAGATAACTGATAATTATAATATATTGTAACAGTTTCAAACAGATAAAAACTTAGTGCAAGTTCAAAACAATACACAGTAGTATTTATTAACTATTTATACAAGAAGTATGGGAATTCAAATATTGAACTAAATATTCTTATGACTAATTATTCACTATCTTAATTGAGTAACAAACACATTATCAAACAAATCTCTACTTAGCAACAACAGGTTACATAAATCAGTTATTAGTAAAACCTACTTTGTTTACAAGAAACCAAGTATTTTCTTTAAATTATATTATGACCTTATGTCTTATTCATGCCACCTCTGTTTTCTATTTTTGAATACACTCAATTCACTATTTTACAGTGACTAGAAATATCTCTATGATAAACACACAATAGTAATTATATATCAACACTCAAGCCGACTAATCGCGCACAATACCAAATCAACTCTTTTCTTTTTAATTCACCGAACTCTCAACGAATATCCTTTGAGTCAAATCAGGGTTTCAAGTTGTTGTTGATCAAATCTGCATGTTGAAGCACACCCGAGATTCATAACGATATATCATATCACAAGTTCATTGTAACTCGTTCATATGTCATAACAATATGTTGCAAATTCAGTGAAGTGTGAGTAGTTTAGCTGTGACTATAGTAATTTATGCATAACCCTTCCGGTACATCTGTTTCTGGTGCAGGTGTTTCCGGTGCAGGTGTTTCCAGAGCAACTGTTTCCAGAGCAGATGTTTCCTCGATGTTACATAACCCTTTCGTGATTGACCATAGTGTGTTAAAAAAACCATTATGTGTGAAGAGTATAAAGCCTTGTTGCTAACTCAGATAATGATTTCCTCCGACTTATTGAAAACTATTATGTAAAGTACATCTATCAGATAATGGTGAGTGAAAAGCTATTGTATGTGTTGCCTTAGTTTCCTCCCACGCTCTGGATGTTCGACTTATTGAAACCATTGTGAAGAGCATAAAACCCTAGAGTATGTTGCTAACTCAGATAATTATTGAAAACTCCATTATGTAAAGAACATCTAGCAGATAATGGTGACTGAAAAACCGATGCGTGTGAAGAGTATCTGTATAAAAAATTATAAAGCCCTCCCCTAGCGGATGTTGACCTTTCCCAGATGTCCGAGTAAAAAACCAATTCGTGTGAAGAACAGCTGTGGGTCTCTCTAGCAAGCTAAGTTCTCCTTCGCTACTTGATTTCAACGAATAAAAAAGGTTTATTGATTGTATCTTCACTATGATTGGACTATACTATTTTCCCTTCTTTATGAATGGGGGAGGAATCATTCCTATAAAGTCTCAGCATTGAAACTCGATCAGTAGCAATGGATCTCTCCAAGGCAATTTACGATGCAGTTACCTTTCATTGGAATGCCCAATTGGAGGAGTATGAAGCGGTGTATCCAGGATTATTAGAAGAGTTGCTAGTTGACATCATCCTGCATCATCTACCTTCACCGTGTCTGGAAAAAGTTGCGTGGGTGTTCGCAATAGTCGCTTGAAAGTATGGTTATCCCATATTAGAAGGACTCGAAAAACTCGATTTCGACGATCTAGCGGAGATGGCGAAGGCTGCAACCATCATGTGTGATTAATAAACGCAAAATGAATCGTGTGTGCTGTGTCATCGATTTGGATGGTTTTACTGTAGGTGGTAAATTTATAATTAGAGAACTCGGATATTCAGACTGTCGTGGCCTGATAGGAGCCTACAGATTCGATCTATCTTCTATCATCGATATTTCTCCTTCTGATTGGAAGACTATCGCCTACGTAAGAAAACACATCACAGGTCTCTCTTTTTACCCTTGTCGGGGTGAAGTCGTTTACGAACTGAACTGTCTGAACGATATTGTGCGACATATTCATGAAACGTGTCGATCAGGTTACAAGAGTGTTATCGCATACAAAGGAGGAATACATGAGAAACGTCTTCTTGAAAAGCTTGGAATAGAATCTCTTGATTTGGAGAAACGAGGTTGTCCAAAATTTAAAGATTTGCCTAAAATCTCAGGAGCTGAATGTGGATATCATAGAGGACACGGTATTCATTGTTCTCAAGCCGAGGCAGCCGCGTTTAGCACGTGGTTGAACAATTTTATTGGTATAGAATCATTCTACAATGGATCGTGCATACAAACAGATAGCGAGATTTGATAATCTCTTTCCTAACAGTGAAATGGATTCGTTAATAGGTCGTCCTCACAATCAGCAAGAGGCTTTCGAAGAATACATGTTCTGGCAAGAGTTTTTCCTAGAGGAAACAGCAAAGATGGATGAATTGATGCTGAAGGAGCACGACGAGAAAATAACATCAGCGAAGGATGAAGAAATAACATCACCAAAGGATGAAACAATAGATGTATGTGAAGAAATAACATTACAGAATAACCACGTGAAACATCCGATATCAGAAAATTGTCCGATAATTAGACGCAAAAACGTATGGAAACGTGTTCCTATCGAAGATGACGTCATAGATCTGCCACCAGGATCGCTCCTGTCGACGAGGATAAAACCATCTCCTAATATAAGTTGCATTAAACGCCATAAAAATTTTTAGTGCATCATGCAGCCTGATTGTGTCCACACTTACCCTTTGGGGAACTCTCTCTTCATTGTTCCAGGACTTTACAGAGATAGACTGTTGGTTAATGTACGACGTTATCGTTCCTTTACTGAAGGTGGTTTGCTTTATCCGACAAAAGAGGGGATCGCTCTAACTCTACACGAGTGGCAAGAATTGTTGTCAGTCTCTGACAGGATTATCCCTTCCCAGTCGACAGAGAGAGAAACTTGGTTCGTCACACACAATCTACAACTATGTATCTACTCCAACAGTGCTGGTTCCCGCCATTTGGATATCATCAAAATGGTGAAATCGTCTGTTGCGACAGGTGTGACCCTTACAGTTGCAGACTGGGACATACTTCGTAGCCATCGTGGAGATGTTGGGTTGGGTTGTTTTACCTCTGAGCGGCACTTTTTTGCACACCATGGGCTAAATGGCCAGGTCACATGGACCCCGAAGGCTCAGAGAAGGTTGGAAGAGGGGACCCACTGGAACAGCTGTTGGGAGACAGATGGTAGCCTCCCGTCAAGGCCATCCAGCGTGTTCTTTAACGTGCACAGGGTATTGCTCTCCCGCACACGGGACCATGGCTTAACGTCCCATCCGACGGACGGCGGCCTTTCCAAGCTCATCGGTGTCCCCTACTGATCGTGGGCAGGGCGGGGAATTTTTGCGGAGATAAATCTCAACGCTGACCCAGCTGGGACTCGAACCTGGGAACTGCAGATTAAGAGCCTGGCGCGCTACCGACTGAGCCACCCCCACCCCTCGTGGAGATGTTAAGAATAGTGTGGACTTCTATCGTAGATCTGATGCGAATTTTCATCTACGTCATGCCATTGCCGAACAGAGGGATGCGTTACTAGCATTTCTTCTCGCCCCTCCTGCTGTACGAGAAGGCCAGTTGATAGAGTTCTTGTCGGACATTATTCATCAAGATCTGCTGCATCACTTACTTCCTAGTACGAGAACTGTGGAACCTGAAGATGAAGAACAATGTTTAAATCTCTACTTGGACGATGCAGTTCGTGCCTTAAACATTGATATAGCTTCTACCTTTGTGAATTCTGTATGGACTCGTGGATTACTCTGTTATGTGGATGACATCTTCCTCGCATCTCTCTCCTATACGGATTTGTTAGAGAGTGTGAAGGAAAATCTGTATGTTTCAAACTCGTGGTTTCATAAATAAAAGTTTGATATTACCTACTGTATAATGACTTATGTTCTCATTTCACATGATGTGGTCACGTAAGCTAGTACTAGGTATAATAATAATAGCATGTTTGACATAGGGGGAGCTGTATGGTTGGGAATGGTATTTTCTCAAGACTATTTAATCACTAGTTGTGGCGAATCCCGACATTTGGGAAGAAATATTTATTTAAGTGTCTGCAATCAAACAGTGGATATAAGATTATTTTTACGACTGAAACCTACTGTGAAAGGAATTAGTCTGACTTATGAACAGTGGAAGAAACTAGTTTCTCATAGTCATTGGGTTCGAAAGCATGTTGTGGGCTCTGAGCTATCGGTTTTGTCTAGTGAACACAAAGACAAAAGATCTTTACTACGAGCACCCCATCATTTACACATCGAGAAAACTGTGTGAAGAAGTGGCAGAGCGACTTTCCATTGACGTTCCCGATTCGTTATCACTCGAGCTCTGGGTTAAAGAAGGAAAACTTCTACTAGTCGATGAATTCAAAGTTGGTGAAAGTTTACTACCAACCAGAGAACCCTGGGAGTTATGGGGGAGTAACACGATTATCCCAGAGTACTGGACTGCCCCAAAAGAGAGTCAAAGAATGGTTATCGGGGGAGGAGACTTACTCTCCACAAACCGGCGAGAACAAAATTCCGAAGAAACAAGACGTTCGTGACAGGGCTAGACCAGCAATGGCAAGCAGATTTAATGATTGTGAAAAATATCTCACGATTTAATGAAGGTTACAGCTACATATTAGTAGCTATTGACATTTTGTCTCGATATGCATGGGCAATACCTTTGAAGACCAAGACAGGAAAAGCAATGAAAGATGCATTCGAAAAAATTATTTCCCAAGACAGAATTCCCATGGTTCTTAATACAGATCAAGGCACAGAATTCACGAATCGAATCTTTCAAAAATATTTGAAGGATAAAAACATTCATTTCTTTGTTTCTTATGGGGACAAGAAAGCTGCCTTAGCAGAACGTTTGAATCGTACATTGAGAGAAAAATTATGGAGATATTTCACAAAACAAACATTTCAACTTCATCAATGTTTTGCCACGTATAATGGAAAGTTATAATGCGTCTAAGCATAGAGCTCACGGAATGGCTCCCAAAGATGTGAATATTCATAACGAAAGTATGGTTTGGAATCGACTCTACGGAAGCCCTGAGAAAAAGATAAGTCCTCTTTTTAAAGCTGGAGATCATGTACGTTTAAGCAGTCTCAACCATCCGTTCAAGAAGGGTGCATCTCAACAGTGGACTAGAGAAATATTCCAAGTACGTAGAGTAATACATAGAAATCCTCCTGTATATGACGTGATCGACAGTGACGGACAAAAGATAAAAGGGACTTTCTACAACGAAGAATTACAGAAAGTTAAATCTCCAGAACTTTACGCTGTGGAAAAAATTCTGGCTAAAGACCGAAAAAAGAGAGTGTTGGTAAAGTGGGCAGATTACAGCACCCCTTCGTGGATCCCTGAAAAATGGCTTTCTATTTGACGTTACCTTCTACAGCCAGTGTTAACATTTATCCAGACAACAGACAATCGGATTATACTACACAACTTGCACAGTCTGTTGAACTCCAAGGACAGTGGGAAGTCGGACTGGCAGAGGTACACATACCTGTCAGTTGGTATAATATAGATTCATCTAACGACACTTTTGCAATTAAATATGACACAACCAGAAAAGAAGAAAGAACGAGAGTGAGAGAATTAGCTCCTTTGGACGATGTGAAAGTTACCTTACCTAAACGAGTCTATAATGGGCGTTACATATATCGTGCATTGAGAGACAACTTACCTGCAGAAGCCAAAGAAAATATCCAATTTAAATATGAGAATGAGAAAACTATTAGTGTACTGTTAGCCAATAATTATGGGATACAATTTCCAAAAGAGTCAAAAACTTTCATGAATACCATATTTGGATTGCAAGATAATTATGTAGGTCGTAATCTGTTTGGTAGTTTTACTTCTGAAATACCTGTACCTCTAACATCCTCAGGACCTCGCATACAAGTGAGTGATGACACCTACAGTTTGTATGTACTACGTCCTACTCCGACTGAAGAATATACAGAGACGGTGGATGTTGTAGAGACATCCACGCCTCTAATACACATACATCATGGACGATATGATAATGCAGTGAGTCTTTTTGAAGAAATGAGATTAGCGATACCTAATGATGTGAGACACTTTTTTCGATTCCTTTTACTTCCGAATGGGAAGACTTATGTGTTGGGACGAGGATCAGGGCGTATCATGTTTCCTAAGAGACATCCTGGATTAGGAGAGATGTTAGGATTTGATCATATGGAGACATGGTTTGAAGAATCTACATCCCGTTATGCTATGGATTTAAAAAGAGGTATAGACGGATTGTACATTTATTCCGACCTCATCATACCCCAACTAGTGGGCGATGCTCACAGTAAACTCTTAAGAGTGATCAATCCTTCTGTGCGTACTAGAAATGAGGAAAGTATCGTGAATATTTACGAGAGACCAGACTATTATCCACTAGCCCGTAATGTTTTCGAAAGCGTACGCATTTTCATGAGAACAGATAGTGGCGATGAACTATCATTTAAATATGGTAAAGTGCTTGTGAAACTTCATTTCAGACACAGACATGAGAGTGAAGTACACGGAACCTAATCCTTCCACATATCTTGCGTATTATAAATCGCAAGCGGGTGGTGGAGTTTTCAGAGGACCAAGATATCAACATGCCTTGCAGCATGCATGCAGGGGCAACATGCCTTGCAACATGCATGCAGGGCTCGGGGCATTTTTTAAAAGCATTGGACGATTTATATCACCTATAATTAGACCAGCACTGTTCTCATTAGGTAAACAAGCAGCTAAAAGTGGTATCAAGTTTGCTTCGGATGTTGCAGCAGGACGTGACGTAAAGGAAGCAGCAAAATCTAACTTGCGTGAAGGAGCAGCTAATTTATTAGAAGAGGCAAGCCATTCTTTGAGAGGGAGCGGTATAAAATGAAGGAAACATAACCGAATTGTCAGAGTTGCTAAGAAGACGTGTAGAAGACAGGACATCTTTACAAAATGAACGAGAAAATTCATTCTGCGTCACAAGACTGTGCTCTATCTGAACTAGATTTATTTTCGGTACCTCCAACAAGTTCACAGGCAGAAAGAAGCAATTATGTATCCTACCTACCCTTAGCCTCTTTAGATGGTAATGCTCCTTTGGAATTTAGTATAGTGGGAAGTGACGAATACATAGACCTTGCAAGATGCTATCTTCGATTGAAAGTCAGAATTACAAATGCTGCAGGAGCATCAATCACGGATGCTGATCTGGTCGCCCCTTCTAATAATTTCATACATAGCCTTTTTAGTCAGACGGATATTTACCTAAACGAACGTTTGGTTTCTGGGAGTCATACCTTGTATCCCTACAGAAGTTATTTTGAGACTCTTTTGAATTATGGAACAGAAGCCTCGAAGAGTCAATTATCTTGTGCGCTATGGTATCCAGATACAGCAGGACATTTTGAGACTAATACTAATGCCAACTCAGGATGGCAAACACGAAAGTCAATGGCAGGATCCAACGCTGTTGAATTAATCTCGTGGATACATGGAGACATCTTTACTCAAGACAAATATTTGTTGAATCATGTTGACCTTAGGATCAGAATGACAAGAGCAAAACCAGAGTTTTGTCTCATGACAAGTGTGGGCAGAGCCGAATTTAAGGCGAAGATTGAAGACTCAGTATTTTACGTTCGAAAAGTCAAGGTGAACAATTCTGTACTCGTTGCTCATGCTCAAATGTTACAGACGACTTCGGCGAAATATCCATTACGAAGAATAGAGATGCGAAGTTATGCATTACCCCCGGGCATTACCGCAATAACAAAAGATAATTTATTTTCTGGACAACTACCTAAACGATGCGTGGTAGGTCTGGTTGAATCGGCTGCTCTGAACGAAAATTATCCTAAAAATCCTTACAACTTCAAGCATTACAACTTAAACTTTTTAACACTCTACGTGGATTCCGATTCGTTCCTGTCGCAACCTTTAACACCAGATTTTGGAAACAATCACTACCTACGATCTTATCAGACACTTCTCGAAAGTTTAGATATATGGAAAGCTGATAAGGGTCTTCCATTTGGACGTGCTTCTTATTCCAAAGGATTCACATTGTATGGATTTGAGTTATCTCCAGAAGGAAAAGAGTGTTTGGATTATTTTAATGTGATAAAATCTGGAAATTGTAGATTAGAGCTCAAATTCGGAGCCGCTTTACCTCATGCAGTGAGCGTGATCTTCTATGCTGAGTTTGAAAATCTTCTTGAAATTACCCAAGACAGAAAAGTGTTTTTTGATTATTCCGCATGATGGATGCATTACAGCTGAACAGAGTACTCAAAAGAGATCCCTATACATCTCCCTTTTTGCTAGGCGTGTTCGCAAGAGATCAATTACCTCGTATTGCTAAGAAACCGTGTATGTTTATATACAACACAGATGTTTCTACTTCATCAGGAACACACTGGAACGCCATTTACATGAATAACTATAGTGTGGAACATTTTGATCCTCTAGGATATCCTCCTACAGATATGGAACCTTATTATATTGAAAATGGAATGAAACAGGTTATATATCCTTCTTATTATGTACAAGATCCTAATGCTAACACCTGTGGACTTCACTGTTTGTATTTTTTATGTCAAAGGGCTAGAGGTGTGACTCTAGCTAACCTATTAGCAGATTATTATTCGTGTAATCTGGACTTGAACGAATCCTTGATATTACTATTTAATCAGACTCTCAAGTATTAAATAGTCTTTTGCAAAATGGAATCTCCATGTACCGTTATTGTGGCAGGACCGACACAGTGTGGGAAATCTACATTTGTTTTAAACTTGATACGTCATGTAAACAAAATGTTCAACCCTGTACCCTCTAAAATAATATACTGTTATTCTCTATGGCAAGACGCGTTTGAACCCTTCAAACACAGAGTGAATTTCATCAAAGGTTTCCCATCTCTCCAATTTAGTCCAGAAAAACATACACTTCTTATTCTGGATGACCTCATAGCAGAATCAGCGAATGATCAAAGAGTCGCAGATTTGTTTACATGAGGTTCGCATCATTTGAATGTAACAGTGGTTTTAATCACTCAGAACTTATTTTTTCAAGGCAAGTGTTCAAGAAATATATCTCTCAACTCGCAATATATCGTACTCTTCAAGAATCCTAGAGACAAGGTCCATTATCTTATTTAGCAAGACAGATGTATCCGGGAGAAACCAAAGTTTTACTAGATGCATATAAGCTAGCGACTTTCGATCCACGCGGCTATTTGTTCATCGACTGTAGAGTGACAACAAACGATAGTGAAAGATTGCGATCAAGAATATTGCCATTTGAAGTGCCAGAAATATTATTTATAAGAGATGAGAATTAAACATCACGGCTCATTCTTACATTATCTGCGTTCTGTATCACCGAAGAAAAGAGCAGATTTGCTCAAAAGTGCTACGGAGAAAGAGATATTAGCCATCTGTGAACTCTGTCATAATCTTTTGAAGAATAATATACCTTTGAAAGCTGAAACCTTGTGACGGTTATCAAAACATAGATGTATGGTACGAAAATTAGCTTCGAAAGAAATCAGTGTGAGAAGTAAGAAGAAATTAATTCGTCAAAAGGGGTCAGGATTTTTGTTCCCTCTATTAGGCGCTGCCCTCCCTCTATTAACAAGCATATTTTCAAAATGACATTTGCTGTAAGACCAGTTGAAAAGGCTTCTATTAAGTGTAAACTATCATCTCTCGATAGTGAAACGAAAAAAATTTTGGAATCCGACGAGAATGCAGAAAAAAAAGCTGGCGATTATTTATCAGCCTTACGAAAATTTTTGGAATTTGGTCGACAGAATGAAGTACCAGATGAATTTATATTTAAAAAGACAATGTCTGAACACGATATCCTGGATATGATTCCTAAATATTATCAACAAAAGGTTCGTGAAAAACTTAAAGGACTTCCCAATTATGTGAAGTGGGATGATAGGGGACGTCTGATTCATGAAAATAGACCCATAGGACAGAGTCATATTGTTGATTTATTATTGGATAGTGTTAAAAGAAAAAAGAAGAATCTTCCCGGATCCCAAGAATTTAAAACCCAACTGAATTGGGAATCTTTCTAATATGTAATCCTTCTAATATGTACTCCTTCTCGTTATGTAATCCTTCTCATTATGTAATCACATATATAAAATAAAAACTATTTTAATAAAACTGTATGCTTTTAGTTTTTAAATCTGCTACAGACAAAGAACACTTTTTAAGACGTTAACATCCGCTAGAGATAACATGCTTGAGGGGTTTACAAAAACACCTGGCAGGAAACATCAATATACATGTCTAAGGTGCTAGCGTGCAATGTAAAATTCTCATTATCTTGAGACAACCAATCAGCTTTTAGAAGTCGTTTTTCCGATGCTCGCGATGAAAGGTTTGTTCACTTAGCAACATGATGTCGACGAATCGTGATGTTCCAGTAGGTTGCTGTTCTTGGGATACTTCAGAGGAAGAGTATGAGAAGGATTCTGAGACTCAGATATTCTCCCCAAGAAGTCCTTCATATTCTCCTTCTTCTTCTAGATGGTCTCCGATTCGTTTATTTTCACCAAGAAGTCCGTCTTATTCACCTCCTAGAAGGGCTTCTCGATGAAAATCTACGAATCGAAGACCATCTCCTCCTATGCAGTCATCCTCTCCTGTTCGAGTTCCGCCCCCGCCAAAGAGGTCAGCAGTTAAAACAATGGATCGGCTACCAGCTAAAACACCGATTCAAGCATCGAAGTGGTCGCCAGTTAGACCACCTTCCCCACCGAAGTGGTCTCCGATTCGTTTTCCCTCACCGAAACGAAGGAGATCATTTCATCATTAATGAGAATCAAGGTATGTGGATTTTATATTGATGAGATTTATGTATGTTTTGCGAATTCATCACTCCATAGTTTTAAAAAATTTTTATTTACAATCTGTATAACATAAGATATTTACAATCATATCTTTTTGTATGAGCAAAGTTACATCATTTGAGATAATATCATTTTGCAATACATAAGAATATCATTTTTGGTACTTTCAGAGATAATAGTTACTCTTTAAATCCAAACGGATAAGTGATACTTTCACCTTGTTTAAACACACGTTTATTAAAATTAAAAGTTAATTTTTTCCTTATAGGACAATTTCTAATGGTAGCATCGTACTTGTTTAATTTTAATTGAAAGGTATATCGAATGTTGCAGGAGGGCCCCCACTAATTAAGGTTTTTAGTAGATCCGAGTTATACTTCTCTCTATTTTTCACACTCAGTTTAAAACCTTTTGCTTTTGAAATCACGATTATTTGTTAAATATAGAATATAATTTTTAGGAGCTAGTGAAATAAAGCTTTTTATGGTTACATCAGGTCCCCACTGATCTAGAATTTCATCCTTAAATTCTCCTAAATAGTTTCCGCTTTTTGGCTCATAGTTATCGTTAGGAGATGTTTTAAATACTGCGCTATCTGTATCCATATATAAAACTCGTTTCCCTAGTTTGGATATGAAGTCATACAAAATTAATCTGGCCTGAGCGGTAATGAACGAGGCAATTACAACGTTTCCCTTTTCATTTGTCGGAACAAAATTCTCTGCCGGTTTGTATGACACTAATAGCTGTTCGTCATTTACCGCATGAATATCAGTAAGAATTTTTGATTGATCGTTTGCTATTTCTAATAATTTAAGCGGGCTATTGATGAGTGTTGATAATGATCTAGATAAATCTTCGCACATTTTCCCATATAGACAATTAAGACACATTTTACATGTGGAACGTCTGGTATCATTTTTTTGTATATCCTTAGGGTTTATTCTAATTCCTTCTACTTCGAAAAATTTCTGACAAAATTCGTCTTTTTCGAGATCGGAAGTTATATTTGGAGGGAACCCTGAATATTTCTGCTTCCCTTCGAGAAATGTGTCGATATATTTACCGAATAATCCGAGGTTCTGTACATCATAAACGATTTTTTCTGAATAATGCCACACATCATATATTTTAAGTAATCTATATCCTTCTTGCATAGCTCTATACAACTCTAGAGAAACATATGATCCAGTCAGTGCTCTTTGACTTTCTGAAT
Organism: Ryuthela nishihirai; assembly: GCA_038380435.1. NCBI lineage: Eukaryota > Metazoa > Arthropoda > Arachnida > Araneae > Heptathelidae > Ryuthela > Ryuthela nishihirai. The sequence continues at coordinate 95,198,613 of JAWZYU010000009.1, forward strand.
GTGTGCAGGGGTCTGTTTCTGCCAGCTCTGCACAAGTCGAACATAGAGGAAAAATAAGTTTTGTCTACATCGATAGGGTAGGGTAGGATGAAAGCAATTTTGTGGGGGGAGTACGGTACAGTGTATTATTCCGAAATATGCATCTTGACTATAATCGTGATTTTCTGTTATTCTGACTGGGTGTCTAACAGGAAATATACCACATTTACACATGTATGGATAAAGAGAACAAACATCCCAGTAACGGATGGTGCAGTTCTCTTCTGTCGCGTCGCATGACAGAGAAATTGTTTCACATCGCCCACCATAAAGAAACGATCTGGCTGAAATTTTTTTAATCTCTTCAGTATTCTGGTAAATTCTTGCAGCTAGAGGGCTAATTTTAATGAGATGATCGAATTCGTGTTCCCAAATAACGCGTATTGTATGGTCCGGCATTAACTGTTTGATAACTCGTTCTCTGTCTAATGTTCGCAAATATGTGTTACCCATAGGAGATTTTGTAAAGGGGTTAATTGTAGAAGGATTATAGCATGATGCACAACTGTGCCAAACACATCCATGATAGCATAATATTATCTTTTGATCTTTGCATAATCCGTCTACATAGTAGTTGCCTACTTTTGCTTCCCCCTCAGGTGAACGTGCTGTCTGTAGAGGGAGATTTTCACTCTCTGCGACATAGGCTAGCCATGCTAATGCTTTTCTACTCTGTCTACTTGCAGTGGCAGAATATCCATTTGCAGGATAGACTCCAATGGTATCAGTAGGCATATACTTTTTTCTATAAACTGCTAAACAGGCTGATGCGAGAGTAATTTTTGTGAAAGGGTCAACGGATGTCATCTGCATAAATTCATCTCTAAATTTTTCGCATCCTACCCGTAAAACGTGTACGTCAGAACGACAGTATGCTTCCATCTCGGATTTTAAATCCCAATGAGAATGAAGCACACTATCATACCATTGGTGGAAGTCTAAGGATTCAGAAGGAGACATATGCTCTGCATGAAAATATTTTTTTTCTGGTATAGCTCCTTGATAATTCAGATTATCCAGTTTGCAGAATGCATGAGGGAAAAATCCTTTTTTAACCTCAGTAATTCCAAAAGTTTTAGGAAAATTCCTAAGTGCTGTAGGAATGAAACTAAGGGAATCAATTAATTTAATTTTCAGCCCTGGCAAATTTAGCAATAAAATTTTGTTACCATTAAATATGATTTAAGGTTTTAAATACTTTGAATAAAGAAAATTTAAAATAGGGTACGAATCGAATGCTCTAGAATTATGTGCTAACAAAGTAACATTTTTAAATTTTTGCTTACCATTTTCTTCTGAAAGTAACCAATCCATAAAAAGTGGCACTGTATCAAACTTCTCATATTCCCACTGACCTGAATTTTGATACGTCACTATACAGAGTATAGGAATTAAAAGTCCGTCAGACATTTCAATAGTTTCTAGGTCAAAGTACATACGATGTAGACATACATCTTCTTCATTAATGATCTTAACATAGTCTAATTCAGTTTTAGCACACTCGTGGGGTTTGATGGTAGGGTAAACATTTCCACATTCCAGACATCTATGTGATAACGAGCAAGCTCCTGATAGCATGTGAGCACTAAAGCAGGAAGATCCTCGGCAGTACTTTTTGCATAAATCACAAAAAATATTTGATCCGCGTTTACTGCAGGTCTTAGTATTGCATACTGGACACATATTGAAACAAAAGTGAGGAAGATGATAGATTGCTTTTAGACAGGTATTACAAAACTTTTCAGCTCGAAAATAGCCAGTAGGATTCGTAATGACGTCATAATGATTGTTATGAAAGAGCAAATATAGTGTTCGGAGCTTTTTCTTTTCCGCAAAAGATGATTTGAAAGTCGTCCAATGCAGAAAACACAATAATGCGATAATCTGGGTAGAGATATCGTTGGAATACGTTTAATTCAGATATACCACACAATCCTTGCGGTACGTTTGCATTTCTATGTAATTCTTCAGCTTGAGCCTTTTGTAACTGTGATTGTGGGTGGTGTATACTATTGTACGATTTAAGATCAAGTTTTAATTGCTTTTTAAGCGAGTGCGCTCTTGCGATTACAATACTTCTTGCTAAACACATCTGGTCGTCGTTGCGAACAGTGATGATTGTCCTTTTAGATAAGTTGTATGCTCTCAGGTCTGCTATAGGTCTCCTGCGCGGTCCCGGGGTTCTTGCTCCACCATGTCGATCGAGATTGATTGCAGCAAAGCCCATATAAATAGTTTCATCTGTACCAATCAATTCATTAGATTGAAAAACGTTTTCGACTGTTTCCATGAACTTGTTAACAGTAATAGCTTCTCTTCTAACAAGCGGAAGGTTAATGGCATTTTTTATAGCTTTAGTTCGAACACAGAGTCTGACGTGTGAAAAATCATTTGAAGGAATTAAGTCGTTTAAAATATTATGCTGAACTTCTGTTAATTTCGACGAAAAGTCTAATGGGCTCACAGATTCAAAACTTTTTAATCGGATGGTATGCGTGGTGATTTCAGCATTATACTTTTTAGAATGAAATTTTGAAGATGAAAGAAGAACATAGGATGGTATATCAGACGATACAGCGTTTTGAGGGTTCTCTATTGTAGATGATGAAGGAACAGCAAGAGGGCTGGTAGCTCCATCTTCGGTGTATTTGGCAATTCTTTCAGCTGCCAAAAGTTTGCGACGCTTCCAACGATTCAGACTGGAATCCTGTCTCGAAATGGCATTAGTTGAAACGTTTTCCTCTGTGATGCGTGTAGGAGATGATGAGATGTTGTTTTCAGGTCCTCCTCCTGCGATACAGCGATGATATTCAGCAAGTCTTTTAGTTGCAAGACGAGTTCTTCTCTTCCAGCGTTTCACACTAGTTGATGTGTCGTTTCCCCCTGTTGTTACAGTCGGAGGAGGCGGTGCTGTAGTGTTTTCAGGCTGTTCTCTGTCGTTGCAAACATTCTCAAAGGGTACTGGATTCATAGCAGCAGGAGACGAGAGAAGAACATTTAATTCTTCCTCAAGTTTAGCAAGTAGCACTAAGCGCTCCTCGATTGGCATGTTGTCTTCATCAGCAGGAGACGAGAGAATGGCATTTGCAAAAGACATAGGAGACACTGGATTCGAAGCAGCAGCAGCAGGAGACGGGAGAATGGCATTTGCAAAAGACACAGGATTCAAAGCAGGAGACGAGAGAATGGCATTTGCAAAAGACACAGGATTCAAAGCAGGAGACACTGGATTCGAAGCAGCAGCAGGAGACGAGAGAATGTCATTTAATTCCTCCTCAATCCTAGTAAGTAACACTAAACGCTCCTCGATTGACATGTGATCTTCATCAGCCATTTTCGCAGTATATCTCTCTGAATTTAGGAGGGTTTATATATATGAAAAATAATGATATTTCCGTTAAGGAGATCCTTTCACTGTTCGTATCAACAAAAAGGTTAACGAACTTCCTTTCGTGTTGGAGGAAAGTAAGCAAATGAACTCTTTCAATGAAATGTTATAATATTAAATACTTAGTTTTCAGGTAAAATACAGGCTTGATGTAAACGATTAATTTCAGATTAATGGCTAGAGCAAACGCAGGAACTGGTTTCACAGAAGCGTGACAGTGCTTTCGAGCGAGTTGGGAGCATGACTGGAGAGCATTATCAATTGTTGCAAAGGATGGAGAAATTTCCTCTTTCGTGAGTCCGAAGCCTCGGACGCAAAACTAACGGATACTGTTGATTATCTCTTTGTAGCAACACAGCCGGTGATTTGAACAACAAGTAGCGTTTTGAATCATTAACTCAGTTTGCTAGAGAGAGCTTTATACACGCAATGGTTTTAAATCAGCATTATCTGCTAGACGTTCTTTACATAATGGTTTTTTTCAATACGCAGGAGGAAACTCACCCATCTGGGAAAGGTCAACATCCGCTAGGGGAGGAGTTCATAATTTTTTATACAGATGCTCTGTTTCAATAAGTCGGACATCCAGAGCGTGGGAGGAAACAGCTGTTCTTCACACGAAATACTCAGACATCCAGAGCATGGGAGGAAACTAAGGCAATAGCTTTTTTCAGTCAGCATTATCTGATAGATGTACTTTACATAATGGAGTTTTCAATAAGTCGGAGGAAATCATTATCTGAGTTAGCAACATACACTAAGGCTTTATACAAATGCTCTTCACAATGGTTTAAATAAGTCGGACATCCAGAGCGGGGGAGGAAAACAGCTGTTCTTCACACGAATTGGTTTTTAGACAGATCACAGGAGGAAACTAAGGCAACACATGCAATAGCTTTTCACTCACCATTATCTGATAGATGTACTTTACATAATAGAGTTTTCAATAAGTCGGAGGAAATCATTATCTGAGTTAGCAACAAGGCTTTATACTCTTCACACACAATGGTTTTTTTAACACACTATGGTCAATCACGAAAGGGTTATGTAACATCGGGGAAACATCTGCTCTGGAAACAGCTGCTCTGGAAACAGTTGCTCTGGAAACAGCTGCACCGGAAACAGGTGGAAACAGGTGTACCGGAAGGGTTATGCATAAATTACTATAGTCACAGCTAAACTACTAGTGTGTGTTATTAAAGTTTCAAATTGTGATTATATCATTTGTGTTTATATGTTTATAGGCCTCCAAATGATAATATGCAACTGTTTCTGGATCACATGGAATTCATTTTTACAGTATATAGCTCAAAATAACATAAATGTCTATATTTTTTGAGATTTCAATTTATGAATGGAATTAATTGAATTAAGCGCTGCAAGTAATTTCTCAGAATTGGTAAAAGTGTATGACTTAAAGATAACCTCACTACCAAGAATCACAGAAATTTCGAGTTTCATTTTAGATCTCTGTATAACTAACAAGACCGATCAATCTAACTATGTGTTGATAAGTCCAATTTCTGACTTTTAACCATTAATTAGCATTATTTATAAAGCCTTTTTCTTTCAAATTACAATAATTAAACTAATGGTAATTTAAATAAACTAAAATGCCAGTTTAAATGTATTCAGTTGAAACTTCAACCTACTTTTAATTCAAATGCCTTTAAATGTGCTCTTAAATCTGCTTTAAGTAAATTCTGCTACTAATAATCCATCAAGTACGAAGTTGGAAACTTAAAACCTGGACTTGATTAACAACTTGACCATCAGTAATTAAAACTACAGATCCTGAAAATGGAATAAAAAGAAAATGGCCCAACTGCAATATGGGTCAACAGCGGGGATTTAAGACAAAGAATTCAACATCACCAAGTGCACTGCAAATAAGAGGACTGTTTCTCCACCAAGTGCGTCAAGTGTACCAGCCTGGTTTTGCAAGATGTCTATTGCACAATACACCAGCTAAATGCAACCTTCTTGTGAGCATAAAACTAAGAACTTTAAATACTCTAACTATAAGCAGAATATAGCACTTAGATCTTCTCTAGTGGAATATCTTATGTGATAGTATAGCAATAATTAATTAATATACTGTATCACTGTAGAATCCACCTTAGCAATAATTCAGTTTGGGATATTTTGGCCTTGCTACAGCTGCCCCGATCAACTGTATGTGATGCTACTGTGAAGAAGAAACACCTAGGATCAACAACAGTGCAATCGCAACCTTGTAGGCCATATAAAATGACAGAGCTGGACAGCCGAGTGCTGAAGTGGGTGGTGTAACAAAATCTCCTGTCCTCGATTGAAACACTCACCAACGAATTTCAAAATCCCTCTGGAAGCAATTTCTAGCACATAACGGTTCATTGTGAGTAGCAGGAAATGATTTTCCATGGCTGAACAGCTGCACACAAGCCTAACATCAACAAGATCAATGCCAAGCATTGGTTGGTGTGATATAAAGCATGGTGCCAGTGGACTCCCAAGCAGTGGAACTGCATTTTCTGGAGTGATGAATCACTAAATATTTAGCGGAAAAATTTTCGGCGACATATGGGAATTGAACCCGCATCTCTCCAAAAACATGCCAGAGTGTTCTTGCCAGTTGAACTAATGCCAGCTCATCTTTTTTCCGCTTATTTCTAAGACTATACTCTATCACCGAGAAATGTGGACCAACCATTGGCGCCATCTGTGGTCTCGGGTGGCAACTATTACCTTTATATTGCACAGAGTGAGATGGAAATAAATAATAGTCTCATCACGCTATTTAGCGTTATTAATGATTTAAACATAGATGATAATCGCAGCATGACCTGATGCTCTTTTGGCATCGAGAAATCAATAAATATTTAGTGGAAAAAATTTTCGCCAACATACAGGAATCGAACCCGCATCTCTCCAGAAACATGCCAGAGTGTTCAGAGTTCGGGTTCGTATGCGGGTTCGATTCCCGTATGTCGGCAAAAAATTTTTCTGCTAAATATTTATTAATTTCTCAATGCCAAAAGAGCATCAGGTCATGCTGCGATTATCATCTATGTGATGAATCACGCTTCACCATCTGACAGTCCAATGAATGAGTCTGAGTATGGAGAATGCCAGGTGAACACTACTTGCCTGACTGTGTTGTGCCACCTGTGAAGCTTGATGGAGAAGGCATCATGCTCTGGGGCTGTTTTTCATGGTTCGGTCTGAATGCCACGGCATACGACATTTTTGGCTGATCAGTGAAGACCCTTTCCTGTACCAACTTGACAGTGCCTCCCATCCACAAGGCGAGGACAGTGCAGGAATGGTTTGATCAGATGGGTGTGGAAGGACTTGACTGGCCCACACAGAATCTCAACCCCATAGAACACCTATGGGATGAATTGGAATGCCAACTGTGAGGCACACCAAACTGCCCAACATCAGTGACAGGCCTCACTAAAGCTCTTGTGGCAGAATGGCAGGCAATTCCCATAGCAATATGCAAAAATCCAGTGAAAAGACTTTCCCACAGAGTGGAGGCTGTGATAGCAGTAAAAGGAAGAGCTAATGCGATTGTAATTCCTTTCCTATTACCAGGAGATTGTGGATGAGTAAGTAGTCCAGATACTTTTGATCATGTAGTGTATATTAAATGTTTTACAAAATTTTCCAATTTAAACTACACAATATTAAATAAGAATATACAAAGAATATAGTTTATCTTGAAAAACAAGAACACCATTACATATGCATATTGACATCTCAATTCCTACAGGCTAAACAGTAGTAACTTGAAATTTTGCTCGTGTGAAAATTAAGAAATGGTATATGGAATGATAGCTACAGCACTGATCATACATGTACATCATACAACAAATTTAGTCTCCCAATTAATGCAGAAAATAGTATACCTTGATATTATTCCAGCAGGCACACCTGAATGTCAGTATTAGCTATGCCTCATGTAGTGATCAGTAAACATGGTTTCTATTTCACTGTACACATCTTCATAAAAGAAAATAATAAGATAAAGGAAGCTTCTTGGTTCCTCTATTGTATATAGCATTAAAGAAACTACATATTCTTTTATTAGCAAATTGCTCTTGCAGACTACTCACTGAAAATGTTTTTTATATCTAATACTGCATTTGCTAGCATATAACTATAACATGAAAGTTACATGTAATGTTTCAACAGTTGCTAATCAATTACAAACATGTAAAAAAATTCTACTTACCACTAAGCATGGATGAAGGATAAGCAACAAACTGCTGATTTTCTATAACGTTCTGAAAAAACACCATAAATATATAATTACCATGTATGTGGGGGAGGTAAAGTGTACATTCTATTTATCATCTACAAATATAATTTTATTAAAATATGATAAATATATAAAATGCTGTTCGAAAACTCACACATAGGCTGCTAATCAGCTTACCCAGAGAAGGCCAATATTTTAAAGGGAAATTTTTAAGAGAAAGAAGCTCGATGGAAAATAATGGCAAGGTATGATTCAGGAAAATGCCTGGACAAAATAGCAGGTTCATTAAGATAGAGAACAGATCAGGCAGTAAAAGAAACAGGTGTAAAGGAAAACAGTTACAGATGAAATTTAAAAGTAATACAATTTTCTGTGATTGTAGGTAATCTGTGGCTTCACATTCAGTCACAGTGAAGAGGAATCATTAAAGATCCTAATTAGGACTACCAGAATTTTACATTTTGTCCAGGATTTTTTTCCAGGTTATAAAATGGGCCCATTTTTGTCAAGGATTTAACATTAGTATACATTCATGAGATTTTATTACTTTTCTGATAATCATGTGTAATCTTTCCAATGGTACAAGGAAGAAAACACTGCACAACTTCAATCTTTGCATTCTTGTGGCACACTAACAGGAGTGTTGATTCTAAAGTCACGTAGAAGTTTCCTCTTGGAAATTCTTCCAAGAGTGTTCCAGGAGTGTTGATTCTAAAGTCACGTAGAAGTTTCCTCTTGGAAATTCTTCCAAGAGGAAAAAACCAAATCTGTGATATTAGGGACTGCGAAAAGCTATAAATAGCATGCGACATATCTAAAATATGTGAGGAAACTTTTTAGTCAGTTCTTGTGAATTCATGTGTTGGCACACTTGTACTGAAATGGGGTCCATTTTGGTCTAGAAGTTTTTAAAAGCTGGTTATAAGAAAAAAAAAAGGATTGTTTTAAAAGCAGTTGTATCTTAAGATAATTAAGGCATAATAAAAATAACACAACCAAGGTAAAAAATATATGGATGAAATTTTACAGAATGTATTGGTGGGGTTCATAATGGGCCCCATATGTAATGCAAGGGTTAACCAACTGTATGATACAAATATGCTGAAATTATGAAATATGTTTTCAGATGATGTCAGAAAACTTAACATATTTTGGGTCCAGAAATCATGGTCAAAAAGCGATAATTTTTCTAAATAATTCATATACAAAATTCTCAGAACAACGAAAAGTGATATCTAGAGTTCATCCATATCCTGGATTACAAATATTCCACTATATTTAAGATAATTAAAATGCATCGATTGGTAGTTCATTTACTTATTGAAATTTGCATTATTTGCTTTTACATGGCTGAGACTTCAAAACTGATAAGGTAAGGCTTGTGAAGCATCTTGACTGGGCAATAATCATTGGCACAATCTACTCGTATTCATCAATTTTCATATGATAGAAATATGTTTGAAGCATGAATTTTTTTATATATAATGATTATCCCCTGAAATCCTCAGATAATTAATTTTGTGGTACTGTAAACTTTCATAATTCTAGAATATTTGAGTTATTATTAATAAAATACTTTTTTTATTGTTTGAAAATTTGGCAATGATTATTGCTCTGAAATTTAACAATGTAGTTGTCATCTGTAGTATTTCAAACAATGTGGATTAAACATCTTTGATATATTAACAAGCCATCACCTAGGAAGTGAAGGTGACTAAATGTCACTATTTCTCTTTTCAGGCTTCTTAAAAATAACTTGACAGCCATTTCAAGAATGAGAAATAGATGAATCCCATAACATCTGCTATTCATGGAGTACCATGCCCTATATCCAGATAATCTGAAACCTGGAAATGCCTGTGATCAAAGTAATGCTTTGATTGGGTGAGACTTTTGTTGTTTACACCCTACCCCATTTTTTGCTATGCAACTACATACACAGTCATATCAGAATAATATGACCACCTACCTAATAATAGGAATAACCACCCTTGACCTGGATGACAGCAGCAAGATGGCATGGACACAATGAAGCCCTGGAAGGTTGCCAGAGGCAACATGTGCACATTCAGACTCCAGCAGAGCACGAAGATGATATGGTTGTGGGTCTGCACGCCGAACCTGTCGATCCAAATGGTCCCACCACAAGTGGTCTATGGGATTGAGGTCGGGTGATTTTGCTGGCCAAGGGAGAACAGAGACATCACTGTCATGTTTCTGGAACCAGTCATGCACCACTTTAGCGACATGGCAGGGCTCAATGTCCTGTTGGTAGACACCATCACCACCAGGGTAAATATCCAACATAAGGAATACATGTGGTCAGTGAGGATGGACAGGAAATTAGTAAAGACAAAAACCAGATGCTCCGCTATACATTGACAGCACTACATCTATAGAGATAATGCCATAATCTCCACTACATACTTCGAGGGCAAGACAACACCATATAGATGCAGCTCGCCCCACGACTACCTATGGTGAACAGTTCTACAGAAGAAAAGTTCATCCATCGGTCAAAACCTCGTGAAGATGGACAACGAAGTAATAGTGACAACCCCGGTGCACCGCAGTACTGTGACTGCATATCACCATAAGGGAGATGTCACTGAAACCACCATTGACTAAAAAGGTTCCTGTCTTTTAAGCTTGCCTTACATTTGAACCTACCTACAGCGGGAGACCTTGTGAAGAGAAAAGCACTGCTTGGGATTTAATAGCCTGCTTGAAGATATAATCATTGAGGTGCAGTGAGAGTGGGATCTTTTGAAATTTTGAGTGGTGCCTAGGAATATGCTCACTCACTGAATTTTATCCAGAAACTTGCCAATAATAAAAGATGGTACGGGACCTGGGTTCGAGCCCCGGGTAAGGCATGGCTGTTTGTGTCGTTTTTCTGCTGAGGTCCTGCCATCCTCTCAGATCTTCTACTGTGGCATATAAACTGACAGGCTCCTGTCAGACCTCTGTGGCAAGCAGCTGCTTGAGGGGGTATTTATTTTTATTTATCTTTTTGAATTTTGATGCCAAACTGATATATTAAAATCCAATCTTTTTGGGTCCTCCGCAGCAGAGAAACCCGGGCTGTCCCGCCAGCCACACCTAACTGGCCGGCGCTAAGAACCTTTCAGCGTGATCATTGCGGCATCAGTCCCTCCATAGCGCCGATTGAAGGCCCCCAGCGAAGAGGACACCACCCACTTCAGGGCTGTAACCGCAACCATCGTTAGTGCAGGATAAGTCTGCCTAATCAAGTTGCCCAAGCCCTTTCAGCAGACCGTCTCGGCACCTCCGGGGAGTTACAGGATGTGTGGACACTAGAGGACCACCCGCCGACACCACTTCAGAGCACCCAAGCTCCCCAACTACGAAAGCCATAGAGTCTAAGTCAGTTCTGTGGGACTCTTAGTTTGGCTGTTCCATCGATAAGTCCGTCGACCGAGGCAGCTATGAACGGTCACGAGCTTTCAACTTCGTCCTCTCCATTGTGAACGGGACGAAGCCCCCCAGTGAACTATCTTCCGACCCACGATATCACTGAGACCGCATCGATGAGCCTACTGGACGGGCTAGCCAAACTATATGGAGAACCTTCAAATATGGCCCCTCAACCGGAGCTGTAGCCCCCAGCTTCTCAGGGAAACAAGTCAATAAGCCAACTGGACGAGCCCAAGCCACAACCCGTCCACCTGCCCTCAACAGGCCACCCTCCACCGGGGGCACAAGATATCATGAACTCCAGAGTGCCAGCGATCTGAGCCCAACTTCTCGGAGGCACCGTAAGCCCCCCCCCGTGAAGGAGATCCCACTCGGGGGGGGGGGGGGGGGGAGAGAGGATGGACAAGAGTATAATTCCATGACACCCCCCAAACGTTCCACTGTTCAAGACAGTACTACATTATACAAAGGGTGCCAATTTGATCCATCTACTTTCCGGCGTGCCTTACATTGAAAAATCCCTTATTAGTAGAGAAAGGACCCATTATAATGAGCAAGATATATAAGCTGATATAATCAGAATCGTCCGATTTTCTAATCATTGAGGTGTAGCGTGATATTTTTGAATTTTGTGCATTGCCAAAAAAAATATAAGCCAAACACATCATTAGATCCATCCAATATAATTGCCAAACATATACACAACCTTATTTATTGGTTAATTTTGAATACCGTTCAATATATTGAACCTAACTTTTTGTTCAGGTGGGAGCTAATGTGGTGGAGACACCCATTGGCTTTTCCATTGAAAAGTCCATCGGCCAGGGATCCCACTCCCAGTCGCGAACCCTCGACTTCGTCCTCTCCATAGAGCCAACTCGCCGCCCTGCAGCGTACAGACCCCACCCACTTCAGGGCTTGCAACGAACCTTTTTCTGATGCCAGGATAAGTCTGCCTAATCGGGGTTCCCAAGCCTTTTCAGCAGACCCTCCCTTTCATGACATCTCCAGCCAGGTTACCGGTAGCGTGCACGCCAAGAGGACCTCATGGCCCCCAGCGTACAGACCCCACCCACTTCGGGGCTGCAACGAACCTTTCTCAGGTGCCAGGATGTCTGCCTAATTGGGGTACCCAATCCCTTTCGGTAGAGGTAAACATTGGCATTCAGGAACCTATCCAGTGGTACCAGCAGTCCCATGTCATACCATGAAAACATCCCCCAGACATGCATACTGCCAGCCTGTACTTGACCGACAAGCATATCTGGCTGTTGGTTCTTGTGTGTCTGATGCTGTACCAGCTGTCCATCACTTCTGTGGAGTAGAAACTTCGATTCGTTGGAGAAGGCAACCCTTTTTCCACTCTTCCACTGTCCAATGACAGTAGTCCCATGCAAACTGCAGGCATCGTTGCAGATGGACCTTGGTTACGCAGCGTCAACTCTGGAGACCCATGCGTAACAGGGTTTACTCTGTTATCGGGGACACATACCTGGGTGCCCCAGCGTTCATTTGAGTGGTCAGCTGCACATTGATTGCCCTTTATCAGTCGACGTTCTCCTCTGGGGTTGATGGCCTTTGGAGCTTCACAGTTATGACGTCTGGAGGTACTTGGTGTGCCAGCGGCGAACAGCCCACAAAGTCTGCTGTTTCTGAGATGCTTCTACTCTTGGTGCGATAGCTGATGATAGTTTCTTTTTGAACATCCATCAAATCAATACCTCTGCCCATTGTGCTCACCTTATGCAGTATGGCTCATCTGTCCTGGCTGGCCGCTTATATCTCAGTGTGGTCAACCTTGTCATGTGCACTCTGTGACGTGCCTGGGTGGGTACACTGCGATTCCATGGGTGGTCTTATTGTTCTGATAGGACTGTGTATGATGGTGATTTCAAACGAAAGTGGGAATGAAGGTCCTTTGTCTTCTTGCCTGTGATTAAACAAGTGAAGGATTCATCTCAAGGAACCATCCATCATGTTATTGTTTCAGCTATATCTTCATGAATGTGGTCATAGGAGGCGTGAGCCAGCACATGCTGGAGATAGTTTTCCATTTGACCATGTGTGATCAGCGTTGAGTTTAATATATCCTGTAGTTGCTTGTGGTGAGATTATAGTGGTGAGTGTAATTGGGAGTCTTCCTCAGTAATCAAGCATTGCCCCTGCTCAATTTCAATCAACCTGACAAAGGTTTAATTTATGTACCACACTTATCTTGGTGGCCAAGTTGTCATGCTTGGCTACTGATCAAAGGGACCCAAGTTCAAGCCCTAGATAAGTCATATATGTGTCTTTCTGCTGAGGTTATAGACTTTATGGCATATTATACTGACAAGCTCTTATCAGATCTATGGTAAGCAGCTGCTTGAAGGAAATTATTTTACTGTAAATACTCACTAAGTTTCCACCCTTTCACGAATAGTGGAAACACCTAGAGTTTTAGTGGCAATGGAGGGATGATTTTCTGCCATTTCTACACTGCTGACCATTAAAAATGCAACACCAAGAAAAACAAGAGATATCAAAGCCATATTTAGTGAATACATGTTACAAGAATCAATGATTACAAATACCACTCCATTGGACTTGTAGAATACAAAGAAATCGTTGGATTTGTGGAATACAAAGAATTGTGCAACCACCATGAGCGGCAATAACCACTGCTACATGGTCCGACATTGAGAGGATGAGATGTTGGATGTGTGTTTGGGGAATGTCAGTCCACACAGTTTCGATATGTAGTCAAAGTTCATCTGTTGTAGCAGCTTCTGGTTGTTAGTCATCGTGAGATCATGGACCAGGCATGTTCAATTAGGGGCAGATCCAGTGAATGTGCAGGCCAAGGCAGAAGTGTCATATGGTGGCTATCCAGGAATGGTTGGATGATGCATGCCACATGTAGTCGGGCATTGTTCTCTTGGTAAATGGCACCAGACAGTCCCTGAAGATAAGGTACGACTCAGGCTCCAACACCTCAGTGATGTAATGCTAGTTGTTCAAAGTACTGGTAATGTGTACGAGGTGCATGAATGAGTGGAGTCCAATGGAACCCCATACCACAACACCAGGGGCTGGACCTGTATGGCACTGCATCATGCATGTCTCACTGAGCCTCTTAGTGGTACCGACAGATACGGATTCATCCATCTTAGTGTTGCATACTGAAGTGAGATTCATCTGAAAAGATGATGCGATGCCATTAATACATTCATGTGTGACATTCTTGGCACCATTGCAGTCACATACACCTGTGCTGTCGAGTCAATGAGTCGAAGCAATGGCTGCTTAGCAAAGATGCCCCAATGCTGCAGACATCAAACTGTATGTGCAGACATTGGTTGATGTGCAACACACCTAACTGTTGAGTTAAGGTATTTGATGTGGCTGTACAATCATTCACAGCCATGAGCACGAAATGTGTCCCCTCATTCATTTGTGCGACAGGGCCATTGAGATCCTTCATGTCATCGAGTTCGTTCCTTCTCTACCCACCAACACCATATTCTCATCGTTGTGGCAGCATTCCGTCCAACATGACAATTGTCTCGGTACAATAATCAGCCTTCCCGTAATCCCACAATTCGCCCTCGATGAAAGTAGGAAACCTGGTCGCATGGATGCCGTTTTCTTCGACGGGGCATACTTGATCCTTCAGTGCGCAAGAACTGCGAGCAAACACAATTCCAGTGCTTTAAACTGGCTCTTTGTAATCTCTTCTTATACCACTTCCAGGGGGTATTACTGTCACACACGATGTGCGTATATGCTGCACTTAGAATCATTTACATGTTCTGAAATGGCTACCCATCTTGCATATTTTGGGACAATCTGGCAAGTTCTTCCTGGTGTTGCACTTTTAATGGCCAACAGTGTATTTAATCGTAATATATTGATCCCAAATTTGTAAATTGTTTTAAAATATACAATTTTATAAAGCCTAAATATGAATTTTTGCATTTTTTACATCCTGATCATATGAAAAGATGATATGATGATGATATGATCACTATCTGCTCTTAAGAGTGACTCTGAAGTTGGACTTTTTTTTTTAAAGTTTTTTAGTGCATGCATTAAAAAGTCTAAAAATTTTCAATTTACTCAAAAAATTTACAATTACTATTTATTATACAAGATATTTGCAATGAATAGGCAATGGCTTAGCACACTAATAGGAGCACAAATTTCAGAATCCTATGACACCAGTGATTTATACCACAGAGGCAGCAAAGTGCTGATTTGCACAGAACTCTCAGTCACCAAGAAGTTAGAAGCAACAACACCGAACCTATGAAAATACTAGCTCCCTTGAAGAATACCACACAATCTGTACAACTGAAGAGGCTATCTCTAGAAGAATGCAGTAATGAAACCAATGCAAGTATGACTATTAACCTAACTTCACTGATATCGACTATCAGTCACTCCATTGGTGTCAATGAGCCGATTGTTTTTCCCAATACCACATGACTAGTACAGCACCAACAGTGTTTATAGAGTTACCTTAATTTTTATTTAGAACATAGAATATCATGTGCAGGACAATATTTTGGATTTAAGAAACATTCCTTGAAAGAATTTCTGAATAAAATCTAACCATGAACTGAAAATGTACTTAAATAATGGGCTACATTGCTCATGAATAGCATTCATTGAAAGAGCATTTAGGTAATGCAGCATAACCTCATGCAACCACATTAGTTTGCCATGAGGAAAAATAAAATAAACTGAAAGCACAATTTATTATACACACCCCACCTATCCACAAACCTGCCCTACTCTGTCACAATAATGCAGCTAACTAAAACAGCATGCAGGCTATAAATAGATCAGTTACCTATCTGCTGTATAAGCATACATGCAACTGTAATGATGAGTAAACACAGTGACCTGAGTAAGTTGAATCGTGGGCAGATAGTCAGTGCAAGAAAGATGGGGCAGTGCTTCATATTTGCGACTGCAGAACTTCTGGGATTTCCAAGTGCAATCATCACATGGGTACCAGGGCTACATCAAAACCTGCAGCCACTGGGGGAAAATGTGGTTGCAATTGGGTCGTTGATGTTCAAGGTGAGCACTGCCTCACCTGTATTGTAACATCAGAACAGAGGGCCACAGTGCAAATAACATTGCCATTTAATAAGGCAACTATGAAGGTTTGTGCAAAGACCATTTGACATACGATAGCAACTGACACCCACATCGAGTACCCTTGTTAATAGTATGTTACTGGGTAAGGAAACAGAAGTGGGTGAAGGAACATTACCAATGAACTATGGAAGACTGGAAATGGGTTGCTTGGTCCAATGAATCGAAGTTCCAAATACAACATGCTGATGAATTATTAGTAGCATGGGTAGTGTAGACCACAGAAGGCCATTCCAACTTGGAGGGGTTCCAGGCCAGTGGAGGTGGTTTAAGTTCTGGGTTATATTTAAATGGGCCTCCTTGGAAGCCCTCGTGCCTGAGCTATGTTGACGTAGTCTTTGACCACCTACACTTGGCTATTCATTTCCAACAACAGGATGCCTTCTTTTAACAATGCCCCATCTCATTGCTCCTGCTTAGTAGGAGGAATTTCAGTCAGTTAACAACCCTCAAGTGGCACTCAATCTCTAGATTTGAACCCTATTGATGGGGTTCAAATCCCTATTGGGAAGAAGTAGAACAATGCATTCAAGTCGAAAATCTACCACCGGCGAGAACCGTGCTTTACAGACAGCTGTCTTGGAATCATGGGCTGCAATGAATGTTTCCAAAACCTGGTAGAGTTAATGACTCTACCATGGACTCTGCTAGGTTGGAAACATTGTGTGTTGCTGATATTGTGAGGGTTGCTGGTTGTGTGAGGGAGAAAGGTGGCATAATATGTGGACATTATTAGGTGGGTATGTATAATCGGAGCCACTGCAACCAGATGTGCATGGCACACTGGTGGCTGATTTTAGGAGTGGCCAGAAGACACCAAGTAAATTTTAAAACTTTAATGCAAAATATTAGGGAAAAAATTATCTTTTTTTGCAAACTGTAGGAAAATTTTTTTTAACTACAACTGATTTAATGAGTAATTGCATTTGTATCAATACTTTCATTTATATTCAAGACAATTTGTCCTCGAAAGCTAAGAGCAACGTGATCACTGTTACTTGCAAACCACATTACTGATTATGCTTAAGAGTTTATACTATGTTCTATCGAGTTTGAACGACATTATTTGTATATGATAAATTTGCCTTGAAAATATAATGTAAATAATATTACTACCAAATTTTCTTAAGCTGTCTGAAAGAAAAATCAAACAGTTATCTAGTTCTGAACATAGGAAAAGAAAGTTGGTAAGAGAAAAAAAGTTATTTGGAGTGTTGCCAATTGACACATCACACAGAAGAGCCAAAACATTACAACAACCTGCCTAATATGATGTAGGTCCTCCATGTGCTGCCAAAACAGCTCTTACCTGTTGAGGTATGGATGCTACAAGATTTCTAAAGGTGTCTTATGGTATCTGGTACCAACACATTACCAGCAGATCCTTTAACTCTTCTAAGTTATGTGGTTGAGCCAACACAGATCGAATATGCTGTTCCAACACAAACTGCAGATACTCGATTGGATTGATGTCTGGGGAATTTGGAGGCCAGTTCAATACTTGGAAGTCTATGTTCCGCAAACCATTCTTGAACAATCCAGGCAGTGTCACATGGTGCATTATCCTGCTGAAAGAAGGCTCTACTAGAGGGATGTACCTGGTCTGCAATGATATTTAGGTAGGTGGTAGACATAGTTTCCTGCACATGAATGACTGGACAAGGGTTTCCCAGTGGAACATTGCCCAAAGCATTACACTTTCTCCACCAGCTTGTTTTCGTCCCACGGTGCATCATGGTACCAACACTTCCACAGGAAATGAGC
This sequence comes from Ryuthela nishihirai, assembly GCA_038380435.1. Lineage (NCBI taxonomy): Eukaryota > Metazoa > Arthropoda > Arachnida > Araneae > Heptathelidae > Ryuthela > Ryuthela nishihirai. The sequence continues at coordinate 95,216,633 of JAWZYU010000009.1, forward strand.
TTCATCCAGACCAGACGTGACCTTGAGTGATTCCATCCAGACCAGACCTTGAGTGATTGGACCATTCTTCCAATCACTCAAGGTCGTTTTGATACATGGGTGCCCATTGTTGGCACTTTCAATGGTGAACCGAGGTTAGCATTGGCACTTGGAGTGGCCTGTGGCTACGCAGCCCCATTTTCAGCAGAGTTCGATGTACTGTGTGTTGTGACACATTACTCTCATCACTAGCATTCAAATTATGGGCAAGTTGCATCACAGTATCTCTTCTGTTATCTCATATATATTCCTTCTGTTAGCTCATACCATACAGGATAACCATTGCTCACCTCTAGCATCTATGAGCCATGGTCGGCCCACACCTTGTTGGCAGTTTGTGGTTTTTTTTCTCCTCAGACCACTTTTTGAAGGTACTAACCACGAGTAGTCCAGGACCCTTGTGTCCCACTCAATAGGGGACCACCTTGACATGGTGGTGGTGGTGGTGGGGGGGGGGGGGCATAATGGTGCCTCTGTGAAGTAGGGTCACTGCCTGTGGTTCTTGGTTTGCCCGAGAGTATGCAACCTCTTATGGAGGGGTCTGTGGGCTTATCTGCTTCTCCTGAGAAGTGGCGGGTTGCAAGCCCCCAATGGAAGGGCTGCGGCTGAGGGTTCTGCAGACTGGGCTCATCGGTGCAGCCTCGGTGAAGTTGGGGGGTGCAGACTGCAGCTGGGAGTCGTGGGTACGTGGCCCTGATGTAGAGGACAAAGTTGAAGGCTTGCAACTGGGATCCCCGGTTGATAGGCTTATCGATGGAAAAGAAAAACTAAGTCTCCACCCTTGGAGCCAAGGCAATCTGGATTGTATATCTTTTTTGTGGCTAACTGGGGAACAGATTAAATTTAGGTTTTGACCAATGGATGAACTTTCCTTCTATAGGACTGTTCGCAATAGGTAGTCGTGGGGTGAGCTGCACCTATATGGTGTCTTGCCCTCGACATAGGTAGTGGAATTTAATGGTATTATCCCGATAAATGTAGTGTTATGGTCATTTATGAGAGCATGTGGGTTTTGTCTTCACTAATATTTTCCTGACCCAGTGATCTGGCCATTACAATTTGGCCTTTGTCAAATTCTCTTCAGGTCTGCTTGCCTTTCCCATCTGAAGAAAAAGAATAACACTGATTAACAGAGCTCAGTATCAGGTGTTATTTATACTATTTCATGACCTTCACATGTGCCATCATTTACCTTCAGTTGCTTTAATTTGCATAAAGATGCATTGGTTGTAATGTTTTGGCTCTTCGGTGTATGAAAATATTGCCAAACCAAGCGTTGCAAAAACGTTTTGTCACGAAAAAAACCTACAATTTTTTATTATTCAACAACAAAAGTTTAATTGTTAAAAAGCATTTAAAAAAACGCAAAACTCTAAATGGAAAAAGCCAGTTCTTTGATAAAACACCAAATTGATTTTTTAAGCTAGATCTAACTTTTTTAGCAGCTGTCTAGCTGCTAAAAAAAGTTAGATCTAGCTGAAAGAAAAAAATAAAGTTGGCAAAATATTTGAAAAATCAATAACAGAAATGATATTGACGGGATTTTGCATGGCTAAGGCAGTTGAAATCCAAAAGAATATTTTTGAAAAGGGTTGGGTTTTTTTTACCTCAACTGAGTCCCAGCTGGGTCAGCGTTGAGATTTATCTCCGCAAAATTCCCCGCCCTGCTCACGGTCAGTAGGGGACACTGATGGGCTTGGAAAGGCTGACGTCCGTCGGATGGGACATTAAGCCGTGGCCCCGTGTGCAGGAGAGCCATACCCTGTGAACGTTAAAGAACACGCTGGATGGCCTTGACGGGAGGCTACCATCTGTCTCCCAACAGCTGTTCCAGTGGGTCCCCTCCCCCAACCTTCTCTGAGCCTTCAGGGTCCATGTGACCTGCCCATTTAGCCCATGGTGTGAAATAAAGTGCCGCTCAGAGGTAAAAAAAAAACAACTGTACTAAAGGTATTGATTTTGCGAATGAAAGCCACATTCAAAACATCTTAACATAAAAATAAGTTTTCCACAGGAAAATGCCATTGGTGAGAGTGAAAATCTCATTCAAATGTCACAGAATCTAGCTTTCTTATTAATTTTAATTCGTTTTACATTAACTTTAATAGTTAAAAAAAGTTATTGAATCTGAGACATTTAACAGCAGATTGCTTTTATGGTCATCCTTGTTTATGGATTAAGGAAGAATCGCAAAGCTGAAGCAGCTATAGATCAGAAGAGGTTCCACATAACCTTGGGGAAAGGATAATCTGTTTATTCTTTATCATTTGCATTCTCTCTATCCCCTTATAGAAAATATATTCAATTATTTATCTATTGTTAAATAACTTGTATGATTAAATATTAAAAATTTAGTTTGATCTACATCTCTACTAAATTGGAGAGCAATTCCCATAGTGGTGAATCGTCAATGGCCTAAATATCCCTAATTTGTCACTGCTAGTTCTTAAACACTTATCTTTTAAACTGATGAATTCTAAAGGAATCATTTAATGTAATGTCTACAGGTATATTTACTTTAGTTAATGATTTACTATAAGAGTTCTTGTGTTTAAATTGACTTTTGGAGTACATTCTTATGACTAGCAATGTTGATGCTAAATGCTCTAGCTTTAATAAGTCTTATGTATTAAACGATATTGTTTAAAATCTTGAGATGCATAAATATGATTAGGATCTTCATTTTATCCCCAGCGACATTTTTCGTGTTGAAACATTCAACGTTTAAGAGCTTCAAATGTTGCTTTCCATTAAAATAACATGGAAATGTCCTAGTACTTTTGGTAATATGTGTATATTGAATGTTTGCACTTTTTCAAGAAATTCACTTTAAGTAAAACACCATTGCCCAGTTTAAAGCACATTGATTTCTTTTAACTAGTAGAGATCATTTGCCAATTGTCAAGAGACTTCCGATGATAACGTGTTACTCTCTTAAAGCCATCCTAGTGGTTAATGCATTTGGCTACTGATCAAAGGGGGATCTGGGTTCGAGCCCCAGGTAAGTAATGGATGTTTGCTGTCTTGCCTTCCTTATAGTTCTCGTATGGCATATTAAACTGACAGGTTCCTGTCAGATTTCTGTGGCTAGCAGCTGCTTGAGGTATTTAAGTAACGTAGAATAAAATTCTCTAGTTAGATATCATTAGAGATATGAGGAAATCATAGTGAGTACAAAATATGTTTATTACTGACCTTGTATTAAACTATTATTTATTCTGATTCCCACTAATTTACAATTTTTATTGTATAAATTTTATTATTTAATTTAATATTATATAAATTTTATCACTTAATTTAAAAAAAAAAAGGAAAATTATTCTTTCAATTTCCATTCATTGTGATTTCTTCTTTATAATTACATGTTTATTTGTCTTAATAAAGATACATTTATGAATCATTCAAATAATTTTGTTTCCTCTATTCCCCTTTACCCAAAAGAATACTGTTGGTTTCAGGAAAAGCCTGTTTAAACTGATCCCATTCTTTCTCAACCTCGGCAGTAAGCAAAAAACAATTGTCATAATGACTAAAGTAGCCTATCGTGGTATGCTTTGGCTATATCTGAATCTTACAGATATTTAGTGTTAAAGCTAATTTTTTTAACCTTCGCACAACATTTCTTAAGCTTCAGCTGCAAGACACTTTTTACTAGGTAATGGTCAGACGGTCTTGAATGTTATCTGCTGTTATGCCCCCACTGAGGATGCCGATGAGGATGAGAAGGATAGGTTTTATGGACAACTTCAGGATATTTTGAATTCTGTCAAGAAAGGAGATATTACCCTTGTTCTTGGTGACTTCAATGCCAAAGTTGGTACTGACTCTGACCTTTGGGGAGGAGTAATAGGCCCTTTTGGTATTGGTAGCTGCAATGGCAATGGGCAACGTCTCCTACAGGTAAATAAACTCAATGGATTCAGAATAACTAACACTTATTACAAACACCGCGACATACATAAGTACACATGGGTTTCACCTGATGGGCTGCATAAGAATACGATTGATTACATATTAATTAACAGCAAATGGGCCAGTTCTGTTAGGAATACCAGGGCATATAGGGGAGCTGAAATTGGATCTGACCATTACCTTGTTAAAAGTGTCTTGCAACTTAAACTTAAAAAGTGTTGTGCTAGGGTTAAAAAATTTACTTTTAATACTGAAGCTCTGAAAGATCCAGTTATAGCCAAAGCTTACCATGATAGGTTACTTAGTCATTATGACAGTCATGGTTTGCTTACTACTGAAGTTGAGGAAGAATGGGATCATTTTAAACAGGCTTTTTTGGACACTAACAGTACTCTTTTAGGAAAAAAGGAGCAGAAGAGGCAAAATTATCTGAGTGATAAGGCACTTGAGCTTATTTCGGAAAGAAAGAACTGCAGGAATGCCCTTAATCAATACCCTACTAGTCCTAATAGAAAGCATTACAGAGACCTTAATAAGCTTGTAAAGGATCAGTTAGCTGCTGATAAGAATCTTTGGCTTGATGGTTTGGCTGACAAAGCTGAGGAAGCAGTTAGACAGCACAACAGCAGAGAGCTGTACCAGATAGTTAATGTTTTGTGTGGTAGAAAACGGACATGCATACAAGGATTGAAGGATAAACAAGGTAAGGTTATAGAAGGGGAGGATTCTGTCATGGCTAGGTGGGCTGAGCATTTCAGTGATGTTCTAAACAATGTAGTTAGTTCTACTCCCATTGTTTGCAATGATGATAGATGCATTGGTGGCTTTAATGTTGGCCCTATAACACAATCTGAAGTTATTTTGGCTGTTTCTAAACTTAAACTTCATAAATCCCCAGGGGTAGATGAAATTACTACGGAAATGCTTAGAGCTGGGAATGTTTCGGTTACCACTTGGATGATTGAAATTCTGAATCTCTTTTATGATAAAGGCATGGTTCCAAAGGATTTTACCAGAGCTATTGTTATCCCTATTTTCAAAAAAGGTGATCGCAGTTCTTGTGATAACTATAGGGGTATCAGCCTACTCTCTGTTCCAGGGAAAGTTCTTTCCATGATTGTGCTAATAGAATTAAGAATCTGGTTGACAGTCAATTGCGTGATGAGCAATGTGGATTCAGAAGTGGTAGGGGATGTGTGGATCAGATATTTTCACTTAGGTAGATTCTTGAGAAATGTTTAGAGTTTCAGAAACCTATGGTTGCTAGCTTTGTTGATTTCAAAAAGGCTTTCGACTCTGTTGATCGTCATAAATTGTGGTTGATTGTGAGATCATATGGTATACCAGACAAGTTAGTTAACATTATGAAAGCTCTCTATAATAACACTGAGTCGTGTGTGAGAGTTGGTAAGGCTTGTAGCAATTGGTTTAGCATTACTTCTGGTGTTCGACAAGGGTGCATTTTGTCTCCTTTTCTCTTTAGCTTGGTTATTGATTATGTTATGCGAAATTCACTTCAAGGGAAAGATTTTGGCCTTAAATGGGCTGGAGATACGAAAATTTCTGATTTAGATTATGCTGATGATTTAGCCCTTTTGGCAAATGATGTTGATGAGATGAACTCTTTCATTCGAGCTGTTGATGAGGTGTGATTCAGTTAATCTGAATGGTTGCAGTCTTGAGCAGGTGTCACAGTTTAATTATCTTGGGAGCTATGTAACAGATAATGGTGATGTGCGGCATGAGATTAACAGACGAATAGGGATTGCTGCCGGGACTTTTAAGAATCTATGGAGAGTGTGGAGAAATAGGCGTATACACCTAAAGACTAAAATTAGACTGTATAATAGTTTGGTTCTTTCTAGGGTTAGTTATGGTAGTGAAACTTGGACACTTTGTAAACAAGATAACAGGAAACTAGATGCTTTTGATTCCAGATGCTTACGCAGTATCTTGGGCATTAGGTGGTTCAACTTTGTAACTAATGATGAGATTAGGCAAAGGAGTTTGCAACCTCCTTTAAGCAGCATATTGTGCAGAGAGAGAGACTCCGTTGGTTTGGCCATGTTGCCCGTATGAATAATTATAGATTGGTGAATAGGGTTATGAACAGTGTGCCTAAAGGCCGCAGAAAGAAGGGGAGACCTAGGATGCGGTGGGCAGACAATGTCAAACAGGACCTTGTTGGAATTGGTGTGCAGTGGCCAGATGCAGTAGATGTAGCTCAGGATAGACTTGCTTGGAGAACTAAATTGCACGGTCTGGTTGGACCTCCGTAGCCCATGGCTGCTTGAGGAGGATGATGATGATGAATGGTCAGACCCAATTTTGACCCCTCTGTATGACCTGGTATTCCTAACTGAACTAGCCCATTTGCTGTTAATTAAATATAATCATATTCCTGTGCAAGCCGTCCTGTGGCTGAGTGGTTAGCACACTTGGCTACTGATCTAAGGGACCTGAGTTCGAGCCCTGGAAAAGGTATGGACATTTGTGTTTCTCTGCTGAGGTCCTGCAATCCTCTCAGACCTTCTACTATGACATATAACCTGACAGGCTCCTCTCAGACCTCTGTGGCAAGCAGCTGCTTGAGGGGGTATTTTTTTTATTATTATATTTCGATGTTATAGGATCCTCTATATGTATAAACATTAAAAAATCCCTCAAATTGATTTTTTAAAGAATATATTAATAATTTTTGCAATTAATAATTAGTTATTATTTAAATGTAATTCATATTCCTTTAAAACTTTCTATATGCCTATGATCACTATAAGAGAGCGGAACTTTTTATCTTTCACACCAGCAGCTTTAAGCCTCACAGCAGCCCTGTATATTATAAATTGTCCTTTCAGTGTATATGTATTAAATCAATAAATATTTAGTGAAAAAAATTTTCACCGACATACGGGATTCGAACCCGCATTTCTCCAGAAACATGCCAGAGTATTCTTCCAATGGAACTAATGCCAGCTCGTCTTTTTTCAGCTAATTTTAAGACTAAACTCTATCAGAGATTTTAACGGCGAAAATTTTTTCCGCTAAATATTTATTAATTTATCAACACCAAAAGAGAATAAGGTAATGCTGTGATTATCATCTATGTTTATGTGTATTAAAAGGCAGCCAATTCTAAATTGAGAGTAATTTTTAAACAGTTGAATCAAATTGCATGTTTCTGATGGGTGTGTTACAGGTGAGTATTAAGGGTTACGACATCACACTTTGTTGGGTAGAATTAGCCAGAAAGAATTGACAGTGTGCAGATCTATCAATATTTATCTAAAATACGGATTACTAACCTCCTATTGAACCTATCTAGTTAATATTTTTCATTGCAGATCCTCATTTAATCATCTGCTAAAATTCCATGTTTCTAGCCTCTTTATATTAAGAGTTACAGCAACCACAAATGCACACACACATCACTATAGGCACAAATGGATTTTTAAAATTTAGCATTTTTCAAATAGAATTAACATATGTTAATGTTTTAAAACTATATTTTTTAATTTAATTAAAAATTTCTAATAAAAGATTATTTTCATTGAAAAAAATAAAAATTTAGTGTTGCAGTACAAAATCAACATTTATGCACCACAAGAATCAGAAAGGGAAAAACAATATACTAAGCTTAGATAAACAAAGTTAGAACTGCAATTTGGTAGCTTAACCCTCCAGAAGTGGCATTGGTCTCACAGACCAATTATGCAAAAATGTTTTCCAAAAGTTTATAATAAATAATAAATTTGAAATAAACTTTATTTTACAGTAATTTAATTAAAAAAAACTCTTTAAAACATCATTATTCAAAGAT